>JAUMJM010000025.1:12500-2412500 GCA_033558235.1 Neomorphus geoffroyi
TTTCACGAGTTGCAGTAACTTGTTAGTGTAATGTGTTCTCCTTTTGTGTTTCTGTAACATCAATGAATTATTTTTCCTATGTACTATAAGTTGTAATGTGTGTTTGTGTAATTTATCGTCTTACTTTGTTTTTGTCAGCTGTTAATGTAATGTGTTAGTTGAAATTGCTTATGTTGGATGTTGCTTTCATATTATTTGTAATTGTTTTGTGGTTATGTAAGCTGCAACTGTACTGTTTAATATGTTCACATACTTCAGATATTGTTGATGTATGATATTTTTTTGTTGTGTTCATTTTTGTTGTTAGTGTTATGCCATTATGATATTAGACTGTGTTTTTGTAATTTATTTTCATGAGTTGTTTTTGTAGTTGTGTATTGATATTGTAATGAATTGGTGTAGTATTTTAGTTTAATGTGTTCTTTTAGAGTGCTTATGTTTTTACAAACAAATGTGGGTTTTGTGATATGTTTAATTATATTATTTATGTGTATTGTTAATGACGTGCTGTTGTAATATGTATTGGTATTTGTCAGCTGTTAGTGTTGTTTTATGGTGTTAATGTGAGTTGTTATGTAATTGGTTGTTATTGCTAGTAGGTGTTTTATGTGGATGTTTTGTAAGATTTTTGTTTGTGCTGGTCATTGTAGGATTGTTGTATTGTTTTATAATGGTCCTGTGCCCATAGGTCTGTAGTCTGCTGCTCCTCTGCCAGCAGTACTGCTGCATGCTCATTGTCTTCTAGTAGAATTGTGCTTTGCTTCTTGTGTGCCAGTGTTACTGGTCCCGCCTTGTTCTCTGTCAGCATTATTGGTTCCTGAGTCTTCTCTGTCAGCAGCAGTGCTCTTTGCTTTTATTATGGTAACAGCAGTGTCATATGCTGTTTTTCTGGTAGCAGCAGAGTATTGTTCTTGCGGAGTGATAGCATCAGTTTGTTTTGCTGTTTTTCTGCTGTATTGGGGTTTGTTTTCCATGTTGTTGGTGGAGTGGTTTATTTTTATTTTGTGGTGGTCAGTGTTGTCAGTGTGTTTTTGGTTTTAGTTTTCATTTGTTTAATTTTTTTTTCTTCTTGTAGTTTTTGATGTGTATATGTGTGTTGTGTGTTGGTGGTCTATTTCAGTATTAATTTTTTGTTTCCAGGTTTAAATTTGTTCAGGTGGTGGTGGAGAAAAATTTTTTACATAATTGGCATAATTAATTGATTAATTAGTGTTAATTAATTAGTTAATGAGGTATTCACTAGTAGTAGTAGGGAGTAGAGGTTTGTATATTTATTCAGAATAGGAATATATAGTATAAATAAAAGAATAAAAATAATACGGTTTTAGGGGGAAATGGTAGGAATTTTTTTTTCCCCTTCCCCTTTTCCCCTAAATTCCAAGAGAGACGAGAGACGGGGGGGGGGAGGGGCGAGGGACGGGGACGGGAGAGACGGGGGGGGGAGGGGCGAGGGACGGGGACGGGAGAGACGGGGGGGGGAGGGGCGAGGGACGGGGACGGGAGAGACGGGGGGGAGGGGCGAGGGACGGGAGAGACGGGGGGGGAGGGGCGAGGGACGGGGACGGGGGGGGAGGGGCGAGGGACGGGGACGGGAGAGACGGGGGGGAGGGGCGAGGGACGGGACGGGAGAGACGGGGGGGAGGGGCGAGGGACGGGACGGGAGAGACGGGGGGAGGGGCGAGGGACGGGACGGGAGAGACGGGGGGGGAGGGGCGAGGGACGGGACGGGAGAGACGGGGGGGAGGGGCGAGGGACGGGACGGGAGAGACGGGGGGGAGGGGCGAGGGACGGGACGGGAGAGACGGGGGGGAGGGGCGAGGGACGGGACGGGAGAGACGGGGGGGGGAGGGGCGAGGGACGGGACGGGAGAGACGGGGGGAGGGGCGAGGGACGGGACGGGAGAGACGGGGGGAGGGGCGAGGGACGGGACGGGAGAGACGGGGGGGAGGGGCGAGGGACGGGACGGGAGAGACGGGGGGGAGGGGCGAGGGACGGGACGGGAGAGACGGGGTCGGGAGAGGGACGGGACGAGAGAGACTAAGAGAGAGAGATAGAGAAAGGGAGGAGACTAAGAGAGCAAACAGAAAAGAGACTAAAATATTAACACCACAGCAAAGACGCAAAATAAAGACCACACTACAACGGCACAAAATAAAGAAAGAGCACCCCAGAGAGAAAAAAAACATCTTTACTCAAACCCTCTGGAAATTCTAATTTTATTGCTGAGATTTTATTATTCCTTTATTGAGTCACCTTTGCACAGGAACCCACATTGCTCCCATAATGCTTACATTGAACACAATGCAACAAAAGGTACAGTTAGACAGTCTAACATTGCTGATAGCAACTTTGACAGACAGTGCTAAACACCGCTGGCCGATACTTCGTTAACTCTGACTTGGGCAGGTGGACTCACAGTCTGTGATTTCGATCTGACCCATAACATGCTCGCTGGCATGGCATAACAGAGCAGAACATAATCCATAACATAACTCAACATTGGCACTGGCATGGCATGGAAACACGCTCACTGCCATGACATCACACAACATAACACAGTTGCTGGTTGGATGGCACTACATAACATACTCACTGGCATGCAGGCAGGACACTTGCCCGGCTCTGCATCATCACCCTTCTGTACGCAGCTGGTCCCTCTGCATCTGAAAAACACAACAGCAAACAAGTCACCCTGTTGCTCAGAGCTGAACAATTCCAGACACCTTGTTTTCATTGAGGAACATCATCTGTTTCACACTACAACCAGACAGAACAAGAGGCAAACCCCACTGAAATCAAACCCCAACACCCACACACATCAGACAGAACACCCCAGGAATATCAACTGCTCTACTATCCCTCAAGTGGCTTCTCCCAGGCAGCTGTGGACACCCCTTCTGCAGTTGCATGACCCCAAGGATGCGACACCTCTCCGTCTACTCTGTGTATGGCTCCGTGTTCTGTAATGGACCCAACAGCCCTGGCCTTCAAACTCTAAATTTATAGACATATAAACTGTAGGACAACACCATCGCTCCTGTGCTACAGGCAGAGCAGCTCCAAGCACACAGACACACACAGACTGACACAGCACACGGACTGACAACACAAGAGACAAAAGGAAACTCTCTAAGAGGAACAACTCCCTCGCCAAAGATGCCATTGGGCAACAAGACCTAGGGGGCTGGGAAGAAGAAGCTACAGCAGCCCTGGAAAAGCACGAGACTGTGGGCCGTTACAAAGAGATGCCTCCACAACCAGGAAGATGCACATGCAAGAAGCCTCGCTTAAAGACCTAAAGACATCAAGGATGCACGAAAGCGAGTCCCAGAATGGGGATCCAAGACAACAAGATACTGATCATCAGGGATGCTGACATGAGCTGCGATGCTACCCCGAAAGATGACTGACCAGAAACTTCCAAGAGATGAGACCGATGCACACTTTAAGATTGACACACAAGAGAAGCAGTGCCCAATTGCTGTACTGATGAGTACAGGCATTGGAACCCTACAGATGATGCCCAAGGCACATCCTGCATGCCTTTCAAGTAAAGAAGAGATCGAGACCGAGGAAGGTCTGAGATACAGCAGACACACTACATAAACCACGCAACGACACAGACACAGGCTGGAACTGCCCTGCTTGGCGCTCGCTAGCATTGGGCTGAAAATCAATCCACTCTCTACCTATCCCAAGGGGACCCTTCCTACACAGCCCTCTCCCCTACGGTACCTTTAAAACACCTCCCTTCTATTCACAACCTTCTTCCCTCTTCCCATTCCCATCCCAGCCCTGCTCCCTCAACTTAGCTTTCAGAGAGCCGGAGGGCTGAAGCCGTCCCCAACGGAAAAAGCTTAACGCTGGCAGCTGTCTGGCAGGATCCAGCCCTCACCGGGGACCTCTTGACCATCTGCAAGAACACAAAATGGGAAACTAAGACGCTGCCAATGGTCTGCATGGCACTGGTCACTGCGTTGCACGACACACACCTGTGTGTGAAAATGCCACGGCCTTCCGCTCACCTGCTCCAAGCTGAGTCCAACAGCAGATACTGCAGCTGTCATAGCCCAGGGAACCTGAGGTGACAGGAGACACAAAACTCAAGTGTTGTGCAGGTGAGAAATGAATCCCACGCTCCCTCTCCCTACTACGCAGCTCACCTCAAACACTCTTCCCCTTCCAAAGGTGGCACCGTTGGCACCTGCAAAATCCAAGGCAAAGTTGCCAGACAATATTTTGCTCTTCAACACCAACCCAGCAACAACCTCCTCACCTTCTCAGAACACTCGTAGGCACCAAGCTGCACCCCTCAGAGCCAGGCAGCACCTGCGATTAAAGCCACAGGTAAATGCTCAGGTAGCACCCGAAAGCACAGACGCCCACAGGGATCCCCCAACTCCTCCTCCCTTACCTGTACCACTCAGTCTTTCGGCCTCTGTCACCTCACACTGCCAGGTGGAGGCTTGTGCATCACCTGTAACACACAAACAGCAAGGGATGCTTGTAACTTGTGGACTATGAGACACCTAAACAACAACTGCTACTTCAGGTAACTCACCACTGCTCTTCTTGCCTGACTCAGCTGTGGTGTCAGTGCCCCATCCCAGCCTCGTCCCTTGACTCAGCTTTCAGAGACCAAAGCCATCCTCAAAAAACTAATGAACCTGCCTCCCTTTCCTAAACTGCATCCCAGTCCCAGAGCATTAGAAAGCCCTTCTCTAATCAGGAGTTGTTAGATAAAGATCCCTGCTCCCTCCTAACAGCTCCTGTCCTGTACTGTACTTGTGCTTCCCAATCCTTCCATGACCCTGCTCCTCAGGAGCTGCCCTTCCGAGTCCTTCCCTGCATTTTAAACTGCCCTTCTTACCTTCTGTCATCCCAAAGACTCCGGTGCTTGCTACAGTCTGACAAAGTAAGCTGACTTTCAATTTCTGTAACCTGAAGGGTGTCTGTTACAAACCATAAAGCCTCTGGGAACAATGTGT
Source organism: Neomorphus geoffroyi (assembly GCA_033558235.1). Classification (NCBI taxonomy): domain Eukaryota; kingdom Metazoa; phylum Chordata; class Aves; order Cuculiformes; family Neomorphidae; genus Neomorphus; species Neomorphus geoffroyi. The sequence continues at coordinate 17,489 of JAUMJM010000025.1, forward strand.
TGTTCCACAGGTATTAAGAAACAGCAGCAGGTTACCCCATAAGCAGAAAACCCAAGCAAAGAAAAAGCAACTAGTATAATATCTAAAAAAAGTATAAACTATTAAAACATCTTACCATGGCTGGACACCTAGTATAAAACTACTGACCTAAAACCAAACACCTCCTATATAAAATAATTGTATTTTCTAATACATGTGCTGCTTAGCCTTGACTCAGCACAAAACTTTTGCATCTAACAGACACCTCTACTCTTCTAAACTAAAAAAAATAAAACCCCCAAATAACAAACAACCCAAAAAGCCCAAAACAACTTAACCTACTCAAAAAGGCTACAACAAACTGAAAGAAGAAAACACTGATCTCAAGAGAGACCAGAAGCTGAATGAGCTCCAGATGAAAGGCCTGAGGTTTTTAAACCCCTAGGCCTCCCCGCCCACCACCTGGGAGTGGGGCAGGGAAAACCCCACAAAGGGATAAATAGGAGCAGCTGCGGGTTGTCTCATTTACCTTGTATTTACAGCAAGGACAACATCAAGTGGAGAGGTGGACCCTTACCAGAAACAGAGGTACATGCTCATTTATTACAGCTATGTCTGTTATCAAAGTTTATCTCTGACCTGACTAATTTTGGCAACTAAAGCCACACAGTCAGGTTCCCAAAATCACTGTGCCCCACCCTCAGGTGAAGGGGAAATTGAAAACAAGAGGAAAAAGGTTTGCAGAGTGGAAACTAAAGCTGTAACTTTAATGAAATTATGGTACTATAATACTAATGATTAAAATAATTACATAGGCATAAAATACATACAAATATCTAAGATTGCGCTCTCCTCCCTGCCCTCAATGACCATAAGTCACCACAAATGCTGCAGAACAGACGTGGGGTAACAGGTCCGCGAGAACCAGAAGAGGTGAAACAAGAGACAGAGGAGTACAAATTGAGGTTAATGGACACTGAGTATTGAGAGACACGATGCCAGGAAAAACTAGGTTTGCTGTAAACCTAAGTGCCTCTCATAAAAAATGATACAAGGATTCAGAAGTTAAGCTGGTGTTGTGATCCCAAGACATAGGAGGGCAAATATTTGGGACTCTAGTGGGAACAAAGGAACTTTAGACCCAAACCGTCTCCTTGAGGATCAGGGAAAAGCTCAACCGCTGATCTCTGATTAAAATGGAAGAGACAGAAGGGCCCTGAAAATACCCATTCTGTAACCACCTGCAGGCTGCTTTGCTGTGGAACTAACCAAGATCTGAGAGAAATATCCATGGCAGCCCTCGGAATTGCAAGTAGAATATTTAGGGCGAGTATTGTTGGGAGGGGCCCGAGTTGTGCTAAATTCATCTGAGGCAGAGGGGTACTATGGCCCGGGAGTCCTTTCAGTCCTAGTGCCAGGTGACTGGAATTGCTCTATAACCGCACAAGTAACACATTGGTCTTCAGGATTAAACCCATAACGAAAAGGGGAATCTTTGGCAATTAAAACCGCCGGGCTTTCGGATTTAACAGCCTTTGTACAAAGGCTGCATGCACACAGGCCATAGAGAATGCAGGGAGAGCAGCTGAATCTCCCACTGTGGCTCCTGTGCGCTTTGACCAATTCACCTCACCGACTTGAGGACTACAAGACAGCCTAAATATGTTTTTGGCAAACAAGGTAAGGACCAGGTGATCCCAGATGGGTGAATCCTATACCTGGACAGTCTGAGATACAATCGGTTAAGGGAGACTGGTGGGGTGGACCTTACAAGACCGAAACCCTAGAGACCCCGTTAATCCTAACAGCGGTAAAAGGGCCCGTTTTGCTCAAAGCAGTGAATGGGCAAAAAAGGATCAAAGCATAGGAAGAAGGATCCCAGACAGACCCACCTTTGATTCCAAAGGAAATAAGTTGTGGAAAAGGGCGCTAGAATTAGGGTTCCCACCCCAAAAGCTTGTTATATGGGGTATTGACACCAAATTTGCAACCATCAGTGACACTAGTGAGCCAAAAAGGTTTGGTCCCCGTTCACCAAGCGCTCCACCGGCTCCACTGCTGGTACCAACCGAATGAGATCTCATCCAGTTAGAAGATGCTACATCAAAAAACAAGAGACCCCCTGGAAAGTTGTTGAGGCAGCCTTGCGCCCAGGTAATGAATATCCAATGATTACCTGATCCTTTTTGAACCTGCTGTCATTTTACCAGTGGGTGAGCGACAACTACCTTTTGAATTTTTAATAGACACTGGGGCCCAGATGTCAGTCGTAACGACCCACGCTGCGGCTTTATTAGAATTAAAATGAGGAATTATTAAGTTTTCTGGAACAGAGTGTAAAAAAAAAAAAATTAAAAAAGACTGCCCCACCATGGTTACTAAAATAACCCTCCCTGGAGGTGTTCGAGCTCCTGTGGCGTGATTTTCAGTCTTGGACTTAATCAAAATGAATATTTTGGCGTTCAGTCTATCAAAGAGCCAGTGTTGGAAACTCCCTAGTGGAACGATATGGAGTTTTGCTCATTGGCCTCCAAAACCACAGGCGCAAAGTAGATAATTAGAAACAGCCATCAAATTCCCCTCTTCCACAGTCGGTAATGTGAAACATTAGCCTTTACCCACAGGCAGGTTAGCAGCTATCAGTGATGTAATCACGTGTGGAATCTCAGAGACTGACATCCTGAACGCGTTCACCCTGTAACTCCCCCGTTTGGCCAGTGAAAAAGCCCAAAGGGACCTCGAGGCTAACGGCAGACTCGAGGAAGCTAAATGCCAACACCGAGCCTCTTACAGCCACTGTCCTGAACATCACCGAAACGATTACTTGGATTCAAAGTCAGAACCGTAGTCGTATGGCAGCTGTAACTAAAACCTTACAGCCTTTAAAATAGATGGAGACCTGTACCCAAACTCTTGTGATGCTGCCCTGCAGGGGGAGGCGTGGCCCCCGCGGCCGGGGAAGAGGGGGCCGGGGGGGGGGGGGAGATGGAAACTTTAGTGTGAGTTCCGCTGTAGTTGTGGAAGATTCAGATGATCCGTAATCTTCCCTTCAGAGACTGCAAAACATAAGCACGCAGGGACTGCCGCTGCTGCCACTGCTGTCCGAGAGGAAAATGGATGTCCAGGCATGACCTCTGTCCCGGTTTCCCTGGAAACGTCCTCTCCCATCCCCCCTCGTGTGCCCTGAAATTCCCTTCATTGGCAAGAGGAAGAAAATTCCTCTGAAAAATCCCAAACCACAACACAGGCTCCATAGGGGGGACTTAAGGGGCGCAGTAGGGGCTCTATAGGAGGCTCAATGGGGGGACTTAAGGGGCACATTAAAAGCTCTATAGGAGGCTCCATGGGGGGATTTAAGGGGCGCAGTAGGGGCTCTATATGAGGCTCAATGGGGGGACTTAATTGGCGCAGTAAGGGCTTTATAGGAGGCTCCATGGGGGGAATTAAGGGTGCAGTAGGGTCTCTATAGGAGGCTCCAGGGGGGACTTAAGGGCGCAGCAGGGGCTCTGTAGGAGGCTCCATGGGGGGACTTAAAGGGTGTATTAGGGGCAGTATAGGAAACTCCTTGGGGGTATGTAAGGGCGCAGTAGGTGCTCTATAGGACACTCTATTCGGAGACTTAAGGTCATGACAGGAACTCTATAGGAGGCTCCTTGGGCTGATTTAAGGGCTCAGAAGGAGCTCTACAGGAGGCTCCATGGGGCGACTTAAGCGGCGTATTAGGGGTTCTATAGGAGGATCCATGTGGGTACTTAAGGGGCGCAGTGTGGGCTCGATAGGAGGCTACTTGGGGGGACTTAAGGGGCACAGTATGGGTTCTATAGGAGTCTCCACGGCGGGGACTTAATGGATGCAGTAGGAGTTCTATAGGAGTCTCTATAGGAGGGACTTAAGAGGGCAGTAGGGGCTCTATAGGAGGCTCCATGGGGGGACTTAATGCGTGTATTAGGGACTCTATAGGAGGATCCATGGGGGGACTTAAGGGGCACAGTAGGGGATCCATAGGAGGCTCTAAGGAGGTACTTAAGGCCGCAGCAGTGTCTCTATAGGAGGCTCTAAGGAGGGACTTAAGGCTGCAGCAGTGTCTCTATAGGAGGCTCCATGGGGGGACTTAAGATGCGCTGTAGGGGCTGTATAGGAAGGTCCATGGGGGTACTTAAGTGCGCAGTAGGGGCTCTATAGGAGGCTGCACAGGGCTAGTTAAAGGCGCAGTAGGGGCTTGTTGTGGTTTTGAATTTGTCTGAGGAATTTTCCTTCCTATTGCCAACAAAGGGAACACGAGGAGGGCGGGGAGAGGCTGTTTCTGGGGAAACGGTGCCCAGACATCAGTTTGTTTTGCTTTCTTTCCCGCCTCTGGGGAGGGGAGCTGGTTTTTCTTTGTTCGGTTTCGTGTGCTTTCCTCAGGGGAGGAGCGGAGCGGTGGCGTGGAGCAGCTACAGGCGAGCAGCAGCCCAGGAGCGGCTGGTAGCTGAGGTGTGGCTTGTGGGGTTCTACAGTCTCTGAAGGAAGCAGCATCGGTCATCTGATTTTCCACAACTCCTGCAGAACTCACACACCTCCTTTTTCCCTCGTTCCCTTCCCTCTTTACCCGGGGCTATGGCAGCGGTGATCGCCCCCCGCACCCTCAAGAGACCTGCGTTTCAAGATTTGGGATACAGGACTCAATCCATTTAAAGGTTCTACGGTTTTGGTGGTGGTTACTGTTAATTCTGCTCTGTTTATACATATATTTGTACCTGAGAACTGTTATCTTTTTCTATACAATTTTTCTGATTAAATATTTTTAATATCTGATTAATATCCTAGTTTTTTATCAAAACTAAGTCACTAATTGGCGCCCAACGTGGGGCAGAGAGGAAAAAAAGATAACAGTTCTAGCACCATGATGTTCGTTGTGAGTTTGGAGTCCATATGGACGATGCTGTATTATATATTTGCTTTCTGTTGGTATAGATCTAGGCCAAAGGGTCTGGCGGGCTTAATTCATCTGAGTGCATCAGCCAGTAGAACTCAGATAGCTGTGATCATTATTGAGTTCTTTCTGTGGGTCTATAGTGTTATGGATTCAGTGTCTGTGGATTTCATTTGGAATGTGTTCTTAAGGTTGTACTCCTGCACTAGCCCAGGCTGTTACCTCTGGGGACATAGTGATGACGTTACCTACCTTCAGGGAGGGACACAGGAGAGTGTTTCATCTCAACCTTTTGTTCAGTCACCTTTTAGGTTCACTAGGACAGCTTTTGGAAAACCTAACCTCTTGCTAGATGCCAGGGATCTCCTACTTTATATCATACTTGTGGTGATTTGTCTGCAAGGCACCATTACGATCTACCTTGGGTATGAAGCCAGGAACAGGGGTGGTCAGGAATGCAACCAGAAGCAAGGAAAGGGAAAAAGGAAGAGAGAGAGTAAGACACCTGATGTTATGGTAGCTCAAGATGTGACTAAACCAGAGGAGCAGTCTGAGCCAATAAAAGCTGTAACCCAAGATGTGGCTAAACCAGAGGAAAAGTCTGAGCCAATGAAAGTTGCCCCTATTCAGAAAAGGAAATATAGGACCAAATCAGTTCATCCAGCTGACGATGATGAGGAAGTGGGAGCGGGTCATTTGCATACTGTGGATTCAGAACCAGAGATCGTTACTGAGTTGCTCACACATGACACCCTTCGCAGCTTGCGAAAAGACGTTACTTGACAGGCAGATGAGCCTATCCTGACCTGGATAATCCGAGTTTGGGATCTTATGGGTGACAGTTTGCAACTCAGTGGTGCTGAAGCCAAGTATTTAAAGGCTCTGGCTCAAGATACAGGTATCAAACAGGCATTTGTGAAGGAATCAAGACCCCTTTCATTCTGAGCACGAGTTCTAGGCAGTGTGAGAGAGAGGTTCCCTCACAAAGATATCCTACAGGCACATCATTTTAAGGCCCCTTGGAAGACACGATTTTACGCCTGAGGGAAATGGCACTGCTAGAAATACCTTATGGAAGGGATGGGCAGCCCCTCAGCGACCCAGACAGGGTTAGATGTACGCCAGAAATGCGGCGGAAGCTTTCCTGTGGTGCACCAGGTGCATTCTCCCACTATGTGGCATCCATGTATTCGGAGCCAGACCAAGATTTGGTGGGCATCACAGCAAGTAAATTCAGGACATATGCGAAAATGGTCCCTGGCCCGATGCAGGAACATATTGCTGCGGTAGAAACAACACTTGAGAGGATGGATAAGAGGATGGACAAGCAGCAAAAGGAGATTATGGAAACTCTCCAAAATCTTCAAGTGGCATCAGTGCGAACCAAAGCCTCTGGGTCCAGAGCTGGGCGACTCCCGGCTAGGGGAAGAGGACAGACTTCATGGATCGATCTATGGTATTTCTTGGTTGACCATGGAGAAGATATGAGACGGTGGGACAGGAAATCTACCTCTGCCCTAGCAGCCCGGGTATAAGAATTGAAGGAAAATGAGAAAAGAAAATCAGTGAAAGTAAGTGCAGTGCCAGTCTCCCAAGGCACTGACCCACTAGAGGGAACATCCAAAATGTACCCATCACTAACGAGTTGCTGTCACTGTAACGGATGTTAGAGGGGTCCTGCCTCTAGCGAGGTAGAGGCACAGGACATCCGTGTCTATTGGACTGCGTGGATCCGGTGGCCTGGCACATCAGACCCACAAAAATACGAGACTTTAGTTGACACTGGCGCTCAATGTACATTAATGCCATCAGGACACGTGGGCCGGAAACTGTTGCTATTTCTGAGGTGACTGGGGGGTCTCAAGAGCTCACTGTGCTGGAAGCTGAAGTGAGCTTGACCGGGAAAGACTGGCAAAAATACCCCATTGTTACTGGTCCAGCTGCCCCATGTATCCTGGGAATTGACTACCTCAGAAATGGATATTTCAAGGACCCAAAGGGACACAGATGGGCTTTTGCGATAGCTGCTGTAGAGACAGGAGAGATTAAACAGTTGAAGTCATTGCAGGGTCTCTCAGAGAGTCCCTCTGCTGTCGGACTGTTGAAGGTTGAGGAACAACGGGTGCCAGTTGCCACCACAACAGTGCATCAGTGACAATACCAAACAAATCATGACTCTGTGATTCCCATCCATAAGATGATCCAAGAACTGGAGAGCCAAGGGGTGATCAGTAAGACTCACCCTTCAATAGCCCCATTTGGCCTGTGCGTAAGCCTGATGGAGAATGGAGATTGACTGTGGACTGTCGTGGCTTGAATGAGGTTACCCCACTGCTGAGCGCCGCTGTGCCAGACATGTTGGAATTCCAGTATGAACTGGAATCCAAGGCAGCAAAGTGGTACACCACTATTGACACTGCTAATGCGTTCATCTCCATTCCCCTAGCTGCAGAGTGCAGGCCACAGTTTGCCTTCACCTGGAGGGGTGTGCAATACACCTGGAACCGATTGCCCCAGGGGTGGAAACATAGTCCCACCATCTGTCATGGACTGATTCACGAAGCACTAGAGAAAGGTGAGGCTCCAGAACATCTCCAGTACATCGATGACATCATTGTGTGTGTGGATACAGCAGAAGAGGTTTTTGAGAAAGGAAAGAAAATCATCCAGATTCTCTTGGAAGCTGGTTTTGCTATTAAACAGAGTAAAGTTAAGGGACCCGCCCAAGAAATACAGTTCCTGAGACAGAAGTGGCAAGACAGACGTCACTAGATTCCGACAGAAGTTATTGACAAGATCACAGCAATGTCCCCACCAACTAGCAAGAAGGAAACACAAGCATTCTTGGGTGCCATAGGTTTCTGGAGGATGCATATCCCAGAATACAGTCAGATCGTAAGCCCTCTCTACTTGGTAACCTGTAAGAGGAATGATTTCCACTGGGGCCCTGCACAACAGCAAGCTTTTGAGCAGATTAAGACGGAGATTGCTCATGCTGTAGCCCTTGGACCGGTCAGGACAGGACCAGATGTGAAGAACATGCTCTACTCTGCAGCTGGGAATAATGGTCTTCCATGGAGTCTTTGGCAGAAAATGCCTGGCGAGGCTCAAGGCTGACCACCTGGATTCTGGAGTCGAGGCTACAGGGGATCTGAAGCCAAATACACCCCGACAGAGAAAGAGATCTTAGCTGCTTATGAAGGAGTTCAAGCTGCCTCAGAGATAACTGGAACAGAAACTCAGCTCCTCCTGGCACCCCGATTACCAGTGCTAAGGTGGATGTTCAGTGGACGGGCTGCCCCCACACATCATGCTACTGATGCTACCTGGAGCAAGTGGGCTGCTCCGATCACACAACGTGCCCGTATTGGAAAAGCAAATCGCCCTGGGATCCTGGAAATCATCACGAACTGGCCTGAAGGTGAGAACTTTGGTTTAGCAGACGAAGAGGAAGAAGAACAGGTAACACGTGCAGAGGAAGCTCCACCATACAATCAGTTGCCGAAAGAAGAAATACGCTATGCCCTTTTTACGGATGGTTCCTGCCGCATCGTGGGGACAAATTGAAGATGGAAAGCAACTGTGTGGAGCCCCACATGACAAGTTGCAGAAGCCATTGAGGGAAAAGGTGGATCAAGTCAATTTGCAGAGCTCAAAGCTGTCCAATTGGCTCTGGACATTGCTGAGCGAGAGAAGTGGCCACGGCTTTACCTCTACGCTGACTCATGGATGGTGGCCAGTGCATTGTGGGGATCGTTAGACCGATGGAAGAAAGTCAACTGGAAACACAGAGGGAAACCCATCTGGGCTGCAGATATATGGCAAGACATCGCCACCCGTGTGGAGAAGCTCATCGTGACAGTCCGCCATGTGGATGCACACGTGCCCAAGGATCGAGCCAACGAGGAACATCGCAACAACCAACAAGCAGACCAAGCTGCACAAGTCAAGGTGTCACAGACAGATCTGGATTGGCAGGATAAAGGAGAGTTGTTCCTGGCTCAATGGGCTCATGATGCCTCAGGCCATCAGGGTAGAGATGGCACTTATAGATGGGCACGAGACCGAGGGGTGGATTTAACCATTGACATTATCTCCCAGGTTATCCATGATTGTGAGACATGTGCTGCCATTAAACTGGCCAAGAGGGTGAAATCCCTGTGGTATGGTGGACACTGGGGTAAGTATAAATATGGAGAGGCCTGGCAGGTTGATTATATCACCCTGCCGCAGACCCACCAAGATAAACACTATGTGCTCACCATGGTGGAAGCAACTACCACATGGCTGGAGACATATCCAGTGCCTCACGCCACTGCCCGGAACACCATCCTAGGTCTGGAAAAACAAGTCCTGTGGCGACATGGCACTCCAGAGTGGATTGAGTCAGATAATGGAGCCCATTTCAAGAACAGTTTAGTCACTACTTGGGCAAAAGAGCACGGCACTGAGTGGCTGTACTGTATCCCCTACCACGCACCAGCTGCTGGGAAGGTTGAATGGTGTAATGGGTTGTTGAAAACCACTTTGAAGGCATTGGGTGGGGGGAATTTCAAACATTGGGACCAACATCTAGCAAAGGCCATGTGGTTGGTCAACACTAGAGGCTCAGTCAATCGAGCCGGCTCTGCCCAGTCAGAATTCCTCCAGAATGCAGATGGAGATAAGGTCCCTGTGATCTACCTGAGAGGGCAAACCGTCTGGGTTAAACCTGTCTCAAGCAAAGGCAAGCCCATTCGTGGGATTGTCTTTGCTCAAGGATCTGGTTGCACTTGGTGGGTGATGCAGGAAGATGGAAGAACACGATGTATACCTCAAAGGGACCTTATCTTTGGATGAGTTGTCCATATTCTACGTATCTATCTGTATATGTATATAGCTGGAAATATATATGTATGTATATAGGCATAAGTTTAAGTTCGATATGGGGCATTGGCATGGAAGAAAAATTCGTGGTGGATAATGTTGTGGTTTTGAATTTGTCTGAGGAATTTTTCTTCCTATTGCCAACAAGGGGAATGCGAGGGGGGCGGGGAGAGGCCATTTCCAGGGAAACCGGGATAGAGGTGGTGCCCAGACATCAGGTTTTTTTTCTTTCTTTCCTGCCTCTGGGGAGGGGAGCCGTTTTTGCTTTTCTCTCAGGAGGAGTGGCGGCGTGAAGCAGCCACAGAGGCCAGCAGGACAAGAGAGGATATCATTCCCTTATACTCGGCACTGGTAAGGCCGCACCTCGAGTACTGTGTCCAGTTCTGGGCCCCTCAGTTTAAGAAAGATGTTGAGATGCTGAAGTGCATCCAGAGGAGAGCAATGAAGATGCTGAAGGGGGTGGAGCACAAGCCCTATAAGGAGTGACTGAGGGAGCTGGGGTTATTTACCCTGAAGAAGAGGAGGCTCAGGGGAGACCTTATAGCTCTCTGCAACTACCTAAAAGGAGGTTGTAGTCAGGCAGGGGTTGGTCTCTTCTCTCAGGTGACCGGTGACAGAACAAGAGGACACAGTCTCAAGCTTCGCCAAGGGAGGTTTAGGCTTGACATTAGGAAGAAGTTCTTTACTGAGAGGGTGATTGGCTATTGGAATGTGCTGCCCGGCGAGGTGGTGGAGTCACCGTCCCTGGAGGTGTTTAAGGAGAGATTGGATGAGGCACTTAGTGACATGGTGTAGTTGACAAGTAGGAGTAGGTGTAGGTGTTGGGTCATAGGTTGGACTCGATGATCTCAAAGGTCTTTTCCAACCTTATGATACTGTGATACTGTAAATACAAAAACAAAACAAAAAAACCCATGCATCATGAATGATGGAGCTAATGACGTGACTACTCAACTGGTGCACAGAAGCCAGGTGAAAAACAAGGATCATGCCAAGCCCTTACCCAAAGAGAATCAAATCAAGGAGTTGGAAGCAACTTCCCAAACCAAGAGCCAGCATCATGTACACCATCATCACTCAGAGCTGCAAAGTGAATGTAAGTTTATGGGACATCAAAGGAATAGTGAGACACTGACTGAGACATCTGCACGCTCTCCCCTGGAGTCCTTGAGTTGCACCGCGGCACTCCTTTAGACAGCAAACATCGGCCAGCCGTTACACCAAACCCCAACGCCAGTGTCAGGTAAAACATTTTCCTCCTCTCTTTCTCTGAACGGTTTCTACAGACAGACACAGGGACAGCTTTTGGTACATTTTCCTGTCTTGTCAGTCCCAGCCTTTGGACAGAATGCCTCACAAGCAAGGTAGTCTTTTAGTCTACTGCTGACTGGCAGAGCTAAGAATGTTTTAGCACTGTTGACATTTACAGGCTCAAAACTACCAAAAAGATGAAGTTTTGAAGGTTTGACTTGTATCTGTAGGTGCTAGAACAGTACTTTTTTAAAGGAAGTAAAGTATAAAGCTTTTTCAGAGGGCAACTGATTTGCCCCTCCCTCCCTCACCAGGCACAGCAAAGAAGTGCTCTGACCCTCACCAGGGCACACAGCAATGAAGCAAGAGCCAGAGAATGAGGTTGCCTCCAGAGCACCACAAAATGCAGTCTTTCTCCCTCAGAATGGCTACAAACAAGAACTGATGACACGAATGGGCTCTTCTACAGAGTAAACTGATTTTCAAAGTGGAAAGAGAGCTCTGTAGAGGATTGTTACTGGGCAAAAAGGAGGAAGAATGCTAGCGCAGGGCCCTTGCTCCAGTCCAGGGCACTGCCCCAAGGCTGGCCAGGTTATAAACCAAGCACCATGACCACATCAAGAACAGTTCCTATAGTTCATCAGTGGAGCACTGCCAGAGGGAGTCATCCCTGTGCCAGCAGGGGTTGTGACACTCAACGGAACAGGAATAAAGCCAGTGACAAAGTTATAAACTGTTAAATTGTAACAAATCCTTGATGCAAAGGTGTTTTCAGGCTTTCAGGATACCTTGCACAGCTGCAAAGCAAAGCTGGCAAGGCTCTGTTATAAAACACTCCCTAAGGAGATCACCTGGCATTTGCTATTGTCAGTTCAACCAACTCCAAAGCAGCACATTCTCAATCTGCAAATTTTCAGACCACATGCAGTTCAACCCAGAGGGGCTGCTCCAGAAATAAGAACACGTTCAAGTATAAATCAAGGCAGTGTTCAGGCAATATCCCTGCTGGTTACAGTCGCTGGCCCTCCCTCCTGGAGATGGCTGTTCCAAGAAGCCTTCGGTCCCCAGCACAGCAGGGCGACAGTTACAGGGAGGAACATCAGTAGAGAAGCATCAGCTACACAACCATGAAGGTGTCAAGGTAGAACCCAAAGGCGGCAAAGAGAAGAATCTGAGCCCAAACCAACTGCAATCGAGCTCAAGACACGGCTGAAATCGGGTGCTTCTCTACTATTCTTCGTCACAACAGGGGTTGTCAACACCAGCTGCTTTTAAACAAGTGAACCAGATCACCTGTGCTCTCCCCTTGCCCTCCCCACTCAGGCCACCAAGTTGGAGCACTGGACACCACATTTCACAGCTACTCACGCCCACTGCCACACTGCTGCAGTTTCCAGTCTTCTGTGTAAAGTCCATATTCTTCCCTAGCACCAGCACCTCACCACCAGCCCCCTTCTCTCCCCCTTATCAATGGATGCCAAGAGTCAGTCACAAAAAGAAAGTAAGTGCACCAAGGCCACAGGTCAATACTGCAAGTTTCTTGCAGGACTCTGTTATTGTGACTGCACTCCCAAAGTGTCCATTTCAGCCAGAGGAACTTAGGACATTGCTTTTCAAACCCCTACATGTCCTTCGAGTCCCGTGCAGCAAAGGATTCACTGCAAAGCGGCAGGTCACCAAAAGGTGTCTCGCTCCTCCACCCATTGACTCAGCTGGAGATGGAGCACCCTCCACTTAGAAAGGTGACAGTCATTTCTTGCCCAGATACACCCACTACAACGTTTCTGCCACCAAAACAGGCTCAGTCAAGTGCAGCCCAAAGCCTGCTCCCTTAGGGCACTTTAAGGCACCTTCATTGTGATTCTGATGGCAGAATTAATAGAAAAAATAAATAAACAAACTTAAATAGCAGTAACTAGAACAGTCTTTGTGAGTAAATAATGCCTGGAGTCATTAAGAGCAGAAGTTAAATGTAGCCATTTTTAAAGAAATGGCAGGCATTAATGACTCCCAATCACAAACAAAATACCAACATTTGAGAATTTAAAATGAAAACAGAATCTGAAAGCTGATTGGGAGAACTTAATGCAGGAATTAGAACAGGAGTTCATTCAGAGGCAACAACAGCTCCTTCTGAGAACTCAGCCCCCAACAGAGGTATGGATCATTACATGTTACAAAGTAACAGCGTTCAATAACGGCATGCTGAACCGGATTTACCCTAACAGAACCTCTCTGGGAACAGCAAACTCCAAGAATGGCGGCTCCCACAGCCAAGCTCAGCCAAAAGGCAAACCCATGAGACTCTCACCCACAGGAACCGGGGCGTCAAAGCACTGAGAGCGTGACACGGGCCTCATTTGCCTCTGACTCCTTTACGCCAGCGACAGGAACTCCGTGCAGTGACGATGCCAGAGCAGTAGTGTCATAAAACGTGTTCCAAATAATTGACAGGAACCAGTTCAATTAAAGCCAATCAAATTTATATAGCAAGCAGGCAATAAACAAAACAGCGCTGGGCGGCTGGGGAGTCTTCGCTCTGCCAACGACCGTGCCCTCCTTCTTTTGCTCCTCTTCTTTTATGGCCTTATCTAAGGCCAGGGCAGTCCTTCACTCGATGCCACGTTGCTTCTTCTATTGTTCGGCTATTCCGGGTATTGATCCGGTTGCACAACTCGAGCTTTACCTTCTTTCCCATACCACGCTGTAAACAAACTCTACCACGTTTGGTTAAACAATCTAATCTTTACTCATTTCCTTAGGATGCAGTTTGACCTAAGGTCTTCCTGCCTTTGTGAGACGGTTTAGCGAACAAACAAGTAGGTCTCTATCTTTCACAATAGCATCCCGGCAGGAAATCCCAGCGGGAAGCAGGCCCGGGCCACTGCTCGGGGCCCCGGCTGGCACAGCCCCCCCGCTTCGCAGCAGCTGCCGCCCTCCCAGGCTCTGCTCAAGGCTCCTCTCCCTTCCCCTCCCGCGGAGCCGGGATCCTCATGGCGGGGAGCAGGGACCGATGGAGCGCGGGGGCCGCTCTGGAGAGGCGTGATCGGACGCGCTGGGGCTGGGGCAGAGTGGCGCGGGCAGGGCGTTCCAGTAGTGGCGAGAGCTGCACCGGCGCAGTCCTCCGCTGCAGGCTCACTCTCTATGATTTTTCGGCGCCGCTCCCTCCGTCGTCTGGGTCCGCACTCCATCATTCCCGGCGCCGAAGCAAATGCAAGCCAGGGGCGGAGAGATGCAAACGACGCGACGCCGACAGCCAGCGGAAGCGGTGGGGACGGGGAGATGCAAAAGAGACAGGGCACGCGAGAGATGCCGAGAATATGCAAATAAAGCGCAGTGGGGGTAAAGAACGATATAAATAAGATACTGCACGAACAACGATGGGAATATGCAAATGAGATGGCGAGGCAGCCAATGGGGAAGGTGGGAGATGCAAATGAGGCGGCGCGTGCGGGAGACAGCAGGAATATGCAAATGAGTGTTCGCTCGGTTCGGCTACGCTCGGCTCTACTTGTCTCTTCTCGGCTTCATTCAGCACCTCGTGGCTTGATTCGTAAACTCTCAGCTCAGACATGCTACTCTGGACTAATCGCCACTTCCCTCAGCTCAATTCGGCTCCATTAGGCTTGGCTCGGTTCCATTCGGCTTGGCTCGGATGGCACGGCTTGGATTGGTTCGGCTTGGTTACGAGCCGAGAATATCCGAGAGGAAACGCGCAGAGCCAGGAGTAGCCGAGCAGAATCAAGAATTGCCGAGCGGAGTCGAGAAATGCCGAGCGGAGCCGAGAATAGTCAAGCAGCGCGTTGGGAAAGGAGGACCTCGGAGAAAGAAGTCCGGGGTCTCAGTGTTTCCGCCGTGTGGCGGCAACGCGGTACTGCAGCTCGGGCGCTGCCGCGCTCTTCCTCTGCGTTCCCTTCAGCTACTCTTGGATTAATTCGACACCTCTTGGGTCCGCTCGTCTCGGATTCCGCTCCTCTTGATTCAGCTCGGCTCTTCTTGGCTTGGCTCGTCTCCACTCGGGTATTCTTGGCTTCGCCAGGGTATTCTCGGCTCCGCTCGGGTATTCTCAGCTCCGCTCGGCTCCTGTTGGGTCCGCTTGGGTATTCTTGGTTCGGCTCGGTTTCTCTCGACTAAGCGCGACTGCTCTCTGTTCCTCTCGACTCTATTCGGCTATTCTCGGCTCCGCTCGGCTATTCCCCATGGCACGGATTGTTTCGGCTCGGTTCGGCTCCGCTCGGCTTGGTTATGAGCCGAGAATAACGGAGAGGATACGCACGGAGGCGGGAATAGCCGAGAGCAGCCAAGAAATTCCGAGAGAAGCTGAACAGAGCCCAGAAGTGCCGAGCGGGGCCGGGAAATGCCGAGCGCAGCCGAAGGGAACGCAGAGGAAGAAAGCAGAAGCACCTGGACTGCAGTATCGCGGTGCGGCCACACGGGGGCAGCACTGAGACTCCGCTCTGCTTTCTCCGCGGTCCCTCTTTCCCCACGCTGCACAACACAAGGCGTTGAACTGGTCGCGGTAGCGGCAAACTCAGCTTTCCTCACAGAACCCTGACCCCGCTGCTGTGCTTTGGAGACACGGTACTACAAACCGTGCCTTCACTCACACCGACCCTGACCGAGACGCCGGCACTTCGCTTCGATTCCGTGGAACACGGGCGCTCCTCGGCTCCCAGACAGACCTGCCGAACAGCGCTGCCCCAATATTCAGATGGAGCTGCAGGCTC
Source organism: Neomorphus geoffroyi (assembly GCA_033558235.1). Taxonomy (NCBI): domain Eukaryota; kingdom Metazoa; phylum Chordata; class Aves; order Cuculiformes; family Neomorphidae; genus Neomorphus; species Neomorphus geoffroyi. Next base: position 33,224 of record JAUMJM010000025.1, read on the forward strand.
TGCTCTTCAGCCATGAGGTTACATTTCAGACCTGTTTAGAGCCAGCAAACCTCACTCATCTTCACCAGTGTGAGCAAAAGCCATTTCACAGATAAAATTTTAGAGAGGACAAAGTCTTGGAAGCAAAGAAATTTATTTACAGTGCTGGGTGCATAAGAGGATGGACCCTCCTCTATGCACACCTTTCGGTCCCGCTCACATACACTTATTTAGGGCACTTATACATATTCAACTGAGTTCCAGTAATTCATTTACATTTGTTACTCCCCCCTTATCTGTACATGCATACCATCACGCAGAGGGTCTTCTGGGGGGGTCACAGAAGGCTGATTCCCCCCACTCCATTGTTCCTGTGCCTGCATCCTTTCACCCTAACTAACTGTAAGTTGACATCAAAACTTCTCCCCCCTTTCAAAGGAAAGGAGACCGTTAGCACCAATTTACAGCTTTGCTAGATTCCACCCTCCATCGGGAGCCTTCCCTATCTCCTTGATTTATACCTTGCTCCATCCCATCCTTCACATGGCCATGTAAATCCCTGTGTCCTCTCCCCTTAATTGGGTACTTGGAAACTTACAGTCTTCCCAACTGCCTACTGATTCCAACTATCACTATCTGGCTGAAGCAAAACTTTTATTTATCTATTACAATCCACCCCCTTTTTAAATTATTTCTGTTTTGCTGAAGGCCATAACTCTGTTCCAGTTTGTTTAAAATTAGCTGTAATCTCTCATTTTATTTATTGTCTTTCTAAGTCTCTCTTTCTGAGTATCATTATCTTCTGGGATCCTGTATTTGATCCAGAGGCCACCGCTTTCGGATTTATTGGCATACTGGTTAGTTGCATTCCTTCAACAACACTGGAAATTAATCATATGAACATGGGATTAAACAAGATATGAACACGAGTCCAGCTAAAGCACACAATAGGAAAAACCCACTTTTTCCACCATGCTAATCCCAGCATTCTGTCCCACCAGCTGGCATTCAACATTGTTTTCCACTTCTGTACAGACATACATGCTAATTTCTTAATATTGGTGGCTACATTTGTCACTGCTTCTCCGTTGTCACTGATTTTTAACCAACAGTCTGAGACGTTAAATTTCCCACACACACACCTGCCTCTTTGGCTAATAGATAATCTGGGGCAAGTCAGTTTTGATATATTGCCCCTCGCATTTGGGTCTGTTGTTTAGCTACCATGGAGTACTGGACTGCTACCATGGATGGCTACAACCTATTTAGGCGGGACAGACTAAGAAAGAGAGGTGGTGGTGTTGCTCTATACGTCAAAGAGTGCTTTGACTGTATAGACCTCAGTAACAGCGATGATAAGGTAAAGTGTCTACGGGTTAAACTCAGTGGTGTGAGTGGTAACCCAGACATGGTGGGAGTTTGCTATCGGCCACCCAACCAGGATTAAGAGACTGATGAGCTCTTCTATAAACACCTAGGAAAAGTCTCGTGATCCTATCCCATCGTTCTCGTGGGGGATTTCAACCTTCCGGATGACTGCTGAAAGTACAACACAGCAGAAAGGAAGCAGTCTAGAAGGTTCATAGAGTGTATGAATGATAACTTCCTAACACAACTGGTAACAGAACCGACTAGAGAGGGTGCCAACTGGACCTGCCGTTTGCGAACAGAGTGGGCCTTGTGGGAGAGGTGACGGTTGAAGGACGCCTGGGACACAGCGATCACGAGATGGTACTGTTCTCACTTCTTGCGGCAGTGAGGAGAGGGGTCAGCAGAACTGCCACCCTGGACTTTCGTAGGGCAGACTCTGAACTCTGCAGAAGGCTGCTTGATAAAGTCCACTGGGAGGCGGCTCTTAAGGACAAAGGGGTGCAAGAGGGCTTGAACGCTTCTCAAGAAGGAAATCCTGGCGGCACAAGAGCAAGTGATCCCCATGTGCCGTAAAACGAGTCGATGGGGAAGAAAACCAGGTTGCCTAAGTAGGGAGCTTAGCATTGATCTCAGGAAAAAAAAGAAAGTATATGAGCTCTGGAGGAGGGGGGCAGGCGTCCCAGGAGGACTACAAAGGTGAGGTGAGATTGTGTTGGGAGAAAATCAGAAGGGCTAAAGCCAAGCTAGAACTTCAACTGGCCACTTCAGTCAAGGACAATAAAAAGAACTTCTTTAAATATATCAGCAGCAACAGGAGGACAAAGGAGACTCTCCCTCCCTTGCTGGGTGCAGAAGAGTCAGTAGCAATGAGGGACGAGGACAAGGCAGAGGTGCTCAACACCTTCTTTGCCTCGGTCTTTAACCCCAAAGAAGAAAGTGCTAGGGATACTCAGCCCCCTCAGTCGGGAGATGGTGGGGATGAAGCTCCAGCTGTTCAGGAGGACTTGGTTAGAGACCTGCTCAGCCAGCTAGACATACACAAATCCATGGGCCAGAGGGGATCCATCTGAGGGTTTTAAGGGAACTGGCAGAGGTTCTCACCAAATCCCTTTCCCTCATCTCCCAGCAGTCCTGGCTGACTGGGGAAGTGCTGCTTGACTGCAGACTGGCCAATGTTACGCCCATTTACAAGAAAGGTCGAAGGGAAGATCCGGGGAACTCCAGGCCTGTCAGTCTGACCTCGGTACTGGGGAAGGTCATGGAGCAGATCATCTTGACTGCTATCATACAGCACACGCAGGACAACTGGGTGATCAGACCCAGTCAACATGGGTTCACCAAAGGCAGGTCCTGCCAGACCAATTTGATCTCCTTCTATGACAAGGTCACTTGTTTAATGGACGAGGGAAAGGCTGTGGATGTGGTGAACCTAGACTTCAGTAAAGCCTTTGACACCATTTCTCACAGTATCCTGCTTGGAGAAACTGGCTGCCACCGGCGTGGACAGGCACACCCTTTGCTGGGTTAAAAACTGGCTGGATGGCTGGGCCCAAAGGGTTGTGGTAAATGGAATTAAATCCAGTTGGAAACTGGTCACAAGCGGTGTTCCCCAGGGTTCAGTGCTCGGTCCAGTCTTGTTTAACGGCTTTATCAATGATCTCGATAAAAGCATTGAGTCCACCCTTAGCAAGTTTGCAGATGACACCAAGCTGGGTGCAAGTGTGGATCTGCTTGGAGGACGGGAGGCTCTGCAGAGGGATCTGGACAGGCTGGATCGATGGGCTGAGACCAACGGGATGAGGTTTAACAAGGCCAAGTGCAGAGTCCTCCATTTGGGTCACAACAACCCCATGCAGCGTTACAGACTTGGGGAGGAGTGGCTGGAGAGCTGCCTGGCAGAGAAGGACCTGGGGGCATTGCTGAGCCAGCAGTGTGGCCGAGAGGGCAAATGGCATCTTGGGCTGTATCAGACAGCGTGGCCAGCAGGAGCAGGGAGGTGACTGTGCCCCTGTACTCAGCGCTGGTGAGGCCGCACCTCGAATGCTGTGTTCAGTTTTGGGCCCTCACTATAGGAGGGACATTGAGGTGCTGGAGCGTGTGCAGAGAAGGGCCACGAGGCTGGTGAAGGGGCTGGAAAATAAGCCCTATGAGGAGCGGCTGAAGGAGTTGGGGTTGTTTAGCTTGGAGAAGAGGAGGCTGAGGGGACACCTCATGACTGTCTACAACTGCCTGAAAGGAGATTGTGACAGGGTGGGTGCTGATCTCTTCTCACACATGACAAGCGATAGGACAAGAGGAAATGGCCGCACGTTGTGCCAGAGAAGGTTTAGACTGGACATTAGGAAGAATTTGTTTACTGAAAGAGTGGTCAGTGATTGGAACAGGCTGCCCAGGGAGATGGTGGAGTCACCATCCCTGCAGGTGTTTAAGAAACGGGTGGATGAGTTTCTTAGGAACAGGGTTTAGTAAGGAGACAGGCACGGTCGGACTCGGTGATCTCAGAGGTCTCTTCCAAACTAGTGATTCTGTGATTCTAATAATTCTAGAGCGGTTGCTGTTTGGTTAGTGATTTGTTCTAAAACCACTTGTGGCATTTATTATCCTGTTCAATATATATATATTGGTGTTCAGTATCCCCAGCTTCCATCTTGTGCCCAAGTGGCTGGTCTATACACTTGAATAATTCTTTCTGGGGGCCATTCATCCTCCCCCCCAGGTTTGATCTCCACCGATTTCTATAGGTTGTTTTTCTTTCTCTAAACTTTCAAACAAGGGAATCCTAGGTCATTTCCTTTGTCTATGAGTAACAGGAAAACCCGGGTTGAATTATCCCCAATGTGCAACTCCCTTTCCGGTTGCCTGGTAATTTTGAATAAGTCCTTTTTCTACAAATCCAAAATAACCCATCAGGGGATTTCCACCAATTTTTGGAGGTATTTTCCAGGTGTTTCCAAAATTTTTGGAATTTTTTCCCTGAGCAATTGCATATTCCCTCCTTTGTTGGTATTAGTGCAGTTAATGTTATCTCCAGACCAACTCCATGAGGGCATTTCAGGCTACCAGTTTCCATGAGTTCCATTGTGTATATAGATTAATTTACAGGGAGTTTCCCCTACCCATGTATTGTACTGATCTCCTTCACGGCCTGTACACTCTGTACCTACTATTTCAGAGCTCAAACTCCAACCCAAGGGTCTTTTCCGTTCTACTGAACTTATTGGATTATTCCATTCCAGGGCTGCTCTTTGCTCATTAAGGAGCTTCCACATATCCAACACTTGGATACAGTAAGTTCCTTGGCTGTTCCTTCTGCCAAATCTACAAATAAATTTTTCCCTAAGGTGCAAAATCTTAATTGCCTAATTCTTTCCTAATTCCATCATATAACTAAACTAACCAGTCTTATTTTTCTGTTTTGAAGGAGAAGATTCCTTCAGGCTTCGTGAATTTTTTATTTATTTTTTTTTTTACCACCAGCAATTCTCTATACTGATCTAAATTTTTCACACCAAACACTGAATTTTCCCATCCCTCTGATGATACTGGTTACTGTTTCACCCAACTGGCTGACTTCCCTCCTTTAGCTTCACTTCCAGAGGGGTGATATTAAGGCCACCTCTATTTCCATCTGTTACCCATACTATAGGATCATTTATTTCTTGCTCGTCTACTTCTTTTAGTCTGAAAAAACTTTAACACTACCCACCCCCTCCTTGGGAATTGCCCCAATTCCTAGTTGAATTTGTAAATCCCTCCCCAACAAATTTGCCCCGCTCCAGGTATCAATGCCATATCTTCAATTACTTTTCGTTTTGAAATAAGAGAAGACTGCCAAGGAAAAACTGACCTGGTCCAGGAAAATGCATGGAATTCAAATCCAACAGAAGTGGATTTGTGAGGTGGCATATGATGTACCAACAGTAAAAATATTTTCCTGCTGAACATCCACACGTCATTGTGACCCACCAAACTCCTCCAGCAGGCAAGCAAAGCCGTTACGGTCAATTGACTGCCAATACACTAAAGCTGACTGCTAAGTCAGGGTCTGTGTTTCAAAACACAGCATTCCCAGTGCCAGGTTCAAGCTAACAGTGTGTTCACACCAATTCCTGAATGGCCTTTTTTTGGCTTTTTTAAAAACATCAAAAAAGTATAAGACATAGAGCGCAAGGTGACAAAGCTAAGACTTTAATGCAAATGATACTGCATAACACAGCGTTCCTCCAGCTTCCCTCTGACTGGGCAGAAGAGGCCGAAGAGTCCCCAGACATCAACATGCTGCGCCCAGTCACTTGGGAAAGGTGGCAACAACACGGCCTTGAGAGGGTCCTCGTGAGACCACACATTACGCTGTGCAGGGATGGGTGAAGGAGCTGAATTGCTTCCCATGCAGCACCAAGAAGAGGGACCCACAGGAGGGAACGGTTCAGGAAGTGAGGCTGTATGATGGAAGAGGACAGAAGAGAAAAAAAAGAGAGGTTGTGAGGGGGAAAAGTTGTGAAAAATACATCACGCCCTCAAGAAAGAACACAACAAGAGAAAGAAAAGTTAGCAGGGTAATGAGGGGAAGTGTCCCTCAGCCACTAGAGAAGAGTGCTTTCCTCCTTCACCCACATCTCTTTCTCCACCCTTCCAGTCCCATCCCTGTGCCCCCCCGCCCCCGCCCCCAGCATACAACCCATCCCAATAAAGCTAAGAAGACAATCAGTTTCAAATTAATGGCAAAGGTTTTCAGTTGTCCCCCTGAAAGGCAACCACATGGAATGTAAGGACTTGCAAGACGGAAAGCAGTGTCATTGGGCCAAATTTCAAAAAAAAGTCCAGAGAGAATGCAATTCATTTTAATATTTATTCTATGTACATAATAGAAGAAATAAACCCAAATTAATCTTATCAAATGTGAAGTCTTTATGCTAAAATGCTCTAAATCATATTTACATGAAAAGCAGCCCAGCACACTGTTACTGTTAAAATATACTGCACTAGTAATATTAACAGAAATGTGCAGCAAGAGGACTGTAGGGCATAAAACCCTTCTACAAACCAGGCTGAGAACACATGCACACTTTCAGGTTTGTAGGAAAAATTCACATCAACAGTTCAAATGACTGACTGAGCAGCTCCATTTCCAGGCTCCAGATGCAAAGACTGCAAAGACTGGTGACATAAAGAAGCTGAGGTATTTCTGAATCTGAAAAAGAATAAAAGAGAAACAATGCTGCTGAAGGGGCTGGAGATCAAGTCCTATGAGGAGTTGCTGAGGGACCTGGGGCTGTTTAGCTTAGAGGAAACTGAGGGGAGAACTCATCGCTGCCTACAGCTGCCTGAAAGGAGGTTATGGCAAGGTGGGTGTTGGGCTCTCCTCCCAAGTGAAAAGTGATAGGACAAGAGGAAATGGCCTCAAGTTGTGCCAGGAGAGGTTCAGCCTGGATATCAGGAAAAAATTCTTCACTGAAAGGCTGGTCGGGTCCTGGCAGAGGCTGCCCTCGGAGGTGGTGGAGTCGCCATCCCTGGAGGTGTTTAAAAGACGGGTAGACGAGTTTCTGAGGGACAGGTACGGCTGGACTCGATAATCTCAAAGGTCTTTTCCAGTCAGATGATTCTGTCACTCTCGAGGGCACAGCTGCACCTGGGCGTGTACGGGCACACCCGTGAAAGGCTGCGGAGCGGAGCGGAGCAGAGCAGGGCACTCCCCTCCCGCCCGCCCGCCCGCCCGCGGCCGCGCCTCCCGCTCTCCGCCGCACCCCCGCCTAGCCCCATCGCCCTGCCCGGCACCGCCGCCGGAAGCCGGCAACCCGCTTCCGCCCTGAGGCAACGCGCCGCCATCCTCAGCCAGTCCGGTGCCGCTTCTCATCATCCGCTTCCCGCCCACAGCCACCCTGAGCCAATCCGATGCCGTTCCAGTGCCGCTTCCCATCAGCCTCAGCCAATCCGCGGTCGTGTCTCACCAGCCCCAGCCCCGGCCCCCCACTCTGCCGCTGCCGAAGGGCTCTGTTCCCTCCCCTCCCCTCCCCTCCCCTGCCCCCCTTCCTTCCTTCCTTCCTTCCTTCCTTCCTTCCTTCCTTCCTTCCTTCCTTCCTTCCTTCCTTCCTTCCTTCCTTCCTCCTTCCTTCCTCCCTCCCTCCCTCCCTCCCTCCCTCCCTCCCTCCCTCCCTCCCTTCCTCCCTCCCTCCCTCCCTCCCTTCCTTCCTTCCTTCCTTCCTTCCTTCCTTCCTTCCTTCCTTCCTTCCTTCCTTCCTTCCTTCCTTCCTTCCTTCCTTCCTTCCTTCCTCCCTTTTTTCCCTTTCTTCCTTTTCCTTCCCTTCCCTCCTTCCTTCCTTCCCTTCCCTGCCTCTTCTTCCCCTCCCCCCCCCGCCTCCCCTCCCCTCCTCCTCCCTTTCAAAGAGTGATCAGTTCTGCCCATTTCCCAGCCTGCCTCCTCTAGCTCTGCCCTGCTGCGAACAGCTGAGCCAAGGTGCTGGAAACACGAGGCCATTTATTTGCACTCAGTTTCTGAAATGCACCCCCCATTGCACATGAGCTGGAGATCCTGATCATTCCTATAAATCCATCCCAGGGACTAATGTTCGCCTGGGTGCCGTGAGCAGATAAAATCTGTACACCTCGAGCATCTGTGCAAACGTGGAGACCCATCGAACACTTGGTCCGTAGGAGCGCCTCGGTGGTGCAGGGGATATGGTCCATCTGCAAGCATCGGCTTTCCAGTTCTCCGTTATCGCCTCCTGGTGAAGGGAGCAAACTGCCCATTCCAAGGGCAACTTCCCTGAGCCTGGACACTGCTATTCACGGGCAGACTGGGCACAAATTACAGAGGTGGAAAGAGACGGTGGAGAAATGGCAAGCGAGGAAAAACCCTCTATTGACTGGGATATCCTTGTTCCAGGGGAGATCAGAGAAGGAACAACGCACATCACTCACACTGACAGAATGTAAAGGAGAACATCCCAGCCCTCTCAGGGACTGATCTGATCCGCCACTTAATGAAATGTGGCACCCAGATAACCAAGCAGTTTGATTCCACAGACACGATGTGAAATGTATGGATTGTCAGAATGAGAACAAAGTCTGCAATTCCAAAGTTCGCAGTTCCAGGCATCACTAAAACCCAGATAATAATGCTGGGGTTTTGCACCCCTCACACTTCCTTCACTTTCACATTAACCAGATATCAGCTGCACAAGGATGAGCAGTAGGAATTCTTGGCCTCTCTGTGTTTCCAGTCATCCAAACCCAGGAAGGTCCATGATAAAACATGAAAATTGCCATATCCTTGTGCCATTTGGTTAAAAAATAACCTGAGTTGGGTTCAAAAACAGATTTTATGCAATCCCTGGGATAAAAAGCTCCTCCCAAGCACAGAGCATCAGCTGGTCCTACCAGCATCTCTGATGTCAGCCGCACTGCTGCCCAGGACTGCATCCAAAGGCACACGTTTTTTCCGTATGCTGCGTCCTGAGGCAATCAGATCCGCATATCCGCGCTGATGGGAGAAAGCGTAAGCCGAACGACGTCCAGATATCCCTCGGCGAAAAGCACTCTGCCTGCGCTTCCACTGCTGCTCCTCTGCCAGGTATTTCTTCCGGTTCTTCTGAATCTGCACAGATACAAAGAGAGCTCAGGGCAGATGTGGGGATTTTAAGTCCATCTCATTTCAAGATAGGACAGGCAGGGATCGCAGGCAGGGATCATGAAGGAAACTGCTCATTTGCATTTACTGCCTGGGGAAATAACCCGATGCTTTCTCACTTCCCCAAACTGCTCAACAGGAAGGGTAACATGTTACCACTCTGCTTTGCATGGCCAAGGCACCACAGCAGCAGCCACATCCAGGCAGCGGGTTTGGGATTGATGAGACTGGAGGAGGCTGAGGGGAGACTTCATCACTCTCTGCAGCTCCCAGAAAGGAGCTTGTGGTGAGGTGGGTGCTAGGCTCTTCTCCCAAGGAACAAGTGATAGTACAAAAGGAAATGGCCTCAAATTGCACCAGGGGAGGTTTAGAATGGATATCGGGAAAAATTGCTTCATGGACAGAATGGTGAAGCCCTGGTAGAAGAGGCTGCCCAGGGCAGTGGGGGAGTCCCCATCCCTGGAAGGGTTGAAACCATGTGGCTGTGGCACTTGGGACAGGGTTTAGCCAGCAAGGTGGGGTTGGGCTGATGGTTGGACTGGATGAGTTGAGAGGGCTTTTTCAGCCTTAGTGGTTTCATGAATCTATAAGGCAGGTCTGGCCTTCAGAAAGCCCTGCTGCCACCCTCCTGGGCCGTGGGATCGGTGTTCTGGGCTCACAGAGTTCTCACAGTCACTAATTTGTCTCTAATATTAACACTAACACTCATTCCTGTCAGCAAAGATCTGCCAAATGAGGCAAAACACTCCGAGATTTTACTGACTTGATCACTTTCCAAAGGCCAAATGGTCATGGAGAAGAAGCGCCAGGCCACGACGGGCAGTAAGCAAACAGCGATGGATAAGATCATGGTCAGCCAGAGGTAGGGTTGTCTTAGAGCGTTTGGAGCCGTTCCTGGGAATGAAAAGAAATGTGCTGCTCCTCACACGTTCCCAGACTTCCAGCAAGATCCAAGGAGCTGCTGGCAGCGTTTGGCTCTATCCTACTTTGGGGTTTTACCTTCCTTGATCCCTTGGAGCAGCATGGCAAATACCCCGCCTGGTCTCTGCATCCCCTTTACTCTAAGCCGCTTTACCTTAGTTTTCATGTGCAGATTCCTGCTGCCAGGAGGCATCAAGCTTCCAGTGTCTTGGAAGGAGAAGAAGTGCTCTAATAAAGCACCCAGGCCCAAACATAACCCTTCCTTGGGGGTGAATGAGTATTGAACATCATTAGGCCAAACTGGATGGAATTTGGAGCACCCTGATCCAGTGGGAGGTGTCCCTACCCATGGAATCGGGTAGGCTTTGAGGTCTTTTCCAACCCAAACCATCCCATGATTCCAAGGTCCTTTCCTCTCAAAGGAGTTGGGTTTGTGCTCTGCCGTTCTGGCCACAGTTCTGCTCAAGGTCCAAAGCTGTTTGAGCTAGGAATGAGAAAAAGAAAACGCAAGGGCTGACCTGTGAACTGAAAGGCGGATGGAAAGAGAACATGGATTCCAGCGCTGTGGAAGTCAAACGTGATACCAAAATAAAGGGCAATGCTCCCAAACACTGAAAAAGCGTTAACGAAAGTCCAGTATGATGTGTCCAAGCCAATCTGAAAGCAAACAAAAGCTCCACATAAGTTTATTAATCCAAAATAATGGCACCCGCTTTGAAGACTGACAGCATTTCGGTTAAGTCACCTCATCCTCTGCCTACAGGGACGCTGGGGAGAGGCTTCTGGTCAGGGAGTAAAAGGACAGGACAAGGGGGAATGGTTTGAAGCTGAAAGAGGGGAGATTGAGATTAGATTTTAGGCAGAAATGTTCTCCTGTGAGAGTGGGGAGGCCCTGGCCCAGGTTGCCCAGAGCAGTGGTGGCTGCCCCATCCCTGGAAGAGCTTAAGGCCAGGTTGGATGGGGGTTGGATCCCCCTGATCCAGTGGGAGGTGTCCCTGCCCATGGCAGGGGGGGTGGAACATGGTAGGCTTTGATGTCTCTTCCAAACCAAACCATTCTATGACTCTATGTAACCAGGAGGGGTTTTCAGAGCAACAGAGGCCAGAAAGCCAAGCTCACTTGCCTGAAAATTGACGACAAATATAAGAGAAGATGCTGCTGTGACAGCAAAGGACTGATAATCTGAAGGTGCTTCTCCATCCTGGCCCACGGTTTTAAGGTACGCCCCATAGGGTATGAAGAAGATGACCAGTGATGTTACAGCGCCATGTAGCAAGCTTAGAAAGAATTTCTTGTAGTTAAAAAGTGAATCCTTCTGTCCCAAGATGTACAGGCTGGGGAACCGCAGGCTCAGCTTGTCACTCACATCCTAGATGCCGGGGCGAGGAGAAAATAAACAGTTGCTGCGATGTCTTGTTCTCAGTGCAAGCATTGAGGAGTAAAAAGCTCAACTATACAACATCCCAAAGCGGCAAAAAAAGGAACAACACCCGCTCCCCCAGCCCCTAAATGCATTGTAACTAAACCAAAGCAACTGTTTGGGTGTAACTGTGCGTGAGATGCTTTTGTGTACATCCATTGTTAACAACACAGTGGGGAATACCTGGTCAAGCAGGCCAACCAGCAGCACCGGGAGACTGGAATAGAGCACGTTGTACAGCGTGATGAACCAGTCCTCGTACGCTGTCTGCAAGGACCGGGGGAATTCAGCAGTTAGTGGTTTCTTTTTCCTGACACCTTCCCTTCCAGGTCCCACGCATTCTACTGCAGCAGTGAATTATCTCAGTGTTTACCCACAAGGCAGCAGCACCTTAGCTCAAAGCCCTGTTCAGACGGTTTTTAGCCCATATGAAGCTGCCTCCTCCTTACGAACCATTGGTGTTACCTGACCTGAGACACTGACATAGACTCGTGGAATCATTAAGGCTGGAAAAGCCCTCTAAGCTCATCCAGTCCAACCATCAGCCAAACCCACCACGCTGACTAAACCCTGTCCCTTGGCACCACATGTCCGTATCTTTTAAACTGCTTCAGGGATGGAGACTCCACCACAGCCCTGAGCAGTCTCTTCCTATCAAGTGAACACCTGCGCTATGTGTTAGCTGGTTTGTAGCTGCACTTGTGGCACCAATGGCACCCGGCATCTCTTTTACAGGTGTGGGAACCCTGGCTTCTTCTTATCCTCTTGAATTGCTCCATCCTAGGCATACACAGGTTCCACCACAGCAAGCGGCAGTAACTTCAGGCAGCACCGCTTGTCTGCAACCACGGCTTGGGCTCTTCATGCCAGTCCATGAAACAACACCTGCCTGCCTGTGGTTATGCCCATGGATATGCATCTCAGCTCCTAAAGCCCTTACAAAATAACCTTCCAACACTGTGGGTGGAAGGCTCAGGCATAGGTTTGCCTGGAGAAGTTGTGGCTGCCCCCTTTCTGGACGTGTTTCAAGGCCAGGTTGAATGGGGCTTGGAGCACTCTGATCCAGTGGGATGAGGGCAGGGCGTTGGAACTGGATGAGCCTTGAGGTCCCTTCCCCCACAAACTGTTCCATGATTTCACCACGGGAACTTCCAAAACTGTCAGTTACAACAAGAGCTTTTCACACCACTGTAGCCAGCAGTTCAAGACAAAAAAAAATGTGTTCTTACCTGGGCAGAAAAGCCATTGAAGAATGAATACCAGATGTGGACCAGCGTGAAAGCAAAGTTCTTGTAGAAAAAGTATCTTAAAAACTTGCACATCCTGATGTAAGACCATCGCCCATGGACCAGCAGCAGCCTCTGGAGGTAGCGAAACTGCCCAAATGAGTAGTCACTTGACATGACGGCTTGCATCCCTTCTTGGCCACTGATTCCAACTCCAATGTGGGCAGCTATGGTAATGAAACAAACACTACATGCTATGTTGAACACAAAGAGAGGAATGACATTACCTAGGGCAAATCTCCTACCAGATCCTATTCTCTTCTCCAGACCAGGTTTGATGGGGTTGGAGCACCTTGATTCAGTGGGAGGTGTTCCTGCCCATGGCAGGGGGGTGAAACTGCATGGGCTTTGAGGTCTCTTCTAACCCAAACCATTTCATGATTCTATGATTTTAGTTCTATATTCAGCACGGAAGACTAACACATCTGTGCACAAGCCCTTCCTTGCCCTGTTATTTACTGCTCACAGCTCTCCCATTGCTTGGATTCTCTCTTGGTGCCTGATCTGTCAGAAGGGATGCTGGGAAATTTGACCAGTGGAGAAGTAAGCGATGAGACAGAGCAAGCAAACCCCCAAGCGGTGTGCAAACTTGCTCCTAACATAAACCATATCCCAGAGTTTTCTTTCTCAGAGTGGTCCAAAGAGCACGAGTTACAATCCTTCTAAGGAACAAGCAACAGGACAAGAGGAAATGGCCTCATGTTGTGCCAGGAGAGGTTCAGATTAGACATTAGGAAAAATGTCTTCACAGAAAGAGTGGTGAAGCCCTGGCAGAGGCTGCCCAGGGAGGGGCAGAGTCCCTGTCCCCGGAGGGGTTCAAACCGTGTGGCCATGGTACCTGGGGACAGGGTTTAGCAGGCACGGTAGGGTTGGGCTGGAGGTTGGACTAGCTGAGCTGAGAGGGCTTTTCGAACCCCAATGATTCTATGAATACAGCTTGAGTAGTTCTTCCAAGCAAGGGGCAGCCAAACTATTGCCTTGTTCTTTGTCTTTTCACACTTTTGGAACCCACTACATGATCACAGATGTAATTCCAGTCCCTTTCCTGGGAATATGGACACAGAAAGCTAGAATGCACCAGCAAAGCCCACTAACCGTTTCATAGGGGCTTCCTCAAACAGGAAAAGCGCACACAGAGAAGCTGACAAACCCAAGCAATGTTAACGCAGGTAGGAAACAGATGTTAGAGTGTTTGGAACAAGGAGGGATAGCGAGGAGGCTGCCGAAGAGTGCCCAAAAGAGATCTTCCCTACAGGAGAAGTCGTGCACCTGTCTTACTTTTAATCATGTTGACATCGTTGGCACCGTCCCCAATGGCCAAAGTAATGGCTTTCTTGTACTTCTTCACAAGCTCCACCACCATGGCTTTCTGCTTTGGGGTCACTCGGCAGCAGATCACAGCCCGGCACTCGCATGCCAGATCAACAAAGTTCTGCTGCTGCTGTTCTTTGTACACCTCAGCCCTCCTTCTTTTCTCTGTCTGCTTCTTCTCCTCTTCTGCTGTTCTGGGGAATTTCAGTTTAAGTTTCTTTTTCTTCTTTTTCTTCTCTAGCAGGATTTCATTCTGCAGAACAGAAATATTTTATGTTCCCTTCTACACTCCAAGTCCTTCCTCTACAACGTCATCACACTCCCATCACCCGTTTATAGTATATTCTTAAATCCTCATGTGGAGAAGGGAACAAAAAGCTACAGACAGCAGCCACAGAACCATCATGGATCCGTTTAGCAAAGCAGATAAATGAAAGGAGTCCTCAGTGAGTTGGCAGTACCCCCAAAAATCTCAAGCAGAACATCTTTTGTACCTACCAACCAGGAGCCAGTGATGATCAAAGCTCGATCTCTGCTACCCTGGAAGAAGGGCTCGTTCATTCTAAGAGAGGAATGCGGACTCAGTTCAGCTCTGTTCCTCTGGTTTTCCAGCCTAGTTTGAAGAAGAGCACTGGAAAGAGAGGTGGATACTATGACAGCAAAATTAAGGGTAAATTTTAAGCCAGGTCAGTCCCAGACTGGAAGTCTGCAAGAATCATAGAATCATGGTATGGTTTGAGTTGGAAGGGGCCTTAAAGCCCATCCAGTTCCACTCCTCTGCCATGGGCAGGGACACCTCCCACTAGAAATGCAATAAATGCTGCAGGGATGTTTTGTGCCATGTATTAGGTGATGCCCTAAGCAGTACTAGAAGAGGATCCCACTGCTTTATGTTCTCGCTGTTTTGAAAATAAGGAAAAATGAGTCAGGAATGGTTGTGACACTATTACAAGGCCCCAGTTCTTCTCCCAGCCCCGAGCTGTTTTCCCTTGGGTCCAAACATTTGGACAAACCCCTTGTGATCAAGCGCTGAATAGCTGGTGACCCATTGTGCTTTCTAGCACAGGTCTGCACTGCATAGGGTGAAAGTGCGATGGGGCAATGCTGGAGCTCAGGGACAGGCAGCGAGGGCAAAGCCTGCAGCTATGCAAGATCTGGACTAGGGAGAGATCCGCTTATCCCACCCTAGGCGGATGCCAGGTTTGTCTGAACTAGGGCACAAATGCGATGGCAGCAGCTGTTGACCTAGACTACTCGGGGAACTTTAAAAGCCAAACATCCTTAATTACCAGAAAAGAAACCCATTGTGCTTTTCACTTGCCTGATGTCTTCTCCATAGCAGATTGTTGTTTCTTCTGTCAAGAGCTCACAAGAAAAGCCAATATTTTCAGCAGTTTCTACAACAAAAAATAAGAGAGGAAAATATTTACTTAATGTTCTCTCACATGGAAGTCTTCAAGGCCAGGCTGGATGGGGCCTTGAGCAGCCTGATTCAGTGGGAGGCGTTCCTGCCCATGGAAATGGATGGGGTTTGAGTCCCTTCCAACCCAAACCATTCCATGGTTCTACAACTCTATGAGCGGCCAGACATAACTGAAGGCTTTTAAACAAGTTTTGAAAATATGTTTCAGTTCCAGAAGTTCCCTTTCATTACTGCAGTGTAGATGAGCAGGAAAAGAAATCATCCACAGCACTGAGAAGCTAGGGAAATGCTTGTTCACTTGTCATATGAAAACTATGGAGTGATGGATTTAAAGCCAACAACAGGAAATTTTATTTCCTATGAAACAAACACTATTTCTGATCTGTACTTGCTCCAGTTTATCTTCCTCTTTATATGAGCTCCTCGGCTGCAAGCAAACTCACCTTTTTTGTCACCAGTAAGCACCCAGATTTTAATGTCCGCTTTGGAAAGCCTGGAAATAGTTTCTGGAACTCCATCCTGTAGTTTGTCCTCAATAGCTGTTGCACCAAGCAGCTGGAAAACAATTAGAATTACAGGCATTTAGTACAGTAAACATATACCAAAAATGGATTCCTTTTCAGCAGGGAATGAAGCTGTTCTTGGCTTCAAGCCAAGGCACAGCTCAAGTTGAGAATTCAGTAAAGACAAGCTTTTGCATATAAAAGTGATAATTTATTTTCAAAAAGATCTTTTTCTTCTTCTAAAGAAGAAGAGTACACTAAAAAGTTAAAGCCCCACTTACAATCAAATTCTTTTCTATTTCCTCATATACTTTGTCCAGAGCTTCGTCACGATTTGTCGTAGCTACACTGGCCTCGGCAAACTTCTTATTCCATACTTCAAACTCCTCAGGGCTGATGTCTCTGTAGCACAGGCAGAGCGTCCTAAGGGTTTCACTGGCAAAGATCTGAAAAATAAGTAAATCCCACTATAGTCACATAACACAACCCTTAAATTATAGGTGTCTTGGCAGAGTGCAGTGATTTGGAATACTGGTAACTATGGAAAAAAGGATGTAGACAAAATGTAAGTGCACTTCTCTTGAAACAGCAATGAAAGCATCTGTAAGAACGTGCAAGAGAACTTCTGTTGCTTTTGGGATGACTTGTAGAACCAACTACAGGCCAGCATTTGTTTTAATAGCTTAGGAAAATGAAATTCTTACAATTAGATTAAAACAATTTCTAATTTAAGAATGGCACATAAAACACAAACGTACATCCAGGGCTTCTTCTGTAGCTTCTCTCTTTGGATTCTCTGGGTGCAACCGCTGAAAAATCACTGTATCAGCCCCTTTACAATATAGCCTGATATTTCCACCCGATTCTCTCACTGTGGAGTAAAACACAAGAGGTGGGACAAAATGTTAGAGTACACAGAGTAAATAGAGAATGGTTTGAAGCTGAAAGAGGGGGAGACTGAGATGAGATTTTAGGAAGAAATGTTCTCCTGTGAGGGTGGGCAGGCCCTGGCCCAGGTTGCCCAGAGAAGCCGTGGCTGCCCCATCCCTGGAGGTGTTCAAGGCCAGGTTGAATTGGGCTTGGAGCACCAGTGGGAGGTGTCCCTGCCCCTGGCAGGGTTGGAACTGGATGAGCTTTGAGGTCCCTTCCAACTCAAACCATTCCATGATTCCATCAATCTACAATACAATGCAGCAGAATCACAGCCTTCAAACCCATAGATCTGGAACTGCTTCATGACTGACTTTCAAGATGGTTACAATCAAAACTCCAGAGCTGTTTATATCCCAGCCTACACACCTAGCATTTCAACCGCCAGACGACCTTACAGTGTGTTTGTTGTCCAGGCAAAAAGGGGACTAAATCACCTTTGCAGCATTTCTGCTGAAGGGACCTGAGGTTACCTGCAGCGGAGGCCAGGTCTGAGCACCAAGGCTGTCCAGGGGACACACTGGCACCTCGCTACAAAACCTCTGTAAGAAGGATTAAAACCTATGACAGGAACATGTGTAATCCTTGGCTTCAGCTTCCCTTGCACATAGCTTTTCACCTCTGAAATCCAAGCGATCCTTCCCATGAAGGCTGGCTGCATTCAGCTTACCGATGACTGACATCCGTTTCCGATCACTGTTGAAATCCAAGATAGCCAGGACATCGTATGTCCTCTCGATCCCCATTTCACTGATAGTGATGGTATTTTGTGTTCGTGACAGGAAAACGTAACCAAAGTTTCTGGCTGCTGTAACCAAGGCCCCTTCGTCTGGTGAAGCCGCTTGGTAATTGAGCTGACCTTTATTGTTTGAACAGGGAAAAGAAGAGAAAGCCAGGATAAACCAGGGCTGAAAGAGTCACAACCATTCTTAACAGGATGGAGAACTGGACACACGAAGTCATTTCCCTTTCTGAAGTGGGGTCTAACATGCTGCTGCAGCGCTTGGAGGAGAGGGATGAAGGACCCCCACTTCTTACTGCGTGGGCTTTCCAAATGGGATAAGTCACCGACCCCTCTGCCCTCCATATATAAAAGCATAAAAAAATAAAACAATCAGATATAACTCAATGAATTCATTTAAGCATTTTCAAAGGAAGCTCCAAAAGCCAAATCCTTGGCCACAGACACGAATATAATGTAGTGGGAACAACCCCAAAATGTAGGATGAGCAAGGAAGAAAGGAGACTACTGGCTCCATAAAGATCTCGGCAAGACAGAAGTAAAACAATATGAATTCAGTGTTTTAACAGGTTCTTCCAACCTTGTTTTCCACCTTCAGTAACTGTCCACCTCCAAGCTTGGTTTCTGTCACTTGCTGCCTAGACAGACATCCTTGATTTGTACACTTCTACAGAGCTGTGCTACAAGGACTAAGAGCATAAAACTCCTGCACAGGGTGAAAACAGGGTTGCTGGTTGCCAGTGGTTGGACAGGAGTCAGCAGTAGCCCAGGTGGCCAAGAAGGCCAACAGCATCCTGGCTTGGCTCAGCCATGGTGTGGCCAGCAAGAGTAGGGAAGGGATTGTCCCCCTGCACTTGGTGCTGGTGAGGTTGCACCTTGAATCCTGGGTTCAATTTTGAGCTCCTCACTCCAACAAAGACCTTGAGGAGCTGGAGTGCATCCACAGAAAGGGAATGGAGCAGAGGAAGGCTCTGGAGCCCAGGGGTTCTGGGAGTGGCTGAGGGATTTAGCCTGGAGAAGAAGAGGTTGAGGGGAGACCTTATCACTCTCTGAAAGGAGATTGTGGTGAGGTGGGTGCTGGGCTCTTCTCCCAAGTGACAAATAGGATGAGAGGAAACAGCCTCATGTTGTGCCAGAAGAGGTTCAGATTGGATATTGAGAAGGATTTCTTCACTGAGAGTGGTGAAGTTCTGGCAGAGGCTGCCCAGGGCAGACATGGAGTCCCCATCCCTGGAGGGGTTCAAAAACCATGTGGGCATGGCACTTGGGGACAGGGTTTAGCAGGCATGGTGGGATTGGGCTGAGGGTTGAACTGGATGAGTTGAAGGGGCTTTTCCAATCTTGATGATTCCTTGACTCTATGAAAACCTCATGCTGAAAACACTTGTTTTTCCACACTGAAAACAAGCGTCCAAACGTGTTTGTGATTTCACGTATGTGTGTGGAACCAGAGGCTCTGCTGGTGTCATTAGCGTTTCACTGCAGGTTTATGCTTGTGAGATTTTAAAGAGCATTTGCATGGAGAGAAGACCCATAACATGGAAACACAGGATTTGAATTACTGTTTCCCTGAACACAGGAACAAAACCTAGACGTACTCACCATCAGAAGCATCAACCATGACTGTGTGACAAACTGCAAGCAGGAATAGGAATTTTTGAATTTCTGGCTCCTTTCCAGCTTTTATTTGCTCTATCAAGTAGTGATCACAGAATGAGAACTTCCCATCTGCATACATGTTCCAGCTGAAGTCCACCTGCTGCTCAGAAAACAGAAGAAGGGAGAGTTTGAGTCGCCTCACACACAACTGCTCTGTGCTCACCTGCATCTCTCTGCGCTCACCTGCATCTCTCTGCGCTTTGGGAAGGGAACGTTCCTTGTGCTACAGTACAGCGCTGTACTAGAGTGACCTACCTCTGGGTGGCTCTGAAGCTGCCCCACTCCATCCCGGCAGTCTCCTGCAATGCAAGAAGGCACAGCACAGAGTAACAAAGTTCTAACAACTAACAGTGAAACATAAACCAGCTGTTCTTATTAAACCATTTTATTTGTTTTTAGATTAATTTTATCCCCAAAGCATTTTGACCAAAGCATCCTGCAAATTACTCATTTCTGACTTCCGTACTGAGAAATTTCCACTCCGGTCCATCAGCTTCCCGTTTTTAAAGGGTAAAATGGTGGGAAATCCCCAATAGTTCAGTTTTACCAGAGCTTTACTGAATGCCACAGCTAAATTGTGGAAAGTCAGCTGAAACGGAAGAGACTTGTAGGCACCTGATTTCAAACAAATATTACAGTTGTGCTCATTTGTACAGACTGGTCAAAGGCACAATGGGGTTGGGCTGACGGTTGGACTTGATGAGCTCAGAGGTCTTTTCCAACCTCAGTAATTCCATGATTCAATCCCAGGGCAGTGGTGGAGCCTCCATTCCTGGAAGGGTTCAAACACCATGTGGCTGTGGCACTTTGGGACATGGTTTAGTAGGCGCGGTGGGCTTGGGCTGACAGTTGGACTGGTTCCAACCCCAGTGATTCTGTGATTCCATTGCCAGCTGTGACAGAGAGGGACCCGCAGAGTTTTCCCCCAGCATTCCCACCACAAACCAGAGCTCCTGGGCTAGCCATGATTTTCACTATGGGGCACAGCAGAGCAGTACGGACTTACCATATCTTTGGCCATTAATGCAACATTTCTTGAATGTCATGATGTTCTGGGTAAGCGTTCCAGTCTTGTCAGAGAAGATGTAGTGAATTTGCCCCAGCTGCTCGTTCAGGGTGGTGGTCCTGGCCTTGGCAGCTGTATCCTTCTCGCGGTAATACATCTGCAGGTCCCAGTTGATAAAATAGCTCTGGCCCAAACGGATCACTTCCACGCTTAATGGAATAAAATGGATTTTCTTATTCCCAGTTGCATCTCATATTTCGAAATAACAACATAAAACCAGATCCAAGGGACTCTGACTATTTTCCATTGCTCGTACAGCCCAAAAGTTTAAGACAAACTTAATTACATTTGCCTGCATATTACAGAGCACCAACACTCCATTCACCATTGATCTGTAAGTTGAGTAACTCAACTCCATCTCCAGTTCCACAATCAAAGGCCAAGGTATCTTCCTACCTCACATAGAGGGAAATGGGAACCATGGTGTTCAGAACAATGATGTAGCCCCAAAAATTAAGGAAGCCACGATAGGGAGGACTGAAGTCTTCTCTGTCATAAAGGTACCAGGAGGAGTTGCCGATCTGCTGCTCCCAGTAAGTGTGGCCGATGGCAAGGCCAGCTGACAGCAGGATGAGGAGGACAATGATCTGCAGTGCACACAGAGAAGGCTGTGACATGTCGGAAACATTTGTTTGATGTAAAACCCAAATCCCACTTTATTCACTTGAAAATGAACTCAAACATCTGAACTGAAAACAAACAGGCTTACAGTATAAACCATGTAATTCAAGAGGGCGTCAATTTTGGTCCTTTTAAATCTCGTCTTTCCACTGTTTTTCATTATTTTTGTATTAGCACCTAAAAATAAAGAAATAAAAAGGCAAGATATAATACACAGTAGGCTAGTTTTGCTGAGGCATAAAATACAGCCCATGTTTATAGGATAAAGACATCATTTCACTCTGCAGCGAGTCAGTAAATATTACAGACGTTCAGTTCATAAATACCTGCAAATATAACCACTCCGTGGCAGAAATCTGTGTTCCTAATTTTACATCCACGCAATAAAATCTTATCAGCATCCAGAGGATAACTCATATTTCTCCAGAATAATGTTCCTGCAAACTTATCCAGGCGGTTATTGGGTTCTTCGCATTCAATTAGACCTATAAGTTTGGGAGGAGAACGTTTCATATCAAACCCCATTGATTCCTGCTCACACCGAAGGAGTTTTACTCCATGAAGTCATTTTATTCATTCTAAAGAAACAATTCTCTCAAAATTTAGGGTGAACAAATATTCTGTGCTGTATATTTGATATTTAAACATGGTGTCTGAGGAGGGCATTTTGCTTTCTCAATTGAAATCATAGAATCATGGAATGGGTTGGGTTGGAAGCGACTTTAAAGATCATCCAATTCCAACACCCTGCCATGGGCAGGGACAACTCCCACTAGCCCAGGCTGCTCAAGGCTCTATCCAACTTCGCCTTGAACACATCCAGGGAGGGGGAAAATACCAGGAAGAATTTATTTCTATGCTGGGACCTTTTACTGCCAAACAGAGCTCTTTTTGCTCACCTTTGCTTTTAATACTTCGCAAGTTTTGCCACTGAAGGCAATATTACAGCTGAAAAAGCAACCTTTCACTATGTCTCTTAGGCCTTATCTGATTTATTTGCCTACTTTATGCTATTTATTTGTGTTTCCATGTCCAAAACTGAGCTCAGCCTAAAATTCTTGTTTGCACTGCACTTCCTATTATCAGAACTGTGTTTCAGTAATAAATAGATATAAATGTCAGCGTAACTGCCAGTCACTACGGAGGACCACTGAATGGTGGTTCCAGGCAAATCCTGCTGTCTCTAGCCCTGAACCCTCTCTCATCAAGGCTGGTGGGTGTGCAAGGAAGGATAAATGACAGGTACAGCCACTAAAATGCTCGCAGCCCACACATCTCCCACCCCAGAGCTGATGTCTTTGTGGGCAGGCTCTTGTTCCACAGCAATTGCTCATTTTCCTGAAGAAAACAGGCAGGCAAACACTAAGGAAGGGCCCCATCACAGTACAAACCATCGAAGGCTGCCACTGCACTTTCCTCTTGAAGATACCGGTGCGTTACCTCCAGGGCCATCTTGAATTTTAAGTTGGTCTCCCTAAGAAGAAAGGATAAAGAGGTCATTTTATTAAAAACATGAATACAGGCAAGAAGTGTGAGCAAAATTAAATTAATCATTAACTGAAAGCAATATTTCATAACTGACACAAACCTTTTGCAGCACACACAGATGCTGGGTTTGGATGATGTTGTAAGTCATCAGTTTCAAAATTACAAAAGGTGGAGTGAGAAATACACTCAGAAAATGGATGCCTCATCCATGGCGATGTTCACAGCCAGGTCGTATGAGGCTTGGAGCACCCTGATCCAGTGGGAGGTGTCCCTGCTCAT
This sequence comes from Neomorphus geoffroyi, assembly GCA_033558235.1. NCBI lineage: Eukaryota > Metazoa > Chordata > Aves > Cuculiformes > Neomorphidae > Neomorphus > Neomorphus geoffroyi. The sequence continues at coordinate 55,850 of JAUMJM010000025.1, forward strand.
GGGACTGGATGGGCTTTAAGGTCCCTTCCAGCCCAAAGCATTCCATGATTCTATGATTAAAACCTAACATTTCACCTCGTTGAGTGAAGTCTGTATCATTGCAAATTTTTCTAAGAGGATTCAACACCAGCTTCTCCAACAACATGAACAAATCCAACATTTACAAAGCGACACAACAGAGCCAGTGAGATTTCTGCCATGTCAGCAGTTTCTATGAAAAGCTTCCACAGAAATCCATGAATATTTGTTTTTCCGCTCTGTTTAAAACAACAGAGAAGTCCAGGTTAGAAGAGACCTCTGGTAATCTACAGTCCAACCTCCTGTTGGAAGCAGGACCTTTGAAAGGGTTATCCAGGGCCCTGTCAAGCCAAGCCTCAACTTTTTCTAGTGAGAGAAATTCCATCACTTCTAGGGACGACCTAATCCAACAGTGAAAATTATCTACTACAAGAACAATTCTTGTGGAATGCAGATAGGACTTCCTAAGCAGCAACTCATATCAGCTGCTTCTTGTCCTGTCAACACACATCCTCGTGAAACGAGTATCTTCTCTGTAACTACCTTTGAGATATGGGGAAACTGGTTAAATCTCCCTTCCCTTCTCCAGGCTGAATAAATGCAAGTCCTTCACCTTTCCTTCATATCAGAGAATCAGGTTTGGGCTGGAAGGGACCTCAAAGCCCATCCAGTCCCACTCTCCTGCCATGGGCAGGGACATCTCCTACTGGATCACAGGGCTCAAAGCCCCATCCATTCTGGCCTTGAATACCTCCAGGGAGGGAGCAGCCACAGCTTCTCTGGGCAAACTGTACCAGAGCCTCCCCACCCTCACAGGAAAACATTTATTCCTGGTATTTCTTCTAAATCTTGTCCAACACCTCAAACATCTTTGTGGCACTCCAGTGGACCCTCATAATGTTTTAATGATCCTTGAATTGTGGGAATTGAAAACTGGGCACAGTTTTCCACATGTGGCTTAACAAATAAAGTCTGCAATACACCATTCTTGCTCTTTTACCAGCAAGATAAAACCTAATACAAGAAATCCTTACCCATCCAGTTCCGCTGTCTCTACATAGCAGAGACTATTTGGTTCCGAGCTGGATAGCAGCAAAATATCAGCCTGGAAAAACGAATAATTAAGCATCCAATAAATCCCAGTCAAGCTTAGTACAGAGCTCTCTAGAAACATAGAACAAATATATCTAAAGCACTTACAGGAACGAAAGTATTTTTCGTCAGACGAATGATATCCCCAACTTTAATATCTCTCCATTTTGTGTTTTTGAACCTAATATCAAGATAGTTTAATAATTATTACTTTTTCACCTACAACACTATGTAAGCTATAAATCTTGAAATACTGAATTTCCCTTGGTACAAAATCATTACATCTGGGTAAGATGTGGTTTTTCTTTTTGGAAACTGCAGTTTCCTTGGGGATCTGTAACTTAGAAGTCACATTTTCTGTCTGTCTCTCCAAAGAAGCAGGTTAACTTCCACAGAATTGAGTTTAAATTACTCCTTTGGGCACTTCTATTCCAGTTTCAATTAGGTTTTCACACGGTAGAGAACAAAAAGCTGAACTTTCCCTGCCTTCTGTGGTTTAAGATCTGTGACAAAACTTAGTACCAAGGCAACAAACTTAACTAAGTGAAAAAAGGAATGGCACAAACCTTCCATCCTTGATGACTTCACATGTCCTATTATTAACCTCATTGTCCATCCTGTGACGAGCCTGAAACCGAGGAGAAGAGCATGTACTCCCCACAGTGTATCACAAGTAAAGAAATGAACAATGCACTTTGCTTTTGCTTTTTGGCATTAAGACAAGATGTTTCTTACAATGTCATCCACGAGGTCTTTGACTGCAGTTATTCCCAGCACCAAGAGCAAGGGCACCATTGTTGTGTACCACGCCAAGGTAGTTATCTGGGGAATGGTCTAGGAAAGACAAATAACGTCAGTTCAGTACAGGATTATCCATCACGTTCAGCCCAGAGATATTTATTGAGCTGACTATAACATGAGAGAGAAAAACAACACATCAGAGAGAGGATTCTGAGTCAGGTGGTGAAGATGAATAAACTCTCTGGGGAGAGTCTGACTGTGCTGCCCTTCTTCAGCAGCAGCTTCTCCTCAGCAACTGTAGCTGCTCATATTTTCCATTGGCATTTCTGATTCATGTGGGGAACTTAAGACCACCACGTTTTATAAAGTAAAAGAAATACCTTTTCCCTGTGAAGCTCATGAACTCTGATCATCCTGGCAAATACAAAGCTGAGGTAGGTCATTCCAGATGCCTGTTAAGATGGGCTGAGTATAGATACAGGCCCTTACAAAGTACCCTGACAGGACAGCACTGAATTGTGTCCTAAGTATTACTCAGCTCAGCACATTAATACTCAAATTCTCTTCACAGTTTGTATTGTCTGTCTTACCTGCAGAATGAGAAGCACAAGGAAATAGAAGTTGGCTGCTCGCTTAAACTGCTCGAACAGATTCAGTGGTAAAAAAGTGATGGGGTTGTACTTGTACGTCCTGATTGCATTGCCCTGCAGAGGAAAACCAGATGTCAGCCACAACAGTAGGTTCCTCTCACCCTACAAATGCACAAGGTGTTTTAAGTAAAGCATTTATTGGTGAAATCTTTCCTGTGCAGTGTGTTGAGAGTTGCACCTTTCCTCAACCCCTTAACATGGGTCAGTACCTTAATCAAAGAAGGGAAAAAGGTCTGTTTCCCCCCAGAGCACCCTGGACGGCAGCTGTAGCCGCACTGAGGAGTACAGGGCATTGCACAGTCACAGCAAGGAAATGTTACGGCCTCTCCTCTGGTGAGCGACACAGTGCACAAGCACTGAAGGAAGAAGCAGAGGAAAGATCAGCACTCTCCTCCAAGACAATCTTCTCTGTAAGGCCTTTTGACATTATCCGCTCAGCGCACAATATAATCAGTCATGGGCATTCAACTGCAAATAATGAATCCAGATACTGCTAATTAGACTTATTCAGGAGGGAAAATGTCAGATCAACCAAAGGTTAACTCTCATTTATGCCAGTCCCTACCCAGTCCAAGCAGGAGGGATTTCCATGTGACTGGCTCCAGCTGTGGTAGCTTTACTATTACGTGTTCTCACTCCTGCACAAGATAACCTGCATGTCTCTGATCTGGCAGGCAGCTACCTGAGTGGCTACAAGGGAACCACACAAGCCAATGCATCGCAGATAAAGCCAGACACTCCACGTGTAACCCTGCAGTCACATGCAACCAGCACCACATAAAAGCACCACAGCTTTAGTAGTTTGACAAGTTAAAAAATTAGGAACATGGAGGGAAAAATTCAACCTTTTGTCTTCATAGAATCATGGAACAGATTGGGTTGGAAGGGACCGGACCTTAAAGCCCATTCAGTTCCAACCCCCCTGCCACAGGCAGGGACATCTCCCACTGGTTCAGGGTGCTCCAAGCCCCATCCAACCTGGCCTTGAACAACTCCAAGGATGAGGCAGACAACACTTCTCCAGGCAACCTGGGCCAGGGCCTGCCCACCCTCACAGCAAAACATTTCTCCCCAGGATCTCATCTCAGTCTCCCCTCTTTCAGCTTCAAACTGTTCCCCCTCATCCTGTCCCTCCACTTGCTGATCAAGAGCCCCTCCCTAGCTTTCCTGGAGCCCCTTTCCGTACTGGAAGCTGCTCTAAGGTCTCCCTGGAGCCTTCTCTTCTCCAGGCTGAACAACCCCTACTCTCTCAGCCTGTCCTCGTATAGGAGGTGCTCCAGCCCTTGCATCACCTCTGTGGCCTCCTCTGGACTCAATCCAACAGCTCCACATCTTTCCTGTGCTGATAAATGAGATTAAAATGTCTCTTTAACATAATTAGGTGGATTTAGAAGGACATTGTTTAAATGACTACACACTCCCAAATGTCTCTTTTTAAGACTGTCCCAGTCTGGCTTAATTGGGATATTGCTTAATACCACACTGAGACTTCTTAGGTGAAAGATGATGCCTATCCAAATGTTTGCAACAAACATAATGGAGCAGATAAAAGTCAGTGGATCAGAAATCAGTTGTGCTCAGTCCATCCCACCTTAAACAAGTATCTCGATACCTTGATTCTCCATTCACAGCCCCAAACCCAGTTATTCTGGATGCCCCCTCCCTGGAGGGGTTCAAGGCCAGGCTGGATGGAGTCTTGAGCAGCCTGATCTGCTGGGAGGTGCCCCTGTCCATGGGAGAGGATTTGAACTGGATGATCTTTAAGGTCCTATAAGAGTCAGTCCGAAGAACAGTATTTGCCTCAACATCACCATCAGGAACTTGGAGAGAGACCAAGAAGCAAACACCCTGAGAGAAAAGAGCTGCATGGTACAAGCAGTCACTGTGACCAGGGACTGCCTGTAACATCTAAGATAAGGCTGAATAGCTGCTGTCCAAAAGGTGGATTTCCTCAGAAAGTTTGCCCCACCTCCTCCCTGTTACAGAAGTCAACGAAGAGAAGCATGCGCAGAGACCTGCAGAGGGTCTTCAGGTCACCCAGCGGTCACGACAGGAAGATGATGTGAGGAAGTAAAAGACCCCTGAACGCGAGGTGCCGCAGGCACAGACAAGTTCTGGCAAGTGAAGTGAGAACTTCTGGGGCCTGCGCAGTCCAGCCTGGATTGCGAAACGAAGGCAGAGATTGGCCACAATTCATGGGAGAGAGGAGGTGCAAGGTGCTGTTGTTGAGCATAAAAGATGGTTCCTAACTGAACCCCAGTAAGATCTCCCCACCTTTGGATCACGGATCATGACTTCAGGACCAGCAGGACACTGTTCGGGACCTGGGACCATAGGGACACCTTTGGACCCGTGGTGGTAGCTATAATCCTCTTTCCTCCTTTTTTCCTTCCCTTTTCTCCACTTTGTCTATCGCGTGCTGCTTTACGGGCAAAATAATAAAGTTATACTCTTTGATTGAATTATAACCCCTTGGCATTTTGGTTGCCTTAATTTCATTCTTCAAGATCAAGGTAAAGGAATCATCACGAGTCACAGTATCACAGTATCATAAGGTTGGAAAAGACCTTTGAGATCATCGAGCCCAACCTATGACCCAACACCTACACCTACTCCTACTCGTCAACTACACCATGTCACTAAGTGCCTCATCCAATCCCTCCTTAAACATCTCCAGGGATGGTGACTCCACCACATCCCCGGGCAGCGCATTCCAATGGCCAAGCATCCTCTCAGTGAAGAACTTGTTCCTAATGTCAAGCCACTGAGTGGACTGTGACAGGTCCCTTCCAACCCAAACCATTCTATGATTCTATGAAGTGTTAATTGTGGCTTTTACACTGATCAGCAGTGTTTGGAAAGCTCTTACTGAAGGTAAGAAAGTTGCCCAGACAAGTCCTGTTAGCAGGCAACTGGGATAAAGGAAACTCACAGCGTATTTGCTTTTTTTGAAGCACAGGAATATTGTTCTCTTGAACTGGGGCTGCTCGTAGAAGCGCTCATCATTGGCTTTAACTTGCCAGCTGCAGTCTGGAAGAGACAAGGCAAAACGGGTCAACACCGACTGTTATAAACATGAGGGAATCAACTTGCCAGTTCAGGTTTGCTCTCAAATGCCACCTTTTAAAGGTACTTGCAGTTGAAAGAACACTGGTACCTGCTTTTCAGTGTGTAGTCAAAAAAAGGGTTTTCAAGGTGTTTCGTGGGTATTTCTCTTTATTAACAACTAAAATATAATCTGCAGTAGGAAGAAGCATTTGTGAATGATTCTATGAGGAACTGAAAACCTATTGGAATCACATTTAGTTGTGCTGAATTCCCCTCTTTTTCCTCTTTGGCATTGTTTTTGATATACCCGGGAAGTACTAAGCTCACAACCAGGGTTTCTCATTCCTTTTGGAAGTGAAACGGTCCACTCAGCATTGAAAATTATAATTTTGTACAAACATGAGGTGCAAAGCTTTCCACATCCACTAACAAGCCACCCACCTCCACCCTATGGTCCCTGTCATTACTCTAAGCCCTGTGATGCCCACCTCTAAATGAGATTCATTAGGACGTGCATGGCTTTTGGCCGACTACTGCCAGAATGACCCCTCCTGTCATTTTCCGTGCCCTGTCTTTGCCAGGCTCTTTCCCTCCGGGATCTTTCAGGACCCTCTCCTGCCCTCAAACTCAAACACTGAAAGGCCTATGAATCCTTCTATATCCACTGGGCCACTGGGCTCAGGCACTGCCCCCATCGAAGAACTTATCCGTCAAGCTGTTAAGCCAGCTCCCAGGAGCTTTTTGCCTGCCTGGGAAGGAGGCAAATGGTATTTTGAAATTCAGCTTTCCTGACTCATCAGCCAAATATCTCTCCCTTTTCTGCACCCACACAGAAGGCCCCAGGGAGACCTTAGAGCAGCCTCCCAGTACAGAAAGGAGCTCCAGGAAAATTAGAGAATGGCTCTTGATCAGGGAGTGCAGGGATAGGATGAGGGGAACGGTTTGAAGCTGAAAGAGGGGAAATTGAGATGAGAACTTAGGGAGAGATGTTCTCCTGTGAGGGTGGGGAGGCCCTGGCCCAGGTTGCTCTGAGAAGTTGTGTCTGCCTCATCCCTGGAGATGTTCAAGTCCAGGTTGGATGGGACTTGGAGCACCTTGATCCAGTGGGTTGTGTCCCTGCCCATGGCAGGAGAATGGGACTCAATGGGCTTTGAGGACCCTTCCAGCCCAAACGATCCCACAAAGCTCCCCAAAATTACTTTAAACTGCTCAAAAATGATATTAACACCTAGTATTTGGGAAGCTGCAAGGCTAATTCATCGGCTTTAAAGGAACAGAAACGGAAAACCATCTTTGTTGAGGGAAAACAATCAGAAGCAAAAAGCATGAAGTTTTTGTAGCACTACCTGAAGACAATCAGCTACCGAACCAGTCAGCAGATTCTACAAATCCTGCAGCTCATGCCATAAAGCTGCCTGTTCGCCAGGACAAGCAATTGCAGATTATTTAAACTGAAAAATAAACCCTCCAAGGGCCTAAAGAGGAAAAACACCCAGTCTGACAGAGTTCGTCATTGCAACACTGGAAAAGAAGGTATTCAGGGGAGTTACAGACTTCTCTAGGGCAGAGGTTAAGGACAGGAATGTCTTAAGCTGCCAGAGGTCCGTCCCAGTTACACTCCTACACTGGTGGCAGCGCACAGCCTGCACCCTACAGCTTTGTTTGAACTCCTTCTCCTCACTTTACCTTCCTGTGGTCCTGGAAAGAAAGGAACTCAGGGAATTGGCTGCTGCTGCTGCAGTTCCCAACTGTTGGGGAAAACGGCCACGAGTTCTGTCCGAGCAGCTCTCAGACCACAGACTATGTACATCTATGTACATCCCTGCCTTAATTAAGACAAGGTCACCACACAGATCACTAGCTTTATGCAACCAGCAGTGGTGGCTGCCTCATCCCTGGAGCTGTTAAAGGCCAGGTTGGAAGGGGTTTGGAGCACTCTGATTCACTGGGAGGTGTCCCTGGCCATGGAACTGGGTGGGCTTCAAAGTTCCTCCCAACTAAGAGCAGTGGCACAGAACTCCAGTTGTAGATTGGAACGAAGCTGATTTTCACTCTGACATTGGTTAAATTGAATTGTCACCACTTTCTCCTCTGCAGATCCAGGCAGGTCACTTTAATCCCACCTAACAACAACCAAACTGACCCATGCTCAGCCTTTGTGTTCAGCATCATTTGCTGCCCAAATTAAGCCTCTGCCATCACATTACCTTTTTTCAATGGCTCGTGGCTCCTCTCAGTGTCTCTGTTGATTCGGTTTTGTCCTTGCTCAACCACAGGCTGTCGACTGTCCAACTCCTCCTCTGTTTCATCATCACTGTAAGGAACCACCTCGTCGTTAGGCTGGGAATCCTCATCTAAGGTGGTCTCCGAATCCCTTTCCAAGATCATGATGCTAGCACCCTGCAAGCATTTCATACCAGTTAGGGAAAGGCCTTAATGTAGCAAGCACTGCAAACCACAGCTGTGTAATTGTGGTCTGTTCATGGTGGCCACCAAAAGCCATATTTGGACCAGTTTCCCTGGAACAGTGCAGAGTCCGGGCTGAGTTTTGAAGCACAGACCAAGTCATGAGGCAGTGATTTCCACAGCCAGTCCCTCATACCATTCTGCTCTGCATAATTACATGCGCTCACCCCAGGGACAAAGGAACACTCTGTGCTCGTGACACAGCACACCATGATGGGACAAAGGAATGAGGAAGCCAGAGCCCTACTGCGGCCAAGATACCAAGTGCTGGGCCAGTGCTAGTTGAGGGTTTGGGTCACACAAGTACTCCTCCATTCTAGTCTGCCCAGTCTCACCCAAACCAGACCTCGTTTCCTCTCCTCACAGGCTGGACATCAGTATTTCCCATCACAAAATCCCACATTGTGGTGGCCAATGACCCAAGGAAGTCTGTAACTGAGTCTGACACACTGAGTCTGACACACAAGATCAGTCAGTTGGAGCTGTGATGGTGTGTGCACACCCCTGCCTGAAGCTTTCCTAAAAAGACACGTGCACATCATCTCCTAAATGGGGATCTCCACTTCCCATAAATCATACAGAATCATAGATCATGGAATGGTTTGGGTTGGAAGGGACCTCAAAGTCCACCCAGTTCCGTGGTCAGAGACACCTCCCACTGGATCAGGGTAATCAAAGTCCCTTCCAACCTGGCCTTGAACACCTCTAGGGATGGGGCAGCCACCACTTCTCTGTGAAACATGTGCCAGGGCCTCCCCAACCTCACAGGAGAACATTTCTCCCTAAGATCTCATCTCAATTTCCCCTCTTTCAGCTGAAAACCCTTCCTCTCATCCTATCCCAACTCTCTCTGATCAAGAGCCCCTCCCCAGCTTTCCTGGAGCTCCTTTCCGTACTGGAAGCTGCTCTAAGGTCTCTCTGGAGCCTTTTCTTCTCCAGGCTGAATAACCCCAACTCTCCCAGCCTGTCCTCCTACAGGATGTGCTCCAGCCCTCAGATCATCTCCATGGCCTCCTCTGGATTTACTCCAACACCTCCATGTCCTTTCTGAGCTGCAGTTTTTTCCTACAGTTTCTCAAGCTCTGCTGCCACAGCATCTGTTAATGGCTTGTAAGCAAAATCTAGAAGTCACACACTGGGTTGGGACTCCCCTAAAGCCAACATCTACAAGTGACCCCCCCGCGCGATTCCTAGGTGGTCACCACTGCCCAGTTAGCTGTCCTGCTGGGTGTCCTGGCATTTTAATAATGGAGCTGGCACAAGGGTTCAGGTTGTTTGGATGAGTAAATCCTCTTCATCTCACCATGAGATACCCAAATTTGTTCTGAAGCTTAAACTCCCTATACTTGTTTCTGCAGATCAACATTTCCCAGTGGGTTCTGTGCTATCTGAGCACCAGAAAAAAACATACAGAAATGAAAACTTGTGAGGAGATGAATGGGCTCCATCACCTCAGCCTTTTCTGCCTCGAGGGCGCCCACAAGTCTCTCTGGCACCAATTAGCCTCTCCCCAGCACCAGCGCAGCCATGGGACCAGGAGCCACCGTTTGGCTCAGCCTGAGTGCCTTGAGCTGCATCGGAGGAGGGCTGGTCTCCAGTCAAGCCCTGGCCATCTCCATGGCTCTGTGCCGACACTGTGGACCTCTCCAGCCATCACTGGACCTGCCTCAGCACAGTGATATCTGCCTTTTGGCTTGGACTCTGGTTGGACCTGGCCACCATCTCAGGGGTCTCAAGCTCTGGGACTCCTGTCCACTTGCTTTCCCAGGGGCAGCAGCCCCTGGCAATGTCCAAATAAAGCCAAGTTCAAGGATCGTTGAAGCCAAGTAAGGTGCTCAGCAACTCATCCCCGTCTGTTGACCCATCCTACAAGCAGAGCTTGGTGTTGCGAAGGAAGGCCAGTGCCTACACCAAACCCTCTTGACGTCCATCTCCGTTTCTATTTTTGCAAAGCTTAATTGCCTCCCGCCCTTAATATGTCTTATAAATATTCTGTGAGCAATTAGTGTGCTACTTGGGTGACAGGGCTGCTGGCTGGGAGCCCGAAGCGTGCGACGCTCCCGAGCCGCAGTGCCGCAGCCATGCCAAGCATGGCAGGCTCGTGCACCAGGACTCCGAAACTAAAATCACCAGGTATCACATGAACACCCAGTTTGATTGATTATGAATTAACACCACCTCTCTCATATTCACTCAGGCTGTCAGAGACTGCTTGCTGACCCAGTGAGCCAGGAATAGGACAAGGAATCATGAACGTGGCTGGGGAACCTGAAACTTCGATGAAAAGATGATTTGTTTACCTAAAGAGCCTTAAAATTGGGGAATTCATATCATCATGGAATGGTTTGAGTTGGAAGGGACCTCAGTTACAGCTTCCTTGCCATGGGCAGAGACACCTCCCACTGGATCAGGGTGATCAAAGTCCCATCCAACCTGGCCTTGAATACCTCTAGGGATGGGACAGCCACCACTGTTCTGGGCAATCTGTGCCAGGGCCTCCCCACCCTCACAGCAAAACATTTCTCCCCAGGATCTCATCTCAATCTCCCCTCTTTCAGCTTCAAACTGTTCCCCCTCATCCTGTCCCTCCACTTGCTGATCAAGAGCCCCTCCCTAGCTTTCCTGGAGCCCCTTTCCATACTGGAAGCTGCTCTAAGGTCTCCCTGGAGCCTTCTCTTCTCCAGGCTGAACAACCCCTACTCTCTCAGCCTGTCCTCGTATAGGAGGTGCTCCAGCCCTTGCATCACCTCTGTGGCCTCCTCTGGACTCAATCCAACAGCTCCACGTTCTTCCGGTGCTGAAGACTCCAGAATTGGATGCAGGTGTCCAGGTGGGATCTCACCAGAGCAGAGTGGAGCAGAGCGAGAGAATCCCATCCCTCGGCCTCCGGTCCCACTGCTTTGGATACAGCCCAGGATACAGTTCGCTATTCACCTCAAGATGCAGGAGATGCAACCCAAACTCAGCCACCTGAGTGGCTCTCACTGTTGCATTTTGGCTTATTCCTTGCCTTTGTACCCCTTTTGTTCTTTCTCTACCACACCATCTCCATAAAATCTCCCATTTCACCTGATACAGAAAGGAAGAAAAGCATTTACCAGACACCTGAACCCTAAATTACCTCCAAAGCAACCTACTCATTATCAGCTTAATGCACGGGGGCTGGGACAACTTGAACCGGCATCATTACAGGAACAACTCTGTGATGCAACCCAGGCAGATCCTTGCATGGCGGCCAATGCTGTCCATGCAGCCCCTGCCAAGCGCGGTACCTCACCATGGAGTTGCCTGATCCATGTCAGGTTTATTCCCTCGGTGATGGTGCAGAGCTGAGTGCAAGCCTTGCTTCTCAGCAGTCCTGCAAACTCCAACTCACTGAGCAGTGCCTACAGCCAACACAAACACTGACCACTTTCCTCTCTGAAGATACATATGGACAACTCTTCCCTCAGCCTATCTGCTATGCAAGCAAGCTAGAGTCAGACTCTTCACCTACACGTCTACTGTAGGGTTACAGACACTTAGATGTTCTTCACACTAAATGTCTGTTTAGGCAGAAGAAATTCCTTATGTTTTCAATCCCAAATTGGCTGAATGTTAGACAAGGTCCCTTTAGAGCTGGATTTAACACTCAGTTCCTCTTTGAAATATATAATCACGGAATCATGAAGGTTGTAAAAGACCTTTGAGATGATCCACTCCGACCGTCAGCCCAACCTGACCGTGCCTGCTAAAATCTGTCCCCAGGTGCCACGGCCACATGGCTTTTGAAGCCCTCTAGGAATGGAGACTCCATCCCTGCCTTGGGCTGACTCTGCCCGGGCTTCACCACTCTTTTGGTGTAGACATTTCCCCTGATATTCAATCTAAATCTGCCCTGGTGCAATCTGAGGTCATTGCCTCTCATCTCATCCACTGTTCCTTTGGAGCAGAGACCAGCAGCCACCTCCCCACAACCTCCTTTCAGAGAATGAGGTCTCCCCAGCCTCCTCTTCTTCAGGCTGAACTGCCCCAGGTCCCTCAGCCCTCCTCCTCTAAAATGCACATGACCAAAGAAGCCCCACTGCAGCTGAGGTCTCTGCCCCGCTCTTACCTTACGTACAGATGGCTGGAGAGGAAGAGCCGAAGATCCTTAAAACCAAAGATACCACCAGATCCTTGAATCATAGGATCATGGAATGGTTTGGGTTGGAAGATCATCCAGTTAAAGATCATCCAGTTCCAACTCCCCTGCCGTGGGCAGGGACACCTCCCACCAGACCAGGCTGCTCAAGAATTGCTCTCAGTTGAAGAGAAACCAAATACACTCATTTACCTGGCACATAGAGATTCAGCCTTTAGTCTATTAATCTTGACTCATTAACTGTTTAATGATTAATGAACTCATTAATCATGCAAAAGGTTAGATATCCAAAATACACTGTATTTGTTTTCTATTACAGGCACACAGCTCAATGGGAACAGCTAACACACAAGCAGGAGCAGCATGTGGTGTGGACTGGGAATGGTCTGTTGGGAGGAGTCCAAACCGTGCTTGCTTCACCTGCTCGAAGAACTGAACTGCCAGCTGGAAAACTCTGCTAACGGTGAGCTTGTCAACTGTTCCCCGCTGGCAGCACCACTCTGCCTGCTGAGCTGCTCCGTCCTGCAGTAGGCAACAAAACCCCAGCACCACAAGACACAGTGGGAAACATCTCTGTACCTCAAGAGCTCATCACTAACATAGAATCATGGAATTATGGAATGGGTTGGGTTGGAAGGGACCTCAAAGTCCACCCAGCTCCCAGCTCCCTGCCACACAGCTCAGTGTCATCAGCAAACTCTCTGAAGGTGCTCTCAATCCCACTGTCCATGTCAGCGACAAAGATGTTGAACATCACTGTTTCCAATACAGAATTGGGCAGAGCCTCCTGGGAAGCATCTGTACGTACCCTGCCTGCAGGTACCACTGGTGGTCAAAGGGATGGTGATCTGAGGGATGGAAGCACAGGCGGGGTTGTATGTGAGGGCCTGGCAGCGGAGGAGCCCAGGGTTGGTTTGGAGACTGCAGGAAGGCTCACACGGTCAGAAGACAGCAGAGAGGTGTTGCAGGGCCAAGAGAGAAGGAGTCCTCCAGCAACAGAGTGACAAATCAGTTTAGAATTCAGTTTCTTGACACCTAGTCTGCCTGAAAAGGGCCAGCTGGGAACATCAGTGCAATGTGCAATGTCAGAAGTTCAAAGGGAGGTGGAGAGCAATCATGATGTGAAAGGGGAGACGAGAGGGACTGACAGCACAGAGAAGCAGAGATGGAAACTGATACTGAGCCTGCAGGGGAGGGAAAGAGGAGAGCACCCAGCCACTAGCACCTGGATGTGGGACTGACACAACAGAAACCAAAACTGAATTAAACATAGAATCATGGAACTGTTTAGGTTGGAAAAAACCTTTAAGATCATCAAGTCCAGCTGTAAACCTAACACTACCACCCCCACCACTAAACCCTGTCCCTAAGCACCACAGCCACAGGGCTTTTAAGTCTCACCAGGGATCGGGACTCCACTACTGCCCTGGGCAGCCTCTGCCAGTGCTTGACAGCGCTTTCCCTGAAGGAATATTTCCCAACATCCAATCTAAACCTCCCCTGTCACAACTTGAGGCAGTTCCCTCTCGTCCTATCTCTTGTCACTTGGGAGAAGAGCCAGCAGAAACAGGGCAGGAAGAGGGGGCTGTGACTGATTTGGCAGTTGTTGCTATTCTGAGGAGAAAAAAGGCACCATGAGTAGAAGAAATTAGGAGAAACAACTATTTATGAACAGTGTTGAAATAAAATAAAAGCAATGGTCCATTTCTAAAAGGATCTGTTCTCAAAGGAGAGACAATTTCTTCTGTGTTCAGGCACTCCTTACACTACAGTAACAATCACTTAAGGGTTTGGTTTGACAGAGCCGGCAATAAAACTGTTTGAGACGAGCACACCTGCTTTTCCTGTTTCACAACAATATAAGCCAAAATGCGCACTGCTTTTACAGCTCCTGCATTGACTGGGCTAATAAAAAAGCTACTGTTAAACCAGTATTAGAAATCTGTCTTAAGGCAGCACCTCTCCCATTGAGCTTAGATTCAAGCAGTAACCTCAGAGAATGAAGCTGATCCAACAGCAGAGTTCGTATTTTGGGAGCTAAAGTATATGAAAAGAATATTAAACCCAAGTTTAATTACAGCTGCGTAAGTTTATTTACCAAAAGGGCAGCAAACTCAGGTGCAAATTCCACAGTGGTTCTGTCACCCAGCTCTTGCAGCTGCTTGTGCTCCAGGGCAGGCACCAGCTAATTGGGAATAATTTCAACCTCGTAAAAAAAAAGCATTTACTGCTTTCGTTTGAAGGCTGGAAGCAACAAAAAATGCTCTTGCTATCCATTCTGCTCTGGAGAGGCCCTACTGCAACAACTTGGGTCACAGGGAGTGTAACTTTAACTCTGCAAAGCAGAGTTGCTCAGAGGCCCTAAACCAAAGTCACAGATCCATCTCGAACAATGCATACGCACAATAAAAGCATTAAAATGCTACTAAATGTGTTATTTTTACTTATTGTGGATATAAAAACCCACAGCATGAAGCAGAACAAGCCTAGCAATTCCCTACCTGTCAGTCCCCAGCCCCTGCACAGCCTACTGCCGTCTCCTCTGCACACAGGCCTGCCCAACAATCCCATGCACTCGTGCTGTGCCTAGCACAACCATCTTCCCCAACCCTGCCACACACTGTGCGTTTAGAGCATAAGAGCATCAACAGTCGCAAAACAAACTCAAACAGCACAAAAAGCCAGCTGAGAGAGACCTTTCTGAGTTACTCAAGGTCTCTGGAGTTGAAATAGGACCAAAAAAAGATGTTTTACAGATACTTAAGTATGTAATTGAAAGGAAATCAATGAAAAGCCTGATCCCTAACAGCCAAAATAAAGCTCTCGGGCTGCACAGTGTTGTGAAACAAGGAAATGCATTTTATCAAGGCAACAGGGAAAAACCTCTCTGATAAAGCAAGCAAACTGGTGTTATAAAACATGGGAACGCCAACGTCCTGTTCACTGGGAATGCGCTCTGGTCTCA
This sequence comes from Neomorphus geoffroyi, assembly GCA_033558235.1. Taxonomy (NCBI): domain Eukaryota; kingdom Metazoa; phylum Chordata; class Aves; order Cuculiformes; family Neomorphidae; genus Neomorphus; species Neomorphus geoffroyi. Next base: position 70,953 of record JAUMJM010000025.1, read on the forward strand.
ATGTGGAAAGGTTTTAAGGCCAGTACCTTACCTTACCTGGAGCTCCAACAATGAACCAGAGATGTTTCCTTGCCAGCAGCAAGAGTGGTGCAATAGGGTGAAAGGGAAAAAATCCAGTAATTCTGACATTTCTCCACCCAGGGAGAATTTCCACATTCACCAACGTGCACGTTTTTACAAGCTTTCCTACACTTACTAGAATCATAGAATCACGGAACGGTTTGTGTTGGAAGGGACTTCAAAGCCTATCCAGTTCCAACTGCCTGCCATGGGCAGGGACACTTCCCACTGGATCAGGGGGCTCCAAGCCCCATCCAACCTGGCCTTGAACACCTCCAGGGATGGGGCAGTCACCACTTCTCTGGGCAACCTGGGCCGGTGCCTCTTTCTTTGTAGTGTGTTACTGGAGAAAGAAACCTGGAAAGCCAAAACCTCCTCAAAGGAGGCCTGAAAATGCCCTTCCGAAGCTGCAGCTGGAATACCGTGTCTAACCGTGTCTCCAGGCTCCCCAGGACCATCTAGCAGATGTATGATTGCTGCAATTACCATTTACCCTAAGAAAAGTCATTATGCTGCAGCACATTCCTCCTTTTGCCAAGAACTGAGATCTTTAGGCAAAGAAAGAGAGCATGAAACAAAGCCATCCTGTTCAGTGAACACAGCGACTAAGCAGCTGCTGGCAGGCTGCAATCCGAACAAACAAAGGTGAAACCAGAGCCCACAGAGCACTGGATGGCTCTACCAAAGCATACACCTGCATTTAAGAGACCTGAGTCCATGCAACGTAGTTACTTAAATGCAATGTGGTTTTATGCCATGAAAGACAGAGAAAGGGGTAGAAAACAATAGGAGGAGCCAACTCCTCACCACACAAGTTCTCAGAGGATTCAGGAAATATCAGGGAGACAACAAAACCCAAACTGTTTTATTTGTAACGTGCAAAGTTGAGGAGGGGCTCTTGATCAGGAAGTGTATGGATAGGACAAGGGGAACAGTTTGAACCTGAAAGAGGGGAGATGGAGAGATGGGAGATCTTGGGAAGAAATGTTTTCCTGTGAGGGTGTGGAGGCCCTGGCCCAGGTTGCCCAGAGAAGTGGTGGCTGCCCCATCCCTGGAGGTGCTCACGACCAGGTCGGATGGGGCTTAGATCCCCCTGATCCAGTGGGAGGTGTCCCTACCTGTGGCAGAGGGGTGGAACTGTATGGGCTTTGAGATCACTTTCAACCAAAACCATTACATGATTCTGTGAGTCTATGATTTTACTGGTAACAAGTGCTCGGACAGTCCTCATGACATACCTACCATCAATGCAGTGCATGAGATGAGCAAACTGAATCCCAAAGCTGAAGCAACCACTCCTCCAAGCCTACCAAGCACACTCTGCCCTAAGCAAAACCCCACAGCTTATGATTCAGAACATATCATAGACGGCGTGTGCTGCCCTTTAGCACCATCCTGCTCCCAGGGACTATTGGAATCAACACAGCTTGGTGCTTGGTAGAGCAGGCCCTGACCAGCCATCACAGTGAGGCTCCTGGCAGCTCAAGGAGAGGCACACCTCAGTTCCCAGAGCAGCTCCAGGAAAACACAATTGCTCAATGCTTACAATTCCACTTACAGCTCAGCAATTTCACCTACAGTAAAGCCATCCTGGACCAGGCATGGTTTCCTGAAATATGTGTGCTCAAACCACACCTGAGAGCATACACTTTATCAAAACTGAGGTAGTACAGAAACAGCTCCTGACCTCAGGCACCTTCTTCACTGCACTGTGACCCTGGAGGACATTCCCACTTGTAAGTGCCAACACCTAAAATGAGGTGACTCACAATTCCCACCAAAGAGGTGAGAATTCAACTGATTAAAGTATGACTACAGGTCAAATGCTCATGGGGAAGCGGTGCCCCTGCAACCCCAGGACACCAGAACACACGTCACACCTGAGGACTCCAAGATCCTCACCATGCAGCAGAACCAGAATAGATTCCAACAGCAATTTTGGAGACTCCAGCTGTTCCTGCAACATGAGAACTCCTTGGGGAACCTGTTTTGTCAGCAACAGGGCTCCCATGAGTCAGTTTGGCTGTCTCACCTACTGCCGTAATCAACCACCACAGGCAGCAGATGGAGAGAACTGTGTGGACACGGCTCTGCGCTGCAGTGCTGTGAGTACACAGGGCCTCACTCAAATCTTTAATATTGTGTTTCTCAACTCGCCTGTGCTGGGAACGAGAAAAGAGAAGTGCTGTAACTGAGCGGAATGAGGATGCTGGGGAAACAAAGACATGAGTGAACTTGCTGTGTTATTTCCCACTTCTCAACAAACTGCTCTGGCAAAACATCTGGGCTGGGATGAGGCCATTCTGCCTGGGCACAGTCCCAGGAGACAACTGTGGTCTCTTCCAGTTTATAATGCCCTCAGAAACACACACACACTCTCAGCCTCATACAACGCACTGGGGGCAGCCACTCATTAAAGAAGGTGCTTCCAGATAGGGGTTTCAGGGAGTGCAAGGACAGGACTAGGGCGAACTTAGTGCCATGGTTTAGACGATGAGTAGATGTTGGTGTTGGGTCATAGGCTGGGCTCAATGATCTCAAAGGTCTTTTCCAGCTTTGTGACACTGTGATACAGTAAACAGGTTTGAAGCTTAAAGAGGGGAGACTGAGATTAGATCCTGGGGAGAAATGTTCTCCTGTGAGGGGGGGGAGGCCCTGGCCCAGGTTGCCCAGAGAAGTGGTGGCTGCCCCATCCCTGGAGGTGTTCAAGGCCAGGCTGGACTGGGGCTTGGATCCCCCTGATTCAGTGGGAGGTGTCCCTGCCCATGAAACTGGATGGGCTTTGAGGTCCCTTCCAACCCAAACCATTCTATGATTGTAAACAAGCTTCTCCTGTAGAGAGGGGATCAGGAAGAGGGAGAACAGTTCTGCATTGCTGACAGATGTCCAAGACTGTTCTGTTCTTGGGGAGAAAAGAAAGCACAGAAGAAAGTGAAAACATGGGGGACACCAGCTTTCAAATGCCTTTGCTCCTAATGCTTCCTTCCTCAGCAATACACAGCTGCAACAACTAGAGGAAAGCAGCTCTTTTGAAAAACCAAACACCACACCTTCCTCATAGAGAAAGCACTAGAATTAAACGCATGGTCCATGCCCTCACCAATACTGCTGTCAATTAATGTTTTAGGATTGCTATGTCTGAATAGGAATATGAATGACATTCCAGCAGAAGGGAACCAATCACTCAAAGCCAACAGGACTCTGCACCAGGAAGATATTAGCCACTTACCAGCAATTTAACAGCAATTACCAACAGACAAAGAACCACAGCCTCCAGTCCAAGCCGCCCAAGGCTACTCAGGGATGGCTGAAAATGGGCCACTTGCAGAAACAAACCAGTAATTTCACCCATTATCTCGCCCAGGATTTTCCATTAACAGATATGCAGGCTTTCCATCATTTAAAGTCCAAGTCAAGACAAGTTATCTCTGCAGGAGATGACAAAGCAATAACCTTCGTTCAAGCTGCAGGTTCTGAGAGGGTTCAACCTGCTTCTACAGAGATCGTTGCAGTGCCTGTCAAGGTTCATGCTTTGAACTAGCACAACTTTGTTGTAATAAAGGGAAAAAAAACTATTTTGTGCACAGAGAAAGCGCATTGTTTGACATAGAAAATTGTTTAAGCTTTTAAATAGAGCTATTTTTCTTAATATGACCCTCCCCTATGAAAAATAGCAGGGATTTTTAGCTATGAGAAATAAAGGTCACTTCCTGCTAGTGAGGCAGGAGATTATACAAAAATGTACCTTGTTGGTCAGCATCTCACATGGACACTGAAGGTATTTTCCTAAACTGACCTTTTCCACTGCCGTTTGTGCCTGAAACAAGAGGCTGCATCACAGAGGGAGCTCAGAATGCTTCTACTGTCAGTGCACAGGAAGGATCCCCTGTCCTGGGCTTTAAGTCAGGCTCCATCTGTAAGGAAACAGCATTAGGAAATGGTTTCTGGGGCTGACTTTCACCTCAAGGGACTAAATGCACGCAGCAACAAAAGGGGATTTCTTTTAGGCAAACAGTGGTGTTAGTTTGCCTTGCAAAGCTTTAACATAAAGACATTTCTGGTTAGTTCTCCAAACCCTCTCATGCCACCTTCTCTTCCCCTTCTAGGGCAGGAAATCACTTTGGCAACCGAGCCAATTCTTTCCTTGATTTGTTTTGTGTATAATGTTTACTCCCTCCCTTTTATTTTTCTTTTAGATGTTGCTTTTGTTTTACACCTCCCTGGGTAACCACAAATACCATTCTGTAAGTAAAAGCATCCACAAACTTGCTGAAAATGCTCATCTCTGTCAATCAAATCAAAACCGTATTTCTAATTTATATAATAACATGCAAGAAAAACCCACTGGCCATCACAGACTGCTTTTGTATGCCTGCCAAAAGGCAAAGTTGCAGCAGCGGCACTCTGCCACAGAGCAAGGCGTCTCCAAAGCAGGGCTGGAGCTCACACACCATCAGATATCATGAGAAACATGTTCTTCACCCCTGACAGGCACAGAAATACAGCCAGTTTAAGTGATTTGCCCAAGGCCACATGGTGAGTCGTAGGCAGAGCAAGGGTTCCGTTTCAGAGGCTCCTGGCTAATGCCCTGTATTCAGTTAGGTCTGCACAAAGCACCTTGTTTAACAGATAAAGGATGCAGCCAAGGGAAAACACCAAATCCCCTTGTAATTAAAGCAAAATCAACCTCCAGCCCATGTTTAAATGCAGGTATCACGGTACAGTCAGGCCCAATATGATCACCTATTCCATTAAAATAGAAGCCACAACAATCAAAGAGCACAGAAAATCAGTTCTAGCTAGTTTAAATGAAGGGCTTCAACAAAATCAAGCGAGCAGCTTTCTGAGTTCACTGTCAGAAACTACCATGCAAGAGAATAGAACTGTCTCATGAGTGAAAATTAAATTAAGAGAACATTTAGAAGTTACCGAAAACAATCTTTATGATGCCTACAAATTAACAAAGACACAAATACAGGCGCAAAAGCAATCCCAGTCTAATGTTAGTGTCAGTCAACAGTGAGGCAAAGGCTTACAAAGAAAAAACACAGTGATCAAATACCACCTGACACCTGAACCAGGCGTTGAAGAGAAAGACAAATAAAAAACAGAACCAAACTGACAATGGTGAGCACACCTGAGCAGGTATGGACCCCTGATGCCAGGAGTTAAAGCCAAGGGCTCCAGTGGCGGTTACGGAGGCAGGGACTGCAAAGAACCTGCAGTATTGCTGGCTCACCCCGCACAGTCCTCAGATCCCCACCACACACACCACCCAGAGAAGATAAAAACACCACACAGATACTCACGCCCAGAAACTATTTCTCACCAGAAGCAACCTGCACAGAGTGCCTTCTCCCATTCCAAACGCTTCTGGTGATCTTCAGGGTGAACGCCTTCATTAGCTGCTCTGTTGAACACACTGCTACATGAAGGGATGATATGGAAGCTATGGGCACGAAGCAGTGGAAAATATGATTGACATTGATTTTTGGGGGCTAACAAAACACTTTTCACCTCCCCAGTGACTGGCTGACCTCACCTCCCAGAAAACACTGCTTCTTTCCTCTATCCGAAGTTTGAGACTTGGCGAGGCTCCGGAAATGCTGACAGTCAACTGGTGCACATCTTTCTGGGTGGAAATGGAGGAAATTAAATCCCTGTGAAGGTTGGGATCGAAGCTTTCAGACCAGTAGAGAGGTGCAGCCCTCCCCTGTGCCTCATCTCCCATAAAATACTCCTTTTCTTCTTAAAGTGGTGTTCCAGACTTGGGGAGGCACTACACCTGCCCCAGGCCCTGCTACCGAAGGGGAGAGAGAGGAGCTGGTGTTGCTTTGCTCCCCAGGCTTTGCTACTGGCACGGGGAGAGAAGTATGGAATGTTTTGGGCTGGAAGAGGCCTCAAAACCCATCCAGTTCCAATCCCCTGTCCTGGTCAGGGACACCTCCCACTGGATCAGGGGTCTCCAAGCCCCATCCAACCTGGCCTTGAAGACATCCAGGGATGTGGCAGCCACCACTGCTCTGGGCAGCCTGGGCCAGGGCCTCCCCCACCTCACAGGAGAACATTTCTCCCCAAGATATAATCTCAGTCTCCCCTCTTTCAGCCTCAAACCGCTCCTCTCATCCTATCCCTGCACCCTCTGACCGAGAACCCCTCCCCAGCTTTCCTGGAGCCCCTTTCAGTACTGGACGTTCTAAGGTCTCCCCGCAACCTTCTCTCTCCAGGCTTAACAACCCCAATTCTCCCAGCCTGTCCTCGTACGGAAGGTGCTCCAGCCCTTGGATCATCTCCGTGGCCTCCTCTGGACTCGCTTCAACAGCTCCAGGTCCCTCCTGCGCTGAGGACTCCAGAACTGGACATGGGGCTCCAGGTGGGGTCTCCCCAGAGCGGAGCAGAGGGGCAGAGTCCCCTCCCTCGCCCCGTTGGTCCCACTGCTTTGAATGCAGACCAGGACACGGGGCGTTTCTAGGTTGTGAGTGCACGCTGGTGACTCCTGTTGAGCTCCTCACGCCCCAGCACCCCAAGTCCTTCTCCTAAGGGCTACTCCCACCCCATTCGCCCCCAAATCTGTGTTTGTGCTGGGGGTGTCCCGACACCCCCCCACCCCCCCACCCCCGACCCGCCGCAGCACCTGAGGGCGCGGGGCCGCCGCGATCGCTCCGCGCTGTTCGGGAGCCGCCAGACCGGACAGACAGGTTCCCGCGGCTCCCGGGGCGAGGAGAGCAGGGGTGGGGCTAGGACAAGGACCCAGCCCCTACTCCAGCCCTTGCCTCGTCCCCAGCCCTTGCCTCATCCGCAGCCCCTGCCACATCCTCCAGCCCCTGCCTCATCCTCATACCCAGCCCTTCACTCTGCAGCACCGAGCCTGGCGAAAGGAGCTGCTGCCTTCTGAAGAAGTGAATGTTGACATCTCTTGATTCCTAGTGGATGGAAAGTGGGGTTTTAATAAACATAATGCCTGGAAGATAAGCAAACTGAAAACAAGCACAGCTACTGAAATGTTTTGGATCCACATGCAGGATTTTATTTATCCCAGCAATCTTGTACAGGTTTCTGTACAGCCCCCAAGGTGAATACAGAGCTGTGTGACCTGAGTTTAGAATCGTAGAATTATGGTGGAACAGTTTGGGCTGGAAGAGACCTCAAAGCCCATCCAGTGCCACCCCCTGCCATGGGCAGGACACCTCCCACTGGATCAGGGGGCTCCAAGACCCATCAAACCTGGCCTTGAACACCTCCAGGGATGGGGCAGCCACCACTGCTGTGGGCAAGATGGCAAATGAGGCATCCTTTCCAATACTGCCACTGACCTTACAGCATGCCTCATTATTCCCTGTCCTGGTTATACACCTAAAGAAATCGCAATGTTATTTTCACGGCACAATCACAGAGATGTGCAGGAAGTTTGGCCCCTGCATTCTACAGAAACAGAAGGATTGTGCTTGATTGAGAGACTGACAACTGTTGCTTACTTCTTAATTGAAATTGATTTCATTATCAATTTATTAATTTATTAATTGAATGTGTTAGGTGTATTTATTAATGAAATACTCGTGGGTTATTTGTTAAAGTTATCAGAACACATTTTCCCACTTAGTCTGGAGAAGAGGAGGCTGCAGGGACACTTCTCTAAAGCTCCCAGAAAGGGGGTTGTGGTGAGGTGGGTGCTAGGCTCTTCTCCCAAGGAACAAGCAGTAGGACAAGACGAAATGGCCTCAAGTTGTGCCGGGGAGGTTTAGATTGGATATTGGGAAAAAATCCTTCACAGACAGAGTGGTGAAGCCCTGGCAGAGACTGCCCAGGGCAGTGAAGAAGTCCCCATCCCTGGAGCGGTTCAAACTGTGTGGCTGTGGCACTTGAGTATAGGGTTTAGCAGGCTCAGTGGGATTGGGCTGACGGTTGGACGGGATGAGCTGGGAGGGCTTTTCTACCTTTAATAATTGTGTGATTCTATAACTCTACCTGTAAGGTCTGGACCCCTAAATAGGTTTCCATTAGATATACAGGTCTCTAATTTTTTCATGCAGGCATTGTCATGCAGCTGTGAAATTCACAGCTGGAATCCTGTGCAGGGTGGAGTCCTCCACAGTGTGGAGTTCACATTTTACCCTTCAGGTTAGGAGATACCTGAACATGAGGATTTTTCCCAGTAAGCACCGTTATTAGAGCTGTGCGAGACTCCACTGCTGCCTCAGTTTTGCCTGCAAATGCCTTTATTTCTTAGTTGCTCATCCCATGTAGTTCTGCTGGTGGTGCCAGTGGGAGGTCACCCATCCTGATTCCAGCTCGTACTGATAATGCATGTGAGCACTGGTAACATTTGCAAAGAATCAGTGAGTCGGTGGTTTTTACTCAGAGAAAGAAATGTATCATCCAAACCCGTTTTAGGTACTAATACTTTTCTTAAAATCAAGGAGTTTCAGAAAACTCCATGTTCATCTGTGCAGGCAGAGCATCTTCCCACAGCGTGGTGAGACATCCGCCCTGGGAAGCAGAGCCTGTTGTCTCCCAACACGCAGGAACGGTGCTATCCCTTTCCCTGGCCCATAGATGGAGAGCCACTCCACTCAAGTACGTACCTCTCTCGGCAACAACATTCCAGCATGGACGCATTCGAAGGTTGCGGTGGTTCCTCATGGAGCACATTCTGCTCCCAAGGCAAGGTGGTGCGGTCATTCCTATGGCTGTAAACCTGCAGCTCCCTGCCGCAGCAGGGTGTGCTGTGTTTCCCACCAGTTTCTGCTCATTCGTGCTGCTTCCTTTGTCACGGCAGCAGCGTTTGTGTGGTTGTGCAAGGAGCTGGATCTGCAAAGTGGCCATGCTGAAAGTGAATCCCATATCTTCACCCCAATGAAAAAACCTCATCTGGGGTGGAACAAGAAGGATGTCTTAGGAAATAGGACAAAAGGAAATGGCCTCGAGTTGTGCCAGGGGAGGTTTAGATTAGACATTAGGAAAAATGTCTTCACAGGAAGCGTGGTGAAGCACTGGCAGAGGCTGCCCAGGGCAGTGGTGGAGTCCCTGTCCCTGGAGGGGTTCAAAAAAACTGTAGCTGTGGCACTTGGGGACAGGGTTTGAGCGGCATGAAGGTGTTAGACTGATAGTTAGACTAGATGAGTTGAGAGGGTTTTTCCAACCTCAGTGATTCCATGATTCTATGATTCTGGGTCAGCTGCCCAATAGGGCTCATCCCAGGGCTGCCAGAAGGGTGACATTGTTGTAAGGAACTGGTAGAGATGAGCAGAGGAGGAGGAGAGAAGGCAGGACCACCCATGTTAGCAGCAGCTTGGATTTGTGCAGAATGGAAGTGAGTGGAATAACAGAGAATGGTCAAAATGTGATCCTCTAGCACTGGATTTGCAGCAGGATCCTATTGTTACTTTGAGGAGCTTTGAAATGGAATTGTTCTGTGCCCTGAAGACTTATGAACTCACCTTTAAGATGCTTAGAAGAAACCAGGCTTGTCAGATGACAGTACTGACCTGTCTGGAGGCTCTGTCTCACTGCATACAGGCTCAAGTCAATATCTAAACCTCGGGGCTGCTCCCTTTGCTGAACACTGGAGAATCTTGTCTGTGAAGCTTAAACCAATGCTTTTAAAGCATTGGGTCCATTTGCTGTCACTTCGGATGAATTCCGGAAGCACAAGGGAATGCAACTCCTGCATGGTTTGAATACGTTTCAGATGTCTGTTCAGCTGTTGCAGTGCTTGGTGAGTTCCTGAAGGCTGGGAAATTACAAATGAGGTTGGTACCCATGGTGAATTCAAAATAGGAGAACATACTCCTACACTCACAGGAATATTTGGAAGTTAAAGGCTCTGGATTGAGACCTGGGCACTGAAAAGTGACTGACCTGATTTTTGGGTCTGTTTTCATTGCGTGTCCTTTCTGAACTGGGGATTTGCCAGTGACCACCGTTAGGGTTTGATTCTGTGACAGCATGCGGGGTGAGAGGGTTTGGAATGTAGTCAGGGATGCACACTCAGGAATGGGACAAGGGGCATGGTTTGAAGCTGAAAGAGGATAGATTGAGATGAGGTCTTAGGGAGATATGTTCTTCTGTGGGGGTGGGGAGGCCCTGGCCCAGGTTGCCCAGAGAAGTGGTGGTGGCCCCATCCCTGGAGGTGTTCACAACCAGGTTGGATGGGGCTTGGAGCCCCCTGATCCAGTGGGAGGTGCCCCTGCCCATGGCAGGGGATTGGAACTGGATGGACTTTGAGGTCCTTTCTGACCCAAACCCTTCCATGATTCCATGATTGTGCAAAGAGAACAGGAAGGAAAGCAGGGACTTCTCTGTGTACCAGCAACCATTAATCCTCTGCAGAGACATCTGTTACTCCTGCACCTTGATGGGACCCAGTTTGGACTTTGTAGGCTCTGTCATGTGGGTTCCTAATTCAGCACCTAGCATTGTTTTCATGGAAGGTAATTTCTTCTTCTTTCTCCCAGAAGAGCTGAAATCACTTAGTCCTGGAGACACATAAGTTTTTCAGCACTTCGTTCCTACTCCAGATGCTGTTTGGGAGAGTTCACCACTTGCGTAAAGCAGTGTAAGAGCCATTCTCCATGCACAGGCCAAGTGCTGCTCTTCATTTAGTTGGTTTAGAAAGGGAAAGGGTGGGAATACCACCGCCTTGTGTTATGGGCTTAAGGTTTTACCTTAAGCCTTTGATTTTCCTATAGAACTCTTTCTGGGTCCTTCTGAAACTGGAATTCTTCCATCAGAGTACACTTAGGAGTCTGCCTTTTGGGATTTTTTTACTCTAGAAGGACTTTACCCTATTTTTCTTCCTACGAGTCTGTGTTTCCACAAACCAGAAGTCGGTATTTTCTGCCTGTTGCTGTTGAGCAATCCATACCGCAAGCTGTCTTTGGGATTTAGATGCTCCTTTCTTGCAGGGAGCAATATTCCTGTTTAGTTGGCACATAAATGTATTCCATTGTTTGTCTCTGAGCAATTGTTTTCATTGATTATTATTGATTCTGTGATTTGCATTGGTGGATGCACAAAACTATGCCCACTTTGGGTAATTTGGTGCTTTCAGGCTTTCCAAGAGACGACGACGTTCGTTGGCAACAACAAAACCCTGCTATTATTAGGGTGTCGGTCTTGTGCTTCCCTGCGGCTGCTGCTGGAGGCAACTTCCATGGTCAGAAATTCATGTAACATTATTCATAGGGTCATTTGTGCAAGGACTGTTATCCTAGATCCTGTACAGTGGGTGTTAGCATACTCCTGACTTGCTGGTCTGCCAGAAAGGTGGGAGAAACCCATCGGCCAGGCTATCCTAGTTATGAAAATTCACCGTACCAATGGAGTCCCCCAGGAGAAGGGAAGGTATTAAAGCAACATTACTTAAAAATTCAAGGAGATGTACAAATATTGAACAATCTGGAAAGCAATTCCAGGAGGTATGTTCTAGTAAAGTAAATGCTAAGACATAAATGCTTCTGCATGCACTGGCAGGCATGGAATATGATTATGAGGAAGAAATAAGAATACTGAGGACAAATCATTGTGGCTGCAGGCTGTGCATCCAGATGCTCTTGATGGATTGTTATGTCACAGACTTGTACCCTACAATTGCTCCCTTGCCATGTGGTCTGGCATATCCGGACAAGCTACCACAATTCTAAGACATAAAAATAATAATAGGCTATGTGGAGATTTATTTTTCTATTTCAGAACAGTCAGTAAGAATCATAGAATCCTGGAATGGTTTGGGTAAAAAGGGACCTCAAAGCTCATCTAGTTCCATGGGCAAGGACACCTCCCACTGGATCAGGGGGCTCAAAGCCCCATCCAACCTGGCCTCGGACACCTCCAGGGACGGGGCAGCCACGTCAGGATGCCAAGAAGGAGAACAGCCAGCACTGTGCTGAGTCCTGTCAGCACCGGGATTTCTAGGTCCTTGGATGTGTAAAGCTGTGGTCACCAGGTAAGGGAGCAGAGCTGTGCTGGGGAGCCACCTGCATCGTTGTTGCCACCGGCAGCCGCAGGCTCCGTGGTTGTGCCCACACAATTGCTCTCTGCGCTGGCTTTTCATCTCCGGTATTCACAGTATTTATCCATTATGCCACAGCAGCTCCCTGTTTTACCAGAGACCATGTGAAAATTAATCTGTTTGTTTGTTTTTAAGGGAAGTTACTGCTTTTAGCAAGCTCTCTAGAGTCATTTTATGTATCGTCCCCATGAGTAGGCTTGTATTAACAGCCACCACTATATATATCTCAGAGGCTTCACAATCAAGTGGCCACATATAGGCTTTCTAAAAAGCTTGTCACGGCATCCTTCTGTTTCCGCTGCCTTGTAGCTTCTGTGATTCTTTTGCAGGCTGCGTATCAGTTTGTGGGTCCAGCGCTTTGTGTGGAGCTTTAATGCATGTGCAGGCAAGCAGAGTCAGCAGGGCAGCGGGCACTTCCCATGGGCTTTTGTAAGAAGCGTGTGTTCAGGTGAAGAAGGATTTCAAGTTCTTAGGGCAAGTTTGCATTCGTTTAACTGCAGGCACAGAAGCTGTTCCGTCTTTGCTAAAATATCACAAGGCAGGAGGCACTGACGTGATTGAATGTGCACAGAGGAAATAAACCCCTGTGGGCTTTTTCCTCTCTTGATGCACCCCACGTCTGCAGAAAAGTGCTATGTGGAAGTGAAAATACTCTTCCTACAGACATGTCTTTAAGCCTGAAGCTAAGTATTCCCGAAAAGGAATCACAAGGCAGTGCTTATGTGAAGTCCCTGGAGCTGCTGGAAGGATTGGCTTAAAACATAGTGAGGGGCGGGAGAGGTTGTCCTGCCTGCCAGCTGCGCTGACAGTTGTTGGTACCTTGGGATGCTCAATGCACCAATTTATCTCTCAGCCTTTTGGAAGAATCAGAGCATCATGGAGTGGGTTTGGTTGGAAAGGACCTCAAACTCCATCCAGTTCCAAACCCCTGCCATGGGCCAGGACACCTCCCATGGGATCAGGGGGCTCCAAGCCCCATCCAACCTGGCCTTGTACACCTCCAGGGATGGGGCAGCCACAATATCCCTGGACAACCTGTGCCAGGGCCTCCCTGCTCTCATGGGAAAACATTTTCTCCATACAAGGGCAGAATCCCCTCACTGGCCCTGCTGATCCCACTGCTTTGGATGCAGCCCATGACACAGTTGGCTTTTATAGTTTTTTTAAAATGAAAAGACTAAAAATTTAAAAGCACCTCAGCAAAAACTCTCCAGCTCCAAAGCAAACAATCTCCACCTTCATTTTACAGAAACCCTCATCCTTCTTTAATTTATTAATAACAACTTCGGAATAAAATTAACTTTCCCTGACATCATCTTCCACCCAGGCAATGGTAAGGTAGGCTTCTCTGTCCAAAACACCACAATTTCACTGATGCAGAGATGCCACCCATCCCAGACATGCTTGGAACATCCAGGAGTGCCAGCTGGCCCTGGCTACAATGAGTGCTTCCTGCTTTTTCCAGCTACTCTGAGCAAACTGAGACAAAAGTTCTTGCCCTCAGCCAGGTGAGATGGCCCAGGAGCAGCAAGGGTGATGGTGGGATAGGCTCCTTCCAGCTGGCATTCCCCCACACCCTCTCTGTTCCCAATGTCTGTCCTTAGCCCTCCCTGAGCACACAGACCCTCTGCTCCCAGTGTGGGAACTCAGGGCCTTCTCTACCTCTCCTCTCCTCTCCTCTCCTCTCCTCTCCTCTCCTCTCCTCTCCTCTCCTCTCCTCTCCTCTCCTCTCCTCTCCTCTCCTCTCCTCTCCTCTCCGTTTGTGTCATCCCCTCATTTCTCTTTCCCACCACATTTCCTCAAGTCTTCTTCCACTCCTCTCCCTCTCTTCTTTAGTAGGCATGGTGTGGTTGGACTGACGGTTAGACTGGATGAGCTTAGAGGTCTTTTCCAGCCTTAATGATTCCATGATTCTATGATTCTAGGCTCCTTTACTCCTTATGTTCCTCATTATAGTGCTGGATGTACCTGTACAGTGTGAAAGTGAAATCATACTCAAGTGAGACCTAAATGTGTCACTCCTAAATGCCATTCCACAGCGCAGGTGATGGGCTCTGTACCAGAGCAGCCTGGTTTTAAGCAGCAACAAGAGCCAAAATAATTCAAAAAATCCGCCTTTGGAGCAAGCCAAGTCAATAGATGCTAGCTCACCAAAACGGGTAATTATATGCTTCCTCCAGGAACCTTGGTCTATTTCCAAGACTCTGTAGTTAAGCAAATCAACAAAGAGAAAAAGAGAATGCATGTTTATGTAGGTGCACACATACAATATAAATTAAATATTGGATATTTTTTGGTCCAAATAGTAGCACTTTTGGAGAAGCTGCAAGAATTTTGAACATTTTTATAGGACACAACACGTAAAGTATAAATCACATTTACCAGTGACACAGTTCTTGGGAGTTTAATCAAACAGATGCTATCAACCTCTAACATCATAAATCAGACACTTTAAGAAAGCAATGGGGGCTCAAAGCAGTGAATGAATTCTTGGTTAGCTCACACGGCTGTGTGTGTTAAGTCCTGTATTTGTGATGTGACTCTCTGTGCTTTGCAGTCTAAGAGCACCCTGAAAAATGCCAGTGCCAGCATGATCATAAAACTGAGCTGGCTGTAAAGACAGATGTCTCACTGCAGAGCTGCATACAATGGTGCCACACCACCTTCCACCTGTACAGAAATGGTGCCAGCTGTCACAGGGGGACCAGCAAGGCCAAGCAGGGGATTCTGCCCCTCTGTTCTGCTCTGGTGAGACCCCACCTGGAGCCCTGTGTCCAGCTCTGGAGTCCTAAGCACAGCAAGAACATAGAGCCATAGGCGTGAGTCCAGAGGAGGCCATGGAGATGATCTGAGGGCTGTAGCACCTCCTATATGAGGACAGGCTGGGAGAGTTGGGGTTTCCAGGCTGGAGAAGAGAGGGCTCTGGGGAGACCTTAGAGCAGCCTCCTGGTACAGAAAAGGGCTCCAGGAAAGCTAGAGAGGGGCTCTTGATCAGGGAGTGCAAGGATAGGACGAAGGGAGAGATTTGAGGCTGAAAGAGAGTAGATTGAGATGAGATCTTAGGGAGAAATGTTTTCCTGTGAGGGTGAGGAGGCCTTGGCCCAGGTTGCCCAGAGAAGTGGTGGCGGCCCCATCCCTGGAGGTGTTCAAGGCTAGGTTGGATGGGGCTTGGATCCCCCTGATCCAGTGGGAGGTGTCCCTGCCCATGGCAAGGGGATTGGGACTGGATGGGCTCTGAGGTCTCATCTGACCCAAACCACTCCATGATTCTAACATTTTTATTTAAGATAATCAAAACCCCAGTTCTATGACAGATCAGCTTTATGAGACAGGAAATGACAGGTATGCAATAAAGCTGTGGCAGATTAAAACTGAGGGAGCACCACGCACCAATCTGTGTTGGCTATGTACAGATGCGTGGCCTTCTACAGAATTACTTCAGATTTTGGCAACACCGAAGCCTCAATTCCTTAACTAATGCCTTTTTTCTCTCTCTACTAATCCTCCTCCCACTCAGCAAGAAAATTAACTGCAAAGCTCACACAAATGTCACATTAGAAGATTTAACCCATCTCTGGAGAATTATCCCTGATTCCTGCTTGGGAACATTGGGAATCAGGTTCCTGGTTATGTTCAACCTGTATCCTCAGTGAAACAAAACCTTTGAGGTCTGGTTGGCACTGCCTGGTTCACGTGGCTTGCAGAGCCTGCCATCAGAGGACTGAGCTGTCCTGTCCCCAGCCCAGCTTCCCTCTCCCAGATGGTCCTGTCCCCGGCAGTGGTGGTGGGAAAGGCTGCATTTGGAATTTATAAAACAGGCAAGCAAAAAATGGTCCTCTGGAGCTGAAATGCAAACCCACTGAACCTTTGGCAGCATTAGACACAGTATTTCCAGTGGACTTGAAAGTCTTCCTTGCTGTTGAAGATTTATCTACAGATCTTTCTGAGTCAGAGGAGGAGTTTACTCTGCTAAGGGCTGTTTGAGTCCATGAGATTTGTGATATCCCTGAGGAGCGTCTCCTGCCATTGGCTTCATCCGCTACCTGGAGAGTCTTCTGGTACAAGAGGTATCACTCTGTGCATTCTTCTGGCTCTTCTTTCAAGCACACCAGATGGAGATGAATACAGAAACGCCAGGAGAACAGTCTCCACTTGATGTTTAGCCAATCAGGACTGAATCTTATCCAGCAAGATCAACTTTCTGAGCCATGTACTCCTTTTCAAACAGAGCTGCCATCCTACCTCTCCTGTTTCACCCTTGGGGAGTTTTACCCTTCGTTCTCCTGGATTTATGGCTCCAGTGCATTAATGTCCATGCCACAGGGACTGCTCACAGGACTCGAGGACAGGAATTGAACAGCTAAGGATTCAGTGCTTTTAAAATCATAAAATCATACGATCATGGAATCATTAATGATGGAAAAGCCTTCTCAGCTCATCCTGGCCATCAGTCCAGCCCCACAGTGCTTGCTAAACCCTGTCCCCAGATGCCACAGCCACACAGTTTAAACCCCTTCAGGGATGGGGATTCCACCACTGCCCTGGGTAACGTCTGTCAGGGCTTCACTGCTCTTTCCATGAAGGAATTTTTCCCAAGATCCAATCTAAACCTGCCCTGGTGTAACTTGAGGCCATTCCTTCTCATCCTATTGCTTGTTACTCAGGAGAAGAGACCAGCACCCACCTTACCTCCTTTCATGGAACCACAGAGGGTGATAAAACTTTGTCTTATTCTACATTTGTAGTCCCAGCCATGTTCAGCTTATGTTTTTTTCCTTTGCCCTCAGTGGCAAAAGGAAATTAAGGCTTCATCTCAGGCGTTAGTTGTGGTGGTGTTCAGAAAGGACACTGATCTGCTGAGCCCAGGCACTAGATCTCACAGCAGAGCATTCATACATCCTTGAAGGTGTTCAAGGCCAGGTTGGATGGGGCTTGAAGGCCCCTGATCCAATGGGAGGTGTCCCTGACCATGGCAGGGGGTTGGAACTGGATGGGTTTTAAGGCCCTGAGTTGTCTCGGAGCTGTTTCCAGACGTTTATGAAGAGAAGGACGAGGAGAGGACATAGCCTGCACAACAGCTTCTCAGCCAGATGCAAGAGACGTTTGGAATCACTCCCCAGGAGCCATGCTCCTGCTGCCTCTGCCCTCTTCCCTGGGAGCCAGTCCAAAGGTGCTGGGGTTCAGACTGGAGAAGAGAAGGCTGCGGGGAGATCTTGGAGCAGCCTTCCAGTACAGAAAGCGGCTCCAGTAAAGTTGGGGAGGGACTCTTGATCAGGAAGTGTATGGATAGGATGAGGGTCTTGGTTTGCAGCTCAGAGAGGGGAAACTGAGATGAGATCTTAGGGAATTTGCAGCATTCTTCCGCTTGTCTTTGCAGGATGGTTAAAATGTTTCCTGTGCTGCACACGCGTAGGCCTGAGTCAGCAGGCCCAGTACCTCCAGTGAATGAAGAAGGAGCAGGAAAGGCAAACGGTGTCAACCAATATGGCCAATGCTGCTGCAACAGATGCTACCTCTTCTGCTGCCAAGAAGCTGAGGCTGTGATGGTGCACATTCATTTTTTGTTTGCCAGGTTAGGTGTCTTTAGTCCCTGGTTAGTTGATTAAGAAAGAAATGTCCATGAGGGCCACTCAAAGGTTGAACTTCAGAGCCTCAGTCTGCTCTGTTATTGTGAAGAGCTTATTTTCCTGTGGGCTGACATCCCAGCCTGCGCTTGGCTCATCCCTGTGGCCCTGCCCAGCCATCCTAGGAAGCATCAGTGCATGTGGCTTTTGTTTTAAA
Organism: Neomorphus geoffroyi; assembly: GCA_033558235.1. Classification (NCBI taxonomy): domain Eukaryota; kingdom Metazoa; phylum Chordata; class Aves; order Cuculiformes; family Neomorphidae; genus Neomorphus; species Neomorphus geoffroyi. Next base: position 88,804 of record JAUMJM010000025.1, read on the forward strand.
AGACAGATCGTAACTGTTATTCCCTGCTTTGTTTAGGAGAAAGACATCTCTGCTCTGATGTATGCAGATACCAGGCTCCTAAAGATGCAAAACGAGCTCTCAGTAATTCTGTATTTTGGAGAGTGGGTTTCAGTGAAGCCCTAGACCTACAGAACAGTGGCAAGATTCTGAAAAAACAGGCCTCTCTGGCCCCGTAAGGCTGACCCATGCAAATCCCTCCTTTTGCATGGTGAGACTTTTAAAAATAACTCGAGTTTTTACACTATTTAATCCCACTCCTTTCTTTTATTGGATTCGGCACATATTTTGAACACGTGGAACCACTCCGACTCACACACATCAGCTGTGTGACTCACTCTCCACACATTACTTAACCGACAAAGATGAATACTGTTTTTTGCATAACATAGCCCTGGCTCAGCGTGTTATTTGCAGAAGGCTTTGTGTGAATTAGAGGAGTCTGGGATACCCTCTGCAGATTCGTTTCATGCTGCAATGTTTGACTCACGACTCTGTACTCTGGGACTATCTTCATGGCTTTATGCACCTCTCACCTGCCCACAGCACAGATTGATTTTCCTCCTACTCACCCTTTTGCTCACTACACTTCTCCTGGTTCTCCTCTAACTGATCCCTTCATCTCATTTTCCTCTGCTCTGTTTTGGTCGTTCCCTTTTCTTCCTTCGTCCCTGGTGCTCGGAGTGTCAAGCTGGTCGAATGCTTGGCCAAGGCTCCAATGTGGACTCTAAAACCGAGGGTGAAGGACCTTTCCAAGCTCTTGGGAAGACTTATACTGAGTACTTCCATCAGCATTTTGATATATGGATTTTCTTAACTGTTACTCCTTATGTCACACCAGAACTCTCTTAATCCTGAGCATCAAGACATTTCGATGGCTTTTGTCAGCTTAATGGATGTACTTAGGGAACCGTGTAGGAAATTGGTTGTTATGGCAGTTATCCCATCTGTCCCTGTGATCCTTGCTCCTGAAGTGCTTATTCCCCATGAGCACGAAGTGCTTGGGGTTGAGAACACCCACAGTTCTGTGAGGTGGTTTAGGGATCATAGCACTGGGGAAAGGAGCTGCTGAGCAGTCAGTGAGGTCCATCTCTAGTTAAGGCTCCCAAAGCTCTCTTGCACCAAGGAGTTGGTTCGATTGCCTCCTGTTTATGGTACAGAAAAAGTCTATTTGGAACATGCCCCATGTCTGCATCTCACATTTCTTCTGTACCTACGAATCAGCCTACAAAGCTTGGCATTCAGCTACTGAGTGAAATCGTTGTAGTGGTGTCAGAATGCAGAGAGAGGAAGCTAAAGTAAAGCAGTTCTCCAGCAGAAACACCCAAATAGTCCACAGATCCAAACCGGTCATACCTTGTTTCATAGCATATTTGTGAGCAAAGCGGTGTTGGTAACATGGGGATGTTTCAGCTCTTGCCAAGCAGCACTTGCACAGTGTTGAGGTCTCCTCTGCTCCTCACCCTGCCCCACAGCGAGGGCCTGGGAGGGGACATAGACCCCACTGACCCAGCGATATCCCAGACCATACGGCAGCACAGCAGTAGAAGCGGAGAAGGAGGAAGAAGGGGACCCTTGGAGGGGTGGCCTCTATCTCCCCTAGTCCCCATTAATGCCATGGAGCCCTGCTCTCCTGGGATTTGCTGGGCGGGAGAGAAGGAATTCCTCCTTTCACTTTGCTCTCAAGCAGCTTATGCTTTCCCTCTTAAACTGTCCTTATCTCAACCCAGCAGCTCTCCACTTCCACCCATCTGATTCTCACCCTGCTGGGTAAGCAAATGAGCAGCTGGAGGCATTAACCCAGTGGCAGCATGGTCAGAGCACAGTCCAGCCCCACACCCATTCCCATCTCTTCCTGCTGGACTGTCATTGAGAGGCAGCCATGCAGACTGGTATCATCGCTAATACATAAAGGCATTTGCAGCTTGAGTTGGAGTTAGCAAAAAAGTGTGAGAAAATGAATGGAAAATATTGCACATCCATTTTACACATTGTTGATTTCATGGTGTGCATCCGAGCTTCCTCCATCTGCAAACGAGCTGTTCATAATGATAATTCAATGAACTTACAGACAACCGATTACTTTTCATACTACAGTCACACTCATGACAATCCTATCAGGATACTTAAAGTTTCTTTTATATTCTGAAACGTTACAGCTGCAATTGTCATTGCCACAGTGTTCCCATGTTTTAAGATGCTTTGAGAAGTTCATTTAATGAGTTGGCCTGGTACTGTTTTCTTTGGTTGAATGCACAGAAGTTCTTAAAAGCAGTGGAGCCAAACAGCTCGTTAAACAGTCATATCCGAGTGCCTCTGCTTGAGCCAATGGGATGTTTGCTGTGTCCTGACAATGGACATGGAGTTGTTGGAGCACAAGTTGTTGTCCAGAGAAGGCCACGGAGATGATTTGAGGTCTGGAGCACCTCTAGTATGGGCACAGGCTGAAAGAATTTGGCTTGTTCAGCCTGGAGAAGAAAAGACTCTGGGGAGACCTTAGAGCAGCCTCCCCTTATGGAAAGGGGCTCCAGGAAAGCAGTGAGGGGCTCTTGATGAGGGACTGCAGGGGTAGGACGAGGGGGAACGGTTTGAGGCTGAAAGAGGGGAGATTGAGATTAGATCTTGGAGAGAAATATTCTCCTGTGAGGGTGGTGAGGCTTTGGCATAGGTTGCCCAGAGAAGCCACGGCTGCCCCATCCCCACAGGTGTTGGTTGGGGCTTTGAGCACCCTCATCCAGTGGGAGAGGTCCCTACCCATAGCAGGGGAATTGAAACTGAATGGGATTTGAGGCCCCTTTCAACCCAAACCATTCTGTGATTATATCACCTGGATCATCTTTAAGGTCCCCTTAAACCCAAACCATTCCATGGTTCTGTGAGCCCTCTCAGAGTGCTGTTGATATTTTCCATGCCTGAGGATCTTGCAGGATCCCCAGACTGATTTTATGCAGCTGGACAATAGAAGACTTCTTCCATAACTCCGCTTCACTGCATCTGGGAGAGGATTAAACCCTTTGTCTTCACAAAAAATCAAACACCCAAACAGCAACATAAGAACAGCTGTGTTTCTTTTCATGTCACGTTTTTTTTCATGAACAGGTGTTTTCTGAAAGATTTTATCTAGGGGCATTACCTGGAGGACACCACAACATTCACTTCTTTCTATATCTTCAATAGCCCTGCATTAATATGCTTGAAACTTTGTTGAGGAACGAGGTGTTCTCAGCAGAACACACTCAGCCAGTAGGGGGTAGTCAGTGTTGTAGCTGCTTTTGCTGGAAGTGAGGTGAAGGATGTTGGTTCTTGTGACATTTCCTGGGTTGCTCTGAGCCGCAGCCCCACTGGGGCTGGTGGGGCACAAAATATCTCTGAGGGAGGAACAACTCTACGAGTCCTTCATTTAAAAATCCTTTTGCTGTTTTGTTGGACTTCGGTGCGATCAGTTCCTGTTTGCACTGCTGTGTAATCTGGATGAAGTCCTCAGGCTTTCTCAGGTCACTGACTTCTTCACAGGCAGCACAAATCCAATGACTGCTGTAGGAGGTGCTTCCATTGGACTCGGGTGGCTGAGACAGAAGATAGGGAAAAAGCCGGTTTCTCCATGATGTGGAAAATCAAACATTAGAACCTGTAGGGAGCGATAGCAGAGATTTGCATTCCTATTGCAGGCTGAAGACATCCAGGTGCCTTGGAAAAGCACCAAAGCTTTTATCTGAATTTACAAACACAACATAAAGGCATGGAAATGGTGAAGGTTGTTGAGAGAAGGAGAGCAAACCTCCCTTTATGACAAGGAGAAGAAGGAGGGACTAAAATGTCTTGATGCCTTCCCCCTTGAAGAGGTTTGCAGGTTATTGTGTGTTTGTCCTATTTTACAGGGCCTAAAAGGTCACATTTTGGGGATCTTCCTGAAACACCAGGCAGGATCATGTGGGGCTGTGGTGCTGCCGTGGGCTGTGGAAAAGATCCATTGTGACTGACCTACCTTGGATTCTCCCTGAAGCAAATGCTGAGGTCTTCTGTATTTGAGGTAAGTGTAGGAATTCTCCTTTATAAAGATGACATAGAAAAGCAGGAATAGCTGTAATAATGTATCTCGTTATCAATATAACTGGGAGGAGGGTTGGATTATCTAATTAGCCTTTCCTAGCTTCAACTCTAATGATTTTCCTTATCAATTCCTATAGTTCTTGCAGGAGAATTAGAAATACATTCTATATTTCTTTACAGCAGACAGGCTGTGCTACCAAAGTGGAGAACAGTCCTTCTAAGGGATTAATGGATTTGTCTTTTACTGGAGCCTGTGTCTGTGTGAGCAGAACTTCAGCTTGGTCACAAACAGTTCATCAAAAGAGTACGTGGAAAGGGCTGTGAGTCTGGAACAGTTACAACAGGAGTGAAATCAGATAAGGACACATAAGACCATTACCAAATCCCATCAGATAAATCAAAGATGTATCGAATAAACATTGGCCTAACCCACACTTTTCCTGGAAATGGTGGAACTGCATACAAGCAGAACAAGCCTTGGCATCACATGGGTGAACAACGCAGGCAACAGTGATGATTGCTGTGTCCTTCAGGCAATGATTCCACATGGATCTCTGTTGCTCCACCAGGCTGTTTGCCTAGCGGCTGTTGACCAGGACCTTCTTTCTATTACTGTTTGCAGCGGTTTGTTTGCGGCTTCTCTCTGGCTCCATCATTGCCTCTGCTGTCCCAAGCAGCCTTGATCTTTGAGTATCTGTGTGCACGGATCCCTTCTGACACCTCTTCAGATAGTGTCAGCAATAAACCTGACTCCCTCACAGGAAGGGGCCATTCTGCTATAAAATCAAGAGTTGCAGTGGTTGTAAGAAGGTTGTAGCAGCCAACTGGATTGAATTTAATTATGGAACAAGTATTGAGTACTGAAATATATGTAAATGTGCTGAGTTGTGTCAATAGGACCTCATGTAATATACATGAGCAACTGTGTTTATGTGTAGTTGTAAAGTAGAATTTTTAAGGATCCCTCTCCTTTGTGATTTGCTCTTAATGCTTGTTTATTTTAACAGGATGAAAGAAACAAGGCAGACAAACAGGATGTGTAGCATCTGGAGGAGTTCAGGGGCTGTGGCTCAGCACTGTAGCCCTGGTCTGCTATAATAAGAGCACAGTTTGGGTGCCATAATGAGGAGCAGGGGGATGTTGGGGGTCTGACACCTGTCCACCCAGAGCAGGGGGTGGTGCGGGTCTCCCTTTTTGGTCTGACATCTTTCCACCCCAGCAATAGGCCTTTTTGACATGTATACAATGCTTCTGACCAATGGAGATGGAATAAAGGGCTTTAGGAATAAAGCAAAAGAGCATAGCGTGAAGGATTGCTGTAAGCAATATTACCTGACACCTTGGTATTGAGTTTATCACCCAAGTGATTAAGAGCAGTGAAAACAAGATGCCAGAAGATCAGTAGGGGATGACAGTGAATATGCTATAAGCCGAAAACAGGCCTTCCTGGTACAGAGCAGTTGGGATGTGCAAGCTGTGAGCTCAGGAACAAGCTGTAAGCCCAGGGCACAACACAGCATCATCACCTTTTCCATGCTGCCGTAGCCAAGGCCAATCCAAAACACCCACCCCACGGGTTCAAACCCAGTGTGGGTTGCACACAACCACAGCTGGAGTCAGGTCATGAACAGGGCAATAAGGGCAATGTATTTTTTAATGATTCAAAAGGCAAGAAACAGAAGTCGCTGACTCTTAGGATAATCCATTCCTGTTCTCTTGCCTGCATCCAGCTTGGGTTTTACCTAAATAACAAGTGATGCCACGTGCATAGATGTGCTCCAAACTCCCATTCTTCCTCAATCCCTTTTCACTGTTGGCAATTCCTGTTGTCTCTCCAATATGCATTTTCAGTGGGACTGTGGCAACACCTCTCTGCTGTTCCAAGGCGTCCCTCTCCATGCTGAGCAGTTAATACCATAATCCTCGCACCAGTCTGGAAAGCAGTGAAGGTAAGGTGAGGATATTAGTGTATGGGATATGTGGGGATAATGATTCCTCCTACAGCAGCTCCTGTGAATTCAGAAAGTAAAGCAGAACGGTTTGGGTTGGAAGGGACCTCAAAGCCCAGTCAGTTCCAAGCCCCCTGCCATTGTCAGGGACACCTCCCATCAGACCAGGCTGCTCAAGACCCCATCCAACCTGGCCCTGAATACCCTGAAGGAGGGGGTATCCATAACCTCCCTGGGCAACCTGTACCAATGTTTCACCACTCTCATTGTTGTACGAGGTGTGTGACACTCTGACGTTCATATGGACACACACTGTCCTCAGCAAACCCCTTGTGAGTATGCAGTGACCACATCAGCAATGGGTTCAAACTGCTGTTCTAGTGGAATTGTTCTTCTTCTGCCCTAGGGGCTGTGTGGCAAATGTTACGCCCATTTAAAAGAAGGGTTGGAGGAAGGATCTGGGAAACTACAGGCCTGTCAGTCTGACCTTGGTACTGGGGAAGGTTACAGAGCAGATCATCTTGAGTGCTATCATACAGCACGGGCAGGACAATTGGGTGATCAGAACCAGTCAACATGGGTTCACCAAAGGCAAGTCCTGCCAGACCAATCTGATCTTCTATGACAAAGTTACCCATTTAATGGACGAGGGAAAGGCTGTGGATGTGGTGTACCTGGACTTCAGTAAAGCCTTTGACACCCATTTCTCACAGTATCCTGCTGGAGAAACTGGCTGCCATTGGCCTGGACAGGCACAGCCTTTGCTGGGGTAAAAACTGGTTGGCTGGCCGGGCCCAAAGGATTGTGGTAAATGGAATTAAATCCGGCTGGAAACCGCTCACGAGTGGTGTTCAGTGCTGGGTCCAGTCTTGTTTAACATCTTTATCTCGATGATGGCATCGAGTGTGCCCCTAGCAAGTTGCAGATGACACCAAGCTGGGTGCAAGTGTGGATCTGCTTGGAGGACGGGAGGCTCTGCAGAGGGATCTGGACAGGCTGGACCGATGGGCTGAGACCAACGGGATGAGGGCTAACAAGGCCAAGTGCCGAGCCCTGCACTTGGGACACAACAACTCCATGCAACGATACAGACTTGGGGAGGAGTGGCTGGAGAGCTGCCTGGCTGAGAAGGACCTGGGGGTGTTGGTTGACAGTGGCTGAACATGAGCCAGCAGTGGCCCAGGTGGCCAAGCGGGCCAATGATGACTTGGCCTGTATCAGACACAGCGTGGCCAGCAGGAGCAGGGAGGTGACTGTGCCCCTCTACTTTGCACTGGTGAGGCCACAGCTGGAGTGCTGTGTTCAGTTTTGGGCCCCTCACTATAAGGAGGATATTGAGCTACTGTTGTGTGTGCAGAGGAGGGCAACGAGGCTGGTGAGGGGGCTGGAGAATAAGCCCTACAAGGAGAGACTGAGGGAATTAGGGCTGTTTAGCCTGGAGAAGAGGAGGCTGAGGGGAGACGTCATCACTGTCTACAGCTGCCTGAAAGGAAGTTGTGACAGGGTGGGTGCTGGGCTCTTCTAGCAAGAGACAAGCGATGGGACAAGAGGAAATAGCCTCAAGTTGCCCCAGGGGAGGTTCAGACTGGACATTAGAAAGAATTTATTTACTGAGAGGGAGGTCAGGCCCTGTCAGAGGCTGTACAGGGAGGTGGTTGAGTTGCCATCCCTGGATGTGTTTAAAAGGTGGGTAGTCAAGTTTCTCAAGGACATGGTTTAGTTAGAGGACAGGTATGGTTGGACTCCATGATCTCAGAGGTCTTTTCCAACCTGATGATTCTACGATTCTATGATTTGTCCTGAGCTGGGTGTGCTTCAGGAAATCCCCTCCAGCACTGGCACCAGAGCAGGCCAAGGGCCCTGGCTGTGCACCACAGCTGTCTCACTTGTGACTTGACTGTTTAATTTGGCCAAAGCTGATTTGCCATTTCCCAGGAGCTGATCTTAACAAACTGGTGTCCTCCCTCCGTGCCACACTCCAATGAAAAATAGAAAGAGACCAGATACAGAGGAAGCCTGGTACTGCTGTGACACTCAGAAGTAGGTTGTTAGCAGTCTGGCAGTCATTCACAGAAATCTCACGTCTTCTCTTTTAACAGGTCCATGTAGTTCCAATGGCCTTGCCATGTGTGCCCACTAAATTCCCTTTGTTGGTACTAGAGCTCCTGACATTGTGTGCTTCTGCCTGAAGCGTTCCATTACTGGAAACGTCTGAAGAGTTAACCAAGACAAAGCCAGGCCAGACCTTCCTGCCCTTGGAGACAGAATGATTCCTTTGGAGATGGTAAAGCCAGGCACATGGTAGAGATCCATCCACCCTTCGCATTGAGTGGGTAGCACTAATGGAGCAGATCCATTCAAACAGAGGCTGCTCTGAAGCCTCAGCTCAGCGTTTTCCTCCTTTCACCCTTTGCTGTATGGCTAAAGGAGACTCCAGTGTGGCATTAACTGGTTTACACACAATGTGACCAGTTTAACTGGTGACCATAACCAGGGGATGCTTGGTTCCACCCCAAAGACAGGAAGGGTTCAGTCTCTTGGAGTGTTAAAAAGGACGTGGTTACACAAACCAGAGACCTTCACCCTCAGAACTGAAAGTAGAAGAGAAGAGAATTGAGAAAATAATTTAGTAATAAAATATTAAAACCTATTTATGTTTTGTGGGAGTTTGAGTGAACTCGGTTTGTCGCTCTGATGAGTTTCCTGTGATATTTTCAATAATACCTTAGGAAATGCCAACAGGTTTTTAAATAATCTTAGAAAGAAATGTTCTCCTGTGAGGGTGGGGAGGCCCTGGTCCAGGTTGCCCAGAGCAGTGGTGGCTACTCCATCCCTGGAGGCATTCATGGCCAGGTTGGATGGGGCTTGAAGCCCCCTGATCCAGTGGGAGATGTCCCTGCCCATGGAACTGGATGGGTTTTGAGGTCCCTTCTGACCCAAACCATTCCATGATTGTAACGGTCAATATTGAAGTGTGTCTGTAAACGGCCTTCTTTGGCTAGTGTTAGTGGCAGAGTGAGGTGGATTTATTTTCTCCTCTGTGGCAAGAATGAAATTCTGTTTTAAATGAAGGATCAAAAAGATGGCAGGATAAAATCCGTAACTCCCCATTATTAGCATTACGATGTATTGAGCTCAGTGGAAACAGCAATACACGGTGAATAGAACATTTAAAAATCACTGAAGTGCAACAATAATTTAGAAGGCAAAGGAGATGTAAAAATCAACATGCAGCCAATTACCCTATGGGATGAAGTGTGGTCTTGTCTGTGTGATCTTTAACCACACACAATATCTGAGGACATTAAGGCCGCAAGGGAGAACACGCATGCCCTGTTTCACACCAGGCTGTTTGCATTCTGCATCCAACGAGGCCAGGTGGTCAATCAGTTGTTGCTCAATACCTGAATTGTAACAACGCTTCATTAAAAATAGCCCAATTGCTGATGTAATTAACAAGGGGCCTTTCCTATCGGTAGTGGAGCAGAGTGCACTGTGGGGCCGTGAGCTGGGCTAAGCGTGTCCCCTTGGCCCCATGGGAGAGAGAACGCTTCCTACGCTGGCTTGGGGCCATAATGGCTTCCATGGACTTGTGGCCAGCATGGACAGGCAGGGTGGGAAGGGTTCTCCATTGCCGGAGGCTGGCTTTGGCCTCTGCTCGGCTGCCAAACTGCACTCCTGTGTTGGGAGGAAAAGCAACAGTGCAGCCAGGGCCTCTTAGCATGGGGAGCTGGAAAGAAAATCCTTGGTGCACTCAGAGCTCTCTGGCCCAGCAGCAGTGGCTGGGGTCTCTGCATAGGTATGTGCTGATCTGTGGTGGGATCTTCTGCACTGTTGTCTCTTATTTCAACACCATTGTTCTGAAACCATTGCTATGAATTTACAGCTCCTGGCAAACAGAACCACACATAATTTTTGAACGGACTCTGGCAGCAGTTTGTTATCATAATGCTGTTGTGAGCAAGCAACACATTCATCGGATTTCCCAAAGAGCATTTTCTGCTTAGTTGTGGCTCTATTAATCCATTCAAGCCAATTCCATAAGCTCCAAACCATCTGTGTTTGTGAAGATCACGGTTTATTCAGATTTTCTTTGTGTCTGTGGTCAGAGGGTGATTAGAAGCATGAGGGATTTAGAGAGCAAAGTCTGTATACTGACATGTTTCGGTGACCTTCTAAGAGCGTCTCCCAGTATTTGAGTAACAGCCGGCGCAGTTAAGTCCAGCAGGAAAATAAATAATGGCCCCGAAGAACAGAAAGAGCTATGTTTTGCCACACAATAATGGCTGCAAGTAATTACTTAGTGTTCTTTATTTTACCTCCATGCACAGGTGCCATACAACTCCAGGGAGCTCCTCTGGGACAGACCCAGAGTCACATGGGTGGGATGGGACCTCTCAGTCTGCTTGTGCAGCACTGACATCAGGTCACTTGGTGTCATCCCTAAGGATGCTCCCCAGCCTCTCGAGCCCACCTCTTCCAAGTACACACCCACATGGAGAAAACTATTTTCCATATGCAATCAGAATTTCCCATGTTCCAACTTGCCTCCATCCTCTCTCACTGTGTCCTTGTAGACCTCTGGGAAGAGTCTGTGGCAACTTCTCATGTGCTCCAGTTCTGTATCATCCCAGCCTATCCCATGTGCTCTAGCCGTGTCTCATCCCAGCCTGTCCTGTGTGCTCCAGGCCTTGGTTTTCCTTCCTCACCTTCTTATGGGAGTGCTAAGACAGGAAGGCTGGACTGGGGTGGGTAGTATTACCTGGGTGAGGTTGTGTGGGGTTATTACCTGGGTGGGCTGAGTGCAGCAGCTCCATCTGGAGAGGAGCTGCTGTGTGACGGTGACACAAGGAGCAGGGCAGTCAAGAAATGCATATGGACAAACATTCTTATTGTTGCTGTTATTGCCCTGCTCTATTTTCATGCTGCAGCGTCCATAACTTGCCAACATGGTGTCACATGGACTCTGGACCAGGAGCCGGAGGAAGTGAGCTCCACAATCCCATTTGGCTTAGTTCTGCAGAGACTGGCTTCAGGATGAGCTCCTCTAGCAACACAGCCTCTTGAAATTCAGAAATGTAAGGCCTTCTTTACCATATGACACTGATGTTGATATAAGGATTTGCTGAGGTGCTGACTACCTGAAAGGAGGTTGTGGTGAGGTGGGTGCTGGGCTCTTTTCCCAAGTGAGAAGCCATAGGACAAGAGGAAACGGCTTCAAGTTGCGCGAGGGGAGGTTTAGATTGGATATTGGGAAAAATTCCTTCACTGAAAAAGTGGTGAAGCCCTGGCAGAGGCTGCCCAGGGCAGGCATGGAGTCCTCATGCCTGGAGGGGTTCAGAAACCATGTAGCCATGGCACCTGGGGACTGGGTTTAGCAGACATGGTAGGGCTGGGCTGATGGCTGGACTGACTGAGCTGAGAAGGCTTTTCCAACCTCAATGATTCCATGATTCTAACATGTTTTCTGGGCACATTGACAGCACAAGACAATGGGAAAGCTTGGACCAACCCTTTAATTCTCTCTGTGTTGTTGATCACAGTGAACATGACCAGATTACTAATGGGAGATGGGTCGGTTTAACTGCTTTTAAGGCACAACACAGAACAGTTCATGAAATATTGCCAAGTTAATGTAGAAAACTATTGGAGTCAATCTCGGAGGCCCTGACATCGCACAGAAACACAGCAAATGCTTCCCCTTCTGCACAAGCTGAAGCCCATTTCAGTTTGGCAAAGCATATCAGCATTTGGCTGAGCTGTGCCAGGCATCTTTGGCAGCCACTTGGTCCTGCGGGAAGGGTTTTGTGGGAAGTGCGTTGCCACGGTGCCTGCTAATGCGACACAATCCCAATGCCAAGAGATGAACGTTGGCCAGCAGTGCTGGCAGCAGGAACAGGGTTATGTTCTGCTGCTGCTTTCCTCCACACGAAGGTTTGCTCAGGTACCAGAGGGGTTGCAGTTCTACTTGTAAAGAAGGGGAGTTAAAGTCTTCTCCATCCTCAGATTTCAGCACATCAGAGCGAAACACATTGTTAAACCATTGCAGATAGTTTTTTAAAACTGTGGGAACTGGGTCAGGTGAATCCAGGCTGCTGTGAACAAGGTCCCACTCACACCTGGACTTCCTCACAGTCAATCCACACTTCCATGGGAACAGGCACTTGCCTTCTCTCAGATTTCTGCTTCAGTGTTAGGAGAGGAATTGCATTTCAAAAGTTTCTCTCTCTGGTGGGGACAAAAGGATCCCGGAGGGACTAGGTCAGATGGATTTCATCCCTGTGGTCATAAAAATGGAGCTGTAGAAGCAAGCAGCAATAAATACATGGAGCTGGAGCAATTGCAGAGTGAATCTGTTTTCTTCATTAAATTTGAAAATCGCAGGATAGGTCATGAACCTCCCATTACTGTTTTCTCACTAATAAGAAACCTAAAAGCTCAAAAAGTTTAATTGTAATTATTGTAATTGTAATTATTGTAATTGTAATAATTATAAATGGCAATAATTCACTTGGAGCGCAATGGGGCATTCTCACACAGGAGGAGCTCATTAGCACTTAGACCATGATACCAATCAATTCATTGCGGGGAAAGACAGAAAAGCAATCTAGGAAGGGAAAATCATGTAATCATGGAATGGTGTGGGTTGGAAGGGACCTCAAAGCCCACCCAGTTCCAACCCCAACCTATGGGCAGGAACACTCCCACTGGATCAGGGGGCTCCAAGCCCCATCCAACCTGGCCTTGAACACCTCCAGGTATGGGGCAGCCACAGCTTCCCTGGGCAACCTGGGCCAGGGCCTCCCCACCCTCATGGGAAAGCACTTTTCCCTAAGATCTCACCTCAATCTCCACTCTTTCAGCTTCAAACCCTTTTCCTCACCCTCTCCCTTCACTCCCTGATCAAGAGTCCCTCCCCAGCTTTCCTGTAGGCAAAGATGTGGGGGAAAAACCATGTTAGCAGAAGCAGCCCCTTATCTTTTCCTGCTCTGCTTTCCTCCCAAGACACTGATTGGAGGCAAAAAATAGGTGTGTGCTCAGGTACTTGTAAAGGTTTTCTTTGTCATAGTAGGGAATTAAAAGCCAATGGACTGTGGGTCCATGTGGGAAAGCGGATTCAGTATCTTCCTTTTCTACAGAGAAGCAGGCAAGGGCATTTTTCAGCTGTTTAATGTGAATAAAGTATGGGCAGCAAGCGCATGCACATGTTAAAGGGCAGGCATGTTTATTAATCAGCATAGCCAGCTGAGGATATGCTGCTGCTGAAGGAGATCACTAAGGAAGTGGGGAGGGATTTAGAAAAGGATTAGGCATTTATATGGATAGCATAGTGGCTGCTGGTTAAACAAATTACCAGGGATATCGCCCTGCAGTCCCAGCCATGAGCTAATCACCAGCTGGACTCACAACAGCATGTTTGGTTGGCGCTGCTGCTGAAGGCTCAAAAGAATCATCTCTTACGCCACTATCCCAGGGAAGATGACTGTCCCAGTACAGGAACATCTCCCCGTTGCTCCCGACTGCATCCTGTCTTACACAGCTGTATGGAGCTCAATCCTGAGCTGAAAGTGGCCATCCATAATATATACAGGATCTATTTTTTCTCAGAAAACTGTCAATAATTCATGGGCTTTGTTACATAAAGAGGCTGGTTATAAATCACCTGAGCTGCACCTACAGGGTTTTAATGTCAGCATTCTCTAATGAATTCCAGCTCTCTGGGGTTCCTCTAAACATAATTCCAAAAAGGAATTATGCACATAAGGTTCATGAGCAAATAAAACAAGTAAGCTCCATCACAGATTTGATGCTAAAGCTTTACAACGTAATACAGTTGATGTGTTGGTGGCAGAGAGCAGGAATTTTCTGCTCTGTCATCAGTGATGCTTACATTCAGCTCATGTACCACAGATTTTCCCTTGGGAGAACCTGTTGGGAGTACTATCTGATGTCATGAACCCAGCAGTGCAATGCCTTAAGTGGAAGTTAAACTGCATTGCCACGGTTTCAGCAACCCAGAGGTGGCCTGATGGTGCACACGCCTTTGCAGCTTGCCCTCCACGATCACACGTTGCAGAGAGGATTCAGATACAGAGATTCCTGTGTTATCGCCACTGTTTGGATAACAGTTCAGATACAGTTCAGATACAGTTGTCAGCTCTTTCTTTTCACTCTATGCTATAAATGTTCCTGATAGATCCTAGTTCCAAGTGATGGTCTCAGCTGCCAATACCTGAAGACAGGGGCCTGCGAAGAGCTGAGATGAGTTCAGGGAACTGAAACACAATCTTTTAAGGACTCCTGAAGTCCTAATAGTTTGGGATATCCACATATCCCTTGAATTTCCCAGGGCTAGCCCTTCACATGATACAGGCTCAAGTCACCGCTGCCTTGTGGTTAGACCTCCAGTGACGAGGCAGGGCATGCACAACGGTAAACTGGCACAGAAGGCTGGGAAAGAGTGAACTAGGGAGGACTTGTGCTCCTGCTTGGAGCTCTGAAGCTCTAATAGGGCGAGTTAAAGGAAGATAGAGGGAATGGAAGAGGGGACACCTTGACGGGTCCTCAGACGCAGGGAAACAGAAGTGTCTTCCAAGCAGGGTGCCGGGGCAGCCCCTGCCTTGAGCTAGTTATTTATGGAGTTTATGGCATGCATTCATGTGAGTGCAAAGGCTACGGCCTTGGTAGCTGTACTTTAACAGCTTGCCTTTCTAGTCCTCAGGCACTGCTGTCTGGGCAGAGGTCAAATCCTTCCTTCCCCAGGAAGAGCTTTCCTAAAGGCTGGAACAAACCCCTTCTGGCTTACGGACTCCTTGTGGAGTCCCTTCAGAAACAGAGATCCTGATTTCCCTTTCTGCTCAGCTCTGTGGAGCAGAAAACAGGTGGAAGCTGATATCTGAACACACAGGGGTTGGATGGCAAGCAGGCAGCTGAAAGCTGCTCCAAGAATGTTTTTTCATGACTGGCATCCCTTATTCAGAGGTGTTTGAAGGGTGGTGGAAGATTGTTCCTGTGCCACTGTTCCTGTTCCTGGCTCTGCATGGACTGACTGATACGTAAAAGTAGTAGAAATCAGTTGTTGCCCTGTAAAAGCACAAATGTGCCCAAGAACAGCTTCACATAAAGTACAGCTTGTTAGCCAGGATGAGAGCCATCAAATCGCCAGGGATATCTGTGAGATAAGGGATGAGATGTGAGTAGAGGGGAGGGCATGGGGTGGGGGGGGGTGGGGGGCACCAGTGCTCGTGCAGGAAAAAATCAAGTAAGAAAGCAATTTAGATCCAAATCATGAGATGAGCTGGAGCGTGACCTGATTTTGTCCAGAAGTGACCTCGCTCCCAATGCCCAGAATATTTTGTTTCCTTAAACCCCATGCTGGGAAGCGATGACAAAGTGGTGCCGTGTCCCTGCAGGCCAATGGCACACAGGCCCAAATGTCCGTTTCAGTGAGCCCCTTTCACACAATCATTGATTGGTTTGGGTTGGAAGGGATCTTAAAGCCCTTCAAGTTCCATGAAACTGCCAAAGGGCCTCTGCCCTGTAAAGCTGAGAGGGCTCAGGGGGCTGAGGGGACTGAGAGAGCTGAGGGAACTGAGGGGACTGAAGAGGCTGAGGGGTTCAGCGGACTGAGGGCCCCCCGTTGGTTGGCGCTGCTGCTCCCGCCGCTGGGGGGCGCGCTGTCGCCGCGGCGGACGGAGCGGGTGTGGGGGGCGGAGCGGGGAGTCCCGGAGGGGCGGTCGGTCCCGGGCCTGGGGAGTGAGGACACCGCCCCCCCGCTTTGTGCCGCTCCCGCCCGCCCCGGCAGCCGCCATCGGGCCGCCCCGCCGCGGGGAGGGCGAGTTCTGCGGCGGCGGGTGGTGCCGCCCCCAGGCCCGCAGCGGCAGAGGAGGAAAAGGCGGCGGCTCCCCGGCCCCCCCCGGTCCGAACCCCGGCGGGGAGCGGGGCTCCATGGCGACCGCGGCGGTTGAGCCGGTGTACGGGCTCTCCGAGGAGGAGGTGGGGACCCGCGAGGGGCGAGGGTCGGGCGGGAGGCGGCGGCGCTGCGGCCCGGCAGGTATCCCCCCACCCCTTGGTGGCGAACAAAGAGCCAGGGCTGGCGATGGGCGGGGCCAGGCGAGCTGCGGGCCCGGGGCCCCTGGGCCGGGGGTGCCGGTACAGCCCGGTGCCGGGCGGTGCAGGAACCTCACTCCGGGTGCCGGGAGATGTGCAAGTTCCCCTCTCGGTGCCAGGGGATGCAGGGACCTCCCTCCCGGTGCCGGGGGTGTTCGGGACCCCCTCCTGGGTGCCGAGGGGTGCAGGGATCTCCTCCGTGTATTGAGGGTCTTGTATACCCCTCCCGGTGCCAGGGTTGTTGGGTCCTGTCCGGTGCTGGGGGCTCCAGGGAACCCCTCCCGGTGCTGGGGGCTTCAGGGAACCCCTCCCGGTGCCGGGGGCTGCCGGGACCGCCTCCTGGTGCCGGGAGTGTCTGATCTTGCCCAGTGCCGGGGATGTGGGACTGGGGTGACTGCGCTGGGCGCATCAACTGGTGGTGTGTGCAGGGCTGGCACCGCACCGGCACGGGCAGAGTGGGCCTGGGGGCAGCGGGAGCCCGGTAGGGCTCCTTCCATGGGAAGGCATTCCTCCTCCTTCTCTTCCATGGGCACCGCCATGCAGCATCAGAAGAGGGACAAGCCCTCCGGTGCTCCGGGATTGCAGGATATCGTTTGTGAGCAATGGGCACACTGCTTCCTGGGTGGAATTTTACAGCAGTCAATACTAATAATAATAATTATAGTGCTCCTGCATCGTTTTTATGGAACTAAAGGTGGGGGGTTCTGTGTCAGCCTTCTTGTACCGAACAGAGAAATTCTGACTGTAGGAGCTGCCAGATGATTCCATGATCCGTTACATCCAAGTGGCACCGTGTCTGTATCGCTTCATTCCAATGGCGATAGAGGTTCTTTGCCTGGAGTGGGTGCTTTCATTAAGGAGGGGAGGTTTAGTTCTGCAGGTGTTGGTTTGTACCTCCCAGTATGGAAAGGGTCTCCAGGATAGCTGGAGAGGGGCTCTTGATCAGGGAGGGCAGGGATAGGAGAAAGGGAACAGTTTGAAGCTGAAAGAAGGGAGATTGAGGAGAGATCTGAGGGAGAAATGTTCTCCTGCGAGGGTGAGGAGGCCCAGGTTGCCCAGAGAAGTGGTGGCTGCCCCATCCCTGGAGGTGTTCCAGGCCAGGCTGAATGGGGCTTGGAGCACCCTGATCCAGTGGGAGATGGCCCTACCCATGACAGGGGGGTGGAACTGGATGGGCTTTAAGGTCACTTTCAACCAATACCGTTCCATAATTCAATGATAAAGCAGTGAGCACAGTCTAATTTAAAACGCTCTGTGTGCAGGTATAGGTAGAGGAGAGGAGAGCGCCTTGAAGAGCCTTTGGTGCCGAAGACAGCAAGCACAGGATCGGAGAAGGATCATGTCCTCTCTGGGTTGGTTTCCTGAGCCTTCATGTGAGGACATGAAGCTGTGAGAGACCCTGAGCTGCTCACTCTTGCTACTCCCATCTGTGGGAACACTTCTGTGTCACCAGCCCTTGGGGTAATGTGTGCCTGCTTCTGAGCTGTCTGCGGTGATTGTTCCTCCTCCCAGAGGGCTGGAGGAGGGAATGACTAGGCTGGCGAGGCATGTGGGCCCAGCGCAGGCATCCCGGACCGGTTGATGGGTGGTGATTCCATATGAGAAAGTTATCCAGTGGCAGGGATCTCAGGAGGGGAGGGCAATTGCTGCAGTGGTGCCAGGGACCTGGCCTGGGCATGGCAGCTTGGGTAGGAAGACCTTTAAGATCATCAAGTCCAATCGTAAACCCAGCACTGCCAACCCCACCACTAAACCCTGTCCCTCAGCACCATGTCCATACGGCTTTTAAATTCCTCCAGGCATGGGGACTCCACTGCTGCCCTGGGCAGACACTTGTCAGAACAGAGTGATGATCATCTGAACACATGCTGGGAGACCACAAATGCGAACAGGGTTGAAGAACAAGGGAAAAGGGACAGGGTGAGGAAGGACATGGAGGAGAACGCGGGCAGTGTCTGTTGTTTCAGTACACCAAGAGTCTACACTGTTATTGAGTCTGGCAAACGCGTGTGCCAAGGAGAGCAGTGAAGGAGGAGAATCTCTCAGGGGAATGCGGCTGTAAAGAGAGCTGCACTAAAGGGAAATCGAAAGAGCAGTTTAGAAAGGCAGTGATGTTTACAGTTTCACTGGAAGATGCCTTCCCATTAGCATTGGCTTGGGCTTGACTTGTCTCTGTTCTGCACAATCTCCTTGCTAGTCTGGAGAGGCCGGACTGGGTCTATGGGCATATTCAGGCTGTTAGTTTTTCTTTTCTGCTCCCTTGGTTTGAAGTAGTTTTGCTGTTCTGTTGTGTTCCTTGTGTGTCATGTTGGGGTGTTGAGTAGGCTTCATGTAGGATTGCCTGTTCTGGTGCATTGACCGATTGGAAAAAGCCATTATTTATAGGTAGCTGGAGTTTCTTAGCGGCTTCCCAACAACCAGCAATATCTCTTACAAATAATTAGGCATGGGCTTCGATGTAGCTGTCAGGGGGCCTGCTTCATATCCACAATGAAGGACATGCTTCAGTGTGGCAGGGTTTGTGCCTGCATTAATCTCTAACTAGCTGTAATTCTCAATGGGTACCTTCGATATGTACATCTGTTGGGATTCTGTTCCAGTGCTCTGAGATGCTGGGTAGTGCAGGGACGCACTGAGTCACGGACTAGAAGCCAAGTGTTGTGCGTAGCCACTCACTGGCTACATTTCTCCTCAGATGTTCTTTCCATAAATCTGCCTATCTGTAAATTTGAGCTATAAAAATCCTGGTTTGATCTGTTAGTTAAAATCAGCTATAAAACAAAGTCACTTTCAGGAGCTTTCTCATGATGAGGGTTACTTCAGCCCTGGCTGCCCAGAGTAGTGGTGGGATCTCCATCCTTCAAGCTCTTCGGAGCCATCTTGATGTGGTCTTGGGCTACCAGGGTGGGTCAGGTGATCTCCAGAGGTCCCTGCCGGCCTCACCTTGTCAGGGATTCTGGGAAATAATATTGGCATCCTCTACTGGAAGCTTGGGTGTTCTCATGCAACCTTTGGATACCAGATTATTTAAAAACTTTGAACTGGAAATGGATTTGCTCCTGTGCAGAGCACTCCTCCTCTGAATAGAAGCCGTGCATCCGTGGCATGCGAGACGGCCGTTTGTTGAACGGTTCTGGTGTTAACAGTGACAGCTCTCCAGCACTGGCCTTGGGAGCAAACCTGGAGCCCCAGCCCAGGGGACGCAAGAGATTCCCCCAACGGTGTGCCTTTGTTTAGGGAGCTCCTGAACCATTGAGTACAATGGGACTGGTGGTTTTTAGGGTTGACTGGAGTAATCTTATATGCTTGCTTTACTTTTTTAGTCATCTTTATTTCCTTTTCCCTGGAAGAAGAAAGGAAGTAAGTTCCATGGCACAATACACCTCTAATTCATGTCATTGAGAGTTAGAGAGTCAAATGTGGCCAATGGTTTCCACTAGGATTCCCTTCCCCTTTCTCCATGTTTTGGGTGGATGAAAAACTTGCAGCTTCTTGTATTCTTTTGGTTGAATAGATCGTGTATCTTCAGAAAGAGACCCTAGAAGAAGGAATATCTGTTTGTATCTTAAAATATAGGCAAAAAGCGATTACTGTGTGGAACTGTGTTCTCTAACTCTAGCATTCTTCTCTTTTCATGTTCTGTTCAGCTCCCATGAGCAGTGACTGAATAAACTGAAATTACCAGCTTCCCACTGCGGTGACATTTTCTCAGGCATTAGGAATTGTCAAAAGGGAGCTTGTGTTCGTGAAAATATCTCGGTGCATGCAAGATAATTGTATGTGCCTTAAAATAAATGGTTCTGGATGGAGTCACTGCAGCTTAGCCTTTTGTTCTCCTCTTAGTTCTTGTGTGCTGGGCAAAGCATTGTGTGTGGAAATGAATCCTGAAGGATTCAGGATCTCAAGAGTCTCTCGCACTGCACTTTTAATGGGACATGCTTTTGGTAAAGAGAAGGAAACCCAGTTTTCGTGTGTGATGGAAATGGTACAGATGAATCCCTGCAAAGCACAAGTTTAGCTGAACATCAAGGTAAGGAATAGAAACCAGAACTGCCATGGTGACATCAAGGTGAAGTACAGCTTGGGCCAGGAGGTGATGGGGAATATGGCTGCCATGCGATGGATAAACTGATTTTTTGCAAGCTGTGTCAAACTGGGGCACGCAGCAGTTGGCTTTTGCGCTTATGTGTTCCTGATGGATTTGTTGTTCTGGGATGATCTCCTTTGGGGGCATCTGGTTCCCTGTACTTGAATGTTGTACTAATGAAGCACGCCTGTGTCAGTGCCGTCCATGAGATGGGGCTACGAAGGCTTCCAAAGGAACACGGTACCGCACCACTTCCCTGTTAACTCTATTTATTACTGATTCGGTTTTCCTCCCCTGCTTGATGCAGTGATGGAGCGGAGTTCACTGGTGCACTTCTGGCCTTGGTGTTGGAAACCAACAATCGGTTTCTGAAGTGAGCATGATGATGAGCTGTTGGGGGAAGGCTCTGCGCTCTAGACACTTGTCATTAGATTAAAGGCAGTGTTTTCCAGTCTGTTGCCTGGTGCTAAACCTGCCTCTTGCTGCACTGCAGGAGAAGCCGTGTTCCCTCCCGAATCAGCTCTTGGCACAGGGCGCTGCGGCACCAGAGGAGTGCTGGGTGGGTGACCAGGGCATCGCTGGAGGAGCAGCTGGTACCTAGTCCTGGTTCCCCGTTAAGCACTGCGAGGGAAAACTGGCAGAGCAGTGCCAGGGGCCAGGCTGCATCAGTCAGCGCCAGCTCAGCTTTTATGTGGAAACCTTCGTGAGTTCCTGAGCAAATTGTGAGCAGCGCTATGAGCACAGGCTCTTTAAAAGCGAGCATGGTTGTTTCTGCTCTGAATCTTGTGGTTATGTAAAAGCACAACTCTTGGTGGTGTGCGAGCAGGGCCTCCCTCTGCCACAGCTGCCACATGGTGTCTTGGCAATGGGCAATTTGGAATAGTCGCTTTTTATTGACTTTTTAAATAGAGGAACAATATCCGAATAGGTTTGTTAGAGTCCGAGTGCATTGACTTCCCAGGGGTAGCACGTCAAACTTAGTAATGATGAGGAAGTCCTGCTATGGACTTTTGTCAGTGGCAGGGCTTGTACAAAATGAATAGGTTGTGGTTCTCAGCAGGTCAATAGATTTTTATAAAAGCTTGCATTTTAAGCCTGCTTTTAATGAGTTTTCTGCATATTTGGACCACAAATGCTGGCACTAAGTTTTAGTTTTAATGTAAAATTAATGTGAAGATGTTTAATCATGGAAGCACAGAACTGTTAAGGCTGGAGAAGACCTTCAAGATCATCAAGTCTAACTGCAAACCCAGGACTGCCAACTCCACCACTAAACTGTGTCCCTAAGTACCACATCCATATGGGTTTTAAATCCCTCCAGTGATGGGGATTCCACAGCTTCCCTGGGCAGCCTCTTCTGGTGCTTGACAGCCCTTTCCATGAAGTAATGTTCTCTCATCCTGTTGCTTGTTACTTGAGAGAAGAGATCAGCATCCACCTCACTACAGCTTCCTTTCTGGGAGCTGCGGGTGGTTCGTTTTAAAATGTGGTTCTAAAGGAGTGAGGAAGTTGTAGTTTTACGCATACACCTGTTTTGCTAGCTCTGTCTCTTGTCAAGTGTGGGAGTGAGTTTACAGCCCGTGCAGGCTAGTGCTCCCATTGCTGCCTAAGCTCCATTGGGAAGGGATGAGTGTCCCATTGGGTTTAGTGAACATCCCTTTGGGTTTGGTGTTTTCCAGTTCCCTGTTAGGGGCTGGCCATTGGGGGGCACTGTGTGCTGGTAAGTGGGAACTGCAGGTTATTGGCTCTTTCTGCACAGATCTCATTTTTCTGGGAAGTGAACATGGACCGTGACCCTGCAGCTGCTGAGCTGAACTGTTCCGCCACCACAGCCACCTGCTCTGCCTTGGGACACAGCTTCCTTGGCAAGTTGTGGTTCATCAGTCTCCATGAAGGTCTTTGTGTTCTGCTTTGAAAGTACAACGAAGCATGATAGGAGAGCCACATGAGCTTGCCTTTCGGGAGGGAATAGTATCCATATCTTGTGATCCACAGGCCCCATTGGAGGCTGTGGACTTGTACCGTTAACTGTATTCATTTCAGACTTGTGAGTGATGCTGCATGAGACCAAAACAAGGCATCTTCTGGGGGCTCCATGTAGTGGCTGGGCCTGTGTCACAGGATCGGATGGAGATGTTGCCTGCTTGGCAGCTCACCGCCTTGGGCTGGAGCAGGCTGAACTGACAGACTTTTAGTCCTGGAGGATTAGACAGGGCCAGGACCTCTTGCTTAATTAAACTTGGTGGCATAGAAACTGGGTCTTTTAATAGCAGTGAGAGATGGAGTATCTGACAGCTCCAGTCAATAAAACGTCATGGATGTGGTATCAACCTGCAGGAGTGGCTTGGTTTATTATGGCTTTGTTAGCTCTGTTGTTGGTGAAGAGGGAATCTCGCCAACACTTGTGATTTTTTCCATCTTTTGCTTTCACAGCTTCTTCCTCTCCAATGTTGGGTTTAACCGTGGTGAATAAGAGCAGGAAAAGCAATGCTACTGGACAGCTCTGCCCGGTTTGACAGAAAAATGACATGGGATCTTGTAAACACTGTGTTACTGTCGGTGAAAAGGCAGCAGCCGACTGGGTGAAAGGAATGTGGTTTTACTGCTGGCATGCTCAGCTGCTGCCATCTCAGTATCAGAACCTGCTGGGTGTTTCACCTTCTGCCTGCACTGGGACTGTCGCCGTTGTGTTGCTGTTGGAGGTGTTTAACTACTGTTCCTGATGCTGGAGCACTCCCTTCCCCTGCTCCTTCTTGTCTTTTCCTCCCTCCTCTTGTAAAGGAGGAAGGAAAGCAAAACCTTGCAAAAGAGATTGTTTTTGGCAAAGCAGCAGCAGTTAATCAGTAATTCATTATGAAGTGGAGATGTGATTGAGTTGCACAGGCCTGGAAGCTGACTGCAGTTAAAATAGTTTAAAAAACCCCCACCAAAACAACCTAATGCCCTGTCAAAACAAATCCATAAACTGGATTCTTAATGTATTATGAAATGTCTGTCTTGCAGGTGAGGTCTTATCTTAGCAAATTCAATGTGGATATTTCATATTTCATTTATTCCTGCCTCCATGCTTTTCACCTGAGCTCCCGTGTGCTGCCAGAGGGGAGGTATTTCAGAATTCTCATTTCTGGGAATTTGGAACCTTGCCTGAAATCGAAAGGAATACTTACAATTTTGATAGCGCTACAGGATCTGAGGAGTAACTCCATAGATGTGACTGGGGTGCTTGTGGACATGGTTTATCAGGCACAGTGGGGTTGGGCTGACTGTTGGACAAGATGAGCTTATAGGGCTTTTCCAACCTTAGTGATTCTGTGAATGAGTTGTGCTTTGCGGTGAAGCTGTAAATCACCCAAAGCCTTTAACTTTTTAGTCATTGAGGGATCATGACAGAGATGTTGCTTCACATTCCCTGTGAGTGATTTTTCCTGCTGAGCACCAGCCAGGCCTCTTTCCCTCCTTGCCATTGGTGTGTCCGTGTGGAATCCTGCTTCACTTCTGCTGCTAAATAACAGCAGAGACCTTTCACTCCAACCTTGTTGTATGTTAGAACAAACTTCCCCAATGATCATTTGTTTAAAAGCTGCCAAGAATTTGTTGTTTCTTTTTAAGTTCTGCACCCATTTTTGTGAGAAGGTGTTGTGGGCAGCACATCATGGAAACTGTCATCTCACGATCCCGATTCTGTTGTGTGGAAAAAGAAATCACAGTAATTAAAAAGACCCGAAAGAAAATGAAAGACTGCCTTTCTGATATAAACAGGAGCTTCACTACCTTGATTTTGCATTCCCATCCTGCCTGTGAGAGGTCCTTGAGCCTGAAGGCCCCAGAAGCTGGGAGTTGACACCGTTTGGATGTTGCAGGTGTTTGAGTACATCATCACCTGTGGTTTTCCATATCTGTATGCGTGTTTCCTTAGGTAATGCAGATCTTTAGAACTTCCAGCGGATCATCTGGCTCTGTAACACCCAGCATCTGCTCCTGAGGCCACAAAAGTGGCAGGCTGTTATGGGCTTGCTCCCAGACATGAGCAGTAAGACTAGGATGGCTCTGGCGTGAGGTTAGCAGGTGGATTCCCACTCTGTCGTCAGAGCTGGATCTGCTTGGCAGCTTTTGGTGTGGATCACTGGAAAGCTGCTATCATTGCCTAGCTGTTCCAAAACCCTCAGTGCTTGGAGGTGTGTGTAGTGCCTCTGGCATAGGTTTCGATTTGCACTTGTAGGCTCACAGATCACCATAGAATCATGGAATGGTTTGGGTTGGAAGGGACCTCAAAGCCCATCCAGTTACTCCCCTGCTATGAGCAGGAACACCTCCCATTGGATCAGGGTTCTCCAGGCCCCATCTAACTTGGCCTTGAACACCTCCAGGGATGGGGCAGCCACCAGTTCTCTGGGCAACCTATTCCAGGGCCTCCCCACCCTCACAGGCAAACATTTGAAACTAAGATGGAAGCTCTCATGTTTTTCTCCCTTGATTTGAGGATGCAATGTTGTTTGTACCCAATTCAGTTCAAGACCTGGCTGTCCCATTCAGGGTTGTGGCTGTGCTGTTCCCAGCCCCTGGGAAAAGAGGTAGATGCAGCAAGGAGCCAGCAGACCTACCTGTCCTGCGGCTGCTGGCCTTACCAGGTCCAGCTGGAGCTGCTGGTGAGGATGGAGCATGGTATTCCCGGACATCCGGTGGTTGTACGAGAGGTTATGTGGAGCAAGGCTGCGGAGTCAGGTTTTGGTTTTGCCTTAACAGTTTCTGTTGTAGTTCAGGAGGCAAATGTGAACCAGATGAACACAAAGTGCTTCCCAGCTAGGTGCAGTTTACTGGTGAGATCACTTGTCAGCGTTCTCTTAAGGCAGGATCCTGGGAGAGCCCCTTTTGAAAGCTGTCAAAGCCGCAGGTCCTTCGTAACTGAGCAGCCTCAGATCCTCAGAGTTAAGATGGTAAAGTTTGTAACTGAGGCGTTTTCAAGTCTTGTGGAGATCTGATACCGTGTGCCTACCTGTGCCACTTTTTTCCTTACAGCATTGTCCAAAATTCAGGAGGGAACTAGTCCATCTTTTACGGCACTTGAGTGTTTTGATTGCTATTAAAGAAATGCCTCTGACACTTGAACGGATTTAGGAAAATCTAAATGTGATGACGCTCGGTGCAGGTATTTGTAACTGTACGAGTGTGTTTAGTTCCACTAGCTGTGTGCCCTGACTTGTCCATGTCCTACAAGGACTGGAGTTGCTCTTTCAGATTCCTAAGACTTGCACAAGAGGCAAAGCCGTTGACCTGAGCCCAACCGTGGCTGAGTGGGAGCTCAGAAGAGAGTGAGGCAATGATGGCTGCAGGCTGTAATGCATGAGGGACCTCCTTGGGCACCGCGACCCACCTTGGGGTTTGGCAGCCTGTGCTCTGTCCTGCAAACTCCAGGCCTGCAGTGTCTGGGAGCTCTGAGTTGTGGAGCTCTACAGGCTGGAACACCCATGCTGATAGTGGTTGATAGTGCAGGAATGCGCTGTGTGTCATGGCTGACATTGCTGTGGAAACCTCGGCTGGTTTCGGTATGTAACGCTCAGCATCCCGATGTTTATTGGCGTGGTGAGGCAGCGTTGTGGCTGCCCTCCAGCCTGGAGTCATATGTGAATGTTGGGGTAGTCACGCCAGTGCTGCTGGGTCTGACCAAAGGGAGCTTCTGTCAGGAATCAAGATGTTCTCCAAGTGTGTCCAGGGCTGGCGCTGCTTTCCGTGACACCTTCTGCTTGCTTGTCTGGGACCCTGTCCCTATGGGCGGCCCGGGGCTGCACCCGTGGGCAGAGCTTGCTGGCCAGGATCTCATTCTCCAGTGGTGACCATGGCTATCTTGGTGAGGACAGGTCATGTAGGGAAGAGCTGACTATGAGGAACAGGTCATGGAGGGAAGAGCCGACCACGAGCAGCACGTTTGGGTTGTGTTATAAGTGTGGTAGCTCTGAAAATCCAGGACCTCTGTGTGGAACCATCCGTCCCCAGCTTTTGCCTGGGTTTCCTCCCTGGGTTTTTGTTGCTGTGGCATTCTAGCAGGTCTTGTGTTTGCCTGGCAACAGCCTTTTTCTTTTTGAGACACTGTCTTTCTTCCAGGCGGATATTGTGTTCCTGCTGCATGTGAGAGCAGCTGGTTGTGCTCTTCTACTCTGCATGACTGGGGCTTGGCGTTTGATACCAAGTTACAAACACGGGCTGGAAGAGTCAGCACGTCTGTGCTGCTAAGGATGTGATTTCATGTCTAGTGTCTGGTTGCAATTTGTACTCTTTGTCTTCTTAGATAAAGGTTGTATCCATCACACTTTTCTGGAGAGGTTGGAGCCCTTCTCCACTGTTAAATTGGCCATTACTGTCAGCCAGTCCTTAGACTGGAAGGTACTCGCTGTTCTACTGAACAGGATGAGCTTAGAGGGCTTTTCAACCTTAATGATTCCATGGTTCTATGATTCTTAAAGACTATGAAATAATGACTCTTTCACATTCAAGCAATTGGGTAAGATTATTCATGAGATTCATTGAGGTAGGGTTTAGTGGTGGTTGTTCCATCCATACTGCTGCAGGGATGGAGAGTGATCCAGTTGGAAAATTACTGAGCTGAAAAGCTGCTTCTCCAGGATGATCAAAATGAAACAAGGCAGAGTTGTTGTGAAAGGGTGAAAGCTGAGTAATTATTGGTAATCTCTTGCTTATATTACTGCCTTGCATTGTTGCCAACTTAGCAATTGGGCTGCGACCCCTTTCTACTTTAGTCACCTTTCTGTAGAACCACAGAATCACGGGATGGTTGAGTGGGAAAGGACCTTAAAGCCCACCCAATTCCATGGGCAGGGACACCTCTCACTGAGTGAGGGTGCTCCAAGCCCCATCAAATTTGGCCTTGAACATCTCCAGGGATGGGACAGCCATGACTGCTCTGGGCAGCCTGTGCCAGGGCCTCCTCACCCTTGCAGGAGAACATTTCTCCCTCAGATCTCTCCTCAATCTCCCCTCTTTCAGCTTCAAACTGTTCCCCTTCTCCTATCCCTGCCCTGCCTGATCAAGAGCCCCTCCCCAACTTTCCTGGAGCCCCTTTCAGTACTGGAGGCTGCTCTAAAGGCCTTCCCACATCCTCATCTCCAGGCTGGACAACCCCAAGCTGTGCCATCACCACTCCCTCTGTTGCTTTAGCTAGTCCATCTGTGGGGCTCTCCTCTCCTTCCCCCCCCCCTCTCCTCTCCTTCCCCCCCTCCTCTCCTTCCCCCCCCTCCTCTCCTTCCCCCCCCTCTCCTCTCCTTCCCCCCCCCTCCTCTCCTTCCCCCCCCTCTCCTCTCCTTCCCCCCCCTCCTCTCCTTCCCCCCCCTCTCCTCTCCTTCCCCCCCCTCTCCTCTCCTTCCCCCCCCTCTCCTCTCCTTCCCCCCCCTCTCCTCTCCTTCCCCCCCCTCCTCTCCTTCCCCCCCCTCTCCTCTCCTTCCCCCCCCTCCTCTCCTTCCCCCCCTCCTCTCCTTCCCCCCCCTCTCCTCTCCTTCCCCCCCTCCTCTCCTTCCCCCCCTCCTCTCCTTCCCCCCCTCCTCTCCTTCCCCCCCTCCTCTCCTTCCCCCCCCTCTCCTCTCCTTCCCCCCCTCTCCTCTCCTTCCCCCCCTCTCCTCTCCTTCCCCCCCCTCTCCTCTCCTTCCCCCCTCCTCTCCTTCCCCCCCCTCCTCTCCCTCCCCCTCCTCTCCTTCCCCCCCCTCCTCTCCTTCCCCCCCCTCCTCTCCTTCCCCCCCCTCCTCTCCTTCCCCCCCTCCTCTCCTTCCCCCCCTCTCCTCTCCTTCCCCCCCTCTCCTCTCCTTCCCCCCCTCTCCTCTCCTTCCCCCCCTCTCCTCTCCTTCCCCCCCCTCTCCTTCCCCCCCTCCTCTCCTTCCCCCCCCTCCTCTCCTTCCCCCCCTCCTCTCCTTCCCCCCCTCCTCTCCTTCCCCCCTCTCCTCTCCTTCCCCCCCTCTCCTCTCCTTCCCCCCCTCTTTTCTCCTTCCCCCCCTCTTTTCTCCTTCCCCCCCTCTTTTCTCCTTCCCCCCCCCTCTCCTTCCCCCCCCTCCTCTCCTTCCCCCCCCTTCCCCCCTCCTCTCCTTCCCCCCTCCTCTCCTTCCCCCCCTCCTCTCCTTCCCCCCCCTCCTCTCCTTCCCCCCTCTCCTCTCCTCTCCTTCCCCCCCCTCCTCTCCTTCCCCCCCCTCCTCTCCTTCCCCCCCCTCCTCTCCTTCCCCCCCCTCCTCTCCTTCCCCCCCTCTCCTCTCCTTCCCCCCCTCTCCTCTCCTTCCCCCCCTCTCTTCTCCTTCCCCCCCTCTTTTCTCCTTCCCCCCCCCTCCTCTCCTTCCCCCCCCCTTCCCCCTCCTCCTCTCTTCCCCCCTCCTCTCCTTCCCCCCTCCTCTCCTTCCCCCCCTCCTCTCCTTCCCCCCTCTCCTCTCCTCTCCTTCCCCCCCCCTCTCCTCTCCTCTCCTTCCCCCCCCCCGCCTCCTCCTCTCCTTCCCCCCTTCTCCTCTCCTCTCCTTCCCCCCTCCTTCTCTCAGCATTCAAATTTCATTTCTCTTTTAAAATGTTGTCTGCAAAACATAGCCTCAACTGAATTTCCTCATGATGCTTGTTGGGGGTTTTGTGAAAAAGCCAGAAGTTTGACACAATGTTCAGATAATTCCTTAACTGACCTTTGTTGGCAGTTTCTGCGAGCTGTACGTGTTGGTTGTTGGAGATTTTGCAGGCAGAAAGAGGCTATTTTAAGTGAGTGCTAGGCAGTCACTGATGTTCCCTGCAGCACTTGGAGGTGAGGAGAGCCTGGAAGTATTTGTAAATGGACTTAAACTTTGGTGCTTTCTTCACAGTCCTTTGTGATGGCATCTTTGAACGTGCCGCAGCCACATTCCTTTCTGTACCAACAGCTCTAGTTCTAACCTGACACTGTGGCAGTGTGGGTTTGTGGGGAGCTCGTGTGTTTCCTCAGTTTTGGGGTTCTTCAGGCAAAAACTTAAAGCTGCTTTAGTTAGGTTTGAACAAGTGTGGTGGGAGGAGAAAGGTTGAAGGAGGGATGGGTTTATGTGATGTGCCCAGCAGCTTCACCTGATGCTCCCTGCTGATTGATTTAGCATTTGTCTTGGCATCAGAAGTTCCTGAGCAGCATTTTGTGGAGATTTTACCTTGTCTTCTGGCAGGTTTTGCTCTATTCAATGGAAGTGACTGCAATAGGAAGCTGGCTGGAGGCCAAATAACATCACATAAAATGGACATGTGGGAGAGCAGTCTAACACTTTGGGACCAGGTCAAGGTTAGTCTGACACTCTTGAGTCTGAAATGATGAGCTAAGATGTTAACAGTTATGAAGATGCCTTGTGTTTGTGATCACAGGTGGCTGAGGTTGATATGGCTGAGGAGACACTGCTACCTGTTCCTGACCCTGTGTTGCATTGCGATCACTGCAGAGACATAGAATCATGGAATGATTTGGGTTGGAAGGGACCTCAAAGCCCATACAGCTCCACTCCCCTGCCAAGGGCAGGGACGGGACACTTCCCACTGGATCAGGGTGCTCCAAGCCCCATCCAACCTGGCCTTGAGCACCTCCAGGGATGGGACATCCATGACTGGAGAAGATGAGGCAGAAGCTGTTCAGTTGCCTGGTAACTCTGCCAGGGAACTCTGAATGGCCGTGCCCTCCTTCCCTTTCTCTTTCAGGCTCTTCCAAGAACACACATCTGCACTTCTCCAGCCAAGGTTCTGCTCTGGCGGGATGAATGCCTGACCTTAGTGCAGATCTTCTGCCACAAGTGGTTCTGAATGTGGCTTTTGTCAAGCTGTGGTTTGCAGCCTGAGTGCCTGGCAGAACACAAAGTCCATCCTTTGTCCTGGATAATGAGTGTTGAAGATTTTAATGAGCATTTCTCCATCTCATCAAGTGCCATTTTGGAACAAGTGGCTGAGCTGACCTCTGAGCTTGGGCAAGCAACAATCCCTTCATTTATAGGGGCTCACAAATTATTCACCAGTTCTCTCTGAACAATTAATTAAAAAGCCAAACCAAACCAAACCCCCCCCCCCCCCCCCCCCCGGTCTTCTACCCTCAAGATGTGTGCAGGAATTATTTATGTAAAACAAACAGAAAAGTTCTCAGTAAGGGTGTATTTTTTTTTCCCTTTTTTTCTTATGGGTCTTTTTTCCAATGTGAAAAAGATGAGTGGATTCCATGAAAGGAAGAAGATACCTTGGGCATGAGTATCTAGAGCCCTGCATCCAGCTATGGAGCCTTCAGGATGGGAAGGACATGGAGCTGTTGGAGCAAGTCCAGCGGAGGCCATGAAGATGATCTGAGGGCTGGAGCACCTCCCGTACAAGGACAGGCTGAGAGAGTGTTGGGGTTTTTCAGCCTGGAGAAGAGAAGGCTCCAGGGAGACCTTAGAGCAGCCTCCCAGTATGGAAAGGGGCTCCAGGGAAGCTGGGGAGGGGCTCTTGATCAGGGAGTGTAGCGATAGGACGGGGGAGAAGGGTTTGAAGCTGGAAGAGGGGAGGCCGAGATGAGATCTTGGGGAGCAATGTGCTCCTGTGAGGGTGGAGAGGCTCTGGCACAGGTTGCCTAGAGAAGCGATGGCTGCCCCATCCCTGGAGGTGTTCAAGGCCAGGTTGGATGGGGCTTGGAGCCCCCTGATCCACTGGGAGATGTCCCTGCCCATGGCAGGAGGATGCAACCAAAGAGGGTCTTTTAGGTCCCTTCTAACCCAAACCATTCCATGATGCTATGATTAACAGCATTTCCATGTACAAACAGAGCTGCTGGTGGGTCCTGGCTGCCTCCAGACCACGGACACTGCACACTGGGAATGAGCTGTGGCTCTAAAAACTGCTGTCGCAGTATGGCCAGTGAACACTGACACATGTTGCACTTGGATAACTTAATTTTAAAGAGCTTGAGCAAACCCTTGGTTAACAGTCTAACAAGTACTTCTCCTCCAGGCTCAAGTGATGTCCTTTTGCCCAGCCCCATTGATCTGGTTGTGATGCACTCGCTGTGATAGAGTCTTTTGGCTCTGTGTTAGCTCGGTACGCCTTTGTTGTCTTTGAGGGGTGATCATGTGTCCTTTCATTAAATGAAAGGCAGGAACTAGTTTTCTTCCTCCTGAAAAGCATTTGAAATGTTTGTGCATAGGGAATAACTTGATATAACTCAAATTTAGTCTTCTGTGTGGCTCTGGCCCTCTGCTAGAGCAGTGCTGGCTCTCCAGCTCCTCCAAGGCACTGGTACCTTTCCCACCTCAGAGACGTGCTTGGTATGGGATATTTAGAGACTAAAGGAATGCAGTAAGAAACTCCTCTTAGATATATTTATGGTTTTAAGAGTTTCCCTCGTGTTTTCTTGTTGGTCTGTGCAGGTTTTCCAGCCCAGCCTATGTAAGATATCCTGTGTCCCACCCCTTCCCTGACCTGCAGGTTGCTCTGCGGGCATGATCTGTTGGAGCAGTGTTGATCTGTGGGTGTGTGCTGTTAACGGTAGTTACCTGGGCTGGAAATAAGGCTCCAATCACAGTTTATTGCTAGGGTACATGTTTATTGAATGTGTGTTCGGTCATTAAGCAGTGCAGCTGTGATAAAGCTGATGGTTTATGGTCTCAAATTGTTAAATATCTAACAAGAATATAGATTGTGGTTACATCAATGTGCTTTTGTGGTCAGTTGGCAACCAGTGGGGATACTGGAGTGAAGCCAATTAAGGCATCCCCTTGGATGGGATCCGTTGTTGTATGTCCTGTGTACACGATCAGCCTTTCAAAAGTGGAGAAGAGCTTCTCAGGTGTTTGGCATTTACGTGAATATTGGTTTGTGGCATGGTAATCAGCACCATCCAGGATTTTGTAATCACAGTTCTCAATGTCCTTGAAGGAAGAAAACATAATTTTCACAGGACTTGGTTTAAACAAATCATAGTCATCATGGAATAGTTTAGCTGGGAAGGAATCTTAAATATCATCCAGCCTGTCCTCATACAGGAGGTGCTCCAGCCCTTGGATCATCTCCGTGGCCTCCTCTGGACTCGCTCCAACAGCTCCATGTCCTTCCTGTGCTGAGGATTCCAGAACTGGACCCAGGGCTCACCAAAGCCCTGTGGGGTCTCACCAGAGCAGCGCAGAAGGGCAGAATCCCCTCTCTCCCTGCTTGGCCCACTGCTTTGGCTGCAGCTCAGGACACAGGTGGTTTCTGGGCTATGAGTGCACATTGCTGGGTCATGTTGAGCCTCTTCTCCCCAGTACCCTAAGTTCTTCTCCCCAGGGCTGCTCCCAGTCCATTCTGTGCCCAGCCTGGATCTGTGTTTGGGATTGCCCTGAGAGAAGTGCAGGACCTTGCCCTCCCTTGGCCTTGTTGAACATCATGAGGTTTGCACAGCCCCACCTCTCCTGCTTGTCCAGGTTCCTCTGAATGGCAGAGGAGTGTCTAGAAGAGTGGATATTATATCCTGTTTGCACAGGAAGTGGTTGCTTCTCTGAAAAAGAAATATGAAGTTTGGTGTGTCAGAAGAGATGTATGAGGACAGTGTCTGTTTGACAATGGAAGTGTAAGAGCTCCTTGGAGAGAGGCCAGAAGGGAGGGCATTCTGGTGATGTTGCCCCCCCCTCTACTGGTTTGCAGCAAGTTGGCTGCATCCCCACTCTGTGTGCCGTTAACAGCTTGGTGCCTGTGCCATGCTGGGGAAGTCATTACTCAAGGCTTATTTTCAAGCTATCATGAGAAGTGATAGAAGCTTCAAAGTTGTGTTTTGTAGTGTGTGAAGTGGCTGAGATAAAATCCAGGTTGATAATAGGAGATGGAAGGGCATCATTTTCTTACGACACTTGTTGGCTTTTTCAGCTTAGCTATCGCATAGCCCGTTTTTAACTTCATAGAATCATGGAATCATTGAGGTTGTAAAAGCCCTCTTAAGTTCATCTAGTCCAACCCTCAGCCCAACCCCACAGTGTCTACTAAACCATGTCCTCAAGTGCCATGGCCACACGGTTTGAATCCCTCCAGGGATGGGGATTCCCCCACTGCCCTGGGTAGCCTCTGCCAGTGCTTCGCCACTCCTTCAATGAAGGAATTGTTCCTCATCTCCAATCTAAACCTCCCCTGGAGAGAGGGGGTTCTGGTGGTGTTCATTCTGAGGGTACAGTCATGAGCATTGTGACTTAAAGGCTTCTCACCTACTGTTGGACGATGAGTGGATGGATGTCTGCCCGCCCGAGCCTGGAAACAGGAATTGAAACAGGATTGAGGGTAGTGAGTAACTAATTGAAAAAGTAACTGCTTGTTGTAGTTAACCTTTGGACCTGGTGGCTTGCCATAGTGCGGTGCTACTTGGCACATCCCCTGGCTCTATGTGCTGAGGGTTTGAATGCGTGCTCTCTCTGACCTTACTTAAAGTCATCTGAATATGCACCAGGAGTTTCTGTGGCTGTGGTACATCCTAAGACAGTCATTTTCATCTCCAGTAGCCAGTGCCAGAAGAATCAAGCCAAGAGGGTTTGTGAAGGCTTACGGTGACTGTTCCTGGCTGTAGGAAGAGCTGTCCTCATTTGAAACAGCTCTCAGCTGTGGCCAGATAGAAGTTGCCCTTTGTTCCTCAGCCCAGCATTGATCTCCATTGAGCCATGAACATGGCATTGTCTACAAATAAAACTTCAGCTTATTTTTTTCCTGCACCTTTTGTTCTTAGCCACATTTGTTTTAAACCTGTTCCCAGCCACAATGGTTTTGAAGCTGTTTTTCTGGGAATTCTATTTTTATCTGTTTCCAAGTTGTCCATAACTTGTGATTTATGTTGTTGTTGTGAGTATTTCACTTAGGAAATGCTGCCTTCCCCTTTGTGTCTCTGTCTGAGATGGAGATGATCTAAACCAGGAGGAGAGGTTGGCACACTGGAGAGTTGTGCTGCCATTCAGAGGGACCCGTACAAACTGAAGACACAGACTAGCAGGAATCTCAGAGTTCTGCAATGGGAAATGTGTGGCCTGCACCTGGGTGGCAATAATCCTGTGCACCAGGAAGGTAAGCAGCTCTGTGGAGAAAGTCTTTTGGGACCAGTGGACAACGTGTTGAGTACACACTAGCAGTACAACCTTGCACCAGAGTTGGTCGATGGCCTTCTGGGGTGCCTGAGGTGGAGTGGTGCCAGCAGAGATGATGGAGCATCCATCCTTGGAAGATGTGAGCTGGAGCCAGGAGCACAGCTGCCACAGCTGTGAGCAATGGGCTTGGACTAGGTAGTCTCCAGAGCTCCATCCAGCCTCATCCCGTCTGTGATTCTCCATGAATTGATATGTGCTGCTCACTCATGAAGGCTTGCTGATAAATCAGATGGACCTCGGTACTGGGAAAGGTCATGGAGTAGATCATCTTGAGTGCTATCATACAGCATGCGCAGGACAATCAGGTGATCAGACCCAGTCAACATGGGTTCACCAAAGACAGATCCTGCCAGACCAATCTGATCTGCTTGTATAACAAGCTCACCCATTTAACAGACGAGGGAAAGGCTATGAAAGTGGTGTGCGTGGACTTTGGTAAAGACTTTGACACCATTTCTCACAGTACTCTGCTTGAGAAACTGGCTGCCATTGGCCTGGACAGGCACAGCCTTTGCTGGGTTAAAAACTGGCTGGATGGCTGGGCACAAAGGGTTGTGGTGAATGGAATTAAATCCAGTTGGAAACTGGTCACAAGTGGTGTTCCCCAGGGTTCAGTGCTGGGTCCAGTCTTGTTTAACGTCTTTATCAGTGATCTCGATAAAAGCATTGAGTCCACCCTTAGCAAGTTTGCAGATGACACCAAGCTGGGTGCAAGTGTGGATCTGCTTGGAGGACGGGAGGCTCTGCAGAGGGATCTGGACAGGCTGGACCGATGGGCTGAGACCAACGGGATGAGGTTTAACAAGGCCAAGTGCAGAGTCCTCCATCTGGGTCGCAACAACCCCATGCAGCGTTACAGACTTGGGGAGGAGTGGCTGGAGAGCTGCCTGGCAGAGAAGGACCTGGGGGCGTTGGCTGACAGCGGCTGAACATGAGCCAACAGTGTGTCCAGGTGGCCAAGAGGGCCAATGGCATCTTGGTCTGTATCTGAAACAGCGTGGCCAGCAGGAGCAGGGAGGTGACTGTGCCCCTGTACTCAGCGCTGGTGAGGCTGCAACTGGAGTGCTGTGTTCAGTTTTGGGCCCCTCACTCCAGAAAGGACATCGAGGTGCTGGAACACACCCAGAGAAGGGCAGCAAGGCTGGTGAGAGGGCTGAAGAATAAAGCCCTACGAGGAGAGACTGGGGGAATTAGGGTTATTTAGCTTAGAGAAGAGGAGGCTGAGAGGACACCTCATCGCTGTTTACAACTACCTGAAAGGCGGTTATGACGGGGTGGGTGCTGGGTTGTTCTTGCAAGTGACAGCAATAGGACGAGAGGAGATGGCCGCAAGTTGTGCCAGGAGAGGTTTAGACTGGACATTAGAAAGAATTTCTTTACTGAAAGAGTGATCAGGCATTGGAATAGGCTGCCAAGGGAGGTGGTGGAGTCACCATCCCTGGAGGTGTTTAAAAGGCAGGTAGATGAGTTTCTTAGGGACAGGGTTTAGTAGGGAGACAGGCACGGTTGGACTTGGTGATCCCAGAGGTCTCTTCCAACCTTAGGATTCTATGATTTGGTGAGAACTGGGAGACTTGACCATTCTTCATTGGGCAAAGCTGTTTGACATTCCTGGAGCTGAAGTTTTATGTTCTTCTTCTGACTCATAAGTTTGGAAGTTGTACTCTGTTCTGTGCACTGGAAGGGAATAGATCTGTCTGGACATGGAGCCAAGGATAACAAATAGCAGAAATTAAACCTGCTGCCTTTGCTTCTCTCAAGTTGGCAAAACTTCTGTGAGTGTCGGGACCAGTGCAGTGGGATCATCCCACATGAGGAAAAATTCTTCCGCTGCAGTAGTGCATCCTGTTTCTGTGAGCCAGAAGGGGAGGGGTTTGTTTAAATAAAAGCTCGAGGGTTTAATGCATTAGTTCAGTTTTCATAAAGGAAGAATCAGTTGTTACTGTCAGGTTTTCCTTGATGAATTTTCTGTTCAGACTTGCAGTACGTCATTAGTTTGGATGCAAACGAGCTCAGGGCTGATCTCCTTTTCCCTTTAGAACTGATTCGATGTAGAAGAGACACTTCCAAATCACAGCCTTCTGCAGATGCACCAGGAACTCCTAGGCCCAGCTCTGTTCGTATTTTTAACAGCAAGATGGACCAAAAACCTTTCCCCTTTTTTTGCTGCTGCCAAAGATTAAACACCTCTCTTGGCTTGGCCAGAAAAAAGCAGGTTGAAGTTTCATTCAGGAGCACTTCCCATACCATGAATGTGTATCTAGATGATTCAGATAGGAGTGATTATAGGGCTTTTTGTGGCAGGTGTGGTGCTGTTGTAGGCTCCTCAGGAGTAGCCCTTTGTTGTGGATGAATGATGGGAGTAGGTCTTGAGATGGAAAAGCCAAGAAGATGGAAATCCAAGCAACCACCGAGCCTGAGCCCAGGTGGAGGGAAACCAGTGTGGGGCCTTGGCCCCTTGATAGAGCTCATGTCTCTTCCCTGGCCACCTCTCTGAGTATTTGTGAGCTTGAAGCCATCCAAGTGTAATGGCGCTACCCTGACTCATGTTGGTTTTTCTGGTCTCTCTAGCAGCATTAAAAAACAGGAAGGAAGCAGTTGGGTAAGGCTTTTCTCTTCCCTGCCCCAGCTGGATCTAGAAAACACCCGTGTGAGGCTGCTGAATTCAGTTGCGCAGAAAATAAAGTGGTGATTGGATGAATTCCTTCAGCGAGTGATATAAATAAGTCTTAAATGAGAAGAAAGCCTTTGCAGTACAGCAAGTCCCTTCATTTCATGTTCTTTCGCATTCTCTTAGGTGTTCTTGAAGACCACGGGTGACCTGGTTCAACTAGCTTGCTAAATTTGCTGACGCACATGTGGCTGCATGGACATCAATGGGTTTTGGTAAAAAAAGATCACAATTCACCTGCAGCCCTTGCTGGGTATTTTTAAACATGCCGTAAAAATGCCTCGTAAGCACATTTTCGTGAGGTTGGTCCTGTGGCTTGAGCTGAATCTTAATACACCTAGTTCTCACAGTTCTCCAGTCTCTGCACTTTTAATGCTACTTGTGTTTGCCCAGAGTGTTGGTGTACTGGTTCTGGGTTGGTGGGATGTTCAGTAAAACAGAATCTGGTGGGTTTTCTTGTATTCTGGGATAATCGGAGCCTTTTCAGTACAAACTGCAAGAGGTTCAATGAGGCCAAGTGCATCTGGGTCAGGGCAATCCTAAGCACAAACACAGGCTGGGGGAAGAATGGGTTGGACGCAGCCCTAGAGAGAAGGACTTTGGGTGCTAGGAGTGAAAAGCTCCACAGGGCTGGCAACGTGTGCTTACAGCCCAGAAACCACCCGTCCAAAGCAGTGGGACTGGAGGATGAAGGAGGGGATTCTGCCCCTCTGCCCCACTCTGATGAGACCCCACCTGGAGCCCTGTGTCCAGCTCTGGAGTCCTAAGCACAGGAAAGACCTAGAGCTGTTGGAGCCAGTTCAGAGGAGGCAGAGGAGGCCATGGAGCTGATCCGATGGCTGGAGCACCTCCTGTATGAGGACAGGCTGGGAGAGTTGGGTTTGTTCAGCCTGATTGCAGCTCGATGGGCTTTAAGGTTCATTCCAACTCAGACCATTCCATGATTTTATGAAGCGTAGGCTGAGAAACTTGTCTTCATTAAAACTGTCCTGTGAACTGAGCCCCCTCATCCTTTTTACCAGCCCTGCAGCTCTCTTGCAGAATGAGTCTGCTCCCAAAGCTGCTGAATCCAACCCAGGGAGCTGATGGACTCGCATCTCATCTGAACAGAGCTGGTGTCCCCCAGTGTGGGCCATCGTTGCCTGAAGACAAACAGGCAGCTTTTGCTTCGCAGCAGAGCCTCAGGGCTTAGTATTGTGCTCGGGTTTGCTGTCACACTGTGTGGGATGGGACGTCCTCATCTCACCCTGCAGCTGTGGGGCGAGCACTCTGAACCCAACAACTCTGTGCAGCCAGCAGATAACATAAAGATTTCTGAGCTAAACTTCATAGTATCTCTTCCTCCAAAAGCTTTGAGGACAAATTGTTCCAATTTTGAGATCTGTTTGGACAAAAAGTGGGGTCACATCATAGAACTGTGGAATCATTGATGCTGGAAAACAAGCTCTCTTAGCTCATCCAGTCCAACTGTCAGCCCAGTCCCACTGAGCCTGCTAAACCCTGTACCCAAGTGCCATGGCCACACGGTTTGAACCCCTCCAGAGATGGAGACTCTGCTGCTGTCCTGGGTAGCCTCTGCCAGAGTGTCTCCACTCTTTCTGTGAAGGAATATTCTCTAATATCTAATCTAAACCTCTCCTGGCGCAACCTTGAGGTCATTTCCTCCCATCGTATTGCTTTTTCCTTGGAAGAAGATTCCAGCAGAGATTTCTACGAGGGATCACGCCGCGAGGGCTGGGAAGTCTGCAAGGATGAAAAGGCACTATTTGATGTAGCCTCTTCGTGAGGGAGAACATGGCCAGTACTTGAAGGAAGAGCTGAGCTGGGTTGCTGGTGGGGAAGCCACATAAAATGAGGTTTTCATTTCTGTGCTGCAGCCAAGGAAGCAGGCGTTTGTGGCCTGGTGACCTTTACTCTGAGTTTGTTTTTCTTGGCAGAGGAGCGTAGTTGGTGCCCTAGGTGCCCAGTTGTGTTTTCGTTGCAGAACTGAGATTTTATCAAACACTGTTGGCAAAATTGCCGCTGACAAATGTCAAGATCATTGAGATGCCATGAGAGTTATACTGTGACTTACCCTGTGCTGTCACTGTGGCCTTCAGAAAATCACCCTGATGTCCCCGGAGGCTGAGCACAGCTCAGCATCCCTTTGGATGCATCCCCTGTGTCTCCAGAAAGAAACCAGCTTCTTCCCACTCCAACTGCCCATTGTGCTGTTGGGAGGGAGTGAGGGTAGCAATATGAAATGTGTTGGCTGCGCTTTGGTCGTGGCCTTTCTTCCAAACTATGGTTGTTTTTATGGTGTTGTGTTGTTTTCATGTGTGCAGAGGTTTTGAAGTAGAAGCACAGCATGTCTTGGGCTGTGGTGTTGGGATGCTAGAGAGTGGGCAGGAGCTTTCTGGCTAGGCCGAGCTGTTTCCAAGGGGAGATGAGAGGGGCTGGCTGAGCACTCAGTCTCACCTCGCTGCTCTGGAGGCAGGCACAGCTCAGGCAAGGGAGTGGCTGTTCCTTTGCAGGAGGTGAGCATGCCTTGGCTTGCTTGGTGCACAGCGACTGGGACATCTCACTTTGCTCCCAGTTCTCAGGTTGTCCACACTCTGTTTGTTGTTGGGTGGGTGGCTGTGTGCCCAAACAGAGGGTAGTCTGGCTTGGCAACAGTCCGGGTACGGTGTTGTTTCCTAGAGGATCTAGAGTCCAGAGGAGGCCACGGAGATGATCCGAGCACTGGAGCAACTCCTACATGAGGACAGGCTGAGAGAGTTGGGGTTGTCCTACCTGGAGAAGAGAAGGCTCCGGGAAGATGGTAGAGCAGCCTCCCAGTACTGACAGGGGCTCCAGGAAAGCTGGGGAGGGGCTCTTGATCAGGGAGTGCAGGGACAGGATGAAGGGGAATAGTTTTCAGCTGAAAGGTGAGATCTGAGGGAGAAATGTTCTCCTGTGAGGGTGGGGATGCCCTCGCCCAGGTTGCCCAGAGCAGTGGTGGCTGCCCCATCCCTGGAAGTGTTCAAGGCCAGGTTGGATGGGGCTTTGATCACCCTGATCCAGTGGGAGGTGTCCCTGCCCATGGCAGGGGGCTGGAACTGTGTAGGCTTTGAGGTTCCTTCCAACCCAAACCATTCCATGGTTCTGTGATTCTGTGGGGTTTTTTTACTCATCGCAATGTGGGTTGATTTAATCCACCAACAAATGAAAGTGAAAATCTGCACAACTCTTCTGCCCTCTAATTTGTCTGCCACGTTTTCAGTTGCAGTAAGATTTAGGACTAGCCTTGTTAGTCTGTTGAAAACACTTTTACTCCTTTTTTGAAGTAGATGAAAAACAGAATCAGAGAACCATGGAATGGTTTGGATTGGAAGGAACCTCAAAGCCCATCCAGTTCCGCCCTCCTGCCATGGGCAGGGACACCTCCCACAGGATCAAGGTGCTCCAAGCCCCATCCAATCTGGCCTTGAAATACTTTGTTTTGTTTGGAAACTCGATTTTGTTTGGAGTTGATTTTCATGGTAATGGAGAGAACAGAAGAGCCATTGCTGTTGGTGCCTATATGTTTTTATGCCCAGCATGTCAGGCCCTCAGTGGGTGTACTTTTCATTTCAGACAAGTAAAGTTCCAACAGCTAAATACCAGGTTAAAGATTTGTTGTCTTTTCCATTCTGATGTTGTTTGCAACCAAAACACCGAGTTAAAGATCTGTTGCCTTTTCTATTCCATTGTGTTTTGCAAACTTTCAGGTGTACTAAAAACAGAGAGGAGGTGCTCAGAGGGTGAAACCAGATTCAGAGAGTCTCTGTGCAGGTAACTTTCCAGTGGGATCTGGTTTCTGTCCTTCCACTCAGTGGAAATTTACCTCACTGGTGCCTATCTTCATTGGAAATCAAAACATTCTCTGCACAGAGAGAAGATAAAATCTGGGCTAGCCCCAGGCCAACGCTCCTGCCAGTTGGTGTGGAGTTCTGCAGGTGAAACTGTAGATTGCTGTCCTTTCACCTGGTTGCCATGGTGAGGGACATTTATCTCATCTGTCAGTGAGACTTCCGCCTTGGGCTGGAGCTGCCAGCCCTTCTGAGGTGCGTCAGTGCCTGGCGTGGAGGCCAAAACACTCTCCAGGGCCAATGTGGGGGCTGGCAGTGCAGTGGCCTGGCAGCACTTGGTAAGTTCGGCTGTTGGTGCAGAGCATGGCACGAGGTGGGGGGCGCACATCTGCTTCTGTGTCTGCAACACTGGGGCTGGGGTTATGTGTGGTTTGGAAAATACAGAAGGAAATTGTGAGGGATTTGCCTTGTGAATGGTTTTACGTAGGTTTTATAGGGTGGATGTGGAAGAATATGTTAAATGTTTGATGTGCTTGGGTCTGCGTGGCATCTGTTCTGACACTGTTTTGCATTGATCTCAACGTTGGGCCATTCACACTTGCCTATTCAATTCAAAAAGCTAAGCTTTAATCTTCTAACTGCATTGATGTTTATGTCAGTGCTGTTCTATCACTGTGCCATGAGATTTTCTGTCCTGTAGGAAGCTGATGTCCGCGTCTTGCCTTCTTACACTGGATTGCAGTGCATTTCTCCTTCTGGGAATTTAGAACATACGAATATGCATCCCAAAAGGTGTTCCAGTTGGATGTGATAGCAGACCTGCTTTGCTTCAGCTGCTGTGGGCTCAGTTGCCTCTCCTGGATTGTTCCTTGGAGGGGCTGAGGGGTGCCATTATGTTCTCTTGAATAGGGAAAGAGCGCGCAGCTCAAGGCACTGAGTTCTGCCCAACCTTTTTCCCCCATGGTTTCTGTAACTCTTCCCTGAACTTCCCAGCTCTGGGATGTTTCATTAATCCAAGTGCCGTAGGACTTTTGAATATGTTTTCTTGATTTGAATGCTTTAAGAGGTGTCAGAAATCACTTTGCTGTTCAGAGCACATGGAAAAATCAGAGAATCATGGAATGGGTTGGGTTGGAAGGGACCTCAAAGACCCTCTTGATTCCACCCCCCTGCCACGAGGGACACCTCCCACTGGATCAGGTTGCTCAAAGCCCCATCCAACTTGGCCTTGGAACACCTACAGGGAGGGGAAACCACTTTTCTGGGCAACCTGTGCCAGGGCCTCCCCACCCTCAAAGGAGAACATTTCTCCCTCAGATCTCATCTCAGTCTCCTCATTCAGTTCCAAATGGTTACCAAAGAAGAAATTGTGTTCATTTAAAAGTGAATAAAGACATGAATCCTGCCCATATGTGTAGATGCAGAGGTCTCTTGAGTCTGTAGGCACATCTGTGTTCTCAGCTGTTCTCTGAGGTGGGCTGGGCTCTGGTCACTGTCGGTGAGGTCTGGGT
Source organism: Neomorphus geoffroyi (assembly GCA_033558235.1). Classification (NCBI taxonomy): domain Eukaryota; kingdom Metazoa; phylum Chordata; class Aves; order Cuculiformes; family Neomorphidae; genus Neomorphus; species Neomorphus geoffroyi. The sequence goes on from JAUMJM010000025.1 coordinate 131,102, forward strand.
TTTGCTGTGTGGTTGGATTTTTTTTTCCTAGCTTGATTCCACTTAAATCGGCTCTGTCTCCTAAAGCAGTGCTGACTTACAGAGGAGAAAATGCCGTTGGTGTAAAGGTGATCCTTCAGCGAGGGAGAAAGCTATGTGACCTCTGACATTTTCCAGGAAGGCAGAAATCCATAAACCTCATGTTAATGATTGGGAGCCACAGAAAGTATGAGTGTGGTTAGCAAGACACACCGTGTTAATTCCTAACCGGGCTGCAGCTGGTGGGGCAGGACAGAAGGGGTGCAGGCACGAAGAGCTTTGGGAAAGGAAACGTCATCAGTGTTTGTGTTTCACTGCTCAGCCGCTCACAGCCAGCCAGCAGCCCCGTCCTGACTGGATTTCTAGCAGTGGTGCTGCTGCATGTCAATCAAAGTGCGCTCAATACCAAAGGTTTAAATTCCGAGACGTGTTCTGTGTTGTGACTGAAAAAAAATTATCAAAGGAGGAATGCAGTTGCAGTGCTGGAGCTGGTGTTGGTGCTGCAGAGGAGCCTGCAAGGAGCTCCTGAAAGCAGGAGCTGCTGGTTGCTCAACTGGAGCTCTCGAATGGATGAAGGAGTGGCAGCGCTGGGACTTTAAGGAGACCCTTCCAGGCTTTGTGCGCTACAGGAAGGGCTTTAAACTGATGGAGAAATTCCTGTGTGGGGTGAGCTGAGCTCCTTTTCAAACAGTGCCTGTCAAAAAGAATCTCGGGATATGTGCTTTTCCAAATGAGTGGAATTCAGTGGAATACAGACATCGCAGAGGTAGATGTCATAGAATGATGGAGTGGTTTGGGTTGGAAGGGACATCAAAGCACATCCAGTGCCATGGGCAGGGACACCTCCCACTGGATCAGGTTGCTCAAAGTGCCATCCAACCTGACCTTGAACAACTGCAGGCTGAACAACCCCAGCTCTCTCCGCCTGTCCTTGTATGGGAGGTGCATCAGCCCTCTGGTCTTCTCTGTGGCCTCCTCTGGACTTGCTCCAAGAAATCCAAGTCCTAAGAGACAGATAAGAACAGTTCAGTGTGTTACTAGAGAAGTATTTTACAGACAAGGTGCCTGAACTGCTACTGGTGTGGTTCGGAGTGCGATGTATTCAGTGTTGTGTCCTGCAGAAGCATTTTCCGCCATCCAAAATCCACCTTGTTCCTCCTATACAATAGATGTTATCAAAGGGAGCATCTGACTGAAGGAAAAATGCTGAGAGTGGCTGGTTGAGGCCTTGTTACCAATCCGTATAGTGTAATTACTTTTTGAAATACTACATATCCTTGATGCATATGCAAATTTGACCAAATATTTGCAAAAGTGCTGTTTCTGCTTGGTGAAACAGCGCACTGCGCAGTGACTGGGAGTCTGTGTGCAGGAGGGACCTGTGTGCAGGGTCTGGCTTCTGGGGTGCTGGAACGGTGAAGTCAAATGTCAGGGATTCTTCTGAGAATCTCTCCAGATAGTCTGGAGCATCATCTTCTCTGTCTTGCAGAGCTGAAACCTCCAGTTGCTGTGCTGCCCGCTGCTCTGTTATTTTTCTTTGTTGTAACGATGTTTGGGTTTTTTATTTGGTCGATACACAGAGATGATTTTAGTGGAGAAAAAAGATGCCACTCTAGCAAAGTTGATGGTGAACTTGGTGGGAGGAAGCACTGGTAATGCAGCAGCTCTCTGAAATCTCTCTTTCTGTCCCTCTCTACTTGCTATTACAGCTTTTTCTCTTCCAGTTCTCCCTCAGGAAGGTCACAACAGTCTCTGTCTCCCACTTTGTGTTTTTCCAGTGCCATCTTCTCTGCATAAAAGAACATTCTTGGTCATAGTGTGTCTGTTGGAGACACTTCAGAAGACCAGATGTGTGGTCTTCTCACAGATCAGAAAAGGTAACATGTAGAAACCTGTAGCTTCTCTTTCTGGCAGGATGGGTTCAATGAGGCTTCTGGTTCTTATTCTCAGAAGTGATCAAACAGATCTGACTCCTTCCAGAGGGTTGGGATTAGACTGGGTGAGAAAAGGTTCCTGGTAATCTCTAAGATCTCTGATACAGCCAACAACTCTGTGTGTCACTTCAAGCTACCCGAAGCAAACAGAATAGATGCAGTGTGGTCATGCCAGGGCAAACCTGTGGGAATGTGTTGTTGTTTTCAGAACAGGCTGTGAGGAAAGGAGTCTCAGGTTACTGTAACTGGATCTCGCCTCTTGCAGCTCTGGGAGCCTTATCGGAGAAGGAAAAGGGATCACCAACACTGGTGACTGGAGAACTTGCTTGATGGGATCCCGTCCAGGTTTCACTTTGGTGGCCTCTTTGCATAGCAAAAATAAACCAGTCAAACGGGGTGGAAAAAAATAAAGGGAAAATGCTGTTTATACCAGTAGGAGATTTAGGTAGTGAAGTGGTAAAGTGAGCACCAGGTCAGTGTCCTAATAACATGAATTGCTTTTGAGGGCAGTATGTACTGAAGTGGTGAGACAGGTTTAACCAATGGGATTTTGAGGATTAAATGCCAAGGGGACGAGAGTTACTGGACAAAATGTGATGAGTGTTTGCCTGTGTTTTCGGGGAGACAGCTTTAGAGACAAAGCGGAGTGTATTTCTGTGAGGGACGGATCATTTGAGATTTGAAATGGCCCTGCTCAGAAAATTATCTTCTACTTTTATTACTGTTATTGTTAAATTATTGCTACTATGACATTATCACTGTTATCTCCTCTTATTCTGCTCTGACTGGAGTCAGATGCGCCTCAGGCTTGGATTTCGGCTGTTCCTTAGCAGCTAAAGTGTCTACCTCCTTCCAAGGGCTTTTTCCTTTCAGAATCCTGCCGAGAAAAGACTCTTGCTATCCAAAGGCTGAGAGATCATTCACTCTTGCAAGCTATTGATCTTCAAAATGAGTGACAGAATAACCATTAAACATGTTTTCTCTTCTGTTGACAGGAGGAGTCTCGTATCCTCAGGGTGAAGGTAGTTTCTGGCATTGACCTGGCCAAAAAGGACATCTTTGGAGCCAGGTAGGTGTTCCGCATTGGCTGGTTTGTGCCTTTAAACAGAATAAACTCCACAGAGCAAGGAAGCTTTGTAACTGATTGTTCTTAAACATGATGAGAGGTCCTGTTCCTTGGTCACAACCAATGCAAATGATGGGCTGCATGGTGACAAGAAAGCTGTTAATCACCGCTGCAGCTCTTTGTGCCCACTCCCACCTCAGGAAGCCATTCCTGGGTTCTGCATCTGCTGTTGCTCTGTGAGCATCAGGAGCAGCTCCAGCTCTGGCGGATTTGGGAACACCTAAAATGACTCCCAGCCATCTCCCCATGTGTCCCACGTAGTATGAGAAGGACAAAACACCAGCAGAACCCTCTATGTGGTGTTCAGGAGGCTCTGCTTTCCCTCCTGGCTGTTGGTACCAGTCTCTCCAGTGCCAGACCTCCAAGTCTGACTTGGTAGCTGGAGTGTGAATTGTCTTGGTCTCAGAGGCATCCAGGTGCCACTGGTACCTTAGAACCATAGAACATTTCAAGCTGGAAGGGACCCCTAAGGTTCATGGACTCCTCCATTCAGAGAGGAAGGCAATGAAAGCCTTCTCTCCTGGGCAGCCGTATGCCAGGAGCAGGCCAGCAGAAATCACTAATGTAGAAGTCAGCCCAAGTCTCCAAGTCTACGCCTGCAGTGCAGTGACTTAAAGAACCAAAACCAGGGTGGACCTGGAGGGCAGAGCTGGTTCTGAAGCCACAACCAACCAGAGAGGGTTAACTTCTCGTTTGATGTTCTTGCCATCTCAGGCCTGTGTGTGAGGAGATTCTTTACTGCAGATGCTCCCATCTACCTAGTAGGTTTTTATCCATTTGGAATTAGCAGAATCCAATTTAGCTGTTATGGAAATGACTCATTTCTTGACATATAAATGAGCATCCCTGTGGATTTTCCTGTGTTTCTTTAATGGTGCTTACATCTGTTCATGAGCTTGCCCTGGAGCGGCTCAAACCATGTGGCCATGGCACTTGGGACAGGGTTTAGCAGGCACGATGGGGTTGGGCTGGAGGTTGGACTGGATGAGCTGAGAGGGCTTTTCCAACCTCAGTGATTCCATGGTTCTATATCCAGCATTAGCCTACGAGAAAGCAGCAATCAAAAGTTTAATCAACTTTAATTTTTGTTGTGGACTTTGCAACAAGTATTCCTTCAGTAGCAGTGTGCAGAACAAGATCAGAGAGGAGAAGCAAATTCGAGAGAAAAGGTGGGAGTGAGGCCCAGAGAAAACAAGATTTATGTTGCAAGTATTGACCCTCCAACTGCCAAATTGCCATGTTTATGTGCTGACTTTGCTTCTTCTACATCTCATTGAATTTGACCTTTTCATATGATTACAGATTTTTCACAGTATCACAGTATCATAAGGTTGGAAAAGACCTTTGAGATCATCGAGTCCAACCTATCATCCAACACCTACACCTACTCCTACTCGTCAACTACACCATGGCACTAAGTGCCTCATCCAATCTCTCTCCAGGGACGGTGACTCCACCACCTCCCTGCATTCCTGTGACCAATCACCCTTTCAGTGAAGAACTTCTTCGTAATGTCAAGCCTAAAACTCCCCTGAGGGATGTTTACTCGATGCATTTAATTGGCTCGATTTATGTTTCTGCACTATTTCCAGAGGTTTAAATTTTACCACTTCTTTTGAAAGAAGCAAAGCTAGTGGTGGGAATAGTGTATCTGCTCATTGAGAGGAACTTTATCTCAGTATTGAAGGGCATGAAAAAGCACAGGAATGACCTGCAAGAAGCGGGCATCTTTTGGGGGTTTGTTTGAGTCACTGGAAACTACACAGCTGAATCCCTGGTGCTGTAGTATCTCCTTCAGCCGTGTTTCTCATAGCACTTTGGAGAATATTTAAGGTGTTATGTTCAAAAGAATTCCTCAGATTTGCTTAGGAAGTGATAAATTGCAAAAACCCTTTTATCTTTCAAAATGCCTGAAGTTCAAGTGACATTTGAACTATTGATGTAGGCAAGTAAATTGGTCTCAAGTCCATTAGCATTTCCATAAACCCAGAGTTAAAAACCTATTCACAGCTGTATTTTTAACTTGGTCTTAAAGCAGTTCTTCAGTAGAAGTTGAGGCCAACAGCATTGTATGTTGTAACCTCAGTGGAATGCTTTGTTGGCCAGAGCTCCAGGTTAATTTTTCTGTTAGCTGAGCTATGAGTGACAACTCAACACTTCCAGTTTTGCTTTTATGCAGTATTTTGGATGATGAAATAATTTAGCTAGCAACAAATGAGCTATGCGACTTGAGAGACCTATAGAATTACGGTTACAGTGACACAAAGTCTGTTAGAACGTGGAATGAAATGGTAGCCGAGAGCAACTGGAAGTGGTGGTCGACCTCAATGAGTTTCATCCACATCCTTGTGGGTGAGGCGGGCATAAAATTTCTAGTTGGGGTAGATAGAAATGGGGGTTTATAACCTGTTTTATGTTTTGCTCTGCAAAATTACAGTTCTTTGGTGTATCCTGATGTTGTAAGCAGACATTTTGTGAGTTTAGTGTCCTAATTAGAATCATGGAATTATCAGGCTGGAAAAGACCTCTGAAATCGAGTCCAACCGTACCTGTCCACTTACTAAACCCTGTCCCTCAGAAACTCATCTACCCGTCCTTTAAACACCTCCAGGGATGGCAACTCTACCACCTCCCAGGGCAGCCTCTGCCAGGGTCTGACCACCCTTTCAGTGAAGAAATTTTTCTAATGTCCAGTCTGAACCTGCCCTGGCGCAGCTTGAGGCCATTTCCTCTTGTCCTATCGCTTGTCACTTGGGAGAAGAGACCAACACCCACCTCGCCACAACCTCCTTTCAGGCAGCTGTAGACAGTGATGAGGTCTCCCCTCAGCCTCCTCTCCTCCAGGCTAAACAGCCCCAGGTCCCTCAGCTGCTTCTTGCAGGACCTGTCCTCCAGCCCCCTCACCAGCCTCGTCACCCTTCTCTGGACGCGCTTCAGCCCCTCATTGTCCTTCTTATAGTGAGGGGCACAAAACTGAACCCAGTGCTGAGTGCAGGGGCACAATCACTGCACTGGTTCTGCTGGCCACGCCATTGGCCCTCTTGGCCACCTGGGCCACTGCTGGCTCATGTTCCGCCCCTGTCAGCCAGCACCCCCAGGTCCTTCTCAGCCAGGCAGCTCTCCAGCCACTCTTCCCCAAGTCCATAACGTTGCATAGGGTTGTTGTTTTCCATGTGCAGGACTCAGTACTTTGCCTTGTTGAACCTCATCCTGCTGGTCTCAGCCCATCCGTCCAGCCTGTCCAGATCCCTCTGCAGAGCCTCCCTTCCTTCCAGCAGATCAACACCATCACCCAGCTTGGTGTCATCTGCAAACTTGCTAAGGGTGCACTCAATCCCTTTGTTGAGATCGTTGATAAAGCTGTTAAACAAGACTGGACCGAGCACTGAACCCTGGGGAACACCACTTGTGACCAGTTTCCAATTGGATTTAATTCCATTCATCACAACCCTTTGTGCCTGGCCATCCAGCCAGTTCTTTACCCAGCAGAGGGTGTGCCTGTCGAGGCCAATGGCAGCCAGTTTCTCAAGCAGAATACTGTGAGAAATGGTGTCAAATGCTTTACTGAAGTTCAGGAACACCACATCCACAGCCTTTCCCTCATCTGTTAAATGGGTAACCTTGTTATAGAAGGAGATCAGGTTGGTCATTAATTCAGCCAGTCTTTGTATTTGTGTATGTCATTGAGTAATGCAGGTTCCAATGTAATTGATTGTAGTTACGCAAGATGCCAAACAGTTATCATTACTGTTTTGGTTTTGCTCACACATTAGGAATGATGCTCCGAGTGTTTCATGGCTGAGGCTGTGCTGTGCAAGTTGCTGCACGCAGGTGCAGCTACTGCCTTGGAATATCAAATGGGATTCCCTCTCTGGAATACCTTTTGCTTGTTGCTTCACTGTGAGTAGAAGCCCTTCAAGTCACTCAGCCAAGCAGTCTCTACTCCACAGGCATGGTTCTGTCAGTCCCCGAAGGTGCATCTGGTGGGAACTTGTTTCATTTGGGTTTTTTCCACTTACAAAGACTCTAAAACAGTAAAATGCACCCTCAGGCTGCATTTGGCAGGGGATGTCCTGCTTGTTCTAAAGGCAGGCTGTACGTTTGTACACAAATAATAGATGTGAGTGTGTATGTTTAAATGTAAAGAGCGTCTTCCCTGGTTATACTGGGTGTGAGAAATCAGCTCTCATGGTGCGGATGTTCCTAGTTAAGCTTTACAGTTGAGCCAGAAAGCAATGATTGTGTGTGTAACAGTGTATCTGGTAGAATTCCTCAGTGGCTGCTTTGCCTCCTGAATCATGAAGTCAGGGGAATCTGTGGCTCTCGGGGAGCTGGAAAGGTGAAGTGCTGCGCAGTTTAAGTTATGGATGTTGCTTGTTAGCAGGAAGCTGCTCTTCAAAGGATTGTGACAGCTTATTATGGGTGCCTCCGGGCTTATTCCTTGTATCTGCTCCTCTCCAACAAGCCAGCAGCCTGATGGGCACAGCTTTTTTCTGCTCCGATTTCTGTGTCTGAGTTCAGGGATTATAGAATCATGGAATGGTTTGGGTTGGAAGGACGTTAAAGCCCATCCACTCCCACCCCCTGCCATGGGCAGGGACACCTCCCACTGGATCAGCCTGGCCTTGAACACCTCCAGGGATGGGGCAGCTACCACTGCTCAGGGCAGCCTGTGCTGACTGAGGACGATGGTTACTGCTCGAACCTGCGTGTGGAGCTCTGCCACCGGTGTCACTGGCCGTGGCGCGCGGTGGCGGATCCGTTATAGGGCTCTTGGGGCCTTCGTCTGCTTCGAGTTCCTGGGGCCGGGCAGGGCGGGGCGGGCAGGGCCGGATTCCTGGGGCCAGGCACGACCAGGAGCTCGGCGATTGCCCGCGCAGGACGTGGAGTGCGCCGCCTCCTGCGCGCTGCCCGCGCGTCTGGCTGTGCTGGTCCCAGTTGGAGCCGGCCGGCAGGCGGAGCCAGAGCTCCCCCCCGGGCTCTCGCCGGGGCACCCGTCAGGGTTCTCCACCGGGGCTATCCCCGGGGCTCCCCTCAGGGCTCCCCCCAGGGCTCCTCTCAGCCCTGCTTCAGGGTTCCCGTGCGGATCGCGCTTCCTTCCCGGTTTCCTCAGAACCAACAGCACGTGCAGTCAGTTGCTCAGCTCTGCTCCTGAGGGAGCACCTCAGCAGCTGCGCACCGGGAGCCCTGCTTGTTCAAGATGCGTTCCTCCCTACGGATGAGGAGGCTTAGTGACGTTCCCAGAGTCTGTCCTGGTGAAAAGCTGTTTCTGTCAGGTAATTCCTGAAGAAACGTTCCAGAGGCTCTGGAAGTGTTTCCTGTGGGCTGGAAGGGCAGTGGCTGTTTGGCCACCCGATTTCCCATCTCCTCTGATGCGCTAGCTTACCAGGCTCTGCTGTCCTCAATGGAAAAGTGGCACTGGGACAGTACCTTCGAGGGAAACCTGACATGTATGCGGCAGAACTTATGTCTTTTTCTCCTCTTCTGCCACTAATGTTGAAATTATTAACCAAAATGGACTGAAATGATCAGCAGCTTCTGCTTTAACGTAAGGTAATTTTTCCTCCTGACCTTCCTAACATCCCATACCTCAGGGATGAGGGATTGTCCACATGTGACAGTGTCCCAGGATGCAGCACATGCTTATTCTTACTTATCTGATCTAATCAACAGTCCCAGCATAATTGTTTTGTCACTTCTCTGGTAAAGGAACACACACGTTGCTCAAAAAAATGTGTTTTCTTCCTGTAGTTAGTAGGGGCGGTGGTGTTGGGTTGATGGTTGGACTGGATGAGCTTAGAGGGCTTTTTCAGCCTTGATGATTCTATGATTTCAGTTATGGAAAGACCACACCAGCCGGAGGAGTTATTTTGTTCCAGGAGCCCAGGCACTTGCCTGCTGTCTGCAGGTGGGATGCTAGGACAGCGATGCATCCAAGGCAGGGAAGTTTTCTCTGGTGAGATTTCTCTTTTGTGAGTGCAGTATTTCTGTCCTGGGATTGCGTGTATCCATTGAAGGATCTCTGATGCTTTTGACTTCAAGTGGTTCTTATGCTGTTTTCAGTCTTTGTTTAATGAGCCTTAGTGCTTGCTTTGGTGTCTCTTAAAGCTCCCAGAGGAGCTGAATGTGTTTTACCACTCTACCAGCTTTTCCCTAAGTCCTGGTGAAACTTCAGTCCTCTAAATTCAGAATAATGTGTTGCAATTAGATAATTTTTTTCCTTTCAGAAAGGAAAATTTTCCTGGGTTTTGAAGATGTAGTAAACCCAATTTTTATCAAAGACGTGACATGAGGGCAGGCATTTCCGTGATTCTGTAATCCTTGATCTCAGACACAGAAATCAGAGCAGATAAAGGCTGTGCCCATCAGGCTGCAGGCTTGTTGGAGAGGAGCAAGTACAAGGAATACAAGCTAGTAAGGTGAAATCCCATGTGGATGTGAAGGATCATAGCTCTTAACTCATATAGAGGTAGGACTGTGCCCTTCAGAAAGCAGGGTGATTGGGGGCTCCCTCCTTCCATGCTACTCTCCTGGATCCTGCCAAGACTCCCATTCGCCCAAGTTACCATCTCCGTTTCCAAGTGTTTGGCTGGCCTGTGCGGCTGTTGTCAGTGTCACTGCATGGATACCACTTTGTTGTCCTTTACAGCCTGCTCTATGTCCGTCCCGTCCCCTGCTACTCTGTAAATACTCTTCCCCTTCTGAGGGGAGGACAGCGAGGGACATGCTCAGCACAAAGCTTTGTTTTCAATATGCTGCCAAAAGCAGTCTGTGTCCAGAGGGCCTCACTTTGGGAGCAGCACCGGCTGAGTTTGGGACAGGGTGGCAGGTGGAACTTACGTTTCCCTTTTTTAGTAGGCTTAGAACTGCAGGGAGCCTGTGAGCAAAATGATGGAAAACTCCCCTGCTGTCTCTTTTTTTTGCTTTTCCCTGCCCTGGCTAAAGGAAAGTTGTCCTTGCTTTGGGTTTGGTGTTGTTTACGTCTCTACAAAGTAGCAGATATAGGGAAATGCTGCACTAGAACTGTTATTTGGTGAATAAATATATACTTTTAATTGAAAATGAATGGGAATAAATTGATGCAGAAATAAATCAATAAATAATGTAATACAATTAAACACAACATTTTTATAAGCCTGTTACAGCATTAAAGCGTTGCTCTATGCTTTAGAGATTGTCATAAGATATAAATGTTGTTCTGGTAACATTTAATGTCTTTTATCTATGCTTGAATACTCACAAGTGTATAAGAAATAGAAGCAGCACATAGGAATGAACACAGATTTAATGCTTGGCTTCCAGCAAATCTGGATTGTAAGACTTTTCTTGTAATTTGAAAAGTTTTTCATTCAGTTAGAAGTTTACTTCCCCTAATTAGAAACCTGAGGTCAGTTTTCAGGAGCTGATTCCAGTTTGATAGTACAGAATAATCCCATATTTAGTGGCTTTGGCATTGAGTAGGTCCCTGAAAATGAGTGTGTTTCTCTGAAAACTGGAGTTTTAAGCAGAGCTGTAAGGTGGTTCTCAGCTCTGAGGGGCAGAACTGAGCTCTCTGATGCCAGAGGCCGCTAAGCCCTTCTGTCAGTCTCATTGCAGACTCTCACAGTAAAACAGATTTCTTGTATTGAGATGGAATTTCATGCATGTGTTTTGGCCACTGCCTCTTGTCCTGTCTCAGGGCACCACGGAGAAGAGCCATGCTCCAGTATCCTGTTCTCTCAGGTATTTTGATTGGTGAGGTCCCCCTGAGCCCCATTCTCTCTGGGTCGACAGTCCCAGATCTGTCTGTCCTGGCAGGACAGAGTTCCTTAGTCATCCCTGTGGTGCTTTACTGGACTCTCTCCAGTCTGCCCATGTTCTTCTCACACCGAGGAGCCTGGCACTGGACATGGTGCTCTGGATGTGGCCTCACCAGCAACCAGAGCCTGTTCTTCCTGCGTTCTCTGAGCAGACAGCCAGAGAACCTGGCGAGAGTGATTGTCAGTTTAATTGTGTTCCAGTGGGCTTAAGAGTGGCAGGGCTTTGTCCTCCTCCTGCCTTGTGCCTTTGGATGTTTCCTGATGCCTTCCGTGGGTGCAGTTAAAATGCTGCTCGGTCACTCATTTCTGTCCCCAGTACCTGTTATTGACACAGCAAACTGTGTGACCTTGTGTTGCATGTGTATGTTTTATAAACTTATACAGATTTGTTGATATCTACATGTAAAATGAAGCATGGGGTTTATTCAGAAGTCCTGTGTTTGAGAGGTCTTGTTGATCAATGTAACCAGAGTTGGAAAATTAATAAATTTAAAAGATCACTTCTTAATTTTAGCATCCGAGATGTGTATGCTGAGTCTGGACTGCTGTGAAACTGTGTTGTGGGGGGAATCACTCAGCCCCATGCTTCACTCTCTTCCCTGGTACCTCCTTTGCCAGAAGGAGCAGTGTGATAAGATGGGAAGCGTGGTGGTGAATCTCATCAGAACCTCGTTGCAGCAGTGAGTAGTAGGACAGCAGAACAACGCTGAGCTCCCACTCGCAGCAATTTCTGGTTAGTGTCCCTGGAGCTATTCTCTGCGGTAATTCATGCCTGTAGCCTCCCTTGCCTTATTTGAAAGCAGCTGCCTTCTTGTCACAGCTGTAGCTGCAGAGCTTTGGCAGGCACTCACTAACCCGGTGCACACAAGCTTTTCTTAAATCCAGCTTAATAAACACATTCTCATGCCAAAGAACCATCTTCATAACTAAGGACTTAATCTTAGGTGATGACTCATGGCAGATTTCTGACCATCTCTAAAATAAGGAAGAATTTTCTTGGCTCGATTTGGTTTTTTCCTCCTGTTCTGGCATACAAAATGTTGCTGTTAAGTGCATTTCTGTTACTAACGGTGATGTTTCTATTACGAAAGGTGGCCCATGATTTCCCTTGGTTCATCCTTTAATTGCCTTCCTAACACAGCCATGGAGAATGGGTGTTACAGAATCATAGAACCATAGAACTGTTTGGGTTGGAAGGGGTCTCAAAGCCCATCCAGTTCCAACACCTGTCATGGGCAGGGGCACCTCGCACTGGATCAGGGTGCTCCAAACCTTAATTCAGCCTGGCAGCCAGGGACGGGGCAGCCACAACTTCTCTGGGCAACCTGTGCCAGCACCTCACCACTCTCACAGGAAAACTGTAATAGAGAAGAAATCTATGAAATCTGGTTTCTCTTGGTAAAGACTTCATGTGGGAAGGGGAATAGCTGGAAAAATGAGGGTGTGATTTTCTTTCCTAGTGCATGTTGCAGAATAAAGATCACTGAATGTATTCAGCTAAAAGATAGCCAGCTCCTTACTTGGACCTGAAGCCGACTATTTAGAAGGCTGTCCTGAGTTAAATTTCCTTTTAAGTCTGAATCCAGGATTTTTCAGTCTGAGGATGTTGGAAGTCTGGCCTTCACAGTGAGCTCTACCAGCTAACTTGACCAATATGGGCAAGAAAATAAGGTGCTGCTTGTTGGGTTCAGATTTACCTTTGTAACAAAAATTATCATCTGGCTTCGGGCAGGAGGATTCCAGTGCTTGATGTAATTAGCTGATTGCGGTCGTTTTGCACATGACCAAGGCGATCTCTTTTGTACCTGGCTAATTCCCCAACCACGGTGAATTCCATGGACTAACTATAAGTTTCCTTTGCTTTCTGCCTTTTACTTCTGTCCACTCTCGTTCTGCTCCTGCATCAGGATTCCCACTGCTGGGCTTTCTGAGGGGAGGTGGCGCTTCACCCCTGTGAAATCTGTGCTGCTGGAGTCTACTTGTACCTCTCTTTGCTGAGCAGGAAACCCAGCAAAGAGCTGACAGTTGTCTTCAGTTTGTTCTTGTCGACAGGTCGGGGATGACTCTGTGGGGGACAGTTCTACCCCTAAGCCTAACCAAAACCCTAGGGACAGTTCTACCCCTAAGCCTAACCAAAACCCTAATAGCTCCCTGTGAAGAGTTGTCCCCGTGGAGAATTGTCGCTCCCCACTGTGAAATGGCTCCCTTGTCTCATCTGACACAAAGGGGTGCAAGCAGAGGGGACTCTTCAGGGCAGGAGGATGAGACCACCACTGTTCTGTCAGAGAGCCTCCCCAGCTGGCACATCATGTGGCAAGGACAATCACACCGTCCTGGTCCTTAGCTGCTTGTCCTGCTTCCCACCAACCTGCACAAGCACTGGAGGCTTTGTGGTGCCTGGAAGAAGGACCTCATCTGGGTTTGCTTGTCCCACCAACCTGCGGAAACGTTGGAGGCTTTGTGATGCCTGGATGAAGGACCTCACTTGGGTTTGTGGCAGCTTGGGTGGTTTGTGGCAGCTTGGCCACAGTTAGTGGCCTCATGCCTTGCTTTAGTCACAGCACACAAGACTTGTGCAACAGTGAGAGCAGAATCTTGTTTCTCTTTTAGAAATACTCGTCTTGCATTTTATAGGGTACAGCCTTTTTAAGCTCTGCTGAGTGTGTGCACACACAGAGTTGTCTCTAAATGTGTTCCAGTAACTCTGTAAATAATTTTCAAGTCCAGGGAGCTTCCTCTTGCAAGGGGTAATGTGCTTCAGCCCTGATAGTAACGGCTGTTCACAGGACTCCTGTAATTTGCAGAGACTCATTGAGATGAGTGGTGTTGAGGATGGTTTGTGTGATCTGAATTTGTAAATTGTGTTTTTGAAGGTGTGTCGGCTGTGAAAGTGCATCTACAATAGAACCCATAGGCAGCAGCCTGCATGCGTACCCACTCAGTAAGCATGCCGACATGCTTGGCTGCTGTGGGCAGAGCTCATCCAGGTCGCCTCCATGGCTGTAGCATGGCTCTGTCTCTGCATGCCACTACCCAGCAGTCCGCATGGTCCTTCGCACTGCAGCCTTCTACATGGCAAAAGCGTGGAAGTGAGAAACTATTTCTCCAGAAAGCCATTATGGATGATGGCCCTGGGCTGGTTTACAAGAGGAGGTCTGGAGGAATGTGGCCAGGTCCTGGTTGGGCATTCTGCATCCCCATGAACTGGGAGGTGCTGCATGTCAGACATGAAGCTCACCAGGAAATGAAGCTTCCAATTGGCTTTGTCTTGAGTAACTCGAAGGATTTTTGTGTGCATCTTCACGAGCTGTGCTGTTGTGTTTTCTAATCTCTGCAGTATCCTAGTGAAAAGCGATATTACTCACTTTAAGACTGGAGTAACATAAATGTGTTATTAAATCTGGCACATAAGTTTTGCGATTTTAACTGCACTGGTGTCTTGTTACCTATACCTTTTACTTCTTCTGTGTTCCACCTGTTGTGCCTGGAAAGCACTGTCTGGTGTGCTGTTGGCCCTCTAGGTATGAAGAGGATGAGCAGATGATGCAGAGTTCCTCAGATTTCAGAAACTAAATAGCAGAACAGATCATTCTTATAGATTGTTAGAACTGGACATAGAGGAGTCACTGCTGTGGAATAACTCAATTGAAGGAAGCTACAAGGACTATCTGGTCCAGCTGCCAGACCACTTCAGGGATGACCAAAAGCCAAAACTTGTTGTTGAGGGCATTGCCCAAATGCCTCTCAACCCCTGACAGACCTGGGGCATCACCCACTTCTCCAGGAAGCCTCTTCCAGGGTTTGTCCACCTTCTGAATACACAAGTGCTTCCCAGTGTCCTATCTGAGCCTCCCCTGGCCCAGCTTAGAGGTCTTCCCAAGCGTCCTGTCCCTGGATCCCAGGGGGGAGAGCTCAGCAGCTCCCTCCCCACATCCCCTCCTCTGGAAGCTGCAGGTGTCAACGAGGTCATCCCTCCATGTCCTTCTCTCCAAACGGGACAGACCTGGAGTCCTCAGCCTTCCCAGTTCCACGAAGATGAACTGAGGTCTGCAAACGTGCCTGACATAAATCTGGTTGTCTTTTTGAAAAATGTTAAAACATTCACCTTTATATTCCTCAGGGGAATAGTGGGAGATGCGTGCCCAAGGGGCTTAAGAAGGATTTTATGGAATCCCCCAGCACTGTGCACAAAAGGGAGAGTGTTGGTCTTCTTGAGGCGAGTGCATGGGAAAGGGTGCTGGATGAAGATAAGGAGGAGCTCTTTGTCAAAGAGTGCAAGGATAGGACTAGGGGGAGTGATTTGCAGCTGAAAGAGGGGAGATTTAGATGAGGGTGGGCAGGCCCTGGCCCAGGTTGCCCAGAGAAGTGCTGGCTGCCCCATCCCTGGAGATGTTCAAGGCCAGGTTGGATGGGGCTTGGAGCACCATGATCCAGTGGGAGGTGTCCCTGCCTATGGCAGGGCAAAATTATCCTCTCATATGAAACTTGTTTCCTTTGAAACAAGAAGGTGATTTTGGAATGCGAAGTTTGCCTGCATCTGACAAGCTGGACATGCATACACGTGCATAACCAGAAATAGCAAATGTTCTGCTCAGGAAGGTGGTTTCAACTTTTAAAATGAAAACAGAGCCGAGCAAGACTCCGTGATTTTGTTGTTCCATCACACAAGACTGTGCTCTCCACCCTGGCTTTTGTGGATTAAGCTAAACTGAATAGCACATCGGATCACTGGCGAAAGACTTTTTGAGACTTGCTCTGAAAGCTGTGTCAAGAACGTGTAGCAGTTGTGGTTCCAGATTCAAGTGAACAAAGAGGAAGCTGTTCCTGGGCCCCAGTTTCAGAGTCCTCTGAAATGATGGGGGTTTGAAAGGATGCTAATCAGCTTGAAGTTCAGTTTTTATTATTTTCAGATCTGAAGTCAGCAGTGCTTTCTCTTGTCCTCCATGCTGAGGTTCAAGTGAAGGACAATT
Organism: Neomorphus geoffroyi; assembly: GCA_033558235.1. Lineage (NCBI taxonomy): Eukaryota > Metazoa > Chordata > Aves > Cuculiformes > Neomorphidae > Neomorphus > Neomorphus geoffroyi. The sequence continues at coordinate 146,949 of JAUMJM010000025.1, forward strand.
GTACATCTGGCTTGAGCTTTAGGAAAATAGCAAGTGCTGAGAGGTGGAAAAACCCTGGCAAATGGATAATCCTGAATGTCCCAGTCTCAGCTCTCAGCATTGGCAGAGACTGCCCAGGGCAGGGGTCGAGTCCTCATCCCTGGAGAGGTTCAAACTGTGTGGCCAGGGTTTAGCAGGTACGGTAGGGCTGGGCTGACGGTTGGAGCTGATGATGAGCTGAAAGGGCTTTTACAACTTTAATGATTCCATGATTGATTGTGCCTTTGAATCCCCCTTCCTCCATACACATTTCATTTTCCTCGTTGCCTTATGTTGGAAAGGCTCTGACAGATCCTTCCACCCCCGAGTCTCCGGTTTCTCCTATTGCTCAGAATAGGCTGTTTTGCCAGTAACTATCAGGCAGGCAGTATATTAAGCATTTTGAAGCAATATCAGCATTCTTTTTAATCACAATGATGCTTTGTTTTCTTTTAAACCTCAGTGCTAAATGCTGAAACTAATTGCAGTTTAAGTGAATATGTTTATATGCATCTGCTGAAGCAATGATCAGTCCAGCCTGAGGTGTTGTTTATTCTGACTTCATTTTCACCTTACTGTAGTATTTTCTGAGCCAATTAAGCATCTGGTATAACAAACACTCAGCTGCTGGGTATTCATTAGCAACGCTGTCACAAAATTGTGTTTTGATTTTAAAGAGCATCAGAGGAAGGTGTTTAGGAATGTCTGAATCCAAGTGAACTGATTGTTGATCTGAGTGTCTGCTGTCGGTCCTTCCTTCAGAAAACTTTAACCTGGCATGCTGTTGGTTGAGCCACAGTCTTGGAAAGGAGGCACTGGAGCAGTTGAGTGTCCTATTGTTACTCCACTTCTCTTCAAGCAGAGATGCTGCTCCAGTTCTGCTTTCCTATATTCAACCAATATGAAGTTACTGTATTTCTGCAAGGTCGTTTTCTCCCAGTTGGGTCTTTTCAACATAGAATTGTAGAATAATTTGAGCTGGAAGAAACCTCAAAGCCCATCCAGTTCCATCCCCTGCCATGGGCAGGCACACTTCCCACTGGATCAAGGGGCTCCAAACCCCATCCGACATGGCCTTGAGCACCTCCAGGGATGGGGCAACCCTGGCTTCTCTGGGCATCCTGTTCCAGGGCCTCCCCATCCTCACAGGAGAACATTTCATCTCAATCTCCCCAGATCCAGCTTCAAACCATTCCCCTTGTCCTATCCCTGCACTCCCTGATCAAGAGCCCTTTCCCAGCTTTCTTGGAGACCCTTTCCATACTGGAAGGCTACTTTCTTTCCTTGGAGCCTTTTCTCCTCCAGGCTGAACAAGCCCAACTCTCTCAGCCTGTCCTTGTATGGGAGGTGATCCAGCCCTCACATCATCTTTGTGGCCATGGTAATTTATTCCATAAAAGCAGGGTTATATTTGAATGTGTTATTTGTGGGTGCTGTGGAAACCACACCAGGCTACTGCAGATTGCTGTAGGGTGCAAGATTCCCTTCTTCAGATCTATGGAGTTCTTTCCCATTTAGAGCTCCCAGCAGATACAGCATTCTTCTCTTGGAGTGCAGTGAGTGCCATGCTGGAATCCCCATTGATGCTGTGCAGTTTGGGTTTGTGGTGCAATAGAACTGGAACCACTTCTTGAATATAATTCCTTTTCTCTTTCCTGCCAGCCTCTGGCAGTTGGTTCTGGTGAATCTTCCAAAGCCCATGGCTGCCCCTTGTCTTGACTTTTGTTTTCAGGACACTGCCACGTGCATGGAATTGGAGCTCGTCAATAGCAGCAAGTTAAATCATCTTTAATACTGTGATTAGTATTTAATTGCACACATTCAAACATGTGTTTTAACTGTTTCAGAAGCTTGTTGCACTCACCAGGTTTCCCTTAAAACACTTCCCCTGGAAGCAGTTGGAGCTGCTGATGTTTTCCAATTAAATGGGAAATGTGTACAGAAATTCTGTCTGGCTGTTGGACGATGATTTTCCAATTAAGTGTGGCATCTTCTCTTGCAGCGACCCATATGTGAAGCTCTCCTTGTATGTAGCAGATGAGAACAGAGAGCTTGCTCTGGTGCAGACAAAGACCATTAAGAAGGTATGTACCTGCTTCCTTTGTATTCCTTTGCTTTGGAAGGGGTAAGAGTTCTGGAACACAATTCTGTAATGTAATACTGAACTTATTTCAATTCTGCATACCTGGGTAGCAAAGGAATAATATACTGTTTTGTCAAACCAAAATAAGAAAACAAGTGCATCTTCAGCATGTGATGGAAAAGCCAAAGCGAGAAAAAACCCTAACCTGTTGCATATGTCCTCTACAGCTTCACTTCTCAAACCTCTCCGCATCACTCACTGTTACCTTTATCAAAGGCACATTTTAGTGAAAGATATTGCAGAAATAAAGAGCTGAGAAACTGTGCTATAATTATTATTCTTTAGTGTTTCCTTTCAAAGTTTACATTTGCAGACCATGTCCCTAGCATGGGAATTTAAAGCAGCCGAATGACAGAAGTTATGCTGTAAGGAGAGAAGGAAACGCATGGAAAATGGTTTTCTTTTTAATTAGAACCAACATTAAATTTTCTTTGGTTTCTTAATTTCATTGTGCAGAAACACAAATTCCACCAGGGAATATTTGTCATTACATGGGCCTAAGAATCGATTGCTTGATTTGTTTTGAATTTACTGGCAGTGATGGCAGGGAGGAAGAAAGCCAAAACCCGTGTGAGAAGTAGGGAGAGATAACAGGTTGTTGTTTTTATGGAGGCATTTAAAATCAACAGTGATTCAGTTGGAATTGTTATTGCAACTCAGAGTGGCAAAGGAAGTGCTGTTAATGCAAACACAGAATAGAGTGCTGCTGTTCTGGGGTCAGAGCATTAGGTGTGGTGGGAAGTCCTGAAAGCATGGAAAACTGAAGCAGAACTTTTCGCGAGACCTGGGGTGTCTTTGACATTGAAAAGTGATTTTTAGAAGGATTCCTGGTTAACACTGGTATTTGTTTCATAATAGTGTTTTTATTTTCATTGTCTCCTTCTAAATACACTCTTTATAGGCCCATCTGGCTTAGCTTTAGGTGACAATTTTAGACATCAAGATCGATGAGGAAACCTAACTTTGCAAAAAAGGACAGCTGGATTTCCTGCTGCCAGAACAACACATCCTGCAGCACTTTTGGTATCCTGAAATAGATTCCAGAGTTATTGCCAAGTCCGTCCAAGGGGGTGGAAGGTTTTCTTACGATGCACGTATCTTAGTTTTGTAGCGAGTGTGCTTGCGTAGTTTCAGTTCCTGGGATGCAGTCACGTGTAGGTGAGTCCTCATCTTGGAATCCTTTAAGCAGAACATGCTTGGGGTCAATAGGTGCTTTCCAGGCTGTTATAAACCACCTGTCTGTTACAGTTCTGGTCTGATCCTCACTGGCATGTTCTCACTGAAGGGTGAGATTGGCTTTGATTGCCGGACCATGGAATGGCAACACTCATGAGAAGCTATGAAATTAGTGCATCTGCTGAGGTTGGCATCTTTCACCTTTCACTGGGAAGAAATGGAAGGATTTCAGTGAGAAATGGTTTGAGCCAGTATGGTCTCCAGAAGTCTCTTCCAGCCTCAACTGGTCTTTCACTTTGTGACTAAAACTCAGGACAGTGAGGATAGCAGGAAGGTCACGAGGCAGGTCTTGGAGATGCGAGGATCCTTTGGGACCTGAGATGTTTCTGTAGAAGTAATGTGAACCCATCCATTGGAAAGTTCCAGTTGGTCATTTCTGGTTTGAGTTGTTACGGTTCTTCTCAAAACATCTGCCCTCAAAGCAGTTTTCTGCCTCCACAGTTTGGGATCTCCCTTTATTCCATAAGTAGCAAACATTGTTAGTGTATCTTGACTTTGAGTTAAAGTTATTAATGAAAACTGCTGATGTTGTCCTTCAGCTTTGAACTCTTCTTTTAACTTGACAGCCTTTGATCCTTCACTGGTTTCTATATTCTACCCATCTTTGTCTTCCTTGGCTCGGTGGATGACTCAACTGTCCCTGCTGCCTTCTCCATGTCCCTTTGTGATTCTCCCTCCGTGACAAGTGCTGTGCACGATAGGTATCCTGCAGTGCCGAGCCTCCCACAGGCCTGAGCTACATGCTGCAGGGGTGGGATCCAAATTGCTTCCTTATTCTGAAAAAGTGGTTCTTGGGAATATTTCAGGTGCATTTGGTGTGATTGAGCTCCACTGAATTGCTGAGACACTTTGTTTTGATTCACCTCCCTCCACACATGTAGTTATTCCAACTATAAAATTGGATTGATGCCTTGTGTTTCCTTTGGAGCTGTTCTGAGTGGCCTGCTAGAAATGCTGTCCTCTTCTACTGCCGAAGAAGCTGCTTTTGCTGTTTGCCATCTTACGATCTTGTACGATGCTTTGCTAAAATCGCTGTGGCTGTGCTTTTGATTCTGTGTGTTGATTCTTTCGGAAGGCTGGATGAGTATCATCCTGGTTCCACACTTTGGCTGGGCTGAGCCCTGGAGACTTCACTTCATCAGCTATGACAGCACTGACCCCTCTTAGCTGCTCTACCTTTCCTGAGCTGTTCTAAATGTGCCTCATTGCTCTGTAGATGTCCATCACTCAGGAGCATCCTTGCTTCCCCCATTCCCACTTTATTTATAGGGTTGAAAACCCTTCTCTGTGTTAGTTCTGGTGTCCTGTGGAGGATCTAACACAGTGTGACTCTTGGCAGCTCTTTATCTGTGCGATCCTTGCCCTTTTTAGGATGCAGCTCTGTTTGCTGAAGAGCCCTTTCAGTGTTGTTTCCCTCTGAACACCCTTACTGAGGTTATTCAGGCAGTTATTTCAGGAGCCTTCTTCTCTGAGTGGATTTCTCCTTTGCTAGGACCTAGTGTCCGTGCTTTCCGTCTTGCCCTGCTCATCATTTGATTTGTGAAGGTGCAGGGGCGTTTACCAGCAATCATGCTGCCCAATGCATCAAACATTGCCCAAAATTGGTGTTTGTGGGTAAGCAGCATTCACAGTTAATGCATTACGGATGGACAGCAGCGCCCCCACAATTAGTGTGAGACTGAGCTTGATCTGTTAATTGACGTGGAACCTCTCTTGCCGATCATGACCACATTTAATGAGTGCAAGGATTGAAAAAGTATTGGTTTTTTGCTTATTGCTTTGTTTTTTTGACTGAATACACTTGTGCTCCTTAAGGCAAAAAAGCTGAAAGTTCATCTCTGCCCCATCCATGCTCTTATGTGATTCTGTTCATCTACCTTTTCAGCGGTCTTTTCTTTCATGAGATGTTTTCCTGCTGTGTCATAAGGCTGGTTACAGAATCTCAGAATTGTTCTGGTTGGAAAAGACCTTTAAGATCATTGAATCCAACTGTAAACCCGACACTGCCAACCCCACCACTAAACCCTGTCTCTAATCACCACAACCACAGGGCTTTTAAATCCCTCCAGGGTTGGCGACTCCACTGCCAGTGCTTGACAGCCCTTTCTATGAAGTATTTCCCAGTATACAATCTAAACCTCCTCTGGTGCAACTTGAGACCATTTCCACTTATCCTATCACTTGTTGCTTGGGAGAAAAGCCCAGCACCCACCTCACCACAGCTTCCTTTCTGGGAGCTGCAGAGAGCAGCCTAAACAGCCCCAGGGCCCTCAGCTTCTCCCAGAACCCCTGGGCTCCAGCCTCTTTGCCTAGCTCTATTCCTTTCTCTGGAAGATGGAATTTCTGTGTCAGTATGGCTGTTGGCCACCTGTGTGGTCATTCATACAGGTTTAATCTTTGCTTGTACCATCATTTCCTTTGTCCTCCTTTTCCTCTGCGTTCCCTAGAACAGAACTTGCATGGCAGTTTCATTCCACTGGTAATTAGGGACCTGCCTGTGGGCTGAGATCCAGCCCCAGCCCAAGGGGAAGGGCCTGGGCAGTTGTCAGGATGGTGGGATCACCCTGGAGTGTGTTGAGCTGCAATCTGACTCCTTGGTTTCTGTGTCTTAGGAAAGTGTGGTGGGCTGAGCTGCGTCCTGGGTGCATGGGCTCTCTTTTCTCCATGTCAGGAAGTCCTCTGTGATCTCAGAGGTCGTTTCCAACCAGATGATTCTATGATTCTATGACTTTAATTTAAGGTGAACAGCGAGGATTCTTCTGCTGTGCTCTAACTCAGTTCTGGTGGGTTAGAAACAGTTTGTGTCATAAGTTCTTCTTGTGAAGCTCTGCTGCGTGGGAGGAGTTGTGGCATCAACCCCAACCTGTGGGCTGTATTGTTCTTGGTGTCCTCGCTTGTGGTGCCTCTATTAGCAGTGTCTGTGTTCTTACCTCATTTTGCATCCCTTCTGATTTCCTGCCGGAGCTGCCTTTGCATTGCAATCTGTGTGTGCGTTTTGCTCTGTCTGTGTTATTTGGGGATTAAAGCACAATTCAAACCCTCTGTGGGTGGTCAGGAGGAGCACCGAACCTGTTTGGAAGAGAATACCTTTCCTGTTGAGCTTTTCTGTTTCGCTGTTTAACACCCAATACTAAGCTGCCCTGGGTTTGTAGCCCTAAAGTTGGCCTGATGTTTTAAAAATACCTTTTTCCTGTTGGGATTTCAATGCATCTTGAGAACGAAATGTCTTCAGGTTTTATTTCTGTAGGTTCTCACTGATTTACCTTTTGCTCATAGAATCCTGTTTATACTGGGCAGCTATTTCAGGATCATCCAACTCAAGTATCCCCCCACCTTTACTTTACTCTGGAGAGAATCGCTAAATAAATTGATGGCAATCTTTTTTTTTTTCCCCAATGTTTTTGTGATGTACTTTTTTCTTCTTTTTTTCCCCTAGTAGATTGTCACCATCACACACATTTTGATGGCTGAAAAAGGGCAACCTGAAAAAAATATTAGTATTTAATATGTTTCTTTGTTTTACAGACCCTGAATCCAAAATGGAATGAAGAATTTTATTTTAGAGTAAGTATCCTTTTACTTGCAATCAGTATTATAATGTGCAATAATATATTATAGTGTAATGTAATAATATGTGCAATAATATACGTACAGTAATATACTAATGACATGACATTTTATAAGGTTGAGAAGAAGCTTATTTTTATTTTGTTGGTTTTTATGTCTTCATTTTAAAAAGCTTGTCCTTACGGACTTGCTTTACCTGCTTGGCCAATTAGACACACACAAGTGTATGGGGCCAGAGGGGATCCATCTGAGTGTCTTGCGGGAACTGACAGAGGTCCTCACCAAACCCCTTTCCCTCATCTCCCAGCAGCCCTGGCTGACTGGGGAAGTGCTGCTTGACTGCAGACTGGCCAATGTTACGCCCATTTACAAGAAGGGTCGGAGGGAGGATCTGGGGAACTCCAGGCCTGTCAGTCCGACCTCGATACTGGGGAAGATCATGGAGCAGATCATCTTGAGTGCTATCATACGGCATGCGCAGGACAATCAGGTGATCAGACCCAGTCAACATGGGTTCACCAAAGACAGATCCTGCCAGACCAATCTGATCTCCTTGTATAACAAGGTCACCCATTTAATGGACGAGGGAAAGGCTATGAAAGTGGTGTGCGTGGACTTTGGTAAAGACTTTGACAGCATTTCTCACAGTACTCTGCTTGAGAAACTGGCTGCCATTGGGCTGGACAGGCTCACCCTCTGCTGGATGGCCGGGCCCAAAGGGTTGTGGTAAATGGAATTAAATCCAGTTGGAAACTGGTCACAAGCGGTGTTCCCCAGGGTTCAGTGCTTGATCCAGTCTTGTTTAACATCTTTATCAATGATCTCGATAAAAGCATTGAGTCCACCCTTAGCAAGTTTGTAGATGACACCAAGCTGGGTGCAAGTGTGGATCTGCTTGGAGGATGGGAGGCTCTGCAGAGGGATCTGGACAGGCTGGATCGATGGGCTGAGACCAACGGGATGAGGTTCAACAAGGCCAAGTGCAGAGTCCTTCATTTAGGTCACAACAACCCCATGCAGTGTTACAGACTTGGGGAGGAGTGGCTGGAGAGCTGCCTGACTGAGAAGGACCTGGGGGTGTTGGCTGACAGCGGCTGAACATGAGCCAACAGTGTGTCCAGGTGGCCAAGAGGGCCAATGGCATCTTGGTCTGTATCTGGAACAGCATGGCCAGCATGAGCAGGGAGGTGACTGTGCCCCTGTACTCAGCGCTGGTGAGGCTGCAACTGGAGTGCTGTGTTCAGTTTTGGGCCCCTCACTCCAGAAAGGACATCGAGGTGCTGGAACACACCCAGAGAAGGGCAGCAAGGCTGGTGAGAGGGCTGGAGAATAAGCCCTACGAGGAGAGACTGAAGGAATTAGGGTTATTTAGCTTAGAGAAGAGGAGGCTGAGGGGAGACCTCATCCCTGTCAACAACTACCTGAAAGGAGGTTGTGACGGGGTGGGTGCTGGGCTCTTCTCACAAGTGACAAGTGACAGGATAGGAGGAAATGGCCGCATGTTGCGCCAGGGGAGGTTTAGTCTAGACATTAGGAAGAATTTCTTTACTGAAAGAGTGGTCAGGGATTGGCACAGCTGCCCAGGGAGGTGGTGAAATTGCCATCCCTGGAGGGGTTTAAAAGATGGGTAGATGAGTTTCTGAGGGACAGGGTTTAGTAAGGAGACAGGTACGGTTGGACTCGATGATCTCAGAGGTCTCTTCCAACCTTATGATTCTGTGAATCTGTGATTCTAGGATTTGAGGTCCCTTCCAACCCCAAGCCATGTGGCTGTCTGAAACTGCAGAGATGTCCCCTCCAGGTTTGTTTGGGTTGTGTATATGCCTGTCTTGCAATGGACACGGTGAGTGGAACTTTGAATGCTGCCTGTAGGCTGTTTCCAGTTGCAGTAGGATTTGGAAACAACATGTTCTAGTGCTCCAGTTAAAGTCAAACTAAAGACCTATGTAAAACCTGTTGGTCCTGTCCGGTTTGCTTGGGTTTATATGAACTGGTACCCATGTGTGTTGTCCTCAAGCTAACAAACCTAAAATGACCCTATTTATATTTTCTTGTAGGTAAACCCAACCAACCATCGCCTCCTGTTCGAAGTGTTTGATGAGAACAGACTGGTGAGTGCTTCTCCTGATTGTGTTTTACGTGTCGCAGGCCTCTGTAGATACCGTGCATCTCAAAGGAGTGTTATTGCTTGGTGGTCATGGGAAACGCAGAGAGAAGCATAACAAGCGCCTGGTTTGGGGACTAACAGAGCATTACACACACACAGTTCCCTGCTGGCTGCCCTCGTTCCCTCCCTGCTCGGAGAGGAAAACCTCCTCCTGTTCTTCCTTAGGCTCCTCTACTGTAAACCAACCAAGTCCCAACCTTTTCAGTCACTTAGGAAGCATCTACCTCATCCTGTGATCCCGTCCCTGCACCTTTTAATTCTTCTGCATCCTTTGGGCTGTGGTTGTCAGAGCCGCATCTTGTGCTCAGATGGGGGCTGCAGGAAGGCTTAAGATAGCAAGATAACGCTGCTCTTCAGGTTTTCTGTTCTCTGCCTTATGATGCTGAGCACTTTGTTAGTCAGTTTGGTCTTGAGCTTCACTTGCCTGATTGGTTGATTCTTCCAGAGAAGCCTTCCAGCGTCTTAGTGCTTCTTGCTCAGTTGTGGTTAAAGGAGGCAAGGTCTTGGTGCAGTTATAGGTGGAACCAGTGACAGCGTCCTTCTGAATGGGTGAGGTGGAATGTGCCAGTGCGACAGCACATGGCGTGAGCCAGCCTCTGCGGGTTTGTCTTCCAAAAGTTGTAATGCCATCTCTTTTTGCTTAATGCCTTTGGGTGGGGCTTTGAGCACCCTGCTCCTGTGGGAGATGTCCCTGCCCGTGGCAGAGGGCTGCAGTTGGATGGACTTTGAGATCCCTTCCAGCCCAAACCTTTCCATGGTTCTGTGGTCCACAGCACTGATGCTGGGCCAAAGCCATTTGTGTTTTCCGTCATGTAGGCTCACAGCCAACTTCACACAGTAGGGGATTGTGCTGTCTGCTGGTGGCTATGTTGGTTCCAGCTCCCATTTCTCCAGTGATTGGTCACGTTCTGCCTTTTGAAAGCGGACTGCTTCCCAGTAAGGGTTTGAATGTCCAGCCGGAGCATTGACCCTCCACTGGAGCTGTTGCCAGAGGCTGCTATCTGGAGTTCTCCTGGGGAGCCAGTGTCTGTGCGGTGAGATGAAGCCCCACATTTGTAACTGGTGTTTCTTTCTTCCAAGCACTGTGTGGATATACTTGGGTGGTGAGCGTCCCTAGGCCATCGTGTTCCTGGTCCAATAGACCTGATGTGGGGTGCATGGTTTACAGTTTGGGATCCCATCTGTCTGCTCTTCTCCTGAGGTTTTCTGACTCCCAAGGAGTGTAACTGTATGGCAGACGTGCTCAAGGTAGTGTTGCAAATGCTCCCACTGGGGACTGGCCAGCAGCAGGCAGAGTTTCTATGTGGAGCCAAAGACAAACCAGTTTGAAGCAACATACAGTACCCACCTCTGGTTTCTACTCCTGCGCTGCCAGGGAAAACCAAAAAAGAAACATTGTCTCCTGCCATCCTGCATGTTTCCGCTGCTCAGATTGTGTGAGGATTCTTTGCTGTATGTCTGATTGCTTTATTCGGTGCAGTGTTTAATGGTTAGAAGGGACCGTGCAGGGCAGTGTAAGTTAGAGCACATTCACAGGGACAGAGTGGGAATCGGGGCTTCATAAAGACAAGGTTTGCTACTTACTCATGTTATGCGCACAGTTAATATTGAAAGCAGAGCCAGGCTGTATTTATTCATGACACACCCCAAAATATGAACTCTGTAATAGTTTTGCCTGGGGAGCTAACCGAAGTGTGTAGTGCTCAGTGAAGGTGGGTTCGTGGCAGTGAAATGTGTGCACTCTGTACCCTGCGGGGCTGGCGTGGCTCAGATTTATGGCCATGCCGCAGGCAGCTGCGCCAGCTCTCCCGCTGGGGCCACCCTGCTCTGATGGAAAAGTAGCAGCTGGGAAGGTGCTGCTTCAGGCTCTTGCTGGCATTAAATGGGAAGCAAAAAAAAAAAAAAAGGAAAACAAACCCTCCGGCAGCATGGATGGGCAAGTGGGAGCTGGCCCACGTGACTCCCGTCAGCCTACCCCATGTCGCGGGCTGTTGGAGCGTCCAGTGCGCCTACCCAATCATGCCTGGAATGCCGCTTGCCACTTGGGCTATTTCTGCTATCTGTCGCTCGCAGGGCTGCAGTGCAAACGGATTGGCAGATGGGACGCGTTTTCTCGGAGTTTATGCCTCTGGTTTTTAACTTCTGGCAGTGCCCGAACTGTCGCTGTTCTCCCTCTCCCTCCCTTCCCTCGTTGAGACCATGGCCCATCGGCTGCGGTTTCATTTTGGCTCTGGGCGAAGCAATACAGCCCCCGAATCCGAGATCCTTGACCGGGAGAGAGAAGATGACTTTTTCATGGCATTCCACACTTTGCCGAGGAGAAGCAGTCCTAATGCTTTTGCCCGACATGGAGCGGATTACGGCAACAGCTTGGATTTGCAAGAGGTGGGCTCTTTAAAGAGGAGTACATCCATGTTTATTCCTCAGCTGCTGAGCAGCATGGATGTGCGTCCTACCAGAAGCTCATCCATGCAAATCTCTCTCCAGCGCAAAGGGGCAAACGGCTGCACGGATGCGTGTGCGACCCTGGAATCTCCAGTGGAGACGCTGCCTTGTAAGTTCTCAGAATTCTGGGAGCATTACACACCCCTTATGGAAAACCATTCTTCTTCTCCAAGCAGTCCAGAGGGGACTCCTAGAAGTTCACCCCCTAGGTCGACAGGAGAGACAGGGCAGCAGATAAACGGAGCTGTTTGTTGCAACCGTAGGGTGGTTTGCACTATTCCTTCCACCAAGCGGAGTGAGGATGCTCCAGCAGCTGCCCAGGAGGACAAGCGGAGTGAAGCAGCTTTGGGTTTAAACATAAGCGAAGTGAGGATCCAGCATCGGGCATCAAGCACGGATGTGCCGCAAGTGGCTCTGCTGCCCTTTGAGTCTGAGCCTCCAAATAACACTCCCACCCCCGAGCCCCGGCGCTGGTCTTTGCAGCACGTGCCGGATATGTCTGCAAATTCAGGGAAGAAGCTCTTTGTGCTCCAGCTCCAGCAATCGCAGGCAAGTGGCACGGGTGGCGAATACAACTTTGGTTTCACTGGCACAAAAGGGGACCGGCTGGCCAGGTATCCTCGGATCCGGCTAGAAAGGAGCACTTCCTACCCTGTCCAGATGCCAGAAGAAGAAACCAGCCCCACAGGTGATGGATTAGATGCAGAACCACATGGAAATGGCAGAAATGGGGCAGAAATCTCTCAGAGTGGTTCGGTAGAGCGGATTCCTCAAGGGCAGGGCTGCCTGTTTAAAATCAGACCGGATCAGAGCACGAGGCAGCAGCACTTCAGGATCCTCGTCACCCGGGGTTCTGAGGAACAAAACCAGGCTGGTGGCACGGAGTGTGGTGGTAGCCCTAGTCCTGCAGCAGTCGGCCCTGCGGTGAGTACAATGCTGTGTGCGTGAAATAAGGGATCACCCTGCAGAGGCTCCGAGGCTGGAGGCAGTGCTTCCGTTTTCGGTGCTAGAACGTTCTACCTTCTCCGGAGTGAGCCACGACTCCTCTGTTCCTAATCTAACCTTGCTGTGCTCTCAGTTGTGGTTACAGCCAGTGTTGTATTTTGAGATCCTGGTGTCACACGGGTTCCTTAACTCTGTGTTACGTCAGCTGGAAAGATTGTTAAAAAGCACAGCATTCACATGGCAAATGAAGCATTGGTGTTCATTCCAGTGGTGGGGACCTGGCTGTGGGAAGGGTTCTGTGTGCCCTGTGCTTTGAAAAGCAAACACTTGGCCACCCTCTGAGTGTAATGTGCACACAGATGTGCTTCTGCACTGTTTCTAACATGTGGTACAGTGCAAAAGTGGCTAAGACTGATGATAAATCCAATCATGACATTGACTTGGAGGGGGCACCAAGAAATTAGGAACCAGATCATTCTTACAGTAATAAGTATTTTTTCTTTGATTAAAACAGCGTCCTGGTTTTGTGTGCCACATGTTCAGTCAGACAACCAATACGAACAGCTTGGTGCACAGCTTCACAAGCTGTCAGCTGGTTTGCATCTCCCTTGATTTTGCTCTAAGATGACATATTATCTTCTAGTTCTCCTTTGTTATAAAGGAGGAGATTGATGGTTTATGGGTTTGAGCCACTTTTAAAGGACCAAAGTAGGAGTGAACACAAGGGTTTAGATTAGTCATTTGCTGAAATAGCTTTACCATGCCATCCAACCCTGTGCTCGCACTGCACAGCTTGGCAATGCTGTATATAGAACAGTGAGCACTCGGCCTCCAGCTGTGAGAGGCTCTGTGCTTCCTTGCTTGTGCATTCCCCTTCTCCTACACTTTCCTTGCGTGGAACGTGGCACAGACGGAGCTGCAACAGGGCCCTGCGATGGCTCTGCGGCTTTCCTGGGAAGAGTCTCCGAGTTATTGTGGTGTGGCCTGATTTTGGGCTTGGCAATGGGAGTGGGAGTAGGAAAACCAAAAGTCTTACTCAGCTTTTATTTTAAAATAGGAAAATTAAAAGAAAGTCCCTTGGCTTCACTTCAGTCACTCAGTACTAGGAGTTTTGTTAAGCAGGGTACTGTACTTTCTCTGACAGTCTGAGAACGTTTCAGCAGGAAAACCTCGACTGCAGAAACCCCACATATTTGCTTCTTCATGAGACTTGTGTGTAGGCAGCACAGTATGTTATGTGTTTTCTACTGGAATGTAAACCTCCAAATGATATGGGAGAAAAAGACTTTGAGCACCCTGATCCAGTGGGAGGTGTCCCTACCCATGTCAGAGGGGTGGAACTGGATGGGCTTTGAGGTCCCTTCCAGCCCAAACCATTCCAAATTCCCTTTCCTGTTCACTCTCCGTGCTCCTTTCCGATAACACAAACTCAGGGAGACCCACCGTTATCTAAGGAGCTGCAACATGTCAGTCCTTGAACCAAAGCATCCGAGGGTTACGGAGTGGAGCCCCAGGGGCTCTGCTGTTCTCCTTTTCCTAAAGCATCTGCTCCACGAGTCACTTTGCTCTTTGCCATAGCGCTAGTGCACGTACCAGAGGTGCCTCTGTGTTTCCAGAGCAGAGTTCTGGGATTGCTTGTCCGTGTGCTTTGTTCTCTGTACCGTCGGAGATGGACGTGGTCAGCCCTGGAGCATGGTGGTCCCAGTGGTGCTTGCCCCATGGGTGCTGGCATCCTCACGGCAAAAATAAGGAATTAATGGACACCTAAACCTTTGTGGTGGGGTTTTCTCCTATTTTTAGTCAGCCTAGGGATACTTAGCCGTGATGCTGAGTGAGGGTCTGCCTGAATTATTTGTTTTGTTGAGTGGAGGGGAAAAGTTGCCAGGTTTTATAGTTGTTAAGTGTTAAAAACTAAATTCTGGACTCCTCCAGCGGGAGACGTTTGAGTGCATTTGATTGACCCAAGGCCTGGGTGCGGGGCTGTGAGCAGCAGCTGCCACAGCCTGATTTATCTCGGGTGCAAACATGCAGGCGGGCGTCTGCAGTCCTGCTGCTCCCGAGTGTTTATGACCTTTCAGATATCTCTGGTCAGGACAGGAGCAGTGGGGGCAGGCAGGATGCGTTTCATTACAAAGCACTCGAAAATGTTCAGTAAAGTCTGAGCTTGCGTCCGATTGTGAACATTTTCGTTTGGGCGCCTTGTTACACATTCTTTTGGCTTACTACAGTTTTCCATGTGTAATGCAATCGCTGCTGTGTGTGGAGCGCTGCAGTACACAACAAACACCCCATTGTTTATCCGTGGGGCCTGTGAGCTCCTGGCTATGTTGTGGGAACAACTTCAGAAATCCCAGCTATCAGTCAACTGCTGGAGAGCCCCAACAAAGGTGTCTTTGTTGGGGGAGAGATACAGAGCACCCCAAGGAAATGTTGGGGTAGCAGCGTTGAATTCGTTAGTGAACAGAAACAGCACCTTTCTCAGCTCAGCTGCTCTGTGCTTCTTACAACTCTGCTTTTGTGCTCCTTCTTTAGAAATAAAGCTGGGATAAATGTTGTGAAAGCATAGAGAAACCACTTGTGCTTCTGAGATACTGGCTGGAGCTGGGACACTTCAACCAAACACAGTTATGAAGAGCCAAGGTCCTGCATTGCATGGTGCCCCTAAGAGCTGAACGTGGGCACCTGAGCTGCGTGCCTCCTTTAGATTTGTGCTGTAGGACAGGCTGCAATGGAGCACCTCAGCTCCAGCTGAGACAGCATCCTTTGCAGAATTCCCATTGTGGGTAAGTGGAAGCAGGGCAGGGTGACACATGGAATGCTTTCCCATGAAAGTGGTAAAGCAATTCATCTGAAGAAGGTGGAACTCAATGGAATGAAGGAACTCCTGATAGCTGCACCATTCACTTCACTCTTGTTGACACTCTGCATTTTGGTGGGAAAAGGATGCCAGTTCCATTGTTTTTATGGGATGTGTTTGTGGGAGACCTTTGCACGTCTTTGGGGCGATGGGCTGCAGGGGCGTCTGTGTGAGCTGTGTGCCGCATCAGGGGTAGTCAGGAAATTGGATGAGGAACGACAGAACTGTTTGCTAGAATTGTCCTACACAATTAGTAATGAGCTGCTGGCAATGATGTGACTGCAGTGCCGATGAGGAAAAATCCTCTTCTTCAGAACATGCAACGTTGTATTTTAACACGCTATTCTATGAGGACACACAGAATAAAAGGTTTTGAAAGTTTATTTTGTCTGGAGGGAGATGAATGCTGGCTTAGCTCTTTGGTTCCACTCGCCCTCTGTCTGCCTCCTCAGTGTCAGAAGGGTGCCAGGAGCTCCTTCTTACCTTGGTGACATCCTGGGCTTCAAGGTAGACACCTGCAAGGACAGAACTTTGCAAAGAGCAGATAGCAAGCCACTCAGAAAATTGTTGCTGCTGGGGAAGTTGAAAACCTTGAGCTCAGATCCTCCATGCAGAAAGCACTTACAGCTGCCCCATCGTTTGTCAGGGAAAGGCTGTGATTGTGCCATGCTATATCATAGATTATCACCATCTGCACTGTTTGCAGTCCTTTGAAGTTGATGGATGCTTCCATTGGCTGCACTTTTAGGCTGTATTTCTTTCATAGGGTTTCCTTTCCTTATCCATTTGTTTCAGGTTTCCAGTCTCTCCTGGAGCCAGTGGGTTGAAAGGAAATTCCTTAGGAAGCAATTGCATGCTGTATCCTGGGCTAGCTTGGTGGAACAAGTGACAATGGACTGCACTCACCCTAGTCCAGGCCTTGGTCGATCCGGCACATACGGCTGTGTGGGAATGACAGAGGACGGAGGAAGAATAGCATGGTTCGACTTTTGTACCAGTGTGATTTGCAGAATGACGGATGTGTTTTGGTTGTCTTTTAACATCATCTCCCATGCTGACAGGTCCTCAGGGCTTGGGTCAGTGTGGGAAAGGCGGCGCTTTTCAATTGGAAAAGAGGTTTGATTGCTTCTCTTACCATTCCTGAGCCAAGTCTAAATGTCTGAGAGCTTCAAAGGGTGACAAGATAAGAATGGGACAAGCCCTGTTCCCAAGGAATGTATGTATGACTGCTTATCTGCCTATCTGGTTTCCATGGGATGCTGAGGTGTATCACAACCGATTCTTGCTCCACTGAGATCTGACATGCAGAGTGAAAGCATGCTTGGCCTTAGAGACCATCCAGGTGCGGCACTGCGTCCTTGGAATTGCAGAACAAGGCAAGTCACATTGCCAATGATATCCTGAAAACAGGGAGGTCATCTGAACTGAACAAAAGCTATGTGGGAAGTGAGTGTTTCTCCCCAGTCTCCATAAGGACTGAGGCTGGAAACTTGCTCCAGGGATCACTGCCTGGATTGCAAGAGGTGTTTCTGGAACAGGATTCGTGCTGCTTGTAGCTGGGTGCTTAAATGCCTCAGAGGGTAAGGGCCGTGAATTCCCAGTGTCTCCGTTGACTGTCTAGGGAGCACAGGTGGCTATCTGTAAAGGCTCCGGTCAGTGCAGTAAGGACTTCAGCATCTGCAGGTGGAGGTGATGGATTCCATCCCTCAGGTCCTTTAGATTTTGTCTCAAGGACAGGACCAGTTCTCCATCCGTCCCCTCTCTGCACAAACCTTCCTTTGGGCTGCACTGAAGGAATGCTGTCTTCCCAACTGGGACACACCATGCGGAGATGTTACCATGCTCCCCATCCCAGAAGCTGGAGCCAGTCTGATGAGGAGGGACGTACCACAGAGCAGGCTGCTTTGGGTTTGCGCTTCCCTTTTTTTTCTGTTTCCCATGTGAGGGGAGGACAAATTACCACTGCAAGATATGTTGATCAGCTCACTGAATCTCAAATCCATAGGTGGTTTTCAGCAGGGCTGGCTTTTCCCTGTCCCTCCCCATTCTCTGAGTTCCCCAGGAACTGATTCTGGATTTTATTAGGCTTCATCGTTAGGCATTTTGCCTTTTCTCCCAGCAGACTGTCTCTGGTGGTGCTGCTCTGTAAGGAAACCAGGATAAAACTCCAAGCAGAGGAGCTGGCAATAATAGCACTTCTTTAATAGCAGTAATAGACCATTTACTCTCGCCTGAAAACATTGTGTGCCGAGCTGCAGGCCATGGTGATCCTGGTAACACTGGGTTTATAGGGCCTGCAGCTCCTGATGGAAATACTGACGTGGTCCTAATGCTGAGGGTGGAAGGCGGCGCAGCTCTGGGACAGAATGAGCCACGGAAAATCACAGATGACAAAGCAGACGGAGTCTTCGTGGCTTTTTGTACTGTGGAGCTGTGCTCCTGTCTGGGCAGAGCTGTCAGGTAATGCAGAATTTAGGTATGTGCCTGGTTGATGGCTATTATGGTTCAAAAAGCTGTTCTAAATCCTAATCTATTCAGTTTGCTTCATTTCCAGATGAAATCTCATTGTCAAGCATATCACTGCACGCACTCATCCCAAATCGGATGCTTTTATCTGTTTGTTCATCTCACAGAGTGACTGGCAGCTCCAAACTCAGCAGTTATTTACAGAGGACACGCCTACAAACAGCAGGTTTATGGCTCCAAAAAGATACTAAATAAAAGGGTAAACCTCCCCCTCGCTCTGTTGGAAACCTCTGGTGATATAAACCTTGCACAATGCTGGGCTGTGCCCTGTGTTGTGGAAAAAACCAATTCTCCTTCATCCGTTGGTGAAGCCTTATCCTGCTATGAGGAGGGTTTTTTAAGGCAAAGAATAACACATAATCACTGTTTATAATAAATTAGGCAACAGGAGCCCACTTAGCATTCTTAGTGCTCACACACACAGGCGTGAAGCTCTGGAGTGTGGCATCTTAAATGCTTTTATTATTGAAAAGAAGCTGCTTGAAAATCAAAAAGGTATTCAGCAAGGAGTGCAAATCCTTTCAAACAAGCTGTGGAGGCTGACAAAGACCCTCCTGAGCAGAGTTACAGCCATACGGCTGACACCTCAGTATTTTTAGCTGCTCTATCAAAGTTCTTGCAGCACACAGAATAGTTATCAACGCAGCAAGCTCTGGGAAATGCCCGTGGTGAGGCAGCTTGCTGTCCTATCACAGCATGTACCTACGTCCAGCGCCCCATAGTTCAGCACACCATGGTCTGGGATTCCAGACCTGGATGGAGTCACAAAGGGGTTTCAGCATTTGACATGTTAAGGGGCAGGGTTGCAGGGGACACTCTACAGGGCACACGAATCAAGCAACAAATTAGCTCTGCAAGGTTTTACTTGTTTATGTAGTTTACAGGACCTGTGACATTGTCAGCTTTCCTGATGTACTTCCAGTCCTGCGAAGCGTCCCTTCTGGTGTTAGGAGTGCTTCCACTCTGGTACAGATGCACATCCATTCTGGTGTCAGGAGCACGTCCATCCTCTTGGAATCATTGAGGTTGGAATAAACCTCTTAGATCATCGAGTCCAACCATAGGACATCAAGTCCACTCTGGTGCTGGGAGCATGTCTGCTCTGGTTTGGGAGCGCATCCTTTCTGGTATTGGAGCACATCCATTCTGGGATGGAGCGCATCCATTCTATTGTTGAGCATGTTCTCATGTCAGGTACAGGTCCATTCCAGAGTCAGGTATCAGAGTGCATCCATTCCAGTGCTGGGAGTGCTCTGCACTGCCGTGGGACTCGCTGTCAGCAGAGGAACAGGCTTCTGTTCCCTGTGGGCTGAACTAAAACCTACCAAACACGAATGAGAGATGAGCTGGACACTAAAGAGGGGTGGGAATTGCTCCCTGTATAGCACTAATCCCAACACTGCAAACAAAAACATTCTGTGAGGATGGCAAAGGCATCTGTGCCCAGTCTCCTCAGAGGTTCAGCTGCCTTGTTCTCAGCTCGCCATGCATTGGAGATTGGAACAGTGATACAAGTTTGGACTGGACTGGAGATCTGGGGCTTTGTGGTTTAAACGTTGACCTGTCATGAGTGCCAGGGTGTGGGACAAAACCCCAAACGTAACCACTGCGCAGCAAATGCAGGCAAGGTCCTGTCCCAGGCACAAGAGCAAATAGGAAATCCTTTCAGATGGATGAGGGGAGGTGGGAGAGGGGAGACTGAGAATTTGGGACAGGTACAGGCTTTGCTGAAGTGTTACACCTTCAAAGCATGGTGTTGTCTGCTTGCCATTTGGATCATGGAATGGTTTGGGTTGGAAGTAACCTCAAGCCCATCCCGTTCCAACCCCCTGCCTTGGTCAGGGACACTTCCCACTGGATCAGGGGGCTCCAAGCCCTGTACAACCTGGCCTTGAACACCTTCAGGGATGGGGCAGCCACAGCTTCTCTGGGCAACGTTGCCCAGGGCCTCCCCACCCTCACAGGAGAACATTTCTCCCTAAGATTTCATCTCAATCTCCCCTGTTCCAGCTTTGAGCCATTCCCCCTCATCCTATTCCTCCACTCCCTGATCAAGAGCCCCTCCCCAGCTTTCCTGGATCCCCTTTCCACACTGGCAGGCAGCTTTGAGGTCTCCCCACAGCCTTCTCTTCTTCAAGCTGAACAACCCCAACTCTCCTAGCCTGACCTTGTATGAGAGGTGCTCCAGCCCCCTGAGTTAGGAAAGCTCCCCAGTACGCTTGGCTCCGATGCAGGATTTATTTGCTCAACAACAAGTCTGTCAGTCTCAATTTGCCACGTATTTTGGTCTGTTCTGTATTGGCAGGTAAGCACACAGCAATTTGAAACCTCTTTAAAAGAGGCAGCAGGTCCTCCAGTGCTAAGGATGTCTCTGCCAGCTTCTACCATGATCAGGCTTTGGGACACTGAGAGAGTTGTACGTTTGCTCATATTGTGGTTGAACAGTGATTTTGGTTGTTCCTGTATTGGTGACGTCCTGCAGGCAGTCTGTTGTGCCTTCTGCTCTACAGAAAGTGTTATCATTCATCTCAGTGAGAGGAGGGGCGGCGGGGGGGAGGGGGCAGAAATGAGAACCCTAAACCACCCTGACGAATGAGATCAGCTCTGTCCTAACCTGCTTCTCCATGGGGAGGATTCAGTAACTGCAGGCTGCTGAGTAACAGCAGTGTGCTGGAGGTGGGTGTTCATCTACCAGGCTAATCCATACATGGAATAAAGGGTTGTTCTTTTTGCATAGCAGCCGTCAGGGAAGAGAGGCTGCTCTGAAGGAGACAGGTGGAGCTGCATTTTCATGGTGTCAGTCAGGCTGGAACACATTGGGAGAGGCAGACTGCGCTGTTTCTGACAGCGGGACTTCGATGAACATTGACTTGTTCTGTTGATTTCCCATCAGAAATACATTGACCATTTTCTCTTGATCCCAGGAGGAATGGTGTCATGGTACTATGGTTCACCAAGCTCTTCACAGGTAGATGTTTTATTGTAAGACTAATCCTCTCATTCTGAATTTTAGAAACCAAACCTTATACCCTCTCTGTGATCACTTTCATCTCCTAATGTCTGATCATTGACTCGTCCCCCTCTCTCCTTCTTCCTAATTTTTCTGGATACTAAAAGCTAGATGTTATTGTGCTTCACATCTGACGTTATGGACTGGAATCTTATTGTAAACAATTCCTATACCCTAAAGCACATGGAAGCAGAGGAGGAGTTAAGCTGTGAAGTGTTGGCGATGGGGTAAGGTGGGTCCATTTGGGAATGTTATGTGGGAGAGCAACACCTTCAGGACTCAAAAAAAAGGGTTATGGGAAGCAGCTGAAGGAACCTGGGGATGTTTAACCTGGAGAACAGGAGGCTGAGGGGAGACCTCATCGCTCTCTGCAGCTCCCAAAGAAGAGGTTGTGGTGAGGTAGGTGCTGGGCTCTGCTCCCAAGGAACAAGTGATAGGACGAGAGGAATTGGCCTCAAATTGTGCCGAGGGAGGTTTAGATTGGATATTAGGAACAATTCCTTCACAGGAGGAGTGGTGAAACGCTGGCAGAGGCTGCCCAGGGCAGTGGGGGAATCCCCATTGCTAGAGGGTTCAAACCACGTGGCCATGGCACTTGGCGCAGGGTTTAGCAGGCATGATGGGGTTGGGCTGACAGTTCAACTGGATGAGCTGAGGGGGCTTTTCCAGCCTTAGTGATTCTGTGGAGACAGAGGGGCTGGTGGGAGTGTTCCAGGGGTGTTTGTGCTGCCCCAGCTCAGCCTCAGCTGCCTCACACCTGCTGGACCTTTGGGCTCATCTCAGTCTGTGGAGCGGGTATTGTGGCAGCGCTGGCCTGGGCAGGGGCCATGGTCCGGTCTCTTGTGTCGGACACCAGCCAAGACAGATGTGGGGAGAGAGGGAGAGAATTTGGCATGGTCAGGCTGCAACGCCAGCTCCATTCTCCATGGGGCTGAGGCCCCTGCCGCAGCGAATGCAGCCTCTCCAGGGCGTTTGTGGGAGTTGGAGCTGGAGGGGCTCAGCCTCGCTGCCTGTTACGTTCCTGATTTCATGGGGGTTGATATTTCAGAGCCAACGTTTCTGGAGTTGTGGCCTTCCTGCTCTTTGTTACAATTGAATTTTAAATGTAAAGCCATCCTCTCGCTGTGCACACTTGCAGGATACAAACAAAATAGATCGGGGGCTGATTTCAAACAAACCTGCACAGCATGGAACAGACTTTTCAAGGGCATGTCCCCCCCGCCCCATGTTTTTTATTTTTCACTTGGAGAGATTATATTGCCAGTTACCCAACTGGTTTCTTCTACTGCTTCAACTTTAAATGAATAATTCCCCACCGTAAAGACCTTGCAGTATGTGTTACTGACTGATCTATATGAACTAGAATTAATTAAACACAAACTCCCGTGATTCTAAGCTGTATTTTCTGTGGCCTCAACATGACGGCGTTCCCTGTTTCTCTTTGGCTAGGACACTGCCACATTTCCCATTGGTGTCGTAACAAATAATGGCGTTAATACATTCTTGTGTCTGATGCTGGCGTTTAGCGTTCATGCAATAAGCCTTGACAATAGGAAAATCATTAACGCAAAAGCATGACATCAAATATTGCCAAGTTTAAGGCCAGGTTGGATGGGGCTTGGAGCACCCTGATGCAGTGGGAGGTGTCCCTGCCCATGGAACTGGCTGGGCTTTGGAGGCCTCTTCCAACCCAAACCATTCCATGATTCTGTGATCCCTGGAAGTGTTCAAGGCTGGGTTTGATGGGGCTTTGAGCGCCCTGATCCAGTGGAAGGTGTCCCTGCCCCATGGAGCTGGATGGGCCTTGAGGCCCTTCCAACCTAAATCATTCTATGATTCCTGTGTAGCTCTGTCAATTAAAAAGGGTTTCAGTAAGAGTTCATTGGAAAATGGCTCATAACGTTGCTGCTGTTCTCATCAGTGTGACCAGCCTGGTGTGGAGCAACCAGGTTAAGGTCAGATGACATTGTTATGCAGGTTTGCAAATTGACTATCACAATACAATACCTGCAATCCAGTGGCATTAAGTGGTCTGACCAAGGTAGAGATTTCCGTAATTCCATGCTCCTCCCTTGCTACCTCGCTGTTACAGGAATGCTTCTCTGGCATCAGGCGCTGAAGGCCTTCATAAAAGTTGACCAGGTTGGGCTTTGCTGTAAAGCCATAGAGTGGATTGCTCTGCTCTGGAGTCCCTATGGTGAGGTTGGGCTGACAGTTGGACTGGATCATCCTAGAGGTCTTTTCCAACCTTAAAGACTCCATGATTTTTGTTCCAAGATTTTTTGGTCAGCATTCCTTCATTTCTTAAGGAGCAAGGGACACAAACCGTCTTCACACATTTGATGAGTTCCAGACTTTGATTCTTTCATTTATTTACATTGATTCTCCTCCTGTTTCCCAAATTGTCACACAGCTCAGGCCGTTTTTTTTCCCCACTGGGGCTGTTGAGCAGCTGAAGAAGACTGGATTCTCCCCCTTTCCGAGCTGTTCCTGTTGCAGCCTTGCTAAGAATAGCAGGTATTCACTCCTCTCGGCTGCCACCAATGCAGCCTCCCCTAACTGCGACTCACGTTGGAGTGAGGGACCAGCAGCCCGTGTGTCACACGCTTAATTCTGCCTGGGAAGTAACTAGGAAGACATTTCATCCTAATGAATGGGATCAATCTTAACTTGCTGTCTTGTCCCTGGCATCATTCAGGGGTTTTTTTGGACGTTACTAACGGTTTAGGAATGTGCCAGATCTTGGCATCAGTGCCCAGTGTTTTTCAGTGTGTTTAAATAAGCAGCAGCAGTGCAAGAGAGGTGGTTTAGAGTTGAAATAAGTTCTGCTTCAGTGCTGTGTCTCACTTAATCCATTGAAGTTAGGATTGAGGTGTCATGGTTGTCTGTGCTTCTAGGAAATGGGCTTGTTTCACTCCACTGTGACTGTTTTGGTGTGCCACTGCCTCATCTCCAAAACTGCACCCTGACTGTGGTGCTTTTCTCTCTGGTGGGGTTGGTGAGGGGCCTCTCTCTCCCTGTCCTCGTGTCAGAGGTGGCAAGTAGGGAGCCAGCATGCACAACGGGGTTTCCTGTCCCAAGAACCAGGTGTGCCAGGCCTCATCATTTGCATCTCTGTCAGTAGAGCTGTGTGTGACAGTGCATTAAACATAGAAAATACCTGGGCTAAAAACACTTCTACATTTGACAGCAAAACCGGAGGTTGCGATGTTAAATGTTTTGTCTAAAATTCCAGACAGAATTACTGAAACATCTTTAGTTTTTAGTAAAATCTTGATTTTTTTTCATAGAATCACAGAATCATTAAGGCTGGAAAAGCCCTCTCAGCTCATCCAGTCCAACCGTCAGCCCAACCCCACCGTGACTGCTAAACCCTGTCTCCAAGTGCCACGGCCACACGGTTGGAGCCCCTGCAGGGATGAGGATTCCACCGCTGCCCTGGGCAGCCTCTGCCAGGGCTTCACCACTCTTTCCATGAAGGAATTATTCTCAATATCCAGTCTAAACCTCCCCTGGTGCAACTTGAGGCCATTTTCCTCTCATTCTATCCCTTGCTCCTTGGGAGAAGAGCTCAACACGTATCTCACCACAACCTCTTTTCAGGTCACATAAAGAAATAGTGAAACAAATAGATTAAAAATGAGAACTTCAGCATTCAGAGGTATTGGTTGGAGAATGGGAGACAGTGTGTCCATATGTAAAGAATCTGACAGGAGAAACCTGGAGAGGCTGTTAGTCAGAAATGTCAGGTTTGGAGCAGCTGGAGCAGGTGAGTACCTGGGATTGCAGGTGGAACAACTCCATGGGAATGAGAAAACCATGGCTCTGCTGCAGCCCCTGCTCCGTGTCAGTTGTGCCTCTACAGGCACCAAGTTTGGATTTATGCGTATTTGTCTCTTTTGTTGGTATTTGGAGTACAATTGTAAATGCCACCTTTTAAAGAAAAACTCTAATAATTGCTAATTGTAGTAATAAACTGTGATTAGTTCTAAACTAACAATTTCTAATCTGATAATTTTAGAGTTAACTATTCCTCCTCTGGCTTTTAGTTCCTACATTGTCACATCTTGAGTGCAGAAACAGAGCACAAGCTCAGCCTTGCTTTTGCAAAAACGCAGTGTTAATAACAGCTTGGTAAAGGGGTAATTTGACAAGGATGGAAGTGTTTCCTGTGCTCTAAAATGACAAATCGGTGCCAATTTTTCTTTTAAGCTATTTTTACCGTAATTGTGGAAGGGAAGAGAGTCTGCACGTGCGGATAGAGATGAGCTATCAGAGCAGTAGGTGAGGTTTCCTCTTAGCTGGAAGCAGAGTTGAAGGCTCTGTTGGACCAGTCTGGGTGACTGCGTTTGAGACATTCGGCTGTGATAATGACTTAAGGGGTTGCCCCAGAGGGGTTTCTGCACTCATGTCATGCTAAATGAGATTCCCCAGTTAAACTTCTGCGAATTTGGGGAGAGTGACTTCTTGTTTTCATAGCTATTACTCTGAAGCAATAACCATGTCTGGAGAAGGGAGCAGAGCCATGGAAGGGTCTGGATCCCAGGGGTTCTGGGAGCGGCTGAGGTACCTGGAGCTGTTTAGCCTGGAGAAGTGGAGGCTGAGGGGAGGAGACCTCATCACTATCTACAACTGCCTGAAAAAAGGTTGTGGTAAGATGGGTGCTGGGCTCTTCTCCCAGGGAAGAAGCGATAGGACAAGAGTTGTGCCAGGGGAGGTTTGGATTGGATGGTGGGAACAATTCCTTCATGGACAGAGTGGTGAAGCCCTGGCAGAGGCTGCCCAGGGCAGCAGCGGAGTCTCCATCCCTGGAGGGTTTCAAACCGTGTGGTCGTGGCACTTCGGGACAGGGTTTAGCAGGCTCAGTATTGGGCTGATGGCTGGGCTGGATGAGCTGAGAGGGCTTTTCCAACCTGTGATTCTGTTCTGTGAGTTTCAGCTTGGGTTTTATGTTACGACTATTCCCACCTTGAACTGGGTTGAACATTTGTGTTTAAGAAAAGATTGGTAAAAGTTTGTAGCAGGTGGCATGATTAACTGCAAAAATGTAAGTAGTTGCTGTTATTATCAAATGGAAAAATGGGATCTTAGTTCTACTGGGGAACTGGGAAGTACTGGTGAAAGTATTTTACTGAAGAAAGGGGAGGTGACATTGACAACCAACACAATTCCTGCAGGTTTATGTAAATGAAGAGTTTCATCAGAGCTCCATGAGTGAGAAGAGGGAACTCGCCTGTTAAGAATTCAGTACTGATATCCTTTCATCCAATGATAAACGAACACAATAAAATTATCCTTGGAGCTTTAGTCATGCCGACGAGATCAGGGAGCTGATGTGCAGAATGACATCTGTGCCAGCTAATTAATATTCTAAGATTAGAGGCAAAAGCAGTTGAAGAGGAAGGTGTTCTGTTTCAATTTATGAATTTGTTTCAATTACTGCTTGTTTTCAAAATAAAAATAAAAAAATACGAACACTGTCCTTTGAAAAGCCTTCAGTAAGAGTAGAGTTCAGTGTTTCCCCCGTTCCTATCCAAGGGCTCTGGGAGCTAAGAGACCAATTAAGGAAACTGGAGATCATAGAAAGGAATCATGGAATGGTTTGGGCTGGAAGGGACCTCAAAGCCCATCCAGTTCCACACTGTGTCATGGGAAGGGACACCTCCCACTGGGTCACGGGGCTCAAGGCCCCGTCCATCTTGGCCTTGAACACCTCCAGGGATGGGGCAGCCACAACTTCTCTGGACAGCCTGTGCCAGAGCCTCACCACCCTCACAGGAGAGGATACACAGCAGACTTTAAAGGTGGTGCTCCTTTACCAACTCCAATAGCCAGGAGCTTGGTGGTTCCTTTCAAATGTCATTATTCTAATGTGAGCTTTTGCCCTCCTTGAGTTCCACGTTAACATGGATGGTGGGGAACGCTTGCTGTTTAGGGATGTGGCATGCAAAATGAGAATAAGGCCTTCTGACCTTCCTTGCTAAGCAGGCTGGCTTGTCTTTTCACTGACTTCAGAATGAATGCAGCAGTTCTGCTGATTCCTAGAGATGTTAAAATCAGATATCACAGTATCACAGTATCGTAAGGTTGGAAAAGACCTTTGAGATCATCGAGTCCAACCTATGACCCAACACCTACACCCACTCCCACCTGTCAACTACACCATGTCACTAAGTGCCTCATCCAAATTCTCTTTGAACACCTCCAGGGATGGTGACTCGACCACCTCCCTAGGCAGCGCATTCCAATGAACAATTACCCTCTCAGTGAAGAACTTCTTCCTAATGTCAATCCTAAACCTCCCTGGCGAAGCTTGAGACCGTGTCCTCTCGTTCTGTCACTGGTCGCCTGAGAGAAGAGTCCAACTCCTGCTTCACCACAACCTCCTTTTAGGTAGTTGTAGAGAGCAATAAGGTCTCCCCTGAGCCTCCTCTTCTCCAGGCTAAACAACCCCAGCTCCCTCAGTCGCTCCTCATAGGGCTTGTACTCCAGCCCCTTCACCATCCTCGTCGCCCTCCTCTGGACACACTCCAGCATCTCAACATCCTTCTTAAACTGAGGGGCCCAGAGCTGGACACAGCACTCGAGGTGCAGCCTGACCAGTGCCGAGTATAAGGGGATGATGACCTCTCTAGTCCTGCTGGCCACACTATTCCTGATGCAGGCCAAGATACCATTGGCCTTCTTTGCCACTTGAGCGCACTGCTGGCTCCTGTTGAGTTTCCTGTCCACCAGCACTCCCAAGTCCCTTTCCGCCTGACTGCTCTCCAGCCACTCTGTCCCCAGCCTGTAGCTCTGCATGGAGTTGTTGTGTCCAAAGTGTAGGACCCGGCATTTAGACTTGTTGAACCTCATGCTGTTGGAGTCAGCCCATCTCTCCAGCCTGCCAGGGTCCCTCTGTAGGGCCCTCCTACCCTCCAGCAGATCGACACTTCCTCCCAGCTTGGTGTCATCTGCGAACTTGCTGATGAAGGACTTGATCCCCTCATCCAGATCATCAATAAAGATATTAAACAGGACCGGGCCCAGCACCGAACCCTGGGGGACGCCTCTAGTGACTGGCCGCCAGCGGGATGGGACACCATTCACTACCACCCTTTGGGCTCGGCCATCCAACCAATTCCTAATCCATCACAGAACATTCCCGTCCATGCCATGGGCTGCCAGCTTGTCCAGTAGTCTACTATGGGAAACAGTGTCAAAGGCCTCGCTGAAGTCCAGGTACACCACATCCACAGCCTTCCTCTCATCCACCAGGCGAGTCACATGGTCGTAAAAAGAAATCAGGTTGGTCAGGCAGGACCTGCCTCTCCTAAAACCATGCTGGCTGGGCCTGATCTCTCCCTCATTCTGCAGGTGCCGCATGATCACACCCAGGATTATCCGTTCCATAATTTTGCCTGGAACCGAGGTCAGGCTGACAGGTCTGTAGTTACCTGGATCGTCCCTACGGCCCTTCGTGTGGATGGGCGTCACGTTGGCCAACTTCCAGTCTTCTGGGACCTCTCCAGTGAGCCAGGACTGCTGATAAATGATGGAAAGCGGCTTAGCAAGCTCATCCGCCAGCTCTGTCATCACCCTAGGATGGATCCCATCAGGCCCCATAGACTTATGAGGATCCAAGTGGCTCAGCAGGTCTCTAACTCCTTCCTCCTGCATGACAGGGGGGCTGTATTGCACCCCGCCCCTATCCACCACTTCAGTAGACCAGTTGTCTAGAGAACAATCTGCCTTACTGTTGAAAACCAAGGTGAAGAAGGCATTGAGCACCTCAGCCTTTTCCTCATCTTTAGTTACTATATTTCCCTCAGTGATCGATAAGGATTGAAAGTTGTTGCTGCCCTTTTTTCTGCCATTAATATATTTGAAAAAGCTCTTCTTGTTGTCCTTAACACAAGTGGCCAATTTAAGCTCCAGCTGGGCTTTTGCCTCCCTAATTTTCTTCCTACATGACTTGACAATATTTTTGAACACAACCTGACTCACCTGCCCTTTTTTCCAAAGGCGATACACCCTCTTTTTTTCACTGAGCTCCTTCAGAAGCTCCTTACTCATCCAGGCTGACCGTCTGCCCCTGCGGCTCATCTTAGAGCACATTGGGATAGCCTGCTCCTGCGCCTTGAAGACTTCATTCTTAAAGTACGTCCAGCCTTCCTGGACCCCCTTGCTTTTAAGAAATATCTCCCAGGGTACTCTCCTTACTAGTTCCTTATATAACTTGAAATCAGCACACCGAAAGTCCAACATGGTCGTCCTGGTTTTGCTCTTCCTTGTTCCATTGTTAATGGAAAACTCAATTATCTTGTGGAATAGCTCATCTTTCTTAGGCTTGGTGCTTTACCTAAGTCACCTGTGTGTGTCCTTTGAGAAATGATCCAAGGAGACGTGGCTGGGGAAGCCGTGGCTGTCCCTTCCCTGGAGGTTGTGTAAGGCCAGGTTGGATGGGGCTTGGATGATGCTGATCCGGTGGGAGGTGTCCTGGCCTGTGGCAGGGGAATGGAACTGGATTTGAGGCCCCTTCCAACCAAATCCATTCCATGATTCTGTGACTTCACAGGCTGCAAGCTCCCAGGTTTTCTAGTTGTTGCCAGGAAGAAGATGAACAGCCATGATTCTGTAATGAAAAATCTATTTGCTATTTTTACTTAAACACAGAAAAAACAGAGGACGCTTGATGTAGGTGTTGTCTTTGTGTTGTTCCATGGGGATATAGCGTAGCAGGATATGTCCCTGCTTTGGGGATGCTAGGACTCCATGCTGTCTTTGGAGTAGAAGTAAGATTCTGCTGGTGTTGCTGCCTAAAAGATGGATTTTGATATTAACCTTAATGCTCTGCTATGAGAGATATGTAAACTTGGCTTGGGAGTAGAAGGCTGCGCTTCCTGGAATTCTGCGCGTAGCGAGTTATAAATATGCAGCAGGTTGTTTGGGAACCACTGGGGCTGCGATCCGGTGTCACAAATGGAATCAGGAGAAATGGGTTGCTGGTGGATGCAGTGACTGCTTGGAGCACAGGGAGTGGCTCACAAAGCAAGCACAAACATGCTGTTTAATTACTTCATACTTCACCTGTGCGCAAAATGTCATTCCTTGGACAGTCAAGTAGAATATTTCCAGCCTCGATCAGCATGCTGGGATTATTGGGTCCAGGTGAAGCACCAAAATGACTGGTAGGCGTAGGATTGTTGATGTGTGGTTACGATTCTGGGGTGCTGTGGGTTTGCCATGTTTTTAACAGCTTTCATCCCAGGAAGGGAGGAATCTTAATCCAAGTCACAGCGAGCTGATGTTGTCAATGAGCAGATAATGATGCTCCTCCATGAGTGGATGGAATGAGCTCTGGTGCTGCCATTCAGCACAGCCATGTCCCTGCTGGGTACTCTCTTACAGCTCTTAAGCACGGTCTCCCTCGGGATGGACTACAGTGGGACTGGGAGCGTCCCGTGAGGTCAGGGGCAAACACATCAGTGAAAACCTGTCAGGAGGGTGGCCTGTTTTTAATCATAAAGGTTGTTACACACAAAATTGGTTTGAGGTGTCTCTAAGTGATGGAGCAGTGCTTTGAAGTTAGGACTTATCTAGAGTAATTAGTCCATTCGAGTATTTTCCTCCAGAAGATGTTGTCTCTGTTGTAATGGAACATACAGATGAACCGCCAGGATGAACCGCTGGTGGTGTTTGGTGAGAGAGTCCATGGAGCTGCGTCTTCCTGGGCTTTATTGAGCTGCCAAGGGATTACAATACACATTGTCCCTTTCACAGTTCATCCCTGGTTTGTCACCTCTGCTGATGTTTCATGTTCCTTTTCTTCTATCTGTCCTTGTAAGTGCCTGGTGGAAGCACACTGGGACATGTTGGGGACTGAGACTCCACCTGGAGTACTGTGTCCAGTTCTGGAATGCCCAGCTTAAGAAGGATATGGAACTGTTGGAGCAGATCCAGAGGAAGCTGTGAAGATGATCCAAGGGCTGGAGCACCTCCTGTACGAGGGCAGGCTGAGAGAGTTGGGGTTGTTCAGCCTGGAGAAGAGAAGGCTCCAGGGAGACCTTACAGCAGCCTCCCAGTACTGAAAGGGTCTCCAGAAAAGCTGGGGAGGGGCTCTTGATCAAGGAGTGCATGGACAGGACGAGGGGAATGGTTTTCAGCTGAAAGAGGGGAGATTGAGATTAGACCTTAGGGAGAAATGTTCCTCTGTGAGGATGGGAAGGCCCTGGCCCAGGTTGCCCAGGGAAGTTGTGACTGCCCCATCCTTGGAGGTGTTCCAGGCCAGGTTGGATGGGGCTTGGAGCCCCCTGACCCAGTGAGAGGTGTCCCTGCCCATGGCAGGGGGTTGGAATGGGATGGACTTCGAGGGCCCTTCCAACCCAAACCATTCCATGGTTCTGTGATTCCATGACCTTGAAGGGCTCCCTGTATCCTGTCACCTTCCTGGTTGTAAAATGGGTGTGGAATGTAGCTGGCAGAGTTAGGAATGGCACTCCCACTACTGAGTTATAGGGGTATCTGCTAAAATAATGTACTGGACCACTGTTATTTCTGCTTCGCTGTGGCTGGATTGATATTTATCATTCTTTGCTTGTCAGATGTAATGATGGCCTTAGAGGTAACAGCTCTCCTTTTTCTGCCTCCTCTTTGTATCCAACAGACCAGAGACGATTTCCTGGGGCAAGTGGATGTGCCGCTCAGCCACCTCCCGGTAAGCAGCACTTTCAGCTCAGTGGGCTCCTTGTTGTCATAACCAGGTGTGAAGAACCTGATGTTCCGTAGAATTTATTTCCATAAGCAGTCCAGCTACATTGTTTTAAAGTGAGCATTCCTGACATTATGCTGTTACCTCAAAGCTCCTGAAGCCAACAGAGAAACCAGAGAGGCTGCGGAACCAGGGTGCAGGAGCTTAAAGTTATAACAATACTGAAAATATTATATAATTACTGACCTTTGTAGCAAATTTGAGTAAAGTTGTTGTATTTATCCCTCATTGAAAGGATTTTTTTCTGTAAGAGGCATGTAGGCTGCAAAAGCTGCAGCCAAAACGATTGTTGAAGATAAAACACAAACTCTTTATTTCCCAGGCAGATCTGCTTCAGTGTAGGATTTTTGATATTGCTGTGGGGCCTTCCTTTTTTCACTCAGCAGACAAAAATCCAAACTAAACTCCATGGAAAACACAAGTGTCAGAAGAGCATTTATTTTGCTTTTTATATTCAGATTGTGCTTTACCGTGGGCTTCAAAGCTGAATTCAGTCACCGAAAACTGAAGTTAGAAGGTCCCAGGGCACAAAAAACGTGAGGCACTGCAGTTGCTTTTCACCTTCTTTGTAAATAAGTAAAAACCACACTTTCTACTTTACAGTTTACTAGAAAATACTACTTGTGTGCAGAGAAGGGCTTATGGGAGGGGTGGCTGTTGGAGGATGCCTAGGGCACAGTGATCATGAGATGACAGAAATCTCAGTTCTTGGAGTAGTAAGGAGGGAGGTCAGCAGAACTGCCGCCTTGGACTTCCAGAGGGCAGACTTTGAACTGTTTAGAAGGCTGCTTGATAAAGTTCATTGGGAGGCTGTTCTAAAGGACAAAGGAGCACAAGAGGGCTGGACGCTCCTCAAGAAGGAAATCCTGGCGGCACAAGAGCAAGCTATCCCCACGTGCTGTAAAGTGAATCGGCAGGGAAGAAAACCAGCTTGGCTGAGTAGAGAGCTTTGTATTGATCTCAGGAATAAGAGAAAAGCCTATGAGCTTTGGAAGAGGGGGCAGGCATCACAGAAGGACTACAAGGGTGAGGTGAGATCACTTAGAGAGAAAATTAGAAGGGCTAAAGCCCAAGTAGAATTCCTAACTAGTCAGTTCGGTGAGGGATAATAAAACATGTTTCTTCAAATACATTAACAACAACGGGAGGACTAAGGAGAATCTTCCTTCTCTACTGGATGCAGGCAGGACAGCTGTGACGAGGGATGAAGGCAAGGCAGACGTACTTAATGCCTTCTTTGACTCAGTCTTTAATGGTAAGCATTGGCCCCAAGAGGGCCAATGACGACTTGGCCTGTATCAGACACAGCGTGGCCAGCAGGAGCAGGGAGGTGATTGTGCCCCTGTGCTCAGCACTGGTGAGGCTGCACCTCGAGTGCTGGGTTCAGTTTTGGGCCTCTTGCTACAGGAAGGACACTGAGGTTCTGGAGCGTGTCCAGAGAAGGCAACGAGGCTGGTGAGGGGGCTGGAGAATAAGTCCTACAAGAAGCAGTGGAGTGACCTGGGGTTATTTAGCTTAGAGAAGAGGAGGCTGAGGGGAGACCTCATCACTGTCTACAGCTGCCTGAAAGGAGGTTGTGGTGGGGTGGGTTTCACTTCTCCAGAGTGACAGGTGACAGGACAAGAGGAAATGGTCTCAAGTTGCACCAGGGGAGGTTCAGACTGGGCATTAGAAAACATTTCTTCACTGAAAGGGTGGCTGGACCCTGGCAAAGGCTGCCCAGGGAGGTGGTGGAGTCTCCATCCCTGAAGGTGTTTAAAAGATGTGTAGATGACTTCCTTAGGACATGGTTGAGTAGGGAGACAGGTACGGTTGGACATGGATGATCTCAGAGGTCTCTTCCAACCTTATGATTCTATGATTCTAGAATCATGGAATGATTTTGGTTTCAAAGGACCTCAAAGCCCATCTAGTTCCAGTCCCCCCCTGCCAAGGGCTGGGACAGCTCCCACCAGATCAGGCTACTCAAGATGCCATTCAACCTGGCCTTGAACACCTCCAGAGATGGGGCATCCACAACCTCCCTGGGCAACCTGGGCCAGGGCCTCCCCACCCTCATTGTGAAGAATTTCTTCCTCGTGTCTAACCTAAATCTCCCCGCTTCCAATTTAAATCCGTTACCCCTTATCCCATCACTCCAGGCCCTTGGAAAAAGCCCCTACCCAGCTTTCCTGTAGCCCTTTCAGTACTGGAAAGCTGCTGTAAGGTCTCCCTGGAGCCTTCTCTTCTCCAGGCTGAACAACCCCAACTCTCTCAGCCTGTCCTTGTACAGGAGCTGCTTTAGCCGTCAGATCATCTCTGTGGCCTCTGGGCCCACTCCAACAGTTCCATCTCCTTCGTAAGTTGGGCATTCCAGAACTGGACAGAGGACTCCAGGTGGGATCTCACCAGAGCAGAGCAGAGGGGCAGAATCCCCTTCCTGGCCCTGCTGGCCATGATTCTTTAGATGCAGCCCAGGACAGGATTGCCCTTCTGGGCTGTGAGCGCACATTGCCGACTCATGTCCAGCTACTCATCAGTCTTTTCATCAATTTCTCAGTATCTATATTGAGTTATTGACTTATGCCTCATACAAGTCGTTTCTGATCTTGCAGGCTGGTTTGGGTGACTGACACTGGATGCAGTTCATGGTTCTGAACTGGTGTGCATGTTGACCTTCCTCACTTCTGTCATCTTGAGGGGGTTTTGCCATATTCTGATGAAAAACGTGTCCTCAGCCAGTCGGGTGAGAGAGACTCCAACCAGGCTCGTGGGTTGAGATAAGGACAGGGACATCACTCAGCCATTGCTGTCAAGGGCAAATCAGACTCGACTTGGAGAAGTCAGTTTTATTTCTTACAAATCAAATCAGAGTAGGATAACAAGAAATAAGACCTAAATCCTAAACCACCTTCTGCCACCCCTCCCTTCTTCCCAAGCTTAGCATCACTCCCAATTTTTCTTCCTCTTCCCTGCCAGCAGTGCAGGGCGACGGGGAATGGGGGTCACAGTCAGTTCATTGCCAGCTGTCTCTGCCATTCCTTTCCTGCTTATGAGGAGGACTCCTTGCCCTCTTCCCTTGCCCCAGCGTGGGATGCATCCCAAGGGACCCAGCCCTCCACAGACTTCTCCATCGTGAGTCTTTCTCATGAGCTGCAGTTCATCTGGAACTGCTCCAGCTGGGGTCCCTCTCAACTGGCCG
Organism: Neomorphus geoffroyi; assembly: GCA_033558235.1. Classification (NCBI taxonomy): domain Eukaryota; kingdom Metazoa; phylum Chordata; class Aves; order Cuculiformes; family Neomorphidae; genus Neomorphus; species Neomorphus geoffroyi. The sequence goes on from JAUMJM010000025.1 coordinate 181,794, forward strand.
CACAGCGCAGAAAGGGCCATGTGGGATAGGAGTTGAGCCAATGCACATTTGTGGCATTTGAGAAATACCTGGGGCGATGAGTTTTGTTTCTTTAGTGCCCATGTTCCTGCAGCCTTGAAAGATGTGCCTTGTTTGATAGGAAAGCTGGAATTCTCAGGTGATAGAACATTTCCGAAGTTTAAGCCTCTATGAAACTTACAGTTAAGTGGAGAGCAGAAGATGCAATCTGTCAGCCTGATAATGCTACTTGTTTTCAGCATGGATGCTGCCTTTTTGGATGCTGCTGTGGGGTTACTGGAAATGGAAGGGATTTGGGTGGTTGGTCTTTCCTACCTCTTATGTGCCCACAGGAAGGAGCCCTGTTTCAGCCCATCCCTGCTGTTTACAGTGGCAACAGCCACTAGTGAGCCACCTCGGCAACTGGCTGTCTCTTGAGATCCCACTGGTAGAGCTCTTCCCGCTGTAACCTTGTTATTTAACGTCTTCTTCAGTGTTCCGACCACCTCTGTGACGTGAACGTTCTTTGTGTGGTTCTGCACTATGGGCATGCCCTTTAACTTGTCATTCTCTTTGATGCTTTTGCAGACTGAAGACCCAACGATGGAAAGGCCATACACATTTAAGGATTTCCTTCTCAGACCAAGAAGGTGAGGGGTGACCTTTTATTGTAGAACAATTCTCACTTCAAGCTGTTATTTGCAGCTGTTTAAGGGCTGTTGAATGGAATGTACTTCCTTGTCTTCTAGCCACAAGTCTCGTGTAAAGGGCTTCTTGAGGCTGAAGATGGCTTACATGCCTAAAAACGGTGGCCAAGAGGAAGAAAACGATCAACGAGATGAATCTGAGGTGAGGCTTCATGCACATGGAAGCATTCTGGTTCTTAGAGATCCAGGGTTAATTGTGGAATTTGTACCTTTGAAAGAGCAAACCCTGGGAGCAGTGCAGGTGACAGCTTTTTCTCCCCCAGCACACGCAGCCCTCTTGTTTTTTTGCTCTAATCCAGTGTTCTGTCAGTCATTTCAAGTATTTCAAGTATTTCTGCTGCCACAATGAATTCTGAACTCTGTCTGACTCAGTTTGTGAGCAAGTAGGAGAATTCAGAAAGTCTGTGGCAGCAATTGATGAACATAAGGGTCTGTATTAGGCACCTCCTAATGATTAGCTGCAGTTAGCACTGATGGAGTGAACGGCAACCCAGGTTTGCCATGCTCAGTAATAGCGTACAGCCGTCATCTGTGACTCAGGGTTCTTATCCCATACTGAACATCTCTGAGCTCCACAGGTCACAGTGGATTCCCTTTGACTTCCTGACTGGAATCTGCACCCAGCCACCTCTAGAACAAGTACCTATCCAGACATGGTTGAGAAGCCTGAGTGTAAAAGGCTGATGGGGTTTTAGGGTTTCTCTCACTGCCATGAGGTGTGCACTGTAACCATGGAATTATTCTATTTCAGTATGGTTTACGTTTCTGTAATTTTGAACTCCTCTGGAAAATTTTCAGTCTGCACCTGTACAGAATCATGGAATCATTCCAGTTGGAACAGAACAGACCTTTAAGAAAATTGAGTCCAACTATAAACCCAACGCTGCCCACCTCACCCTTGAACCATGTCCCTCAGCACCCCAGCCACATGTGGTTTGAACCCATCCAGGGATGGGAACTCTACCACTGCCCTGAGCAGCCTCTGCCAGGGCTTGACAACCCTTTCTGTGAAGGAATTTTTCTTAATATCCAATCTATGCCTCCCTTGGTGCAAGTTAAGGCCGTTTCCTTTTGTCCTTTCAGTTGTTACATGGGAGAACAGACCAACACCCACGTCAGCACAACCTCCTTTCATGTGGTTGTAAATTACATCTTATTTTTTCTCTCCAATCCTCAGCATGGATGGGATGTGGTTGATCCCAGTGACGCCGCATCGCAACGTCAGGAGGAGCTGCCACCTCCGTCACTGCCTCCTGGGTGGGAAGAAAAGGTGGACAACTTGGGGCGGACTTACTACGTGAACCACAACAACAGGACAACTCAGTGGCATCGACCAAGTTTGATGTAAGTAGCAATGTGGTACCATGTGTTGTGGATATGTGCGAAGTCATCAGTCAGGGCAGTAGCATCACAGGTAGTTGGGAAACAAATGCAGAATTTGCTTCTGATAAACTTTGTGTGTGACACTTGGCTTGGTGAAGAAGGAAGGCATCGGAATGATGGTTTTAGCCTTCAAATTCGGTGAATTTATGAAGCCACTCAGAGGGGAAGGTCTTGCAAGGTTGGAAGCAGGATACATAACCCCTCACTTTTAGGCCATTGGCTCTATAGTGGTTACCAAGGAGAAACATGGAGTGCTGTACGGTCATGTCTGCAGTAGGAACATAGGAGTAGTTTATTTCTCGTGGTTCTTTAAAGTGTGCAGTGGCACTGTGACTGCAGAAAGACCTTTGTCCTGAACAAAATCATCTTTCAAAGTTACAGTCTCTCACTCCAAGGGAGAAATTCAGTTCCCATACTGCCTTCTGACCACATCTGCCCTGGAGAACTGTCGCAGAGGTTTCTCTCTAGCTGGATACATGGAGAGGTCCCACAAGCCCGGCAAGACTATATCCAGGGAACTGGGTTATTTCTGTTGGTAGTCAAGCAAGCGTTGTAGCCAGTTCACAGAGGCTTCCATGCCACAGCAGCTTGGTTTGCTTTGGTTGTTGCAACAAGGAAAACAAGATTTGACATGATAACAGGATAGAGGTAAAATCTCTGGATGAGCAATGGTTCTGGTCATTGCAGGAAACGATGAGTAACAATGGGCTGGTGTGTGTGAGTAGGGCCTTCCATGTCTACTCAGCCAACTGTGATGTATGAAGAAAGTTAATTTTCAGTGTTAGGTGACATTTGTGAAGTGCTTCCAGTTTTCTTTCCTTTGAATTGAGGGACTGAATGGCTTCCTGTGTTGCAAAGCCTGACGCGTGCAAGAATAGTGATTTCTATAATGAAGAGCACTGCTGAGGTGTTGAAAGCAACGGACGAAGTAGGTGTTTCGGTTGAACTTTCATTCTTTTCTTGTTCTTTCCTCCCCACGCTTTCACTTCCCCCCTCTCCAGTGATGTCGGATCTGAATCCGATAACAATATCAGACAGATAAACCAAGAAGCAGCCCATAGGCGGTTCCGCTCTCGGAGACACATCAGTGAGGATTTGGAACCGGAGCCTATGGAGAGTGGAGACTTGCCTGAGGTACGGAAGGGTCTGGGGTTTAACAGTTTGGCTACACTTAACTGATATGTTTCTCATTTGTGAGCTGACATCTGTGCAGCAGACACAGTAATGGATTCATGTGGGGTGTACGGTTGGTCTCTATGAACCCTTAATGTGGTTTCTTCTCTCTTCTCAGCCTTGGGAAACCATTTCAGAGGAGGCAAGTACAAGTGGTGATTCCCTGAGCTTGTCGTTGCCGCCTCCTCCTGCGTCTCCCGTGTCCCGGACCAGTCCTCAGGAGCTGTCTGAGGAGCTGAGCAGAAGGCTTCAGGTCACTCCTGATTCCAACGGGGAACAACTCGGCTCTTTGATTGTATGTGACGTAGTTTTATTTCTAGTTAATCCTCTGTTTCTGCAATCTCCTGTTGTTTGGCCATCATCTGAATCATTGACAGGGACGGGTAGGAACTACTGGTCTCTGGAAAACTGACTGTTAAAATTAGCTTCCAAGAACGCATCATAATTTCTCCGGAGAGCAAAAAGATCAGCAGGATTCCTTAGTTTGAATTTATTGTTTTCTTCTATGTGAGTTCAACTTTTTACTTGAGGTAAATCTAGACAATGTTCTCTATATTTACGTTACAATTAGTTTGCCAGACTGGTGGTACCACAAAAAATAAGGATAACTGAGGTGCAAGTGGAGGCCTGGCTTATGTCTGTTTGGATAAGAAAATAGTTGTAAGTAGCAAACAGAGCCGTTAAGTGATTACATCATTCTTACCAGTGCAACAATGACACTCCGCCCATGATAGCAAAGGGAGACTTTGCCAGATCATTTACAGTCTCTGTTACTTCCGGTTATCACTGTAAGAATGATTGGATACCGAAAGTAACAGAAAAAACAGGCAGTGCAACAGAAATACAAATGGGAGTACATAAACTACTGAATAAACCTGCATGTTTGAAGAGCCCTTCACCTGCAGACGTCGTTCTTTTCTTTTCCAGCAAAGAGATTCTTCTTCACGATTAAGATCCTGCAGTGTGACAGACACCGTCGCGGAACAGTCTCAGCTGTCCTTGGTAAACCGGAGCTCCATGCTCTTCCTTGCTTTTGTTTGCACATCTTTCATTCTGAATCATGTCTTGACCTTGGCTGGTTCCGGTCAGTGCAGATCAGTATCTGACATGGGCGTCGGGTGATCTGGATGCCAAATCAATGGCATCACAGTCAGTGACTGAAGCAAGGGCATTCATGAGAGAAAAATTGTTTGGCGACCAAGAGCACAGTCACACTGGCTTCAGTTATCCCACCGAGAGCTTGCGGGTACCAAGCCATAGATGCATGGTTAGTGGAGAGAGGCAGTGCCCCGAGGTTCTGTTTGCCGTGGGGCAGAGCAGGCAGGAGCACAGGACTCTCCATCAGCTGTGGGTTTGTGTCCTGGGCATTGGTTTCACTTGGGATTTACAAACCTGGGCAGCACAAGGAAGGACTGGTGTTTTTCCCAGTTGTAGTTTCAAGGAACCTTTTTGGGACAGTCCATGTGTCATAGAACTGCACCTGGGGCAGCTCTTCAATCAGAGAGATTTAGGAAAGTAGTAGCTTCATGGAATTATAGAATGGTTTGTGTTGGAAGGGACCTTAAAGATCATCCAGTCCCCAACTGGGTCTGCAATTTTACTCAAGTAGATTCTTAGGAAAAGATACAAAGGTGGTTTTAAGAATGATTCTCTCCCATCATAACTCTGCACACCTTTGATGTGATTGACAGAATGTCCTGTTTGTTTTGTCCTACAGCTGAGTACGAGGGTTACAAAGGTGAAGAGACTGCTAGAACAAGGGGGTGTGGAATGTGCTTTTGGATGAAACTGTTACCATTTTTAAAGGAATTTAATATTTTTGAAAATGCTCCTTAGTTTCTATTTTTTTCCCTTAGTTTTTATTAGAAATATAGGACCTGAATCTACAAATAGCAAATTTAGGTATTTTTAATGTTGAGTGAACAGAAGATATCACTGAGTTTGTGGTTAAAGCTGACATTTCCTTTGCTCATTCTTTCTTTTGCTATAGGGTGGACATTCACCATAACCACAGTGTTTCTCCCTTTAGTTTCTTCCCCTGTTCTGGAAGTTGTTCCATTTATCTGCCCTGGCTGCTTGCAGCTATGTGTGGTAGCTGCAGTGCAGGGAACAACTTCTCAGTGTTGTCTGACTCTGTTTTCTTTTCTGGGTGAACAGTGGTGTGGATTCAGTATGGTTATGCCTTCACTGCCTTCTCTGCTGAATGAAGTTAGCTCTGAGTGCTTTATTTAATGTCACTTGCTGGGACTGGGTTTCTCATCCCCTTATAGGGACTGAGTTTCTTTATCTGGTTCAATTGGGTTGGGCTTGGTGCCGTCTCTTTTGCTTTGCATTGTAGAACGCTCAGTTCGAATCAGCTGAACTGAAAGCTTTGCTCTAAACCAAGAATGCCTTGCCTTATCTCAACCATATTTAATCCTTACTGAGCTAATGATGAGTTACTTCCTCTGAACTGAATGCATCCTCTCTGTCTGAACACAGTGCTGGGTTGGACTGTGTTAGTCCTTGCTAGAAATTCAAATTGCCAGTTCCATCTTTTCCATCTGACAGTTTCTCTGCACTCATTGATGACCAGAATGGATCTATTTTGCTTTTAAATCCCATATTTCTGGGCAGAATGTGAAACATTTGCTGGGCTAAAGAAAAAAACTCCTTACATTTAGAGTAAATGTTCTTTTTTCTTTCTTTAGCAATACTGAGCACATAGAATTGGATACAACATCTCTTGGAATTAGTCCCCTTGGTGTTTTTTGAATGGGATTCTGACTTGGTTATCAGTGATTGATGCCTCAGTTTTATTCCTAATTTTAAATCCATCTCCGCCTAATTGCTCTCTTTCAATAAATCTGAGTGTTTGCAATTCCTTACTCCTAAAGACATGAGAGTTATCTGTGACCTTCCTCACCAAGCGTACTCACCTCTAACATTAATATCATTTAACAGCAGAGTGGTCCAACTAGGAGAGCGCGTTCTTCAACTGTCACAGGTGGTGAGGAGCCAACGGTAATAATACTCTTTATCTCTGCATAAAACGGGGGTGGATTCAGGTCTTGTTGAAAGATACAACACTGAACTCTGAAAACTGCTGTGGGAGGAATCTGGGATTAGTAACATCCAGTCAGGATAAGTGCAGCTGTGTTTGCAGCTTCCTTCTCTCCTCCCTCATTCTGTTACTCTAATGCATTTGAATTCTTGGAGTCAATTTTAATTTGAAAGCTGTCGAGGCACAGTGATGTATCATAAACAATGAAATGGGTTGGGCTGGAAGGGACCTCAAAGCCCATCCAGTTCCACCCCTCTACCATGGGCAGGGACACCTCCCACTTGATCAGGGTGCTCTAAGCCCGATGCAGCCTGGCCTTGAACATCTCCAGGGATGGGGCAGGTACCACTTCCCTGGGTGACCTGTTACGAATGTGTAGCTCTTCATGGTCTTATATAATGCCCTTTCCCATGTTCCTGCAGTCCAAGGCTGAACTCTGTGTTTATCACCCAGTAAGATTCTGGAGGTGCTTTTCTGGAAGTGTAATACCAGGAAAGCAGTTTAAATTTGTATTCGACTTTCTCAAAAGCATTTCCTTATTTTCTAACCTGGTTAAACATCAGCCTGGAGCAAGTGATTTCATAGAAGTGATTTTGCAGCAGCTGTCATAAATAGCCTGTGTGAATATATGTGCTTTTAGATAATTGGATTCGGCGAAAGGACTGTAATTAGAATTCGGTGTGTTACCTGTTTGTATGTGGCAATGTCAGAGTTAATTAGGAGGTTGAATAAATATATATAGTGTGTTTATTTAATGGGTCTGAAGTTTAGAATCAGCAGAGCAGACTTGTGTTTTGTTCCTGCAAACAACACATTTTTAGGCCCCACCTGCCTGACCTGTTACTGCCTGCTGGATCGAACTGGCATGCAGAGCTCTCTGATGGCAAAGGAGCTTGTCCTCATTGTGCTTTTTAGAGAAAAACATAAATATTTTTCTGCAAATAACTGAGTTCAGTCTTAAGTAACTCATGATTAATGCAGCTTTATCCTGGGTGTTTTACACCATTACATTGCAGTCGCTAGTGGGTTCTACCCCGCTTGCCCTTAGTGTGCGTCTGTACTTAAACACGAATGCACAGGGGAGTCTGGGCTTCTGTAGGATTTCTATGTTTACATCCAAACACATCATCTTCCAAGGCTGCCGCTCTTTCTGTCCTTCAGGCCCCTGGAGTTGGCAGACACACAGGCTGGTAGCAGGAATAGCTTTGCTTTCAGAGACTGTACAGCCCCCTTGCGGGGCTTGGACCCAGGGGTCAGAGGTTCCTCAGCCCATGGCCCTGAAGCAGCACAATTCCATGGGCAGGCTGGGAGCACACCTGGCACAGGGCTGGGCTGCACCAAACTGCGGTGCTGGGGCACCTGGAGAAGAAGTGGGAATCCGCTTTCTGTAACGGTCCTCGTTGAGTTACTTCAGAGCAACAAGCACCCAGTTCTGTGCCTCCTGTGGCTGAAGTGGCTCTTTTGGGAATGGTCCCAGTGCAGGACCCTTTCTGCTTGGATCGGTTTTGCGGGGAAAATGGAAGAAATGTTGTGCTGGCAAAGGAGCAATGCCTGTGCTTGGCTCTTTAGCCCAACAGTCATCACACTCACAGGCTGAGCCTCTTCAGGAGCAACACTGAGACCCCAGAGTCTCCTGTCCTGATGGATTGCTCTGTTTACTGCTAGTTTGTGTGAGAACCAATGGCCCCACATTTTCTGTTTTGGAGCACAAGTGAACTGGGAAACCATCTCTGTTGACCTCTGGTTGGTCCCAGCTAGCTTTGGGGCCTGAAGCAGCTGTTTAAGGGTATTTTCAACCACGCCAGCGGTACCCAGTGTCCCCCCACACGGCAAAGTCTGAGCACTTGGATAGTTCATAGGATGTGGATACTCTAAACACTGTGTGGAACTGTAAATCTGTCACACCCACCTAGGGTTCAGCGTGGCCAACGTGAAGTTGGCCAGTGATGGCAGAGGAGCAGACTCCCTACTGAGTGCCTGGAATGAAGTGGGTGTTGATGGTGGCAGATAAAGTGTGTGTTTGGGTAAATGTGTCTGTGGTTGTTAACCACTCTGCTTCTCAGGATGTGTTTATTGAGTCCTCAAGGACCGTTGCCATCCCCTCTGTGCAGGCACAGGGTGAAATTCCTCTGAGCAAAGTTGACTCTGGTGTAGCAGTAGCAGCAGCCTGAACAGAGCACGTGTAGCAGTCACCTCTTCCCAGATACTCTGTGAGTCGCTGCCAGCCCTCTCAGTTTCCCCCAGGTATCTATCAGATACCTTAATTATAGAGTGTTTGACTCCAGCATCATCTGTTGACTGTTCTCAGACCACCAAAGGATTGGAAAGTGTCGGAGCAGTCTTCTTATCATCATCCACCAGCTCTGTGAGCTAAGATGAGTGGAAAAACAGCATCGTCTTCCCAGCACTCACCTGTTCAGGAAATAGTTTGTTTCAGTGGCATTACTTAGTCTCCTCAGCTGTCTTTCTCTGGCTTCCTGGTTCACATTGGAGTAGTCAACCTTCTGACCCATTTGATGTCTTCTCTCATTTCTATTGCTGATTGTCCAGGGAGTTCCCCAGCTCATGCTGTCACCCGTGCTCTTCTCTGAAAAGCTAATACACTGACTCAGCGAGCGTCCTGAAAAACATGAAGCAGAAACAAGACTTACAGTGGATGCCTTTGCTGAAGCAAAGAATGTAGAGTGTAGAAAAAGACCATATCCTCAGTTTCCACAGGAGCCCTCAGAGGCACGAGGAGAGTTACAACGCACGTCGGCCATCTCTGGCCAGTAGTTTTCCATTGTACATGCATTTTTAAATGGAATGATGGGAAGACACAAGCCACTGTTGATAAGGATATGGAAAAGTAACTCCATTGCTTGCTTTGTAGTTTGTGTGGGGGTAAAGCTGAGGACCTCAAGAGAGAGGCCGCTCTCCAGGCAGCCTGTGGTGGGGCTTAATGCTCCAGGTGGGCTCACAGCAGAATGGAGCAGAGAGGCAGAATATCCTCCCTAGCACCTCCTAGCACTCCCAAGTCCTCAGGACTGCTCCAAATCCATTCTCCACCCAGCCTGGACTTGTGAGGCTGAGACACCGCTGTCATTGAGACTGTACTGTGAGCAGCCCTTACCAGCAATGGTTTCATACCTTAAATAAAACTCTTTGTATTGATGCTCAAGTGATGCTGTTACAGCCTGGTGCTGAATGGGTATTGGCGTCCCAGTCTGGAGTTGTCTCTGAACAGTTCATGATGCCCATTATTAAGAGAAGGAGCAAAGACCACCCATGAAGTGACAGAAAAGGCCTGATGTTCTGCACAGAGCTTGGTTCTGTGTGCTCAGGTTCTCCTTTCTCTAGCACAGCAGCACATCATCTTCTCTGTGTGGTGCCCCAGAATGGCAGAAGCAAAGTGATTACACCTGTATGTCCGCATCGTGACAGCGCAGAAGGAAAGCACAGCTCTAAAGTGAAATTGTTGCCACCTAAGAAAAGTGTTTGGTGGGTTTATTTAACAGAAAAAATCCTGTTGTCTGAAGTAAAGATGTGCCTTTGGCTTCTTCTGGGGTCCGTTGGGAGGTCGGTTGGACTAATGAACGTGGGAGTAACTGAACCTTCAGAGCAAGGGACATCTCATAGCATTCCTGTGTTTCGAGCCTCCTGCCCTTGCCACGTCCAGTAGCCGCTGTAAAACTTTGGTTTCCAGTCACTGCTGCTTCCCACCATGGTTTTAAATGTAGCATCCTGCTTTGTTCAGGGAGGTGGAGAAATGCCTCTTTTCCAAGAGTCTGAAAGAGTTCCTAGATCTTTGTGTGAGCAGCAGATTTTTGGGGTGGCGGGGGCAGCAGCCAAAGGTTTGGCAGCATCTTAGACATGGATATAAGCCCTTTCTCTAACTCAGATGTCAGAACTATCCCTTCACTGGCATTGACCATTGCAGCAGCTCAGGAGCTTGCAGCATGGCAGGAAATGTGCTGTTCAGCTGCAGCACAGTTCCTTCTGGAATGTTTAGTAAAGAAAGCTTTTCATCCTGCAGTGGGGCTCCAGTTTGGGGTGAATCTGGTGTCTCTGGACCACCTCACCTAGAATGCAACACTTAGGACTGTAACACAATGGCTATAGGGCAGTTTTTAAACTCACTGTAGTTTCTTGCAGCTGATCTAAGACACCCTGTGGTGTCTGAACAGAGCTTGGGAGGTCTTCGCTTGATGGCGTGGCTCTAATAGAGGGAAAGTCACCCACCTTTTGGAGGAAGAATCATTAAAACACAAAATTCTTTTTTGTCGTTATGTGTAAGCTAAAAAATTTAAAGTTTGAAGTGTGTAAGCGTAGCTGTTCCCGAGCAAGAATGCTGAGTTTGTGCAGAAAGGAACCAAAAGGCCTCTGGGGTGAAAAGTGATGTGACTGGGAGGGAACATGAACAGGACCTGCTACGAAATGAAATCAGCAAATACTTTTTTCTGTGTGTTGGTTGTGTTTAAGAGAGCTGTAAGCTCCCAAGTTGCTTTTGTTTGAACAACAGGCTTACTGGATGAGGTTTTAGCTATTATAAAGTAACGATGCAGTCCTTTCTCACTTGCACAGCCATCCGTGGCCTACGTCCACACCACGCCAGGCTTACCCTCGGGCTGGGAGGAGAGGAAGGACGCAAAGGGCCGTACCTACTATGTCAACCACAACAACCGAACCACAACGTGGACGCGGCCCATTATGCAGGTATGGAGATCTGTTCTAATGCTGCAATGTAAAACCAGCAAACCCATCACCTGTAGGGAGTGTAACTGGAGCTGAAGCAGCTCCTCAAAATTCTGAAATTAAAAGTAAAATCCTAAATATTGTCATTTTTAAGTGCCCTGACTCTGGGTGAGGGATTTTGCTACCAATTTGCTCACCTGGCTTTGCTTCTGACACAGCTGGCAGAAGATGGCATGGTGGGGTCGACAGCCAACAGCAGCAACCACTTGAGCGAGCCCCAGATAAGACGGCCCCGCAGCCTCAGCTCCCCCACAGTGACTTTGTCTGCTCCGCTAGAGGTAAGAAATACACTGCCAAGAAAAGGTCACTGATGCCTGACCTTTTATTCCTTGTTGTACTTATTTTATTTCCTTTTGAGTTGTACAACATGACCACTTTTCCCTGCTATTGATTTTGCCGTAATGTATTGCTGCCTCACTTTATATTAATATGTTACATTGATTTACTTAGCTTTTATGGTCATAGAATAATGCATTTTATATGTGATGATTCGGTTTGGTCAGCTAAAATGTAATCCACGTGCCTGTCTGAAACACAAATTAGTCCCAGCATTTAATTCTCTTGTATTAATGAATCTGGAATGAAGAAGTGTTTGCTGAGAGAGCAGGCATTGTTCGTTTGCTGTATTGAATGACACATGACAAATCTTGCTGTCTTTGCCTCTTGCAGGGTATGAAGGACTCCCCGGTGCGCCGAGCAGTGAAGGACACCCTGTCCAACCCCCAGTCTCCCCAGCCCTCTCCTTACAACTCGCCTAAACCACAGCACAAAGTTGCACAGAGCTTCCTCCCTCCTGGCTGGGAGATGCGAATAGCACCCAATGGCCGGCCCTTCTTCATTGACCACAACACAAAAACCACCACCTGGGTAAGAGGAATTCCAGACAATGACTTCTAAATCAGTTGCCATCTTTTGGATGTTTCCATGTTTGTTGTCCTGCCTATGAACCCCCCGCAAAAGCCATATGTCCAGGGCATGTGGGAACAGGGTTTGGTAGGCACGGTGGGGATGGGCTGATGGTTGGACTGGATGAGCTGAGAGGGCTTTTCCGACCGCAGTGATTCCATGATGCTATGTCTTGATTGCCTAAAGCTGAACTTTCCATGAAACTGCGGTAGGAATCTCCCAAATCCTCTGTGTGGTCACTACAGGAGCAGAGACACAAGTAGGTGACTCTGTGAAATGCCTGTAGCTCTGCCATTGGTGCGCTTAGAGCAAGGAAACTTGTTTGTATCCCCTTAGCTTTTGGTGCATTTCTGCATCGTACATGGGCAGTAGTGGGGTGCGTTTGGTATTTGACAAATCATTGCATACAAATCCCATCCTTTAAATGTGCCAAGTCTGGGGGTTCGAGGCATCCAGCACACTGGAGATTTGGGATTCAATAATTTTGCAATTTTGATCAACAAATCAAAGCAATAAAATTACAGTAGGAAAAAATGCCGATGATAGCCCAGCATTTCACATCTCCCATGAAATCTGAGTTGCGCTTTGATTTGTTTGGCACCATTCGGATTCCCAGTGACCACTCATTACCTGACATTTTTAATGATGTGCGTGTGTGGAAATTATGTGTGTGGAAAGCTCAAGCTTTGTTGATCTGGATTTGCCTTCTGTGGCCTGTTTTACTTGCCTTGTTTTGCCCATTTGGACATTGATGTAAATTACTAAAAATAGAAGGAGCTTGTAGCTTGTTTCCATCCTTTTTGAACCTTTTAGTGACAGGATGGCTTATTTTTCTGCTATATCCCTTTGATATAGTTTATTTTATTCTTAAAAAATGAGAATAAAAGGAGAACTGTAAATGTGGGGAGAGTTCTTTTCCAGGTAACTGTATTTGATTTTGCAATAATCTGTGGATCTGACCTGATCTGTTGGGCTGACAGCTCCATATTTTTGTTACAGGAGGATCCACGGCTGAAATTCCCAGTGCATTTGAGGACAAAAGCATCTCTGAACCCCAACGATCTGGGCCCTCTTCCTGTAAGAGTCAATGTGTCTGTATTTGAATGTCTACCTGCCATCTTCCATGACCTGGCCCAGTGCTGCAGCGCTGGTGTGTGTGGATGCATGCGCTGCTGTCAGCGCTTCTCTGGAAAAAATCCAGCTATGTTTAGATAGCACCCAAAGCTGTATTGCAATCTGTGAGTCAGTAAAGGCTCTTTGCAGCCAGCCCATAATACTTGTGAAGTGGCTGCAGATCTGAACCTTCAAGTTTTGAAGAGATTTATCTTGGGTTTGTCTCTGACTGTGTGCTTTTGGCTCATTGCCTGTTGCCTTAGGGAAGAACAGAGCAGCTTGGTTAAAGCGAGCTCTCTCCATGTCCAGGTTTACAGTGACACTCAGTAACATGAATAAATGTTGATTTTTCAATGACACTTCCAGATTCTACAGAGAAAGCAACCATTGTAATGCCAGAAGTTTTGCCATGCTTGTAGCCAAAGCACAACATTGATGCACAGCCCTGTCAAGGCTTTGATTTAGTTTTAAAAACCTGCACTGTTCATGGCAGAGCCGAGACCATGAAAGCTAATGCCTTTGCTGAGGTACTGAGTTCTATGGTGTTAATTCAGCTCATTGCCTCACTTATGTTAAGTGTGCTTTTGAGAAATTGCATGTGGAACCCTGGAGCCTTGGTGCCAACAAGGTGCTGTTGTCACCTGCCCGCTGGGTGCTCAGGCCAGCAGATGACATAGCTTTAATTCTAAGCAGTTTGAATAATGAGTCTTCAGCCTCACTCACGTTCACTGTGCTGAGGTACAGTTTCCTCACATGGGCCGCCCTGCCACCGAGCCACAACGGGTGCGGCTTCTGGGCAGGAAGGAGACAAACGTTCTCTTGGTGAGGGGTGATTCCTGCACAGGTGAACAAATTGATTGATCTGCATTTCCTGAATACAACACAGCCACAGTGCCATTTTTCTGTAGGAAAACATGTGGAAGTAGCTGTTTGTAACTCTTCAGCTGCACTGGGTGTGGATTACTCCTAGACATTGCTTGATCAGGAGGTGCCACACAGGAGTAGGAAAGGGCCAGTTGTTTGTCTGCTCTAAAGGCAAGAGGTGAAACGTGCGTTGCAATAGCACAGCCTGACATGGCACTGGAAAGACATAATTAGTAACAGATTTAAACTAGGTTATCAATCCATGTTTGAGTGAGGTGAGAAAGACTAAAAAACTTAACAAGAGTTCCTCAGAAAAGATCTCAATGAAACCATTTCTCATACATAGTTCATAGAAGGTTGAAGCCCAAGGGAGCGCTGGGCTGGGCAGCATCTGCATCTGTGGTCATTTGGTGGTTTCTGCCTCTCAGGCACTGACCAGGCCATTCCGATGGGTGTGGATAACATACTGCTCTCAACTGCATGAGAACAGTCATGTTTCACCAATTCTGTCTCTCTGTTTCCCCATTCCAGCCTGGCTGGGAGGAGCGGATCCATCTGGATGGCAGAACGTTCTACATAGACCACAGTAAGTGAGCACTCGGTACTGCAGCAATAGGCAAAGGGAGGGCATGACTATCCAAGTGAAAGCTTTATAATTTTACTCTTCATTTAGGAAGCCAGGTGTTGATATGTGGAGACATTGATACCAGAGACTTAGTGCCCTCGTACGGTACTGTATATTCACTGGAAGCTTGCTTTTAATTGGCTCATCCAGCTGTGTCCCTCTCTGACTTGTGAAGCATTAACATTCCTTCTCTGTGGTTTCTTTTGTTCTTGTTGATATTTTGGATTCGTTGTTGGTGTTGTTGATGATCCCATGGCTTATCTGCACTTAATAAATTAAAATCTACACTAGGAATAGAAAATAAGATGAGAAGAGATTCTGTAGCCGCAACTCCACATACAGGCAGTGGAGAAGCCATCATGACGCGTGCTCTTTCCTCTCCTTTGAGAAGGCCTTGTGGCAGTGCTGATTCTGATCTTATTTCCTATTTGCAGCATGTCAAACTGCACCCAGCCCATTAATATCCTCAGTTCTGTTAGTGGAGTTCTAGTGTAAGTGATGTTTCATGTAGACCTGTCTTATTACAGCATCTCGGAACGGCTGTGTGAGTTGTTTTTGTGTTTGGAGAGGAAGCAGCCCAGAAAGGCTGGGTTGGTTCCTGGGGCTTTGTAATGAGATGTTTCTACTGGTGGCACAGTCTGCTCAGAAACAGATAATTAGAATAACTAGAAGAAGAGGGTACCTAAGCCAGACAAAACTTAATCAAAATCTAGTATAAACATCTGGTTCAGTATCAGTAACACTGACTCCAATGTTTATCTGCAGTTGTGGATATGACAGTGTTAAATCATTATTAAAAGGCTGTCTCTAAAGGATTGTAATACAAATCTTGAGATTGTTTAAATCACTTTAAATACAAATCAGCAATAATACACTCATCAGGCACAAGATAAACCTCTTTCAAACATCAGCACAGAGTTATGACTCTTCATACCTTCTAGAATTGCTTTTCCCCACAGACATCTGAAAACAAATACAGCGAAGTATTCTAACGTGTTGCTGCTGAAGTATCAAAGTGTCATATCTAATAGCTGTGTAGTTGTGGAGCCTCCCAACCTCCTTTAACAAGTTGTAGTTTCTCAGTCTCCTGAATCTCCTTAAGCACATGTTACTCTCTTAAAGGAACTGGAATGGTCAAGCTGGACGAGAATTAGAACGTCAGCAGCAGCATTTGTTTTCCCAGCATCACTAGGGACGTGTGGTGACAGTCACCCACAGCGATGGGTTTGGGACAGCCTGCTGACTCATTTCACAGCCAGTGAAATGAGTCATGCATTGTAACGGGGCATGAATGCGACCGCATTGCGCAGGTGTCAGTAACCCTTTACCCCACTCAACTGGCCATCAATTCAGTCATTCTCTGTGAAGTCATCAGCAAAAATTCAACAAATGTGTTTTATGTCATTATCAGCTACAAGATAACTGTTGGGAATGGTGACAGGCTCAACTATTACCATGTCCCACTTCCCCAGATGCATCCTGTAACTCTGCTGCACAGTTCTCTAAGTGCTGATGTCCTGGGTTTGAAATGTTTTTCTCACCCCTGAGAGGAACTGTACAATATCCCAGTGCAGCCATGCAGGCGACTCCATTCTGGAGCAGTGCTCAGTGCTGCCCAGTGTGCCATGTAAACCAGTAAAGCAAAGCGCTGGTAAAACCATTCAGGTATTGTTTGTAATGGAGTAGCCTGAAAGTATCATATTTTTAGATTTTAACTGAAAACGGGTCTAATTTCTGTAGCTGCCAGTTTTGTAGTGAAAATACACTGTCTAACTAACTAACTCTAACTGACAGGTCCTTAGGTAGCTAAGTTATTTACCATGCAGGAATAAACCAGTACTCTCTCTTCTTCGTAGCATGTGTATCCTTCTGCATTTCCTAAGATCCTTCTAGAAACCCAGGATCCAGTTAATGATGTCCTGGCTCCTGCAGGGGGGTTGGACGGGTTCCAACCCACACTGTTCTATGATTCTGCCTATTGGGAGGCATCATGAAGGCAGACACCAAGGCTTTGCGTCCATATTCAGAAGAGTTATCAGTGGTTCATTAGTTCAGCAGGAAAAGAGAGGCCAAGAGAGATGAGAGCCAGGTACAAGGTGTGAAGATGCTTAGAACTGCCAAGCATTACTGAGAATGGGAATAATTAGCAGAATTTGGGTTGAAAAGAGCATGAAAATTCTCATCACCTGAACATGAACAAACTCCTGTGATGTATCAGCAGGAGTGCCTGAAACAGGAGCTGGAGCAACCCTGATCTCATCAGCACTGGTAACATTTGCTGTGATAATGTTGTATCCAGCACAGGAGCCCAAACTTCAACAAAATAGGGAACACTTGGAAAGGAACTGGAGGGACGAGGAGTGGAAATCCTCAAAGGCTGGTTTGTGAGGAAAGGCAGTGTTGGGTTTGTGTGAAGGCTCAAGAGAGATAGTAGATTTCAGAAAATGGGCTATTCAAGGAGTGGATTTGTTATCTCTTTGGGTAGGACAGAGGTTCGAGCTGCAGTTCCAGCTGTAGATCCCTCTAATTGTTGGGTCGTTTAAGCCCAGGAACAGCAGTTATGATACAATGTCCCTGCCCCTGTAATACTCAGAAAAGAGAATCAGACACAGATCTGTCAGGGGCATCATCCAGTCTTCAGTGTCCAGGACAGTAACAAAGAAGTGGCAAGCTTGCAGTCATTTCCAGCTATAATGTCTGGGATTTGTGGCTCTGAGACATGTGGGTGACACTGCAGCACGTGAAGCCTTACAGAGAGGAGCCAGGGGCTCCTGAGGTGACAGAAGCCAAGAGGGAAACACCTCAGAGGAACCAAGAGATGCTCCTCTAAGGAAGGCAGGTACTGTTCTGTGGATCTTGTGGTTTCTGGAGCTGTCAGGCTCGCAGCCTCCTCCATAGCTTCGATAAGCATGACATAGACGTAATGTGACAGGGGAAATAACACAGTATTTTAGTGTTAAATTAACTGATAGACCAGATTTCTTGAAATGTGCTCGTGAATGTTTTGCATTCTCTTCAGTCCACATTTAACAAAACGTCACCTGTCAAATCCCCACCCCTTTTAAACCAGCTCAGGATGCTCAGGGCTTTTCCAACTGATGGGGCAAACATTTGTACTTCAATATCAGTACGTTTGGTTCTTTGCTTGAACCTGTAGGAGCCATAAAAACAATCTTCATGCAACTTAGTGTGTTTCTTCCCAAGCTTAGCGATTACAAAACCTAAAGTCTCTGCTCCTCTCTTAACATACGGTTTATAAATCAAATGCACAGATGTGTTATTGTTACCCTTTCAATGCAGGGAACGGGTGACTTCAGCCTTGCTGTTGCTGGTGGCATCCAGTTTGGTTTTTGGAGCATTGTCTTCTTGTTGCAACATCATCATTCTGTTGTGATTCTGTCGTGTTCAGGATCTCATGAGGAGCAGTTGTCTGAGGCAGGGAGAAGCTCACCATGGTCCCTTATGACTGCACCGCATTGCCTTCGCCGTGCGCTGCAAAACCATAGATGAGCAGAGCCAGGTGCCAGAGTCGCCTTTGGTCAAAACCAAATGAGCTCTTACACTGCAGTGGTCCTATCACCTAGACTAGGACATTTTATTCAAAGAGAGGTCATTCCCTCCAAATCTAAATACAGATTCTTTTAAAAGCCTTATAATTTGGCTACTCTCCGCAAAAATTCAGTGCGTTAAATTGAATCTGTGGTTTGACAAAGTTTGGGGTTCCTTTACTGTACAGGCATGAAGTTTGTGTGTTCCTAATGTGAGTCAAATCCAAGTCCCTGTTCAAACCAAAGAGGTTTACTACTACTACAGACATTGAAATAAAGCAGTGCACACACGCTGGGTTCTGTTGTCATTCTGCATCTTTGAATATTTTCAACTAAACAGTATGATGGGGCTTGGTGGGCCTGGGGAAGCACAGCCTCTTCTAACTCTGGAATACGAAGGTGTGGGAATGGTGTAGGGAGGTGTAGGGAGGAAAAACCAACAGAAATTCACAGCATGGAAACAGAGAAGTAATGGTATAATTTCTTTTGTTATTTACAGATAATAAAATCACTCAGTGGGAGGACCCCAGGCTGCAGAACCCGGCGATTACTGGTCCAGTAAGTATGGCTGTGGGTTTTCCCATGACATGCTCTAGATATGACACTTGGGGACAGCTTAGCAGGCATGGTAGGGTTGGACTGGATGAGCTGAGAGGGCTTTTCCAACCTTAATGATTCCAGGAGTCTAAAACCCACATTATATCCTTGTGGATGGCAGCAATGCATTCCTTTTTGTCTGTGTTAAAAATACGGTTTGCTCTTTTCTGTTCCTAAAAGAAGAAACAGCTGAGCATAAAGAGCTGATGTACAGAAACACTGGGTCAGAGTTTTCCTCCTGTTTAGCCCAAATTACATGCAGAGCTATGGGAACCCTTTGGCTGCTGTACCTCATGGGAGGTTGTTCTGTCTGATGGCCTCTGGCATACACATGGAGAAAGCATAGCTTCGGGTTTGTGTTTAAATTGATGTTGGAACATCAGACTGCAAAAGAGCTGGAACAACTGGTGTTTATGATTCCCTCTCCAACAGGCAGTGCCATACTCCAGGGAGTTCAAACAGAAGTACGACTACTTCCGGAAGAAGCTAAAGAAACCGGTGAGCAGAAACATGCTGCTTTGAGTTGGGTTTAGTGACATAGTGTCCGCCTCACAAGGCAGTTGGCTGACAAGGCTTTAGCCTCAGAATAGGTTGGAATGATGTTTGTCCAGGGGCAGAGCTGGAACGAGGGGGTAACAACCGCCTTGGCCACACCAGCTGTAGTTGGGAGAGGGCCTTGCTAATGGCTTTTCCTGTTTATTGATAGCTCCTTAAATTTGCACCTGGCGTTTGAGCAATGGTGCCACACAATAAGTACCATGGTTGTCAGGAAAAAGCAAACCTCCTGAAACAGTGGCTTTTGGTCTATTTCATCAGGAAAGCTGTGCATGGCCGTTAACGGTCCTGTTTATTGGCTAAGCCAGTCACCTTCCCACCAGTTCTTAATGCCGTTCTCCTGGCTCTCCCCAGTGTGGTTCCCTGCACTAAAGCACAACGGGCCTTCACTCCCTCCTGCTCAGAGAAGAGCCTCTAAAACATTGGGCAGCCTGGTTCTCTGTGGTTTGCGGCTTTGCAGTTTGGTTCTGGGGCATGCGCGGTCCTGTAGCTGCTCTTGCTGTAAAGCTGGGCTGGCCTGTACAGACAAAGCAAGCCAAGCAGTTGCATCAGGCTTGTGCATTTGTTACCACACCAACAGTAACACTGGAAAACAAAATTAAGGGGCAACTGTATCCATCAGGTGTCTAATCTGTCCTTGTGTTGTTATCATTGGTCAGTAACTTGCCTGAAGAGTTATTTACTGGGGCTAACAAGTCTACAATATCCTCACATAGGCTGACATACCCAACCGGTTTGAGATGAAGCTGCACAGAAATAACATTTTTGAGGAGTCCTACAGAAGAATCATGTCTGTGAAGAGACCCGATGTGCTAAAAGCCAGGCTCTGGATTGAATTTGAGTCAGAAAAAGGACTTGACTATGGAGGGGTGGCCAGAGAGTGGTTTTTCCTCTTGTCCAAGGAGATGTTTAACCCTTACTATGGTCTCTTTGAATATTCTGCAACGTAAGTGTCCTTTGAAATCTTTCCATTCATAAGGGATATACATTAATGTATGTAAGGGATATATGTAAGAGGCAAAGTGACACGGGGAAGTAGTAGATTGTCCTTCACAGAGCATCAGTGTGCACTCCTGTCAGCCCGATCTCTCTGTTCTGTGCTACCATTTCTTGCTTACTTGTCAGAGAACCTTTCAAATGGTCATTGAAATCCTATAAACGTTGTCATTATTCGGACAATATTCAGTTTTGCCTCGCTTGCAGCAAAGCTGTGGTTTTTAAGGCTTGTGCTAGGGAAAGGAGCAATGTTAAAGACTCTTTATGCCCTCCCAGTAGGTGTAAAACACCCACTATCCAGAATTACAGCACTGCTTTATAATCAGCTCATAAACCAGCTTCTCATCTGCGTTACAGTAGTGAGACAGCACTTGGCCTTACCCAAGGTTAAATCTGGTTTTGTCCAGTTTTAAAACCTTTGAGCAATCCATTAGCGTAGATGGGAGAGTGTCAAGGCTCTGCCTAAAGTACATTTGGTTTAATGTGCTGTAATTCCACATCACGTGGTTGGTGACAGCAAGGATGGGCTTAAGTGCAGGCTGTAGCCTCGATGGCTTTGTGGTGTTATCCAGCTCACTGCTTACTCTCATGGGTGTTGAATGGGTTGGAAAGCCAAAAAGTGGATCAGGAGAGTTGCCTCACATTCAAGTCTCAGAAGAGACACAGTCTACTGTTGGAGGGTACCACTACGCAGCAGAGCCCTCTCACACTTGCCACAGGAGGATTCCCATTAACTCACAAACAGAAGCGTTAGTTACCTTTTTTGGAATGATCATTATGGTATAGCGAGATAGTGCTGCCTCGTCAGCCTACCCCAATATGGTCAGAGACTGCGTTGAGGAGCAGAGGGAGAATTGACGTTGTCACCCCTGGCAGAACTGAACAGGAGGTGGCCCCCAGCTCAAAGTATTCATTGATGAATCTGCATGTCTGGTTGCTGAAATACTGGTTATTTAGATGGGTTTTTTTCTCTCCCCAACAAGGGACAACTACACCCTGCAGATTAACCCTAACTCAGGTCTGTGTAACGAGGACCATCTGTCATACTTCACCTTTATCGGGCGGGTGGCTGGCCTGGCAGTCTATCATGGGAAGTTGTTGGATGGTGAGTTGTTACACTGCACTGCTGGTACTTGGGTTTGGATTGAATGAATGAATCACTCCAGTAAGCGATGTGCTTTGGAGGGTGGTGGTTCTGGGGACAAAGCCTGAGAGAAAGTGATGGAACTAAACCGCTGGAAATTGCATTCCTGATGTGAATGGGGATTCAAGAATTATTGTGTCTTACTCATCAGATGAGTTTCATAAACAGTTCTGTTCCTTTCTCCACTTGTGTTCAAACTACAGATCTACAATTGCTAAATAATCACTGTCCCTAAAGGCAAATTGCTGCATTTCTATTGGCCATCGCCATGTAAGCCTGCAGCTAGAGCAGCTGGGGGGGTGTCTGTACAGCAGGTTTGCACCTCTAAAATGATTTCATGAGAAATGGTGTTTTTTGCCAAACTTTGAAATCCTCCAGTAAGCAAGCAAACGTTAGAAACTGGCAATATTTTAGTTAGCAATAGTGCAGCGCATTAGAAGAGGATGGTCTATAGTGTCTCCTCTGGGAGAGGAATGGCAGTTTTAATGGGATCCGAGTGCCTGGAGCTCAGTTCCCTGCCTTTTGTGTCTCTCTGCTGTTATGTTGTGGGGTTGGTTGGCATCTGGTAGTTAATGGCATAATTATGGTAATTGAAAAATTGGGCTTTCCATGCCTAGATTAAAAAAAAAGAACTCAGTGTGTTAACTGAGCAGTTACAGCGTGGTGGATTGCAGGAAGGTTTTCCAGATGTCCCGGTGCCTTATCTTGTCTGTGTGTCAGGTCAATGTGCAGCAGTGGAGGCAACACTCTGCCCTCTCTTCTAGGCTTCTTCATCAGACCGTTTTACAAGATGATGCTGGGGAAGCCAATAACTCTGAAGGACATGGAGTCAGTGGTAAGATAGTGCCCCAGCCACAGCATCATTAGCAATTCTGTGGGGAAATCTCTGAGAGCCGACAATTCCAGTAACCTGTGTGAGGGACAGCATGAGGTCCCAGCTGTAGAAGATTTATTATACTTTCAGATTTCCCCAGCGTCCACTTTCTCCCCATCACAGAAGCTCACCCCGTCACACTGTGGAGCAGGAGTGGGTGCGAGGGCTTAGCTCTGACCTATGCCTGGAACCATGGGAAGTTACCCACAGTGCTGGAAGGAGAAGAGGAGTCCCTCTTACCCTGCTTTGCTGTAGCCGTGTGAATAATTGAGTTCTCCCCTCTCCAGTCCCTTTGGAGTTCTGGTTTTCATCTGTTCAGTCTGAAGCTAAACTATACATTTAATGCTCAGGTATCACAGTCTCTTTTGTTGCTCTCTACTGCAGGATAGTGAGTACTACAACTCCCTGAAGTGGATCCTGGAAAATGACCCTACTGAGCTGGATCTCATGTTCTGCATAGATGAGGAAAACTTCGGACAGGTGAGTGCCTGTTATCCCTGGTTCTATCTTGTGATTGAACACAGAGCAGCATCTTCTGGCTGACAGCTTGGTGAGAGCTGTTGTCTGTTACTGATTGGAATGGGCAGAGTGTGGATTTTGACCTCTCTCTCTCCCGAGACAGCTGGGCTGGGGATGCCGAAGGAAATGAATGTTCTGGTGACATCTGTGTGACAAGCAGTGCTTCCAACTGGGTAGAACACTGTCACTGAGCAGTAATAATGGTGTTGCACCATCCATCAGAGAAAATAGCCCCAGTTTGGGAGTGTTTGGGTTTCAGAGGATGCAGATGTTCTCAAGGGACAGAGGAAGTGTTAGAATGACAATCCATGAACCACTTTGTTTGGAGAGTCTTTTATATATGTTAAATTGAATTGGAGGACTTGAGGGCAAATAAACCACGAGTTTCCTTAAGTGAGCTTTGCGCTTGCTTGCGTACCAGGACTGGGGTTTTATTTATTTCCCAGCTGTGCAGTTGCACGATTTTGTGCTGCACATGCACACGCAGTGACTAAACATACTGGCTTTGTACAATACTGGGATTTAACACCTGCCTGTGGCTCCTAAATTAACCTGTTTATTGGCTGTTATGCCTGCTTTTAGTGTCTCCATTTCATGTAACCCTTACAACCAGGGATCTTGGCTCCAGATACCCCAGGGCTGGGGATCACAGTGCCATTCCTGAAAGCTGAGTTTCAAAACATATGCATGCAATGAAACACCTGAGAAACGAACATCCTGACCCCCTCCTCAGTGCTGATTGCTTTTTCCTGAAGGAACACAAGTTTATTTGGGACAGGGAAAATCAGGAGAGCATTGAAGCCACAGGGTGAGAAGTTTTGGTAACAGCCTAGGTTGGTTGTTGGTAATTTTCATTGTCTCCTGTTCTCTAACAAGTTACCTGCAAATTATTCATGGCCTTGCACTGCCAGCATTCATGTCTGCTGGCAGAATTTTGTTCTCTGACTCAAAGCAGGCTCACTGGTTCATTTCTGAGTTTACCTTTTCATTCGGTTTCTGTGTGTTACTTCTGTCTGTCCTGGCATTTATCATTTGTTTTGCCATTTCACTGTGTTCCTGCCATCTGTGTGGGACTCTGACAAGTTCCCTTGATAGAGTTGTAAAGAGGACATGAGGCCAGCTTTGTCCTCTTTAGACAAATATATTGCAAGGGGGTGGAGTAAAGACATGAAACCCATCCGTCTGGCAGTTTTTGACATTTCTCCTCACCTTCACACCCCCAGGGCTGTTCTTCAAAATATGGCAGATATTTATGGGGTTCGGAGATCCACATCTGGGTCAATGTAGGAATCCAGTGGGTGCTGCTGCCACCATGCAGGCATTGTGAGTCTGGGCTCTGGTTACACCTCTGCTCAAGCAGGAAGCACCCATCATGAGGAACCGACCTCATGTGCTCACTTAGTGCCCAGTTTGTTAACAGAAACAATACATATGGTAGCAGGCGTATTTATTCAAAAAGATCGACGGGGCTTGGGTTCTCCTCCTTGAAGCCACGGACTGCTAATCCAGGCCTGAAAAGAGCTTCCAGCCTCCTCCTTTCACAGCTCTATTTATTACTAACAAATCTGCTGGTTGCTATTACTCAACTACATCTGATTTAATTATCAAAGATGAGTAGCAGCTTTAAAAATACGCCTGGTTGCTTCCACTGGCTCCATACTTTTGAGATGATGGATCACAGCCACGATGTACAAGCAACCCAGCACTTGACTTTCCAGCCCAAGCTTTACAAGGAATGAATCCAGTCTGGTGCTGATGCCATGTGTAACACCAGACTCTGCAGTCAGGAAAATGCTTCATCTCAGCTACAATGACACAGAAGATGGTTGGGCAGCAAATTTGTGTGGGCACTTAATTGGTGAAAGCTTCCAACTCCGGCTCTTCTGGTGCCCACCCAGTGTTAAGTCTGTGGATTCCTGCTGATAGATCACTTTTTGCATGACTAAATCCATTATCTGGACTTGCTGTGAGCTGTAAGGAATCTGGGGTTTTCAGTCTTGTCCCCCCAGTGATGCTGTCCTTAGCACACTTGTGCCTGACCCTGTCTGTAACCTCGTGTTCTACTTCACTTTCTTGGGTCTTTTTATGAAACAGTTTCTCTGGATTCTAAGTCATAATTTCTTCTCAAATATTTTGAAAATCGGAAGATATTTTCTACTCTTGTGAAAATGGAGCATGTGGTTTCTTTACCCAGACAATCTGCTGGCCAGGGCTAAAGGTTTGCTGGGGAACGGTTTGCTGCTCCCCTGCTAAGGGGAGCAATAGGTTGGACTCGATGATCTCAGAGGTCTTTTCCAACCTTATGATACTGTGATACTGTAACGAACATGATCAAGAATTCATTCTCAGAAGTGATTGTGGAACAATTTGTTCCTAATGATGCCACTTTAAGCATATTCAGTGGCTCCTTAACTATTTCTGCTGCTTGCAGAACGCTGCTCAGGGAGGGGGACTTTGCTGGAAAATGCACTCTGCAATGATATCACATTGTGTTCTGCTTTTTCTTTCGAAACACAGACATATCAAGTTGACCTGAAGCCGAATGGGTCCGAAATCATGGTGACGAATGAGAACAAACGGGAATACATTGAGTACGTACACATTTCTGGAATTCACTGTGAGTGTTATACAGCGCAGTTGCTCTTGGCCCAGTACTTACCCCTGTGCTGCTGCAGTTTGTGCAGCAATACGTCATCCGCCACCCTTCAAAACAAAAAGCTTGCTGCTCACATGGTGTGTTTACACCCGAGTCCTTAGAAAGGCTGAATGGTAACCTTGACTGTTCTGTGAGTGACACTGATCCAGGAGCGTGAGACATGGTGGGAAGGCACAGGGGATGTTCCAGAAGGGCTGGGATGGCTCTGAATGACAGATGCTGCATCACAAGTGTTCAAAAAGAAAAAAAAAAAAAAGAGACGACACCTCTTGGACGCAGTCTTTACTGTGTTAAGAGCAGACGCACCAGTTGTGCCCAGTGTCACGTTTGTCTCTTGCCCAAGCGCCTTGGCTGCCTTAACTCTGCTTGTAGATCCCCAGAGCAGGGATGAACTCCCACCTCAAGATAAGCAGTTTTTCCAGATTCACTGCTAGGGGCAGAAAAGACGTGAAGAGTGAATGCAAACCTAAGCACTGAACCAGATCTAGAAAAGTGAATGAGAACTAGATCTCTGTATAGTTTATTGAGTTCAGATTCACTTGTCGTTGCACTCTTCATCCTGGTAAGACCCAGGCACTCATTAAATGTGTAAGTGTTTCCTGAGAGGAGCACTTTGCACGTGCTTGTTAATCCTGTTTGCAGTGCTGTGTTACTGGGGTTTGGCTGCAATGTGGAGCAATTAAGAAATGCCTCATCTATGGTTTGTTCCATCTCTTTGTGGTTTATATATTTGCTGTCAGCTCTTTAGGTGTTCAGGTCTGGGTTTTTTCAGATACAAAATGTTAGACACCATAAACTTGTTTGCCTCCTTCATCTCAGTGCAGAATAGAGAAGCTCTCTGGAAATGTGTGTGCCAGGATTCAGACTGAGTTAGGTTTGAGAGTCGGTACTTGTGTGCTCTCTGTTGGAAATGATCAGTGCAACTTAGAATTGCCCCAATATTTTCCCCAGAATTTAATTAGGATAGAATTGTTCTAGTGTTACTCTTTAAAAACAACAACAAAACCCCCACCCAAGCGTAGTTGGGGTTTCATGTGGCTGGTGGAGAATCGCTGTCTGATAGAAAATCGGGTGGTTTGTTGGCATTATTTTATTATTTAATATTTACTGCAGAGACAAAGGCAAATGGATAAACTGGCTAAAGAGCTGCTAATCATAAATCAGTGTAATTTCTTATGAGGAGGTCACCTTAGGACTTGTCAAATGTGTCCAGCTTTGATAATTCATACTACATAACACTGGCCAAGACGAACAAAACCAGAGTGAAATATGTAGTTCCTTGCTGTTCCCACAATCCTCCCAAGAAAAGGTGCTTCTCCAAAGCCAGGCTCAAGGCACCAGAGTTCAACAAGCCAGGGAGTGCTCCCATTGACCTTTCTCGATGTTCCCACCAGCCACATATGATGAATTTGAACCGTAACCACAAAGCTGCACGTGTTCCTGCCCATCAAGGTATGCTAGGAAGGGGCTGATGTCCTAAGAAAAAACAAAGAGAAAACGAAGCTGCTACGGATGCTAAAATATCTATAAATGCTTGCTTTGTGGCCTTCTAAGGAGTGTGCTTATGTGGTTTTGTTTCTCTATAGCCTGGTCATCCAGTGGAGGTTTGTAAACAGAGTCCAAAAGCAAATGAACGCGTTTTTGGAGGTAAGGCTCTTCAGCTGCCTTTTCCCTGCAATGACCCCAGAGTCTGTGCTGTGGTGGGGAGCTCTGCCTCAAAGCACAGGTTCTGGAACACTCATATTTGTGATTTCACAGCTTTACCTCATGCAAGAACATATAATCTTGCCCTGACAAAAACGAAGTCATTCTCTTTCAAGTTTAAATTACTTCAGTGATTAATTTTTTTAAATTAGGGACTCCAATACCCTATATACTACATTTCCAAAACCCTTCTTCACCCTCTGTCATTCGCTTGGGCTCCCTGAGGCTAAAAATCCCCTTAAACACTTCATTTTATGTGGTGTGAGAATTCTAACCTAGCTTTGCTTTCCCTTAGGGATTCACAGAACTTCTTCCTATTGATCTGATTAAAATCTTTGATGAAAATGAACTGGAGGTGAGTTTGTTTAACTGACAGCCAGAGTCAGAGGTCAGTAGTGCTCCTCACCAGAGGATGTGGTGTGTTGTGGGCTCAGCATTCATCACTGGTGCACTGAAAAGGCATCTGCAAAGATGCTTTGTTTCTAATGGGAAGCAAGAGGTTCCTCTCTGATTAATAAATCCATCGATCACCTAAAAGCTCGAGAAGCTGTAATTATGCAGTAAGGTGGCTGAGTATGTGCATATGTAAAGCACGTCAGTCGCTTGCTGAATCAATGCCACTGTGCCTCTGCCAGTCATGTTTTGAGCAAAACACCACAAAAGACGCTGCCAGGCAGTGCACACGTGCTTCACTGGATATAGTGCTTCCCTGGTAAAATGAAGCATCCTCGGCAAGCTCTACTGAAGAGAAGCTCTTCTTTCCATTTGCATTTCTATTTGCACTGCTCAGCCATCTAAAAGGTCAGAACACAAGGCAGAGTGGAGTGGGTGACACAGCACCACTTTCCATTAACACCCTCACTGTTCCTTTCCCCACGCAGTTGCTGATGTGTGGCCTTGGCGATGTGGATGTCAATGACTGGAGACAACACACAATCTACAAGAATGGCTACTGCCCAAACCATCCCGTCATCCAGTGGTTTTGGAAGGTAACATGCTTGTGCTGCAGTGGGCTGAAAGCGAACGTTCTGGGATTGTTCTGTGGAGCAGGTTCTGAAATCTTTGTTCCTTAGGTGCTTGCTGGAGCTCGCACTAGAAATAGACCCGAGATAGGGAGTCCTTGGTTTTATCTAAAGTCTCTTCCAGGCTTTGGGAAGTAAAACACTTCGCTGAGCAGTGTGTGCCCCCAGAAACCCTACTCAAGTTCTTTTACCCCTGTCAGTTTTTCAAAGAGGCATATATTTTTCTTAAAGACAGCCTTATGAAGGCTCTTCAAACATGAGTTTTGGGTTTCTTGTAATGTTCTCATGACCATGTCACGGGTGGCGTGCATGGAGATGGCACTTGTGTTGGTCCAAAAGACTAAGCTGAGGCCCCTCTGCAGCACATCTGATTTTCCGTGAGCCCTGGCAGCCTCTGTCCAATCTTCAGGGCTTTCCTGTCACCCCTGTTTCTCCACCCACCCCATCCCAGGCACCTCGTGGGATGTTGAGTTGCTGACTCAAAGCCAAGCCCAGATGAGCTCTGCTTGTTGCTCATTGCTGCTACCAGAGCCACATCTTTGGCTGGAGAATAAGCCCTGTGAGGAGAAACTGAGGGAATTAGGGTAGTTTAGCTTAGAGAAGAGGAGGCTGAGGGGACATCTCATCACTGTCTACAACTGCCTGAAAGGAGGTTGTGATGGCGTGGGTGCTGGGCTCTTCTCGCAAGTCACAAGTGATAGGATGAGAGGAAATGGCCGCAAGTTGCACTAGGAGAGGTCTGTGGACATTAGGAAGAATTTCTTCACTGAAAGGTTGGTCAAGCATTAGAACAGCTGCCCATGGAAGTGGTGGAGTCACCATCCCTGGAGGTGTTTGAAAGACAGGTGGATGAGTTCCTTAGGGACATGGTTTAGTGGGGAGACAGGTATGGCTGGACTTGATGATCTCAGAGGTCTCTTCCAACCTTAGGATGCTATGATTCTATGATCATATGTGGCCCCATGCCCACTGGAAAAGGTCACTCCATATTCTATCAAAGGAAATTGGGGATGTGACCCGCGTCACATCTTTGGAGTTCTGTGTCTGTTACAGTCTCACAGATCACGTACTGGGTTGTTGGTTTGGGTTTTGAAAGTGCATGCAGTTCTGAAGCACGAGGCCATGACTGTGTCTGTCTTTCTGCAGGCTGTGCTGCTGATGGATGCCGAGAAGCGGATTAGGCTGCTGCAGTTTGTCACCGGGACGTCACGCGTGCCTATGAATGGATTTGCTGAACTCTATGGTGAGCTCCCTTCCAGCACCTTGTGCTCTGCTAGCCTGGCCATATACACTGCCTGCTTCCCAACGGGAATGAGGAAAGCCAGGCATAACTGCAGGTAAGGGCGAGCCAGCCTTTGGCCCCTGTGTGAGGATTCTCCTCCTGGGTGCCGTGAGCACTGGAGAATGAGGAGGCACAGGCAGGAGCAGTGATGTTCCATACACTGTGGGTGTGACGTGCGCGCTCTCCTAGCATCCATGGAAAAGAATTCAGCTGCTAATGGGAATAACTGTGTGGTAAGAAGGGGAGAGTACGTGTAACCAAGCATTTTCATGTGTCAATGTTAATGTCTGAGCTTTGCTGCTTTTGCATTGCATGTCCTCTACGCAAAGGTTGTTGGGTAAAAGTAACCAGCCAACGGATGTAACCAACCACATTCCGACTTGCTGTGATGTAGGTTTCATTAAGGGAGTTCCTACCAGGTGTTTTGTACCACTTGAGAAATCAAGCCTACACGTTATGCACATTAATGTTAAAAACGGCATTTAGGGAGTCTGTGTCATGTCCAGCAATTTAGATTTCTGATGATTTTCATTTTCCACCAGGTTCAAACGGTCCTCAGCTGTTTACAATAGAGCAATGGGGAAGTCCTGACAAGCTGCCCAGAGCTCACACATGGTAAGTCAGCCAGAAAAGCATAACATTATGTCACTTTCTTTACTGTCACACTGCCAGGGATGGGGGAAGCGGTGACTGTGCTTCTCTTGGATGTATTTGAGCTCTAGATCGCACAGCCTTCTGTAAAAGAGTGCTCTCTGGACCCTCCACACGTGTGTCTGTGTGTGTAGGTGTGGATTTCAAAGGCTGGTAGGGAATGCTGGCTGCCACGCAGTAGCAGGATGTAACGTGCAGAATTCCAGGGGGGAGCAAGGCTCAATTCGTGCTGTGCCGTTGCTTCCCACAGTTTCTCCACACTGCTTGTTTTGCCCATTGTGAGCGGCTGCATTACTGGAGTGGGTCAGGGTAGGTGTTCTGCAATAAATGCAAGCAGATGACTCCAAAACAAACTCTTTCCATTGTGGCCTTTCTGATAAAGACTTTCTAATTCTATTTTATCGTATTCCAGGTCACCTTGGCAACTTAGGCCTCTTTAGGAATTACTTGCCTGGTAAACCATGAGTTAGAGAGATTGTCCGTGCTGTATTTTATACCGCAAGAGAAAACAGTGCCTCCCCTTGTAAGGCCAGTGCTGTTTCATTGCCACCTTCCCTGTGTTTGATAAATCTGCCACCTCTTCCTCCTTCTGCTGGAAAATTAAGAATGAATCATAGAATCATAAGGTTAGAAGAGACTCTGAGATCATCGTGTCCAGACGTGCCTGTTTCCCTACTAAACGCTGTCCCTAAGAAACTCATCCACCTGCCTTTTAAACACCTCCAGGGCTGGCGACTCCACCACCTCCCTGGGCAGCTGTGCCCATCCCTGACCACCCTTTCAGTGAAGAAATTCTTCCTAATGTTCATTCTAAACCTCCCCTGGTGCAACTTGCAGCCATTTCCTCTTGTCCTGTTGCTTGTCACCTGCAAGAAGAGACCAGCACCCACCCTGTCACAGCCTCCTTTCAGGCAGTTGTTGACAGTGATGAGGTCTCCCCTCAGCCTCCTCTTCTCCAAGCTAAACAACCCTAATTCCTTCAGTCTCTCCTTGTAGGGCTTATTCTCCAGCCCCCTCAAAAGCCTCGTTACCCTTCTCCGGATGCACTCCAGCCCCTCAGTGTCCTTCTTGTAGTGAGGGCCCAAAACTGAACACAGCACTCCAGTTGCAGCCTCACCAGCGCTGAGCCCAGGAGCACAGTCACTTCCCTGCGCCTGCTGGCCACACTGTGTCTGATACAGGCCAAGATGCCATTGGCCGTCTTGGCCACCTGAACACACTGCTGGCTCAAGTTCAGCCGCTGTCAGCCAACACCCCCAGGTCCTTCTCAGCCAGGCAGCTCTCCAGCCACTCCTCCCCAAGTCTGTAATGCTGCACGGGGTTGTTGCGACCCAGATGGAGGACTCTGCACTTGGCCTTTTTGGACCTCATCCCGTTGGTCTCAGCCCATCGGTCCAGCCTGTCCAGATCCCTCTGCAGAGCCTCCCTTCCTTCAGGCAGATCACAGTATCACAGTATCACAAGGTTGGACAAGACCTTTGAGATCATCGAGTCCAACCTATGACCCAACACCTACACCTGCTCCTACTCCTACTTGTCAATTACACCATGATCCACAGTTCCACCCAGCTTGGTGTCATCTACAAACTTGCTAAGGATGCACTCGATGCCTTCATTGAGATCATTGATAACGATGTTAAACAGGACTGGACCGAGCACTGAACACCGCTTGTGACCAGTTTCCAACTGGATTTAATTCCATTTACCACAACCCTTTGGGCCCAACCATCCAGCCGGTTTTTAACCCAGCAGAGGCTGTGCCTGTCCACGCTGATGGCAGCCAATTTCTCCAAGCAGGATACTGTGAGAAATGGTGTCAAAGGGTTTACTGAAGTCCAGGTACACCATATCCACAGCCTTTCCCTCGTCCATTAAATAGATGACCTTGTCATAGAAGGAGATCAAATTGGTCTGGCAGGACCTGCCTTTGGTGAACCCATGTTGGCTGGGCCTGATCACCCGGTTGTCCTGCGTGTGCTGTATGATAGCAGTCAAGATGATCTGTTCCATGACCTTCCCCAGTACCGAGGTCAGACTGACAGGGCTGGAGTTCCCCGGATCTTCCCTTCGACCCTTCTTGTAAATGGGCGTAACATTTGTCAGTCTCCAGTCCAGCAGCACTTCCCCAGTCAGCCAGGACTGCTGGGAGATGAGGGAAAGGGGTTTGGCGAGGACCTCTGCCAGTTCGCTCAATAGCCTCAGGTCAAGCCCATCTGGCCCCACAGACTTGAGTGTGTCTAATTGGCCAAGCAGGTCTCTAACCAAGTCCTCCTGAACAGCTGGAGCTTCATTCACATTATCTTCCAGCTGAGGGGGCTGAGTATCCCTAGGACATTCCTCCTAACGACCGAGGCAAAGAAGGCATTGAGTACTTATACCTTGTCCTCGTCCCTCATTGCTATTGACCCTTCTGCACCCAGCAATGGAGGGAGAGTCTCCTTTGTCCTCCTACTGCCATTGATACATTTAAAGAAGTTCTTTTTATTATCCTTGACTGAAGTGACCAGTTGAAGTTCTAGTTGGGCTTTAGCCCTTCTGATTTTTCCCCTACATGATCTCACCTCACCTTTGTAGTCCTCCTGGGACGCCTGCCCCCTCTTCCAAAGCTCATATACTTTCTTCCTTTTCTTGAGATCAATGCTAAGCTCCCTACTCAGGCAACCTGGTTTTCTTCCCTGCTGACTTGTTTTACAGCACACGGGGATGGTCTGCCTGCTCTTGTGCTGCCAGGATTTCCTTCTTGAGAAGCGTTCAAGCCCTCTTGCACCCCTTTGTCCTTAAGAGCCGCCTCCCAGTGGACTTTATCAAGCAGCCTTCTGCAGAGTTCAGAGTCTGCCCTACGAAAGTCCAGGGTGGCAGTTCTGCTGACCCCTCTCCTCACTGCCGCAAGAAGTGAGAACAGTACCATCTCGTGATCGCTGTGTCCCAGGCGTCCTCCAACAGTAACCTCTCCCACAAGGTCCACTCTGTTCGCAAACAGCAGGTCCAGTTGGCACCCTCTCTAGTCGGTTCAGTTACCAGTTGTGTTAGGAAGGTATCATCCATACACTCTATGACCCTTCTAGACTGCTTCCTTTCTGCTTGTTGTACTTCCAGTAGACATGAAGGATACCCACAAGCTGGAAAAGCAAGGCTGCTGTTTGCATGAACAGGGCTCAATGCCCTTTTCCTTTGGTGCTGTGATTCTACTCCAGCCACCCCTGCACCGACCCATACCACATAGCCGGTAGCTGTCGCTTCCCCTTTCTTATTTCCCACCATTGTATTTTCCCTTGTTCCAGTGAGTGGGCACAGTAAACACAGAAGGTAACAAAACCTCCCTGGAGGTGTGCAAGGCCAGGTTGGATGGAGTCTTGAGCAGCTTGGTCTGGTGGGAGGTGTCCCTGCCCATGGCAGGGGGGTGGAACTGTATGGGCTTTAAGGTTCCTTCCAACCCAAACCATTCTATGAAAACATCACCACAGAATGCTGAGCTCTGTAAAGCCACAAGTTGTTGAACAATTGACTAAAAGTGTGAGGTCATGGTCCCACTGATTTAATTTAATCCTAATTTATAGAATTTGCAAGTATTGCAGGCATTCAGTGCAGGTCTTTGGCTCCATTCTGTACCAAGTCTGTGGCTGTTTCAAGGTAACGTGTAAAGGAGAACCGATTTTTAGAATGCTAGTTCACAGCAGTGACCTTTCCTTACAGATCATCACTCTATAGAATAAAAAGGTTTATTTATAAAGTACCAAACCAAAACCGGAAACCTACACACATTCCAAAACCAGCCCGGCCTCTTTGCATTTCAATAACCTGCTCGATGTTACAAGAGCTTTTCCAGACCACCTTCTTATTTTCCCCTAGCGGGAAGTGACTCTGTGCCATCAGCCCAGAACCTCTTTGCTGAGCCCTAGGAAAGGAGCCCCGGGACAGACCTTGAATGTTTTCAATCACCTAAAGATGCTGGAGGGGTTCTGGGTTTGGCTTTTTTCCTTTCCTAAGAGGGTTTTAACAAATTCCCACTTCCAGCTCTGAGAGGAGAGCAGGCGCGCAGTTCTTTCTGACAACTCCTAATGGGTCAGGTGGGCTGGTTCAGAGCTCCCTGCAGCGACCACGAGCATCAGTCCAGTTTGCCAAGGCTGCTGTGTAGATTGCTCCCATTTGGACAATAAGATGCATTCAAAATTATTTAATGTTTTCTGTGTCTTTAAAATTATCTGTATTTTGCAACAGATTTTTAAGTGATTCTTCCCCTTTGAATTGCAGCTTTAACCGCCTGGACTTACCTCTGTATGAATCCTTTGAGGATTTGCGGGAGAAGCTCCTCATGGCAGTTGAGAATGCCCAGGGGTTCGAAGGAGTGGATTAAACCACTGCTGTGACCCCCTTCCAGCAAGTTCTGCTTGCACCTTTGCATTTGCCTGGGCCCCGAGTGACTCTGGTGGCACAGTTGCACAGCACCGGCTCTCAGCACAGAGCCTTGGACAGCGCGGTTGCCCAAACCCGGATGTCTGGACTGTGAGCGGTGGCCTCTCCGCTGCTGCCCAGTGGGTGGCCAGCTGCCGCCCAGGAGCTCAGATCACATTTCAGCAGGATTCACTCTATTTATGTTGTGCCTCTGTAGGCAAAGTCCTTAATAAATATTATCCATAATTTCTAATGGCAAGGAATGGGATTAATCATTGACAGGTAGAGCATTACCCTCGTGTTTACTTTTTAATTGATTTAGGCATTTTCAGATTTTACTTCATTACAATTAAATATCAAATACTTGGAAAAATGAGCATTTTTCTTAATTTCTACCAGCCTTGATGCCAGTGTCATTTTTTCAAAGCACACATTGAGCTTTGTGTTCACAAACCGCTACCAACGTAGAAGGAAGCAATGTCAGAAGTTTTCTTGACGTGGGCTGCCATCGAGCACGTTGGTTTCTGTGTTCTGGCAGCACGAACTGGACGTTGTGCTTTGTATAAACATTAGAGTAGGTCCCAGCCTGCCAGATCTCACATTCAGCAAAGCAGCCGCTCACTGCTGCTAACACTGATATGGACATGTTCTGGGGCGTTGGTGTTACTCACGTCAGGAGATGCTAAACCTTTGTACAGCGATTCTGTTCTCCTTTTCACCGCCTGCTGTGGAGACCCTCCAACTGGAAACTGGCACTGTGGAAACAGGTCTGTGTGTCTCCTGTTTGTACGCATTTGCTAACAATACTGAAATAATAAGGGGGGGGTGTTTCTGACTACACCGACTGGAAAGGCACTTTATGTAACCTGGGGGACTCATATCTGGTTGTATCACATGATGTGATTCTGTTCCTCCTCACGGCACACTTCTGGTGCAATACCTCTCACGCCATGGTGCAGTGGCTGCTGCTCATGTGCAAAAGAGAAACCAGAGCGGCAGAGCCGACCCTGTAGATGTGCTCCTCAGTACCGGTTTGGGATGGCTTTTTTTACTTAATCACAAAGGTTTATTTAATATCCACTGCTATCTATCTAATTGATTTTGCTACCTATGACATGTTGCATGCCTAAATTATCATGTCAGAGTTGCATCTCCTTTGTGACAGATTAAAAGCGACAGATTTGCATTGGATTCACTGACAGGACTGGTTACAGCATGACCACAGCAGGTTTGATGTGTGGCTTCAGTCTGGCACACAGTTTGCCATGTACTTACATGGAGAGAGGCTCTTCCCCCACAAACCCGTTTTGCCCTTATGAAGAGGATGCCACCTCAGGCCAGAACAAGTTTTCAGCTCTTGGAGTCGTGCCCTTCCCCTCCCATGCGCCTGATGAGGAGCCACCATGCGCCATCCAGAGCAGCCCGACTGCTGGTGACGCTGTGCTAGGGACACACGGGGGAGGTCACTGTGGCTTCCACATGGGTTGAGCTCGGCTGCTATCCCTTTCTGACCTTTCCTATGTGATGAGTGAGTGGGAATGTGAAAGCAGACAGCAAAGCTGGTGTCCTCCTCAACTTAGCCTGGAAGATTTCTGGTGTCTGGAGGCTCTGCTCATGTCCAGGACCAGGTACCAGAACCTTAACAACTCCTGAGGCTTTTGGGCTGCAGTTTCCCTCAATGCCTCCCCTCGCAGCCTGGCCAAAACTTGCTAAGATGGTCTCTGTTGTAGGAGCAGTCACTGGTATCCAGTTGAACCCTGTGGTGTACTGGAGAAGAGGGTTTCATGTTCAATGAACAGTTCAATATTAAGGGAAACAGCCCTGTCCTTGTGTGGCCATAAGTGAACCAGAGCCAGCGCTCACACGTGAGCCAGGTCCAGTCCCAATGCTGCCCAAAGGTTTTGTTATGTGTAATAATTATCCTGTAAGCCAGCACCATCAGGCTGGGCTATAAGGCCTTCAGACTCAGTTCCTTGATACTGACTACCTGATGGCCAAACCCCTGGGCAGGTAGGCCCCCTCATCAGCCAAGAAGTTGAGGTCTTTTGTGCTGTGACAAAACCCAGGACGTGCCCTTCAGTTTTCCCATAAACTATGAGGCTCAGGAATGGCTCTTCTAACAAAAAGCTGTGGTGCTGTTACTGAGATCCTAAGCTGGATCCCAGCCTTCCCATCTAGGAGTCCTTCTGGAACTCCCAAAGGTACATTTGAAGAAATCTCTCTAGGAAAAAAGGTCTCTAAATGTCATTTACTGAAAACATCTGAACAGAAAGCCCTTCATTGCAGTGGGATAACTACCATTGCGTTGTGCCTTTCTTATCACAGCGCAGCCTTGGGTGCTGACAGCTCACCCATCTAGAGAAAACAGCCCAAAAGGTGCTGTTCAGCTACTTTTTAGTGTTAATTAACGGTAACCACTAAGGTGGTACCTGAACTGTTACTTGCTGGCTCTTAAGAAATAAATAATCCTAGGGCGTGTAGTCTCAATAGGGACCACGGGTTCTGCAGGTGTCAACTCCTGGGCATGGTGAGGCTACTGGATCTGTGCCTTACACGGCTGTAGTGAACATCCCGATCCCATTCCCTCCTGCCTCCTGGAATGGCTGCTTTTCACCTTCCAGGCCAAAAGCAACCAGTAACCCCCAGCTCTTACCCCACGAGTTCTCTTATTTCTGTCTCTCCAATGATGACCTCTCCCTCTGCAACCTTGATTGGGAGGGAATGGTGCCAATGGAGCAGCAGAGGCGGCTGCTATCCAGCGTCGGCCTCACACCACACTGGCCTGGGTGTGCACTAAGATGCACCAACTCCTTTAGCTTTTTAATCACAATTTTCCTTTTGGATGCAGGATTTCAACAACCCCCTCCCTCCAGGCTTCACTCATCTCTTGCAAGGCTTGCCCATGTTCATCCTGCCCCCAGATTTCCCATGTGTCCCAACGGGTCCTGATTCCCAACACCCAGTAGGAACTCTAGCAAGCCATGTTGCCCTGGTCTGTGCTTGTGAACGTAAGTTTTAAACCTGAAACTGAGATTGCTGATATTTCCAAACACACAAAAGTGTCAAACATTCCAGATTCAATTCACTGTTTAATAATAGGGGGTTTGTAACAACATCTCATACTAAAGGCTGTTCAAAACTATACTGAGCTATCTTACAGTTCATTTGGAAAGTA
The DNA here is from genome assembly GCA_033558235.1 of Neomorphus geoffroyi. Classification (NCBI taxonomy): domain Eukaryota; kingdom Metazoa; phylum Chordata; class Aves; order Cuculiformes; family Neomorphidae; genus Neomorphus; species Neomorphus geoffroyi. Next base: position 219,454 of record JAUMJM010000025.1, read on the forward strand.
CTCATTATAATAAGGCTCGTTTTCACTGTTAGTACAGCCTTACATGGTGCTCAGATTTGAGTCACTGTGAGGAAAGTGTTTGTTTATGGCCAAAAAACAGTTCTCCCATTTATTTTCTGAGGAGCAGTGAAGGAAATTGTAGTTTGTTTTCCTGCCAGCAAAAGCTCAATGTGACAAAATGAAGTTGATGTAATGAAATGATGCAACTTAATTAAATATTTAATAAAGAGTTATGGAAGCTACAGCATTTTATACTTCAAATATATTTTTTGTCTAACTGAAGCTTGGTTTTGTTTTGTTAAAAACAAAAATTCCCCTAGGGTGACAACTTGTAGCGGGGCTTCCAAGGCTGGGGCTGTAGCCTGGGGGCCCAGGTGCGGTCAAGTCTATACCAAATCAAACACCTCAGCCACAAACTTCACCTTCTGTAAAAGTGGCTCCCACATTTCTCCCCCATGACTCTCTCTGCAGTCACAAACAGTAACATGTATGATGTTTGCAGCATCCCTGAGGGAAGCTCTGAGCAGGTCCCAGGTCCAGCCTCCTCCCAAATGCACTGGCCAGGGCATGTTTGTCTCTAATGCACTGAGCAATTAACAGAAGGGTGGTGGTTACTCAGTGTTCTCCAAAGAGGTGTCACTAGAGAACACGCAGGACCTGCACACCTCCTGGCTTCTCAGTGCCACCTCCTCTGCTCCATCATCCTTTCCGATACAGGAACCAGGATGCCCCATCAGTCCTGCGAGAGGTTCTGCTCTGCAGTGACCAAAGCAGCACACACTCAAACTTTTCCTGTTTTGCTGTTTCTGAAATCCCTCTGAATGTTCCATGTTCCACCTTTATTTCACATTTTCCATGTTTGCAGCAGAGTCTTCTGCAGCCCAGGTAACATACGTGCTACACACCCCCTGCCTGCAACGAAGTTCAGTTTAACAACACAAGCCTCCACACTGGTAAATTTGTTTTGATTTGCAGTGTTCCAGTTCATAGAATCACAGAATCACAGAATTACCTGAATTGAAAGGGACCCAAAAGAATTGAGTCCAACTCCTGTCCCTACATAGGACACTCCCAACATTCACACCGTCTTTCTGAGGGCATTGTCCAAATGCTTCTTGAATGCTGGCAGACTGAGCGCCATGACTGCTTCCCTGGGGAGCTGTTCCAGTGCTCTGCAACCTGCTAGGTGAGGAACCTCTTCCAGTTCTACCAAGAACAACTCCTTACTCGGCAATGGGGCTAATGTTGCCTTTTCTGTCAATCAGTGTGAGTGCCTCGCTTAAACCACAAAACAGCCCAACAAGAACTCCAAATCCACACAAATGAACCCAATCCTAACCAAAAACTCCTCCAACAAGGCACATTTCAGTCACAAGAGATCACTTCAGGAACATACCTCATTCCTTCTCTGCCAACATCAGCACTGCAGAGAGTTCCAGAAGAACTGTGTTATCTCTTATTCTTAAATACAGAATCTGTAAGTACCAATCTTCCCCCAGCTTTAGAGCATCCCAGGAAGCAGAGCCTGCACACACTGCACTAACACACAAGGGCCTGGCAGCGCACTCCACAACCCCTGCATGGCAGTTTGTGAAGGTGAAGGAAAAAGGCAGCCCCCCCCTACACACACCTCCACCCATTTAAGCAAGCGTCCAGGAGCCCAGGCACTAGAAGAGCAGCAAGGATGGCCAAAGTGGGCAGGCAAAAATTAGGTCTCCTCATATGACCCAGAAACCCAGAAACTGCCCTCAGAAATCTGTTCAGCTTCTCAATAGACAGGAATATCTGTTGGGAGTCAAGATACCAGGAGCTCACTAGTGCTGCCATATGGCTGCTAAGAACCCCACACTCAGCCTGCGAGGCTTTGCAGCTGAGTTGTTTTTATCTACCCTGCCTTATTAATTACTGCCCTGCTCAGCTGTAGCAACACCACAGGGCACTAATTTGCCTTGTATATGCTTTATCCATATTTTCCCCTTGCTGGTTGTACCATGTAGGTTGCGATACCTACATGGATGTAAATGCCTGAGCACAGTTACAGCCAGTAGGTTTCCAAAAAGTAACAAAACCCCAGCAACAGAGGGTGCTTCTAATTCGAAATGACAAATACTTACTGTTTGAAGTTGTTACAGACTGCACACCCTTGCTGCATGCTGTGTGTACATGGCCAGTAAGGCTTTGTTGTCCATAGGAAACAAGCAAGCCAACCAACCAAAGGCCATGTCGATGCATTCAAATCCCAAATCAAGCCCTGTATCCCAGCACTGTTCTTGTAGTGCCTGTAGGAGACGCTGCGGTAACTGTTTGCTGTGAATACACCCCTATTTCCAGCTCAAACTTGCCTGCTTCCTACCTTTCCTTCTCCTGACGAGGGGAAAATCCCACACAACCCAATCCAACCTTTGCTGTCATTAATAAACACAACCACACCAGATCAAATCAGCTGGACAAGTATATGGTTTGCAGATTCTGCCCAAACAGTCCGAGTAGGGCAAACTGCAGTGCTTCCAGCAAACACACTTCCCAACATGAATGCAAGCCCAGGGACCTGCTGCAGCAGTGACAACTTGGTCTTGCACATGAACAGCCACATAATCCATGGATTGTTCCTGGCACCATGGGCAATTCTGGTGTTTACAGCCACTTCAGCACAGCATTTGTGGTAATTTTCAGTGTGAGGGAGCATCTCCCTTTGTTTTGAACATGATGCCTCTTATCACAGACTCATTTAGTTGGAAAAGACCTTTAAGATCATCAAGTCCAACAGTAAACCCAGCACTGCCAATCCCACCACTAAACTCTGTCCCTAAGCACCACATTTACACGGCTTCACATTCATCCCCGTGTCTCTTCAACACCACGGAAATGCCTTTAAAAATTCCAGCCCCTACCCTTTTCTAAAAGCCAGCCTCCCCTCTGCTCCAGAAGCCTTAAGGTCTACCTGAATTCCATGCTGCTCTTTCATTCCAAGGCTGACTCCACATAAACCACACATACATACCCTCACAATGTACCATGAGAAGCGCACACAGTTTGCTAGGGCAGTGCAACAGGAAACGCTCCTGCTCCAAATGTCTCCAAGGCAAGGATCACAAGGATAAATTATCTCAATGATCACCATTATCTTCACTAGGTTCTGATTGGGAGCCTTGTTCAAATTCAATCTATTCATGCTCAAATGTATCTGCTCTTTTCACCCAGATTATCTGCTGCTGATGCCGCGGGTTCTCATTAGCCTGACTGGTCAGACCCTGAAGTTTAAAGTGCAACACAATATAAAGAAATATACATTACAAATATACCAACCTATTTGCATCTCAACCTCATTAAACCAAGTTTTGACTCTACCTCTACGTGCATTCACCTCTGAGAGTATGAAAGAAGAAACAATATCAGGTTACCCAGGCAAGTTAAATTTAGTTTTTGCCTAGCTTTTAGATGTTCAGACAAATTGAAATTACCCTTTTCTGTACTCTTTGGTGAAAAGAGGGGATTCTCCCCCCGGCTATGCTCCGGTGAGCCCTCACCTGGATCCTTGCATCCAGCTCTGGGGTCCCCAGCTAAAGAAAGACCTGGATCCGAGGGCTGGAGCCACGGAGATGATCTGAGGGCTGGAGCACATCCCGTACGAGGACAGGCTGGGGAGAGTTGGGGCTGTTCAGCCTGGAGAAAGTTCCAAGGAGATCTTAGAGCAGCCTTTCAATACATTAAGGGGTCTTACTCAAAAGCTGGAGAGAGGTTTTACCAGGGCCTGTAGTGACAGGACAAGAGACAACAGCTTTAAACTGAAAGAGGGCTGGTTTAGATTGGATGTAAGGAAGAAATGTACAACGAGCTGGGCAGGCCCTGGCCCAGGTTGCCCAGAGAAACCATGGCTGTCCCATCCCTGGAGGTGTTCCAGGCCAGGTTGGATGGGCCTCTGAGCCCCCTGATCCAGTGGGAAATGTCCCTGCCCATGGCAGGGGGTGGGACTGGATGGGCTTTAAGGTCCCACCTGACTCAAACCACTCTGAGTCTGTGGTTCTATGACTTGAATATATTGAGCTTGTTTGACCTCATGGATCGCTGAAAGCTCCTGCTCTCAACTAACACACCCAGCTGTAATGCACACTGACACAGCAAGGTGAGCAATCACCCCTCCCTCAAACAAGTGCGAGTGACTTGGGCAGGAAAGTCACAGCAACTCATGCAAAGACAGGAATGTAACATCTGGACTCTGGTTTTTGGATTTTTACTGCCCAGACTTGCCAGACTAAGCCAGCACAGACGCAGCTGCACAAATTAAAGACAACTTCATTTTGGCTACCTACACACAGGTGGGAGAAACCCGATGTTTCTGTTTGTTCTGCCAATTATTTGGACTAAATCCTTGCCCCATGTTGTCCCCTTCTCAGGCTCAATGTGTGCTGATGGCTGGGTACTCATCGCTGTGCCACACAGCTTTTCTGCATGGGCTTCCAAGCTTGCCTTCACGTTGTGGTAAGCTCAGTTTTCATTCTACAGACCTCTGTCACTCCTGGATTGCCAGAGGACACAACCTCCCCCTGAAATCAGTTTTAAACAACAGGCACACTTTGAACCTTAGCCTAAGGTTAAAAAATGACAGAGCTGGGCACTAGATCAATGCTTGGCAAATATTAGTCGCACGCAGCAGGCAGAGGCTGCTCAGCTGTGCTCGGTGCTGATGCAGAACACCTCTTTAGTGTCAAGGGTTTCTTCACATGGAACAAGAACCACAAACCACTTTGAAGCAGTCAGAGGTTTCGTGCAAGCCTAGGCACCTCCTTCCTCTGCAGTCCCTCTACAGCTCAGGGAACTGAGGGCTACTTGTTCCCACAATGTTTTCCCTGCCTTCCCAGTAACCTCCTTTGCTCCAGTGCTTCACTTCTGTAAACAGCAGCCTTTAAGAAGCTTTAAGCAGTTGTGCTGCCGCATCAGGCATGCAGACAGTTCAGTGTCTCTGATTATTTAATAACAGTATAAATAGAAATTGTGATTGCATGTTATCTCAATGGCTGTTACAACACACACATCTCAGACCCAAGGTCTCCCAGCTGTGCGTCTGGATTTAAGAAAAGAAAAAAAATACGGGCACACAGTTCAATTTATTGGTTCTTTTTCCCCCATTTATAAAGGGATTTGTTATTTGGTAGCAAGGCAGGAAATCTCACCCTGTTGCTCCTTTCTGCCTTCTATTTGTAAGAGCAGCACCAACCCTGATCCAAAGGCTGGCAGGTCACCCAGCAGCCAGGGAGAAAACCCTTTAAGGTGAACTGTCACCTGTATTCACCTCCTTCAGTGGCTGTCGGAACACGGAGACCTTAATTAGCAGCTAAATGTAGAGACACGTATGAAAGAGAGCCAGCACCAGTTCCTCTGAACCTGGAGCCTGGACCTGAATTTGAATCCCTCTCAATATGGATTCCTGGAAGTGAGGCTTTGCTTCATCTCAAGTTTCAAAGAAAGACAAATGAAAGAACACCCCTGCTTCACAAGGAGACCCCTGCCCCCTTGTTGTGTCTTGAAAAGCCAGGCAACTCAGATCAGACCCAGTCCCTGAACCTCTGGCCTCCAATGCCTTCACAGAACACATCAAATCCCAAAACATGGTCTGTTGATAAATACCCAACACACACCAATAATCTGACCATAAACACCTAAAGATTTGTGAAAGATACCTTCATCATCCCAATTTCTGCTTATTCTCACTGCAAATTTTTGTTGTGTGGCTCAGTCTTCTAACATATCAGCACAAGCAGCTCAGTACTTTGTTTTGTTCTTCCTGGCAATAAACCCCAGCATTTTCCACCCCCTTAGGTGCAGGGAGCAGGCAGCACAGAGTCAGGCTTGGCTCTGAGCAGCACTGACTGAGCTTCACTGCAGAGATCCCTTTGTAAGATTACTGTACCCAGCTTTCACTTGGGTCTAAAGAAAAGAGAGGGATGAAGAAACCATGCTATATTCACTCTTAAGCTGTTGCCCACAGTCTGAACACTCCACACCCCTTCCTTTGGCTCATTCGTGCCCAGGACAAGTAACTGCCAGATCCAAGCCCATCACTGATATCTGAACCCCAGAGCAAAAGGACAGACAAAAGCTGGACACAAGCTGGCAATGTGCGCTCACAGCCCAGAAGGCCAACCCTGTCCTGGGCTTCATCCAAAGAATCATGGCCAGCAGGGCCAGGAAGAGGATTCTGCCCCTCTGCTCCACTCCGGGGAGACCCCACCTGGAGCCCTGAGTCCAGTTCTGGATTCCCCAACTTAAGAAGGAGATGGAACTGTTGGAGCGGGTCCAGAGGAGGCCACGGAGATGATCCGAGGGCTGGAGCCCCTCTGCTGTGAGGACAGGCGGGGAGAGCTGGGGTTGTTCAGCCTGGAGAAGGGAAGGCTCGAGGGGGGGCCTCACAGCAGCCTCCCAGTACTGAAAGGGGCTCCAGGAAAGCTGGGGAGGGGCTTTTTCCAAGGACCTGGAGTGATGGGATGAGGGGGAACGGCTTTAAACTGGAAGGGGGAGCTTTAGGTTAGACATGAGGAAGAAATAATTCACTGTGAGGGTGGGAGGCCCTGGCCCAGGTTGCCCAGAGCAGTGGTGGCTGCCCCATCCCTGGAGGTGCTCAAGGCCAGGTTGGATGGGGCTTGGAGCCCCCTGACCCAGTGGGAGGTGTCCTGACCATTGCAGGAAGATTGAACTGGATGGGCTTTGAGGTCCTGTCCAACCCAAACCACTTCATGATTCTATGATTCTATGAATTCAAAGCACTTCAGAGGGCACTTAGAGTAATTCACCACTGCTTCAGAAGCGACTATTTCTTACATTTTGCATTGAGTCCCTCTTCAACCTATGACAGCTCCTACGGAAACACTTCTGGTACAGACTTGCACATCTTTTGCCCTGAAAAGAAATCAGGCAAGCTAGGACAGCACTGGGGTGGGGAACGAAGCCCAGCTGGACAGTGGGGATGAGCAGCAACCCACAGCAGGCTGCTGGGGATGCACTCACAGCCCTCAGGGAGCCAGAGCTCTCTGCACCCACTGCACGAGAGCACCACAACATTTTAACCATGTCTAACAGCAACTGAGGACCAGCATCGGTAGTGCTCAACAGAGAGAAGCAAGACACGTATGACTGTCACAGCAACATGAAGTTAATCTGCAGGAAGATCTGTCATCAGGCTTTCCTGTTGGACAGTTACTAATAAAAATTACTTTTTTCTTGCCTCTTTTCTCTTCTTGCCCCTAAGGCAGACGTATGCACACACACATACCCTGTTATCTATGCCCTGGCATCTGTTTAAATAGCTTTGTTTGAGCACATGTCCATATCCTGAAGGACAGGAGTCCAACGACCAGTCTGTCGGTTCAGCTGGTCATCACCAAGCAATGTGTTTGTCCCTGGCTATCAGTTTCTACTGACGGACCAACACGGTGGGCAGGAGGGTAAAAACACCCAAAACCTCAAGTAATTCAGCAAATCCTTTCACACTGTGAGATGTGATTTATACCCTAACACACAGGGAAAATCCACTAGAGATCCTTGAGAAACTCCTTGAGACAAACCCAACAACAACTGTCTCACTTCCTCCTGCAGCTGGATGTTTGGTGAGGCGAAGCCTTCCCCTTTGACCTCTTCAGCTTTGGTTCTTCAGGAGTACAAGAAGCCCCATGTGAGTCAGATCTCCCTTCTTCACACGCCTTGGCATTCTTCACATTTGGACTGCATGATTTTTTCCAACCCTTTCCCATTATCCCTTTTCCCCACTCACTTCTACACTCCTTTGCAGTCCACCAGACACGTCCCAAGCTGGGCACATGCACTCATGAGGTGCAGCCGACCCAACAGTATCACAGTCGTTCGCCTAGGGCTGTGCAGTCTCCATGTCAGATGGATTTCAAGATCCAGCTGCATTAATCCCTGACCCTACAGCTGACTGTTCTGAGCATGAGGTTGAACTAGAGATTTCTGAACAGCCCTTCCAACCTCAATGATTTAAGATCATATGACCTGGCAGCACAGCTCCTGCTCAGTACTCCTACCAGCTGACATGGAGATGCTGTGTTCTCATTGCTTCAACCAGAACGCACACATGGTTAAAAGACAGAATTCACCCTGCTTGGATGTTTTGGTGCCATTCTGGCCACAGCTTGCTCTCTCAGGAAGACAGCACCACGCAAACTCAACACAGACAATCCCATTTTTCCTTACTGTCACTTAATGCACATCACATCACAGAATGAAGGTAGCCTGCGCACATGCAACAAGGAACACCTGGTCCAGCTACAAGACCACCTCAGGACTGACCAAAAGCCAAACTATGTTGGTAAGGGTATTGCTCAAATGCCTCTCAACGCCTGACAGGCCTGGGGTGTTGCTCACCTCTCCATGAAGCAATGTGGAACCCCACTAGCAAACCACAGCTCTCTAATCCTCCTGAAAAGCCAGACCTTGCTTCCACGGACCATCCAAGAGAATTCCCTCTCCAGCCAAGCCGCTCGTCTGCCCCGGTTGCCTGGCTCTTTGCACAGTGGGATTGACAGTTCCTGTGCAGGGTGGTTGGTAAAACTGGACTAACGCTCGTGGCCCTGACCCTCCAAAGTTGTTCCTGGGGGACACTGTCAGCTGCTCTCTGGGGAGCTTCACGTTTGCTCTCTCGGAATCCAAGGTAGCAGTTCTGCTGAGATTTCTTCTCACTACCCCAAAACTTTTAAACCAACCATTTCACTATCAGTGTAGCCAGGATGGTCACCAACCATCAACCCTCCCACTGGCCCTTCTTGTTCCCAAGGAAGGATGGGAGTGAATCTTGCCCAGCTGGCTTACTGAGTGCTTGTGATGAGAATTCATCATCAACAAACCTCAGGCATCTCCCAACATGCCTGTCACATCAGTGTGATGCTTGTGTCTGGTTGAGTTAAACACCACTCCTAAATTAAAATGGGACTCGATGTTCCACTGGCATTTAAGAACTGTGAAACAAACTGAATCTTGCTACACAAACCACTTAGTTTCATGAATTGCCCTGCAGCGCTTGCTCATTTACCTGGAGTTAACATGGAACACTGGCTTCCTGCTTAGAGGGCAGATAAGCATGATTAATATTTAACGTTCTCAAGACCACATCTATGAAGTAGCTCCAGCAGGCCATCCGTGAGAGTATTGGGCCTTAATTCACCAGCCTCACTGCAAACACGTGTGCATTTTCCCCACCAGAAGGCATTTTTACAACACTAATGCACATTCCCCTCCATGGCAGTGACTGGGCAGCCGCAGCACGAACCCCAGCATAGCACCAAGCAAGGCTGGTGAAACCCAACAGCCTCTGCCACCAGAACAGGTGTCTGGGGACCCAGCCTGGGGACAGCGACTGAAACCGTCCCGAACATTCACAGAGCACAGCCCTCACCAAACACACTCTGAGACACAAAGCTCTGTTGCACGGGTGGACAGCAGCCCTGACGCTGAGGTCCCAGAGAAACCAAGCCCCCAGCACCAACTCCATCTGAGGGAAGGGTTGTGCTCGATCTCTTTCTGAGCCAGTAATGTTTAACAGAGCTGGGCTCCAGGGCGAGGGTCGGCTCTGACCCCGCAGCAGAGCGGTGGCAGTGGCACAGTAAAGACAAGTGCCACCTTTGCACAGTGCTCATCCTGCCGCACCACAGAGCTGCACGGCCTGAGCAGCAGGATAACAGCTGAAGTAAGTGGGGAAACAGCAGCCAAAACTGGGAGGGAATCACCCATCTTCAGCTGGGGACAGGGATTAAGATCTGTGTATGTGGTGCTTTGTGTTTTCCAGTCACAATAAACTTCCTGAGAAGAACATCATGTTTTCAGGAGTGTTCTAGGAACAGCAGGTGAGTTGTAAATTTCATTTCATACAGAATTTCTCCTGCAAGTATAAAACTAAGCAAATTATTTTTCACCTGGTAAGCAAAGAGAATAATTTCTGGATCCCTGAATAATCTCTAAAAGTAAATAACATTGAAATGTATGCAAATTGCATTGTTTTAGACATGGACATGAAAGTAACTACTTTTTACTTGATCTTTATATGAACTCCAGCCTATTTTCCCATAACAAAAATTAATTCCCTGAGATTACTAAACCAAGAGTTGCATGTGTTAAACTGGTTTCCAATGCAACAGGAAAATAACAAGAGTTTGGAAAGCATTGTTCAATTTTAGTGCCAGTAGAAATTTTCAGCTTCTAAAATTAAAAAAAAAATAAAAAATTCAGGCTTCTTCAGCTGAAAATGACTCCTCTGAGACCAAATATGTATCATTAAAAGTAAATCATAGCTTTGATGTACACTTTTAGTTCTGAGAAATGACAGCACAATGCTATTGATGCTGCAGCACAGGGCTGTGGTGTGGCATTATGGGCAATATGGAACATAACCCCTGCAGGGACACTTACAGGCTGATATAGCAGATCCCTTGGTCCTAAAAACCTTACTGAAACATTTCAGCACCATCTCCAAACAAAACTGTTTAAGACACAGATATTTATAGCGGGCATTTGTTGCAAACCAAACAGAATTTCCCCGACTCCTCTCTCCTTTCGGGATTTTCCCCTTTAATAGCAGCTCCTCTTTCACAAGTGGAACTTCATGTCTCCATGTTAGACAAATAAATGGACCACAGTCTGACCAGCAGACTAATTCCTCTTCCAGACACCAATACCAACACAGTGATATACTGAAAAAAGGATGCCTCACATTCCTTTCTCTGAGCACAACACTGTACAACCAGGACAGTGAGTGAGGGCGCGGGAATAGATTTAAAGCTCTGGTGCTCTGAACTGGCATGCGATCACATAGGTGGCTAATTCCCAACATTTGCATCCAATTTCCAATAGCTTAAAAGCAGCTGGGTGCTTTCCTCAGAGAGTTCATGCATTCAGTCACTTCTCCCTACCCAAGGAGACAAGGAACTCTTTGCTTGTGCACTGGGCTCAAGCTCCTTCTGTTGAAAGCAAGCCTACAGCTGCCCAGAGTTGGTGCCAGTGGTGGATTTGTAACAATACACACAAGGAAAAAATACTGTATTGACTGTTCTTGTTTTCATGGCAGGTAGTTCATGGTGAGGTAGAGGATAGGATGTTCTTTATTCTCAAACACCGGCAAAATCGCAGCCTGAAGCTTTGTTGAGGATACTCACTTAAACCCCCCAATCCTTTACCACCTCCAGAGTTGCAGGTCACCACACAAAAAACCCTTTCTGTATGCCACAAATCATTGCCTAGGAGACAGGGTAACAGCCCTGAGTGTAACCGTTACGCAGCTAACAAGCTCACAACCCACCAGGCAGCACAACGCACCCCAGCACTCCAAGAGGGCCTTGCTGCTTGTCACGACTCTGCTCAGCTTCAGTGAGAGCGATGCACCCTTAAACGCGCCTCTTCACAACACTGACAGGGTGTAACAGATCCTCAGCAAGACATCTATCTATCCTCTTCCCCAGCTCCACACACACACCAGAACACATTTGGCTGAGGATCTCTCAACATCTGCATGAGATCTGGCATTCATAGGTACCCTCCAACTCTTCAATGAAAGAGCTCCAGCTGAGGAGGACTCACAAACAAGGGAGAAGATGTCCTTCTGTCTCAGCTATCGGGTCTCCAGTAGCAACACTCCTGTTTAATGTACAGTTGAGCTACCAATGCACTACTGCGAATAATCAGGGGGCACTGAGTAAGGCCTAGACCTTCTAAATTGCTGGGACATGAATGTCTTGTCCAAGCCCATCAACACTGATTTGGGACCACCCCTCAGCAAGATACCTTTAGGAGCTCTGTGCCGCACTGCTCAGGTAGCAGACCGCAAACCCACCGGATTTCAAGGGCTGCATTTGAAAAGGCCATGTTATTCTCTCCTGAATAGCCTCATGCAGGGAGCCTGTCTGCTGTTCCAAATACAAAGCCTGCAAGAGTGGCAGGGACCCAGACACCATTGCATGTGCTCAGGCCAAAACTAGAGGCCACCTCTGATCCCATCAACCACACACTGCTTCTATTCTGCCCTTAGAGACAGTGTGAGGAGGGGAGCCACGAGTCTTCTGGTGATTCACTTCTGACCTAGGTCACATCCCATAGATGTCTGTTTCATAAAGGGCATCAAACCCAACATGTGCCAAGGAAACACCAGCTCCAGCTTTAATTGCCGAGCGCTGGAACCTCAATCATCTCATTACAACCCACAATTAGAAGCCTTACCTGTCAGCTTGCTTCCTCCAGCCCAGCCAGTCCAGAAGATCAGTGTCAGGAGCTACAGAGCTGTTATCCAGTACATTTAACACCTAGTGCCACAGGCAAGCTTCTCCAACATAACAGAGACTATTCTGAAGCCTCATCCACACCGAGTACCACTTGGCAACTGAGAAGCCTCTGAAAAGGTCCCTGCACCACACTCACATCTGATCTTGCCAAAGGGCTACCAGTTCTCTGTTAGTCTGGGCAACTGTGAACTGCCAAGCCGTATTCCACAGCCTGTAAAGCAGCGGCACAACTTCTCAGCTGCAGAGAGAAGCCTAACCCCTCCCCATGGACCCACCCTGGTGCAGGACAGGGGTTGCTTTTAGAGATGGACTAGGAAAGGGATGTTCTGGTGCTGGGCCACACTGGCCAGGATGGCTCTGCTGCTGCAGCAGTGAGAAGGTGCCCAATGGAACAGTCAACACAAACAGGGAACAGGCATCTCAACAGAGACGCCCTGCCCCTTCCAGAATGTTCTGCTGCCCTGCCTCGGTCCCACTCTGCTCCACTCAGACAGTACTGTTGTCCCTCCAAAGGCAGAGGCGGGATGGGGTATTCCAGCTCATTGGGATGCTGGGTGTCATGGATTGAAGCATGGGACCGCTGCCCCAGGGACGCGTGGTGCTCTGTGTCTTTTGGAGGTGGTCGGGCTGGTGATTAACAGATTTCAGGCCACTGAAGTCTCTTCAGGTTCCAAGAAGAGGATTTCAACAGGTATTTTACTTGCAAATACAAAAAATGAGTGAAGTTGCTCATCCTAGTTGTGCTCTGCCTGCTCTGGTTCAGGTGCAGCTCAGGTGGCATTAAGGAAGAGGAAGCGGATGCTGCTGTGACCCAAACCGGTCCCCTCAAATCCACAGTGGTATCGATGGCATCCTGGCTGCTGTGCGTGGCAAACCCTGCCGGTCCAGCTCTGGCATTCCCTGTGCTGCATGCAAAGCTGTCACACAGACACGGAATGGGCAGAGGTTGGTAAGAGGTGAAAGCAAATTAATCCAGACCAGAGGAGGCAGCAAACGCTGAGGGAGGTGGGGAAGGGTGGCTTTTTGAGGGACGTGGCACAGGCCACGGCTGAGCAAAGGTTTGATTTACCATGGTCATAACAATCCTACTGGGATTTGAACTCCAAAAATACTTAGGGCAACAGTTTTGACATGACTTGCCTTTAGTTACTGTTTCACAACTGGAATATCTGTACCCTATGAGTGCAGTATGTCCGTACCTAACGTGGTACAGACGGACTGCAGGCACAGACAAGATCCACCTTTCCCTGATCAGAGAGCCACCTGGAGCACAGTGACTGAGTTCTAGCTAATGGGAGCAACCCAGGCAAAACACATGGAGTGATGGAGTCAAATAACTGCCTGCAGAGGGAGTTTTCCTGCGGGAGGGGATTCCCACCTAGGGAAAATAGGTACCAGTTTTATCTGTCAGCCCTCTGCTCACATCCCACCTCCAGCTCTTTGCTGAGGACACAGATTTCATGGAGGGTACGCTGTCAGTCAGAATTTACATCCTTACTCTGAGAACAATCCTTCATCTGATTCCATGCACTGGAAGTGTCCAGTGGTGAATCGTTATAGGAAATGCCAGGATGGGTTAGGACTGATGTAATGAGTTTGGTGATTGGGAAACTCGTTTACTGAGCCCCAGTTGAAATCAGCAGAGATCACAGTTTCTAGGTTAAATACCTTTGCTCTACTTCATGCTGCTCTAAGTTAATCTTTCCCTGCCCAGTAGTCAGCATGACCAGAACAGGTAATCTTTAACCACTTTTGAGGTCACATCATTTCCCTTCTGTGATCTTGGTTGCCCTAGTGCTACACGCGCCTCACCTTTCTCTATGACATGGTATATTAGTGCTTCCCTGAGTGCTTGTGAAGATGTTGCCCCTTGAATCCTGCAGAAAACTGGGATGAGATAAATAGCGACTTTGCCCACTCTGAGCCCAAGCATACCTGTAGCAAATTGCTCTTGAAAATGAGGTGGCCATATCCTAAACTGATGGATGTCAGCACGGAGGTTCTGAAAGGACCAGGTCACAGCAAAGAGATGAATGCAGTCACATTGCTGGGCATGGGTCGGTTTCCTCTGTAAAAGGATCCGGACTAAATCTTTGACCTGGATTTGTGTGAAAGTTCCAAACCAAGCAAGCTGTGCCCACAGCTGGCAGGCTGTAGCACGACCCTTCCACAGATGAAACACCCAACCCCAACCCACTTTAAGAGTATTGATTCTGTGTTCATTAAAGACAGAGCTGGAGGAAAGCCACCAAGATACGGCTTAAGCTCTCGTACGTAAATGGTGATTGGTGCAACTGGTCTAAGGCTGCAATCCAGGGAAGGAAAACTGTAGCTTGATGTTCACCCTCATGGTAGGTTATTATTCCTTAATCTGTGGAGCTGCTCCGTCACTCTTTCCACAGGGAAAAGGCTCCATTCCTCAGATTTCTATTGCCCTCTTCATATCCTTCACATTTTATACAAGGAAAATGTTAGGAAATAATTCAAATGTTGTCCTTTGTCACCAGGAGCTGTGCACATAAAATGCAATCTCGGACTAATTCAATTTGGGAGGGACTGTTGGAGGTCGCAGGACTCGATCCCTGCTCCAAGCGCTGCCCACTTCAAAGTCAGACTGGACTTCAAGTAGAGATAATTTCCCTTGGGGTCATATCCACATGTTTCCAAGAGAAGGATTTGCCCCCCAGATGAATGTGCAATGTGTATTGCATTATTTGTCCTTGTGTCACCTTTAGTAACAGTTAAACAAACCAGCTCTTTGTTGGTTTTTTTTTTTTCAGGAATTTCCAAATCATCTGCCATTTAATTTCAAAAACTGGACCCAAACCAGTCTGCAACAGCAAGGGATGTTGCAATGCCAGCAGCTTCCTGTGCAGCGCGCAGTGCTTCACTCACCACTGCAGATCCCATCTTGAGGAAAACAGCTCTTTGATGAGAAACTCAGACCCAGAAATACCAAGTAAGTGGTATTTTGGGCAGACCGTGAACTAATTCTGTTACCTTTCTCCTGTGTGCAAATACAAGTCCTAAATGAGAGACTTGGCACAAAGCCCCAGGCAGCACCAGCACCAGATAGAAAGCAGCCCAGGGGCAAAAGGTAAGACATCAGCAAGCCCTGACCATGGGACACTGAGCAAGGAAACCAGCTGTGATTGGTTCTCCTGACACCAGAAGTAGTCTGTCGGAACAGTCGCGGCACAGTTGGGACCCACCACACATGACACCTGTGCACCCAGAGAGCACAGACACACAGTGCTGTAGGTGGTCTCCTTATCCCTCAGGAGTGGGAATGTTGCTGTTCACTTCAATAGATCCCAGGTTTGACTGACATTTAGGGATCACCCAAATCATGATTCACTCCAGAATTTCCTCACCTTCCTCCTAAGGTCTTTCTGAGGACAAAACCCGAGACTTCATGGGTACCCAGCCAAGACTGACCAGTAGCCAACGGGCTCTCCCTTTCGTCCCAGGCCCTGGAATCTGCAGCACAAATTACCACACTTGTAACCTCAAAGCAAAACAAGTCACTAGGATCGTCCTCACAAAACTCTTCTCTAGGTTTCTCCAACAGCACAGTCTAGGGAAGCTGAAACTCAAGCGCGTGCTCTTTTTTGTTTCCTGTCTCATTCAGCTCCCCGCTTCCCTGTGAGCATTGTTAATTTGTGCTTTGTGCTAATTAAAGTGTTAAACAAAAGTGGAAAAGGGTAGAGTGAAGCAGTCAAATCAGCAACATTAAGCAAATAGGTTATAAAAAATGTGTCTTTAAATCCCTGAGAACTATAAATTCTCATGTTTTCTGTAAGAGGAAAAAACCTATTCTTGCACTGTGTCTGTAGTGATGAGACTGCTAAGAACCTACAAAACCAGCTTTGTTGTTGCACAGAAAGCACCCTTCTGTGCGTTCTTTTCTCCATGGCTGCTGACACTTGCTGTTTGAATTGCTGGCGTAACTGAGATTGGAGCAACACCAGCATCAAAACCCAGCATTTTGGGAAACAGCACGTTAGGAAACAGGAGGAGGTAGTTCTTGCCCTGATGAATTTGTAGTTCAAATGCACAACAAACTGCAGGAGAAAATACATGCCATGAACTGGCAAAGATGAGGTAGTTCAGGTTGTTTCTATTGTGCAGAATTGTGCCATGTGCTTTAATCCACTCGGGTAAGACCCTTCTACCCAGAGGAGAGCTGCAGTCCTCAGAGCTCACAGACGCTGGCCTGTTCCACCCGACCCAGCAGCAGTGAAGGGAAGGTGCATTAACACAGACAGAGGCTGCATTAGTGTTCTGCCCAAGGTCTGGCTGTACTAAAGCTGGAAAGCAAGGAAAGAGCAGACTTGACTTTGTAGTGGTTTTCTGCTGCCAGACAGTCACATTCAGCCATAACCAGTAAAGGGACCTGGTTCCTCATTTTTGTGAGGTATTATATTGAAAACTTTGCTGTTTCTTAAAATAACAAGATTGCTTTTAGTTTAGACTGTTACAAAATACTTATGTTCTAATGGAACAGAAGCATGGCAACGGCAGTAAGCCATGAAACACTCATTAGTTAACTACCTTGAAGGTTATTGTACCAAAGACACAACTTTAACTTCCATTTAGAGAAATCTCAGGTTCAAATCCCATTCTAGCCCTCACAAAACCATGATATTCATCATGCCCTAAATCCGGGGTTTATGCGTGGCCTGGATGTTGATTATCTGTGTGAGGTCCTGAAATGCATTTTTAATTCCTGGGTTTGCCTTTGGTGTTCAGACAGGCTCAATGGAAGACAGACTTTTTCCTCTGTCCCACAGGTGTGCTGGAAAGCAAAACCCATTAAAATGTGACAGGCTCTGAGAGCTCTGAAAATTCCCATGCAGAAAAGACAGAACACCTAAATATAAAAATGAAGAAGAGACTGGCAAGATCCAGCAGCATCCCACTCCTCAGTCTGCTTGGCTAAAGGTGAACGGCTCTATGCAGCAAGAGCCGCTTCCCTCCCCCAGATCAATATTTTAATATCACTTATCAGAAAGAGAATGAATTGTTTACTTTCAAACCCCAGGATCCCATAAAGGGCGAGGGAGAGGTGTCCACTACAAACACAGGCTTTCAACAGTGGACCAAACCACTGCTGGGGACGAGTAAAAGATAATCAACTCTCTGCAGATCCGAACATGGTGACATTCAGCAAGATGTGGTGCAGGATTGCTTGGTCCTGACGAGCCCAAGGACAATCGTGAAGCAGCACTGTCAGATGGTGAGTGTCCTCCTGGGCCTGGCTCAGCTGAGGAAAGGGAATGCTAAAGTATACCAACAAAAATAAACCTGTGCAGGTGAATTCTGGATGCTGAGCACTTCAGCGTGCCAAAATACCTGCAGTACTGGTGGTCTGTCTAATATAACAGGATTTAATGTCCGATACATAGTGATTTCTGCCAGCACTTTGAAAGAGACAAGGTTTTATTTTGTTTGGGTGGGCAAGTGCTTATTATTTAAAAAAAAAAGGAGTGGTGGGGAAGCTGCCTTTAGACTTCACCAGGGTTAAGGAATGCTTCTAAGTTTGGATACACAAAAACGACAGGTTCTGTGATCCAGCAAGACACATCCTGAAAAACCCTCTTGTTCTTTGCAATGATTTGCTCAGCTGGAACATTCTGAATGTTCTTTATACAAATGTCAAGGAGGAGGAAAAAGTGGCTTTCCTTTCCTCTGCTGCTTCTACTTTGCTTTCTCCCTGTAACTTTCCCATTGTTTCTGGTTTTTTTTCTCCACTAAAAACTCGTGGCCACTTCTTTCTTTCACTACCTTTTGTCTTGGAAATATTACTGTTGAGTTCTGGCAGCTTCCGTGTCACTGTGGAACTGTAAAACCTGCTGCCTGCAGCCACCTCCTTTGCCTGCCTCTCTGCTGTCACATCTATTTCTCGGTGAAGTCCAGAGGTGCTTCTGCAGGGCTCTGCCGTGCTCTGCACTGCATCTGCCAGGGGCTGTCAAGCTTCTCCTCAGAGAATTTATTTAGAGTAAGATTTTGTCTGACCTTTTGTGCTGCAGAGGCGAAGCTGAGTGAAGGGGAAACCACCAATATTGTGATGAATGAGAAAGCCATGTACAGTGCTCACGTTCTGCTGGCATTCATCTTTGTCACCACTGGCCAGAGCCTCATGAACCTCAGGTCTGCAGCTGCAAGCTGCACCCTGACCAGACAGCCCATGTTCTGGGTGTGACTGTGTGCTCGCCAGCATTAACTCAAAAGGCTCAGTGCCACTTTGATGCACAGCCTGCGCTGCAGCTCCTTTCCAGCCTTTAGAGAGGACTCCTTTGGTTGCACAGTGACCTGTTTCAGCCCTGCCCAAACATTTCTGGGCTTGCTTCCTTGACAAGGAAGGGAATGACAGAGCAGCTAAACTAACCACGGACCAGCAGTCTGCCCTGGTGACCAGCCAGTGAAGGATCCTTTTGCTGGGGTTCACCAGCCAGGGGCCACTGGAACCCCGCACACACTGCCAGGTCGTGCTTCCACTGAGGCATGAACAGATATACTCACAAACCAGTAGTTACACTGGGCCAGAGCCCTAATGAGTCTGCACCAACCACTCAATGCCAGTTGCACTAGATTATATTTAAGAAAAAGACATGGAGTTAGAGCAAAAGTAAAGGATTGGAGAGGAAATTCATGTTACATTGTTCAATGTGCTGGTGGTTCAGGGGATTCAACAGTGCAGGCAGCCAGCTGGTTGTGTCCATTAGTGACTCTCTCCACCAGCACTTCAACTCTTGATGCTGTAGAACAGAGTGGGCTAAATCCAATGATCCGCATGTAAAGGTCTGTGTTTGGAAGCCCTGTGCCCTGATCCTTAGGCATCTCCTGCTACAGCTCCTTCCAGTGTCTCACACCAGGGCTGTGGGTTTGGCAGCAGCTCTCAGCCTGTCTCTCCTCTGGAGAGCAGATCCTCTTCTGGACCATTTCCTTCAGAGCACCACATTCCACTCTCCACAGGCTCCGGCACTTCAGCTGAGCTGTGCTGGCCCACAGACCACCTCTGGACCACAGCATGCCGCAATTCCGGCCGGGACTGTTTCCCTCTACTCACCAAGGCTCGTACTTACAGTGGTCCCAGCCAGTACCGACGGTGATTTCGCTCCGTAGCTATACCATTCCACACACACACCTCTAGCATTTGTTTGCCCAACAGCTGATGGTAGTGATTTGTGCCCCTCGTTTCCCAGCTGGAATGCAAGATGGGAGCGCCGACATCAGACTGAGAACAGAGCGGTGATGTGAAGGCTGCTCATGTGTGTGAGGGACACAGCACCAGGGCTGAGAATTAGGAACGATAGTGAATGAGACTGAAGGAAGGCTAAGACAACGTAGCCAGCCCAGAAGACCACTGGAGAGTCTGGGTCTGTTACAAGTGGGTGGCAAATGGTCCCAAAAACGTAAAAATGAAAATACATTTTGTTATCGTTTCGGATCTTTCAGGGAATTTTTCTCTCCCTTGCCAACATAGGGGGGCTTTAGGACCCAGGAGACATGCAAGGGGCAGGGGGAGGGCGTTTCCGGGGGAAACCGGGGCAGAGGTCGTTTACATTTAAACTGAGACAATTTACTGAGCTTAAAAAAACTGAGATGGATTGTTTAAAAGTGTTCTAGCACAGCTCTGTCCTCATCTCTTGTCACAAAGACAACTCCATCCCCTCCCCTGGTGCTTCTAACCAGGCCGTCAAGCATTCTTTTCTAAGTCAGAAAGTTTCAGTTTTTCAGTAGCTACCAACTCAGCACATACAAAATCTACCCAAATTCACACAAAAGGTTCAATGTACTCTGCTCTCCTTGAAAGACTTACCATTTCCAGGGGGAGAAAGGAATTCCACTCTGGAGTCTGCCTCTTCTGATTTTTCCCTTTCTTTAAGTTTGCAGACTTTGTTACATTTATTCATTAATTACCAATATTATTTTGTTATTCCTATTCATGAACATTCCCTAGCTGGCTCGCACCTTCACAAGGTACACGCTGTCTACACAGGTCAGTTTCTTCCAGTTAATTCCCATATGATCTTGCACAGGTAATCAGACACTGGCAATCACACACCTTATAGACCGAGGATAAAGGAGGCACACAGTAGAGTAAGATACAAAGGCTACTCCTGTTCACCCAAGCTCTGGATTCTAGCCTGCCCTCCTTGTGCTCCTCTTTCTCCGTTTTCTCTGCCTCTCTGCAGCGTTCAAATGCGATGAGGTCACACAACTAAGTGTCCATGGCTTTACCAATCCCCGGGTATCATGTGGCCCCAGGTACAGTTTGTGCTCCTGGTCCATGCCTGATGAACGGGATCTCTCAGGGGATTTTCTGTATTCACTGAGGATGTGCAGAAACACTATTACATGCGCAGGCTAAAAGCACACAGAAACACGCTTTGTCCTGTTAAACTGAAAAACCTGGACTGGCAAGAAATGAACTCCCTGGGACAGTGTACAGCAGCGACACCACTGAACTCGCTGTGGCATAGGTATTGGCGTGTCACATCGACTAAAGCAGGGGACATGGGACCAGGAGCACAGACCAACCTTCTGCCTTGCAGTGGGCTCGCTCTAAAATGCTGGTAAAAACAAGCATATGTAAACCAAATAAAAACTTCAGCATCACGGTTCCTCAGATCTGATGTAGCTCTATAAGGTCAGGTGCTTGTTCTGAGCTGTCTCCATCCATGAGAAGGCACAGGTCCTTGCAGAGAATAGCTCATCCCCCCTGAACAAACTCATCTCTGAGGACAGGACTGGTTCTTCTCTCAAGGTGCCAGTCCATCTCCTTGGCCTGTAAGGGCATGCTAAAAGCTATCTGGCTTTCAGGTCACTACAGCTGCTGAGACACAGCATCCCCTTCCGAGAGACCTGGAATCCTGTCTCCCGCTTCTGTGGTGCAAATGTTGAGGTACCACGTATAAACACACATAAACACCGTCTTTGCTCTGTGTTCTGCAGGTGTTCGAGCCCCATGCTGAAGGCTGCAGTGTATGTACATGACTTCTTCCCCGGACTAAGGTATGACTGCTGCCAGAGCTGTGGAGTGTGACAATGGTGTTTGTGTCCAGGCTATCAAACGCCATTATCACACTAAATAGCTACAGGCAGACACAGCAGCAATTAAGAAAAGTACGTGATGTGTAGCAACAGAGTTTCCCCTCATGCTGGGAAATAAGGAACCTCATTACCCGTCGGGACAACTCCACTCTTTCCTGTGTAAGGAATCCCACAATCTGTGGGAAATACAGTCTGCTACACACACCTCTAGACTCCCATCATCCAGCACACGATGGAATCATCGTTGCAATGGCATCACTGGGAATGTGGATTCCATTGGAACCAGTGGGGCTGTGATCATCCCTGAAAAACTAGGTCAGATTGGGATTCTCTTTTCCTGCTGAACTGACCAGGACAACAGAAAACCCAAGCCAACTAGCTGATGTAGGGAAACTCTGGCTTTTGCCCTGGCACCAAATTAAATATGTTTAGAACACTAACTGACTGAGATACGACATCTTTCACACAGAACATCTCCCAATATTTTGATAAAAGCTATTACCTCTAACTTGAGCCATCATTTATTCAGGTCTCCAATGGTTTTGGCTTTGTTCCCTCCCTTGTCACAGCCGTTTGTATGATTTCAGTGCCACACTCAAGTCTGTTCTCATACACTCTCAATGTTTTGGTTTGGAAATGGTTGCAGTTTCCCATAGGAATTCTTCTGAAGACCACTGTAAACAGGAATCATCTTTAGGAACCAGCAAAGGGCTTAATGAAAGCCAGGCACTAACACTGCACTGAGGAGCCTAAATCCCACCAAACAACCCACAATTTAGGCTCCCACAATGTTGTGCTCCAATTCGCAATGCAAGTGGTAACCTTAACATTCACCAGCATGTTCCAAACCCCATGTGTCCTCTGACTTCCAGTGCTCATACCCAGGCACACAGAACAGGAAGCTTACTGCAGCTGGGATGTGCAGAGAGCTGCTGGAAGAGAGCAGAGACAAATACGTGGAATTCATCATTTATAGATTACACTCTATTCCCATGTCCAACCAGTTTTATTGCACAGTGCTTCCTATCAGATTGTCTTGAATGAGTTACTTCATTTTATTGCCTAAACCTTGTTTTGTTCCACAAGTTATTGCCTTGGAACAGTCATTAGCAATGCCTATTGCTGAAAATTAACAGAGAAACAAGAATGGCGTATATTGAAATTGAGTTCCAGTCTAGATAGTTTTAAAAGAAGGAGGAAGAAGATAGACCTGGCTGCCTACAGGAAGAAGAAAGACTTTTTTGGTGCTTTCTTACTTCTTCCAACCCTGCTGTCCCAACCAAACATCAGGTGCATTGACAGGGAAGGTAAAGGAACAGGGGCAATGGCAGAGAAGGTGGAGGGGAGTTGGGGTGCGACAGTGGATGTGGCAGCAAAGGGATGAAGCAGGTGGTACGAGAAGCCGAGCCTCTGAGCAAGGCACCAGCTAAGCAGATGGTCATTTGCCTGTTCAACAACTCCTTTTTTTCAGATCCCTTCTCTGACTGCAGAGAGAACACACCGGTATCCCCGATCCCTTTTGCATCGTGCTGAGGGACATAAAGTCTCTTTGGAGAGACATGAGCCAGATGCTTATCTCCTGCTGTCCCACTTCCCTGACGTCACCCTGCCAGTACCTCCTGCACCCCTTGGCCTCCTCTTCCCTGGCCAGTTGTGCTTTCAGGAGCGATGAATCTTAATCTTGGTTAGCAGATAAAGCAGGAATGGATGGAGAGAAATATCCTGCCGTTATCCCTCCCTCTGCTGTTTCCTGTTACACAGGATGCCCACTGAAACCCATCTGTGTGGCACCAGCCTGTTGGTGTGTGCCAGAAGGCTTTCTGCTGGGCCCTGATGGCAAGTCCATCCCAGTGGGCAAACAGTTCCTAACCCCTCCCTGATGCTCGGTGGCAGGACAGCAGTGTAGATAATCCTCCCTCTCTATCACTTTATTACTACTGTGCTCTTAGAGCTCGAAAATGAGTTGTCATTTACCGAGGCTTTCATTGGAGAACAACATGACCCTTACAGCACCCACACAAGTATCAGAGAGACTGAAGTTCATTGAAGGGGGAAAAAATTAGAAATTAAGGCAGAATGGAGCTGCATCCCTGCTGCTCACAGTGAGGTTACGTGGAGTTCTGCTGCGGGAGGGACACTGAAAAGTTCCTCCATGTTATTTCTCTCACTACGCAGTATAAGGAAAGGAAACACACTGCCTCCTTTCTAATGGGGCTCTCCATCCTACATCTCCTGGAGGTGGAGAAATAGTCAAGGCACAGCACTCAGCTCCTTCTGAAGTCACGTGCTCTGGAGACACAGGACCAAGCAATCCATAAAGCAGGCAATGAATGAGCACTGGGAATAGGGATCGCAGTGCTCCAACCATCTACTCATCCAAGATCAGTCAGTCAAAGACTGAAATCCCAGAACTCAGCACTCTAGCTTGGTTCATTTGGAAACCTGAAATGAAGGATAATCTGACTTCCATGGCAAGGGTCTCTCTTCCCGCATAGATTAAACACTGCAGGCATTTTGGTTAAAATCTTCTCAAGTTTCCAGCTTTAGAAGAAATTCCTTGCCCTCCAGAGATACCTCCCAGTATTCCAGGACCAGGCTGGCTGCTGTCTCTGCCTGCTGACCTTCTTGGTGTGGGTGAGACTGTTATTCAAGTTCTCAAGCTGGAACCAGCACCTACAGCCGAGTCCCAGCCACTGTGCACTGTTTTTCCAAAGTGCAAGCTGTTTCCTGAATCCAAGGGGACTGGTGGACTCCAAGCCATCCAGTGCCACCACTGAACACTGCTGAACATGCAGGTGGCATTGCCAAATGTCCTTAAGGTTCCATGTCAGGTGAGGCCGGATTCCACATAGCAAGGGACTTCTAAGCATAACAGACATTCTGTGGAAAAAGTGAGTTACGTGCCCAGTATTGAGTGGATATGGACTTCCACACTGAAACACCTTCAGTGTTTTGACAAAGAGTACCTCTGCAGCTCCTAAAAAACGCCAAAAAATAGATAAAACTATAGGACACACACATCTCAAACCCAGTACCCACAGGCCACTCATGAATGAACAAGAAGGTGGGTCCTGCAGAAGCTTTACTGGCTCTGCTCTGGAGTGGTTCATCACTGTTAGTCTGTGTGATAGCATTTAAATCACAAAGCGTCAGCACTTCAGCCTGAGCAACAGCGGTGCCCGGTGAAAAGCAGAACATTTTAAAACTGCTGTCAGGACATGGTGCAATCCACTCATTCTGCGTGTGCTTAATGATACTCATTAATACAATAACACAACTGCTGGTAGCAAGAATTAACCTCCTAGGGCTCCTTTAAAAAACAGGTTCCAGTTTCTGCTCTGCTGAGACTTGTACGCACATTTACTTCTCTTCGTCACAAACCAAATGCTTTGGTTCCCTTATGTAAAAGGCAAAAACCAGACTTAGGCTCAGATTAAAGCACCGGAGCTGTTTCTCCCACTTATCTCAATATACCATTGAATCCAGAGCCCAATCAGAACACCGCCTGCATGCACGGCGTTTTGCTTTCCCTGTTAAAACTGTTCATATCCCAGGCCATAAGTTCCCTCAACTTTATCCCTCGGATTCTCCCCCATCCCACCTGGGACTGAGCAAGTGGCCCGGCAGTGCGCAGGTGCCAGATGGGGTTAAACCCCGACGCACAGGCACATGAAGGTAACTCTCAGGTGAATCCTTCCCCATCCATTGAAGCCAGCCAACATAAACAGGACCACACTTTCTTCTCACTGTCACTCAGTCCAGACCTTTGTACAAGGTTGAGTTTAGTTTTCAGATGAAAATACTTCCTTACGTAGGGTACAGTCATTTTCTGCAACAGCATGACCGAGGAAGGCAGAGTGCCTGGTTAACAGTGCACAAAGAACAGCAGTCATTAGCAATTTAAAAAGTCTGACATGAAAATTCAGGTATGGACAGACAAAGAGTCTGTTGATCACCATTTCTCACCAGTTTTTGCCATGCATACGTAGCTCTTGCTGTGTCAGGGTATCCACACTTTAACCTCCTTTTATTGTGACCTGGAGACATCTGTAAGGAACTGAGGATGTTCCTAGGCAGGGCCAGCACTGACAAGGTGTTCCTGGCACAGAGCTCCCACCTGCTGGACAGGAAACAAATGAGAGGCACAGGCTCAGTTCTCTGCTCCCCTATGCTACACCAAGAGCATTCAAGTGCCACGGCAGAGCAAGGCTTTAACACCTGTCGAGGTGGATTTAATCTGAGGGAATCAGCCAAACATTTTCGGCTTTTGGGAGCTATTAATGTATAATTATTTCAGTGTAATTGCACTTGTAGCTGAACTCAACGGCAACGACTGAATTTGAACAGAATCGTGTGACATTATTAGAACTGGAGCTTTTGTTCTACTACAGAAAATGACTGCTTTACATCAGAGCATTGCCAGGTTTTCCTATTAGACTTCCCACTGACAGAAATTCAGAAATCATGACTCCCACAGTGCTGTAATACATCAGCAATCTACTACATCTATTAACAAACAAAATAGGTTCAATAAACTCTGGAGCAGTGGAGATGCATCCATTTTTGCTGGATGCAAGTCTATTTAATCCAGATACGATGGCTTGTTATTATACAAAGCTCCACGGATGCATTTACTCTGTGAGATCAATGAGAAGAGAATGAAGATTAGTTTTTGATTACAGAAGTCAAGCCTAACTGGAAGAAGAACGAAAAACACCAGACCCATTATACCAGAAATGTAAGTAGTCACCTGAGTTCTTCACTAGCGCTCCCTCAGCAGGCTTGATGGACAGTTTTCCCCAGAGAAGAACATTCCAAAAGATTGACTTACGCTCACTGCCAGAGACAAGTATGCCACCATCCTTTCTTTGGAAGGCAACACAGAGCCTTTTCCTTGTGGTGTGTTCCATGGACACCCGGTGCATGAACATCCTCATTCAGATCCATGCTTTCTGCCATGCTTATTTTGGCAAATTAAACAACATTTTCTCCAGGTTTTGATTAATGAATGGGGAAATAGTCCTGATTCAGTCCTGCAAACAACTGCAGGATGGAACCATAGTCACAGATGGGTGCTCCAAAACCCAACTTAGCTTAATCCCTTGCTCCAAGCCCTCCATCTCCCCAGATAATGTTCACTGTCTCTGTGTCTCCTCAGCATTGAACACACCAGGGACATCACAGTATCACAGTATCACAAGGCTGGAAAAGACCTTTGAGATCATTGAGTCCAGCCTATGACCCAACACCAACACCTACTCATCATCGAAACCATGGCACTAAGTGCCTCATCCAATCTCTCTTTAAACACCTCCAGGGATGGTGACTCCACCACCTCCCCAGGCAGCGCATGCCAATGGCCAATCACCCTTTCAGTAAAGAATTTTTTCCTAATATCGAGCCTAAACTTCCCTTGACGAAGCTTGAGACTGTGTCCTCTTGTTCTGTCACCAGTCGCCTGAGAGAAGAGACCAACCCCTGCCTGACTACAA
Organism: Neomorphus geoffroyi; assembly: GCA_033558235.1. Taxonomy (NCBI): domain Eukaryota; kingdom Metazoa; phylum Chordata; class Aves; order Cuculiformes; family Neomorphidae; genus Neomorphus; species Neomorphus geoffroyi. Next base: position 246,281 of record JAUMJM010000025.1, read on the forward strand.
CCTCTTTTAGGCAGTTGTAAAAAGCAATAAGGTCTCCCCTGAGCCTCCTCTTCTCCAGGCTAAACAACCCCAGCTCCCTCAGTCGCTCCTCATAGGGCTTGTGCTCCAGCCCCTTCCCCATCCTCGTTGCTCTCCTCTGGACGCGCTCCAGCATCTCCACATCTTTCTTAAACTGAGGGCCCAGAACTGGACACAGTATTCCCTAGTCCTGCTGGCCACACTGTTCCTGATGGAGGCCAAGATGCTGTTGGCCTTCTTGGCCACTTGGGCACACTGCTGGCTCATGCTGAGTTTCCTGTCCACTCGCACTCCCAAGTCCCTTTCTGCCTGGCTGTTCTCCAGCCACTCTGTAGAAAAGGGATCAGAAATATGAGGTAGCAGAACACTTAAGAGCGGAAATAGGAGCAAACTTCCTTCCCACAGATGCTGCATGCCATCATCGCATGGGTGTTTCTTGAGTGACCAGAAGCTGCCTGCTTTGGAAAGCAGGAACCACCTTTCAGCTCCGACATGACGGACAGAGAGGAGCACTGGCCTGCGAACACCCGTGTGCAGCAGCCGCGTCAGGTGAGCCATCCTTGTTTGTAGCAGTGCATGAGGGAGTTCCAGTTCAGGCTGTACCAGGCATCGAGCTTTTACACAGGTTCTCTCATCGTCCCTTGGCTGTGATGAGCTGGGGTTACAGGGCTGCGTTACACCGTTCAGCTCACTATGAGAAGTTAGGCTCCAGAAGAACCGGGAAGACCTGTGATGACCTCTCCTTCCCACTTGGCACTCTCTGCTGATGGAAAGCTGTTGGGAGCACAACAGGCGTTGAGACCCTCTCCCACCACCACTGAGCCGGACCCCCCAACACCCTAACGGCTCGGCCCCTGCCCAGGTGACCAGCTCCATGCCAGCCGCCGGCCATTAGCATGCACACCCCTGGCCAACCAACGGTTCCAGCTCCAGAGTGACAGAGCACCCAAGATGCCCCATTCCCAACATCTGCTCTTCCCACAAAAACCATCCAGAAACTCAAGCAGCAATAAACATCACTAGAGTAGAGAATTCCAGGTTCAACTACGAGCGCCTGCCACACCTCCGTCAGCTGCTTTTGAGTGCTGCTCCACAACTTCTGCTCTCTGTATCTTCCTACCTCTGCTCTTCTGTGATGCTTCAGACAGGTATTGGTTCCTGGCACCAGGAATAAAAAGCCTGGCCACATCCAGTGTTTGCATTCCATGTCAGGCACTGGAGGCCACGCTTTCAACTTCTGCCTCCAGCAAACTTGTGGCAGTGCCCTGACATGCACAGTTTCCTGCCCCAGCTGCAGGTCTCCATGTAAGCTACACTGAAGAGAAAAGGAGCACAGGATATTCTTTCAGTTCTAGTATTCTGGATCAACAGGGCCCCTGCAGCAGACAGGGGATGGCCCAGGGCACTGGTCACATTCCTACACTGCTCTTATCCCAGCTGAAAATGCTGCCAGGCACTGAAACATCCTCCACATCTAACAGTTTATTCTGGGTGGCAGTGTTTGGCAACACTCAGACTCTGAACCTCCATCCTACAATCAGACTGGTGCAAGCAAAACTCCATGCTATGGAGTTAACTGCAGACTTCAGAATGCTTGTATGGAAAGCAGGGAATTCTATGGAGAATTACAGAAGCTGCCTGTCCTTAACCTGCTGACATCACTTTGTAAGGACCTTAAAGATGCTGGCTAACCTCGGGGGGCAGAACAAGGATATGTCCAATCATGAATGGCTTTGTCGTATTAAAATACATGTCTGCTGGAAGTACAACACAGCAGAAAGGAAGCAGTCTAGGAGGTTCATAGAGTGTATGGATGATAACTTCCTAACACAACTGGTAACTGAACCGACTAGAGAGGGTGCCAACTAGACATGATGTTTGTGAACAGAGTGGGCCTTGTGGGAGAGGTGACGGTTGAAGGACGCCTGGGACACAGCAATCACGAGATGGTACTGTTCTCACTTCTTGGGGCAGTAAGGAGAGGGGTCAGCAGAACTGCCACCCTAGACTTTCATAGGGCAGACTCTGAACTCTGCAGAAGGCTGCTTGATAAAGTCCACTGGGAGGCGGCTCTTAAGGACAAAGGGGTGCAAGAGGGCTTGAACGCTTCTCAAGAAGGAAATCCTGGCAGCACAAGAGCAGGCAGACCATCCCCGTGTGCTGTAAAACAAGTCAGCAGGGAAGAAAACCAGGTTGCCTGAGTAGGGAGCTTAGCATTGATCTCAAGAAAAGGAAGAAAGTATATGAGCTTTGGAAGAGGGGGCAGGCGTCCCAGGAGGACTACAAAGGTGAGGTGAGATTGTGTTGGGAGAAAATCAGAAGACTAGAACTAGAACTAGAACTAGAACTAGACTAGACTAGAACTAGCCCAACTAGAACTTCAACTGGTCACTTCAGTCAAGGACAATAAAAAGAACTTCTTTAAATATATCAGCAGCAACAGGAGGACAAAGGAGACTCTCCCTCCCTTGCTGAGTGCAGAAGAGTCAGTAGCAAGGAGGGATGAGGACAAGGCAGAGGTGCTCAACGCCTTCTTTGCCTCGGTCTTTAACCCCAAAGAAGGAAGTGCTAGGGATACTCAGCCACCTCAGCCGGGAGATGGTGGGGATGAAGCTCCAGCTGTTCAGGAGGACTTGGTTAGAGACCTGCTCAGCCAGCTAGACATACACAAATCCATGGGCCAGAGGGGATCCATCTGAGGGTTTTAAGGGAACTGGCAGAGGTTCTCGCCAAATCCCTTTCCCTCATCTCCCAGCAGTCCTGGCTGACTGGGGAAGTGCTGCTTGACTGCAGACTGGCCAATGTTATGCCCATTTACAAGAAGGGTCGAAGGGAAGATCCGGGGAACTCCAGGCCTGTCAGTCTGACCTCGGTACTGGGGAAGGTCATGGAGCAGATTATCTTGACTGCTATCATACAGCACACGCGGTACAACCGGCTGATCAGGCCCAGCCAACATGGGTTCACCAAAGGCAGGTCCTGCCAGACCAATCTGATCTTCTTCTATGACAAGGTCACTTGTTTAATGGACGAGGGAAAGACTGTGGATGTGGTGTACCTGGACTTCAGTAAAGCTTTTGACACTGTTTCTCACAGTATCCTGCTTGGAGAAACTGGCTGTCATCTGTGTGGACAGGCACACCCTTTGCTGGGTTAAAAACTGGCTGGATGGCTGGGCACAAAGGGTTGTGGTAAATGGAATTAAATCCAGTTGGACATTGGTCACAAGCGGTGTTCCCCAGGGTTCAGTGCTCGGTCCAGTCTTGTTTAACATCTTTATCAATGATCTCGATAAAAGCATTGAGTCCACCCTTAGCAAGTCTGCAGATAACACCAAGCTGGGTGCAAGTGTGGATCTGCCTGAAGGACGGGAGGCTCTGCAGAGGGATCTGGACAGGCTGGATCGACGAGCTGAGACCAACGGGATGAGGTTCAACAAGGCCAAGTACAGAGTCCTTCATTTAGGTCACAACAACCCCATGCAGCGTTACAGACTTGGGGAGGAGTGGCTGGAGAGCTGCCTGGCTGAGAAGGACCTGGGGGTGTTGGCTGACAGCGGCTGAACATGAGCCAGCAGTGGCCCAGGTGGCCAAGAGGGCCAATGGCATCTTAGTCTGTATCCGAAACAGCGTGGCCAGCAGGAGCAGGGTGGTGACTGTGCCCTTGTACAAAGTGCTGGTGAGGCTGCACCTCGGAGTACTGGAGTCAGTTTGGGCCCCTCACTACAAGAAGGACCTTGAGGGGCTGCAGCGCGTCCAGAGAAGGCAATGAGGCTGGGGAGGGGCTGGAAAATAAGCCCCATGAGGAGCAGCTGAGGGAGTTGGGGTTGTTTAGCTTGGAGAAGAGGGGGCTGAGGGGAGACCTCATCAGTGCCTACAACTACCTGAAAGGAGGCCGTGACGGGGTGGGTGCTGGGCTCTACTTACAAGTGACAGCGATGGGACGAGAGGAAATGGCTGCAAGTTGCGCCAGGGGAGCTTTAGATTGAACATTAGGAAGAATTTCTTCACTGAAAGGGTGGTCAGGGATGGGCACAGCTGCCCAGGGAGGGGGTGGAGTTGCCATCACTGGAGGTGTTTAAAAAACGGGTGGATGAGTTTCTTAGGGACAGGGTTTAGTAGGGAGACAGGTATGGTTGGACTCGGTGATCTCAGAGGTCTCTTCCAACCTTAGGATTCTATGATTCTAATAATTCTATGTAAGTCAAAGAAAAAAATGTCAAGAATATAGTATTATAGATATAGAATACAGGATTAATTACAAGAAAATAGGATTATAGTAGGATTAGAATATGCAAAAATCTAGGAAGGAAAACAAGTTTTCTACAGCAGCTGAGCAACAATACTGTGCAAAACTGTTACTGAGTGGCATTTTAAATACATAGATGTTTACGCAGCAGCTGAGCCCACAGGGTCCCAGGCACAGACACACGGTAGGGAAGAGGTTCTCCAGTGAGCGGTGGTGCACTCAAGCCCGAGGCTCCACATTTGCAGACACCAAGACACCAAAGGGCTGTAAGGTGATCCAGGCACGTGATTTGGTTTGTCTTCAGAACCTTGTCCCGGAGTTAAACCTCAGGTACTGAGACCATTGAATCGGCTCCTGTCTTTGTTGCTGGCATCTGCAGCAGGATGACTTCAGAACAATGTCATATGGCAAAAGGCAGGAGTTATCCCCCACCAGGTCACTGGTGCCCATCGCTGCAACGTATCCTCCAGAGGAGTTTCCACAAGGTGGTACAGTGAACTCAGTGCTCTGAAGGAATGAAGTCTCTAGGTTCTCTCGTTTTCTTGGGCACTGTTTTCTTTACAGTCGATGAGTTTGGTAGAGTTTTGCTTTTTATGGATGTTGCTTTCCTCTGTTTCTGAAGAGTGCTTCGGAGAGATTTCAGCCCCAGCATCTCACAGTATTGATTGCACTGGTGGAGGGCTCTGAACTGCTCAATGAAGGAAACTGAGCAGTTGCCTTTAAAACCTTTGTATCTGTAGCAACAAAGAAAAAAAGCCAAATGGGATTTCAAGATTCATTTTCAGCACATGGAGGCAGAGTATTGCTGCTGACTCATAAGCAACTTGAAAATGTTAAGCAAGTTTCTTCCACCCACACAGTTCTGAGAAGCACTGACTCTGCCACCAAAAATCAACCAAGCCACTGAGGTGAAGGCAGTCAGGTAACAAGCGGTGGCAGAGGAGGGACAAGGGCTAAGGAGGCACAGTTCTCCAGTCTGCACCCTGGCTACTGTTTCCCATTTCATTTAGTCAGGAATGTAACTGACTGCTGGCTAACCTGGTCTCAGCACTACATAAATTAAATGTGTTCTGTGTCACTCCCTACAAACAGCTCTTATGACTGCCATGAAGAGACAGGGCTGCTGCACAAGGCGTTGTCAGAACCAGAGCTGTTCCCACCCAAATGTGGGCACCACATCTGTGCTAGCTCCTTCCTCCCCCAGGCCTGACATCAGGATCTCCAGGAGCCAAGCCTCTTGGAGAAAGAGGATGGAAGGAATGTTCCGGAGGAAGGCAGTGTCACCCAGCCTTCACAGCTCCCACTACACCTCCCCCTGCTTCCTCTCCCTTCTTCAGCGGGCCAGCAGAGCCAGGGAGCAGGCAGAGCGGGTACGTCCCTCTTCTCATCACTCTGCCTCTGGCTGCTGACGTTCCTTCTGGTCCTGCTTGTTCAGCTCTATCAGCTTTCCTTACAAGCTGCACCTGCTTGGTAAAGGAGTAAATTTTGGACAAATTACCAGGCTGACAAAGGCAGAAGAAAGGCCAGGGTGCTCCTCTCCTTTTTCAGTAACCTTAAAAAATATTCTAGCCTGATCTCTTGGTTCACTAGACACAGTGTCCTCAGACCTGAACTGTGAGTTCTCACTGCACGAAGACCACATAAACCAGATTCAGTACTGAAATAGCACAGCGTGCTTGTGACACAATATTCCAGAGAGCTTCTTACCTCATGCAGGTTGTGCAGTGCTCATGAAAGCAAGGCTGCCCTGAGAAGGTCAAACTCTTTCTGACAGATGAGCATCTTGACTGCAACAGTTTGACAAATTCTCTTCTACAAAAGACTGGTGCCAGTGGTGTAAATACAATAAACACCTTGCAGGGGGTGATATCTGCCTCCATCGACATCTCACTGTCCCGTTCTGCATCTCTCATGTTCCTCTACAGAGAAGCTGAGACCTCAGGCTGGCTGCTCCCTAACATCAGCAATAGGAAAGAAATCTTCTTGGAGGATAATGGAAATCTGAGAGTCTAAAATGGGATATTTATTGCTTGTTCAGGCACATCCCCAACTGGTGATGTGCACTGGCAGGGATCTCAGCCAGAAAAAGTCATCCACACATTTTGCTGCTGTTACACACTGCCACAAGCGTCTGCCCACGAAGGACGGGTCCCAAGTGATTTCATACCCGCTATCGCAGCCAGGATGAAGACGACTTTGCACATAATTGTAAGGAGTTGCTGATGCCTGAGGAGCTGATGGGGCTCTCTGCAGGCAGCCTCCACGCAGTATCTCCATACTGTGGTGTCTGAAATTCTCTGTTCTGCCACCAGACTAATGGAGAGGCTCCTGTTCTCCTACTTTGTGTAGGGATGTTCAAGGAGGAATGTTAACGGTAAGTAACCTCCAGGACTGTCCATGAGGTGAGGATTTTCACTGCACTCCATGCTGGCTATTTTAGTTCGGGGCTGCAGAAGGCCCATGCACTCTTTCCTTGCTCTCTTGCTCTCCTTTTTTTGCAGGAAGCCACTTTGCTATGGCTAAAGAAAACTTCTTCATGTGTTTTCCTCAGGCTATGACATTCTTATAATGCTTATTTCTTTGTGGAAATAATCTTGGAATGAAAAAGCTGAGCTAAAAAAAAAGCCACTTTTCTCATGAAGCAAACATAAGTCTACCTAAATGGCTTTCCTACCGCTATTTGGTCTCTGTCATCTCCTGTTTGCTTTGAAGGAAGAAAGAGCAGCAGCCGTAGCCTTTGCTCAAACCATACTGTGGGTAAGAGGCCCTTCAAATGAATCACTGAGTGCTCTGCTAAAAAACTTCAGCTTTAGCATTCAACAAATGCCAGACACGTTGCAGTAAATGTGAGAGTATAGGTATCTTGTGAAAAGAGACACAGCAGTTACATTAAAAACACGTGATGATTTTTATTTCACTATTTGCTCCCAAACCAAGCCACCCTGACTTCCCCTCTCTTAAAGCAGCAAGTTTATGTCTGATCTTGTGGCTCCAGGTTTAGCCTCGGTAACACTCCCTGCCTGCTTTGGAAGCTGAGAGGCCCAGCTGAGCATGCGGACAGCCACAGGGCAGCCGCAGATACACCCACCTGCAGATGTGAGACCCTGTCCTGCACCTGAGCCACTGCTTCCACAGAGCTACCGTGTGTGCTCCCAGGCTGGGTTATTTGTTCTGGACAGACCCCAGCTCTGCTGTAACGTGGCGGGGCTTGTGACCTTAATTCAAACCATCCCATGCTGTTAAAGCTTGTGGTGTGTGCAACAAGGTAAGGGCTCCACCAGTGATGGGTTCTAAACCCTACTGTTGGTATCTGTGTTCAGCAACACTGAAGTAGCTACCGTTGTAAGCCTTGATCTGTTTTCTTGGACAGCGTGCATGATCAGTTCACTGGCTCGATGACTGATCAATAAAATCCAAGCAGAATTCCATCTCCTAAGCTTGACAGCTGGGGGTTAGCCCAAGCCAAACTTTCAATAAATCTGAAGGGACAATGTTTCATTTGTCCTCAGGCTTAAACTCCCCAGTGCCTCCTGTTGCTTTGTTGAGTAAAACTTTGTCAGTGCTCCAAAACCAGGCAGCCACGCAGATCCCATCTGGCAAGCTGCAACCCTGTTAATCCCCACGACCATGGGTCACTCTGTTTCCAATCCCTTCCTCTTTGTGTTTGCCACTCTGGGAGAAGTACCTGGGCACTGGTGGCTCCCTGCTCATGCTCAGAAGCCATCGCTGTGCCAGGCTATTCTCGCTCACGTTCACCAAAGACCTACTGAGCAGGTTATCGAGAGGATGGAACGCCCGGCTCTGCTGCTAACGACAATGCCAGGCTTTTCCGTTTCTAGTTCAGCTTCTCCCTCTGCTGACAGAAACTGTACTGCAGCCACCTCATCCTACCAACAAAGGACCCTTTGCTGCGGGTCCCTACGGTTCAATTCACTGGTCAGACAGACACAGAAGGGATAAAAAAAATCATTATTACTTTGAAGAGTGTTACTTGCTGAAACATCAGTCTATCCACAGGAAGGAAGGGAAAGATAATGACGAAGGGTATATAGATGCTCATCCAGAAATGTCTGTTCAGACTTGGAATAGAGTCTACAGCCCTGAGGAAATCATTAACTGCAATGAGCAATGCTGAATACAGGTATAGAATTGTAACATATGCCATCTATTGTGTTTGGTTTAGAAGAAACACTGGGGGATAAATAATGGCTCTGAATAATTCATGACAGTTCCCACCTTGGCTTTTGCAGATGCGGCAACAGCAGTTTGTAACAGGACCTAGATTACCTGAAAGCTTAATGACACTGTGAGCATGGTGGGGTGAGATGGGGAGATGGATTGTTTTTCCAAGTTTTATTTTCCCTCATTATGTTTAATCTTAGAGTGAAATTGGAATTGTATTTAATTTACATTCCAGCCAGGAACAACATGAATGTTTTTCAATTCATCAAGGACCACAGAAGCATTTCCCAAGGTTATTTTTTGTTTGCCCTTACGTGACTGACCCAGGCTCAGAAGAACTGGAGGCAGAGGAGTTGTTTGTGACCAGAGAGGCCGTTCCCTCTGCAAAGAGTGGTTCAGGAACCTGGAAATTTCTACAGGCAATTACATAACAGATCAGGTTCTTCTTCCCAGACAGTAATGTTAAAGTCGTAACAGCATCACAGTGTATTTTTAGTTAAGTAGAACTCCGTATGTTCTTCCCAACATAAGAGATGGGAATGCACACTACCAAAGGCAGCAATAGCCAGCAATACAGATCAGTTCTGTGTACCTGTTTGTCTTCCCCATCCAAGCCCAAGGAATTACAAACCAGAGTGCTGATATTAATAATGGGAAAGGACCGTGGCAAAAAAAAATAAAGGACCAGAAAAAATCTGCTGTCTTGTAGGAATATCCTTAGCTAAATGACAAACAGCAATACTCAACAGCTTGTTCATGAAAGGCTTATAAGTCAACAGAGACATTGAGTTCACTCTTGAAACACCCTCTGAATAAGCTTGTTTGAAGGGAGGCATGAAGGAAAAGCAAAGCTCCCTCGCTGGTGTAGCCCCACTTTCAGAACAAACCAAATGTGTTTCCCTTGTAGCCAGGCTCCCATAAATATGAACAAAAAGAAGTTAAGAGAGGCAAATAAGGACTGTTTTCTCCCAAAGTTAAAGCAAGAAGAAACGTCCAGCGTGTCCTCCTCCAACATATTTACACAGTGCAGAGATTAATGTGTAAAGCAAAGCCATGCTATTCAGAAATCATCTTCCACTCACCCTTTGGCCACAGTTGCTATGCCAACGTCAGTTAACTTCATTCCAACACCTACAGGGCATGAAGGAAACAGCTTGTGTTACACTAGCATTCCTACAAACATCCTCAGGTTCAAGAGCACCCCATACAGACGAAGTAAATATTGGGTCATGCTTTTAATGGTAATTATTTTTTCTCAAGATTTTAAAGTACCCCAACTTAAAACATGATGTTTGTGCTCTGTATTGACAGTGCTATAAGTCAATAGTCAGCTTCATACCAGGAGTTACAGAGAACAAGGAGATGAATAGAGCATAGAGTTTCCTGGGCTGGACAGTTGGGGCAGGGGGGCAGAAGGGGTTACACTTTATGGGTAAGAGATCCTAAATCCCGTTCTCATTCAGTATTTCCAGAAAGTTGGGGTTTTAACCTGTCCCTTTGTTGCCTTGCTTACAGGCAAAATCCAGCCCTGAGGTGTGCAATTTTTCTGCACAGGAAAATGACGGTCTCAAACCCATTTTCCTTGGAGAACACCCTCAGAGATCTCAGCTGGTGTGCCTGAAAGATGCAGCCTAGGTACATAAATGAGAAGCTGATTGGAGAGGAAGGATGTTTCTCTTTGACAGCAGGAGGTATATGGTCCTTTCCAGCAGCAATCCTCACCAAGGCTCAAACACCATTCCGGCTGTTGTGCTCCCCCACCACAGGCAATTAATTGAGGTCTTTCATCCTTGGGGTAACATACCCACAAATAAACATGGTGCACTTACAAGAGGCTGAAAAATTAAATACCCCAGTTCTCTCTCTCCTATCTTTCATTCCGATCTGCACAAGATGATGTATGGAACAGGCACATGGCCAGGGTCCTGTCTGTTTCCAGAGAAGGCTCTGCCTGTTACACAGTTATGGAAGGAGCACATTCAGCATGGCTAATCCGACACAGAAAGCCAAGACTAACATTGCCCCTAAGTGAGCCTTTGGAAGTTCTGCAGTTCCAGGGACTGACCGTGAGTGGACATCAGCCGGTACCACGGCAAAACCATTTCATTGCCAACACTCAGACAACTCACCTTGCAGGTCAGTGATGAGCAAACTCCCGCTGGTCTTCTCATACACCCAGTGCTGGAAGGCGCAACACTTCTGGCCAGCCTCCGAGTCTCTCCTCAGGAAATTCACTTCCTTGCCATCTCTGACAGAGTATTTCACAAACTCCCCAACCAGCTCCTCCTCCACTGTCGCATAGGGGATGTTATTGGCAGGGCGATGAACAAGAAAAATAGGAATGATCCTGAAACCAAAGAAGAAATACTAATGACATCCAGAGAGATCTGCTGGTGAGGCAGTAGAAGACAGACAGCATGGCTAGTGGTCTCAGAGAGCGAATGAACAGCTACCAAGCGTAAACCAAGCCAGGAGACAGCTGGATAAGACTGGAGACTTCTAGGTAGCTCTAGAACATAACTGCATTATCCTGCATGTGATTATTTCTTTGTATTACTTACACGTACGGAAACTTCTTCACAGCGCACTTTGTCATGTTGTCCTACTACATTCCAAACCTAAACCCACCCAACAAAGAGCTCATGAGAGCTCCTTGCAGCTTCTCAGAAAAAGCAGGGGAAAGGACAGTCACCACAAAACAAGTTTCTAGTTGCCTTCTTACAGTCAGTCTTCTCTCTCGGAACAACACTGCCAAAGGCACAGTGCAGGTGCTTCCAGACACGCTTGTGCTGGATCCCGGCAATGGCAGAATCATGAACGTACGCACGCGCTCTATATAAGCTGAAAGGGGGTCTAGAAAAATTAGTCACGGGACAGACAATCACTTATAAACAGAGCACTTCTGTGTAAGTTTCACAGTCCCGGCACACAACCAGGCTCTACTGACACTATTCATTGCATGTTGTTGTGGTATTTTACCCTTACTGTTATAGCACAGGGAGTTAATCCAGTACAAATGCCCTTCACACCAGTGGTTAAACTGGTACAAAGGCTCTTCATACTAGCCGTTATTCTCTTTCTAATAAACAACGTCTGCAACTGTGGGCACGTGTCTAGTTCTCTCTGACTCACTGAAGCTATGATATCCGCCTAACTCTACCAGAATCATTAAAGCCAAAGAGCTTTTTTTTAGTGTGTAAGGCTCCATACAGTTTCATGTTACCGCACACTGCAAGGAGATAAATGGGTCACTGGTTAACAGAAATGTCAGCCTGCTTCATTGTGGAAGCATCCCTGGTAACCTTGAGGTCATGGAACCTCTCTCTCTGCCCCTCCTGCTCTTTTATAAATGTCTGGCTGCCAGGCCACCAACTGTTATAGGGCAGAGCTTTATCCTTTGCTCAGCTTCTCCTACATGTAGGCACAGCCAGGCTGAGGCTGCAGCTTTAAAACTACCTCTGGAGAATGTGGATGACTTTTCTCTTGCTCTGTTTAACATATGAAACATTGCAAGGAATACCCCCTCTTTTAAATACTAGTTTGATCTGACAAGGGCTGGCAAGCAGAAAGGAATCTAGCCTCAAAATCCTGAAATTTAAAAGTGAACCAAAAGCATATGCACATCACTGTGTTTCGCTCCTCTCTGCTGTCTCCCAGCCAACAGCTCAGAATAAAGCACAATATTCGAAACTTCTACGTGCCTGAGATTTGCTCCAGACCTCCAGTTTTTGCAGCGTACATGGTCTCTCTCTGGTATCAAACTAGGGATTATATCCCGTGTCAGAGGAATCTCTCAAACACAGATAATACCAAGAGCAATATATTGCCAGAAAAGAAGCTGACTTGCACATTTTCCCTAAAGATTTCACTGCCATCCCATCACTCTTTCTAATACCAAAAAGGTGGCTTTAAGGAATCGTTCCTGAGGCTGTGTTTTAAGTGCTCCTTTTCTTTCAGAGAATGAGTGCAGCCTAGCAGATCTTGTGTCTCCTAGACAGAGACGGGGATTCAGCCTCTGTCAAGTATACAGGTCTTATCCTTGATGTCAGGCAGATGGAATTTCAGCCATCCATTACAAATTCAGCTTTACACAGTCCCCTGACACTGGAACAGCAAATCCTTTGAAAAAGATCTATTACCTCAAGACGCCACTTCCCAGCCTCAGAGGCAGAGATGAACCTGTATGGAGCTGTTGGTCTGATGTACATGTATTTGGGAAACAGGAGACTTCTGAAATTAAACCAAACAGACTTGGGAAAACCGAGAACCAGAGTCGAGCCTTCTGGCTTAAGCCTCTTGCCTAAAGAAAGACTGCCTGCCAGCTTCACAATGACCGTGGTTTTCAATGGAAAGCAGGAAGGCCTGGCTCGCCTCCCACCGCTGTCACTAGATGACACTGCTAGTACCACCTACTGGTGTTACTTCACTGACATGAGCAACTTCTTCTCAAGTTATATCAGAATCCTGCCTCTTGCCTGCTATTCACTGTCTTTATTCCTTATTATCCTTCTCCAATGGAAAAGAATCTCTCTCACCGCCTTGATGCTCGGTATTATCTAGGTCCTGCTTCCAGCTATAATCCTGTTCTCAGTTCTCTCTGCTCTTCTTGGCAGCCAGTGGGCAGCTGGGGCACAGGACAATATGTATATACATACGTGTCTATGTACATAAATACAGATATACTCACTCTGGTACCTCCCCAAAGCCTTCCAAGGGTTCAGCTTCAGCTGCGTAGATCCTCGCATACTCTCTTGCAGTATTTTGGACGTAGCATTCCTATATTACAAACACATAAGCCTGTGGAATATCACTCAAAATACTGAACAGACCACCTGTTAATATTTGCAAGACAGCTTTTCACCACCATTCCTGCTTACAAAAGGCAGGGGACGCTCACCTGCAGTGCCAGTTTGTAGTTCTTTTGCACCAGGTCATCCTTGTTCTTGGTCCCATACTTGATGGCATTGTGCACTTTGAGAACGCAGGAGTGGCCAGGGCCAAACACCGGCACGAGGCCCTGCATCACCTTACTCCGGAAGGCTTTCCGGTGCATGCCTTCACCAAAGTGATGCTCTTCTGTTGCTATTACTCCATGCAGGCTCCCACCAAAATAGCTGTCACTGATGAAATCCTCTCTGAACATGAGCTGCATGAATTCAATTTCTTCCACACCTAATACAGAAAACCATGTTGTTCTGCACAGCATCCTCCTGCAGTCACTGGGAACAGGGTGGACCTCAGAGAACAAATGCATCTCTCCATGGAGTATTAAAGAAAAAGCTCATGGAAACAGAATACATGGCCTCACTTGTGCTAACACAGAGCTGGGCCCCTTCTCCTCTAAATGCAGACTGTTGTCTCTCTTGTCTAAAGCCAGCATGGAGAAAGGTGGCCATTCAGGTCCACAGGGAGAGAATAGAGCGTAGCAAACAAAAAAATAGAGATCACAAACACTGTTTTTAAAACTATCAGAGGAGTTGTAAACTGGAGTTCAAACAAATGTAAAGTCAGTTAGGCTGACTGAGAATTAGAGAAGCCTTGAGATAACATAGAGATCCTGCCAACTCTCTTTTCGTGGGGACAGAGACAGTAACAAAGCTAACATGTAAGTAGGAATAGAAAAGCAGAACAGAGTTCTGTGCCCGGTGTGATCACCACATAACAATGTGTGCCTACGTTTGTTACAGCTGAAATCACGCAGGATTACGGATTTCATCCTTTTAAATGATCCTTGGAACAGAAATGGAAATAAATGGAAACAAAAATATGGGGGGAAAGTGGTTAAAGTTAAGCACTGAGGGAAACTGAAAGATTTTAACAGCACTTCAGGTCTCTCTAATCATAACATTTCCAAGGACATCAGTGGAAAAGATAAACAGGAGAACATGTTCACTATGCAGCAATGAAGTCCTCCCAGCTCCTCTCGTAACCATCTGTGGTTTAGACCCTGTACACAACCGCCTCTCTGAAGCAGAGAGGAAAGAGTATACATATAAAGCCAGAATTAGAAGGCTCCTTAAATTGTCTGTTGGTCAGAAGTTGGGCAGTGCTGTTACATGAAAAGTCCTGTCTTTATTTTAATTAGGAACTAAATGTTTCATTTTATTCTTCCAGAAATAGGAAGAAAACTCAACTTGCAGAGTGAAGCACTGGGCTCATACGGTATGTTCTGGAATGATCCATGTGCAAGGTGCTGCCTATCTTTAGGCACACGACACATGCAGAGTGTGATTAAACACAACTGAACATATAGCAAAAGCATTCCAGATCTCCAGGCCCATCTTTCTCTGGGAGATAAGCTACCCAGCAGGTGACATGCAAAGCCAATGTGTTCACACACCACTGGCAAGGTTTTCTGCCAGAGGAGCTTCCAGTGCCCTGTGTGAGTCTGTATCTCTGCACGATGTGACACCAGGCTACTGCACTGTACCGCGTGCAAAGTGCTCATTTATCAAGCTAACAAGAAGTCACACAGGGAAGTCCAAATAAACAGCATGTCACGACGGGCACACCACCACCCTGCACAAACCACTCCAGCCTACATGAGGGCACCTCATCTACAAACCTCCCATGCATTAAAGCCAATGTTATCTGTGATGGCACAGGAGAGGTGAGTGCTATAATAGAAAGATAGCGTGCAAAATCACAACTCTGATCCAACAACTTCCATTTTCTGATAGCTTCCCATGGGATAACTCTCACAATGTCCTAGTCTGGTTGTACTTTCTCTCCTTTGTTCTATGTGGAAATCAGAAGTAACAAAGACTTAAGCAGAATTTCAAGCAGGTGTGTGAACTCACCTTCGTAATTCTGAAAGCTTGAGAGACGTTTCAGCACTACAAGGAAACAGAGAAACAGATGGTGGAGTGATAAAAAAACCAATGGAAAGTATCTGAATTATGAGCTGGTATTTACCTTCCAAAGTCAGATTGAACTCAGCAGTCACCTTCCCATATGCGTTGTTCAAGCAGCAATAATACATTCCCTGGTCTTTGTTGCTGACTTTAGCTATGGCCAAAGAGGCGGGAGATTCATCCTGCACACTGCAACGGAATACATTCACATTCCACATTAACACCTTTAAAACATCTTTCCTGATTATTCCATGTATCCCTCCTCTTGTCACTCAGAGCCAGGTTAAGCAGCTGCGCTGAGGCGAGAGATCATTCCTCTTTAAATACAATTCTTCTTGTTTAATCCAACCAGTTTAAACTTCCACCTGATACTGAATATGAAGTTCAGAGCAGAACCACAGACTCACAGAGGGGTCTGGGCTGGAAGAGAACTCAGAGCCCATCCAGTTCTACCCTCTGCATTGGTCAGGGACACCTCCCACTTGATCAAGGGGCCTTCTCTTCTCCAGGCTGAACAACCCCAACTCTCCCAGCCTGTCCTTGTACAGGAGGTGCTCCAGCCCTCGGATCATCTCTGTGGCCTCCTCCAGACTTGCTCCAACAGCTCCAGGTCCTTCCTGTGCTGAAGACTCCAGTATTGGACACAGGGCTCCAGGTGGGGTCTTACCAGAATGGAGAGGAGAAGAAGAATCCCTTCCCTCGCCCTCTGCTCTCACTGCTTTGGATGTAGCCCAGGACACGAGTGGCTTTCTGGGCTGCAAGCACACATTGCTGGCACATGTCCAATTTTCTGTCCACCAGCACCCCAGGTCCTTCTCCTCAAGGCTGCTCTAAAACCCACTCATCCCTCAGCCTGTATTGCTGCTGCAGAATAATCACGCGAAGCTCTACATTGCACGTCAGTTGTGTCAGCAATTTGCTCCCACCACGCAGGGACAGCCTCCCACACATTAACCAGGCGTGTTTATGTGGTTTGGCTGGGTGCTGGGGTTCAAGCTTCATTTGATCTTCTACAGTACTTGAGAGCTGGATGTGACTCATTATGAGCAGGCCGAGAGGAATTGCTGGTGACGGAATGCAAACTACGACCAATATTAACATGCTGAGTGAAGACAGGCTTCTAAATTACCCTGTTTAAACTCATCTTTTGCACATATCACACTAATCCTCTTCGCAGGTTCAAGAGTGAACCTCTGGTGTATTTTTCCAAACCAACTGTTCAGAAACTACCCAGTCCTTTGGAAACGCTCACTCACCTCCTCTGCAGCTGGGCAAGTAACTTGGAATCTTTAGTCCATGTAATGATGGAGTCACCGTGAATGTTACCAAACTGGCAGCACAGCTTAACATTTCCAGAGCAGCCAGGGAACAACTCCGCTTGGATTTTCTTCAGCAACTTGGGAGCTTCAAAGAGAAGAGGTATAGGTTAGGATCAGGAGATAATGATATTGTTTTGGCATTTCAAAGGAATTCCAGAATGATTTGCAGAGGTTAAGAATATAAATCTGACAATACTGGTAAATAATGAGGATTTCTTCTGATGCAGAAACCAAGGCTTTAAAATACAGAGTTTTTAAAGGACTGAATCCATGCCCCACACAGTCAGTGGAAACGTTTTTAATGAAAAGACATTTTTAACTTATGGAATAGGACCCAAGGGAAGTTCTAGTCTGGCAAGACATCAACACAATGTAATTTCTTAATCAAACACATTCTCTCTGACTAAAGGACCAGCTGGTTTTGTCAGCAGAAAAAGACACCGCAAAGGTAGAGCACACCATATAGTTACGTACAGTAATGAAACCACATGTAATGTGGGAATTCACATTAACCAAATACTGGTGACTGGTAGGGTTTTTTACCTGGTCACAGTCTCTGAGAGAAAAGACTTTAAGTCTCAAGAGTTGTTCTGTCACCAAGGTGTTCTTGGAGCATACTTAAGGCTAAATGCTAAACATCGACTATCATGCAGAAGAACCCTAAGAGAGCCCCGACAACCTGGCTCTCTGCTAAGAATTGGCTCACAGAGCACTCCAGCATCTTTGCGCGTGGGCATGGCATGAGCAAGAGGATGGAGGGTACTCGGAAAGAAAAGGAATCAACATATCTTTATGGAAAGGTTTTGGGATCATGACACAACCCTGTGCTCAAGTGAGCCATCCTTGCTAGATGCACGGGATGTAAAATGCAAGACATTGTTTCCTACCACGTTCATTCTGGCCTGCTGCACTCTGAATGAGCTGGCGTGACACATCTCCCTCAGCACCCCATTCCTGCAGTCTAAGTTTCCTCACCTAATGCTGAAGGAATGCTCGATCCAGCTTAAAGGGTCAGGTACCTGGAACGCACTGCTATGTTTAACTTGTAGTCACTTAATCCTTAGGCCTAAGAACCTTGCTGAATCAGGGCTAAAATGACGCAGAGATTATGTGACAGAACTGGAAATAGATCTAACGGCTCCAGAACTCCCTGTCTAATCTTGGAGTAGTCCCTCCTGTGGCTCAAAGTAATGCAGAAGAGACCACGGAGGATACACCAGAGCAACCACAGCAACCTCCCCAGAACGCTGCGCAAAGCCCCACATGATCTCTGAGGTACAAACACACATTCAGGTTAGTCTAGGCTGATGTAGAACAGAGGCAGGTTAGAAATTCAGTTACATCTGATGCAAGCCTGAATGTTCAGAACACCCTTCGAGCATGGCCTGAGGTACATGGAAAAAGCTGGGGCATTTCTGAAGAACTGCAGTGTGCTTGTGCTGCTCTGAAGGGATGTGTCACTCCTCCCACACACCTGAGTCTCCAGCAAAGGAAATATCTTCTCACAGAGAGAAGTCTGGGGTTTTAATACAATTGGAAAAGTAGAACTCTCACCAGACCGCACTGTGATTAGAATCTCTGAAAAGTGTTACGCTCGTACAGCCTATCCATAGTCATTGCTCAGTCTCGCTCTGGTCTATTACATTTATGATATGAACATAAAATGTAACGTCAAAGGTAAAATAAGACCTTTGTCCTTGCAAAGTCCGCACAGACATGACAAATACCTTGCCTGTCCAGCTGTTACACTACTGCTACTCCTGCCTGCATTCTGTTTTACCTGTTACCAACCTCCGACCCCAAATTTCATCTCAATTATACATTTTCTGTGCCAGTTTAATATTTCTAATTTCATCGGTGTCACTTATGATCAATGGCAGTGAACAGGAACGCAGAACCAGCCATCAGCCATCAGACAGGATTGTAAAATATCAGGTTTATCAGAGGCATCCTCCTAATGATGATGGGACTTAGCTAGCAATAAAACCATCTGGTAACAAGGGGAGGCCTAGTGCAACAGCACAACACAGCCCTTTGGGAACATAACAGGCAAGTACTGGACTTATTAAATGTAACTTATTTGCCAGGTAGGAGCAGGATGTTTGGGAGGGTTCACCTCTGTGATGTGGGCACAGCACCAGTCACCAAGCTCACGGAGCTGGGCATCAGAATCGGTGAGGGCAGGACACCTTGGGATGACAGGACTTGGCAAAAGGAGGCTTGCGGTGTGTTTAACGAATGGGAATTTCGTACTGCAGGCCAACCAGTGGGAAGGGACAGAAAAGGAAATCGGTTTTCTCTTACCTTTGCTCTCCTTTTTCACAATTAGCCTCCTTTGCTCTTTTCTATCCTCTTTATGAATCATGTTTGCCTCACTCTTCACAGACCTTTTTCCACAGCTGGGATCCTTGCTGACAGCTTCTCTCTCTTCCAGCCGTGGCTTTTTCGACAGTGTTGCTGGTGGCAATTTCTTCTTAGCTCCAGCAGCTGGATGCTGCCCGCTCTTTGTTGTCTCTTGCCTACACTTGCCTGGCTCAGGCTCAGCAGCAGTGGGCAATGTCTGACAGGATTTTGGCCCTTGTGGATTTCTTAGCCTTTCTGCACAGACTGGGAACGGACCATAGGTAGTCTCTGACAAGGAGGACAGTTGAGTTCTGCTGCAGGGTGGTTGCTCTTGGAAATACTGGTTAGACCCTGAATCGACTGGTGGCAAATGAACTAAACCACTTACTGCGCTCTCTGATGCCATGGCTTCTTCATTCTTACCACACACAGCAGACTGAACTGAACGATCACCCTCAGCCAGCTTGCTGGAAGAAACCCAGTCAGGACAGTGCTGTTCGGTGCCAATATTCCCAATCTGTCTCTGAGCCTCAGAGCTAATTAAACTGTGCGAAGGAGACTTCATTTCAGCTTCACCTGGGTTACATTCAACAGCTCTTTGAACCTCTAGAGTATTTTTACACAACATTGCTCCCTCCTCATTTTCTCCAGGCACCCTCTGGAACTGATCCTGCGATGCTCCACAGGAAGTTCCCAGTGCACTCACATTTCCATCTGCTCTGGCTGCAGTTTGTGTGGGCTCTGTCCTCCCCTGGCTTCCTGTGTGAGGACATCCCATCGCGTACATAGGGGTATGAAGGCCCTCTGGCTGGCTTACAGGTGTGGCAAGCAGCAACGTTTCTGTCACAGCCATCTGCTGGCTACCTAACCTGTTACTGCTCTGTCTGCAATCCTGGTCTGACGTCCCGTGGCACTCACCTGGAGCCTCTCCAGGCAGTACGGCACTATCAGATGCTACACTTCCAGATCCATGTGTCTGACTTTTGGAAGAATCTGATTTTATCTCTTCAGCAGACTTGAAGGTGCTGGCCACAAAAAATCCAGGTTGTTCTGCCATGTTGTGAGGGGAAACGGCAGGCTGCTTCTCTGAAACATGACTAACTCCTGACCCACAGGAACTCTCAGCAAGGTGTTCATCACCTACACAAATCTCTCTCTGTCCTCCTGTCTTACGTGCTTCATATGTGGGTACTTCTACACACAGATCTCTTAAAAATGGGTCTCTGGAGGAGGGAGTGAGTGCAACTTCTTGTTTTTCTGTTTCTGTCAGTTGGTCTGTATTTTGGGGTAGATTCTTACATGTTAGTGTTTGGGGAGTCTTAATGAAATTAGGCAATTGCATAACATCACTGTATTTCTGTGCATTAGGAACAACTCGAAAATCTTGACAGCCGTTATTTTTTGAAAGATGATAACTGTCAGGATTAGGGTTGCTTTGTGCATTCAAGGCTGAGTGATTTCCTTTTGCTTGTAAATTCCCATCACAACTTCTATGCATAGGGCTAAAAGAAGAGTGTTCTTCATGTGCAAACTGGCTGGTATTTTCACAGGGGAAAATGTCTTCCTCTCCAGGAAAATGAGCCAGTTCATTTTGTGGCGGGTAACAGGCTCTAAGATGACACCCTCCACCAGTGCCAGACCCATTTACCAAGGATATGTGGTACTCAGTATGAAACAACTGTTCAGTTGGCCCATGCGACTTATCTGACGGGTAAGCAGGCTTTTCTTTGTCACACACTAGATTACTGCTCTGAGCACTTTCTAATCTTTGGGGAGAACCTGCATCCTGTGTTTGGGAAGCACCACTAACAGTAAGATTTCCTTCCCAAGGAACAGATGTTTTAGTGGACCCGTCGCTGTCAGTTAGCGTTTGACTGGGCTTCTGCTCCACACGCTCCCCTGTGTTTAAGACAATACTGCTTGCTGAAACACAAAAGGCTGGTGTTCCTGTTTTACTTCCAGTGTTAGAATCCAGACCTGTACCATACATCTCTACCACTTCTGCAGGACAAATGTTTCCTATGGATGCACTGGTACACCCTTCATCTACTTTAAGCAGGATACTAGAAACGTCGCAGTGTTCTTTCTCCACTCTCTGTCTTGTAGTTGGCTGTGCGGTAACGCTGCGACTTTGTCCTTGACCAACAGGTTCCTGAACTTCCATCACATTCATTGGCACAGGATGACCGCAGCAGGTCTCCTGCCCGAGGTTCAGCTCTGTGGCTCTGATATCTGTTGCCCTAATATCTAAACTTGTGATTCCCTGGTTCGCAAATGGGATTTGGCAGTCGGAGTCATCTTCATGAGGAAGTTTCCATGGCTTGCCATGCACTGCAGATACATCAGCGTCTCCTTTGCACCCAGGTTCTCCAGATTCCAGGATTGGCTCGGGATTAGCTTCAAATTGAGCTTCAGCACATGACAGAGTATCTGTGACAGTGCTACACCTCTGCTCTCCCTCTTGTGGCTCATGGCACAGCTCTGCAGGAGACAGCACAGCACAAAAACATTCTTGTTTATCAGGAACGGAGTCCATATCCTTTAAAGGGAAAGATGAAATATCATTCATAGGTTTGTTGCTACTACTAATAATATTAATTTCTTGTTCACAAAAGCTTTCTCTCTTGTCACAAGAAGCATGGTGTTCAGAACAGGTCTGTAAAGCCGCATGTTTTGCTTGTAATGCCTTTTCAATCCAGAACATTTCTGAAGGTGAGTGGATGGTTCTTGCACTCTCACCAGTCATAAAGACGCCTTCCTTTTCCATTTCAGACTCCTTACAGAGTCTCTCACAATTCTCAGTGAAGAGTTTAAGATGAGCACCTCGCTTCTAGAAAGAAGGAAAAAGACAAAAGTCATTAAAAATTAGAATTGCTGCTTGGCACCTGATATGTATGAATGTATGTATGTAGTCAGTCAGTTATCTATCTATCTATCTATCTATCTATCTATCTATCTATCTATCTATTTCAGCATTTGTCTACAATCCAGTTTCTGACTTTTTGTTATCAACCCAATAGACGGAGATCAAACTCTTAGCCTTGAACACTGGCAAGTTTTAGATCTGTATCCGAATGCAATGAAATATTAAATCTAATTGAGAGGAAGATCAATTACTAATACAGTCCGGCTAATTAGAACCAGATAAAAGAAAACAAAGCAAACCAGTCATGTCTCTGTCTTTTGCGAACAGCTGGAGTGTCCCACTGCACTGATGTCATTACAGAAACCAAACCAATGAGGTTCTGGAATCGCTCAAACTAGGTTTGTTGGGAGCTTGCCTTCCCCCTTGCTGCCACCACGGGCGTCGTTATCTGAAGTTTCACAAAGATGCTTTCTTAACACACATCAGTCTTGAAGAGTTTCAGAGAATGCACCCCACACGTCTGCCATGCTGTGTACATCAGAACAAGACTCCCACCAAGAAGTGAACATCTCTGGGTCAGTTTTAAGCTGTCTTCAACATTCGTCTTGTGTCACCTCTGGCCCCTTTGAGGTGATGAGTCCCACTTCAAAAAGGAGTGCTTGGAGATCACTCCAGATCTTGTCTAAGTGTGGATGAACTGTTTAGAGTAAGGCATGTTCAGCCCTCCTCTAGCAAGACAACAGGCACTGCAGTCTCAGGCTGCTGGGGCAGGAATTGAAAATACATATTCCTCCTGCTCCTCCTTTATTCTACATCAAAATATTCCAAATTGTCACTCCCTGTAGAAACAATCCCTTCATAGAATCACAGAATCATAGAATCACTAGGTTGGAAGAGACCTCTGAGATCACCAAGTCCAACCGTGCCCGTCTCCTTACTAAACCATTTAAATTAATTAAACAAATTAAAAAACTAATTAAAACCAATTTAAAAACTAATTAAACCAATTAAACTAAGCCAAGCTGAACTTGATTAATGCAAAGAGTGCAGATCTTACTGAGTTGAGTAACTGACTTGGGCTTACATGGAATGAAGAAAGCACTGCCATCTGCCTGGCATACAAAGTCTGTTACACTGCCATTCCCCTCAGAACTCAGCTTTCACTCTGAAGTTCTTGTCCCTGCCAACCTTTTGTTCTCTTGTCCTCTTCAGCACTAAACCAAGTGGTGAGCAGGTTTCACCCACAGCAAATCATAGATGGAGAAGCCTACAATTTTTCACTAGGCAAAACGACACTGTTTCCTAAATGCGTTATGGTTTAGGCTTTTGGCTACGATTCACTGGCCAGAACAATCTGCAAAAGTAGAGAGCAATTTAGCAATCAGCCTTTGAAAAAAAATACTGACCTTGAAACAGCCCTTAACAGCATATAACAACACAGACCTCAAGAACTGGTGTCCACACTTGACCATGTACCTCTCTAGTAGTTCTCCTGAGCTTTGCACCTACTGCCAGCAGAAATAAAGAAATGCCAAAAGTTTAAAAAACAGCAGTATTTGTAGACATTTTTAATTTTTAGCTTTTATCCAGCCACAAACTCAACTCCATAGCTGTTTTGAGTTGCCAGTGTCGCTGGCATTTGGCAGGCCATTCGACACCGGCTCTGTAATCAGGAGTGACCCTGCATCTTGAGCCAAGGGTGCCAGCTGAACACCAAACAGAGACTGGCTCTTGGGTGATACCACACACCCGAGGCCTGCTGGCTCTCTGCATAGTGTGGTATCAGAGAGCTGGCACTGTTGTCTTTTAGGACCTGTTCTTAATTAAGCTGCTTTGAAGCATTAGATAAATAAAGTTTCAGCTGAGCTAGATCATCCAGCCCTGAGAGAAGCCAGGAGTCTCCCATCAGCATCACCCAATGGAAGAAGGAGCCACCCAGAAGGGCAGTTGCTGCACAGGACAGGCTGCAGAGGTTGTTCCAGTTCTTGGCAACTGAGCACCATAGGAAACGTAAACCCCTGTGTAATGACTGCTGTGGTCTGTGGCTGCTGTGTACCTCAGCAGACCTGACTGCCAGACGGAGAGGGAAAATACCGTGCTCTTGACAAGCTGCGGTTTGGCTTCAGGTCCGTCATCTGGCTCCTGGCAGAGCTGTCTCCAGCACTGGGCTCAGGCTAACACCACAGCACGCTTCTATGTGAGCCGTGCGCCGCAACAGGAGGCTGATTCTTTCTTGCCTGACTTAGCTGACACAAGCAGATCGCTGAGGAATTCCTGGTTTTCCGTATGGGAGCTGTGAGAAGCTGCCCACACTTTCCTTGTGCTATAACCAGCAGTTTATAGATAGGATGCTTTCGCTTGGCTCGTTCTCAAGAACACATAAATTTAACCCTACACCTAAATTTCATCTTCATTCATGCATGTTTAAAACCAGGGGTTTGATCTGTGCTCCTCTCTAGTCCTTTTGTGTACACTTTCCCACTTAATGTTCACCCAAGCTAAAGTTTTGCTCAAGGAGACAAAAACAGATGAAATACCTACCGACTGCAGAAAGCAAGCGCCGAAATGGCTGTTCTGAAATGTGGCCACAGCACAGACAGTAATGGAACAGCTGGTCTATGTAAGAGTTCTCTGAGATGTAAATTACTGTACTGCTTGGAAAGAAAGGAAACAAACCCCGGGAGTAGACACTGTCAGGAAACTCTCAGCAAGTTCACTTCAAGTGGGGGGGCCTTCCTCAGCAAAAGGACATGACACGCTGCTAAAATGGGATTGGGATTGTACACTCTCTAAAACCAGAGAAACCCCCAGACGTCGTTCAGGCAGAAGAATTCAGTGATTTTTGACAACCTGAGACACCCCAGTAGTGGGACTGAAGTCAGTCTGCTACCCAGAACTGGGAGACTTTATGCCTGAATAATACAGACGAAGAAAAGCATGTGGAAATGGAAAAAGCTTGCAGCCATTTGTTACAGATGTTTTTTTCTGTGCAATTAGCTACACACTTTCAAATCAGCAAAGTCAGTGACAGTAAGATTACTCACGATTTAATACTCACACATATGTAGTTATATACCTTGAGTCTTTACTACATGAAATAAAAAGCACAATTCAATTCTCCCACTTAGGAAAACAAGTGGAGCATCATCTCAGTCTGCACAATGGTACCGATTATCCCAGCTGATTTCCTACTAACAGTATAAAAGATGCAAGTACACAGAGAGAACTGCTTTGGGCTTTTCATTTTTAACCATTTTTTTTCATTTCATGACTCTTCCACTGATTCATTTTTAAAAAGCAAAGCTCCACTCACCTCTGTAACCTGAACTCTATGGATTGAATTCTCCTCCCTGTTATAAATCCAGAGCAAACCCCTGTTGGTTTGTTTCAGACTGCCAGCACCAGAAGTGACTGGCAATTTTGTCCTTTGAGTATCACTGAAAAGGCAGTAAATCAAAGCATTCCCTGCCCACAATACGTACTCTTTGGACTGCAAAGCATTGCTCCGGTAAGAGCTGTGCAATGGCCCACATATCGGGTTTCTCTCTCCAGCTGTCCAGAGCCCCGTTAGCACCTCTCACCATTATCAGTCTCTCTATAATTAGAACAGCTCAGGGTTTAGCTGGGCCTTTCTCAGTCCGAGATTTCCTCCCCAGCCGCAGCTGTCATTCAGGAGTACATGAATAGGAGCTTTCCAAGTAATGGGAATTTTACATAATTTTGTGACAAACGGCCATAAAATGCATTTATACCCATGGAGACGCCCTTTCCATTAATTGACAAATGATTTACTTACCCTGGGCGAGATGGTTTCCTCTGGCATCTGATTTTGCTCGGACAGGCCCAGAGCGCTCTTCCCTTCCCAGTGATAGCCTTTATCTGCCTCTTCTGTATGACACAAGCCAGTCCGCATCTGTGAGCCTGCCGTCTCCTTGGGGATTTGTGTTGAAATGAGCCTTTCCTGACTGGGAAGAGAAGCGGAGCCCCTAACCTCTGCAGCAGGCTGGAAAGACTGTCCTATGCTGCTTACATATCTGCAAAGCTCTTTGGGGTTTAACAACTTCAAAAGGTTTCTTCTCAGACTTTCTGTTAGGGTGCAGACAGCATGCCGTGCATTTTCCTCTGGCAAGTCTCTTCCCCCTTCCTCCAGCAGCAAGGAGCTTTCTCCCAGTGTGTTCAGGTTCATGCGATTTGCTGTCATTGCCTCTGGAGCCTGGATTGCCAAAGCAGCACCTATGCCACCAGCAGCAGAGTCCACCTCGGTGTGTGTATTATCCTTGTGCTTCAATTTGTCAGGGGAGAAACCTGCAGCTAAGCAGCCACTGCCATTATTTCCTTCTTCGGTTCTGGGATGGTAATTTCCAATGGCTGCAGATGCACCAGGCACTTTACCCTTCTCTTTGTCTTTCACACTGGTACCTTTATCTCGGTGGTGTCCAACGGTGAGAGTCATCTCTGCCTGCAGAGCTGTCTGGCTGTATGTGGAGGGGTCTCTCCTTACATTTACTCCTTTGAATGTTGAGTGATGCCCACAGAAGCCAATGGTGGCATCCATAGGCGTAGTGTCATCTGACACTTGGAACAGACAAGGCATTTCACTAAGGAAGTAAGCACATCCATCACAATCCTTACCCAGTTTTAAATCACCTTCATCATCACTGTCCAATAAAAATTGCAATTTCTTTTGCCAGATTTCATTTTCATGCTTTGTCAGCACATCTGAACATTCAAAATACTCCAGGTCATCATCAGAACAGTCATCACTCACACTGGGAATTGTCTCTGCGTAACTCTCTGGAGCAGCGGCAGGATTTTCAGAATCGCCTTTTACAGAACAACTGTGATTTACTACAGGAGTATCTGCCAACTCACTGAACAGGGCGTTCATGGTCAGAGGTCTATCGAGCCCAGTCTCTTTGCACGCCTGGACATCAGCCAGAGACTGCTCAGACACAGAGTCTTCCACGCTAACGCAGCAGCTGTCTGTGTGACAAGTGGCTGCATTTGCAGGGCAGGAATGCACCTGCCTGCCGCTGTATGTCTCTGTCTCTCCAGCAGTGCCACTGACCATACTGTTAAAATGAATGAGCTCATCACCATTCTTGGACAAATCCCTCAGGCAGGAAACATGTCCCTGGGTTTCAAATACACCTTTTACACCCATGTTGCCTTCCATGCTAGGCAAGCACCTGTGAGGTCTCTGAAATGGGCACAACGCTTCTGCTTATTGGAGCTTCTCAAGTGGCAAACCCCTGGGTTTTGAAGAGTTAGGATCTGGTGAGTCAACGTGAGGTCCCCCTCACAGGGGTAACTCTGGTGTTGGGCAAAACGTTTCTCATTCAGCTCATTTCACCCTGAAGTCTCTTGTGTTGTCATTTAGGTCAATGGCGAATTCTGAGGAGGTTGGGGGTTTGTATCCGATTCCAGTCCAACAACAGCTGAACAGCAGGTCATTCTGTCAAACTGCCTTCAGGTACTGTTCAGTTCAGTGCAGATCATGCTCTGTGTACCTGCAAATGAAAGACACCTCCAGTTTAAAATTGCTTTAAAATGGGTGTATATATTTTCTAAAAGGTGGTCAACTGACACAGTTGAAAGTATTTTCAAAAAAAGGAAATAATTATTTAAAAATCAAGCTCAAACATTAAAGCAGGAGCTAATCCAGCTATCCAAGCAATGACAACGACAACACACTGCAGCTACCTGGAGTGGTTTGTGCCAGAGAAACCAGTTCCTAGGCCTGCCTGCACATATCTGCAGCAGCACAACATGGGCTTTAGCACACATCATTCAGACATTTCCAAATGCAAACAGCAATTTGCAGACCGTGTCAATGTTCACAGATACATGACTCCTACAGGCACCAAATGCCTGCTGGCTTGGTAGGCACACCAGCACACCAGTAGACTACTCTTTGGACTGGCATCATAGGAACAGACATTCCAAAGTCTGCTTGCAGAAACACCTGGAGCAGTTTGGTTAGATTTTACCGGGCTATCTCTGTTTAGAGCAATGCTACTGCATTTTGGCTCAGTGTTTGTAATTCCTGTGGTGAAATCGTAATGAAGCACGGCTGGCTGGCTTTACCTTCCTGTTCAAGCCTCACTTTTGCTGTGTCATAGCAAAATGGTACATAAAACCAAAGTGAAACCCACCAAAATCCACCAGCTCCCACCGGCTGAATCAAAGAAATATGAAATCATCCCTCTCTCCTTGTAAAACTCCCTTGTTTCCTAAACATTCCAAATCCTAGGATTTTAGCTAGAAGAGATGTTTCCCTGTACTACTAGAGGCACCCCAGGTCATTCCTCACCACAGTACCCACACCAATCACAGCAGGACTCTTCTCCATCTAGGGATCCTCTCATCAAGAAAAGCAATGTGCCAGAACTGAGTTTTAAGCAAATTTGATCTCATAAAGGATTCCAGACCATAGACTCTGAAAATCAGTGACTTATTTTTATTCACAGAACTGGTATGGCATGAAGAACAGCAGGAAAAGCTTCCTTGCCATGCTGCTAATCTGATGGAGCAATTTCAAGACACCTCTATTCCTCCGCCTGCTCTCTGCTTTTCCCCCTGTGACCTTTCCAGCCGATGCCTCTTTCTTGGCAGCAGCCACCAGCCGCCAACTCCCTCGCACAGCACCATTTCCCGATGCCTTTCCAAGCACTCTGTAGTGCTCCATTTGCTCTCTGCAGGGCCACAAGTGGAGCAGCCACTGTACCTATCCGCACCCAGCTCCGTGTCACAGCTCACCTCAGACTCTGATGAAATACAGTTTGCAAGAAAAGATGTAGGAACAAGATTAGAGCTTGAAGGATCAATCAGCAAGGGGCTGGCCTGGCTTGTTGGAAATCTGCCTCTCACATAAGGAGCACAAAGCAGCTCTGTGTTCATTTCCTTTGGGCAAACCCTGCCACAGATACCTTTCCCAGAGCTCCCCGGGAGGAGATGTGTTGTACACACGCGTGTGCATGTCTGCTGAGCACACGTGCTCAGCCTTGCTGGCTGGACTTGTGGACATGTGAGGCTGCCGGCTTCAGCACTTCCTCACGGGCAGCCTGGGCCAGCGAAGGGCTGCGGAAGTGCCGGGGGGTGGGGGGAGGAGGAGGAGAGAGTTCAGTGCTTCTAAGACTGGGGAGTGGGAGAAGGTAGTGAAACGGCAAGAGAGAGGCAGTATGTTTGTCCATGTATTCTTGGAATAAACTGGCAAAGGCCCAGCATCCCAGGAAATGCAAAGGAGAGTTTGAACAACAAGCCCAGCATGCCAAAAGGTGCACTGTCAGCTCGCAGGCACAGACGGGAAGCTGCCAGAAGACACAGGAGGTGACGAAACAGCTCTACAGCAGTGGCAGCCAGCCTGGTCACAGTGGCATGGCTGGAAGCGCTTCACAGCATGAACTGCTGGGGTAAACCAGCCCTGCCACACAGTGTTGATAACGGACAGAGGGTTCAGGGCACTTTTTGGCAGGGCCTGTAGTGACAGGACAATGGGGAACTGTTTTAAGCTGAAAGAGGGGAGATTGAGATGAGATATAAGGAAGAAATGTTTTGCACTGAGGGTGGTGAGCTTCTGGCACAGGCTGCCCAGACAAGCGGCCAGTGCCCCATTCCTGGAAACACCCAACGCCAGGCTGGATGAGGCTCTGAGCCTGTGGACTGAGTGGAAGACGTCCCTGCTCACTGCAGGGGGTTGACTGGATGGGCTTTCAGGTCCCCTCCCACCCAAACCCCTCCGTGATTCCGTGGCTGTGATCATTCGCACAGGAGGTACGGGGTAGAAGCCAGCTCCCGCAGGCTTCCACCATCGAGCCTGAGAAGCAGCCGCGTCCAAAGCCCATCGGAACACAGGCTTCCCTGCTGGAGCAAACAAGCAAAGGACAGCTAATGCATACTGTAGTGATTTTAATCAATGAGGACCCCTCTCGACAGGCCTGTGCCAATGCCCTCTGCTTGCTTCATGCAGGCTATAACTACAAGCCAGACCGTGCATGCAGCAGGAGCCTGGAGAAAATAGGCATCGGATCCTATTATCTTCAGCCTTTCAGATCTCAGATCACGTTTTGCTTTTCATTTCAACTCTCAGAAATATAAATATTTAACAGGAAAAAAATGGAACAGTTGAGATTAACCTTTTCTTTGCCCACTTTATTACAGCATCAGGGAATTACCCCCAGCATCCACCCATCTCCTCTTAAATATGCACTCGCCAATGTTCCCTGCTGCCTTCTTGCAAATCTGCTTTCATCCTTGCTTTCCAGAGGACCAAATGCCTCTTTCCTCTTTTCTGGCTAGTATAACTTATTTTAAATGCACAGCAATTTTCTCAGCTGAAAAGAACCTTGGTGACATGTTTTAAATGCAGACTGACCCACGCACACCCTTTAGCAGAGCAATTGTACTGTACAGCTATCATTATCTCAGTTCAGCTGCACTCTTACACCACAGGGCACAGAGCTGCCCGCTCTCTTGATATGAAAATGAGATGAGATTGCTGTGCATTCTGTCAGCTCCAACAATGGAAATCACAGCCAAATAGTGTTCCATGAGGAAACCCACAATAAGCACTGGTTTTCCACCCAAGCTAAAGAAACCTTTTTTTTTAAATCTAGGCAGAAAAAAAAATATTGGACAATACCATGATTCCGGTGACTGAATTTAGATAGAAACTGGAAAGAGAATTGGCAGTGCAACACCCTCTTGGCTCCTCAAAACAAATTCTCTGAGGAAAGATGACTGGGAGATGATAAGAATTCACCAGCAGCCATTCACCAGTAACACAACAGTAAGCTCAATTCCTAACAAACTGGGTTTGGAATGCTTGGTGATAAGAAGACAAGAGAACACCTTGTGTTCTCAAGTGTTCTGGCTGCTTGTCCCAAGACTTGCTCTGGAAAACAGCAATGCCATGTGCTGAACCACGCACCAGGCAACAGCAGGAAGATGGTGGAGCGGAGACAGGTAGGAACGACCAGCACCACCAGGTTCAGCAGGCAATGGGGAGAAAGGCGCCTCTTCAGTTCTCTAATGATCTGTAAGCGTATTTTCCATTGACATCACCATGTCTTACTGATCAGAGCCATGGCGACTGTTGGGGAAATTTTGCCCCTTGAGGCAAATTAAACACACGTGTGCTTAAATAAATAAGAAATAACATTGAATGGACACTGCACTGGGCTGAGTCCTCAGCCCCGCCAGGGGTCCAAGCCCAGCCCAGCTCTGCACCCAAAGGTGGTCCCTGAGTGCCCATACTGCAGGGCCGCTACAGACAATGTCTGCTTCTTATCCATCACCAAGGGAAACTTCACTCCCTCACAGGGAGACTCTGGCATTCCAGGCCCCCAGCCACATTAACCCCCTCCGCAACTGGGCCTTCTCGTCCTCTGTGCCAGACCAGTCCTTGGTCACAGACCACCACTGCTGAGCAGCTACAGTCACAATTCCCCTTCGCTGTCCTGAGCACACCAGCTTCTCCTTCCCCTTCCATCACCCCTGTCAGGGCTGCCTCTGCTCCACAGGCACATCCCCAGGTCTGATGGTGCCTGAGCTCAGCAGCTTAGGAACCAAACACAAAGGAAAACAAGGTTGCGAGCAACAGGAAAACGGTGACCTGAGAACTGCAGAACCATTAAGGCTGGAAAAGACCTCTAAGATCATCAAGTCCAATTGTGGTCGCATAGATTTAGAAGAACACAGAAGGGATGAAAACCTGGAATAGTCAGATTAAGAAGGCAGCAGCAAGAGGTAAAAACATTTGTAGGTGCCTCACCAAAATTCTTTCACGGCAGGAAGTAATCAAAATGTTCATGAGAAGCAATCACTTTCAAATAACATTATGCAGAAGAATAGCTAGAAACAGTATTGAGATGGCTAAAACAATCACTCAACACTCCTCCAAGCAAAACATAATAAAACAAATCCAAGTAAATTTTCAGGAAAAACACTCTTTTATTTAAAATTTATTCATAGTGAAAAAATTTCTGGAATTCCAATTCTAAAGTTAAAAAAATTGATTGTTCAAATCTATTTTCATTAAAATGCCAATTCTTCCCCAATTTGAAATTTATTTTTCTTTTTAAAAAATGTTCAATATTTGATCATATATTCCAACTGAGACTAAAACATTTTTGAAAAATTTCACTTTAGCATTGACAGAACAAATTTTAAATGAGTTTAATTTTTAGTAACAGCCCTTTTGGAAGTAGTTTCGGACCCAAAGTTGCTTCTAATAATTTCAGAACTGTGAGTTTAATGATAATGTCAGCCAAACATTTTTTAACTGACAAAACCACACAAATCTGATTAAACTTTAAAAGCAGCCATTAATTTTCCTCTCTTGCATCACATTTTTTCCTGCTTTACTTAGTTGTAACCAAAGCAGAAACCTTCCTTTGCAAGAAATTTTATACTCCCAGAAGTTGTTTCTACAGAAAGCTTGGATATTTTACAAGTCCAGCAGGAAATCTGCACTTTTCCGTGGAGTTCATGTCCTCCAGTCAGTGGAAAAAAAAACCCTTTACGACCTCTCTGTATTTTTTTCTCTTATTTACTGCCTATTCATCCTGCAATCTCTGCTCCCCACGCCCTTATCCATCAGGATTTATCCCTATCTCCTGGATGCACCGGCACCTTTAGGAGGACCTGCCCCCCCACCCCCACACACCCCACCCCACCCCACCCCCCGTGCCCCATACCCAAGAATGGTCTCTCCTTATCACCACCACACGAGCTCTTCGGGGGCTGCAGGGACCACTCTGTGCATCCACAGCAGGCTCCTCATCAGTGCCCACGCCTCGACAGTGCTGCGCCACAATTAGTGATACAAATGCGCTCTGAAAACAGAAGCATTTTGCGGGTACAGTAAGAGCTGCACGTCAGCACATCAATAGCCCCATCTGTGCTCGGCAAACACCCTGCTCTACATCCACCCCGTGCAAAGAGTGGAAAAGGAGAATCAGTGTTAGCCCACGCACTGGGCTATCTCAGCTGGACACAGCAGGAGTGAAACAGATAACCCTCCCACGTCTCAGGTTAAGAAATATCCTTCCAACAGCTAACATTTTGGTTTCTTTATACCAGGCTGACACTGGGTCTGAGGTCTTTGAAAACACAAGAGAAACTGACAGCCACATAAATAACCCATGTTTGTAAAGGCCTGGCTTCACAGTGACTATGCTTGCAGTAACCCACCCACCATCATCGGGCCACGCAAAGCCCAGCAGAGCCCTCTGGCTTAAATGGGGAAGGGTTAACCTTCACACACCTTCCACATGCAAACCTGTGTAGTGGCAGCACAGTCCTCTCCTTAGTAACACAGTCTGCTGGCTGGTTCTTTTAGCCCCTCTTCATCAGCCTGACCTTGGCCAGAAAATCACTGGAGTATTTGCTTATTGCATCACCAGTTACGCTGAGAAATCTGGTTTTAGCAGTTTCCTACTATCACCTCCGTTCCATAGGTCAAACTATGGGATTGGGATTTACCTCCTTGAAAAACAATTATCAGCCTCTAGACAATTCTACTACACTTCAGACATATCCTTCTCCATGTGCCGTTTGCTTTGTAGAGGTGTTATGTCAGCAGGTAGCTTAGCTACGAAGCAAGCGGTGGATATAATCACACTGCGTTTAAGGTAGACATGAATGATCTCCAAACCAGAACACCAGTAACCACTGTAATAGATAAATAAAAGTTTTGCTTCAGCCAGATTGTGATATTTGAAATCAGTAAGCGGCTGGGAATATTGTAAGCTTCCAAATACCCAATTAAGGGAAGAGGAGTCAGGGATTTACACGGCCACGTGAAAGATGGGATAAAGCAAAGTGTAAATCAAGAAGGAGACAGGGAAGGCACCGGACGGAGAGTGGAATCTAGCAAAGCTGTAAATTGGGGCTAACTGTGTAGGTAACGGGTCTCCTTTCCTTTGAAAGGGGGGGAGGTTTCGTCTATCAGCTTATGGTTAGTTAGGGTGAAAGAATGCAAGCACAGGAACAATGGGGGGCAGGGTTTAAATGAGACAGACTGCCTGTTTTACTTCAGCGACCCCTCCAGAAGACCCTCTGGGTGATGGTATGCATGTACGGGTGAGGGGGAGTAACAAATGTAAATGAATTACTGGAACTCAGTTGAATATGTATATGTACCCAAAATAAATGTACGTGAGCGGGACCAAAAGGTGTCCATCCTCTTAGGCACCCAGTGCTGTAAATAAATTTCTTTGCTTCCAAGACTTTGTCCTCTCTAAAGTTTTATCTGTGAGCTGGCTTTTTCTCACAATTACCAAACTTTTCTTTACAATGCATAGAAACAGGCACACACTGCACAGCTGTGATCAGGAAGCCAACTGGCACAGGCATCAGAGTGTTACAAATACTACATTGATTAAAGGGAGAGAAAGCCACAAAACCAGAACAGAAACAACACAAAAAGCTGAAAGGAACTAACCACATGATCCCAGGAAAATCTGAAAGGGGCAGTGCCTAAAAGGTAGGAGCAGTCAGAACTTCCCACTGTGTCCACACCCTGCCTCATGCTGGCATCACTCAGGCTGGAATATGCACTGCATGCACATGATTCCTCCCTCACCGTGCACTGGATGCAAACAGTAAACACAGGCACATGGGATGGAAAGGAGTCTGGCCTAGCCTTGTCCTTGCTCTGCATAACCACGTGGAGAGGAATTAAATGGTACTGAGGCCTCAACACACACAGGAAAATCTGGGATGAAGTGCTGGTCATGAGAGACTTGAATATGTGATTATTGATTTTTGCAGTGCTCAGGAAACAGGACTTTGTACACATTTCTGTCTATCAAAATGACCGCACTGCTGCAGACAAGGTGCAAAAAGCCACACACCGCAGGCAAAGTCACTGCGATTCCTAGCGTGTGGTCATGGGCATTGAAAGAACAACACTGACTGCAAGAGCTTGCACAGCAAAGAACTTGCAGAGGCACAGGCAGCTTAAAATGAAATATTCCTGCAAACAGAGCTGGCAGGTTTGTGGCTTTGACTCTTGGTTTGCAGAGACACAAAGACACCACAGGCCTAATCACTCAAACAATCCCACAGATCCTCCCAGAACAACCAATTACAGCACCATTTATGTGACACATCCTGTCCTCCAAGCACTCTGTGAAACCTGACTTCCAGGGTTAATGCTGATCCCCTTTCCTTTCTCCCTGGAAATATTTCTCAAACACAACTTAACCTCCTTGCCAAGTGCCTGCAAACTGTTCTCTATTTAAACTTTTCCTTTACCAGAAGTCAAAACTTTTATTAAAAGTTTTCCTTTAAAAGTTCCATCAACATTGGCCTGTTTTGTGACTTTTCCCCGTGCATCCACCAGTGCTGATGGAATCAAATTCCACGTGATATTTCTGATCCACTTTCCTCCACTCCTAGTGTACACAAGTTTTCCAAAGTGCCTGTGCAATAAAAACATTTCCCAAAGTGCTGTGATCCTGCCTGCATTCTTATATGCTGTAACCCTGTAAAAGTTAAAACCTCCAAGACAACTGAAATGGGAATTCTAGAACCCAGTTATAACTTTGTGGGCTCTGCTCCCACCAGGGCCATGACATGTATTACCCAGCAGCTGGCCCACTCGGAGCCTGACATTCCATGGGTAAGAGCAGTGAGGAACCAGCACACAAGGGTTCACGAGGAGTTTGTTTGCTCTGTGTTCGTGTATCTCCCAGTGGTTCTGCCTCACCCAGTTTTGTCTGGAATCCCCAGTGCCAGGACACAAACAAGAACCAGAACGGTATTGCCCGTCTATAAATCGTTCAAGACGCGGCAATTGCAACAAACACTGAGAGCAGCGTACTCGTTAGAGAATGCGCAATGCCAGACACCAAACTAGCCAAACACCGTATTGTTTTACAGTTTCTTCAGCTTCTGACACTTCAGGCTTTTGACCCCTCTTACACCCGTGCGCTACCTGCCACAAACAGCACCACAGCATGAAGAAAACATCACGGCTATAACTCCTTGGTTAAGTGGCTCTGCTTGTCTCTCCCAAACACCTTAACATAGACTAATTAGAACAAGCAATCACAGAGCAACTCTTAACACTGATCTGTCTCCATCTATTTTTAACCTTTGCCAAGCATCTGACCCTGTCCCAGGAGCGATTCCCGCAGCCCGATAGCCATGTCTATGCAACCTAGTGACAAGGCTTTTGTTCAGGAACTGAGGGAATTTTCACCCAATGACTATGAGGCCATACAACAAATATTGAGGAAGAACACAACAAGTATTTCAGGACACCTGGTGTCATTTACACATCCCTTAGAGGAGCTTGCTTTTGCACAGTTTTTGCAATTTTGCCTGTCCTGCTGAAACTCTGTGGAAATTGCTCCAGTGTACAATTTCAGAAATGTTTAGCAGAGCTCTAAATACAACATGTTTTTTTTAAAAAAAATCTATCAGGATGAGCAAAAATTACTCCACTTTAGCAGAAGCAAACAAAAAATAACATTTCCTGTTCAAGAACCATATAATTCTCAATATTCACGTAGTGCATTAAGAATACAGTAACTGACTCTTCTTTGTTTATTATCTTTTATGATATGCATTCTCTCTACACACAGGAGACAAAAGCAGACAAGGAACTGAAAAAGTGCACACAATCTGACCTCCCAAGCCAGAAATTTGCACTTACCCTTGAGCACTGTCTCTTCAGGTCCTAGAGGCCTTCAGGCCTGCGGTTTGACGCTGCATTACGAGGCAGAAGATGTTTGGTCTATGCATGTTGTCCCAGAGCTGAGAACGGGCTGGAAGCTCCGGCGTTGTTTTGCGAGTGACCTTAGCGTAGCGAGTCTGGTCACAGAGCAGCCTGACTTTTAAGAGAGCCTATTTTGTTACACGCAGCAGATGGCTCTTCCTGGGAAACCCTGGGCCAGAGAGCGAGGTGGAGAGCGCTGGCAGTGGTGAGAAGGCACATCCTACTGCCTTAGAAGTCCACGGGAATTTCCTCGTGGCCCTGACAGAGGAAGTGTTGGCCTTAGCTCTTCACAATAAAGCCCAGGGCTGGTTTTCCGTGACGTGCTGAAGGGTGCTCAGCTGCCTGGCTGGCCACGTCAGGAATCTCTTACCTGCTCAAAGTTATGCACAAAGAAGTTCTACTGAACAGGAGAAAATCTGCAACCCCTGCCGAGCAGGCAGAGAAAACCAACAGTGGGTAGTGAACTCTTAACAGTCACTACATAAAAATTCACCCAAGGATTCCTATTATTTAAAGGCATAAGTGGATCCTGAAGTAAGAAGGTACTCCCACTTCTGTCTCACACAATGAACTTGACTGAACTACACAAACTGCTCCAAGCTCAAGGGATTTGAAAAAGGCTGAAAAGCAAGTCGTGTGCCTGTTTTTTCCTGGAGCATTTTGCCGAAGGCCCAGCTTAAACTGGTTCTAAGATCGCAGCGGTGACACCGCTTGTCCCCGGCGTTATCTGCATCCAGAGAAGGACCGGTGCGCTCAACAGCAAAGCAAGCGCCTGCAACCACCCTCGCTCGGAACAGCAGCGGCGGCGTCTGCTTTATGAACCGGCCCGGTGGCCGAAAAGACCTGAAAACTTGGGGGAGGATTGAAGTCCCCACCCAACGCGAGGCAGCGCGGTCTGTGGTACTGCGGCAGGACCCCACCCGCAGAGCTGATGTCGGTGAACGGCACTCGCCAGCTTTTCCACCTCAGTGGTGTAGGCGCAGCTGCGGCCCCAGCACAACAGCATGGGCCCCACCTCATCGCCCCACCCGCCTCCAGCGGCAGCGCCGGGCGGAGGGGAGACCCTGCCCCTCCCGCAGCGCTCGCAGGGGTGGAGAAGACGGCGGCGCCTCAGATGGGCGGGAAGCGCGCGCGGGGCAACGGACGGGGTGGGGGCGCGCGGCAGCGCGCTCTGGGCCGAGCCCGGCCGGTCCTTTCTGCACTGTGAAGTACTGCGCCGCACCGGGCCGTGCCATGTTATATCGTGCCCTGCCGTGCTGCACCATCCTGTGCTGTGCAGCGCTGCATCGTGCCCTGCCGTGCTGCAAGGCGCTGCCTTGTATTTCACTGCACTGTGCCGTGCTGCACCGTGCCGTGCCATGCCACGCCGTGCCGTGCAATGCCATGTCCCTCGCTGCGGCTGCGCCGGGCGCTCCTTCCGGGGGCGGCGCCGCGCGGCGGGCTCGGCGCTCGGGGCAGCCGTGATGTGCGAGCCGGGCCCGCCAGCGGCGGGGCTGCTGCCGCTGAGCCGCCTGCCCGCGCCGCTGCTCCGCCGGCTCAGCGAGCGGCTGGACCGCGCCGCGCCCGGCCGGGGTTGGCGGGACCTGGCGCTGCGGGCGGCGGTGCGGGGGCACCTGCGGCTCAGGTCAGCGCGGAGCGGGGTGCGGGGCTCGGGGGCCGCGGGGCTGTGGAGTTGGGGGGTGCAGGGCTGGGGGCCAGTGGGCTGCGGGGTCGGGACTGCTAGAGGGGTTTCTTTCCCCGAATCCCGCCCGCGGAAGGGGTTTGCGGTGCCGGGGTGCAGCGGCGGGGGGGTGCTTTGCTTTGCCTTGCCCCCTTTCCCATTGGGAAGCATCACCCTGCGCCCTTCCGGACCCTCATTGGAGCGAACGGCCCCTGCTCCTCGGCGCTTCTGGTTGTTGGGTGACCCAGGGTCCTTCGGCTCTTTTGCCCAGGGTTGGGTCTCTACATCGCTTCCCGATCCCTCCCCGGGGCTCCCCAGGGACGTGTGCAGAAGGGACACGGGGCATTCCTAGCGGTGCGGGGCATTCCCAGCAGCGATGGAGCCGTGTCTCGGCTCTGCATTTGGTTTGGGGGACAGAGAGCCCGCAGGATGCAGTGAACCCTCCACGGTCCAGGGATGTCCCTGTTCCTCTGCCTTATCCCATAAAATACTAGGAAAGTCTGTGCAGTAGGTGAAAGTACCTCACCTCCGCGTCCATCTCCATGTCTCATGGCAGTGGCAATTTGATGAAGGAAACACTGAGGAATCTTTTAGTGGGAATAGATCAGCTTGCATTCCCTTTACGTAGCTGTTGCCTTATTCTCTGTGTTACTTTGGTCTGCTGTGATTGGAAGTGCATGGAAACCTAACACAACCTTGAAAACTCTGGGTGTTTGTATCAGAGATGAACTCACAGAGCCGTTAGCAGCACTGTGCATCCGTCAGGCTGCAGCCTCACTCCGAAAATCAAAGCCTTCCTGGGCTTTCAGGTTGTGTTCTGACTCAGTCCTCACTGCTTCTGAATCTGGCACACGAAATGAAAGGTGCTGAGCTTGTTTTTCTGCTGAGATGATAAAAAGTGGAAATCGGTCAGAATTGTTTTGCAGCACTTTCTCTGTGTGGGGGTGTCTCTGCATGACCTCAGAACTCCTGAAACTTGAAGAAAATACTGTGAATATTCCCACACCAGCTGGGAATTTGCCATGTCTCTCTTTTTTTCAATCTTTTTGTGTGTCTATAAGTGGTTTTTAACTGGACTGCTTTCAGAGGGGGAAGTACAGAGAAGATGTAAGTAACATGTCTCTCTTATTGTTTTGTAGCCCTCTGGATTTGGAGCAGTGTTCCCTCAAAGTGCTGGAGCCAGAAGGAAGTCCCAGCTGGAGCCTCCTGAAGCTGCTGAGCGATCGGGGCTGCACGGTCGTGGAGCTTGCGGAGTTCCTGCAGGCACTGGAGCACACGGAGGCTCTCCAGTGCCTCAACCAGTCAGGTCAGTGCTGGGCTGTGCTGTCCCTGCAGCTCGGTGTGCTGTACTGGGAACAACGAGGTGTTTGTGTTCCACAGGGAGTAAAAAGATCCATAGTGTGGGAACAGTGTGCAGAAGCTCAGGCTCTTCACTCTGAACGTGAGGAATCCAGACTGAGGTTCCTGAGCAGGCTAGTCTGATGGAAGGTGTTCCTGCCAATGGTACGGTGGGTCGGAACTGCATGGTCCCTTCCAACACAAACCATTCTATGAATTCTGTGATTTCCACAATGATGGAAAATGTTTACAGTGTGTAAGTTGGTTTATAGCGAAGATGGAGGAGTATTTAACTTGAGTGTTAGTCTGAGAACCACAACTGCTGGTTTGGCGTCCGTGATGGTAAACCTTGAGCTTTGCTTTTCCAAGACAAACTGAAGCGTGTTTGTAGTCACTTAGAAAACAGAGGTAGAGGTTTACATTCTGAACCACTCAGTTCTGCAGTGCTTGCAGGAGGTGGCTGTACAGTGCTGAAGGAATTGCAGGAAAAGAAATGAAACCACAAAGAAGTTCTGAACTGCATTTTGTAGAAGCCATTTGTAATACTTCCAAGCAACGCCAATGACTGATCTTCCAGAGAAGCTGTTTTCCTCAGCTACTTTCTTAAGAGATGTTAGTAATGCAAATCAGGATGAAAAGTGGAAATCTCTGGAAGTAGATTGTCTTAATTCTTTTGTCCTTTAAATTGAAGTGATATCATTCCTGTTTGGTTAATGCTAGGGGGTTGTGATGCTCAAAACTGTGCTTAACACAGTGCTTTATCTATAAAAAACAGTGGAGGAAGTGCTGAATCAGGAACTGAGGTAGTACTCTTCAGGTCTGGGGTCTAGAGGGAAGTTAGAGAAGGAGAGGCAGGGAATTCAAATTCTGTGGCTGATTTGGAGTAGTTGCCAGGGTGATCAGCTATTTCGGAATGAGATCGTGTGTGAAGAAGGCGGGCCACTTCCCTGCCAGACGGTGTGGTTTCTGAAGGTCGTGTCATCCCAGTTTTGATCTCATGGCTTCTGCTTAGGTTTCAGCCCCGTGGATCAAGTTGCTGTGACTTCTCTCCTTAAACGTTCTCTGTTAGGAAGAAGTTCTGCTGCGCAGCCAAGCTGTTACACACAAGGGGTGGCGCGGATCGTAAATTTGGATCCTGCTGACTGTGCCACCTCAACCAACAGAGTGGAGCAGCCGTATGCTTTTGGTGAAGGAAAGCAATGAGTTAGCAGAGCTCAGGGGTAAATGCAGCAGTGACTCGGTGACAAAGTGCCGTCAGTCAGTTACTGCATGGAAGAGGAAAATGGAGATAGAATCCAGTTAAAATGGTTCACACAGAGACACGAAGGGTGAGGCAGACACTCCACTGAGTCCCAGGCTTCTGAGTGGAACCCCTTGCTTCCTAAACTCCTGGAGCCTAAGTGCCACCATGTCTCATGTCAGTGCTGCTGAACACCTTTCCCTTAGGTCCGTGGATTCCTTAACAGCACTGGGAGGTTCAACTTTCTATTCTGCAGTTGACTGCTTTTTCCCCATTGCGATCTTCTGATGACCTTGGTTCTACTTGTGGGTCTGTGTTCGGTGTCACGCTGTAACCAGATCTTTGTAATGGTTGAGGTCAAGAAAACAACTGTATCGTATCAGACCCATGTCAGAATTGCACTCACACTGTTTCCTGGCAGTTAAAATTCGAAGTGGAACATCTTCCCTTGCAGACTGACAAAGGAAAAGACCAACCCTGTGTACTACAGGAGTCAGAGGCATAAAGCTGAAACCCGTGTTTCAGCTGATAGGGCTGCATGAGGAACAACAGAAAAATGCTCTGTGCTGTAGTTAAACTGACCGCGAGTATTTTGATCCGTCCCTCAGGCTGTGCTTAGTCTTAGCCTGAAAATTAACAGCTCAAAGGAGTTGCTGGGAGCGAGCAAACTCCTAAAACTGGGAGTCCCTTTCCTGGAAACAATCTGTGATGGTGCTGGAAACATTTGCTTTATTGAGTAGAGCGTAAGAAGGATTGAAGTAGCCTACAACTGAAATGTCTGAATGATCTACTTCAAACCTCTGATAAACTCTGTAGAGTAGTGGTCAATTTAAGCATGGATTTTGTGTAATGAAGACAATTTCAAATGTCTTACAGTCATATAACTAATTAGAACTGCATTTGTACAGAGTACAAATGTATTATTGTCACATATGTATAATTACAGAAACTCTCTTTGCTCAAAGGACAATTTAAATGCAAATTTAATTTGTAATTCTTAATAACTTTCCTCTGTGTAAATTCTTCTTTAAAGGTGTAAAGATTGTTGTGCAGCCAGACTCTCAAGCAGTGCTGTCTGGTCAGGTCGTCAAGCTGTGTTGTTGGGCGACGGGACACCCATTTGTGCATTACCAGTGGTTCAAGCAGGAAAAAGAGGTGAGAGCTGATACAGAATACAGGGGGGTCAAGTGGTGAAAATAATAGGTAATCATTTTGGATGATACTTTTTTTTAAGACTGCTACTCTTACTTACAACAAGAGAAGATTGCTCTAAGGCTTTAAGATGAAAGAGGGGAGATGGAGATGAGATCTTAGGCAGAAATGTTCTCCTGAGAGGTTGGAGAGGCCCTGGCCCAGATCACCCAGAGAAGTGGTGGCTGCCCCATCCCTTGAGGTGCTCAAGGCAAGGCTGGATGGGGCTTGGAGCCCCCTGATCCCGTGGAAGGTGTCCCTGCCCTTGGCAGGGGATTGGAATTGGATGGGCTTTGAGGTCCCTTCCAACCCAAACCATTCCATAATTCTGTATATACCATTAAAAATAAGAGTTTAAGAAATGCTGCATTGTGACCCTGTCAACGTGCTAAAGCAATAAGGTGGCTCCTTATATTCAGATCACCTAATCCTTGGAGGCAATCGCAGAATGCAACATTAAGGAAACTGTAAGCTTAGTTGTGTCTCAGCCTACTGAGGACTTTAACCCAGAATCTGCCAAACTGGAAGGAGTGCCAGTCGCTGTTGGTCTTGGACAGATGGAGGCTGTTTTAGTAGGAATGAGCAGTTGAAGGCTCAGACCCAGTGGTGCCACAGACTTCAGTGAAACACTGGAATGCGTGTGAGCTGCTCTGGACTTTGAATGGCAGCGCTTACGCCCATGGTTCTGGTCCTGGTTATCTTTCTGCAAGATGAATGCACTTTTTTCTTAATGTTATTTCGTTATAAGTACTGTCTTTAAAGCTGCACTACGTTTGTGTGTCTTAAATTGCTGTTAGCACTGAAATTTTTAGCTCATTTTCTGTATCTTTCTAAAAGTTTGTCTGGATCATCCAAAAGGTGGCTTAAAAAATGAGATTACAGTCATTTCCTGCTATTTACAGTTAAAATAGAGATGTAGTAACAATTCTATGAAAGACTGTTACAGTTTCCTGGTGGTAGTTGAATGTACCTTAAGAATGGAGCTTCATGTGATGTTCCTGCTGTTAAAATAGTGCTGAAGAAATTATTCTGAGTTGTTTGTGGAGACAGGTAGAAATTATGAATTTCAGAAAGAGTTTTTCAGCTGATTTAAAAGAGCTCAGAATTGGCTTAAATAGAGGCATGTAAATTGTTCTTGGAAGAAAGCCCACGTCTGAGCTGCTAGATACACAGAACGAGGATTTCTCATCCAGAAGTTTCAAGAGTTGAGGTTGGCCTTACAGACATTGAAATAAATTTTCATGTGTTTAATCCTGGTTTAGATTAAATCGTTGTAAATTGGAATGTTTCTTGATTCATCTGTAATCCAGGTTCCCCATGGGAATTCTCCGGAGCTGGTTTTGAATCCAGTGAACATAACCGATTCGGGCTTTTACATCTGTCGAGTGAACAGTGAATCCTCCTTTGCATTCAGTCGGTGGGCACGGCTTGAAGTTTGTGATCCTCAGGGTGCATCTCATGGTAAGTGGCAGGACATCAGGCTCTGTCTTCCCTCGTGTTAGCGGAGCTTGGGTGCCTGTCGCTGTCTTGTCACAAAAGCAGAAG
Organism: Neomorphus geoffroyi; assembly: GCA_033558235.1. Lineage (NCBI taxonomy): Eukaryota > Metazoa > Chordata > Aves > Cuculiformes > Neomorphidae > Neomorphus > Neomorphus geoffroyi. Next base: position 289,813 of record JAUMJM010000025.1, read on the forward strand.
GGAAGATCCACAGTGGTAGAAAGATGGAAAATACATGCAGTCTCAGATCCTTGTAATTCTTAGAGGAGTCTTGGACCAGAAAAGCAACTTCCTTATTGTTTCCCTCTTTTCCTCTCACAGTTCGCTAGGGGCTGGATGCACGCCGTCTGTTCTGAATGTCTGACCCATGAGCTCTGCCCTAATGATCGGGACTAATTGTTTCCTCTTTGTCTGTGCACTGCCAGCCCAGCACGAGAGGGATTTGGGTAAAGGAGGATCCAGGGGGGTTCTCTGTATTCCTGGAAAGACATCCTACCTTACCCAGAAGGTCACAACAGCAGAGTACAGAAGAGCGCATGCCTCCTGGAGGCCCAGACACTTCAGCCAGCCTGGGGCCTTTGTAATGGAGAGCGTGTTCACTGTACTCAGGGAACAGGGCTGAGGTTTGGGATGGGGTCTGGCAGGTAGCCAAGTGCAAGGTCTTCCTTCCAGTCATTTCCAGGCCATAATAGGCTGCCATGCTCCTGGAAGTACTCACCAGGACAGATACATCGCTCAAAGCCCAGGGTGTTCATTCTTTGCCAGAACACAGTGGGGAAAGGAGAGAGGCTGCAGAATATGTGTTTGCTAATGCAGTCCTTTCAGCTCTGGATAACCAAGCCGGATAGTAGTGGAGATGTGCCAACCACTCACTGAAATGAACCTGTGAGAGGAAGAAACACTTCTGGGGTTTTTTTGGTGTGAATTACATCTTCAAGCCCCGGGCGGTGGTGGAGTTGCCATCCCTGGAGGTGTTTAGAAGACGGGTAGAGGAGTTTCTGAGGGACAGGTACAGTTGGACTCGGTGATCTCAGAGGTCTTTTCCAACTGGAAAATGCTATGATTCTATGATAAGCAGTCAACTCACAGTCTGTAAAGGCTTCCATCTCCTGCAATGGGGATTAGCAGTGTTCTGGTTGAACTGGCTGACATTGACAGTACCATTTCTGCAGGTGATATCTGGGTTTGGAATCTGTTTCGGCTGCTGACTGCCTCGTCTTTTCTTTTCCTGCTCCATCTGTTGCTCTCTTTTTTTCAGATATTCTTTTCCTTCTCTCCTTTCATTGCTTTCTGCTTAATGGGAGCTCAACCCTTCTCCATTCTGTAAAAGCTGTCTTGTGAGTTCGTGATCAGTGAGGCAGCTGCACAGAATTCTGAAAGATGCCAGTCCATTCTTGTTCATGCATTTTGCGAGTGTACAAAGGCAGCGAGGACCTGGGATGGAACAGCAGGTAAGGGGCTGTGCACATCATTCCATCTCATGTGCTCCTTCACTGTCTGAAACTGTTGTGTTCCTTGTCTCAAAGACTGGTCTTGTTTCATTTGGCTGCAACAGTAGCTCCTTCCTACCTCTTACTTCTGTCTTTCTGCATTAAAGGGAAATTAATTTATTGAATGTTTTGTTGAACGATCCCAGTATCAATTTGGGACGTTAAGAGCGAGGGAGGGAGAGAGAGGGTTCTGAAAACAGCTGAGTGAAAAGGAATAAAGTTTATTTGGGGATATAAAAATCTTTCCTGTGATAAAAGTTGTAGAACACAAAGCTCTTTGTTAAAAAAAAAAACCCACCCAACACCCTTGTGGAAATGACAGAGCATATAGCAAGCCCAGACCTCTGAGTCTGAAATGCTGTATGGCAGCAGTCATGGAACAGAATATTTACTTGGGCATCAGTCACGCTTTCTACCAGCACCAAGTCTGCATTAAGAAATAGAGCTAAAACCAGCCAGCGCTCATCAGAGCGATGAGACAGCTATAAACCCTCTGAAATATAAGTTTATGATGCACCACACAGACACCAGCAGAACAGAGACAGACGTATCCTTGTCTCCCTTTATTTCCTGTGCAAAGGAGAACGTTGTCGCCCCATATGTGTCAGTTGTGAACAGCACTGATGACAAAGACTGCCCACGCAGGGCAGGTAAGCGCTCTGCAGCTGGGCTGGGAGGTTCCTGGTGTGGCCTTCCCCTGCATCTGGGCCTGCTGCTGTGTTTGTCACTGCTAGGGATGCAGGGATCAGACACCTTTTTGGTGCAGCATTTATGGGGGGGGGATGTGTTAACGAATTTCAACACTGTGTTTCAATAAATATGATCATTTATGGAAACTCCCCTTAGATCAGCTGGCCAAGTCTTTAATGCATTTAGGGATTTTTCAGTGAGGTTCTTTCCCAAAGATGTTTCTGGAAGGGGACATGTCAGTGGCTGATGTTCCTTTAGTATGCTTAGTCTATTTACCAGAAGATTGGAAGCTCGGTTGAGAACGAGCTAGAGTTCTCAAGAGTTAGGCTAAAACTGATTTCAAGTGTTCAGTTCTCATTCCTGCATGCACACTTGCACACAAGGTGGATCTTCAGTGCATCCTTCAGCAGCCACTCCTCTTTGTACATGCTCTTTTTTCCAGAGCCTTTGTAATCCTAAGGGCAGGAATAAACAGTGCAAAGACGGCTTTGCTTTTGTTTTTTTCACTTCTGGGGTAAATTTAATGTAGACGTACGTTCCTGTTGTTCTCTTCAGCTGAAGAGATGGAAAGCAGTCACTACATGCTCTTAGCATAATTGTAAATTAATTTCATTGCTATTAAAACACTCTGTAGTTACAGGAAGATGTGGCCATACATTGTCAGTCTGCTCAGTTGGATTGACTTACCCTTTCTTTGCTTTTTCCTTTCTTTCTTTTTTTAAGGGAGCTTAATGAGCTTGCCTGAAAACAAGCTGCGCGTTTGTATTCAGCCTCAGCCACAAAACCTGATGGTGGGGGACGCTTTGGTTCTGGAGTGTGGAGCTGTTGGAAACCCGGTTCCTCAGTATCAGTGGCTCAGAAATGGATTTCCTTTGGCAGATGGGACCAAAAATGTCTATATGGTGAGTTAATGCAAAGTGCAAGCCTCGGGTGGTGGATGTATAACCAGCTTTAGCTTGCCACAGAAAGCTTCCTTGGGGAAAAGACTTCTTCGTAGCCTTGGGTGACCTCTTAAGGAAGTGCATGCTCTGAATTCTCTCCTGTTCTGTTCACTTGCCCACACTGTTCCGAGGCTCTCGGGTGCATCACTGTAATCCTGAGCATGTTTCAGGTTGTAGTCGTGGGGTGGAAGGCTATACTTTATTTTAGTGACATATTGATGTGACAAAGCAAACGTGAAAGCTTCTTTCTGACCTGTGCTGCAAAGCAGTGATGTGCATGAGCCACTGCATTCCATGGTTAATGCATCTCAAGCCTGTGAGGTGGGTTTAGTTTCCTTCTGCCATTCTTGAGAGCATTTCCAGAACACATGTGCTCTCCAGCTTCCTGAAGAACTAGCCTTTGGATTTGTTTAGGCTTTGCTTTTGGGTTTTAGTCTTGCTCGTGGGCTTACCTGGAACTGATACAGCTGCTGTTCTGAGGTCTGGTGAGATGACTGTGGTGATGCTTGTGCAGGTCTCTCATGTGGATGTGGAACATCAGGGGACGTATTGGTGTCACGTATTCAATGGCCGGCAAGATCAAGACAGCAAGAAGGTAGAAGTTGTTATCGGTAAGGGGTTTTTTCTGTTTCATGTAGGTCAGTTTATTTATCCATTTCTTCACTATCACTAGAATTTAGGTTCGAAGCTTTCAGGATGAAGCCGGGCACACAGCCTTCTGTGGTTTTAGTTTATAGCTGTGCTTGCTTGCAGCAGCTGGAAGGTTTGAGCTTTATCAGTTTAAAGTGCTTTGGGTTTTCGTGGTAACCAGCATAGAAATGCTACCACTTTTTGACATGGCTGCTGTGTACACGGCTTGTCAGCAGATTGCAAGCTGATTCCTTCCTGCTTTTTGAACAACTAAAAACCAGTGTAACCCTTGTTGGTGATTTGAGCTGCATTATACCAAGTCCTTCAGCAGTCAGGACAGCTGAGAGTATTCATAGCAAGCAGAATAAATGAATATAACATGGTTTAGTGCGTGTGCATGTGTTTGCAGTAAACTCAAAAGAACACCTGTTTGTAGAGCGTCCAGATATATCTGAGAATGCTACTGCATAATCCGTCTGAACTGTGTTTTCCTACCCTAAGAAACATTCTAGTTTATTGCTCCCGAGTTCTAGTAGTGATTACTGCTCAGTGTCGATTCTGATTAATACCACTATCACAGAGCAGTTGGGAAGTGCCCTTTGTCTTCTGCTTTGTGTGCTGACTCTCATAACTCATAAGAGCAACTGTCTTCCAATTTTTCCCCTCTTAAAACACAAGGAAGGAAAGCTATGGCAGTGGAGTGCACAGAAGGTAAAGTCAATCTTTAGTTGTGAATCAGTTGTTAAAAATTAATGATGAGGGTGGTGGGTCATTGTGTTGCTGAAGAGCATGTGTGGGTCAAGAGCTTCTGTCTGGTTTATAACACTGATTTGGAATGCAATGTTCCTCCTGCATGCGCTTCTCTTCTTTGCCTTGATACTTTGATCTTGAGCACATGGGAGGAAAACCAGCTGCCTTCTTCTGAAGCGTTCAAAATGTAAAGATCTTGGGATTTCTTTGGCTGGGCTCAGGAGGCAATGTCCTTGCAAGAAAAGCTGAAGGTGTTCAGGAACCTGGGTGACCTTAGAGAGCTGCACAGAGCTGGTTCCACCGCCAGCTCTGTGTCCACAAGACACACAGTGTGAGTCTTGAGTTGTCCTGTGCAGAGATAGGAGTTGGACTCGATGATCTGTGTGGGCCCCTTCCAACTCAGGGCATTCTGTGATTCTGAGAGGTGTTCCCAGCAGCTTTGTTAGGATGATTTCTGTTCCCCTTTGCATTCTGCAGTGGGGAGGAAGAAGTGTGTTGTGACCTTTTGTGTTGATCCCATCCCGTGATTATGGAACGTCTCAGAGTCTGCAGCGTCCACATCAGAGGGGGTCGTATGTGCATGGCATCACCCCAGGCTGCTACAGTTTCTGCCAGGTGGATATGTGAGCCTGCTGCTGTGACCTGAGGGGTTTGCCCAGGGTCCAGGGCGTGGAGCAAGCCTGAGCTGGGACTGCTGCAGCTTCAGAGAAATGATATGTTCAGGGCCAGATTGGATGGGGCTTGGAGCACCCTGATCCATGGGAGGTGTCCCTGCCCATGGAACTGGATGGGCTTTCAGGTCCCTTCCAACCCAGACCATTCTGTGAGTCTGGCTTTTCCTCTCCGTAGTTCCTAGTGTTCTCCGAATAATTAGTTGAAACCTGTGGTATCTTAGGATGTTTGAGATTTGTAGCTAAAGCCTTTCTGAATGCACGTGGCTTTACAAAGGAAGATTTCTTGCTCAGGATGTTGCTTTCTCAGCAGCCCTTCTAACATCTCTTTCTGGGATGGGTGATTCCGACCTCTGGGTCTACTGCTTGCACACCTTGGGATCGAGGCAATGTATGTGTTTCTCCCTTCATTCTGAGATCTGCTGTGTTGTAATGTTGTCTCTAGCTTAGCTTAGATTATTGAGGTAGGGTTTTCTCTTTTCTGCACGTGGAATAAATGCATGAAAGGTTTGAGTTACAGAAATGCAAAGCCAAAAGTGTTTTAGAAAGGTAGTTTGTTTTCTGTCGTCTGGCTTCTATTAGTAACGGCATGACGCTTAATTATATTTTTATTAATGATAACTTATTATTTGCTTCTTGTTTAAACTCTGAGTTTATCTGTGTATTTCTTCACAGAAGATCTGAGTGATCTTCAGAAAACAGGTAAGTGATGAGTTTTGAAATGCTTCAATTTCCCATCTTCATTCTATGTTACAACTCACTGAAGCCTGTCTGGGTTACGACGTGTGTTTTATGTTATTTAGATGTATTTATTAGCAGGATTTAAGAGTGGCAAATGTCATGTTCAGAGCAGCACAGCTTTCTGGTTCCAGTGGATTAAGTTGAAGCATACAGTGAACCATAGCGTTGTTGTTACCTTTATAAAATCACACAGAGCTGCTCTTCAGTACTGCATGTGCACTTGTACAAATAGGATTCTCCTTTGCATCCTTGTCCATGGCTCCTTTGCACTCTTAAGCTGCGGTTGCTGCTTTTTCAGATGATTAAGGTGAAAAGAATCCATGATGTGTTGAATTGGTGTATTTGTTAAATTCATGTTGGAATCAGCTAAGGTGACTTGAAGCCCGTTTGATGTTGGTTATAGAAATGTAGCTCCGGGGTAGTGCTCCATAAAGGGTTATCCCTGGTATGGTGTTCCCAAAATCTCAAAGGCTGTATAATCGCCAGGGTTAGACATCAAAGATTTGTTTACCTTTGCCAAGACTTCTTTTTTGTCACTGAAGTGGTGCTGTCGTGTTACATAACACGTTACCCAGAGGGTATCACCATGGCATATCCCGTATGCATTCCCCTTGGCACAGCGTTGGCTCTGCCATCCCTCTGTGAAGCACAAACCAGAAGAACCTGCACCTACAGATCACCAGCCCTGTAGGCATCTCCCACCTCGTATGTCTGCGTTTGGAGAGGACGTGCTGTTTGGATGGTACCAAAATGCTGATGTGCAGTCTGTGAAATGCAAAATTACACTGTAAGCATCTGTTATATCTTAATTTGTAGTGCGAGCTACTTGTATGCTGTTAGGCTGTGTTTGCTGGAAGAGGGTGAAGGACATGGGTTAAAAAGCAACACCGCAACACCCCCAAGCCCCAGCAAACCAGAAAAGAGTACTTTTTTTAAACTTGTGACTTCTTAGGTGCCAATAGTCTGTGGCTGTGTAGAACATTCAGTTTTGACTCTCGGCTCTTTTAATCCCTCTCAAGCAGACCCACAAGAAGAACCACACCACAGACCTGTTGGTGAGTAGTTTTGTAGCTGTCACAAATGTATTTCCTACCTACAAAAGAGAATTTGCTGCTTCTGATCATTGCTGCTTCTGCCACTGCTGGTGACTTGGGTCAATAGCTGCAGGCAGGGAGACTCCTGTGTGTTTTTATAGCCCTTTATAGTGTCTGTGTGTCCTTTTGGTAACAAACTGTGGTGAGGGCACCAGTATTTTTAGTGACTCATGGAGTGCCTGCCACCTCCAATCTATTTCAGTTTCCTGTTTCAAATACCTCTGGCCACGGCCGCAGCGAGCGTGTAGCCCCGTTACTTTGAGTGCCTCGACAGTGGGAGGCTGCAGTGTTAGGTTGTGGTGGAAAGGTTGGTGGTCATCTGCTGAGGGTGTGCTGTCCTTGCAGGCCTGGCTCTGCCTCTGCGCAGCATGTGGATCTCTTGATCATGAGCCAAAGCTCATAAGATCAATGGATAACGTTTGTGTGCCGTGAGGAATAGCTGCTAGGGGTTTTAATCGCATGCTTAACTGTGCTTGGCAGACCTGACTGTGGCCAGACATGCTGTCTCAGTGATGCCAAGCCTGGTGGGAAGGCTGCTGGCCCCCATCAAAACTTTCCTCCTCTTTCAGGCTCATCGGTGTGTGAAAGAGTGCAGATGCTCCTCAGTCCTGTCCCGTCTTCTCTAAATTAGAAAGCTTGTGCTGGTAAAAGTGGGGTTTGGTGATATTGTCTACTGTCCCTCAGTCCCTGCTGTTTGAAGTAGTTGGCACCACTCAAGACCTCAGAGGTTTTCCAGCTACACAAATGATGAAAACCTTGTGTCTGAAGGGGGTGAAGCATCAGACGTTGGGGCTGCAGGCAGAGAATATCTGGATCCAGCTGTGCAGGGCTGGTTACTCCAGAGCAGGTTTGGGGCACTCGCACCACCTCGTTTGGCACCAGTGCTGTGGGACAGTAATTCCTACTGGAACACAGAAGTCACAGACCCAGGAGGAAATGCCTGGCTCTGGATAAGCAGTTAACTTTCAGAAAATGAAGTAATTACATGAGGCTTAGCTGAAAAGTTAGAAAACTGGTTCTACTTTAGCTCAAAACAGAATATTCCTTCTCTAACAGGGTGTGCAGTTTGGAGTGGAAAGCATTCCCGTCAGGGTGACTTTTCCCCCCTTCCATTGGCGCTTTGCTTGCTTATCAGAGAATCACTTCTGATTTCATTAAGATCAGCGAATGTATCACAGGCTGTGAGAATACTGGTAGATCTCCCTCCTAATTTTGTAGATTTATTGATCTCTTTGTAATTGTTTTTAACCACAGCAAGAGTAGAAGGAAACCTTAATGAACAGAAAAAAGATTTTTTACTTCTGACCTGTAGAAGTTCCCACATAAATTTTTGTTAATTTTTTTCTTCCATAACTGCTTTTAGAAAATGGAAGAAACAGACGACAGCTGTAGTGACTAATTCTTGACAGATTGTCCATTCTGAGATGCATCACCGTGTAGATACATTTGCTGTTCTGATCATGCTGCAGTGTTTCTTTTTTGCTTGGATTAGTGAGTTGAATTGTGCTGTTGCTGTAGGATGGCATTTAAAACCATATGAAATATTGTGCCTGTAGTGATATCTGATAGAATTGTCACTTTAGAAGAAATTAAATTGAAAGGTGTTGAACCTGTGGGATGTACGAACGTGCCGTGGTTTTGGTTTCCCTTTGTCTCTGCAGCAACAGACAAGGTGGCTCTGCTGATAGGAAACATGAGCTACCGGCACCACCCGCAGCTCAAGGCTCCCATGGTGGATGTCTATGAACTCACCAATCTGCTACGGCAGCTGGATTTCAAAGTTGTCTCTTTGCTGGACCTTACTGAGTCCGAGATGCGGAATGCAGTGGGTGAATTTCTCCTTCTCCTGGACAAAGGCGTGTATGGTAAGATCATGGGATATCCCTTCAGAAGCAGGTTGGGTTTGTCATGTGTCAAGTACACACCCTCTGGTGTTGACCTGTGCCAGCTCGCTGCCTGTGGCGGTAAAACACACTTCATGGTGAGCAGGGTATACGTAGAATGAGAATGTGAGTTAAAAACACCCACCAGTACATCCTTTAGCTTTGCCTAAAATGTTATTATTTCTTTAGTCTGAAAACAGATAAAATGTTTGAACTTCCTTTAACCACTCCTAAAACCACAGTGCACTTTTCCATTCGATAGGGTCGATGTGTTTATCTGCTGAAAGCTGCAGCTCCTGCATAGCATGTTTGACAGCCCACTCTGCAGAAGATACACGTTCTAAGATGTCGTTGGTGCTGGTTTGCAGTAGGCTTTTAAGCAGCGCACGGGATGTATCCTGTCCAGAGCACATCACTTGTGAAGGTGTTAAACTGAAATATGGAGTGCAGAAATAAGAGGAAAACACTGTGCTTTAGGGTTAGGGCTTAACACTCAACAGATGGCATGCAATCTTTTCTGCCACCTTTTAGTTTCCAAGCTTTCAGATTAAGTAGAAATCCTCACTTTGAGTTGCTGGTTCCTTTTGGTGATATTGGCCTTGCACACAGAGTTTTTCCCTGATGTTTTTGGCGGGGAATGAAAGAGAGTTCTGCAAAGCTAGGTTTTTACTTCAAAGAGCAGATTGCAAAAAAAATTGTTTATGTAAAATTAAAATGTAGTTCTCATAAGTTATGTTTGTGTGCTTTAAAGGAGTGAAATGAAACAGAGAAGAATTCACATTAATCTTTGCAGCATAAGCCTTGCATAAGGAAAGGTGTTGATTGAGAAACTGGAGAGCTGTGGACTGCACGTTCTGACCTTCCACAGTTGTTAATAATGGAGGCCTTTTCTCATCAGTATTGTGTCCATTTCAGGAGGACAAATTTAGTACCAGTACACATACCAAAAGATATGTATTCAGCACATTTCTCCTTATCTCTGTTTTTGTTATCTGAGTCACACATCTGTTTGTAAGAACCTGTAACAGAATAGTAATGCTGACGTTAAGCTCCTTTCCGCGTACTGTAGAGGAGGCACTTTCAACTGGGGATCTCCTAGCTGTTTGCTGCCTTCTTACAAGGCAGGGAGGTGACACAGGTGCTGAGCTCTCCTGTGACCCATGATAGGAGTCGAGGGAATGGCAGGAGAATGCCAGGGGAGGTTCAGACTGGACATTGGGAAGAGGTTCTTCACCCAGCGGGCGGTGGAGCACTGGAACAGCTCCCCAGAGAAGCAGTCACGGCACCAAGTCTGCCAGCATTCCAGAAGCATTTGGCCAACACCCTCAGACACACAGTGTGAATGTTGGGAGTGTCCTGTGCAGGGACAGGAGTTGGATTTGATGATCCTTGTGGGTCCCTTCCAACTCAGGTCACTCCATGATTCTATGGTAATGGTGGACCGATGGGGTCTGGTGTGCATTGCAGTGACCGATCTGCAATGGTTCTTAGACCATTCCTCATCCATTGGGATCCATTTTCTTGCTTACGTTTGATTTGAGGGATGAAGCACACAACAACTGGTGGCTGTGCCGGCCAGGGGAAGGCAACAGTAGGATCAATACACAGAGCAAAAACCTTCGTGTCTTGTGTGGAAAATGCCCAAAATGACCTGGCTTGGAGCATAAGGAAAGTTCTTTTGTGGGTGCTGCAGAGTTTGCTGCCACCTGCCACTATTCATGTATTTTTTCTGAAAGCTATGATTGCATAAATGACTCCAGCAATGACTTAGAGCACAGGCCAGACAGTTCTGCTGGCTCTGCTGTTTAGATGGCAGAATTCCCATCGTGAACACCCACCCGAGAAAATAGGATTTGGTTCTTTTTTGTAACACAAGATCAGATTATGTCTTAGGACAGCTTTTTAATGGTCTGTCGCCTGATGCTGGGTCTGTGCAGAACTGACACTTTGTCATTTATGTCAGAGCTCAAACTTGCATGCCATGAACCCTAATTATGGCAGTAAAGTTCAGGAGACTTTCTGATCACAGCTTTCTTTTTTCAGTCCCTTGGCTAGAGAGGTGCTCATACCTCTGAGCGAGCTTTTGGATTCTTTCAGCTTCTCCATTTTTTTCTATAATGATTGGCATGAGTTTAGAAAATAAAGGAGTTTCTTACAAACATCATATGGAAGCTCTCATAAGGCTTGTTCTTGCAGTTGCATTTGTCCAGCCAGTTGATATTTCTGAAAGGCAAGCAGAGCATTCTTTCAGTAGTGTTTGGCAATAGCTACTTCAGTTTAAATCATCACTTTGTTCGTTCTGGGTAGTGGCTGTTAATGGCTTAAAGCATATAAAAAGTGCTGTCAGTGCACAAATAGGTAATGATTTATTACATTTGAGTGGGCACAGCTCCAGACAGAAGAGGCATAGAGACATAGCTCTGGTTACACATACTTGTGATGCCTGATATGACATTGTGTAATCCTTGCTTACTGCCAGGAAAGTGGCATTTCGGATACTGTTCCTTAAGAGCAGGAGTAGTAAACAAAGTGAGGATGATTATCTCCTCTGACATCTTAGGTTATGTTGTTCTTACTGCTGGGTGCAATTAATACTGTGTTCCACACAGGGTAAAAGCACAGACCTATGGATTTTAAAGGCTAAAAACAGTTTAGATGCTTTTTTTAACAGAAAAAGAGAGAAAGAAAGTGAGAGGCAGATCTCTCGTAAATGCTGACGTCGGTGAGGAAGCTGAGCCTACTCAACATGTTGTGTCAGTGTCTAATGAGCAGCTCCAGACATGTTTACACTGCTCACGCCAGGTATGCAGGGATTTATTTCTGACCTTGAGCTCAGCACATTGACTGTTGCAGGTGCTCCTCAAACAAGCCCTGCACAGCCGTCTGCCCAGGGCAGCAAAGAAATGGAGCTGGGGACATAGCAGGGTAAGTTGTGCTTTACGTTGAAGATTATTGTTCACTTCAGTCAGTACGATTTCTTACCTGACATACACTCAGATAGACATCATCTCAGGTATAACCTTGATTTCTGTACAGATCCAAAATCTGTGGAAGTCAAGATGTGGGAGTTTCCTTTTAATGCAGGACCTGACAGAGTCCTTGGTCCTTAACTTCATTTTTAACTCTCATGAAACTGCCTGGCTTCAGGTAACTACTGGGATCTTGTGCCCAGCCCAATAGGACCTTTATTTATTTAGGGTTTTAATCATACACTTCAAATCCTGTGCCCTTGAGAAACCTGCCCTTAATTGAATAAGGCTGTTGCCCATTTCCAAGGCACTGGCAGATGAATAACCGTTCAGCTCTTTGCTGAAGTGACACCTCGCATCCAGAGCTCACTATGTCCGCGCTTGCTGCCTGCTTGTCTTGACTGTGAATGCTGTCCATAAATAGGAATTGAGTGCTGCTGAGTGGAGCAGTTTGCAGGCTCTTGGCATGGTTGTTAATGGCTGGAGAGCTTACATGGAAGAGAGAACTCAAGGGCTGTAGTTACATCTTGATATTCCCTTAGTGCAGGGCTGTTGTGTATTGACACGAGGGAAATGATTATAGGATAATCATTTGTGTCTTGGTGGGCATGCAGTCAGTTTGTTGAGTGGGCCCACAAGTGTGTGACTCTGTAACTGTAAGGAGATGTAAATGTGATCAACTAAAAATGAGTTGTTGGCAGTTTGGTGATGGGAACGTGTTATGGAGTGCCCCAAACGTGATCACAGAATGATCTTTTGGTTTTCCTCTAAATGTAAAAATACCTATTACACCTCCCTGTAATGAAGAGAAACCTAAGTGGCAGACTGACTGCACAGAGGGAACAGCAAAGCTGGGAACTTGTAGAGTGCTCTTGTAGAGCGAGCAAGGATTTCTCTAGTTACAGTTAACTATTTCCTAGTTACAGTACTGTTAACAATTACCAATGGTTAATGGCAAGTAAAAAAGAAATTAAAGGAAAATCATTTTAAAATGACATCATCTCTCATTTAAATCAAAATCCATCCAGACTGTTTCGCATTATTGTTTTGTCTCTATAAAATCTGCCTGGGCTCCCTGCTGCCCAAAGCTTTGCAGTTGTGTCTGTGGAGATGATGCTGTACAGTTGGTGCATTTCTCTGTTCATGTCTGTGGGTTATGTATCTCACACAGATTTTTCTGTTAGCGGTCAGAGCTCTCCCTAAGGCATTTTAGGACCATTCCGCTCTGTTTGATGCAGATATCCATTTGATTATCTGTGGACTGGTTGGTTTTTAATTTGCTGTGCCTGTGTGTTGTGGATTTGATGTTAAGGTGGTTCCCACCTTCCCTTCCTGTGCTAACAGAGGCACCTCGATACGAACAGTGCTTATAGTAGCCTGATCCCAATCTCCCATGGACATGTAGTGTGGCTGTACCTGCAGATTTTGGCCATGCTAAGATTTACAGAAATGTGCAGATGTTCTCCTGAGCTCTGTTTCCAGTTACATCTGGTTTGAACCTGCAGGTTTGTTGTACTACGCTGGCCATGGCTATGAAAACTATGGAAACAGTTTCATGGTCCCTATCGATGCTCCAAATCCCTACCGGTCTGCAAACTGCCTGTGCGTGCAGAACATCCTCAAACTCATGCAGGAAAAAGAGACGGGACTGAACGTGTTCCTTCTGGATATGTGTCGGAAAAGGTATCATCTCAGTTCATGAATAGAGACCTGCTCATAGGTGCATGAGGGATGTGTTTGAGGGAGAGGGTGCAGCAGCTGTGGCTTGTCGAACCAGCTGTGGAGTTCTGTTTGTTCACTGAAGCCACAGATTAAAACTGAGCCTGTTTTAGAAATAAGCAAATGGAACTGAACAGCCCCTGTGAGGGAACAGCAAGAGATCTCGAGAGGAAGATGGGCTTCACGCTGGGGAGGGATCTGCTGGATCTGCTGCCTAGGCTGAGAACGCGTTGTATGTGAAAGGCCGTGGGTCTGAGAATTCACAGCCTGTGCCACAGTATGTTTGAAGTCAGTAGGAGTCATTCACAGATTTACTTTGCCTTTCTGTTTCTCTGGGCAGATACATGCCTTTTGATTTAAATGACATTAATTTCCTCTTTTTTGTTGTTTAAAAGTTATCAAGCATCAGGCTTCTTAGATAAAAGGGAAATTAGACATCTTAAAGGAAAAATGACCCTTTCCCCTTGCATCATTAACGTCTCAATCGTTGCAGCGAGGAGGGAGAATCTGTACAACCCAAGGCACGTTAATTTGACAGCAGGGCTAAAGTTAGGCGCTTATTTTAGAACTACTTAGAGGCACGGATTTTGTGGACTGCTCTTATGCTGAGGTTGCTGTATCTTAATTTAGAGCTTAAAAATTGACTAGTTTATCAGATTTTTCTAAACAAAGTGCTGTTTTCTTTGCATGTTGAGACTACTATGCCTGATTAAATTTGCCCTTGCAGTCAGCACTTCTGAAAGCTGGTCTCTGAGGAGTGTTTCACCAGAGGAGGTCACTGGTGCCTTGGTGTTAGCTGAGCCTCTGAACTTCACTGCTAATGAAATGCCCGTGACCCAATTCTGTTTCACAATCTGCTGTCTAAATAGAAAGCACTGCTGTGTAAGCCTTATGTTAACTCTGCAGAGACCATGTTTGGGGGGAAAACAAAAACCCAAACAACGTTCATGGAGTTGTAACCTAAACTGGCTTGTTACCAGAAACCATTGTCAAAGCGACTGCAGCCACCACTCTGTCACCGCCAGCCGTGCTCTGGGTAACATGTGGTACCTGCCTGTGTCCTCACATTGCCTGCATGAAGAGTGGTGATGTTGGTAATGTCCTTGAGCAGTCAGGAGTCATTCCAGAATTGTAGGAGAGGAAACTCTCATGTTTCTGAACTGTGCTGTTTCAGTATTTTGAACAACTGCAGAGATTGTCACTATTATTGGTTCTCAAATAATGATTTTACTTTTTTTGTGATTCCATTTGTTGCAGAAATGAATACGATGACACAATTCTCATCTTAGATGCTCTGAAGGTTACAGCCAACATTGTTTTTGGATATGCAACGTAAGAAAGTTTTTCTCCTGCTGTGCCTCAGAGAGGGTTTAAAGCCAGAAGTGCCCACTGAGATTGCACAGCTCATCTTTTATGGAAAATGCCAACTGTTGTTAAAGGACCAGTCATTTATATAGATGTCTGTGTCCTCATATCATCTGTTTTACTCAATTTGAGTCATTCCACTGTCTAACTGGTTGTAGAAATGCATTTGTAATAATGCCCAGTGTTTAACTTTCCCTGCAGAGACAGGGTAACTCCCAGTGAGAGAAGTGCATTCACCAAACCAGCAACTGCCAGGCAGTGTTCCCAGTCTTTTTTTAATGGTTACTTGCAGGAGCGCTCTACTCATCTAAGTATTATTTACTAGAGATGAAAAAAGGCAGAGCAGAAAATGCAGATTTTGTACTCAGACCCATGGAGTTCTGTTTCTTTGTGCAGATGGGGCAGGTGTGGTTATGTCTGGTGTGTTCCTAATGGTGCTTACTGCACTGTGCACTTAGACAGAAGGGCAGGTGCTGTGGAGCAGCTGATAAACCATAACCTGTGTTCCTTACCCTCTTTGGATACATTTTTAGAAAAAAGTGACTTAGTCATATAAAGTAATGAGTTATTGGGAGAGCAGCTTACGAATTGGCCCCACTGCAGCTGAAACTCTGAAGAGGTCAGAGGTCACTTGTGCAGAAAGCTCATGAACCTCTCTGTCCATTTGCTAGTCAAGCGCAAAAGCTGTTGAATAGAAGAGCTTTAATGAAGTCCTCTATGAGGAATTTAAGCTCTTGGTATAAAAAATCTGACATCATATCTGGTCTGTGGCTTGGATTTAAGTGACATCTTCCCAGGATGAGTTGCCTGCAAGTGAACTGGGAGATCAGGTTGGCCTTAGACACAGCCTGGTTTTCAAATTGTAGGGTTTCCTTCCCCCATTCCCAGAATAACTTTACTCCTTTTGTCCTTACGTTGATCTTGATCATGCAGCTGTTGCAGTGTTTGGTTTTTGTCTGATATTGGTGATCTCACAGGTGCCAAGGAGCTGAAGCTTTTGAGATTCAGCAGTTGGGGCTGGCCAATGGGATCTTCATGAAGTTCTTGAAGGACCGTTTGTTAGAAGACAAGAAGATCACCGTGCTGCTCGATGAGGTTGCAGAAGGTGAGCTCCAGCGTGCTACAGTAACAGTCTTCTAATCCTCCTCCATTGTTAAAATCTTCCTTGCTTAAATGTTTTTCTTCTCGCATCTGCTTTGGGCTCCTTCTTGTGGCGTTTGGTTAAAACAGCAGCTTTTGTGAAGAAGCAGGTGCTACTGGGCAGCATGATCTTCTCATAAAGGGATTTTAAACTCTCCTTTGTAGTGAGCCTTGTGTGTTCTTGAGTGTGTTTCTGCATTGTCTGTCCACAAAAATTACTCCTCTGTCTTGTGGTGTCGGCTGCCAGAGGCACTCCAGTCATTTCCACCTTCGTTTAAACAATTAACTGAGTCCTGCCTCCCTCAGAGTGCTGTAGTGAGGATAATTATTTGCTCTCTATCAGAGGGTATAAGTGAGCTTTAAAAGCTCATTTAATATGCCTGGCTCGGTAATTGTCTCTGATAATTGATGGGAGAGGTTCTAAAGGGAAAACTGTTACAGGAATATGTGTTGCTTCTGTGCAGACATTTGCTTGGAACATAGAACAGATCCAGCCAGTAACAAAGAGCTGTCTGGGAGAGCCACATTCTCTCCAATCTGAACAGTCTTTGCATCTCATACAAATGCAGCTCCGGTTCCCTTGTGCTTCTCTCCTATGAAAGGCGTTCAGCCCCTGGTCTCTGGGACCCTTCACTCTGCCCAGTATCTCCATGTCACTGGTGCTGGGGAGCCCAGCACCAGACCCAGCACTCCAGGTACGGGCAGGGATCACCTCCCTAGGCCCACTGGCAACAGTTCTGCCTGCTGGCTACCCTTCTACAAGAGTGCACTGCTGGCTTATGGCCAGCGTGGTGTCCACCAGGTCCCCAAGGTCCTTCTCTACAGGGCTGCTTTCCAGCAAGCCAGTCCTCTTTCTGTCCTGGGGCAGAGGGTTGTCCCTGCCCGGGCGCAGGGCTCCATGTTTCCCATTGCTGAGCTTCGTGAGGTTCCTCTCTGCCGAGTGCTGTGGCCCATCCAGGTCCCTGTGAGGGGCAGCACAACCTACTGGTGCATCAGCCAGGTTTTCACAGTATCACAGTATAATAAGGTTGGAAAAGACCTTTGAGACCTCAATTATCTGCCTGCTCGCTGAGGATGTGTGCTCTACCCTGTCACCCAGGTCATTAATCATGGTATTAAATAAACTGTATTGGCCTCTTTAGCAACTCCTGAAATACCCCACTTACCTCCAGTTCCTTAGAAATCTCCACTGGTGGTATTGTTCACATTCTTAAAAAGAGTTGCTCACTGAGTCAGAGCTGTGGTGTTCCCTGGACTGGTTGTGAAAGGCGTGAGCGTGTTGGCTGGGACACTGACAAAGCCCTGGGGATTCTCCTCAGGCCTCTGTTCTGCTCTCCTGGCCTGCAGTGAAGGCATAGCTGAGCAATGAGTGCTTCCACATTCATCTGGGTTTTATGGACATGCTAACAGTGGCGTAGCCATCAACAGCCAGGCAGCTCTGCCGTGCAATAATTAATGCGGTTACAGTTTCAGCAGCATTGGTTTTCAAAGAAACTCAGTGCACCTCATTTTTTAGATATGGGCAAGTGTCATCTGACCAAAGGGAAGCAAGCCTTGGAGATCCGCAGCAGTTTGTCTGAGAAGAGGGCATTGACTGATCCCATTCGACAGACCGTGTCCTCCGCAGAGTCCCTGGTGCGGAACCTGCAGTGGGCCAAGGCTCATGGTACGGTACAGTTTCTGTTAGATGATCCTACAGGCATGGCGGGAGGAGGACAGCATGTTTCCCTAAAAACCTCCTGTCTGTGGGCTATGATACTGAATGGACACGGAAGAACTTCAAGTTTGTATTGGAATTTTCAGTAGTACGTTCAGATCTTGGAAATTCCTGGGGTGGGGGTGGGAGTTATCTCTACAGGAGGTAACAAAGCAGGGGATGTGTGGAATCATCCCAAGCAAGGACGTTTAGGACCACTCAGACACCGTAGGGGAGACATAATGTCTGCCTTCTGGGATAATTCCCCAGGACTCTGCCTGTGCCTGCAGTGTCTCTCTGTGTCTCAAAGCGACACTTGTAAGGCATCGTAATCTCATTTTGAAGTCATCACCTAAAGTGCATGATGGAAAGGAGTCTTCAGTGTGTGCAACTCGGAGATCTAAAATAAGGGTGAGACCAGTTCCAGCCGTTCTAGACTGCTGATAGGAAGGGCAGTGGTGTTTAAGAGCTTTTTGTCTTTTTCACCTAAATGTGTTGTAGTACATTTAAAATGTATTTGATGGATGAGGGTTAGAAGACAGCTGGTAACCAGGGCAGCGCCTTTCCATGGTGCCAGTTTTTATTTGTGGGATCCAGCTCTTAATTCCTGCTTGTTAAGGAATGACATGGAGAGGGACTTTTTGCAAGGGAAAGTAGTGACAGAACAAGGGGGAACAGCTTTAAACTGGGATGGGGGAGATTTAGGTTAGACATTAGGAAGACATTCTTCACAGTGAGGGTGGGGAGGCCCCTGTACAGGATGCCTAGGGAGGCTGTGGCTGCCCCATCCCTGGAGGTGTTCAAGGCCAGGATGGATGGGGCTTGGAGCCCCCTGATCCAGTGGGAGGTGTCCCTGCCCATGGCAGAGGGATGGAACTGGATGAGCTTTGACATCCTTTCCAACCCAAACCATTCTATGATTCCATGATTCTATGAAAACAAAAATTACAAAGCCATCACATTCTTTATGGTTCATTGGGTTTAAATCATGCATAGAAAAGAATATGTTTGGAATTTGGGAAGAAAATAACCTGTATATTTGTAGAAAGGTTTGTCTGTGACAGTGTTAAATCACCCACTGCCAGTGAGGGTGGAAAAATCAGTACAAAGCAAGCCCCCCATGGCAGGTGGGTTGGAACTGGATGGGCTTTAAGGTCCCTTCCAGCCCAAGCCATTGTATGAATCCGTGACTCTGTACGGACACAAAATGACCTCACTGACCCTTGAGCACTTTCAGATGTATTCCTGCAGGCTAGGGAAGAACCAAAATATAAGGCTCTGAGGGCTGGGTTTTGTGACTGTGTGCATAGGTTGTGAAAGGATAAAAATGAACCCAAAACTTGTTCTGCTGTCACATTCAAAGGTTCTTAGGTATAACGCTATAGCTGTGTCTCATGTTTGTTGGATATAGAACCATGGAATCATTAAGGTTGGAAACACCCTCTCAGCTCATCCAGTCCAACCATCAGCCCAACCCCACCGTGCCTGCTAAACCCTGTCCCAAGTGCTATGGCTACACAGTTTTCAAACCCCTCCAGGGCTTCACCACTCTTCCAATAAAGGAATGTTTGCCAGTATCCAATCTAAACCTCCCCTGGCACAACCTGAAGCCATTTCCTGTCCTACCACTTCTTACTTGGGAGAAGAGTATGTACCATAGTGACCCTACGGGTTCAATTACAGACATGTAAAGGAATTCTGGGGTCAGTAGCCGTATCCCAGTTACAGTGAGTGCTGCCCTGCA
This sequence comes from Neomorphus geoffroyi, assembly GCA_033558235.1. NCBI lineage: Eukaryota > Metazoa > Chordata > Aves > Cuculiformes > Neomorphidae > Neomorphus > Neomorphus geoffroyi. Next base: position 309,135 of record JAUMJM010000025.1, read on the forward strand.
CTGCTGCAGCTGCAGCAGTGTTTCTGCCCGCTTCTGACCTGGTTTGTTCAGTGTAAATATGGCAACGATGGGCAGAGGGAGGGCAGGAGCAGGAGTCTGCACCTTCTAAACCTTCGGAGTTTACGAACAAAGCTAACAAATAAAAGAGTGCATGTGCTAAGTTTTATTTAGAGTGTAACGGTGTGGTGTTTGTTTCCAGAGCTTCCAGAGAGCAGGTACCTTGAGTTCAAATGTGGTGTCCAGATTCAGCTGGGGTTTGCAGCTGAGTTTTCCAATGTCATGATAATCTACACGCGCATAGTGAAGAAGCCACCTGAAATAGCTGTTTGCAGAGCTTACGTCACAGACTTTGCACTCGTAAGTGCTTTGCATCAGTGTCTCGGTCATCTCCCTCCACTAGCGTTGAACATATAGAATAAAATGTTGAATATATAGAAATATATTAAAATTGATCTGAGGTCATCTCTTTCAAAGTCTCTTGGTTTTTGTTGTCTGGTATAAAATATTTCGTATATTTAACTGAAGAAGTTAAATGTTGGTAACTCCAATGTGAGCTGAGGACACATCTGCCTTGCAGGACAAGGCTTCTTAGGCTCTCACCTTACAGTTCTTTGCACCTGGTCCTGTCCAGTTCCATTGAGGTTGCTTAGCTGATCACAATCAAGTGAAGGGTACGAGTAAAACAGAAAGCTCCTTGGGGCAAAAACCCTTCTTTTTTGATGCCTATGAAATCAGATGTCGGCAGAAAACCTTTTTAGATAGATATTTGAGTTGCTGTGCATAATAAACATGTATTTTTAGCCTACAGAATTAGTCCTGTGGTACTGTACTTCATAGCAGAAATCGGGTAAAAATCACAGCCCTGATGCTAGCAGAGTGCACTAGACAGGAACCATTGGCAGAAGAGGGGGCCCACTCAAATGTAATCAGAGAGCACCATTTTGTTCCCTTTTAAGAAGAAAATACTGACTTTATAGAAATAAATACTGCTTACTGGTTTATGATCTACAAATTCTGTACCTTCTATTAAGTTCTCATTTCTTTCTTGTGACAGGACCTGGATGTGGACCCTAAAGAGGCCAATAAAGGAACTCCTGAAGAAACTGGCAGCTATTTGGTGTCAAAGGACCTTCCCAAACACTGCCTCTACACCCGGCTGAGTTCCCTGCAAAAACTAAGGGTTAATACCTGTTACTCCTCACAAGTTTGTTGATAATTCAGATTAATCCTGTTGCTTTGTGGTTCTGTGCAGGTAGCTGTGTGTTGTCTGCATAAAAAGTACCATGCTCCTTTGAGGGGGAAAAAATGGCTAATAGTACAATTTAGTGAGTTTTGTTTTTCTGGTCTGGTGGGAGGTGTCCCTGCCCATGGCAGGAGGTTGGAACTGGATGATTTTTAAGGTCCCTTCCAACCCAAACCATTCTGTGATTCTATGATTCTATGAATCCATGCATACACAATCCTGGTACCCTCCTACAAGGTAAGCAGAAGGTCCTCAAGGAACAAGTCTTGCTTAATATGTATCATTAGCTCCTGAGGAGGTCAATCTCCTTCTCCAGCAGGACGTGCCTCTCCTTGTGTTTCCTGTGTTGATTTGGGGAGGAGGTGTAACACTCTTCTTCCTCTCCCCTTGCTTTGCAGGAACACCTGATCTTCACTGTTTGCCTGCACTATGAGTATCCAGGATTGGAAGATCCAATGGATGAAAGAAAGGAAGTCAATGTTGGAAAGCCCCTTATTGCTAAATTAGGCCTTCATCATGGATTCAGGACCAATAACTGTCTCCAGACCTCTTTCATGGTTAATAATCCTTTTCAGAGTCAGATAGACTCAGTTCCAGTGGCAACGGAATACTACGTCCCTGGTCATTGCCAACCAAACTCCTGTCCAGGCGTCTACCATCCAAACCAGGCTTGTGCAGACAGCGTCAGACAGCCGGAGGCCTGTTCCTACAACGGGACTTCAAGGGTATTAGCATCAAGACATGAAGTACAGAATTACTCACTCCCTGTCGAAGAGAGCAATGTACCAGTAGAGACCACAGATGATACTGTTGAACTGGAATTCCGTCTCTCCAACAGCCTCAGGTTCTCTGAACAGCAGTAGTTGTGATGTGCTCGGAACACGCCAGAGTATCATCCTGCAGCAGGGGACCTTTCACACTGCTGATCCAACATATGGAGTCCAGAGGCTTCAGGACAGAGAGACTGGGGTGTCTGGAGGTGGTACTGGGAATGAGGTTATGATGAACATCTGTCAGATCCAAAGAGGCAAAGCCAGGCTGGTGGATTTACGAATGGGAAAGGCATGGCTTTTGTTTTTTTTGATGCAGGGAAAACCTCAGACTCCTCAGGGTTTCCTGTTGGGTTCTTTGGCAGTTGAGCAGCTATTGGACAGAGTCTCTGTTAGGGCCTACGTGCATAAAAGCCTGTTTGTGGTGTCAGAGCTTCTCCTGAGAGAGTAAAGCCTTGGATCTTCACAGTTCCTTGTCCCATACCTGCTGGAATTGTAATAAATACATTTTTCATATCTTTTGTTTTCAGAGAGGAATTGCTTATCCTGTACAGAACCAGGAGGGACAGGTACGGCTGTCAGAGGCAAATGCTGACAGAAATAAGCAGGAAAATTAATTTCCATACCCTCTTTTATTTAACATGGGTTTTAGAAATCCATTGATCCCAAAATGATAAATGTGCTTTTCTGTCTTCCATCTTTCGGGTTTGGGTGTTCAATATACATGGATTTCATTTTACACACTGCATTAAAGTAAGATTTTGTGAGTTCATATATGCTGTAACGGCCTCCTATTGAGTATATTGCACATAACATAAATGAACTGAGCAAAGAGGCAGCTTTTACAGAAGTGAAGATACCATGTTTTATATTCCAGTATTAAGAATGTCTCCTTCAAGGCTCAGCTTCTTTTCTTCCTCACGTATGTATTGGGACCAGTCACTGACATTCCAGTCCCCTGGAAGTAGCCAGTAATAAGCTTTTCACTGCCGCCTTTCTCATGGTCATGCCTGGGCTCTGACAGCAACTGGCAGATGGATGAAGAGCTGTGCAAGGGAAACAAAACCTGAGGCTTATAGAGAAGCTCTCCGAAAGGAACGGCTTGGGATTCATCTGGGCTTTTGGTGCAGCAGTTTGCATTTCATGCCCATGGCTCTTGATGGCTGTGCTGGCTGTGCTCTTCTCCTGTCTAGAGATGGGAGTAACATGGCCTCACTGGCATTGGGTGAGCGTCTCCTGTGTATTCCTGTGTTCTGGCAAGCAACCCCATCAGATCCGTGCCATTACAGGCACTGAGACACTTGTAGTGTCCTCTGTGAGCATCTTTCTGTGCACTGCATTTGCTGTTTCCCTGGCACTGTAAGTCATTTTGGAATCAGAGTTGACTGGCTAGAAATGTTCGCTGATGTAATTCTCTGACCTGACTTTGGCACGGCTGAGATCTGAAACCTCCTTGTGGCAGAGACAATCAGCTGGTGCACCAGCTTGCACTGTTTAACATCAGAGGTCACAGAAAACAGTGAACCTCGTAGCTGATGCTGAGACTACAGGAAGATGACAGCCAGATACCGTGGGAAGTTTTATTGACAGTCCAGGTCACATAGTGCATTGGCTTAATGCAGTTGTTCCAAGTTTCCTTTGCCTAGGAAGAGACATGGTTCTGTCTCAAAACGCCACTGTTTGCACCGCAGGAGGTATTTGCATAGAGTCCCATTTTACTTGCTCGAGCCATTTCCTCTTGCAGTCCACTCACAGCACTGCTCATTCTGGACCAGAGACAGCTCTTCCACAAAATGGTAGGAGTGAATTTACCTTCTGTGCCTGCCTAAAGCTCTGTAAGCTGCCTCCTCAGCAAAACAACCTTTTATCTTGAGGGTCCTTAAACTGGCTCTTAGGCTGCATAGGAGCTTCTTCACTGTGTAACTCTTCGGGGCTGGCTTTGCTGGCTCTGCAGTTGTTGCTTTTGTTCATTCATCATCTCCTTTTCCTCATTCTGGCCACCAGTTAACAGCTGCGGCAGCTCTGGCGTGCGTTAGGTTTCAGGGCTGCATTCATCTTGACACACATTCCTGACAGCTGTTAGGTACAGCACGTTTCAGCATCACTCCTTCCTTGCACAGAGTTTCAGTTTAGGTGGAGTAAGACCTCACTTTTTGAGGTGCTTTTTCAGACCCAAGGGGCTTGCTGTGAACTGGAGAGAACTGTAGGGTATCCGGTGTGGGAGGAGGGTTTGGGAATGTGGGAGGAATTGGGTTTGGGGTTTTTGTTTAAAGTTTGATCATGCTTTTAGTCTAGCAATTGCAATAGGCTAGGAATGGAGTAAAGACACCTCCATGTTGTGGAAATTACACAGTTAATTAATTTCTACAGTACTGCTGCTCCAATTTAGTCATACCAGGCTTATGTTAACAGCTAATAAGAAAAAATGCTGTATCCCATCCTTCTTGCCGCACACAGTGAAGTGAGGCCAGGATCCATGTGGGAGTGTGTTACCACAGCGACCAGCTTCAGCACCGGCATCTCAGCGGATGCCAGAGGAAGTGACTAGACCGTCCACATCCGCTCTCCACACAGAATAATTCAGTCAGTTCCATGCACCCTGCTTGCATTGTTCAATCAGTTGAAATAGGTATGGAAAGCCTTCGATCTTTTATGCAAATGACTTCCTGACACAAACAGCTCTCTGATGTTTCCTGGGCTCTCCTATGAGTGAATGTAGTGGTTAGGATTTATTTCACCTCTCTGAAGGTGAGGCAGCTTTGCTTTCTGACATCCTATAAGAGGAGGGATGTAGGGCACACATGGTAGGACAGCACAAGTTATCCTGTGGAGGTGGGCACCTCTCCTGTTGTTTCCCGTAAGGCAGCTTGGAGACCCAGAGAAGCCTCTCTAGCCTCCGCGGAGCAGAAACTGCTGGGATTAATTCCCCTCTGAATGGTCTGGTTTTCAGGGCTGTAGGGATTTAAAGTAGTCCCAGGCCAGCTGGGGGCTGGTCTAGAAATTGTTCAGAGTTGCTTTGGGATTGTCAGAATGTACCAAATTTGATATTTATTTTTTTTTTAGCCATAAGAATCATTGCAATCTTCCAAGGAGGTACAGAGTAGCTATAAAACACTGATTTGCTGATTCTCACAGTTCTGTAGGTTCTGCTTTGTTCCTTAGTGATGCTCAGAAAAGTGCCGCAGACTCTCAGTGTTGCAGCTGCGAAGTATTTTGTTTGGAACCCCCATTAGATCATCAGCTCTGCCTTGCACAGGAATAATGGGTTCATTTAATCAGAAAAGAGCTGTGCTTGTGCCAAGCCATTCACCTGCCCTAACAGGCAGAGAAACACACTGTTTGCACGCTACATCACAATCGCAGGAATGATTCACTGGTTAGAGGTGGGGTGGGGTTTCCAGCGCCCAGGCTGGAGGTAGCACTGCTGTTACTCATGGCAGTGGGAGACTTCCTGCTAATTAATAGAATCATAGAATGGTATGGGTTGGAAGGGACCTTAACAATCATCCAGCTTTGGAGAAATGGGTAGTTAATGCTTCCCCACTTGCACTGCTGTTGGGTAACAAAGTGCCCAGAGATGCAGGGCCATGGGAAGGAACAGCGGTACTTTAAAGCTCATTCATTATCTCTGTGCCAGCCCAAAATCGGGACTTGGCCTGTGGTTTGGCTATGTGTATATTCACAACAGAAACCAACTCACACAAGCCTTCCTCTGGTTTATGGAACCAATAATTGTAACCCTCTGTCTCTGCTCCTGGCAACCAAATAATTGGTCCTTGCCTTTTGAAAATCTGATAACCAAACCCCACAGGTTTTCTTTCGCGAAGACTGTAAGTTTCCACAACTAGAGGAAGTTCTGTCTGGTGTCAAGGAACAAACATTTCCCTTTCTTTACAGAACACGATAGACAAGAAGGCTAAAACCCAGTTTTGTTATCTAAAGGTTCCCATGAGAAATAAGTGCCCTTTCTCAATTAATTCTATTTGAAGGTACTTATTTTACTCACATAAGTTACACTATTTTCTTACTGCTGTCATCTCGGTGCTAGTCAATAGTTATAATCAAGTTTTGTCTTGACATTGACATTGATAATATTTCTACATGTGGAAGTGGTGCTGAGTCACCAGTGACAGCAGCTTCTCAAGCTGGCAGATGGTGGCCTGATAAGAAAACCTGTTTTCTTGCCTTCCCCCTCCATTTCCTCCCAGGTTGAACAATGATACCCAGGCAGCAGCATCTGCTGATGTGGCATTTCCTGTTAAACCCGACTGCCTGCAAGGCCTGGAGATGCAGCCTAAGGTACAAACGGCGTAATTAGGATTCTGAGGTACCACAAGCTGGAGTCGTTCCTAATTCTGCAAGACAGGCAGTTTGGGGCAGATCTAAGAAGTAATTTGAAAATGCAGTGAGTAGAGAGATCATGCTCTGTAACATTTATTATTCTTTGCCTGCATGCAGTACAAAATGTAAACTTTTTGCCTTATCTGAAGCCAAGCTGTTTCTTGGGTTGAGTTTGTGTCATTACTGGCATTGTTCCCATGGACGGGAAGCCGAGAAGCTTTCAGGGTCACTCTTATTGTATCAAGGTGTTTCAGCCTGGCTCTTGGCAGGGTTTAGAGGAGAAGCTTTCAGGGTCACTCTTATTGTATCAAGGTGTTTCAGCCTGGCTCTTGGCAGGGTTTAGAGCGGGTTTTGTTGTTTGTCCACAACACACATCACTGAATACTTTTTACCCATCTATAATGGCCAAAATGATAAAAATAAGGCTGTGAGGTTATTTTCTCTTCCAAAATTAAGATGAAGAAGGGAAGATTGAGATGAGGTCTTAGGCAGAAATGTTCTACTGTGATGGTCGGGAGGCCCTGGCCCAGGTTGCCCAGAGCAGTGGTGGCTGCCCCATCCCTACAGGTGTTCAAGGCCAGGTTGGATGTGGCTTTGAGCCCCCTGATCCCATGGGAGGTGTCCCTGCCCTTGGCAGGGGGTTGGAACTGGCTTTGAGGTCCTTTCCAACCCAAACCATTCCATGATTCTAGAATTACAAGAAGCTGTGAAGCAGACCCTGCTGCCTGCCTGGCTCTGCCTGCCAGGATCTGGCGTGTGCTTGTGCAGGAGTGAGGGCATTGCCTACGCTGGCATCCCCCTGGCTCGCACCCTGGTGCGGCGGCCCCGACCCTGCTATACCATGAGAGCAGACTCAAAGCTGTTCTGGTTCCTGTGAGACCTTCTGTTACTATGAGAGCAAACACTGGTGCCTAACAGACAACTGAACCTGTGGGGTGGGAGATCAGTCACCCACCTCATGCTCTGCGCTTTTGTGTCAAACCTCCGTTTCTATTCAGCTATTTAATTTTCAGTATGATCTCAACAGAACTTTCTTGGCTTTATAATATTTTGTATCTTTATAGTATTTTTACTATTTAATATAGTATTTTTGCTTCAAAGCATTCCCTAGACTCAACAAAGTTGCCCTCTGCCACCAGCTTCAAGAGCGGGACTTGAGGTGAGGGCTGGGCCAGAGGAGGCTCCATCCTCTGCCATGATTCTGCTCCAATGCTCTGGGAGAGGTTGCTCCAGCCTGGTGCCACTTGACCTCTCTGATACAGGAGACATTGTGGTGAGACCTCCTCCTCGGACTGCACCGACCGAATCTGGGAGAGGCAAGTAAAGGCCTGTTGCTTGGGGCAGGCACCCCTGTGCTGGTGTGAGCGGAGTCCAGAGGGTGCAGGGCTCTCCAAAGCGATGAGGCACCAGGAAGCTCTTGCTCAGCTTCTCCATCTGCCATTGCCTGTGGGGCTGTTTTCGGTGCATGAGCTTTGGATCTTCTGGTTCCTGAGATCTTCGCTTCTCAGGTAAGAGATTTTTCTACAACCAGACCCTGGGATTCCCCACTGCCCCAGGAGGGTATGGATACAGCCTTATAGCTCCAGACACAGACCAAGCAGTCAGGTGACACTTGCTTTGTGTTGCTTTTGCTGATCCTGCCCAGCCAGACCTGCCTTTGCCCCCACACACCATTGCAGCCACCCTGACTGGAAAGATGAAGTTGTCGATTCAGGACTGTGGCCGGGCTGTGGGGTCAGGTGCTGGAGCTGGAGCAGAGACTGGAGCAGGTGCTGAGCTTGGGCAGCAGCTTGAAGAGGGCAGAATCAGGGTAAGGGGTGTGAGAAGGAGCAGGGGCAGGGACTGAGCGGGACAGGCTTGGGCTGAGCGGGACAGGCTTGGGCTGTGCAGGCTCGGGGCTGTCCTCGCGGGTACACGCGCCGCTGTGTCCCGAGCTCGGCCCGCAGGGCGCGTTTCAGCCGGTTTTGGCGGTTCCTGCGTTACTTTTCGTTTCCTCACCCCGGGGTCCGGCCTGAGTCCCGAGGCAGCCGGGAGAGGCCTCTTACGGCCTGAGCCGTCCGCAGAGCGGGGCACCCGCCAGTGCCGCCGCGCGCCTCCTCAGGCGCGGGAACCGCGGGGCGCGTGACCGCCGGGGGGTGCCAGTGCACACAGAGAGCGCGCCCTGCGGGGGCGAGGCCATAAACTCCGTGCCTCTGGGGTCACAACCCCCAGCATTCCCAGTCCCCTGGGGTCACAACCCCCACCATCCCCAGGTTCTGGCAGGGCAATGGAGCCCCTGGCAGGGATGACCGCAGGCCAGCACTGGCCAGGTTGGCTCATGGCCAGGAGTGCTGAGCCATGGCATAGGTGTAGGTGTGCGAGCAATGCATGTGTGGGAGCAGAATTCCTAATCTAGTGATTTTGTAGCAGGGAGGGGCTGGTGAGGGCTGATAGCGCAGGATCAGCCCCACAGCCCCTGGTGCAGGTGCTGGAGCTGATGCCCGGTGTTTCTGTATCTCCCCGAGCAGCCTGCCATGACCACAATGTAATCACGGGCCACACAGGTGCAGTCAGGCCTGGCATTGTCCCTGGTGTCAGCAACGGATGCTTTCCCGTGGATCGCTGGCATGTCGCACAGAGCCCACACTGGGACTAGGGGCAAGAGGGGCTAGGGGTGTGCTGCCACCCACCTTGCGTCCCACACTCCATCCTGGGAGCCCTTCCAGCAAGACAACCACCCGTATCAGATCTTTGGTGCCTCACCACCTGCCTTTCTGTACAGCAGCAGGAAGCTACCCGTGGCTGCTCCTTTATCCCAAGGAAGGGCTATAAACCCCACGCAGGGGCTGTGGTGGTGTTCATCTGCTGGAAGGAAGGGGAGCTCTGCAGAGGGACCTGGACAGGCTGGGTCCATGGGCTGAGACCAGTGGGATGAGGTTCAACAAGGCCAAATGCAGAGTGGGGAAGAGTGGCTGGAGAGCTGGCTGGCAGAGAAAGACCTGGAGGTGTTGGCTGACAGCGGCTGAAGATGAGCCAGCAGTGGCCCAGGTGGCCAATAGGGCCAGTGGCATCTTGGCCTGTGTCAGACACAGCGTGGCCAGCAGGACTGACCAGGGCAGTGAATGTGCCTCTGTGCTCAGCACTGGTAAGGCTGCACCTCAAGCACTGGATTCGGTTTTGGGCCCCTCATTATAAAAAGGACATTGAGGAGCTGGAGTGCATCTGGAGAAGGGCGATGAGGCTGGTGAGGGGGCTGGAGAATAAGTACTACAAGGAGAGACTGAGGGATCTGGGGCTGTTTAGCCTGGAGAAGAAGGCTGAGGGGAGACCTTATCACTGTCTACAGCTGCCTGAAAGGAGGTTGTGGCGTGGTGGGTGTAGGTCTCTACTTGCAAGTGACAAACAGTAGGATGAGAGGAAATGGCCTCAAGTTGTGCCAGGGGAGGTTCAGACCGGACATTAGGAAATATTTGTTCACTTTAAGGGTTCTCAGGCCCTGGCAAAGGCTGCCCAGGGAGGTGGTGGAGTCTCCATCCCTGGAGGTGTTTAAAAGACAGGTAGATGAGTTTTGGAGGGTCAGGGTTTAGTAACTGGACAGGCAGGGCTGGACTTGATGATCTCAGCGATCTTTTCCAACCAAATGATTCTATGATAGTTCTCAGGACAAAAGCTGCTGCTGCTGAAACTCTCCAAGTCACACTCGTTCTTACTTCCTGGGCAACTGTTAGCGCAGGAGCAAGCTCAGCTGATATTAAATCCCATTCCCTGTGAGAATCACTGCAGATGCAGCAATATCTGCAGTTTGAAAGAGATGGAAGTGGTGATACAAGCACCTCTTTTTCAGAGAGGGGGATCACTTCCCCCTTGTGCCATAGGCAGGGAATTCAGTGGAGTTCTCTACAGCAAGTACAGCATTTTGGGGCGTTCAGATGCCTCCAGCCATTTGTATAAATCATGTTTTCTTAAAATGGTCACTGGGGAAAAGGATGTGGGTAAGAGCAAAGCCTGTAAGGAGCTTGGAGGATTGCTTTTTACTATTATTAATTATTTTACATGAATATGATCTTGCCAATTTCCACACATCCTGGATGTGATTCAGTGTTTTCAATCAATATATACTGTGTTTAATACTCAAATGCAAAGTATACGTGCATTGTTCCCATCTGAAAAGTTTGATTTGACTCCTCCTAGGGCCTTCTGGCTCGGAAGCCACCCAACTTCATACACCTCAGTTTTTCAGACCCTTGCCTTTCCGTTTGCTTTCCCCAGTGCCAGCCCCTTCTCTGCATCTCCCTTCAGCCCAGACCCCCCAGGACCCACATCCAGTTGCTTGTGGGACCAGCCCCAGGTTGGGTGAAGGATTACTATTTGCTGCATAATTAGGGTTTGTTTGATAGACGCCTTGATGGCAGCAGCAAAGGAACTTTTCCCTACAGAAAGCAGTGTTGTTAAACAGACTAAAGGGAATTTGTGTAACCCTGACTCATCTTCAGTAGCCTGTGGGGGCGTTGACTCAGATGTCCTTCCTCCGGCAGGAGCTACGAAGCACCAGCATGAAAATCTGAGACAGGCTGAAAGCCTCCCAGGCCGCACACCAGCAAGCTGCATTTATTTTTATGTTTGCTTCAGTTGTAGGAAGAACATCATGGACAACTCAGAATCAATAAGTACAAACAGCCCAGCCTGCGGCTGCTGCCCTGCTCCACCAGGACAGCTTCTCCTTAGGTAAACAGAGAAAAAGTAGCACGAGTGGATCTTGCTGGAACTAACACTGCACCAGAGCTGCGTCCAGCAACAAAGGTTTCCAAGTTGCCTGCGAGCAGCTTTCACTTAGGTCTGCTGCCTTGCTCAGAGTCAGTGCTGTATGTTCCAGATTCCCCTTTATCCTTACTTTATTACTTCTTATTCCATTTTATGGGGAAAGGCAGGAGCACTAGCCCTGCTACCAGTGGCACTGCGTGTCTGGTTGACCTTCCCTGCCCAGGGCAGACGTGTTTGCGGCGGTGACGAGGGCAGCATCATCCCCAGCTGTTGCCACGCCAGCCATCCAGGCTGACCGCAAGGCAACTCTGACAAGTGGGCCACATACAAGCACATTGTGGACTCTGGGTTGGATTTCTCCAGCTTGTTGGCACCAGGAGATACATAGTGCTCCGCAGTTCAACAGAGAACGTCTTCCCACATCTGTCAAAGGTCAAGGACGTGCCTGTGCTAGTTATGCCTTTCCTCAGTCCACTCTTTGGAGTATCTAGCACAGCATCTCCTTTCACCTCTTGCTCCTTTCTCCCAAAGTTAGAGGCTATCTGGAGCATGCAGTGTCTGCCTCTGCTTGGGAGCTGTGGCTCTAACATGTCATCAGTGACCAGATCTTGCAGGGTGCATTAGGCTAGATCCTAACTGGCAGTGATTTCTTTTTAGTTGCTTTACTTCATCGCTTGAAGTTATGTAAGGACTAGTTTGGCAGGATATTGACTCAAAGCTTTTCTATCCCGAGAGCATTGATTAGATATTGTCTAAAACAAGGGTTGCAAAGCCACCTCCTCTCCTTACCAGGTTTGTACGATGCCAGCCAGAAGTCGCTCTGTGGAAACTCCACCTATAGCTCCTGTAGAGCCCATGCCTGAGGCCATGCTGGGAGCTCTGGCAGCGAGCGAGCCAGAGAGAACTGTCCCTGACATAGCTCGTAGCAGATATTCCAGTGGCACTTACCTTCCGGCCTTGCATAGGTGAGCGCTACCTTCTTGCTGGGAGCACTGCGTAAACGCAGGTGAGGACACAGCACAGCAATAGCTGCTGATAGCACCATCTGCAAAGGCTGATGGCTCATTCTTTAGACTGTAGGAGTAGCACTGCCATAGCCTCATCAGATATTGCCTGATGAATTATTCAGTAATAATCCTCGTATACTTGAATAAATCAGGAGAAGGAAGGAAAAAAACCTACATATGGCATGTTATGGGAATAAACCAGCCGTTTTTCAATGTCCCAGGCTGATGAGCTTTGTTAGGCTGGATGTTAATCATGCAGGTGGTTAATGTGGGAAGAGAAAGCTGACGGAGGGGTTTCTGGCCCAGCACTTGGAAGGTGTTAGCAAGCGGAAGGGACCAGAGTGCTCCTGGGAACATCCATCAGCCTCATGTTTTGCAGCGTGGCCCTGTCGTGTAACTGCTGGTGACACAGGCAGAGGGCTGAGGCTGGGGCATGATGGCTGTGTGCGCTTCCTTGGAGGGCATCTCAGTGCCAAGCAAAACAAGACTCTATGAGCCAGCTCGCTATGCTTGCAGCCCAGAGGGCAACCATATACTGGGCTGTGTCACCAGCAGGGTGACCAGCAGATCCAAGGAGGGTTCCTCCTCCTCTTCTCTGCTCTGGTGAACCCTCACCTGGAGCCTTGTGTCCAGCTTTGGGGTTCCAAGCCCAAGAAAGACCTGGACTTGATGGAGCAGGGCCAGGGGAGCCCCCAGCATTCGCCAACCCTATCCATAAATTCTAGGCAGCGATTCTCTGGAGTCCTCAGAGCATGAAGGACATGGATCTGTTGGAGTGGGTCCAGAGGAGGCCACAAAGATCATCCAAGGGCTGGAGCACCTGTATGAGGACAGGCTGAGAGAGCTGGGGTTCAGCCTGGAGAAGAGATGGCTCTGAGGAGACCTTGCAGCCTTTCAGTACATAAAGAAGGCTTACAGGAAAAATGGAGAGAGATTTTTTACCATGGCCTGCAGTGACAAGTCAAGGCTTAGGAGTTTGAATGCATCTGTTCATGGGCTGCATGCATTTTCTATCAATGTGGTTCTGCTGCTACTGGCAACAATTCCATGCTCTATTTCTGAGCTAATTCCAGTGGAAAACACAAACTGCATTGCTTCTGTAGAATATTCCAGACAAAGATTACCAAAACTATACTTCAAAAGTCCAGTAAAACTGGAATGCATTTCAATTATTTGGGGTTTAAAAACTGAAAGTTAAACCTCACTAATCCTGTTTATCCGCTTTTGGACAGTGGGTCTGGCTCCATACTCCATGGGGCATTGAACATTTCTTTGCAGAACAGGGGGTCACTCACATGTGACGTCCAGCCTGGATTAACCATGGTTTCACCACAGATCTTGAGCACCCAGCTGGAGGGACCCAGACCCACCTGTTGCTCACGCTGCTGGTGGGCTCTGCTTGCTTTCTCTCCTTGCTCTGTTCCGCACAGGATTACAGGCACATTAGCAAAGCACTATCTACAAGAATATTGTCCAAGCTGAGGGTGGAGGAGTAGGTAGGAAAATAAGGTTTGGATGTTGCAAAGGAGCAAGGCTGACTCCTCAAAATCATGGGAGTCACCACCAAGTGATGGGGAGAAGGGCTCTTCCGATGCCCCTGCTGAATGGCAGCCAGCCAGAGCAGCCCCTTCAACCCCAGTGCCGACCAGCAGAAGGCGAGCTGTGGGCTGCATGGAGTCTGGCAAAGTGGAGATGAGATCCAGGCATCTGGAGGGAGCATTAGGTGCATTTTCACTCCCACACCTGCCTGTGGGGTGAGTCGTGGCTATAAATCAGAACTCTGCAACCTCCCAGCTGGCCAGGTGCCACTGCACTCCCATGCTCCAAGAAGCATGGTGCATGGCAAATTTGGAGTTCTCTTAGTGGAGGAATTTATAATTTTGAGTCTCCAGATGTGGATGCAAGTTTGTGCACATATATTTGTATATTTGTCTGTTTGCTAGAGTGAGAGACATTTTCCATTCAAAACCAGCCCAGATTTTGACTTTTACTTGACCTCAGTAGTAGGTAAGGTGTATGTTGAAGTGTTTATGGATTTCTCCCTACCAAAGTTCTCCATCTTATCTCATATGAGATCCTTTTCTTTTAATAAATCTCACCTTTCTAAAGGAGTCCTAGAGATTTTAGTTTAAAGTATAACAGGAAATTTCTCTTAATAACCAGGAAAGAAAACTGATATTTTTTTTGCCAAGAAAATATGTAGAGAACAGCAAGAGGAGCATCTGAAAAGGGGCAGCTTATTTGTAAGCAGTTTTGTTTATATTGAATGTTTGAGTATGGTGGTTAAAGAAAAGTGCCATTGCATTCTAGACAGTGATAAATACAAACAGATAAGTGTTCTGAAACAAGAAATGCAGGCTTCTGCTCTGCTTCTGTGAGTGATACAGGGAATTTTAAAGTGAAAACCTAAAGCAGCAACTGCAGTAACAGGTAGCATTAGCTTTTGACAAAACTTGTAAAGCTATTGCTCTGAGAAGGAAATTCAAGACTGGAAATACGGAATCTGTATTGAACCATTCTTGCTTAAGCGAAGGATGTTTCACTGGCCAGGAAGGAAATGTTTTGTTATGGAGTTAAAAACAACCAACAAAACTGGGACAGGACAAAAAGGGCATCATTGATTCTGATATAAAAAATCAAATGTAAGCTGACCTTGGTTTTTATTGTGCCAATCCACCTGCAAAATAATCTTCAGCCCAAGCACATTTTTAAGGTGTAAAAGCTATGTTTGTAGCTATTTATACTTGATAAAGTTAAAATTGACTCCTGCACAGAAAAGTGTGGGATGAACACACCACGGTTTAGAGTTCTGGATTTCCAGAGCCTTAAAATCCTTAAGAAGTTAAGTGAGACTTAAGTGAGGCACTGGCATGGGTTTCCCAGGTTGTGGCTGAGGTTGTGTCCTGGAGGTGTTCAAGGCAAAGTTGGATGGGTTCTTGAGCAGCCTGGTCTGGTGAGAGGTGTTCCTGCCCCTGGCAGGGGGGGAAGGAACTGAAAGATATTTAAGGTCTCTTCCAACTCAAACCATTCTATGACTCTATGAAGGTAATACTTAATAAGTTATTTTGGCATTCACTACAGCATCAAGGGGAAGAGGTTTTAAATGGGCAGCACTCCTTG
The DNA here is from genome assembly GCA_033558235.1 of Neomorphus geoffroyi. NCBI lineage: Eukaryota > Metazoa > Chordata > Aves > Cuculiformes > Neomorphidae > Neomorphus > Neomorphus geoffroyi. Next base: position 324,356 of record JAUMJM010000025.1, read on the forward strand.
CTGCCTGCTGAGGAGGAATAGTGGGCTGCTGGTGGGCTTCCTCCAGCAAAAGAAAAGGTGAGGTTATAGATTCATGGTTCCTGGAGAATGAAAACACCTGATGTGCAACCCAACAGCAATGCTCGCTGCTCTGTCAGCACAGGTGACCAGGTGATCCCATCTCTGTACTCTGGAGTCAGAGTGGAAGGCTGGTGGGTTTCATTTGCCTCAACTGAGACTCTCCACCATGAGGACAGCAGTGTCTGCAGCCACTGCAAAGCCAGTGGAGAAAACAGAATCATCTTAGGAAAAAATTAGGAAAAAATTCTTCACTGAAAGGGTGATTGGTCATTGGAATGAGCTGCCCGGGGAGGTGGTGGAGTCACTGTCCCTGGAGGTGTTAAAGGGAGATTGGATAAAGCAGTTAGTACAATGGTTTAGACGATGAGTAGATGTTGGTGTTGGATCATAGGCTGGACTCGATGATCTCAAAGGTCTTTTCCAGCCTTGTTACACTGTGATACTGTAACAGTCATTTCTTCTGCCTCTGGTCCTAAGGATTATCATAGAATCATAGAACGGTTTGAGTTGGAAGGGACTAAAGATCATCCAGTTCCAACACCCCTGCCATGGGTGAGGACACCTCCTACCAGACCAGGCTGCTCGAGACTCCATCCAACCTGGCCTTGAACAACTCCAGGGATGGGGCAGCCACAGCCTCCCTGGGCAACCTGGGCCAGTGTCTCACCACTCTCATTGTGAAGAATTTGTTCCTTATGTCAGATCTAAATCTCCCCCTTCCAGGTTAAAGCCATTGCTTCTCATCCCATCACTACAAGCCCTTGTAAAAAGCCCCTCCCCAGCTTTCCTGGAGCCCCTTTCAGTACTGGGAGGCCGCTATGAGGTCCCCCTGGAGCCTTCTCTCTCCAAGCTGAACAACCCCAGCTCTCCCAGCCTGTCCTCACAGCAGAGGGGCTCCAGCCCTCAGATCATCTTTGTAGCCTCTTCTGGACCTGCTCCAGCAGTTCCATATCCTTCTTAAGTTGGGAATTATCCAGCATGGTGTCTGTGAGGGAGCCAATGGGACTCTGTTCCGAACACTCATCATCCGATAGCAAACCCCAGTCTAATCTCAGTGTGCTGCCAGTACCTGCCTGCAGCCAGCACACCTGCTGGCTGATGGCACAGGCTCCTTCAACCTGTCGGCCTCTTCTGAGCATCCTCAGGAATCTCTCCTTCCCTGCCTGCAGAGAGGGGCCATGGCACAGCACGTCTGGCAGTGTGGGAAGGAAGTCCTTTCAGATGGTAGCTTCAGGAGCGGAGATTCAGCTACTGTGGGGAACCAAAACTTCCCTAATTCATGACATCAGTTACGTCCCTCTCCCACCCCAGCTTCTGGGATGCCAGTTCCCAGCTCTGGAAATGCTGAGTTCCCTGATACCACCAATGGCCTCCCCAGCAGCAAGCTGAACAGCCATACCTGCAATCACAATGCTCTTGAAGTGACCTAAGGACCAAATCTCAGATCTAAGATTTAAGGCCAATGTGCTGAAAAAATGATTGAAATCAGAGGTGACACTGTAGGGACACCTGCTTTGCAAGTTATTATGTGCCAGTCAGCCTGGCTCCACCTTGGAAATGACACTTAGAATTCTCCTCAGTTTATTTTTCTGAAGTCGGATACTGGGGGTGACACTTTCTGCTACGTAGATGTCAAGCACACCTGGTGAAGGTGTCTGAAAGGCAGCATGCACGAGGCCCCTTATGCCATGCATAATCTGTGAAATCAATTAACATTGCAGATACTAATACTGAAGTAGTAGCAGCAGCTGCTGTTTCTTTATGCTGTTACACAAGGTGACCAAGAACTGCGATGTAAGGAAACAGGCTTCGATTTTCACTTCTTTTATCAAATCAGTTTACCTGTTAATCAGGATGAAATAAGGTGTTATCAATGTTATAGCCTAATCCTACAGATCACTTGCAGGATGAGGTCCTAGGCTCGCATGAGCTGAGTCGCATGGACTTTCTTAAACATTAAACTAGTGCCGAACAAAAATACATTTATTTTTTATATAAATTACCAAACCAATTGATTATATTGAAATCCTATAAACTTGTCATACTCACTGATGACCACAGCAGCAACAGAAGCAGTTCGCTGTTGTGTTGGCCAAGTGGAACAAGTTAGAATTTGTAACTGGTGCAGTACCAGGTGCCAGGTGTGAGCCTACCTGATGAAACACCTGCAGTTGCTGCTGGGACACCCTCCCTGCTAACAGTAACACGGGACATCTGTTACTCTGCTGCCTGACCAGCAGGGTGTAAGGGACCTCAATAAAGCAGCACCATTGTCTCAAGGAGAATATGTAGCTGTTGTGTATGCACTCTGTAAAAAAACAAGCTTATAGCATAAAATTTAGATGGCTGCTAATGTGTGCCAAAGGCAAGGTCCTGCACCTGGCTCAGGGCAATCCCAAGTACAAATCCAGGCTAAGTGGAAAATGGGGCAGCCCCAAGGAGAAGGACTTAGTGCACTGGTGGGTGAGAAGCTCCACCTAAGCTCATCCAGTTCCATGGGCTGGGACACCTCCCACTGGATCAGGGGGCTCCAAGCCCCGTCCAGACTGGCCTTGAACACCTCCAGGGATGGGGCAGCCACCCCTTCTCTGGGCAGTCTGTGCCAGGGCCTCCCCACCCCAAGCCAGGTCACTTCTCCTGGCCTCTGATGGCGCAGAACTGAAGCTGTGGTGAGGCTACCCCATAGTCCCAGCTCTGACCCTGGTTTGGTGCAAGGCCTGGTGTGCTCAGGGACAGGGACCCTGGGGGAGCGATGGGAGCCCTGAGGGATCTAAAGGAGCCCCAGGCGAGCTTTGGGAGCCCTGAGAGAGCAACAGTGGCCTAGGGGAGCTTTGAGAGCCCCATGGCAGCACTGGGAGCCCCAGGGGAGCGAGAGGAGCTGGATCCCTGTCAGGGCACCATCTCCCTTTGCGGGTGGTAGAGCGGAAACCCCCTGAGGCAAGTAGTGGCCCTGGCTGGTGGGAGCAATGGGCCGCCTGAAGGAATCTTCTGGGAGCTTCTCCTGGTGTGTATGACTGGGCCCAAGCCCCATCAAGTCGCCAGGGCGGGCACCCATACAGATACCCCTCCAGACACCCAACCAGGCACCCACCTGGATGCTGAGCCAGACCCCCAGGCAGGCAGTGGCACACAGCAGCAGCCAGAGGAGCAGGCAGCAGCAGAGCCCCTACAACTGGAACACAGAGCTGGGGATGTCCCTGGTGTGATAAGGCAGGGTGAGGAGCCAAAGAGAGCAGGGGTACGGGGGGCTGTCAGCAAGGAAGAGCAGGCAGTTGGGCGGCACGGAGCAAAGGGCAGAGGAGGGCAAAGAGCTGAATGAGCACTGAGGCAATGTGAAACAATCAAAGCCTCCTTGGAGGAATTGCCCCAAAGTGACATGGGGCTGAGCAGCAGTGTGGGGCCAGGGCTAAAGAGCAGCAGCGTGGGGCCAGGGCTGAGGAGCAGCAGCGCGGGGCCAGGGCTGAGCAGCAGCAGCGCGGGGCCAGGGCTGAGGAGCAGCAGCGCGGGGCCAGGGCTGAGCAGCAGCAGCGCAGGGCCAGGGCTGAGGAGCAGCAGCGTGGGGCCAGGGCTGAGTAGCAGCAGCATGGGGTCAGGGCTGAGAAGCAGCAGCGTGGGGCCAGGGCTGAGGAGCAGCAGCATGGGGTCAGGGCTGAGAAGCAGCAGCGTGGGGCCAGGGCTGAGGAGCAGCATGGGGCCAGGACAGAGGCACAGCAGCGTGGGGCCAAGACAGAGGAATAGTGTGGGGCCAGGGCTGAGAAGCAGCGGTGTGGGGTCAGGGCTGAGGAGCTGCAGCCATCTTGCCTTGTAGTAGCTGTTTATTGTGCAGAGTCTTTCTGGCCTCTCCATGGTGGCATGGGGCAGGTGTGGGGCTGCCGCCTGCTGCTTTTCACTGCCTCAAGGATGGTGGAATTGTAAAAGGAAAAAAAAAACTGAGCCCTGCAGGTGACTGTGTGCAGCGAGGAGGGGGCCCAGGGCCGGTTGCGCAGGCTCCTGGCTCTCAGCACTAAGCTCTGGAGGGGAGAGAGGTGCGTGTGTGGGAAGGGGTGCAGGAGCAGGACCAGAGGCTGCTGCAGAGGCCCCAGACGTGGCTGCAGCCTGGAGGGTGCAGGGAGCAGCCTAGTACTGCAGGGACGAGGCGGCGCTGTGGGAAGCAGCTGGGTTCCCCAGGGTTTGGGGCTTTCCAGAGCTTGGGGTTGCAGTGGAGGATGTGTGGAGCAGCTGGTGCTCCCCAGGGCTTGGGATTCCTCAGGGTTGGGGCTGCTGAGTTGCTGTGGGGTGCAGGGAGAAGCTGTGGCTCCTAGGGCTTGGGGCTCCTCAGGGCTGCCCAAGGTCAGGGCTGCTGTGATGCCGTGGGGTGCAGGGGCCGTTCGGCTCCCCAGAGCTTGGGGCGGCAGGAAGGGTATGGGGAGCAGCTGGGGCTCCCTAGGGCTCAGGGCTGCAGGGAGAGTGAGGGGAGCAGCTGGGGTTCCCAAGGGCTTAGAGCTGCCCAGGGTTAGGGCTGCTGTGACGCTGCAGGGTGCCAGGAGCAGCTGTGTTTCCCAGGGCTTGGGGCTCTCAGGGATCCCCAGGGCTCAGGGCTGCCCATGCTCGGGGCTGCCCATGCTCAGGGCTGCCGTGACGCCGCGGGGTGCAGGAGCGCGGGGGGAGCCCCCGGCTGCCGCGTTGCGGGGCCGCGGCCCTGCCTGCCCGCAGGGAGCCAGAGGACGCGGCTGCCTCTTTGTTAGCACAGCAGGGCAGAAGCTGCCGCCTGGTAAGTGGGGATGCTGGGAGCATGCAGGGCAGCTTTGGGGAGCAACGGCCCCCGCCATCCGCAGCCACCGGTTGGCAACTGGGCGAGGGTTGCCATAGCTTTGTATGTAGGGTGACCAGAGCCGGTTGGAACCGGTTTGAGGCAGCTCGGCTGCTGCACACAATGCAGCCTCTGCTGCGGGAGAGCGTCCCCCCGTGATGGCAGCCACGGCGGAGCAGCGGGCAGGAAGGCTGCATCCCGGCCCGTACGTGAACGCACGCTGTAGGCACACGGCGGGTACGTGGCCAAGGCGGGCAGCAGCATTCTGCACGCGGGTTCTGTGCTGGAGACGGAGGTGGCCGGGGCTTCTCCTGCCTTCTTATCCTTAAGGAATGGGCAAGAGCTGAGATTGATGACCCTTCTTACAAGATTTTTGCTTTTGCAAGGGTGGGGACACTGGCTCCGCAGGCTATTTTAAACCTAAACTAAATAAATGCGCTGGGATGGTTTGGAATCATGCTGGGGGCTGAAGGACGCTGCTTTGCATGCTGTTTTATTTACAGGGTGCTGGCTTGGGGTTCTCTTCTTCAGGGGCCGGTGAGGGGGGGTTGGTGGTACTGTGCCTTTCTGTGAAGCCAGAAGGAAGCGATATTGTTGTGGAATTGGGCATAAAAGCATTGCAAAGATGCCGTAAGGCATACTACGTTCTCCCTTTTTTTTCTCTTCCTTGTAGGCCTGGTGGTTGGGGCTGCCTTTAACCCTTTCCTATTTGCAGAGGTAATGCGGCCGTGGCAGTAACTGAGCAGTGGCTAAAAAACCTTTCAGAGGTCAAGGTTCCCAAGGTGAGATGTGGTGTTTTGGGTGTGAATGTGACAATAGTGTGAAGGTACGCGTCTGTGGCAAGTAAATCTGGCTGCTGGTGGCACACCAGGCATGTCAGTGAGGAGACAATTGTTTAAGCATTCCTAAAGAAAATGCTATTAACATCCTCCAGGTTTAATAGGATTAAAGCTATTATTTATAAAGACGCACTGATAGCTGTGCTAAATACAGTATTATCACTGGAATCTCCTACAGCCAGATATACGTTGTTTTTCTGCATTGTGGTGATACGGAATAGGCCTCTGAGTGACAATCATAAATTGGGAGCGACATGGCAGGGAACGGGTCTGTGTTGTGTTCCAGCAGCACACATTCAGCATTTGCTCTGTAATTACTGAAAGGTTTCTCGTTTGGCCGTATCTGAGTGCCCCAATACTTAATTGCGAGTTAAGGTCTTCAGTGTTAAAATGTGTGCTTAATGCAGCCTGCGTAGAAAAACCTGGAATAAACAGCATGAATTATGTGTCTTGAACTGCTGTGACCCGAGAGGGTTTTGTGGCAGCCAGGTGGGAAGATGTGTTTTAGGGGTTTGGTGGAGCCGGGCTGGGTGATGAGCGGCGTGAGGGATAATATTGTGCGGTAATGAAATAAGAACAGGGAACCGGATGGGCACTGCATCAGCTCCTGAGGAATGGCTGCTTTTAACTCAAACCAACAGATAATGGATAGGATTTTCACCACCACCCCCCTCATCTGAAAACTAAACGTGTACTTAGATTTGAGCCTGCATTTGTGTCTTATAGTGGAAGCTGAAGGATTCGGAGAGAGGGAAAGGGGGAGAGAAGAGAAAGCAGTAATGAATGTACCAAAGGGAAGAACAAAGGCTGTTAGAGCTTACACGTTGGAACACTAAACATTTTGCCTTGGGGATGCTTTTGCCAGAGCTGTTTCTTCCCATAGCAGGAAACCAGCAAACCCAGAATCTTACACAGCACGATTTTGAAAAACCTGGCCGGGTTTGCTGGTTTGCTAATCTGCAATCAAGATAAACATGGAGGCAAACACTGAGAGTGTTCTGCTCTAGCGTGAGGCTCTGTCCCTCTGTGCGCCGCAGAACAAAGTAGCCTGGCTGACAAGCCCTTGGGAGGCTGAGGACACTGGTAAGTGGTGGGTGGCTGGTGGCAGGCAGGGCGCTGGCCTCGGTGACGGTGCCTGGGAGCCCCTGTGCCTCTGCCTGCGGCACGTTACGTAAGGCATTCAGGTATTAATTGTCAAAAAGGGGAAGCAGCATGCTGATGGGCAGCCTGAAGATGCGAGTTTGGGGGGAGGTTAACACAGCTACAGTGTGGTATTTCTCAGATGTGATAGGGCAGTGAATAGCTTGGGTGGCGGAAAAAAATGCTGAGCAGAGCATGGCGCTGATTTCTGGTCCTGGTTTTCATGATGTGGATGCAGAGGTTCTGCGTTTGATGGCAGAATTGTGCTCACAAACAGGAATTCTTGTTGCATGGTAGGAATTGTGTCTCTTGCTGCTGCTGCTGCTGCATGCTCTTTTCCAAATATCAATAAAAATCCATGTTACCTGAGAGCACCTCTTGGGGTTTTTCCTCTCTCTCAGAATAGTAAGCAGTTTTAAAATTGTAACTTCTTGAATTGTCACTAAATTCAGTGTTTTGTTGGGGTTTTTTTAACAGGATCTGTACCATGAATGTTTATTTTTAGCAAAGGAGGTGTTGAATTTGCAGGGATTTTTGTAGGCTGTAAGATGAGAAGCCTGAATAGATGCTGGGATCCACCCTGTTCTTGGTGAGTTTTATTTTTTCAAGTCTAACAATATTTGTTCTGATTTGCTCTTCACCAGGAGGTTTTGATGTCGCACACAGGCCAGCTTTCCAGAAGAAATGCTGCTCCGTGCAGGCGGGTGTTTCTCTGTGTCAGCCATCACGGTCTCATTTTGCACTGAGGTTTCTCTCAAGGATTCCATCTGGAGAATAAGGGGGATGATTTACCAAGTTTTGAACTGCTTTGAGTGAATTAACTAGCATTGGTTTTCTTAGGAGTGTGAATCTGTGTTAAAATATAAATTTGCCTACAGATTACCAGGAACGTTTGTGTGTAACCTCCCCCAGCTGGGCCCTCCTGTCTTGGGGCCTGGTTATTGCTGGTGTTGCTGCTTTAGGGCCCGGTTTTTGACAGTGTTGCTGTCTTGGGGCCTGGTTATTGCTGGTGTTGCTGCTTTAGGGCCCGGTTTTTGACAGTGTTGCTGTCTTAGGGTCTGGTTTTTGCTTGGTGTTGCTGCTTTAGGGCCCGGTTTTTGACAGTGTTGCTGTCTCAGGGTCTGGTTTTTGCTTGGTGTTGCTGCTTTAGGGCCCAGTTGTTGCCGTTGCTGCTGTCTGAGGGCCCAGTTGTTGCTGGTGTCACACTGCCTGGCTTGCAGTGAGTGCCCTCACCAAGATTTCCATGGCTGCTGCTCACTGGTGTGGAGCAAGAGGTGCCATCCACCAAAAAAAAGTGCTTTAAAGGAAGAGGGCAGGAAGCAAGTGCCACTGAGGATGAGATTCGAGTTGGCATTCCATTGGGAACCTCAAAATTCAGTTTGTAATTGTTGTATACCCAAATTATTCCAGCCCATTTTACATACAGAAGTACCAAATTAAGCCATTTTTATAATTCATTCTTAAACCAAGTGCAAAAATATTGTACAGGGATTTACCTGCTTTTCATGAACTCATTCCCATCTTAGGAGGAATTCAGGAAGTCATCAAGCCCAGCACCCTAACTGAGTCTCTTGACAAATGCAGGTAGGTTTCACTTGACCAGCTGTAGGTCGAGATGGTCTGTTCAGCTCCATGAATGGAGATGCCCTGCTGATGTGTTGGGATATCCCTGTGCTTTTTGCCAGCCAAAGGCTGGAAACAGTGAACTTGGAACTGGCTGCATGCAGCTCTCTAACATATGCTGGAGGAGCACAGTGGTGATGTGAGGAGAGGGAAGGGATGGGCCTCAGATGATGCCCCTGCTCCTTCCTTCCTACTTTCTCCTGCCCAAAGAGAACTTGGGATGCTCATGTGGCAAAGAAATAAAAAAGTTAAAAATTAAGGAGTTGGACTGGAAGGTGAGGCTTCTAAGGAGTCGCAAACTACCAGTCATTCTGTTGTGGCTGTCAGGAAAACCCTGTGAACAAATTATCAAGGGCTATCATTACTTAGTGGTACATATTGTGACGGAAAAAGCTTGTCTTTTTACAGATCAGATAAGAAGGATCCGTAATCGGGTATAGGATATAGTACAAAAGAGAACAAAGACAATTCCCCACTCTGCTACAATCAGATATAGGGATGAATATATTCAGAAAGTGCTAGTACGGTGCTTATAATTGTCAAACAACTCGGGCTCCTTTTGGGGCTGTCTTCCTTGTTGGTGGCAAACCTGTGATTGCCCAGCGCAGCTGAGCGATAGGCACAAACAGCGCTTGGCCGTACCTCATGGTAGACTCCTCTGCAGGGATCTTGTGTTCCTCAGGCTCAGAACTTGAGTCCAGGGACAAACCAAAGGGAAGAAATTTTGTCTGTGTGAATTAACAGCAAGAAAGCAGCACAAATCCTTCAGCTTTAGTCTGGTTGCAACTGCATCTGCATTCTGTGCGTGGACCTAAGTGTCATCCTCATGGCCTGGGGGGATTCCAGATGGTTTAGTTCCCATGGAGAAGACAACATGCCTGTGCCCACACTGCGGGTCTGTCTCTGTGCTGGCTTATCTCAGAGGTCTTTTCCAGCCTTAATGACTCTGTGATTTTGTTCTGTGACTCTATAACAGAGCGTGAGCATCACACAAGTGTCAGTCAATGCCTTGGAGGTTCTTCCATGCCTTCCCTTTCTGCCATCCCAAATGTCGTTTGCTTCCTTTGCTTCCATTCCACGTGTGTGATTTATATGGAAGACACTGCTGAATTCAAGAGCTAATACCATTGTAAGCAGCTGCAGCCAAATGCACTTGCGTTCAGATCCAGGGTACACTTGGTAGTGCCCTGACTTTGGTGGGTTTATTGCTTGCTTGTTTTCAGCATTCCCAAGCTTAAAACACTGCTCGCAGCCAGGCTTCTGCAGTCCTCTAGAACTGGATGAGTAAAAGCAGAGTGAGTGGAGAAGCAGGTTAGTTACTTTATCATTTTGTAATAATTTAGCTGTTATTCTGAAATAATATTTTCTTTTGTGTGGAATACTGAGCAATACTTTGGGTTAATAGTTGGTATCTGAGGGGTTTTTTTCATCCTTACAGCATCCAGATTTGTTTATAGAATCTGAATCGTAGAGTTGGCAAGAGAGTTGATCAGTCAGATGTGCACTGGTGCTGTCTGTGTGGACACGGGTCGCAGAGGCAGCCCTGCACATTACCGCCACCAGCTGAGGTTCACGGAGCTTCTCACCCTGTCCCAATCCCAAAGTGTTTCGACTGAGCATGGTGGGAGCCGGGATGTGCTCTGGACTCGCAGTGTACAGGCAGTGCCTTGATCAGCTTCCATAGCTCGCTTCCTTTCCTGGGTGCACCCTAAAAATGTATTGGGGGTGAGGCAGGTGAGCGTGAGGCAGTCTGGACACTGATGAGTGTTTGGCTGTGAGGGTGGTGGGACTCCCGCACCTGTTGCCTGGAGAAGTTCTGGGGTCTCCATCTATGGGTATACTCAAAACCTGACTAGACAGCGTCCTGCTATAGCTGTCCCTGCTTTGAATGGAACAGAGTTCCAGAGTCCCTTTCAGCCTTGGCTCTTCCGAGAAATCCCTGTTGGAAACCATTTTTGGATAGTAAAGTATAAATCTTGAAATTTTTCGGAAACTCAACAGCAGGGTTAGTGCGTGGGGAAAGAAAACATAAAAATGTTGATGCTTGAAATACTGAGCTGATACTTAACCTCCAGAAGGAAGAGAAAAACTGGTCAAACATTCTCTTAGAAAACCAAGTGCAAATTCAGATTTCTCTTACTTATTGAGGATCATGCATGGAGACAAATTGGATTTTCCCTTTTTCCCAAAGGCAGACAGATGTGGTGTGTGATGTAATGCCAGCTGGGTATAAACTTGAGCTGTAAAACACCCCATGCTTCCCAAATACGTTGACACAAGGACTGGTGTGATCTTATTGATCCCGTGGATGGTGAATGACACCTTCATCCTAAGAAACCACAATGCGTATTAGGAAAGTTCCATGTCTGGAAGTGGGAACCTGAGTTTTGCATTGGTAACACATTGTGGGACTTTCAGTAAGTGAAAAGGAACCTGTGCTCTATGTGAATGCCGTGGACATGGGGGACTGTGGTTGAAGTGGGTATCTTTGTATATCCTGTCTGCCTGCTGCACGTTTCCCACCACACCTCTCTGTGATTGGAAATGTGGTTCTCATTTCCTGAGGAGGTTTGGTTGTTGCATTTGTGTGTTGCACTTCTCTTCCTGTTGGAGAGATGGTTTTCAAAGGAAATCAGAATTTTGTGTCAGTCGATCATAATTATAAGTGACAACTAACGAACTGCTAACCTAATGGCTGATATTAGGGTGTATATCCCTGCGATTCCGATTTGACTTGCTTCAAGCTTATCTGCCTGGTGAAATGTCTTGGCATAGTAATACAGAGACTAACATGCAAAGCTTTTGTGCTGGTGAGGCTGATATTGCTGCCTGGGCAGCATTTTGTTCCAGGAGTGTGACGTTATTTAGGCATCATTACTTGTGTGTAGAAGTGGAGTAATTATACCAGATAACTGGAATTTTGTTCTGGAATAGTGTCTCTCACTGGAAATTCCTACCAGTCTAACTGTAACAGAATAATTGTTGTATCTGGTTATGCCAGCAGCATTCTCCCAGAGGCACGACACAGCCATGTGCTGGACACTGAGAAGCGGTGTCTCCGTACTCTCGTTTTTGCAGTATGGAAAAGAGTGCTGTTTTTCCTTGGAGAATCATAGAATTGGAGTTCTCTCCTGTAATTTTGGTATTTCTGTATGTGTTAGGTAGGTGCCTTTGCATTCGTGGCCCCTCTACAGGATCCCAAAACCCTTCTGACAGAGGGAAGGCTGAAATCCAGCCTTCGGCATGGTGTGTAAGTGTGATCATCACCTTGTATTGATATAGGGAGGCGTCTGCTGCCACATGTGCAGAACACAATGAGTCAGCATCTGGTTGTGCTGCGGGAGAGCTGAGGTCTACCCATTACATGTCTGCTCTCTTGTCTTAGCTCTCTGCATTTGTTTTATCCCAGTTACCAGTTTTAAATGCACAAGGGCTAGAAACTTCCTTTTGAATAAACGGGAATTTCAACTGTATAATTAAACAACTACCCAATAAAAACAGAATTAGCAGCATTAGGAAACAGTCTTGCGCCTGGTAAGTATGGATTGCAACCATGTGCTTTACAAAAGTAGTGCAGTCTTGATAATGAGTATTTGCCATGATAGGCTATTATAGATTGTCCATTAAGTAAAGGAACTCTGAGTTAATTGAGAGTAAATTCATCAGTTGCAATGGTACACATATTTTCTAGAGAACCACATGCTGAGCTGAGCTCTGCAGAAGGACTTGATCTAATCAAAAGGAGTTGATAAGTCTGACAAAGCAGCACAATCTTGAAGTGGGCTGTGTAAACAGTTATCAAAGCTGATACGTATTTATTTGAAGGTATTATAGGGAATGTCTGTGTATTCCAGTGTTCTTGGGAAATGTTCCTCAGTCACCTTTCATAGATTCCATAATGACTTTGATGATTTGGATTATGCAGTAGGGAATGTAACAGTGACAGTTGTGAACAACGGGAATAAACTACATTGCAGGCTGTAGGATCTCCATTATGGGAGGTCTTTACAGTAGGTGAGACGTGTCCGGAGTGGTGTAGCTACACCAGGTCCTTCATGAGATTTGCTGAAAAATGGGATTGTGAACATTGGGAGATAATTCTTAGAAAGCAATTAAATCTATAAAAAAACACTGCAACAATCTTAAACTGTTAGGTGTAACACATCTGCCATAGGCAAGAAGGGTTGTCAAGTTGGGAATGCAAATGTTAGCGAAAATCCAGGCTGAGGAGGAGTTGCAAGTGCCTCGTTATTTTTGTGGAAACCTAGGTGTGTCGCTGTGATCCTTGTGTGTGCGGGAGAGGGGCAGGAGGGAGTGTGGAAGAGAATGGGATGCATAGGTTACAGCCTGTGAAACAGCTAGAGCGCTGTGGCTCTTGGGGTAGGAAAGTGACCGGACACTTGCACTGGAAGCCTGCTGTGATGTATAATTCCTGAGATACTACTTCAGAACGGAAATAGCAGCTTTTAGCATGGTGTATGTGAGCATACGCATGTTTTGTGTAAGACTCTGCTGTTAGAGCCTGAAATACTGATGTGATGACTCTCTGCTTACTTCACAGATTTGCCTACAACCAAATACATGACCATGGGGGATATGAAGACCCCAGATTTTGATGACCTCCTTGCAGCCTTTGACATACCAGACATGGTTGATCCAAAAGCAGCTATTGAGTCTGGACATGATGACCACGAAAGCCACATAAAGCAGAATGCTCACACAGATGAAGATGCTCATGCCCCATCATCATCAGATGTTGGTGTGAGTGTCATCGTGAAAAATGTGCGCACTATTGATTCCTCTGAAGGCGTGGACAAGGATGGCCACCATTCCACAGGCAACGGTTTGCATAATGGTTTTCTGACATCATCAGGTCTCGATAGTTACAGTAAGGATGAGGGGAAATCACTTAAAGATGATGGGTCAGCTTCTGAGACTGCACTGAAGGATTCAGCATTCAACCAGTTTAGCCCGATATCAAGTGCTGAAGAATTTGATGATGATGAAAAAATTGAGGTGGATGACCCTCCAGATAAAGAGGAGATGCGGGCAAATTTCCGAGCCAATGTCCTGGCAGGATCTGTATCCCAGCAGGAATATGACAAACTAAAGGCTCTTGGAGGGGACAACCTGATGAAATCTGGAATCCCGGTTTCAAGTAGTATAGATAAAAATAAAGTTGCTAAACGAGAGACAGAGACAAACTCCACGAATTTAGGTGTCTATGAGCCTTTCAAACCTCGAAAACCAGAGGACAAATTGCTAAAGGACAGTACTGACAAGCTTCTTGAAAATAGAGTGCTTGATGGAAAACTAAGCACTGAGAAAAGTGACACCAATCTGGCCAGCATTTCACAGTCCAAAACAAAGTCATCAGCCAAGCTTTCCTCATGCATTGCTGCAATTGCAGCACTGAGTGCTAAAAAGGCAGCAACAGACCCTGGTAAAGATCTGCAGCCTCACTCAGAAGAATCTTCTCCTTTACCGAAAGACCTGAGTGAAAGTCCCCGGGCCATTGAGAAATCCCCAGACTCGCAGAGTCTCATTGATGGTGCTAAGAAGCCGTCTCTCAAACCACCCGATAGTCCCCGGAGCGTGTCAAGTGAGAACAGCAGCAAAGGGTCTCCCTCTTCTCCTGCAGGGTCGATACCAGCAATACCCAAGGTTCGCATAAAGACCATCAAGACTTCTTCTGGGGAGATCAAGAGAACTGTTACTAGAGTCTTGCCAGAGGTTGATCTGGATGCTGGTAAAAAGCCAGAGCAAAGCCCTTCTATGGTGACTTCCATGACATCTCTCCTGTCCTCACCCACCTCCACTGCTGTTTTGTCCTCTCCTCCCAGAGCTCCTCTCCAGTCCACAGTGGTCACCAATGCAGTTGCCTCTGCAGAACTCACACCGAAACAGGTCACGATCAAACCTGTGGCCACAGCCTTTCTCCCTGTGTCAGCAGTGAAAACGGCTGGTTCTCAGGTAATCAATCTGAAGCTTGCTAACAACACGACGGTGAAAGCCACCGTGATATCTGCTGCCTCGGTGCAGAGTGCTAGCAGCGCCATTATCAAAGCCGCCAATGCCATCCAGCAGCAGACCGTTGTGGTGCCAGCGTCGAGCCTCGCCAGCGCCAAACTCGTGCCAAAGACAGTCCATCTCGCCAACCTTAACCTGCTCCCTCAGGGCGCTCAGACCACCTCTGAACTCCGCCAGGTGCTCACCAAACCTCAGCAGCAAATCAAGCAGGCAATAATTTCTGCAGCAGCCTCCCAGCCTTCAAAAAAGGTGTCTCGAGTGCAGGTGGTGTCGTCCCTGCAGAGTTCAGTTGTGGAAGCATTCAATAAGGTGCTGAGTAGTGTCAATCCTGTTCCAGTTTACATCCCAAACCTTAGCCCTCCTGCCAACGCCGGAATAACGTTACCGACGCGAGGTTACAAGTGTTTGGAGTGTGGCGACTCCTTTGCTCTAGAGAAGAGCCTGACCCAGCACTATGACAGGCGGAGCGTGCGAATTGAAGTGACATGTAACCACTGCACAAAGAACTTGGTTTTCTACAACAAGTGCAGCCTCCTTTCCCATGCTCGTGGACACAAGGAGAAAGGAGTCGTAATGCAGTGTTCACACCTGATTCTAAAGCCGGTGCCAGCAGATCAGATGATAGCATCTCTGTCAGGCACTACCACTGCATCCATGCTCCCAAGCCCTGGGGGAGCAGGCACACACGCCGGCACAAAGATCCAATCCGGACTCACAGGGACGGTGATATCAGCCCCAGCCAGTACTCCTGTCATTCCAGCGATGCCGCTAGATGAAGATCCATCGAAACTCTGTAGGCATAGTCTAAAATGTTTGGAGTGTAACGAAGTGTTCCAGGATGAGACATCTCTTGCCACTCATTTCCAGCAGGCTGCAGACACAAGCGGACAAGTAGAGTATCATATGTTTACATTCCAATGTTCCATCTCCAGGCCTAGGAGACTTTGGATGTGGTTTCACATCCGTTAGCTGTTCCTTATCTGAACCTCTGTGACTAAAAGCATAAACGAGAACCACAGAAAATCCTGCAAGCATTCATAGTGAAAGTCAATGAGAGTTTTCTTAGAACCTTTCTAGGCCCTGAGGTCTGAAATTTGCCCTATTTTTGCTAAAATTCAGCATCAGCTTCCTATCAGCTGAACATTCAAATGCTGAAATTAATAATAGTCTTTGCTAAGAATTTCATGGTTCTTCTTGTGCTTTGGTATTTGGTACGGTTGTACTCAATGATCTCAGAGGTCTTTTCCAACCAGATGATTCTGTGATTCCATGATTCTACGCCATGGAATCCTCTTAATTGGCACCCTCAGCCCGCCTGTCACATCCGAAGGATCATTTAAAACATCACTCTTGATTTCTCTGCAGTTCATGTTGGCTTTGTAGAGTATCAGGAGTGCGCCAGGCATTCCTCTTGCCTGCAGGGGCCCTGGACTAGAAGCAAATGGCACGCGGAGTCTGTTGATGGGATGTCCATGCCGTTCTCTGCAGGCCCTTCTGGAAAAGAAGGGAACTGTGGGTTCACTGTGTGCCATTGGCGTTGGTTTTCCTTTCCTCTCACAATTGCTAATGATTTAAACTTAGAAAACATCTCAAATTCCTTACTGGCCTAATCTGAGATTAGGACATCACACAATAAACGGTGACACTCATCAGTGTGTGATGTGTTTGGTGGTCTTGTAGGAGCTCAGGCTGTTGGCGAGCCACTGTGGCTGGGTTTCTGTTGGGGCGTGCCGATTAATGGGGATTCTGGTGCTACAGAGCCTGGTGCTGCAGCTTCTGGGAAGCTGAGAACCAGCCAACGCGCTCAGGCTGATCCAGACAGGAATGTCCCAGGAATATTCCTGGGAATCACTCAACCATGTGCAGGATCAAGAGGTTCAAGTCCTGCGGTTAGGGAAAAATCCACTGGTTGCATAAGCGCAGATGTTCCCATCTGGATATCTTCACTGAACCCAAGGCGTGTGGCCGTGAGGTGGTTACCATGTGTCCACCGCTACAGATCAGAGTGTGGAGAAACTGGGAGGGGAACACAGTCTGGGCCACATGGATTGTGTGGCTCTGCCTCAGCTCCTGCTTTCCTTAGCAGACTGAGATTGCCTGGATCCACAGTGGAACATGAGTGAGTGGTCGTTCATAGGATGCTACAGGTGTGCCTGCCCCAAGCACGTTGTTCCAAGCTGTTTAGCAGGAAGGGGTGAGCAGAACGTGTTTGGTCCTCGGATCCGCCTGCACTTTCAGCAGTGTCTGACCATGGACTGTGAGTACATTGTGCACCAGCCCTTGGGGTCCTTGACAACTGGGTTGTAGCCAGCTCCTGCACTGGTGCTTACTGGTGTTGGAGCTGTCTTTTTTCCCATGACAGGTCCATTAGTTCTCACCTGTAGGATAAGGCCCAGCAGACTCTGTGCAAACCCTGCTGTTCTTACACTGCAAAATCAAGCGGTGAGGAAGGCACTAGGAAATAACAAGTGGGTGAGAGGCAGATAGAGATGCTGAGAGCAGGGTGGGGGGGTAAGGGAGGGTGAAAGGAAAACCCAGAGAGGAATGAAGTGATGTGCTTGCTTTCCCTGGGGCTTTGTTTTGTATGGACAGGCCAGCTAAAACAATTTGTATGAGCCTTTTTGCCTTTCCTGTGGCCTCCATCGGGTGCTTTTGCTCTGTGCCTGCTGAGGTTGTTCTCTGCACAGGTCCTGGTAGGTGGTGTTTGCCCTGGTGATTTGCTGCAAGGAGGAGGGCTCGGGCAAGTACAGAGAACAGGCAGCATTGCCTGCTGCCCATCTGTGTGTCTGTGTCTCTGACTGGAAGCTCGTTCCCTTTTCGGAGCTGATGCATGAACCAAACTGTAATACTGGTGCACTAGGGCAAAAAAAAGTAAAACCCAGACCAGCCTTGTTGCTGTTTTCATGTTGCATTTTAAAAGAATAGTCTTAATAAATGCAGTTCTAAATGGTCTTTATTGAAAATATCCACATAAAAATTCCATATCTTCCTTAGCCCTTTCCCTATCTCCAGCAGCAGTTTTCAGTTCTGGTCCTTTAACTCAGGTTTCATTGCACATGGTAGTTTTGACAGCAGCACGTTCAGTTTCATTCGATTATCCTTGTGTCCATTTCTTGCCCCAGGCATTGCTGCAAGGCAGGATTTGCAAGAGACAGACTTTGTATAGGCATTAATTAATTAACATTTGGTACTTTTTAATTCTCTGTTACCCCTTGAAAAGCTTAAACAAAATACACTCTGACTTCTGTACTTCTTCATAGTGCTTGGCACTGGCTCTTTGTTGTGAAATTCCATTATTCTGGGGGAAGGAGAGAGCAAAGGAAGACAAAATTAAGATTTTAACTTTGCAAGGCAAGAAGAAAAAACAAAAACAACTAGGAAAAGTAGTTACTATTTGCAGGTTACTGTTCTGTCTCATGCCCACCAGATTGCTCAGGAAACGGGATTGGGTACTGGTTTGTGTTTCAGAGTTGGAGAAGGAACTGTTACTTCTGTTTAGTAAGTGGACAGGTATGGTTGGACTTGATCTCAGAGGTCTTTTCCAATCAGATTCTATGATTCTTGCTCTCCCTGAACCCCCATAACTGAGGTAGAATATTTATTTTACAATAAAGAGTAGTAAAGCAGCCCTAGCAATTAAAAGATGCTCCCTATAGAGTTGGTCCACATCTGTAGTATTTTACTCCCATTGATATTCCTGTTAAAGGGAACGGGACTGCACACTGAGAGGGCAGAATGAAACCCTCATCTGCTTATTGGGGGGAAGCAGTGGACCTGGGCTAATTGCTGTTAATGATTGTCTTACAGAGTAATACAAGTGTATTACAGAGTAATACAAGTGTATTACTCCCCCGGTCGCTGCGCAGCTCCTTTTCCTTCGGCCTCAAAGCTCTTGTGGATCTTTATTTTCTACTTCACTGTTTTTTTCTTCTGACCCATTTTTGTCTGGACCTTTGAATTTAGATGCAGGCAGGTGATGGTTTTCACAGACTGGGTTTTGTCTTGGTGGGGGCTGGAATGAGAGAACTGGAAGATAATGCCACCCTAAGCCCAAAATAAAACAGTAAGCTAAATTTCTGAATTTCTTAACAGATTTGTCTTGTTCTACTGGAACCAGCTGCAATTTCATGTGTTACTGCTCTCACCAAAACAGCAATTTGGTGGCCTTAGCAAAGAGCATTATTGACATTTGGTGTCAGAGTTACACTGGTGTTACAGATGGATCTTGGAGGCTTATTCCTGCGAAGTCGGGGAGAGGGGTGTAGCTGGGGTTGGAATGTCCTAGATAGGCTTAGCCAGGGTCAGAATGTCTCCTCTGGCCTAGCGTCCCGGTTTGGAGGGGCTGTGAAACCCCGTGTGTTTTTGTTGTTGGAATAAGAAGTTCTGGTTTACTGTTTCCTTATAACACTCCAGTGTCTCCAACATTGCGTTGCTGCTTATTAATGCTCAAATGGGAAAAGCCAGGTTTTTGGAGCGATGCAGCAGCCAAGCCAATGTGGCCGGCCCATTTTCAGCAGTGTTAGGGTCGGTTGCAGTTTGCCCATGGGCCTGAGCTGAAGACAGAGGCAACAGCCCAGCCAGCTTCAGGCGGTGGTTCTCTTGGCCGGCTGAGGACAACTGTTTGCCCTTTCCAAGGGATTATTTGTGTGTCTGAACGCAGCTGCAGAGTTGCTGTGTCGCTAGGGCTCTGACTGGGGCGATGGTTCCAAAACCCCACAGACAGTTCCCCTCCAGCAAAGCCATCCGCAGGGATGGTAGATGTACCTGTGCCATCTGCTGATCCTTCGGGCTGCCAGCAGAGCTGATACCGAGCCTGAATTTCTGTAATGGGAGATCTTCTTTGCCTGCCTCCCACTGTTGTGATGTTTCCCACCTTGCTGCCGTCAGGACGCTCAGGAATGAACTTGTTCTTATGGTATCAGTGATGCTGTAGAATTGCTGAGGAAGTTAAGAAGTTACGTTGGATTTTGATGTTAAGCAGTCTCATAATGGGAAAAAAAATCCTTTCATGTGGTGGCTATAAAGGCTTTTTCCTTCCGTGCTTGGAGTCAGTGTCCATTTCCTGTGATTAGATGGGAACGGGTTATTTTTCGCTGGCATAGATGCCGCACTGAGAAGTCAGGCTCCTGTGGAAGCTGTCGCACTGCTGCTGCTTCCACAACTCTGCTTTTGCTGTTGTGTGAGCTTGATCTGTGTTTTTTAACAGAGATTTGAAGGACAGTCACCTAAATTGGAGGAAGGAGGTGACTTTTTGTGAGGCACCTGCTCTTAATGAGAAACTGTTTTATTGTGAGGAAAAGGGATATTTCTTCAGTGTTCATTCCAGGACAGGAGCCAGCAACGTGCGCTCCCAGCCCAGAAACCAACCCTGTCCTGGGCTACATCCAAAGAATTGTGGCCAGCAGGGGAGGGAGGGGATTCTGCTCCTCTGCTCTGCTCTGGGGAGACCCCACCTGTAGCCCTGTGTGCAGCTCTGGAATCCCCACCTTCAGAAGGAGTTGGAACTGCTGGAGCAGGTCCAGAGGAGGCCATGGAGATGATCCAAGGGCTGGGGTGGCTCCGCTGTGAGGACAGGCTGGGAGAGTTGGGGTTGTTCAGCTTGGAGAAGAGAAGGCTGTGGGGGGGACCTCATAGCAGCCTCCCAGTACTGAAAGGGGCTCCAGGAAAGCTGGGGAGGGGCTTTTTCCAAGGGCTTGGAGTGATGGGATGAGGGGGAATGGATTTAAACTGGAACGGGGAGACTTAGGTTAGACATGAGTAAGGAATTCTTCACAGTGAGGGTGGGGAGGTCCTGGCCCAGATTGCCCAGAGCAGCAGTGGCTGCCCCATCCCTGGTGTTCAAGGCCAGGTTGGATGGGGCTTGAGCAGCCTGGGCTGGTGGAAGGTGTCCTTGCCCATAGCAGGGGGTGGAATTGGATGGGTTTTAAGGTCCCTTCCAACCCAAGGCATTCTACTATTCTGTGATTCTATTTCCTCATACGTGGGGTAGTAAATAATTTATAACACAGCTCTGGAGATGTTGTTTTGCTCTGTGTTCTTGCAGATCACAACATCTGCAAGGCTCTTACGGATAACTGTAATAGCTGTCTACTGTTTCCTCACAAGGGAAGGAGGAGAAACAGGCACTGATCTCTTCTCTCTGGTGACCTATGATAGGACTCAAGGAAATGACAGGAAGATGCCAGGGAGGTTCAGATTAGACATTAGGAAAATGTTCTTCACCCAGAGGGTGGTCGAGCACTGGAGCAGCTCCCCAGGGAAGCAGTCATGGCACCAAGCCTGACAGTATTCCAGAAGTATTTGGCCAACACCCTCAGTCACACAGTGTGAGTGTTGAGGTTGTCCTGTGCTGGACTCGATGATCCTTGTGGGTCCCTTCCGACTCAGGTCATTCTATGATTCTCTGATAAGGTTTCTCAAAATAAGCATATCTCATGTTGAAAAGATACCCATGGCATGAAGGAGTCTTGAGTTTATTCTTAGGTCTTCACAAGTCACTGGTGAGATTTGTAAGTCCCAAATCTTAAGAACTGAAAAGTCTTGCAGAGCAAAGTCTTGCCAAGTGAAGCTGAGTTCAAGTTCAGTTCTGAAAAGGCTTGTGTTTGTGCTCAGCCCTGAGACTATGAGTACTCCCATTGAGTCGGTGGAGCATCTTCCATGGCCAAAGCTAAGCAGAAGTGCAGCTCCATCCTGGCTGCCAGTTCTCTGCTTCGAGCTCTGAGCTCTGGTGCTGTAACCGCAACCTCTTCTGGGACACTTTAATGGGTTTGGCTCTTTGTGCCCTGCAGGGAGGGAAAGCAGCCGTGAGCCGAAGCGAAGCCACTTTACAGCTGGGTCACATCCTTGCACTTCATCTGCAAAGTGGCACGAAGCACCCAAAGAACCTCAGTGTTTCAGATTTGGTGTCTGGTCAGCATGGAGTTCCAGATTCTTTTGAATTGTTTTTGTGTAACAAAGCACAAGGAAAGAATTCGTTTAGTGAGGTGCTCCTGCAAAGAAAAGCTTTGTGAATGCTTTATCTCTCTGGTTTCTGTCAGCCCCACAACTTGCTGCTACATCACAGATGTCTTGTAGCCCAAAAAGTATGTTTTGAATTGATCTGTGCCCTCTCTGCCCGGTGACATTCGTTTTTATTGGTGTTACGGATGTTACTGCGGGAACTCATAAGGAACAGGGATCAGAGCAGCAGAGACAGTGCATTTGATGAGGTGAGGTTCTCACTCCACATGGTGCACGGAGTTAAATCCATGTGGTTTGCTTCTCTTGTCCCCTCGCACCATTCAGGTAATCTTGGGAGGTAAAACCCATGCAGAGCAGTGTGCATCTCCCACGGTCAGCAGTGGAAGAGCTTTACTGGGTTGGAATGGCCCAGCATCCCAGTGTGCCCATTTTCCAGTGCTGACCAGCTCTGTCCTGCAGGGTTTGCCGGTTCATATCGCAGTTGTAACGTTTAACCTCTTATTTGCTGTATTGCAGTGTGACACAAGACGTTGTGTATAGCTGAACCAAACCTTTTGTTTCATCTATTTTGGTTTATCGTTTAGAAGACATGCAATATCTGCCAGATGCTGCTTCCTAACCAGTGCAGCTTTGCGTCACACCAGAGAATCCATCAGCACAAATCTCCTTATACGTGTCCCGAATGTGGAGCAATCTGCAGATCTGTCCACTTCCAGACCCATGTCACTAAGAACTGCCTGCATTATACCCGAAGAGTTGGGTTTCGGTCAGTATAATTATTACTTTTATGTCAATTTATCTGTAATTTATGCGTTTAACAGTATTTTCCATTATCATGAGCATTGTTTGTGGAACACAGTTTGATGGCCTTATGGTTGTCATAGCAATAATGGTATTAGTGCTACAAATCTGGGGATAGATGCCACCTTAGGATGCGGATTTGGTTTGTGTGTTATTAAATCAGAGCATCAGCTAATCTCGTCCAGCCATAAAGTGTCAAATTCAGGACCTCACAGTTTACAAGGTCAAGAGAACCCAGATGTATTTATAATACGCACTCGCAGCCCAGAAACCAACCCGGTCCTGGGCTGCATCCAAAGAATTGTGGCCAGCAGGGGAGGGAGGGGATTCTGCTCCTCTGCTCTGCTCTGGGGAGACCCCACCTGGAGCCCTGTGTGCAGCTCTGGAATCCCCAATTTCAGAAGGAGATGGAACTGTTGGAGCGGGTCCAGAGGAGGCCACGGAGATAATCCAAGGGCTGGGGTGGCTCTGCTGTGAGGACAGGCTGGGAGAGTTGGGGTTGTTCAGCCTGGAGAAGAGAAGGCTGCGGGGGGACCTCATAGTGGTCTCCCAGCACTGAAAGGGGCTCCAGGAAAGCTGAGGAGGGGCCCAGAGCAGTGGTGGCTGCCCCATCCCTGGAGGTGTTCAAGGCCAGGTTGGATGAGGCTTGAGCCCCCCGATCCAGTCGGAGGTGTCCCTGCCCGTGGTAGAGGATTGGAACTGGATGGGCTTTGAGGTCCCTTCCAACCCAAACCATTCCATGATTCTACAATTTTCTTAATTTCAGGTTCTTAAAAAAACTGTGAACTGTTTCAGAACATTAAATTTTAATTTGTTCTCTCTGGTAGAAGAGTAGTTTTCAGTATTTCTTGCCAGGATTTATTATTGTGATGCCGATGGGTGCACTGCACCTGTCTGGTTGCTTGCTTTTCTGCCAGAAGTCAAGATTCCTCAATTTTGCATTGCTTGAAAATTACCTTTCTCATTCAAACAGCCTGGTCTTCTGGTTCTTCTTTGCCAATCTTGTTTCCCTTTTATTCTTCTGTTTCCCTGTAGTGGCAGCTCACTGAGAAAGTGGGAACCAGAGGCATTTCACAGAAATTTTAAGTTTCGAATGACTTGGGAAATATTTTTATCAGAATTTTACTTGCGTTTAGTGGCAGGCAGCACAGCAGCAGTTCAAGGAGCAGCCCCTACAGCCGAGCTTTGCTCTGCACTCCTGAAACATTTCCAGTTCATCCTGTCTGGTGGTGAAGGGTGATTTCAAACCTTAGCAGCAGGCAGCTTCGCCCTTGCGGCACCGTGAGTTCCTTTACTGGGACAGTGCACTACCTTCCCCAGAGGGAAGGAAGCATTTGCACTGCGTAAAGGTGGCTGCTGTGGCAGTCTGATTCCAGATAGAACCCACAGCCTGAGACAACGCTCAGCTCTTCATGTTTAGTTGGGTTCTTCTGTATTCTTTTCTCCCAGGCAGTCTTGTTCCAAATTCCTTATCTCCCTACCTCTGCTTTGCTTCCCTTCCCTAGTCCCTGTTCCTTGGGCTCATCCAGAGAATCATCTGCAGACATTCCTGCCCTGCACCACTGACACCAGAAGCCTCATAGATCCTTCACTTAAACTGAAGTTGCTCAGCTTTTCAAGATAAATATCCCATGTCACACTTTCAGAATTTGTGTGTGTGATGAAAACAAACCAAAAATGCCCAGGCAAAGAGCGGCAATATCTGGGAACGTGCATATCTTCCTTCCTCAGCATCTCCTTGTCACCCCAGTGCATTCGCCTGAGGAACAGCATAACATGTCTCGCCTTCCCAAGGAACCTCTGTGAGGGAGCTCAGTTTGATCCCAGTGATTTAGGTTGCCTGAATGGAAGCAGCTGAAAATTCCAAGCTGAATTGCCTCCTTCCAAGCTGGGAACAAGCAAGCTGTCACAGCATCCTAGGAAAGGGAAGCTTGAGGCTTGGTCCTTAGGTACTGTTTCAATCTGCAGCAGTGGCTGCTGAGGATCACATTATGTCACATCCCAACAGAAGAGAGTCCGGAGGGGTGGGATGGTGGGGTGAGAGTTGCAGCCTAGTTCTCTCAGGAGCGGATGTGTTAACGAGGGGATCACGCTCTATGCCGCTGCGACGAGATGCTTAGCCTGGTACAGGCAGAGAAAATCTGCACAGACCCGGACAGACAGGGTCATCCTTCAGAAGATGCACTGGCAGGCAGATGTGAACTTGATTAACAGTATGAAGAATGTAAATCAGGTGCTCAGAAAAGAAAGGATGTTTCATAACTTTCCAAGGAGGCACAGTTTGGAAGGAAAAGGGAGCTTCTGGATGCAGGGTATTGCTGTGTCCTGCTCTCCTGCTGTCATCAGGGCGTTAAACCAGTGTCAAAAATGGTTTGGTGTTCATGTGCCATGACAGGTGCCAGAATTAAACTTTTTGGAAGGTAGAGACCTTCTCCACATAAATTGTAAAACTCTGACTGCAGAACACAGCAACTGGGCTGACTGAGAGTAGTTAGCACGGGACACGTGGCACTAGGAGTGACCACTGTGTAGAGAAATCCTTGCGTACTGATATTAACTCAATGTTTTGATTATTTCATTCTAGAATAGAGACGGAAAAGTCACACGTTTTTGGCCCAGCAGAAGTATGTCCTTGCAAACCTTTCTCAGAACTCCAATCTGATAGATTAATCTGATTGTGGAGATGCTGTCCTGAGCCTAAATTACTCTTTCTCTTGTTTTTAAATCCAAGCACTGATTTGATTACACATAAAGAAAATCATTACCAGTTTGTCTTCATTAGATCTGAATGAGGGAAATGATGATGTTTTCCTTGCTGGGTTTCCATTTTGGGGTAGTTTCGGAATCGCTGTGGCACATCTCGTACAATCCATTGCATGCGATAGAAATGCATTGGGTAAAATCTCTTGGCTAATTTGCAGAGGATGTAAAGTGCTTTTCCCACAATCAACAGAATGCTCCTCTGTCAAGTCTTTGGTTCTGATGCCATCAAACCACATTTTCAAATTGAACCTGGAAAATGTCTTTGTACTCACTTTCTGATATCCAGATCTCTCTATGTTGATTCTGGCTGGGTTGTTCAAATTGATGTTTTACCCGGTTGTGTGTGTATGTTTATCTCTTCCACGTGCTTTTGACCATCAGTGTTTGTTCCGTTTCTTCCAGCACTGCTCTGGCGAGGCTGAACTGACTCTTCTCCGCTCTCTTTGCAGCTGTGTGCACTGCAATGTCGTTTACTCTGACGTGGCGGCACTCAAGTCTCACATCCAAGGTTCTCACTGTGAAGTCTTTTACAAGTGTCCTATCTGTCCCATGGCGTTTAAGTCTGCGCCCAGCACACACTCCCATGCCTACACACAACACCCGGGGGTCAAGATAGGCGAACCAAAGTAAGCAAACCCACTCTTCTACTGCACTTGCCTGCGCTGTGATAATGACCTGTGAAATTGCTTTCTGTCCTGTGCTGATAACCTGAAAAGTCGTGTGATGCGCAGCTAGCAGTTCCTTGTCCTGCTGGTGACGTGTGGATTCATGGCATGGTCTTGTGAGTTTTAGCGGTTGGTTTCTTTGGTAAAGGTTGAATTTCCATGCGTACCACAAGTGGCAGTGAGTGCATTGCCCAGCTTTAACGTGCTTAGACCATGCATTGTTACTGTGAGTTAAGGTCCTGTGGTTCCAAAGAGAGCTGCTAAGAGTTGGAGGACATCAAGTTGTTGGAGCATGTCCAGAGAAGGGTATGGAGCTGGGGAAGGGGTTGGAGCCCAGGGGTTCTGGGAGCGGCTGAGGGCCCTGAGATTGTTTAGGCTGGAGAGGAGGAGGCTAAGAGGAGACCTCATTGTGCTCTGCAGCTCCTGGGCAGGAAGCTGTGGTGAGGTGGGTGCTGGGCTCTGCTCCCAAGGAGTAAGTGATAGAACAAGAGGAAATGGCCTCAAGTTGTGCCAGGGGAGGTTTAGATTCTATTTGGGCAAAATTCCTTCACAGAAAGAGTGGTGACACCCTGGCAGAGGCTGTCCAGGGCAATGGGGGAGTCCCCATTGCTGGAGGGGTTCAAACAATATGTAGATGTGGTGGTCCAGGACAGCGTTTAGCAGGCACGGTGGGGTTGGGCTGGCAGTCAGACTGGTTGAGCTTAGAGGGCTTTTCCACCCTTAATGATTCCATTATCCTATGACTCATAAGAGCTCACATGGTGATTTTCACAGCATCTGGCTGAAAAGGTAATAGAAAATGGTTTGAGGTTTTTTGTTCCTTGCTCACAGAGAAGCATGTGGGGAGTTCGAAAGATGGGTTCTTTGATTGCCATCAGTCCACAGAGGTCAGCATGATGATGTAATAACCAGATTTCAGAAGAATTTGTTTTGTCACTGTTCCTTCTAATGTGTTAACAGATTTGTTCTTTGGGGTATTTAAACCTACGTAAAACCAAAATGGCAATTGACTAACTGTATCTGATCCCAAATTAAGCATTGCCACTCCATGACAAATGGTGCCTTGCTTTAGTTCAGTCTTCAGTCAAACTGTCAAATACCAACATTGAGTCAAAACTTGTCCCAGATTCAAAGAAAACTAAAAGGGTAAGATCCCATTTGTGCAAGATTCTTCACATTTGGAACCTGTGGGTGATTTCCTTGCATTGTGCTTGGATCTGCTGAACTGTTTCTCATCAGCTTTGTGAACCGCGTAGTTTGTGTGAATTGATGTGCTTAGAGTTGAGTTCATTTATGAATCCATTTTGACTATAAAAAGACTAAATTAAAACGTTGCGAAGTACTATTGGATGGTAACAGATGGTGGGATTCATAGCTGAATGCTTCTCTTAGGAGTGGTGTTTCCTTTAAATTTGTCAGGTTTAGTCAAGATGCCAAATCACTTGTAGGGTTTTCCCAGTCTTTGCAGTGTTTGGGGTTCTCCATTTCCATTTCCCAGGCATCTGCTGTTGCACCGTTGGATGAGGTCTGCTTCCAGCTGTCAGGATCTGTGGTTCTCCTCAGAATTAACTACTTGGTAGCCATTCCAATGGGAAATGTTGTTTCAGTTGGTTTCTGAGAGCGTTTCTCACAGACCTTGGCCAAGTTGACTCCAAATGTTTGTGATGTTGCTCAGATTCTGGTTTATCTGCTGGAATGTTCCGTGTTAAAATAACAGAGCAGCTCAGGTTGGGAAGGACCTCGAGGGATCATCGCGTCCAGCCTTTGGCAGGAAGGAAGCCAAGATGAGGCTGTCATCACCCTGTCCAAGCACATCCTGATAGTCTCAGCAACGAGGACCCCACCACCTCCCTGGGGAGACTGTCCCAGCAATCAGTGTGCAAAGTGTCTTTCCTGTATCATAAAGAAACCTCTCCTGGTGGAACTTATGTCCCTTGTCCTTGTCTTCTCCACGTGGTTCCTTGTGTGAGGAAACCCTCTGCACTGCCGTGGGGCCTGGCTTCCAGGGGTTCCTCTGGGCATCCTGCAGCCTGGCTGAAGAGCAGGCCTGGTGCCGGCTGGGAAGATGCAGTGCTTCTGTCCCTGAGGCCAGGCTGGTCCCAAGCACCTCCGTGTGGCTGCGCAGCTCTGGCGTTTCCTGGAACTGCCATTTCCAATTGCATTGCAAACGGCTGTTCTGGGACCGATCCTGTGGTGCATGGCAAACACACTCTGTGCACAGTGGTTCTCTGGGAGCTGGAATTGGGAAATGGATGGATGGCTTCTCTTCCAGCTCTGGAAGCTCTCTCCTGCAGCTCACATACGATGCTACCTGGCTTTTGTGGGAAACCAAAGCTCAGCTGTGATTTTCTTGTCTCAGGAAACACCGTAACTCCATAGCAACAGCACTAAGGTATTTTCCATGGCTGTTCCTTCTTGGATATTGAAGGAATTCTTGTTTATCAAGCCAGATTACGGAATTGCCCACCTGTTGGCTTAGCTCTCCTGTTGGATCATAGCGGTTGGAAGTTGTTTCCTGATGGAGCAGAGCTGCCCTTGGGATTTGGGCAGGGCTTGAAGCTGTTGTGTGTTCAACACTGACAACTTCAGCTGTAAAACATGGGTTTGGTATGACTGAAAGGAATACTGGAAATGTCCATGGTCACAGCTTGTCCTGTTGGGTTGCTGGTATGGATTTAACCCAGTACAGGATTTTCCCAGAGACCTGTCTGTAATGTAGATCCCTACAAGCTCATCCTTGTCCTTCCACGAAAACAGATACAGCCTGCTTCCATAGGAAATGCATCGCTCAGCTCCGCATGTTTGTAGAGCTACAACTCTTAGATGGGATAAATCAAGAAGAGGCCACATTTTTGGGGAGCACATTCCTCTTCTTTTCTCAGTGCCCACGAGTGCTGCGTAACCCAGGAATGCGACCATTAAGGGCTCAGGCGGAGCATTGCCAAAAGGTCGAGGAACCCAGTTCCTCTCCACTCTGTGCTGCAGTACTGACCTGGAGCTGGGAGACAGACACACCGGAGCACAACCAGCAAAGGGACATGGAGTAGATAAGGGACCAGAGCATCTCTGGAGTGTCAAGAGGCTGGGGAGCTGGCACTGCTCACCTAGAGAGGAGGCAGCTTTGGAGGACCTTGTTGATGTGTGTAAATGCCTGATGGATGGGACGGGACGGGATGGGACGGGACGGGATGGGATGGGATGGAATGGAATGGGATGGGGAAGAGGGAACTGGACTTTTCTCCCCTTGTGCCCAAAGACAGCACAAGAGGTAGTGGGTACAGAGATGTGAAATTCCGCCTGAACATAAAAAGTTGTTCTACTGTGAGGGTGGTTGTACACTGGAAGAGGCTGACAGTGAAATCATTGTTTTCATTCCTCCCTGGCTGCTCTGCTGGGTCCAGTCCTGTTCAATATCTTAACAACAATATGGATGAAGGGATTGAGTGTGCCATTAGCAAGTTTGCAGATGACACTAAGCTGGGTGGTGGTGTTAATATCTGCTTGAAGGAAAGGAGGCTCTGCAGAGGGATCTGGACAGGCTGGATCGATGGGCTGAGACCAACGGGATGAGGTTCAACAAGGCCGAGGGCAGAGCCCTCCATTTGGGTCACAACAACCCCATGCAGCATTACAGACTTGGGGAAGAGTGGCTGGAGAGCTGCCTGGCAGAGAAGGACCTGGGGGTGTTAGTTGACAGCGGCTGAACATGAGCCAGCAGTGGCCCAGGTGGCCAAGAGGGCCAATGGCATCTGGGCCTGTGTCAGACCCAGCGTGGCCAGCAGGAGCAGGGAGGTGACTGTGTCCCTGTGCTCGGTACTGGTGAGGCTGCAACTGGAGTGCTGGGTTCAGTTTGGGCCCCTCACTACAGGAAGGACATTGAGGTGCTGGAGCACGTCCAGAGAAGGCAACGAGGCTGGGGAGGGGCTGGAGCCCCATGAGGAGAGACTGAAGGAATTAGGGTTGTTTAGCTTGGAGAAGAGGAGGCTGAGGGGAGACCTCATCCCTGTCAACAACTGCCTGAAAGGAGGCTGTGACAGGGTGGGTGTTGGTCTCTTCTCGCACATGACAAGTGACAGGACTAGAGGAAATGGCCTGAAGTTATGCTAGGGGAGGTTCACACTGGACGTTAGGAAAAATTTCTTCACTTTAAGAGTTCTCAGGCCCTGGCAGAGGCTGTCCAGGGAGGTGGTGGAGTCTCCATCCCTGGAGGTGTGTAAAAGACAGGTAGATGAGTTTCTGAGGGTCAGGCTTTGGACAGGTATGGCTGGACTTGATGATCTCAGAGATCTTTTCCAACCTCATGATTCCATGATTCTATGGATGCCCAGTGCTCCATGTGCTGTGGCCATGGGAAATGATCCCTTGCAAAGTGAATCCTTTTGCTCTTCCTGCCCCTCAGAGCGTGCTCCATGCATCCCACAGAATGTGCCTTTGCTGGCACTGTGCCTGGAGAAGGTCCACATTCTTTGCCTGTGCTCTGTTCTGCTGACCTGCTGGGGTGGCGACCCATTGCCTTTTGACCCAGAAGCTGCCCCTTCAGATCTCCAGTAGGGCTGCTGGTGAGGCGAGGGCGCTTCTGGTGATGTGAGGTGTGAGAGGTGACTCTGCCTTTTGTGATGCTGGGGTTCCCTTCTCACCAGTTCAACATCAAGAAGCATTTCCTGTTCCTGGCATGCTCTATAACACCTTTCATAACAGGACTAGCCAATAATTAAGGATTCCAAAGCTAAAATACTTGTTTTGAGGAGTGTTTGGGAAGCTTTTATGGACAGCGAGGTGATGGGTCTGAGGATGGGGAGGGGGCTTCCCTGTCCCAGTGCTCAGTGCTGGCCAGGTGGACGCTGCACTGCTGATGAGGGGCTTGGAGGGGACTCAGAACATCTCTGTGGGTACTGAGGGAGCTCTGCATTTGGGCAAGCAGGGTCTGTCGGGTTTCTAACGAAAAGCCATTCTTTAGGGCAGAGGTCAGCCTGCAATCACTGGGATTCGGAGTGTTGCTCCCACAAAGGCAGCACCTGCCACACTGAGCATCACATGTGGGGTTTCTGAATTCAGGAGAACTTCCCCTGAAGGACCATGGCTGCTGACGGCCGACGGGTTTAGTGTCACTCTGCTCCGCTGATCCATGGCAAACGTTTCCTTCCTCCTCTCCTTTCCGGGTTAAAATATGAAGTTTCTG
Organism: Neomorphus geoffroyi; assembly: GCA_033558235.1. Classification (NCBI taxonomy): domain Eukaryota; kingdom Metazoa; phylum Chordata; class Aves; order Cuculiformes; family Neomorphidae; genus Neomorphus; species Neomorphus geoffroyi. The sequence goes on from JAUMJM010000025.1 coordinate 355,205, forward strand.
CAAGAATGGAATTGTTTGCTGTTTCTAAACTGATCCGTTACAGGGTTGTAGCTGAATAGTCGATTGTGGGGCTCACCTGTAGTTGCCAGGGGAATCATTATTAGTACAAACATACAGGTATGCAAACCCAACAAGCAAAGCACTGAGTAAATAATTACCTAAAATTCAATTCAAACTATAGTTTCCATTATAAATTCATCAGTAAAACGAAACAAGACTCATCATGTGGGAGTTGTTGCAGCAGCTCAGTCAGAGGAGCTGGTGTGTGGTTCCCCTGTTTTTTGTCTATCGGGCAGGCACTTGGCAAGGATCTGCTAAAAACACAGCTGTTCTCAGGTTATTGCATAGCTTTCTTCAGATTTTGTAACACAGAACTGTGGTGTCCTGTTCATCCTCAGGGGCTGTGGTGTGGTGCTCACCCAGTTCTTGGTTAATCAGTGTGTCTGTCTCTAAGGCACTTTGAAATGATATAAATAGGTGCTTTGTTTCACCACTCATTCAGCTGCTGGAAAACAGCTTTCATTACAGCTTTTACTGGAATATTGCATAGCAGAATGGGAGGCTTTGGTAGCTCATGTTCAAAGTTGCTTGCGCTCTGTGAGTGAAAGCTGTAAGTTTGGTGGTGGATCTGCATCATTTCCATAAAGTCATAAAGGCTTGAAATTGCAAAAGGGGGAAGCACCATCCTGTCAAGTGTCAGCTTGAGCGTATTTGCAGGCTTGGCGTTCATGGGGTTCACAGCCACGGAGTGGCTTGGAACATTCAGGAGGTGTTCAAGGCCAGGTTGGACAGGGCTTGGAGCACCCTGATACAGTGGGAGGTGCCCATGGCAGGAGGGTGGAATTGGATGGGCTTTAAGGTCCCTTCCAGCCCAAACCATCCCATGATTCTGTGATAATTTTAATAAATAAATTTACCTTGAATTGTTACCCACTGTGATCGACTCAATCCCTGCCTTTGCAGCCCGGGCCAGGTCTGTTGTCCGTTGGTTATAATGTGAGTTTGGAGACTAAAGTGTTCACATTCCAGTGTCCCCAAGCAGGCACTGGTGTCACAGATAACTGGCATAGTTGTGTTCTGCTTCTCATTTGCACTTTTAAATCATTATTCTCTCCATGTTTCTGTTTTTTTCCTGCTGCTCCCATGTGTTGTAATTGGAGGATGTTCTGAATTCGTTTAACAGTAACTGTTGAGTCAGTGTGAAATGATTGCTTAACCATGTGAGATCTTGTCTGCTGAGAAAAGTTAACATCATGATTCTTGCAGAGATCTTTGCTGTGACTGACACTGTTTATTGTACTTCTGTTTTAGAATAATATATAAATGCTCTATGTGTGACACTGTGTTTACTCTGCAACCTTTGCTCTATCGCCACTTTGATCAGCACATTGAAAACCAGAAGGTGTCTGTTTTCAAGTGTCCAGACTGTTCTCTTCTGTATGCACAGAAACAGCTTATGATGGACCATATCAAGGTGTGTGGGCATCTTCTTTTGTTTCCTTCCTAGATACCATTGTCATGCAATGTATGCTGTGAGAAAACACTGAAAGGCACGGGATAACCTGCTGAGAAAGAGGGATGTTAATAATTGCAAAGAGTATCTGGTGAATGATGTTCTCAAATGTTAAAATATTATATTTTGTATGGCCCTCAGTGTCTCTGCGATGTAACCACTAACTGAGTTGATTTTGAAAAGCTAGGAATGCCTCAGTGCCTCGCATTCCATAGGTCACTTATCAAAATAATCATGGGCCTAGTGAAGTAAATCTGCTCCGAATATGTATGGAGCCTTGTTTACAGCATTGTAAGTGGTTTTGGGTGCAACATGAAGCCAAACCTCTGCTGGTCAGGAACCAGTCTGTTTCTGGCATAGATGCAGGTGTTTGTGCCTGTGTTCACATAGGAACGTGAATGCCTTGACAACAACCTGAGGTGACTTTTCTCATAAATGCCCCTAGAACTGAAGCAGATATGCTGTCACCCTTGCAAATCGTGTTATTAGGAACCAGCAGTCCAGGCTTTAAGTGCCTGGTAACCTCTGGAATTCTCTACAGCATCGCACAGCATTACAGCCCCAAAGGGCAGCGCTGATTTCCGTGGGTTTCTCTTGCAGTGACACAGAAGACACAGTAAGGTCTGCATGCAGAGCAGAGGGAAACAGATGTCTTGCCTGCTGTAACCATCTTTTTGCATTTCAATCCCAACTACGGTCCCAGTAACCTCAGAAATCTCTGCAGCTGCGCTGAAAACAAGATTACCAGGGTTGAAAATACCATTAAAGCCAGCCCTAAACCTGAGGAAGAGAGAGGGAAGGGCTGACCCAGGGCATTCAGAAATACAAGGACTGGGTGTTTCCTTTGTTTCTGAACTGGAAATGTAGGAATTTATTACATTTATGCCAGATTCTTTAAAAGGTCCCTTTCTGGCAGTGGTGTCCCTGCCAGTGGTTGTGCCTTTTTCACTGTAAATGATTCAGACCTTTTTGAGAACAAAATCAGAGGGTTGGAATTTGCCCCTGCAGCAGCTGTGTCAATGCTTTTGTTCAGGATTCTTGGTGACTCTGCATCTTGGACAGCAGCACTGATGTGTGTATAGACACTTCAGGGGATGAAATAACCAGAAACAGGGTGTAGCGAAAAACAGAAGAGAGCAGAGCTCAGCCTGGCTGCACAGAACACGATGGTTCAGCATAGCCAGGCAGAAGCCATCAAGGCAGGGGTGACCTGGAAGCAAATAGAACAGAAAAGGATGGACAGAAGCTTAGAAGGTTATTTAAAGCTACAAAAAAATGACCTAGAATAACTCCTCCAGATGTGAGTGGTTCTTATTGGCAAGATGGGTATCTCATTTTTCCATATTGGCCAGCTACACAAATGTTTCCAACAGGCAGTGAGAACAGACAGTGAGGTCCAGACTGGAGCTGTAACGCCCTGGTTCTGCCGGTGTTGGTGCTGTGAACACCGTCACCTCCATGTTCTGCTTTAATGCTTCTTGGTTATTGTTACGTAAGAAACTGAATTTCAGGCATTGTGTTTAAAAGACAGTTAGAAAGTTGAGCACTAACACTTTACACACTGGGATCAAATCTCCAGATCAACCTTCAGCTGCCTGGAAGTATCAGAATCTCGTTCCCCACCCATGCTTCTCCCTTCTTGTCCTGGCACAGTGGAACACAGAAAGCAAGTTCTTCCGTTACTGCACAGCTTCAGTTTGTTCTTGGAGCCAGGCAGCTCATCCTGTGGGCTTTGCTTTTAATAACATTTTAGTGTTTTAAACTACTAAAAGTTGTTAAACAGAAGAACACGCTCTGCAGATCAGGTTGACATTTGTGGTAGAGCCAGCGGAAGGTCCCAAAGGCCATGGGATTTATGAAGAACTTCATAATGAAGTGTTAGAGTGGAGAATCAGATTTGTATTCTGCTATTGGCAGAATCAAGAATGAATCGAATGGTTTCAGTTTCTGAGATGAGCTGTAGGAAGGACAGTGATGTTTGGGATGGCAAGTCTTTAGATGTGAGGGAGCATGTGTGTTAACTCCAGGCTGCAGTCACCTCTGGTGGCCTTTGCGTCCACGTTCCTACACAAAACTTGGGACACTAAGCTGAAGCCCAGGTCTTCCTGAACGGCTCAGCTTTGTGGTAGGCTCAGGTGTCCCACCAGATATCTCTGGGGACACCTTATCACAGACTTCCTGTGCTTAAATGGGGATTGTAGGAAACATAGGGACAGACTTTTTGGCAGGGTCTGTAGCAATAGGACAAGAGGTCACAGTTTGAAGCTGAAAGAGGGCAGATTCAGAATAGATCTGAGGAAGAAACGTGAGGCTGGGGAGGTTTCCCAGAGAAGTCATGGATGCCCCATCCCTGGAGATGGTCAAGGTGATGTTGGAGAGGCTCTGATCCAGTTGAGGATATCCCTGCTCACTGCAGGAGGTTGGACCAGATGGGCTTTAAGGGTCCCTTCCAGTCCAAACTGTTCCATGATTCCACATGGCACTGCCTTCAGAGTCTGGGGAAGGAGGAGGTGGAAGAGTTCTCCCCTTCTTACTGATGGTTTACTTAAATCCAGAAATAAATTGGTGACGACACATTGCTGAAGAGCTGCAGGGTGCTCGAGCATGGCTGTTAGACCCCTCCCAGCTGTCCCTGACCCTGGGAATCCTGTCAGCTTCACACAGCTTTGCCTTCAAGGACCCTCAGCAATGTGACCCTGAGTCAGGGAGCTCAAGACTGAGCGTGGCCTAAGGCAGGGCTTAACTCAGCCTCTGTAGAACGTCAGTGTCTCCTAAACAGTGGAGTTGCCTGGCCTTTCCAGAGATGCCTTTTCTTGTCCCATTTGCCAGTATGCCAGGGCACAATTTCTCAGTAAAAACCCTTCCTTCTTGGAAGCCTCTAGTCATGTATTTTAAAATGAGGGTACTCAACTATGCTAGGTAAGTAAAGCAAGAAACAGAACCTCTTGAGACCTTTCTCCTCTGTATTAAAGAGCAATTTAAAAGTAACCTACACAGTTTGTTTGGTTTTGGTGATGAGAACTCCTCTCCAGGCACAAATGGTGTCCTGCTGGCTGTTTTCTCAGTGTTACGCCTTGCCTCTGCTTAACCATGTTTCTTAAGTTGTGTAGTGTCGTGGGAGGGGGACAAAGGAGTAAATGAAGGCTTTTGACTCAGAGGCACCTGCGTTTTGTCGCATCTGCCTTAGTTCTGTGCTTTGTTTCTCTCTTTGTTGTAGTCTATGCATGGAACGTTGAAAAGTGTTGAGGGGCCACCAAACCTGGGGATAAATCTACCCCTCAGCACCAAACCCACAACTCAGAACTCAGCCGGTCACAACAAGGAGGACACAAAGTCTGCCAACGGGACAGAGAAGCTGGAGAAGAAATCGCCTTCTCCCATAAAGAAAGCAGAACCTAAAAAGGTCGCTAATCCTGGCTGGACATGTTGGGAGTGCGATAGGCTCTTCAATCAGAGAGACGTTTACATCTCCCACATGAGGAAAGAACATGGGAAGGTAAATGAACAATATTCAACTACAAAAACGTGAACTAAACCTGAAATATGAAGTCATCTTTTTCCGAATTCAGTTGTGGTTTCGCAAATGATTCCTTAAAGTTCCCTCATTATTTTTCTCTGTTCTTGTGCCATTCTATCTTCCTCTCCTTGGCTGCTTGGCTTTTGTAATTTCCTACACAGTTCTACGGAGAAGATGTGCACTCTTACTCAGTTGTAGGTTTGTTCATCCAGTACCAAAATTTCTTGAAGATGGAAAGAGTGAAAGATGTTCCCATGTTTTGTCCAAGTCATCTACTTTGATCCAGCTCCTTATTTTTTCCTTTGTGCCTTCCCAGTTCTTTCCCTCTCAAGTCCGTTCACTGTCAGACTCTGGGAACGGAGGCTGGTTTTACTGCTCCACTGAGTGCCAAACAGCATTCCAGTTTGGAGCCAGGAAGAGCCGTTGCTCTAAGCGTATGCTTGGAGCTCCAGCCACCTATCAGCTGAGTTGAACAGGTTGAATGTTGTGTTTAAAGCAGCTGGATTTGTGGTAGCTTACTTGAAATGGACTGAGAGGGAAATATAGGAATGCTGCATTCTCCTGGCAGCAGAAAGACAGTTGGATGTCCTTGCTACATCCTGTAGCGATGCCAATGAAATGATTAGGCGATAGCGAAACTGCTGCTCTGGCAGGAGTTGCAGCAAGCTCTGGTCCGGTGCTGGCACACAGCAGTCATCTGCCCTCTGGTCCTGCCCCCTCACTGGGACTGGATCCCTCCTGAGCTGGGAAGTGGGGAATGAAGCTAATGGACCGTGCTGGGCTGCAGAGGAGGAGCAGAACCGGGAAGCAAAACAAACTCCTTTATATAAGTGGGGAGGAGTCACCCTGAGTGAGAATCTGTACTTTCAGGATGCTGATAATAAATGATCACATGTTCCCAGAGGTTTCTGGGTCCTGTCAAGGGTCAGTGCTTATCCCTAGTGCTGCTGTGCCCGTTACTGTGGTCTGTCCTTAGACATTCTATGGGAAGACTGACAATGCTGCATACTGACAGTTGTCTCTGGTTTTCTTATGACAACTTCCAGCAAACAGCACCCCAGCACACAATATGTGCATCGACATAAAGTCCAGCACTCTGAGCACAAAGATAAGATGTTTAGGATTGAGGATTCTCCTGTTAGGCATGAGAAAATGACTCATGATATTAGAATGTATGGATTATTGTGCATCCCCATCATGTAATAATTTGTCACTTCCTTGGAAGGTGAGAATAAGTGATCCAAATCCTTTGCATTATTCCCTGAAGAAAACCTTTGCTATTGGGTGCTTTGGAACAGGATAGACCTTGAGTGGATTCTCCAGAACAGTCAAGGGTCCAGTTTCAAGCATTGATCCAAATTTCTTGCTCCGTGGCCTCATCTGGAATAGTGGGATAAAATCGTATGACTTGGTTTGTTCATTTTCCTGATAAATGCAGGAAGGAGAATGTTCTTGGTATTGTGAAGGAAAGCTGCAATCGCTGCTAGAGCATTACAAGGAATGTGGTTTTCCTTCTAGATACTGCCTGGTGGTACGAGACCCTCTGCTGCTTCACCTGTGCCTGACTGGCAGGCGCAAGCCCTCCCTCTGGCCCGAACCCTGGAAAGCTGGGTCCCCACCATCAGCACTTCTTTGGGGAGGTTCTTATCCATTTCTTCTTCAGCCCCAGGGCACCTCGACTCTGGCAGGAATCATTAGAGGGAATGATCAGTGTGGGATCCGGGCCCCAGATGGAGTGTTGAAAAGGAAACTGGAAAGGTCCTCAGTTGGATTTGTTGGTCAGGATTTGGATTTATTACCAAGATGCTGTTTGGATTCCCTTGCTGAATGACAGATAGGATCTATCGAGCTGCCTGCAAAAGGGAGCAGGGAAGCTGACTGGGAATGTTTCTGTGTCCTTAGTGCTTCTGCTCCAGTGGATCAGCTGTGCCGACTGAGCGGAGGGCTAGGACTGGTGGAATTTTAAGGGGCAGGACCATGTCACTCATTCCTGGGGCTCATATGGTCCACAATTTGGCAGATGTTACTTCCTCAAACATGAGAGCTCCTGTGGCTGCGTTCAGCTGGAAAGACATAGATGGAGACCACTCCATACTTTTCAGCTTCCTTGTCTTTCTCTTTCCCCTTAACCACCAAATAAACCCCATGGAGTTCCCCAAGCAGACGTCCCACCAGCTGGCATCAGGCCATGCCTCTCATTTCTTCGTGACTGTTCTTAGCCCTGGTAGTGCCCGTGGAATAATCCGCTGGGCTCCTTTGCTTCCTTGGTGGAAGAATTCTCCTCATGCAGCTGGTTCACGGCTGTGGTGACTGGGTGTCAGTCATGCCAGCCTGGGTGCTCTGCCAGCAGTCTGGGTCCTCAGCTTTGGCAGTGGTGTAGGTTTGGAGGTGCCTGGTACACAATGTTGCTTTCCTGCTATCAAAAGGTTTGGCACATGCACTGCTTCTACTGATTCTTCTTTAAAATTAATATGTTTTTTCTCCTTTTTTTTAAAGCAAATGAAGAAACACCCGTGCCGACAGTGTGACAAATCCTTCAGCTCCTCCCACAGTTTGTGTCGTCACAATCGCATCAAGCACAAAGGCATTAGGAAGGTTTACACGTGCTCGTAAGTCCTGCTTTCATTTATTTGGAAACAGAGTGTAAACCCACAAATAAATGTTGCTGAATTTTTTTTCTTGACTGTAGAAAAGCCAGTGTCCCAGTTGTCCAGAGGAATCAGGTGTTTGGATACATGGCCAGGCCACACTGTTGAGCTGTCCTGCAGGCAGCTGAGCCAGCCGTCTGTTGAGGCTTCAGCGAGCAAATCTGGGTCTGAGTTTGCACTGCTGATAATTCTGTACTGGTGAACTTGTTTTTCAGTCAGAGCCCACTTTTAACTTGTAAAAGCCAGTGCTTGTGCAGTATCACACATAGAACCGTGTATGATATCTAAAACCCTCAGTGATGTTGCAGTGGCTGCAGAGACGATGTTTAATTTAATAGAAAGCTCCCTGTCAATCAGATAAGGTACCTGACACAAACATTCTGTGGTGTTCCTCTCATCGCTCATCATACAGAGCGCGCTGTGGGGCTGTTTGAAGTTCTGAAGAGGGAGCAGAAGCTGCATTTGATGGCTGCCTGAGGTCTTGTCTGTCCCTTCCCTGCCATAGCATCATCTCTGGCCCCGTGGTGTGGAGACCTGGGGTTGCTGTGCATTGTGTAGCGTTCCAGCCAAGTGCTTGGTGACCTCCTGTCTCCCTGCTCCACGGCTGCCCTGCCACAGCCCCTGGCATCGGCTCATTTCTCCCATTCGCTAAGTTTGCACTGTAGCCCATGGGAGACGGCAGGCCTAGACACCCTTTCTCTTGGTGTATGACCAGGGCAAGTGATGGGTTTTACGTATATTTTGAGCAGAAATCTCACTGTGGTTCTGTTTTCATTCTAGATGCCTACAATGCTGGGCTTTTTCTTTTCGTTAAATAAAGTTAAATAAAACAGCATTTGAAAATTTAAACCCTTAGAGAAGATATTCGGAAAGAGAGCATTGCAGTGCACCTTCTCCCTTGCAGTCCCTGTTGGGTGTCCCTCCCCCAGACACCTGTCCAGTTTGTTCCAATACCAGAGCTCAGGAGAAACACATTTTCCAGAAGCACTTCGGAGATCTGGAAGCTGGTTCTGGGGCAGAGAGGAAAGCACAGGCTGCAAGAGACAAGTTTGTTCTACTGGTTAACTTGTGGTTGGACAGGAGGCCAAGAAGGAATTACCACTTCCAAGGAGACAAAGTGTTTGGATTTGAGTGCTATCGGAACGGAGTGTTCATCCGGCTGAGATGGTGCCTGCTTTCCCTGGGAGATGTCAGTGCAGGAGGAGTGGGCAGTGTCCAATGGACTGTGCGGTTGGGTGGTGTTTGCAGTGGTCCGAGAAACACACCTGGCTGCTCCGAGGTGTTATGTTCTGACTCACCCTTTGTACCTTTGTGGCTGTTATTTGTCTTCAGAAGACTCTGAACAAACATTTCCAGTCTTATTCTGTCATTGTGCTCAGTATTGTGCTCTAATAATTTCCCATGCAGTTGATAGGAGAAACATTTTCACTAGGTTGCTCTCAAGTCTGAATTTCCTAGTCCTGTTTGAGCCATCGGAACACTGTGACTATTGTGAAGCGCAATGTTTGAATCCATGTGTGTCTCCTCTTTGTTTATGCAGGCACTGCCCAGACTCAAGACGTACTTTTACCAAGCGGCTGATGTTGGAGAAACACATCCAGCTGATGCACGGTATTAAGGATCCTGACGTGAAAGAAATGGCCGAGTCCACCAACATGGAAGAAAGAGAAGTGAAAGAAGACATAAAGGTAATCACTTGGAAGCCTCCAGTCATTGAGAGCAAGGAAGCATTTCTGTACTGAGAGGGTGGCCAAACTCTGGAAGAGGCTTCCTGAAGAGGTGGGCAATGCCCCAGGTCTGTCAGGGGTTGAGAGGCATTTGGGCAATGCCCTCACCAACATGGTTTGGTTTTCGTCATCCCTGAAGTGGTCTGGCAGCTGGACCAGATGGTCCTTGTAGCTCCCTTCTGACTGAAATGTCTGTTGCATCCCATCCCATCCCACACCATCCCATCCCATCCTATCCTATTTTTCTATTGTTGGTGAGTGTTAGGAGGAAAGCAAAAATCCGATTACATTGCTTATTACCTGCAGAGATCCAACAACATTTTTTAGGTGTTTTGGGCTGTATGTGATGAAGAATTTCACCTCTGAGAGTGTGTCCAAAGCTGGTAGCAGAGATCCAGACATACCTGGTTTCTCAAATGCGTCGCTTCCCATGGCTCTCTTAGCCCAGCATTTTGTCATCTTATTTGAATGTTGAAATTATGGCAGCTACATATATGGGCTTCATAAATGTCGTGGAGCCAACTGAGCTAAGGAGAATGCAGAGGGTTCTTGAGGAAGTCATGTCAGGAGACTAGCAAGGATATTAAAAATAATCAGTGTAATTAAATTTGTTTCAAAAAGGGTGCCTGTTGATTGGTCCTTTGGCAATCTGTTACTTTATTAACAATCAAGAGAGGATTTTCCAACACCTACAAGACAGATTGGCTTGTATTATTTCAAATATTATGTTCATCGAAGTTGTACTGGAATCTATTCCAACTCTGGTGGGAAGTGTCCCTGCCCATGGCAGAGGGTTGGAACTGGATGGGCTTTAAGGTCCCTTGCAACTCAACTTATTCTGTGATTCTATGATCTCACAAGGGAAAGGCTTTGAAGAGTACAAGTCACAGCCAGGTATGAGAAGCACCGTGTGCGTACGCTGACGTGATCTTCCATTTCTGGCTTTTTCAGGTTCCCAGCCCAAAACGTAAGCTGGAGGAGCCTGTGCTGGAGTTCAGGCCGCCGCGAGGGGCAATCACGCAACCGCTGAAGAAGCTGAAGATAAATGTGTTCAAAGTTCACAAGTGTGCTGTTTGCGGCTTCACAACAGAAAATCTTCTCCAGTTCCATGAACACATTCCTCAGCATAAATCTGACGGCTCTTCCTACCAGTGCAGGGAGTGTGGACTCTGCTACACATCCCACGTGTCCCTTTCCAGGCACCTCTTCATTGTGCATAAGCTGAAGGAGCCTCAGCCGGTGTCAAAGCAAAACGGAGCTGGGGAGGATAATCAGCAAGAGAATAAACCCAGCCATGGGGACGAGTCGTCCGACAGCACAGCCTCGGACAAGAGGTGCAAAGTGTGTGCAAAGACTTTCGAAACTGAAGCGGCCTTAAACACTCACATGCGAACACACGGCATGGCCTTCATTAAATCCAAGCGAATGAGCTCGGCTGAGAAGTGATTGAAGCGTCTGGGACGCAGAAACCTCTCCACATTGGAACACTAAGGAAACTTTTGCTCCAGGAAGCTTGAGGTATCACAGTGTTCACAGTACCGTGCAGGCTGTTGCAATATATTCTGCATAACAGTGTCCCCCTCACCTCATTGTCTGTGCCCTCATGACCGTGGAAGCAGTATTTGAATTGAAAAATTTGTACATATAACTTTTATACTCTTTGTTATGTGTTTGTATGGTTATCTAGTGGAAAATCTGGGTTTTCCTGTTCCCTTTCTGTTTTTTTCTAATAAGTTTTGTTAAAGCAGAGTTCGGAATGCTGGGGTGGTTCCTCCAGATCTCTGGAACTGGTTCTTGTTTGAAGGAAGGTTCTGCTCATGGGAGCACACTGGAAGGCAGTGGGGAAGGGAGATTTTAAATTCCAAGAACTTGTGCTTCTAAAAATCTAAGGGATCTTTTAAACTTTCTCTTAAAAATATATATTTTAAAACAAAGAGGTCCCACTGCGCAAGTAACGTGTGGTGCTTGTTTTAGGGGGCAGCTCCAGAAGGGGCTCAGACTCCCAGTGGTGAAGTATTTCAATCGCACAACTCTCTGTGTCATAAAGCGATTTTTTAGGCCATCAGGTGCTCACAATCAAAGCTCAAACTGTTACAAAAGGGCTGGGCTGCTCTGGATTTAACAAATACGTTGTAATTAGAGGGGTAGGTTTATAACTATGATGTTTTTGTCATGTAATTTATTAAACATTACATAGAGCGAGTGCACAGCATTACCTATCTTCCTTCGTTTCTGGTTGGTGGAAGAGATGAGCTGACCCTCTCGCCACAGGGGTTGGTCCTGCCCAGCACCATGTGCTCCTGCCAAACGTCCTGGTGCCTGGCTTTCTGCACCTGCCACAAGGCATCTCAACCTGCGCCAGTGCCCAGGCACACACACCACGCCAGTTTGGACTCCTTTTATGGCACTGGTCACGCTTCCACACAGAACAACCCGGTACCGCACTGTCCATTTTGGATAGAGTTCTCTGTGAGAGTTATATTTTTGGTTTCTTTTGCATTTTATACCTTGTATGTATCCCTATAAAAACAGATTTTGTACTTTTTTTTAAAGCCAGTTGTGTATATATCGATAGGTGCATGGTTCTCAGTAGTGATTGTTGGGTCCCTGGAGTCTTGCTGCTGTCGGATGTTCCTAGACATGGTGTCCATCACAAATGTATTAAACACATTTCATATGTAAATAAATGTGGACCATTTTGCCCATAAAGATTTGTGAGATTCTGTTATTTATCATTAAATTTTAAAAGTTTGAAAAAACTGAAGTGTTAGGAGAAGCATGGACCCTTCTTGGTCACCCCTGTAAACCTTCATCACTCTGGAAATGGCATGTGGATGCGTTATGCTCTGCTTTCTCTTGTCACCCATTCTTGCTTTGGTTCATTGGTAAATGCCCTTATCCTGTCTCTGTTACCTGCACATCGAGTGGTCCCAAGGTGCTTCTTCTCACCCTAACACATACGCTGGCCCCATGGGTTGCTCCCACGTGCCAGCACCGGCCATCACTGTCTTTCCCACTACAGTTGCGTCTCTCATCACTCGTTTGTCACTGTGCGCTGTTGGCTGTACCACGGACGAGTTCTCACTACGCACAAAGGTGTTTTGTATGCAGTGAACAGATAATAAAAGGTAAATTTTCACAGCCACCATTAATACTTATGTCTACTTTCCCTTTTCCCTCTCTGGCACCCACATTGCTGTAACCAGCAATGCATGGCATTGTTGGTGCTGCCCCATTCAAACCGTTCAGAGCTCCTGGCAAGTCAGCTGACACCGCTGGGCATGACTGGGAATGGCTCCATGGTCACTGCCGCTTCCCAGGACCAGCCCTGCATTCCCACTGGCAGAGCCTTTCACCCCACCACGGGAGGAGCTCAGCCACGCAGCAGGCTTTTCCCAAATACTAGACCAAGAGAGGGAGAGACAGTGGGACAATTCAGTGGAATTCTTCCAGTGCTCCACCACTCTTTCAAGTAAAGAGGTTTTTCCCACTAGACAATCTAAACCTCCCCTGGTGCAACTTGGGGCCATTTCCTCTTATCCTATCACTTGTTCCTTGGGAATTAAATTAATGTGCACATGTTGTCCAGCGCGTGGCCCCTTTGATGGCCCACAAATACTTGTCCCTGTAGTTGGTGGGGTTGCTGGGCAGGATGCATGCATGCACTGCCCACCCCAGCCTGTCAGCTGCCCTGCCAATCGTGTGCTGAGTTCTGAACCTCAGGGCATCTGCAGGAATTTCAGCATGGCAGGTCTGTTTGGTTTTAAACGGGTTTTTATACAGCCATGACCTTTTCACTCTGTCAACATTCCCTTTCTCAGCACAGGTAGCACTCACGCAACTGCCAGGACAGAGCAAAAACCTATTTCCTTTTAAAACCTTCCTCAAATATTAGGGCCATTGAGGAGTCAGGTCTCTGTATTTGAATTTCAGCTTACTACTAAAAGGTTACCTGTCTTGGCTCTCAGAAGTTCGGAGGGTGGGAACAGAAATGAGTACAGAACACAGCAATCAGAACAGGCACAAGCATGCCTGACCTGCATCCCTGGGCTCCATGCAGACTGGGCTCTCTGGCCAGAAGTGCATGCAGAAGGAGCATGAACGAAGGACTTCTTGTCTCCTTCCCTTTGGGGAAAAGTTGTGTTTTCTCCTCAAGAGGGACCATACAAAACCTGGTTTTCATGTTGTTTCTTTCATAGCTGGGAAAAAGATGGCTTTCCTTCCCCAGGGGCCAAGCATTCCATTTGAGGACATCATGGTGGGACACCCTGCAGCATCGTTCAGTGGCAAGGAGAGGACCCCATGTGCTCACAGGATGACCCTGAGCTGCTGAAGATGCCAGGTGCTGGAAGCCCTCCAGCAAGGACAGACCTGGCATTTGCTGCCACCATGGGAAGTCCCAGCCAGTTGGGTGGGCAGAGCTCCCTGTCCTAGCAGCTGCCTGGGTGTGTCTGTGAACAGCAATGCCCAGCGAAGTCTCCAGTGATGCAACCTGCCCGGCACTGCAATCATCAGGACTGAGCCCTGGCAGCTCCTCATGTCCAAAGATCCCCATCTTCATCAAAACCATCCTCCAGGACAACTGCTGCCAGCCACGGCGGAAGCAGAGCCATGAGGGGAAGCACCGTGCTCTCCTCCCCTGCTACAGCATGTTTGAAAAGACCTGGCAATGCAAGGCATTGGAAACAGCCCAAATTCACCTGGAAATGAACTGGAAGTACCACAGTTTTCTTCTCTGACTCCCTGGTTTCTACTTTGGAGGAAAAACGTATCTGGAGTGGTAATGTGACAACAAAATAACCCAATCATCACATCCCTCACAGCCGCGTCCCCTAACATGATTTGGCAGAAGGCCTTCATCCACTTTGCTCTCTCATATCCTCAGATCCTGCTGGTTTGCATTAATGATGCTAATGTGATGCTGGGGATGTGGACGCGCTGCACGAGAAGCCTTGCTCTCTGGCTAACACAGCCCCAGCTCTGGGGCCAGATTGATACGCAAAGCCAAGCACTGCAATATTTCCTGCGTTAAGGGCCATCACTTTCTCCATTAAAATGCAGAGCAGTTGGTGGCGAATGCAATCAGTCTGTAATCAGAGGGGTTGCTGTCTCAAAATATCTCTCAGCCATTCCATTTGCACAGCGTCGCTGGCAGCAGAATGAGCAGAGCCCTTTGCAGTCACAGCAATGTCTCTTCATCGAGCAGCAGCAGCACCGCTCTGGATGCTTCAACTCACCGAGATGCTTCCCTCACACCATGCGCTCTGCTCGAGTAACATCAAGCACTTTGCAAATGCTCATAAAAGTCAAGGCACAAGCATCAATGAGCAAATTTGTCTCTACTGAACTCCATGACCGGGGCCAGACCAGCTTATGTGCTCTGTGAGTGAGGCCTCCAAGTGCCAGCACACTAGTTCCATCTCATTTCATTTTTGTTCTCAGTTCTTCAGTGAAGTCATGCCTGGAGGTGTTTAAAAGACAGGTAGATGAGTTTCTCAGGGATCTGCCTTAGTAGAGGACAGGTGTGGTTGGACTTGATGATCTCAAAGGTCTTTTCCAACCAAGCAATTTTATGATTCTACCATTATCGGGTAGCTTGGCTGCTGATCTTCCAAGGTCACACAGAACAGAGGAGCGATGGTGGGAAAGTCACAAATGGTTCAGGCCATGGAGAGGACAAGCAATGAAAAGCTGCAGATAAACTTTTGGAAAGAAAAAACAAACCTGTTCAGGAATTAAAATGCCCTGGGAAGGGACAGAAATGATGTTACCTTCACTCCCTAAAGAAATTACCACCCACCTCTAAGCTTTCCAGTGCTTCAGAGTGGTGGCTCTGGGAACAGAGTACATTTATGTAATTTATAAGTAAATAAATATACACATATCGGGGGTGCACAATCAAAGAATTTTTACTGCTCGGGCTGTGCGATTAGAAAAGTTTGGAGACCACTGCTCTGAAGAAGCATTCATCTCATGGCACTACAGCAGGAGACAAAAATCCTTTTACTGCAGACAATGTCAAGCTTGCTTTTTGCCTAAAATACTCATGTATTAGCAATGCAAGGGGCCCCAGGAGCCCTCTGTGTCAGCAGCCCTGGCAAGGCAGGACCCCATCCCACCTGTGCCACGGGAAGGGACACCGTATCAGGGTGCTCACAGCCCCATCCATCCTGGCCTTGAACACCTCCAGGGAAGTTCTCAAAGGCTGTTTACAAAGGAATCCTTGCTGAGATGTTTTAAATTATAAACTCTTCCTGTCCAGCTAACTCTTATCCTTAAAGCAAAGAAAGGAATGGCACTGAGATAAAGGGCACATAAATTTGAATGCAACACAACCTCAAACTGAGACACACGGCTAAATGAGAAAGCCCTTGAAGGCACACATGGAAAACAAGAGATGGGTTGGAGCCTTCAGGAAGACCCAGGGAAAGGTTGCTCCCAGAGTCCTGCCTGCCGGGCACCCAGCATTAGGAACCTGAAAGGGATGTCAAAGGCAAGGCTTGCACCATCACCTTAGACTGCCTGTTGCGTGGTATGACAGAACCAGCTGAAACTACATTAGAAATTGCTTTTAAAAGGAAAGGGGTGCACCTGGGGCTGTGTTCCAACACATGGGTTTCACAGCCAGAAGAAACCACCCTCCTGCACAGCAGTGAGTACCGTGCTGTGGAGATGAGGAGCCTGAAGTGCACAAAGACAATGAAGCCACATCAGCAGAGGAAAGAGGTACCTAAGGCTCCCTGCCAGCTGCTGCAGGAGAGCTGTGAGCACTGCTGTCTCTGTCAGAGCCTGGATTTTATGCAGGAGGAGGCAACTGAACCATGGTCACCCTCCCAGCAAGCTGGCTATCCCGGCCCATGTTGTCAGGTTGGCTTCGTGGCTCAGAGAACAGAACAATGTTTGGAGACTGATTTTCCTGAGACACTGAGGAGAGGCAGACATTGGCTCCAGTGCTGAGTGCCCCGCAGCTTTGCTCCAGGGCATAACGTTGGGGAAAAAGGTGGAGTAAATGGATCTGCAGAGAGAGACATCTGGTCCTGCATGGTTCCTCTGGCAACAAACTGGAGGTAACGGGAGGAGGGATGAGGGCCATGACCCTGCTTATGGACAGGGTAACACCAAACAGAGCTGGGGTGAGGAACAGTTCTGTCTACAGTGCACACATGTGCCAGTGCTGCTTCCAAAGCAGCTCTACTCAGTGAATACCCCTGCCGACATTCACACCTCAGTCCTTCTTCTTTAGAATACATCCCTCCTCCAACACATCTTTTCTTTCTCAAGGCTATTCCTTGGGAGACAGAGCAGAAGTCCCGTTCAGGACCAAGGTGGCTGCTTTCCACTTGCTTGCACTCAGGGGCAGTGCAGTGCACCAAGCACGAGACCAGAAGAGAGGGTGGTGTCGCTGTAAGTGGCGCCCCGTTGCTTTCAGACAGCACTGCGTGCATCACTGGCTGCTCTCACAGCCTGCTGAGCCACAGGAGCCAGAAGTAGAATAGTTTCAAATGTGTTTGGAAAGAAAGAGTGCTCCTGGGGGAGGTAATTCACTGCATTTCTCTGTGCTTTACCCTGAGCAGCTGCAAAACTTTGCAGGCTTTCCCCTGTTAACTCATGTTTTTCAGGTCAGGCACAAGGTCCTCATTTTTGCCCATGAGCAATCTCTTTGAAAACAAAGAGCTGCAATTCAAATATTATACATACATTTAGTGCTAACGCCTGGGTGTATGCAAAGGTCTGGCAAATCAGCCGGAATGTCAAGAGCCACATTTTTCTCTGTGTACTAAAAAATTACCATAATTTTTGAGCTGCAGAGCTCCAAAAGATCTGCTGTACAAATACTGAAATCAAACACCCAGAGTACCGGAAGGTTTCAAAATACATGTAGCCTTTCACGATCAAAATCATCCAGATGGCAAAGTAACAGAGCCACCGACAGGAGTGTGGGTGATTCCTAAGGTTGCTGGAAAAGGAAGAAAAACACGTTCCTCATTTGTTTCCCTTGACTCACCATGACCAATGGGTGAGCAGAAGAGTTTTCTGAGCTTTGGAACACTAATCAACAGCAAATCAGTGGGCAAAGATACCTGGTCTCAGAATTCAGTATGGGTTTGTACTGTGGACAAGAGTGTCGCAGCTCTATGAATATAAAACAAAACAGCTTCAGCCCCACCAGGTCTCAGCACAAAGTTCCCTTCTTGCTTTTCTAAATTCCCCTCTGCTGTCTCCCTCTACTTGTTACACAACTGGGCTCCACCATCTGAGCTTCCACTTGGACCAGGAATAACTGCAAGGAACTGTTCTAACACTGCCCAGTCTTTGTCATTTGCTTTCTCTAAGATGCTGCTCTTTCCCTAATAAATAAATGCCTTTTCTTTCAGCTTCAGAATTAATGTGTTTCCTGCCTGGTTTGTGAATTAAAGCACTACCTGCAAATAATACTCATTCTCCTGTTAGAGCTACTTGCTTTTATGGAATCATGGAATGGTTTGGGTTGGAAAGGAACTTCTAGTTCCAACCACCCTGCCATGGGCAGGGACACTTTCCCACCAGACCAGGCTGCTGAAGGACCCATCCAACCTGGCCTTGAACACCTCCAGCGTGGGGGCACTGCCTCCGGGGAGGGGGCACTGCCGCCGGGGAGGGGGCACTCAGTGTGTTGCAGCAGCGCAACTCTAGCCCAGGATGCACATTCATCCATTTATTTTCAGCCACTTGTTTTGTGGCACCCTCACTACAGCGAGACTGTGCAGAGCAACATTTGCAGGATGTACAATAGCGTCCTAAGCCTTCCCCTCTCCTTCACGTTGGCAGCTGGAGAGCAAGGTTGCCACCCTGCACCACAGTTCAGCTCTTGAACCAGGAAAAACACTCTGTAACAATTCAGTGGAGGAGACGTTGTTAATCAGCCCAGACCACTTCAAAAACCACAACTAGTGTAAAATAACCACGGAAACAGGGTTACAAACTCGCTTAGAAGGACTGGATAGTAGGAGAGTGCCGCATATTTACTGTTCAATGTAAACATAAGCAAGGCATAAACCTATTTTACTTTGGTAGGAATTTGGGTGTGGAACACAGTATTTTGGAAAAAATACTAGTTTGTTGTGAGGTTTTTTATATTAAGGCAAATACGGTATTTCACATTAATATAAGGAATTCTTTTGGTAGCTAAAGTGAAACCTACATCTATGACCCCAATAAACAACATAGAGATTTCATTCTGTGCCAAAGGAAATTTAAAAGATACTCAATTGTCAGATTGTTTATAACTGCCTAGGAGTTACTGGTCTAAATCCTGTTTGGCTACCCCAGCGTAAATCAGCAGTGCGGTGTATAGATTTACTCCAGGCAGTTATTTATGGCGCAAATCAGAATTCGGCCCCTTTTTTGCTTGAAAGGCACAATTTTCCGAGTGCGATGTAATCAGGCAATGGGTAGCTCCTGTCTAATTTTAATTAGAAGCTTTGTGATCGTCGCTTCCCAGGGAAACACATTCACAGGAGCAGCCACTAAAAGCAGGATTTCGCTGGTGCTGCGCGGGTTTGAAGAGATGAACGCGTGAGACGCAGCTCCTTGAAGAAAATCAGCCACTCTCAGAGGAGAAACCGAAACGCCACATCCTGCGACCCCAGAGAGGCCGTGCCCGGCCCGGCCCCGCCCCTCAGCAGACCCCTGTCCACAGCCCGCCAAAACGCTGGCCCCGCCCCTCCCTCTCCTGGCCCCGCCCCTCGTGCCCTCGCTCCGCCAATGAGCTGCGCACACGCCGCGCCGGCCTCGGCGAGGGCTGTCCGCGGCAGTCGCCTGATCCGAACGCCGTGACCCAGCGGGCCGCCGCCGCCGCCGTGTATCTCCGCACACCAGTCTCACTCACTCCATCCTATCGTGAGGGCTCGGCGCCCAGCGGGAGCCCCCACGGACAGCGAATTGGTCAGGCACCTTCTAGGGCAGGAGGCGGAGGGCCTCACTGAAGGCCCCTCTTGCGCGATGCATGCCGGGATTTGTAGTTCGCGCGAGGAGAGATCCATAGAGCGCGGGCGGGGCGGGGGCGCGGGAGAACTACAGCTCCCAGCGAGCGGCGGAGCCGCCCCCGGCTGCGGCGGGGCTAGGCGGCAGCCGCTGCGGGAGCTCCTGCCCTGCCGGAGCCGCGCAATGGACATCTTCGGGGACCTGCGGCGCATGAACAAGCGGCAGGTGCCGCCGGGGCCGGGGCTGGGGCCGGGCAAGGACTGGGGCCGAGCGGGGGCTGAGCAGGGGCAGGGGCTGGGGCTGAGCAGGGGCTGAGCAGGGGGCTGGGGCTGGGGCTGGGGCTGAGCAGGGGGCTGGGGCTGGGGCTGGGGCTGGGGCTGGGACTGGAGTGGCAGCCGGGGCAGAGGCCGAGACAGGGACCCAGAACAATTTGGGGTTGGTGTAGTTCAATCCTTGTGTCTGCCTTGGGTGATTTTTGCAAACAACTGGTGGGAAGGGAGAGCCCAGGGCCGGTGACAAACCTGCTTTCCAGGCTGTCCCAAGTTCCTAGGTTTGGCTTTGGTTTAAGTATCTGTCAGTTATTTAAAGTAAAAACGCCAAAACTCTAGGTTTTGGCCAGTGCCAAGTTAGGCAAGAGAAAGGGAAAAACCAGCAGGCAGGAGTGTGAGGAGAGTGTGTCCTTGCTCTAACAGTTGGTGGAGCCCTGGAGTCTCAGCGCAGAGAGTTAGTCAGATCCATAGGATTTCCCACATCCCTGACAATGGCAGGAAAGGTTCTTCTGTTTTCTGTCTTCTACTCTCGCTGTTGCACTTTTTAAACAAAAATGTTGCACAATTTTTTTATGTATGCGCAGATACTGAGCATCTCAGGCAGGAGTGAGGGGTGTGGATTGGGATAGATGAATCATCCCCGTTGTCTGCTCTGCGGGGCCCCGGTTGGGATATGGTGCTAGCACAAAGTGAGTGGTGGTTGAAATTCTGTGTTGCCCTTCCCAATACAAGAGTAACATTTAAACCCCAATTTTCATGTTCCACGTAGCTGTATTACCAAGTGTTGAATTTTGCTATGATTGTGTCTTCCGCCCTCATGATATGGAAAGGGCTAATCGTCGTGACGGGAAGCGAAAGCCCCATTGTCGTGGTGCTCAGGTAAGTCAGCTTTGTCATTAAAGTCCAAATTTTGTGTTGTCCTTAGCCTCTGTATCTTCCCTCATGAAGAGGTTTGGAGTTTGAGGTCTCACCTGCTTAAAGAAGTACAATTAAAGAATTACTTCTTTCTGCCTCTTTTGGTGGAGAGTTTTGGACACTACTGCTTTTCCAGCTGCAGTGTAGTGTCTGTAGGACTAGGAGATACATCAAACCTTTGAAAATCTCACTTTGTTCACTCAATAAACACACAAACTACTCAAGATCACTTCCGTATTGCTTTCCAGAGACAGTAATTCCTGGATAGCTGCTAGGATTCCACAAGAATTCTGCTTGGATAGAGATATATTTGATCCTATGAAGCATTTGCTGTCTCATGAGGACAATCAGGGTGGCACTTCCTGAAGCCATTGAATGCTTCCCGGTCTATTTGTTAACTTCCCTTTTTTTATCACCACATGTATTTATATTTTAAAGGTGTGTTGCAGTAAAGCTTCTGTGAGTAAGCCATACAGGTTTATTTCTTCTTGCTGCTTCTGGTCCTGCTGCTCCCCAAGTGCTGATTGCATCCATGGAGTTAAACCTACGTACATGGCATGTTCAGCCTTGCAGAAGCAGAATGTGTGCTGTCACAGAGTGTGTGCAGTAAACAGCAGTGTTTTAATAGGAATTGTCTGTTGACATTGTTAGTTGTGAGATCTGGAATCCCACCTTAGAGCTTGTTAACAAAGATGCCATGGCTGGCTTTGAGAAGAGGGATGGTCTTTCTAATCGTTAACAGGAGTCACCGATTCAAGCATGACTCTTGCTCTTGTTAATTGAATTCTTCCTACATTGAGAAGTAATTTCTCGCATACTGGGAGACTTTTCACTACAGAATTGGTGTTCTGGACCAGAATGGCTCGTTTGCTCCTTTGTGACAACATTGTCCATTTCCCACACAACTCCTTTCTCCCTCTCACCGAGGACTAAGTACTCCAGCTGGTGTGGGCCTTGCTGAGTTGTAGTTGGGTTACATCTCTGTAAGCTGCAGGTGCCGGTTCAAATAGCCAAGAATTAAATCATAGTTTGGGTTGGAAGGGACCTTAAAGCCCATCCAGTTCCATGCCCCTGCCATGGGCAGGGACACCTCCCACTGGATCAGGAGGCTCCCAAGTGTCGCCTGGCCTTGGACACCTCCAAGGATGGGGCAGCCACCACTGCTCTGGGCAACCTGGGCCAGGGCCTCCCCATCTGCACTGTGAAGAATTTATTCCTGGTGTCCAATCCAAATCTCCCTCCTTCCAGTTTAAAGCCACTCCCCCTCATCCCATCACTCCAGGCCCTTGTAAAAAGCCCCTCCCCAGCTTTCCTGGAGCCCCTTTCAGTACTGGGAGGTCGCTATGAAGTCCCCCCCACATCCTTCTCTCTCCAGGCTTAACAACCCCAACTCTCCCAGCCTGTCCTCACAGCAGAGCAGCACCAGCCATTTGATCATCTCTGTGGCCTCCTCTGAACCTGCTCAAACTCTTCCATCTCCTTCTTAAGCTGGGGATTCCAGTTACTCTTTCTGTCCAGAATTCTTCTTTAATTTACTGTAATGCTAATAAGCTGTCACTTCTTTTGTTTGCAGTGGCAGCATGGAACCAGCTTTTCACAGAGGAGACCTGCTGTTCCTAACCAACTTCCACGATGACCCAATCAGAGCTGGTGAAATAGTTGTTTTTAAAGTCGAAGGCAGAGACATTCCAATAGTTCACAGAGTAATCAAAATACATGAAAAGTAATGCAGCTTGGCGTTTGCCTTTTTTCTAAATACCGTTTCCTTCACTGTGACTGTCAGTTCCATTTTGATTTGGTAGTGTTTGATGAAAAAGGCAGGTGAGGATTGGCTGGAAGGTGGGAGTGGTCTCTAGGGTGTGATTGCGGCTGTCCCAGTGCTTCCTGGGACCCTGACTCCTTTCCTTCAGTGATACTGCTCAGGTTTGCAGTCGGGGTGCAGGAAGATGAGCTGCACACGCTGTTTCATCAGCAGTAGCGCTGTGGGTGGGAGCAGAGTCCTCTCCCATCGTCACTGCTGTCACAGGGGGATTTGGTTAGGAGAAACAGCTCCTGATCCTGGCCAGGAGGGGAAGGTTTAGGATCACAACTGTCCATGAAATCTAATATTTGCTAACTGAAGTTTTCCAGAAGGCAAAGGTTTGACTCAATGAGAGAAAAGATTCTTTCTCTTTTTGTGTCTGTTGGTTGCAATGCCGGCAACGATCCGTGTTGGAAGGCAGCTGGTAGATGACTGGCATTACCTTGTGCCCGGTATGATAAACCGTTCCTTCTCAACACAGTTCTGTTTCTACTCCCACTTAGCCAAAAAAGCTGCCCTGGAGGTGGCAAGCATGGGCACATTTGCTTCCCAGGAGGTCCTGGCTGTGAGCGGAAGGTGTTTACCTTTAATACCTATTTTTCAACTCATTTTTGAAACAAATATGAACATTCAAGAATTACCTCTTTTTCTTTCTTAAGACCTGATTTGTCTTCATAAAACTTCCTTGTTACTTGATATCATTGCTTGCAATTAGCAGCTTCTTAAGCAAAATAATTTTAAAGACTACAACCTTAATGACTTTAATTAAACTGGAGTGTTGAACCGAAATTTCACATCCATCACCTGCACACATGCCTAATGCTGTAAAGGGAGAAAAGAATGGCAGGCTTTCCTGCAGCAGTGCATTGCATCATGCGCAAAATGTAGTGTACGATGGTTTGTTCATTTGAAACAACAGGGAGAGGTGGTGATTTGAGCGTGTTCAGGGTTTTAAACTTATATGCCTGTAAAAAGGACTGAGCGTCCTCCGTAGCCAGGAGACGTCAGGACGTCAGCTCTGATGGAGCGGCCCAGCTTGTGTCCATTCAAAGAAGGACAAAGCTTTATTTTGGCGTAAATATGATTGCTATGAGTTAAACAAGCACATGGAACTCGAAAGAAGATTGCTTAAAGCGTTCTTTCTTTCCTAAGGGAAGACTTTCCGGGGTCTACTTCATCTGAAATTTGTGATTCCCATTCAGTTAAATTAATGATGGATCATATCATTATTCCACAATTTGTAAAAAACTAAAAAGAGGAGGGCGGGGGGAAGGAAAAATAAATCTTACTAGAGCATCATTCAGTATTTCAGAGTTCCCTTTCTGCTCTGTTGAAAGTGCAGAGGGTTGGAGTTTTTTTCCCAGGCATGTTCTGCTTTAGTCGAGGGAGTTTAGTGCCTGCTCTGACCAGGCGGTACCCCTGCCACGTCTGCTGTGTGATCGCTGGCACCAAATGGCAATCTCAGAGTGTTTTAAAAACCCTTTCTGCTTAAAATCTGTGGGCTCTGTCCCTAGAGTTAATGATTTAATGGTGTTTGTTCAATACCTGGGGCGAGCAGGGCTGGGAGTAAACAACGATATCTAATCTTGTAGCACTTTTCATTGTCATTGTCCCACGTCGCTGTTAATTGAGGCTTTAAATTAAGTAGTGTTTAGTGTCTCGCCACATTGCCTTCCAGAGAAAACGGGGACATCAAATTTCTGACGAAAGGCGATAATAATGAAGTTGATGATAGAGGCCTGTACAAAGAAGGTCAGAACTGGCTAGAGAAGAAGGATGTTGTTGGGAGAGCGAGAGGGTGAGTAAAGACAGATGGTTGCAGTCTTTGTACTGAAATAGGAAATGCAGCATTAAATTTAAATTGTTGCTACAAGCTAGGTCTGCTATGGTAGGTTTTAATTTCTCAAATAAAATAGTAATTAAAAAACTGCTTTACCTGGGGAAGTTGCTTTCTCTAGTGCTCTCACTGATGAGGGGTGGGGAAATGAGGGTTTTTTCCAACAAGTAGCACATTTAACAAAGAACTCACCAGTAAATTAACTAACTTATCCTTGTAATTGCTGGAAACTACTAGGTAATTATTTCCACGTTCCCCAGGAACCTTATGCAAGTTTTGAGCTTTTGACCTTGTTATCTTCCCCAGCTGAGGTGAAAGCCCTTAAGGTTTTTCTCAAGTAACTTGATTAAGTTTTTATCTAAGAGCAAAAAAGAAATCATTTTGCATTCAGCCCTGCATTAGCATCAAGTGTAAGTGATTGTCTTACACTGTTCCTGTTTGGAATGCTTTTGGCAAGGTATTGTTTGGTCTGGGAGAGTCCCTAGTGTTGCTATATCACTCTGTGTATGTGTCTCATTTCCTGCCTGATATCAGTGTTCCATAAGCTGTTGTAAATACAGGGTTAACTAACCTAACAGTACAAAATGCTTCTTTGCAAGAATATTTATTTGCTTGATTTTTTAGATTCTGCCCCTGTCTTCAAGTTAAATAAAAACAGGAACAGGGCAGCTGCCCCTCTGAGCCTTTAATGTTGGTCAAGGAAGTTAAGTGCTCAGTTAAGGTCCTTTCCATGTCAGTTTGAAACCCTTTCTATGTTAGGTTGTGTGGCTTTTATGGCTGCAGAGCAGCAGGAGCCCCTGAAAGGCAGATTCCTCTGGGCTGAAGGCTGCAAGGCTTTGGTGGGAATCCCTCACTGCAACGACATTCACTTGCTGTTCCTGGGATCTGTGTGGTTTTGGTGCTGTAGGCAACACGCAGCAGGATGAAGCACGAGAGCTCTTGCTTCCAAATTGTCATTAAGTAGAGATGGTCTCTAAAGCTCTTGCTGTCCATGGGAATCAGGTTTTTTCTCTGAAATCTATTACTGTAAATGTTCCAGACTGCGTAACATTGCTACATTGAAAGTTAACTTTACCTTTGTCTCTTGTCTGTTACAGATTCTTGCCTTACGTTGGCATGGTAACTATCATAATGAACGACTACCCCAAATTTAAGGTATGTATACAGACATTTGCATACTTGAATTTCAAACTGTGAAACACAAGTAAAGGTAGTGGGAGTCTTGCCTGTAAGAGTACATGTTAATACACCTGTCTTGGGAGTTTGGTACCTGATGTAAAACAAGCTGTGTTTCCTTGCTCACTGTTACTGTGGTAGAATTTAGCATTTGTATTCATTTAGAATCACAGAATTAGTAGAATCTTGGAATGGTTTGGATGGGAAAGGACCTCAAAGCCCATCCAGTTCCACTCCTCCCTGCCATGGGCAGGGACACCTCCCACTGGATCAGGGGGCTCCAAGCCCCATTGAACCTGGCCTTGAACACCTCCAGGGATGGGGCAGCCACCACTGCTCTGGGCAACCTGGGCCAGGGCCCCCCACCCTCACTGTAAAGAATTCCTTACTCATGTCTAACCTAGATCTCCCCCTTCCAGTTTAAAGCCGTTCTTCTTCATCCCATCACTCCAGGCCCTTGTAAAAAGGTACTGGGAGGCTGCTATGAGGTTGACCTGCAGCCTTCTCTCTCCAGGCTGAACAGCCCCAGCACTCCCAGCCTGTCCTCACAGCAGAGGGGCTCCCGCCCTCGGATCATCTCCGTGGCCTCCTCTGGACCTGCTCCAACAGTTCCATCTCCTTCTTAAGCTGGGGATTCCAGAACTGGACCCAGGGCTCCAGGTGGGGTCTCCCCAGAGGAGAGGGGCAGAATCCCCTCCCTCCCCTGCTGCTCCCACTGCTTTGGGTGCAGCCCAGGACAGGACTGGCCTTCTGGGCTTTGAGCGCCCGTTGCCAGCTCATGTCCAGCTTCTTCTCCCCAGCACCCCAAGTCCTCCTCAGGGCTGCTCCCGATCCCATTGTCTCCCATCAATGTTTTTAAATTTGAAAACATTTAACTCCTAGGAATTCATTCTGTTAAGTGTGTACAGTTGTGCCTGCTTATTAATCAGTAAAATGTTCCTGTAATTCTTTGGGAACACAGCTCTAACTGCACGCTCCTCCGGAAGGCACAGCGTTGAAGAGGCCGCGCTTTGAACAGTTCATCTTTTCAGAGCTTCTATGAAGGGCAATTCTAATCAGCCTTCATTCTCTTTCCTTTTGCAGTATGCTCTTCTGGCAGTGATGGGAGCGTATGTGCTGCTGAAACGCGAATCCTAACAACAAGAAGTTGCTTTTCCAGGAGAAAAGTGCCAAGTTAGACGTGGGGGGGAAAAACCTAATATATTTCTGTATGGAGTTACAGAACTGTGCAAGCTTTTATCTGGTATGAATAAACCATACAACTAAGGCTTTGGCTGTTGATTGATTCCGTGATGGCAAATCTGGTGTCCCGGATAGATGCTGCTTTCAGCAGCTGGTTTGGAGGACACTGTCAAGTCCTAGAGCAGCTTAGGCACTCCTTGATGTGCCGTGTTATGTGCTACTGCTTCTCAACCCACTTTGTCCCTCCTGTTAGCTCATTTTGTTTGGTTCGGTCTCTTTTCCTGGTGTACAAGCAGTTTGTGTCAGTAAGGACACAGTGTAGGGTGATGGGGAGTAGGCAGTCGGACAGTTTGGTGCTTTTCCCCTGAGTTTGGAACTTGCTCCTTTGTGGTGCAGGGCCAAAAGCCCAACAGCCTGACTTCCAAAAGCCTGATTTTTAGGGATGCCACATATTTCTTGAACTCAGTCTGTGAACTGTTCTGCATTCCTACTTACAAAACCAACCCAACAGAAAGGTTCAGTGGGGCTTTATTGTAAACTGTGGGATCAATAGCAGAGCAGTGCACTTGAGCAAGGGCAAGGTGTAGCTCTCACAGGCGTTGAGACTGTGTTGTTCTCATATCATACCTGAGAGGTCTTAACATTGATTTATTTGATTTAAAAACCTATCTGATGGCTGTGTTCGATGAAATTCTGGATTTTTCTTGGTTTCAAAAGTCAACATTTTACCTTCAACAGAACCTGTTTTCCCTGCTTGCTTTGTTTTTCACCTTTGATAAGGAACAGCATGATGCTTTTTTCCTATGGAGTTTTGTTTCTTCTGTAATCCCTTGCCTCTGTGTACCATTATAGAATAATGGCACCGCTTCTGTTGTGACTGGCAGTGCTGAGAGGCAGACAACTGCTGAATTTTTCCAACTAATATTCCTTCTTTTGTGTCCTGCTACACAGTTTTCATGACAAACTGTATTATAAAAATTACTTATTTTGTGCCAAATTGTGTAGGAATAAAATTGAGGGTAATAAATGGCATGTCAGAATAATTTAGGTATCCTTAATGCAGACTTCCCAGAAGTGTGCCACCAATTTAAGAAAAATAATTCAATATTTGGAGACAGTCTGTGTCCAATAAGATTAATTTTTCCCCCTCCCAAGTATTGCTGAAATCAGAATTTATTCCACCTACCCCGATTCAATTGCAACTTGGAGAGCAAGGTTCTGGACACAACCCAAATGACAATTTTGACACCACATTATTATGGGAATTCATTCCTGTGTTGAGGATTAGTAAAATGACAAAAGGGTGACATCTAAATATGGAGATTCACACCCAGGAAGAAAGGTTGTATTTTCTCAGAATGATATCCCGTGCCTTGTTTTAACTCTTCTTGATGAACCTTAGCCTGCAGGACTGACTCACGCAGCAGAGTGCAGCGTGGTGGTCGGTGTTGGCAGATCTTGGTGCAGTGATGGACGACAGGAAGGGCCTGGTTTATCTTCAGCTCTGCTGGCTGCATCCACCACACACAATCAGTTCTTCGACTGTGTAGGTAACCTGTCTCTTTTTGTGATGAACAAGAGCTTTTTTTCCTTCAGCTGGTGGGGCCAGATGCTGTAATGATAGATCTTACGTAAACATGGGAAACACTGGGGCCTTGAGCCCCTTGATTCAGTG
Source organism: Neomorphus geoffroyi (assembly GCA_033558235.1). Taxonomy (NCBI): domain Eukaryota; kingdom Metazoa; phylum Chordata; class Aves; order Cuculiformes; family Neomorphidae; genus Neomorphus; species Neomorphus geoffroyi. The sequence goes on from JAUMJM010000025.1 coordinate 383,428, forward strand.
GGAGGTGTCCCTGCCTATGGCAGGGGGTTGGAACTGCATGGACTTTAAGGTCCCTTCCAACTGAAACCATTCTGTGGGAAGCTCCTGCCTGTGTGGGAAGATGGAGCTGGACTCCTCTCGGTGGTGCCCGCTGACAAGGCAAGAGACCATCCCATCTAGACATTAAAAATGAACTTTACTGGGCAGGTGGTTGAACCCTAAACCAGGCTAAAACCATGGTAAAAACACAATCGCGATACAGCTCGTCTTAGGGAGGATCACAGGCTTTTTGGTTTTTTCCCCCTTCCAGATTGAGGAATCTCATAATTGTTTCTAAAAGCTTCTCATGGCATTTCTGTCCTGACTTCTTTGTGAGGAATTGCACCAGGCTGCTGGCCGTTGGCTGCTCTGCCCAGCCTGGTTCCTTGGGATGCTTGGGTTGCTCACAGATCTCTCACAACCAACTGGGCTGGATTGCTCTTGATTCTGTTCTTGACTTCCATTCCCACAGCTGTCCGAGGTATTTAAACCAACATTTCCATTTCTGACGCTCCAGTGAGAAAGTGCTGCTCATTAATGTCCTTCATGTCAAAGTCAGCGAGGGAAGGGGTGCCAAAGGTTTTGCCCAGAATCTCAGTTTCTGCTATAAACCCTTTCTTCTGCTCGGTAACAATGCTGAGTCTTTGAGGCTGATGAGCAGTGATAAATGAGCTTCTATGGCGAAATGCATACAAGGAGAATGTTCTTTCTGCTGTGAGCAAATTGCACTGTGCGATGCTTGAATGATTTAATATCTGCTAAATACAACTAGTGTTTGCGGCATAGAGAATGCAGTTTGCTGTCTGATTTGTTTTGTAACTGCATCTTACTAGCCTTTCCTTGCTAGTCTTGCCCAGAACAGGCTGGAAGGTCGCTTTGCATGTTGGAGCTGCGCTGGTGGATCAGCTGCAGTTGCGGAGATCAGACAATGCTCCTGCTGCCGACAGCCTGGTCACCTCTCTCTCTTTGTGTGAGCTCTCATAGAACCATAGAACAGTTTGGGTTGGAAGGGACCTTAAAGATCATCCAGTTCCAACACCCTGCCGTGGGCAGGGACACCTCCCACCAGACCAGGCTGCTCAAGACTCCATCCAACCTGGCCTTGAACACCTCCAGGGATGGGGCAGCCACAACTTACCAGGGTAACCTGTGCCATGTAGTGCATTGAGGTGCTTTCTCTTTTCTACAAATACAACTTCTTCAGTTGCCTGCTCTGCTAGAATACAGAATCCCTTTGGAGCCAGGACCAATCGGATGTAACTGCTGGATCTACCCACTTATTAACTGGAGGCTCTGCTGATCCTCGAAGCTGTGGTAACTCGGTCAGCTCAGCTCACACACTGCCTGGACACCAGGAAGGATGTCCAGCTTGGCTGTTGCTGTGAAATGTTGTGCATCATGTCACTGGAGACAAGAACATTTCAAGCAAATGCCACCATCCTGGCAAGGCCTCTGGATGATGTTTTTTGAGGAAGATGCTGCAGCCACAAGCAGCATGTGAGCATCCAGGAGTAGGAAAAGCTCAAGCTTTGTTTGAAGCAGTTTGTGTTTTCTTAGCTGCCTTTTCACAGCTCGGCAGCATTGTCGCTTGAAGCATTTTGTCTTCTCTGGGAAGGCTCAGTTGGAGCTGCTTCTGTCTGGCCACCAACGGCTCTAGAGAATTCAGAAACATAAATGCTTCCCATTTGAATTCCCAAAACATCAACCCCCTCCACCATAAAAATCACAGAACCAAAAAACACGATGGCTAATGCAGCACAGAGCCATACACAAAATGTGCAATAAGCTTCAAGCCATTGAGATCTAGGACCTCCCAAAATGTCTAATATCTTCAACTGAGCCTTATTAAATAAATGTTTATTATTCCACATTATTCAGCCTCTGTGAAGTCGTGGAGCTCTGTCTGAAAAATGCCGTCAGTCCTTCAGGGAACTGTTACCTCCTAGTCAATTTTCCATTGTTTGCAGAGCGCTTGCCCCAGGTCGGAAGCACTGGAGACTGGTCTATTCAGCCTCTTCAACCTTTACAAAGTATTCCTTAGCGATCGTACCCTGTTATTACATCCCAAATACGCTCAGCCCATTGTTTGTTCTGTGTGTTGTAGCCGTTGCTAACATCACGATCACCACAAAGAAAGCGATGAAAGGCACCCCATTTGTCTTTTAGCCCATTTTATTTCCACAAAACCTGCCTCACTGGTAGAACAATCAATGGTTGTCTGAAAGGTAAAGGAAGCGAATTAGCGCGATTGTGGTAACAGCAATTAACACCTATGTTTTTCTGCCATGGAGCACAACAAGAGTTTGCTTTGCCATGGGATCTATGACAAGTAGAGAGGTATTTTCAAATGGAGAGGGTTTCTTTCTTGATGTTCAAACACAGGTTTGTGTTACCAGGTTTCTTCTACAAGAAAGAAAAGGTGTCTCAGATGAACGAGTAGGTTCATCCATGCGGGGACTTTCATCCTATTGTGTCCCTCCCTCTCCTGACCATGGGCTCACTCTGCACCTGCCATCCCCAAGGTTCTCCATCAGAGGTTGTGTCCCACCATTCCAGCACCCTCACCGGACGCACGCTGTGCCACACTCTGGGGAACAGTGATCATTTGACACCAACCACAAGGCTCTTCATCATGTGTTGGGTCCCACCAATCCAGCACCCCCACCACACATGTGCTCTGCCACACCCTGGGGAAGAGCGATCAGTTTACCCCAACGCCTGCATTCCACTGCGTTTGGGTTGTCAAACGGATTGCCAGTCATTCTAAGAGGGTGAGGAAGGTCCTAGGAATGTCCTGATGGACATGGTAACCCCAAAAGCCATGCAAGCACCTGTCAGTCACGCTGCTGAGTGCTCGGAGCTTCAGGTGGGCACCAGCTCTGCGTGTGCATGAATTGAGACACGTGCAAGATGTGGGGTTAAAGATCTTCCCAGGGTCTGTTCTGCTGCAGAGAGGAAGAACAGTCTCCCATGGAACACAGTGAAGAGAGCAGGCACTCAGGACGGCTGTTGCTATAAAAGCAAAGGTAGAGCTCAAAGAGACAAGCAGGCCTGTAGGGTTGCTTTAGGCTGGGAAAATGACTGTTTTTCTTTGCCAGAAAATCCTCATGCTGAGTTTTTGTTGGTGATTTGCTCCAAATAATCCAGCTTGATTGTTTGGAGGAGCTAAACATTTGTTTTATGACAAAACTCTGAAATTGTGTTTTTCCTGGCCAAAAAACATATCCCTCCACTCAAAAAGGTAATCCTAATACTGTCCACACTTGACCAACTCTCTAAATTCCCCTTTTTCCCTGTAATTTCACTGTAATTTTAATCACATAGAGGGTAAACTACATTGAATTGTCATTAAGTCCACAATTTTAGGAGTTTTTAAGGAAACGCAGTGTTTAAGGAACGATCACAGAATATCATGGAATGGTTTGGGTTGGAAAAGACCTGAAAGATCTAGTTCCACCCCCCCATTCCATGGGCAGGGACACCTCCCACCAGCCCAGGCTGCTCAAGTCCCCATCCAACCTGGCCTTGAACACCTCCAGGGATGGGGCAGCCACCACTGCTCTGGGCAACCTGGGCCAGGGCCTCCCTACCCTCGTTGTGAAGAATTTCTTCCTAATGTCTAAATGATCCCAAATTAAAGGAGCTGAAGACAGCGCACAGTGAGATTTAATGTGAAAGTGGGCAGTTCCCTGAATTTTCAGTTTCCTGTCTCGAATGTCTCTGAACAATCAGAATTTCCCAGGGACGACAATGCTGCACTCGATCAGGTGTCACCCAGCACAGAGCATGTGTTTGTTGTCTGTAGCAAAACTCCTGATTGAGGCATGAGAATACCATTGTAAATTAAACAAGAATGCATAATTAATAACCAAAATAAAAGAATGAATCATATTAATCTGAAAAAGAAGATGCAATAAACCAAGACTAAACAGGGGAACAATTTGGCTCCTACAGTGGGGTACACAATGACTTTGAAAGCGATTGTACTCAACAGTTTGCCCATGAATGACTGACTTGCATTCCCAGCAGTTTCCATGCGGTTTAGTTTAGCTCCAGTTGTGTGGGGTTAGGGGAGGGATCTGGCAAGTTCCTTGCAGTCATAGAATTCTGCCACACTGCTCCGCTCTGGGGAGACCCTGGAGCCCTGGGTCCAGTTCTGGAATCCCCAGCTTAAGAAGGAGATGGAACAGTTTGAGCAGGTCCAGAGGACGCCATGGAGATGGTCAGAGGGCTGGGGTAGCTCTGCTGTGAGGACAGGCTGGGAGAGTTGGGGTTGTTCAGCATGGAGAGAGAAGGCTGTGGGGGGACCTCAGAGCGGCCTCCCAGTACTGAAAGGGGCTCCAGGAAAGCTGGGGAGGGGCTTTTTACAAGGGCCTGGAGTGATGGGATGAGGGGGAGCGGCTTTAAACTGGAAAGGGGAGATTTAGGTTAGACATAAGGAATTCTTCACAGTGAGGATGGGGAGGCCCTGGCCCAGGTTGCCCAGAGCAGTGGTGGCTGCCCCATCCCTGGAGGTGTTCAAGGCCAGGTTGGATGGGGCTTCGAGCCCCCGATCCAGTGGGAGGTGTCCCTGCACATAGCAAGGGGTGGCACTGGGTGATGTGACCCTTCCCTTCCAACCCAAACCATTCCACAAGTCCATGACAGTGAAGCTGTAACTGAGTCACCCTGGCCCAGGGACCTTTTTTGCCAAGTGAAGCCCAACGCAGGCATAGGTCATCCGGCAAAGCTGCCCACACTGCCCACTCTCACTCACCCACCTCTCCCGCAGCTGCTGGGTGCCCTAGCCACCAGCTGAAGGATCCCTACCAGCACCCCCATGCTCCCAGGTCCATCACAGCACCCCAGCCATACTGAGCACCCACAGAGGTGGGGCCAGGGGGCACAGGGAAAGAAAACGGGGAGAAGTCCCTGGTTTCTGGATGTGATGGAGGCAGCAGCCCCAGGGGAGGTGCCACCTGGTCTCTCCAAAGGTTTGGGAGCACCCAGGACAGGTGGCCTGTGGTGTCACCCCAACAGGTGGGCACGGGAACCAGCAAGCGGGCCTGGGATAGGGGTCATGGGTGGGTGCTGGCCCTGGATTCGGGTGGGGATCGGGGGGGCCAGGGGCTGCCGGAGAGGAGAGGTCTCATGGGGTGCCAGGGCAGGGCTGTTAGGAGTGCTGAGGTGGGGGGAGGGTTCAGGGGCTGCCAGAATGGGGGGGTCAGAGGGCTGCTGGAGTCTGGGGTTCTGAGGGCTGCCAGGGCTGGGGGTGTCAGTCTCGGGGGCTGCCAAGGTGGAGGGATCTCAGGGGCTGCGGGACTGGAGGGGAGGGCTGTCGGAGGAATGCCGGGGCAAGGGGTTCAAGGGCTACCGGGGTCTCGGGGTGCTGGGGCGGGGGTCTGAGGCTGCCGGGCAGGGCTGTCGGGAGCTGCTGGGACGAGGGGGCCGGAGGGTTCGATGCGGAGAAGTCTGAGGCTGCCGGGGCGGGGACGGGCGGGGGTGCCGGGGGCGGGGGCGGCCGGAGCCCGCTCGCTATAAATGGGCGGCGGGGCCGAGGGCGCGGGGCAGGCGGAGCGATGGGCGCGCTGGTGCCACTGCGGGCGCTGCTGGCGCTGCTGCTGGCGGCGCCGTGCGGGGCGGCCCCGCTGCTGCCCGACGGCTCCTCCGCGCTCACCAAGCTCTACCCGCGCGGCAGCCATTGGGCTGTGGGTAAGTGGCACCCGCACCGACCCCTGCAGCCCGCACCGCACCGGTCTCACCTGCACCGACGCGATCCCACCCGCACCGGTCTCTGCCGCATCGACCCCGTCCCACTGCTGACCCTTGCATCGACTCCGCCACTGCCCTCACTGCTCCTACCCGCTGCATCCCGCACCGACCCTATCCCACCCGTACCGGTCCCTCCCACCGCTGCCCAGACCGGACCCTCTTCTGCACGCAACGGTCGCACCGACCCTCATAGCCCGCACCGACCCCGTCGCTGCCCACACCGCACCAGTCTCGCCCACACCGCGCCAGTCTCACTCGCACCGACCTGGTCCCACACGCACTCACTCCACCATTGTCCGCACCGACCCCTTCCCACCCTCACGGATCCGCCTGCCGCTGCCCGCACCGACCCCACTTCTCCCGCCTCAACCCACGTAGCCCGCGCAGACCCAGTCCCACGCGCACCGCTGCCCTCACCGGTCCCGCCTCTGACAGCACCGATCCCACCCGCACCGACCCCACCCGCACCGGTCCCACCGCTGCCCGTACCAACCCCCGACTCTCGCGCCCCGCCGGGGGCTCCCCGCGCGCTCCCCGGGGGCTCCAGCCCCGGTTCATTCGGAACCCCCTTTCCTACCCTCCGGAGCCCCCGCACCCTGAGCCCCGCTCCCCGCCGCACCCATCCCCTCCCAGCGGATCCCGAGGCGGGAGGTTGGGGTGGGGGAACCGCAGAGTGCAGTTGTCAAAGCGCGTCCCGTCCATTTCCGAGCCGGGCAGCGCGACGCGGGCTCACACCGCAACCCTGCACCCCAGGGCGGAGAAAGCTGAATCCGCACCTTCTCCATCCGTGTCTGTTCCGCAAACCTTTCCCGGCGCTTGGTTGCTTCTGCCCTGCTCTCGCCATCCTTTTCCCTGACAATTTAGCACAGGAGGCAGGGAATTCACCCTGCGTGATGCTGAGACAAAGCCTTCGCTCCCAGCCGGGCTTCAACTTAGACATCAACCAGCCCTTTCCCCTTTTCCCCTTTTCTCCATTCCCTTTTCCTCTTTTTCCCCCTTTCCTCCCTTTCCCCTCATTTTGCTCTTTCTCCCCCTTTCTCCCCCTAGCTCCCTCTCTTCCCCGCCTTTTCCCCCTTTCCCTTTTTCCTCCCTTTTCCGCCTTTTTCCTCCACTTTCCCCTTCTCCTTCTTTCCCCCCTTTCACCCCTCTTTTTCCACTCCCTTTTCCCCCTTCTCCCTTTGCCTACCCTTTTTCCACCACTTCCCCCCTTCCCTCCCTTTTTCACCCTCTTCCCCCCCTTTTTTCTCCTCTATCCCCCCCTTTTCCCCCTTTCTTCCCTGTTTTCCTCCTTTTTCCCCTTTTCCTCCTTTTTTCCCCTTTTCCCTTTCCTTCCCTCCATCAATCAGAACTTCCAGCCGACATCTGGACAATCAAACCTGTACCAATCTTGGTTAATCTCATTGTTCATGCAGGACATTTAATGGGGAAAAAGAGCTCTGGTGATTTCCCTTATTTCTATGAAGAAGAAAACAAGACCCCGTTCTCAGCATTGCCCGAAAATACCAAGCAGCCTGAAGAAGATCTGCCGTGGGGAGAAGTCTCCAAACACTTGCTACGACTGCTGGAAGGGAACGAGAAGAATGCTCACCTTTTAAACGGAGGGCTCCCCTGGTATGCCAGGAGCACCTGGGAGATGGATGACAACAGCAGCTGGAAAGATGTAAGTAAGAGAAAACCCATCAAAACCTTCCATTTATTAAAACTTCATTTTACAGTAACACCTTGACTTCCTCTAACTTGCGGATTGTCTGGAACAGCAGCAGACATGCATCTCATACACCAGGCAGTCAGCAGAGCAAGAGCCTCCTCTTGGTTACAGATTGGTACTCACAGACTATTTTTTTACGAACTAATTTGCTGCTGAGCATAACTTCAGCAGATTTTGGTGGCTGGATTCCCTTTGCATTGCTTGGTGGCTCCATTCTCTTCCTTCCTGGCATCGTGTGCTCAGGTGACCACATCAGCACCAGGTTCTGGTGTGAAGCCCAGCCAGAATCCAGAGGAATTGCGTGTCTGGGACCCACCGTTTCTTCTCTGTACTTACTAGCATGGTTCCACTTTGCCTCTTATAGGAAAACCTTATAAAATACAATTTTTTGGCTGTTAGTGAGGATTTACAGACAGTACTCAGAGTCTAAATGACACAATATAAATTGCAGAAGTGACTAGAAACCTCCTTCCTCCATAGCCCTGCTCTACACCTTTCTCATCGGGTGCAGCAATGGGGATCCAGCTGCAGGATTCTTGTGAGTGACAGTGAAATAGAATAAAGAGACATTAAAGGGAAGAGTTTTTTCTTCCCGTATTCTGCTTTAGTGTGATGTAGTTAGTATACCTGGGCTAAATTCAGCCCTGTCTCCTTCCTTTCAGCAAATACTTCCCGTTTGCCATGAATGTGAGTAAAAATTACCCATTAAACTGAGCCATGATTTAAGTCTCTTCCACTGCCGAAACAGACGCTGTCCATAGCTTTCCCTCTGGCCAGGGCTTTATGTCATGGCTTCAAATTATCATAACTGTGGTTAAAACTGTCTAAAATGGGAACTATTTGTCTCAGTGTGCAGCTTTGTAATCGTTAGATGAACAAATTCCATTAGGGAAGGGAAATCCTTCTAAAAGTACCTGGTAATAAATGGTACACAAAGGCTGAGAGCTGCCTTGGGTAAGTTGAATCGTAACCATGTGCATGTACTTTTACCACATTTTTGTGGTCAGATGTTGAATGCAGACAAGGAATAATGAGATTATTGCCTTAAATATCCAGATTTCTCCAATGATTTGTTAAAAAAACCCATGTCTTTCCTGTGACTGAGATAGCTGACAACTCACAGAACCTGCTGTTGCTGGAGAACCTTTGATTTCCAGCATCCAGCAGCTACTTTGTCCCCACCTCGAAGTAAAACCTAACCTCCTTTATTTATAAAGGTGGAATTCTAGCACATGTAGGAATTTTGATCATACATGTGCACAGCGATGTGAGAGCTGAGATGACCTTTGGAGTAATTTTTTCAGGTTGTGAGGGGTTTCTATGTTGCATAAACCCTGGTTAAGCAGCACATTCGTTCACGGTGTTGCTGCATCACAGCTAATGAAGGGCTCCATGCTCAGGAATGATATCTGCCCTGGTGGAAGACAACTGGGTAGACTGTGATGGTGCAATGCCTGTGGGTTCATACTTGGTGTTAAATACTTTTCCAGCAGTATTGTGTTTGGGTTTGAAATAGAAATAGAAAGAGATTCTAGGAGCAGGCAGACACCACAGTTAGACCATGTTGCCATTTGCTGTCAATTTTAAAGGTGAGAGCAGAAATTTCTGATCCTGAAGCTAAAGGCTGCAGGAGTCAACACAGATTGGTGCTTCAGGTACCTTAGTTTGGGCTCTGCATGGTTATCTCCAATTCCGTCAGTGCATTTATTCACTGCCAATGCTTCTGCTGTGCTAGACATCTCAAAAATTAAAAACCACCTTTCTGAAAGACTGACCCAGAGTAGGGGAAGTGCTGGAACACACAAATTGTCCCAAAAGCTAGAGATGAGCAGAACATTAGAATGGGTTGGGTTGGAAGGGATCTTAAAGCCCACTGGATCAGGGGGCTCCAAGCCCCATGTAACCTGGCCCTCAGCACCTCCAGGGATGGGGCAGCCACCACTGCTCTGGGCAACCTGGGCCAGGGCCTCCCCCGCCCTCACTGTGAAGAATTCCTTACTCATATGTAACTTAAATCTCCCCCTTCCAGTTTAAAGCGCTCCCCCTTGTCCCATCACTCCAGGCCTTTGGAAAAAGCCCCTCCCCAGCTTTCCTGGAGACACTTTCAATACTGGGAGGCCGCTATGAGGTCCCCCCAGAACCTTCTCTCTCCAGGCTGAACAACCCCAACTCTCCCAGCCTGTCCTCACAGCAGGGGGCTCCAGCCCTCGGATCATCTCCATGGTCTCCCCTGGACCCATTCCCTGGTTCCATCTCCATCTTAAGCTGGGGATTCCAGAACTGGACCCAGGGCTCCAGGTGGGGTCTCCCCAGAGCGGAGCAGAGCGGCAGAATCCCCTCCCTCTGCTGCTGGCCACAATTCTTTGGGTGCAGCCCAGGACAGGACTGGCCTTCTGGGCTGTGAGCAGCCGTTGCCAGCTCATGTCGAGCTTCTCACTGATCAACACCCAAAATCCTCCTCCTCAGGGCTGCTGTCAATCACATCATCAGTCCTGGAACCGGGTGTAGGATGGTGCACCTGAGTTGTTTTCTTCTGCTTTTGGTTCCCACCAGGCAGATAAGACCTTGCCTGCTCTATGAATAAATTATAGTTAAGGATTAGAAGGGAAAGCTCTCCTGCAAGTTGGCCTCGGTGTAAAACATAAGTTGGAAAATAAGCTTTAGATTGTTTTTGTGCCTTGGCTTGTTAGCACTAACAAGACACTATAGAGACAAGACGGCAGGCAGAGCTATCAGGGAGAACGGCTTTCCCCATTCTTCAGTGCTTGGTTATGACACTAACCGAGACAAACAAGGCCTGCTTTGGAAAGCTTATGAGGAATGTGTTTGTTAAATGAGTACACAAGCCTGATTAACTTAGTGAATGGCTTTTTTCAGGACTGGTCTATGATATTTTTTCTCTTTTTTTATTAGATGATGGAGTATCTGCTTCAAGTTGTGAATATGAAAGAGAGCGCTCCCAGCTGAAAGAAGGTCTCTGAATCATGAAGACATGGAATCCTTTCTGTAAGAGACTATATTTCGCAAGCACTTGATTGTATCAGATAATCAACAAGGTCTCTTTTCTGTAAACAAAATTTCCTCTGTGTAAAATATCTAGATACATGTATTCTTGTATGTTGCGGCAATGACTAAACTCTCTTCTTCATCCTCAAGGTTGCGTTTCCTCACTTGAGCGGCTTTAATACATATAATTGTCACGGAAGGGTCTTCCAATTAATTATATGACTTACCTATCTAATCAGTTCACTTAGTTTGAAACTACATGACATTCCCACATTCACAATAAATAGTACTAATGAAGAGGCTGACTTTATACTTTCATTTGAGTTAATAAAATTTAAATTGGCTGTGCCACAGCGAGTAACGAAGACACAACAGGTTGGTTCATTTCCCACTGCTGCTCCGCTCCTTCTTTGCATTGCACTCCTGTCTGTCGTGTTTGTTTCAAGAGAGGGAAGTTGACACTGCCTTCCCGAAGTACCAGTGGGCTGAGTCCAGAGCATGGGATGGACTTCAATGTGCAGGAGATGTGCCAGCAGATGCTCTGCCTCCTTTTTGGGTGGGGAGGCAATGCGGCACCTCAGCACACTCCTACCACACAGGCTCCTCACCATGTATTAGTGGGTCCAGTGCCATTGTGTGTCCACATGAGACTGAAGGAAGAGTGTTGCCTCCCAGGAGAACAAGCTCACCACCTTTTGTGGGGCTACAGCACGTTGCAGCCCAGCGATGCTCCTTGCTCCTGTGTTCTCTGGTTGCACTGTTAGAGGCCCAAGTGGGGAGATGATGCACTGCCACCCCTTCTCAAAGGGGAGCACCAACAAACCAGGCTGTAAGGATGACATCCATCCACGCACAGCTTGACACAGAGCCAGAGAAGCAGGCTGGGATAAAAAGAGGATAATGCTCAGCATTGATGAGGCCACCACTGCAGCCCTGTGTCCAGTTCTGAGCATCCCAGTACAAGAGGGATGTGGAGGAACTGGAGAAAGCCCAGCAGAGACTGCAAAAGGTAATTGAGGGGCTGGAGCATGTTTGCCATATGGAAAGGCTGCAAGAGGTCACCCGGGACAAAAGAGGGCTCAGGGGATCCTACCAATGTGTATGAGAACCTGAAGGGAGGGTATGGAGAAAAGAGGCCCAGGATATTCCCAGGAACAGGACCGGAGGTAACAGGGACCAGATGAGACACAGGAGGTTCCCTCTAATCTTCGGGAAACACTTTCTTCCTGCAAGGATGACTTCACCCTGGCACTGGTTGTCCAGGGAGGTGGGGGGTCTCCATCCTTGGAGAAACTCAAACCCTGCCCGGATGGACCCTGCCTGAGCAGGGCGGTCGACGAGGCGCCCTCCAGCGTCCCTTCCTGCTCATCCGCTCTGTGAGAGGGAAGAGGTGAATTAGTGGAACGACTGGTTTTGCACACAGTGACAGATCTGTCAGACCCCTGGTTCTGCGCCCCTAGGAAGTGACCACCCGCCCCTGCAATTCCCCTGACCCCCAGCAGGCGGCGCCGCCGCCCCACGGTGGCGACGTGGAAGGGTTTGGGCTGGAAGAGCCGTCAAAGCCCACCCAGTCCCACCCCTGCCATGGGCAGGGACCCACCCCTCCCACTGGATCAGGAGGTTCCAAGCCCCATCCAACTTGGCCCTGGGTACCTCCAGGGATGGGGATCCTCCAGTCCCCTGGGCAGCTGTATTCCCAGAGGAGTGATGGACTGGCATGAGGACGGATGCCCACCTGCATCCATCACTGCAGGTCTTCTCAGGGCAAACTTGAGGAGGAAAGGCACCGCAGTGCCAACGGGGCAGCTCATGATCACCGCGCACCTTGCCTTACCCTGAATTCCAGGGTCAACCGTATTAATTATCTCAGTGTGGATCTCAGTGGACACCCCAGCCTGTGCCAGCCGAAGGAATGCCCAGTGTATTTCATTGCTGTCCTGGCATTTTTATTACTTTAAAATCCTTCTCTGTTTTTTTTTTTTTTCAGTTTTGTACTTCTCTTCCTGTCTGTTTGCCCAAAGATAACGTAAAGCCTTGCCAGGAGGTAGGATTAGCACTTCAGAAAAAAATCCCCCTGCTCACACGGTGTGCTGGCCTTTCCTCCCCTCCCTCCAAGGCCCTTCTGGAGGAAAAGTCCGTGAGAAAGCTCCTGTGCAGCCTGGGCTCTGCCGTCAGGTGGTTTGGTGTTGGCTCAGTGCAGGGTTGGACTGGGACCACTATACCCAAGTGCTTTGTCAGGACACCCAGAAGGAAACCTGCTCAGAAAGGTGATAGGAGGAATCCCTATGGGTATCCCTCCCTGGAAAGTTTTGCCAAAGTCGCTAAGGTGTAACATGTGGGTCTGTTGTATGGTCAAGAAGTAAAAGAGAAGCAGCCAGGTCTGGAATCTAAAGCACTGTCTGAACGCCCAGGAGATTTTGGGGCAGACTCCAGGTGGGATGCTCAGCATGGGCATCTGCTGCTGTGAGCACCTTTGGCACCCCAGTCCCACAGAAACAGCATCAAATAGAGTGGAAGGGTATTTGTTAGGATTTTATGGGAAAGGGATGGGGGTACAGGATGTGTATGACGTTTCATCACAAACTAGGAGGCCGTGAAGAACTTCCATACAGCCCATCCTGGTCATGAGACACGCTGCAGCCAGCAGAGGCAGGAACAAGCTGCTGGTGAGCCACTCTTCCCAGGGACCCCTTGGTCTAAAAGCATTGCCTGGCACTGGCATCTCCTAGTTGACATCCCAGATCCGTCCCGAGGCCTCTCAGTCCCTGCACTCACCTCTTCAGTGGGATGGAGTCTAAGGAGGGCTATCTGAGCAGCCTGTGCTGGGCTGCAGCTGGAACATCATCCCCTTTGTGTACCCCAGTGCTCCCTTCTGTGTCAGCAGCCAAAGCTTCAGTTCTCAGCTCTTCTTGCCTCCATCCAAATTTCTGCTGCCTCCACTTAAACTCCCTCCTGAGCGTCTTGCCCAGCCAACTTTAACTGCTTTTCTGCACAGAACCAAACATTTCAGAGCCAATTCACAGTTCCTAGTGGGGCAGAACTGTCATATGACAGAGGGGTGACTGCCAAGTGTCAGCCAGACTTCACATCATGCCTTGGTGGAACATGGAGATGCTTGGAGAGAGGAGGCACAATATTTATTCTACCAGAAAAAGCGCTGATGCTGTGTCCTGGTCTGCACAGTGCCTCATTCTGCTCCTCTGTGCTTGTATTACCCCACCACTTTCTCCTACAGTGGAGTTTGTAAATGGGTTCTCCTGAAGGGAGCTGACAAAGTCCCAAGGTTTGTAACCCATGGCATCAGTGACACAGGAAGGTGCTGGCCGGGTCTTTGCGAGCTTCTGTGAATGCTGATGGGATTTTGAACAGGGTGGGAAGGAGGAGAGATTAGAATGCACTTTCTGCTTAGATTTAACAAGACCAAGTTTCGTGATGGCTTTTTCCTTGTAATTATTAATTTGGAGATCTTCAAAGACAATTTTCCTCTCTCCTGCACATCTCATGCTACTGACCTGTGCAAAACTTTATCCAACACTCCTGGGTGTTGAACCTGGGGTTTCTGGGTGGGACAGAGACAGCCAACCCTGATGAAAAGACTTCTCATGAAAAAGAGCCTGCCTCATCCTAATGAGAGTTCCTTCTTTTGCCTGTGGAGACAGTGCTGCATTTGTGGCAGATGCAGAGCTAGTGGTTTGATCTTCCTTTTCCAGAACTCTGAAGCAAATGCAAAGTGAACAATTTAATGGTCTGCCTGGTATAACAGAATGTACACCCACCCATCCTCTCCTTGATTGCAAGGCAGAAGGCTCAGACTGGAGTCTCTTGAGACAGCCCTTTCCAACTGCCCCGTATTCAGGACACTGAACAAAGGCCAAGTTGCTCTTGGGAGAATTCTAAGTCACCTGCCAAAGCCTATGGACTTCACAAGTACCTGTGGCCAGACAAACTCTGTCCTGCACGTCCCCCTCTCCCAGGAGGTGGTGAGTCGCAGCCAGCAGAACAATGTTCGTCTGCAGTCGCCTCATTGCAAAGGAGAAAAACGCTTAATATTTTCACTAGCAGTCTTTTATTGGCTTTATTCTTTCTTAGAACTTCAGATGTTGCAAAGAAGTCAAACACAGGCACTAAAAATACGATCTTGCTAATACAGGTTAAGCAAAAGGAGAGCACTCAGAAAGTGCAGGCTAATAGCCTTAGCAAAGTTAGAGTAAAGAAGTGGTTAAGGATCTAGATGATTTAATCCAGTTTTAAGAAAAGGTTTTACAGTGAGCAATTAGATGCTGTTTAAGGAATTAATCACTAATGGGTCATTAACTCTGACTGCTATTGTACAGTTAACAAGCCGAGGCAGGATTATTAGACTCAGCACCCAATTAAGAAGGAGAAGATATTTACAACCAAATGAACAAATGAGCTTTTAAAATGGAATGGGACCATTTGAAAGAGAGTGTAGGAACCCAGAAAAGTAGACAGAGTACAAGAAAGAGACAAGTTTGCGTATGCTTCTGTCCCTTACGTGTTTGGAAAATATTTACCTCTCTGTGGTCACAGCTGGTTAAAAAATTGCTTTTTAGTAGTTAACTTACAGTTTTCCTTGAAGGACTTGACTGCACCAACATTACCCATTATAGGGTTCACATATAACAAGAGACCTGCTCAATCTGGCACAAAAAGATCCCCATAACTCCAGATTTTGCTCGCAGGTTTTGCATCAGGAGCTCAATAACAGTGAGCGGCTGAATTCAGTGGGTAACTTCACTGTCTGCTGTCCTGTCGCTGCGGTTTTATCTGCTGTTGGTCAACTTTATCAAGTAACCGAACATTAGCACTGCCTGCAGCGCTGATCAAGGAGTCAGGGGCGTCTTTCCATCAGCTTTAAAGGATCGAGACCTGGGGGCGGCAGGGAGGGAGGGCAGTGGTGTCCAGATGTATAAGAGCACCACGGAGACCTTGGGAAGCTCCTTGTTAGCCATGACAAAAAGTGCCGGTGAGAGATTTGGGCAACAGCACTCTCATGCAGGAGGATTTTCGGCATCAGAGCCACAGCTGGATCACAGCGGGGTTGTCCCTACTCAAGGAGGGATAGTGTGTAGAGACTGTGCAGTCCCCCTTTAGTGTGTCCCCATGACTGACACAGCCCGGGGTGTGCAGGCGCTTCTGGAGCACAAGACGACCTCCTTCCCTCATAGCCACCAGAGAGGATGAAAGCCCAGCATCCTTGGTGGCGCAAACAAAGGTCATCCATGAAGGAACCACTGGCATAAGTCCTAAAAGCATTACAGTTTTCGTTCTCCTGTCCCCATAAGTTGACTCAGACTTCCTCAGCAGAAGTTAGCAAAATATTTCCCTGGTCCCAACAGCATGGCATGTTCTTTGCCAAGGAAGCAGAGGGCTGGGGAGGCTGGGCACCACCATGGACACAAGGACGGTGGCACTGACAGGACCAGAGCCAAACAGGAGCTACAAATCCCCAGATTCAGCAGGGAGCACACACTGAGCCCCCCTGCACCCCCACAACATGCACTCTGGTCCAGAGAGGCAGGTTGGATCCTCAGGGAGACAAAAAGGCGTTTTGGAATAGAGGGGTTCCCATTATCATCTGCAAAAGCAGCTCCCCAGACAATAGAGGGGTCTGCTGTGGAGAAGGCTGTGAAGGGATGTTTAGAAACTGCAGTCTAAGGTTAAAAAGCTCTCTGAAGTGAAGCTGAACAAAGCTGACATCCTTGTTTCAGACAGGACTCTTAAAAGATCCGCACAGATTGTGAAAATATAATTAGATGCCAGCCTTTGTCTGGCCACAACGAGTGGGAAATGGTGAAAGGAGAGGTCTCTCGGTCTGAATTGAATCATCCCCAGTACACAATGGGGGTGCTTGTGCATCCTTCTCTCTCTCCCCTAATGAGAAACGTTAATTGCCACAACCTCCAGAGTGTGTGGAGCACCCCGTGCCCAGCGGAGGAGAAGGGGTGTTTCATTACAGCTTCCCAGCCCCATTACAGCCAGTAACGGAGATAATGGAAAAGAAAGATTCCGCAGTTTTAGATTCGACAGCACAGTGATGGGCATGGGGTGTCTGGGGGCTGCCAGCTGCACCGGGCAGTCTGCGCTCCACCAACAGCTCCAACCATGCAGTTGGGTGCCCAGTGCCCTGTCAGCCCTGTACAGCCCCCTGGCAGGGGCTGGGGGACACCCTGTAGCACCCAGTGGGTCCCCATGAACAGCTCCAACATGCAGTCGGGTGCCCAGCACCCTGTTTGCTACCACCTGTCCCCACCCTGCAGTGCCCTGTGGGTCCCCACTACCAGCTCCAACTATGCAGTTGGGTGCCCAGCGCCCTGTCAGCTACTGCCCATCCCCACCCTGCAGCTCCCACGGGTCCCTTCTCCAAGCTGGTAGTGAGGGCTGGGGCGGGCAGAGCTCATTGGAAGCTGGAACTGAGCTAAAAGGGCAGCAGCTCCCCAGTTGGAGCAGGGTCCTGCTGCTGGAGCAGGGCGAGGAGCCCCTTCAGCCAGGCCTGGGACCCCCTCTGTGCACGCTGAGCAGCCCAACTGGTGCATAAACTCACGCATAGCCTGCTGAGCCCTTTAAGGGTGCCAAGGCAGGGAGCCTTGCCGGGCGACGCCGGCCTCGGTTCCAGCCACCTCACACAGCTCTGCGCCCCGACTGCAGCTTCTATTGCCACTACAGCACCCGCAGCGAGAGCGGAGGAGGCTTTTACCCTAGGCTAGGATCAGGCCCCTAACTCTGCAGGGCACATGAAAAAGGGAATTAAAAGGACCACGAAATACAAAGCAGGTGAAGGTGCGGGGGGAAAGGCTGGTGCGAGGGGCAGCCCTCCCTTGCCCAGCTGTCCGGGTGGCCCAGACCAGGGCATGGGCATCAGTTGGGCATCTCAGGTGGGAAGAAGGAGTTCAGATCGCCTGCCAGGGTTTCCCGATGGACTGGATGTGCTCCTTGGCCTTCATCCGCAAGGCGGCAATGCTGGTGTTGCGTGGGTCTGCCTCGTCCAAGGGGAACTTGTCCACAAAGGTGGCCCCACACTGGTAGGGCGGTGGTGGCCCCATGGCTCCCAGGGGCTGCAGTGTGTGGGGCACAGCTGGAGAGTTCAGGAAGGGCGGTGGCGTGTAGCTGCCGGGCAGGCTCTGTGGCGAGGCCACGAAGCTGGGCAGGCTCTGCAGGGCCGTGCTGCTGGGCACTGGCGGGCTGAGCCATGTCTCCAGGGGCAGGTTGGTGCCCAGGGCACCCATAGGCGCTGCCTGTGGGGAGCGATTGAAGGAGAGGATTGGCGAGTCCTGCAGCTTCATGGAGGTCACCTCCAGCTTCTCCTGCCGCCGCCACTTGGCCCGTCTGTTCTGGAACCACACCTGCAAGCACAGCCACGTTAGCCGGGCCATGTGGCATAGCTTCTCCCCTTGGCACAGTAGTGTCCTTGGAAGAGAGCAGCACTGCAGCCACTGGTAGCATGGGGCTGCTGGCGCTGGGAACACTGGCCTGCGCTGAGACTGATTGGGCCAGGAGGCTCCTGGAGCCAGGAATGCAGGAGATGGGATGGGATGGGATACACCACATCAAGGGGCTGGGAACATGGGGCTGCACCGGGAATGCGGGGTTGCACCAGGATGGGATGGGATGGGATGCATTGGTCAAGGGGCTTCAGCTGCCAGGAACACAGGCCTGCACCGGGCCAAGGGGCTGCACCGGGAACGCTGGGCTCCCAGTGCCGGGAACGTAGGGCTGCACTGGGATAGGACGAGATGGATGGGGGCTGCCGGAGCTGGGAACACTGGGCTGCACTGGGAACGTGGGGCTGCACCGGGCCAAGGGGCTCCAGGTGCCGGAAACATAGAGCTGCATCGGGATGGGACGGGACAGGCTGTGCCGGCTCAAGGCACTCCCGGCGCCGGGAGCGGGGTGTGCTCCGCCATGGGATGCTTCGGGCCGCTCCCGGCCGGGGCTCCCGACATCGGGAGCAGGGCATGCTCCGGGACGGGACGGGACGGACGGGATGCTCCGGGCGGGGCGGCCAGGGGCGGCCAGGGGCTCCGGGCCCCGCGGAAGAGGCGGCGCGGCGTTACCTGCACGCGAACCTCGGGCAAGTTGACCTTCACGGCGAGCTCCTCGCGGCTGTAGACGTCGGGGTAGTGGGACTTCTCGAAGGCGCGCTCCAGCTCGTGCAGCTGGAAGGTGGTGAAGGTGGTGCGGTTCCTGCGGTGCTTCTTCTTGGGCTGCTCGTCCTCGGGCGGCGCGGGGCGGCGCGGGGGCTCCGCGGGGGCCGGGGGGAGGCGGGGCCGGGGCCCGCGGCGCTCGGGCTCGGGGGCGCTGCCGTGGGGCGGGCAGGGCGGCCCAGCCGCCGGCTCCTTCGGGAAGCCTAGGATGGCCTCGATGCTGTGGAGCCGCGACGGGTTCGTCCCCCCGGGGCTGCGGGCGGGCAGCGGGAACGTGCCCTCGGCCATGGCCAGCGCCGCGCCCGGGGGGTGCATGGGGGGGAGCGGGGGGCACGGGCCGGGAGGCGCGAGGGGCTCTGCCCGGACGGTTCTGCCGGTGTGGAATCCCCGGGGCCGGGGGCGAGGGCGGCTCGGCACCCGCGGTCCCGGGGCGGTGCGGGAGGCTCTGCCGGGGCGGCCCGGAGGGGCTGGGTTTCCGTGGGGCGGGAGGGGGGGCGGGGGGCGACGGGGCTGGGCTGCCTGGGGCTGGGGGGGCGGGGGGCGACCCTGCGGGGCGGCGCTGCCTGGGCTGGGGGGGGCGGGGGGCGGCTCGGCACCCCCGGTCCCGGGGCGGGGCGGAAGGTTCTGCCGGGCGGCCCCGAGGTTGGGTGCTCGGGGCGGGGGGAGGCGGGGGGCGGAGGGGCTGCACTGCTTGGGGCGGGGGGAGTGCGGGGGGATGCGGGAGCGGCTGTGGACCCCCGGTCCCGGGCGGTGCGGGGGGGGCTCTGGCGGGGCGACACAGAGGGGCTCAGGCTGCCCGGGGGCGGCGGGGCTGGGTTTCCTTGGGGCCGGGGGTGCGGGGAGAGCCGCGGGATGCTGAGGGGGCAGGGTGGGTGGTGCAGGGAGAGCTGGGCAGGGAGACCCGCAGAACCCTGTGGGGTTCGGCTGGGAGCTGAACCCCGCACCTCAGCGCGTGCTCAGCTTGGTGGCGGGTGCGGGCTCGGCGCGGCGCTAACCGGGCATTTGTCCCCTCCGAGGCATCTTTGTACTCTGGGGCTCTTTCGTCCCCGACGGTTTGTGTGACAAACACGGCCACATCCAGAGGGGGTTCCAGCTTTGCCTGGAAGGTGCTTCCACTCCAATCCTGTGCGGAGCGAATGGAAACCGCTGCCACCGCATCTTCCAGATGCCCGAGCTGCTCTGGAAAAACGTGCGACCTCTCTCAGCAAACGTCCCTTTTTGCTTCCTCCCCTCCCCAAAGGGACGTGTTCTGTGTAGAGTCGTCCAGAGGAGTCGCTTCGGAACAAAGGTGGGCAGCGCTCACCTCTGCCCACATCCCCTGGAGGTTTAAGGTCTGATGTCCCGGAGCGAATTCCCTTTCCAAGTGCTCAGCTTTTCCTCTGGCTCCAGGTGAGGTTTCCTTAGGAGCTGCTCGGGGAGGGCCGGGGGGGCGGTACCGAAGGAGCTCAGCTCCGTTGGCAGGGAGGGAAGGGGCCAACAGAAGAGACAAGAAAAGGTTAGTGTGGCTTTTGTGCAGAATATGAAAAGGGAGTCAATACCATTGTAGGGGCATTGGAGGGTACTCAAAGCAATCAGCCAGGGGCCATTGTGTTCCTTTAATCTACATGTGTATTTCCAGAGAACTCGATTAGTGAAGAAGAATGAACTGTGCAATGTCCCTAATTTCTTCTAATTTGGAGCTGGGGTTTTATGGTACTCACAACAGGCACAAAACATGCCTGGCGCTCCAGAAGCCCTGGGCACTCTTGGGAATTGTTTTTTGCTTGTTGTTTTGCAAGGTGAGAGAAAGGAGCAAAAATCTTGTAGCCAGAGTGTTCTGACAGTAAGTGCCATCACTGGGGCCTGGCATGGATGCTGCTCTTAGGGCTTCTGTCAAAAGTGTCTAAGGTAGGGACAAAGCCCAACTTTGGTGCTGTTAATCATAGTCATGGGAGGGTTTAGGTTGGAAAGGACCTCAAAGCCCATGCAGTTCTAACTCCCCTGCCATGGGCAGGGACACCTCCGACTAGGTCAGAGGGCTCCAAGCCCCATCCAGCCTGGCCTTGAACACCTCCAGGGATGGGGCAGCCACCACTGCTCTGGGCAACCTGGGCCAGGGCCTCCCCACTCTCACTATGAAGAATTCCTTACTCATGTCTAACCTAAATCTCCCCCCTTCCAATTTAAAGCTGTGCCCCCTCCTCTCATCACTCCAGGCCCTTGGAAAAAGTCCCTCCCCAGCTTTCCTGGAGCCCCTTTCAGTACTGGGAGGCTGCTAATGAGGTTCCTGAAGCCTTCTCCAGGCTGAACAACCCCAACTCTCCCAGCCTGTCCTCACAGCAGAGGGGCTCCAGCCCTTGGATCATCTCCATGGCCTCCTCTGGACCCACTCCAACAGTTCCATCTCCTTCTTAAGCTGGGGATTCCAGAACTGGACCCAGGACTCCAGGTGGGGTCTTGAATGGGAATGCAAAGCAAAAACCCTTCCACAGTGGGGTAACACAGCCCACATGGTACATGAGGGGCCTTCCTCCCTGTGTTAGGATCCCCCCTTCCTCCCTGTGTTAGGATCCCCCCCTTCCTCAGCAGAAGATCATTACAGTTGCATTTGCCATATGAAACTGCATTTGCCACCTGCATGCAGGGGAGGAGTCTGACGTTTCCTCTGATAATCTGAGACCAACACAGAGTTTATGATGGCAAAGAAAAGCAACTGAACATTTTCCTTTGGGTCTCATGTACTGGCTCAGTCCCCTGCTGCCACGGAGTCCCTGCCGTGCCAGCGTGAAGCCTCAAAAGCTGACAGTGTGGGACAGCACAGTTTTGCAAAGACCATTAGAAATGCACAGGGGCAATCAGGATCAAATTTTGAGAACATTCATTAGGGGATGAAATAGGTGGAATATGTTACTTGCCTTTTTAAAAGATACCCTCCTACCCTTCCATCACCTTTTTTAGGTTCTTTTTGCAATGTATGATTGCAACAGTTACTGCTGTTTGGGAGCTAAGGAAAGTTCTGAAGATGGACAACCTCTGAAGGGCAGCTGTTTGCTGTTGGGGAGAGTTCTGATCCCCTTGGTTCTCTGAGACAGGTGGAAGGGACGTGGCTTTGCACAATGAAATCAACACCATAAAATGCCCCAGATTCTTGCTTTCTTTCCTCCTGTCTTATCCTTATGTCAAGCTGAAATAATTCCTGCCTTGCAGAGCAGGTGTTTGAAGCCAAAGTCCCTCTGCAGGTGGGACCAGTGGTGGGGAGCAGGGAGAAACTCCCTGGAAGAGGACCAGGACTTTTGGGGTCAGATGGCAACTTGATGGGGAAAGAGGAGACAAGGAAAAGGTGGGGAGCATTCACCCAGCAGAAGTTAGAATCATGGAACGATTTGGGTTGGAAGCGACCTTAAAGATCATCCAGTTTCACCCCCTCACCCAGTGCCTCCATGAAGCCGGGTGCCCTCGCTGCCACCCTGGCTGTGGGCACGGCATCGGCACTGAAGCTCACCACGCTCTGCCATCCCAATGGAGCGGGGGAGCGGAGGTTCATGCTGTAAGGCTATATTAACACAATCCTTCTTTACTTGTTTTCCAATTAGCCTAATTGAATTCGGATTGCTTAAAAGTGCGCACTAGAGACATTTATCTTGATGGGATGACGGCCTTGAGCCCCAGCGATCCTATTAACTGTAAGAGCCCAAATCCCAGGTAGGGTCCGTCCAGCAGTAGCTCCCATGTGACCTGATGCTTTAATCTGCTCCTCTTCTGCACGGCGCCCACGCTCAGACACAGACATGAACTCATCCATGCACATGTGTGAATAACTGCATGCACATACGTACACACCCCTTTGTGCACGAATGTGCATCCCCGTATGCACACAGGGGCTGCCCTTTAGGATCCCAACAGTCTTAGGGGAAAGGTTGTTTAGTGTCAGACCTTGAGGAAAGATCTTCCTTTAGGAGTTGGAGCAGAGTCAGTGTGCGGCCTGCCCCCCCTGCTCCAGGCTCTCCCAGCCTGAGAGATTTTCATAGAGTCACAGACTCATCGGTTGGAAAAGACAGCTGAGATCATCGAGTCCAATAGTATCTGTCCCCTTACAAAACCCTGTCCCTGAGAAACTGTCCTTTAAACACCTCCACCTCCTTGGGCAGCCTCTGCCAGGGCCCAACCACCCTTTCAGTGAAGGAATTTTTCCTAATATTCAGTCTAAAGCTCCCCTGGCTGAGCTTGCGGCCGTTTCCTCTCGTCCTGTCACTTGTCACCTGGGGGAAGAGCCCAGCACCCACCCCATCACAGCCTCCTTTCAAGCAGCTGTAGACAGTGATGAGGTCTCCCCTCAGCCTCCTCTTCTCCAAACTAAACAGCCCTAATTCCCTCAGTCTGTCCTTGTAGGGCTTATTCTCCAGCCCCTCCCCAGCCTCCTTCCCTTCTCTGGACGCGCTCCAGCCCCTCAAGGTCCTTCTTGGAGTGAGGGACCCAAACTGACCCCAGCACTCAAGGTGGGGCCTCACCAGCGCTGGGCACAGGGGCACAATCCCCTCCCTGCTCCTGCTGGCCACACTGGGTCTGACACAGGCCAAGGTGCCATTGGCCCTCTTGGCCACCTGGGCCACTGCTGGCTCATGTTCAGCCACTGTCAACAAACACCCCCAGGTCTTTCTCTGCCAGGCAGCTCTCCAGCCACTCTTCCCCACTCGGCACTTGGCCTGGTTGAACCTCATCCCGTTGGTCTCAGCCCATGGACCCAGCCTGTCCAGGTCCCTCTGCAGAGCCTCCCTTCCTTCAAGCCGATTGACACCACCACCCAGCTTAGTGTCATTTTAAGCCCCTGGCTCTAAGAATGATGCCAGAGCAGCCCACTCCCCTGCCAGGAGCAGATCCACGTGGCTGTGGCCACCACCAGGGCTGAAGACCATCCCACGCGAGCCCACAGCTGCCTCCCAGCCCTGCTCACCTCTCCCAGCCCTGAGAGGCTTTTTGGAACCTCATTAATCGCTTGTTTGGTGATTCTGACTGTACTTTCCTCTTTGACCCTTTAAACCGTGAAAATGCTGACGCATTTAATTAGCTCCTTTAACCCACCAGATGGTTTCAGTAAGATTTTTCAGGATGTCCTGGCATATTTTAATTCAAAGATCGAAAGCCTTAGGCTTGTTTAGTTTGGTGTTTTATAGATGAGACAATTCAGGCTGCAAAGCAACGGAGATACCCACCAGGTTTGGGCAAATACAGAGAGAAACAGCTTGATCCTCACAAACCGAAGGCCGGCTGGGCTGACCTGGTGACAATTTTAACTGCTTTATATAAAGACCTCCTAAAAGAGCCCCTTGTCTTTCCACATGGATAATTAAGTTCTCTGGTGACGTGTGAGAGGAGGATCCCGAGAGACTGAAATCGGATCAGAAGTCTCGGTGGATTTAGGCAGAGTGAGACTGGGTTGGCATTTGCTACCTCTCATGAAGGCACTGAAGACAGGTCTTACCTGTTAAAGAGCCAATGATGTCTCTCTCTGAGCCAGGAGGACCAGGGCATCCTCTGGAAGGAATGAGGAAAGTCAACTTGACCAATCCTGTGTCTCTTCAGTGAGTGAGAATAAAAGGTTGGCCAGGCCCTGGCAGAGGCTCCCAGAGAGGTGGTGGAGTTGCCCCCCCTGGAGGTGCTTAAAGAATGGGTGGATGAGTTTCTGAGGGACAGGGTTTAGTGAGGGGACAGGGACGGCTGGACTCCATGATCTCAGAGGTCTCTTAGAATCAGGCGATTCCACAATTCTGTGATTCTTGGGATTAAAATGGCAAAAATATTTGATAGCAGGTTTTCAAACAAGCCTATACAGCTTAGATGTGAGTAGGGGCTGCCAAGAGAGCTTTTCCAAGCTCATCTCTTGCATCCCAGATCCCCCTTATGGAGAGCTGTCCCATGGACAGGACCCCACTCGCCACCTGTCCTTGTCCCTAAGCTGGTGCCCCCACCACCACTGCTGGGAACCCACAGCCAGCAGCTCCCAAAGGGAAGGGGCTTCATGTGAGCAAGTGGAGGAAGCAAGAAGCCCACTTTGCTGACAAACTTTGACACATCTCCCATCTCTTTCCCAGTGCCCCTTCCTCAAATCCCCTTCCCATCCCAGTGTTGGGGATGCACCTCAGGGCTGAGCCTGTGCGGGCCATGGGGAGGGGAAGATAGAGGGGAAGGGGAAAGGGACAAAAGAAGGAAAAGGAAGGAAGGAAGGAAGGAAGGAAGGAAGGAAGGAAGGAAGGAAGGAAGGAAGGAAGGAAGGAAGGAAGGAAGGAAGGAAGGAAGGAAGGAAGGAAGGAAGGAAGGAAGGAAGGAAGGAAGGAAGGAAGGAAGGAAGGAGAAGAGACAAAGCATAGTTAGTGCATTTATTCACTTCAAATGAATATTTGTACTTGGCTGGATGGACACAGAGAGAGAAAGAGAGCCTTACAAACTTGTAGGTAGGTGCTATGTGTATTTGTTCGCAAATGTGGTTTGCAGGTGAGCTGTTGGAGGGATGCACAGTCCTCTATTGCACAGAAGAGCTGAGCCTCTCAGGAGCAGCATCGCATGCCTTGTCCACGTGCATGGGCTGCACGCGTTGGCCTGGGGCACCACGCGTGGTCGCTGCTGTGACTGGGCAAGCACAGAGCCAGGCAGATGCTCCCATCCGCCCGAACCATGGGAGCCTGCGCCATGGGGCTGGTGGAGGCTCTTTGTGGGCCCCAGGCCACTCGCAGGGCAGGCTGTGCTGAGGAGCATCCGTGGAGCAGCCAGTGGCTCTGTAGGGGGCTACGCTCCCCCAGCGCTTAGCCAGCAGCAGCTCCAGCCATCGGGCCAGGGCCTCCTTAGGTTTTCCACGCAAAAAACCCTCTGACCAAGAGCAAAGAAACTCTTGCTTAGTCCTGAATCTAAAACCGTCAGTCCAGATCCCACCTGCCCTCCAGACTCAGTCAGATTTAGGACTGGTGAAAGCCAGGCTTCCTAATATGAATCATAGAATGATGGAATGGTTTGGGTTGGAAGGGGCCTCAAAGCCCATTCAG
Organism: Neomorphus geoffroyi; assembly: GCA_033558235.1. NCBI lineage: Eukaryota > Metazoa > Chordata > Aves > Cuculiformes > Neomorphidae > Neomorphus > Neomorphus geoffroyi. The sequence goes on from JAUMJM010000025.1 coordinate 409,089, forward strand.
TGCCACCCCCTGCCATGGGCAGGGACACCTCCCACTGGATCAGGGGGCTCCAAGCCCCATCCAGGGGCCGTGGCAGGGGGCTGGAACTGGATGGGCTTTAAGATTTCTTCCAACCCAAACCATTCCATCATTCTATGATCCATGGAGGTCTTCCAGGCCAGGTTGGATGGGGTTGGAGCCCCCTGATCCAGTAGGAGGTGTCCCTGCCCATGGCAGGGGCTGGGACTGGATGGGCTTTAAGGTCCCTTCCAACCCAAACCATTCCATGATTCTATGATTCTATGAATGACTTTGATCACGTTGAATAAATGGGAAAAGGCACATTTTTTTTTCCCCAATATCAGCTTTTTTAAAGCCATTTTTCCGTAAGGATGAAAGTTATATTAAAAAAAATGAAGATCAGTTCTAACTTCACACTAAGCAGTCACAGAACATAAATTTTAACACCACCCTTGGGGTTTTGAAGTCTCTCTCTCTCTCTCTCTCTCTCTTTGCTATATTAACATTTAATGCTATAGAGCTAAGTGCATTGCCCTGCCTTCCCACCCTCTGCAGCCCCCGTGTGACAAGAGAGAGTTCACAGCCCACAGGCAGCGATGTCCCTCCTACATCACAGAACATTTCTGTTCAGCAGCCTGTTTCATTTCGGTGAAGGTAGCTTGTGCCTTTTCTTTGATCGTGTCCATGTCCATGTTCTGGATGTTCTGCAGTTGCCCCAGGATAGAGTCCTTGTCCTCTTCCTCCACCTGATCTTCTGCCACCATCTTCCGAAGGTCTTCTGGCAAATCCACATCATCTCCAGCCATCTGTATCTGGTTCTCATCCAGCTCACTCTGACACAAGAAGTAGAACATAAACACAGTACGTAAGAGCATTTCCACCATCCCCGGCTCCCAGTGAGTCTCTTTGCTTTAGAGAGAACAAAAACATATGCACGGAATTTTCAGTCTAAGTTTTTAGATGGCAGTTGTGAATTCAGCACCTCAACCAGACCCCATACAAGTGCTGAGATTTTTCAGACAACGGCAATTACATTTCTTTGCAGGGTTTCAGCAGCATCAGCATTGAAGCGCTCAACATCACTTACCAGTTCAGATGCCTTTGACAAATGTGTTAAAGTGCTGAAACCACCATAGTAAATCCACTGCGAGTTATTTGTACCCGCCAAAGACCTGTTGGAACCTCCTGCCCACGCCATCATCTGCTGCATGGTTTGGTCCATGGCACAACAGCTTTAGCAAAACTGCATGGCTACCATTGCCCTGCTCATTTGGTGGTGGGTGTTTTTTAGATACGGACACTATTTTCAAGCCTTCCTGAAGAAAGGCGTGTTCAACTTAAGAAAGAATTAGGGAAAAAAGGCCTCCATCTTCCCCATGTCTAAACACTATCTGGGTCTTTGGTTGGCTTCTCCAAGCTGCGGTGGAGAGCAGGGGCTGCGTGGCACATAATCAGAGCAGTGTTGCAGTGCTGGTAAGCGGGGTAATGGGAGGACTTGGACAATAAAAGAGAGGCTGGAGGGTGAGTGTGAGTCTGAGAAAGCAAAGGAGACAGGGGAAGGAACTGATTGAACAATTAAAAGGGCTGCGATGCAGCAAGCCCTACGCACACTTTCTTCCTGTCTGCTCTGTCAGTGGGGCTTGGGTCCATTTTTCAGACAATGGCGATTTTGTTCAGATTTTGTGGTGGATTCTGATGGCTCCAGAGCTCTGAAGAACAGTATATTTTGACACAGTTCACACATCAAAGATAAGCATTAATGCCTCATTACATCTCCAAAATGAAGCATGACAGCAGCAAAGGCCTGATATGAATAAGCAGCACTGCTGTCAGCAGGAGGTGTTTTGGAGAGTGAGAGAGGTCTTGGGTTTGCATGAATGAATGAATGAGTGCAAGGATGAATGGAAGGATGTATATGAGCAATGTTTGCAGTTCCAGGCGTTAGTGAGGACAGGCAGACTGGGATGCTTGGCTGCATAGCCACTATTTACTGCTACATGTATTTGCGTGGCTTTATGTGCTTCCCTTTAACCTGATTTCTCCCCATGTCGCTTATGAAAATATGGAGAGGTAAATCATGATCGTTACTAGAAGGCTGAAATGGGCGAGGATGTCTCTGGACACCTTAGGATGGTGCTATCCAATCTGTGGGAACCAGAAACAATAACTCCATTGGCTAATGTTGGAGACATTTTATATTAACGAGCAGCACGGTATTCTTGAAGGGCCTTGAACAGTGAGATATGAGGGATTGGGTGCTGAAGAAATAGAACTGTTTGCAAAGAAGTGTAAGATAAAGAGCAAGTTATCCAGCAAAAGAATGTTAAACTTGCTTCTTGCAGCAGTGCGTGATCATGTATAAGTAACCAATCACAAGTGTAACTTAGGCGCGTATGTATCCAATCATGTAAAATCATCCAGCGCGTGATAGAACTCTGAAGAATATAAAAATGCAGCCTTCTGACAGTAAAAGGTCTTCGATTCTGCATCGGAGTCTGTGTGTCGATCTCTGCAGGCCAAAGTATTTGTTATTGATTGTGAAGCAAAGGGAAAAATACGCTGAGCTTTCCGGCAGTGGAGATGCCTGTACAGCGCACACAAAGACCACTTGGACAACTTCAGATTGTCTTGCATGTCCTGGCATCTGCTGAAGGCTGAGCTGTGATGCAGAACACAGCCTGGGGCTTCCAAGTGTGCTCTGACTGAAGAAGAACACATTGAGATGCGGTTTGAAGCAGCACAATTGTGCCCAAGCCACCTCCTCGACCCACTTGGCAATTAGCACAGACCTCGTGCGAGGTTCCACAGGGTACAGTTGTGGAACAGCAAGCCAAGGAGCACCTAAGGTGGGTCTGGCCTTTTCTCCTTCTTCTAAAATGTTGCCAGATCTGGTTCTGTTACTTGGATTTGAAATGGAAATGCAACATTAATTTTTCTGATTTTACCTGTTGGGGTGTCTTTTAAGTCTGGTGGAAATAAGTCGAAGCTTGTTTTCTTACAAGGATGGAGCAGAAGGTTTTCCCACAGCATGTTGTTAGTCAGACTGATGTCACAAGTGTCCTGCATGTCCAAGCAACCCCCTCTGAAAGTCAGGATCAGGAATGTGGTGCTGCAGAAGCATCACGCCTATTTGTTTCAGACAGCAGCGCAGGCAGGGAGTGCAGATCCTGCTGACCCAACATGAAATGGGCAGAGCTCAAGGGCAGGACAGCTGGGGCCACGGGCTCTAACAAACCAGTGTGCCAGGGGAGGTTCAGACTGGACATTAGGAAGGGGTTCTCCACCCAGCGGGCGGTGGAGCACTGGAGCAGCTCCCAGAGAAGCAGTCACGGCACCAAGTCTGCCAGCATTCCAGAAGCCTTTGGCCAATGCTCTCAGACACATGGTGTGAGTGTTGGGGTGTCCTATGTAGGGACGAGAGTTGATCCTTGTGGGTCCCTTCCAACTCAGGTCATCCTATGATTCTATGAAACCCACGCTGGAAGCCTCTCTGGCCCCTGGCAAGCTGGACTGGACTGGAGGGTGGCTCTCCTGATGACTTTAATCTTCACAATCTCCGAATCTCTGCAAGCATTCAGCCACCCCTGTAGGATCCCCGAGAACTGAGAAGCAACATCCAGCCTAGTAAATGAGAGATGCCTGGCACGGGAGTCCTGCCCCAAGGCCAGCTGGCCTGGAACAGCCCACTGCGCCGCTATTGAACTCTCTCTCCCTACCAAACAGGGTGGTCCCATCCAAGTGCCTGTTGGGAATGCCTGTCCTGGCTCCCAAATGGGCCCTGGGAACTGCTTGGAAGGGTGTCCAGGCCAAAAGTGGGTCACACACTCTTGTGACAATTCAACAGCCTGAGCGACACAATCCTGATGTTCTTTAACTCTGATACTGTGAGGGACGCAGTCAGAGTCAGAGCTGGTTTGTAACTGCTGCCACAGAACACAACCCACCATACGCAGGTGCTACACAGGTGTAAGCAGAGAACAAAGCCTCAATGTAAATATCTGTCCCTGTTGAGTCCGACCGCAAACCAAAGTGACCAAAGCTCACAGACCAATCCACAGGCAGCCAAGCCATTTTCCAGCGTCACGGTGTGGTAGCTTATCCTGTTGTCACATTGACCTGTCCCTGCTCACAGAGAGCTGGAGGGAGGTGAATCCTGGGCTGATCTTGTGATCCATCACCCAGAACACACCAGTTACATCAGAATCAGAGTTCCTCTCACCTGGCCCTGTGAGCAGGGCAACAGCCCCAAGTTGACCTGTGTCACCCAAGGGCTGCAGGCACCTCCTGGGGAGTCGCAGGCTGGAACCAGCAGCGTTATCACCTCCACACACCCTCTGGTGCCACCCCGATAGATGGCTCACAGCTCGGAGCACAGGGAAGGTGTGTGGAGCCTGCCTGACACCCCAGCTCTGAGGTCCTTGGGGGCACCATCGCAGCATCACCCAAACTGGCTGCAGTGAGAACCCTCTTCCCCCGGCACCCAGGACCCCATTGCAGCCCATGCCAAGCCCCCAGGCTACGTCACAGCCATGCCAGGGTCGAGGTGGTCCCCTGCCGAGCTGGGCTTTTGACCGGCTTCCCAGGATGGCCCCTGCTTTGCTTTTTCTGGCCCTGCATTCAGAGCCTGTGGGACGGAGCTGGTGAGTGAGGACACCGTTTGTGCTGGGGTTCATCACCTGCACCTTCTCAGCAAGCAATCCTGACTCCATTACCTCCTGAAACCCCATCAGGACTTCATTTCTCCACAGTGGATCCACAGCTGTGTCACTTTGGCCCATTAAGAAAACACTGAGATCAGCAAAAGAACCCTTCAATACTGGTTTTCAGATCCCTCTCGGAAGCCTGCGTGCACTGAAGAGCTGCTTGTGGGACAAGATGCTCTTTCTGCCTGGTCAATACACATCCCCTGACACATCTAAAGCAGCACACAACTTAAAAAAACTGTAATTTGGGACCAGTGCTATTCATTACATCAAGTCTTAACAATGTTCCCATCACAACGCAATAGAGTGGGAGCTGTTTGAGATTGCATGACAACACGTCCCTTCCACAGCGAGAAGCTTTCCCTTTGAACATCTTCAGCAGCACTTGTTACTGAAAAGACACCTGATTGCATCCGAATACTTCTTCCCTCTAAATAGCATGGAATCATGGAATGTTTTGGGTTGGAACGGACCTTAAAGATCATCCAGTTCCCACCCCCCTGCCATGGGCAGGGACACTTCCCACCGGACCAGGCTGCTCAAGACTCCATCCAACCTGGCCTTGAACACCTCCAGGGGTGGGGCAAAATATCAGTGAACAAAACCCATCCTGCTACTCTGTAACCAAGAATCCTGCACAGCAGCACCCACAGAAGTGCTCTGTGTAGGGGAAGGGACCCATCTGCATAGAGCAGATGACCTAGTCCTTTCCTGGGGTGCTGGAAACTCACACATCACAACACACCCCCAACACCAGGACAGGAGAGCGGCACTGTAGCGACAACACTCTGTGAGGGAGCACCAGCATCTAAAGCGATGTGGTGGTTGTAGGAGCAGAGCTGTGGTGGGGAAGGGGTGGTAGGGCCCATGGGGAGGGGTGGTCGTGCTGTAGATGAGCTCTTTGGATGGGCTGGGCAGGCCTGTGGTCAGGTGTTCTTCTGCATCACCATCACCTCAAGCCGCTCTGTTTAGACCTGGCAGAAGTGAATTGATCACTGGATCCCAGTTGAGGAAAAGGCAGTAAGTGGATAAAAGATTGGGGGAGTGTAATTAGAATAGTTATTTATGTATTTATATTGTTTTAAAACAATGTTTTGTATGGAGGTGACGCCTTGAATACGCCGAAGATGAAAAAGTTGTGCATAGATCAAATGTTTCATGGCTAAAACCATCTTTCTGATGACAAACCTAAGTTGACAATTCTGTTAATAGGATTAGGTTCATTAAGGGACTGCTTTCTCTTATAAATCTGGCCCAGATAGCACAGAGCTTTAGCTTTTGCTCTGAAAAGGGGGCCCTGCTTAGCCCTGAATTTCATGCTTCCATTTACACTGTGTGCTAGCAATTGATACTGGTAATATTCAGATTTTCTCTCCTAGACTACCTGAAATGCCTTTCATTATTCAGAATAGTTAATGCATTACCACAGGCCTGAGTGCATTTTGCTGCCAGAATGTCGTAACATAGAGCTGATTTTTTTCATGGACACATAGTGTGCGCATAATAATTTCATTTTCTTCCTGGTGTAACATGTTTTCATAAGGGTTGATGAAAAGACAGCACATCTTCATCCAAGAAACGCTATATACGTACTCTGAGGGTGGCCAAGGGGAACCATGGAGACCTGAACAACTTCTCAGAAGTGCAAAAAACACCAGGGATGGGACTTTCCAAGTGACAGAGAAGACACCCAGCTCTGCTGACCTTTATCTGGGAGCTGGGCAGAGTAAAACTCACCCTCTTGGTGTGCAAAGGTGGGACCGAGCGCAGGAAGGCTGTGGGGAGATGTTCATGGGTTGCTGGCTCAGCATATGCCTCCGCAAGGAAGACCAAGCCTAATGATATTTTACTACTCAGTTGCTAATTAAAATGCTGCTGTTTAGAGATTTAGGCCTGCAATCCAATCAACCACTCAAAATCTTGTACTTCTTTTTTTTTGATGTGTATTTAATCTTTCGGTAATTAAAGTCACTCTTGGGATAGGTTTTCCTCCTCCTTGTCTCCTCCCACAGCCCAGAACCAGCGCTGTGTCATGACTGGTGAGTACAGAAGAGCACAGGGGACAAGCTGCCCTCACTCCTTCTGCCCAGTATGTGGCACCAACCCTGCCCAGGGCCAACAAGTGTCCCTGTTTCTCCAGGCACATCTCTTTCTCCTCCAGAGCAATTGTTTGTCTGGAGAGAAGCTGAAGACCAGGTGCATTTCTCAGGTCTCGCTGATGCCAGGCTACAGCTGGGATTGGTTGCAGGCGACTCCCCACCTCCCTGGAGGTGTTTATAGGCTGGGTAGATGAGTTTGAGCGACAGGTAAGTAAGGGGACAGGTATGGCTGGTCTTGATGATCTCAGAGGTCTTTTTCAACCAGATGATTCTATGATTCCATGATTCCCTGAATTGTGTCCAGTTCCAGAATTCCCAACTTAAGAAGGAGAGGGAACTGTTGGAGCAGATCCAGAGGAGGCCACGGAGATGATCCGAGGGCTGGAGCACCTCCTGTACGAGGACAGGCTGGGAGAGTTGGGGTTGTTCAGTGTGGAGAAGGCTCTTGGGGAACCTCATAGCAGCCTCCCAGTACCGAAAGGGGCTCCAGGAAAGCTGGGGAGGGGCTTTTTACAAGGGTCTGGAGTGATGGGACAAGGGGAAATGGCTTTAAACTGGAAGGGGAAGATTTAGATTGGCATCAAGAAGAAATTCTTCACAGTGAGGGTGGGGAGGCCCTGGCCCAGGCTGCCTAGAGAAGCCATGGCTGCCCCATCCCTGGAGGTGTTCAAGGCCAGGTTGGATGGGGCTTGGAGCACCCTGATCCAGTGGGAGGTGTCCCTGCCCATGGCAGGGGGTGGGAATGGATGGGATTTGAGGTCCCTTCCCACCCAACCCATTCCATGACTCTATACAGCAGACGGGCATTCCTATGGAGGAACCTGCAGCTACAACATCAGCACCTCTGGGGAGTGAAAGAGACAAAAACTGAAGCAGAAGTCAGTGTGCGACCACCTGCAAAAGACTCAGGGACTGACAGTACTTTCCATTTCAAGGGGGCATTTGAATGAGAAGCTGTAGGGGTAGCAATACGCCTTCATCATTGAAGATGACAAACTGTGCCGTCACACAATTTTAGAAGTCAAGCGTCCTTAGAGTTTGTTGATTTGAAATGGGTTGTTGTAGGTATAAGATATATATTTTATATATATGTATTCACTTCAAACTTTCTTATGAAAGCTTCGTTCAACACCGACACATTGCAAGGGCACATAGAGGTGGTTTAACTGAGGTTTCTCCTCTGCCTTTTTCCGCCACCAGTACCTGTCTCAAAGCATCCTGTTTTTAAGCCAACATTTCTCTTTCTTGGAAAGCCACTTAAGGTTTTGGTAGCAAAATCCATATTTTCAAAGATAGAGGAAAATCCCTGTTTCATCCCTGGTTATGAAAGGGGCCGCAAGGGTAAATACAGATGATTTAATTTTATTTGTGTCCCAAGTTGCATTCACTTTTCATGCAAACCGAGGTTTGCCCTTAGGCTGGAGGCGTTTTGAGAGCAAGTGCAGTTTAGGAACGTGGCACTAGAGGGCCACGAACGGCTCAGGACTGGGAGCTGAATCGCACCAGCACCGCGGGAAAATACACCTTTTACCAGTTGTGTTGGCACACGGAGCGCGGGGGATTGTTAACTGCTTGGCCGCTGAGTCCTTTCCTTCTGGCAATTCATGGAATGATGGAATGACCTGACTTGGGAGGGACATACAGGGATCATCGAGTACAACTCCTGTCACTACACAGGACACCCCAACATACACACTGTGGCGCTGAGGGTGTGGGCCAAATGCTTCTGGAATCATGGAGCCATGGAATGGTTTGGATCACAAGGGACCTTTAAAGCCCATCCAATTCCATGGGCAGGGACACCTCCCACTGGATCAGGGGGCTCCAAGCCCCATCCAACCTGGCCTTGAACACCTCCAGGGATGGGGCAGCCACCACTGCTCTGGGCACCCTGGGCCAGGGCCTCCCCATCCCCATGGAATTTTTTCCTAATGTTTCTCAGTGCCAGTTGTGGCACCGTGACTGCTTCCCTGGGGAGCTGTTCCAGTGCTCCACTACCCTCTGCATGAAGAACCTTCTTGTAACGTCCAACCTAACCCTTCCCCTGGCATCTTCCTGCCACTCTCTGTGTCCTCTCATTGGCCACCAGGGAGAAGAGCCCAGTGCCTGCTGCTCCTCCTCCTTCCCTTGTGAGGAAGCACTGGAAGGAAACGAGGTCCTGTTGGTTCAGTGTGAAACCAAACAGCTCAGCAGAGATCACAGAATCATCATCTGGTTGGAAAAGACCTCTGAGATCATCCAGTCCAGAAAATAAATAGGAGCAAGTCGTCTCTCTAAGCCAGGAAAACAGTTAAATACAGTAGAAATCTGTCCTTGTTTGGATCCATAACAGGAAATACCACCAGATGTTCCTTATCTCTCAGCTGGTTTCTTCTCAGATTGGCCACTGAACTGGGTGAGGTGATGACTGCAGGCTTACCTTGGGCAGTCTGTACTTCTCCCTCAGGTGCACCCTCAGACAGGCTCGCTCTGCCTTCTTCTGTGCAAACGCTGCATCTCTTTCCATCCTGGAAAGCAGAAAAAGATGTTCCTTCAAGATACCAATAAACCATATTTTCTTTACACTGAACCAGTTGCTCACCTCCAAAAAATGCAGATGTTATGCCCAAAAATGTGTAACTCATCCAAAAGCACAGAAGAAGTGATATCAGTGAAGTGATCATAAAACCGTAGAATAACGGAACCACAGAATGGCCTGAGCTGGAAGGGACCCACAAGGACCATTGAGTCCAACTCCTGTCCCATTGATGCTCAACAATAAATAATTCCAAGAAGTGCAACAGCCAAGTTGGTCTTGCTCCTTGCATATCCTGCTCCGCAGACATGACATCCTCACCGTGTAACAGCACACACAAATGGTCTTTCTGGGTCAGACCAAAATTTCATATGTCCTGGAGTCTCATCTCTGACATCAGGCAGTAGTGGACACTCAGAGAAGGAATTTAAGAGAGGATGAGCATCCTGTATCAAAACTGCTGGACTTCCAAAAACCAATGCAAATTGGCTCTACATCATGGTCCTTAATATCCCTGGGTGTCACCTGTGAATTTTCCCAGTTTTTTCTGCATCCATTTATTGTTTCTGAACATCCTATGGCAATAAATTCCACAGTTTCTTTGCGTGGAAAGGTGCTTCTTTTACAAAATCACAGATAAAATATTTTCATCAGATTTAAGAACGTTCAGCACAATTCTTAGATTTCTTAGGATTGGAGGTTTTCATGGAATCAAGGAATGATTTGGGTCAGAACGGACCTCAAATCCCACCCAGTCCCACCCCCTGCCATGGGCAGGGACACCTCCCACTGGGTCAGGGGGCTCCAAGCCCCATCCAACCTGACCTTGGACACCTCCAGGGATGGGGCAGCCACCACTGCTCTGGGCAACCTGGGCCAGGGCCTCCCCACGCTCACTGAGAAGAATTTATTCCTAATGTTTCATCTAAATCTCCCCTCTTCCAATTTAAAGCCATTCCCCCCTCGTCCCATCACTCCAGGCTCTTGTGAAAAGCCCCTCCCCAGCTTTCCTGGAGCCCCTTTCAGTACTGGGAGCTGCTCTAAGGTCTCCCCAGAACCTCCTCCTCTCCAGGCTGGACAACCCCCGCTCTCGCAGACTGTCCTGGTGCCTCGACGAGGCCCAGCAAAGCCCAGCCCATCTCCTAGCATAGCCTGGGCCCTGGCGCCTGGTCTAATACTACACCTTTTTGATCTGGAGGATCTATTTTTAACCCGGATCGGGAAGCTTTGTGGGGATGGGAAGCCAGCACAAGAGTAGTGGTGTGAGAGTCAAGAGTATGGGATGCCCAGCACAACCAGGTGTGCCCCTTGTACCAAACTCCTGTGATGCTGGAAGCCAGTTCCTCCCCAGTTTGCTCCTGCCTGTTACACCTTTCCCTGCCAAACAGCACCCTGGGCTCTTTTTGTGCTTGATCCCCAAACCCAACCCAAACCCGAGAAGAACCCAAAGGCAGGAGGGCCGTGCCTCAAAGACCAAGCCCTGCCCCAGCTGACTCCAACAAGGCACCTCCGTGGCTTCCATCGCCACCACTGGAAAACACGACAGAAATAATTCCCTTCCCAAGCACCTTCCCTGTCCCAAGAAACTCATTTTACTTCTCAGTCCCAATAAAGCATCTGCGATTGCTATTCTAAATATCCCTTGGACAAGGCATTCCATATTTTATTCCAAACCAAGCGATACCTCTCCAAGGTTTTAGGATAGCAACGGGTACTGCTAAATACAGACGTAGGTACCTCAGATTCCAACAGTCATTAACCTTTCACCTATAATCATCTTACATGAAGGATTTACACGACCATTATGCAAGTGACCATTAGAGGAACAGATGCATTTGAGATTTAAAAGTCAATTGTTTTATTTATAATTACACATTGTTTTAACTCCTCCATGTTAAGTCCTTTGTTTTGATATTTAAAGGGGAGGAATATAATTACAGACAAAATAAAAGTAAGATTTAACCACTCGGGAAGTTCTGTTTTATTTAGTAGGTTTTAGGAAAGAAAAAAGAACTGAAATTGCAAAATAACCATCTGAAAACTTTTCTCCAGATAAATATCAGCCATTTAACACACGCGCTCATTGCTTTTTTCTGTCTGCCATCAAAAATGTGGATAAATAAATGATTATGTACTGAAAGTGTACTCCATGTGGAGTTGTAGGAGAGCAATCTGTGCACATTCCAGAATTAATTCCTGCTCTACAAATGGCTTTGTACCTGTGGAAAAACTTGATAGATGAATTAACACCAATTAGGAATGAACCCAGCCTATTGGGGTGTGTGGGTAGCAGGGAAGTGCAGGAGAGAATCTCAGGATGGGAGGGGAAAGAGGGGAACATAATATTTCATCATTTCCAGTTGGTGAATATATATTTTGGGAAGTTTGTTTAGCAAAGATTCCGCTTTAAAAAAAGGGAAGGGAGCTGAATGTTTGGCATTTTCTTGGGTTACTTTTATCAGCACAAGGTTACCAACAGCCCCGTAGTGATAATAAGGGAAGAGGTACTCACTTCTCCTCAACCACTTGCTTTTGATACTCCTCATACTCCTCTCTGGTCATTCCCGCAGCTGCTGCTGGATCAGAAGGAGTGCTTTCTTCTTTGTTTTCTTCCCCTCCACCTCCAAGGCCCAAATTCTTTACCTGGTTGCTCAACATACTTTTCATTAGAAAGGCCATCTTCTCAAGAAAAAGAAAAAGGAGCTGTGAGCACCCAAACTACAAGAAAGCCCCCAAACAGTTTCAAAACCCAGCAGTTGCGAGCAAGAGAGGTTCCTACAGCCACATCAGCTCTTCAAGGGCACGGCGCTAGTGAAATGTGAATGCCAAAACCAGTTTGTCAGCCATAATCTGGATTAAAGAGCGAACTCCTTAATATCTAGAGGCAGATGGTTCAGATTACTCCAAAAAAATCATTAGACGCAGCTACCTACTTTTTAGATTAATACCTTAAGCTAATTGTACACTCACACACGGAAATCAATGAGAGTGTGCCATAGCGTTTTGACTTCTTCGCTCTTGGAACTCTCACTTTCACAGAGATGAAAACATCCCCTGGGCCACAATGGAATTAAAAACCTGGCCTGATGACCATAAAAAAAACCCTAAATGGCCATAATAGAATCATAACATTTGGCCTCCTGAGCAGAAATCCCTTTTGGATTTGCACAGTCAAATGAGATTTGAAAATGGAATTGTAGAATTACCTGAGTTGGCAGGGACACAGAAGGATCATTGAGTGGAATTCCTCATTAAGCAAAACAACCCCAAAACCCCCAATCCTTTGTATGTGTCAACATTTTACCACATTGGACAGAAAGTCCATTGAATGATTTTTCTTATCATTTTCCTCCACTCAGTTTTCTCACAGCTGGTTTGTCTCACATATAAATGGGGCATCACTGACTGTTATTTTTATTTTTCAAGAAAGCAAATTATAGAATCACAGAACCATAGAATCCTAAGGTTGGAAGAGACCTCTGAGATCACCGAGTCCACCCATACCTGTCTCCCTACTAAACCCTGTCCCTAAGAAACTCATCGACCCATCTTTTAAACCCCTCCAGGGCTGGCGACTCCACCCCCTCCCTGGGCAGCTGTGCCAATCCCTGACCACTCTCTCAGTAAAGAAATCCTCCTTAATGTCCAGTCTAAACCTCTCCTGGCACAACTTGTGGCCATTTCCTCTCGTCCCATCGCTGTCAACTGTGAGAAGAGCCCAGCACCCACCCCGTCACGGCCTCCTTTCAGGCAGGTGTAGACAGGGATGAGGTCTGCCCTCAGCCTCCTCTTCTCCAGGCTGAACAACCCCAGCTCCCTCAGTCTCTCCTCATAGAGCTCGTTCTCCAGCCCTCTCACAACCTCGTTGCCTTCTCTGGACGCGTTCCACCTTCCTACTTCTCATTCTTTCAGGTTTATTTCAACTCCATCGAGATCACTGCTGTGACTGGCGTCACGTAGATACCTGCTGCTCTACCCAGGTGAAGATCTGCAGGACCTCCTGCCTAAATCATACATTATTTTGGGAAAGAAATGTATCCACTGGGTCTCAAATGCTCATGATTTTGGAGTTTGAGCCTTTACCCTACCCTGACTGCCTTAGCGAAACATTCTGCAATTTTGATTATCTAAATGGTCCTCCCAGCTCTCATAATTTCACTGAGAGATGGGAGGATTCTGGTTTGCCTAATGCCTTAATCTGTATTAGAGCCTTTCTAATTAAAGCAGACCTGTTACTATTTAAAAAACGAAAAAAGCAGGACGTTCAGTAATCCTGGATTATTAGTGATTAAACAAGAAAACTCCAAATTTTTTTTGGAAATAGAGCATCGCTCAGAAGCACAAACTCCAAATCACAACACAACTACCTTGAGACACCACAAGTACGTAAAAAGCTTTTTTTTAAAATAAAAACTGGGGTTTTTTTACAATCACTGTAAAATTCAGAATTAGGCACAAGCTGCAGGAAACTATGGGAAGAAGCAACGTTTTACATCTGACCAGTTCTTACCTTGTTATTCAGAACTGAAATGTACTTGCCCAAATGGGTAACAGAACCAAGATTGGAGATTTTTGATAGTTAATCCAAATTTAAGTAGAAAATACTAAATTTGAGCACGCTTTAGTCTGAAGTTGACTGTATAAAACAAAATTTGTTATTTGACAAAATTCAAAAAACTACAAATCCAGTGTTAAGCTTATAAATAAGGTATCACAGCTCCTCCCTCAGAGGTTCCCAGTTTCCCATCCTTCTGCATTTCAGAGAAGGCTGGGTTTATGTGAGACCCGACACCAGCTCGTGCCACTGTCTCCGGCAGAACGTGGCACCATTTGTACTGCTCAGTGTTCTCCCACAATCTCCTCAATGGTATTCTCATACCATTTTTCCAGCCCGGAGACAGTATGGACAAGCAGGACGATTCCAACCTGCAAGCTTTTTGCCTCCTGCTAAACCTTGCTCACTTTTGCCGGGAGGAGAAGCCTCTGGACGAATGCTGGCTGCTGAGCAGTGGGGGTGACCCCGTCACCCAGAAGATGACCACCAGAGCCCCTCTCTGTTGTGCAGCCAACTTGAAAAGAAAGAAATGAAAAGAAGGGGTTTTTTTTCTAGAAAACTACTTTGTCGAATCACACCCAAAAGGATCTCCCAAGTCCAACTCCTGTCCCCACATAGGACACTCCCAGCCTTTCTGTTAACATTTCAGTTAAATACTGCTCCAAGAGCAAGACCCTAAAAAACCCAACCCCTAATCCTAAACTACAGCCTGGCTCAAATAAGCCAAAGCTTTCCGAAGTCAGATTCAAAATTGAAGACAACAGAAAGTGCTTTACAAGTTGCTGGCCCTGCGAACCTCTGAGAAACACAAGAGACAAGTCGCAGAACGTTGGAAGATGCAGCACAGCCAGCAAACTGCTCACTCCGAGCTGGCTTAGGGATTTATCACAGATCTCTGCATGCCAATAATGAATAAATGCAAACTAACATGGAGCCAATTGCTCGGAGTACCTAAAGCACCAAGTTTTGAGCACTTCTCTTGGGTGTCAACAAGGAGCAGCACATCCGGAATAATCCCGGTTCCCACAGCGCTTTAACCGCTGCCTACAGTAAAGTTACAAACCACTTGGTGCCTTTTGTTGAGCACAGGGTTGATGGAAATGTAGGAACAGTTGCTAATTAAGTGCCACTTCCATTGCTTTAAATCAACATCCTTTCCTTTTAGCTTAAGTGAAACAGAAATGAAAGGCTCAGTCCCCATTTGATGGAACCAGGCCACACCAAGAACGATACCAAGAGCATGTTCACTACCCGAAGAATGCGGGCATCTTCAATCCGAACAGAATTCAGAGTCTCAAAGCAGACAAACTGCGAAGAGGACAATCCCAGACCCTCCCAGGGAGGCCAGCACGAAGAGGCTGTGGGCAGGGCAAGTGTCCAAACTCCCAGCCTTTTCCAAAGTGTTCCCAAAAGCAGTCACAGCAGACAACTCCAACAGCACAATTCGGAGTTACCAAAGTTATCTTTGGAAGGACCAAGCATCTCCCAGCCCCCTTCTTTATCCCTCTGGAAGAGGATGTCACCTTTTATGCAAGTCCGAATGTGAGATACTTGCACTGCAAGAGGGAAATAAATAGTCTGGGGCTCGAACAGATTCAGTTAAATACTTCTCTCCTCCACCTGTTACCACCGACAGTTTACTGGGTCAAACAGTAAAAAGAACCAAACCAGAAAACCCAAAGAGAAACGAATTGGCTTGTTTTGGACAGGCACATGGTACTCCAAAAAACTGGAGCAGGCAGTCAAGCAACAGTACTCTGGGGAATGGCAAGAACAAGGTTTGGAGCTAAAGGCAATCTTCAGCTCGGAAAAATTAAGCCCTTTGTGTAGTCAACGCAGCCAGCCAGGAACTCGATTTGCTGTTATGAGACTTAGAAGTCAACATCCTAGTTTGAATTTGACTCCAAGTGTCTGAAACTCAACGCAAGGCTGAAATTTCATGGACATGCAAACATGGAAAGCAAAGATCTTACTAAAAATATGCATCTTTATTCAAATAACATTATCTCTGAGCTCCAATTTACACCAATCGGGAACAAACACATGAAAGTGTCAGCTGTTGGAATTTAAAAGAACAGTAGATGGTCTTTGGAGTTACAGTAATCGAGAAACCGCAGATTCAAACAAGAAGGTGATTTACAAACCTTACTGTGAATTTTCATTTTGAAAGATTCAGGTGTGACCAGGTAATTTAATATACCTGGACTGGTACAATGAAATTCTCTTCTCACCGCCCAACAGTTGCACTTCCAATGCAATGCTCGGACTTGTTCTCCCCAATATTGGCAAACTAGATTCCGAAGTGTCTTC
Organism: Neomorphus geoffroyi; assembly: GCA_033558235.1. NCBI lineage: Eukaryota > Metazoa > Chordata > Aves > Cuculiformes > Neomorphidae > Neomorphus > Neomorphus geoffroyi. Next base: position 425,271 of record JAUMJM010000025.1, read on the forward strand.
TCCTCCTGGTCCTGAAATCTGACTTGACAAGAATCAAACATGCTATCCGAGCTGACACTTTCAGAGCAGGAGGCTACACTGACTGGCAGATATTCAGGTCCAAATGCGTTGCTGCCACTTCAAAACCAGACAGGACAGAATTTCAGATAGGCAAAGGGAGCCTTCCCGTGATGCAGGGAGTGAGGAGGGAATCGGAGAACTTTTAAGGAGAGATGACTGTGAAATAAAGCACGAGGTGAAGTTAGCACGTTGTCACAGTTACACTTTAGATCTCCTGCTTGCCAATTCAGGTGTTTCCCGTTGCACACGGGAGATGTGTCAGATCCATCAGCAGCACAACCTGAGCCTCACTGGAGGTACAACTGCAGGTTCGACTTGGACACCATCCCCGATCTCCTCTAACCAATGACAAAAACATGGGCTGCTCCAGCTTTGAAACAACGTTATGGTTGGGTAAATTCACAGAAACAAAAAACACAGGCTTCCTGCAATCGATAAATTAGAGCTGTTCCTCATTATCCCAGACATATCGACCCATTTATTCAAATACAAACACTGGCCTTTGCGTATCAAGCATCTCGCAAAGCCCGCAGTGAGAGGGAGCTCAGTTTAGGGGTGTGGAAGGCTCACAACCACAAGAAACAACACTGCACATGTTCGAAACAATTTAAGGAAATACATTAAGCTTAGAAGAGTCTGGGTTGTAACAGCTTCAACTCAAGGCACCTGTAAGGATTTGCTGGTGTTGAAAGAACTGAATGGATAAATTCCTGTGTGTCATTTGGGCTTATCTGAAAAGCTTTTTTCATTGATTTATGCTATTTATCCATCAGGATCAGCCAAGGCAGCAGTTTCTCCAATTAGCAGAGCAAACTTTAGAATCCATAAAGATATTGCATAGATTTCTCATTTCTCCAAACTGACAGGCACAATACTGAATTGTTGCTCATCATGGCAAATTTGGCAGCACGTGTAGCACTCCGAGGGAGCAGAAATGCAGGAGCAGTGTGCTAGATTCCAGATAGGTTCTGCAGACTCTGACAAAAGCTTTAATTATTAAAGCCAAACATGATGCATGAGTGTATTTTATAGAACTTAAAAACTCCCAATTCCCCTACTCTAGTTCTACACACAAACAACTCAAGGACAAAGTAACCAAAGTAACGTTGTAAACAAGGCAGAATCAATTTGTTTCACATTCCTAATTTGGGCTTTCTGCTCGTTTCTTTCCTGAAGGAAAAGCTCACCTGATAAGGAGCATCAAAAACCACACGTTCAGCCTTATGCTTTTGATATTGAAGCAGGAACTGACACACAACACTAGTTCTACAGTAACTGCTGGGTTAACAAACCATGCCTGAAGCAACAGCTTGTGAAGGAATAGGTTAATGCTCCACACCTGCAGTTTACAGTGCTTGCCAGGTCAAGATTCAAATCAAAGCAGTGAAAGACAAGACAGCTTCATAAAAGTAGCAACATATCACACACTAAACACCTCCTTAATGAAATCAGATTAGAAGAGGTATAAAGCAACAATCTCTTCGCTGAAAGAGTTGCCCAAACCTCCAAATGAAATTACAGACAGAAGTGAAACTACAAAAAAAGAAATCACTCCCACAATAGACTTGAAGAAATCACCTTATCATGTTTTCTCTGATTGCCTAAACCCAAAATAAGGAGTAAAGCCCTTCTTCGCCTGTTTGTATTCTCTGTACCAAGTATCAGTCAGACTGTGAAAGGCTTCAGTGTGTGGACACAATGACACAAGTGGTCAACTCTGGATCTCATGAAGAGTTGTAATCAAGTTAAGAATTCTTATACCTTTAAATTCTTACACCTGGAGGTGTTCAAGACCAGGTTGGATGGGTTCTTGAGCAGCCTGGTCTGGTGGGAGGTGCCCTGCCCCTTGCAGGGGATTGGGACTGGATGGGCTTTAAGGTCCCTTCCAACCCAAACTGTTCTGTGATCTGAATTCAATGGCTAAAAAAATGAAGTATTTATAACAAATTCTTACTCCCCTAAAACCAGAAAAGAACAGTTGTTTGAGTTGTTTGCTTTTGGGTGTTTTTAAACTGCTATGTCAGGACACTTAGTGGCAAGCTTTCTGCACAAAACATCCAGCTGCAATTCTCATTATGAACAACCCTCAAACCTTGGTATTTCAATGCCCTCCTCTGGAATCAAGACAATGAATACAGCATTTGCCTTCCAGTATTTATGAGAAAGTGAGCTGAAATCAGACCTAGACTGGTCCCCAGCCTTCCCCTATCCAGTACTTGCTCTGCTGCTGTTGTTACTTTAGTCTGTTTAAATGAGAACTCATTTTGTTTAACAAAATTCAATAATTTACAATGTTGAAGTCTATCAAACACTAAAATATCCCCCATTTCCAGAAGTGTCAGGTTCTCTGTGCCCACACAGTGCTGTTATGTACACAAAAGGAAGGGGGCATCAAAAGAATTTCTTGGCTGCTGCTTCTTGCTGACTCCTGGAAGGAAAAGGAAAAGAGAATTCATTAAATATTACCACTATAAACCCAGCTAACTGGTATAAATATTTCATTTATTTGTGGATTAAAAGAGTCCACTCCTTATCAAGCGAGACTTAGGGAATCAAATTTATCACAAAGATATGATATAGATACATAGAATAGTTTGGGTTGGAAGGGACCTCAAAGCCCACCCAGCCTCATCCCCTGCCATGGGCAGGGACACCTCCCACTGGGTCAGGGGGCTCCAAGCCCCATCCAACCTGGCCTTGAACACCTCCAGGGATGGGGCAGCCACCACTGCTCTGGGGAACCTGGGCCAGGGCCTCCCCACCCTCACTGTGAAGAATTTATTCCTCATGTCTAACCAAATCTCCCCCTTCCAGTTTAAAGCCATTCCCCCTCGTCCCATCATTCCAGGTTCTTGGAAAAAGCCCCTCCCCAGCTTTCCTGGAGCCCCTTCAGGTACTGGGAGGTTGCTAAGAGGACCCCCACAGCCTTCTCTCTCCAGGCTGAAAAACCCCAACTCTCCCAGCTTGTCATACAACTTTTCCTATTTACAAAGCCATTGGTAACATCCCAATAGCCCCAGTTTTGCATCAGATACAGAAGCAAACAGAACATTCTGGACAGGAACTGATTTTTAAAATACTTTAGACCAATCAGTCAGTGAGAAGCTTTAGAAAATGTTAGACCATCGTAAAAAAGGAAACACCAAGCAGGGAAAGAACTGAAACGGGATTTCTTTCTCCCTTTGGCACTGAACACGTTTATTTTTTTAGTGGATCCCAGGGACCAACCACAGTACGTATCCTGACTAGCAGAAAGACTACAAAGCAACTCGGGCTGTACTTCTTAACTCAGGCCGTAGTTCTTAAAAGGAAGGGGGTCCAGGAAGGCTGGAGGTACTTCAAGAATGAAGTCTTTAAGGCGAAGGAGCAGGCTGTCCCGATGTGCTCTAAGACGAGCCGCAGGGGCAGACCGCCGGCCTGGATGAGTAAGGAGCTTCAGAAGAAGTTAAGTGAGAAAAAGAGGGTGTATCGCCTTTGGAAAGAAGGGCAGGTGAGTCAGGTTGTGCTCAAAAATATTGTCAAGTCATGTAGGAAGGAAATTAGGGAGGCAAAAGCCCAGCTGGAGCTCCAATTGGCCACTTGTGTCAAGGACAATAAGTGCTTTGTCAAATCTATTAACAGCAGAAAGAAGGGCAGCAACAACCTTCAATCCTTATGGGACACTGAGGGAAATAGAGTAACGGAAGATGAGGAAAAGGCTGAGGTGCTCAATGCCTTCTTCACCTCAGTTTTCAACAGTAAGGCCGATTGTTCTCTGGACAACTGGTCTACTGAAGTGACAGATGGGGACAGGGTGCAATACAGCCCCCCTGTCATGCAGGAGGAAGAAGTTAGAGACCTGCTGAGCCACTTGGATCCTCATAAGTCTATGGGGCCTGATGGGATCCATCCTAGGGTGATGAGAGAGCTGGTGGACGAGCTTGCTAAGCCGCTTTCCATCATTTATCAGCAGTCCTGGCTCACTGGAGAGGTCCCAGAAGACTGGAAGTTGGCCAACGTGACGCCCATCCACAAGAAGGGCCGTAGGGACGATCCAGGTAACTACAGACCTGTCAGCCTGACCTCGGTCCCAGGTAAAATTATGGAGCGCTTAATCCTGGGTGCAATCATGCGGCACCTGCAGAATGAGGGAGAGATCGGGCCCAGCCAGCATGGTTTTAGAAGAGGCAGGTCCTGCCTGACCAACCTGAGCTCCTTTTATGACCGTGTGACTCTCCTGGTGGATGAGAGGAAGGCTGTGGATGTTCCTGGACTTCAGCAAGGCCTTTGACACCGTCTCCCACAGCAGACTCCTGGAGAAGCTGGCAGCCCGTGGCTTGGACGGCAATGTTCTGTGCTGGATCAGGAATTGGTTGGGTGGCCGAGCCCAAAGGGTGGTAGTGAATGGTGTCTCATCCAGTCGGCGACTGGTCACTAGTGGGGCCCCCCAGGGACTGGTGCTGGGCCCGGTCCTGTTTGATATCTTAATTGATGATCTGGATGAGGGGATTGAGTGCTTCATCAGCAAGTTTGCAGATGACACCAAGCTGGGAGGAAGTGTTGATCTGCTGGAGGGTAGGAGGGCCCTAAAGAGAGACCTTGACAGGCTGGAGAGATGGGCTGACTCCAATAACATGAGGTTTAACAAGTCCAAGTGCCCGGTTCTACACTTGGGACACAACAACCCCATGCAGAGCTACAGGCTGGGGACAGAGTGGCTGGAGAGCAGTCAGGCAGAAAGGGACCTGGGAGTGCTGGTGGACAGGAAACTCAACAGGAGCCAGCAGTGTGGCCAAGGGGCCAAGAAGGCCAACGGTATCTTGGCCTGCATCAGGAATAGTGTGGCCAGCAGGACTAGAGAGGATATCGTTCCCTTGTACTCAGCACTGGTCAGGCCACACCTCGAGTGCTGTGTCCAGTTCTGGGCCCCTTGGTTTGAGAAAGATGTTGAGATGCTGGAGTGTGTCCAGAGGAGAGCAACGAGGATGGTGAAGGGGCTGGAGCACAAGCCCTGTGAGGAGCGACTGAGGGAGCTGGGGTTGTTCAGCCTGGAGAAGAGGAGGCTCAGGGGAGACCTTATTGCTCTCTACAAATGCCTGAAAGGAGGTTGTAGTCGGGCAGGGGTTGGTCTCTTCTCTCAGGTGACCGGTGACAGAACAAGAGGACACGGTCTCAAGCTTCGCCAGGGGAGGTTTAGGCTTGACATCAGGAAGAAGTTCTTCACTGAAAGGGTGATTGGCCATTGGAATGCGCTGCCCGGGGAGGTGGTGGAGTCACCGTCCCTGGAGGTGTTTAAAGAGAGATTGGATGAGGCACTTAGTGCCATGGTGTAGCTGACGAGTATGAGTAGGTGTAGGTGTTGGGTCATAGGTTGGACTCGATGACCTCAAAGGTCTTTTCCCACCTTATGATACTGTGATACTGGTACTCCTAAAAGATCTCCCTTTCCATCAAGGCAAATTTAATCTGAACATGATGACATTACAAGGAGGAGGAAGAGAACAGAGAAATCAGGCCAATTAGTTTAGTGGGGGGCGAATTACATCGCATTTAGTCAGGATATTAATAAACTTCGGTAAGTCCAGCAGAGACCACCAGGATGGTGGGTCAGAAGCTGAAGCATAAGCCTCAAGAGAAGAAAGGGACGGGAACTGGGCTTGTTCACTCTGGACAAAAGAAGCCTTCAGGGGGTCTAAGATGTTATTGAGGGCACAAGGGCAACTTCCCGAAAGATGCGCATTATAAGAGAGACACAACAGTCAAAATGAAAGAGGGCAGGTTCCTATAAATAGACCACTGGGGTGGGGGGAGAACACAGCAGACTTTGTTACGATAATTAAACACTTCCAGTGGGTTCCATAACAGTGGTAAGTTTTCCATTCTTGGAGGTTTAAGACCTGGCCAGCCTTATCGCTAAGCGACCTGGTCCGAATTCAGCATTGCCCCTGCTTTGAGCAGAAGGTCAACCAAAGACCTCCTCCTAAGGTCTCTTCCAATCAGAATGATTGCTTGTTTCAAAGGAGATTAACACAATCGCACTGCTGCTATTGCCCGGTCAGGAGCTCTACAATCATTTGCCCTGCTGTCTTTAAACAAACTCATACTTACTTATACATGATATAACCAATGAATAACACTGTTTGCACTGCTACAACTATGACAAAGTGCACTGTGGACAAGCACGATGGAAACGGTGGCAGGTCTGGACACTTTGTTTTCTCACTGGATGGCTGAAAACCAAGAAAAAACAATATTTGAGAAAAAAAGGAAACAAGCCACGCCATCAAAATACTTGTTATATGAAAAAATACCAAACAAACAAACCAAGGCCTGTGCAACACAATCTAAAGATAAGAAGACAAGTGGAAAACAGATATGAGATAGAAAAATCATAAATCTCACTCCCCATCTTGCTTTCCCCTTTCACGTTTATGTTTCTTAGATAAACTGACTGATGTTAATTAGAGGTGAAAGAATAAATCTTTGGTAAATTAACACAGAAAGCAAGAACCTTCCATGGGATCACAGGCTAATTCAGCTTACTTGGTACCCAGGGTAGACTCAGGTGCTCACAAATGAGGACACAGCCACTGCTCACATTTTGGGGACCTTAAGCAGAGCCTGTCCAAGCTCTCCTGATTAAAGCTCTCCCCCCTGTGCAGAAGTCATTAAGTAGGGGCCAAACACAAAACGAGCATCCAGACCACCTAATTGTTTGACCTTGTTTCCATGGGAAATGAAGACTAAAAATCACGCTCTTCGTGCAAAACTTCTCATCAAGACACAGATCATGCAGTTGGGTCAAGGCAGTGCAGTTTTAGTGAAGCAGCTTAATGAAGGATTAATTGCTCCGTAAATTGCATGCTGGCTCATCCTAGCTTCCCACTTCCAGCCAAATCAAGCACTATTACAGTCCTGCCTTCCATGACCAGCACAGAAATTACCATATTGCGCTGTACTAAATGCTCAATGTCCCTCTTCACTACGTGAAGGTGTTCTTTGATGTCATTGAAGTGCTGAGTTGTTTCATAGGCTCCTGCGGCAGAGCCAGGGTGTTGAGCTGCACTCATTGACCTCAGCGTTTCAGCCACCAAATTCCTGAAACGAGACAAGCAACAAAACAGCTTTCAGCACAGAACAGCTTTGCGGCAAACAGCACTTACTCCATTGAAGTCAGACACCCACAGCTGCCCCAAAAAGCTTCCAAGAACACCCATCGAGAACTCATTTTTTTAATCCAAACTATGATTTTTTTAAATACTCAATTACACAGTTTCAATTTGCCAAAGTCACGCTGAAAACAAGACCTGGCAAATATTCCACTCCTTTGCCTGGCTGGTGAGATCCAAAGCAAGTGTTTGAGCTGAGGCTCCTGCTATGGCTTTAGGATAAGCAGAGTTTAATGCAATCTTCGAAGAAAACCCAAAGCCGGTTGAAAATAAAGAAATAAAAGCGGTCATGTAAGAAATAAAAATAAAGAAGAGGCTTTAGGGATAAGGAAAGATTTAGATCCATCCTTGTTTCGTGATTATCATTTATATGAGAAACTCATTTCCTACATGCCTTGTCATAATACTTAATAGCATCTTCGTGGGAATTCATTTTGCTTCTACAACAAATCAAATTAAATCCCTAAAAAGTGGAGGTTCTATAACTAATTTTGTTTGAAGGAAACTAGTCAGTGAGAGAAAAATACTTAATCTCTAATCAATATGTTTATATAATTTTCCTCCTGCTGCAGAGTCTCTTTTCAGTTGCAAAGAGGATTATTCCACAGCTAAAATATTTATCATGTGAATGTTAATCTCTTCATTATCAACAGACCAAACAATCACAATGTACATCTTGGGATTTCTTTTCAATTTACTCAAAAGTTTACATTTGGTACAGTCCTAGCTCCCTGTACAGCGCTTTACCGTAACAGCGTGGAATGGTTGGGTTTGGAAGGGACCTTGAACACCACCAGCCCCACTCCTACCATGGGCAGGGACACCTCCCACTGGATCAGGGTGTCCAAAGACTCAGAACTCTCATGTTTACCTCAATAAACTCACTTTAACACAGCAGAGTTACCAAAAGGAGTGTCCAGCCACTCTAAACAAAACCAACCACAACAGGTCTCACCGTCTCTTCTGCAGGTCTGGGTTGGACCTGATATGCACAAAACGAATGAATGCAAAAACCCCCTCATCTGCCCCAACTTAAATTAGCAGATACATTACCCAGGAGCTATTTTATATAGAATCATGGAATCAATCATGGAATGGTTTGGGTTCAAGTGACCTCAAAGCCCATCCAGTTTCACCCCTTGCCATGGGCAGGGACACCTCCCACTGGATCAGGGCCCATCCAACCTGGCCTTGAACACCTCCAGGGATGGGGCAGCCACAGCTTCCCTGGGCGACCTGGGCCAGGGCCTCCCACCCTCACAGGGAAGAATTTCTTCCTCATGTCTAACCTAAATCTTTCTCTACCAGTTTAAAGCCATTCCCCCTCATCCCATCACTCCAGGCCCTTGGAAAAAAAACCCTCCCTGGCTTTCTTGGAGCCCCTTTCAGTACTGGGAGGCCACTATGAGGTTCCCCCGCAGCCTTCTCTTCTCCAGGCTGAACAACCCCAGCTCTCCCAGCCTGTCCTCACAGCAGAGCAGCACCAGCCCTCGGATCACCCCCGTGGCCTCCTCTGGACCCGCTCCAACAGTTCCATCTCCTTCTTAAGTTGGGGATTCCAGAAGAGGGCACAGGGCTGAAGGTGGGGTCTCACAAGACCAGAACAGTTTTGTATTGTGACTGTACAAAGTAAATTCATTAACATTTACCTGTTCTCTGAATTACTGCTTTAATAACCTATTTTCTAAGTAGATTTTCCACTGGAAGATTGTTCTTAACCAATCCATGCAAACCCACACCAACCATCAAAACTGCTGCCCAACAGATACTGACAGCAACTTCACCTGCCCTCACCCATGCCCTTGTTTCTCTTGCCCCACTACTTTCCACGCTTGAACATGCGTGACACCCATTTTGTGCCTTCCCTACACGATTCACAGTGACGCGCACACCCACCTTCCCCTCGGCTTATCCATGGCTGGGCAACAGCACAATAACGTCCCTAAATTGACACGGTCTCTATCGGATTTAATTTACATCTACTTCTGCCCCAACAATACCATGCTGATAGTTCCTATTGTACAAGCACTCAAGATTGGTCTGTAATCAGATGATTAAAGAACCCACAAATCTTGACAAGAAAATTACTTCAGCAATAAGTCCTTTTCCTCCGGGATGACTGGTAACGCAACAGCGGGCTGTTCATTTCTAGCTAGAAACACAATTCTTAGATTAAAGAAAAACATTAAGACAATGTTACGCAAACTCATCCGTAAATAAGCAGTGACCAGGAGGGGTCAGCCCGGCAGCGTTAACAAGAAAATCTAATTTGCCTGCAAGGTATAAAGATTTGTCAAGAATATTAACATAAGAGCTTTCGTGGAAGAACAAGTGCAGGAACAGAAGTGCTCTAATCTTCCTTAGACAAAAACCTGACCTACTTAGATAAATCACAAGAGCTGCCCTTGAACCAATACAGGGAAAACAGCTGGAGAAATTGGTTTTCTCCTTTTTTTAAGTAAATAACATTTTAACTGCCATAAATGAAGGGTTAAACCAACTTAAAGCCACTCCTAATAAAGAGAGCAACTGTAAAACATCTTGGAAGCAGTGAAGACATCCACGGATGTTCTCAGATCCATTTTGCTTCAAGGTGAGCTTTTTACTTCATGTGGTAACTCATTTTGGAAAAGTCCAGGGCATCTCTCAAATCTGTTTTAGACACTGCACCTTAAAAATCAGAGTGACTGATGACCTGGGAACATGCAAGTGTCCCTGTGGATACAGAACCTCCTTTGGGAAGGAACTTCACTGGCAGGAAGTCCTCAGACAGAAGACCAAACCCACCTGGACAACCAAGCTATTAGTTCAATTCCCCTCCCAAGTTTCACTTTGTACGCCTTCACAGAATTTCCTCTATTTCTGTCTATGCCCATTGCCTTTCATTCCATCCCTGGGTACCAGTGACAAGAGCCTGGCTCTGGCTCCATTACCACTTCCAAAATCAGGAATTTATACCCATGGATAAGATACCCCTGAGCCTTTTCTTCAGCCTATAAGATTCCAGCTTCTCCAGCCATTCCTTGGACAATGAATGCTCCAACCTTTTAATGGTTTCCACCACCCTTCAGTTGAGCCCCTCCAGCAAGTCCATGTCTCCTTTGTACTGGGGTGCCCAGGACTGGACACAAGACTGCAGAGGTGGTGAAAAGAGGGAGAACAACCTCCCTCGATCCACCAGCAAAGCCTTCCCTAACTCAGCCCTGGCATTGCTGTCCCATGTCCCGCCGTGGGTGGGGACCAAAACCAAAGCTCAAGGACCCAAGGAAATGGCAGGAAGATGCCAGGGGAGGTTTTCGCTCAATGTTAGAAGAAGGTTCTCCACCCAGCGGGCGGTGGAGCACTGGAACAGCTTCCCAGAGAAGCAGTCATGGCACCAAGTCTGCCAGCATTCAAGAAGCCTTTGGCCAACGCCCTCAGCCTCACAGTGTGAATGTTGGGGGTGTCCTGAGCAGGGATGGGAATTGGATTCGATGGTCCTTCTGGTCCCTTCCAACTCAGGTCATTCTATGATTCCATGTACAGCTTCTTGTCCACCAGGATTCCCAAGTTCTGCTCTGCAAAACTGCCCTCCAGGTGATTTGTCCCCTGGCTGTTCTGTCAGATGGGGTTACAGGTGTGGGACTGTATCTTTCTTTTTCAAAGTTCAGGCCAAGAGAACATGAAGTGTTTTCCAGACCTGGCCCTTGTCTGAACCACCATCAGTAGGTGATGCTTTCTCAAGGCGCTGCCTGCTCCCGCTGGTGAAAGGGTTAATCTATAGTGGGAATTTTAAAAAAGGTGGAAAAGAAAGAAAATAAAGGGAAAAAAAAAAAAAAAAAAAAAGAAGAGAGGCCTCTCTGAGGCTTGTGCCTCCTGGAATTCTGAGAGACTTGACATAAAACTATCAGTCCTTGTGATACGGAGATCAGTAACACTAACACAGAGCAACAATCCACGTAGAACTTTGTGCTGTTACATCAAAATCAGGGGGTAAAAGACCCAAAGACAAAAAAATCTACATCTATATTGCAGAAAGTGAAGTACTGTACAAAAAAACCCATAATAACTAGAAGAATAAGCAATAAATCTCAACACTTTCAATTGGACAGAACTATTTCTCAGAATGGCTTAGATGCCTTTGCAAGCTGTTTACACTAAACAAAACCTCAACTGTATCTCAATATAATATTACCCAAATATAACATTATAGATATTTTCATAATATTATGTAAACTCACATAATTATAGTATCAGGAAAGGACCAAGTACACCAAGATACTCTGAACAGACCTTTTTTTCAGGCTGCCTAGCTACAAACCAAAGGGATTTATACCCAACATGTTATCAGCTCTCCAACACCAGACAGCAACAAACTCCCATGAGAAGGTAGTTTATCACATTAGCAGAAATCAAACATTTTTGAACAGTCTGGATTTACTTGTTGAAATGGAACCTCATGATAAAAAAAAAAAAAAAAAAAAGAGCTACATGAGGGGGCTTGGCCACACATATGAACTTAATTTATTATACAAATTACACACGTGCAGAGAGTCATCACCGAGGAACTGGCACAGAGAAATATCGTGTTTCTTCCACTGAAATAATAAGTAGGATTTCAAAGGCGGAAACCAGAGCCTTATTATATAGAAAACTTTTACCTTATTTCATTGACTTGTCTAAGCACCTCTTCTTGACTTTTCACAACCGTCTCAATCTCTTGCTGGGCAATCTGGCAGGGGGTGAGGGAGGAAAAAAAAAAAATAAAAAGAGATATCAGTCCATCCTGGGAGAAGCAAATCAATGGTGCTGCTGAAATCATGGGATATTTCTTATTTACCTGTCCCTGTTGGCCTGGTGAAGCAGCCCCTCTCTTGGCAATCTCATCGGTGACTGCAGAGACATATCTCCTTTGCTCATCCAGAATCATGTCCAACTGCCTGTTCAGCTGTTTGATTTCAAGGTGAATCCGATTCTGCCCCTCAAAGATTTGCCTCAGTTCACGATCACTGACAGTTTCAAACATATCATCCGCTGGTAAGAAGAAAGCACAGGTAGCTCTTACATTCCTTGTTACTGAGCTAAAGAAGATGCCAACCCAAAGTTCCAGGTCTAGATGTCAAAGTACATCCCTGATACGCGTGCGCTCAATTACAGCTCAACTCAAACCATGACAGTAAGAAAACGCATTGGCCTCCACGACATTTTCAAAGAAGATTTTTTCTTGCCCAAATCTAATAAAATAATTAAAACCACCCCAACCCAAGCAACAGCCATTAGTGTAATTCTCCTAAATTAAATACGATTTGAAATCAGTGTGAAAATGTTGCTCAAGTCTGAAACATCTTTAATGCAATGCCTGCATAGAGCTGCAGATGCACAGCACCAGTAGTGGAAAGGGCAACGCTGCCTTCCTCACCCAAACCTACATTTCTTATCAATAGCTTAACATGTGAAAATAAAGGCTGTGGTTTTAAGATCATCAAGCTGGAAACATGCTTGTTAGCTGACTCAAACACCAGCTAATTCTGTGGTGCTAACCACGACAGAACTCTCTACACGTCCAATATCAGGCAAGCATCAAAAAGCTTTACCAAGTAAGCAAAGGCTCCAGCATATCCACCAGCTTGTTTTCAATAATCATCAATAAAACAAGACGGAAAACAAAATTTTTGTTATGGATGTGCAGAAATACACCAAAAAGATGAACTTTCAAAAGCCAAGAAGGCCACAGCTGGCTTTACAGAGGGAGGCATGACCTCACCCTTCTACTGTTCCATACAGATTCTCATTGTTCCCATCATCTTCCTGCTTGGGTGATTGGTTCTCAATCCAGGAGTGAGAAAAGGGATTTAATATTTCAGAAAACACTTTACAAACAGAAAACTGAAGGTTATTACACAAAGAACATCAGGAGGTGCTCAGAAAGCTCAGCCAGACTACCAGGTCCTAGTCCTGCACAACCCAGAAAGGAAACGTTTCCCTTGACAGCTCAAAATAACTTGAAATTACTGAAATAACTTGCCTGGCTGTCCTTGCACGTCAGGATGCTCCTTTTGAAATTCTTCTTTCTTCTTATCCAGCTCTTGCTGAAAGTGTTCAAACTCTTCCTGATACTTCTCTTTATCTTTCTGAGGAATTTCTGCATCTGGTGTTGGCTTTAAAAAGATTAATGGGGGATGGGGGAGAGGAGATGTTTTCCATGTTGTCCACAACTCCTACCTCACTCAGTCTCCAGTGAGGCTGCTCAGATGTCAGGTTTGAAAACAGCGAGTGGAGCACAATAACATGGGAAGTTGGAAGCGTAAATCAGACTTTCCTAATGAGACCCAGAGCTTGTTACCGATCCACACGTACTTTAAGGAAATCAAGTTTTACAAAGATAGAATCTGTGGATCAGCACAGTGTTCTAGAGTTACAGCACACTGAAAGCAAGAACAGATCATTCATCCACTTCCTAAACCAAAGTTACTGCTTAGTTTTCTCTGTGTGATTTGATTCAACATCAGGGTTTTTGTTGATTCAGTGTTGCTTCAGGAACTCTGGTCTTGAAAACATTAATTAAAACTCAATATTACAGTATTAGTAACGTTAATTAAAACCAAAACACTACAATATTAGTCTCATTTTTCTAGAAGAGCTAATTGCAAAAATCATCCCAAAGCAAGGATGCCGATTATGGCTTCAGAGGAAACACCATCAGTTAGAGCTACACATAAACCACAATCACTAACACATCTTACTAATCATGCGTAAAGACACTTACTGCTTCCTTCCCGGGCTCCATCAGCTGGAACGTCAGGAAAGACAGGACATCATGATCATCTGTTTTCAACACAAACCAAAACCACGCCGTAAATTATAAATCCTAGGACCTCCCAAGTCAAAGCGTCTTCAGGCAGCAACATCGTCCCAACGCCCTCCCAAGAGCTGAATGAGTCTGCACAAGCTCTTTGTCAGGACAACCCAATCGTCCTGCTCTAGCCAGGAAAAGGCCTAAGCACCAACAATTTGGGAGAGCAATAATTACATCATTGAGGTCAAAAACTGGTAAAAGGGATCAACAAGAACAGCAAAACCCCTCTCTCACAAGCCCTGCGAGTGCCCACCACCACTCGTCTCAGCTTTTAATGTTTGCTACCTGCCAGTCCCCCTGTTGCTGCAGATATTCCGAAATATCCTTGTGGTGGCAACACCATCTCTTCCACTTTTGCACAAAATTCATAGTCTTCTTTATCCGGAGTAAAGCCGTTGTTAATCAATACCTAAATGAGAAACAACTTACAATTTTACCACATCAATCTAGGCATGTTAATTGCTTTGTCAGTTTACAGCAATGCTCACAAATAAAGATTACTTGGAAATTCAGCAGTTGATACTAGAAACCAAAAACTATTTCATTTCTGAAAGACTTTTTACAAAGAAAATGCATACATTTTCTATTCTAAATAGGAAAAAAAGGCCCAATCCCAAGTTCAACATGAACAAAATTCAGGATTTTTTAGTTATGATCTAAGAGGACACATAAAACCACCCTCATAAAATCATCTGGCTAAAAAAGACCTCTGAGATCATTGAGTCCAAATCGATTATCATCAATCTCAAGAGGTTTTTCCCACTCAGGTTTATTTCAGGTTTGTCCCGTTTGGAGAGCAGAACATCAGCAGCAACACCTGGACCAGAGGATCTCCTAGGGACCAGGTTTATTAAAAAGAGAGCGGCCTTTGAGTCTGAAATTCAATTTTCATTCAAGAGTAAAGGAGACCTTTTACTGTTACAACACGGTACAATGTCCACCCTCTTTTAGGTGCATCCATGTTTACCTTTGGAGAAACATTTACTACCAAACGACAGCTCCCGCGCTTAACGCTTTCAAGAACACTGGAATTAACACATGGGGTCTTTGGGTTTTCAAAGAGTTATGAAAATTTCACACTTCAAAAGATGAGAAATATTGAGTGGTTACATTATTTCAGACTACTTACAGTCAACGTTTTCTGGTAGTACGTTATCTTTGCTCGAACAGGATAGGGCTTGTTACGGAAGTCCCTCTGACAGGATGCCAAAGCTTGTGTGGAACCATCACTAGGTGAGAAGACAATTCGCATAAAACTCTGCCTTATGATTTATCAAAACAAAAGAGTCAGTGCACAATAGCTTTTTCGTGTGGGAGTTTTACAAAAGCCATCCCACAGCCACACCAAGCTTTTCTGCAGCCTGGGATCAGCAGTGCTGGATGCTTTGCTCAGACACAATAGAGACAGAATGCAGCGATGGGGAAATCTGTCTGGTTCCAACATAGCCCCACAGCTGATTGATGAGAATCTGCACACCAGCCAGCAATGGGCACTCCCAGCCCAGAAACCAACGGTGTCCTGGGCTGCACCCAAAGCAGTGGGAGCAGCAGGGGAGGGAGGGGATTCTGCCCCTCTGCTCCACTCCGGGGAGACCCCACCTGGAGCCCTGGGTCCAGTTCTGGAGTCCCCAAAATAAGAAGGAACTGCTGGAGTGGGTCCAGAGGAGGCCATGGAGATGATCTGAGGGCTGGAGCCCCCCTGCTGTGAGGACAGGCTGGGAGAGTTGGGGTTGTTCAGCCTGGAGAACAGAAGGCTCCAAGGAGACCTTAGAGCAGCCTCTCAGTGCTGAAAGGGGCTCAGGGAAAGCTGGGGAGGGGCTTTTTACAAGGGCCTGGAGTAATGGGGCAAGAAGCAATGGCTTTAAACTGGAATGGGGAGATTCAGGTTAGACATGAGGAAGAAATTCTTCCCTGTAAGGGTGGGGAGGCCCTGGCCCAGGTCGCCCAGGGAAGCTGTGGCTGCCCCATCCCTGGAGGTGTTCAAGGCCAGGCTGGATGGGGCTTGGAGCCAGTGGGAGGTGTCCCTGCCCATGGCAGGGAGTGGAATTGGATGGGCTTTGAGGTCACTTCCAACCCAAACCACTCCATGATTCCTTGATTCTATCTGTGAGCTGAGATGCAAATAAGCTACAGTCGGGCCTGCATCAGCCAAATTAGACACCTCTTCCCAGAGAATCCAGAAACATGTCAGTTGTGCTGTTGACAGTCAAATGCAGAGGAAACAACAAAATTTCATATGAAAGAAACCTTCCTCAAAGTTTCATGCCACACTTCACCATTCAAAGCAAACATTCATTATTAACACTAAAAATAAACTCACTTCTGATGGTCATACAGGAGTTGCCCGTTGTTGCCAACAATGATTACTCCAGGATTGTTTTTCTAGAGAAAGGAACAAACAGACCAGTATCATCTCCAACAGCCTTTCTGCAACAAAGCCTCTGACGCCATTACATCCCAGGTATTTTTGTTCTTGTTCAATGACGAGAACAGTGTGGATATCACAGCGATGTTTTAGTTAGCACTCAGAGTCAAGACCTTTTCTGCTCTTCACAATCTGAGCAGGCTGGGGTGCACAAGGAGCTGGGAGAAGATAGAGCCAGGACAGCCGAGCCCACCCAAAGATATCTCGTACGGCCTCAAGCTCGACAATAGGTGCTGAGGGAAGAAGGAGGAAGACAGGATGTTCACAGTTACTGCATTTCTCTTCCCAAGTCATCGTTATCCGTGATGGAGCCCTGCCCTGGGAATGTGCAAACACCTGCCTGCCAATGGGAAGCAGTGAAGGAATCCCTTGGTTTGATTTCCTTAATAAACTCTGTTTATCTCAACCCACGAGTTCCCTCCCTTCTGATTCTCTCCCCCATCCATCAGGGAGGAACAAGTTGAGTGGTGTTGAGCTGGGGGTAACCCACAGCACAAAGGAACACAGTGTCATGAGAACAACAAAACAAGACTCAAGACCTCAAGTATCGCCCTCCTCAGTGCCCAGTGGTGGGGCAGGACAGTCCTTTGCCTTCCAAGAAGCACTATACCCAGACGAGCTGTTCTTTTCCACCCTCTCATGGATTTTGACAAGCACAGAGTAGCGCAGACAGCACCAGTGTTTTCACTTCCTGGTAATGAGGTCTGCTTAGCTTGAATGCTTCGACACCAGCTCAGTACCACGGGAACACTTTAGCATATCTTCTTGCTGTTTATTTCTAGCAAGGTTCATGTTAAAGCAGCTCAGAGCACACCTGCACGTCTTCTGCACAAACAGTTCCACCTCAAAACACTCATGAACGCAACCTAAGCGCGAGCCACCTCAGAACTCGAAGTGGGGAAAAACTTGTGTTTCTAGACTCCAAAAGGTCACAGGAAAGACGTTCCGTAAACTGTTGTGACATGTAGTTCAGTTCTTACAGTTTCAGGTATTCAACTCTATCAGATTTTTTAAAAACTCTTGTCACTACTTCTACAGAGAAGTAAAAAAAAAAAAAAAACAACAAAATAACCCTAAACTCTAGTAGAACCTACAGCCTAGAAGGGAAATAAAGGCCTTGTTTTTAAACAGGCAAGGTGGCTTCAGTTGGCAATACTAGCTGAGGGATTCTTCTGGACTGCTATGTACCTGACAGAAGAGCAGCTACAGCACCAAACACCTCCGAGTGCACCCAATGGAACAGCAACAAGAATTTCTCCACACCAGGACTTAAGAAAGTAACAGGCTGTCATTAAAAAAGCCCTACACACTCCAGTATTTAAGACACGTCAGACCAACACCGGCACGACAAAGACTTCTGCTTTGACCACAAGTGCCACATCATCACTTCCTAAAAAAAGGGTTTCATAGCGCAGTGACTGAGATTGTCACGGTCGGCGTCCCAGCACAAGTGAAGCTCTGGCAAGGAGCGCTGTCCATCGCTGGCGCACGGCACCCCCAGCCAGGCAAACCACGTCAGCACCTGCAGTCGTGTTGAACAATATAATATTCTAATTCTCTATCTCGTCTTTGAAGAGCAGAAACTTAAACATCACTTTCAGTTTTTCAACTTCTATGAATCAAGTTCGGTGCACAACAAAACCCATCTGTAGGAAAAAAGCTTCTACACCTATCAAAAGCACACCTAAACCCAACCCAAAGCAGCGCAGGAAAAGCAAAAGAGGCAAATGAAACCTATGATGTGTGGTTCAAGCTTCCCAGGATCATTCTGGGCTGGAAAACTGGTAATTCAAAACAGCAGTCTCCACCTGCCACAGACTTTCTGAGAACTACTCAAGGCAGACGCTGCGAGAAAAAGGGCAAGAGAGACAGAACTGTCTCCAGTGCTACACTTTGGTACCTCTTCCAAAGCACGTGTCTTCAGAAACATCAACACTGCACACTGTCCACAGCCATCCCAACTTTCAGCTTCTACTTACACGCACAGCACGTTCCCTCCAAATCCAACACATGAACCAACATTCAGCAAAGATTCCCAACGTGTTAAGCTGCAATTTTCACACTTAAAAAAATGCATGCAAAAGTCTGGCAAAAATCAATAAGGAAATGACACTAATATATCCCTTCAAAGTTAAGAAGGGAGAGTAGGAAAACAACATCCCATGTTTTTCCACAAGGATATGAACAAAACAGGGAGGAAATGAATTTATAATCTTTGTTACAGGAGTTTGCTCCCAACTCACCTTTCCATCATTGTCAAAGGAATCAAAGAAAATGCCGACACCGTTCCATTTATCAGCTGCCCCAAAGACAGGACCCTCCAAGCCTTGCTCTTCCGTGAACCAGATGGCCTAGAGCAGGAAGCGAGACCCATAAGTCACGATTCGCTATTTAAAGTGTTCCTATTTGTTTTCGATTACAGCAAACTCTTAATACCAGCCCATCGGCTCCAATGCGACCTCTTCCTGTAACGCGAAAGGTCACTTCGACTTCCCAGTATTCAAATATTGACTTGTTTTTCGTCCACACTGAACCTCTTTGGCTTTTCAAAGACGTCGTTATACGGATCTGATCCGCGCTTGGTATAGCATCTGGGAAGGAAAGGAACCAACAGCGACCACATCAACGAGCAAGTACTAATTACAATTAACAACTTCCCTAAATTCACAGCATCTTCTGGTCTCCTCAACTGGAAGGGCCGATTTCAAAATAACTTGGGAAGACTTAACCACCTGAGAGGGGAAGGAAAAAACCAACCCCCCCCTCCCTTTCCTTTCAACAGCTCAACTGCGGCTGTGACGTTGCCTCCCCTTTGGAACTACAATACCCAGCTTACACAGAATATTGGTCTTGCTGTCAAGACATTTATTAAATTAATTAAAATATTTAGGTTGAGCTTTCTGATGCGTCCCATGTGACTCTTTGCCAACCACAGTCCTGCTTTGCTTTTCAAAAACCAATCTTCAAATCTTCTGTTTGAAAGACTGTATTTAGAGAAATAATTTACTTTTTTAACCATATAATCACAAAACTCCCCTTTATTTAATAAAACCTCATCTAGTGACAGTTCCCTTCGTGTCACGTGTAGGAGTCAAAATTAACACTCATTAAGTTAACAACCTGTCAATAAATGAGAACCCAGCAGGAGTTACTGAAGAGAAACTTTATGTTAGGTAAATACTGACGTATTTTAAAGAGGTGGATGTGGGGCAGACCAGGGTGCCTCTTCCAGCACAGTGGGACCCTCAGCCCAGGCTGTGGGGAACAAAACCCGCACCTCCAGCCCCAATAAACCCGTGGCTGCCGAGGCACAGCTCCACCTCAGGCTCTTGCACCCCAAAAACCTGGCAGGAGCTCTCGGCCCAGGCTGAGGGCGAGCGACACACTAGCACCTCAACCCCATATCTCACCCCCCCTCTGCAAACCCCATGTCTCTCCACCCCTCAACCCCCATTCCTACCCAGGGCTCTCCCCTCACCCCCTCCCCCCCCCCCCGCAACCCCGGCTCCCCTCACCCACTGCCACCCCTGAACCACAAACCCCAGCTCCTTCACTCCCCCAGCCCACACCCCCAAACCCCAGGGCTCTCCTCTCACTCCTCCTCGCTCTCCCAGTCAGGCCCCCCCACACTCACTCTCCACACACCACACACCCCAAACCACAGCTCCTCTCGCCCTGCCCAGCCCCCCCACCCAGGGCTCTCTCCTCGTCCTCCCCTTGCCTCCCCAGGCATCCTTCTCCCCCTCCGCAACCCCCCAGCTTTCCTCGCCCCTCCCCCCAAGCCCACCCTTCGCCCCTCCCCCCAGGGCTCTCCTCTTGCCATACTCACCCCCCCCAGCCCAGGTGCCCCTGAGGGCTCTCCCCCTGCCAGTCTCATCCTGTCCTCGCCTCCCCCAGCCCAGCTCCTCCCCAAAGCTCTCTCCTCACCCCACACCTCGCCAGCCCCCCCTCCAGCGCTCTGTCCTCACCCCCCCGCCCCCCACTCCACCCCAGACCTTCCACTCGCCAGTCCAGCTCACACACCCCCACACTCCATCCCAGCCCCCCTCCCCCGCCTCCGGCTCCCCTCCGGCCGCCTCAAAGCTCGTCCCCCCGCACTCACTGCCCGTGTGTGCCCAGAAGGGCACGGTGCCGTCCGGCTGCACCAGGTGTGGCCCCTTGAAGCTGTACTTGTACTCGAAGCGTCGGTGCGGCGCGGTCCCCGCCTCGGCCTCGGCCCGGCCCAGGACCAGCAGGGCCAGCAGGGCCAGCGCCGCCAGCCTCGCGCGCTGCCCGCCCGCCGCCATCTTCCACCGCGCTGCGGGGCGCCCGGCGCGGCCAACAGGGCGGCACGCGATTGGCTGGCACTGGGGAAAGGGGCGGGGCGGGGGCGGGGCGATAGGCGGGGAGACGGACGGGCAGACTGACCAATGGACGAGGCGAAAGGGGGGGGAAGTTACCAATGGAGTGGGGAGGTGAGCGGGGCGATGGACGGGGAGAGTGAGCAATGGGTGATGTGGTGGGCGGGGCGATGGGCGGGGGGATGGGCTACGAGATGGACATACCGCGGAGGGGTGATAGGCAGGGAGATTGACCAGTGGGTGTGGCGACAGGCCTGACCATAGACCAATGGGGTGGGGAGGTGGGCGGGGCGATGGGTGGTGAGGTGGCCGAGCCGTGGGAGTGGTGATAGGCAGGGGAGAGTCACAAATGGGCGTGGCGATAGAGGACGGGATGAGCCAATGGGGTTCGCCCGTGGGCGGGGCCAATGCTGAGCAGCACCCCCATGTCACCCCTGGTAGAGCGCCCCTTTCCCGCCTCGTACCCGGAGGAGTCGATGGCCGGCTCTGCTCAATCCCTCCCCACCCCCTTTTGGGCCTGATACCCTTTCCTTTCCCCTCCCGAATCTGAATGGTCCGTTTGGGCGGGCTCTGAGCCCCGAGGGACTCACTGAGCAGAGGTTGAAGTCCTTTTTTCAAACACCACCCATCTGCTCCAGCGCGGGTGCAACAGGAACCCCCCATATCCCCTAGGAGAGGGGCTCAGTTACACAAAGGTTGAAGCAAATACGTTGGTTGGAGGGGCAAGAGAGCAAGATATTGCTGAGAGAAACTTGTGTTCACAGACCAGAGAAATCTGAATGACCTGAGCTGGAAGAGACCCACAGGGACCATCGAGTCCAGCTCCTGGCCCTGCGCAGGACAAGCCCGGTGCCCAAATACACAGAATGTCCTCAGGTGGAAGGGACACGCAAAGTCATTGAGCACAACTCCTGTTCCTGCGTTGGAAGGGATCCACCAGGATCACTGACTCCATCTCCTGTCCTTGCACGGGACAAGCCCACCCTTCAACCCATGTGTCTGAGGGCCTTGTCCAAAGGCTTCTGGAATATTTCCAGCCTTGGTGCTGAGACTGCTTCCCAGGGCAGCTGTTCCAGTGCTGCAACACCCTCTGAGGGAAGATCCTTTTCCTACTGAAACCTCCCCTGGCATCTCCCTGCCATTCTGTCGGGTCCTGTCATTTGTCACCAGTGAGAAGAACTCAGCACCTGCTCCTCCTCCTTCCCTTGTGAGGGAGCAGCAATGAGGTCCCCCCTCAGTCTCATTCAGGCTGAACAGACCAAGTGGCTTTACCCTCTCATCATTTGATTTCTCAGGTCTTCCATCCAGCTCTGTTCTAGGGTATTTCTAAATTAAGATTATATTTTGGGTTTTGAGAGTACACCTGTGGCAGATATCGAGGGAATACAGACTCTCTTCTTGAGAGACATGTAAAATTCAGCTGTTTTTCTGTTCTTTAAAATTCTAAATTATTTTTTACGGTAAAATCCTAGCCCGCTGGTGCTGCGGTGACTTCAGGAGGATAAAATGCGTCAGAGACCCGAGCAGAACAGCGGGAAGCCCTGGCCTGTCCACCTCCCACATTTGGCAGTAACCTTGGAGCTCACCATGCCAATAAAACAGCTGAACCACACTGGAAAACAAACAGGACCAGCCTTAACACAAATCTACATACCTGCTCACGTCAGCAGGTCTGAAATTCTGCCACTGGCGTAGAAGCCATATGTGATTTAAAAGAACCGCATAGCTTTATGATGTTATATTGTCTCAACTTCTAAGTAGGTAAAATAGAACATTATGCAGCTTATTTTACATATGAAGATCCTGCAGTTCACTTCCAGGCATCTGTAAACGCAGAATCATAGAATCATGGAATGGTTTGGATTGGAAGGGACCTCAAAGCCCATCCTGTCCCACCTGCTGCCATGGACAGGGACACCTCCCACCAGCCCAGGCTGTTCAAGACCCCATCCAACCTGGCCTTGAACATCAGAGATGGGGCAGCCACTGCTGCTCTGGGCAACCTGGGCCAGGGCCTCCCCACGCTCATTGTGAAGAATTTCTTTCTAATGTCCAATCCAAATCTCCCATCTTCCTGTTTAAAGCCATTCCCCCTCGGCCCATCACTACAAATCCTGGTAAAAAGTCCCTCTTCAGTCTTCCTGGATCCCCTTGAGGTATTTCTCCAGGCTGAACAACCCCAGTTCTCCCAGGCTGTCCTTGTACAGGAGGTGCTCCAGCCCTCGAATCATCTCCGTGGCCTCCTCTGGACCCGCTTCAACAGTTCCATCTCCTTCTTTTAAGTTGGGGATGCTGGATCAGGACCCAGGGCAGCAGGTGGGGTCTCCCTGGAGTGGAGCAGAGGGGCAGAATCCCCTCCCTCCCCTGCTGGCCATGATTCTTTGGATGCAGCCCAGGACACTGTTGTTTTCTGAGCTGGGGGTGCCCATTGCCAGCTCTTGTCCAGTTTCTCCTCTCCAGCACCCCAAGTCCTTCTTCTCAGGACTGATCTCGATCCTGTCATCCCCCATCTTGTATCAATACTGGGGGCTGCCCCAACCCAGGTGTAGGACCTTGGCCTTGGCCTTGTTGAACCTTACATGGTTCCCACAGCCCCACTTCTCCATTTACATTCTCTCCTAGATTAACCAGGGCAGTGCTCTCCATGATCCGTGGCTTGCACATCCTCCCTTGTGCTTTATTCACATCATTATGAGGTTCTTAAAACTCAGGATATGATATGATTATCAACTGGCAAAATGTAGTTCTTACCATTAATTACAGGATTAACCCACTTACTTTTAGATGGAAAGCTCCCAACAACTTTTCAACTTCAATACTTAGCAGCAACATAACAAATCACTATGGATCAGAGAATGCTTCCACGAGAATCCATGGAGTTTTGCTGTTGACTTGAAGCCAGCAGTGAACCATGGCTGCAGGTTTTACAAATCAGAAATACTCCATCACAGAATGATCACAGAATCCTTTAGGTTGGAAAAGACCCTTAAGACCATCAAGTTCAGTTAGGAACCCAACACTGCCCACCCCACCACTAAACCCTGTTCCTAAGCACCACATCCACATGGCTTTTAAATCTCTTCGGGGATGAGGACTCCAGCACTGCCCTGGGCAGCCTCTTCCAATGCTTCTCCACCCTTTCTGTGAAGGGCTTTTTCTGTAAAAAAAACAGTCCATGATTCTATGATTGCTGTAGGTGTTCAGGATCAGGTTGGATGGGGCTTGGAGCACCCTGATCCGGTAGGAGGTGTCCCTGTTTCTTATAATACTGCACAAATTTAAAGAGACAATGAATATCTTGACCCTTGTTATTATTTCCTTAGTTTCCCTGTCACAGCCATGAGGATTCTCCTTTGTTCCTCCCCTGTAGCTCAGAAATCTGTGTGTGTAGCACATTACTTAATTCCAATTACAATGTTAATTACAGAAGACAAGCAGTTACTGAATCTTGCACCATAATTAATCAACCTGATATTTACTTACTGCATTGTTCACACTGGGTTAAGTTGGGGCTGGACAAGCAGGGCAAGGAAAGTGAGTGACAGGAGCATTATGATGGCACACTGCCTCCCATTGGGAGAGTTCATCTTCCTCCTGAAAGAGACGCCTTCAGGGATCATGTAATTTGAATTCCCTCTGAATTTAGTGTCATCTTAGCTTGACCAGCTCTGGAAGAACATATTAACCTCCTCTTGTGATTTTCAGCAAAACCATTCTAATTTAGCAAGTAATTAAGGGTCACATGTAGGATAAAGAGCTAGATAAGCTTGGATTACGCACAGGAAGCTTTGTTGCCAAGGCGACGTGAGCAGAGGGGGTGTTAATACTGAGGTCAGGCAGTTAATGAACTGGGAACGGCGACTGGCTGCAAATATATCAGGAAACGAAAACTAACAATTGCATTACCATTTAATGAGAGAAAACAAATGCCTACAAAACCAGTTATCACCGAAAACGCCGGAGACAAAGGTTACGGCGGTGGGACCGTTCCTCTAAGTGAGGTCACCACAAGTCCAGAACAATGACACTTGACAAACCTTGGGGTTTTTAAGACTAGAATTGCTTCAGTCATCATTCTTCGTGGGTTTCGCGGCTTCTCAGTGTGAAGCTGTCAGTGTTTGTGTAAGCGGGTGCTGCCAACACATGCACTTCATGCTGGACAGTCGGCTCTTCCCCAAGGTGGTGCTGCTGGAGGTTGCTACCTGTGTGACGCTGTCAGAACGAGACCAGCCTCATGGATTGAGCACATGAAAAAAAACCAAGGCATGAGGCTTCCCAGAGCCCAGGGTGTAACACAGCCTCTCCTGGCACGGTTGGCTCTGGGAATGAATCTGGACATAATCAAAGCAATTCAAAACAGGATTTCTAGGGCGAAAAAACCCCATTGATTTATCAAAAGTGAGTATTTTTTAAGGTAATTTTTTTCAGCTGTAGTTTGGATGGTGGGAAGAATATTCGGGCTGATTTGACTAGAAGGCAAGAAGGTTGAGGGGTGATACATCATAGTCTGCACGTTCCTCAAGTTGCACAGCGAGAGGGAGGTGCTGATCTCCTCTCCCTGGTGGCGACAGACAAGCCACAAGGGAATGGAGTGGAGTTGAAGCTCCAGTTGGACATCAGGAAAGGTTCTTCGCAGATGGCGTGGCTGGTAATGGAACGGGCTCCCCAGGGAGCGGTCACGGCACCAAGCCAGACAGAGTCCTGGGAGCATCTGGGCGATGCTCTTAGTCATATGCTTTAGTTGTAGGTAGTTCTGCGAGGAGCAGGGGTTGGGCTTGATGATCCTTATGGGTCCCATCAACTTGAGATATTTTATGATTCTGTGATGCATCCTCTGTCTCGTATTTAGCTCATTTTCCACTTTACTCAGCTCTAAGGCTGCAGAGCGACAACATTCAGCCAGATCTTCCCTGGTTTTACTGAGTGTTTTAAAAATTGGACATCCTCACTTTCCTCTTTAGTGAGAGACCCCCTCCTAATGGCCCAGAATGGCTACATTTGAGCTGAATTTTATTGAAACAAACAATTAATCCATTCACATTTACCTGAAGCAGGGATGAGCTGAATGGATTTAAAACCACCTGCACCTATTAGAACATGAGAAACTGTCAAATTGAGACTCTCTTCAATCAAATTACCTGGAAGTGAACCATTAAAAATGTGGATGCATCCCTGGCTTTGAACTTTGGCTTCCTGAGCGCACCAGTTCTGGGGGAGCTGCTCCTGGCTGTGATGTGAGCTCAGCACAGCCTGAGCCGCCCCATTCTCTTGCTGCTACCTCTCTTCTACACGACAAATCCTCTTTGCTTGTCAGATGTCCAGCCTAGACACTGAGCCTCATCTCTGTTCTCTCAACTGTTTCAGCTCACCTCTGTTCTTCTGCTTGTTCGCTCTCTCCAGTCTTGTCTCTCCAGACAAGATGCAGGTGACAACAGGGATGTCAGGGCTCCCGACATAGAATCACAGAATGACCTGGGTTGGATGTGACCCACAAAGATCATCGAGTCTAACTCCTGTCCCTGCAGAGGACAACCCCAAACATTCACAACATGGGGCTGAGAGAGTTATCCAAATGCTTCTTGAATGCTGGCAGACTCGGTGCTGCCTGGGGAGCTGTTCCAGTGCTCCACCACACACTGGGTGGAGAACCCCTTCTTAATGTCCAGTCTGAACCTCCCCTGGCATCTTCCTGCCATTCTCTCAACTCCTATCATGGGTCACAGGAGAGCTCAGCACCTGTGTCACCTCCCTCCCTTGTGAGAAGAAAGCAAACAGCTCTGAGGTCCCCTCTCAGTCTCCTCCAGGCTGAACAAACCAAGTGACTTTAGCCTCTCCTCATACCCTTTCCCCTCCAGACCCTCCCCCAGCTTTGTGGCCTCCTCTGGACACTGTCCAGGAGTCTGATGCCCTTTTCATCCTGTGCTGTCCAAAACTGCACCCAGTGCTCGAGGTGGGCCCCCATCAGTGCAGAGCAGAGTGGGACAATCCCCTCCCTTGCACGGCTGGCGATGCCATGCTTGATCTACACAACATCACCGCGCTGAGTCACACACACTTCTCTGTGAGAAGATGCCCGTGCCCATCCCCAGCTGCCCTTGGCGAGCCACACTTGTACACCCTACCCCTACCCCTGTCCTGCTGAACCCTCTTGGCCCAAGGCTGAATTTCTGGTTGCATTGAAGCCCACATCTTCCACGTGCAGGTGATTCCCACTGACCTTGCCTGGGTCTCCCTTGTCTCTCTTCAGTTACGCTGAAAGCCACGAAGCCTTTTTCAGCCTATGGGACACCTGTTCCAGTGTTGGTTCCCGCAGCTGATGTCTCAGCATCCGGTGTCACCTAAAGGATGGAGAGATCTCTTAGGTCTTCTGGCACTGAGAAAAAGAGGCCGTGATCATTTCCCAACATTGCACCTTTATTCTTTGTTAGCCAGAGTCATCTTGGTGAGGATAACTGGACTGTGTCCATGTCCTGGGCTGCATCCAAAGAAGCAGTGACAGCAAGGCGAGGGAGGGGATTCTCCCCCTCTTGTGAGACCCCACCTGGAGCCCCGTGTCCAGTTCTGGAATCCGCAAACTAAGAAGGAGATGGAACTGCTGGAGTGGGTCCAGAGGAGGCCTCGGAGATGATCCGAGGGCTGGAGCAGCTCCTGTATAATGACAGGCTGAGAGAGCTGGGGTTATTCAGCCTGGAGAAGTACCTGAAGGGGGTCCAGGAAAACTGGAAAGGAACTTTTTACAAGGGCTTGTAGTGATGGGATGAGGGGGAACAGCTTTAAACTGGAAGGGAGAGACGTAGATTGGACATTAGGAAGGAATTCTTCATGATGAGGGTGAGGTTGCCCAGAGCAGTGGGGGCTGCCCCATCCCTGAAGGTGTTCAAGGCCAGGTTGGATGGGGCCTGAAGCACCCTGACCCAGTGGGAGGTGTCCCTGCCCATAGCAGGGGGGGTGGCACTGGATGGACTTTGAGGTCCCCCTTCCCACCCAAACCATTCCATGATTCTTTGATAACTGATCTGGCATGGCAGGAATGACATGCTTTTCTCCGAGACACTGCTCGTGTTTTCTAGAGCGCCAAGCCTGGCACCAGTGGTGCAGGCGCTATCCCAAAGTACCAGATCCCTGTGCTGCCCAGCGCGTTCCTCATTACCAGAACACCTGTTTCTTGCCAGTCATCACAAAGCAAAGGAGTGGGCTCTAAGAGCCCAATGCTGCATGGTTACACTGAGAAAGGCACATGCAAGAACTTCATGGGCTTGCGTGACACAGCCTCGACTCAAAGACTGGTGAATGTCAGAGTCCTTCCTGTCACCCCTTGTGCCTTTTCCCCTCATGTGAAGTCCATAAAGAGACTTTACTTCCTTCTGAAAGCGCTCACCTCTGCCGTTTGCTTTCTCTGGAGCCACCGTTGGTGGCCGCAGTGGTGGGCAAGCAGCCTCGATGCTCCTCACTTCCCACACAAGGTGCTGGGTCACCGTACTGAGCGTACACTGCCATCTGCTCCCTCTCACAGAGGGAGAGCTGCCAAATTCCCTGTGAGGTCATGGTGAGAGAATTACTGTCCCTCGATGGCAGGAGGCACTGGCTCAGGATCTGAGATGCCATGGCCTGCAAACAAGTTCGGGAGCCAGTCCCAGTAGTAATCAAAAGGTGCTTCTGCTCTAGCACTACTTACAAGAGTGATTTTGCCTTTGCCACGTGACATCGTGCAAATTGCAGCCACTGAGCTGCTCACCACTTCTGCAGGACAAGAGGAGGTGTCCAGTTCCAAACCCACTAGTGGGAGGAGGTGGTTGAAGGCACCTTTAGAATCATGGAATCATCTGGTTAGAGAAGACCTCTGAGATCATCGAGTCCAGCCATACCTGTCCCCTTACTAAACTCTGTCCCTCAGAAACTCATCCACCTGTCTTTTACACACCTCCAGGGATGGAGACTCCACCACCTCCCTGGGCAGCCTCTGCCAGGGCCCGACCACCCTTAAAGTGAAGAAATATTTCCTAATGTCCAGTCTGGACCTCCCCCAGCACAACTTGAGGCCATTTCCTCTCATCCTATTGCTGTCACTTGGGAGAAAAGACCAAGCAGTTCCACAGCTCGTGCCACATGGCTGTGGTAAACCATGACCTGAATGGCTGGGGAAAGGAAGGAAACCCAAGGAGCCACCTCCTGCGAGTGCTCTGTGAGAATGCAGCAGGTAGTGGTGATGGCAGCACGGGTCCCTGCGGGCACAACCTGCCTCGGAGAACACAGGAAGGTTTTCAAGGGCAGGGGCTACAAAGCAAACAAACAAAATAGATATTGGCTCAATTAGCCTTGAGGGATCCAAGCTTTTTTTCTCAGCTCTGCATCTTTTGGGACTTCGTAAAGTGAGCGGCTCTGCTTTGTTGCCTGGTTTGCAGATGGATGGCTCTAGGAACACGTTTAGAGGAATTAATTGTAACTTCCTTCACTGGGAAGCTTCTTTCTCCCAGGCAGCAAGAAATCTCTCTCCTTTTCATGACAACCAAAAGAAAAGTGAGTGACCCTGCACTGGAGTGAAAAGAATCCAGTTGGAATGTGAATAGGGGGACGAATTACCAAGCACAAACACACACTCAAGTGACCCAGCTGTTTGCAAACTGATTGGGTTTTCTAACAGGCAAAATAGGAGGGGGGAAAACAAAAGTGAGGAAAGGGGGAGCCCTGGCTGCTTATGCCTCTTCAATAGGCATAAATAGATCATCTGGGATGCTTTCCTGAGCTTCCTGAAGGTTTAATAGTCTCAACTCCACTTTCCTGTTTCAGTCCAATACGAAGCTGCTCGGCATTGAAGGATGCAGAGAATTGCCTGGCTTGACTGAGCCCGGGAGAGAGGACAAACCAGGAGAAGCAGAGGATGTCATCTGGCTGAACTTCTGCAAAGCCTTTGGCACAGTCCCCACCAACATCCTTGTCTCCTCAAGTGGAGGGACAGGTGTGTGGTGGGTGAGGAATCGGTTGGACGGTCACATTCAGAGAGCAGTGGTCAACGGCTCCATGTCCAGATGGAGCCCCATGACGAGTGGTGCCCTCAGGTCCGTACTGGGACCAGTGCTAGTTAATATCTTCATTAATGGTATTGACAGTGGGATCAAGGGTGCCCTCAGCAGGTTTGGGGCTGACACCGAGCTGAGTGGGGCAGTGGGCGCACCAGAAGGACAGGGCGGCATCCAGAGGGACCTGGACAGGCTGGAGACGTGGGGCTGTGGGAACCTCATGAGGTTCAACAAGGCCAAGGGCGAGGTCCTGCACCTGGGTTGGGGCAGCCCCCAGTATTGAAACAGGATGGGGGACGATGGGATTGGGAGCAGCCCTGAGAAGGAACTGGAGTGCTGGGGAGAAGAAGCTGGACACGAGCCGGCAACAGGCGCTCCCAGCCCAGAAACCAACAGTGTCGTGGGCTGCACCCAAAGCAGTGGGAGCATCAGGGGACGGAAGGGATTCTGCCCCTCTGCTCCACTCCGGGGAGACCCCACCTGGAGCCCTGGGTCCAGTTCTGGAATCCCCAACTTAAGAAGGAGATGGAACTGTTGAAGCGGGTCCAGAGGAGGCCATGGAGATGATCTGAGGGCTGGAGTAGCTCCTGGGGAGTTGGGATTATTCAGCCTGGAGAAGAAAAGTCTGTGGGGGTACCTCATAGCAGCCTTCCAGTACTGAAAGGGCTCCAGGAAAGCTGGGGAGGGGCTTTTTACAAGGGCCTGGAGTGATGGGAAGAGGGGGAATGTCTTTAAATTGGAAAGTGGGAGATTTGGATTGGACATGAGGAAGAAATTCTTCACAGTGAGGGTGGGGAGGTCCTGGCCCAGGTTGCCCAGGGAAGCTGTGGCTGCCCCACCCCTAGAGATGTTCAAGGCCAGGCTGGATGGGGCTTGAAGTCCCCTGATGCAGTAGGAGGTGTCCCTGCCCATGGAACTGGATGGGCTTTGAGGTCCCTTCCAACCCAACCCATTCCATGACTACTTTGAACCAGAGACCTGTCCAGCCAGTCTGTGAGGCCGTGGTTTTGCAGTGTGCAGCTTGCTGGGCAGAGCTGGCACCCACTGCTGCCACCTCAGTGTCCTCTGTCCATGGCCACACGGTTTCTGAACACCCCCAAGGGATGAGGACTCCACACATGCCCTGGGCAGCCTCTGCTGGAGCTTGATAAACCTTTCCATAAAGAAATTGTTCCCCATATCCAATCTAAACCTCCTCTGCTGCAATCTGAGGCCATTTCCTCTCATCTTGTCCCTTAGTTCCTTTGGAGAAGAGCCCAGGACCCACCTCAAACTCTCACAGCTTTTCCCCTACCTTTGGTTGCTTCTCTGCAAAATTTTGTGCACTACCAGGTGTGTTCGCATTTGGACAGGCTGGTTTGGGTTTGCGCTTTCTGAGGTTAGGTTTGGGGGTTTGGGGGTTGATTGTGATTGGGTTTAGGGTTTATGAGGTTGAGTTTGGGTTTTTTTAGGTTGGGTTGGGGGTTTTTGAGGTTGAGTTTGGGATTTTGAGGTTGGTTTTGGGATTTGAGGTTGAGTTTGGCTTTTTTGAGGTTGGGTTTGGCGTTTTTGTCGTTGGGTTCGAGGGGTTTTGAGGTTCAGTTTGAGCTATTTTTTTTGGTTGGGCTGTTTTTTTTCCCCCCGCTAAGCCCTCATTAACTCCACTCACGCTGTCTTACTCTGTTGGCCAGCGCTTAAGTAGTCCTTTTTATAAAAAAGCAACCAATTAGCACCTCATCAGCTCCAATTAGAGGAGACAAAAGCAGTGTAAAGATAACTCAATGAGAGGGGGTGGCACAACATCATGTAATCACTTAAGACAGCGGTGAGCATTCAGTGCGCTGGCTCTGCAGGCTCTATTCACCTTCTTTTTTCTTCTCTAGGGATGAATTTAAGACTTTTTTTCCCTTTCCTGGGAAGCCGGGCCTCCCAGGAGTCTCAGAGGCTTCTCATTCAGGGCTACCTGTTTACAGCTCACCGAACAGAAGGACCTAAACAATCCTATATTGTCCGCCCAGTGCTTCCTTAAACTTAGACCTCCACAATGGGGTGTTTTCAGCAGAATCAGTTAAAGGCTGGCTTTCTACTCATTAAGTGTTCTGCTTGTACTGTCTTCTAATTACATGGCAGGGCAACAATGTATTTTTTTTTTTCAATGGAGTTCTTTGGAGCAGTTAATTTGGTGCCTGTACTAAATGCCCCCAAAACATTAATTAGTGTGGAAGGAACCCTAATTTCCTCCGCTGGCTTTCCTCTCCATTTACTTCCCTTGTTTTCACATAGGCTTGGATGAGCCTCTATAATGAAATTACCTCATTAATGCCTTTCTTCTCGCAGAGTAACTCATTCAAGATCTCCCATTTAGGTTTAATTTAATGCTGTCAAAAGCAAAAGGTGCATTCATGGCTTTGATGAGTGCATTTTTTTCTCTCTCTAAAGAGTGGACAGATTTAAATTATTAAGATGGCAAGTAGTGAGTTATAATTGGAGACAAGCAGCACTTCAGTGAATATTAAATGCTTTCAAAGCCTGGCCTATGTGGTCTGCTGACTATTAACTGTGTCCAGTGAGTTATTCTGCGGGCTTTGAATTAACGGCACCTTAGCTACTGTGAAGCAAATTATGTTTAATTTTGTTTATAAAACCCAGTGAAGCTGCGTTTATCAACATGTAGCGGAGTTCAGTTTTCCCCATTATCCTGTGCTGACCTCATCGCTTGGTAAGCGCGGCAGAGCCCGGGGTCCCATCCTGCGCCGCCGTCGCGCAAAGCCTGGCTGCAAGGCTGCCCGATGTACAGACGATGGGATCTGAAGGAACTGCCGAGTTGTAAATATCGGCAAATAGAAACCACCGCAGCTGCGCTTGACTTTATTTGCCTGCAGAGTGCAGCGGCACCAGGTTTGTCTGTGGTTAATGGTGAACGCGCTGTTACAGACGGTTCAATACCAGCACTGAGCAAGTAGGACTGAACACCTCATCCTTGATGATGAATTCCCTCTTCTCCCTCTTTTCATTCCCACCTCGTGCGCAGAACATCAGAGCAACACGTAAGTCAGGAGGTTCAGGCAGCCTCTGGTCTGCTTGGCATGGGCAGGTTATGGTTTATTGAGTGGCTGCAATGCTACCAGTGCTCAAAAACCAGAGTCACTTAGAATCATGGAATCATGGAATGCGTTGGGTTGGAAGCGACCTCAAAGCCCATCCAATTCCACCACCTGCTATGGGCAGGGACAGCTCCCACTGGATCAGGGGGCTCCAAGCCCCATCCAACCTGGCCTGGAACACCTCCAGGGATGGGGCAGCCACCACTGCTCTGGGCAACCTGGGCCAGGGCCTCCCCATCCTCACTGTGAAGAATTTCTTCCTAATCTCTAACCTAAATCTTCCCCTTACCATTTAAAGCCATTCGCCCTCATCCCATCACTCCAGGCCCTTGGAAAAAGCCCCTCCCCAGCTTTCTTGGAGCCCCTTTCAGTACTGGGAGGCCGCTATGAGGTCTCCCCGCAGCCTTCTCTTCTCCAGGCTGAATAACCCCAGCTCTCCCAGACTGTCCTCACTGCAGAGCCGCCCCAGCCCTCGGATCATCTGCACATCCACGGGGACAGGACCTCTGGAGGGCTCTGTGTAACCCTCTGCTCGAAGCACGCACAGGCACATCACCTTGCCCACAGCCTTGTCCCGTTGTCCAGGGCCTTTAAGCTTTGAGCATCTTCGAAGATAGAGATCCCCAACCTCTCTGGGCCCTTGTTACACCTTCACTGTGATGCTTTGCTTACCTAATTATAAGAAAATTACTGTATTTTCAATGCAAGCTTTAAATATGATTAACTTGATATGATAGCATTTCATAAAATATTATAACTATTATAATTGTCACATTATATTTATTGTAATTTTTTATATCCTTGGCGCATATTATTGATGATACTTGTATACTATACAATTATTGTATGATTATTTTATTCTATTATTTAAATAATAGAATATAATTGTGTGCTTTTCAGAGTAGCTGGGACAGAGCAAGCTGGGACCTGAGATGTAAGAGTGCTCATCGCCTCTGCGCAGCAGAGTGTTAGGGTGTACAAAGCAGTTTTAGGCACAAAACCCGCAGGAGGTGGCTTCAGAGTGTTCAGGAACCACTTCTGACACAGCCTCACCTGTCCTGTCCACTGCCAGCGATCCCCAGCATGTGCCATTGCTCCGTGGGGCACCAAAGCCCTCATGAATTACTACGTAGCAGGGCCAGACTTTACAGATGGGGGCCAAGAGCTGGGCTGGCTGTGGCTTTGGCTTGGTTTGTAAGAAGATGCCATCCAGCCCTGTTTCTGGTGGCTTATGAAGAGCCAGCTAAGTCCATTAGCTACCCAGACACCAAGTGTTTCTCTGTGCCCGTGCCTGTGCTTCTCCCAACACCCAGCAGGGTCCTCCTGCAGGTCCCCACCTGAAGGACAAGCCCAAGCACGACAGCCAGTCCAGTTCCCTCCTTGTCTCCGGGAAGAACACACACTCCAAACCATCACATTGTCTTTCTAGAAGTGAAGGGAAGGAACGGTTCTTGCTGTCCACTTCTTTCCCTCTGAAACACAGCACAGTGCAGGAAAATTGTCAGGGAGAGCAGGCAAGGCCCTTGGAGGGGCTGCATTTGGTCTCTGCCCCAGGAAATGTCCCTGTGTTCTGTGCTTGTGTGGTTATTTAATAAAATAATATAGTATTGGGATCAGAGACAAGGAACTTCTCTCTCTGAGGTGAGTGTTCTTGCTGCTGAAGCTGAGCTCTCTGGGTGACTCCTGCTGATACGATGATCACAGGAGCCACCTAATGAGCTCAGCTTCTACTCCTCCTTCTCTGTGGACCACAGAGAGCAGCTAAGGAGCCTCCTCACCAATGGAGTGGTCGTGTGTGGGGAGCCCGGGGTAAAACTGAGCGGCTACAGACAGTGACACTGTGGAAAACTGAGCTGAACCTCAGCGCTGATGCCCAGCTTTATTTGCCACAGCCTGAAGACACCTTAGGATGCAGAGACAGAATCTCTGAGGGGTTCAGCGTGCTCCGCCACAGCTGCCCTTTGCTCCCACCTTCAGGGCATCAAACAGATTCAGGACCAGGCAATGAGCTGGGTTAAAAATAGTGCCCTGCACTGATTGATTCATTGATTGTGTGTTCCCTGTTGGAGTCCATTGCACTGTCCCCCAGCCCATCTGCTGGCCCTGCTGCACTGAAGGAAGCAGAAAGCAGCAGAGAACGGTGGGAAGTGCTGTGCATGTCTTGGCGGTGATGGCAGTGCTGGTCCCTCCTTAGACAGGAGGCAGTTTAAAAGAGCTTTAGGGACGGACACACAGCCGAGGAGCGCATCCTTGCCATCCATTCATCAAGGATTCTTGACACAAACTAAAGAACTAACTACCTGCAAATGAAGGGTTACCAGTCAGCGCTCTCCCTCTCCAGACAGAGCATTTGTGAGACCACAGTGTCAGAGTGCCCCCTTCTGCTCCCAGGAGACTCCCAGACCTGGAAGGGAATCACACACAGAGGAAAGGAAAGGCTTCACCACGCTGAAAGGTGACTTTGACTGTGGCAAAAGTTGGGTGGAAAAGGGGAGGGGGGAGAAGCTAAAAGGGTGAGTGGCAAAGCACCAGTACTGGAAGAATGAAGTCAAGAAAATCAAGAGACCGCTCCAATCTGCTCCGAACTGCTTGACCGCCTGGGCTGCTTGAACAGCTTGGCCGAGACCGCACCACACTTTTGATTCTGCCAAGGGAAGATTCACATGATATAATTGAGAATCATGGAATTGTTTGGGTTGGAAGGGACCTCAAAGCCCATACAGTTCCATGGGCAGGGACACCTCCCACTAATCAGAGGGCTCCAAGCCCCATCTAACCTGGCCTTGACCACCTCCAGGGATTGGGCAGCCACCACACCTCAGATCTCATCTCAATCTCCCCTCTTTCAGCTTCAAACCATTCCCTCTTGTCCTGTCCTTTTACTCCCTGACCAGAAGCCTCTCCCCAGCGTCCCTGTAGGCAGAGGATGAGGTGACTTAACCGAAATGCTGTCAGTCTTCAAAGCGGGTGCCATTATTTTGGATTAATAAACTTATGTGGAGCTTTTGTTTGCTTTCAGATTGGCTTGGACACATCATACTGGACTTTCGTTAAACTTTTTCAGTGTTTGTGAGCATTGCCCTTTACTTTGGTATCATGTTTGACTTCCACAGTTCTGGAATCCACATTCTTTTTCCATCTGCCTTTCAGTTCACAGGTCAGCCCTTGCGTTTTCTTTTTTTCTTTCCTGGCTTACACAGCTTTGGACAGAACAGCAGAGCTGTGGCCAGAACGGCAGCGCACAAACCTCACTTCTTCAAAAGGTCATTGAATCACGGAATGGGTTGAGTTGGAAGCGACCTCAAACATCATGGAGTCATGGAATAGGTTAGGTTGCAAGGGACCTTAAAGCCCGCCTAGTTCTATGGGCATGGAGGCCTCCCGCTGGATCCCATCCAACCTGGCTTTGAACACCTCCAGGGATCAAAGGATCATGGAATGGGTTGGAAGGGACTTTAAAGATCATGGAATAATGGAATGGTTTGGGCTGGAAGGGACCTCAAAGACCCTCTGGTTCCATCCTCCTGCCTTGGTCACGCACACCTCCCACTTGATCAGGGTGCTCCAAGCCCCATCCAACCTGTTCTGATGATGTTCAATACTAATTGATCGCCAAGGAAGGGCTGTGTTTGGGGCCTGGGTGCTTTATTAGAGCTCTTCTCTTCCCATGAAGCTCAGCTGGAGCTTGATGCTTCCCAGCAGGAATCTGCTCGGGATTTGGCCTTTGGACAAGTGAGTAAAGTCTCGAAGTGTTTGGATTCGTTGGGCAGGTGTTTCCTGACAGGAGTGACTGTCGGGTGTTGGCGCGTATTGGTGGGCACTGGCAGGCACTGGTAGGCACTGGCGGCCGCTGTGGCGCCATAGTTGCTCAAGCACAACTTCGCCCCCTCCCCTCCCCCTTGCAGCGCTCTGGGGGTTGAATGCAAAGAGGGCCGCGCGGGGCTGAGGCGGGGCGGCACTCGATTGGCTGAGGCGGGGGGGCGGGTGAGAAGCGGCACTAAACTGGCTTAGGGTGGAGATGAGGGGACGGACGCAAGGCGGCAGCGGGGGCGGGGGGGGGGGAGGGTGGCTGATGAGAAACAGCGTGGGATTGGTTGAAGGTGGTAGCGCGGATAAAAGAAGGCCTAGAGCTGTGGGCCGGGGGGGGTGGGTGGGGGTGGTGGTATCTGACGCCAGGCGGCCGCAGATTACCTCAGCACCCCTATGGGCGGAGTACATGAGAGGCGGCATCGGATTGGCTGAGGTAGGCGGGGCGGATGAAAGGTGGCACCGGACTGGCTCAGGGTGGACACGGGTGGGACGGACCCAAGGCCGTAGCTGAGGTAGACGGTGGGGAGGGGAGGATGAGAGACGGCATTAGATTGGCTGAGAGTCACGAGGCGGATAAAAAGCATCACTGGATTGGCTGAGGGTGCCGGCGGGCGGGACGGCCTCAAGGTCACGGCTGACGGTTGGGAGGGGATGAGAGACGGCATCGGATTGGCTGGAGGCGGCGGCTGCGGATAAGAGACGAGATCGGATTGGCTGAGAGCAGCGGAGGGCTGGACTGAGGCGAGGCAGCAGCGGGTTGGCTGAGCGCGGCAGGGCTGATGCAAGGCTACGGCGGGCGGGGCAGCGGGCGGGGCAGCGGGTAGGGCTGCTGAGAAGCGCCCGCGGATTGGCTGAGCATGGCGGGGCGGGGCAAAGGGCGGAAGCGTGGGGGCGGCTCTTCTGGCGGTGGCGGTGGTCATGGCGGCGGAGGTGCTGGGCAGGGCGGCGGGGCAAGGCCTGGGTGAGGCGGGGATGAAGTGCGAGCGCGGTTTGGGTGCTGGGGGTGAAAGACTACGTGAGCCGGCAACGGGTGCTCCCAGCCCAGAAACCCCCGGGTCTTGCGCTGCACCCAGAGCAGTGGAAGCAGAGGGGAGGGAGGGGATTCTGCCCCTCTGCTCTGGGGAGACCCCACCTGGAGCCCTGGGTCCAGTTCTGGAGTCCCCAACACAAGAAGGACCTGGAGCTGTTGGAGCGAGGCCGGAGGAGGCCACGGAGATGATCCTAGGGCGGGAGCATGTTCCGTACGAGGACAGGCTGGGAGACCTGCGCTTGTTCAGCCTGCAGAGAGAAGGCTGCGGGGAGACCTTAGAGCAGCTTCCAGTGCTGAAAGGGGCTCCAGGAAAGGTGGGGAGGGGCTCTGGATCAGGGAATGCAGGGATGGGATGAGGGGAATGGCTTTGAGCTGAAAGAGGGGAGATCTGAGGAAGAAATGTTCTTCTTTGAGGGTGAGGAGGCCCTGGCCCAGGCTGCCCAGAGCAGTGGTGGCTGCCCCATCCCTGGAGGTGTTCCAGGCCAGGTTGGATGGGGCTTGGAGCCCCCTGATCCAGTGGGAGGTGTCCCTGCCCAGGGCAGGGCGTGGGACTGGCTGGGCTTTGAGGTCTCTTCCAAACTAGGCCATGATATTCTGGGGGCCTTTGGGAGCCCTGGGGTCTGAGGTGCCGTTCTGCACCAGCTCTCCCTACCAGCAAGGTCACAGTGTGACCTCCCTGGGCACCTTGCAAGAGTGAGATAAGGTGCTGAAGGACATGTCATCTGCTGCAGTCAAAAACAAGACATCAAAAAGCCTTACAGAAGGTTTATTCTTGCTGATAACTCTGAAGATTTTACCTTCTTGCCTATCCCAGTTCTTCCAGGCTGTTTCCCTAGCTGGTAATTAGTCTCTCAGGTTAATTGCCTGTGTGTCCTGTGTTACAGAGGAGCTGTACGTCTCCGATCGGGAAGGCAGCGACTCTACCGGTGATGGGACGCAGAAGAAACCCTTCAAGACTGTCCTAAAGGTGAGCAGTGAATGGATCAACTCCCTGCACTCACCTCCAGTCCTGGGTTCAGTTTGGGCCCCTCACTCCAAGAAGGTCCTTGAGGGGCTGAAGCGCATCTGGAGAAGGGAAAGGGCTGGAGAACTAGGGCTGTGAGGGCCCTGGGGCTGTTGAGGGTGGACAAGAGGAGGCTGAGGGGAGACCTTATCCCTCCTGTCTGAAAGGAGGTTGTGGTGAGGTGGGTGCTGGGCTCTTCTCCAGAGAACTCTGGGGAGAGGTAGTGGTCTTGAAGTTGTTCCAGGGGAGGTTTACGTTCAGTATTAGGGAATAATTCTTCACCAAAAGAGTGGTGCAGCCCTGGCAGAGGCTGCCTGGGGCAGTGGTGGAGTCCCCATCCCTGGAGAGGTTCAGAAGCCGGGCAGATGAGGTGCTCGGGAATGGCTTAGTGCTGGACAAGTATGGCTGGACTCTATGATCTCAAAGGTCTTTTCCAACCAAACCATTCTGTGGTTCTAAATGTCCATTTTATACCTGTCCTGCAGCTCCAACGGGAAGCATCAGAGCTGGATACCTTCTCATGGATCGCTCCATTTCACTCAGCACCACTGACTCACATTTTTCTCTCCCTTTAGGCCTTGATGACAGCAGGAAAGGAACCATTTCCTACCATTTATGTGGATTCACAGAAGGAAAATGAGGTGCTGTAGCATTAGAGCTTCCCACTAGGAATTATCTTGACGTTCCTTTGTGTGAAGGAACCCAAGTGTGACCTCTTCTCTCTCCTCACGTCGGTTTAGAGATGGGCCATTATTTCCAAGTCACAGATGAAAAATGTGAAGAAGCTGTGGCACCGTGAACAAATGAAGAACGAAGCAAAGGAGAAGAAGGAGGTAGGCTGGTGTGGGGGCCAACCTGGAGGAAGGATCTTTCCTTTCTTTCCCCAAAACATCAGTATTGTCATTTCCAAAACAGCTTTGGTTGGTTCTTTGTGTTGTAGTTTTACATGTAGGTTGCTTCCAGCATCCCTTGTTTGGACTGGGACAAGGAAAAGGCTGGAACTGAGAGTCTGGAATAACTCCAGTCAGTTGCTTTTGGAGTTTCTGGAGAAATGGAAACGCCTCTGTGTGTTGTTTCTCGTCCTGGGAGGTTTAGGATCACATTAAGGGTGTGGGGATCTTACAAAGCCTGGATACAGCTGTTTAATACTTCATTTTCTTCCCATCAGGCAGAAGATCTTTTGAGAAGAGAGAAGAACCTGGAGGAAGCCAAGAAGATTGTCATCAAGAACGATCCCAGCCTTCCAGAGCCAAAATGTGTGAGTAAGAGCCCGTGTGGAGTTAGCAGAGTGCCATGTCCGTCTGGGCGTGTGTCAGATCCCATTGTAGAAACCGACCCAGAGCACATTCAGGAACTGTGTCAGAGCCATCCTTTCCAGGTCTTTTGGTGATGAACATACCCTGTATTTCCACCAGTGCCCATCTTCTGGTCTTAGGGCAGAGCTGTTGCGTGGTTTCACTTTTCCCTCAAGTCAAACACAAAGTGAGCTTCTGTGAAAGCTTTTCAAAGCGAGATCTTTAGTTCTGATGTGGTGAAGTCAGCCCTGTGCATAGAAAAGAGTCTGGGAGGGTCATGTCCTACACTCTGGTACTCAAAGCCACCACCTAAATGTTGGCTCCCTTCTCCATTTGATTACCTTTTTTCCTTTCCAGGTGAAGATTGATGCCCTGAAGGCTCACAGAGGGCAGCGAGTGAAGGTATTTGGCTGGATTCACAGATTGCGGAGGCAAGGTAAAGCCCAGGTGTTTAGAAGTCACTGAACCTGGGTGGGAGCTGGATGAACCCAGTGGCGTTCAAAACTGGGCACCTGCTCTTGACACTGTGACCCACATTACATGTATGCTTTGCTTTGTCACAACTGTCACTGCCACACTGCAAATTCTACGTGATGGATGAGCATACAGACACTCTGTAACTGAAATGTGCTGGGATTTTCAGTTTGGAGACCACTCCTGCAGGATTTCTTCACAAGTCTTGAGTTCTAAACTAATCTTGCAAACCCAGGAGCCGGCTCATATCCCGTTGTAGGAAATGGGCCTTGGGAGTCACAGAACCTCTTCTAAAAGCAGTTTAGCCAGTAATGGGTGTTCTCACCAGCCAAGGCGTCGAAACCTATGGCAGGGGAGGTTCTGATTCCAAGGAGTTTGTTCAAAGTATCCCTGAAGGACTTGGCCAAGTGGTTGTGGATCTGGATGCTATGGGGAGTTTCCAGCTGATGATCTTTGTAGTTAGATGTGTTTGCGGAGAGCTGGGTGACCACTTTATCTGTGTCAGGGGCTCCTTGCATGCTCTGGTGGTCCCTTGGGGCTGAGGGCCATCAGAAGTGTGGTGTCGCAGTGCAGTCCTGAGGCTGGAGTCGACGTTTTTCTTGATATCTGATGGAACTTGTTTTGCTTGTTGTGCAGCCCCTGGCTCTGCGAGGCTGCTATGACTCTGCTGGTGCTTCAGGCTTAACCTGGATCATCTTTGGGTTTAAAATGGAACGATGCGATCGCAGGCCCTGTGCAATGATCTGCACGTAAATCAATGCATTCTTTCCACATGGATCAGAGAACAAGGCGCAGGCTCACTGGGTTTTCCCTTCTTTTTCTTAACTAGGCAAAAACTTGATGTTTGTCGTTTTGAGGGACGGCACGGGTTTTCTTCAGTGTGTCCTGTCGGATGAACTGGTGAGCTGGGGTGATTTCATTCCATCCTTTCATGAAGTGTTCATACCTCATCCATTTGGCATGACTGGAAGGTCCCTACACCTATTGTTCATGTTCTCTTGCTCTTAAATCCTGTCTCCTGCCACCTGAGCTTTCTTGTCCATGTAAGACGAGGATATAAGACAGGAGATTCCGAAGTATCCGGTTGTCTCACCTCTGCTGTTGTCTCTCTCTCTCCCTGCAGTGTCAGTGTTACAACGGGCTGATTCTCTCCACAGAGAGCAGCGTCGCGGTGTACGGAACACTCAACCTGGTTCCCGAAGGCAAACAGGTATGGAGTGGTGTGTCTGGGTTCTCCCCCTCTCTAACAGCTGTTCTTTTTCGTGGTGGGAGAAGAAGCAGAGGTGGGAATAGTTATGAGATGGTTTTGGTGGGAATTTGGTTTAGAGGAAAAGAACAAACCCCCAGAGCTTCTGCTGAAATGACAGTGAAATGGGTGACTGGGCTTGACTTGAAGCCGTTCTCCACCCATGGAGATCTCAGATTATAACAGTGGAGAATTAGGTTAAATAACTGAACTTCCCTGACAAGGTTGGTTTTGTGAGGCTGATAACTCATGTTTAGCTCCCTGCTCTGACCAGGGTGGGTTTGTAGGCCCTTCCCCGTGTTCTGTTTGTCCCCAGCGCTTCGCAGCTTCACAAATGACGCCGTTTGATGTGACTTGTGCTGTAAAACTCAGTGTAGAGTGGTGGTTTGTGTCTCATGGCTGGGCAGCTGTGGTTTGGGGTCTCAAAACACGACAGTTCTTGTGCCTTGTGCCTCTCATTCCAGTCTGGATCTGCACATGGTCCTGTTTGGAGAATTTGGAGCCAGGAAAGCAGTAAGGTTTGCATTCAGTGGACAGATGTGTCTTGCTGGGCTGTGAGCTCACCTCTTCCTTTAGATTAGATGTTCAAAATGGTCATCAGCTCTTGCCGTGGGAGTTGTTTCTGTGCAGATTGGCCATCTTTGTCCTCTGCCTGGTTTTGGAGCTGCTGCGAACTTCTTTGAAGTTCGCCGTCTGGTGGGAGAATGTGGCTCAAACCGTACAAAGAGCAAAACACGTTTGATCTGGTGCTGCTGTCTCACGTCTGCGTTTGCCTCCAACTGAACTCCCTGTGGGTGGTGGTCTTGAGAAATATGGGAAGGCTCTTTGTGCCAGGAAGGGGTTGAAGCTGTAAGAGGGGAGATTGAGATGAGATCTTGGGGAGAAATGTTCCCCTGTGAGGGCGGGGAAGCCCTGACCCAGGTTGCCCAGAGCAGTGGTGGCTGCCCCATCCCTGGAGGTGCTCAAGGCCAAGTTGGATGGGGTTTGGAGCCCCCTGGTGCAGTGGGAGGTGTCCCTGGCTGTGGAAGTGGACAGGCTTTGAGATCCCTTCCAACCCATGGTGTGAATGTTGGGGTTGTCTTATGCAGGGCCAGGAGTTGGACTCAGTGATTCTTGTGGGTCCCTTCCAACCCAAACCATTCCACGATTCCATGACCCAAACCACTCCACGATGGAGAGTACTGTTGGCTCAGTTTGTCCTCAAGCATTCCATCACCCTGAAGGATTTCTTGGAATCTCCCTTGATGCTGCTTGAGGCATTCACCTGTTCTGTGGACACCTCCAAAGCGAGTCTGGCTCCATCTTCTCTGTGGGCTCCCATTAAAGAGTGGGAGGTACTGAGCACTCCCACCTGCTTAGTGTTCTGTTCTCCCAGCTGAAGGAAGCCAGTGCTGCTGCTTCTGGAAGCTTCCAGTTTTCCTCAATCCCATTCATGTTAAGTCTCCTGGTGGTTCCAGAAGGCGCTTCCCAGTGTGGTGTGGCTGAGCTACAAAGCCGTTTGTTTAAACTGGGTTCCCATCTCTGCCATGGTGCCAGGGGGTAACATCCAAGGGGCAAAACCTGATAGCCCCATTTCTCCTCGAACCAACAGGCTCCGGGAGGCCATGAGTTGAACTGTGATTACTGGGAGCTCATCGGCCTGGCCCCGGCAGGAGGAGCTGACAACCTCCTCAACGAGGATTCCGAGGTGGACGTGCAGCTCAACAACCGGCACATGATGATCCGAGGTGAGAATATGTCCAAGATCTTCAAGATGCGCTCCATGGTGGTGCAGGCCTTCAGGGACCATTTCTTTGCCAACGGATACTATGAAGTAAGTGTGTTTTCCTTCACTACTTGAATGTCTGGACTCCAAGGCTGTGTTTTTCCTGGGAAGGCTGTGTAGAATTTCTGATTGACCTGAACGTAATGACAGCCTTGTTCTTCAACAGGTCACACCACCGACCTTGGTCCAGACGCAGGTGGAAGGTGGCTCCACCCTGTTCAAGCTGGATTACTTTGGAGAAGAGGCCTACTTGACACAGTCATCCCAGCTCTACTTGGAGACCTGCCTCCCGGCACTGGGAGACGTGTTCTGCATCGCGCAGTCGTACAGAGCTGAGCAGTCCAGGACGCGCAGGCACTTGGCAGAGTATGGAGAGAGACTTCTTTGCTCTTTACGCAACGCTGAATTTCTAAGGCAGGGGCAGAGGCCGGCAGCTGGGTGACACAATGTGCAGAGAGCGAACACGAACATGGAAGGATGGGCAAAAGGCATTTGGGCAGGTGGCACTGTCCAATCCCATCCCCCTGCCATGGGCAGGGACACCTCCCACTGGATCAGGGGACCGCAAGCCCCATCCAACCTGGCCTTGAACCCCTCCAGGGATGGGGCAGCCACAGCCTCCCTGAGCAACCTGGGCCAGTGTCTCACCTCCCTCATGGTGAAAAATTCCTTCCTTGTGTCTAACCTAAATTTCCCCTTTCCAGTTTAAAGCCATTCCCCCTAAACCCATCACTACAAGCCCTTGTAAAAGGCCCCTCCCCAGCTTTCCTGGAGCCCCTTTCAGGACTGACAGGCTGCTATGAGGTCCCCCCGCAGTCTTTTCTCCAGCCTGAACAACTCCAACTCTCCCAGCTTGTCCTTGTACAGCAGGTGCTCCAGCACTTGGATCATCTCTGTGGCCTCCTTTGGACCTACTCCAACAGTTCCATCTCCTTCTTAAGTTGGGGATTCCAGAACTGGACCCAGGGCTCCAGGTGGGGTCTCCCCGGAGCGGAGCAGAGGGGCAGAATCCACTCCCTCCCGTGATGCTCCCACTGCTTTGGGTGCAGCCCAGGACACCGTTGGTTTCTGGGCTGGGAGCACCTGTTGTTGGCTCATGTCCAGCTTCTCCTCCCCAGCACCCCAGTTCCTTCTCTTCAGGGCTGTTCCCAATCCCATCGTCCCCCATCCTGTGCAGCT
This sequence comes from Neomorphus geoffroyi, assembly GCA_033558235.1. Classification (NCBI taxonomy): domain Eukaryota; kingdom Metazoa; phylum Chordata; class Aves; order Cuculiformes; family Neomorphidae; genus Neomorphus; species Neomorphus geoffroyi. The sequence goes on from JAUMJM010000025.1 coordinate 469,981, forward strand.
CCCTCTGGATGTCCACCCGTCCTTCTGGCATGCCCACTGCCCCACTCAGCTCGGTGTCCGCCCCAAGCTTGCGGAAGGAGCCCTTAATCCTGCTGTCAATACCATTAATAAAGATATTAACCAGCACTGGTCCCAGTATGGACCCGAGGGCACCATTCGTAACAGGGCTCCATTGGGACGTTGAGCTGCTCACAGCATGTTGATGTTGAGTGAAGGAAGATTTGGGCAAAACACAGCTGATTTGTTTTTAGGAAGGGTTATCTTTTTAGAAAATGCAGTTTTCTTCCTTCTTTATTTTCCTTACAGAGCAGAGTGGGAGAAATGAAAGAAGGGCGTTGGCTTGGGGGAGGTGGTGTGTGTGAGAACTGATAGCTAAAGGTTTGTTACCTGCACCTGGGTTTGTTGACGGAGTGACTTTGTGTTCCAGGTACACCCACATTGAAGCCGAATGTCCCTTTATAAGCTTTGAGGATCTTTTGGACCGTCTGGAGAACTTGGTGTGTGATGTAGTGGACCGAGTCTTGAAATCGCCTGCCTCCAGCTTGTTGTATGACCTGAACCCGGTAGGCAGCAGTGTGGAACTGCCGTGGGTAGCTGGAAAAATAGGATCTTGGGCCTTTCCTGATCAGCTGGGGAGGGCAGGGCATGCAGGAGCTGGAAAGAGGAGTGGGAACGCTTCCAAGTGGAAGTGCACTTGCTGATGAAGCAGAAGAGCAGTATTCTTTAAAAACACTCTTCTTTCAACAGTCTTTGTCTGCTCTTATAGGGCTTTAAGCCTCCCAGCCGCCCTTTCCGACGAATGAACTACGCAGAAGCCATTGAGTGGCTGAAGGAACATGATGTGAAGAAGGAGGATGGCACGTATTATGAGTTTGGGGAGGTGAGGCATCATCATCAAATAGTTTGGTTTGGAAGGGACCTCAAAGCCCATCCAGTTCTACCCCCTGCCATGGGCAGGGACCCCTTCCACTGGGACAGGGGGCTCCGAGCCCCATCCAACCTGGTCTTGAGCACCTCCAGGGATGGGGCAGCCACCACTGCTCTGGGCAACCTGGGCCAGGGCCTCCCCACCCTCACAGCAAAACATTTCTTCCCAAGATCTCATCTCAATCTCCTTTCAGCTTCAAAACCTTCCCCTCATCCTGTCCCTACATTCCCTGACCAAGAGCCCTCCCCAGCTTTCCTGGAGCCCCTTTCAGTACTGGGAGGCTGCTCTGAGGTCTCCCTGGAGTCTGAAAAATGAGGAAGGTTTGGATCACGATTGAACAGGATTATTTTTGTCCCCCTTATTCTAGAAACCCAGTTTCTCCTGTGTTTGATTTAAAAGTATAGGTACTTTAGGATAATTCTGTGGCCCAGCTGTCTTTGATGCAGACGCAAGTGGGTTTGATACTAGTAAAGCCTTCTTTAACCATAGGATATTCCGGAAGCGCCTGAGAGGCTGATGACAGATACCATCAATGAGCCCATCTTGCTGTGCCGATTCCCTGCTGAGATCAAGTCTTTCTACATGCAGCGCTGCCACGACGATTCCCAGCTCACTGAATCTGTATGTTGGTATTTCATGTGATGGCGTAGGGAAATCCTACCAGGTGGTGGTTTGGGGTCTGTTGGCATGGCTCTTTGAACCTATAGGAATAAATGTGTTTGTGGGTTTCTTTTCTTTGTTTCTTGGTTAGCCAAGAGTGTTAGAGATTAACTTGGAGAAGTTAACCTGGTTAGTCAGTATTCCATCTGTAAATTGGATCTGGAAGGAACCATCTGCCTTTAATTCACGTTAGGGGAGCACAGTTTGAAGTTAGGGCTGGTTTTCCAGCCATAGTGTGGCCTTGCGTTGTATTCCAGGTGGATGTGCTGATGCCCAACGTCGGTGAAATTGTCGGAGGCTCCATGCGTATCTGGGACAGCGAGGAGCTGCTCAAAGGCTACAAGCGAGAGGGCATTGATCCCACACCGTACTATTGGTACACTGATCAGGTCTGTAAAGCAGGTGAAACATTTGGCTTCATGGGGCTCCAGCTGGGAGAAAAGGAGGGTGTGGAAAAGGAACCATTAAGGCTTTCCTTTCCACTTTGCTTTTCCTCTTTTGGGCTGGGAATCATAGAATGATTTGAATTGGAAGGGACCTCAAAGTTCCAACGCCTCTGCCATGGACAGGGACACCTCCCAATGGGTCTGGGTGCTCCAAGGCCCATCCAGCCTGGCCTTGAGCACCTCCAGGGGGGCAAAGCTCAGGACAACTGAGCACAAATGAAAAGAGTGTGGTCAGTTTTCCTCATCCTGCAGAAAATCATCTTGGAAGGGCTGGGTTTTTCCTTTAGTGGTGGTATTGCTGCAATTATAGTTAATGCTGAAATGTTTAATCTCGCCTCTCTGATTTGAATTTCACAGAGAAAATACGGCACATGCCCCCATGGTGGATACGGTTTGGGACTGGAGCGGTTCCTGACCTGGATTCTGAACAGACACCACATCAGAGACGTCTGTCTCTACCCACGCTTCGTCCAGCGCTGCAAACCGTAGCCACTCCCAGTCATCAGCTCCTTGGAATCTGAGCCACCGACACTTGGGAAGGAATGAGACACTGCTTTACTACAGCCTCTTGGAGAACAACACTTACTGTAACGCAAATACTAATTTAGGGTGTGAAAAGGGGAAAAAACAATGCCCCTTTTTAAGGCAAAGTGCTCATTAACGGGAAGAAGCCTTAGGGAAAAAAAGTGTTAGGTGAGTTTATGCCTTCAAGCCAACAAAGATCCTGATTTAAAAACCAAGATATGCTTCTGCTTTTCATTGCTGGGACTTAGTGTGTTGGGCATCCATTTATTTAATTGGCTTTAATTTTAATTTGGTTTCTCCTTTGGTTTCATTTGGGGAAATGAGGAGTTGGAATCATAGAATCATGGAGTGGTTTGGGTAGGAAGGGACCTCAAAGCCCTTCCAGTTCCACAGGCAGGGACACCTCCCACTGGATCAGGGTGCCCTAAGCCCCATCCAGCCTGGCCTTGAGCACCTCCAGGGATGGGGCAGCCATGGAGTTCCAGCTCTTCCAGTCCCCAAGTTATTGACCTTGGAGAATGGTATGAGGAGACATCATCCAAATGGCTCATCAGAGGATGAGAATTGTAACGATTACATCACACACTGCACTTCCATAGCCCCTATGGGGTTTGGTGGCAGCTCCGTTAGCGTTTATCCAGTAGCAAGACATGTAGAATTGAGCATGGAATTCTGCTGCTGGAGACGTGAGTGGTTTGTTTCCCAGGTTATTTATTGGTTAGAAGTGGTGAGGTGGGCTTGGTCACTCTGTGCTGCTCCCTGCGGGTGAAGCGCTGTGGTGGGACCATGCTCTCCAGCCTGGAGTAGGGCAGGAGGGGCTGTGTTCTGGGAGCATTGTCCGTTACCTTCCTGAATATGGGGATATTTGTGGTGCTGCCAACGTTCTGACTTCCCATTTTAAACCAGAAATGACCAATTGGAGACCCAACATCACTGGTACCTTTGGAATATGATTGGATGTTGGCATTGATTCCCTCTGGATGAACTGTAGTTGAAGCAGTGCTTTCCCTGTTCCCATAGCAGAGCTGTTCCCTGTTTAGCTGGCTCAGTGTCCTTGTGCTGCTGCTGAGCAGATTCGCTGGCTGTAATCAAATTATCAGATAGTTAATTAATCCTATTTAATGTGTTGAGTCATGGGTATGCATTTAGTCATAAACACAGCCATTTATTTTACTGGAGAGAAAGAAAACCAGTAGGCACCTCGTTTGCTGTGACCTGATCTGGATTTGCCCTCCGTGGAATTACTGAGCTGTGCGATATCCATATGTTTGTAATGAATGACTGGCTTCTTCTCCCTGCATGTTCCGTGTATGAACTGGTTCCAGTCGCAACCAATAAATTATGGCAATATCAGCAAGACTGTGGTTCTTGGACTGGGAATATTCTTTCTTTCCTTTTCCCTTAGCGTCCTGGCATCGTACATCCTCATTAACTAACTTTAAAGCCATGGGTTTCTCTCATTTGGGTAGGGCAGCAAGACAGCCCAAGGAGAATCCATGAGAAATGTGGTGTGGAATAATTGGCAGCTCCAGTGGGAGTGGCTGGGACTGCCCGAAGTGAGGCCAGGTCTGCAAGCAAAGCTCACATCTGCTTCACTGACAGCTGGAAGAAGTGAGGTTCCCAAAGCTCCTAAACATCTGGATGTAAGGTTTGGGTGTTCGTTGAGGGCTGCTGTGTGACCCTTTGAGCAGAGGCAAGGTCACTCCAGCTCAGAACCTGAATATGTGATGGGCAAATTCACCTCAACCCAAAAACTGAAGGTTGCTACCCTTGGACATTTGGCTTTGTGTGATCCAGGGAAGCATCACGTGTTCGCCATTGGTTCCCATCCTTAAAGCGGGTGGCGCTGTGCTGCTCGGTGAAGGGTAAACGCCTCCCTCTCAAGGGAGCTGCGAGAGGAAGGGCGGAGGGCTTAATGGTGCTCGTGCAGGAGGCTGAATCAGATAAGGAGCTTAAAAGGTGACTGGGATGAAAGGTGCTGTTGAGTTGAGCTTTGTGGCGGCAGCTGGTGGAGCAGAGGCGATGCTGGGCAATCACCCTGCATGGGAGAGATTTCCCCCGGCAAAGGAAAAGCCTGTGCCAGACTACCAGGGGAGTGCCAGACTACCAGGGGAGTGAGGAGGAGTGACTGTGTAGGCAGCCCTGACACCTAACGGCTGTGGCAATGCTGCCTCAAACCCACCCCGCACTGTGTTAGAGCATCGGTGAAGTTCTGGTTGATCCTCACCACCGCTGGCACTTTGTATCCGTGGGCAATGCTGGTCAGATACTGGGGGAGGCAAAGCTGCTTGGTGGCCCCACCTGCTTGTCGGGACTCCACGGAGTCTGGCCTGGTCTGGTGGGAGGTGTCTCTGCCCATGACAGGATGGGCTTTAAGATCACTTCCAACCCAATCCATTCCATGATAGAGGCAGCAGTAGTCTTCTGGCTCCGTCATGGATTCTTGTGCAGCTTCCATCCCTTGCACATCATCATTGTTAATAAGAGCTCTCACAAAGGCACTGCTGCTGCTCAGAACACAAGAATTCATGGGTTTCTAGGGTAAATAAATCTGCAAAAGAGGAGAAACTGCACCCTGAGCTTGGGTTACGTCTCCTGTCATGCACTATTTTATGTCTATTGATGTTGAAAGTCATTTGACTCCTCTTTACAAGGACCTTTTGATGTTCCTTACCCGTGGTGTGGCACTGAGTGTCACAGAGAGCCCAGTGTCCTCCACAAACAGGGGCTTTACCTCTTTGCTCCCTCACTGGATTGCAACAGCCACCGCCCAATGGAGGGGCAAGAGCTGTGGTGTGGCCACAAAGCAGGCCAGTGCCTCCCTGTCCACCTCCTCCAGCTGGAGAAGCACAACCTGTGCCATGACAATGAGCATAAATCCAGGTCCTCAGCTCTGCATCCAGCTGGGAATGCTGTTCCACCATGAGAAGGAAATCTCCTTGTAAATGATGAACACTGCAAACAATGGTCCCTGTCCACTAAACCATGTCCCAAAGTGCAAAATCAACATGTTTTTTGAACCCCTCCAGGGATGGTGACTCCACCACCTCCATGGGCAGCCTCTCCCAGTGTTCATCAACCCTTTTTGTGAAGGAATATTTCCCAATATCCAACCTAAGCTTTCAAGAATGCTGACTCCACCACCTCCCTGAGCAGCTTCTCCCAGTGCAAACCTTTCAGTGAAGGAGTATTTCCGAATATCCAATCTAAACTTCCAGAACAGGGACTCCACTGCTTCCAAGGATAGAGTCTGCCTGTACTCAACAACCCTTTCCAAACACACCACTAAACCCTGTGCAAAGCCCCTCCAGGACTCGTGACTCCACCACCTCGCTGAGCATCCTGTCCAAGTGCTCCACAACTCTTTCCATGAAGGAATATTTTCCAACATCCAATCCAGACCTCCAGGGTTGGGGATTCCACCACCTCCCTGTCCTCATCAACCCTTTCCCTGAAGGAATATTTCCCAATACTTAAGCCAAACCTCCAGGGCTTGGGGACTCCATTACTTCCCTCAGCAACCTCTTCCAGTGCTCCGCAGCCCTTTCCATGAAGGAATATTTCTTAATATCCAATCCAAGCCTCCAGGAATGGTGACTCCACCACCTCCCTGACCTCATCAACCCTTTTTGTGAAGGAATATTTCCTCAATACCCAATCCGAACCTCCAGGGTTGGGGACTCCACCACCTCCCAGTGCTCCACAACCCTTTTTTTTTTTTTGTGAAGGAGTTTTCCTTCCTTTGGGAGAAGACACCACCACCCAAAACTCCTCTGGGGGAGACAGACATTTCCACTTTTTAATATTTATATTGGACTGAAGGGGGAAAAATGAACACAAGGGGGGGAGCACGGCTTCTGCCCCGTAGTCATCGTCACCTCCCTCCGGCACCGCCCCGGGGGCAGCGGGGGCGGTGCCGGAGGGAGGTGACGATGACGGCGGGGGCGGAGGCGAAGGCGAGAGGGGCGGTGGAGAAGCTGCCTCAGAGCACGCTCAGCACTGAGGGAATGCAGGCAGCCGCGGCCAAGATGGCGCCCGCTGGGCGCCTGCGTGAGTGAAAGCGGCGCCGAGCGCGGGAAGCGGAGCTTTAATGGCGGCGGGGGGTGTGGGGAAGCTGTACCTCCTTACACAACAGGGCTTGCATAATGCGCCTCCTCTGAGGGAGTTTCTGGCAGGGATTAGGGCTTTGGTGCTGTCAGGTTGCCTTTTTCACTGTTTTTCCACTGTTTGCTTTGCTTTTTCATGCTTTTTCTGCTCACAGGGGTTCGTGGCAAATGAGGGGCTTGCCCTTTGCCACAAGGGTTTAGGGTAAAAATCCTCCGTGTGCAGCAAATTCAAGCTCGCGCTGTGGTTTCAGAGTCCCTCTGAGGTTTCACAGTCGCCTTTCAGTGCTCTCTCGCCTCCCTGTGGTTTAAAATTCCCAGTGCTTTCTCGGAAAAGATGATGGGATGGTTTGGGTGGGAAGGGACCGTAAAGATTATAGAAACATGGGATGGTTTGGCTAAGAAGGGACCTTAAAGATCATGGAGTCGTGGAATAATTTGGGTTGGAAGGGATCTTAAAGCTCACCCCGTTCCAGCCCCCTGCCATTGGCAGGGACACCTCCCTCTAGACTGGGCTAGAAGGAAGCTTAAAGATCATTTGGGGGGAGTTTCTGAGCAGAATTAGCACTTTGCTGCTGTCAGATTCCCTTTTTCACGTCCCACTGCTTGGTTTGCTTTTTCTTGTTGTTTCTGCTCACAGGGGGTTCATCTCAAATGAGTTGCTTGCCCTTTGCCACACAGGGTTTGGGTAAAAATCCTCCTTGTGCAGCAAATTAAGCTTCGCTCTGAGGTTCCAGAGTCTCCTTTCAGTGCTCACTCACCTCTCTCTGGTTTAACATCTGAGTGCTTTCTTGGGAAAGATCATGGGATGGTTTGGGTTGGAAGGGACCTTAAAGATCATGGAGTCGTGGAATGGTTTGAGCTGGAAGAGACTGTACAGGTAATGGAGTCATGGAATGGTTTGGGTTGGAATGGGTTTTTGGCTGCAAGAGGGGAGACTGAGATGAGATCTTAGGGAGAAATGTTTTCCTGTGAGGGTGGGGACTCCCTGGCTGAGGTTGCCCAGAGAAGTGGTGGCTGCCCCATCCGTGGAGGTGTTCAAGGCCAGATTGGATGGGGCTTGGATCAACCTGAGCCAGCTGTACCTGTCCGTGGAACTGGATGGGTTTTCAAGTCCCATTTAATGATTCTATGTGCTTCATGGTGCAGGCAGAAACGTGCCCAAACATCACCATATATGAAATGTGGAAGGATCAATGCTGCCACTGAAACTTCTGATTTTGTTATTCTATGTAATTAACAGTGTCAGTGCTTCAAAAGTAACAACCTAGGGACTGGAAGAATGTAACTTATAGAATCATGGATTGGTCTGGGTTGGAAGGGACCTCAAAGCCCATCCGGTTCCATGGACAGGGACACCTCCTGCTGGATCAGGGTGCTCATAGCCTCGTTCAACCTGGCCTTGAACACCTCAAGGGTAGTGTCCTTCAGGCATCAGCAATGCTTGAATTTATTTAGTTTGCAGCCTTCTCTCTCCCTGCAGACACTGGAATCCACAGCCACACACTTAATCCTGAGTGAGACGCCAGATTTGTGTGGTGCTTCTTACTGTCATTGATTTCAGCAGGTTTTGAGTGCATTTGGAGCTTGCTCAGGATGTCATTAGGGACCTGTGAACCATCGAATGCTCCTCTCAGCTGGGCTGCACAGGAGGGCTGAGCTGTTGGGGCTCAGTAGCTGCTGGAGCGCCCACGGTCTGAAAGTGTCACTTGTGCCGAACAATTGTTGGATGCGGAATTGAGCAATTTTATATTTCATCTCGGGCAATGCACATTATTGTTGTGCTATAAAAATATCATGTAATGACTCTGAACTCCTGAGGAAAACACGGAGGGCTTTTGTAAGAAGGGGAGTGTAACCAGCATGTGGGAAGGAAAGTGTCTTGGGCTTTGATTGCTGCTGAAATGCAAGAATAATAGAAGTCACCTGACTGGGGGGTGAGAATGGAGGCTGCCCACGTTGCTGGCTCAACGCATTCTGGAGTGGCTGTGACACAGGGTCATGCTGAGAAGCTGCATGCTGAGGGCTCCACCTGGAGACCCTGAATTGATCAGTGTTGAACCCATGTGGTGGAGGGGGTGCAGGAATGCTATGCTTGTCTGGGGTGACCTGGGTATGTCTGCGTCAAGAGTTCTGTAGCGTGGCACAGAATCAAGGAATGGTTTGAGTTGGAAAGGACCTCCAAGCCCATCCAGTCCCACCCCCTGCCATGGGCAGGGACACCTCCCACTGGGTCAGGGGCTCCAAGCCCCATCCAACCTGGCCTTCAACACCTCCAGGGATGGGGCAGCCACCACTTCCCTGGGCAACCTGGGCCAGGGCCTCCCCACCCTCACTGTGAAGAATTCCTTCCTCGTGTTTAACCTAAATCTGCCCCTTGCAGTTTAAAGCCATTTCCCCTTGTCCCATCACTCCAGGACCTTGGAAAAAGCCCCTCCCAGCTTTCCTGGAGCCCCTTCAGGTACTGAGAGGCCGCTATGAGGTTCCCCAAGAGCCTTCTCTTCTCCAGGCTGAATAGCCCCAACTTTCTCAGCCTGTCCTCACAAGAAAGGTGCTCCAGCCCTCGGATCATCTTTGTGGTCCTTGGTGTACCAAGAAAGAAAGGCAGAAGCTTGCAATTCTATAACTTTCTTTGCTTCCAGGAGCTTAGGCGAGAGGGCTCCAAGTGTCACTACACTACCAAGTGTCTTCATGTCGCTGTGGAGGCCTTAGTGCCTATCTGGTGGTGTGGCCCCTCAGCCTGCTGCGAGCTTATCGATGTGCTCTTATCTTCCTTGCAGTGGTGAGAATCGGCAGCCAGATGAGGGTCCCGGTGCGATGGAGAGCCCAGGCGACGGCAGCTGCAGTGAGTGAGAGCACGAGACCTCAGGTCCAGCCACTAGCACGGTAAGCTGGTGGAGAGGGCAGCTGGGTGTGCCCTGCTGTCTCCTGCTGATACTGTATCCTGTATGAGTCACATCTCAAAGCTGGTGATGGAGTAAAAAGTGGTGGTCACGCAGCTTGGTCTTGGGGTTTGTTTGTGGGTGATTGCTTTTATCTGTGTGGGTGCACGCACTGAGCCTCTTGCTTTCATAATTCCGTGGGGCATGAAGTTCTTGCTTGTGATCTGCAAGGGAGGCAGCGCCCATGGGACAGTGAGCTCAACATCCTTGTCTCTCAAGTGGAGGGACAGGGGTATGGTGGGAGGACCGGTCAGTGGGTGAGGAATCAGTTGGACGGTCACATTCAGAGAGCAGTGGTCAACGGCTCCGTGTCCAGATGGAGCCCCATGACGAGTGATGCCCTCAGGTCCGTACTGGGACCAGTGCTAGTTAATATCTTCATTAATGGTATTGACAATGGGATCGAGGGTGCCCTCAGCAGGTTTGGGGCTGACACCGAGCTGAGTGGGGCAGTGGGCGCACCAGAAGGACAGGGCGGCATCCAGAGGGACCTGGACAGGCTGGAGACGTGGGGCTGTGGGAACCTCATGAGGTTCAACAAGGCCAAGGGCGAGGTCCTGCACCTGGGTTGGGGCAGCCCCCAGTATTGAAACAGGATGGGGGACGATGGGATTGGGAGCAGCCCTGAGAAGGAACTGGAGTGCTGGGGAGAAGAAGCTGGACACGAGCCGGCAACAGGCGCTCCCAGCCCAGAAACCAACAGTGTCATGGGCTGCACCCAAAGCAGTGGGAGCATCAGGAGACGGAAGGGATTCTGCCCCTCGGCTCCAGTCTGGGGAGACCCCACCTGGAGCCCTGGGTCCAGTTCTGGAATCCCCAACTTAAGAAGGAGATGGAACTGTTGGAGCGGGTCCAGAGGAGGCCATGGAGATGATCCGAGAGCTGGAGCCCCTCTGCTGTGAGGACAGGCTGGAAGAGTTGGGGGGGTTGTTCAACCTGGAGAAGAGAAGGCTGCGGGGGAACCTCATAGCGGCCTCCCAGTACTGAAAGGGGCTCCAGGAAAGCTGGGGAGAGACCTGGAGTGATGGGACGAGGGAGACTGGCTTTAAACTGGAAGGGGCAGATTTAGGTTAGACATGAGGAAGGAATTCTTCAAGTGAGGGTGGGGAGGCCGTGGCCCAGGTTGCCCAGAGCAGTGGTGGCTGCCCCGTCCCTGGAGGTGTTGAAGGCCAGGTTGGATGGGGCTTGGAGCCCCTTGACTCAGTGGGAGGTGTCCCTGCCCATGGCAGAGTTGGGACTGGATGGGCTTTGAGGTCCCTTCCAACCCAAGCCATTCTGTGAATCTGTGATTTGTCTCGAATAATAAAGACAAGGAACATCGTGGGTTCGTCATCTGTTTTCCCTGCTCAGTTTGTTTGGAATCTGCAGCTGGTGTTCAGCTGAGAGAGTTATTTAGACCCTGTTTTCTAACCTCTGTGGCAGCCTTCAGCTGTGAAAGAGTTGGCTCAGTACATTTCCAGTTAAAGTCTGTGAGAAAAGCGATTGCTTATTTACAGTAAGGACAGGTCATGTAAAAACTTTTTTTCTGGCTCTTCATGTGGTTCGTGGTTTTATGTAAGCAGCTTGAGCTAAATAGAATGCTGCTTCTGCAGAAGGCAAGTGCAGGAGGGTAAGCTGGCTGTTTTGTAATAATGATGATAATAATAATGATGATGATGATAATAATAATAATAGGTCACTAGGATTTGAAATCTCTTTTGCTTCCATAGGAAACCGAAAACGGGAATCTTGATGTTGAACATGGGAGGTCCCGAACGGCTCGATGATGTCCATGATTTCTTACTTCGTCTCTTCCTGGACAGAGATCTCATGACGCTTCCGGCTCAAAAGTGAGGAACTGCTGTGCAGTCAGTGTTGGGTGTTTCTGATATGCTCAAATGTTCAACTTCCATTTCAAAAGTCCTGGAATGGTTTGGGTGGGAAGGGACCTCAAAGCCCAGCCAGTTCTATGGGCAGGGACACCTCCCACTCGATCAGGGTGCTCCAAGCCCCATCAAAAAAACACTGTTTGTATCAGCATTTCTTAAAATGTTTTCATTTTGGGAGCGGTCACTGCAAGATACAGTGTCATAGTTCCCTAGCATGGCCAAAATCCTTCATTTTAACTGCCAACCCTGGTGTCCTGTCACCCAGTGAGCTTGGGAAGAGTGGTGGGATGTAACACTCAACAAGCCCTCAGTGCTGGTTTGCTCATTGCCACAGAAAACCAGCTGCAGCAGAGGTCTGGAGGGCGGGGTGGTGATGTGCGTCATGTTTTTTGACACATGCACCTATTGAATGCTTCAGTAAATTAGGCCCGTTCATCGCCAAGCGCCGCACACCGAAAATCCAGGAGCAATACAGCAGGATTGGGGGTGGCTCGCCCATCAAGAAGTGGACGGCGGTGCAGGGAGAAGGCATGGTGAAGCTGCTGGACAGCATGTCTCCTCGCACCGGTACCTCTTCTGTGCTTCTTAAACCTTTCCTTTGCTTCATGCGTTCACATTTGCTTCTTTGTTTTCATGACTAGTGCGAACAGCTTTCTCGGTCCTGCTAGGAAACCATTGCAAACATATTGCACAGGTTTTGTTCCTCAAAACCTGAGCATAAGCAACAAAATCATGGGGTTCCCACACATGGAAATGTATTTCTGTGCTGTGGTTGCTTCTGGGGCTGCACTGGAGAACGGCTTTGATGTTGGAGGTGCTCTTGGTGCTCACTCAGCCAGCAGTAACTCCGCGTAGCACCAGGGGCCAGCTGGTTACCCCGCTTCTCAGATGGACCCGGTATGTGTTGTGCTCTGTCTGTGCCTAAAACCTGCCCTGGGTGAGCCCACCCCTAGATGTTTTTTGGCATGTTTTGTCTTCTGTAACTTCAGACCCTTGGGAAATTGGGCAGGTGGCCTGAACTGGTGGCTTCTTCTCCCTCTTCCCACAAGGCAGAATAGAACTTGGGGCGAGAGCAATGCAGATTGTCCTACGGTTGTTACCAAAGGTGGGGATCACCCTTTAATGTTATCAAGGATGAGGGTCACCCTCTGTCATTATCAAAGTTGGGGATCACCCTCTAACATTATCAAAGACGAGGGTCACCCTCTAATGGTGCCATTATCCTTTAATTATGAGGAGGTATTAAGATGGCCATGGCAGACAAAGTATCTTGCTTCTGGGTGGCTAAATCCATATCCCAAACTGAAGAAGGAGATGGAAATGTTGGAGCTGGTTCAGAGGAGGCCACGGAGATGATCCAACGGCTGGGGCAGCTCTGCTGTGAGGACAGGCTGGGAGAGCTGGGGTTGTTCAGCCTGGAGAGAGAAGGCTGCGAGGGGACCTCATAGCAGCCTCCCAGTACTGAAAGGAGCTCCAGGAAAGCTGGGGAGGGGCTTTTTCCAAGGGCCTGGAGTGATGGGGCAAGCTGGAATGGCTTTAAACTGGAAGGGGGGTATTCAGGTTAGACATCGGGAAGGTATTCTTCACCATGAGGGTTGGGAGACCCTGGCCCAGGTTGCGCAGAGCAGTGGTGGCTGCCCCATCCCTGCAGGTGTTGAAGGCCAGGTTGGATGGGGCTTGGAGCCCCCTGACCCAGTGGGAGGTGTCTCTGCCCATGGCAGGGGGTGGGACTGGATGCGCTCTGAGGTCCCTTTCCACCCAACCCATTCCATGATTCCATGATTCCAACCATGCCTGTCGATACAGGCTTTCCTGGTGGCTCGCGATCTGCACGCTGGCACTGTTGAGTTTCACAGATGAGGGGAATCTCTGGCTGGAAAACCTTCTCACAGCTCCTTGGAGCTTGTTGTCATCTGTCTGCTCGCAGGAACCAGGGTGACAGCATTCCCTGCTCCTGCTGCTTCCTGTCCTGCTCAGGGCCGGCTGATGCAGAACAGCTTAGGACACCTTGGTGCCGTGAAGCCTTTGTGTTTGCGTTTGCTGCGTGGCCTGAGCCTACAGAGTTGATGTCTGCGTGGCGGGGTGATGGTTCTCCAAAGCACCGGTGCCTTTTGCTCCTCTAAGAGGTACACTCACTGCTTGGCTTGTGATAGTTGGGATCTGTAGCTGTGAGTAACGGATAAAAGAACCTGCAGCATCCAGGCAGGGTTTCACGACCGACGAGGACATCGGCTGTGAGACAGACAAGGCTTGGAGCCAGGCTTCACAGAACTAGGCTCAGATAGCAGTGAACCCCACCCGAGCCGAAGTGGGAGATAAGGCTAACGGTTCGCCTTGCCTGGAAGGAGATGCTGGCTTGGCTCCTTCCTCCTTGATAAGAGAACGTGAAAGGTGAATGTGGCCTCCTTCCACATCACTCAGTGACCTGAGTTGAATGGGACCCACAGGGGTTATTGAGTCCAACTCCTGTTCCTGCACAGGACACCACAACACTCACCGTGATACTGAGGGTGTTGGCCAAAGGCTTCTGGAATGCTGGTAGATTCGATGCCATGACTGCTTCCCTGGGGAGCTGTTCCAGTGCTCCACCACCCGCTGGGTGGAGAACCCTGAACCTCCCCTGGCATCTTCCTGCCATTTCCTCGACTCCTATCATGGGTCACAGGAGAGCTCAGCACCTGTGTCACCTCCCTCCCTTGTGAGAAGGCAGCAAACAGCTATGGAGTCCCCTCAGTCTCCTCCAGGCTGAATCTCTCTCACCATCGTTGCCACGTGGCAAGGAGCATGGCTGACCCTGCGCCGAGTGCCCTGGTGCTGCTGCTGGGATGGGAGAGGGGTGCAGGTGCAACTGTGGTCGCTGGTGTGATGTTAATGCGCTGTGTTTCAGCCATGTTTGGTCTCTCTCTCCTAAAACCTCTACCACAAGGTGTTCTTAGACCAGTTCATGTCATAATTCGCACCAGTTTAGCTGGACTGCTTTGGTTACTTGGCTTTGACTTCATTTTGCTTTGTTGCTCAGTTTGCAGCTCTGATGTCTTAGCAGACTGTTTGTCCTCTGCTGCTTCCTGAATCACAGAGTCATGGAATGGTTTGGGCTGGAAGGGACCTTAAAGGTCACAGAATCCTGGAATGGTTTGGATCAGAAGGGATCTTAAAGTCCAACCCAGTTAAAGCCCCCATAAAACTCATTTCCACCCCCCTGCCCTGGGCTTTGACAAAAGCCAGGAGAAACAGCACGTGATGCCTGTGACACTTCCTCATGTGCGCTGGTTGAGGAATCCCCTCTGCTGGACTACGCACCTTGTTCGATTCCCAGCTCTTCTGGTGTTCTTTGCAGCTCCTGCTTCAGGCTCAGGTAGAAAAGGGTAGAGATAGAAGATTGGAAGGTGAAAACTAATGCCCTTGAAGGCTACAACTGGATTTGTTTCCTTCATAATGTGTCACTCACCTTCATTCAAGTGGGGTTTGATCCCTTTTTCTACAGATGTTGCTTTTTAGCTTCATTCCAGCTCTGGTCCCTGCAAGCTCAGTCAAAGCCTGAACCCAGAACCAGGCTGTGACATCCCAGGCAGCAGCATTTTCAGCAGCAGGAGCCCCTGAAGGGCTTCCAGCAGGTTCCGAAGATAGAGCTTGGAATGCTTATCTGCTCTTCCCAGTGGACGCTCCCACTCATTCTTGTTGGGTGACCCCTTTTTGTGAAGTCCCACCCACCTCTGCACACCCGATAAGTCGTTTAGAAACCTTTCAACCTGACAGCTTTTAAAATGAAACATTAGAACCACCCTTAACAATTAAATAGAGTGCAAATCATGTCCTTAAGCATCTTGGGTGACCTTGCAGTGATGCAAAGTACTGAGTCGCATGAGAATAGCTTGAAACTGTTGGATGTGCTTCCAGATAGGAAGATAGGGGAATGTCGTGTGCTCTGTGTGCTCGTAGGCATCTCTTTGGGGCCTTTGGGTAATGAGTACCTCACAGCCTGTGGTGGTGAAAGCTTCAAACACTTTATCTTGATGTGGACCTTCAAGGCGTGGGGTTTGTGGTTGCTGAGTGTGTGGTTGGTGTCAGTAATCACTGGTGAAATTCACTCCCATGGAATGAGATCTTCTCATTTATTGACTTCCAGTGTTCATTTCATGGAATCATGGAATGGTTTGTGTCCGAAGGGACTTCAAAGATCATACAGTCATGAATCATGGAATGGGTTAGGTTGGAAGAGCCTTAAAGAACAGAGAATCGTGGGATGGGTTGGAAGGGACTTTAAAGCCCACCCAGTTCCATGGCCAGGGACACCTCCCACTGGATCAGGGGACTCCAGGCCCCATCCAACCTGGCCTTGAACCCCTCCAGGGATGGGGCAGCCACCACTGCTCTGGGCAACCTGGGCCAAGGCCTGCCCACCCTCACAGGAAGACATGTCTGCCTAAGATCTCATCTCAGTCTCCCCTCTTTCAGCTTTAAATTTCACTGGAGCATTTCAAACCTCCGTCATTGATTCCAGTAGCGTGTTGAGCTGTGCTGACAGGAACCCAATGTCACGTCTGTAACTGCAGTATCTCTCCCTGTGCTTGGGCAGCACCTCACAAATACTACATTGGCTTCCGGTACGTCCACCCTCTAACAGAAGAAGCGATCGAGGAGATGGAGAATGACGGTGTTGAGAGGGCCATCGCATTCACGCAGTACCCACAGTACAGCTGCTCCACCACAGGTGAGCAGCTATGCAGGAGACTGGAACAATCCCTGCTCTTTGGTCAAAAGAATGGTTTAACAAACTCTTCTTGGCTTGTACATTGCATGAAGTTTGTTATAAATGTTCCAGTTCATAGAATCATGGAATGGTTTGGGTTGGAAGGGACCTCAAAGCCCACCCCCTGCCATGGGCAGGGACACCCCCCAACTCTCCCAGCCTGTCCTCACAGCAGAGCAGCACCAGCCCTCGGATCATCTCCATGGCCTCCTCTGGACCCGCTCCAACAGTTCCATCTCCTTCTTAAGTTGGGGATTCCAGAACTGGACCCAGGGCTCCAGGTGGGGTCTCCCTGGAGTGGAGCAGAGGGGCAGAATCCCCTCCCTCCCTGCTGCTCCCACTGCTTTGGGTGCAGCCCATGACACTGTTGGTTTCTGGGCTGGGAGCGCCTGTTGCCGGCTCGTGTCCAGCTTCTTCTCCCCAGCACCCCAGTTCCTTCTCAGGGCTGCTCCCAATCCCATCGTCCCCCATCCTGTTTCAATACTGGGGGCTGCCCCAACCCAGGTGCAGGACCTCGCCCTTGGCCTTGTTGAACCTCATGAGGTTCCCACAGCCCCACGTCTCCAGCCTGTCCAGGTCCCTCTGGATGCCGCCCTGTCCTTCTGGTGCGCCCACTGCCCCACTCAGCTCGGTGTCAGCCCCAAACCTGCTGAGGGCACCCTCGATCCCATTGTCCATACCATTAATGACGATATTAACCAGCATGGGTCCCAGTATGGACCCGAGGGCACCACTCATCATGGGGCTCCATCTGAACATCAGTTCAAGGCTCTCTGCTCTGATTTATGGTTTAATCTGACAGATTGCTACCACCTACTTAACATTCTCAATTCTCCATGTCTCAGGAAGCAGCTTGAATGCAATTTATCGCTACTATCATCAAAAAGGGGAGAAGCCAAAGATGAAGTGGAGTATCATCGACCGATGGCCCACACATCCCCTTCTCATTCAGGTAGGGATTTCTACAGAGTCTTTGAGGCTTTCATTCTCTAGAACCACGGAATGGTTTGGGTTGGAAGGGACCTCAAAGCCCACCCCCTGCCATGGACAGGGACACCTCCCACTGGGTCAGGGGGCTCCAAGCCCCAGCCAACCTGGCCTTGAACATCTCCAGGGATGGGGCAACCACCACTGCTCTGGGCAGTCTTTATTCCTTGATTTTGCTCATTATTGCCCTGTGCATACCCAAGGGAGCTTTGGAGTTCTTAAGGCAACCTGGACCATCGAAGCTGCCCTTCTCGGGTCATCTGGGAGCACACCATGCCTCTCAGTGCTTCTGATTCAGTTCTTGGCTTGTTTCCCAAACAGTGCTTCGCCGATCACATCCAGAAGGAACTGAACCTGTTTCCACCTGACAAAAGGAAAGACGTTGTCATCCTCTTCTCCGCTCACTCGCTGCCTATGTCTGTGAGTTCCCTATAGAATCATGGAATGGCTTGTGTTGGGAGGTACCTTAAAGATCATCCAGTTCCAATCCCCTGCCATGGGCAAGGACACCTCCCCACCAGACCTGTGGTCATTTCTGTCCTTATTAGACCAGAGTCAAACCTGGATGTTAGTGGAAGGTCCTTTATCCTGGGTTTTGCCGGGCAAGGATGCAATTTTCCTTCCCTGTTTCAAATACAGCCCATCCCATGCAGCCACATCACGCGCTGCGCCCTCACCTTCCCCATTCTAGGTAGGTGCCTAGAGAAGCTGGAAGTAAAAACTGTGGTGGCTCTGTGTTGCAGGTGGTGAACCGTGGCGATCCGTACCCTCAAGAAGTGGGAGCAACTGTCCAGAAAGTCATGGAGAAGCTCAACCACTCCAACCCATACCGGCTCGTCTGGCAGTCCAAGGTAGGGATGTGGGGAAGCTGTAAAGGCACCGGTCAGTGTGCAGCTCCTCAGGGGATGAAATTTACGGTCTTCCAACTGGAGAATTAAGCTTTATTGTTCTTGACATAGAGTTTTTGCATGACTTTCTGCGTATCTTTACTGCTCCAATAGAACTGTGTGGTGCAAGGGATATTGTAGCTCAGGGCATTGCACCTGTCATGCCATCGTCTTGCTCCTAAAGCTGCCCCTCATGGCCCATCAGCACTGGATACAGCACGGAGAGGGAAAGTGATAGCGGATGGTGAAGTGGCTTCATCTTAAATCTGCTCTGTAACCAGAGAACAGTATGAAACTGGAAGGGGGGAGATTGAGATGAGATCTTAGGCAGAAATGTTCTACCATGAGGATTGGGAGGCCCTGGCCCAGGCTGCCCAGAGCAGTGGTGGCTGCCCCATCCCTGGAGGTGTTCAAGACCACGTTGGATGGGGCTTGGAGCCCCCTGATCCAGTGGGAGGTGTCCCTGCCCATGGAACTCGATGGGCTTTGAGGTCCCTTCCAACCCGACCCATTCCATGCTTCTGTGTTGTCCTCTTTTAGAAATTGTGGGTGTTTAACAAGGGTTTTCCCTCCCCTTTCCTTACAGGTCGGGCCGATGGCTTGGCTCGGTCCCCAGACGGACGAGGCCATCAAGGGGCTGTGCCAGAGAGGGAAGAAGAATATGTTGTTGGTCCCGATAGCTTTCACGAGTGACCACATCGAAACACTTTATGAACTGGATATCGAGTACGCCCAGGTCTTAGCGAACGAGGTAACAGTTGTGTAGTTTTTATAACTGCTTGGGTAGAGGTGCTTCAAAATTACTTGTCCTGGTTTGAAATTTCCTTAGCAGTTGCTTCTTGCCATGTGATTTGGGGCAAATTTGGTGTTTCTGGAATTGGAAATTTCCAGAAGTGGAGCCTACAGGAAAGCTGGAAAGGGGCTCTTGATCAGGGAGTGCAGGGATAGGACAAGAGGGAACGGTTTGAAGCTGAAAGAGGGCAGATTGAGATCTTGGGGAGAAATGTTCTCGTGTGAGGGTGGGGAGGCCCTGGCCCAGGTTGCCCAGAGCAGTGGTGGCTGCCCCATCCCTGGAGGTGTTCAAGGCCAGGTTGGATGGGGCTTGGAGCCCCCTGAGCCAGTGGGAGGTGTGGGAGGTGGGACTGGGTGGGCTTTGAGGTCCCTTCCAACCCAAACCATCCCATAATTCTATGATCTTTAAGTTCCTTTTCAACTCAGACTGTTCCATGATTCATTCTATGAAATTAATCAAAACTGGTTTAACTTGAATGAATTTTTAGCAACACAAAAAGGATGGGAATTTGCCTTTCTCGGTTGAACTCTTTACTATCTTCAATGAAAAAGGATTATTAGTTTTTAGCAGCGGAGTTAAATTTTGCATCATAATTATTTTTGATGTAGTTAAACCATGGTATCGCATTTATTTTGGTCATTTTCGGGCAAGTTCTGAAGGAAAGGGAGGTTTTTCAGGGTGACTGGTGAAGCTCCACCAGGCTTGACTCCTTTTCTCCTTGTCTTTGATGCAGTGTGGAGTTGAGAATATCCGACGAGCGGAGTCTCTGAATGGGAACCCCCTGTTCTCCAAGGTATCTCCTTTTAAAGTTTGTTGTTGTGCGTTTCCTACTCGATTATGGACGTTGTGTTGCATTTTTCAAGTACTTTGTGGTTTTTAAATTAAATACAGGGGTTCTACTTTTGTTCTTAAAGTGTTTTGCTTTACCACAGAAAGCCTGCTTTGCATTCATTTTTAGTAATCTTGAAATGAAATATTTCATAGAATCCTGGAATGGTTTGGCTTGGAAGGGACCTCAGAGCGCATCCAGTTCCTCTGGAGCAGGGGGCTCAAAGCCCCATCCAACCTGGCCTGGAACACCTCCAGGGATGGGGCAGTCACGGCCTCCTGGTGCAACCTGGGCCAGGGCCTCCCACCACCCTTATTTCTCTCAAAATCCTACACCAAAGCAGCTTTAAATCAGGATTTTCCCTGAAGGAAAGGACAACGGTGCTAAGAGAGTGATGGATGCACGACTTGGCCGCCTCACCGCTAGCCATGACACACATTGAAGTGTGAAGTCTCCAGATTTTCTCACTCCTGGTTTCTGTTTCCCTGTCTTCTCAGGCTCTGGCAGACCTGGTGTGTTCGCACATCCAGTCCAACGAGATCTGCTCGCGGCAGTTAACCCTCTGCTGCCCGCTCTGCGTCAATCCGGTCTGCAGGGAGACCAAAGCCTTCTTCACTAACCAAGAGCTGTGAGGGGATGGTGCAGGAAAACGACCCCGGGAAGAAGCAGCCTCTCAACCAAACTGTTAAAGGCTGGTAGTCTGGGATGTTCCCCTCGCCTGCCAGCGAGGAGAAGTTGACTTTCTGGGTTTATTTTAGTTTGCTTTGTTTTCTTTGTTTGAAAAAAGTTTGTAGGACATAGGGAGTTGAGGGCTTTTATCCTGGGAGATGGAAAGAGGTCTTGGTTCCTCTCGTTCTGAGCCCATAAGTATGCACTGAAAAACCTCAACACCTTTAGTAAGAATGAGCTTCTGTTTCTTATACAGGGATTTATTTGTATGCAGGTTCCTCACCGACGCTTTGTTTTCAGTTCTTCAGCTCAAGCATTTGTTTTGTTGATGCTTCAGGTACAGTAGAGTCACCGATTATCTCATCTGAGAGAGGGTTTTCAGGTGGCTCTGAAGATGGAGTGGCTCCGAATGCTTTCGGAATACAGCGTCTGTTTTTGTTAGGACATAAAGATAAGGCTTTGTATTGCTTTCCTCCTGCCAGAAACTGCCGCGAGAGCTCAGCTGGGGTGTGGAATGTACAGGGTTTTTTTACAAAACCCTTATTATCTACAGGAAAGCGTAAAATGAGAAGAACAAACCTGCTGAGGACACAAACCATGTGTGTTTCCGAGCCAGCAGTGAGACACGGCTTATCATTTAAGCAAGGTGGCTTTCCAAAATGATTATTAACAAGGGCTTTCTATGTTTGGTTGAGCAAATTTAGGAGATCAGCCTTGCTCTGCAGAAGGTTTAGAGAGGTGCTTTCTGCTGTGGGGTTTGTGGGGCACCCATGGGATTTCATAGGTGCAGCTGGTCTGGCTTTAAATGTTCATATTTAAAGCTGAGATGGTAAATCAGGACTAATTTACACAGCGGATGCTGATGCAAATCTTCCTTGGAAGCTGGATTTTGTCTGATAGGGTTTGGGCAGCGGTTGTGGGGTGGGATTACGCACTCATAATGCAGCTTGGGACTTGTTTGGCACTCCTGCCTCCACTCTGGAGCAGCTCTGTAGAGGGCAGAGCTTTCCAGGATGGCATTCCCTTGCTCTCAGTGGTGTCCAGGTTAGGCTTGAGATGGAAGGGGACATTTTGGCAAGGCTGGTCACCATGCAGTGTGCCTGAAGCCATTCCGGGCAGGAATACTGCAGTGGCCCTGTGGCACACATCACAGAATCAAATGGTTGAGAAAGACCTCCAAGATCATTGAGTCCGGCTGTACCATACGAGTCCAACCATTCAAGAAGCAGCAGAGCCATGACAGCGTTCAATGAGACCCGAGCCGTGCAGATATCAGCCAGGCTTTCAGCTTCCTGGCAGTGAATGTTTACTTGGTTTAATTAGCACTGAAACACCAGCACTTTGGCTGTGCAGGGTATTACCGCGGAGGTGATGTCGGAGAAGCAGATGCTGTGCTGGTCGGGTTTATTTCTTTGCGTATTTAGGAGGCACCAGCAGTTTGAGCCTTGGATATTCCCAAAGGAAACAGGCTCCTGTTCCAACACGGGTCTTTCTCGTGGTCTGCTTTATGCTAAAAGAATTAAACATGGGATGCTGAGAAATCCACAGATACCGTGTTGGTAGCCAGTTGTCCACGCACTGCCATGGAATCCTTCTGCTCAGCCCTCTGGGCACACCTTGAGGGCGGATCGCTGGGATTCCACTGCTGTATCACAGCTTCCAGGCGCCATCGCGGACTCAGATTCCTCCAGCGCTGGCTCCTCCGGCGTCACCCTGTTGCTGTAGCAGAGAAGTCTTCCTCCTCCATGTACCTCTGTCCTGGGTAGCTGTGCCTCTGCAAAGCCCAGGGCTGTGGCTTCCAGAACCTTGTAGTGATTTTAGAACCCCCCAGGACAGTTTTTCTCCTCTTGTGGAGTGGAGATGGGGATATTGAGTTTCCTGAGTGGGAGTGGTAGCGTGGTAGTGTGCCAGACACGACCCAACAAAGCTGGATCCTCCAGGGCTTTTGGTAGCCTTCCAGCCTTTCAGTTCTTATTTGAGTTTGTCCTCTTGTCCATCCCAGCACGGGGAATACCCCAGTTCCCACCATCCCTGTTTGTGCTGTTGTGTTTCTGTCTCTTTTCCCTTCCTTTCTCTGCTTTTGCTCCCTGCTCACTCCTTCAGCATGAAAAAGGGCCACAAAGCTGACTCCTGCCCTTGCTCGGGTAGAGTTGGTGGGGTTTTCCCATTTGGGAAGGGTGAAATCCTCATGGAAAAGCTTGGAATCAGTGTCTAAAGAATAAAAACACCTGGAATATGGGAACACAGGCCTTGTGTTGGCCAAGAAACTTCTTTTCTCCTGATTGATGCCTGAGTCAGTGGGAAATGGTCTGGTTTGTGAGGTCTTCCCACTCAAACCTCTTTCCTGAAGGGATTTTGATCTTCCAGTCCTGGCACGGAATTCTGAGTGGCTGAACCTGATGGATCTCATCTGAGGGCTGGTGGGTTCTTCGCTCTGCTGGATTGATCACATAACATCACCCTGGTCTTTAACATGAGTTATTGCGTCCTAGCACAGCATCGAGAGCCTGGTGAAATCCTCCCTCAGCAAGGTGGCTTCATATTTGTAATAGAAATCAAGGTGGCAGTGGGGATTCCACTGCTGTCAAGGTCTTCCAGTCCTGGGTTTGCTGTGTGGGAGTGTTCCCAACTGTGCTAACCAACAGCAGAACTCCTCCAACCTCATCTTGAGTGCTTCCTGTCCAGATGGACACCAGCCCGGGTACCCACTGGGCTCTGTTTGTGGTCAAAAGACACGTTGGAATCTGCGATGCTGAGAAAGGGTCCATCTCCTCTCGGAGAAGACATCGGACGGGTTTTGCATGGTCGTGCCACCTCCGGGCTGTGTTGCCCATGACTGAGAGGAGGAGAGAGGGTTCTCTTCCACTGAGGTGCCTTCTCCAGTGCTGCCTGTGCCCTGCAGCTGTTGCGGTTGGGTGGTCACAACCTGAACCCCCCACATCCATGTGCACTTGGCCCCTCTCATGGGTTCCACACGCTCAGTGCGCATTCTGAGCACTTTTTGCTCTGCTTCGACCGCTTGGAGCCTACGGGGGTGCCAGCATCCAGGATACTCCACTTCTTGGATGCTACCCTGGTTTCCATGATCTCTTGGAGTCCTCCTGCAGATTGCATTCATTCGAGAGCATTTCTGATGGGAAAATAGGGGTGTCCAGAACCAGAGCCCTTGGTGTCCTGGGGAGAGGAAGGTGTTTGCACCTGGAATGTTCTGAAAGATTTGCTCAGGATGAGGCTTTGCTCCTGATCTCACCCTTGCTTTTCTCCTTCTTTCTCTTGAGTGTTTCCCCCCAGAAGCTGCCAAAGCCTCTGGTTGCTCCCTGCACTCGGAACCGTGCTCGTTGCTTCCTGAGGCAGCACGTGGTCTGGATTTTCCTGGGAATACCTAAAATCTGACTTGATTTTCCCTTTCTGCCACACCCAGAGGGTTGGAAATTGCTGAAGGATGCACAAGAGAGAAGTTCTTTTGTTTTAGAGTGGTGGATGGTTACAAATCCCTGCGTTTAGCATGACAGACGTGTTCCTGGTTGACTTAAGACCTTCAGTTTGGTGTGACGCACACAGGTTGTATGACCTCACTCTGTACCATTTGTCCTAATGATGGAATTGGAATTAAAGGCTTTGGAAGAGACCCCCATGCAGTGTGGTTTGAGAGCTGTTTCTGACAGGTCTGGTGGCCTCTCTGTCCCTTTGGTTTGGATCCATCATGAGCAGAATCAGCACTTGTCCCTGACACCAAATCATTTTTTGTTGTGCACTGGTTCCCCAAGGGTTGGGGCTGCAGGAACCTCTGGGAAGCTCTCCAGAGGTGTCCCAGGTGCTCCCAGAGCCCCCTTGGAATCCTCTGTGAGTTCTGGGTCCATAGAATGGGGACCACCGCCCCTGTGCCCACAAAGACATTGGCTCTGGTCACGTTTGTGGAACAGCCAAGCTGTTGTGGGTCAGTCCTGGGGGTGGAGATTGTGGTCCTTCAGCCCCTAGGGCTCAGAGCCCCATCCAGCCTGGTCTGGAACGCCTCCAGGGATGGGGCAGCCACCACTGCTCTGGGCAACCTGGGCCAGGGCCTCTCCACCCTCACACGAGAACATTTCTCCCCAAGACCTCACCTCAATCTCCTTTCTTTCAGCTTCAAACTCTTCCCCCTCGTCCCATCCCTGCCCTCCCTGATCAAGAGCCCCTCCCCAGCTTTTCTGAAGCCCCTTTCAGCACTGGGAGCTGCTCTAAGGTCTACCTGGAGCCTTCTCTTCTCCAGACTGAAGAACCCAAACTCTCCCAGCCTGTCCTCATATAGGAGCTGCTCCAGCCCTCGGATCATCTCCGTGGCCTCCTCTGGACCCGATCCAACAGCTCCAGGTCCCTCCTGCGCTGAGGACTCCAGAACTGGACATGGGGCTCCAGGTGGGGTCTCCCCAGAGCGGAGCAGAGGGGCAGAGTCCCCTCCCTCGCCCCGTTGGTCCCACTGCTTTGAATGCAGCCCAGGACACGGGGCGTTTCTAGGTTGTGAGTGCACGCTGGTGACTCCTGTTGAGCTCCTCACGCCCCAGCACCCCAAGTCCTTCTCAGAGCTGCTCCCGGTCACATCTTCCAAAGCCTTTCAGGTGCTGCCTTTGGTGCCCCAGTAGCTTGGCCTGGGACAACATTTGGGGAATGGTTGCTATTGCTAACGGATTTTTCGAGGTTAAACTTCCAGCTCTGCCCCTGCATTCCCGCTGTCGACCGCTGTGTCAGGTTTTTCTTCACCACCAGGGAGTGCAAATGTGTCCTCACTCACGTTTCTGAGAGCCCCTGGAGACCTTGCCATAAATCAGAGGTAAGGCACTCGTTTGTGCTTAGTGGATAATGGGGTTGGACCTCGAGGGAAGGAGGCAGAGGTTTGGCTTTGGACTCTGGTTGTGGGAGGGGTGAGCCATGGCAGCCACCCTTGTGGTGGGTGAAGAGCTCCCATCAACACCAGGCTGGGGTGGGGAGGCCCTGTCCCAGGCTGCCCAGAGCAGTGGTGGCTGTGGCATCCCTGGGGGTGTCCAAGGCCAGGTTGGATGGGGCTTGGAGCCCCCTGATCCAGTGGGAGGTGTCCCTGCCCATGGAGCTGGACGGGCTTTGAAGCCCCTTCCAACCCAACCCATCCCATGGCTGAACCCACCCCGTGCCCTCCTGTGCAGCGAAGGACCTGTGGCACATCCAATCCTGTCCCTGCTGCCGCAGTCATGTTGTCTCCTGGGATGCTGGTGATGGAGCTGCAGTGCAGAGTGCCAAGCTCTCTCCTGTCATCCTTGAGGATGATCCATGAGGTGCGATCACCACCCCCAGACCAAGCCTGCTGCCGTTCCTCCGGAGACAAAGCCATAAGTGAGCACTTGGACCATTAGACACTAAGTGCTCGCTTACGGCTTTGTTTCTGGGCTTTGTGCCAAGTTATGAGGCCATTACGGGCTGTGATGGTCTTTTCCTGCTGTTTGAGTCTTCCTGCTGTTGGAGGAGAAGGATGTGTAACGCAATCCAAAGGGTTCTTGGTGTGTTTTAATCCACTGGTGTAATAGACGATGGCTTCCTGCTATCCCACCTCTCCGAGATGGGCCCTGGAGTCGCTCGCTGAGGTTTGACAGGTCCAGAAGGTGGCGGGCACTTTGCCAGGGGTGGCATCTGGTGGTGGGCAGAGCTCCTCATGAGTTTATGCTGGTGTGTGCCCTGGTGCTGGTTTCCACCCACAGCCCCCCCCGCCATGAGTGGGTTTTCCTCCTCGTTGTTTGATCTCAACAACTTTCTTACTCATGGAATCATGGAATGAGTTGGGGTGGAAGGGACCTCCAAGCCCATGCCTTGCCACGGGCAGGGACACCCCCCACTGGGTCAGGGGGTCTAAGCCCCATCCCTCCTGGCCTTGGACACCTCCTGGGATGGGGCAGGAGGTTGTGGTGAGGTGGGTGCTGGTCTCTTCTCCCACGGGACAGAATGGAGAGGGGAGGAGGAAACAGCCTCGAGTTGCACAAGGGGAGGTTTAGACTGGATATTGGGAACAATTCCTTCATGGAAAGGTTTGTCAAGCCCTGGCAGAGGCTCCCAGGACAGGGGTGGAGTCCCCATCCATGGAGGGGTTCAAAATCCATGTGGATGTGCTGCTTAGGGACAGGGATGTTGTGGGGTGGGCAGTGTTGGGTTTATGGTGGGACTCAATGATCTTAAAGGTCTTTTCCAACCTAAATGAATCTGTGATTGGCAGATGGGAATGGGAGTAGTGGCCAGTGGGAGTAGGACCAGCTGGGAGATGGAAGGAAGGGCAGGAGCTTCCAGCAGGACACGGGTTAAAGCGTTTGCATGAGAAGCTGGACAGCATTCCTGATGCTGCCACCTTGCAGCCCAGCTGGGACCCTTAATGAAAGGGTTCCTTCTCCTCCTTCCAGCTGGGCCCGGCTCTAAGCGCCTGCAGAACGCGTTCCTGGGGGAGTAAGACCGTGAGCAAAATGGAGGTGAACCCACCACGAGCTGCTTTAGTCTGGGTGTCAGCGCTCTCCGCTTATTCTCCTGGTGGTCCCCTGCCCCTCCCTGGGACCGGCAGCTCCCGCCGTCCTTACTGCAGAGAATCATGGGATCTCTGCGGGTGGAACAGCCCTCTCAGCTCATCCAGCCCAGCCCCACCGTGACTGCTAAACCCTGTCCCCAGGTGCCACGGCCACACGGTTTGAGCCCCTGCAGGGACGGGAATTCCACCCTGGCCCTGGGCAGCCTCTGCCAGGGCTCCACCACTCTGTCACAAAGGAGTTCTCCATAATATCCAGAGTAAACGTCCTCCAATGCAATTTGAGGCCATCTCGTCTCATCCCATCTCTTGGGACACCCCTCTAGGGGGGGTTTGCTACCCATGGCAAGAGCCTGGAGCTTCTGCATGGGGAGGACACTTGGGAGATGCTTGAAGAGATGCCCAGCCCCGTGCCTGGCTGGAGGGACCACACAAGCTGCCAGGAGGGCAAAGCTCAATTCCCTCCCCTTCCCAGGAGGTCCCAGTCGAAGGCTGAAGGTGGAAAGGAAACCGAAGAGCCATGTTCCAGCCTCTTCATCACAGAGGCAGCTCTGCTTCTCTTTGCACCCGCAAAGGTAAAAGAAACGGTGTAAACTTAATTAATGGCAGAATTCAGCTTGGAGGGCAGGGACAGGACAAAGGAGAAGGGTTTGAAGCTGAAAGAGGGGAGATTGAGATGAGATCTTAGGCAGAAATGTTCTCCTGTGAGGATGGGGAGGCCCTGGCCCAGGGTGCCCAGAGCAGTGGTGGCTGCCCCATCCCTGGAGGTGTTCCAGGCCAGGTTGGATGGGGCTTGGAGCCCCCTGACCTAGTGGGAGGCGTCCCTGCCCATGGCAGGGGGTGGCACTGGGTGGGCTTTGAGGTCCCCTCCAGCCCGTGGTGGGTTGAATCATGGAATGGTTTGGATTACGGAATATGGTTGGGATTGGCTAGTGCAGGGCCAGGAGCTGGACTCAATGGTCCTTGTGGGTCCCTTCCAACTTAAACCATTCCATGATTCTGTAACCCAAACCATTCCTGGATTCCATGATGAGGCTGTGGGGAGCAGCCAGGCGCTTCGAGAGGCACCTGGACTAATAGAGAAGCACTTTCTACCGCACAAGGAAGCCAAGAGCGTTGTTTTCCTCCTTTATTGACCTTTGGCAAAGAATACGCGTGTGTGGGTTTTACATCAATCACTATAAATGAAGCTTTGAAAGCAACGCAGCACTCGTCGTTTAGGGCAAGGACATCCATTGGCACAACTCACAGAGTAAAACCCCCCTGGTGGGAAAACATCCACTCTGGAGCTACTTTTATTTGTCTGAGAAACTTGGCTTCTGCTTGGCTCGATGGCTCCGTGGAGCCGCAAAAGGGCAGGAAAGGACATATTAAGATAGACCTGAACTTCCATACCATGAGTACCTCCCACGCTGGAGGAGCTGCTGTCAGTCCCACCTCCAGCCTGAAGGATGCAGGTGAGATCAGCATGTGACAACGACCGGGAGCTGCCGGGACCAAAATCCCATCTGCTTATTGCAGATAAACCTCTCTGGGAGGGGAAACACCAATACAATCATTGTTTTACAGCAGAACCTATTGAAGATCCTTGCATCCATCACCATCTTTGGCAGATGAGAACAAAATTAAGGAGAATGTATATTTCAAACATTTTGTTCTCCCCACCTACCGGGTGAGGGCAAAGAAGGAGGGGTTCTTTGCACTACTCTGTCCTTAGGGACAGACACCACGGACACCCAACCAACATCATTGCTGGTGCTGCAGTAGAAGACGGCGCCTTCCGTCCTCCCATTCCCCACCCTTTGACGCAGGGTGAAGCATCACCAGGAGTTGGTTCAGCTTTATGGTTGCTCTGGGAGCCAGGGTTGCCTTGGGAGCCTCAAGCTGAGTGATGAATTTGTGGGAAAAGTTGGGGTTTGAGGGTGAAACTGGTTTGTGATGGGAAGGATAAACTCAAGTAGGTGTGAAATGGGTCAAGAAATCTGAGGGCAGAGCAGAGGGTGATGGGTGATGGGGCTTGTGCTCCCTCCCAGACTGATGTGTAATGACTGGCTTGGCCGTTGTGATGGGTGACATCACTGGGAGACCTGAACTGCGCTGTGTCCTGCAGGGTGCCCACCTCTGTGTGACGCATGAGGCAGTCGGCTCTGGCAGGAGGCAAGGAATGCACCCGGTGCTCCCTTAACACATCCAAGGCTCTTGGTCCCCCGTGCCCAAGGGTCTTCCATAAAGCCAAAGGAACTCCCATTCCTGGGCAAAGACACACAGTTGGCCGTGATGAGCAAGACATGGATTATCAACCAAATCCAATTGGCTGGGGCCACGTTGGCCTAACTTTTCCTTGACTAAAATTGAATTTAGCTGGGATCCCATTTGCTTCGAACACGGCGAGATGAGGACCGATGCAATCACCAGTCCTTAACGAGGCCGCACCATGCATGCTTTCAACATGAAACCGAGAGGTGCTGTCCAAGCAGCAGGAGATGCTGTCACGACACACGACGCCTCACACAGCTCATGCACAAGCACGGCAGCGCCTGTCAGCAGCCGCCAATGTGAACACAACACCGTCACACCTTTTTTTGGTTTTTTTCTCCCTTTTTTTTTTTTTCTTTTCCCCTTTTGTTTTTCTTTTTTTTCCCCTTTTGGGGGATTTTTTCCCCTTTTTTGTTTTTTTTCTCCCTTTTTTTGAATTTCTCCCCCCCCCCTTTTTTTCCCCCTTTTTTGCCCCCCCCTCCTTTTTGTTTTAACAGAGCAACCAAACAGCGATTGTTTCATCAGCAAAATAGGAAACTGTAAACTTTGGGCTCATTCTGCAACTTGACCCCAGTTTGGAAGAAGCAAAACAAAAACGTGACAAGAAGAAAGACTCGACGTACATAGTTAAGCGCACCTTGTCCGTCTATTACAAAAGCACATCCTAAAACGTAGAAAGCTTTTTGGTTTTCTCTTATTTTTTTTTTTTTTTTAAATCACAGTCACCAAAAAAGAAACCAGTGAATAATTCCTTACATCCGCTATAATAACGTTACTCTAAATAACTACTCTCTATGAGGTATTTCTGAGACAGGACGGGAGGGGAGTGCGGTCTGCGCTGCCAACGTGCCCGCTGGGTGGTGAAACTCTGGAACTAGGAAGAGATGGGGGAAGGGGAGGAGAAAGAAGGAGGAGGAGGAGGAGGAGAAAGAAGGAGGAAGAGCAAGAGGAGGAGAAGGAGAAGAGATGAGAAGGGGAAGGAGAAAGGAGAAAGGAGGAGGAGTGGGAGGAGGAGAAGTTGAGGAAAGAAGGAGAAAGAGGAGACGAGGGGATGATGATGATGGGGAGGAGGAGGAGGAGGAGGATGTGAACAGAAGGATGAAGAGGTGTAGAAGGGGAGGAGAAGGAGGAAGAGGAGAAGGAGGAGAGGAGCCTTTGGTATCCTTAGGAGTTGGGTCCTTCGCAGGGCTGCGCTGCAAAGCATCACAGTACAAACGGCCACCAGGCAGGGTTGGTGGCGCAGTCGGAGCTGAGGTATTCAAAGGAAGAATAAAAAAGAGCACAGAGAGGTCCAGACTGGCAAAGTCGTTGCTTTGGTTCAAGCAAGGCACTCGTCCCGTGGTCATGTCACACTTTGCAAGTAGAGCAGGAGTCTGTGAGGAACGCGACGGCTGCAGAGGACCCTGCCAGCTCTGGAGCTTTGGTGGTGGCTGTGCCAGGTGGGCGAGGGGGTGGTGGGAAGGTCTCACCCAGCACGAGGAACAGGTGGTCTCCTCCACGCCTGGAAGGCATCCTGAGAGTCGTTATCACTTCTAGTGGAAGGAAGGTGGAAGTCCCCATCTTCTCCAACACAGACTTGAACCCCCAAAAAGGCAACATTGAATTAGAGTGGAGTGTTTGAGTTGAGGATGTTGGTAACCTGTCATCCTAAATCCAATGGCAGGTTCCTTAGGGAAAGGCTGAAGGTTCTGCAGAAGACGGTGGAGCTCACTAAGTGCCCCCAGCCCACAGTGGGAGGTGGCTCCTCCAGGCTTGGCATCAATGTGGTTCCTTCCAGCCCAATCCAACCCCTTCCATGATTCTCTGACCACTGGAGGTGTTCAAGGCCAGGTTGAATGGGGTTTGGAGCCCTCTGACCCAGTGGGAGGTGTCCCTGACCATGGCAGGGGGTGGCACTGGATGGGCTTTAAGGTCCCTTCCAACCCAACCCATTCCATGATTCTACAATAAACCAGGCTGAAAGCAGCAGATGCTGAAGGGCATCAATAATTCTCCAAAGCCAAACCACCAACCTTTAAGTAACCACTTAGGACCGTGGTGCTAATGGAGCTTAATGCAGCAGTGCTTCTTCGTTAACTCCAGGAACATCATTAATTGTTTTTTTCAAATGAAAAATGTAATTGCAAACAACAGAAGGAGCAGCTCTGGTTCTCCAAGCTCACCAGGTTCATTTGAGACATGGTGTGCCAGGAGGACTTTGCACCTCAAATCCTGGGGTCAGGTTTGGGCCCCTCACTCCAAGAAGGACCTTGAGGGGCTGGACAACGTGTGGAGAAGGGAATGGAGCTGTGGAAGGGGCTGAAGAACAGGGGTAGTTTAGGCTGGAGAAGAGGAGGCTTGAAGGGACACCTGCTTGCTCTCTGAAAGGAGGTTGTGAGGTGAGTGCTGGGCTCTGTTACCAAGGGACAGGAGGAGAGGGAATGACCTCCACCAGGGGAGGTTTAGGTTGGACATTGGGAACAATTTCATCACAAAATGGGTTGTCAAGGCCTGTCAGAAGCTACCCAGGGCAGGGGTGGAGTCCCCATCCTGGGAGGGGTTGGGCTGGATGAACTTAGAAGTCGTCTCCAACCATAATGACTCCATGGGAGAGGAGCCCCCAGCCCAGCGTCTAAAGGCAATTCCTTCTGCCGATGCCACCGCCCCCCAACCTCTCCTGCAGGCGGTGGCAGCCCCTTCCCCCGAGGAACCACCTGGTGATCAAAGCCCAAACTCATCTCCAGCCCAATACAATTGCTCCATCCCACACAGGCTGCAGTGGCGAGGGACACAGAGCGTGCCAACGTCTCCACGCCCGGCAGCGAGAGGCGATGGCTCCTCAGGCGTCTGAGCCGAGCCGGTCCCTGGGAGTGGCAGCTTTGCCCATGGTGGCTGCGAGCGTTGCGTTGCTGGGTGGAGGCATGGAACGGTTGGAGCTGGAAGAGAAGCACAAGCGAAACACGGACCGCGCAGCGAAAGAAATCTTTGGTATCTTTGGTATCGTCCACATGACTGAAATTACAAAAGGAAGAGTCAGTGAGGTAGCCTCTGTTCTCATGACGAACACTGACGCTCTGGCCTTGCCTTCTTTGGGTTTTGTCCTTTCTTTCTGTTTTGTGTTTTTTTTTCCTATTTTCTTTGGGGTTTTTTTCCTAATTTTTAAAATTTTGGTTTTTTCCCCTTTTCATTGTTTTTTCCCCATTTCCATTGTTTTTTTCCCCCATTTTTCTTGTTATTTTTCCATTCTCATTGGGGTTTTTCTACATTTCCTTTGGGCTTTTTTCCCATTTTCTTTGGTTTTTTCCTGATTTTCTTTTTTATCATTTTCTTTGGATTTTTTCCCCTTTTCTTCTGCTATTTTCATTGTTATTTTTCCCATGTTCTTTGCTTTTCACCATTTCTTTGTTATTTTTAGCATTGTCACTATTTCCTCCCCATTTTCTCCGTTTTTTTATCTTTTTCACACCCACACACGTTTGTTCGTGAAGCAGCTCCTTGAATGGTTTCTCTTGAGTTGCTTGGTGTGGTTTATTTTCTTCCCACCCAATCCCCCTCCCCAAGCTCAAGAAGCCTCAAAGTTCAGGCAAAAATCCCAACGTCTTTTCTTCCCTCCCCACCCCCCAAAATTGTTTTTGACCGCCTGGTTTGAGGTGGAATATTCATTTTCTGTCCTTCTCGGGTGCTCTTGCAGGAAGCTGAGGTGCTCGAAAGGGAATTCTGCTTAAAAAGAAAAGCATCGCCGGGTGACAGCACATAAGTTAAATAAATAAGTTAAATATTACAAAGGCTTTTTGGGCCGTAACGAAGTGACGCTGCACCTTCTGCTGGGGTGGGGAGGGATTGGCTTAAATAAGGGAAGGAATCAAATAAGGGAAGGGATTGACTTAAATAAGTTAAACTTTGATATTTAAACAGTTCAAGTGAATTCAAAGAAATTAATCCTCCTGTTTTACACAACTCCTTCTTCTTCTCCTGGCTCTGTGGAGCTGCTGGGTGAAGCGAAACCAACTTGGAATTGTGTTTGCTAACACAGGTGTCACATTGCTGACGCACTACAGCAGGAAAGAAGCAAAACTAACCCCAAAAGACTCCATAAATGGTTGAATTAAATGGAATTAACGTCGGATCCTGGTCCCGCCATCTGCGTTCAGCCAAAGCTCCCATTGGGTTTTAAAACTAAACCAGAATTCAATGGGACTTAGGCTGAAAGGAGATTTGGGGTGAATTAAATAAATTGCATTATCGATAGGGTAGAAACCCACAAGATTTTGGCAAAAATAAAACCATTTAAGCTTTGGCTCTTTAAAAAATGCGAAACAATAAAAATTCCCATTGATAAATATAAAGGAGTCTGAGTAGAAAGGTTCCCCAGGTCTTAAAAACAGTGACAAGCAAGAAGAACATTAGGTTTGTCCAACACCAGCGCACCTTTTGCCACACCATGTCATGACTCTGTCTTGCTTTGGGAGAGGAGATGCCTCTTTCCACAGGTGGGGCTGAGCGAGGTTTGCTGGTTGAGTCCTTCTCAAGGTCTTTGGATTCAGCTTTAGTTAAAGACAGAGATCTGGAGTAAAGCTATTCAACCGAAGTCATCAAGCACATTCTTTGTTCCTTTGTGGCTGATTGGGATGATATCCAAGGGTTCTTGAAAGCTGAGTTCATGTCGGACATGCCCATGGGACTAACTCCAAGTAGGCTCTGTGGAAGGTGCTGGCACACCATCTCAGTCTTTTGGATGCGGGTAGAAAAGAGGAACATGTTCCACCATGCAGCTCCACAGATTCATAAAGACGTCTTCTAGAAATGTGACATCTGAGTTTCTTCTCATGTGGGTATGTGTTCTGCTCACACACTGTATCTACCCGTGCTTCTGACGCTCCTCTTCTGAAGCAGCTGCTACATAACAGCCTACGAGAGTTGACCATGAGATGGAAGATGCACCACAGGGCCATGAAGGATGCAGGGATTAAAAACACAGCAGTAGGTTTGGATGCTGAGATGAAAATGAGTTTCATTAATTATAGAGGAAAGATGAGCATGAATGTGTGGTGGCCCACGTGTCCATCGCTGTGGTGACATGACTGTCAAGCGCACACCTTAGAGGATGCTTGCTCAACTACAGGAAAGCTGGGGAGGAGCTCTTGGTCAGGGAGGGCAGGGACAGGATGAGACGGAATGGTTTTCAGCTGGAAGACGGGAGACTGAGCTGAGATCTCAGACAGAAACGTTTTGCTGTGAGGGTGGGGAGGCCCTGGGCCAGGTTGCCCAGAGCAGTGGTGGCTGCCCCATCCCTGGAGGTGTTCCAGGCCAGGTTGGATGGGGCTTGGAGCCCCCTGATCCAGTGGGAGGGGTCCCTGCCCATGGCAGGGGATGGGCTTTGAGGCCCCTTCCAGCTGAAACTGTTCCACAATGCTATGAGATGCGCGTCTGTAGCACGGGAGGGCTAACCCGGTGTCACCTCCTGCAGTGGGGGTACCACAGAGAGGAGCATGGAATGAAACCCGGCAACGCCTGATGCCGCTGCAGACAGCAGGAGGACACATTCAGAATGACACACGGGGGCCATGCCATGTCCAAAATGCAGATGGAGAGGCTGGTTAGAGTGGATGGAAAGAAGGTGACACTTCAACGTGACCAAACTACCTCAGCAGAGCCCTGCTCTAAGTGTGCTGACACAGAACGTGTCCCTCAACCATGTCAGTACGCGTCAGCCCAGACCTGAACTGCGTTGTGGCAGCTCTGTTTCACAAGGCTTCTTTGGATCATTCTCAAATCATGCGACATCTGTCTGGAAATCCACGTCGCAGGATGTTTTGATTCCCAGAGCTGTTAAGTTTAGCTGTGAGGAGCCCAACTCCACTGTTTAGAAACCTTCCCAATCCTGAGCAGACCAAGGCTTTTTGATCCTGCAAAGCAGTTACCAAGAAGCCCTCATTTCAAGACGGAGTTGGAGCCAAATGAGCTCCAGCTCTGAAGATCAATTTGGACTTCAGTCATGATTTGGATCATCAGAACTTTGATTGACTGATGTAACGTCTGATGTGCCCAAATGAACTACAGAGCTGCAGAAGCCTTAGTTTGGGTTCAGACTGGGGTCTGATCTCAGAAGGCCATGCTGTGGCGGTGCTCGGCTCGTATAATCCAGACCTTTATATTGCAAAGGGAAGAGGGGTTGAGGTCACCCAACCCATCTCATGTGCAGCAGGACGGCCATTCAATGCCCTAGACCGACTCTACTTGAGGAATGAAGCCATACCCAAGTGACACATGAGCATGGAGAGAGGAGATGTACCCGCGTAGAATCCCAACATCTTCCACTTGAAGTCCACGCAGCTCTTGGAGAGGCCTCATGTGGAGTGGAAATGGGAAAACATAAATCAACCCCCCCCCCTTTTTTTTTTGGGTTGCGCAAAGAAACCGAAGTGGTTACCTGTCTGGAGATCAATGCATTGAGTCGTGCGAGAGGAGATAATGAACTGAAACACAACTACGTGAGAATCCTCATCTTTGGTATCGTAGCTGTTGAGGTTTTGGTTGCTCTGTTCCTTGTTCTTTCGCAAAAGAAAACTGCATAGGCACAAATTAAAGACAATCTTCAACTTTAAGACGACTGAGTTGTCAAAATGAAGCAACAACCGTCCTGGCTTTGCTTTCTTCTTGTTCCTGTCAACCCTTTCTTTGAGATCTGCTTCCCAAGACATCCATGGTACCTGTTTGCTTCCTGATGCGCTTCCTCGGCTTTTGCTTTCCCAATGGAACAGTTCCTTGCAGAAGAAGTAGGTGCAGATAAAATGTTTCTTTGGTTTCGATTAAGTAGTACATAAAAAAGAAAGAAGAGTCTCAAGTGTCTCTAAAGAGCAGGGGGGCCGTTCAACTGGGAGACGCGTGCTTGATTGAGCGGCCGCGGCTCCACTGCCGCACGGAGAGGGGGCTTGGAGGTCTGCGAGGCTGCGCCGTCGCCAATGAACCAGCCAAGAAAAAATGGCAAGTTCTAAACATCTTTGGCTTGCAGAAGTGCTGTCTCTTTGGTGTGTGCTGTGTTCCCACCAGTGTGGGGAACCAGGGAGTTAAAGGAACTTTGGGGTGCGAATGATCTAGATGGCGCTTGCAGCCCATCTAAAACAGTCAGTGGCATCTGTTTCTGGGTTGTTCCTGCTTAAAAGTACCATAAAATACCCCCAAAAGAAACAAAAAATTACACCAGATGCTAAATATGTTCCAGTATCGAGGATGCTGTTGAGGAGAAATTAGATTAATTGAAGAAAGGATGTGTTAATGATCTAAAAACCTCAAAATGTTGTGTTTGCTGCAGTTAGACTGGCCTCCTGAGTGTGCGTCTGTGTTAGGTACGGCCACAGAACCTGCGGCCACGGCAGCGTTTCCCAGTGACCTCGGGCGTGGGACTGTGTCACGAAATTGTCGTGGTGGTAGGTCCTGGGCTGTACCTGTTCCTGCAGCTCCTGGATTTGTGCTTGGTGCTTTGAGCTCAACTGAAGTGAATTTTCTGATCCAAGATCAAGCTTGAGGGTTGGACTGGGTGACCCTTCCAACCCAACCTATGATTCCATACTTGCTGATTGTATTCAGCAAACAAAAAAACCCCAACCAAACCCTTCAATTTGATCATTTTTGTTTCCATAAAACATGTAACAAAACCATGCCTGAGTTTTCCAAACAGGTTTTTGGATTCTTTAGCATTTCCGTGCCAGACTTTGTGCTCCGTTCACGTGGCGGCGAGCTTTGGCGCAGGGCGGTGTGGCCAGCACCGGCGCCCTGCCGGCAAACGCCAGCCACGAGCAGGTTGCCCAGGCTTGGCTTTCCCACCGGCTGGAGGCTCTTTAGGGGGTCAGGAGAAACCTGTCTCATGAACATTTCAGACCTGCTTCGCCTGTCCTGAGCACAGAACTGCAGAGAAAGAGGTTAGCTGTGACCTTGCGCCAGCGAAGTCTGACCAGAAGCCGTACGAAGTGTCCTCCTCTCCAGCTGGGCTGGGGTTCGTTTCTGGGAAGATTGTGCTTTAAGCCACCAGTGAAGGGCCGCACCATGAAGCCACTGTCTCCGCTGCACTGTGATGTTCCCCATCACGGTTTGGTGCAGGTGCTGGGAGCCGAGGAGGAGCCACCAGAGTTCAGGTCTTCCTGCCACTTCTCCAGGCTGCGCCGGCGCGCGTTCATGAAGAAGTTGCTGACGGTGGTGAGCTCCAGGCCCAGCTGCTGGGAGATGGTGATCTGCATTTCTTTGGAAGGACGCTTGTTCTCCTTGAAGATGGCAAAGAGTGTTCGGCGCTGGAGGTCTGTGAAAACCAAGCGGGATTTCTTCTGGGAGTTGTTCCGCTCTTTGTTTGGCTCTTGCTCTTTGCGTTTGCAGGCTGGGAAGAGAGAGAGAAAATAAACATCAGGACTGCCCCATCCCTGGAGGTGTTCCAGGCCAGGCTGGATGGGGCTTGGAGCTCCCTGATCCAGTGGGAGGTGTCCCTGCCCATGGCCGGGTTGGGACTAGATGGGCTTTGATGCACCTTGCAAACCAACCCATTCTTTGGTTCTCTGATATGCATGGGCCAGCAAATCATGGAATCATGGAAAAATTTGGGTTGGAAGTAACCATAAAAGTCCCATCCAGTCCAACCCCCTGCCACAAACAGGGACATTTGCAACCTGATCAGGTTGCTCCACCCAATCTGACCTTGAATGGCTCGCCCAGCCATCCCCAGACAGAGCCCTCAAGCACTCCACGTTCCAGTTCCCTGTAGGAACCTGCTGAGATGCTGCCTCACACACAAACCCAAGCTGATCAGCACCGTCCACTCTGCACCCGGCTGAGCCCGGCTTGGGTAGGCGGAAACAGGCATGACTTTGGGCCAATCCCAGCCATTCCCATCAGAGCAGGTTTTCCTTTCACATTCTCAAACAGGGCAGCTTCAAACCCCACCCCCTTCTCAAACCACTGTGATTATTTGGTCCTGGCACGTTACCATCCATCAAGAGATGGAATTCTGCATCTCCTTGCCCTCACCGGGATATTTTTAAACCCAGGGCTGCCACCACAGTGGTTTTGGTTTCAGCACTCGATGTTTTCTCAGCGCTAATAAATACAGAACAGCTATTAATACGCTGGGGTTTTAGGATCCATTAGCGTTGCTCGGCGCAGGGACGGTCAGCTCAGATCTCCGAGGGATGTTTCTGGCCGGCTTCAGAGCCGGCTCGTGGAGGCAATGGCGCTGGGCAAATGGGAGACATGGACCTGGTTCATAAGAGGTTTGCAGTCCTGGGTATTTCAGACTTGGTGTTTGGAGCTGGGGAAGAGTCTGGAGCCCAGGGCCTCTGAGAGCGGCTGAGGGACCTGGGGGGAGGTTGGTCTGAAGAAGAAGAGGCTGAGGGCAGACCTCATCGATCTCTGAAGGGAGGTTGTGCTGAGGTGGGTGCTGGGCTCTTCTCCCAAGGGACAGGAGGAGAGGAAACCGCCTCAAGTTGCACCACGGGAGGTTTGGACTGGATATTGGAAAATATTCCTTCATGGAAAGGGTTGTTAATCTCTGTCAGAGGCTGCCCAGGGCGGTGGGGGAGTCTCCGTCACTGGAGGGGGTCAAAAGACACAGAGCTGTGGTGCTGAGGTACAGGTTTAGTTGGCATGGTGGGTTTGGGCTGGATGAGCTTAGAGGGCTTCTCCGACCTTAATGGTTCCATGATTCTATCACAGGGAAGCAGTGGTGGAGTCCCCATCCCTGGAGGGGTTCAAAAGATGTGGAGAAATCGGGCAAAGCGACAGGGTCTTCTCCAATCTTATGTTTCCACGATTTTATGATCTAACCCACCCCACCCATAACATTTTAAGGATGGTTTGAGATGAAAAACCCACTTTTGGGCCGGATTTGTGCATTCAATGACTCAGTTTGCCTTTTGTCTGGAGACTGGACCCCTGGCACGGGGAACGGCTTGAGCACCTTATTCTTCTCTAATGGGTTCCAGGACACTGGGAACAATCTCGTAGCCTCCCATCACTAATTTATGTCCAGAGATGCTCTGCCTTTTCCAGTTATCGGTATCTCCCCATCAATAATGCAAAGGCCGGCGTGTTTCAATGCGTTCGGTAAATACTTTCCCTGAACTGTTGAGTTTGCTCTTGAAAAGGCACCAGCGAGGCGGGCACTCTGCCTTGATGAGCACTCGTCAGCAGAGACAAATGGAGAGAGGGCTCCTGCGTGATAAAGGGAGCGGCTGGGAGCCCTCCTTGCGAAAGGAGAAAGGTGGGAGAGGGAAGGGAGGCATCTCTGGAGCTAAGAATGACTTGATTTATGAGCTGCAGAATCTATGGGAGCGAACGGAGAACCGGCAAGAAATGAAAACCATTGCTGTGAAAATGCAACGAAGTAAAATCATAGAATCATGGAATGGATTGCATTGCAGGGAATCTCAAAGCCCATCCTATATCCCCAGGCAGGGACACCTCCCACTGGATTAGGGGGCTCCAAGCCCCATCCAACCTGGCCTGGAACACCTCCATGGATGGGGCAGCCACAGCTTGCACCTGTTGCCTTGTTAGAGAAGAGAAGACAAGAGAAGATGGGGAAGGGGGAGGAGAAGGCAGAAAGGAGAAAGAGGAAGGAGAAGAGAGCATTCATAGTAAGTGTTGAGGGGCAGGAGTTGAGACAGGCAAGGAAGCACCAGTAGATGATGGGAAGAAGCCCCATGGCCTCTGCGCTTCTTGGCGCTAATAAGGTTCGTCTCTGCAAAGACAACAACTACTCAGACTATCGGCTTTAAATACACAAGGCCCTCCATCAATTGCTGGTCAGCGTCTTTGCGAGGCTGAGGGGAAGAACCTGCTGGAAGGGTTCATATGATCCTGGAGACACCGAGAGCAGGGAAATGTGCCAGTCGAGCGCCAGGCCCCACGCGTCAGCCAGCGATGCAATTCCCTAGGCGATTTCTTGAAGAACATTTCCTCTAAAGTGCCCACATCTAATGGCTCTCAGGACAATTCACATGAAACACATCCTATCACAAAGCTTTGGAAGAGGTCCTGGGTCCGGGTGGTCCCAAACACAGCCACAGGCTGGGTGGAGAATAAATTGGGAGCAGCCCTGAGGAGAAGGGAAAGGAGGAGAAGCTGGAGGACGAGAAGCTCAACACGAGCTTGCAACGTGTGCTCCCAGCCCAGAAACCAACGGTGTCCTGGTGGGACCAGCAGGGGAGGGAGGGGATTCTGCCCCTCTGCTCTGCTCTGTTGAGACCCCATCTGGAGCCTTGGGTCCAGTTCTGGAATCCTCAGCACAGGAAGGACCTGGAGCTGTTGGAGTGAGTCCAGAGGAGGCCACGGAGATGATCCAAAGGCTGGAGAACATCCTGTACAAGGACAAGCTGGGAGAGTTGGGGTTGTTCAGTCTGGAGAGAGAAGGCTCCGAGGCTTGATATTAGGAAAAGACTCTTCACTGAAAGGGCGATTGGCCGTTGGAATGCGCTGCCTGGGGAGGTGGTGGAGTCACCGTCCTTGGAAGTGTTTAAAGGGACACTGGATGAGGCACTTAGTACCATGGTTTAGATGATGAGTAGGTGTTGGTGTTGGGTCATAGGCTGGACTCAACCTCAAAGGTCTTTTCCAGCCTTGTGATACTGTGATACCTCAGAGCAGCCTCCCAGTGCTAAAAGGGGCTCCAGGAAAGCTGGGGAGGGGCTTTTGATCAGGGAGTGCAGCGATAGGATGAGGGGAAGGGTTTTCAGCTGCAAGAGGGGAGATTGAAGTGAGATCCTGGGGACGAATGTTCTTGTGTGAGTGTGAGGAGGCCCTGGCCCAGGTTGCCCAGAGCAGTGGTGGCTGCCCCATCCCTGGAGGTGTTCAAGGCCAGGTTGGATAAAGCTTGGAGGCCCCTGATCCAGTGGGAGTTGTCCCTGCCCATGGCAGGGAGCGGGATGGGCTGGGCTTTGAGATTCCTTCCAACCCAACCCATTCCATGGTACTATGAAGACCTATCACACCACTCTGGAATAATCACAACCCCAGGAAGTGGTGGCTGATGTGTCCCACATCCATTCCAGCATCTCCAGACCCAGCTCCTCGAACAGGATCCGCAGGGAAGCACTGAGGGTTTCCTTTTATCACTGCCACCCCTCCCAGGATTTGGTTTCCTTGTGAACATCACACGCTTCTCATTTAAGCTTAATTCTTCTGCTGTCACCGAGCAGCGTTAAATTCAATATTTCCTGTAATACTTCATTCATCTTATTTTCCGCAACAATAACTCTTATTTTCCAATATCTTCCTGAGAAGGGAGGACCCCAGCCAGCCCCTGCCTTACAAAGACAATCAGAGGATGGGTTCTGTGGGAAGGGACTTCGAAGTCCATCCAGTCCCACCTCCCACTGGGTCAGGGGACTCCAAGCCCCATCCAACCTGGCCTTCAACACCTCCAGGGATGGGGCAGCCACCACTGCTCTGCGCAACCTGTGCAGTTGGAGGTGGATCCTCCCCACTCCCATTGTGAAGAATTTCTTCCTTATGTCTAACCCATATCTTCTCTTTCCAGTTTAAAGCTGTTCCCCCTCATCCCATCACTACAAATCCTTGTAAAAAGCCCCTCCCCAGCTTTCCTGGAGCCCCTTTCAGTACTGGGAGTCCGCTATGAGGATCCCCTGCAGCCTTCTCTCTCCAGGCTGAACAACCCCAACTCTCCCAGCCTGTCCTCACAGCAGAGGGGCTCCAGCCCTCGGATCATCTCCATGGCCTCCTCTGGACCTGCTGCAACAGTTCCATCTCCTTCTTAAGTTGGGGATTCTGGAACTGCACACGGGACTCCAGGTGGGGTGTCCCCGGAGTGGAACAGAGGGGCAGAATCCCCTCCCTCCCCTGCTGGCCACACTGCTTTTGAAGCATGGACCCATGAAACCAATGGCAGTATCTGTGAAGGAGCCAAGAGGAGAACGATGTTTAGCCCAGCAGGAACTAATTTCTCTCATGGGCGAGCCATGAATATTGATGTCTTGTGGTTCTGTACAGGCCCTGCATGAAGTTAACTCAACCCAGTTATCAGTCAGATGGAACGGAACGACATTCCTCAATTTGATTTCGGCGAGAACTCAACGCACAGGGAATTTCATTACACTGCACACAATGAATTGACCATCACAATGCTTTCCAGAGTCTTAAAAAACAGCTTTTCCTTGTGCTGCGCCTCGCTGAAAGCAACCTCTTGCGTTCCTACGACCTCTTCACCACACGGCCTCGGAAATCGATTTGATTACCACTCGGAATTAAGTATGCACGAATGAGAGCGATGGGGATCAATACAAATTAGGTTAAGCACTCCGCTGTGGGCAGGGTTGTTATGTAACAAGGAGCGATTGCAACGAGGATGCAAATAATCACATTGTCAGGAGGGGGTGCAGCCCGTGTGCCTTCATCGCCTCAAATCCCTCTGCCACACACGCTGCAACCCAAGGTTTTGTCATCCCTACAAGTGTCCCATGATGGCATTGAGCTCAAAACCCAGATGTGCCCTCAGAGCACGAAGTGTTAACTGTGTTCTTCCAGAGAATCATGGATTCATTGAGGTGGGAGAAGACCTCTCAGCTCATCCATTCCAGTATCAGTCCAAAGCCCCATGCCTGCTAAACCCTGTTCCCATATGCCATGTCTACATGGTGTTTTAACCCCTCCAGTGACTGGGACTCCACCACTGCTCTGGGATGGAATCATGGAATTATTAAGGTTGGAGAAGACCTCTAAGCTCATCCAGCCTAACCCCAAGCCTGCCAAACCCTGTCTCCAAGTGCCACATCTACACATTTTCTGAACCCCTCCAGGGATGGGGACTCCACCCCCACCCTGGGCAGCCCCTGCCAGTGTCCCTGCCCATGGAACTGGATGGGTTTTATGTTCTCTTCCAACCCAAACCATCCCATGATTCCATGA
This sequence comes from Neomorphus geoffroyi, assembly GCA_033558235.1. Lineage (NCBI taxonomy): Eukaryota > Metazoa > Chordata > Aves > Cuculiformes > Neomorphidae > Neomorphus > Neomorphus geoffroyi. The sequence continues at coordinate 513,019 of JAUMJM010000025.1, forward strand.
CCCCCAGCATGGTGCTGCTTGCCAAAGCTTAATGCCTCACTGCAGGCCCCCGTTCTTTGATGCTCATTATTATAAGACGACAACGGCTGGAAAATCACCACTCCTCATAAATATGTTCCCTGCTTACTTAGAGATATTTTGGGCCTGGAGACAATTTGCGTCTTGGGAACCTGCCAGCCTCTATCGCTTGTCTTCTAATTCCTCTGATGGGGGGTTAGAGTTCCCTTTATTTGGATTTTATAGCTCAGCAAGCCCCCAAACACAGTGATTCTTTTTTGGATCGCGTTTCTATCTGCCGTCAGCGAGCCGTCTGGTTGATCTCATCCCCAAATCCATTTAGATTGGTCTTTTCTGGCTCATTTCTGCACCCGAAAACTCCCTCCATAAATCAAAGCCCTTTCTGCAAGATTGATAGAGCAGGATATGAAATCTTTTACCTTGCAAAATGAGATGTATTATCTGCCCCGTGATGCTTTCTCGGCAAATTCCTCTCCAAAAGCGAGGTGGGGAGAAGACAAGGAGCTGAGGTTGCAGTCTTAAACACAAACCAATCACTACCAGAAGGAAGGGAGTCTTTTTTTTTTTTTTTGCTGTCTAAGATGAGAAGCAATGGATTTAAAAGACAAAAAGGGAGATTAAAGCAAATCATTAAGCGTTTTTTTTTGTGTACCTGTAAGCTCTGGTAGAGCTGAGAAATCCCCATCGTGGGGGTTCTTGAAGAACAGGGCAGATTGTTGGTGTCTCAAGTCCTTTTCAGTCCTTGTTGGATTAATCCCGCAGGCACCCGCAGAGCCCCATGAAGGCAGCAGTAGGGGAGCTCCTCTGATGCGAGGACTCAGCTCCTTTCAATGCTTGGAGATGCAGAGCAGATGGGGTGGGGTTGCCAGCAAGGAGCTTGATATCTCCAAGCCGTGTCTAATTAGGAAGGCATGCAAAAGCCAACTGGGTGGCAGGAGCATTGAGGACAAGATGTTGGCGCCATTGCAAGGAAGGAGGGCAAAGGATGGAGCCGCAGTGCAGAAGAAATGGATGCGATGTCAGAGTCAAAATGTGACAGGAGAAATAGCATCAGCTGTGGGAAAGGGATCTTTGTGGCAAAAATAGTCTCTCCTTTATGTGCTCCTCAGCATAAATAAACTCTGTCAGCGTCCAAATGGAGGGGAATGTGTGAGATTGGGGCATTTTGAGTTCTAACAGTGATGGGCAAGAGATATCGGGGAAAATGAGATGGGATAAATCTAATAAGGAATTCTGCTAAGGAGCCGTCTGTCCAGCTCTGGAGTGCTCAGTGCAGGAAGGACCTGGAGCTGTTGGAGCGGGTCCAGAGGAGGCCACAGAGATGAACCGAGGGCTGGAGCACCTTCCGTATGAGGACAGGCTGAGAGAGTTGGGGTTGATGAGCCTGGAGAAGAGAAGGCTGCGGGGGGACTGAAAGTACTTTCCAGTACTGAAAAGGCTCCAGGAAAGCTGGGGAGGGGCTCTTGATCAAGGAATGCAAGGATAAGATGAGGGGAACGGTTTGAAGCTGAAAGAGGGGTGATTGAGGTGAGATCTTGGGGAGAAAACTTCTCCTGTGAGGGTGGGGAGGCCCTGGCCCAGGTTGCCCAGAGCAGTGGTGGCTGCCCCATCCCTGGAGGGGTTCAAGGCCAGGTTGGATGGGGCTTGGAACCCCCTGACCCAGTGGGAGGTGTCCCTGCCCATGGCAGGGAGTGGCACTGGATGGGCTCTGAGGTCCCTTCTGACCCAAACCCTTCCATGATTCTGTGAGTCATAGAACCATGGAATCATTAAGGTTGGGAATGCCCTCCCAGCTCATCCAACCCAGCCATCAGCCCAACCCCATCGAGCTTGCTACATCATATCCCAAGTGCCACATCTATCCATGGTTTGACCCCCTCCAGCATAGGGACACCCCCCAAGGCTCTGGGCAGCCCCTGCCAGGGCTTCACCACTCTTTCCATGAAAGAATATTTCCCAATATCCAGTCTGAACCTCCCCGGCACAACTTGACGCCATTCCCTCTACTCCTGTCCTTTGTGAGAAGAGCCCAGCACCTACCTCACCACAACCTCCTTTCAGACAGTGATGACGTTTCCCCTCAGCCTCCTCTTCTCCATCCTGAACCTCCCCCAGGTCCCTCAGCTGCTCCCACAACCCTTGTTTTGCAGCCCCTTCAGCAGTTCCGTCCCCTTCTCTGGACGTGCTCCAGCCCCTCAAGGTCCTTCTTGGAGTGGGGAACAAATAGTAAAATGGTGAAGAAAAGACCAGAAAAGCTCAGAATGAGCAACACACACTGATGGACTCATTGTTTCTTAAAGAAAGTAATTGACAATAAGAAGATATAATTGTATTTAATGACAAAATACAGCCAGAATTTGCTTTATCAACTAAGAAACTGATAAAAACCCATTACTTAAGAAAAACAGCATTCAAATTCCTGCAATCCAGAAGTAATCTGGAAGGGAAGCACAGGGCAGGATATGATTTTAGCAAAGCTGGTTCGAGAGAAATATAATTTATCACCTGGCACCACAATTTCCCGCATGGATTGCTCCAACGTAGCCACTCATTTATTGTGGAGGAGGGTGTTAATATTTCAAGCTGCTAAAAACCCCTCAAAGAGTCTTTGTGCACCTGGATATTTAGTTCAGCAGCCACAAATAGTTTTATATATGGATAATTCAACTGATACAGATGTTATTAAGCCTTATTTTTTAGCTACAGACAACAGAATGGACTCAAAATCCAGAGAAAGGAGCATTCCGTACGGCACAAAGAGGCAGGGATAGATGGACATGGATAGTCTGTGTGTCCACAGCCCACCCCTTGCTATCAGGGCTCTCCTGGGCTCTGGAAAGATGCAGGGAGTGGTGGGACCAGCTGCAGCCCTGGTCGCGGGGGTTGAAGGGACCCTAGTCCCTCTGCTGTGCCCCCCACAGCTCGCAAGGGTCTGGGCTGGGGAGAGGCCGCAGCCAGCGCTTCTTACGCTCCCCTTTCCACTCCTTTGCCCTTCCCTCCCAGGTTCCCCCCCCCCCCAGTCCTCCCCTGCTTTCTTCCAACCCTCTCGCACTTCCCTCGTCCCACTCCCCTCCATCCCTCTTCCACTTCCCCCATCACTCTCTTGCTCCCGTCATCCCTCTCCCACTCCCTCATCCCTCTCCCCCGACCCCTCTACCCCATCCCTCTTTCCCCCCAACCCCGCTCCCTTCAACTCCCATTCCCGCCCATCCTTCCCCCGCTCCCCCTCCCCTTCCTACCCCCCCGCTCCGCCCCAGTCGCTCTCCGTGGTGCTGACAGCGCCGCCGCCACCGCTGTCCGTGGTGCTGACGGTGCCCCGGGGGTCCGGCCAGGGGTTGGAGGGGAGGTGGGGTTCCCCATGCCCCCCTTCCATTCCTGCGGCTACGATGCCCCCCTTTTCCCGCCAGGATCACTCCCGGAGAGAGCCCAGAGAGAGGCCCACAGGGGCTCCCCGAGCTCCACTGCATGGTGACACCACAGAGGGGGAGTTTCGGGAGGATCCCAATGGAGCCTTAAGCACAGCACTCCAAACCCAAGCCCTCCGAGCACACATTCCCAGCTGAGGGCAGATGACATAACACATGGCTGAAATTGCCATTCCCCCATCCCCGGCACACGCTGCCATCAAAGGGATGTCGCCATGGCGGGGTCAGCGTGCCTGTTTGGCACAAATGAATCATTGATGGTGGTTTGGTGCAGGAAGGTTTAATCATCAATAATGTGTTTCAGCAACCGGGAAATGTAAACAAGCAGGGAGTGTTTCACTGAAAACTGGCAAAACCCCCCGCAGGGGGGCACCTCCTGCACCCAAGGGCCTTCATAGAATCACTCAGGTTGGAAAAAATCTCTAAGATCAAGCCCAAACATCAACCCAACCCCACCATGCCTGCTAAACCATGTCCCGAAGTGCAACTTCTACATGTAGGGGCTGGGACTCCACCAGTTCCCTGGGATAGAATCATGGAATCATGGAGGTTAGAAAACCCTTCTCAGCTTGTCCGGTCCAACTGTTAGCCCAACACCACCATGTCCTGAAGAGCCACATCTACACATGTTTTGAACCCCTTGAGGGATGGAGACTGCAGCACCTCTTTCACCCAGCAGCATGGCATCTGCCCAAGCCCACTGGGTGGCAGGAATGCAGCATGGAGTTATTTTCATCGCATTCTTCCCATGTTTCCCCAGCAGGGATTTGGCGATACTGTCCTGAGGCGCAGCACTTTGCGGCAAGGCAGGCTGTAGGACATGGCTTGGTGCTCAATCATCCCGAGCCACAGTTGAACCCTGCCCTCTGAGCTCACCGCGCTGACAAACGCATTGACTCACCCGCAGATCGTTTATGTTTGTCACCCCCAGTAGAAATTTAGGGACTGTCTGGTGGGGCTGCAGCCAAACCAGGCTTCCCTGAGGCGTTCCCACCTCACGGCATCTAGGCAAATCTATCTTTGCTCCTTGGAGCTCCAAAGTGTTTGCAGAACAGGCTACCCACACCCCTGCTCTCCCTGCCTGAATTGCTCCAAGGAGCATGGCTCAGCACCGACACGGCTCTGCATTGCCCACTGGCTCAGGAGTCTTCTAGGGACTCCAAGGAGAGAAAGGAATGGGGACGGGGACGGCACGGGAAGGGAAGGTTATGGTTGGGAAGGGACGGGGATGGGAAGGGAAAAGAAAGAAAGAAGGAGGGAGAAGAAAGAAGGAGGGAGAAGAAAGAAGGAGGGAGAAGAAAGAAGGAGGGAGAAGAAAGAAGGAGGGAGAAGAAAGGAGGGAAAAGAAAGGAGGGAAAAGGAGGGAAAAGACAAAAGGCAATATTATTCTATATCTTCTGCAATAAGAAGAACAAGCAGAGAGCCCACTGTGACAGCTCCCACGGGGAAAGGGGGTTTCCCGCAAAGGACATCATCCCATTGGGGAACACTTCGAGGAACATGGGGTACCTCAGCTGGTTTTCAGCAATCTGAAATACTTCTGGCTCACTCCCCTTGCTCCGAGGGGTTGAAGCAGGCGGTAAAGGGGTAGAAGGAAGCAGCGAGGCAACGAGGCTGCATATTCACACGTGGTAATCAGCCAAATGGAATTGATTTCCCTAAGGGAACAGTAATTTCCAAAGGTCTTTCACACTCCATAGGGAACCCGTGCTCACTCAGACACTGGGCTCCATCCTAACTTTATCCCTTGGTGCAAAGGCATTGCCGTGATAAATTGAGGGGCAGCTGGGGAACAGGAGACCAGGAATTCTATATTGATATCTCTCTCCATGGGGAACCCCCTACCCAGGACCGGTGCTGGGAAGGAAAAGCACCAGCAGCGTTACTGGAAACGAGGCAGCTCAGGTTCCAGATCAATGAAACCCGGGTCCACACACTGGTGCTCTTCTTGCCAGCATTAATGCTCTTTTAATCTTCTCAACATTCTCTGCATCGATTCCCCTCACGATACGTGTTTGAGAAGGTGACACCACTGTGAAAACCCCCAAATCTTTCTGTTCCTCTGATATCCCCGACACGGACAATATTTGGTTGGAAACACAGAAGGGGTGTGGGAAACGACAGGAGCTGGCAGAGCTGAGAAGATCAGAATCCCTGCCCCGAGTCCTCCTTCCCGCACCCCTGGTATGAAACGGGCTCCCCGACCATGGTGGCCCTGCAAAATGTTCTTCACCTTGAACAATTCCAATAATTCTCTGGATGAATCTATCCAGGTTGGAATCCATGAAGATAAAGCAAGGATGCACTAGTTGGAACAGCCCTCTCCAGGTATCTGGGGTGGGACATGTCACCCGTGGATGTGTTGCAGTCACAGCACAGGACATAACCAGACACCTCCACCTGTGTCACAACCTTCACAATTCCTGTATCCATGAGGATTTTCCAAGGCTGGGGGGCAGAGGGGTGACAAGCCATGCTCTGAGGTAACATTCCTGACTCCCACATCCCCATGGGATGGAGAAGTGAGTGGCACCCAGCGTGTTCTGGCTGACACTGCCCTGCTGCATGGGATGGGGTTTGCGGGATCACCCTCTCCATCCCCCCCGGTACCAGAGGTCTCTGTGCCCCCGTCCCTCCATCTCCCCCTGGTCTCTGTGTCCCCCCCATCTCTGGTACTGGATGTCTCAGGCGTCTCATCCCTCCATAACCCTTGGTACTGGGGGTCTCTCCATTCCTTTGCTCCCAGTACTAGGGGTCTCTATGTGTCCCCCTCTCCATCCTCCCCTGGTACTAGGGGTTTCTGTGTTCCCCCCTCCATCCCCTCCGGTTCTGGGGGTCTCTATGCCTCCCCCGGTACCTGGGGTCTCTGTGTCCCCCTCTCCATCCCCCCTGGTACTGGGGAGCTCTGTGCCCCTCTCCCACCACCGGGGGTCTCTGTATGTCGTGTCCCTCCCCCAGTATGTGGGTCTCTGTGTCCCCCTTCCATCCCCCCCAGTACTGGGGGTCTCTGCGCGCCCCCCCCCCGCACCCGCGCCCGCAGAACAATGGGGGCTGCTGCGCCCACCGCCCGCGCAAGGGGGCGCCCACGTGCGCTCCGCGGACAATGCGGGATGCGCGGGGGGATACGCGGAGGATGTACGCATCCTACTCCCACCCCAAACCAGTCCTCGAGCCCGCATCCCAGTCTCCAGCACGAGGGAGACATCCTAGTCCCCATGCCCACATCCCTGTGCCTGGCACCAAGGGGACATTCCCATCCCTGAGCCTGCATCCCTGTGTCCAGTACCAGCGGGACATCCCAGTTCCCAAGCCCGCATCCCTGCGCCCAGTACTATGGGGACATGCCAGTCTCCAGCACCAGGGGGCCATCCCAGTCCCTAAGCCTGCATCCCTGTGCCCAGTACTGGAGGGATATCCCAGTCCTCAAGCCCTGTGCCCAGTATCGGGGGACATCCCAGGCACCAAGCCCAAATCCCTGTGGCAGGACATCCCAGTCTCCAAGCTGGCATCCCAGTCCCTCAGCCCACCTCCCAATGTTGGTACTGGTGGTACCCAGCCAGGGTGCCACAGGGTTCCCGAGGGGATGCCGCTCTGCTCCCCAGCCCTCACCTACCTGCCAGCCTCAGAGCTGACATCCTCTGGAATTCTGGCTCCTGCAGCCACTTCCACATCCTCCGAAAGGTCTCCCGGCCAGACTTGAGTTTACTCCAAGGCTTAGGGTTGCGCAGCAAGTCTGAGAGGGTCCCCTGAGAGCGGCACAGCACGCGCTGGGCGAAGATGGCCTGGGGGATGCTGTAGCGCTTCAGCTCCGCCGTGATCCTCTGCGCCACCTCTTTGGTGTTGATCTCCTCCAGCTGCCCCGAGCCGCTCACCTGCGAGGCCGAGGAGGATGAAGGTGGCCGCTCACGGGCTCCGTGGGGTGGCGGGTGGCCTGGGTGCGCGTGGTGATGGATGCCGTTGAGGTGGGACATCATTGCCGGGGGCGTCCCAAGCCCCCGTGAGAGGTGCTGCTCCCCTCGCGCCAGCATGGCCGCGTGGGCGTCGAAGTTGGGGTTGAGCATCTTCTCGTGGCCGGGTGGCCCGTAGGCATGGAGGCCCTGCTGGGTGTTGTGGAGAGGACCCAACCCGTTGGCCAACGGCGAGAGGCTCTGCCCCATGCCGGGCATCTCCTTGTACGGCCCGTAGAGGTTGTTGACAGCGGGCAACCCGCGCTCGTCCCGCATGAGGGCGAAGCTGCCACCAACGCTGCCCGCGAGGCGCTGGTGGTGGTGGTGGTGGTGGGCGTGCAGGTGGTGGAACTTGTCGGAGACGGTGGAGATGGGCGGCAAGGGCTGGAGCGGCGTCAGGGTGGCGTAGGTGCCGCTGATGCCCGCGGCAGGCGGCGAGGGCTCGCAGGGCACGCTGACGGCGTGGTGCAGTGGCACGGACAGCTCGGGCCGGTACTCGCTGCCGTCCAGCAGCGCAGCCATGCTGGACACCATGGCCGGGCGCCCGGGGGAGGGCGCGAGCTCCTGGCCCGGCGGGGGCACCCTGAGCTCTCCCTCAGCCCCGTGTAGGCTGCCCAGCGGCTCCAGGGCCAGCTCGGCGTTCATGGCGGCGCGACCCCAGCCGAGGCATGGACTCTCCCTCATCCATCCGCTCATACATTCATGAGGAGAGGGCAGCGGGCCCGGCCCGGCTCCGCCGGCCCCCGGGGGGCAGCGGCGCCTCAGCCCCCGCTCCGGCTCCTCCTGCGCCGCTGCCGCCGCCGCTTCTGCCGGGGCCGCCCCGCCCCGCCCCGCCTCACCTCCCCGCCCCGGCCCCGCCCCGTAGCCAATCAGAGAGCGCCCAGGGGAGGGCGTGGCCAATGGGAGTGCGCCCACGGGGAGGGGGCAGGGCCAAGAGGAGCGCGCCCAGGGAAGGGCGCGGCCAATGGGAGCGCGGAGAGGAGCGAGGGGGCGGGGCCAAGGGGGCGCTGGGATCTTAAAGGCGCCGTCGTGGGGCCGGCTCAGCCTCCCCCAGAGACGCTCAGTGCCCTCACGGTCACCTCGGAGCCCTGAGCCCCTCAGACTCTTCACACCCCCCCGTGTGAGCTTGAGCCCGTCAGGCTCCTCGTGTCCCCTCAAGTTCCCTCACAATCCCTTCAGACCCCTGAGCGCCTCAGGTTCCTCCAGACCCTTCAGGCTCCTCTGATTCCTATGAGCCCCTCATGGTCCTCATGACCCCTCATGGTCCCTTCAGGCTCCTCACATCCCTTCATGTCCCCTCACGCTCCTTGTGTCCCCTCAGACCCCCTCAGCCATCTCAGTCCCCTCAGTTTCCCTCTAAGCCCCTCAAGCTCTTCACATCCCCTCATGTCCCCTCCGAGTCCCTGAACCCATCAGGCTTCTCCCAACCCCTCAGGTTCCTCATGTCCCCTCAGTTTCCCCCCAAGCCTCTCAGGCTTCTTGTGTACCCTCATGTCTGCTCAGCAGCCCAGGGCCTCAGACCCTTGAAGCCCCTCAGCCACCTTGGTCCCCTCAGATCCCCTGAGCCTCTCAGGCTCCTCAAGTCTCCTTGTGTCCCCTCAGGTCCCCTCAGACCCCCTGAGTCTCTCAGGGTTTTGTGTTCCCTCAGGTCCCTCAGCTACCCCAGTCCCATCAGACATTCCAAACCTCTCAGGCTCTTTGCACCCCCTCACAGGAGAACATTTCTGCCTAAGATCCTACCTCAATCTTCCAGCTGAAAACCATTCCCCTTGCCCTGTCCCTGCACTCCCTGACCAAGAGCCCCTCCCCAGATTTCCCTGAGCCCCTTTCAGCACTGAGAGGCTGCTCTAAGGTCTCCTTGGAGCCTTCTCTTCTCCAGGCTGAACAACCCCAACTCTCCCAGCCTGTCCTCGTACAGGAGCTGCTCCAGCCCTTCGATCCTCTCTGTGGCCTCCTCTGGACTCACACCAACAGCTCTAGGTTCCTCCTGTGCTGAGGACTCCAGAGCTGGATGTGGGGCTCCAGGTGGGGTCTCCCCAGAGTGCAGCAGAAGGTCAGAATCCCCTCCCTCCCCTGCTGCTCCCACTGCTTTGAGTGCAGCCCAGGACATGGGTGGTTTCTCAGCTGTGAGGGCCCATTGCTAGTTCACGTGGAACCTCTCATGTTGAGATGTGTTTGGCTGTGCCGCGCCATCCCAGGCTGGGTTGTGCTGGACTGTGTGACACCATGCCAGGCTGTGAGGCAACGGCCTCAAGTGTCACCACAGCAGGTTCAGATTAGACATCAGGAAAAATTCCTTCATGGAAAGGGTTCTCAGGACCTGGCAGAGGCTGCCCAGGGAGGTGAAGGACTCGCCACACCTGGAGGTGTTTAAAAGACAGTTAGATGAGTTTCTGAGGGACAGGGTTTAGTAAGGGGACAGGTATGGCTGGACTCAATCTCAGAGGTCTTTTCCAACCAGATGGTCCTATGATTCCCATTGTAGATCCCAAAGGCTGAGGACCCATTCTCTCCTCACTGCTGTCACCACGCATTTCTGGAGCTCCTGGTGCTTTCCAAACTACTTTTCAGCCCTAAAATGAAGCTTCCCCCAGCCCCGCCATTGTCAGCTTGTGGTGGACAAGCCGAGAGGAAGGAAGGAGGAAAAGTGAGCCCTGGCTTGAGGGGCCTTTGTTCAGGGCAAGCAAGGCATGAAATCGTTTTGTCCTGCTGAAACGAAGGCAAAAGTTGCGATTATTTTGGGGAAAGGAGAAGCAAGCTTGGCTCTCCTGAGGCATTAGTGCTGCAGTGGGGAGGTGAATGGGTGGGCAGAGCTGATGGGAGCCAGGTGCTGCACAGGGGCTGGTGTCCTTTTCCTTCTTCTCTTTTCCTCCTTTTCCCTTCCCCTTCCCCTTCCCTTCCCTTCCTCTTTCCCAGAATAGCTGAGGTTGGAAGGTACCTCTGGAGACCAGGCACTCCAGCCCCTGCTCAGCCCATGCCACACACGTGTGAGCTGATGCCAGGACAGGCTTTTTTAGGGGCTCCACTCCACCCCCTCCTGCCATTCCTGGAAGGACCAGCACTCCCTTACAGAGCAGGAGCCGTCACCTACACATTAAGATTAACCACACTTTGAATTTTAGCTCCATGGATCTGCTAAGATGCTGTCCTATGTTCCATAACTTACATGAAATACAGCTTTTGGTTAAATAAAAAGTGAGCTGCGCTGGTTGCCTTGATTGTGTATTGATTCCCTTTGCCTTCACGCTGCCGGCTGATTTCAGCGCTCTCCGTAGGCCCCTTCTCCTGCTTTTTGTTAGCTGGGATGGGACTCGGCCTTGGCAGGGCCTGTGTTGGTCTGAACTTCCACAACGCAGCAGGAACCCTGAGCCTTGTGGCTCCTGTGGAGTTCATTGCTGTTGCAGGTGGATGTACATCCCTGGTGCTGCCTCTCATGGCTTTCTGAGCCTAAAACTCCTGGATCTTTAGGATGAGGATAACAAAACCGAGCTGGTTTGTTCAGCATCTTGTGTCGAACTGGGCTCTGCGTGAGAACTGCCTGCTCTCACTGTGATTGATTGTTAATTACTGGGTGCCTTTTGATTGCCTCTATTTGCTTAAAGCACTGTGGAGTTTCCTTTCCTACAAATAAAGAAATCAAGGCTCGCATTCAATCAGTGCCCACGGGCGAGGTGACTTATTGCAGCTTTCCTTAGGGACCTGGCATGCCACTGGCTTCTTTTGGACTGCAGGCAGGACCCACCAGCACTGCAAACACCTCTGCAGAGGTGACAGAGATGGAGTTTTCCAGCAGCAGGGAGCGGGGCAGCGGTGTCCCCATGCAGATGGACACTGGGGAGGCACCACGAGGGGCATTTGGCAGCACCTTCAGAGGGCTGGGCTGCACCTGTCATTCCGATCCATTAAGTTAACAGAGGAAAGATAAGAAATTGATTTTTTTTTCCTCTCTGACAAAATGCTGTTTTCAAAATCCAGGTGATATGAAGCCTGGCTTTGACCTTTTCTTTTCAAACCTATCCCTGGTGACTGTGTTCCATGACAATATTGCACACGGTGGTGCCTAATTCCGACGCCTTCCCAAACTGATGCTTAAAATCAACCCCCCTAATGAATAAATACCAGATGCAGCCATAACCACCACAGTGGGTCTGTTACACTTCCCTCCAGAGTCCCTCCTGCACCCATGCTAGCACGGCCAGCAGGAACGTTGCTGGTTGCTTCTTCCAGGCTAACGAGCTTTGGCTGCCCAGCAGGACGTGGCGTTCCCTGCCTGCCCGGCTGCCCTTGCCAGAGGCTTTCCCTCCGCTCTTGGGGGAGGGAGGAGGGAAAAGTTCTTTGTTAGCTTTCCTCCTTCTCCCTGCCTTCAGCTGGGGCTCCCCATGCTGCTGCTGGGTGCCTTGGCTACCTCTTCTCTTGAAACAGGATGCCCAGGGGCAGTGGGATGGGAATCAATCACAGAATTGTAGCATGGAATCGTTCAGTTGGAAAAGGACTTTTCTTCTCTCATCACTGCCCCAGAAATTGGGTTCTGGGGGCAGTAAATCCCAGCTGGAGGGATTCTTGCAGGGCTAGGGCTTTCTCAAGCATCCACCAGCCCTTGGGAGTCCTCTGCAGCCAGAAAGGGCACTTCTTGTGGATGGGGAGTGTCCTTGGCTGCCTTGGATGGGGTATGTTGTCCCCACAGCACCATGTGGGAAACCAAAGGTCGGGAGAAGCAGGTGGGTGGTTGCTTGCTCAGAGGTTTCCACTCTGGGCAGAGCACCCCAAGAGGGGCAGTGAGGCCATCCTGTTGCGGCTGTTGGCTCACTTGGTTGGCAAGTGCCGTGGTTAAAGATTGAAGCTGGATCCAGTCTGCAATATTTATCTTGGAAGCAGGAGGACTCGGCTTGCTTGGTTTGTGTTGGGAAACAGCAATGTTGATGGGGAGAGACCCATCACAGGGAACTGCTGGAAACTTTTTATATGTCCTGGTTGGCATCTCAATTATCACTTCTTATGTAATTTTGGGCTTTGGTATGACCAAAATATCCCTCAGCGACTCTTGATAGACAATAAATTCCACTGAAAAGAAGGCCCCCAGCATCCTGACTTGGCTCAGCCACGGGGTGGTATAAGAGTCGGTCCGAAGAACAGTATTTACCTCAACATCGCCATCAGGGACTTGGAGAGAGACCAAGAAGCAAATGCCCTGAGAGAAAAGAACTGTATGGTACAAGCAGACTCCGGTACCTGGGACTGCACGCAACAACCAAGATAAGGCTGCATGGCTGCTGCCCAGAAGATGAATCTCACCTGCTGCCTCAGCCGAACTTGCCCCACCTCCTCCCTGACAAAAGAAGAACATGCGCAGAGACTCGCAGAGGGTCTTCAGGTCACCTAGCGGTCATGAGAGAAAGATGAGGTGAGGAAGCAGAAGACCCCCGAACACGAGGTGGTGCAGGCGCAGATAAGTTCTGGCAAGCGAAGTGAGAACTTTTGGGGCCTGCGCAGTCCAGCCTGGATTGCGAAATGAAGGCGGAGATTGTCCTCAATCCATGGCAGAGAGGAGGTGCGAGGTGCTGCTGCTGAGCGTAAATGATGGTTCCTAACCGAACCTCGGGGAGATCTCCCCACCTCTGGATCACGGATCGCCCGTTGTGACGACGAGTCTTGACTGAGGACCAGCAGGACGCTGTTCGGAGCCTGGGAACATAGGGATGCCTTTGGACCTGTGGTGGTAGCGATAATCCTCTTCCCTCCTTTTCCTCCCCTTTTCTCCACTTTGTCTATCGCTTTACAGGCAAAATAACAAAGTTTCTCTTTGATTGAATTATAACCCCTTGGCATTTTGGCTGCCTTAATTTTGCGCTTCGATATCAAGGGAAACGAATCATCACGAGTCCCTGAGTGGACCGTGACAGGTGGCAGCAGGGGCAGGATCATCCCCCTGCACTCGCCTTGAATCCTGGACTCAGTTTTGGGCCCCTCACTCCAAGAAGGACCTTGAGGGGCTGGAGCGCATTCGGAGAAGGGAGTGGAGCTGGGGGAGGGACATTGAGGTTGGATATCAAGAGTAATTACATTGCATCAGTGAAATACGAAAGGGTTTTTGATTGCAATGAAGATCTGGTGCTCAACAGAGCATGGCCCCAGCGTGGGCCAGACGGTAATTTCTGAAATAAGAAGAAGGAAGAAGCGGACACAACTGAGTTTTACAGACTTCCAATGCACAAGAAAACATTTTATTTCAAAAACGATGCATTCAATATCGTGGTTTGGCACAAGAGTCAATGCTGCAGGCACATTCACACCAAGGAATCACGTTGCTGGGAGATCCCAACGGAGCCGACGCGGTGGTCTCCACAGACAATGCTCACGACGAGGACGCAGGACTCCACCACAAGAAGAGCCAGGGCTTTGCTCCTCAGTGGGCCCAGGGCTTTCCACCATGGCCACCACGGTTATGAAACACCCCACCCCGACCCTTCCATGGGAGCCAGGCTCAATGCCAGCTTGGCTTCACCATTCACCTGAGACGGTGCCCTGGCCTGGGATTATCGTTAACCACTGAAGAATGAACGATGCTTTTATTATGGCCATTAAATACCAAATCTTTGACTGAAAGTATGGCCTTTTTTTGTCCTTTTATTAAAGCTATTTTTCTCTTTTTTCAATTGAAAACAGCTCCATCAGGCATCGAACTGTACAGCCAGGAGAAGAAAGACATGGTCATGTCCAGAAGACCTCCTTCTGTCAAAACGATCTCATTTCACACACTCCCTTCACTGTTCTCTTTCCAAAAACACTTTCTTTTGTTTCGGTTTACTCCATAATCAAAACCAAAGATGACTTTCTTTAAATCCATTCACTAATGAGATGCAAACAACGAAAATACGAACCCAAGATGTTATGAGAGAAGAGATTCGCTTGGATCTGCGTGGATTCCCACTCTTATTTACAGCCCCTCTTTGCACCGCCTGCTCCCATCCCAGTGGCAGAGGGGCTTCACATCCTGCTCACCCTATCCCTTGGAGCTGGTCAGGAGGACCTTTACAAGCTAAAATGTTTCGTACTTAGAAGTACTGACTGTAGAAGTACATGTTGCACTGCTCGTACCTTCATTTCACTATGTTTGTTCGTCTAGAGAGTCAATAAAACTGCATTTTCCCTGAAACATCTGGAATTCATGTAAGACACAGGGAGGTTCTAGGCCAAATGGAAGGGAAGGAAGAGTCTGGGCAAGGGGAAAGCGAATGCAGATTTGCGGTCCTGAGCAAGGATGGTGACAGCTGGCATCTCCCTGCCCTGTGGAGCCGCATTCATTCGCAGGGAGCAGCTTGCACTGCCTTCCTCCAGCTCAAACAGAGACCTGGCTTTTCCACCAACCTGGAATCTCATGTGAGAAAAGGACACTGAGCCCAGTCCTGTCAGTGGGATCACCCCACTTTGATGCTTTGAGCTGCTCAATGAGACAACCAGCCCAGAATGGGGTTTGGGAAAGAGCCTCCCAACACCTGGAGGCATCAGCATCCCTTTCCTGGGGGAGAAGAGCCCACCTAGAGCCACTGCTAAAAGCAGAATCCAAAGAGACTCTAAGAAATTGGCCAAAAGCCAGAAAAATGCACATTTTTAAGGTGGTTTTTGACACTGCAAGAGCTTGGACCCAAAAATATTGATACTGTGAAGCAATTGACGTTGGGCTGTAGTGCGCCATTGATTTTGGGGCCAAACGCCCTGTTAAAATCAATGATTCCGAAACATTTGAAGAAATGCTCCAAGAAATCGATGGGGAGTTTTGCTTACAAATCAATGACAGAACATGGTGTTCTGGCCTAAATGTTCTCCTGCATTCCTGTTTCTGAATATTCGCTGTTGGTTTTGTGCTTCCTTCTCTGCACCTGGGGCCTCTGAGCTCTTCTCTCTGGTGAGCAACAACAGGAGCCAAGGGAATGGCAGGAAGATGCCAGGAGAGGGTGAGGTTGGACATTAAGAACAGGTTCTCCACCCAGCGGGCAGTGGAGCACTGGAACAGCTCCCCAGGGAAGCAGTCACGGCACCAAGTCTGCCAGCATTCCAGAAGCATTTGGCCAACACCCTCAGTCTCACGGTGTGAATGTTGGGAGTGTCCTATGCAGGGACAGGAGTTGGACTCGATGATCCTTGTGGGTCCCTTCCCACTGAGGTCATTCTATGATTCTATGTGTGTTCAGAAAGTTCCAGCTATGCTGGTTCCTTGCAACCAATGAAGGGTTCCCGTCACCCACAGACCCTGCACCAGCGGACTCTGCTGCCTTCATCATGGCAGGACCTTGCCGCATGTGGGATGAACCTCAAAGAGACTCCATGGGCTAAGCAAGACCAAACTAAGGCACCGTGCATTGGAACAGCTTTCCATCACTATCCTGTCCATCTGGTACCAGTGGACCTTCTGCTCTCTGGTCTGGGGATGAGTGGAGCATCGTGGCCTCCTGGTAAACAGGCTGGGGGCGCGAGTTATGGGGAGATCAGAAATGTCAACTAGGGGCAAATTCCCCAACTTTAGGGTGATTAGGAAGGGAAATCAAATAAAAACCAAGGAGGGTGGGGAGGCCCTGGCCCAGGTTGCCCAGAGCAGTGGTGGCTGCCCCATCCCTGGAGGTGTCCAAGGCCAGGTTGGATGGGGCTTGGAGCCCCCTGATCCAGTGGGAGGTGTTCTTGTCCATGGCAGCGAGTGGACCTGGATGGGCTTTGAGGTCCCTTCAGACCCAAACCATTCCATGATTCCGTGAACTTTACAATCCAAAGGTCAAATAGTACAAAACAAAGGGGAATGAACATGTTTCAACCTAATTTGGATGAGGATTTGGCCCAAGTAGTGTTCAAACATGGACGCCTAGTGAAGGTACGAGCCATGTGGTCACATCCTTCCTCCCGTTAGTCTTAAAAAAATGCAAAATTCAGTAAATACGAAATTACACAAGCAGTGGGATTTGGGATCCGGCGCTGAAGAAGTTGCAAGCAGCGATGGACTGGAATTCTGAGTGGCTTTCTCAGTTGGCCATGGCGATACATGGATGCTGAGCTATTGATAGCAACGTAGACAAGAGAAGCGAAACCTTGCAAATCGGCGTTTCTAATTCTAATTGGGACGGGGGTGATAAAATCAAGAGGTTTGGGGCATTGAGGGGAATGCTGAAATATGAAAAGACCTTCAAACCAGACTCAGAAGCGTAGCTAGAAATGCAAACTATTTCAATCTCGCCACTGCACGGGTGGCATCCATGGAATGCTGCACTGCTAAATATGCTTCAACCCTTGGATGAGCAGCCAAGGGTGACCAAAAAGCATCTTTCTACCAAATATTTCAGGGTGGGATGGGGTTTTTTACTCAATTTAGATTCTCTCTGAAGAATGTTTAATTTGGATTTGGGCACTTTTTCTTTTGAAGAGGCTCATTTGGCACTTGGAGATGTAGGTTCTTAGGCACAATGCGACAAGGTGAGCTTAGCCAGTCCTTCGCCGTGCATCCTGTAGAGCAGCTGGAACTCTGCGGGCAGCTGGTGGGACTCCTGCCACTTGGTGGTGAACTTGGTTCCCTTCTTATCGTAGTAGTGGTAGGGGAGGTCCTCCCTCGTGTTGGGGTCGAAGCCGAAGGGCCAGAAGCCGTACAGGTGGATCTCCTCGCATATGGCTGAAGCGAGGGTGTACATGAGAATCCCTGTGCTCAGTCGCTTAGGCGACAAGTGCTTGTTCTTCCAGTACCTGTGGGAAACCAAAGGCATGTCAGTCAGGGGGGCAAGCCTGGAGACCACCAGTGCTGCCAGCTGATGGCCTCAAGCAGGCAAAGAGTGCTCTTCAGGTCGGTCTGTAATGACTGGGAGCGCAAAAACACCTTAACAGAGCTCGGATTCGGAGTGTTTTGTGGTCTCCTTCTGAACAGTCCTGGTTTTGAACCAGGAGAGGTGCTGCCCCATCCAGAAAAGTGTGATCCATTGGCTCCTGCTCACGCATGCATTGGCTGAAGAGGCAGCAACACCCCCCTCCTTTGATTTACTACAGTTTTCCTTGGACCACCCTGAACCTGACCAGGGATAGGACCCCCATAGGGCTGGAGCAGCTCCCATACAAGGCCAGGCTGAGAGAGCTGGGGTTCAGCCTGGAGAAGAGAAGGCTCTGGGGAGACCTTAGAGCAGCCTCCCAGTACTGAAAGGGGCTCCAGGAAAGCTGGGGAGGGGCTCTTGATCAGGGAGGGCCAGGATAGGACAAGTGGAATGGTTTGAGCTGAAAGAGGTGAGATCTGAGGGAGAAATGTTTTGCGGTGAGGGTGGGGAGAGCCTGGCCCAGGGTGCCCAGGGTGCCCAGTGGGTTGCCCTATCCCTGGAGGTGTTCAAGGCCAGGTTGGATGGGGCTTGGAGCCCCCTGATCCAGTGGGAGGTGTCCCTGCCCATGGCAGGGGGTGGCACTGGATGGGCTTTGAGGTTCCTTCCCATCCAAACCTTCTGTGATTTTTGATGTCCCTTCCAACCCAAACCATTCCATGATTCTGAGATCTTTACGGTCCCTTCAAACCAAACCCATCCCATGATTCCACGATCTCCCTTAGCTCCCCTCTCCTCCTCCTGGCCCTGGGGAAGCAGCAGTGGGAGCAGATCCTAATGGTGAATCCTACCCTGGTGCAAACAGCTGAAAAGCTGTATTGAAAAAACTCACTGAAGCAACAACAAAACTACTTTTGGTGTAAAACCCAGCAATATTTGTTCCTGAGGTGCTAGATGGTGTCTGCCACATGGAGCATGAAGAGGCAGGGTTGTGTTTGTACCGACACACATACGTTTTGAGGAGTTAAACGCAAGGTGAAAGCACAAACCTGTTAACGTGCTGCATTATATTCCCTGGCCAAGCCAGCTGGACCTTCAGTTGCCCTCTGTGCTCCACAAAGAAGTCAACCAGTGTTCTCGTCACCGTTGCTGATGTGTGGAAGAAAAACGCGGGGATCCAAAGGATGGCACCATCCAGCTTTTTCAAACTCAAGAAGAAGTTGTTGCGGTCCTGGATGGTCAAGAGGTTGTTGTAATACTTCTCCAGGATGCTGGGGTTGAAGGTGGTGAGGTTGGTTTTCCTCCCGACGTCCTTCTGGAACGCCTCTGTTGGAGCGAAGTTGCAACGGAAGACAAAGTCTGTCTTATCTATTTCTTGCCCGCACTGACTGCTCGTCAAGATGCCGCTGTTGCCGACCACGGCGCAGATGTTGTAGTGCTTGTTCAGGATGGGCGACACATCGGGAAGGAGCGATCGGAAGTTGTTGCTGATGGAGAAGACGTACTTATGGCTGGAATAATCATAATGCATCAGCTGCCCGATCCGGACGCTGCTCTTGGTCAAGGAGAAGTTCTTTATGACGTCCACATGCTGAAGGATCTCCTGCCTAAAGTGAAACAGGGGAAGAACAGAAATCATGGAGTCACATTTCCCGTCTTCCTGCAGTGGAAAGATTTCCTTCTGAGCTAAAGTTCTCTATTTTTAAATGCAGTGAAGGAGCTTCCTGAGCAATGCGGAGCTGTGGCTTTTAAGTTGATGTCATGACAGGCTGGGAGAGTTGGGGTTGTTCAGCCTGGAGAAGAGAAGGCTCTGGGGAGACCTTAGAGCAGCTCCCAGTGCTGAAAGGGGCTCCAGGAAAGGTGGGGAGGGGCTCTGGATCAGGGAGCACAGGGACAGGATAAGGGGGAAGGGTTTTGAGCTGAAAGAGGGGAGATTGAGATGACATCTTGAGCAGAAATGTTTTGCTGTGAGGGTGGGGAGGCCCTGGCCCAGGGTGCCCAGAGCAGTGGTGGCTGCCCCATCCCTGGAGGTTTTTAAGGCCAGGTTGGATGGGGCTTGGAGCCCCCGATCCATTCAACACAGAATCATTCGGTTGGCAAAGAACTTTGAGATCAAGCCCGGCCACAGCTGGTTGTGCTTTGGCCTCCAAGAACATGGCGCTTCATGGCCAATTAGTTTCAAGGTTCAAATCCCCAGCCATTTCTCTGGAGGCAATGACAATCCCGCTCGCATCCTGGGAAACTGGGTCACATTCTGCTGGGTGACACAGCGCATGTTGCAGCTTGGTGTCCTGCTCAGAAGGAATCAATTCCTCCAAGGTAGCTGCAGCCATCTGGGGAATCACTCTGATTCACCCGTTGTCTCTCCCCAATGGTGAACTACTGGGAGCTCAGAGGACTTAGTGGCTCCTGATTGTGTGTTCTTAAATCCTAGGTGGGAAGGGGCACAACCTGAGGGAGGGTGGGGAGGGCGGGCGCGGCTCCTGGCCGCACGCTCACCTCTGGTGTGCGAAGGCCGTGCGGTTGAAGGCCCACTTGGAGGGCTTCTCCTGCAGCTCGTGGGTCAGGGAGTTGGTGATAGGGACGAAGGAGGGGTCCAGGAACTTGAGCGCAAACTGGGACCTGGAAAGGAGGGCAGGGGTCCACGTGGGCACCCACACACGTACCCACATGGGCACTCCTGTGAGGATGGGCCCACATGGACACAGGACTACGTGGGCACAGCCCCAAATGTGGACCCCTGCACAGCCCCCCACACAGTCCTGTTTGGATGCACTTGTGGCCCTACGCAAAGACCCAAGCGCGGACCCACACAGACCCCCACGTGGGTGCAGAGCTACACACAGACCCACTCAAACACTGACCCACACAAGGACCCACACAGAGACCCACAGACACAGGCATGGACACAGGTAGACATGGACCTACTCACCCGCCCACGCAAAGACCCCCTCCCCAGCCCTACATTTGGAACCACATGGCTGCTCACGCACAGACCCACTCGGACTCAGGCCCACACAGGCCCAGACCCACACACAACCCCCTGCATGGACCCACACACGGGCCCACTCACACACACGACCATGCATGGACACATGTGGGCACACACCACGTGCACACCCACACAGACACAGCCCCCCCCCCCACATCCACACCCACGCAGACACAGATCTGCACGGACACCCACGCAGATCTCCACCCCCGCGCATGCCGACACAGCCCCACATACGGACCCACGCAGACACCCATCTGTGGTCCCTCTCACAGACCCACGCAGACACAGACTCACACGCAGACCCACGCAGGCACCGTCCCATGCAGAGCCCCATGGGGACATCCCCCCCCAACCCCAGCCCCACTCGTGCACAGACCCCTCTCCCCCCGCATGGCCCCGCAGCCGCCGCTGCCAGTGCCCCCCTCAAGCCCGCGCCAGCATCAGCACCACGGAGAGCGCCCTCCGGCATCAGCACCACGGAGAGCGCCAAAGGCCGTGCCGGGCCGTGCCGGGCTGTGCCGGGCCGTGCCGGTACCGGGATGGGTGGGGTCGGGCGGGACGGGGTGGAAGGAGATGGGAAGGGTCGGGATGGGAGGGGGAGGGACGGGATCGGGAGGGACGCGATGGGAAGCGACGCCGCTCGGCCCCCCCTGACCTGAACCCCGCGTGGAACATGTACATGCGCGGCCCCGCGGGCCCCGCGGCGCGGGGGGAGCCCAGGAGGTGCCCGTGGTCCTTGCGGAGGGAGGCGAAGCTGATGAGCGAGAGGATGAGGAGGGCGATGCTGAGCATGAGCAGCCCCAGTACGCTCGCCACCCGCACCATCTTGCAGCTCCTCATGCCGGGAGGCTGCGCCGGGGCGGGGGGGCGGCACCGGGCACCGGCAGCGCCGGGAGACGGAGCGGAGAGAGAGGGAATGGCAGCCCAGCCCCCCCGGGCACGGGCACCCCACGGGATGGTGCCACCCCCCCGCCCCCGCCATGGCATCACCAGGGTGTTCGTCAGCCATGGGGTGGCTTGGAAGGGACCTCACCCGGGATGGTGCGACCCCAGGGGCAGATCCAGGGTGCGTGGAGAGTGGGGTGCGAGAAGACCTGAGGAGAAGGAATCCGGGGGGTCTTGGTCACGGGATGATGGGACAGGACAGGGAAAAGGGTTTGAAGCTGACTGAGAGGAGACCTTGGGGAGAAATGTTCTGTGAGGGTGAGGAGGCCTAGACTGCCCAGAGCAGTGGTGGCTGCCCCATCCCTGGAGGTGTTCAAGGCCAGGTTGGATGGGGCTTGGAGCCCCCTGATCCAGTGGGAAGTGTCCTTGCCCATGGAACTGGATGGGTGAGGTCCCTTCCAACCCAACCCTTATTGCTCTCTACAACTGCCTAAAAGGAGGTCGTAGTCAGGCAGGGGTTGGTCTCTTCTCTCAGGTGACCGGTGACAGAACAAGAGGACACGGTTTCAAGCTTCGCCAGGGGAGGTTTAGGCTTGACATTAGGAAGAAGTTCTTTACTGAGAGGGTGATTGGCCATTGGCATGCGCTGCCCAGGGAGGTGGTGGAGTCACCGTCCCTGGAGGTGTTTAAGGAGAGATTGGATGAGGCACTTAGTGCCATGGTGTAGTTGACAAGTAGGAGTAGGTGTAGGTGTTGGGTCATAGATTGGACTCGATGATCTCGAAGGTCTTTTCCAACCTTGTGATACTGTGATACTGTGTGAACCCACCCCATGTTTCCACGACTCAGGAAGTTGTTGAGACAAAACAAGGAGGACATGGGAAAGGTTCTTTGGCCAAGAACCCTGTGGTGGAGCCACTCTCCTGACCCCGCTGTGACCCTCAGCACCAGCAGATGTTGATTGCGGTGGGAACAAAGGCAGGACCTTCTCCAGCTCCTTCCGAGAGCTCAAAGTGTCAGGAGCCCCAGGAGAGGCTGCAAGGGAACAAACCAGTGCCGGGACACAAAGGGCTGAGGGGGCACCTCACCCCCAGAAGGTCATGGGGAGGGGAGTGCCGTGCTCTTCAGCCGAGGGACAGGAGCGGAGTGGCCTCGAGTGGCACCAGGGGAGGCCCAGGTGGGGTATGAGGAGCGATGCCCTCACGGAAAGGGGTGCCAGGCCCTGGCAGAGGCAGCTGTGATTGTGGTTGTCGGCCTTAGCATCACGCCCAGGGCACGAGGGACCATCCTGAAGCTCTGCATGGGCCACCAGCCTTGTGTCCAATGGGGACAGTACCCTGGCAAATGCAGCCCATGGGATCAGAGCGAGGCTGAAGCAGGAAGAAAGACCAAGGCAGAGGAGATGCGGCTCCAGCTCCACCACAGGAGAAACCAGGAGCACTGACCCAACTGCAATCCAGGAGGGACCATGGTGGGAGCCAGACGGCACCCAAACAGTGCCCGGGTGGCACCATGACTGGATCCAGCCAGGATTCAAGTGGGACCATGTTGGGATCCAAGTGGGACCCAGAGAGGACCCAAACAGCACCCAGAGCAGACCCAGTTAGGACCCCATCCATCCCCGTGTCCCTGCCGTGAGCAGGAACTGATCCCTCCCACCCCAAACCCTTTCATGACCCCATCATCTCCGAGGTCCCTTCCAGGACCCTGTGGTCTCCCCTTGGCTCCACCTCACACGTTTTCATCCTCGTGGAGCATCCAGTGGCCACCAAACAACCTCCTCCCAGTGCAACCCCTGCCCACTGCAGCATCTCCAGGGGCACAGTTCCCTTGGTGGGACACCAAACCACCTTCTCCTGGCAGCATCTCCAGGCAGGTCCCTGGGTCTGAGGAGCAGGAGGTGCCCAGAAGGGCGGAGGAGGCCGAGATCACCGAGACATTGATCCAAGCTTGGCAGAGGCTCCTGGGGGGCTTCGCGCCAACTGGTGGCTCTATGCCAGGCTGGCCTGGACCTCCAGGGACTCTGGGGGTGACCTTGGGGGCTGGAAGCTAATGAGATGGCGCCTTAATCAGCCCTTGGTCATTGGGAACTGTCCCTTGCACAGAGGCTGCAGTTGTGGACATGCTGCCCACCCCCACTGACACCTCAGCCCATGGACCCAAGTTCTCCAGGTCCCTCTGCAGACCCTTCCCACCTTCCAGCACCTGGCCTTGTCCAGACCAAAGAAAGGTCAAGGGGTTGAGAAAGGTCAAGGTCAACCCATGGGTTTGGTGGGACAAGAAAAGGAATCCATGGTTTGCTTTCTCCTGGAGAGCCCACAGAGCTCCTACCCAGGAGGTCCCACCCTGGTTCTCCCATCCCTGGAAGTCGCACCCAGGTTCTCCCATCCCTGGAGGTGTTCAAGGCCAGGTTGGATGGGGCTCAGAGCCCCCTGATCCAGTGGGAGGTGTCCCTGCCCATGGAACTGGATGGGCTTTGAGGGCCCTTCCAATCCAACCCATCCCATGATTCCACGATCTTTGAGGTCCCTCCCAAGCCAACCTGGACCCACAAGGCCATCTGGGCAACCTCCCACCCCCCTCATGTGCACCAAACCACGATGACCACCATGAAGCCCACCTTGAAGAACCTCAAAATTGTGTTTTCTAGCCGGTTTTCATTCCATTTATTCCATTTTTGGGTCTCCAAGGACCACTGATGATGGAGACACGAGGTTCACACACAAACCCGGCCAACGGCAAAGCTCCACGAACGTTCACACCACGACGTTGAGCTACAACAGTGCCTCCTGGGGATGGCGCAGTGGGAAGTCCACGAGAGTGGATATGGAAGCAGCGAGGAACGTGCTGAGAACACACCTGACGTTAAGGATCCCCAATGGTTTGATAAGACTTCACGTCAACATTGTGGCCCCAATCACACGTCCTCTCCATGGGGACATCGTGGCCTCCATGCCTGGCACCAAGAGCAGCGTTTTTGGGGGAAGAAGCAGCATTTTTGGGGGGGTCAATAAATACCTGCTTGGAGAGCAATGCCCGCCATGATATCACAACCCTCCAGGTTATCCCATCTCCACCTTTGATGGCCACCTGGAGGTTTCTTCTGGCCTTCCTGGCCAGGGTGAAGCTCTTGGAAAGCTCAGATGTCACCCACAGCAATGTCTTCAGGGCGGCAGAACGTGGAGCGCCCACCCGTGGGGAGGTGACGCCACGAGAGGCATCGTTGGATGGAGAAGGTCCACATAAACATCAAGGGGTTGGGACAACACCACGAGGGTCCCAAGGGAGGAAGAAAAGGTGGAGAATGAGGGTTGCGGAGGCGACGCCACGGCCAAGCGAGGTGGGGAGGGGTCGGCCCAGCAGCACCAGCACAAGGAGCTTCTGCCCCTCCACCATCAGCTTCTTCTGCCCTGCTGGAATGGGAAACAAGGGGGAGGTCAACGCGGCCACCTCATCGACATGGGCACAGGGCCTCCAGAACCAGGCAGGAGGCCACCAGAACTGGGTAGGACACAATAAGCTGGACAGGAGGCCACCAGAGGTCCTCTCACCCTGCCGTGACCACTCCATGCGAGGACACCTGAGTGCTGCAGGAGGACCCACCTCAGACCATGAAGCGATGCTCCTTGCCATCGTGGGCCATGAGGATGACATTGCGGTTGGACGTCCAGATGAGCCGGGCCAAGCGCAGGGCGTGGTGGGAACCTGGCGATGCTGGCTGGACAGGTGGGACCTGGTAGGTCTTGACGCAACGGAGCTGCGGCGCTGAGTTCAACATCCCAATGCTGCCCAGGAGGGACGTGTTCATCTGGAGAAGACAACCAGGGGTAACCCATCAGGGAACTCCAAGCCAAGGTCAACATCTCAGGCTTCCCTGGGACCAGGTGCCTCACAGCAGTTGGGCCACGGAGATGCTGAGAAGTTGGCAGAGGGGGTAGGTGGGGCGTTGGGTCGTCGGGGTGGGCAGTGATGTTCTCCAAGGTGTCTCATCTGGGAGTGCAGAGGCTGGAGAAGACCTTTAAGCTTAGTCATTGAGTCCAACCAGGAACCCAACACTGCCAACCTCAACGCTGAACTGGGTCCTCTACCGCCATGGCCTTCTCCAACCTCTGGGATCACAGTATCACAGTATCATAAGGTTGGAAAAGACCTTTGAGATCAAGTCCAACCAACACCTACACCTGCTCCTACTTGTCAATTACACCATGAGGTTCCACATCTTCTGCCCCGAATCCCGTTGCCACCATCTCCACTG
Organism: Neomorphus geoffroyi; assembly: GCA_033558235.1. Taxonomy (NCBI): domain Eukaryota; kingdom Metazoa; phylum Chordata; class Aves; order Cuculiformes; family Neomorphidae; genus Neomorphus; species Neomorphus geoffroyi. The sequence continues at coordinate 538,320 of JAUMJM010000025.1, forward strand.
CTGCCCAAGCCCAGGAGGTCCCACCCACAGGTCCATGGGTGCCCCCAGAGGTCCCCACCTGCCAGAAGGAGAGGTGGCTGTCGGAGTTGGAGTAGGTGGCGAGATACCGGCCATCAGGAGCAAAAGCCACCGCAGTTATGGGACCTTTGTGGCCATGGATGGTCTGGGAGGAGGAGAAAGAGGGAGAAGATCTGTTACCAGCTTAGCTGGGAATGGGAAGAAGAACAGAGCCACCACTCTGGGCTCTGCAGGAACATCTCCTGCATGGACCTCAAAGCTCACCCAGCTCCATGGGCTTCCAGGGGGTTCCAAGCCCATCCAACCTGGCCTTGAGAACCTCCAGGGATCGTGGGATGGGGTGGGTTGGGAGAGGACCTCAAAGCCCACCCAGATGCAGCTTCTACTGCATGAGGTTCCTCCAAGCTTGATCCAACCCAGCCTTGAGAACCTCCAGGGATGGGGTAGCCACTGGACAACCAGGGCCATCACTCTCTCAGCGGCTGGGAGGTTCTCCAGAATGGACATGGGGTCTGCACAGGCAGCCACTCAACCACACACAGAGTCAAGGAACGGTGCTGTTAGCACCACGGTGGAGATGTTGAAGGACACGGCCACCACCAAGGTGGTGGTGAGGTGGGTGCTGGGCTCTTCTCCCAGGGGTTGGGGGAGGGGAGGAGATGGCCTCAAGGTGCACCAGAGGAGGTCTCGACACAAGGAGGAACTTCTCCATGGAAAGGGTTGAAAAGCATTGGCAGAGGCTCCTCAGGGCAGTGGTGGAGTCTCCATCCCTGCAGGAGTTTCAAAAGCCATGGGGATGTGGCACCTGGGCTGGTGGGACATGTGGAAGGACCATGGTGACCCCTGGTGGCTTTGGGCATGCTGGGTTCGTGATGAGAAGCTCCTCAAGAACCTCTCGTTACCTACCAAGTCCCAGCAGCTCCACACATTGACCAAGCCCACGGGGAGATCTTTCCCTTCCCAGAACGCCCACCCCTCTGTGGAGAGCGACAGCGTGGAGGGCTTTACTCACCTGACACTTCCCGGTGCGGATGTCATAGAGGGCGACGGAACCATGGCGGGCGCCCACTGCGATCCGGTGGCTCCGCTCGTAGTAGCTGACCATGTAGAACCTGGAACAAGGAGGACAACAAGAACCTGGTGAGATCAGATCAACCTGAAGGACACCACAACCTCAGGCAGAGGGAGGAGGCCCTGCCCCCAGAGCTCCACGGGCTTTGAGGGCCCTTCCAACCCAAGCCATGGTTCTACAACCCCTGGTGGTGTCCAAGACCAGGCTGAATGGGGCTTGGGAGCCCCCTGGTCTGGTGGGAGGTGGCCCTGCCCGTGGATCTGGATGGGCTTTGAGCGATGGGTTTTACCATCCTCATTCCTGGCCCATAAATCAGCTTTTATGGCCCAAAAGCACCACCTGATGAGTGAAGAACGCACTAACCCAAGCCCAAAGTGACCACTGACTGCTGTATGAAGAGCACGGGAGATGGTGGTTGACCTCCACTTGGGTTGTTCAGCACCTTCCAAAACACCGAAACTGCAGGCCACAGGCAGGGCCGCCTCCCACTGGGTCAGGGAGCTCCAGGCCCTGTCCAGCCTGGCCTTGGACACTGCCAGGGGTCACAGAAGGAGGTTGAGAGAAGACCCCACCCGTTTCTGGAGGAGGAACCCACCTGCAGATGGCTGGAAAGCACTCCTGGAGCCCCTTCTTCTTCACCAGAGACCCTTCCAGGCAGTACATGATGATGTCCATCACCTGGGAAACAGAACGCGGGGTCACCTAACCTTTCATTGTCCATAATTGAGGTGAGAAGAGAGAATTTTGGTGCTCGGTTCCATCTTTGATGTCAAACTCGGGATCCAATGCCAGAAGTTGGACCTGAGAAGACTTGACAACAGCAACAGGCCCAGAGGACCCACAAACGGTGAAGGAACATCAAACCGCATGTGAATAGAACCTACTGGAGGTCTCCAAGAGAAGGATCGGTGCCAGGAGGACACAGCACCTCCAGGACCTCTTGCTTCGGTTATGGCCTCAACGACACAATTGAAGCTTTGAGAACTCAACAAAACCAGCTGGGTGGGACCAACCACAACCTTCTCACACCCAGGAGATCCTACAAGATCTACTCAGGCCCACCCAGAAGGTGTCCAGGCCCAGCAAGGAGGTCCACCCAGGTCCAACGTAGAAGGTCTACAGGTCCAACCAGGAGGTCTACCCAGGCCGACCCAGAAAGCTCCACACAGAATGTCTCCAGGTTGACCCCCGCCACCCGCAGTGCCCTCAAAGCCACCTCCAGCAGTCCCAGCAGCGGGGCCTCACCTCCACCAGCAGGTCCACCACATCAGTTGGCATCTTCTCGATGAGGATCTCGATGACTCGCAAGATCTCGCCCTTAGCCCGTGCCAGGGTGGTCGTGTGGACGTTCTGCTGCGACTGCGTGTTGGCCGCCAGGGCCGTGTGTCTGTGGACCTACGAGAGACCACAGGGGACACCTGAGAACCTGGGCTCCCCAGACGTTCTCTGTCCACACAGGGCTAAGAAAGCACAGGACGCTTGGAGATGTCGGCTTGAGGTGTCCTCGCTCCATAACTCAAAGCCACCACTGGGAACCCCTGATGGACCTTAAGGGTTGACCTGCTTGGGGTGATTGTTCATCACTGAAGGTCAAGATGACGAGACTCCTTCGTCCTGATGGTGACGAAACAGAGGAACCAAGTCTGCCCCCTCCCTGGAGGTGCTCAAGGCCAGGCTGGATGGGGCTTGGAGCGCCCTGACCCAGTGGGAGGTATCCCTGTCCATGGAACTTGGTAGGCTTTGAGGTCCCTTAGAACCCAACCCATCCCGTGATTCCATATCTTCAAGGGCCCTTCCAACCCAACACATGATTCCATGTCCTTAATGTCCCTTCAAACCTAAACCATTCCATCATTCCATGGTCTCTGAGGCCCTTCCAACCCAAACCACTCCGCAATTCCATGACCTCTGAGAACCCTTCCAACCCAACCCATTCCATGACCTTCCATGGTCCTTTCTGCCCCACTCCACTCCACTCCACCCCACCCCATGACCCCCTGCTCCTCACCCTCCCACCCCCACCGTCACGTCCCTACCTCGTTTGCCTCCACATCTAATGAGGTTGTAGCTCTGGAGACCCAATGACCTCAGGTTCTCCCTCCCATCCTGCATGGAACGAAGGGGACGTTGGGTTCCCCTTGGCTCCCACCCCCACGCACCTCCTTGGCAATGGTGGTGATGAAGGCGGGCGGGCGGGCAGTGGCGATGAGGGACAGCGCATGGCGGGCAGAGCGGGCAGAATCGGCGGCCGGGCTGAGAGGCAGCCCCGGCGAGATGCTGCCGGGGGCAAGGACAAAGCACGGTGAGAAACCAGAGCAAACCCAACATTGAACGGCGCTTGGAGGTCAGCCAGGATGGTCCAACATCTCCACTAGAGGAGCTGTTAGGTGTCATGGGGTTCCACAAAGCATGGGGAGCATTTGGCCCATGGCTCAAAGAGGTCTCCTAACGAAGGATCTGGGCGAGCTGGACGCCTAGGACGAAGGGAAGGCAAAGAGGGAACGGCCCCCAAGGATGTCTGGGTCCAGTCCTTGAGAACATCTTCAAAGTGGGTGGAGAAACTACATTGTTTGAGGTCAAACCGACCAGATCAGCCAAGGTTGTAGGAGAGCAGAGCTTCTTGAGGAGCTCTACCCACGCACCATGGCTTTGAGGTCCATTCCAACTCAACCCATCCCATGGTTCCACAATCTTTGAGCGACCTCCAAGCCCCATCCAACCTGGCCTTGGACACCTCCACAGATGGGGCAGCCACCACTGCTCAGGGAAACCCCACCCTCCCAAATCATCTCTGTGGCCTCTGCTCCACCACCTCCAGGTCCTTCCTGCACCGAGGACTCCCAACTGGGACCCTCAACTCCCTCCTCTCTCAACAGTCCAAGCAAGGCAACCAGAAGGTCAAGACTGGACTGGCCCAGAACGGGTCTCCTGGTTCAGAGCCAGGACCTCTTGAGACTGGAAACGCCACTGCGGTGCTGCCACCTCCAGGCGCATCTGGAGAAGGACTGGGAGCCCAGGGGCTCTGGGAGCGCTTGAGGAACCTAGGGGGGGGTTTAGGCTGGAGAAGAGGGGACTGAGGGGAGACCCCATCTCTCTCTGAAAGGAGGTTGTGGTGAGGTGGGTGCTGGGCTCTGCTCCCAAGGGATGGGATGAGAGGACACAGCCCCAGGCTGCTCCAGAGGAGGTTCAGGCTGGACATCAGGAACCACTCCCTCACGGCAAGGGTTGTCACCCATTGGCAGGGGCTGCCCAGGGAGGCAGTGAAGTCCCCATCCCATAAAAACCATGGAGACATGGTGCTGAGGGACATGGTTGTGAGTTGGGGTTGGGTTCATGGTTGGACTGGATGATCTTTCCCAGCCCCCACACTTCCATGATGCTGGTTTAGATACCTTGGAGAACATCTCCATTGGGTTTCATGGTCATGATCCAGGACTCCATGATGTTTTCCTAGACCACCAAACATGGCCACCAGGGGCTGGAAGGCCACCAGACCAAAGCAAACCTCAATGGCTGTGTTCGATGGCTCTGGTTGCCCCACCAAACTCCAAAGAAGGAGCTGGTCAGCAGGTTGGGTCCCACATGTGTCAAGATTTGACCCAAGGGCTTCTTCCAACCAAGAACCCAAGTGATGGAGGTGATGGCAGAGGCCACCTACTTGGCCAGGTGCTTCTCAGCATCAGCACAGAGCTCCAGGAGGCCCATGAGCACGGCCGAGACATCCATGTAGGGTTCCCAGACGGTGAAGCCGCGGCCGATGAGGTCAATGGAGGTCCTGCGGATGGTGCTGTGCGCCGGCAGCTTGGGGCTGGGCGGCTGCAGCAGGAGGAATGTCAAGGCCTTGCCTGGAGAGGGAGCAGCAGGAGACAACGGAATGGTGAGAAGAGACTGGGACTGGGGTTGGGGTGAGGAATGTGTCAGTGTGGAGACCCAGCGGCCACCTGGAAGGGCTGGAACCACAGGGACTTCCCAAAGTCAGCTTCCAACCCAGACCATTCCACAGTTCCATCACCTTCGAGGTCCCTTCCAACCCAATCGATTCCATGATTCCATGACCTTGAAGGTCCTTTCCAACCCAAACCATTCCATAATCTTGAAGGTCCCTTCTGACCCAATCCATCCCATCATTCCATGGTCTTTAGGATCCCTTCCAACCCAATGGAATGGGTTGGGTTGGAAGGGACCTCAAAGCCACCCAGATCCACGGGCAGGGACACCTCCCACTGGGTCAGAGGGCCCCAAACCCCATCCAGCCTGGCCTTCAACACCTCCAGGAATCATGAAATGGTTTGGGTTGGAAAGGATCTTGAAGATCATGGAATGATGGAATGAGTTGGTTTGGAAGAGACCTTTGAGATGATGGAACCACAGAGTGGTTTGGGTTGGAAAGGACCTCAAAAGCCAACTTGAAATGAACTCATTGGTCCCACAACCCAAACCCCAGCGCTTCCCATCCCACCAGAGCGAGGAGAAGACCTCCCTGGGGCACTCACATGTGTGCCTGGCCAAGGAGTAGTTGGATCCACCGCTGGTTGATCCAAAACCCTCAGGAATTTGGCTGGAGCTACGCGGCCGGGTGAGAAGTTTGGGAGGTTCAATCTCTGCCCCAAATTCAGCCCCGATGACCCCCAGGAGGACGATGGCCGTCGCCTGCTTGCGTCTCTCCTCATAGGACGTGGAGATCTTCTTCATCTGGGGGAGCCCAGGGAGAGAACCTGAAAGGAGAAGATAAAGAACATCAAAAAGCAGGGCTTGGTCTTCCAAACTCCAACTAAGAGAAGAAATGGAAGAGGTTTCCATCCATCAAGCCCCATTTTGAGGTTGGTTTCAACCCTTCTTGGGCTTTTTGGACCTGCAGATGGTTCCATTCCATGTCTTGAAACCTTCAAATGTGGGATAAAAGCCCTTCCAAACCTGGCAAGATCATGGGTTGGGTTGGAAAGGACCTTGAAGCCCAACCAGATCCATGGGCAGGGACACCTCCCACTGGATGAGGGGGTTCCAAGCTCCATCCAGCCTGGCCTTGAACACCTCCAGCCTGCCAGGTCCTTCTGGAGACCATTCCTGCCATCCAGTCCACAGACCCAACCCGGCCAGGTCCCTCTGCAGAGCCTTCTCTTATGAAAACGGCTCTGTTTGCCCCAACAGGTCCATCTTGAAGCACCTCCCTCGCGTTGATCCCCACCTGCTGTGATGTCATCGTCCACCAGATCGTGTTCTTCTTCCTGGACTTTGGCTTCTGTTCCCACCGTGTCTGGAGTCGCCGTCGTGCTCTGAACGGCTTCCGCTGTGACTCCAGCTTAAAGGAAGAACCAAAGAGCCATCAAAGTCAGCCACGATGGTCCTAACCCCTCTTAGATGACACCAAGAAGTCACTGGAGCCTCATTAAGAATGTATTTAGAGGGACTTTAGGAAGTTCTTCACAATGAGGGTGGTGAGGATTCACCTCCACCCGGCCCAGGTTGCTCGAAGAAGGCATGGCTGTCCCATCCATGGAGAAGTTCCAAGGCTAGGTTGGTGGTGCTTTGAGCACCATGGGAGGTGTCCCTGCCCATGGAACTGGAAGGGCTTGGAGGACCTTTCCAACTCAACCCATTCCAAGATTCCATGAGCTACTGATACGTTCTTTGACAAAGAACATCCAGGACTTCTTCCACCGTGGTCTTTCCCTGTGAGCCCCAACCCACAGCCTCACAGACAAGGCCACCTCACAGCAGATACGGAAGTCATGGATGGACCCAACCAACCTTTGTGACCCCAGGGGACTCCATGGTTGTCCTGCTGCTTCCAAAACGTGAAGAACCTTCTACCCAACCCTAGAACTGTCCCTCAAATGACCTTTCTGTGCATAACTTGGTGCAGAAGACACCTTGGTTGGCTTTTCTTGACCAGCCAAGGTTGACTGAGGTGGCACCACTTACGTGAGATAACGCTGTCCATGTACTGGGGCAGGTACGGAGCCCATGCGTCAATGGTTTCCTTCCGACCCGCCTGCTCAATTCTCCTCAGCTCTGCGAGCAGCAAGGCCTGGGCAGCTTCTCTCACCTGGGAAGCCGAGGAGGACATCACAAACACCTCAGATATGAGGTTCTATCAGCAAGAATGTGAGAAGAAGCTTCTCCAGAAACCAGAACTCAGCAGCGCTGCGTTCATCATGGGATGGGTTGGGTTGGAAGGGACCTCCAAGCCCATCCAGTGCCATAGGCAGGGACATCTCCCACCGGATCAGGGGGCTCTGAGCCCCATCCAACCTGGCCTCAGACACCTCCAGGGATGGGAGAACCTGAGTGGGACCTCCTGGGTAGGAGCTCCGTGGCTCTCCAGGAGAAAGCAAACCATGGATTCCTTTTCTTGTCCCACCAAACCCATGGGTTGACCATGACCTCTCTCAATCCCTTGACCTTTCTTTGGTCTGGACAAAGCCAGGTGCACTGTGGATCCGTGGGCTGGAGGGTGGGAAAGGTCTGCAAAGGGACCTGGAGAACCTGAATTCGTGAATGGGAGGGCAACTCCAGGGACGGGGCTCCACAACTTCTCTGCCCATGGACCTGGATAGGCTTTGAGGTCCTTTCCAACCCATTCCATGGTTCTCTGATACCTGGCGGTGCTCAAGGCCAGGTTGGATGGGGCTTGGAGCAACCTCATCCACTGGAAGGTGCCCATGGCAGGAGGCTGTATCTCAATGGGCTTTGATGTCCCTTCCAACCCAACCCATTCCATGATTCCATCATTTCTGAGGTCCTTCCAACCCAACCCAACCCATTCCATGACTCTACCACCAAGAAGATCCAAACCCCACTGAGATATTGAGATATCATTTCGTTCTCAACATCTCCACAGCCCGAGTGGACAATTTATGCATGGAGCCCGAGCCCAAACCGGAAGAACTTGGGTCTGGAGCAGAATTGGGACCAGAAGGAGCAAACCCAACCCCCAGCAGAAGATCCCAAGCAAGGTCACCTCCAAGCAGCGATCCTGCCACCTCCGGGCCAGCATCTCCAGCAGAGGTGGTCGGAACTTCTCCAGCCCCAGGAGGTCAGGGAGCATCACGCAGTGCATGGCTGCCAGCTGGCTCCACCCTGGCAAGACACAAAGCAAGTGGAGATCATCAATACCAGCACCACCAAGGCTGGAGGTTCATGATGTTACGAGGTCTACGGGACCCCCAGCATGGTGGGCAGATGTTCTGGAGAATGTGGGAGGATGAGGGAGAGGATCCAAACAGGTGGAATCTGGGAGGACATTGGTATTGGTTCTTCTGCCGTGGAACTCAAGGTTCAACCCGTCTTTTGGTCACACTTGTGGCTTTGGGACGGGGCAGGAACGAGATCTTCCAGTCCAAGTTGTCCCTCGCGAAGGAAGGGATGGCACCTCAAGAGCCAAATCAGCCGCCAATCACCAACCTCCCTCTTCCTCCTCAGTCAGGAAACCAGCTCAATGTGGAGACCATTGCCCTGAGGGCCACGCTGAGCTGCTGGCTTCAAACCTGAGCCAGTGGGAGGGGTCCCTGCCTACGAAACTTGGTGGGCTTTGAGGTCCCTTCCAACCCAACCCAAGCCACGATCCCATGATCTGTGAGGTTGCTCCCAACCCAACCCATTCCATGACTCCATGAACTTTAAGATCTCTTCCGATGCAACACAACCCATGACTCCATGATTCTATGACCTGGAGGATCTGGAAGTTCCCTTCCAACCCAAGCTCTTCCATGATTCCATGACCTTCAAGGTCCCTTCCAACCCTACCCACCCGATGGTTCCACCCCCCTCACTGGGCCCCAGCGCTGAAAGAAGCAACGTTGGTTGGAAGCAGAAGACAAAGAGAGAGAAGCAGCAAGGAGGAGATACCTTCGTTGACCAAGAAACAGGAATGGAAAGGAGGAGCGGTGGCGGAGGCTGAAGGAGCAGTGTCAGCGCCAGCAGGACCAGCGGGAGCCACTGGTGGGAGAATAGAGAGAGAAGAGAATGAGGGATGAGAAACAGAGCCGAGAAGAGGCAACTGAAAAGGAGACCTTTGGTTCAATGAGGAGAGCGAAAGGAGGACACAAGAGTGTAGAGAGACAGAGACCAAAAGGGTGCCTTGAGGAGACGGAACCACCCCAAGACAGAAACAACCATGGCAGGAGGAGCAGGGTGACCAGGGGAGTGGTGGAACCATCCTTGGAGGTGCTGAAGGCCAGGTGGGAGGGCACTTGGAGCCCCCTGTGCCAGGGGGACCTGGATGGAACTGGATGGGCTTTGAGACCCCTTCCAACCCAACCCATCCCATGGTTCCCGCCTCCACATCTGAACGGGCAGAGTACCTCATGCAGAAGGACCCAGAATGCACAGTATGGGCCTGTGAGCAGCAGGGAGAGAAGAGGACCCATCCCACAGGGCCCTCCAAGTGCCATCCCTGAAGCTCCTTCTCCAAACTCCATCTCAAACAGGATTTCCAAGCCCTTCCAAACCTCGTCTTGCTCCTCAAGCTCCCCATTAGCACATGAAAAGCCAGGCGGTCCTTCTGGCCCACATAAGGTCACCAGGAGATGTCGGATGGGGCTTGGAGCCCCCTGATCCAGTGGGAGGTGTCCCTGCCCACAGAGCTGGATAGGCTTGGAGGTCACTTCCAACCAGCCATTCCATGATTGCTCCAAACTGAGAGATCTTCTTACCTTGCTTAATCTGTCCTTGGGCTAAGTGACTCGGAACCGAAGGGGTGGACTTCACTTTTGAAAGCTCCGGAGTGCCTGGTCGAGGTGGCCTGGAGATAAAACATCCATGGAGGAGGAGAAGAAAGAGGACACAGGGAGGGAGAAGAGGTTCAAGGCCAGGTTGGATGGGGCTTGGAGCCCCCTGGTGCCGTGGGAGGTGTCCCTGCCCATGGAACTGGGTGGGCCTGGAGGCCCCTTCCAACCATTACATGGTTCCATGATCTCTGAGGTCCCTTCCAACCCAACCCACTCCACGATTCCATGGTCGTCCAGAGAAGCTGTGGCTGCCCCATCCCTGGAGGTACTGAAGGACATGTTGGATGGGGCCTGGAGCCGCCTGATGCAGGGGCACCTCGATGGATCTGGATGGGCTTTGAGGTCCCTTCAACCCAAAACATTCCTTGATCTCTGAGGCCCTTCCAACCCATTTCACGACCTTCAAGGTCTTTCCAATCCAACCCATTCCATGAGTCCATGACCTCTGAGGTCCCTTCCAACCCAACTCAAGACCCTGAACGCCCAAGAGAACCTCTGTGGTACCTGCTTGGTCCTTTCTTCATGTGGTCTCCGATGAAGGTGGCATTGGTCATGCTCATCAGTGTGTTGGCCAGGGAGATGACAGAGAGAAGATGTTGAGTGGTGACCGCCCTGGACACACCATACGTCCCCTTCCCAAGCCCTTCCGTGATGGACATCTTCCTGCCCATCTCCGTGGTCCCAGGAGGAGCTTTGCCCACTGCCTGGTTGTAGCCAGGCAGCATGAGGGACATGTGGCCTCCTCGGGACAGGAGACCAAAGGACACCGCGCAGTGCGGCTTCAGCATTCCAAGCCTCTCCAGACAAAGTTCATCCAGGACCGAGTTGAGTCCCCAAGCGTGGAGACAAGACATGAAGAGCTTGGCCGTGTCCATGGTGAGGTTGTACTCCAGCAAGGTCAAGGGTTTGGACTTGCTGGAGCGATACTCTGGGTCATCATCTTCTCTTCTTTGCCTCAGGGCTTCTTCATCTTCATCTTCATCATCCAGGAGATGCTCCTTGATGTTCTCCTTGATGGTTTCCTTCACCTGCTGGAAGAGGACGGCTGCTCGTTTCCCAGTCAAGAAAGACCCTCCTTTGTCGGAGCCACCTGAAGCTTTCTGGAAGTTCTCCGGTGAGACGAGGGCAGCGCTGGGTCTGGAGGCCTCCTCGGTCAAGAGCTGGATAATGAGGGCTTCCACGTCGAAGAAGAGGACGTGGATGTCAGGGTCGGTTAAGTTGGTCTTGATAGCTTGGACCATCAAGGAGTTGTGGGAATATTTGGGTAAATTGCCCTGGAAATTAGGAAAAATGGGGACATTTGGGTTGGGTTCCACTTAATGAGTTGTTAATGGGGGGAGGGACACATCTGATGGACGGAATTATGAAGGCAACCAAGGAAGCAGCAGGTTTGGAAACCTGGATGCGTCCTGGCCTTGGTGATAACTTGGGAGCTTTGAGATCTGAAGAGATTTCATGGCATGGTTGGGTTGGAAAGGACTTCAAAGCCCATCCAGGTTCACGGGTGGGGCCACCTCCCACTGGGTTCAGGGGGCTCCAAGCCCCATCCAACCTGGCCTTGGACACCTACAGGGATGGGCCAAGGATGGGAGGTTCTACAGCCCTCAGATGATCTCTGTGGCCTCCTCTGGACTCGCTCCACCAGCACCTCAACTCCTTCTCCTCAGGGCTGCTCCCACCCCCTCAAACCCACCAAGAACCCACGGGAAGGGCAGGAGCAATACCATCACATCGTGGGGGACACCATGGTGACATTCTACCACATGGGGAAGGAGGGCAAAGCAACACCCGAAGGCTGAGAAGCCAACACAACAAAGCTCTGCTGGTCACACCTCACCATAGAACCATCACCTCCTGCTCAGAAAAGACCTCCGAGACCATCACATCCAACCCTTCCAACCTTGGCCTTCACCAAGTGAAAAAGAGGTAGAGAAGGTCCTTCTGTTGGCTTGGTATCGATGGACTGGAATTTAGTGTTGATCAGGAAAGGTGAGGATGGTGGTCGAGCACCGGGACCATCACAGGATGGAAGGAGGAATCCAACCACAGCAGCTCTAAGGCTGGGGGTGGAACCATGAGGACGAGAAGGTCAGTTTGGATGGGGCTTTGAGGAACCTCATCCCGTGGGAGGTGTCCCTGCTCATGGACCTGGATGTGGTTTGAGGCCCCTTCCCACCCAACCCGATCTGTGATCCCACAGCTTCTCCAAACCAGCTCCATCGTGGTCCTTCTCACCTTCTCGGATGCCTCAGATGCCAGCAGGTTGGTGGCCAGAGTCTGCAGCTTCTGGTGGGCCACGTTCTTCAGGGCGGCCAAGCTGCGGCGAGTCATGGCCTGCTTGAGGTTGACAGCCGGGTGGCTCAGGGCATCCATGGCTGCTGGGACGGCCTCGTCGCAGGCATTGAGGATCTCCACAGCTGTGATGCCCATCACGCAGCGGTCCAGAGCGCCTGGACATGGTTGGAAAAGCAGAAGATGAAGCTGAGAACAGCTCAGGATCTCAGCTCCTCCATCTGGAATCACCTCTCCCACCCAACTCTCGATCCTGGGGAGAAGACGCCACCACCTACCTCACCACAACCTCGTTCCAACCTCCTGCCCCCTCCCTGGAGGTGTTCAAGGCCAGGCTGGGTGGGGCTTTGAGGAACCTCATCCAGTGGGAGGTGTCCCCACCCAAAGAACTGGATGGGCTTGGACGTCCCTTCCAACCCAACCCATTCCATGGTTCCACGATCAAGGTCACTCCCAACCCAACCCATCCCTCAAGGCTGAGTTGGATGGGGCTCGGACCACCTAGATCTACTGGGACTCATCCATCCCCACAGACCTGGGTGGGCTTTGAGGTCTCTTATGGACGGCTTCAAACTAGCGGAAATGTGGTGCCTAGGCTTGGCCAGGATGGGCTTGGAGGCCTTCTCCAAACTCAACAAGCCCGTGACTGAGCGCACAGACATTTTGGGTGTCACCACTGCTGGGACTCACCCGTGTCCATCTGCCAGACGTAGACGGAGCCGTCGCAGCACCCCACCACCAGGAAGTCATCAGAAGGTCTCCACTTGATGACTTGGATTGGGAAAAGGTGCCGAGATGCCAACATGATGCACTTCTTCTCCCGGAGGCTCAGAAGCCCAACCGAATGGTCACTACCCACCGAGCAGATGCAGTGCTGGACCCTGGCCTAGTGGGGGACAAATGGGGGGGAAGCAAAGACCTTTAACTCCAGCGGTGGCTTTGAACGACGATCCTTTGCTTTGGGCTCCAGAATTCACATCAGAACCCAGCTTCCGGGCTGTAAAGCCATGGCTGAACCCTCGAGGTCACCACAAAGAGGACTTTGCTTGGAAGAACCCAACCTCTGGGTCATCACCAAAACCAAATGGGCATCAGGACCCTCTGGGTGGGTAAAAAGGGGTTTTGGGTCCATCAGGGTCATTTTGGTCATGAAGTTCTACCAACTTAGGACAAAATGGTCTTGGGGAGGCCCAACCACCTCCACATCAGGGAAGTCACAGTATCACAGTATCATAAGGTTGGAAAAGACCTTTGAGGTCATTGAGTCCAACCTATGACCCAACACCTACACCTACTCATACTCGTCAGCTACACCATGGCACTAAGTGCCTCATCCAATCTCTCTTTAAACACCTCCAGGGACGGTGACTCCACCACCTCCCCGGGCAGCGCATTCCAATGGCCAATCACCCTCTCAGTGAAGAACTTCTTCCTGATGTCCAGCCTAAACCTCCCCTGGCGAAGCTTGAGACCGTGTCCTCTTGTTCTGTCGCCGGTCACCTGAGAGAAGAGACCAACCCCTGCCTGACTACAACCTCCTTTCAGGCATTTGTAGAGAGCTATAAGGTCTCCCCTGAGCCTCCTCTTCTCCAGGCTGAACAACCCCAGCTCCCTCAGTCGCTCCTCACAGGGCTTGTGCTCCAGCCCCTTCACCATCCTTGTCGCTCTCCTCTGGACACACTCCAGCATCTCAACATCTTTCTCAAACCGAGGGGCCCAGAACTGGACACAGCACTCGAGGTGTGGCCTGACCAGTGCCGAGTATAAGGGGATGATGACCTCCCTAGTCCTGCTGGCCACACTATTCCTGATGCAGGCCAAGATACCGTTGGCCTTCTTGGCCCCTTGGCCACACTGCTGGCTCCTGTTGAGTTTCCTGTCCACCAGCACTCCCAAGTCCCTTTCCGCCTGACTGCACTCCAGCCACTCTGTCCCCAGCCTGTAGCTCTGCATGGGGTTGTTGTGTCCCAAGTGTAGAACCGGGCACTTGGACTTGTTAAACCTCAGGCTGTTGGAGACAGCCCATCTCTCCAGCCTGTCACGGTCCCTCTGTAGGGCTCTCCTACCCTCCAGCAGATCAACACTTCCTCCCAGCTTGGTGTCATCTGCGAACTTGCTGATGAAGGACTGGATCCCCTCATCCAGATCATCAATTAAGATATCAAACAGGACCGGGCCCAGCACCAGTCCCTGGGGGGCCCCACTAGTGACCAGTCGCCGACTGGATGAGACACCATTCACTACCACCCTTTGGGCTCGGCCACCCAACCAATTCCTGATCCAGCACAGAACATTGCCGTCCAAGCCACGGGCTGCCAGCTTCTCCAGGAGTCTGCTGTGGGAGACGGTGTCAAAGGCCTTGCTGAAGTCCAGGAACATCCACAGCCTTCCCCTCATCCACCAGGAGAGTCACACGGTCATAAAAGGAGCTCAGGTTGGTCAGGCAGGACCTGCCTCTTCTAAAACCATGCTGGCTGGGCCCGATCTCTCCCTCATTCTGCAGGTGCCGCATGATTGCACCCAGGATTAAGCGCTCCATAATTTTACCTGGAACCGAGGTCAGGCTGACAGGTCTGTAGTTACCTGGATCGTCCCTACGGCCCTTCTTGTGGATGGGCGTCACGTTGGCCAACTTCCAGTCTTCTGGGACCTCTCCAGTGAGCCAGGACTGCTGATAAATGATGGAAAGCGGCTTAGCAAGCTCGTCCGCCAGCTCTCTCATCATCCTAGGATGGATCCCATCAGGCCCCATAGACTTATGAGGATCCAAGTGGCTCAGCAGGTCTCTAACTTCTTCCTCCTGCATGACAGGGGGGCTGTATTGCACCCTGTCCCCATCTGTCACTTCAGTAGACCAGTTGTCCAGAGAACAATCGGCCTTACTGTTGAAAACTGAGGTGAAGAAGGCATTGAGCACCTCAGCCTTTTCCTCATCTTCCGTTACTCTATTTCCCTCAGTGTCCCATAAGGATTGAAGGTTGTTGCTGCCCTTCTTTCTGCTGTTAATAGATTTGACAAAGCACTTATTGTCCTTGACACAAGTGGCCAACTGGAGCTCCAGCTGGGCTTTTGCCTCCCTAATTTCCTTCCTACATGACTTGACAATATTTTTGAGCACAACCTGACTCACCTGCCCTTCTTTCCAAAGGCGATACACCCTCTTTTTCTCACTTAACTTCTTCTGAAGCTCCTTGCTCATCCAGGCCGACCGTCTGCCCCTGCGGCTCGTCTTAGAGCACATCGGGACAGCCTGCTCCTGTGCCTTGAAGTCCCCTCCTGCTTCAAGCTGAGCACCACAAAATGCCAAGGCACGCCGGAAGATCCACTTGTCCCCTATGGGCCTTCAGGTAGAGGAACCAACACATGAAGAACCTCTGAGCCCCTTCAGGAGTCCTTGTGGGGCCCACGGTGCCCCGAGCAGTGGTGGCTGCCCCATCCCTGGAGGGGCTCAAGGCCAGGTTGGATGGGTCTTGGAGCCCCCCAACCCAGTGGGAGGTGCCCCCGCCCATGGCCAGGGGTGGGCTTGGAGGTCCCTTCTGACCCAAACCATCCCATGATTCCATTGCCTTTGAAGACCCTTACAACCCAACACACTCCATGGTTCCATTGTCTTCAAGGATCCTTCAAACCCAATCCACTTCATGATTCCATGATATTCAAGATCCTTTCAACCCAATCCATGGCTCCATGGTCCTTGAAGATCCTTCCCACCCGCTCCATGACGGATCTCCACCACCCCGCCCAAGAAAGGCCTGAGGAGCAGGACCATCCATGGAAAGCATCAGCGTGGCCACGAGACACCGTGTGGCCCAACTTACACTGCAGTTCTCCGGCGGCACCAGGAGCTGCGTAATTTCCCCGCCATGGACACAGAAGATGTGCTTCATCTCCCCTGAGAAGATGTCCCAGACGATGACAGAGAAATCGACACCACCAGAGATCAAAATCCTTTGGTCGTAACGAGAAAAAACCTGATGAGGATACAGCAAACAGGTGACCTTGCTGCGGTGGCCTCGCAGGGTCCGGTGAGGTGGCCAACCTGGGGGGTCGGGGTGGTGGGAGAGAAGGAGAGAAGACAACAGAAGAGTTAATCAACAAGAGTGAGAAGAACACATCACTGAGTGAATAACTCCCACCAGGGTCACGGCTGAGGAACAACAACTGGGCAGAACCAAGTGCAGGCTCGGAGAAGGGCCTGGGGTGCTGGTGAGCAGTGGCTGAGCGTGGGGCAGCAGTGGCCCAGGTGGTGAGAAGGTCACCTTGGATCCACCACTGATCAATCAGTGTGGATGGGGTTGTCCTCCTGGTGAGGCCTTGAAGCCTGGGTTTGGGTTCCACACTCCAGGAAGGACCCTAAGGGGCTGAAGGTGGAGAACAAGGGGTAGGGGGCACCTGGGCAGGGTTTAGGCTGGGGAAGAGGAGGCTGAGCGACCTCATCACTCTCCAAAAGGAGGTTGTGGTGAGGTGGGTGCTTGGCTCTTCTCCCAAGGGTTGGGACGAGAGGAAAAGACCTCACGTTAGCAGAGGTCGGACATTGGGTTCAGTTCCACCATGGCAAGGGTTCTCCAGCCCCGCAGAGGCTGCCCAGGGCAGTGGTGGAGCCACCAACCCAAACCTCGTGTAGATGTGGCACCCGGGGCTGCGGCTTGGGAGGCAACAGTGGGGTTGGAGGATCCCAGAGGGCTTCTCCAAGCTCGACGAGCCACTGGTGGCTCCTGACGTACCTCTCCTGAGTGTGTGCTCTCCTTGCAGGAGCTGCACGATGGCTGTCTGCGTGGCAGGGACGATGATGATACTGCCGTCCTCGCGCCCACACACCAAGCGCCCGTGAGCGGGAATGTAGATGCTGGAGGTGACCTTGAGGGGTTCCGAGACATTGGGGATGGAGCTGAGTTGGTCGATGATGCCGGCGGGGCGAGGGTGGAGCTTCTCAAAGGCTTCCTGGAGGGAGATGGAGGTGGTGGCCTGGAGACCACCTGGAGGTGGTTGGAAAGAGGAAAAGAAAGAAGGTCTGAGGTGGGAGAAGGAGCTAAAGAGGAGGAGAAGATTTTTGGGAAGGTCTGAGGTGGAGACAAGACGGGATCAATGAGGGCTTGGGTCGGAAGGGACCTCGAAGCCCATTCAGATCCATAGACTGCGTTGCATTGGAAGAGTCTTTGAAGACCATGGAACAGGTTGGGTTGGTAGGCACCTCCAAGCCCACCCAGCTCCATGGGCAGGGCCACCAGATCAGACCCCATCCATGGAAGGTGAGAAAGGAGCTCTCCCACAAGTTCTTGGGGAACCCTTAAGAATCTCCCAGACCAAACGCCACCCACACCCAGAATGGAGATGCTTCTGTGTCTCAAGACCACATGGTGTATGGGCTTCTGAAGATCTCCCAGAACAGGAGTTGAGAAGCACCGAGGTGACCCGGCATTACCTTTCGCCCCATCCCACTGCTGCAAAGCATCTGGGATGCTCCAAATGCTCAACCTCCCAGAAGAATCTCCTTGGATCAAGAGCTTGTAGGGGACCTCCCCAGGGACACAGAAGAACCGAGTCACCGGGGGGCAGATCAGGAGCTCCTGGAACCAAGAGAGGAACAGCTGAGACGACCTGGACACCATGGGGCAACCTCAGCATTCACTTGGTCTTCAGAATCCACTGGGAATGACCTATGCGATCATGGAACCATGGGATGCGTTGGGTTGGAAGGACCTCAAAGATCATGGAATAATGGGACGGTTTGGGTTGGAAGGACCTTGGAGACCATGGGTTGGGTTGGAAGGGACCTCCAGGGCCCCCTGGTGTTTACGAAGGTTTTGAAGGAGAGCTGAGGCCCGCAGCGGCCCCTGTGGCTTTACCTGCTTCTCCTCCCTGTCCACCACGCTGTGCAGGAGTGGCGGGCTGATGTTCTCCACCACCTTCCCAACATCACTGCGGAAGGACTCGCTGGCCGGGAGACAGCTGGGTTGGACAACAAAGAAGAGCCCGTGAGACGCTCCCAAGGCTGAGAAGACCTCAGGGTCTGCCTTCACTTCTGCCATCCTCAACACTCCTCATGGTTTCACCACTGCGGGTCCCCTCCTCGTTGCCCACCTGGCAGGTAACTGGTAGATGAAGCTCTGCCCATTTTCTGTCCACACCAGTACTTTGTCTGCTGCCACGAAGTCCCCACCAGTCCAGGTCTTCTCGCTCTCGCTCGGGGACGAACACAGGAGGGAAAAATCTCCAGCATCGAAGACCTGGAAGGAAGCAGAAATGTCTGGCTTGTAGCACGGTCACGGACTGAAGGATCCACCAGGATATGGCTCTGGGCTCCAGGGGGTACCTTCCTGAGAACAGGAAAGACTTGGAGCTGGCAGAGTGAGGCCAGAGGAGGCCACGGAGATGATCCAAGGGATGGAGCACCTCGTATTGTGGATGGTCCATCCATAGAAGAGCCCAAGGATGGGTGGGAGGAGCCCACGGCCAGGTCGGATGGGGCTTGAAGCCCCCTCAGCCAGTGGGAAGTGGTCCCACCCGTGGACCCGGATGGGCTTGGAGATCCCTCCCGGCCTGGCCCAGCCCACCCCACCCCACGATCCCATGAGCTGCAGCTCCCGCCCCTCTGGCAGCTGAAGAAGTGGAGGTCCTGCTGCCAGAGGAGGTGGGGGTTGTCCACCCCACGTCCCTCACCCTCCAGAACTTGGAGCAAACAACGAGCAGCGACCGCTGGGTGAAGGAGCAGAAGGATACACTTTGACAGTTGGGGCAATAAATGGGTTTGGACTCCTCTTCAAACACAGCCATCGCGTCCTGGAACACAAGGAAACATCACAGCTCCCATCTCCTGGTGGCCTTTGACCAAACCGAGGTGCTAGTGACCTTCTCAGGCCATATTCAACCACCGCTCACCACCCCCATGGTCCTTCTCCTCCTCCCCAAACCTGGAGGTTGGTGGGACCCAAATTGAGGAGTTTGAGATGAGGAACTCAAAAGAAAGGAAAGAGTTTGTTTCTCCAGGAGGCCACCCCCACCCTACCAGGATGTGGAAGAAGACGGAAGAGGTCTTACCTGCACTCGAGTGCCCTCTGAGGAGATGATCCACACCTTGAGGATCCCGGTGACTGACACCGCTACCACCGTGTCCTCTAGGGGGACACAAAGAGGAGCTTCAGAAGGACCAAGGGAGGTCGTCACCAAAGCCAAGGGGGTGCAGAGCGCTCAAGCTTCCTGACCATTCCTGGGGGCTCCCATGCACTGATGGTGGCTCCTGGGCAACCCTTGTGCTCCCTGCACATCCCCTGGTGGCTTTGAGGCATCCCTGGTTCCCCCTCCTCCATCCTGTCCCGGATGAAGGTTCCCCAAAGCAGGACTCAAAGCCCTCAGAGACCCAGCCCATCACCTTGGGTCCGGTGGGAGTGGACGACACTCATGGAGCTGATCCAGTCCGGAGAGATCTTGGAGAGCAGAGAATAGAGAACTTCGAGGCTGGTGGCGTCAACCACGAGGATCTCTGGGTAGTGACCATGGCAGAGGAGACGCCCCTCGCGCTGGGACCCAACCGTGAACTGGTAGAACTGGGGGACACAACGCAACCACGGAGTTACAGGGTGAGGGGACCTCATAGGTGGTGACGGAACCATGGGGTGGGTTGGAAGGACCTTAAAGGTCACGGAATGATGTAATGGGTTGGGTTGGAAAGATTTTAAGGGTCGTGGAGTCACAGGATGGGTTTGAAAAACTTTTAAGGTCACAGAATCAGAATTTGGGTTGAGTTGGAAGAACCCTACAGACAATGAAACCACAGGTTGGGTTGGAAGTTCCCTCCAAGCCCACCCAGTCCCATGGGCAGGGCCGCCTCCCGCTGGCTCAGCTTCCTACAAGGCCCATTCAGCCTTCAAGATCCCTCCCAACCCACACTGCGACTCCAGGACCTTCAAAGTCTCCCCGCATGTGCCTGTGGCTCCCCGTGCCCTGGAGTCCGGCACCAACCTGGATGCCAGTGTGGGTGCAGGCCAGCTTGGTGAACTCGATGCACCTCCCATCGTTGACGTCCCACAGACACATCTCCCTGGAACACAACGCACGGACACGCCTCAGCCTCCCAAACTCATAGGGCCCACCATGCCCAAGTGACCACAGAGGTGTCTGAGGCCGGGCTGGCCAGGGCTCAGAGCCTGTGGGGACTCACCCGCTCTCTGAGGCGCTGACGATGTTCTGTTTCTCGCTGGAGGCCTTGGACAGACACATGATGGCAGCCGAGTGGCCAAAGAGCAGAGCCCTGGGGTTGAGCTAGAAGGAGGAAAGGACACATGAGCAGGACCTGGAACCACCCTGGTGGAGCCTCTGACCTCCAAAGAACGTGGGGCTTGGACCCGGGTGGGGTGGGAAGGGAAGGGACATCGGAGCCCACCCAGGTTCTCCAGACGCACCCGCAGCCCTCAGGGTCCTCCCTGGTGTGAGGGACCCAAACCTGACTGAGGGGTTGGGTTGGATGAGCTTGGAGGTCTTCTCCAACCTCAATGATTCCACCCCAGGGCAGTGGTGGAGCCTCCATCCCTGGAAGGGCTCAAACCCCATGGAGATGCGGCCCCTGAGGACAGGGTTTGGCAGTCACAGTGGGGCTGGAGCTGAGAGGTCTCCAACCCCCCAGGACCCCCAGCCTCACCTCCAGGTCTGAGGAGAGGTCCCACAGACAGATCTGCCCATCATGGCATCCGGTGACAACCATAGACGCGTCTTCCATGAGGAGGAGGGTGGAGATGCAGTGGGTGGGGGCGCGGCGGCCCCACAGGATGATGGGGAGGACCAGGCTGTTGGCCGCCATTTTCTGTTCTGGCCTGGAATGAAGTCAAGGTCGCTAATTAGAGAACAGCAAGGAAGCCACAGCTAAGCAGGGCCTCAAAGCCCACCCACATCCACTCCCACTGCCACTGGGTGCTCCAAGCCACATCCACCCCAGCCTTGGACACCTCCAGGGATGCAGGAGCCACCACAGAGGCCCAGGTGGCCACGAGCACCATCAGCATCCAAGTCTGGATCAGCCACGGCAGGGCCACCAATAGCAGGGGTGGGATTGGCCCCATGGCGAGGTCACACCTGGAACCCTGGGGTCAGGTTTGGGTCCCTCGCTCCGAGAACGCCTGGAAGAGGGTCTGAACTGCTTGATGAGCTCAGAAGGCCTTTCCAACCCCAGTGGCCCCTGGGTCTCTAACAAAAGGTCCTCCCCCATGGTGGCCCACGTTCTACAGCCGGGGTGACCGACCTGGGCACGGACACGGCACAATGAGGGACAGGAAGGTGGCATCTCCACCACCAACTCCCCAGAGCCATGGGAGGGGGACCCTCTATGAAGAGATGCTTCAAGGTACCACAAGGTCCCTCCAATAAGCTCCTCCAGCACCTGTGAAGCCCCAGCCCTACCCAGATCCACCTGGAAAGACCCAGGAGCGACCCCACGGCCAAGGAATCCACCCTGTCCTTGTCCTCCTCCTCCAGGACCAACTCCTCCTTCCCCCCCCACCTGATCCCACAGGTGGCCCAGGCTGGAGCAGCAACAGAGAGCCCATAGTCCTTCCTTTCCACCCCTCGGGGGCATCCCGTCCCCAACCTCCTCTCCAGGAGGACTCGTCGGGGAAGAGGAGAAGTCAAGCTACCTCTTGCCTTCCAGCTCCTTGTGGTGGTCCCGCCACCCCCTGAGCAGAACCTTCATTTTCAGGAAGCACCCAGAGCTCATTTTGGGCTGGAGAAGAAGAGGAGAGCTTCCCGGTGTCCCCGGCCCAACCTCCCCTCTGGGCTGGAATCGATCTGTGACGCGGCTCCGTCCATGACGACAGAGCCTTCGCCAACAGGCAGCACTCCAGCTGCTCCTCCCCACGCCCGGAGCTCCAAACCACGGACCCAGGGTCCCCAGGTCCCTCTGGAGACCCTTCCTGGCCTCCTTCACCCTGATTCTCCTCCCAGACCCACCTGAGGCAAGGACGGCGCCGCCATTACACAAGCCCATCCTGTCCTTACCCCAACCCACAATCTGGATCTTCTCCTTCTGGATCCTTCTCCCCGTCCCACCAGGAAGAGGGAGGAAGCAGCCACGTGGTGATAAGTTAAAACATGTTGAACCTCATCCCACTGGCCTTGGTTCCACCAAGGACAATGCTGGGAGGGAGAAGGAAATGGGAGAGCCTTGATGTCCCTTCCAACCCCACCCATTCCTTGACACCCACTCTCCCCACCCCCCCCCCCACCGGCCAGTCCCTGCCCATGGAACTGGATGGGCTTGGAGGTCCTTTCCAACCCAACCCATTCCATGGTTTTATAATTCCAGACCAGGAAATGCAATTTAACCCTTTCAGTCCCACCAAAACCATAGAAAGATAGAACAGATCCTACCTCCAACAACCAAGTTCTACGAAACCCCCACAAATCCATGGGCAAGGTGACAAGATCCACTATTCAGGAAGAGGAACCCCTGGGTTTTCTTAGGAAAGCAACACCACTCCCACCATGCAGCCAGACCACCCGCAGCCCCATAGACACAACCAACTCCAGGTCCCTGCCCTAACGAGCTCGGGTTGCTCCTCTTAATGAGTCCAATTAGGCGGCACCAGCAACACCTGATGAGTTTCCAAGCCCACTGTAAGTCAGAGAGCACCATGGGGAGGCTCCATCTGCAGCAACCACGGAATGGGTTGGGTCCCAGTTCCACAGGCAGGGACACCTCCCACTGGATCATGGGCCGAACCTGGCCTGGAACACCTCCAGGGATGGGGCAGCCACTACTGCCCTAGGTCACCTCTTCTCTTTCACCACTCTTTCCATGAGGGAACTTCCCCCGATACCCAAGAGCTTCACTTGACGATGTGTTAACCTTGCGCTCAGAGCCACCATGACACCCTGGAAGTCAGCTCCTCACAACAACCGCCAAACCACCTCCACGGTCACCACCACCACGGAGAAACCATCAGATCTGAGAGACCGGGAGGCAGCGACAGATCGGCACCAAAAGGAATCCCATCAAGGGCCATTTCCGCAGGAATAGGGTGGAATTGGGTGGGATTGGAGGTCTCTTCCAACCGAAACCAGTCCATGATTCCATGACCTTCAAGGGCCCTTCCAACCCAACCCACTGCAAGATCCACAGTCTTTGAGATATTTTACAACCCAACCCACTCCAAGGCTCCATGAATCCTACAGGTCCTTTCCAAACCCACCCCTCCCACAGTTTCACCACCCCTGGAGGTGCTCAAGGCCAGCCTGGATGGGGCATGGAGCCCCTGATCCGCTGCAGGGTGCCCTGCCCGTGGATCTGGGTGGGCTTGGAGGTCCTGTGACTCCAGGACCCTCCCAAGGTGTCCCAGATGGGGAATCCCAGGGGATGGTGGAGCCTTCAAGGCCGAGACGTGAAGGAAGGATGAACTGGAGAGCCTGGGGGAACCCCTGCCCCCCCCAAATCACTGGGGGGAGCTGAGGGGACACCCCAAATCATGGGCAAGACCTGGTGGGGCCCCCTTGACTCCCCCAATTCACTGGGGTGGGGGGAGCCCCCTAAATCAGTGGGGGAGATGGAGAGATCCCCTCTGAGCCACCAGAATCACTGGGGGGGACCCCTGATCCCCCCAGATCATCGGGGGGGACCCTCTGAACCCCCAAATCAGTGGGGTGGGGGGAGCCCCCTGAATCAGTGGAGGGAGATGAGGGGGACCCCTTAACTCCCCCCAAATCAATGGGGAGAGGTGAGGGCGGGTCCCGTGAACTCCTAAATCAGCGGGAGGACGTGAGGGAACCCCCTTAACCGCCCCAAACCCCGGGGAAGAGCTGGGGGGACCTCTGACCCCCCGACCAGGGAGTGCAGTGGGGGGAGCCTCCAATCCCCCGCCCCCCCCTCACAAAGCCCTTTCCCCCCGCCCCCATCCCTGGGGGGACCCGAGGGTCTCACCTATCCCTGGGGGGCTCTGGGGGGTCCAGGGGCGGAAAGGTCCCCCTTCACCCCCGGGCGGGACCGATGGCAGCAGCGTCGCTGTGGAAACGAGGGGGGGGGGACTGGGACACAAAATGGCGGCGGCACCGCCCTAATATGGCGGCTCCACCCTCTCCCGTCACTCCCCGCCCTCTTGTAAAATGGCGGCCCCACCCACACTCACTATCCGCCTTATTCCAAAATGGCCGCTCCACCTCCCGCCCTTTCCTAAAATGGTGGCGGGTACACCATTTCCTCCCTCCTCCTCCCGCCCTCCACCAAAATAGGGGCGGCTCCAGCCTCCAAAATGGCGGCCGCGCCCCCTTCACTCCCTGCCCTTTCCCAAAATGGCGTCGCCTCCCCTCCGCCCTCTCCCAAAATGGCGTCTTCTCCACTCAGCCCCCCCCCCCTCCTAAAATGGCGGCGTACCCCTCCCCCCTCCCCCCTCCCTCGCTCCCTGCCTTCTTCCAAAATGGCCGTTCGATTCACGCCCGCCCTCTCCCAAAATGGCGGTGGTGATTCCCCCCCCCCCCCCCCCCCATGCTGTCTGCTTCACCTCCTCTCAAAATGGCGGCTCTACCCACTCCCTTCATTCCCTGCCCTCTCCCGAAATGGCGGCATCTCCAGGCACCCCACCCCCAATTTTCTTCCTTCTTCCAAAAGAGCGGCGGCTCCACCTCCATCCCTCCCTGCCCTATTCCAAAATGGCGGCGCCTTCGCTCTCTGCCCACTTCTAAAATGGCGGTGACACCACACTCCTCCCTCGCTCTCTTACTCCTCCCCCCCAACACTCTGCCCTTTCCCAAAATGGCGCAGGCCCCAAAACGGCACAGACTCCACCCTGCCCTGACCTCTCCCAAAATGCCGTGAGAGCCACACCCCTCTCACAAGGGCGGCTCCTCCTACAGAGCTCCCTGCCCTCCTCCAAAATGGCTCCACCTCCCCCCACCAATGGCGGAGGCTCCTCCTGCGTCCCTCCCTGACGTTTCCCAAAATGGCGGTGCCTCCCCTCCCTGCCCTCTCCCAACGTGGTGCCAACTCCCACCCCCGCTCTGTTCCAAACCAGCGGCTCCTCCAGCCCCCAACATGGCGCCCCACTCCCTGCCCTCTCCCAATGCCTTCTTTTTCACTCCCTGCCCGGTCCCATTCCCCCTCCATTCAGTCCCTGCCCTCTCCCAACATGGCGCCCACTCCCTGCCCTCTCCCAACATGGCGCTTCCCCCTTCTTCCCTCCCTTCCCTCTCCCTTCTCTCCCCGCCCCTCGCGCTGCACCCTGGGCTCCCTCCTTCCCCTCCTTCCCCTCCTGGTGACGCTGCATCTCGGCATGGTAGGCGTGAAGGTGATCGCCAACGACCCCGAGTTCCAGCCCGAGCTCGGCGCCGCGGGCTCCCGCCTGGCCGTGGTCAAGTTCACCATGAGGGGGTGAGACGCGGCGGGGCCCCCTTTGCGTGGCCTTGGGGACCCCTGTTCCCTCACAACAGGGCAGGGGGGACACGGGGAGCGAAAGCCGCCCCAGGGCGCTCCCCGTGCCCCCCCGCCCCCCATCCCTTCTGAAAATAACACCCCCCCCCATCACTTCTTCCTCAAAACCTTCCTGGTTTTAACCGTTATTTACCTTTTTTTGCAGCGTTGTTGGGTGCCCCCAGCCTGCAGGGGAGGGAGGGGTGGTGCCCGTTTGTGGCTTGTCTTGTTGGGTTTTCCTGGGGTTAAGTTGTGGGAGATGAAAGGACTTGGAGTGGTGGAATTGTGGGCTCGTGGAATCATAAAGTTGCGGAATTGTGGGATGGGTTGGGGGGTCCTTAAAGGTCACGGGATTGCGGAATCGTGCAGTGGTTTGAGTGGGAGAGAGTTTGAGGATCATGGAATCATAGAAACATGGAATGGTTTGGGTTGGATAGACCCTAATCATCATGGAATCGTGCATTTATAGAGTCGTGGAATCATGGTTTGGGTTGGATGGACCTTAAAGGTCACGGAATCATGGAATGGTTTGGGTTGCATGGGCTTTAAAGATCATGGAATCATCAAATGGTTTGGGCTGGATGGAGCTTCGAGGTCTCAGAATCATGGAATTGTGGGACAGTTTGTGTTGGAAGGGGCCGTAAAGATCATAGATTCATAGAAACATGGAATGTTTTGGATTAGAAAGGACCTTAAAGATCATGGACCTGTGGAATGGTTTGGGTTGGATGGAGTTTAAATATCATAAGATTGTAGCATGACAGAAAGTTTTGGGTTGGAGGAATCTTAAGAGTCATAGGATCATGGGATCGCGGAGTGGTTTTGGTTGAATGGACCTTAAAGGTCATGGAAAATGGAATGGAGTGAGTTGGGAGGGACTTCGAAAATTGTAGAATTGCGGTGGTGTGGAATGGTTTGGGTTAGATGGACCTTAAACATCAGAAGCATGGAATGGTTTGGGTTATAGAATTGTGGAATAGTGGAGTGTTTTCAGTTGGGAGGGTTCTTAGAGATCAAGGAATTGTGGAAATGTGGATTTATAGAATTGTGGAATCATGAAGTGGTTTGGGTTGGATGGACCTTAAAGGTCATAGAAACATGGAATCGTGGAATGGTTTGGGTAGGGTGGACTTCAAAGATCACAGAATCATCAAATGGTTTGTGTTGGATGGAGCTTAGAGAACATGGAATCATGGAGTGGTTTGGGTTGGAAGGGACTTTAGAGATAGTGAAATTGTAGAATTGTAGAGTGATTTGGGTTGGATGAAGATTGAAGATCATAGAGTCATGATGTGGTGGAGTGGTTTAGGGTTATAGAGGGTCTTTAAAAGTCATGGAATCATGGAGTAGTTTGGGTTGGAAGAGGTTTTAAAGATTGTAAAATTGTGGAATCATGAGCTGATTTCATTTGGGTGGAGTTTAAAGATGATAGAATCATGGAAACATGGAATGGTTTGGGTGGGATGGAGCTTAAAGATCATGGGGTTGTGGAAAGGATTGGGTTGGAAGGGACCTTAAAGACTGTAAAGTTGTGGAATCGTGGAATGTTTTAGGTTAGATGGATTTTAAAGATCATAGAATCATGGAATCATGAAATGGCTTGGGTTGGAAGAGACTTAAAAGGTCATAGAATTGTGGAATTGTGGAGTGGTTTCAGTTGGATGGACCTTAAAGGTCATGGAATTGTAGAACTGTGGATTTATAGAATCACGGAATCATGGAATCGTGAAGTGATTTGCATTGGATGGTCCTTAAAGGTCACAGAGTTGTGGAATCGTGGAGTGGTTTGGGTTGGAAGGAACCCTAAAGCCCACCCAGTTCCATGGGCAGGGACACCTCCCATTGGGTCAGGGGTCTCCATCCCTATCCAACCTGGCCTGGAACACCTCCAGGGATGGGGCAGCCACCACTGCTCTGGGCAACCTGGGCCAGGGCCTCCTTACCCTCAGAGCAAAACATTTCTTCACCAAAAGGGTGCTCAGGCCCTCGCAGAGGCACCCAGGACGGTGGTGGAGTCCCGGTCTCTGCAGGGGTCCAAAAGCCGGGCAGACAGGGTGCTCGGGAATGGTTCAGTGAGGGACAGGGACAATTGGACTTCATGATCTCAAAAGGTCATTTCCAGCCTGGCTTATAGTTCTTCTTCATCTTCCCACCTTTTGTTTAATGCTGCACTTGACCCGTTTCACTTCCGACATCTCACAGGGCTCCAGGTCTGATGTTGTGGAAGATGCTCCACTCAAAAGAGGCTGCAGGAAGTGCTCACTGGGTGCCCGTGTGGGTGTTGACCCAACCATGGGCGCGCAAGTGTCTTCCATTGCAGCTTCTTCACTCTGGGGTTGCTTTGGGGTGGGTTTTGGGGTTGTCCACCTCACCCTGGGACTGTTGAGGTGTTGGTGAGCTTGGTGGTGCAGCTCATGTGTTCCCAGGAGAACCTTGTGGCTGTGGACAATCCAATGGATTTGGTTCCAGTTGGATTAAGGACTTGATACCTATGAGTTGGCCTCATTGCACCGCTATGGATCCATCAAGGAAAGGTGGAGGAGATCTCATCCATGGTCTTTCGCAGCTGGACATGTCAGGAGATGGGCTTTGAGGTCCCTTCCACCCCAAACCATTCCATGATTCCACAGTCTTTAAGGTCCTTTCCAATCCAAACCATTCCATGGTTCTGCGGTCTTTAAGGTCCTGTCAAACCCAACTCATTCCACGATTCTCTTTGAAGGCAGATGTTCCAAAAAGCCAGGTGGAGTTGACCTCAGCTGTGTTTGGTTGTCTCAGGTGTGGCCCCTGCTTGAGGATTGCCCCAGCCTTCAACGCTCTGAGCAACAAATATCCCCAAGCGACGTTTCTGGAGGTCGATGTCCACCAGTGCCAGGTTGGTATCCGAAACATGTCCTTGGTTGTAGGAGAATGCGGTGAAGGGGAAGCAGTGGTGGTCATGGTGTCATGGAATGCGTTGGGAGGGACTTCAAAGCCCACCCCCTGCCATGGGCAGGGACACCTCCCACTGGATCAGGGGGCTCCAAGCCCCATCCAACCTGGCCTTGAGCACCTACAGGGATGGAGCAGCCACCGCTTCTCTTGGCCACCTGGGCCAGGGCCTCCCCATCCTCACAGGAGAACATTTCTGCCTAAGATCTCATCTCGGTCAGCTTCAAACCCTTCCTTGTTGTCACGTCCCACCACTCCCTGACCAAGAGCCCCTCCCCAGCTTTCCTGGAGGACAGAGGAAGCTCTAAGGTCCCCCAGAGCCTTCTCTTCTCCAGGCTGGACAACCCCAGTTCTCTCAGCCTGTCCTTGTACAGGAGCTGCTCCAGCCCTTGGATCATCTCCATGGCCTGCTCTGGACCTGCCCCACCACCCCCAGGTCCTTCCTGTGCTGAGGATGCCAGAACTGGACACACTTGCCCAGAGAAGCTGTGTCTGCCCCATCCCTGGGCAGACACTGCCCCATCACTTCCAACCGAACCCATTCTGTGATGGATTCAGTCTTGTTCTCCAAGTCCAAGCTGTCCCCAAATATCCTCATTTACACTTGATTAACGACTGTAATATCACCAATAACTCCATGGAGGTGGCATCTTTAACGGGTTCCTCCTTCCTTAGGGAACGGCAGCCACCAACAACATCTCAGCAACACCCACGTTCCTCTTCTTCCGCAACAAAGTGCGAATCGACCAATACCAAGGAGCTGACGCAGTGGGTTTGGAAGAGAAGATCAAGCAGCACTTGGAGAATGACCCTGGGAACAGTGAAGATGGAGACATCCCCAAAGGCTATGTATGCATCTTTAAAGATTATCTCTGTTTCTTCGTCTCACCTGGAGGGCTCAAACGAGATGTCACCTTAACGTTTCTCTAGGCCCACCTGGAATCCATAAATTCCCACCTGGAATCCATAAATGGAAGCATCGAGGTTGGAGAAGACCTCTCAGCTCATCCAGTCCATCAGCCCAAGCCCACTGTGCTTGCGAAGCCAGGTGCCCCATCTACGTGGGGTTTGAGCCCCTCGCGGGATGGAGGCTCCACCACCCCCGGGGGTTCAATCATGGAGTCATTGTGGTTGGAGAAGCCCTCTTAGCTCATAAAGCCCAACCCCACTGTGCCCACCAAACCCTGTCCCTGTGTCCTGCCTGTGTCGAGCGTCGCTGGTCTGGGCTTGCCCTCAACGCGTGTGGTGAGGGTGGTCCTGGAGGTGCCGTGTACTGGGGAATGTTCCCCTTGCGCAGCCTGTGGTCATTAAAGGAATGATCTCATGCTTTCTGACCAACTCTGTGCTGCAGCTGCTTATTCTGCGTCTGTCGTCTTCTCCACTTTCCAATCTGTCTCCTCAGGCAACTTCGATGGTCGACTCCTTCTCCTCCTTCTCCTCCTCCTCTTTCTTCTTTCCTCCTCCTCTTTCTTCTTTCCTCCTCCTCTTTTCTTCTTTCCTCCTCCTCTTTTCTTCTTTCCTCCTCCTCTTTTCTTCTTTCCTCCTCCTCTTTTCTTCTTTCCTCCTCCTCTTTTCTTCTTTCCTCCTCCTCTTTTCTTCTTTCCTCCTCCTCTTTTCTTCTTTCCTCCTCCTCTTTTCTTCTTTCCTCCTCCTCTTTCTTCTTTCCTCCTCCTCTTTCTTCTTTCCTCCTCCTCTTTCTTCTTTCCTCCTCCTCTTTCTTCTTTCCTCCTCCTCTTTCTTCTTTCCTCCTCCTCTTTCTTCTTTCCTCCTCCTCTTTCTTCTTTCCTCCTCCTCTTTCTTCTTTCCTCCTCCTCTTTCTTCTTTCCTCCTCCTCTTTCTTCTTTCCTCCTCCTCTTTCTTCTTTCCTCCTCCTCTTTCTTCTTTCCTCCTCCTCTTTCTTCTTTCCTCCTCCTCTTTCTTCTTTCCTCCTCCTCTTTCTTCTTTCCTCCTCCTCTTTCTTCTTTCCTCCTCCTCTTTCTTCTTTCCTCCTCCTCTTTCTTCTTTCCTCCTCCTCTTTCTTCTTTCCTCCTCCTCTTTCTTTCTTCCTCCTCCTCTTTCTTTCTTCCTCCTCCTCTTTCTTTCTTCCTCCTCCATCCAGGTCCTCTCCATTACACTCCCTGTGAGAGGAACGTGCCGTGTCCTGCTCCACTGTAGTTTTGTGGTGTCTTCACCCTACAAATCCCACCCTGATGTCCTTCTGGGCTGTTGGAGCCGAGCAGGAATTCCGTGTTGGGTTTTCCAACCTTGTTTTTGTTGAAAAAGACCTTTAGGGTCGACGAGTCCAACCACAAACTGCATGGTGCCCACCCCACCAGCACCACGTCCACACGGGTGTTGAACTCCCCCAGGGATGGAGATTCCCCCAATGCCCTGAGCAGCCTCTTCCAACCCTTTCCATGACGGAATGGTTCCCAGTGTCCCACCTGAACGTCCCCTGGTGCACCTCAAGGCCATCTTCTCTCCTCCCATCCCCTGGGAGCAGAGCCCAGCGCCCACCTCACCATGAGCTCCTTCCCGGGAGCTGTGGGGCATGGTGAGGTCCCCTCTGGGCCATCCCAGGTCCCTCAGCCGCTCCAGCAGCCCCTGGTGCTCCACACTGTTCCAGCTGTGCTGAGCCCCAGCCTGAGGTCCCTTTGTCTCCATCATGGTGACATTTCTTGTCTTCATCAAAGATGACTTCTTGGAGAGCTCAACCAGGTTCTCCCTGTTGCTCTTCCAGATGGATTTGATGCCCTTCATCAACAAAGCCGGTTGCGAGTGTC
Organism: Neomorphus geoffroyi; assembly: GCA_033558235.1. NCBI lineage: Eukaryota > Metazoa > Chordata > Aves > Cuculiformes > Neomorphidae > Neomorphus > Neomorphus geoffroyi. The sequence goes on from JAUMJM010000025.1 coordinate 569,508, forward strand.
TCAATGAGAGTGACGAGCACGGCTTCGAGAACTGCTTACGGAAGGACTCCACCTACTTGGAGTCGGACTGCGATGAGCAGGTAGGGCGGTGGCTTCACAGGGACATCTTCCACCTCCTCTGCCGGGTGTTAACCCCTTGTCTTGGGGTAAGAAAGAGCAGGAAGTGGGAGGAGGACCTGAGTAGGACCTGGGGGTAGCAGCATTTCTGGGTTCGTGTCCCTTTGTTCATGGAGGAATTGTGGGTGGGGTGGGTTGGAAGGGACCTTGAAGCCCATTGAGATCTGTGGGCAGGGCCTCCTCCCAGACTGGACCAAAGAGCTCAGCCTCTTCCAGCCTGGTCTTGGCCACCATCATGGAATAGGTTGAGTTGGAAGGACCTTAAAGATCATGGAGTCATGGAATGGTTTGGGTTGGAAGGGACTTCAAAGCCCATTCAGGGCTCCTTCCGCTGGATCAGGTTCCTCCGAGCTCCGTCCAGCCTGCTCTTGGCTGCCATCGTGGAATGGGTTGGGTTGGAATAGGCAGCTATTACAGAACCTCTTGGTTAGACAAGACCTTTGAGATCATCAAGTCCAACCCTCCGTGTCCACCGCTAACCCAGATCCCTGAGCACCTCATCTGCCCATCTTGGAGATAACCTCCGTGATCTCTTAACGGCGGCTTTTGTCTCCACAGCTCCTCATCACCGTCGCCTTTAGTCAACCTGTCAAGCTTTACTCCATGAAACTCCAGGGACCAGATAACGGTGAGTGGTGTCTCCATCCAATCCTTCTCTTCAAAACCAAAGCTGAATGTTCTAAACATGACGCTGTTGGCCCAGGAACCTCTCACTGGATCAGGTTCCTCAAAGCCCTGAGCAACCTGGCCTTGAACACCTCCAGGGATGGGGCAGCCACCTCTGAGCACCTCCATGACCTCATGTTCTCTTTCGATGGTGCCAAGAACCCTCTTAAGCAACCAAAAGCCTCTCCCATGTTTTCATGCAGGGCAAGGTCCAAAGTATGTCAAGATCTTCATAAACCTCCCTCGCTCCATGGACTTTGAAGAAGCAGAGAGAAGCGAACCCACTCAAGCCCTGGAGTTGATGCCAGAGGACATTAAAGAAGATGGCATCGTCCAGCTCCGCTATGTCAAATTCCAGAACGTCAACAGCGTCACTGTAAGTCAGGTCTCCATTCCGTGCTCTGTTGGGTACCATCACCCATGTTCTTCTTTCTTCTCCACCCATCACGTTTGTTTTCAGGTCTTGGTGCGCCAACGTGTAATCATGACTTGGGTCGGACCTCAAAGCCCATCCAGTTCCACGGGCAGGGACACCTCCCACTGGATCAGGGGGCTCCAAGCCCCACCCAACCTGCCCTTGAACACCTCCAGGGATGGTGCAGCCACCACTGCTCTGGACAACATGTGGAATGGTTTGGGTTCTTAATTCCAGAATGGATCCTTCAACTCTTCTCTTTGGTCTTTCCTCTCATAGTTGTTTGTCCAATCCAACCACGGGGATGAGGAGACCACGAGAATCACCTACTTCACCTTCATCGGAACTCCAGTCCAAGCCACCAACATGAATGACTTCAAGCGAGTGAGTCCTCTTTTCTTTTCCACTACTTTGGGATGGTTGAAACCTTCTCCAAAACAGCCTGATGGAACACAAACGTTTGGTTCTTCCTGCAGTCCCACATCTCCAGGTGGTTTTGGTGTTGTCATGGAGATGTGGGGTCTTCTTCTGGCTTTTTCTTCATCAGCTTCTTGAAAATAATGAATCATGGAATGGTTTGGGTTGTAAGGGACCTCAAAGCCCATCGAGATCCACAGGCAGGGACACTTCTCATTGTATCAGGGGCTCCAAGCCCCATCCAACTTGGCCTTGAACACCTCCAGGGATGAGGTGTCCTCCCGTCTTCTTCTTCTGGCTCGTTGACTTCTGCAGGCAACCTTGCCCAGGATGTCACCACTTTGAATGTTTCTCCCCAAGATCTCATCTCAATGAGCTTCAAACCATCCCCCTTGTTCTATCTGACCACTCCCAGACCAAGCCCATTCCTGTAGGACCTTTCCTGGAGCACCTTGAAGGCTGCTCTAAGTTCTCCCTGGTTCTGGTGGGTCTCCTGGTGACCTCCTGAACCTCCTTTTGTTGTTGGAAGAGCCTGCAACCACCAATGCGCAATAAGATCCTGCTGTTCTGTTACTGCCTAAGCCGCCTCATTCCAAGGTGGGGTGGTAGCTATGGATCTCCAGGTGACTGGGTTTCTCCATCCTCTCCGTCCTTTGCTTTCCTGTCCTTGTTAACACCTCCACTCTTTGTTTTTCAGCGTCACCTCTCATTTCTAAAGACCTAAAAAGGCCAGAAAATCCTAAAAACGTAATCATTGTGGTTGATGTGGGCTTGTGCTGTGGCTTCTCCTTCTGCTCTCCTAATGTCCCTTCCCACCCTCTCCCACCACCAAGACCTTCTCCACCTTCTGACTCATCAACTTATCTTCTCCCTCTCCTCAAAATCCCTTCAAAGCTTCTGCTCCCCCTTTGCTGCTTCTCCAGTTCCCACCGTTCTCCTGAACTCAACATGTCAAGGGGCTTCCACAACCCCCTTTCTGGTCCTGATGGTTCAACCCAGAGTGATTTTATGGTGCTCCTTGAGATGTGGGTGGAGGAACGCTTGACTTTAACCTTGGTGGAGCTCAGCGTCCTCCTTCCTCACAGCCCTTTCGTAAGTGGTCAACAAGCTGGAATGGGCCTCCAAGTCCTTCTGGTGGCCCTGGCTGAGGGAAGAGATGGTGATGGGTGTGAAGCATCCTCCAACAGCTTTCACTCAGCCTGCTCGACCTGGAGTCTTCAAGGCCAGGCTGGATGGGGCTTGGAGCTTCCTGATCCCATGGGAGGTGCCTTTGCCCATGGAACTGGATGGGCTTTGAGGTCCTTCCAACCCAACCCAATCCATGATTCTCTGATCTTGAAGGTCCCTTCCAACCCATTCCGTGATTCCACGATCCATCCAACTCACCCCAGTCCATGAATCTCCATCCTCTTTATTTAAAGCAACCCAACCCAACTCTGTTCCTCAAGTGGTTCCAGTTCTCCTCAGCTGGAGAGGTGGTGGGGTTGGTGTTCCTCTCAGGCTCTGGGTTGATGGTTGAGAAGAAGCCTCTCCCAACCCATTCCTGAGGGTGGAAGCTCTCGCTCATGAAGCTCTTCCTGATAAAGGCAGGGAACTGGATCTACATCCAAGAAAAGACCAAGGAGAACGGGTTGGGATGAGGTTGGGTTGAGGTCAGGGACCCCATTTGTTTCAGGAAGGTGGAAATAGCTTTGGTGGGCCTGGTGGTGTCCGTGTGGTTGATTTTTTCACCGACCATCCCCATGGGCCAGTTGTCCCTTTTGGCCTCTGATGGGTTCAGCACCGTTTGCTGTTGATGTTCTTCACCTCCCCTTTGGTCTTTAACTGTGGTTTCTCCTCTTGAGCCTCTGTGGCCACAGGTCGGGGCTTTGGAGACGCAACTTCTCACCAAGTTTAACTCTTATTTCTCTTTTTAACCGGATTCATTGGATCTTCACGTGACCCATTGAGATTGGTCAACCCTCTGGGTTCCTCGGAGGTGGAAATGGTCCCACAAAGCCCTTGGTCTCAGGAGATCTTGATTGCTTTGTGGTGGCAATGTCTCAGCTGAGCAATAGGACAGGGAAAGGTCCTCTGGCTGGAGGTTGGACGTGAAGAGCAGGGGATGCAGCAAGGAGAAATCCAGATCGTCCATGAGGACTTCCTTAGTTCAGAGCTGGGTGGGATTTGCGAAGAGGTGGCTGTGTTCTCCACCCTCGTCCCCTATTGCACCACATTGTCGCTTAATTGCAGATTAAACCCATTGAGGCTGGAAAAGACCTCCAGGCTCATCCAGCCCCACCCTGGCTGCCAAACCCTGGCCCCAGGTGCCACATCTACATGGGGTTTGAGCCCCTCCAGGGATGGAAGCTCCACCACCGCCCTGGGACAGAATCATGGAGACATTAAAGTTGGAAAAGACCTTGGAAGATCATCCAGGCCACCATGAACACGCTCGGTCCTCTTCGTGGAGTGGGGATTGGAAGGAAATGTCATAGAAGCATGGAATGGTTGGAAGGGACCTCAAAGTCCATCCAGTTCCATGGGCAGGGACACCTCCCAATGGGTCAGGGGGCTCCAAGCCCCATCCAGCCTGGCCTGGAACACCTCCAGGGGTGACATGTTCTCCCATCATCTTGTTGCCTGTTGAATTCTCTGGGCAACCTGGGCCAGGGCCTCCCCACCCTCACAGGAGAACATTTCTCCCTAAGATCTCACCTCAGTCAGCTTCAACCCCTTTTCCTGGCCTGGTTCCCACCACTCCCTGATCAGGAGCCCCTCCCCAGCTTTCCTGGAGGCCATCTTTAAGGTCTGGAATGATGGAAAGGGGCTCTTCAGGAAGGATGGAGAAGGGTTCTTCAACAGGAGAGGTGGTGGGGAACTCTTCTACAGCGAGGATGGGGAAGGGTTCTTCACGTGAGAGATGCTGAGGAATCCTTGTAGAGGAGGAGGGATAGTGAGGAGCTTCAGGAAGGGTGGAGACGGTTTCTTTGCAGGAGAGGGTGGTGAGAGACTCTTGAAGAAGGATGGAGAGGGGTTCTTTACAGGAGACGGTGAGGAACTCTTCTAGACGAGAGGTGGTGAGGATCTCTTCTTCGGGAAGGATGGAGAGGGCTCTCTGGGAGAGATGGAGGAGAGTTCTTCACAGGACAGGATGGTGAGGAACTCCTTCAAGAGAGGGACTTCTCTTCAGGATGGGTGGAGAAGGGCTCTCCACCTTAGAGACAGCGAGGAACTCTTCTTCAGGAAAGGATGGTGAGGGAGCCTTCAAGAAAGATGGAGGGACTTTTCTTCAGGAGAGGTGGTGGGGAACTCTTCTTCAGGAAGGGTGGAGGAGGGTTCTTCACAGCAGGCGGGGGGGACTCTTCTTCAGGAAAGATGAGGATGCACTTGGTAGGGAATGATGTTTGGAACATGAATGACTGGAGCTCCCTGTAGAGCCCCGAGCCCCGTAGAAGATCCACGTTCCCGTGATGCCGAGGTCAACGAGCGAAACAGGGGAGTGCCCGCCAGTCCCTGTCCCACCACTGCCTGCACTGACCCTCTGAACGCTGGCCCCTCCATATCTCGGAGGCTTTGAAGAGCGTAGTGCCTCACACCGCGACTGCTTGGCTGTTGAGATGTTAACTCCACCGATTGTGGCTCTTCTGTGAGGTTCCAGATGGTTCTGAGGGCACCAGGCTCTGGTGCTGCATGTGCTCATGTGGTGCCACCACCTTCTTGGTTGAATGTGACCTCCATGTTTTTCTTCTCCCCAGGTAGTTGGGAAGAAGGGAGAGAGCCACTAGGACGCAGAAGCCACCTGAAGACCCTTCTCGCCATCAACTTGGGGCTCTCCACTTCCTGGAGAACTTCTCGAGCGTAACCAGAGACTCTGGGGCCTCTTTGAGTTTAACCAATAAAGCCCTGCTTCTCCTCCACCTGGAGCCTCCTTGGTGTGTTGGTGTCGTAGCCCCTTCCCACCTCGGTTTGTAAATAAAAGCCATTCCTTTTACCACGTTGCCCTTCAGTTCTTTGAGGAACCGGGCGTCTTCTGCTCTTCCACCTCGACTTCCGAGCTCAGCTGCCTCATCTTTAGCTTTAAAAGGTCTCGAAGGTCTTCTCCAACCATATTCCACGGTTCTGTGAGATCTTGACGTGTCATTGGTTAGGAGTTTGTGTTGAGAGGTACTTGGAGGCCACCAAGAGGTGAAATCTCATCTTTGTTATCAAGGAGTGAAGTTGGTGTAATCCTCACAAAATAACTTTTCCTTGGAACCATGGAATGGGTTGGGATGGAAGTGACCTCCAAGCCCATCCAGTTCCATGGGCATGGACACTTCCCACTGGATCAGGGATCTCCAAGCCCCATCCAACCTGTCCTTGGAACACCTCCAGGGTTCAAAGGATCATGGAATGGGTTGAAAGGGACCCTAACGATCATGGAACCATGGAATGGGTTGGGTTGGAAGGACCTCGAAGCCCATCAAGCTCCATGGTGACACTTCCCAGGCTCAGGGTGCTCCGAGCCCCATCCAACCTGGCCTTCAGGACCTCCAGGGCTGGGGCAACCAGGACTTCTCTGGGCAATGGCCGTTTCTTTCCCCACCTCAACGAGTGGAGGAAGAAGCGTCATTTTAAGTCGCCCTTCCCTTCCCTTGCAGATTTGTCCCACCCGGCGCGACGTTCGCCACGGAGACTTCCTGCCTCTTCCCAAACTCCAGGTCCTCAGGTGAGCAGAGAAGTTCTCATGGAAACCATGGGTTGGGTTGGAAGGGACCTCCAAGCCCCATCCAACCTGGCCATGAACACCTCAAGGGGTCACAGAACCATGGTTTGGTTGGAAGGGACCTCAAAGCCCACCCAGTGCCACCCCCTGCCATGGGCAGGGACACCTCCCACTGGATCAGGGGGCTCCAAGCCCCATCCAACCTGGCCTGGAACACCTCCAGGGATGGGGCAGCCACCACTGCTCTGGGCAACTGTGTCCAGCTCTGGGGTCCTCAGCACATGAAAGACGTGGAACTGTTGGAGTGGGTCCAGAGGAGGCCACGGAGATGATCCGAGGGCTGGAGCACCTCCTGTACGAGGACAGGCTGGGGGAGTTGGGGTTGTTCAGCCTGGAGAAGACATTGGTGAGGCTGCACCTCAAATCTTGCGGTCAGGTTTCGGCCCCTCACTCGAAGAAGGACCTTGAGGGGCTGGAGAACGTCTGGAGAAGGGAATGGAGCTGGAGAGGGGGCTGGAGAACAAGGGTTGTGAGGGACCTGTGGGGCTTTGGGCTGGAGGAGGCTGAGGGGAGACCTCATTGCTGGTGGGACGAGGAGGAGCTGTTTGGAGCTGGAAGAGACTGAGATGGGGGAAATGTTTTGCTGTGAGGGTGGGGAGGCCCTGGCCCAGGGTGCCCAGAGCAGTGGTGGCTGCCCCATCCTTGGAGGGGTTCAAGGCCAGGTTGGCTGGGGCTTGGAGCCCCCTGATCCAGTGGAACTCCGCTTCATCAGCCCCCCATGTTCTCCCACGCCTCCATGAACCCTGGGTTGCTTGTCCTGGTCCTCCCTGTTCGCTCTCATCCCTCCCCCGATCTCCTGAGGTTCCACCCAAGCCCCGCAGATGGCGCTGTTGGCCCAGCAGAGCTCACCCTGTGCGGGGGGGCTGGAGATCTGGAGGAGGGTGAGAGCCTGGAGAAGGGGGGTGAAACTATTCAGGCTGCCAGGGACTTGGACCTTTCTGCTTGGTTTTAAGCCCAGAAGGAGCGGTTGCTGAAGCGTTAGGTGGGTCAGTGAGGGCCTTCTCGTGGTGGGGAAGGAGAAAGAGCCAGGGAAACTGGGTCAGGGGGCTCCAGGCCCCATCCAACGTGGCCTTGAACACCTCCAGGGATCGGAGGTTCTCCAGCCCTCAGACCATCTCCTCCACCAGCTCCAGGTGCTTTTTTATGCTGGCAACCCTAGAGCTGGACACAGGGCGCCAGGTGAGGTCCCACCAGAGCAGAGGGGCACATGGCTGCTTCTGCAGAAGGTGGTGGGGCACAGCTTGGGTGGGTGGGCTCTTCACTGGGTGGGAATCCAACTGGATGAGTGAGCCCAGGGGGCCGTAGTGGGTCGAGCTGAGTCCAGTTGATGCCCTCAGGGGTCAACGTTGGGCCCAATCGTCTTCAACATCTTCCTCCATAGTCTGAATGAAGGCATGGAGTACTCCCTCAGTGAGTCTAGAGATGACACCAAGGTGGGTGCAAGGGTGGAGGCTCTTCAGAGGGACCTGGAGAACCTGGATCCTTGGGTCGAGATCAATAGGATGGGGTTCAGTATAGGGAAGGAGGAGACACAGCTCGTGGGTTGGGATAAGGACAGGATGGGGTTGTGTTGTTGTTTGGCCCCAGGTGACATCTGAGGACCATGGAACCACCTGCTTGATCCTCACCCAGGTGGGATGGGAGGAGGAACAGGAAGGAGGAGGCACAGCTCGTGGGTTGGGGTGAGGACAGGGTTTGGATCCAAGTGGCATCTAAGCCACCATGGATGGAGCTGGGTTGGAAGGTACCAGGAAGATCATCCAAGTCATGGAATCATGGGTGGGGAGGCCCTCGCTCAGGTTGCCCAGAGCAGTGGTGGCTGCCCTATCCTTGGAGGTGTTCAAGGCCAGGCTGAATGGGGCTTGGAGCCCCCTGATCCAGTGGGACCTGGACGGAACGGAATGGGCTTTGAGGTCCTTTCCAACCCTACCCATTCCATGCTTCCATGGTTCTATCTAAGCAGGTGCCACCGATGGTTCTGCTCCACAGTGATGTCTGGAGGAGCCTGTGGTGGGCACCATCTCCACATCCATCACGTTCATATGGTTCAGCAGCCTCCAGGACAATGTGAGCCACCAGCAGTGTCCTCCTCGCTGGAGCCATGATGGTGGACCTCCCTCCTCCTATCTCCTCGCTGTCTAGAAGCCAAGGTGAGGTGGTGGTGATGTTCAAGGTGATCACGTTGCTCATGGATAAAGGATGGGGGTGTGGGGTGAAGACCCAGCTTCACCTCGAAAAGCTTCTGTGAGACCCAGTGTGGTGGTCGCCCAACCTTGGGAGGTCTCTCCTGGCTGGTTTGGTTGGGATTGGATTCTGGGCAGGGTTTGGCCAGGCGTGCGTCCACGTTTTGGTGGGGAAGATGAGTGTTCCCAGTCATTGCCACGTGGGACAGGACATGGAGCGGTGCAGGAGGTTGGAAGGGACTGTGAAGATCATCCAAGTCACAGAATCATGGGTGGGGAGGCCCTGGCCCAGGTTGCCCAGAGCAGTGGTGGCTGCCCCATCCCTGGAGGTGTTCCAGGCCAGGTTGGCTGGGGCTTGGAGCCTCTGACCCAGTGGGAGGTGTCCCTGCCCGTGGCAGGGGGTAGGCTTTGAGATCCCTTCTGACCCAAAGCATTCCATGGTTCTGTGAAGGTTGGGGTTGTCCCGTGCAGGGCCAAGAGCTGAAGTTGATGGTCCTGGTGCTTCCCTTCCAACTCAGGGCCAAGAACTGGACTCCATGACCTTCATGGGTCCCTTCCATCTCAGGGCCAGGAGCTGGACTCGATGGTCCTTGTGGGTCCCTTCCAAGTCAGGATCTTCTATGGTTCTACAAACGCTGGGGTTGTCCTGGACAGGGCCAGGAGCTGGAGTTGATGGTCCTGGTGGGTCCCTTGCAAGTCAGGGCCAGGAGCTGGACTCGATGCTCCTCATGGGTCCCTTCCAGCTTGTCATTCGATGGGACAGAAGCCGTTTCCCCACCATGGGCTTCTCCAGCTCGAGGTGCACCTACCTTCTCAGCTCCCATGGGTGGCTTTATCAGCGCATCGCTTGGTTGCAAAAGCCCTTTGAGGTCCTCGAGTCCAACCACAACAAATGCGATCCCGGAGTGACTGGAAAGCCCTTTGGAGAAGAACTTGTTTGGAGATGATTCAGAAAGCTCCTTTTGATCATTTCACGCAAATTTGAGGCCCCCATCAATGCTTGGATGAGCATTGAAAACTCCACCCGCCGCTTCCTTCAAGATCTGCCCCGAACGTTCCTCATGCCTTCTTCAAAACAATGCAAAAATTCACCAATTCCTGCTTTTCCTCCTCATTTCCACCCCCACCAAGGTTGGGTTTGGAGGAGGAACCTCGGCAAGGCGCCTTCGCCGAGGCGTGTCCAATGCAGTTGACGCTTTGGAGGACCCTTTTTTTGTGGAGACCAAAGCCAACATTCTGCCCCTGAGTTTAATTAAAAAAAATGATGAGGAGGAGTGATAGTGCTTTGTGGTTTTTTTTGGGTCTCAAAGTACTGGAATTTGGAACCGAGATGAAAACGGTGGAGAAACGCGTGGTGGGGACTGATAAGAAACGCCGAGGCAATGCGTTCCAGGGGATGGAAATGGAAAAGAGGCTCCACAGCCCCCCCCCCCCCCTTTCTCAGAAGGTTGGGATGGGATTTCACGCTTTAACAAGGGCTGATGAGGTTTGGAAGCTTCTGGGTGGGCTTTTTGTGGAGAGCTGGTGGGGATGGGAGGAGATTCGCCCCAGAACGGAGAGTGGACTTCACTTAGGGACTTCACGTAGGGCAAGAGGCTCCATGAAGGGTGGGAGGGGCTCGTGGTCAGGGAGAGCAGGACTGGAATCATGGAAGGGGTTGGGTTGGAAGGGATCTCCAAGCCCATCCAGTTCCACAAGCAGGGACACCTCCCACTGGAGCAGGGGGCTCCAAGCCCCATCCAACCTGGCCTGGAACACCTTCAGGGATGGGGCAGCCACCCCTGCTCTGGAGCTGCAGAGAGTGATGAAGTCTTCCCCTCAGCCTCCTCCCGACCAAACCTCCCTCAGATCCCTCAGACCCTTCCCCAGCCCCGTTCCTTTCTCTGGATGCTCTCCAGCCCCTTAAGGTCCTTCTTGGAGTGAGAGGCCCAAAACTGAACCCAGGATTTGAGGAGAGTCCAGGGGGACGATCCCTTCCCTGCTCCTGCTGCCACCCCATGGCTGATGGTGGATGCTGGTGGCCTTCTTGGCCACCTGGGCCACTGCTGGCTTATGTTCAGGTGCCATTGACCAACACCCCCGGGGTCCCCTGGGCTGCACCCAGAGCAGTGGGAGCAGAGGGGAGGGAGGGGATTCTGTCCCTCTGCTCTGGGGAGACCCCACCTGGAGCCCTGGGTCCAGTTCTGGAGTCCCCAGCTTAAGAAGGAGATGGAACTGTTGAAGCGGGTCCAGAGGAGGCCATGGAGATGATCTGAGGGCTGGAGCCCCTCTGCTGTGAGGACAGGCTGGGAGAGTTGGGGTCGTTCAGCCTGGAGAGAGAAGGCTCTGGGAGGACCTCAGAGCAGCTCCCAGTGCTGAAAGGGCTCCAGGAAAGCTGGGAAGGGGCTCTGGATCAGGGAGTGCAGGGACAGGACGAGGGGAAGGGTTTGGAGCTGCAAGAGAGGAGATTGAGATGAGATCTTGGGGAGAAATGTTTTGCTGTGAGGGTGGGGAGGCCCTGGCCCAGGGTGCCCAGAGCAGTGGTGGCTGCCCCATCCCTGGAGGTGTTCCAGGCCAGGTTGGATGGGGCTTGGAGCCCCCTGACCCAGTGGGAGGTGTCCCTGCCCATGGCAGGGGGTGGGCTTTGAGGTCCTTTCCAACCTAACCCATCCCATGATTCCATGATGTGGTGCAACTCGTTTCCCAGCCCTCCTTTCTCTTCTCTGACTCCTCACCCATCTTCGATTCCCTTCCCCTCTTCCCAGCCTCTCCAGCTCTTCCAAGCAGCTCCGTGGTGGCCACTGTGGTGTGTGTCCCCCCCACGCCGCAGGTAGCCCCCATCTGCAACGTGACCTCCTTTCCAGCTGGGCTGGAAGTGCTTACGGCATCGTTTCCTCCTGCTTGCTCAGCGAAAGGAGGTCACCAAACAGTTCCTCCCCACGGGGCGACCACTGTGGGACGTGACCTTTCACAGGAGAGCTGAGACCGAGCCACTTTCTGCTGGCTCTCGCGGTTTTTGCAAGGTGGAACAGCACGAAGGAGAGATTAAAAGCCACCTCTGTGCTGAACTTCAGCGCAATCTGCTCCGTGACCTCCCTTGAGCTGTGGGGGGGGTTTGAAGATGGGGAGAGGAAATACGGAGCCACCTTGCTTCTCGCTTGGATAATTGATTGGTTAGTTACGAAAGGGGTCATTTAATTAAATCGCTTTGGGATGTCTCTAATTTGAACTTGGGGGTGGTAGGAAAATGCACGTTGAAGGATCTCAGAGCTTCATGGAATCATGGGATGGGTTGGGTTGGAAGGGACCTGAAAACCCATCCAACCTGGCCTTGAACACCTCCATGGATCAGAGAATCATGGAACGATTTAGGTTGGAAGGGACCTCAAAGCCCACCCAGTTCCACAGACAGGGACCCCTTCCCACTGGATCAAGGAGCTCCAAGCCCCATCCGACCTGGCCTTGAACACCTCCAGGGATGGGGCAGACACAGCTTCTCTGGGCAACAGCATCCAGTCTTGGAGTCCTGAGCACAGGAAGGACCTGGAGCTGCTGGATTGAGTCCAGGGGAGGCCACGGGGATGATCCGAGGGCTGGAGCAACTCCTGTACAAGGACAGGCTGGGAGAACTGGGGTTGTTCAGCCTGTGCAGAATCACAGAATCACTAGGTTGGAAGAGACCTCTGAGATCACCGAGTCCAACCGTGCCTGTCTCCCTACTAAACCCTGTCCCTAAGGAACAGAAAGCTACGGGGAGACCTTAGAGCTTCCAGAACAGAAAGGGGTCCAGGAAAGCTGGGGAGGGCGTTTTTCCAAGGGAACAGCTTTAAACTGGAAGGGGGAGATTTAGTTTGGACATTAGGAAGGAATTCTTCAGAATGAGGGGAGGCCCTGGCCCAGGTTGCCCAGAGCAGTGGTGGCTGCCCCATCCCTGGAGGTGTTCAAGGCCAGGTTGGATGGGGCTTGGAGCCCCCTGATCCAGTGGGAGGTGTCCCTGCCCATGGCAGGGGTTGGCACTGGATGGGCTTCGTGGTCTCTTCCAACCCAACCCATCCCACTATCGGTGATTCTTTGGCCGCCTCTTCGATCTGAAGGCCATGGTGGGGAGGCTGATTGTTGTGGAAGGTGTTGAGCTGGGCAGGGGTTGCTCCCCTAGCCTCGCCGCGGGTTGTACATCAGCAGCTGAATTGTGCCAGGGCGGAGCTGAGCTCCACACTTTTCTGGAGGAGTGTTTGGTACGTTGGGATGGGCTTTCTCAAGGGGGATGCTCTGCTCCAGTAGGACCATCCTTTGCTCCGACACAGAGTGGGGTAGTCAAGCACCCCCTTGGCACCAACAGATCTCCATAGTGCAGGAGCACCCCGGGTGCCGGTGGATTCTGCCGCCCGGCCGGCACAGCGCAAGGTATTTCACTGCGGCGCACGCGGGCAGATTGTCCTCCAGATGGTCCCAGCCCACTCGTGGAGAAACATTTGAAAGGGCATCAAAATACAGCAGAAGCCACTTGACAGTCCACGTGGTGACGCACAACCGGCCAAGAATGCCTCCCCTGAAAGCTCAACCAGTGCTAGGTGAAGGTGGAGACGCTCCCGAGGGGTGGGACCTGCAGCTTCAGGCAGCGGCCACAGCGGAGGGGCCAGCAGGGCAGGGAGGGGATTGTCCCCCTCTGCTCCGCTCTGGTGAGACCCCACCTGGAGCCCTGGGTCCAGCTCTGGAGTCCTGAGTGCAGGAAGGACCTGGAGCTGTTGGAGGATGGGGCTCCAGGGGGCTTGGAGCCTCCTGATCCAGTGGGAGATGTCTCTGCCTGTGGAAGTGGGTGGGCTTGGAGGTCCCTTCCAACCCAACCCATTCCATGGTTCCATGTTTCTATGAGAATAAAGAGCTAAGAATGGAGCTGCCAGGTGTCCTCTTTGGAGCCTGGCATGAGTTCCTGCAGCACTATCGATTTAGGCCATGGAGTCAGAGACTCATGGAATGGGTTGGGCCCTGAAGAACAATGAATGCCACCCCTAACAGTGCTGAATTATTAATTAATTACTGCAGCTGCACCACCAACAACCCTTTGGAGCAGTAGGGTGGGTTCACACCAGGCTTTTGCCATCTCTGCTGTCCAGGGGGGTTCTGTTTCCAGCAGGTCCCGATGACCATTTCCACCTTGGAGATCTCAAAGCACCTGTGTTTCTTTCCCTTTTCCCTTCCCAAATGGAAATGGAGACCTACCTTCAGCCCTTTGGTGCTTGAGGGAATCTTAGGGTGGAATCTTGGAGTCGTTAAGGTTGGAGAAGACCTCTAAAGATCATCAAATCCATCCATCAACACCTCTTAGGATCAGCCAGTCCCATCAGCCCAACTCCACCGTGCCTACTCAACCCTGTCCCCAGGTGCCACCTCTACCTGTGTTTTGAACCCCTCAGGGACAGAGACCCCATCACTGCCCTGGGAAGCCTCTGCCAGGGCTGGACAACAGCCCCAGGTCCCTCACAACCCTTGTTCTCCAGACCCTTCCTCTTCTCCACAAGTTCTCCAGCCCCTCAAGGTCCTTCTTAGAGAGAGGGGCTCAAAATTGCCCCAGGATTCCAGGTGAGTCCAGTAGGACGATCCCTGCCTTGCTCCTCCTGCCACCCCATGGGACTGGATGTGCTTTGAGATCCCTTCCAACCCAACCCATTCTGTGACTCTGATCCCTGGAGGTGTTCAAGGCCAGGTTGGATGGAACTTGGAGTCCCCTGGTCCAGTGGAAGGTATCCCTGCCCACGGAACTGGATGGGCTTTGACGTCTCTTCCAACCCAACCCATTCCATGATGCTGTAATTCAATGATTCCATGATTTGATGATTCCATAATTTGATGGTTCCGTGATTTTGTGATTCAGTGATGCCATGCATCCATGATTCCGCAGTTCCTCTCTTGGTGGCATCGCTGATGGCCCCGAGCGGTGAGTGGAAACCACCCCATTCATGAGCCGTGATTGGAAGTCAATGAAATCGACTGTGACATCACAAAAGGGAAGGGTCTCCATGGGTTTCCTTCTGGAGAACCACACGAAGCCCAAGTATCTCGAGTTCCATTTCCAACGAGAAACGTGCGTGAGTGTGGGTGCCTCTCCCATCTTTTGGAAATGATAACGAGCAGCGCTTCTCATTTGCATCTCTTTGATTAATGAGTCTATTAATTACTCTGATTAGTAATTAATTGAAAATGGGCTTCTGGGCCAAAGGAAGCTCAGCAACGCGTGATATGGATGACGGTGGTTTATCTTGAGAAGCAAGGTGTGTCCAGTTCTAGAGAAGATGCTCGTTACCTGCAGAAGATTAATGAGTGTAATTGAGGTTTTAAAGCTCTTTGGTGTGTGTGGAGGATGAGGCGACTTGAATTAAAGCAGGTGGAGGCATCTACCCAGGGTTCCATTTGGAAGGAAGTGATGTTTTCATCTCAGAAGGTTGGAACATGATAGAATTGAAGGCCTTCTTCATCTTCAATATGGGGTTGTCCATGTACGATTTCTTGTTTTCTGTATCTCAGCCTTGGGACGTCCAGCGTGTGTGGGATCATGGAATGGGGTGGGTTGGGAGGGACCTCGGAGCTCTGTGGTCTCAGGCTGATGAACACAACAACATCTGGTGTCCACAAGTTGCTCCAGCGGCTTGAACCGATCCCACCGGCCTTGTTTGACATAAACAATGGACTTGACCATCCTGGTGGGTCCCTTCCAACTCGGGATGGTCTATGAGTTGCTGGGGTTGTCCTGCAGGGCCAGGAGATGGGTGGCTTTGGGGGTTTTGGGTGCTGGATTTGGGGGGTTTGGGTTCTGGTTTTGGGGTTTTCTACTGGAGAAAACTTGAAGAGATTAAAAAAATCCCTCTGGGAACCCAAAAGCGAGGAGACCTGAAGGTCTTCGCCTTCCTCCCGCTGATTAGACCAGGATTTAGATGACTTTGCGTGGTGGGGGATTAACGGAAGGGATCACCTCATGTCCCCTCGAGCTTCGCCTCAGCGCGTGATCTGTGCCCGCTAAGCTGGGCTAATGATGGACAATCCCTTCCATTCCCACCGCTATAAATAGAAAGGCCTTACATAAATCAGGAAGGACCACGTGGCAACTCCTGGACCAGCCCCCCCCTCCCCCACCTTAGGGAGCTCTGGAGATGTTGGCACCAAACAAACAAGGGGAGAAAACAGGAGAAAGGAGCATAAAGCGACTCCAGGGCTTCTGAAGGGTGGGAGAACGAGGGCGTGGTGTTCCCTGATGTGTTGGTACCGTGGGTAATTCTGGGAACATGGGGGCGGGAGTGGAGCAGGGGCACCAATGGCCACCCACGTCCTGATCCAGATGGGCTGTAAGACCCCTTCGAACCCAACCCATTCCATGATTCTCTGATCCCTGGAGGTGTTCCAGGCCAGGCTGGATGGGGCTTGGAGCCCCCTGATGCAGTGGGAGGTGTCCCTGCCCATGGCAGGGGGTGGCACTGGATGGGCTTGGAGGCCCCTTCCAACCCAACCCATTCCATTATTCTCTGATCTCTGAGGTCCCTTCCAACCTTTCGATGATTCCATGCCTAAACCACTTGTGGAGGCCGGTTCTCCTTTACCGGATCTGGGTGGTGTTTGGCCCGTTGAGGGCAGAGAAGGCCTCATGAGGTGCCTTGTGGTGCCTCGGAGGAGCTACAAAAGCAAAGAAATGTTGAAGTTCACTCACCAGGAATGCAAAACCCTGGCCAATTGTCACGGCTTCACAAACATCACTTCCATAAATCCATGAAGAGACAGAGAACAGCGTTTGTTGCGTCCTCCTGAGATCAGAGAAGTTGTTCAAGTTTCTCGTGGAGACAAAGCAGCTGAACAGCTGCAACCACAGGTGGAAAAAAAACAGAGCGAGGAGGAGAGAATCCATCCATCTCCCGCAATCAGTTGCGCGGTGGCAGGTGCACGTCAAGGGGCCTGGCCTTTAGCAGGACCCAAGGGTTGGCCAGAGCTCTGCCAATTAATCATTGCGGAAAATGCACTTGACAGCTTGGAGAAGGCTCTGATTCTCTTTTCTCATGATTGCGTCGCTAATTTGGGCTTTTGAAAGTTACTGAGATCTCAAGAAAAGCTGCTGAGTTCAGGAACTGGATTTGCTTTGGAGGCTCTAATCATGGAATCATGGAAGGGTTTGGGTTGGAAGGGACCTCAAAGCCCACCCAGCCCCATGACCATAGACACCTCCCACTGGATCAGGGGGCTCCAAGCCCCATCCAACCTGGCCTTCAACACCTCCAGGGATGGGGCAGCCACCACTGCTCTGGGCACCCTGGGCCAGGGCCTCCCCACCCTCACAGGGAAGAATTCCTTCCTCATTTCCAATCTAGATCATCTCCCCTTCCCTTCTGCTCTCCTCAAAACTTGCCTTAAAAGCTTGAATGTCTATTTTTGGGCCTTAAAAATTAATTAATCAGCGAGTTTTAATTCCTGATTCACTCATGTTTAATGAATCCATTCTAGAAGAAGCTGTTAAGAGGCCAAAATAAACCAAACCCATTTCGTCGCACTTTGGTCCTCCTTCAGGACGACCACTTGAAGCTTGGAGATGAAAAGCGGTTTCTTTTATCCCTTCAGCTCCTCTGTTGGCAGCTGAAGAGCTGGAATAATTGGCTCTTTGGAGGAGAAGAGGACAATGTCCTCGCTGCTTCTCCAGGTCTGTTTTGCAGCTGCGTCCATCTCAGTCGTCTTTGTGGAGATAATTAAGCAAAGATACCTAAAAGAATGGGATCGCAATAAGTATTCGTTTGTCACGTGTGGTTCCTAATTAATTTCCAGATGGCCAAGGAGATCTTGGCCCACCTGAAGTTTGGGGGGTGGAGGGGAAACTGTCACGTCATCTTTGTTTGTCCTCTTCATGAGGACATCACAAGTTGGTGTCCATAAAATGCAACATCAGGGCAGGGGAGCTGTTGCTTTGCAATCTCCGTTTGCCGGGTCCACCGAGAGAAGGGGAAGGGTGAGGAGATGGAGACCAGGTGGGATTCAGATCCTGAAATCCATAAAGGGCGCTTTTCATTGAGTCATTGCGGTTGGAGAAGCCCTCTGAGATCATTCAGTCCAACCCCCCCTGCCTGCCAAACCCTGTCCTGAAGCACCACGTCTACACATTGCTTGAACCCCTCCAGGGACGGGGACTCCACCTCTGCTCTGGGGTAGAACCGTGGAATCATTCAGGTTGGAAAAGCCCTCCAAGGTCACCCAGTACAACATCACCTCAACCCCACAGTGCCTGCGAAACCCTGCCCCAGATGCCACGGCCACACGGGTTCTGAACCAGGGATGGGGACTCCACTGCTGCCCTGGCAGCCTCTGCCAGGGCTTCACCACTCTGCCCGTGATCTTCTTCCAACGGTATTTTAGGGGACCTGGAAGCTCTGATCTCCAAAATCAACTGGGGAGGGGCTTTTTCCAAGGGCCTGGAGTGATGGGACGAGGGGGAACGGCTTTAAACTGGAAGGGGGAGACTTAGATCAGACATGAGAAATAAATTCTTCACAGTGAGGATGATGCCCTGGCCCAGGGTGCCCAGAGCAGTGGTGGCTGCCCCATCCCTGGAGGGGTTGAAGGCCAGGTTGGATGTGGCTTGGAGCCCCCTGATCCAGTGGGAGGTGTCCCTGCCCTGTGTCCCTTCCAACCCAAATTATTCCATGACCATTTCAACCCTTTCCTTCTGTGTCTCCTGCCCTCGTACAAAGCCCTCCAAGCCTCTGCTGAGCTCTCAGCCGAGAAGTCGGGAGGGGCCTTTCAAAGGAGCCAGAGAGCGTTGCTGGTGGAAAACAAATAGGTAGAAACCACGCGGGGCTTTCTTGTTCTCCCTTTTCAGAGCGGAAAGAAAGCGGTTTCTGGCCTTTAAAGCCTTCAATTAATTGAACAAAGATTCAATTGAGTTCATTAGGAAGCGCTTAATGGAATAATGAAGTCAAACAACCGATGGCGAGCGGAGCCACTAATTAGGTCGACGTGATTGATCCAGCGTTGGGCATTTGATCTCCCGACCAAAAACCTGGCTGCTCGTTAAGAAGCTTCTTTTATTGATCGGCAGTGAGGGTAGAAAATAACGATGCGGAAGACATTCATGTGTTGTTGGGACGTAACGAATGGGCTTAGAGTTCGGGGAGCTGGTGAAGGGAACACGTGGTAATTAATAATGAGAAGAACAAGGATCTTCCAGTAGGGTTTTTTTTTCTCAACCCGGTGTTTCTGAGGTTGCTTCACAATTATGGGGCCATGATGAGGCTGTCATAAAAAGTAAATCAGTGTCACACAGATGGTGGTGGAGATGGCGGAATGGATGCAACCCATGTAGGTGTTTGGTTCTTGGCGCAGGTGGCCACATGGTCGCAGTCCATGAGTGCTACCAGTGCAAGATCTCCAGCTGCTGGGACATTCTGGGACGTGGGGGTTTCATAGAATGTCCTGAGTTGGAACAGGGATCCACAAGGATCATTGAGTCCAACTCCTATTCCTGAGTTGGAAGGGACCTATCAGGATCATTGAGTCCAGCTGGAGGTGTTCAAGGCCAGGTTGGATGGGGCTTGGAGCCCCCTGATCCAGTGGGAGGTGTCCCTGCCCATGGAACTGGATGGGCTTTGAGATCCCTTCCAAGCCAACCCATTCCATGATTCCATGATTTGGTCTCAGTGGGAAGAAGTTGACGACAAATGTGTTTCTCCCTGAAGAGAGGCTGGAGATCCATGGACTGAGTAGCCATGCGATGCTAAAGTAGTGTTGACGCTGCGGTGGCTGCTGTTGTTCATCAAGGTTGAATGTGTGGAGAACGTAGGCACCGTGGCCTGGGTTTGAGTCCTCTGAAGTCCTGCTTCCTCTCTCGGCAGAATTTCTGCTCCGCCTACATAGTCACGGATGTGGTGGCCTGAGAGCAAGTTCTTGAGAAGGTCTAGGGCTTATGTCACTGGATAAGTGACCCAGTTGGGTGGGTCTGTGGTCTGCAGAAGGGCAGGGAGGCTCTGCAGAGGGACCTGGCCAGGCTAGGTCCATGGGCCAAGGCCAATGGGATGAGGTTCAACAAGGCCAAAGTCCTGCACTTGGGTTGCACCAACCCCTTGGGAGATCCAGGTCTAGAGAAAAGCAGCTGGAAAGTTGCCAGGTAGAGAAGGACCTGGGGGTGTTGGTCAACAGTGGCTGAACAGGAACCCAGCAGTGGCCCAGGTGGCCAAGAAGACCACCAGCATCCTGGCTTGGATCAGCCATGGGGTGGCAGCAGGAGCGGGGACACCTCCCATTGGATCAGGGGGCTCTAAGCCTCATCCAAGCAGGCCTTGAGCACCTCCAGGGATGGGGCAGCCACCACTTCCTTGGACAACCTTTTTCAGGGCCTCCCCACCCTCATCATGGAGAAGTTCCTCCTAATGTCTAAAGAGAACATCTCAGCTGGTTGATGCAGAGTTTCCAAGGCAGCTTTGAAGCTCAGCCCAAAGTAGAGACGACGAAGCTCTCGGAGTTGCTTCCAACAATGTGAAATTAATTTCCTCGGCCCCACGCCGCGTTGTCCTACAACCTCCAAGCCTTTATTAAGACAGTAAATATTGCCGACAGCGCCTGGGTTTCCTTCTGAAACATTGATGAGTGCTCATGAGTATGCAAATGAGCCACCCAACTCCTGAAAAATGGCTGCCGGTGTGAATGCAGCATTAATATTTCATGGAGGGATGGGAGCAACTCAAGAAGCGTAAATTGTGAGCAGATATGGGGCTTCGTTAACAGTTAACGAGGTGGCGTGGGGAGCTCTAGTCCGGGCGTTTGAGGAGCAGAAGTGGTGATTCAGACAACTTCTCCTGTGTTCCTCTTGCTTGGAAGAGGGGTGGAGGCCATCGCGGCTTCCAGGAGTGAGAGGAACTTGGAATGGGTTGGGTTGGAAGGAACCTCCAAGTCCACCCAGTTCCAACCCTTTGCCAGGGTCATCTCCCACTGGGTCAGGGGGCTCCAAGCCCCGTCCAGGCTGACCTTGGACATCTCCAGGGATGGGGCAGCCACCACTGCTCTGGGCAACCTGGGCTGGACGCGGCACTCAGCCTTGTTGAATGTCACCCAATTGGCCTTGGCCCATGGATCCAGCCCGGCCAGGTCCCTCTGCAGACCCTCAAGCAGATCAACGCTCCCACCCAGTTTGGTGTCATCTCCAAACTGGCTGAGGGACACCTTCTCCTACCACTTGTTCCTCAAGACACCCCCAACCTCCCTGACCACCGCCCTTGTTTCCCTCCATGTCTTCCAAATCCTTGTGGAAATGCTTTGACAGCAATGCCAGACGGGGCTGTAAACGTCCCAAGAAATGGATGAAGCTGACGCAGGTCATGTCCTTCGGGACCTGGCACTTGGCTTGAGCTTGGCCAAAGCCCAACCAGTTCACCTGTTGGTCTTGGGGAGGGCTGGGCGGTGGAGGCGGGCAGCGAGGACTTCTTAAACATCTCCAGGTGCCATCAAAACAGCTCCGTTTTATGGCTTTCACTTGACGGCTGAAGGGTTTTTGATGAGGTAGCACCACCAGCGACCTCATAAATTGCTCTACAAAGTGGAAACAGCAGTCCTAAAGAAGTCCTTTTTGCAGCCCAACTTTAATAATTGACTACAATTGCTGGAACTGCCCTAAATATTTGTAATTATGGAATATTTGCACTCTATTTTTAGACATTTTTCAGCTGCCACCACAGGGTGGATTTTTTTTTCTCAGTGTAAAACCCCCCAAATCCATTATTTTTGATGCTTGGATCTGGGGTAAAAGCCTTGGATTTAGGGGTCAAATGTATTGTGGCCAACATGGGTAGGGAGGAACTTTGAGGAGTTGGGGTGCTGGTGGGTGAGAAGGTCAATGGGAGCTTCTCAGCTTGTTCCTCATATTGAGGTGCTCCAGCCCTCTGGTCATCTCATCTCCTCATGATCTCATCGTCTCCTCACCTCACCTCACCTCACCTCACCTCCGTATCGTATCGTATCGTATCGTATCGTATCGTATCGTATCGTATCGTATCGTATCGTATCGTATCGTTCAACCTGGTTGAAGATGTCCCTGCTCACTGCATGGGGACTGGACTGGATGGGCTTCAGTGTCCCCTCTGACCCAAAGCATTCCATGATTCTGTGAATGTTGGGGCTGTCCAGTGCAGGGTCAGGAGTTGGACTCGATAGTCCTTGTGGATCTCTTCCAACTCAGGACATTCTATGACTCTCGTCTCGTGTTGTCCATCAAATTATCATCTGTTGTGGCTTCAAGAAGGGCAAATCATGCTTGATGACCTTCTACGATGAGGCTGCAGTGTCGGTAGACAAGGGTAGAGTAACCAACACCATCTACCTTGACTTGCCCAAAGCGCTGGGCACTGTCCCGCGTGACATTCAGGTCTCTAAATTGGAGAGAGATGGGTTTCATGGATGGACAAGGAGTTGGCTGGGCGGTGGCACTCAAAGGGTTGTGGTCAACATCTCGGTGTCCCAGTGGAGACCGATGCCGAGTGATGTTCCTCAGGGGTCGGGATTGGGATGGGTGGTGTTTAACATCTCTGTGTTAGACACAGACAACGGGATTGAGGCCACCTTGAGAGAGTTTGCTGATGACACCAAGCTGTGGGTGTGGTTGACACACTGGAGGGAAGAGATGGATCCAGAGGGACTTGGACAAGCTGGAGCTGCAGAACTGGTGTCGTGTCATGGTGCTTCTTCGTTCATCAAAACGTTCTGTTCACCATGAAATCCTCCCTATCTTCAAGATTTTAGGAAGGAACAGTCCCATTTTTCATCTGGGCTTCTTCTCAAATAACCATAGAGATGATTTTTGAGGTGCTGCTTTTTGTGGGAAGCTGTGGGCACCACCTGTGTCCCGGTGGGCCTCAGCTCCTGACCTTCTCCTGCGCTAAATGGTTCATGGCAGAAGACGGAGCCTCGCAGATAGCCCCCAAGTTCTGGGTCACCACAGCTGGTCCTGAGGTCCCTCTGGGGATCTCACGGGGCAGAAGGAATTGAGCCAGTTAGGAAGAACTTCCTCCCGCTCCTCGCCAAGTCCCAGAGCTGAGTCACCGACAACTCATTATCGAGACTTTATGGGTTGACCTCATTTTTGGAAGCCGGCCTTGAATTCCTTGGCAGCTTCCAGCGTGAAGAAACAGAAGCTTTCATGGGATCAGATGTGAAAAGGAATAAAATATGGCCTTGGTGTCATCTCCACGGTGCAGAACTCCACCTCGAATTGAATATTTTCATGATTCTGCCCCATATTTATAGATATTTTTCAACTTCGGGGCAAAAATTTGATCTTCAAAACCTTGCCAAGAAAAGAATGGAAAGGCCTGGTGGGGTTGTCCTACTCAGTGGCACCCGGGAACTCTTGGCTTCACTCAATCCAACCAGGTTGGAGCATTCTCAGAGCAGAAAGCAAACTCTTGTTCCACACCAGAACTGGTGACAGATGTCACACGTCGAGGTCTGGTCCCCTGGTGGTGACGGAGCTGGGAGGAACCAACCTCTGAGCTCAAGTTAGAGCTCAGATGCTCTGCGTGGATGGAAGATCCTCCACCAGCTGAACAACGGCAATGGCTGCGAGCTGCTGGGTCTCATCCTCCGGTAGCCATGACTTCTCGGGGCAACCAGGGCCTCCTCACCCTCTCAGGAGAAAGTTTGTCCTGAAGATCTCACTTCAATCTCCCCTCTTCCAGCTTCAAACCCTTCCCCTCGTCCTGTCCCACCACTCAAGAGCCCCTCCCCAGCTTTCCTGAAGCCCTTTCAGCACTGGGAGCTGCTCTAAGGTCTCCCCACAGCCTTCTCTTCTCCAAGCTGAACAACCCCAACTCTCAGCCTGTCCTCACACAGGAGCTGCTCCAGCCCTTGGATCATCTCTGTGGCCTCCTCTGGACTCGCTCCAACAGCTCCAGGTCCTTCCTGTGCTCAGGACTCCAAATCCAGTCACAGGGCTCCAGGTGGGGTCTCACCAGGTGGAGCAGAGGGGCAGAACCCCCTCCCTCGCTCAGGTGGTCCCAGGACGTGGGTGGTTTCTGGGCTGTCTCACGCTGAGCTTCTCCTCCACAGCACCCCAAGTCCTTCTCCTCAGGGCTGCTCACACCCCGTGTGCTTGGATTGCCCTGGCCCTGAGGCAGGACCTTGCCCTTGGCCTCGTTGAACCTCATGAGGGTCTCACCACCCAACTTCTCCAGCCTTTCCAGGTCCTTCTGGACAAAATATGTTCCAATATAATAAACAATGCATCCAGCGGTGCCTTAACAAACCTCCAAAGGTGCTGCTCCGTGCGTGCTCGTTGTGTGTTGATTATTCAAGCGCGCCGATGAGGTTGAATGGAAATGAAAGCCTTCTTGGACACCCAGAAGCTGGAGGCTGACTCACTGTTCCCACCACTTTTAGATCGTTGTTGGAACAATTAAGAGTTGGAATTTGCACGTTGGGTTTGGGTTTTAATTCCCTCTTTGAATCAAAACAATTGCTATGGCAACCACAAAATTCCTCAGGACATGTTCCCCCCTCCCCATGCCAAGTCTGGTTTGTTGGGCTTGGTCCTCTTGCTGGTGGAAGAGCAAACTTGAGAACTTCCCGAAATGCAGCCTGTTCAGAAGGTTCTCCAAGCCTGGCCTCGTGAAAGCCAGGTGTGGGAGAGCTTCTCCAGCCTTGGCATGCTGAAATCCAGGTCAAACCAAACACCCAAGCTGGTTTATTCAATCTCCAGCTCTGTTTGCTCGTGTGAACAACGTTAAAGATGATGGAATTCCATAAAGGTCATTATATTCCCCAAAATGTGGTTGGAGATCATCGCCTGGTCCCGCTTCCTGACACCCAACACCAATGCTGGGCCAATGACTTGGATGCCACCACCTGGCACCGTTAATGACCCCATTCATGGAACGCTTTTATTTCTGCCCTTACAGGTTGTGCCGGTGACCTCAGATTTACAGGTGGGACTTAACGAGGTGCATGTTGCAGCCAGATGTCCTGCGGGCAGATCGTAGACTCATAGAATGGGCTGGAAGGGACCTTAAAGATCATGGAATCGGTTGGGTTGGGAAGGAGCTTAAACACCATGGAATCACAGGATGGTTTATGTTGGGAGGGGCCTCAAAGCCCATCCAGGTCCATGGGCAGGGACACCTCCCACTGGGTCAGGGGGCTCCAAGCCCCATCCAACCTGGCCTTGAACACCTCCAGGGATGGGGCAGCCACCACTGCTCTGGGCAACCTGGGCGAGGACCTCCCCACCCTCACTATGAAGAATTTCTTCCTTATGTCAGGTCTAAATCTCCCCCTTCCAGTTTAAAGCCGTTCCCCCTCATCCCATCACTCCAGGCCCTTGGAAAAAGCCCCTCCCCAGCTTTCCTGGAGCCCCTTTCAGTCCTGGGAGGCTGCTATGAGGTCTCCCTGAAGCCTCTTCTCTCCAGGCTGAACAACCCCAGCTCTCCCAGCCTGTTCTCACAGCAGAGCTGCCCCAGCCCTTGGATCATCTCCGTGGCCTCCTCTGGACCCGCTCCAACACCTCCATGTCCTTCTTGTGCTCAGGCCTCCAGAGCTGGACAGAGTTGCCCAGAGCAGTGGTGGCTGCCCCATCCCTGGAGGTGTTCATGGCCAGGTTGGATGGGGCTTGGAGCCCCCTGATCCAGTGGGAGGTGTCCCTGCCCATGGAACTGCATGACTTTGGAGATCCCTTCCACCACCCCCCCCCCATTCCACAATTCCATGATCACGTAGCCAGAGCTTAGCACACCAATAGCCCCGCCACCCTCGTTACGAGGTGCGCTGATGAGCTCTGCCTCATTATTGAAGCCCCATCCTTGCGCGTCAGCCGGAACAGATGGAGAAGAATGTATTTAACATTCCTGCTGCTTCCTTAAAACAATTAATGAATCCGATTCTGGGTGCCAAACGAGCTCCTCTCTTCTCTTTCTTTCCCGTTCAACTCGCAGCGCCGCAGCGCCGCACAGTTCTGACAGCAGTCAGCCAAGGAGCACGTTTTTGAGGGCAGAAGATGGGATTTAAGGCCTGTCCAACCTTGTTAATTTACGACGGCGGCTTGGGGTGATAATCAGAACATGGGAATGATGCATGAGGCAGCGTTCAATGACAGGGAATGTTCTGAAGGTGTTCGACAACAAACAGCTGGAGCAGCAAACTGAGGTGCATGGTGTGGAAATAGCTCATGAAGGAATCTCCTGCAGCTTTGAATTGGAAGGGGGGGGCTTTAGGTTGGACATGAGGAAGAGATTCCTCATGGTGGCAATGGGGAGGCCCTGGCCCAGGTTGCCCAGAGCAGTGGTGGCTGCCCCATCCCTGGAGGTGTTCCAGGTCAGGTTGGATGGGGCTTGGAGCACCCTGACCCAGTGGGAGGGGTCCCTGACCGTGTCAGGGGGGTTGGAACTGGGTGGGCTTTGAGTCCCCTTCCAAGCCAATCCATCATGTGATTCGATGAAAGATGAGGCTGGAAGAGTTCTGATCTTATTTTGGGCCAAATACTGCAGTTCAAGGCAGTGTCTTGCACCGACTCCCTTTTGCTTTCACCTTCAACTGTGCTGGGTTTCAACCCAATGCAGCTCCTTGTCTTTCTCACCCAACACCTCCTTGGAGGTGCTTAAAACCCTGGCTCCCCACAGTTGTGTCGTAATTAACATGCAGGGTTTAATTGTGTTGGAAGGAGAGCAAAGAAAGGTCTGGTTTTGCAGAGGCTGAGATTCTTCTCATATTTATGGAGCCATTTCCCACCTTGCTTGGCTTGGAGGAAGTGGGGGTTTACGTGTGTTAAATGCTCCTACAAATCTCCGTTACCCTTTGAGGGAAAAGGGCAATGCAACAATAATTGGGAAATTTATAGGTGGAGACGTCTGCGCTGAAGAGCTTCGAACATCAGGAAGCCAAGCACAAAGCGATAGTTTCAATTCTACTCTTTTATCCTTTAATTATCTTCGTTGGAATGCTCCATTCTCCTGTTCTTCATGTGACGGAGTGACTGCTGGTGGCCACCGCGGCACAGAACCATGGAATTGTTAAGGTTGGAAAAGCCCTCCCAGGTCTTCCAGTCCAGCCACCAGCCCAGCCCCACTGTGCCTGCTAAACCCTGTCCCAAGTGCCACATCTCCACATCTTTTGAACCCCTCCAGTCATGGGGACTCCACCCCTGCCCTGGGAGCTTTTTCCATGAAGGAATTGTTCCCCATATCCAATCTAAACCTCCCCTGGCACAACTTGACACTGTTGCCTCTCGTCCCATCCCTTGTTCCTTGGGAGCAGAGCCCAGCACCCCCCTCACCACAACCTCCTCTCTGGGAGCTGCAGAGAGCGATGAGGGCTCCCCTCAGCCTCCTCTTGTTCAGCCTCAACAGCCCCAGGGCCCTCACAACCCTGGTTCTCCAGCCCTTTCCCCAGCTCCACTCCCTTCTCCGGATGCCCTCCAGCCCCTCAAGGTCCTTCTTGGAGTGAGGGGCCCAAAGCTGAACCCAGAATTTCAGGAGAGTCCAGGGGGACGATCCCTTCCCTGCTCCTGCTGCCACCCCATGGCTGAGCCAGGACAGGATGCCTTTGGCCCTCTTGGCCACCTGGGTCACTGCTGGCTCATGTTCAGCCACCGCTGACCAACACCCCCAGGTCCTTTTCCACCAGGCAGCTCTCCAGCTGCTCCTCCCCAAGCCTGGAGCTGCCTGGGGTTGCTGTGACCCAAGCGCAGCACCTTGGCCTGGTTGAACGTCATCCTGGTGGCTTTGGCCCGTGGATCCAACCTGGCCAGATCCCTCTGCAGAGCCTTCCTGCCCTCGAGCAGGTGGACACCTTTCTCTCAGGAGAGAGCTTTCTCCTCTGCCTGTCCTTTGCCACCTCTCCCTCTTCACCTTCAGCTTTTTGGAGTCCCGGAGCTGCTGAGGACACAGCCCAAGGCCCGGGGACGCTGTGGATCCTCCTTCTCTGCCTCAGGTTTCTCACAGGGCTTTGCAAGCCTCAGCTTTTCTCTGGAGGCCTGGGTTTAGCTGAGAATTTCCGCTCTTATCTGTGGATGAAGGAAGCTTCCAGCCCCCTTTGGCTGGAGGGGAGAGGTTGGACAGCGTTCTTCGTTGTCCTCACCAGCAGGTAAACAATGAGTGCGTGAGCTCAGAGCTGGAAAATGCTGCTCAGAGGCTGGGAAAGAATCCAGGGGAAGGAAGTGCCAGAAGGACTGCAGCAGGTCCTGGGTCCTGCTGCTTGCTCCACGCCTTGGGTCACAGCAGGCGTGCACGAGGAGCTCAAAGTAGTCCTAGAGAAACGCTTATTCCTGCCTACGAACCATAGAGTGGGGGGGGTTGGAAGGGACCTTCCAGTTCCACGGGCAGGGACACCTCCCAGTGGGTCAGGGTGCCCCAAGCGTCGATCAACCTGGCCTGCAACACTTCCAGGGTTCAGGGAATCATGGAATGCAACACCAGGCAGCTCCAGGCTTGGGGAAGAGCGGCTTAGAAGCTGCCTGGAGGAGAAGGCCCTGGAGGTGCTGGTCAGCTATGGCAGAACACGAGCCAGCAGTGGCCCAGATGGCCAAGAAGGCCCCCAGCATCCTGGCCTGGATCAGCCATGGGGTGGGAGCAGGGAAGGGATCTCCACCTGGACTCACCTCGAGTCCTGGGGTCAGTTTGGGCCCCTCACTCCAAGAAGGACCTTGAGGGGCTGGAGCGCGTGTGGAGAAGGGAACGGAGCTGGGGAAAGGTCTGGAGAACAAGTCCTGTGACGGCCCTGGGGTTGTTCAGCCTGGAGAACAGGAGACTGAGGGGAGACCTCATCGCTCTCTGCAGCTCCTGGAAAGGAGGTTGTGGTGAGGTGGGTGCTGGGCTCTGCTCCCAAGGAACAAGAGATGGGATGAGAGGAAATGGCCTCAAGTTGCATCAGCAGAGGTTTAGATTGGATATTGGAAACAATTTCTTCACCAAAAGGGTTCTCAGGCCTTGACAGAGGCTGCCAGGGAGGTGGTGGAGTCAGCGTTCTTGGAGGGGTTTCAAAGCTGGGTGGGTGAGGTGCTCAGGGATGGTTTTGTAGTGGACAGGGACAGTTGGACTCGATGATCTCAGAGGTCTTTTCCACTCAAGCGTTTCAGTGGTTTCACGCTCTCACCACCACTTGAAATCGCAGCAACGTCAAACTAGTGTGGAGAAACAACAAACCACCACGTTGAGGAATTCTGAAAACGCTGACTGTGAGAAGCAGCAGCACCTCTGGCCTCATTTGGGAACACAGTTTTGTCCCGAGGACCTCTCTGACCATCACGGCCTTTGGAAACACCCTTTCTCCAGGGCTTTTTGTGGAGCACAGGAGTAGAGATAAGTGCAAGCACCGTGTCCCAGCCTGCTCCTCTCTTGGCATCGAAACGAGGTGATGGTGCTAAAAGTTCATTGAGGATCCCTTGCAGTTGGTTGAAAGGGTTTGTTTTGAAGATGTTCCTGCAGCCTCGTCCTAGTGCTAGGAGGAGGAACAGCTGCTCAGCAGGATGGGTGGCATCTGCCTTGCATCCAGTGGGAGGGGTCCTTGCCCATGGCAGGGGGTGGAACTGGATGGGCTTTGAGGTGCCTTCCAACCCAAACCATTCCACGACCCCTTCCAACCCAACCCATGCCGTGATCCAAAGCGCTCCATGGCCTTCCCAGGGACTTTTACCCCTTGGCAGTTCCCAGCCCCACTCTCTTGTCTCCTCCCTTCTCCCGTTCCTCCCCAAGCTGTAGATTTAAACTCCTCCTAAACACGATGGAAAGAGCTTGGTGCCTGTTTGCAAGACCATTCCTCGCCCATCTGTTATTTACATCGTCTGCCTTCCTGAGGTGTCTCCAACAAATCCTGGCTGGAGAAGCTCTCTGTGTTATTAATAAAACAGCTGTAAAAATATTAACTGGCCGCCCTCGTTGTCAGCCCTGATGAGGAGCCAAGTTCAGCCCCAAACGGATGCTGAGAGGCAGAACATGGCTGGTGGCCAGCTCTGACCCTTGGAGCTCGCTCCGCTTTGAAGGCTTCTGCGGCAGAGCTGGAAACGAAGCCTTTGCCCCCCCCGCGTTGCATTCCTCTTTGTTTTTATGGGTGGGAACACAACGGCTTCTTGTAGTCTTGTGTCTACCTTGCACAGTCGGCACGGTGGACGAGAAGCAGCAGAATCCAGAGGGACCTGGACAGGCTGGAGATGTGGGGCTGTGGGAACCTCATGAGGTTCAACAAGGCCAAGGGTGAGGTCCTGCACCTGGATCTACACCTGGGTTGGGGCAATCCCAAGCACAAAAAAAAAAAACCTGGGGGATGATGGGATTCGGATCAGCCCTGAGAAGGAACTGGGGTGCTGGGGAGAAGAAGCTGGACATGAGCCAGCAACGGGCGCTCCCAGCCCAGAAACCAACGGTGTCCTGGGCTGCACCCAAAGCAGTGGGAGCAGCAGGGAGGGAGGGGATTCTGCCCCTCTGCTCCACTCCGGGGAGACCCCACCTGGAGCCCTGGGTCCAGTTCTGGAATCCCCAACTTAAGAAGGAGATGGAACTGTTGGAGCGGGTCCAGAGGAGGACGTGGAGATGATCCGAGGGCTGGAGCACCTCTGCTGTGAGGCCAGGCTGGGGGAGTTGGGGTTGTTCAGCCTGGAGAGAGTAGACTGTGGGGGAACTTCATAGAGGCCTCCCAGTACTGAAAGGGGCTCCAGGAAAGCTGGGGAGGGGCTCTGGATCAGGGAGGGCAGGGACAGGATGAGGGGAAGGGCTTTAAGCTGAAAGAGGGGAGACTGAGATGAGATCTTGGGCAGAAATGTTTTGCTGTGAGGGTGGGGAGGCCCTGGCCCAGGGTGCCCAGAGCAGTGGTGGCTGCCCCATCCCTGGAGGTGCCCAAGGCCAGGTTGGATGGGGCTTGAAGCCCCCTGATCCAGTGGGAGGTGTCCCTGCCCATGGAACTCAATGGGCTTTGCAGTCCCTTCCAACTAAAATGTTCTATGATTGGAGAGTGCCAACGTTCCCTGGATGCCTTTTGAAGGACAACTGGGATCCTGCTAAATTTAGCGATGAAGAGCCTTTCACTCGGAGCTGCTCCCTCCCAGGAGCCGCTGCCTGAAGACGAGTGCTTGTGGCATTTTCGACGTTACCATGGGGATCGCTATAGTAACAATTCTCCAACACCTTCACTTATTCCTTTCCTTGCTTTGGAAACGAATGGGGAACCAAACACCCGACTCAACAAGAGCTTTAAAGAGGTTTTGCTGATGCCCCAGCACAAGGCCTTGAGTTTGTCTTCAAAGGACAACATTTGGGAACTGGTTTGGTGTAGTTCGAGGGAGGTGAGGCCACAAGGTCCTCTTTGAGAGCGGGGAAGAGCTGAGCTGTGTCCGTCCTGGCGAGTGGAGGTTCAGGGCTGCCGAGCATCCCTTGGAAGGGGAACTCCAGCCTCACTCTGTCTGCTGGCAAGTGGTGCAGTCCCCATCCCTGGAGGTATCGAAAAGGTGGGGACATAAGGTGTTCTGGGATCTGGCTTAGTGGTGGACAGGAACAGCTGGACTTAGAGTCATGGAATCACTTGGTTGGAAAAGACTTTTGAGATCATCAAGCACCTGATCTGCCCATCTTTTAGGCCCGTCCAGGGATGGGGACTCCACCACCTCCCTCGCCTCTGCCAGGGCCTGAGAAACCTTTTGGTGAAGGCATTTTTCCTGATGTCCAGTCTGAACCTCCCCTGGCACAACTTGCTGCCATTTCCTCTCGTCCCAGCGCGGTCAGCTGTGAGCAGAGCCCAGCCCCCACCCCGTCACAGCCTCCTTTCAGGCAGGTGCAGACAGGGATGAGGTCTCCCCTCAGCCTCCTCTGCTCCTCTTTGAAGCTTGCTGATCTCCAAGGTCTTTTTCATCCAAACAGTTCTGTTCCCGTGCCTTGTGGCAGCATCTCCATCCTTTAGCACCCTTGGCAGACCCCTCCTGACTTGCTCTTCACGTTGGGCACCTTGAAACTGTGCCAGAAGTGGCCTAAAGCAAGAAGAAAAGAACTCACTCTTCTAAAAGCCGGGCTTAGCATTTCTTGACACAAAGGAGGCTCCAGCTGGGAAACAGTGGAGTCCCCAACCCTGGAGGGGTTCAGAATGTCGTGTAGATGTGGCGCTTGGGGGTGGGTGTAGCAGGCGCAGTGGGGCTGGGCTGATGGTTGGACTCAATGATCTGAAAGGCCTTTTCCAACCAAAGAGTTCTGTGAGGTCCCGCCTGTGTGTGGGGCTGCAGAGCAGCACTGTGGGGTGCTGAGGTGCTGCCTCAGGAGAAGAGCAGAGCTGAGAGCAGGTCGTTCACCATGCAGCCCTCTGAATGTCCCCATTTGGTGATGTGGGGTCCGCGCCCACTCAAAGCTTTCACTTGGAATCCAGACTCAAAGCCATGCTTGGGTGATGGAGCACCAAGCAGAATCCCACCTGACAGTGCAGGTGGTGCCAGCTTGGATGGGGTCTGGAGCAGCCTAGGGGTCCAAACTGTATGATCTTTGAGGTTCCTTCCAACCCAAATGATTCCACGATGCTATGATGGGTGGGGAGGCCCTGGCCCAGGTTACCCAGAGCAGTGGTGGCTGCCCCATCCCTGGAGGTGTCCAAGGCCAGGTTGGATGGGGCTTGGAGCCCCCTGATCCAGTGGGAGGGGTCCCTGCCTGTGGAACTGGATGGGCTTTGAGGTTCCTTTCGACTCAACTCATTCCATGATTCTATGATCCTGTCCAACCTTGTTTGTCCCCTCTGTGCTCTTCCACCAGCGCTCTGACCCCATAACTTCCAGCGAGAAGCAATTTCTTGGCTGCCAACGAGAGTTTGGTGTTTACAAATGAATATGCAAAGCAGCTCTAAGTAGAGAATGACATTTTCTCCCTCACAAAGAGACAGATGTCCTCGCGCTCGCGTTCTCCACATCGCATCACTCCCACCAAGCAGTGGGGAAGGTTCAGCCCAGCCAAAAAATGATGCCATCACCAACTGGCACGCGGGGGGGCCTTGCTTCTTCCAGTCCCTGAGGTGCTTTTCCTGCTGGTGGGCACCCAACAGCACGTGGACAGTGCTGGGTGCCACAGGCAAGACCTGCACCTGGACTGAGGTGACCTCAAAGCCAGGCTGGGTGGAGAAAGTGGTGTGAGCAGCCCTGGGGAGAAGGACTTGAGGTGCTTGGGATGAGATGCTAGACACAAGCCATCAACGGGCACTCCCAGCCCAGAAACCAGTGGTGTCCTGGTGGGACCAGCAGGGGAGGGAGGGGGTTCTGCCCTTCTGCTCTGGGGAGACCCCACCTGGAGCCCCATGTCCAGCTCTGGAGTCCCTGGCACAGGAAGGACCTGGAGCTGTTGGAGCGAGGCCAGAGGAGGCCACAGAGATGATCTGTGAGGGTGGGGAGGCCCTGGCCCAGGGTGCCCAGAGCAGTGGTGGCTGCCCCATCCCTGGAGGTGTTCAAGGCCAGGTTGGATGGGGCTTGGAGCCCCCTGACCCAGTGGGAGGTGTCCCTGCCCATGGCAGGGGGTGGGCTTGGAGGTCCCTTTCAACCCACCCCATCCCATGATTGTGTGAGATGACCACGGAGCTGGCTCTGCCGGGAGCTGGTGCCCATCCGCCAGCTCCCATCCCACCGAACAGAAGTGGCTCCCACATCTCCACCTGGCAGCTGGATCCCGTCAGTGGCCCCCGATCATGTTAGGAGGAGTAAATGGAATTGGATTTCATTGTTATTCTTCAATAATTGAAATTCAGCCTTTATTGAAGGCACGAGATGGCTCCATTTGTGACACAGACATATAAAATAGCAGCTCAGGACGCGATCTCCATCTCAGGGGAACACACAGAAACCTCCCTAGGAGCGAAACCTTCCAAAAAAAGGGCCTCCAGCATCTCTGACGCTGATGGAAATGTTGGAAATCCAAGGTAGCAAATTCTATCAGGACCTTGTTTGCAGCTGTGGAAACCAAATTGGATTACGGTGAAGGGAAGAAGTGAAAGACTGATGTGATGTGACACCAAATCAAAGGGAAATACGAGCATCATGTGGAGGTTCCCCACCACTGTCCCACCACCGCTGCGGTGAGTTGGATTTATTAAAGAATCACCAGATGGTTTGGGTTGAAGGGGACCATTCCAGTCCCACCCCCTGCCATGGGCAGGGACACCTCCCACTGGGTCAGGGGGCTCCAAGCCCCACCCAGCCTGGCCTTCAACACCTCCAGGGATCATAGAATGGTTTAGGTTGGAAGGGACCTCAAAGACCATCCAGTTCCATGGGCAGGGACACCTTCCTCTGGATCAGGTTGCCCAAAGTCCCATCGCACAGTGCCTTTGGAAAGTTGACTCCGCACCTAAAGAAACGATTTGCAGCTCTTTTCAGATTCAACGACATTTTCTGCCCTACTTAGAATTGGGGCAGATTTCCAAAAATGTTTGGTTATTAAAAGATGCGGTGAAGCTCTCACCAGGTCCTTCAGAAAGAGCGAAGCCTTGACACCTGTGACAGCAAGCAGCCTACGTTCCAACAAGAGATCAGGTGCTCCTCCAGGAAAGTTACTTTTCAAGAGTGATCTCTATGTGTCGCAGCACCAGAAGCAGCCCCCAAGCCCCAGATCCTCAGAAGGGATGTTGGCACCTCTGAAGCTGATCAATCAGCCTAAAAAGGTCCAACCCTGAGCGCGCGGAGATGCGAGGTCACCTTCCACCTGGATGGAATAGATTGGTATGGGTTGGAAGGGACCATGGAGGTCATCCAGTCCAACCCAGAGCAGTGGGAGCAGTGGGGCGAGGGAGGGGATGCTGACCCTCTGCTCCGCTCTGGGGAGACCCCACCTGGAGCCCCATGTCCAGTTCTGGAGTCCTGAGCACAGGAAGGACCTGGAGCTGTTGGAGCGAGGCCAGAGGAGGCCACGGAGATGATCCGAGGGCTGGAGCACCTTCCGTACGAGGACAGGCTGGGAGAGTTGTGGTTGTTCACCCTGGAGAAGAGAAGGCTCTGGGGAGACCTCAGAGCCGCTCCCAGTGCTGAAAGGGCTCCAGGAAAGGTGGGGAGGGGCTCTGGATCAGGGAGTGCAGGGACAGGGCGAAGGGAAGGGTTTGGAGCTGGAAGGGGGGAGATCAAGATGAGATCTTAGTAGGAAATGTTTCCCTGTGAGGGTAAGGAGGCCCTGGCCGAGGTTGCCCAGAGCAGTGGTGGCTGCCCCATCCCTGGAGGTGTGCAAGGCCAGGTTGGATGGGGCTTGGAGCCCCCTGACCCAGTGGGAGGTGTCCCTTCCCATGGAACTCGGTGGGCTTTGAGATCCTTTCCAACTGAAATCTGGGTTTGAATCCCTCCATGGATCACAGAATCACGAAATTTTTAAGGGTGGAAGGGACCTCAAAAACCCATTGAGTTCCACCCGCCATGGGCACGGACACTTCCCCCTACACCAGGCTGCTGACGTCTTCTCAGAACCTCTGGAGCCCTCCATTCGCTCTCTCCGCTGGAAGCTGACATTGCTTTTCAAAGTTCCCCACAATCCGACGATGAAATTAAGTGAACTTTAAATCCAAGTCAACTTCTTAGAGGAGAAAACACCCTCCCAGCCTGATGGCACCAAACCAATATTGCCACAATTGTGCCGACGCTTCAATTTTATCTTCTTAACAAATGTTTGTTTTCCATTTGTGTGCAACAATGGAATTAATAAAATAATTTCAACCCACGTGAGTTCTACAAAACTATCTCCACACCTCGGTTCCTGACCCCGCTTATCTCAGTCATGGACTGCGTCAGCGTTTCCAAATAGGGAAATGAAAGGCTTGCATTTCTTTTCTGACTTCAAACTTTCATAGGGCGCCTCACAACATTGGTCCACGGAACTGGGTTATCTCTTACTGCCCAGGACGATGGCTGAGTTCGAACGCAACAAGGGAAGCTATGAAAATAGAGCAGAGGCTTTCATGGAAGCATGGAATGATGGAACGGGTTGGGTTGGAAGGCCCTGACAGCCCACTCAGGTCCACGGGCAGGGACACCTCCCACTGGATCAGGGGGCTCCAAGCCCCATCCAGCCTGGCCTGGAACACCTCCAGGGATGGGGCAGCCACTACTGCTCTGGGCACCCTGGGCCAGGGCCTCCCCATCCTCACAGATCATCTCCGTGGCCTCCTCTGGACTCACTCCAACAGCTCCAGGTCCTTCCTGTGCTCAGGACTCCAGAACTGGACCCAGGGCTCCAGGTGGGGTCTCCCCGGAGCAGAGCAGAGGGGCAGAATCCCCTCCCTCCCCTGATGCTCCCACTGCTTTGGGTGCAGCCCAGGACACTGTTGGTTTCTGGGCTGGGAGCACACGTTGTTGGCTTGTGCCCAGCTTCTCCTCCCCAGCACCCCAGTTCCTTCTCCTCAGGGCTGCTCCCACCCCATTCTCCCCCAGCCTGACTGGAGATCACAGATTGCCCCAGTGCAGGTGTGGGACCTGGTGCTTGTTCTTGACGAGGTTCTCCCAGTGCCATCTCTCCAGCCTGTCCAGGTCCCTCTGGGGACCTTTGTCCCACGATGGTTTCCCTCCTTAGTAACCTGCTGGCCAGCTAATGATGTCCCACCCCATTTCAGACTCCGATTGCATCTGTCAACCCAAATCCCACATCAATGTGAGGCCTCCAGCCCTAAATCTTGTTAGGAGAGTGAACGGAATTCACCCAAAGCCCTCCAGCTGCAGGAGAGCGACACCGGATGCGATGTTGTACACGAGTGACTCCTGCGCCGGCCAAATGACAGATGTATTTCCTCAACTCCAGGCCATGCTCCAGCACAAACCACTCTTCATTTATCAGTAATTGGGCCTTAATTTCATTTGGCAGTGCTGGAGCAGCAGGCTCAGCTTCCTCTCCACTAGACCAACGCTAATTAGACTCTTTCTTTGAGGGCCATCAATCTTCTCATTTCATCCTCTGATAATCAACCAGAAGCATCGTTAGATGTTGCCTTTTTTTTTTGGAGGGGCATGGTAGGCTTTGCCCATAAGTCGTTATTAGCAATAATGGAGTGGGAATGAGACCCATTCTGTTATTGGTGTCGCAGAGACCGAGCAGTGCGGTGGCAGGAGCAAGGGATTGTATTCTGCTTGGCCGCAGTCATTTGGCACCTCTGTGGAATAATAAATGTCACGATTGATTAGTCCTTACGTACAAAATTGTGGGGTTTAGTTAAATGGAGACTATTTATCGGGATGATTTTGAAGTCAAGACATACAGAGAGATTTGGACTGAGGTATCCAGGCACTGAGACCGTCACAGAATCATGGGATGGATTGGGTTGGAAGAGACCTTAAAGATTATGGAATTATGGAATGTGTTGGAAGGGACCTCAGAATTCCCCTTGGTGTTGTCACGTTGTGCTTCTCGGCGCAGACGCCACCAGTGCTATGGTCCTTGGGGCTGGTTGGCTTCTTCCCAAGGAGTCCTGGGAGATATCCCAGAAGATAAGATATGAGAGGAAATGGTCTCAAGTTGCCCTATGGAAGGTTTGGATTGGATGTTGGGAAACATTCCTTCATGGGAAGGGCCGTCAAGCACTGGCAGAGGCTGCCCAGGGCAGTGAGAGAGTCCCCATCCCTGGAGGGGTTCAGAACGCGTGTTGAGGTGGCACTTTGGGAGATGATTTAGTAGGACGGTGGAAAGCCCTGCACCCTGCGGTTCCTGGGTGATTCCAAAATGTTAGAAGTGGGGAAGGTAAAAAAAGTTCAGGAGGACCTTCTTGAGGCAAAGCATCACCATGGCAACAGAGCAGATAAGACTGGGAAGAAAGAAGGGATCGATGAGTGGGGGCAGCGGCAGAGAACGTGTGGTGGGCGGGAGCAGAGCTGGCTGCAGGACACCAGGTGTCAGGAGCCAACCAACCTTCTCACCGTTGATCCAAGGAAGGGGTTGGATGGGAAAAAGCAATAATGATAAAAACCGTATCAACTTCCACCCCTGGAGGTGTGGAAGGCCAGGTTTAATGGGGTTTGGAGCCCCCTGATCCAATGGGAGGTGTTCCAGTTGGAAGTGGGTGGGCTTTGAGGTCCCTTCCAACTGAAACCATTCCATGATTCCATGACCTCTAAGGTCCCTTCCAACCCAACCCATCCTATGATTCTATGATCTTCGGGGTCTTTTCCAACCTCAATGATTCTAAGATTCAACACCTCAAGTGCTTTCTCCATACATGGGAACATGCTGCTGTTGGAGGCAAGAGTCCACAGCCATGAAGAAAGCATCCAACTCATGTGAT
The DNA here is from genome assembly GCA_033558235.1 of Neomorphus geoffroyi. Taxonomy (NCBI): domain Eukaryota; kingdom Metazoa; phylum Chordata; class Aves; order Cuculiformes; family Neomorphidae; genus Neomorphus; species Neomorphus geoffroyi. Next base: position 607,225 of record JAUMJM010000025.1, read on the forward strand.
CCTCAGGGAAGATTCCAATATTTCCATCAAGGGACCACGACTTCCTGTTGTGTTTTGGGTTGTTTTGTTCCTTTCCAGAGAAATATTGGGTGTTTTTTTACGGTGTCTCAGGAGCGTCTCTTGGACATCTGCACAATCTGCTGATTGGCTGGAAGGAAATTCTTCCTCACACACAAGCTGATTGGCTTGATCTTCAACGGGAAAACCCAGTGGAAGCAACTTTCTCCACGATGACCCAGGGGTTTGGGGAGTGGACGGAAGGAGAGGGAGTGGAGGCTCCATCCAGGGTTGATGCTAACAACGCTCTTTCAGAAGCTCATAATGAACCCATTGAGAACACAGAGTTACTTGGAAAAGAACCCGAACTGTGAGAAATGTGAGTGGTTGAGTCACCAGTTGGCACGAGCGACACCACCACATATTTGTTTTGCTTCTACAGATCCAGAGACAAGGGACCATTCTCATCCGCTCATTGAATCAAAGGACCAGAAGAGCCGCATCCAGCCTGACCCCAAGCTGGAGGAACTCGTCCTGAAGGAGATGGGTCTTGGTTTTAAGTCTTGAAGGGACAGGGTTTCCATTATAGATCTTGGGGGATGCTTCCAATGGCTAAATCAGAGAAAGGGCTGGGTTGGAAGGGACCGCAAAGCCCATCCAGTTCCATGGGCAGGGACACTTCCCACTCGATCAGGAGGCTCCAAGCCCCATCCAACCTGGCCTGGAACACCTCCAGGGATGGGGCAGCCACAGCCTCCCTGAGCAACCTGGGCCAGGGCCTCCCCACCCTCACAGGAGAACATTTCTCCCCAAGACCTCATCTCAATCTCCCCTCTTTCAGCTCAAACTGTTCCCCTTGTCCTGTCCCGGACTCCAGAACTGGACCCAGGGCTCCAGGTGGGGTCTCCCCAGAGCGGAGCCGAGGGGCAGAATCCCCTCCCTCCCCTGCTGCTCCCACTGCTCTGGGTGCAGCCCAGGGCACGGGGGGTTTCTGGGCTGGGAGTGCACGTTCCCAGCTAACGTGGAGCTTCTCACCCAACACCCCCCCAAGTCCTTCTCCCCAGGGCTGCTCCCAATCCATTCTACACCCAGCCTGGATTTGTGCTTGGGTGCAGGACCTTGGCCTTGGCCTTGTTGAACCTCATGAGATTCTCCCAGCGCCACCTCTCCAGCCTGTCCAGGCCCCTCTGGATGCCTCCCATGAATATTTGCTTGCACGACTCCTGAACGCACCCTAAAGTCTGCATTTCCAGCAAAGTCCCCAAACATTCTCATCAAAGCAGAAACTCACAGTTCCAGCGAGATGACTCACACAGTGGCATTTCTGTTTCCTGATGGGCTGCTTTATGTAATCCTCCAGCTCGGCACGGGTTGTCAGTACTGGGAGGCTGCTCTAAGGTCTCCCCAGAGCCTTCTCTCTCCAGGCTGAACAACCCCAACTCTCTCAGCCTGTCCTCGTATGGGAGGTTCTCAGCCCTCAGATCATCTCTGTGGCCTCCTCTGGACTCGCTCCTGTGCTCAGGACTCCAGACCTGAATCACAGAGTCATTTAGGTTGTAAAAGACCTTGAAGGTCACCAAGTCCAACCCCACACTGCCAGGGAACTGGCAGGGAACTGTTGGGCTTTAAGGTCCTTTCCAACTGGAACCATTCCATGATCCTGTTATCTGATGGGCAACTTGGTCATGGCAAAGGAAACAACCGACAGGTTAAATCAGTTGTAGGTGTTCTTCAAGGAAGGGTTCAGCCAAAGCTCATAGTGAAATATAATGGAATCATGGAATGATTTGGGTTGGAAGAGACCTCAAAGGCCATCCAGGTCTACAGGCAGGGACACCTCCCGCTGGATCTGGGGGCTCCAAGCCCCATCCAACCTGGCCTTGAACACCTCCAGGGATGGGGCAGCTACCACTGCTCTGGGCAACCAGAGCCTCCCTGTCCTCATCATGAAGAATGTCTTCCTAATCTCTAATCTAAATCTTCCCCCTTCCAGTTTTTGGTTGGAAGACGATGCTCTGGTGAATGCTATGTTCCCATCACACAGATCACGGCATGGGAACCCTCCCTGCCCATGGAGCTGTGTCTGCAGCTCAGGTAACTGTGTGAAACTGAGGGGTCACATGTAGGCGGGCTCAAGGCTGCAGACGGATGTCACGGGAAAGTGATGTTGGGATGCTCCGTGTCCTTCCCCACCCTGCCAAAGCGAGGCCCATGGTGGCGTCATCGTCCCGGCTGGCGCATGGACACAAGGAAGAGAAACAGAGCCCTGATGCTTGATCGCATCCGTTTTTAAACTCGAGCCTTCAGTGCTCTTTTTTTGTTTCATCTGTGTCTCTCCAAGCTGAAGTGAAAGATGTTCTCAGCTTAGCGGGCTTCAAAAACAAAGTACGACGAGAAGTGTCCTGGCATGGAACCCAAATTGTCTGCCACAGGCACAGCTGAAATTCACTGTAGGGTTTCATGGCAACCACAACCAGAAAATGGAGCTGAGAAACCACCCAGCCCCCTCCACACCCGTCATGGAAATGGGCTGAAAGAGACTCAAGTCCACGTGGTGGCACACGGTGCAGGCAGATGTGGGTGAGGATGGGAGGTCTCTGTTCCAAGCTGAGCTGAGGCAGCCTGTCCATGGGCAGGAGGAGAATGGAGATGGACTCATTTGAAAGCGACGAGTGGGTCATTTGCATGCCAGCAGTGTCTGCTCGTTAAGCTCCTGGTGGCTTTTGCTGCTGCTCATGAGCAGAAGCTTCTCAATTGCTGTTCTGGAATTGGAAGCAGAGCAACAGAAATGAGATGAGAAATTTAAAACCGAGAGAGAGAAATGGTGCTTTGGAAGCCTGGTCAAGCCTATGATCTCCTGTGAAGGTTGGACTGAGAGTAAATCCATGCTCCGAACTGGAGTAGGTGCGCTTCTAGTGAAGCTAAGATCCATCACGGTGGGAAGAAACCCCTTACAGGGAAGGGTGATGCCATAGAGTCCTGGAATCATGTGGTTGGAAAAGACCTTTGGGATCATCCAGTCCAACCCTTCCTGTCCACTGTTAAACCACATCCCCGAGAAACTCATCTACTCAGCTTTCAAACCCCTCTAGGAATGGGAGTGGCTGAGGGCCCTGGGGCTGTTTAGGCTGCAGAAGAGATTGGAAAGAACCTCATCGCTCTCTGCAGGTCCTGGAAAGGAGGTTCTGGTGAGGTGGGTGCTGGGCTCTGCTCCCAAGTGACAAGGGATGGGACAAAAGGAAATGGCCTCAAGTTGCACCACAGGAGGTTTGGACTGGATATGGGGAACAATTCCTTCACAGAAAGAGTGGTGAAGCCCTGGCAGAGGCTCCCAGGGTTGTGGTGGAGTCCCCATCCTTGGAGGGTTTGAGGAATGTTTAGATGTGGCACTTTGGGACAGGGTTTAGCAGGCTCGGCGGAGTTGGGCTGGTGGCTGGACTGGATGAGTTTGGAGTTCTCCAACCTTAATGGTTCCATCATTCTATTAGAAGGGAATTCCTTAGTAAGGAGGGGTTTTCGATAAGGGCTTCAAGATCCCTTCCAACCCAACCCATTCTATGATTCAACGATCTTTAAAATCCCTTCCAAATCAGTCCTTCCCATGATTCCATGATCTTTAAGGTCTCTTCCAACCCCAACCATCCCATAATTCTCTGATATCACTTCTTCCAGTTCCTCAGTTCCTCAGGAGGGGTTGAATAAAGCTGATTTCCTGAAAAAATAGGGACTTAATATTCCACTTCTGGTATCGTTCACCTCATTTTTGATGGTTTATTATGATGGAAGCTACAACTCCGCTGAGCGATCGTAAAAAGAAGGGGTGGGGGGGGAGAGGATTGTAAACCCTGATGGGATTTTTGATGTGCTGTTCGCTTTAATCTGAGCAACATTATCGTAACGGCGTGGCGGAGATGGGAAGCATTGGGCTCCAACAGCTGATGTAACGACAATGTGGAAGGGGAGTCGCGAGGAAATGACAGGTTTCCATTTTCGGCACCAAACACGCTTCCAAAAATGATGGGTGCTCGGCAACAAAGATGACACCTCTCCACAAGGCAGGAAGTACAAGATGTTCACGTCGAGATGAAAATGTGGCAGCAGAAATCCATCCCCCCCAGACGATGCCATGGAGGAGATGGCATCAGAAGAGCAGGAGGCACCACTGACCTTGGTGCTGCTGAGTGACCCCTCCTTTTGGTTTTCTTCAGCAGCGGTGATCTTGTGTTTTTCTGAAGGCTCCTACCCAAGCTCTGAACTCCTGGAGAAGGGGAGGCAGGAGGGGGCTGTGGAAGGCGAAGCTGTAGCTGTCCCACCCCTGGTCCAGGTTGCCCAGAGCAGTGGTGGCTGCCCCATCCCTGGAGGTGTTCGAGGCCAGGTTGGATGGGGCTTGGAGCCCCCTGGTCCAGTGGGAGGGGTCCCTGCCCGTGGAACTGGATGAGCTTTGAGGTGCCTTCCAGCCCAACCAAACCCATTCCACAATTCTTCAATGCCATGATGCTGCGTTGTCAGGGATGGAGGGTGTCAGTGTTGAGTTGTACCCCACGGAAAGAAGAGGACCGGGAGGTGCCACGTAGGAACTGGGGAGGAGGCTGACGAGTGGGTGTGCGCTGCTCTTCTTCGCTTTATGGCCGTGCAACAATTGCCTCCATTCAGCAGCTGAAGCAGTGAGTCACCGAGGAGATGATGGCTCGCACGTAGCTCTGGAGGCCATCTGCGTCACGTCGGGCGGCGGGGGCCTCTGCCTCAGCCCCCGTCCTTCCGCCTCTCCCTTTGTGCCCTTTGCTGTCTCATTATCACCCTGAAAAGCGCAGACCCCTCTGTGGTGAGGACACCTCAGGTTCTCGGACTTGGGGAGAGCAGAAAGGCCTTGCTGTAACACCAACTGTTCCACTGCTGAAAACTAGAGTGAAGACTTACACCAGGATGGGAGCCACCAGGCGGCTGGCACAGGGTGGGAAACGTCTTTCTTCTATTACCTTGAGCTCCTGCAAGTCACAACGTTTTGATTTAGAAACCCGACTGCAGCTTCTCCGTCTTTTCCATGTCTATTTGTGTCCCAGCCAGCAGCGCATCTCCAGGCCAGATGCTCAGCGGGGAGGGATTGGAGCTCTGCCAAGGAAGCAGTGGGAGGGGGGAGAGCATCCTTCATCCCGGCTGTGTGGCTCCTCCGGTGGGGACAGGGAAAGCTGAAGTGGCTCATTTCAATCTTCTCATCTCAATTGTCCTCCTTCCATCCCCCCTCATCTTACCAACCCCTCGTGATGGGATGAGGGGGAATGGCTTTAGATTGGGAGATGGAAGGTTTTGATTGGACATCAGGAAGGAATTCTTCTATGGTGAGGAGGCCCTGGCGCAGGGTGCCCAGAGCAGTGGTGGCTGCCCCATCCCTGGAGGTGCTCAAGGCCAGGTTGGATGGGGCTTGGAGCCCCCTGATGCAGTGGGAGGTGTCCATGCCCATGGCAGGGGGTGGAACTGGGTGGGCTTTGAGGTCCCTTTCAACCCAACCCATTCCATGATTCTCTGATCTTCCAGGTCCCTTCAAACCCAAACCATTCCATAATTCTACAATCCTTAAGGTTCCTTCCAACCCACTCCACGATTCTATGATCTCTAAGGTCCCCTCCATCCCAAACCATTCCAGAATTCTCTCATCTTTCAGGTCCCTTCCAACCCAAACCATCCCATCACCACTGGATCAGGGGGCTCCAAGCCCCATCCAACCTGGCCTTGAAAGAAGATTTGCTGTCTGGTAAGACTTCCTTCTCTGATGCAAAGCTCGTTTGCTTGGTAGACAGCGCTCTTGATCCTTCCAAGCAGAAGGTTGCGCCGGCGACTTGGCAAGACCCACCCTGCAAAAAAAAATCCGTCTTTGGATCACGAATCAGTCCGATAATTGTTGTGGAAAGGAACATTTCAGGAGGGTTTATAGCGTGGCATGCTGACATCAGATCTGCTCATCACAGCTCGTGTTGGAGGCTGCAGATCAAAGGGTTGGAGTTTACAGCCCTGGGAAATGAGAAAGTGTTCCCCTGCTGTGAGCACAGAGCTTGGAGAAATCCCGCCTGAGAAGTTCAGTTGGACCAAGAGCCACAAACCAACAACTCCAAGGATCTCAAAAGCAGTGGGACCAGCAGGGGAAGGAGGGGACTGGGGAGAAGGCCTTGGGGGGGTTCTGGGTGAGAATGTCACCCCCCCGTGTCCTGGGCTGCACCTGGAGCACTGGGACCAGCAAGGGAGGGAGGGGGTTTTGCCCCCCTGCTCCGCTCTGGGGAGACCCCACCTGGAGCCCTGGGTCCAGTTCTGGAATCCCCAACACAGGAAGGACCTGGAGCTGTTGGAGCGAGTCCAGAGGAGGCCACGGAGATGATCCAAGGGCTGGAGCAGCTCCTGTGTGAGGACAGGCTGGGGGAGTTGGGGTTGTTCAGCCTGGAGAGAGAAGGCTTTGAGGAGACCTTAAAGCTTCCCAAGCTGAAAAGGGCTCCAGGAAAGCTGGGGAGGGGCTTTTTCCAAGGGCCTGGACTGATGGGATGAGGGGGAATGGCTTTAGACTGGAAGGGGCAGATTTAGATTGGACTTTAGGAAGAAATTCCTCACAATGAGGGTGGGGAGGCCCTGGCCCAGGGTGCCCAGAGCAGTGGTGGCTGCCCCATCCCTGGAGGTGTTCAAGGCCAGGTTGGATGGGGCTTGGAGCCCCCTGATCCAGTGAGAGGTGTCCCTGCCCATGGCACGGGTTGGGACTGGATGGGCTTTGAGGTCCCCTCCAACCCAACCCATTCCATGATTCCATGCGAATTAAATTTCCAAAGCCTGAAAACAAACACAGAGCAAAAAATTTAATCGATTTGCTGAAAAACCTTCAAAAAGATCAAACGTAGAGAATTTTTTGCATGGAAGGGAGGTACAAAAGCTCCCACGAACATGTTTTCTCTTCTCCAGAGCTGTTTTCGAAATGTCACTTTTATCGCCTCTCTTGGTTTTTTTGTCGCCGAGCCCTTTAGGACCATATGTGTTTTTATGCTCTTCCCAACATGCTTGTGCCACACAAGATGCAAATGGAATTGCCTGCGATAACGGCCCGAGATGCACCGAACGAGGAACGAGTGACACCAAAATAATAACGATGGGAGGAGGGGGGCATCTGGAAGGGCTTTTTCCCCTCCTAGGAAGGAATTACCCAGCATTAACAGGGCTTTCGGGTTCCCGTTCCTGCCCCGTTGGTGTTGACAAAGACTCATTTCAAAGGTGGCTTTCAACTCCTCAATTGGAGAAGCGTATTGGTCGCTGATACCATCTCGTTGGGCATTTGTGAGTTCGCTCTCTTGGTATGAATTTGCCAAAGCAATGGTGCCCCTTTGGGAGGGTCTGACATCTTGTGAAGAGCAAATAAGGCTCTGAAAGTTGGTGGATTGTAGCCTGGAGAAGAGGAGGCTGAGGGGAGCCCTCATCGCTCTCTGCAGCTCCCAGAGAGGAGGTTGTGGTGAGGTGGGTGCTGGGCTCTGCTCCCAAGGAACAAGGGATGGGATGAGAGGAAATGGCCTCAAGTTTCACCACAGGAGGTGTAGATTGGATATGGGGAACAATTCCTTCATGGAAAAGGCTGTCAAGCCCTGGCAGAGATTCCCAGGGCAGTGAAGGAGTCCCCATCCATGGAGGCGCTGGAAAACGACATGGCCATGGCACCTGGGGACAGGGTTTACTCAGCACAGTGGGGCTGGGCCTGGATGATCTTAGAGGTCTTTTTCAACCCTTATGATTCCATGATTCTATCCAAGGGCAGTGGTGGAGTCTCCATCTCTGGAGGGGTTCGAAATTTCTGTAGAGGTGGCACCTGGGGACAGGGTTTAGTAAAGATGGTGGGTTTGGGCTGATGGTGGGACTTCCTGATTTTGGAAATCTTCTACAGCCTGAATGATTGTGTGATTGTCCGCTGATTGCCCTGTTTCAGCTGTACCCACTCTAGTGAGTCCTTCCACCAGGTGTCCCCCATTTCCATCCAATGTGAAGGACTCTTGTGCAAGAGGGTGAAGGAACAGGCATCTCCTGGAGCCCTGCCTCCAGCTCTCGGGCCTTCAACACAGGAGGGACCTGGAGCTGTTGGACCGAGTCCAGAGGAGGCCACGGAGATGATCTGAGAGCTGGAGCAGCTCCTGTACGAGGACAGGCTGAAGGGACCAATGCCCACCTCAGCACAACCTCCTGTCAGGGATCTGCAGGCCACAATGAGGTCCCCTCTCAGCCTCCTCTTCTCCAAAATAAACAGCCCAAGGTCCCTCAGCTGCTCCTCATGGTTCCCCTCTAACCCCTTCACCACCTCTCTGGCCTCCTCTGGATGTTCTCCAGTAGCTTCAGATCCATTTTGTCCCATGGTGCCCGAACTTCACCCAGTGCTCCAGGTAGGGCCACACAAAGTTGTTTCTACTTAAAATATTCATCCCTTGCTGCCCGACACGTGTAGCGGTCGGGAGGAGAACGTTCCTCAGGGCTTCAGACACCGGATTTGTAGGAATTACTCCTTGAATAATAAATCTCCCTCAATTATTGATGCACTTTTCATGTCAGACATGGGAAGACAACTCCCACCTCGAGGTGCATTTCAAAGCACACAACTGGGCCAGGACTTTAGAAGGTGCTCCTGTGTGCTGGCACCTTCTCCTCACACCTCGCTGAGGTCACAGGTTGAAATCCTGGTGGAGACCAGGTGTTGGCTTCTTTCACCAGCTGAGAAGCCAGGATGAAATCTTCCACTGTGTCCAGGACACACATGCAACTGACTTGGGGCTGTCGGTGTGGCGAAGAGGGGGCTGAGGGGACACTTCAGCTCTCTGAAAGGAGGTGGGTGCTGGGCTCTTCTCCCAAGGGACAGGAGGAGAGGAAACCTTGAGTACTGTGTCCCACCTCGAGTGCTGTGTCCAGTTCTGGGCCCCTCGGTTTAAGAAGGATGTGGAGATGCTGGAGTGCGTCCAGAGGAGAGCGACGAGGATGGTGAAGGGGCTGGAGCACAAGCCCTGTGAGGAGCGACTGAGGGAGCTGGGGTTGTTCAGCCTGGAGAAGAGGAGGCTCAGGGGAGACCTTCTTGCTCTCCACAACTGCCTGAAAGGAGGTTGTAGTCAGGCAGGGGTTGGTCTCTTCTCTCAGGTGACCGGTGACAGAACAAGAGGACACGGTCTCAAGCTTCGCCAGGGGAGGTTTAGGCTTGACATCAGGAAGAAGTTCTTTACTGAAAGGGTGATTGGCCATTGGAATGCGCTGCCTGGGGAGGTGGTGGAGTCACCGTCCCTGGAGGTGTTTAAGGAGAGATTGGATGAGGCACTTAGTGCCATGGTGTAGCTGACGAGTATGAGTAGGTGTAGGTGTTGGGTCATAGGTTGGACTCGATGATCTCAAAGGTCTTTTCCAGCCTTATGATACTGAGAAACGGCCTCAGGTTGTGCCAGGAGAGATTTAGATGAATATTGGGAAAAATTCCTGCAGGGAAAGAGTGGTGAAGCCCTGGCAGAGGCTGCCCAGGGTGGTGGTGGAGTCTCCATCCCTGCAGAGATCCAAAAACTGGAAGACATGGTGATTCAGGACAGGGTTTAGCAGGCATGGTAGGGTTGGTCTGACGGTTGGACCAGATGAGCTGAGAGGTCTTTTCCAACCTTAATGATTCTATGATTCTCTCCCGAGACAGTGGTGGAGCCTCCATCCCTGGAGGGGTTCAAAAAGCCTGTGTTGATGTGGTGCTTCAGGCTCGCTGGGGTTGGGTTGGTGGTTGGCCTGGATGAGCCACACCAAGCTTTCACGTGTTTCCCAGCCTCAATGATTCCATGATTCTAATTGGATTTTACTCATCAGTGAGGACTCTGGGATGGAATCAGCCAATCAATGACAAGAGGAGGGGGACTTGGGTGTGGCCGCAACTTCCCGGGCTGGAGCTGGATGTTCACCTCCCTTCCATCCTTCTAAATCCTGCGCTGAGGGACGTTCGATTCCCCAGTCTCCCGTTGTCCTCATTCAGTGGCTTTTGCAGCTCCTTACAAAGAGCCCTGGAAGATGAGGATTAAGGGGAAGAAAAAGCCTTCTTTGAAAATCAAAGCCTGTGTTATTGCTTCCTGATGGCCCAACAATTGAGATCTAATTGATCGCGGCATTAATTAGACCTAATCTCTTCGAGCTTGGGAGCCTTGCGGGATCGCTGTAATCAAATTAAAGCAAATTCTGTGTGATCTGACATTACGGAATGGGTTTTGTCCTTATGTTTGAGGCAGGGGAACGGAAAGCGTGGTTGACATCTTGATTGGAAGGAAATTTCAATGGGTGCTGCAGTGGGGAAGGGTTTGTTAAGGAGGAAGTAAAGCGGCGACATGAAATATCACTGAACAACCACCCTCCTGCCCAGGGAGGTGGTGGAGTTACCATCCCTGGAGGTGTTCAAAAGGCAAATGGTTGAGGGTTCAGGAGGGTTCTCGCTCCAAGAAAGACCTTGAGGGGCTGGAGAAGGTGAAGGGTCTGGAGAGCAAGGGTTGTGAGGGCCCTGGGGCTGCTTAGTCTGGAGAAGAGAAGCCTGAGGCACCTCATCGCTCTCTGCAGCTCCTGGAGAGAAGGCTGTGGTGAGGGGGGTGATGGGCTCAGCTCCCAAGGAACAGGAGGAGAGGGAATGACCCCAAGTTGCACCAGGGGAGGTTCAGATTGGACATCATGAAAGATTCCTTCATGGAAAGAGTGGTGAAGCCCTGGCAGAGGCGCCCAGGGGGGTGGGGTAGCAACCACCCATGGGGTTCAAAAACTGTGGAGATGCGGTGCCTGGAGACAGGGTTGAGTGGTGGAGTTGGCAGAGCTGGATTTACAGTTGAACTCAAAGATCTTGAGGGTCTTCTCAGCCAAAGTAATCCCGTGTTTCGATGGCTCTCTAGGACCTCTGCCCAGAGAGGTGGTGGAGTCCCCATCCCTGGAGGGGCTCAAAAACCAGGTGGGTGAGGTGCTCACGGATCTGGTTCAGTAGTGGACGGGTACGGTTGGACTTGGTGCTCTCAAAGGTCTTTTCCATCCAAGCGATTTTCTGGTTCTGTGATCAGCAGGAGGAGGTGAGGCTGAAGGTTGAGACAGTGGGTGGTTCTTCTGCTTGGATAACACCCAGCACACATCCCATCAGGAGAACATTGAGGGAAGAAGAAGTTCCTGAGCAGGGCAGATGCTTAATCAAAGCCCTAAGAGATCTGAATTTGCAGAAAAGAGGGTTCTCCATCATTTTTAAGTGAATGCACTGGGAGATGTGTTTGGATTAATGCACTTGAGGGGTGGGGCTGGGAGAACCTTATGAGGTGCAACCAGGCCAAAGGCAAGGTCCTGCACCTGGGTCAGGGCAATCCGAAACACAAACGCAGGCTGGATGGAGAGTGGGTTGGGAGCAGTCCTGAGGAGAAGGACTTGGGGTGGAATTTAGGTGTCCACCTGCTGACTCAGCGCTAACATCCTGATCCACCTTCTGGGATGTGTCCCTTTGTTCCGTATAGAACAGAATCATGGAAAGGTTTGGGTTGGAAGGGACCTTAAAGCCCATCCAGTGCCACCCCCTGCCATGGGCAGGGACACCTCCCACTGGATCAGGGGGCTCCAAGCCCCATACAGCCTGCCAGGGTGTTGGGGTGCCAGGGGGAGTTCAATATGATACTGAGGTGCTGGGGGGGATGCTGAGATAATGCTGGTGCAATGGTGGTGGGATGGTGGTGGGACACTGAGGTGTCAGGATCCTGAGATGTTGGGGTAATAGTGGGATGCTGGGGTGCCAAGATATTGGGGTGCTTTTGGAATGCTGTGTATTGGGGTGCTGGCATGATGCTGGTGGGATGCTGCGGTGCCAAGATGTTGGGGTGCTGCGGGGGTGCTGGGTACCAGGGTGCTGGGGGGTGCTGGGTGATGCTGGGGTAGTGCTGGTGGGATGCTGGGGTGATGCTGATCTGCTAGGTCTCCTCACTAGGCGCTGCCTCTCGCCGCTACCCTTTGACCCCAACTCATGAAGCTCTTTGAAGCCCTCCCACTGCCAACGCCCCCCACGTTTTTCCACCCAGCCCAGGTTGGAATAAAAACCATAAAAAACCCCCCAAAACAAAACCCTAAATCTTTATTGCTTATTAATTAAAACCTTTCTCTTTAAAAGCCTGAGCAGCTGCCCAGCCTGGTGGAGTTTAATTTTGGGCTGACATTTACCTGGTGCCGGAGAATCCAGAGTGGACAAATCATCGCAATTTGGGTGCAAAATACCATGGAAATGCCAAAAAAAACCCCCAAACCCTTTGCATATTTAACATTTGCACTAATTAAGTGACTTTAATTGAATAAGAAACCTCTCTTGTCTCTCCCTGTTTCCAGAGGGATTGAAGCGTTGCCCATTCCTTCAAAACAGGCTTTAAAGCTTGGGTTTAGCCAGGTAGCGCCGTCATTTTTGAGGTGCAGGTAACATTTCGGTGATAAAATCCTGAATTTGGAGGCTTTTTTTCCTTCATTTCTACAAGTTCCTGTGTCCATCCAGAAGGAGAAATGAGGCTGGACTCCCAGGCTGCATCTGGTCCAGGTGCAAATCCCACCAAAACCCCATGTGGAAGGGTTTTATGATGAACACAAAGGGAGTTCTACCATAACCACCCCTGCCCTCAGACGTCCTTGAAAGAGGAGAGAGCATGGGAGATGTTCTCCTGTGAGGACCTCGGATCCTGGGGTCAGGTTTGGGCCCTCAATCGAAGAAGGACCTTGAGGGGCTGCAGCGCCTGCAGAGAAGGGGACGGGGCTGGGGAAGGGTCTGGAGAACCAGGGCTGTGAGGGCCCTGGGGCTGTTTGGTCTGGAGAAGAGGAGGCTGAGGGGAGACCTCATTGCTCTCTGCAGCTCCTGGAAAGGAGGTTGTGGTGAGGTGGGTGCTGGGCTCTGCTCCCAAGGAACAAGGGATGGGATGAGAGGAAATGGCCTCAAGTTGCACCAGGGCAACTTCAGACTGGATAGTAGGAACAATTCCTTCATGGAAGGACTGGTTGAGCCCTGACAGAGGCTCCAAGGGCAGTGGGGGAATCTCCATCCCTGGAAGGGTTCAAAAGAAATCCAGATGTGGCACTTGGGGCCAGGGTTTAGCGGGCTTGGTGGGGCTGGATGGGCTGAGAAAGCTTCCAGTGAGGCCCTGGCCCAGGTTGCCCAGGGAAGTGGTGGCTGCCCCATCCCTGGGGGTGCTGAAGGCCAGGCTGGATGGGGCTTGGAGCCCCCTGACCCAGAGGGAGGTGTCCCTGCCCATGGAACTGGGTGGGCTTGGAGCTCCCTTCTAACCCAAACCCTTCCATGATTTAAGGGACTCACATGGTGAAATCCCAGCATGCAGAGCTTGGCGGCCATTCCCGCCGCACACCCACTCAGCCTCCAGATCCCCACCTGGTGAAGGCGCCAAATGCTTAATTGGAACATTAAACAGATTTAGGGGCCTCACTAATAGATGCCATTAACCAACCCGGCTCAAAGAGGGCTCTGACACGTGGACACTCCAGCGATACCAGATGGGGTTAAATCCTGGGCAAAGTCAGCAGTGGCTCACTCTGAGGTGGACATCAAAGTGCTGGAAGATGTTTTGTGCAGAGACCTCACAGCCCACCCCCTGCCATGGGCAGGGACCCCTCCCACTGGATCAGGGGGCTCCGAGCCCCATCCAACCTGGCCTGGAACACCTCCAGGGATGGGGCAGCCACCACTGCTCTGGGCAACCTGGGACAGGGCCTCCCCACCCTCACAGGAGAATGTTTCTCCCCAAGTTCTTGTTGCTCCACATGAGGTTCCCACAGTGCCACCTCTCCAGCCTGTTCAGCTCCCTCTGGACAAGCTCTCCCGGGTTCCCGTCTCCGTGCTCTCCAGGAGATGGGATGTCCTCGCTCACGTTCCCAGCCCAAGCTTCCCGTGCCTCGCATCCCTCTTCCCTCGGCTTCGCTTGACGAGGCGCCTTGTTCTCGATGATTGTGTTTCACCACTCGAAATGCCGACTCCGCTCCTTTCGTTGCATTTTTTTTTCCCAACGCAGTCACAGGGAAAAACCAAACAGTCCAGAGGTGCTCAAGGAGCGAGCGGCGTTCGGAAATGGTGAAAACCCACCCCTTCAGGGGTTTCTTCGCACTCGGGTTTCAACCCTCGCGTTCGGATTTCTGGGCTCCGGCTGCCACTGCCTCCAGGTTCCCCTGGGAAAAACATGGCTGAGATCGGTTCCAAATGGGGGTTCCGGGTTATTTTTCCGGGGGTTCCTCGCTCTGGGATGAGCGGAAGGGAAATCGGGATGGGGGAGGGTGGGGATGGGGCTTCTCCTGGTGCGTTGGGAGTCCCTAAAAGGGGGGAAGGGACCTTGGGTGTGTCTGGGGTGAACACGCGTGTGCAAGCATGTGCGAGTGTGAGCATGCCTGTGCAGGCTTGTGTGGGGTATGTATTCACGTGCACACACGTGCAGGAATGTCCATGCGTGTGCACCCTTGTATTGGTGAAGCACATACATGTATGTGCGTGTGTGTCTGGGTGTGTGCACACGTGTGCAGGTCTGTGTGCCCTGGTACAGGTGTGAACACACGAGTGCCCATGTGTGCAGGTGAGTGCATGCATGCATGGGTGTGAACATGCATGTGTGTGTGCACACATGTACAGGTGTGAACATACAACTGCAGGGGGATGCACACCTGTGCGAGAGTGTGCTTGCATGTGAGAGCATGTGAACACGTGTGTGAGCTTGTGCGGGGCTGAGCATGCCTGTGCACACGCGTGTGGGTCTGTGCATGTGGGTGTGTGAACACAAATGTGTAGGTGTGAACAGGCGTGTGCAGGTGTGTGTGTTGAATGGGTGTGTTGGTGTGAGCATGGTGTGTGCATGCATTTGTAAGTGTGAACAAATGTGTGTGTGTTTGCACACACACATGCACAATTTGTGTGGGTGTTAACATGCCTGTGCAGGTTTGTGCATGTGTATGCACGCTTCCGTGGGTGTGAACACACGTGTGTGTACATGTTTAGGTGTGTGCATGTGTGCAGGTGTGTGAACATAGGTGTGATGTGTGTGCATGACTGCAGGGGTGTGTGCATGCGTGTTCAGGCTTGTACGGGCATAGGAGTGTGTGTGCACACGTGTGTGGGTCTGTGCATGGGTGTGAACATGCATGTGTGTGCACGTGTGGGCAGAGATGGGTGTGAACACACGGGTGTGCATGTGCGGGTGTGTGCTGCTTTGCACAGGTATGCCCATGTGTGCACACTTGTGTGAGTGTCCATGTATGTATGGGTGTGAACATGCGTGTGTGCGTGCTGGGATGGGTGTGTGCACGCGTATGTGAGCATCAGTGGGTGTGTGCACACATGTGAAGGCGTGTGCATGTGTACAGGTGTGTGCACGCGTCTATTGGGGGTGTGTGCATGCCTGTGCACATGTTCACAGGTGTGAACACGTGTGTGCACGCAGTCATTGCTGCAACCCTGTGTGTGCATGTGCACATGCGCGTGCACACCTGTGTGAGTGTGAACACACATGTGCATGCTCGTACAGGTGTGTGCACACACCTGTGGGTGCAAACATGCTTGCACACACGTTTGCACGCCTTTGGTCCCCGGGGGCGGGGCTGGGTCCCTCACTGCCTACTCGGGCAGGCCCGGAGCCCCTGCGGAGCTCTGTCCAACCCCCATGGTCTGGGGGCCTTGAAGCGTTAATTAATTCGCATCGTTAATTAATCCACATTGTTAATTATTGATTCCCTTCATAGTAACCTGGGGCCTGGGGAAGCTCCTGGAATTCTCTCCGTGTCCTGATGGTGCCACCTCACCCCTTCTTATTCTTCTGCCGTAGATGATGCCAACGGAGCCTTGACCAAACTTCTCGTACAGGAGCTGCTCCAGCTCTCGAATCATCTCCGTGGCCTCCTCTGGACTCGCTCCAACAGCTCCAGGTCCTTCTTGTGCTGGGGACTCCAGAACTGGACCCAGGGCTCCAGGTGGGGTCTCCCCAGAGCAGAGGGGCAGAATCCCCTCCCTCCCTGCTGGTGCCACCAGGACACCGTTGGTTTATGGGCTGTGAGCGCACTTCACCTCAAGCTGAGATTTTCCTCCCCATCACCCCAAGTCCTTCTCCCCAGGGCTGCTCCCAACCCATTCTCCACCTGGATTTGTTCGTGGGGCTGCCCTGACCCAGGTGCAGGACCTGTCCTTTGTTGAACCTCACAAGGTTCCCATAGCCCCCCCCCTCCAGCCTGTCCAGCTCCCTCTGATCCAAGATCAGAAAGAAATTCTTCAGGATGAGGGTGGGGAGGCCCTGGCCCAGGGTGCCCAGAGCAGTGGTGGCTGCCCCATCCCTGGAGGTGTTGAAGGCCAGGTTGGATGGGGCTTGGAGCCCCCTGATCCAGTGGGAGGGGTCCCTGCCCATGGAACTGGATGGGCTGTGAGGGCCTTCCAACCCAACCCATTCGATGATTTGATGAGCTCTGGAGGTGTTCCGATAGAAGGTGTCCCTGTCCATGGGACTGGATGCACTTTGAGGTTCCTTCTGACCTAACCCTTTGCATGGTTCCATGGATCAGATCTCCAAGTCTCCACCGTTTCTCTCAAAGTAGCTTTTAACCAGTTTTCGTTTTGGTTCCTTCTTTACAATTCCCTTCCCCTCAGCACACCTGGCCAAAGAACGTCCCCAAGAGTTCATTTCCATCCAGGCCCAAAAAGACCTCGGTTCTGCACTCGTTTCCTCCATCCAAAATTAAAAACTAAAGATGAGATAAAGAATAAAAAGGAGATGGAGACACAGAGACACCAGAGCTGCTTCTTCCCACCCTACAGATGGCCAACGTTCACATGGAACTGGCAAGCCCGTCCCCATGCCAAGCTCCAAAGCTGAGTGCGTCAGCTTGTTCTTCGCATCTGAAGCCATCCCACCCGGCGAGTCTCCAGCAGAAGCAGCACAGGAGCTGGCAGCCGCCAGGCGCAGCCCCTTCCAACCTCTTGGAGCCTGAGGAACATAGAAGAACATCAAGGGTGATGTGAGGTGCAGGGAGAGGTTCCCGGTCTGGATGTGCAGAGGTGTCAGGAGTGTTTTGGGGTTGGGTTGGAAGGGAGCTTCAAGCCCATCCAGTTCCATGGGCAGGGACACCTCCCACTGGATCAGGGGGCTCCAAGCCCCATCCAACCTGGCCTGGAACACCTCCAGGGATGGGGCAGCCACCACTGCTCTGGGCACCCTGGGCCAGGGCCTCCCCACCCTCACAGCAAAACATTTCTCCCCCAGATCTCACCTCAGTCTCCCCTCTTGCAGCTCCAAACCCTTTCCCCTCATCCTATCCCTGCACTCTCTGATCCAGAGCCCCTCCCCAGCTTTCCTGGAGCCCTTTCAGTGCTGGAAGCTCTAAGGTCTCCCCAGAGCCTTCTCTTCTCCAGGCTGAAAAACCCCAAGTGCCCCAGCCTGTCCTCATACAGGAGGTGCTCCAGCCCTTGGACCATGTCTGTGGCCTCCTCTGGACCCACTCCAACAGTTCCATCTCCTTCTTACGTTGAGGACTCCAGAACTGGACCCAGGGCTCCAGGTGGGGTCTCCCCAGAGCGGAGCCGAGGGGCAGAATCCCCTCCCTCCCCTGCTGCTCCCACTGCTCTGGGTGCAGCCCAGGACACGGGGGGTTTCTGGGCTGGGAGTGCACGTTTCCAGCTCACGTGGAGCTTCTCACCCAACACCCCCCAAGTCCTTCTCCCCGGGGCTGCTCCAAATCCATTCTTCACCCAGCCTGGCTCTGTGCTTGGGTGCAGGACCTTGGCCTTGGCCTTGTTGAACCTTACGAGGTTCTCGCAGCCCACCTGCCCCACGTTATTGGCCTCACGTTGAGCTTCTCACCCAGCAGCGCCCCAAGTCCCTCTCCCAACCCATTGTCTGCCCAGCCTGCGGTTGTGGTTGCGATTGCCCCAACCCAATTTGCATTCCCAAGTCCTTCTCCTCTGGTCCCACCAGAGCAAAGCAGAACCCGTCACACTGCTGGTCCCACTCCTGCTGCACAAAGTGCTCCTCACCACCTTCACAGCTTCCTCACCCAAGGTTGCCATGAGGATTCCCTCACCTAACATTTAACACCTCCCAAATTAGTCCTGCTGCAATGAGCTGTAATTAAGGACAATGTGAAATATGGGCGGAGCCAAAGGGAATTACATCGTATGAGTTAAAGAATATTATTAATAAACTAATTAATAAACTAATAAATTGTTCCCATGCCTTCACGTTCCCACCTGGATATGGAAATCGGCTCTTGCGATGCTCATCGAACCCAATTTTCCCTTCAATGTAAACAAATTATCCCCTATTAATTATGCTGCTCTGCTCGCCTCATTAATTATTGGAACAGTACAGAGTGAAATTGTTTGAGTTTCTCCATTTCTGACAGCAAAGAAACTCCATAAAGAGTTCAATAATGAACTAATTATACAAAGGGGAAAAAAAAAATCGGTGATGAAAATGACTTTAATTGCATTAAAATCAGTTTTCTGGGCAAATATTGGGAAAACGAGGTGGAAATTTTAATATTTGAAGCAATAATTTTAGGGTTTGATTGCATTTCTGGTCATGTTGGTCATCGGGAATGAAGGAAGATGCTTGACAGGGTTTGATAAGAGGAGTCTGGAATTCCATCTCAATGGGGTTGGGAAGGGGAAGGTGGGAATTTGAAGCTTAATTTGGATTGTAAGTAACTGGACACGTACAGTTGGACTTGATGACCTAAAGGTCTTTTCCACCCAGATGATTCTAAGGTTCTGTGATTCCCATGGCAGCACCTGCTCAAGGGAAGGAAGCTCCTCAGGAAAGATGCCACCAAACAAGCTGGTGCCACCATGAGTTCCCTTTCTGTTGGCATGGAGTAACCTAAAAAGATCACAGAATCTTTAAGCCTGGAAAAAACCTCCAAGGTCACCCAGTTCATCATCCCAACCCCACCGTGCTGCCCAAACCCTGTCCCCAAGTGCCACAGCCACATGGCTTGAACCCTCCAGGGATGGAGACTCCATCCCTGTCCTGAGCAGCCTCTGCCAGGGCTTCACCACTCTTTCCATAAAGATGGTTTCCCAATATCCAATCTAAACCTCCCCTGTCACAACTTGGGTCCATCTCCCGTCCCATCCCTTGTTGCTTGGGAGCCGAGCCCATCACCCCCCTCACCACAACCTTCTCTCCAGGAGCTGCAGAGAGCGATGAGGTGCCTCAGGCTTCTCTTCTCCAGACTAAGCAGCCCCAGGGCCCTCACAACCCTTGCTCTCCAGCACCTTCCCCAGCTCCAGACATGCTCCAACCCCTCGAGGTTCTTCTTGGAGTGAGGGGCCAAAAACTAAACCCAGGACTTGAGGTGAGTCCAGGGGGACGATCCCTTCCCAGCTCCCATAGCCGATCCAAGCCAAGATGCTGGTGGCCTTCTTGGCCACCTGGGCCACTGCTGGAACAAGGTCAGCTGCTGTTGACTGACACCCCCAGGCCCTTCTCCACCTTTTTGGACTTTAAAATGTCGCTGTCCTAATGAGGGCCATGAATTAACAACGTTAACTCTTAATTAACCTCGGTGTCCTCCAGGGAAAGAGAGAGATTCTTCACTTCTCCTCCCCTTTGTGGCTGGGACCATGCCCAGAAGACAACCCTCACCACCCGTTCTAGCATGGGTGTAGGCAGGTCCTCAGCAAGGAAATGTGACGGTGACCACAGCGACATCTCCAGCGTGTTGGAGAAAGGCAGGAGAGCGACTTCACACACTGTCTTTGTGTCTTTGCCTTCTCACTCTATCCCACCACTCTGGAAGGGAGTGTGGTGTCAAGCACGACAGACGCTGGGGAACCATCCAGCACCCAAAGCCTCCTTGGATGCCATTGGCCCTCTTGGCCACCTGGGCCACTGCTGGCTCGTATTCAGCTGCTGTCGATCAGCATCCCCAGGTCCTTTTCCACCAGGCAGCTTTCCAGCCACTCTTCCCCAAGCCTGGAGCTTCATGGGGTTGGTGTGACCCAAGCGCAGGACCTTGGCTTTGTTGAATGGAGAACCTCATTGGGGGAGCCAACCTACCTCCATTGTGTAGCTGCAAGAGAGGAGATTGAGATGAGATTTTAGGCAGAAATGTTCTCCCATGAGGGTGGGGAGGCCCTGGCCCAGGGTGCCCAGAGCAGTGGTGGCTGCCCCATCCCTGGAGGTGTTCAAGGCCAGGTTGGATGGGGCTTGGAGACCCTGATCCAGTGAGGGGTGTCTCTGGCAAAGGGTTGGAACTACATGGGCTTTGAGGTCCCTTCTAACCCAACCCATTCCATGATGCTATCATTAACCAGCCTCTGCACTCCTGGTGATGCCATGCGCTAGGTGCGGGTTGTCTGCACCGGCATTGCTCGCACCCAAGTTTAGTGATTTGGAGTGGAACTACACAAACAGCTTGCGGTACAAAGAGAAGGAGAGGATTCCAAATGGCTAATCTCCAGCCACCCACACAAGTTTGGTCTCTCTTTAGCACCTTTCTCCGTTGCTAAGTCTCGCATCCAAAAAAAAAAAAAAGGAGAAAGAAATGAAGCGGAGCCACTCCAAATTATCCAAATTATGCAGCAAAATTGTGACTGTAAAGAGGCCCTGGGAGAAGATCTCGGGGAATGGATCTTTAGTGGAATGATGGAAACATGGAATGAATTGGGTTGGAAGGGATCTCAAAGCTCATCCAGGTCCATGGGAAGGGACACCTCCCACTGGATCAGGGGGCTCCAAGCCCCATCCTCTTTCTGCTTAAAACCTTTCTCCCTTGTCCTGTCCCTGGACTTGCTGACCAAAAGCCCCTTCCCAGCTTTCCCGGAGTCCCTTTCCATACCTGAACCTCTAAGGTCTCCCCAGAGCCTTCTCTTCTCCAGGCTGAACAACCCCAGGTCTCCCAGCCTGTCCTCGTATGGAACACGCTCCCGCCCTTGGATCATCTCCGTGGCCTCCTCTGGACTCGCTCCAACAGCTCCAGGCCCTTCCTGTGCTCAGGACTCCAGAACTGGACCCAGGGCTCCAGGTGGGGTCTCCTCAAGGCAGAGCAGAGGGGCAGAACCCCCTCCCTCCCCTCTGCTCCCACTGCTTTGGGTGCAACCCAGGACACGGGGGGTTTCTGGGCTGCGACCACATGTTCTCGAGCTCAAGTTCAGCTTTTGCTCCCTCAGCACCCCAAGTCCTTCTCCCCGGGGCTGCTCCCAGTCCATTCTCCACCCAACCTAAGTGTTTGCGATTGCTGCTTCCCAGGTGCAGGACCTCACGCTTGGCCTCATGGTGTTCACACAGCCCCACCTATCCAGCCTGTCCTGCTCCTTCTGGCAGCCTTGGCCCACAGTGTTTCAATTTCCATATCCAGCACCCCTAAATCCTTAAAATAGACCAGAACTATGCATGGGGGGTGGAGAACCCTCAAAGTGACCCTTGTCTTCTGTGGGTTATTTCTTCATTTTCCAGTCTGAAGACCCATCAAACTGAATTCTTTAAGCCTGGAAGAAGCTGGACTAACCATTTGTTATAGAAAAAATGGGAAACCAAAGAAAGGAGAGAAAAAAACGATGTGTCATCTCCTGGCTCCTCTGCCAAAATCCCCAACCAGCTTCCTTGCTGTCGAAGAGAAGAGCCTTGGAAAGCTCTTCACTGAGTCCTGTCTGGCAGATGTCGGTGAGAAACCAGGAGCCGCGTTCATGCTTGGAATTTCAAGAAGATTTCAGAGCGCATTTGGAAGCACCAGGTTTTGATTTTTGACTGGGAGAGGGGTGAAGTTACCCAGAGAACTCATGGCTGCTCCATCTCTGGAGGTGTTTAAAGCCAGGCTGGATGGGGCTGGGAGCACCCTGATCGAATAGAAGGTGTTTTCAACCCTGGAACTGGATGGGCTTTTAGGTCACTTCCAACACAAACCATTTGATGAGTCTATGATGAAGGTCAAGGCCAGGTTGGATGAGGCTTTGAGCAACATGATCCAGCAGGAGGTGTCCCCACACATGGAACTGGTCCCTTGGAAGGGACCTCAGAGTTCTTCCAGTTCCATGGGACACCCCCCACTGGATCAGGGGGCTCCAAGTCCAATCCAACCTGGCCTTGAACACCTCCAGGGATGGGGCCCCAGGCTGTCCCTAACCCTGGGGGGATGGCACCTCCTCTGTGGCTAAGAAGAGGAGAGCTGGGTGTGAACAGCCAGTTTGGGGTACATGGGGAACACAGACCTCATGATCCCACCAGACTGGGAAGGAGCAGCCCGGGGTGGTCAGGAGAGAGGTGGTCACAGCAGGACTTACTGATTCTTCTACTTTGCTCTGGGGAGACCCCACCTGGAGCCCTGGGCCCAGTTCTGGAGTCCTGAGCACAGGAAGGACCTGGAGCTGTTGGAGCGAGGCCAGAGGAGGCCACAGAGATGATCCGAGGGCTGGAGCACCTCCTGTACAAGGACAGGCTGGGAGAGCTGGGGTTGTTCAGCCTGGAGAAGAGAAGGCTGCGGAGGGACCTCCGAGTGGCCTCTCAGTACGCAAGGGGGCTCCAGGGAACTTGGGGAAGGTTTTTTTCCAAGGGCCTGGAGTGATGGGACAAGAGGGAATGGCTTTAAACTGGAAGGGGGAGATTTGGATTGGACACAAGGAAGAAATTCTTCATAATGAAGACGGGGAGGCCCTGGGCCAGGTTGCTCAGAGCAGTTGCCCCATCCTGGAGGTGTCCAAGGGCAGGTCGGATGGGGCTTGGAGCCTCCAATCCAGTGGGAGGTGTCCCTGCCCACAGAACTGGATGGGCTTGGAGGTCCCTTCCAGTTCAGCCCATTCCATGATATTGCTTTTTCCATCCCCTCTAAGGACCCAATTCCAGAAATTAATTCACCAAACCCCTCTGTCATTTGACAAAGCTGTTCTTCAAAGCTCAACCCCAGCAGAAACAGCCCCCACCAAGGCACCCTTTGCTCTCTTGTGGCCTTTAAACAGTTTCAGTGCTTTCACTAAAGACCACCTGCTGGCTTAGATCATAGCGTCACCGTGATGTCATGGCTGAGTCACAAATCCCTTCAGAAGCCATGGTTGGATTTGCAATACAAACATTAACAGACCTTCAACCAGGGCAGCCAAGCTTGGCGAAGTCAAGCTCTTAATTGATCCTGACTTCTACAAGGAGCCACATCTTGCAGGGCTTTGTGCTCTGGGCAGTGGTGGTTTGTGTAATGGCTTTCACCTGCAACAAATGAGATCTAATTAGATTAAACTGGATTAATCAGTGTTCACCAGTGATTAATAAGCTCCTTGTGTTTCTCCAAGATAAGATGAATGGACAGGTTGAAGGGGATTCAGAGGAAATAAGAGATTTCCTCCTGTGGGACCCTGTGTCTTCAGAACAAGGAGGAAAGGAAGTGTGAGATCCCACCTAGAGCTCTGAGCCCAGCGCTGGAGTCCTGACCACAGGAGGGACCTGGAGCTGTTGGAGCAGGTCCAGAGGAGGCCACGGAGCTGATCCGATGGCTGGAGCACCTCCTGTATGAGGACAGGCTGAGAGAGTTGGGGTTGTTCAGCCTGGAGAAGAGAAGGCTCTGGGGAGACCTTAGAGCAGCTCCCAGTGCTGAAAGGGGCTCCAGGAAAGCTGGGGAGGGGCTCTGGATCAGGGAGTGCAGGGACAGGATGAGGGGTAAGGGTTTGAAGCTGCAAGAGAGGAGATTGAGATGAGATCTGGGGGAAAAATGCTTTGCTGTGAGGGTGGGGAGGCTCTGGCCCAGGTTGCCCAGAGCAGTGGTGGCTGCCCCATCCCTGGAGGTGTTGAAGGCCAGGTTGGATGGGCTTGGAGCCCCCTGATCCAGTGGGAGGTGTCCCTGCCCATGGCAGGGGGTGGCACTCGATGGGCTTTGAGGTCCTTTCCAAGCCAACCCATTCCATGATCTTTAAGGTCTCTTCCGACCCAAATCATTCCGTGATTCCATGATCTGAGGAAGAAGCGTTGATGAAGGAGAAGGTGTAGAGGAACAACCAAGTGCGGACCAAGAACAAAGCGCAGATGACGATGCAAGTGTAGATGCAGGTTTTGGAGGATCAGTGTGTCCTGGTTTCCGTGCGAGGAGCTGAAGTTGGGATTGTGCGGGTGTCAGGTGGACACTCACCAGCTGTTGTGGAACCATGTGTCAACATTATTTACCAACCTAACGTGATGCTAATTATGGCCGAAAGGAGGGAGGGAGAGGGGGGAAGGAGGGGGGAGAAGAAACCATGGAGGCAGGGTGGCCATCCATACTTAATGACTTCCTTCTCCTGCATTCCAAATCAGGTGGAGCTCGCAGTGTCGCTGGAGACATCTCCAAGCTGGAGGAGCTGCCTGCCGCCACCGTCGTGCGCTGAGTGAAAAATTCATTTCCAAAGGGGTTCCCACCAGATGGGAGAGAGAAGGAGGTACTTAACCCTTGCGCTGCTGGCCAGGACAAGTCATCATTGGAGGCTTAGTTCCACAGTTAGTGTGGATGGGGTTCCTTTAAGAGAGAAACACCTGTACTTCTCTGCTGGCGGAGGAAGCAGATGTTGGAACTGGAGACATCATAACGGGTTTGAATTATAAAAACAGGGCTTTAGAGGAAAAAGACATCAGGTTTTTAATCAAAGCTTCGATTTCTGATTCTTTAAAGAGCTTTTTCACATCACCTTTACTTCTCCTGAGTGCTGAGTGTGAAGTGGATTGGACTCGACCTCAAAGGTCTTTTCCAACCAAGCAATTCTATGAATCGTTTAGGTTGGACACAAAAAAGGAATTCTTCACAGTGAGGGTGGGGAGGCCCTGGCCCAGGTTGCCCAGAGCAGTTGCCCCATCCTGGAGGTGTCCAAGGGCAGGTCGGATGGGGCTTGGAGCCCCCAATCCAGTGGGAGGTGTCCCTTCCCATGGCAGGGGGTGGAACTGGAACCCAGCACTCCCTGACCACACCTTCCCTTCCAGGAGCTGCAGAGAATGATGAGTTCTCCCCTCAGCCTCCTCCATGATAATCCCCCCCCCCGGTCCCTCAGCTGCTCCCTGAACCCCTTTTCTCCAGCTGCTTTCCCACCTCCTTTCCCTTCTCCGCACGCGCTCCAGCCCCTCAAGGTCCTTCTTGGAGTGAGGGGCCCCAAACCGAACCCAGGATTCGAGGTGAGTCCAGGGGGACGATCCCTTCCCTGCTTCTGCTGCCACCCCATGGCTGATCCAAGCCAGGATGCCATTGGCCCTCTTGGCCACCTGGGCCACTGATGGCTCATGTTCAGCTGCTGTCCACCAACACCCTCAGGGCCTTTTCTGCCAAGCAGCTTTCCAGCCACTCTTCCCTAAGCCTGGAGCTGCCATGGGGCGTGACCCAAGGGCAGGACCCTGGCCTTGTTGAACTTTGTCCCTTCCTGCCCTCCCACCCATGGATCGAGCCTGGCCAGGTCCCTGTGTAGGACCTGGTAGTAGGCACTTTCTTTTCCACCATGGAGGAGGTGCCCACATGTTTCTGCTACTTAATAACCTGGACTTCCGAAGCCATCTGAGCTCCATCAGAGGAGTGGGAGAAGACTAAGGAGGGGGATGTACAAACCCATCTTTGTAAGAAAGAATAGCTGGGACAGCGAACGCCGCATCTGTTCCAGCACATCGTTAATAACAGCGATCAAACGAGGAGGAATATCTCAGCAGCTGCATCCAATTATTGGAAGATCTCAATTGAGCTCAAGAAATAAAGGAAGGAAAAGGAAAAGGGGGTATCAGGAGCTGGAGGTCAGGTCACTTTGTATAGGATCATCCTCAAAGGCTGGAATGGAAAAGGAATTCTTATTGGGGTTTGGGCAATGTTAGGAGGGAAAAAGTAGGAGAAGAAACCAACTCCAATGTCCTTAGAGTGGTGTAAATGGATATTTAGTGGAGGTGGCTTTGGGCAGTGTGGATAGTGGTGGCCAGTGAGCAGGCAGGCAGGGGAGGAGAAGGTCCACTTGAGGTGGCAACATGGACTCATGGCCCAGAAAGCCACCCGTATCCTGGGCTGCATCAAAAGTGGGACCAGGAAGGCCAGGGAGGGCATTCTGGTCCTCTGCTCTGCTCTGGTGGGACCCCACCTGCAGCCCTGAGTCCAGCTCTGGAGTCCCCAGCGCAGGAAGGATGTGGATCATTCCCCAGCTCCTCAGAGCTGCTCCCACCCCATTCTCCACCCAGTCTGGATTTGTGCTTGGAGTTGCCCTGAGCCACCTGTAGGCCCTCACACTTGGCCTTATTCAACCTCATGAGATTCCCACAGCCCCACTTCTTCACCTCCTGACTCCGCACCGCTTGGGGGAAACCATGAACCGAAGAGCCTGCTGTCTCTTTAAGAAGAAATCAACTTCAAGATGAACTCCCCACCAAAAAACAACAACCCAACCCTGCCATTTCCAGCCTGCCCTTGATTAATGATTTTTCTATCTAATAAAAGGTTCCCAAACCATCTGTTTTTCTCCCTAATGCCTTGCCCAAAGGTTTCTCGTTCCCATTTCAGGCTCGGGGCCAACTGCCATTCCCCCCTCTCTCTCTCTCTCTCTCTCTCACTCTCTCTCTCTCATGATTTTTTTTCTCCTCTCCCAGCCTTGTAAACAAACCCTTCTCTCTCTCTCTCTCTCTCTTTTTCATCTTCCAGGGCTGTTTGGTTGCCGCCGTTATGCATATTCATGGCGAGTAAACATTTTTAGTGTCTCCACTTAATCTCTTCCACCGGCAATTACGGGCTCGGCGCTGTTTTGTAATGCAGAAGGGCCACCGCTCTCGCGTCTAATAACAGCTGGGGCGCAGATGGGGCCTCGCAGGCAGCGCCGAGGAGAAGAATTTACAAGATGCCAACGGAATTTACGGCGCGGCTTTTTTTTGGTTGGTGGTTTTTGTTTTTTTTTTGGTTTTGGATCGAGGCGCAGGAGGAAACCTTGGCGAGGAGTTGGTGTTTCTGAAGAGCCAAAAGGGGGTTAGAGGTTGGGGAGGTGCAGGTGGATGGGGAATGGAGAGCGAAGGGGTTGGCTTGGAGAAGCCAAGGTTTAACAGGGTGGAGGGCTTGTCGGAAACATTTGGAATTGAGGCACTTTGATAGGATCGGAGAATGGCTGGGCTGGGAAAGAGGTTTGAGATCATTGAATCCAACTATGCCAGTGCCTAATAAACCACCCCTGACCAATCAAATTGTAGAATCCTTTGGTTGGGAAAGACCTTCGAGATCATCAAGACCTGTGGACGGAACCAGGTGTTTGGGTTGGTTGTGGAGTGCAGATACTGGTGGTGATGGCCGCGCTGTCTCCCGCTGCTCAGCCTCCTCTTCTCCAGGTTAAACCCCCACAGGCCCCTCAGCCACCTCTCATAACCCTTGTTCACCAACCCCTTCCCCATCTCTGTCCCCTTCTCTGGACGCGCTCCAGCCTCTCAAGGTCCTTCTTGGAGTGACCAAAACTGACCCCAGGATTTGAGGTGGGGCCTCCCCAGTGCTGAGTGCAGGGGCACAATCACCTGCCTGCTCCTGCTGCCACCCCATGGCTGATCCAAGCCAGGATACTCGTGGCCTTCCTGGCCACCTGGGCCACTGCTGGTTCATGTTCAGCTGTTGTCGACCAGCGCTCCCAGGGCCTTTTCCACCAGGCAGCTTTGCAAACACTCTTCCCCATGCCTGGAGCTGCCTGGGGTTGTGGTGGCTCAAGTGCAGGAGCTTGCCCTTGTTGAACCCCATCCCATTGACCTTTGCCCATGGATCTAGGTTCTCCAGGTCCCTCTGCAGACACTTCCTGCCCCCCAGCCCATGGATCCAGCCTGAAAGCAAAGCCTTGTTTCATTTAATTATGTCCTACAGACCAAACCCAAACACCAGGAGGCTTTGGTAGCAACCTAAACCCATCTCTGCTCTGATGCTGCAGAAGCAGCCAGAAAAGGGAATGCCGATTAATTAGCATCCTCTGAGCTGATATCAGCAATGATGTTGATGAGGATGCTCTGAAAGCCAAGCAGTGATTTGGGCCTCTCAGCTCCGTCGTTAATGAAGAGGAAGGGTAAATCATTCCTCATCTTCATTCCACCAGCGGTGGTCAGAGAGGAAAGAGACTTCCATGAAATATTCACAAGGCTGCTGGGAGCTCTGTCTCACTCCATGTCCTCATGGTTTATGCTATCTCCTCCATCTTGCTCTCCGCAGTGAATGTTGCTTCCATGTGATGCCAGGTGTTGTTTGTGATGATGAGAAGTTCCTCAGCTCCTCAACTTCTCCCTCTCTTCACATTGCAGGACTAACAGGTGGTTGCCCACTGGTTCTTGCTCCTCATCCACACCCACCAGTGTTGGACCTCATGCCGGCCAATGGGGACAGTGCAGCAGCCCGTCTGATGGAAGAAGTTTGCAGCTGAGAAGATCAATCTTCCATCAAAAGCTGCCCGTGGGTGGCACAGCCACTTTCACGGGTGGGTTTGGCTGTCTCTGAGCTCCAGCTTTGTGTTCCCATCTCAGGCAATGGAGCAAACTGAGCTGATGCTATCAAAGACACCTCCAGGAATCACAGAATCTTGGAAAAGAACTCAAAGCCCATGCAGTTCCATGGGCAGGGACACTTCCCATTGGGTCAGGGGACTCCAAGCCCCATCCAACCTGGCCTTGAGCACCTCCAGGGATGGGGCAGCCACCACTGCTCTGGGCACCCTGGGCAAGGGTCTCCCCACCCTCACAGGAGAACATTTCTCCCCAAGATCTCATCTCAATCTCCCCTCCTCCAGCTTAAAAACCTCATCCTGTCACCAATTTTTCTTCTCTCCATTTCACGTTGGCTGTTTCCCACCACAAAATACATTTCCAAAGAGCTCAAAGGCATGGTCCACACCATTAAACAATTCATTTCAGCAATGATAGGACTTGTTGTCCTCATTTTGACTCATTCCAATGTTTGTTATGCATTGGGGTGTCCATCAAAAGCCTACAGGAGCTGGCATGGGGTATAACGTGGCCCTGGAGCCTCTTTGTCACGCATGGCCACCTCCTCACCCTTGTGATGGGGCCATCCAAGCTGCCTGCCATTGGTTGGTTTTGTCTCTCAATGTGATGTTGAGCTCTTGGCACCAGGGATGGAAGCGGAGGAACCAGCTGGCATGGCCTCCTCGTCCCTTTGATTGCAGTGTTGATTGGGCACCACGTGTCCTTCTCCATCTCCTCCTCCTCCTCATTTTGCTGATTGCCACAGCCTCTTGGAGAGAAGGTCTGGCAGCTGCAAGAGCCAGATGCCAACTCTTCTCGGTGGTGGCTGGTGGCTGTCAGCTCATATCCCTTTGGCATCTCCTTGGTGGCAGTATGGTGACTGAAACACAGCAGAACCAGAAAATCGCTTGGATGGAAAAGACCTTCGAGAGCACCAAGTCCAACCGTACCCGTCCACTACTGAACCAGATCCGTGAGCACCTCATCCACCTGGCTTTTGAGCCCCTCCAGGGATGGGGACTCCACCACCTCTCTGGGTAGAGGTCCTAGAGAGCCATCGAAACACGGGATTACTTTGGCTGAGAAGACCCTCAAGATCTTTGAGTTCAACTGTAAATCCAGCTCTGCCAACTCCACCACTCAACCCTGTCTCCAGGCACCGCATCTCCACAGTTTTTGAACCCCATGGGTGGTTGCTACCCCACCCCCCTGGGCGTCTCTGCCAGGGCTTCACCACTCTTTTCCATGAAGGAATCTTTCGTGATGTCCAATCTGAACCTCCCCTGGTGCAACTTGGGGTCATTCCCTCTCCTCCTGTTCCTTGGGAGCTAAGCCCATCACCCCCCTCACCACAACCTTCTCTCCAGGAGCTGCAGAGAGCGATGAGGTGCCTCAGGCTTCTCTTCTCCAGACTAAGCAGCCCCAGGGCCCTCACAACCCTTGCTCTCCAGCACCTTCCCCAGCTCCAGACATGCTCCAACCCCTCGAGGTTCTTCTTGGAGTGAGGGGCCAAAAACTAAACCCAGGACTTGAGGTGAGTCCAGGGGGACGATCCCTTCCCAGCTCCCATAGCCGATCCAAGCCAAGATGCTGGTGGCCTTCTTGGCCACCTGGGCCACTGCTGGAACAAGGTCAGCTGCTGTTGACTGACACCCCCAGGCCCTTCTCCACCTTTTTGGAGTTTAAAATGTCGCTGTCCTAATGAGGGCCATGAATTAACAACGTTAACTCTTAATTAACCTCGGTGTCCTCCAGGGAAAGAGAGAGATTCTTCACTTCTCCTCCCCTTTGTGGCTGGGACCATGCCCAGAAGACAACCCTCACCACCCGTTCTAGCATGGGTGTAGGCAGGTCCTCAGCAAGGAAATGTGACGGTGACCACAGCGACATCTCCAGCGTGTTGGAGAAAGGCAGGAGAGCGACTTCACACACTGTCTTTGTGTCTTTGCCTTCTCACTCCATCCCACCACTCTGGAAGGGAGTGTGGTGTCAAGCACGACAGACGCTGGGGAACCATCCAGCACCCAACGCCTCCTCGGAGCCTCCTGCTGCTGTGGTGGCATGCCAGCCTGGAGATGACGGCGTAGCACGGAATGGGCCCAACAGCCCCAAGTTTTGCTTCTCCTCTGCTCCCACGAAGGGGAGGAAAGGTCAGAAATGAGGAACATGTGGTGAGGGAACCATCACTGCCTGGGCTGATGGGCCCCAGAATGGGGTGGGAGCAGCCCTGAGGAGAAGGACTTGGGGTGCTGGTGGGTGAGAAACTCAGTATGAGCCAACAACGTGCACTTGCAGCCCAGAAACCAAGGGTGAAATGGCTGTATCCAAAGCACAGGATCATGGTGCTTCAAGTCCAATCCAGCCTGGCCTTGAACACCTCCAGGGATGGGGCAGGCACCACTGCTCTGGGCAACCTGGGCCAGGGCCTCCCCACCCTCAGCGTGAAGAATTTCTTTTGAATGTCTAATCTAAATCTTCCCCCCTCCAGTTTAAATCCATTCCTCCTCATCTCATCACTCCGGGTCCTTGGAAAAAGTCCTTCCCCAGCTTTCCTGGAGCCCCTTTCCCTTCTGGAAGCTCTAAGGTCTCCCCAGAGCCTTCTCTTCTCCAGGGGGAACATGCCCAACTCTCCCAGCATGTCCTCACACAGGAGCTGCTCCAGCCCTTGGATCATCTTCGTGGCCTCCTCTGGACTCGCTCCAACAGCTCCAGGTCCTTCCTGTGCTCAGGACTCCAGAACTGGACCCAGGGTTCCAGGTGGGGTCTCCCCAGAGCAGAGAGGCAGAATCCCCTCCCTCCCCTGCTGCTCCCACAGCTTTGGGTGCAGGCCAGGGCACGGGGGGGTTTCTGTGCTGTGAGCCCACATTGTCAGCTCATTGTCTCCCACCCAAACCCCTTTGAAGGTCTCATGGAAACATCCAAACTACCAGAACAGCTCGCAAAGCAGGTTGACCTCCAGCCTGGAACACCCAAAAGCAGTGTGAGCTCCCTTCATCCCCTGTCTTGAGTCTTTCACCTACTTGGCCACGTCCCAGGAACAACCTGAAGAAAAGCAAGAGACCCTGAAACTTGAAGCCACCCCATACTTGGATGCACTGCTAGGATTGAAGAGCGAGGAGTGCGAGGTTGCTGAAAGCCTGCTAATCGCACGCTAAGGATAGAAAGGCAGAAGGAGGAGGCGGCCATTGTCGCTACGGAGAACTCAGAAGAAGACACAGAATTTGGATGAGATTTCTGGGTGGAGAACAGAGCTCTGGAGATCAGGTAGTGCCTGGAAGCCAAGGATGTTCTGTTGGGGCTTAATAGGTGGCTTCCTAAAATAGGGATTAGGTGACCTCATTGGGTGTAACGAATCAGGCATGGGAAGGACCAGAAGACCAATGTGTGGGTCTGCCTTTGGATGGAGGCAAAGAAGTGAATGAAGGCAGATGAAGGGGTTAATGAGGGTACCTTTGCTGCCTCTACGTCTCACAAGGAGCAAGAGTGGACACCATGAATTGGTCTTGTCCTCTAAATCCAGATAAAATACAGAAACACGGAATCATTTAGGGTGGACAAACCCTCTAAGCTCATCCAGCCCAACCCCACTGTGCCTGCTAAACCCTGTCCCCAGGTGCCACATCTACAGGGGGTGTGAACCCACCTAGGGATGGAGACTTCACCACCCCCCTGGGCAGCCTCTGCCAGAGCTTGAGAACCCTTTCAATGGAGGAATTGTTCCTGATTTCTGATATAAACCTGCTCTGGCACAACTTGAGGCCGTTTCCCCTTGTCCCATCCCTTGTTGCTTGGGAGCAGAGCCCAGCACCCACCTCAGCACAACCTCCTTTCAGGAGCTGCAGAGACCAGTGAGGTCTCCCCTCAGCCTCCTCTTCTCCAGACCAAACAGCCCCAGGGCCCTGATAACCCTTGTTCTCCAGACCTTTCCCCAGCTCTGTTCCCTTCTCTGGACACTCTCCAGCCCCTCAAGGTCCTTCTTGGAGTGAGGGGACAAAAACTGAACCCAGAATTTCAGGTGAATCCAGGGGATGATCCTTTCCCTGCTCTTGTTGGTGACTCCAGGATAAGCCACTGTGAGTCCTCCATCAAGTTTCAGTGTGCATCTCCAGGGCATCCACAGCACCATGCCTGATCATAGAATCATGGGATGGTTTGATTTGGAAGGGACCTCTAAGTCCATTCAGGTCATAGAATCATGGATTGGTTTGGGTTTGGGCTGGAAGTGACCTCCAAGGCCATCCAGTTCCATGGGCAGGGACACCTCCCACTGGATCAGGGGGCTCCAAGCCCCATCCAACCTGGCCTTGAACACCTCCAGGGATGGGGCAGCTGCCACTTCTCTGGGCAACCTGGGCCAGGGCCAGAAGAAGCAGCGTGGAGGTGGCATCACCAACAAACCCAGCAGCCTCTGTAATTAATTAAGACAGGTGAGAACGAAGCTCAGCGTGGATGAGCAAAGGCTCCACACCACGACCATGCTTGGCCTCTACTTATTGGAGATCTTAAGGAGGAAAACATCTCCATGTGGTGGTTGTATCTGAGGAGTGTTGGCAAATGAGGGCTGGGAATCTGCATTCAGGCCTCACGAGAGCCTCGCTTTGAAACAGGGACAATGCCGCAGCTTTTCCAATCATTGTCAATTAAGTGTTGGCAAGATTGTCCATGTTCAGCCAAGCTGGGGATGATGGTGATGAGCAGGAGCTGAAAAGGAGCCAATAAACATGTGGATTGGGGGTTGGAGAGGCAAGAAGAAGCAATTTTAACCATTGAAGTGCCAAATCGCAAGTGGGATCGGGGTTAGTTCCAGGAACAATGATATTGCAGGAGGGAGAGGGAGCAGCAGGGAACCACAGGATGTTCTTCAAAGTTGAAGACCAGTCCACCAGTCTTCTTACAGCCCATAAGATCAGCCTAACTGTTATCATGAGTTTCAATGCAGTGCCTCTCCTTGGGGCTTTGAAGCCACCTGCGGATGTTGGTCGACAGCAGCTGAACACGAGCCAGTAGTGGCCCAGGTGGACAAGAAGGCCACCAGCATCCTGGCCTGGATCAGCCATGGGGTGGCAGCAGCAGCAGGGAAGGGATCGTCCCCCTGCACTCACCTCGAGTCCTGGGGTCAGTTTTAGGCCCCTCATTCCAAGAAGGACCTTGAGGAGCTGGAGTGCATCCAAAGAAGGGAATGGGGCTGTAGAACAGGGTTATGAGAGGTGGCTGAGAGACCTGGGGGTTTAGCCTGGAGGAGGCTGAACAGGGGGAGAGAGTGAGGCCATCACCACCAGTACCCGCACTCCACAACCAACCCGAACACCTGGTTCTGTCTGCAGGTCTTGATGATCTTGAAGGTATTAATGGTCTCAAAGGTCTTTTCCATCCAAGCAATTCGATTGCTCAGGGATGGTTTAGTAGTGGACAGGTATGGTTGGACTCCATGACCTCAAAGGTCTTGATGATCTCAAAGGTCTTTTCCAACCAAATGACTTGATTTCTCAGGGATCTTGTTTAGTGGTGCACAGATACGGTTGGACTCAATGAGGATGGAAATAGTGAGTGGTTGATGTCAAGAACCTTTTGATAGACCATATTTACCTTGTGATGGGGCTTTCAGCATTGTTATCTGCATCCATCAGCACCAAGATCTTCACCTTCTGCTTCCCTCTCCTCTCTTCTTCACCCAGGGCAACAAGCGCTGTTCCAGACCCTGAAGCAAAAGCACGGACTCATTTATCCCCACCTTTCCCATCTCCTGTCCCTCTCCCCAACCCCACTCTTTCTCCTCCTTGATGTGATGTGGTGATTTCCAGTCACTAAAAGGTCCTCGGTGTCTAAGGCCCCACTTGGTTGCCCTACTTAGAGAGAGGACAACCAGGGCCAATACTACCCAAGTTGGTGGGAGACTCATCAGGTGAAGAAATAGGCTGGGAATTGCATGGATTGAGCAACACCTCAGGTTTTAGAATCACGGAATAGTTTTGGTTAGAAGGAACCTCAAAGCCCATCAAGTTCCATGGGCAAGGACTCCTCTCCAATGGATCAGGGTCCTACAACCCCCATCTAGCCTGGCCTTGACCTTCATGATAGGAGTCAAGGAATGGTTTGGGTTAGACACAATCTCAAACCCATCCAGTTCAAATGCTCCGCCATGAGCCTTCTCTTCTCCGGGCTTAACAATTCCAGTTCTCCCAGCCTGTCCTCGCATGGGAAGTGCTCCAGCCCTCGGATCATCTCTGCAACCTCCTCTCCAGGCAGAACAAGCCCATCATCACCTTTCAGTCTGGATGTGTTCAAGGCCAGGTTGGATGGGGCTTTGAGCCCCATGATGCAGTGGGAGGTGTCCCTGCCCATGGCAGGGGTGGGACTGGATGGGCTTTGAGGTCCCTTCCGACCCAAACCATTCCATGATCTTTAAGATGCGTTCCAACCCAACCCATCACACAATTCTATAAATTACAAACCTGGCTATCAACTGGGCCAACATAACCTTTGAAGGTGAGGTCTGAGAAGCTACCTTGGCCCATAATAAGCTGCATTTTCTTGAGGGCTCTCCAGGTGGCCCCCAAAACCTTCTCCAAATGTTACTGTTTATCAAATGCTTGATAGAAAAGAAACGTCGCTTTCCATTTCAACACAGACAGGAGCTTTAATAAAAGTTTTGACAGATGAGATTTTCATCACCTGCTTCTCCTTTGTGGAAGCTTCTTCAATAAACTCGAAGAGCTTTGAAATGAACAGATGTGACTATAAAGTAAGGCTGAGCAGAGACATCAGAAGCTGATGTTTGCCTGATGCGAAGATAGATGAATTAATTCCTAGCTGAAGCCTTCACTGAGCTTTGGAACATCTCTTATCAGAGATGGGGTGGGAGAGATCTTAAAGATCGTAGAATCATGGATGGGATGGGTATGAAGAAATCTTAAAGATCATGGAATTATGGGATGGTTTGGGTTGGAAGAGACCTCAAAGCCCATCCAGTTCCATGGGCAGGGACCCCTTCCACTGGATCGGGGGCTCCAAGCCCCATCCAACCTGGCCTGGAACACCTCCAGGGATGGGGCAGCCACCACTGCTCTGGGCACCCTGGGCCAGGGCCTCCTCATCCTCATGGAGAAGAATTTCTTCCTATTGTCTCATCAGAGGGATCTGGACAGGCTGGAGAAGCGGGGCTTCAGCTTTGGGACCCTCACTTCAAGAAGGACCTTGAGGGGTTGGAGCGCATCTGGAGAAGGGAACGGAGTTGGGGAAGGGTCTGGAGAGCAAGAATTGTGAGGGCCCTGGGGCTGCTTAGCCTGGAGAAGAGGAGGCTGAGGGGAGACCTCATCGCTCTCTGCAGCTCCTGAAAGGAGGTTGTGGTGAGGTAGGGTGCTGGGCTCTGCTCCCAAGCAACAAGGGATAGGATGAGAAGAAACAAGGTTGCAACTTTAGAAGTCAGGCTGGATGGTGCTTTGAGCCCCCTGATCCAGTGGAAAGTGTCCCAGGTCCTGGAGGGGGTTGGACCTGGGTGGACTTTAAGGTCCTTTCCAACCCAAACCATTCTATAACTCTAAAAGTGCAGCTTTGGAACTTCTTCCTCATCCAGAACCGGCTCCTTGTTCTCCTCCTAGAAAGCCTCTGCTGATCCCATGATGGTTGTTCTCCACCTCACTATCAGCTCACGAGTGCTGGAGTGCAGTTTTCCATACAGAGAGTGGCTGGTGGGGCTGTGGGTGCTCAACTCAGAGCAGCAGGGGGAGCTCAGAGATCCCATTTGCCTCTCTCCAGATGTCAGTCTGGAAGATCTTGAGCAATTCAACCAAACTGAGCAGGAATCAATCGTACAGACACAAGGGCGGACAATAATGAGGATGGATGTTGTTTCCAGCTTTAGAAGACTCTCTGCTGGAGCTTGATATCATCCTGAGCAGTGGGAGATTAGCCAAGTGACGGTAGAAACCTTAAGTGTCGAGACCAGAGAGAGTAGGTGGAGATGTGGAGCTTTATCAGCTTGTTCACCTCCTGGAAATGGACTGTTCTTGGTCAAGGTGAGTCCAGCAACCTGGCTGCAGGAGGCATAGAACTATGGAATGGGTTGGGCTAGAAGGGACCTCAAAGCCCATCCAGTTCCATGGGCAGGGACACCTCCCACTGGATAAGAGTGCTCAAAACCCCATCCAACCTGGCCTTGAACACCTTCAGGGATCACAGAGTCATGGAACGGTTTGGGTTGGAAGGGGCCCCAGTTCCACGACTTCTGCCATGAGCCTTCTCTTCTCCAAGCTGAACAACCCCAGCTCTCCCAGCCTGTCCTCACACAGGAGCTGCTCCAGCCTTCGGATCATCTTCGTGGCGTCCAGTGAGTTTGCTCCACCAGCTTTGTGTCCTTCCTATGCTGAGGCCTCCAGAGCTGGACACAGGGTTCCAGGTGAGGTCCCACCAGTACAGGAACACTTGGTTCTATGGGTTCCTTCTACATACAAGCGAAAGAAAACCCTTCTTAAAAAGCTCTTCCCAGATGTGGGACCAACATCTTCAAAGTCCCTCAATCCAAAGGTCTGTGCAGGGGTGGCCGCTCTCTCCTTTCTTTCCTCCTCTGCATTTAAAACCCTCTGAAGACAACAAAGTGGTTCTTCACAAAGTGACTCGGAAAGCAAAAATGGCAAAAATGACAAAAAAAGATATTATTTTTCTCTTTTCAAAGGATTTTTGAGCAGATGAAGCTCAAAAATAATGACAGAAAGAAACCCTCAGTTTAGACGGCGTCAGCTGCCTCCGCGCTCCTGCTGCTTCACCCCCGCGGCATGGGGACAAGACACGGCAGGCTGGATTCCAAGCAGCTCCTGTGCTTTGTGGTGGCCAAAGGCAAGAGCTAAAATCCTGGAGAAGAGGAGGCTGAGGGGAGACCTCATCGCTCTCTGCAGCTCCAGGAAAGAAGGTTGTGGTGAGGTGGGTGCTGGGCTCTTCTCCCAAGGAACAAGCGATGATGGGACAACAGGTGGCCTTGAGTTGCACCAGAGAAGGTTTAACTTGGAGATTGGGAACAGCTCCTTGATGCAAATGGTGGTGAAGCCCTGGCAGAAGCTGTCCAGTGCGGTGGTGGAGTCCTCATCCCTGGAGGGGTTCAAAACACTTGTAGAGGTGGCTCTTCAGGACAGGGTTTAGCAGGCACGGTGGGGTTGGACTGATGGTTGGCCTGGATGAGCTGAGAGGGCTTTTCCAACCTTAATGATTCCATGGAATGGTTTGGGTTGGAAGGAACCTCAAAGCCCATCCAGTCCCACCCCCTGCCATGGGCAGGGACACCTCCCACTGGATCAGGAGGCTCCAAGCCCCATCCAGCCTGGCCTTGAACACCTTCAGGGATCATGAATCATGGAATGGGTTGGGTTGGAAGGGACATCCAAGTCCATCCAGTTCCAACTGGGACACCTCCCACTGGATGAGGTTGTTCCTGAATTTACCTCCCACCTCCAAAAAGAGCCTTGACTGGAGTGCCACGAAGATGAAACCCACCACGTGTCGCCCCTGCTAACCCAGCCGCAAGGTCTGATACATCCTTCACGTCTGTACCATCAGTGGGCCAAGCAGGAGGCGCGCATCCTGAATCCGTTGTCCCATGCTGTGCCCTATGGGAAGCCCCTGTTTTTTCCACTTGGAGCAAGGACAATACGACTTAATCAGAGCGACAGGAAACAGGCAGCAATTAGAGTGCGCAGCTACATCTGCTGGGTTCCACTTCACTGGAGGACGAGTTATCTCCATTCTCACGTACAGCCCCGCTTCATGTCTTGTTTCACCTCTGCTGAGTCATTCAATGCAGCCAAATAGAAGGAGAGGTGGTAAAAAATGGGGAGAAAAGAGACATTTAGGAGCTTTTGGGTCCCTTCCCCCTTAAATGCTTAAATGCTCTCAGTTTCAATTTCTTGCCATGTTTGGAAGTGATGGAGCTCAAATTTAATGTGGATTTTGGCTTCTTTTCAAGCACAACAGCAAACCCAATGCGACGACAACGGCAAACGAGCTCCTGAGGGCAAGATGGGACCTGAAGATACCAAGGCTTACCCATCGAAACGAACCTTCGCGCTTGTTTACTTCGGTTCACAAATAGGTTTACTAACCTGGAAGGGTTCTTCTTGAGAAGTTTGCACTGGCAAAAGGAGCAGTCAGAGTTTTTGAAAGCATCAGCGTGAAAGCTGGTGGAAGGGGAAGAAAAGCTGCTTCTGAGAAGATAATGAGAGCTGTCGTGCTGGCTGTGAGGGAGAGAGAGTTGTCCCTTATGGTTGAACAGATAACAGAGGTGCTGTGGAAGTGAGGATGGGGGCCCACCTCTGCTCCATGAAGCACTTCCAGCTCACGGGGAGCAGGGCTTCAATGTTGCACTGAGGGCACTTCTGAACTTATGGAATTATTAAGGTTGGGGAAAACATAAAAGAGAGGAGACTGAGATGAGATCTTAGGCAGAAAAATTCTCCTGTGAGGGTGGGGAGGTCCTGTCCCAGGTTGCCCAGAGCAGTGGTGGCTGCCCCATCCCTGGAGGTGTTCAAGGCCAGGTTGGATGGGGCTTGGAGCCCCCTGACCCACTAGGAGGTGTCCCTGCCCATGGAGATGGATGGGCTTTGGGGTTCCTTCCAACTCAACCTATTCTGTGATTCTATTGAACACGATGGTGTTTGCAGAAGCAAAGTCTCCTGTGGGAAGATCATGAGGAGCAAGGCTGAGTTTGTTTGTGTAGAAAAGGACAAACCAAATGAGTCTAACAATGCCATCACGCTAATTATGACTCCTTCGTGACAAATCCAGAAGAACAGGTGCCTCAACCGATTAAATCTATTCTGAATTCAAAGGAAACCGAGGAATGGACATCACAGAAGGAACTCATCTTCCATCCTGCGGACACTCCTGGCACCTCTTTCAACTGCAGAGGCCCATCAGTCCTTCAAGACCTTTGTGTAGCACACAGATGTTGAAATTATTACATGACTAGTTCAGCTCATTTCACACCAACGAGGTTCTTGCCGTAAGGGAGGTGAACATTTTGACAGGTACCAGTGTGGTGGCAGGTGAAACTCCAAGAGAAGCTGCAGCCAAGAATGCAGTGGCATTAAGTAACTCCATGGCCACAGACCTTGGTTGCTGCAGCACAACTGTTTGAAAGCGGAACCTGAATTAGGAAGACCTTGTGAGTGAAGGAAGCTCTCCAGACTCTTGGTCACCATTGGGTCAGCAGGTTCACAAGTTCAATTCATGAGGTGTTCACAACATTGTCATTATAGAAGAGATGGCCCAATGGTGCAGTTGAGTTGGAGGTCTTGTGGGGCAGGTTTATACCTTAATGGTGACCGAGGTGGCTTCTTAGTCATAGAATCATGGAATGGTTTGGGCTGGAATGAACCTCAAAGCTCATCCAGTTCCCCCGCCCCCGCCCCTGCCATGGGCTGGGACACCTCCCACTGGGTCAGGGGGCTCCAAGCCCCATCCAACCCGGCCTTGAACACTTCCAGGGATGGGGCAGCCACCACTGCTCTTGGCAGTCTGGGCCAGAGCCTCCTCACCCTCACAGGAGAACATTTCTCCCTAAGATCTCCCCTCAATCTCCCCACTTCCAGCTTCAAACCGTTCCCCCTCGTCCAAAAGTAGAAATAAAGAACATTGTGAAAGTTTTGGTGACCCCTCCCTCTGTGAAAAGACCATGTCTAAGCTCCACGTGCTGGAGAAAATGGTATGGAATCCGAAGCAGAAAATGAGTGTTAGGAAGTGTTTCCAGTGAGAGGAAATCTGCCATCCTGCGCAATGAATCCTGGCACGTTGCTGTTCCACAACGGAGGAGAACATTTCCATCAGTGAAGCTGCAGTGTTTTCACCTGCTGCTTTCTGCGTGTGTGACAGAAAGCCTCGCCTGACAGCAGAAACACCTGCACTGTCCCCCTCCCTGTTGCTTGATAGGACACCTTAGACACAAGTCAGTGCTATGCAGGTGGTGAAGGGCTACTTGATGACCTCTGCAGGTCATGGAATCATGGAATTGTTTGGGTTGGAAGGGACCTCAAACCTCATCCAGGTCCATGGACAGGGACACCTCCCACTGGATCAGGGGGCTCCAAGCCCCATCCAGCCTGGTCTTGAACACCTCCAGGGATGGGGCAGCCACCACTGCTCTGGGCAACCTGGGCCAAGGCCTCCTCACTCTCACAGAAAAATATTTCTGCATAAGATCTCACCTCAATCTCCCCTCTTTCAGCTCAAATCGTTCTCTTTGTCCTGTCCCTGCACTCCCTGATCCAGAGCCCCTCCCCAGCTTTCCTGGAGCCCTTTCAGCACTGGGAGCTGCTCTAAGGTCTCCCCCCAGCCTTCTCTTCTCCAGGGTGAACAACCCCAACTCTCCCAGCCTGTCATCATAGCAGAGGGGCTCCAGCCCTTGGATCATCTCCATGGCCTCCTCTGGACTCGTTCCAACAGCTCCAGGTCCTTCCTGTGCTGGGGACTCCAGAACTGAACCCAGGACTCCAGGTGGGGTCTCACCAAAGCAGAACAGAGCAGGAGAACCCCGTCCTGGCCCTGCTGGTCCCACTGCTTTGGCTATGGCCCAGGGTATGGTTGAAAGCAACCACTCTTGTCTGGAGAACAACGAAGGAACCAACTGGAGGGGGTTAATCAGCATTTGAGGAGGCTTTGATCTTACAAGGACATCTTGACTGAAGTTGCCTGGAGAACCAAGGTTGCCAAACACCGACCCCACACACAGAAGACTCTGCTGAAGCACCGCACGTTAATTGGGAGGAAGCTAGAAAGCTTTCTAGGAGGATCTTCTAATAAGCTTCATTAATTTGGGGTATGGCAGTGCCTTGCATATTAATTAAAGGCAGCGTGAGATGAGTAACGAGGGCATAAATTGAGAAAGATAAAGTCTACCTGTGGTAGAAATGTCTGAGCTGGGACACTCAACCTTGGATGTCCAAACCATGATGAACCATGAGTGTGTCCTGGAAGCCAAGAGGGCCAACCATGTCCTGGGGGATTGTTCTCCACTGGTGTGGCCCCACCTGGAGCACTGGGTGAAGTTTGGGCACCATGGGATAAAAAGGATCTGAAGATACTGGATAACACCCAGAGGAGACCAAAGAGGTGGTGAAAAGGTTAGAGGGGAACCATGAACAGTGGCTGAGGGACCTTCGGGTGTTTAGTCTGGAGAAGAGGACGCTGAGGGGAGACCTCATTGTGGTCTGCAGGTTCCTCACAAGGAGAGGAGAAGGAGCAGGCACCGAGCTCTTCTCTCTGGTGACCAACAACCGGACCCGAGGGAATGGCAGGAGGATGCATCAGGAGCAGTTTAGGTTGGACATTAGGAGAAAGGTCTTCCCCCAGAGGGTGGTGGAGCACTGGGGAAGCAGTCACAGCAGAAGTGTTGACAATATTCATAGAACAATGGTTTAGGTTGAAAGCGATCTCAAAGCCATCCAGTTTCATGGGCCGGGCCATCTCCCACTGGATCAGGGGGCTCCAAGCCCCATCCAACCTGGCCTTTAACATCTCCAGGGATGGGGCATCAACCACCTCTCTGGGTAACCTGTTAAAGAAGCTTTTGACCAACGCTGTCAAGACTGATGGAGTGAATACTGGGGTTGTCCTGTGGGTCAGGAGTTGACTCGATGCTCCTTGTGGGTCCCTTCCAACTCAGGACATTCCATGGTTTGATGATTCCATGATGCTGAGGCCACAACTAAAAGAATAATTATGTTGAGCAGGACCTGAGATGAGCTCTCAATTAATTCCAGTTTCAGTTCATTTAGGTTGATTTTCTATTTCCTATTTTCTAAATTAAATCACCCTTGCGTGATTGAAGATTATTGGCCTGCACCGTCTGTTCCTGAAGGAGGAGCCTTGCAAAGCCATTCCAGGAGAGGAGGAAACCAAAGCCACTGAAATTTAGGGTTTGGTGGAACCAAAATGACCCAGATATCCCAGCAAAATACATGATGGAGCTGGGATAACAGCGAATCATGGAATGGTTTGGGTTGGAAGGGACCTCAAAGGCCATCCAGTTCCAACTGGGACATCTTCAGCTGGATCAGGGTGCTCAAAGCCACATGCAACCTGGCCTTGAACCCCTTCAGGGTTCTTGAAGAGGGACTGCATGGACAGGATGAGTGGGAAGGGTTTGAAGCTGAAATCGGGGAAACTGAGATGAGATCTTAGGGAGAAATGTTCTCCCATGAGGGTGGGGAGGCCCTGGCCCAGGTTGCCCAGAGCAGCGGTGGCTGCCCCATCCCTGCAGGTGTTCAAGACCAGGTTGGATGGGGCTTGGAGCCCCCTGACCCAGTGGGAGGTGTCCCTGCCCATGGAACTGGGTGGGCTTTGAGGTCCCTTTCAACACAAACCGCTCTTTGATTCTGTGATTATACAGGCATGCAGTTCTCTGCGGCTGAAAGACGAACCAGCTGAGAACCAAAGATGCTTCAGCCCCTTTCCCAGCCCCTTCCTTTCTCTGGATGTGCTCCAGCTCCTCAAGTCCTTCTTGGAGTGAGGGGCCCAAACTGAACCCAGGATTCGAGGTGAGGGGGATGATCCCTTCCCTGCTCCTACTGCCACACCATGGCTGATCCAAGCCAGGATACTGGTGCCCTTCTTGGCCACCTGGGCCACTGCTGGCTCATGTTCAGCTGCTGTCAACCAGTACCCCAAGTCCTTCTCTCCCTGGCAGCTCTGCCTTTACTCTTCCCCAAGACTGGAGCGCTCCATGGCGTTGGTGTGACCCATGTGCAGAACCCAGCAATTTGCCTTAGAATCATAGAAACATAGAATCATCTGGTTGGAAAAGACCTTGGAGATCATCGAATCCCACCGTACATGTTCCATCACAGCAATTTCCCTCAAAGTCTTCACATCTTGTATCCAAATTCCATTTTCACTCCTAATTCTCTCATTATGTTTCATTATTTCCAGAGCAATGGAGAGCAAACATCCTTCTTCCATTGTACTCTCAACCCTTATTCCTATCTTGAGCAGATTAATGTCCATTGGTCATTCCTCTTGCTAATCTACATGAATTAAATTAGTTTGGACTTACCTTGA
This sequence comes from Neomorphus geoffroyi, assembly GCA_033558235.1. Classification (NCBI taxonomy): domain Eukaryota; kingdom Metazoa; phylum Chordata; class Aves; order Cuculiformes; family Neomorphidae; genus Neomorphus; species Neomorphus geoffroyi. Next base: position 650,649 of record JAUMJM010000025.1, read on the forward strand.
CCATCTTTGCCCACCCTATAATTTATAAAAGCTCCTTGCAGTGACAGGAACTCTTCATCACGTTTGAGATAGGCCTCAAACTCATTGTAAGTGGCACAATTTTTACAGGCAAATCACCGGGAGCAGCAAAGAGGCTTGGTGGGTGGATCTGAAACAATGTTTAACCATGGGACAATTGTCCTCCAGAGGGATGAAGGGAAAAGATGGGATAGAGTGATGGAGCTGTAATCCAGAGGGACCTGGACAGACTGCAGAGCTGGGGCTGGGGGAACCTCATGAGGTTCTACAAGGCCAAGGCCAAGGTCCTGCACCCAAGCACAGATCCAGGCTGGGTGGAGAATGGATTTGGAGCAGCCCCGGGGGAGAAGGACTTGGGGGGGTGTTGGGTGAGAAGCTCCACGTGAGCTGGGAATGTGCACTCCCAGCCCAGAAACCCCCCGTGCCCTGGGCTGCACCCAGAGCAGTGGGAGCAGCAGGGGAGGGAGGGGATTCTGCCCCTCGGCTCCGCTCTGGGGAGACCCCACCTGGAGCCCTGGGTCCAGTTCTGGAGTCCCCAAAATAAGAAGGAGATGGAACTGTTGGAGTGGGTCCAGAGGAGGCCACAGACATGGTCCAAGGGCTGGAGCACCTCCTGTATGAGGACAGGCTGGGAGAGTTGGGGTTTTTCAGCCTGGAGAAGAGAAGGCTCTGGGGAGACCTTAGAGCTTCCAGCACTGAAAGGGGATCCATGAAAGGCACAGGAAGAGGGGTACAGTTTGAAGCTGAAAGAGGGGAGATTGAGATGAGATCTTAGTAGGAAATGTTTTGCTGTGAGGGTGGGGAGGCCCTGGCCCAGGTTGCCCAGAGCAGTGGTGGCTGCCCCATCCCTGGAGGTGTTGAAGGCCAGCCTGGACGGGGCTTGGAGCCCCCTGATCCAGTGGGAGGTGTCCCTGCCCATGGAACTGGATGGGCTCTGAGGTCCCTTCCAACCCAAACCATTCTATGATTATATTTCACTGACCTTCTTGTAGGACAGGTCTCCTGGCTGTATGTTGTCCTCACGTCTGCCACCGTCACCACCACTGCGCTGCCTGAACACCTGCTTGAAGAAAATTGAGATGATCCATCTAGCAGAGATCAAAATGTGTCTGAGAACAATTTTCACATGAGGAGGTTCCTCAATTCTCATCTATGCAGATGATGGAATTACAGAATCATTAAGGTCGGAAAAGGCCTCCAAGCTCATCCAGTCTAACCATCAACCCAACCCCACTGTGCCTACTAAACCATGTCCTGATGCTCCATGTCTACATGTGTTTTGAACCCCTCCAGGGATGGTGACTCCACCGCTGCTCTGGGACAGAATCACAGAATAATTAAGGCTGGAAACCCCCTCTAAGATCAAGTCCAATCAACACCACCTCCCCCCCCACCCCTGATGTCTGCTAAACTGGGCCAGATTTACATGGGTTTTGAACCCCTCCAGGGATGGGGACTCCACCACTGCCCTGGGCAGTCTCTACCAGGGCTTCACCACTCTTTTGGCTAAGCAATGTGTCCCAATATCCAATCTGAACCTCCCCTGTTGGATCTTGAGGCCATTCCCTCTTGTCTTATTAATTGTTCCTTGATGGAACACTCGGAGTTTTAAACACCTCTGTGCTGTTCATACTCTTGCTTCACCAGAACAACGTCCACAGGAAACACCAAGGAGAAAACGAAACCCACTATAAAAGCCGAGTGCAAATGAGTAATGAGGAAGAAATCAAGAAGGAAGGAAACGCTTAAGCGAACGTCCCTCCTCCTCAATTTGTTTTTGCTGCCCGATGTTTACCGGGTCCCCAAGAAAGCTTTGAGGTTTGCGCGATGTCCACACATCCATAACGGTCATTAGCTGCCTGCTGGCACGCTTCGGCAATGCCACTGTGTCCTCCGGTGTCATTCCCGGACGATGTCTCCTCACACTCCATCGCGCTGCTGCTTTATATTAATGAACTGTCACGGTTGGCTTTGTTTTCCGGGGCCCTCGCAGCTGCAGTCGCTTGCAGGTGCGCAGCGAGTGAAAACGAGGCGGCTTTGGGCTTGGAGGCTGCAAGAAAGCACTTTCTTCAGCTCACTGGGAGGGATTATTCATGCAGGCGACACACTTACCGTCTTTTCTCCTCATCCTCCTCTTCCTTCGTTGACCCTTTGTGTTTATGATGCTTCCTGGTGATGAAAGAGAATCAGAGAATCATGGAATGGGTTGGGGTAGAAGGGACCTCAAAGCCCATCCAGTTCCACCCCCGGCCACGGGCAGGGACCCCTCCGACTGGATCGGGGGCTCCAAGCCCCATCCAGCCTGGCCTTGAACCCCTCCAGGGATGGGGCAGCCACCACTGCTCTGAGCAACCTGTTTTGTCCTCTGCTCAGTAAGAGCCAGTCTTGGAGTTCTGTGTCCTGCCTCTTTTGTCTTTTTTGTCCAGAAGAGCTATTTTTAAGACATGTTTCTGTCTGAGCTTCTAATCCTTCAAAGAGTCAGAGAAAGAAGAGATTTCATCCCACACCATGGATTACCCGAAAGAAAAGGAAACGTTGGCATGAACTCCTCTCTGGCTGGGGTTTGTTCTACAGTGAAGTGAGTAATCTGAAGAAACAGAAGAAGTCTGGTGGCCTTACTCCCACGTGAAGGTAGCGTTGCTCAGTAACTTCAAATTTCTATCTTAGCTGGAACTTCACGAGTCATCTCATACCTTAAATAGACTACAAAGATTCATTGCTACAGCATTAAGAAGCCAAAGTTTTCCCATCAAGCATAGATTCTCAGGTTTCTCATGCTCCAATATCACTCCTTGTGCTCACAGACATGGACTCGGGCACCCAAGGTCCCTCCAGACCTGGATGCCTGATTGCTACCAGCTCTACCATGATGCAACACTCCAGCCTTGAGGGAGCCCCCTCTCTGGAGGTGTTCAACACCAGGTTGCATGGGGTCTTGAGCTGCTTGGTCTGGTGGGAAGTGTCCCTGCCCATGGTAGGGGGTGGAACTGGATGGACTTTGATGTCCCTTCCAACCCAACACATTCCATGATTCGGTGGTCTCCAGAGGTGTTCAAGGCCATGTTGGATGGGGCTTGGACCACCCTGATCTAGGGGGAGCTGTCCCTGGCCAGGGGACTGGATGGGCTTTGAGGTCCCTTCCAACCCAAGTTGTTCCATGATTCTATGATTCTAAGCCCATGGTAGAGGGGGTGGAAGTGGATGGGCTTTGAGGCTCCTTCAAACACAAACCATTCCATGATTCTATGAAATATTAAAATCCATAGCATCACAGAATCAGAGAATCATGAATGGTTTTGGTTGGAAGGAACCTTAAAGATCGCAGTATCATGGAAAGGTTTGGGTTAGAAGGGACCTCAAAGCCCATCCTGTCCCATGCGCAGGGACACCTCCCACTGGATCAGGTTGCTCCAAGCCCCATCCAACCTAGCCTTGAAGACCTTTAGCGATGGGGCATCAAGGCCATCTCTTCTTCAGGCTGAATAAGCCCAGCTCTCCCAGCCTGTCCTCGTAATGTACCTGTGTCTCCAGCCCCGACAAGTCACATAGGATTTGATGATCCATCTTTTTTTGAAGCACAAATACAGATTTCCTTACTGGATTAAGGCCAAGATTTCTTCAAGCTGGATGAGGTCCCACAAAACTCTTGAAAGAAAGGTTGGGATTTCTATCTTTAATAAAAAAAGGGGCTTAATATGGAAATGAAACCAATCCAGCATTGGAAAAAGAAGGGGAATCCAAATCCCTTTAACTGAAACATGGAGCTCTTTATATTTCAATCAGAAGAGTGGCTTCACTAAGAACCGCCTTTGTCAGCGATAGTCCTTTCTTCTTTCTTCTCTGGTGCTCATCAAGGAGTTAATTGAAGGAGCTAATTGTGCAAATAACTAATCCAAGCACCACACATTCTGTCAATTATTTGCTTTTTCATCCCCTTTTCTTATTCCCATGGATTTTTTCACATTGTCTATTAATTTGATTGAAACGGCAAATGATTTACGGCAGTGTGAGTCACCCAGACTGGAAGATCTCTGGTGATCTTCTACCCATCTGGGCTCAGAAATAACAGTGATGTCAGCAATATCTTCTTAATGTAGCAAATCCTAGAATTATGGAATTGTTTGGGGTGGAAGGGATCTTAAAGATCAAAGATCATGGAATGAGTTGAATTGGAAGGAACCTGAAAGCCCATCCAGTTCCACGGTCAGGGATACCTCCCATTGGATCAGGGTGCTCCAAGCCACATCCAGCCTGGTTTTCAACACCTCCAAGGATCGCAGAATCATGGAATTGTCTGGATTGGAAGGCACCCTAAAGTCCATTCAGTTCCAATGCCTGACCATGAGCCTTCTCTTCTCCAGGCTGAACAACCCCAACTCTCTTATTCTGTCTTCATATGGGAGGTTCTCCAGCCCTCAGACAACACTGGAAGCTGCTCTAAGGTCTCCCAAACAACTCTGCCTCTGTCTTCCAAACCTTTTCAATTCAGAAATAATGGTCTAAAGCCACACTGGAGAAAGAGTCCATGTGTGGAGCCTGTGCTTTGCTACCAGCAGCTCTAAACCCGTGGATGGTGTCGATGTGGTGCTCTTGCCTTCAGAGAGATGGACCAAGCATCCCAATTCACTTGGGAGCGAATGTACTGACTCAGTAATTGCAGAAATGAAATGTATCCACTTGGAGATGTGATTGTCCTTCTTCTCAAGATTGGCTGAATGACAACAACTTAGCGACTTGTTGTCATTGAAATCAGACGCGCTTGTGCCTCGCTTGCAAAAATAGGAGACTTCTTTCACAGTGATGCTCTTCAAGCAAGGACACCAGCATGCAGCTGCTGTGTGAGTGGTTCCAAACCTTTGTGATGGCTAAAGTCATTGGAAGTGATGGGTTTGGGGTGGTGGGACCATGGCCCATCATCTGCTTTGGGGCTGGGGGGATGTGTCCATCATCTACAAGTTATACTGGGTGTCCGTTACACCTTAGGGCTTGACTTGCTGGAAAGCAGCTCTGCGGAGAAGGACCTGGTGGACACTAAGCTGACCAGGAGCCAGCAATGTGTCCTGGATGCCAAGGGAATCCTGGGAGAAGAGTGTGGCCAGCAGGGCAAGGGAAGTTCTCCTCCCTCTCTGCTCTGCCCCGGGAAGGCCCCAGCTGGAGTCCTGTGTCCAGTTCTGGGCTTTCCAGCTCCAGAAAGATAAGGAACAACTGGAGAGAGGCCAGCAGAGGCCACAGAGATGATGAAGAGAGGGAGCATCTGGCTTAGGAGGAGACTAAACCATGTCCCCAGTTGCCACATCTTTTGAAGCCCTCCAGGGACTGAGGCTCCACCACTGCTCTGGGACAGAATCATGGAATTGTTACGGTTGGAGAAGACCTGTCAGCTCATCCAGGTCAACCATAAGCCCAGCCCCACTGTGCCCCAGTGCCACAAAGACATGCATTTTTCCACTCCCACCCCACATTCCCACCTCAGGTGATGCCAACAGGATTTGGCTGAGAAGATAAACTTGGTCCTCCACTCTGCTCCATCAACATAGTCTCCAAGCTGAGGCTCTGAGGACAGCATAGGAATATTTTGGTGGATTTAAATAACCATCTTATCAGTTTAGACTTCACCCAACCTGGCTCCTGACACATCTGAAACACTGAAGGTGTGAGACTTCCTCCTCAAATGAAGACCAGCAGTAGCTTTTTTCCCAGGCATGTGTGAGATGGTTCAAAAATAGACACCACTACATCTCCATCTGGAGGAAACGCTTGTATGGTTCCTTCTTAGAACACCTCTGTGGTACCTGGACTTCATTTTAGTGTTGGCTCCTTAAATCTACTCCTGGTGGCTCCTCCATGGAGTACTGGCGCCCAAGTTGTGACGTCATGTGCGGGGCAGCTTCATATATGAGCTGGATCCATGGGCTGGAGGGCAGGAAGCGTCTGCAGAGGGACCTGGCCAGGCTGGATCCATGGGCCAAGGTCAGTGGGATGAGGCTGAACAAGGCTGAGTGTTGGGTCCTGCACTCGGGTCACACCAACCCCTGGCAGCTCCAGGCTTGGGTAAGGAGCCTTGTGGAGAAGGACCTGGAGGTGCTGGTTGACAACAGCTGAACGTGAGCCAGAAGTGGCCCAGGTGGCCAAGAAGGCTACCAGTATCCTGGCTTGGATCAGCATGGGGTGGCAGCAGGAGCAGGGAAGGGATCGTCCCCCTGGACTCACCTGAAATTCTTGGTTCAGTTTTTGTCCCCTCACTCCAAGAAGAACCTCGAGGGGCTGGAGCGTGTCCAGAGAAGGGAGGGGAGCTGGGGAAGGGGCTGCAGAAGAAGGGTTATGAAGGACCTGGGGCTGTTTAACCTGGAGAAGAGGAGGCTGAGGGGAGACCTCATTGGTCTCTGCAGCTCCTGGAAAGGAGGTTGTGGTGAGGTGAGTGCTGGTCTCTTCTCCCAAGCAACAAGGGATGGGGCAAGAGGAAGTGGCCTCAAGTCACACCAGGGCAGTTTCAGACTGGACATCAGGAACAATTCCTTCATGGAAAGGGTTCTCAAGCTCTGGCAGAGTCTTCTCAGCAAGGTGGTGAAGTCTCCATCCCTGGAGGGGTTCAAAAAGCTGTAGAGATGTGGCACTTGGGGACGTGGTTTAGCAGCTGCAGTGGAGTTGGGTTGATGGTTGGACTGGATGAGCTTAGAGGTCTTCTCCAATCTCCACGATTCCATGATTCTTTACAGTTGACAGACACATCCATGGACCTCAAGATGTTAACTTCACACCATTTGCCTCATTAGCAGAGCACTTCAGTGAACACCACGTGGCTCCAAAACACTCCTTGTATCTTCAAGGTAGTGAAACACCCAACTTCCAGCAGCTCTTCTTGGTCAGCAGTGACGAATTGTTGCTGAAAATTGTAAATTCAGGGCTGGTATAAAATCAATCTTCAGTTATTGCTAATATTAAAAAAATGGATTTAATTAGGACTTGATTAATCCCAAATGAAGCCAGGGTTGATATCTGAGCAAGCCAGGGGTGATTTCCATCCCTAATGAGGACATTATTGATTTCTTTCTTCTGTAATGTTGTAATGGCAATGCTGGGATGGTCACGATGAAGAGCGGCAGCAGGGCAGGAAACACCTTGAGCTTAAAAATTGTCCCTCACAACATCCTTTGAGATGGAGAGAGATGGATTTGATGGGTGGATGGGCGATGGACATTCAATCCAGGCTGGGTGGGAGCAGCCCTGAGGAAAACGACTTGGGATGCTGGAGGGTGAGAAGCGCAGGGTGAGAAGCTCAGCGTGAGCAGGCAACGTGCATCAAGGGGCTAGGTGACTTGATCTGGAACAACATTTACCCATGGGACAACTGTCCTCCGGACGGATGAAGGGAAAAGATGGGATAGAGTGATGGAGCTGTCATCCAGAGGGACCTGGACAGGCTGGAGAGGTGGGGCTGGGAGAACCTCATGTGGATCAACAAGGCCAAGGTCTTGCATCCAAGCACAAATCCAGGCTGGGTGTAGAATGGGTTGGGAGCAGCCCTCGGGAGAAGGACTTGGGGTGTTGGTGGGTAAGAAGGTCAACGTGAGCTGGGAACGTGCACTTAGAAGCCCAGAACCCCCCCGTGTCCTGGGCTGTACCCAGAGCAATGGGAGCAGCAGGGAGGGAAGGGATTCTGCCCCTCTGCTCCGCTCTGGGGAGACCCCACCTGGAGCCCTGGGTCCGGGTCTGGAGTCCCCAGCACAGGAAGGACCTGGGAGGTGGTGGAGTTGCCATCACTGGAGGTGTTTGAAAAATGGGTAGATGAGTTTCTTAGGGACAGGGTTTAGTAGGGAGACAGGCACGGTTGGACTTGGTGATCTCAGAGGTCTCTTCCAACCTTAGGATTCTATGATTCTATGAGAAATGTTTTGCTGTGAGGGTGGGGAGGCCCTGGCCCAGGTTGCCCAGAGCAGTGGTGGCTGCCCCATCCCTGGAGGTGTTCCAGGCCAGGTTGGATGGGGCTTGGAGCCCCCTGATCCAGTGGGAGGTGTCCCTGCCCATGGCAGGGGGTGGGACTGGATGGACTTTGAGGTCCCTTCTAACCCAAACCATTCCACAGTTCTATGATTTGAAAGAAGGGTGGTGCAGCCCTGTTCTATTCAAGGACAACAGAGAGAAAGCAAGCATTTAGACATTCAGGAACGGTGCTGGGACAGCCCATCATCTCCTCTGGGGTGGTGGGACCATGCCCACCATCTGCCCTGAGACTGTGAGAATGTGTCCATCATCTACAAGTTATACTGGGTGTCTGTTACACCTTAGGGTTTTACCTGCTGGAAGGCAGCTCTGCAGAGAAGGACTGGTGGACACCAAGCTGACCAGGAGCCAGCAATGTGTCCTGGACGCCAAGGGAATCCTGGGAGAAGAGTGTGGCCAGCAGGGCACACTCCTCCCTCTCTGCTCTGCCCTAGGAAGGCCCCAGCTGGAGTCCTGTGTCCAGTTCTGGGCTCTCCAGCTGCAGAAAGATGAGGAACAACTGGAGAGAGGCCACTCTCTGGAGAGAGGTGGACACGGAGATGATGAAGGGCTGGAGCATCTCTTGTAGGAGGAGAGGCTGAGGGACCTGGATCTGTCTGACCTGGTGAGGAGAAGGCTGAGAGGGGATCCCACCAATGCCAATCCATATCTGATGGGTGGTGGGACAGAGGAGGGGGTTGGACTCTGCCCAGGGGACCCAGTGACAGGACAAGGGGCACAAAATGGAGCTTGGGAAGTTCCGCCTGAACATGAGGAGAAACTTCTTCCCTCTGTGGATGATGGAGCCCTGGGCCAGGCTGTCCAGGGAGGCCGTGGAGTCTCCTTCTCTGGAGACATCCAGAACCACTTGTATGCGTTCCCATGCCACTGCTGGGGGTGACCCTGCTTTAGCAGGGGGTGACACTGGATGATCTCCAGGGGGCACTTCCAAGCCCACCATACCTTGGTTCTGGTGGTGGGTGCCCCCGCCCAGGCCCCAGCAGCCTTTGACGCTCGGGTGCAGGACCCTTCCCACAGAACCCTTCAGGTGGGAAAAGCCCTTTGGGGTCATGGAGTCCGACTGTGGTGTTCCCCATGGCACCACTGCTGGTGGCCCAGCGCTGGGTCAGGACGTCCCCCTGGGCCGCACACCTGCTTTTCGGTGTCTGTCCCCCCACCCCGGCCACGATGCCCTCCGGGGTGTGGTGGCAGCCGGCATCCCCAGGCTCCTTATTGAGTCCCTCACCAACCTGAGGGGATGACTTGGGGTCCCACCAGGTCCCGTTTCTCCAGGTGTGGCCCAATGTGGCCTCTCCCTCACCTGCAGCCCCTACTTCCTCATCCCCCCCCCAGTTGTTCCCCTTTCCTCCTTCCCTCCTGAGGGGTTGAGGAACTGGACCCCCCTTCATTTTCCAACCATTCTGAGGTGGTGGAGATGTGGACATCCCTCCCCCAAATTCCACCCTACCCCCTTTCACTCCTGAGATCTTCAGCCCCCCCCCCCATTTTCCTGTCGTTCAGAGGTGAGTGGAGATGTGTTCCCCCCCATTTCCCTCCTTTTCCCCTTCACTCCTGACAATTTCAGGACCCCCCCATTTACCTGCCATGCTGAGGTGAGGGGAGAAGTGAATCCCTCCCCCCCCCCCCCGTCATTTCCCACCCTTCTCCCTTTCACTCCACAGAACTCTAGGACCCCCACGTCCCACCCCGCTCCATTATCCCGCCAATGGCTGGGGGGCGGGGGGGGGGCACCAGTAACCACCCCACCCCTCCCTCCCCCCTTCATCCTGTCCTGTGGCTGCAATGGGGGAGGCTCTGTGTGCATGGGGGGGCTCCGTGTGTACATGGGGGGCTCTGTGTGTACATGGGGGGGCTCCGCGTGTGCAGGGGGGGGCTCCGCGTGTGCAGGGGGGCTCTGTGTGCATGGGGGGGCTCTGTGTGTGTGCATGGGGGGCTCCGCGTGTGCAGGGGAGGCTCCGTGTGTGCAGGGGGGCTCTGTGTGTACATGGGGGGCTCTGTGTGTACATGGAACGGCTCTGTGTGCATGGGGGGGGCTCCGTCTGTACACCGGCGGGGGGGGGGCTCTGTGAGTGCACGAGGGGGTGGCGAGGCCCCGTCTCCCCTCCATCTTGTCCCTCCCCCTGCCGGTGGGGGGGCGGGGGGCGGCGCCCTTATAAGGCAGCGGGCAGTGCCCGGATGTGAGCGGCGGGCGATGCGGCTGCCGGGGCAGGAGGCTCCGCGCCCGGGCTGCGCGGGGGCGGCCGCGCTGCGCAGCGGGACCGGCGGCTCCGCCACCTCCGCGGCGCCCTGAGCTCGGACACAACTCCCGCGCGCGGGGGCTGCCAGCTGCCACCACCTCGCCGGGGGGGGGGCCGGGGCCTTTTCTAGGGGGTTTTTTGTCCTTTTTTTAATTTTTTCTTGTCCTTCGAAAAATTTTTTTTAGCCTTTTTTAGGGTTTTTTGGGCCCATTTTAGTTTGTCCGTTTTTATTTTTTGTCCTTTTTAAGTTTTTTAGCTTTTTTCAAGTTTTTTTCTTAAATTTTAAGGTGTTTCTTTTTTCCTTTTGTAAAGGTTTTTCCTTTTTTAAGTTTTTTTTCTTTTTTAAGGTTTTGCCCTTTTTTAAGTTTTGTTTTCCGTTTTTAAAGTTTCCACCCTTTTTTAGGTTTTCCCTTTTTAGGGTTTATTTTCCCTTTTTTAGGCCTTTTTTAGGGTTTAATTTCCTTTTTTTAGTGTTGACTTTCTTTTTTTAGGCTTTATTTTTTCCCTTTTTGGGGCTTGTTTTCCATTTTTTTAGTTTTGTTTTTCCTGTTTCAGGGTTTTCTCCCACCTCTTTTTAGTATTTTTCTTTGCTTTAGCTTTTTTGGTAAATTTTAAGGGTTTTTTTAGCCTTTTTTACTTTTTTGAGTTTATTTTTGGCCATTTTATTTTGTTTGTGCCTCTCTTTAGCTTTTTTGGCCCCTATTTTTTTTTTTTTTTTAGCCTCTCTGTAGTGTTTTTTAACCCTTTAGGGTTTTTTTTTTGCGCCTCTTAGTTTTTTAGCTACTTTTTTGACCCTCTGTTTTAGCCCCTTTTTAGTTTCTTGGACCCTTTTAGTTTTTTTAGGCCCCTCTTAGCTTTTTACTCCCTTTTTTGACCCCTTTTAGTTTTTTGCTACCCTTTTTTAATTTTTTTGGCCTTTTCAATTTTTTTTCTTTTTAAAGTTTTTGTGGCCTTTAGTAGGTTTTTGTGGGGTTTTAAAATTTTTTTTTGGCTTGTTTTTTAGGTTTTGTTTTATTTCAGTTTTTTTGCCCTTTATTTTAGGGTTCTTTTTGGCCTTTTTTAGGTTCTTGTTTAGGTTTTGGTTTTGTTTATATTTTTGTTTCTTTTTAGGGTTTTTTTTGGCCTTTCTGAGCATTTTTTGGCTGCTTCTTTCTTCTTTGGGATTGTGTTTCTTTTAAGGAAGGACAAACACCCCCCTCCCCCCCCGCCCCCAAGCTCGCACTTCGTCACCATGTCACAACAATAGTGCGAAAAGTTGTCGGACTTGTATTTTTTGGCTTCTTTTTTTTCCCCCATTTTTTGGTGGTGGTGGCAGTGCATTTCGTGGGCCAGACCCCCCCAAAATTTCCCAGCCAAGCCAAATTCCTGGTGGAATTCCCCCTCCCCTGGAGCAGGACTGACACTCCCAACACTTCATCCCACACGTGGGGAGCCCTAATAAAGCACTTTGGGCAAGAAGATTGCTTTTTCTTTTTTTACCCCCCCTTTGGAATATTGTGACCATATTTGGCCATTTAAGGTAAAGTTCCAATTTGCTGTTGGAGTAACTTGTCTGTGTTTTGCTTTTTAAACCTAAATTCCTGATCCCGAGGTGTTTTAATTTCAGTGCAAAATCCAATTTATCAGTAACCCCCAGCGTAAAATTCCACCAAGGTGCAAATTCATGGGAAGTGGGATGAGAACTCCAGGCTTGATTTCCTGTAGGGAAAAATATTAATTTTATCTGTTTCTTTGCAGATAAAATGGAAAATAAAACAAATCTAATGCGGGGGGCGGGGGTTGGGGTGTGTTCTGGCATTGCCCTCAGAACTTGGGAATCAGAGGGTTGGTTTGGCTAACTTTGCAGCAAGGGGGGAGGCGGGGGGGGGAGGGAAAAGCTTGGGCTGGGAATTTAGGGGAAAAAGGGCACGAATAAAGCGAAATAAAGCAGAATTATGTGAAAAAAAAATGGACTGGGTAGGAAAAAGGAGGGGAGAGAAAAATATTGTTCCTGTTGGCAAAGTGGCCGCATCACGTGTATTCGCAGCCTCCGTATAAACTCGCTTTGCCATGTGGATGTGCGCGATTTAAAGTCGAATTCCCTGCAAAAAGTGCGGCGCGGGCGGCTCCGCCGGCTCGGTGGCTCCATGCGCGGCGGGGACGGAGGTGGCGCGGCTCCACGCGGCTCCGCTCGGATCCCTTCGGCTCCGTTCGGGTCAGTTCGGCTCCCGCTTGGATCGCTTTGGCTCCACTCGGCTGGGTTCGGTTCCCCTTTGATTCGGTTCCGGTCGCTTTGGCTCCCCCTCAGCTGGGTTTGGCCCCCGCTCGACTCCCCTTCGGTTCGGCTCCGCTCGGTTTGGCTCCCCTTCGGCTGCGTTCGGCTTTGCTCGGCTCCCCCTTGGGTGGGTTTGGCTGGGTTTGGTTCACTTCAGCTCCACTCGGGTCGGTTCGGCTTCACTTGGGTCGGTTCAGCTGCGCTTGCCTCCGCTTTGGCTCCACTCAGGTCGGTTCGGTTGGGTTTGGCTCCGCTCAGTTCGGTTCGGCCGGTTTTGGCTCCCTTCAGCTGGGTTTGGCTCCCCTTGGCTTGGGTTCAGCCGGGTTCGGCTCCACTCGGGTCAGTACGGCTGGGTTTGGCTCCCCTTTGGCTCCACTCGGGTCATTTTGGCTCCCTTTGGCTCCACTGGGGTTGGTTCAGCCCCACTGCGGTCCCCTGGGCTCAGTTGTGCTCCCCTTGGTCCAGCGCGGCAAGCGGGTGGGTGGGTGGCAGCGCGGGGCTCCTCTCCCCACTCCCTTTTCCCATCCCCCCCGCCCCCCTGGAGCCTCCGCACGGGCCTTGTTGTTATTGACCCCCCCCTCCTCTCCGCAAATTAGAAATTGGGGCTGTCAGAGGCCGCTCCCTGCCCCCCCCACCCTGCGCCTCGGCATCTCCTTTTTCATCCCTATCCTGGTTATCCCGCTGTTCCTGCCTCCTTCACGGGGAAGAAAGAGAAGGAGGATAAAAAGTTGGGAAGCTGCTGCCTGGAGTTTCTTCGCTTGGGCTCATTCATCGCTCGCTGAACCTCCTGTTGCATTAAAACCGCGCTGGGCGAGCCAGGCTTTTCCTTCTTTACCCTCCTCTGGATTTGCCTTTAAGAGTGGATCTTCCCGCGTTTCTCTTTGGAAATACATCAATTTTATTTTTTGTTCTTTTTTTTTTTTACCTCTCCGTCTTTTTTGTTGTTGTTGTTATTCCCCTCCCCCCTCTTTTTTTTTTCCTTTTCCTGGAATTTTTTCCACACCCCCCTCCCCCCCCCCCCCCCCCCCCCGCAAGGCTCTGGGTTTCTGATTGCGGTTATTTCCATGTTTCTAGGTTTGTGTGCTTTTGCTAAAATGCATCACCAACAGCGAATGGCTGCCTTAGGGACGGACAAAGAACTCAGTGATTTACTGGATTTCAGCGCGGTAAGAGAAACAACGGTGGAAATCACCAACAGCTGTAAAAAAAAGCCAACCCCAACCCCCATTTTCAAGCTGCTCTGTTTAAAAAAAACAACCCAAACCCCCATTTTCGAGCTGCTCTGTTTAAAAAAACCAACCCAAATCCCTATTTCCAAGCTGCTCTGTTAAAAAAAAAACAACCCCAAACCCCATTTTTGAGTGTTTAAAAAAACCAAACCCAACCCAAAAGCCAAAGCGACCCCAAACCCCAACTCTGCGATCTAAGTGTTGTTGGGTGATTTTTAAGCGAGCAGCTAGAACCATGGTAAATAGCTTTTTTTGTTTTTGTTGTTGGCTTGAACCCAAAAATTAGAGGCTTTTGCCGTGGTTTTGTTTTTTAACGGGAGATGCGATCATGTTCCTGGCTTGGTCAGATGTCTGAAACGATCTGGAATGAATGGGACACCCTGAAAGTGATCATTTCGCTAATATCACTCCCCAAAAGGCGATCGTTTCTCAAATATCACGCCCCTAAAAGCAGAGATGTCTCTGATGTTGAGCATGAGATGCCCCAAAAAGCGAAAGTTCCTCTAATATTGAGCATGAGATGCCCTGAAAAGCAAACATTTTTCTAATACTGGACATGAGATGCCCCCAAAAGCGAAAATTCCTCTAACGTAGAGCATGAGATGCCCCAAAAAGCAAAAATTTCTCTAATATTGAGCACGAGACACCCTGAAAAGTGAAAATTCCTCTAATATTGGGCATGAGATGCCCTGAAAAGGAAATAGTTTTCTAATACCGGGCATAAGATACCCTGAAAAGCAGAAATTTCTCTAATATTGAGCACAAGATGCCCTGAAAAGAGAAAATTTCTTCATATTGAGCACAAGACACCCCAAAAAGTGAATTTTTTTTAATGTTGGGCACGAGATGTCCCCAGAAGTGAAAATTTCTGTAATATCGAGCACTTTTTTTTGTGCTTTATGCTTTCCAGAGTGTGAACTAATTCATCGCTAACGACTCCCTTCTCTTTTCCCTTTTTCTTTTATTTTGGGGTCCTTTGGGCATGTGGAAAGTGCGAAGAAACCCAGTTTCAAGTTTTTTGCTGTCGGGAAAACTGCTCCGATCTTTTTTTATTCCCACCTAGATGGTGCTTTTTATCCCTAAAAATATTGGATTTTTCATTATCCCACCTAGATGGTGCCTTTTTTTACCCCCTAAAACCAGGACGTTTTTGGTCTCTTTGGGCTGATTTAGAGGCCAAACGTTATTCCGGACGTGTGCACTTGTCTACTTTTGCCTCCCTCCCCTTCCTTCCTCTCCCCATCCCCCTCAATATATCAGGAATACCACGCTGTCCTTTCATTATTCCAAGACCTAGGGGATGTTCCCAACCCAACCACCCTCCTCTCCAAACTCTTCCTCCCTCCCTCCTTCTCCTTTCTCCCTGTGCAAAATGAAGCTGCTCCCGCCTTGGCTGTAAGGAATGGCTTGGGGAAGTTTGGCCAGGAAGCGGAGCCTTGAGGCAGCTTTGCAACCTCCTCCTCCCTCTTCTTCTTCTCTTCGTTTTTTCGCTTGTTCTACTCTTTTTTTTTTTGGTTCCCCATTTGTTCCTTCGCTTTTTTTTTCGCAGGCTCTGACTCAGGGAAGGTGCGTATTATCCGCTAGACACGTCGGAGAGGAGAGAAACCAATTAGGGTCGAAATAAATGCTAGGGAGAGAGAGAGAGGAGGGGGGGGAGGAAGGGGGAGAGCTTGGCTTCCAATTGCTCTGTGGTAGAGGCGAAATGAGAATTTAGGGCAGGTGGCACTTTGCATTCTTATTCTTTGGGTTCCCCCATATGCCAGGCAAATCCGAAAAGTGGGATGGAAATGGACATTGCGACGTTTATGGCCAAGGTTTCCAGCAATGAGCAAACTTTTATTTTTTGGGGTCTTTGTTTTTTTTTTTTCATATTTGCTTAAAAAAAAAAAAAGGGGGTAAGGGGGATGAGGAGGGGATCAAATACTCGAATAATTCCATGGGGAGCCCTAATAAAAATGGGATGGGGGTGGTGGTGGGAAATAACACCTGGTTTTCCAGGCTGGTGGAGATGCTCCATGGCTGGGAAACTGTTAACCCAATCAACATGGAAGGAACTTTTTTTGCCGGAATGTCTTCCACTAAATAATGCTTTGTTTTGTTTTTGTTTTTTTTTTTTTTTTTGTTTTCCTGCTTTAGATGTTTTCACCTCCTGTGAGCAGCGGGAAAAACGGACCAACTTCTTTGGCGAGCGGACATTTCACCGGCTCAAGTAGGTAACGGGTTTTGGTTTCCTCTGTGGTTTAAATTGTTGTCGGTGATTTCTCCGTAGGCGTTACCTTTGTTGTGGTTGCAGTTGCCTCTTCATTCAGATTTGAGCATAATTATTCCTAAACAGTGGATTTTATTATTGTTATTAATTATTATTATTATTCCCGTGTTTTCACAATATTTCCATACAATTATTATTCCCCCCGCCCCCCCAAACTTCTCCCCTGTTGAGTTGAGCTCGTTTAAATCTTCTTTTCAATCAGCATTGGAGATATTTATTTATTTGATTTTATTGTACATCCAAAAGGCTGGATTTTGGGGAACATACAACAGAAAAGCTGCTTCAATTAATTACATAAATAAACAAAGCAGCCGTGGAGGAACACCAACCCCTTCCGGGATAGGAACTCTTTTTGGATTTGAGCTTACTGGAATATTTTGCAGGGTACTTTGGTTTCCTGCTGACTATTTTGCTTCCGATGGCTTTGCTTGGAGTTTAGAGTTGGAGGGTTTCTTTGGCTGTTGGTTGATTTGGAGTTGTGGTTGGTGACAAAAGAATTATCCGAGCTCTTTGCAGTAGAATATTTACAGATATTTGTCCGGTGGGCAAAGTTTTCTACGGAGGCTTTTTTACCTCTGATAAGAAGGAGCATTTGGGATTTTCCTTTCCCTGAAGTTCCTCGCAGGGTTTTTTTTTTTCCCTTATGGAATTTTGGGGTTCGCTTGCTTCTCCTGCTCAAAACTGGGCAGAAGCGCGGCGTTCTGGAGAGTTTTGCGCCCGGTCTTTGCTGTTGTGACTCAATTAAATGAACCTTGCTGGTTTTCCTTAAATTCCTTGGCTTCCCTCGGTCTCTTCGGCAGGACTTCCTCATGTGAAGGCACTTTGTGATGTGGATTTGGAATCCACAGATGCTCCCCATGACTATCTAGCACAATTTGGGGGGATTTTTGGCCATTCAGGCTTTGAAAACACCCTCCCAGGTTTGGCTTTACCTTCCCAAATTTGATTGAATTTCGACTATAACGACTCCAAGAATTTTTCCTCTTGGGTTTGGGTAACTTTGCTTCACAAACGAACAGATTTTAATCCTCTTTTTTTAATCATTTCCTGAAATGACATCATTTTAAGAATGGATTAAACCCGCTACGTAATATTCCCTCTATTTGTTTTCACCGGAGAGAAGCGCCGAGCGTTTGTGCCAGACAAATCAATTTGTCATGCTTCTCTACCAGGCGGTGCTGGGCGCTCGCCTCGAGAGTCGTGTTTAATAAATGCGTCGTCAACCTCATTTATGAAGTCGTTTTTGGTCTGAAAGAATAGGAAATAGAGAGTTCTCTTGCTTTTTATCCTCTCTGTGTCCGAAAGTAACTTTGAGGCATCGTTTTAAGCACACGAATAAATTAATGAGCCGTAGGGACTTGGGAATATTAGATTTAGACAGGTTTAAAATAGCACCCAAGCCCTCCCACACTGGAAATTCCGAATATCCTGGTCTCTGGTGGTGGAGGACACAGTGGATATCAAGCCCTGCTTGATAAACCAATGGATTCTGGCAAGTGGTGGGGTTTTTGCAGCGCAGAGAGAGTTATTCCTAGAAAAACCAGCCTGAATTCCCTTTATCCATGTCCATAATTTGTGTGTGAAACGAGGAATTTTGGAGCGAGTGAGGATTTTGAAAGAGTTGGGGGCCTCCAGGTGGGGGTGGAGGTGCCTCTTGAGGATGCAGAAGTGTGGCCGATATTTGTCTTATTCTGGAATCTTGTGTCTTCAGTGTGCGGAGAAATCCAGGTTGGATGCAGGGAACTGCTTTGAGAGAGGTGAAATTAATTAATACCATCTGAACGCAGCTGATTATTCTAATTATAAGGTGGAATTTTAATGATCGGAATGCAACCCATGCTTCCTTCTGGATGGGTTCCCTGCAGGAGTTGGGAGCTCCTCTTCCTCTTTGAAAAATCAGTTTATTGAAATGGGGAAAACACTGATTCATCAGCACAAAACTTCTTTTATAAAGAGGGAGGAAAATAATTCCCAAAGAAAAACAGTCCCAAAGGGAAGCAACCCCGAGGGGTGAAGCAAAACCAACTCTACTTTCGGAAAGCCGGGAAGATTTTCTGCTTAAAATCATCTCGCTCGCCCGTGATTTGTAACGTGTGAAGGAAAAAGAAAAGCGAAGCTGCGTTTCCTTTTCGCAGCTGGAATTGCGGGAGGGGGCTGGAAAAGGGAGAAAGGAATGTAACCCGAGCCCCCCAAGTGGGAGCATTTTTCACATGAAAGCCTTTTTGTCAAGCCAGGAGAGGACCAGGAGGTTGGGTTTGATGTTTGCAGGTGTGCGCTCAAAACAATCCCCAACTCCAAAAATTGGGAATCAGATTGGAGAAAACACCCCTGGAGTCACCCTCGATTTAGAAAGGGATTCAATATCTGTTAGTTCAGTTGAACAACTCCCAGCAGGAATTTGCTTATTTCTGTATTTTTTCCTCCTTTCATTTGACACCTGCTCTAAAAAAAAATCAAAATTTTCCCAGCTATTCCCAAATTTTCTGAATTATTTCCCTTAATTCCCACACCGGAAGCACTTGTCGCAAGCGTTTGGAGAAGGTGCTGATTGCCGGTGCTCGACTTTGAGGATCTTAGCGGTCTTTTCCAACCTTAATGATTCTCTAATTCATGATCCTGGGAATTTTGGGAATGGATTTTGGGGCAATTCCCCCAACATTCCAATGCTAAGGAATTTAATTTTCTTTAAATCTCACACAAAAATAATTTGTTGTAAGCACTGGGGAAGATGCTGTTCACTCGTGCTCGGTTTTGATGATCTTAGAGGCCTTTTCCAACCATAATGATTCTCTGATTCACGATTCTAGGAATTTTGGGAATGGATCTTGAGGCCATTTCCCCAAAATTCTGATGCTAAGGAATTTAATTCACCTTAAGGCTCACACCAAAATCATTTGTCATAACTGTAAATTAAAGTGCTTTTCGCTGGATCTTGGTTTTGATGATCTTAGAGGTTGTTTCCAACGGTAATAATTCTGTAATTCATAATTCTAAGAATTTTGGGAATAGATTTTGGGGCAATTTCCCCAAAATTCCAGTGCTAAGGAATCCAATTTACTTTAAATCTCACACAAAAATAATTTGTCATAAGCACTGGGGAAGGTGCTGTTCGCTGGTGCTTGGTTTTGGTGATCTTAGAGGCCTTTTCCAACCTTAATGATTCTTTAGTTCATGATTCCAGGAATTTTGGAAATGGATTTTGAGGCCGTTTCCCAAAATTGTGGTGCTAAGAATTTAATTCACCTGAGCTCCCGCACGAAAACATTTCTCGTGAGCACTGGGGAAGGTGCTGGTCGCTGGTGCTCGATTTTGATGATCTTTGAGGCCTTGTCCAGCCTTAATGATTCTGTAATTCATCATTCTGGGATTTTTGGGGATGGATTTTGATGCAATTTCCCATAATTCCAGTGCTCAGGAATTTAATTTACCTTAGATCTCGCACCCAAAGCATTCATCGTAATTGTAAAAGAAGATGCTGATCACTGATGCTTGACTTTGAGGATCTTAGGGGTCTTTTCCAACCTGAGTGATTCTCTGATTCATAATTTTAGGAATTTTGGGAATGGATTTTGGGGCAATTTCCCCATAATTCCAATGCTAAGAATTTAATTTACCTTAAATCTCACACAGAAATCATTTGTCATAAGCACTGGGGAAGGTGCTGTTCGCTGGTGCTCAGTTTTGGTGATTTTAGAGGCCTTTTCCAACCTTAATGATTCTCTAATTCATGATTGTAGGAATTTTGGGAGTGGATTTTGAGGCAATTTCCCCGAAATTTTGGTGATAAGGAATTTAATTCACCTGAACTCCTGCACTGAAATGATTTGTCATATCTGTAAAATAAGATACTGTTCACGGGATCTTGGTTTTGGTGATCTTAGGGGTCTTTTCCAACCTTAATGATTCTCTAATTCATGATTCTAGGAGTTTTGGGAATGGATTTTGAGGGGATTTCCCACAGTCGCCGTGGAAAGGACTTTCCTAGCGCTGCCACTTTGGGAATATTTCACTTTTTTTTGCCTGTTAAAGCCCAATTTTCATTCTATTCCTGCTTTTTCTACCTTAGCATTTAATTTTACCGAATTTTTCCATCATCTGGAACATCGTGGGAATGTGAAGAGCAGGAGAAACATGGAAGTCTTATCCTTGACCATTCCTAAATGGAACACCATTGCTTGCAGAGCCGTCCCTGTGCAGAGTTGAAAGGATTTAAAGGCTCGTTTTTCATTTTGCCATGAGTTTGATTGGGGCTTGGCTCATGTTAGCGATTACAAATTAATCCCTTTAACGAGGGAATCGCAAATCCAGGTTGGATTTTCAGTTTGTTTTTTTCCATTTTGGGAGAAAATTCGAACCAAATAAGAGTTCGGCTTGGAGCTGTGGCCTTCTGGAAAGGTGGAGCATTTTGGTTGAGAGCTGAACAATGGAATTCAATCCGATTTTTAGCTTGAAAATATTTTAGGAGCCGCTCAGGTGGGGACGCGCATTGGGATGCGATAGGAATCGTGTGTAAAAAGGGAAGAATATACCCTTTGACAGGGTGGATTTTGGGGATTTTTTTTATTTATTTTTGGAGTTTTAATGCAAAATTCCTATTAAAATGAAAAAAAAAAGAATAGATGAGGAATTCGAAGCCTATGGAAGTGGGAAGTGCTTTAATAACGCTCTCCTCATGTTTAGCCTGGTGCTTCACAAAAAGCAGCCCTGTTTTTCATCCCAAAGTGTTTCGTAATGATAATTAAGAGGACAAGGATCACGAGTTATCTCCCGTCCTTCCAGTTATGGAGAGGAGTTACATCTTCTTCCTCTCCCAGGAGGACACAGAACGCTGATGAGAGACCCATGCGGTGGGATTTGGGTTGGCTTGGGACACCAAGTCTTGTAGGCTTGGAGGGGCCAAGTGTTGAGTTGGGTTCATTCTGTGTTGGTGTCCTCCCGCAGGGCAGCAGGCACAACCCATCCCATGGATTTAAGCCTGGAAGCCGAGGTCCTTACAGCGAGGTTGCATTGGATCTTGTGGGGTTGTATCTAAACATTCTGGATGGATGGTGAGGTGTCTTTGGAAGCTGCTTGGTGTCACAATCCTTGCATGTCCACCTTGTCAGGGCTTCGGGAAGGTGTTCAGGAAATCAAACCCATCCACGTGGAGCGTTTGGGAATGCTTGGGGCTGGATCTGGGCACGTGGTACTTGGAGGAGACAGTGGTGGCTGGGGTTAGCGCTGATGGCAGTGATGGGTTGGGTTGGGAAAGGTATCCGTGAGCAAAGTGCAGTGGCGGAATCAGCGGGCTGGGGTCCGACTCGGAATTTGGTGGGAGTGCAAAAGCTTGTTTGAGGTGTTCAGTGAGGGAAAAAAATGGGGGAAGGGGAAAAATGAAAAATAAAGGAGGAAAAAAGGAAAATGAAGGGAGGAAAAAAGGAGCAAAGTGAAGGGGGGCGGAAGGAGGACATAATGGGGGAAATGGGGAAAATAAAGGGAGGAAATGGGGAAAATAAAGGGTGAAAGGGAGAAAAAAGGAAAAAGGAGAGCAAGGAGAGAAAAGAAAGGGTTTGGGAGCATGTGTGAAGTATAATTTGGCTCCTTCCTGTTGGATTTGTACTGGTGCCACTCCCAAATTCATCTTGATTTTTGCCATTGGCAAAGGCAGCTCACATTGACCAAATTCCCATGAAAGAGACACAAACCCTGTTTTTTGTCTCTAAACCCACAGTTTTGGGCTCTCAACCCACGTTTGGGGATCTCAGGAATGCTGAGGCTGAGCTACTTTTTGGACAGGAGCAGCAAATTTCTTTCCTGCCCTTTTTTAATGAGGAAATCAATTAAATAACACTTCAAGAACTTAATATCACTTAAATAACGCAGAGACATCAGTAATCGAATTCCGTAATGAAAGTTCACACCATTAATTGCTCGAATCTCTCTTATAACGAAGCCTGGAGCGCTAAAAGCCATCGGATAAAAGGTTTTGCTTTGAGTTTCAAATGCTTCCCTTCTTTTTTATTCCCAGCCTCCTCTGATAAACAAAGTCGTTTTGGAAGCTGTACAAGCTCAAACGTTTACTCCTAGTGATAAATTCTCTCTCGGAGCTGGAAATTTGTGGCTTTATAAAGTCCAAAACCTGACTTCGGCTCCTGTGGTTTGATATCTCTGATGGTTTTGATCCCATAATTGATTTCCAGTTGTTGAATAGGTAAGGATTTAACGAGCTTTTCTCAAGGATGAACGACACCAGGGTGGTGGACATCACGGACATCATCAAAATAGGACTAAAAAGCCTAGAAATCGGGTTTTACAACCCAAATCAGATGCAACCGGTTGTTGGGAAGCTTATGAAATGCAGCCTTAGGAGAATCAGGGCCCTCCATCTCCTTGGAGCTGGAAGAGGAGAGCTTGGCTGAGGTTTGGCCATCAGAAGGCTGGAGATGGATCCCTCCAGGCTGATGGCAGTGGCATCGCTCGTGTTTCTTGTTCGAGCAATCTCAGTGTGCAGCCATGGGAGCCAGCAGAGCTTGGGAACGTTTTCCATATCCTGCTGAAGATGTCGGTATGTCAGATTTATATCCGTTGCATTGTACTTGCTGTCTGCCGGGGTCCGTAGAGCTCCTCCTGCACCTTGGGAACCTGATGGGTTTCAAATGAGTTGGTCTGCACCAACAATGCAAAGCGACGGCATCTTCACATGAGATACTTGCTCTCAAAACCCACATAGACCCATTTTGAAGCCCACCAGGTTGGCTGAGATGCAGACCCCAATCCATTTTGAAACCCAGCAGGTGTCCAAAAATGGATAAAAAATTATCTCACTGACTTAATTATTTTGTAATCTCTAAGAAATCAGAGTTTTGGGTCATTTTCTTCCCTAGTATAGAAAAATGTGGTTGTTTTTCTTGTGGAAGACCTTTCGTGCCAGGTTGACGTGGCATGATGAGCTGTTTCTTCTGACTCCACCTTCAAATCCGATAACCCTGGTTGATAAATACCTGGTACCGAGGCTTTGTTGTGTTAAAACCCATCTAAGTACGACTCATGATGGAATATCTGGGCCATAATTGAATCTTAGGGCTTCTGGTGCTCTTCAGAAAGCTTGGGGAGATGTTTTGTGCTCCATGACGTCAACCAAAAGGTTGATTGAATTATGGGCTGGTGCTGTGGGAGCACCAGGGCGACTTGATGTTGTCAGTGTCTCCGTGACAAACCTTGCCGCTAAGGTGGGGTCCGGGCTCTTGGGTTGGAGACAGGGATGGAACTTTCAGCCTGGTAGCGATATGTTCTCCAGAAAGGAAACACACAAAACTCGTTCGATGCGGTGGTGGCTTTTTGTCTGTCTCTTCCTGGAGATCTGGTGCTGTTTCTTGGGCACGGTTCCTGTTTGAAACCATGGAGTGGTTGGTGTTGGAAGGGACCTCAAAGCCCATCCAGTTCCATGGGCAGGGACATCTCCAAGTGCATCAGGTCCTCAAAGCCCCATCCAGCCTGGCTCAACCCATGAGCATGGTCCGGCTCTGTAGCGTAGCTTCCATTTGTCCCATCCTTGGAGTTGTTCAAGGTCAGGTTGGGTGAGGCTCTGAGCAACCTCATCCGGCTGAAGGTGTCCCTGCAGAGTCAATATTCTTTTCCATGCTGTTGCATCATGGGTAAAGGTTCTTCATGTTTAGGTGTCTGCTGTCCCTTCAGCCTTGCAACTGTGAGGGCATCATGGTCAGTCCTGGGTTTGTCTGGAGCTGGAGGCTCCTGGCTGTTCCTGCTTCTCTGGGATTCCCTGTTTTGCTCAGGAGGTTGTCCTGTGCAGGGCCAGGATCCAGACTTGATGGTCCTTGTGGATCTCTTCCAATTCAGGGCCAGGAGCTGGACTCGATGGTCCCTGTGGATCCCTTCCAACCTATTTTGCAGCCTTAGGAGATGTTTAGTAATCCCTGAATCTTTGTGGCAGAGGAGAAACAAAAGCAAAGGGTTGGAGAAACCTTCGGTTTACCTTTAACTCTTGGTGTTTGGCACTGTTTGTGTTAATCCAGGCTCTCTAAAGCCAACTTTGTTTTCAACATCGAGAAAAAGGCTGCGTTATGGTCAGCTAAGGCTCAAATCCTGCCGGATTGGGGTCGTTAACAGAACTGTTGCTTCACTTTTGCTTTTCTGGCTCGCTTGACTTTGTTGATTTTAGTGTCTTCGGAAAGATTGAGTTCCTTCGGAAATACCGTGTCTTGTCTAAACAGAGGAAAACGCAGCGGCCTAAAATTAGACATAGTGTAAACACCACAAATTCGTTAAATTTATTAACGAGCACATGTTGGCTTTGTCCCTAATTTCCTCATTTAAGTTCGATAGATTTGGGTTTCTTTTAGCTCCATCTTTTAAACCCGAAGAGATGAATCGGTTCCATCAAGTGAGAAACACTGGTGCTTCTTCCCATAGAGTCATGGAATGGTTTAGGTTGGAAAGGAGCTCAAAGCCCATCCGGTTCCAATCCCTGCCATGGGCAGGAACACCTTCCACTGGATCAGGGGGCTCCAAGCCCCATCCAACCTGGCCTTGAACACCTCCAGGGATGGGGCAACCCCCACTGCTCTGGGCATCCTGGGCCAGGGCCTCCTCACCCATCATGGATTGGTTTGGGTCAGAAGGGACCTCAAAACCCATCCAATTGCAATTCATGGGTGTGAACACCTCCCCCTGGATCATCTCCCTGCCTGTGATTGAAGCGTATGATGAGTACTGAGAACTTAATAATAATTAGTAATCACCAATTATCAGCAACGGATCACTCAGCTCAGGCTGGCGTCCATCAACGTGCAGGCTCTCTGTTGGGCGCGTTCTTCTGTAGATGCTCTCATTCCAGAGAAGCATCGCTGCGTAAATCCTTAACGGTAAAATTATTGGCGCCAAATTGTCCTTTTTAATTAAGTTGATGCCTGAGAAAATTGATTAATTACAAAATCTATACTTAATGACGCACATTTTACTCCTCTGTGTGCCTCTGTTGAGAATTCCAGGTTATTCCTACCCTGGAGTGGTCACTTCTTACCTTTCGATCATCTCCTTTTTCTCTCTTTCCTCCTTTTTTTCCCATCTTCTCTTTGCAGTTTGTTAACCCTTCGTTAACCCAGGGTGGTGAGATCTTCCCTTGCACTGTGAGTGCAATGTGGGGTGAAAAGGATCCCTCTAACCCCACTGCTAGACCACACAGGCTGATTGCTACCGTAATTCATGCCCTTCCTTATAAGTTGTCCCTCTTTTAAGCCAAATTTTTGTCTCAAAATGGTTAAATTGAAACAATTTGGCAGGGAATGAAGAGGAATTAGAAGGAAGTGAAGTGGCTGTGAGCCAAAATTTGAAGCGGAAAAAAGCTAAAATGAGGATTATTTGCCTTTTTGTCCTTCTGGAGACCCTCTGCAACGAATCCCCAAGCGTTTGACGCCACCATCGAGCCCCTCCTATGTAACTACAAGGAGATGATGTTTGGACTGGGTGATCTTTAGGTCTTTTCTAACCAGAAGGATTCGAACATGAGGTTTATTTTTAATAAAAATAGATGTTTGAAGTTTGAATTTTTTTTTGCTAAATTCTTAATTATATTAAAAAAAGCACCCAGCCCTACTCTGGCTTTGCCTTTGGGCAAAATCCCAGTGATTTTGTGCTGAACATGGAGCTGTTCTTCTCTTAATCCAAAATAGAAAGAGCTTAAATAGCACGGGCTGGATTATAAAAGCATCAGCTTTATTCTCCTTTTTAATATCAAATTGGTGCCTCTCGTTGGCTTCAGTAAATGTGGGGGATGGTTTGGGTCAAGTCTCTTGCGTTGACCCACTCTGGGATAGGATCATGGGTGCTGTTGGGCTCTGTTGGGTTGCTTTTCTTAATAGACATACCGTGATTTTAAGGCATTGCTTCCTAAAAGACCTCGATCGGCAGGAAATTTGGAGCAAATCTGACCATGGATGATCTGGAGAATGGATAAAACACTCGATTTCGTAGAATCATGGATTGGAAAAGACCTTTGAGATCATCTAGTCCTTTCTGGTCGCTCTTCACGTTGGGAGAGGGAAGGACGGATCTGCTGGTGCCATCATTTGTCAGTGGTTGGCATCTTCATTGAGTTGCTCCAAGCCCCATTCAACCTGGCCTTGAACACCTCTGGGGAGGGGGCAGCCAGCACTTCTCTGGACAACCAGGGCCACCACCCTCACAGGAGTACATTTCTCCCTAAGATCTCACCTCAGTCTTCCCTCTTTCACATTCAAACCGTTTCCCTCGTCCTGTCCCTGCCCTCCCTGAGCAAGAGCCTCCCCCACATTTGGCTGTAGCCAAATGAGATGAAGCCCATCTTAACCATCTCCTGGGCCAACCTCAATCATTTCTTTGGTTGAATTTCTGTACTCTAGAAGACAAAATCCTCCATTTTTATGTCTCTGATGAGCCCACGTCCCATGGACCTGAAGTCAGCGCACTTACCGTGTCTGTTTCTGTTCTTATTTCTGTTATCAGGAGCTTCTCAGGCATCTGGTTTAGTGGTGGACACGTATGGTTGGACTCCATGATCTCCAAGGTCTTTTCCAACCAAGAGATTCTTTTCTGCTTCTCTGTGTTTATCGCATTAATTAAAGATGGCCACTGCATTCAGCATTGATCGTTCGAGAGCGTTAATAGTTTGCAGGTGTGGTGTTAATTGATTTCCTGTGGCTCCCAAGGAGGAGATATGGGATGGGAGGTTCAGAGGGCAACGCTTCCTGGGGAGACGAGAAATACCTCATTTCTCCTTCTCACGAGGTACCGTTTGCCTTTGGACCTTCTGAGAGGGAAACCTTCGTGGTGTTGCAGTTTCATCTTGACTCTTCACAAAGCATCCTCGACGATGCCTCCTGCCAAGTGGCAGAGTGTCTGCGTGGTCCTGAATCCACATCTCCATTAGGAGCCTCTTGTTCCCCTCCAATGCAGTGATGAATAGCAAGCCCATCCAGTTCCAGGGTGCCCAGAGCAGCAGTGGCTGCCCCATCCCTGGAGGTGTTCAAGGCCAGGTTGGATGGGGCTTGGAGCCCCCTGATCCAGTGGGAGGTGTCCCTGCCCATGGCAGGGTGTGGGGCTGGATGGGCTTTGAGGTCCCTTCCAACCCAATCCATTCCATAATTCCATGATGTAATTCTACAGACACCCAAGAAATTGGGGCCCTTTCATGTTTTTTGAGGGTCTTGTCTCTAAAACATCTTTGTTTTAATGAGAGCAGCGAGTAGAATCATCATTTTCTGGGAGGAAGCCTTGCTCCATCTCCATGGCTACTTGTGACGTCATTGCCCTTCACTTACTTTTCATCTTCCATTGTCAAACCCAAACGCGCATTTCCTGGTTGCTCATTTGGCTGAAGCCTCCTTCAATCATTTGCCGTATTCATCTCCTCATCTTCTCCTGATGAGGTTCCATTCAACCTCCAGGGTGACAGAGGAACAATAAATATGGATGAAGCTGTCAACACAAGCGCCGTAAGCGATGTTTTCTCGCGTCTTATTCGCTTTGACGGCCTCGAGTGGAAGAGCATCAAGATCTGTCCCACGTTGAACGGCTTAGTGCTCTTCACGTGTTCTTCCCACCTGAGTTGGTCTTTGAAAGCACCTCAAATTGTCCTCCTGATGTCCTTGAGAGAAGGATTGAGCTCCTTGTATCCCTATGTTTATACTTCTAATTGTCCTGCATCGTTACACTAATGAAGGTGATGGGTTGAGAGGTGACATGAATAGGTGGGCAATGAAGAAGAGGTCTCCATTGAGTTATTTATTTTTCTAGGCTGCCCCAGAGGAGTTAGTTTGTCTCTTGGCTTGAGATTTTCCTAGAAGGTGTTGTGCATGTCTACACACTGGCCAGTCTGGGAGGACCTCATGGGATTCAACCAGGCTAAGGTGCTGCCCTTGAGTCACACCAACCCCATGGCAGCTCCAGGCTTGGGGAAGAGCAGCTGGAAAGGTCCTTGCGGGAAAAGGACCTGAGGGTGCTGGTCAGCAGAGGCTGAACGTGATCCAGCAGTGGCCCAGGTGGCCAAGAAGGCCCCCAGCATCCTGGCCTGGATCAGCCATGGGGTGGCAGCAGGAGCAGGGAAGGGATTGTCCCCTGGATTCACCTTGAATCCTGGGTTCAGTGTTGGGCCCCTCACTCCAAGAAGGAATTTGAGGGGCTGGAGCACATCCAGAGAAGGGAACGGGGCTGGGGAAGGGTCTGGAGAAGAAGGGCTGTGAGGGCCCAGGGGCTGCTTAGCCTGGAGAAGAGGAGGCTGAGGGGAGACCTCATCGCTCTCTGCAGCTCCCAGAGAGGAGGTTGTGGTGAGGTGGGTGCTGGGCTCTGCTCCCAAGGAACAAGGGATGGGATGAGAGGAAATGGCCTCAAGTTGCACCAGGGGAGTTTAGACTGGGTAGTAGGAGCAATTCCTTCATAGAAAGAGCAGTGAAGCCCTGGCAGAGGCTGCCCAGGGAGGTGGTGGAGTCTCCATCCCTGGAGGGGTTCAAAGAATGTGTTGATGTGGCTCTTGGGGACATGGTTAGCAGGCAGGCTTGGGTTGATGGTTTGACTGCATGAACTTGGAGGTCTTCTGTCCCGTTAATGATTCCAGATTCTGTCCCAGGGCAGTGATGGAATCCTCATCCCTGGAGAGGTTCAAATGCTCTTTAGACATGGCTCTTAGGAGACCTGGTTTAGTAGGCATGGTGGGGTTGGACTGGATGAGCTTAGAGGACTTCTCCACCTTAATGATTCCATGATGATTCCATGATTGAATGGCCTTTTGAGAAGTTGTTTGTCATCATTTCAAGCTGTTTTTTCTCTCCCACCTTTAATTTGAAGGACAACTTCCCTTGAAAGAACTTCTTTGTCATCCTCCTCACTTTTGAACACGTTGGGTTCTCAACTCCTACTCTTTGGGTTAGAAACAGATGGAACACACAAAGAGCTTCCCCTCCCCCCCCCCTCCCCCCCATTCTCGAGATCCCCCTGGAGCATCTGGGTTCAAAGCGAACTTTATTTCACCTAATGAACTCATTTATCACAGTATCATAAGGTTGGAAAAGACCTTTGAGATCATCGAGTCCAACCTATGACCCAACACCTACACCTACTCCTACTTGTCAGCTACACCATGTCACTAAGTGCCTCATCCAATCTCTCCTTAAACACCTCCAGGGACGGTGACTCCACCACCTCCCCGGGCAGCGCATTCCAATGGCCAGTCACCCTCTCAGTAAAGAACTTCTTCCTGATGTCCAGCCTAAACCTCCCCTGGTGAAGCTTGAGACGTTAGATGTTAATGACGTGCTCCACTTTCCACTTTTCCAGTCTAATTCGAGTCCCAGTCTCCGTCCTGCTCCGTCCCACCCATCCATGGAGGTGAATAAGAACGAGGCTGAGAGCCAAATGCTCCAAGCCATTAGAGGTCGTTAAAGCTGAATTAAGGTAGAGGTTATGATGGTCCCAACCACAAATCAGCCCAACAATGATCTGCTTTTGAAGAAGGCCAGGTCCTTTGGCTTTTATGATGACAACCAAAGGAGAAGCTTGGCTTCCAGATTGGTGGGGTTGTTCTCAGAGATTGTGGATTTGGAAATTAAGGAGGGTTTTGCTAATGAAGAACAATAATTGGTTGTGTTTCGCTTGCTGATTTTGGTGTTCGCTGGAGGGCCCCAGTGGAAGCTGGATCTTCTGACTCTTGTGTAGGACCTGCTCTGTGGAAGTATCTACTTGTTCCTCTCAACATCAAAGCTCAATTGGAGTGGGGTTTGGTTCTACAGCTTCTTAGAATCAGGGACTGGTTTGGGTTGGAAGGGACCTCAGAGATCTTAGAATCATGGAATGGTTTGGGTTGGAAGGGTTCTCAAAGATTGGATGGGGCTTGGAGCCCCCTGATCCAGTGGGAGGGTCCCTGCCCATGGAACTGGATGGGCTTTGAGGTCCCTTCAGACCCAACCCATTCCGTGGTTGCTGCAGATGGAGCCTCCCCATGGTGCTCTCTGACTCACGATGGGTGTGGAAACCCATCAGGTGTTGCCAGTGCTGCCTAATTGGACTCATTAAGCTGAGCAACTGGAGCTTGTTAGGGCAGGGACCTGGAATTGATTGTGTCTGTGGGGCTACGGGTGGTCTGGCTGCATTGGGCTTGTGTGGGCTCTGTGGTGGGATGGGTGCTTCTTCTCTAAGGTGGGGGGTGGTCACCAAAAGGTTTCCATGCTTTAATAAGTGAACCTGATTGTCTTCTCCATGCATTTTTGGGCTTTTGGGAGAACTTCAGTTGTTTGAGGTAGAATGTCTTCCATCGTTCACTGGTTTTGGTAGGGCTGAAAGGGTTAAATCCCATTTCCTGGTCTGGAA
The DNA here is from genome assembly GCA_033558235.1 of Neomorphus geoffroyi. NCBI lineage: Eukaryota > Metazoa > Chordata > Aves > Cuculiformes > Neomorphidae > Neomorphus > Neomorphus geoffroyi. The sequence continues at coordinate 680,991 of JAUMJM010000025.1, forward strand.
TTAGGGAATGGTTTGGGTTGGAAGGGACCTCAAAGCCCATCCAGCTTCATGGACAGGGACACCTCCCACTGGATCCGGGGGCTCCAAGCCCCATCCAGCCTGGCCTTGAACACCTCCAGGGATTAAAAGGTCATGGACTCGTTTGGGTTGGAGGGGACCTCAAAGCCCAGCCAGTTCCACCCCACTGGACTTGGTGTTATGGAGTGACAAGGCTTCCAGTGACCATCTTGTGTGCCCACCTCATCCCTGCTATTTGCCATGTCTTGGACCAGGAGGTTGATCCTCATCGTATGTCACCCACCATGGCGGTGGTGAGAGCTTGGAGTGCCAAGGAGATTGGCCTGGATATCATGGATGAGTTGCCCAACTTAAGAGTGTGGGGGTTGTTCCTTTCCCTCCCAATGTTGTCCTTGATTTCTTCCGTGTTCTCCCAGTTCAGCAGAGTGGTGGTGTCAGCAGGGGACTGCAGAGGGTCCTGGATCTGTGAGCTGGAGGGCAGGAAGGGCCTGCAGAAGGACCTGGCCTGACTGGATCCAGCCAAGGGCCAAGATCCAAGGGTCAAGATCCATGGGCCAAGGTCAATGTGTGAGATTCAACAAGGTCAAGGTCGTGCACTTGGGTCACACCAACCCCAGAGAGATTCAGGCTTGGGGAAGAGCGGCTGGAAAGGTCCCTTGAGGAGGAGAACCTGGTGGTGTTGGTTAACAGCAGCTGAACACGAGCCAGCAGTGGCCCAGGTAGCCAAGAAGGCCCCCAGCATCCTGGCTTGGATCAGCCATGGGGTGGCAGCAGGAGCAGGGAAGGGATCGTCCCCCTGGACTCTCCTCGAATCCTGGGTTCAGTGTTGCGCCCCTCACTCCAAGAAGGACCTTGAGGGGCTGGAGCGCGTTCCCTGCCCAGGGCAGGGGTGGAGTCTCCATCCCTGGAGGGGTTCAAACTGTGTAGCCATGGCACTTGGGGCAGGATTTAGCAGGCACGGTGAGGTTGGGCTGGCGATTGAACTGGATGAGCTGAGAGGTCTTCTCCAGCCTTAGTGATTCCATGAGCGTCTAACAGTCTTTATTGGCCAGGGGTCATCTTTTATGGCTCCAACCAAAAACCTACAAGCTTCTACTGTAGGAGGAGTCCTGTTGAGTTTGGTAGAAGAAGCAATCCCACCCGTTTATGGTATGCTCCATCCTACTTGTGTATGATGCTGTGAATCAGAACGTAATGTTCCTTAGTGTGGTGGATTCCTACCAGATCGGTGCATCTTAAAGGACTTCCTTTGCCTTTTGTCACGGAAAAGCAAAACGCCTGGAATCCAAAATATGTCCAATGTGTAAAGTCCATCTCTGTTTAAAGCTCTGTCTACACAGAGGAGAGACCCAAACCTTTCAATATACGAAGGAGATGTCAACCTAGTCCTTCATCTCTGCCAGGTTTTGGTATGAGAATGGGTTTGAGGTTGCGTCCATCAGTGAAGAGCAAGGATTTATCTGTGTTTACTTCAGTAGTGCAAGCACTGAATGTCTTCATCTTTTGATTTGAGAGGAGACACCATGATAATGGCATCATGGGAGCATCAGTTGTGGGCAGGTTCTTTTGCAGAGGTGATGCCCCGGTAGGATGAGGCATTGTCCCTCTAGGAGCTGGACTTGACCCTCTAGGAGCCTTCCAGTACTGAAAGGGGCTTCAGGTAAGCTGGGGAGGGGCTCTTGACCAGGTAAGACAGCAGAGACAGGACAAGGAGAAGCATTTGAAGCTGGAAGAGGGGAGACTGACATGAGATCCTGTGGAGAAACGTTTTCCTGTGAGGGTGGGGAGGCCCTGGCCCAGGTTGCCCAGAGCAGTGGTGGCTGCCCCATCCCTGGAGGTGTTGAAAGCCAGGTTGGAGGGGGCTTGGAGACCCCTGATCCAGTGGGAGGTGTCTGTGCCCATGGATCTCAGTCAGCTTTTAGATCCCTTCCAACCGAACCATTCCATGACTGCATGATCCTTAAGACTGCTTCCACTCCAACCCATTCCATCATTCGCTGCTCTTTAAGGTCCCTCCCAACCCATTCCATGATTCCACTTGTGGTTCTTCCTTTTATTTGAGTCATTTTTGCGCTGTGTTGTTAGCGTTTCTTTGAAGTCTGAATGCGAGGAGCATCTTCCCCATGTTCCCATCACCCGAGGAGATCTCCAGGGGGAACCATCTCAGCTGGCAACCCAGAGCTCTCTCTGCTCGCGCCGGCAGGCCATTAATTTGCTCCAATTAAATATTATCTTTCAATATTGAGAGGTTAAACGGCCACCGATAATGGATTTAGACAACCATTAAGTCCTAATTGCTCTCTAATGTCGTTAGCAAAGACGTTATTTGATAGAACTTATTGAAAAGGGACTGAAAGCTCCACCAGCGCTTTTTTTTACCCGTTTGCTCTTTTTTCTGGAAATTTAGAAGATAAAATTCGATTTTATTTAACTCTGCGGGTTCTTCAGAGCTCGGGGTCTTTGATGTGGTTTGTGGTGAGCAGGTGAGACATGGGCTGTGCCCCACACATTGGTCTTCACCTGGTTGGGTGATTGAGCCAAGTCATTAAATCATAGAGTGGTGAAGTGGCTTGGGGTGGAAAGGACTTTAAAAATCATGGGATGGTTTGGGTTGGAAATGACCTTAAAGATCATGGAAGCATGGAATGAGTTGGAGAGGATCTCATCCAGTTCCACGGGCATGGACGCCTCCCACTGCATCAGGGGGCTCGAAGCCCCATCCAGCCTGGCCTTGAGCACCTCCAGGGATGGGGCAGCCACCACTTCTCCGGGCAACCTGGGCCAGGGCCTCCTCACCCTCACAGGAGAACATTTCTGCCTAAGATCTCATCTTAACCCCTGTTCTCCAGACCCTTGCCCAGCTCTGTCCCCTTCTCTGGATGCGCTCCAGCTCCTTAAGGTCCTTCTTGGAGCGAGGACTCAGTGATCCTCCTGAGTCCCTTGCAGTTCAGGTCATTCTAGGAGCCGAAATCCAAACCAAGGTCCCTTTCTTTTTGGCCTGTGATGGCCTACAGGTGAGGGGCTCTCATGGACAAAATCAAGGTGGTCATTTCTAAACCAGCTTGGTTTGATTCAGAGCAGCCTTTTGGTCCATAAGTACAATGTTGAGATATGTTGCAGTCCTTGGATGTCTGGAAGGAGAAGATAAGACATCAGTATTTTCTTGGATGGTGTCTTTAGCTTAAAGGCTGGAAGGGCCTTCAGGAGAAGTAGATCTTATCCTGTAAATGGGATGGGTTTCTCCTCTGACCATGCTTAATGAGATGATATCAAATAGGAGACTTGGAATAATGGAAGATGATGTTCTCATCCACCCCACGTTTGAGAAGACATCAAAAGAACCTCTAGAAATGCTGGGTTTTGGCTATTTTCCTCGGATTTCTGGGATGTAGGAGATGGATTGGGGTGGATTCGTCTTTGTTATCCTGTTCTGCATCATCTGAGACAAAACCATCCCCAAAGGAATCACTGCAGGATGATTCACGCTGGGAAAACAGCATGTGAGCTCAGAATTCGTTACAGAATCAGAGCCATTTAGGTTGGAGAAGACCTTGAGGATCGTAGAATCATGGAATGGGTTGTGTAGGAAGGGACCTCAAAACCCATCCAGTGGCACTCTCTGCCATGGGCAGGGACACCTCCCACTGCATCAGCCCCATTCAACCTGGCCTTCAACACCTCCAGGGATGGGGCAGCCACCACTGTTCTGTGCAACCTGAGGCAAGGCCTCCCCACCCTCATAGGAGAACATTTCTCCTCAAGCTCTCATCTCAGTCTCCCGTCTTTCAGCTTCAAATGCTTCTCCTTGTCCTGTCTCTGCTACCTTACCTGGTTGAATGCCCCTCCCCAGCTTTCCTGGAACCCCTTTCAGCACTGGGAGTTGTTCTGAGGTTCCTCCAGAGCCTTCTCTCCAGTCTGAACAACCCCAGCTCTCCCAACCTGTCCTCAGAGCAGAGGTGCTCCAGCCCTTGGATCATATCCGTGGCCTCCTCTGGACTCGCTCCAACAGCTCCAGGTCCTTCCTGTGCTCAGGACTCCAGAACTGGACGCAGGGATCCAGATGAGGTCCCACCAGAGATGTTGTCCTGTTTGGTCCATCCCTGGGGGGGATCAAAAGCCAGGTAGATGAGGTGCTGAGAGGTCTGGTTTAGGTATGGTTGGACTTGATGATCTCAAAATCTTTTCCGACCAAGAGATTCTATGCTTCTATCATCGTTTGCTCTTCTCCAGCCTTTTTGAAACAGAAATCCAAAGTGGTAGAATTTTAGAGTTCATTGGGAAAAATCTTCAGGAGAAAATCCCTTCTTTCATCAATGAGTTGTTAGTTTTAGACATTAGAAGGTGTCCAATCTGAATAAAATTGAGGTTCTTATTCATTTGGAGAACCTTAATGCTTGGGTTGGTCTCTGAACCTTCAGCCTTGTTACTGGGCCAGCCGTCAAAAACGGGGTTTCTTCCCCAGGAGCTTCCAATAGCAGTCTAAACCAAAGATTTGATGGATGGATGGACAGCTTGAGGAGCTCAGGAGAACAAAGAGATGGCGTCGTTCTGCAGAAATAGCAGTGGTGGCTTCAGTTTGGCTGCTGAACCTGAGTGAGGGGTGGTGGAGAACGGATATTTGAGGCGATGGGGAGTGGAGGAGCAGGAGAGAGCATCGCAAGGGGTTTGAGGTGTGAGGAGTGGAGATGGAGACAAGATGGATGTGTAGGGTCAGAGGAGGTGATGAAGCACAGAATGGCTTGGTTGGAAGACCTTTGAGATCATCCAGTCCAACCGTACCTGTCCACCAAGTCCCTGAGCACCTCATCTCCCCATCTATTAGATCCCTTCAGGGAGGGGGACTCATGAGGAGACAGCGTGGACTGGATCGCTCGGCAAACACAACGACGGGTTTAGGAAAGACAACTGAGAAGAACCTTCTGTTCTTGAGAGAGGGCGAGGAACGCTGTAGGAGGGAGGTGATGAGGACATCACGATTGGTTCGACAAGTTCTTCTTCAGAAGGAACTGGCAAAGCTGAGGGAGAGCTGAAGCCAGGAGAATGAATGGGAACGGCAGCCGAGGGGAAGGCAGCTGGGGTAGTGGGTGTGCAGCTCAATGAAGCTGGAGTAGCAGAGCTCCGCAGGAGTACAGGTGCTGAGTTTGAGACACTCAGGAGGCTGTGATGGAGGATGGCTACCTGGTCATGGCCTTCATAGAATGACAGAGTCAGCAAGGCCAGTTCCTCCTCTCCCATCGCAAATTCCTTGGGAGAAGAGCCCAGCATCCACCTCACCACAACCTCCTTTCCAAGAGGGGTGGGGTCTTTCCCCTGCCTTCTCCAGCTCAAGCCCTCCAGGTCCCTCAGCTGCTCCTCATAACCCCTGTTCTCCAGCCCCTTCCCCACCTCTGGACACCCTCCAGCCCCTTAATGTCCTTCTTGGAGTGAGGGGCCCAAACTGACCCCAGGATTCCAGGAGAGTCCAGGGGGACGATCCCTTCCCTGCTCCTGCTGCCACCCCATGGCTGATCCAGGCCAGGATGCTGGTGGCCGCCTTGGCCTCTGCTGGCTCATGATCTGTAGAGAACAATGAGGTCTCCCCTCAGCCTCCTCTTCTCCAGGTCACCTCCCCCAGGTCCTCCGGCTGCTTCTCGTAAGCCTTATTCTCCAGCCCCTTCCCCAGCTTTGTTGGTGTCCCCTTGGCTCTGCTGAGCTGCTGTTGAACTGGTTGTTCTTGGGAGACGCACAGAATGGCTTGGTTGGACAAGACCTTTGAGGTCATCGAATCCAGCCGTCCGTGTTCACCACTAAACCAGATCCATGAGCACCTCATCCCCTCCAGGGATGGTGTCTCCAGCACCTCCTTGGGCAGCCCTTCCAGGGTCTGACCATCCCTGCCTTCTCGGGAGAAATCTGCAAGGACTGAGGTTGTTCTGGGTTCCTTCCGGCAGGGATCTCCATGCCATTATGGTGCCACAAGTCCCATTCTCAGAGGGCTTTTCCAACCAGATGATTCTATGATTCTATGATTCTTCCGACTATTAGTGAGGAACAAGGGAAGATGACAGCTGTGACGTTCCATACGTGACATTGGGTGACCTTTGGTGACCTCTCTCACTTCCGCACTTGATTTGTTTCCGATGGAAATATCTAATGGGTCTCATCAAGCCAAAATTGAAACTTCTGATGAGCTCCAAATGTTCCTTTCCATCATCTCTGAAGGAACAATGGCTGAAATGAGCTCTGTTAGGAGGGTTGCGTTGTTATCTTTGGGGGTTCTGCAGCTGGTGGTGATGATGTGGTGGAAGGAGCTGAAGCCAGGGCTTCAGTGGAAAACCAGGATAAACAGAATCACGGAATGGGTTGGGTTGGAAGGGCCCTCAAAGCCGACCCAGTTTCATGGGCAGGGACACCTCCCACTGGGTCAAGGTGCTCAAAGTGCCTCCAACCTGGCCTTGAACACCTCCAGGGATGGGGCAGCCACCCCTCTCTGGGCAACCTGGAAATAGGCCGGTATTTTTCTTTTACTCCACTGTCTTTATCGTCTTCGCTGGGGTGGCTTCTGGAGAACCTGGTTGAACTACTGGGAAGCATCTCCAGGGCTCAGTGGTGGGGCCAGCTCTGCTCAGTGTCTTTATTCATGATCTGGGTGAGGAAATCAAGTGCTCCCTCAGCCACTTTGGAGATTACACCAGGCTGGGTGGGAGTGTTGATCTGCTTGAGGGTCTGCAGAGGGACCTGGCCAGGCTGGATCCTTGGGCTGGGGGGCAGGAAGAGTCTGCAGGGCGACCTGGCCAGGCTAGAGGGTTGGGTTAAGGTCCCGGTACTGAGGAGTTACTCAGAAGCTCTGTGGTGGGGCAGGACAGCAGCTTGTGGTGGGGATCCACAGCCCCATTGCTTGGCCCTAACATGGACCCTGCTTTCTTGCTCTTCCAATTTTGCTCTTACACCAGCTGCAGGTCCTTCCTGTGCTGAGAACTCCAGACCTGGATACTGGACTCTAGGTGAGGTCCCACCAGAGTGGGACAGAGGGGCAGAATCCTCTCCCTCCCCTGCTGGTCCCACCAGGGTCACGGATGGCTTTTGGAGCTGTGAGCACCTGTAGTTTGGTCATATGGAGCTTCTCACCTACCAAGCCCTTCTCCTCAGGGCTCCTCACACCCCATTGTCCACCCAGCCTGTAGCTGGGGTTGCCCCCACGCAGGAGCAGGACCTTTACCTGGGCCTTGTTGGACCTCAGGAGGTTCTCCCAGCTCCGTCTCTCCAGCCTGTCCAGGTTCTTGCAGTTGGAAAAGAGTTTGATTTCCCACCTTGCTTTGAAAGCCAAATCTGGGCAAAGCCCCAGCTGAAATCGGTGGCAAGAAGGATCCTAGAGAAGAGCTGAGGAGGGAGGAACCACCACTCGCTCGGGCTTTTCTTCATCTCAGAACCGAGCTGGAGAGTGGTTAATTTTGCCCAAGTGCCATGGCAACACCAAGATGTGTTTTGCATCTTCTCCAAAGTATTTTTGGAAACCCTGACTCATCCACTTGAAGCTTTCTGCTGTCTTAAGAGAACGTGGTTCCTTCTGTGTCGGGCAGAAAAAGAGATGCTGTTGCCTTCTGGCTTCGATCAGGCTGGAGTTGAGGGCTCTTTGCTGAAGCCTCATCGCACCTGGGTTCCTCATGCCACGGTTGGGAGCTGCTGGGATGGGGGGGACTGGGTGGTGGTGTCTGTGAGCTTAAAGCTTTACGCTGCAGTCTCCACGTGGATGGTGGAGAACCGAGGCTGAGTTCCTGGATCAAAACACTGTTCTGAAACCCAAGCAGGGTTAGAAATGGCCACCTTGGTTTCGGTCATGAGAACCTCTCGCCTGTAGGCCACCACTGCCCAGAAGAAAGGCAACTGCGATCGGTTTTGGGTCCCTCACTCCAAGAAGGACCTTGAGGGGCTGGAGCGTGTCCAGAGAAAGGAAAGAGTCTGAAGAACAAGGGTTATGAGGAGCAGCTGAGGGACCTGGGGCTGTTTAGTCTGGAGAAGAGGAGGCTGAGGGGAGACCTCATCACTCTTGGAAAGGAGGTTGTGGTGAAGTGCGTGCTGGACACTTCTCCCAAGGGATAGGAAGAGGGGGGGGAATGGCCTCAAGTTGCACCCAGGGAGGTTTAGGTTGGACATCAGGAGAAATGTCTTCGTGGAAAGAGTGATGCTCAAAGGTAGCATCTTCCAACCCTGTGGTCTTCTCTGCTTCTCTCTGCTCTTCAAAAGGACCTGTTTTATGAGAGCAACCAAACCCTTCTGTGGTCAAGGTTGTTGTAGCTTATTTGTAGCCTTCAGTTCCTTGGTCCCTCCCTTCCCCACCGGCACCCGGTGGGAAAGAACCAACCCAACCACAACCAAACATCTCCCTTCTTTTCTGAGAGGTTTGGCCACACCCAGAAGTGCTGAAAGACAATGAGAGTCAGTGTGCCCAAGGTTTCCCTCTCGGTTCTTCAGACCAAGCTGTCAAGGGTCCAAGGGACCTCAAAGTCCACCCAGTTCCATGGGCAGGGACACCTCCCACTGGATCAGGGGGCTCCAAGCCCCATCCAACCTTGCCTGGAACACCTCCAGGGATGGGGCAGCCACCACTGCTCTGGGCAACCTGAGCCTCCCCCACGCATCATGAAATCATGGAGTGGTTTGGGTTGGAAGGAACCTCAAAGCCCACCTTGTTCCACCCCATCTAGAAAAGTGTCACTGTTTTCAGGTGACCTCAGCAGTCACCCAGAAGCTTCTCCAGGAGTTGTGTTTATACTAAGACTTCTTTAGAAGATGCTTCAGCCCAGAAAGGACGATGTTGGAAGGCAAGGTGGTGTTTTTGGCCCACGGTGGTGATGATGTCGCCCGTTCTGGTAGAGCAGGGAAGTGTCTGGAGCCCAGGGGTTCTGGGAGCAGCTGAGGGACCTGAGAGGAGTTTGATCTGGAGAAGGAAAGGCTGAGGGGAAGGCTTAACGCTCTTTGAAAGGAGGTTGTGGTGAGGTGGGTGCTGGGATCTTCAACCAAGGAACAGGAGGAGAGGAGATGGCCTCAAGTTGCACCAGAGGAGGTTTGGATTGGTTAGTAAGAAATGGTCCTTCATGGAAAGGTCCTTCAAGTTCTCACAGAGGCAGTGGTGGAGTCTTCATCCCTGGAGAGGTTCAAAAGCCATAAAGACTTGGGGCCGTGATTTAGCAGGCATGGTGGGGTTGGACTGGATGAGCTTAGAGAGCTTCTCCAACCTTCATGTTTCTGCGATTCTAACCCAGGGTGATGGTGGAGTCCCCATCCCTGGAGCGCTTCAAGGAATGTGTAGAGGTGGCACTTGGGGACAGGGTTTAGCAGGCACGGTGGGGTTGGGCTGGTGGTTGGACTGGATGAGCCAAGAGGTCTTCTCCAACTTCAAAGATTCCATGATGGTCACCGTGGGGGTTGTCCTTAACCTGGTGTTTCAGTAGCGCTTTTGGTCAAGGTGAACACTCCAGGAGAAGGTCTGTGTCCACGTAGCCAAGGTTCTCTTTCTGCTAGGCACCATGAGCCAACATGACATCCCCAGCTGTGGGGGGGCTGGACCCATCTTCGTTTGGACTGACGGATTCAAGGTGTTATGGAGTGGTTTTGGAAGCTAGTGGGGTTGTCCTCTCGGTTCTCTTCTTCTGGAAGTCAGCAGGGGTAACAGGACCATTGGGTGAAGGTGCTGCAGGTGGAACTAAAGGCTCTGCCTGAAGGAAAACTTGAGGGATGGGATTGGCTCCTTAGGTAATGACTCATTACAGTGGGTGTGGAATTAGAAGAAGACCAAGAGGACCATGTCCATCCTGTGATCAATTTGCAGCAGTTGTCCCTGTTTGAGAAGGACCTCTATGGAGCTCTTGAGAAGCTCCTCACGAGCTGCCGTTGGAAGGAGCCTGGCCAGGCTTGTTAATGATTGATTACTGTGGGTAACTGACAGCTAAGAGGAGATCCTGGAAGGAGGTTGAGTTGTAGGTGGACCAGCTTGGGTGGTGCTGGTGGTTTGTTGTCTTCTGTGGTCTGATGGCCAAAGTGTGGCATCTCCTGGCCATGAGGAGCATGACGTCCTGGGGCTGCTGTCCCACCATGCTTGCGTGCTTGAGGGCAGTGATGGTTCAAGGGCTTCTTGACCAGGTTTACTCCAGGTGCTCTGCCAGGTGTGGTGGAAGGGTTGTCCAGAGGATCTAAGGTGCTCCAGCCACACAGGTTGATCCTACTGGATTGTGCTCCTCAAGGGTGGTGGAAGGGATGTCTGAGAGGAGGTTGTGGTGAGGTGGGTGTTGGTCTCTTCTGCCAAGGAACAAGGGATGGAACGAGAGGAGATGGCCTGAAGTTACACCAGTGGAGGTTTAGATTGAACATCAGGAGAAGTTCTTCATGGAAGGGGTGGTGAAGCCCTGGCAGAGGCTGCACAGGGCGGTGATGGAGTCCCCATCCCTGGAGGGGTTCAAGGAACATGTAGAGGTGGATCTTCAGGACAGAGTTTAGCAGGCACGGTGGGGTTGGACTGACAGTTGGACTGGATGAGCTGAGAGGTCTTCTCCAACCTTCATGATTCCATCATTGAGGAGCTTTATTCTCCCCCAGCCTTTATTTTATAAAGCCAACCTTAATTTTTGATGCTCTTTTGGGGCCTCCAGAGTTGATCTTCTCAATCTGGTTCCTTGCTTGCTTGCTTTACTTCTTAACGGAGATGTACCAAAGCCCATCTGGGAAGGATCTCAGCAGGCATCCACAGGACATTCTTGGTCCCCAGAGCTGACGACAGCTTGAGAGCCACAGAGAGGAAGGAAGTGACAACCCAGCGGTTGAAGGAAATGAGCCATGTCCTGCTTTTATTGTCCTTGAGGCCCCCGTGGTTCCCCTGGGGCACAAGAAGTCCATTTTGAGACCTCATTCTGACGATGGAGACCGTTGACTCGGAGCTTGTTTTTGTTGGGTTTGTTCCCAGTTCGTTACTGTTGATGTTGCTCGGAAACAAAGGGCTCCTGGGACTTGATTGGTGGCTTCTTGGATGAAGCTTCATCACGAAGAGGAAACCAAGCGTCCCAACACGGGGCAGAGAATCGTATTTGGTTAGAAGAGACCTTTGAGATCATCAAGTCCAACCGTACCCATCTGCTACTGAACCATCCCTGAGCACCACATCTACCCGGATTTGAAGCCCTCCAGGGATGGGGACTCCACCACCTCACTGGGAGCCTCTGCCAGGACTTCACCACCCTATCCATGAAGAAATGTTGCCTGATGTCCAAGCTGAACCTCCCCTGGCACAGCTTGAGGTGATTTCCTCTCATCCCATTCCTGGTTCCTTGGGAGCAGAGCCCAGCATCCACCTCACTACAACCTCCTTTCAGAGAGCGATGAGGTCTCCCCTCAGCCTCCTCTTCTCTAGAATAAGCAGCCCCAGGGCCCTCACAGCCCTTCTTCTCCAGACCCTTCCCCAGCCCAGTTCCCTTCTTTGGACATTCTCCAGCCCCTCAAGGTCCCTCTTGGAGTGAGGGACCCAAACCTGAACCCAGGATTCGAGGTGAGTCCAGGGTGATCCCTTCCCTTCCCTGCTCCTGCTGCCACCCCATGGCTGATCCAGGCCAGGATGCTGGGGGCCTTCTTGGCCACCTGGGCCACTGCTGGCTTGTGTTTAGCTGCTGCTGACCAACACCCCCAGGTCCTTTTCCTGCAAGGACCTTTCCAGCTGCTCTTCCCCAAGCCTGGAGTTGCCTGGGGTTGGTGTGACCTTGGCCTGGTTGAACCCCATGAGGTTCTCCCAGCCTGGCCATGGGTGTAGACATCCATACCCCATGATCTCCTCTGCTGGGCTGCGGATGATGTTGCTTCCACCCCGCAAAACTTCTTCTCCCCGTACTTCTCTGCTGAATTACAGTGTGGCTCCCATGAGCTTTGTTGCCTTTTCATGACCCCACAATGAGGTTTCATCAAAGATGGTATGAAAGCAGAAGGCTTTCCTTTTCCAGCTGGTTTCTGTCTTCCTTCTAAGTGGTTTTGAATCTCCAGACTGTTTCTTCCTCCAGCTCAGCGCATTCCCATCAGGTCAGCGGTGGCTTCTTTGAAAACCGAACTTTGCAGGAGGTTTTTTTGCTACTGAGAAGAACAGGACTTCAGTGATACGACCTTTCATGAAGAACAAAGACCAATGAATCTTTGGCCACAAGGGCTGGTCCCTTTCAACCGAACCCATTCCGTGATGATGTTCAAGGCCAGGTTGGATGGGGCTTTGAGGAACCTGATCCAGTGGGAGGTGTCCCTGTCCATGGCAGGGGGTTGGAACTGGATCGATATTGAGGTCGCTTCCAACCCAAACCATTCCATAATAACACGATGGGTTGTGAGGCCCTGGCCCAGGTTGCCCAGGGCAGTGGTGGCTGCCCCATCCCTGGAGGTGTTCAAGGCCAGGTTGGATGGGGCTTGGAACCCCCTGATCCAGTGGGAGGTGTCCCTGCCCATGGCAGCGGGTGGGACTGAATGGGCTTTGAGGTCCCTTCCAACGTAATCCATTCCATGATTCCAGGATGTTTAAGATCCCTTCCAACCCAAACCCTTTCGTGACTGAAGCTCTTGCCTAGGTGGGACCCAGCAGCTGCGGTCCCTCCCTGATATCCTCCTGCATCTTCACACTCTTTCCCACCCTGATAGTTTTGGTGATGGAATCCCTCTGGTAGATTCCTCCTCGCTGCCTTTGCAAAATGTGCAGTAAGTGGAGAGCAATGACTGTGGGCACAAAAGGGTTGTTTTATGTCTCCTGAGGTTCACTTTGGGTCCTCAGACATCAACGGAACCACAAAGGGAGGGAAGAGAAGCCCCTCATTTTGTTTGAGACGTTGCCATATGTTTGGAGTGGAGAAGCTGTCCCACATGGCGAGAACCCTGGTTTTGAGGTGATTGTCCTACATTTCCATCCTTCCTGGTCTCATTGTCATCTGCTGCCGTCTGGAAGGCTCTTCCAGAGCCACCTAAAAATATCCCAGTTAGCATCTTCTGAAGTCCACCCCTTGTCCTGGCTGAATGAGGTTGAAAGTAGCTGGGGCTGTAAACAGGGTGTACTGGGACGCAGGAGGAGATGGTTCCATTGTGGTGACCTTCATGAAGAGCTTCTGCTTGGTCTCAGCATGGCTCAAAATAAGCTCTGAATCATCTGAAAGACACAGCAGTCATGTTTTTATATCAGTTCTTAGAGGAGAAGCTTCTGGTTGACAGTGGCTCAATGTGAGCCAGCGGTGGCCCAGGTGGCCAAGAAGGCCCCCAGCATCCTGGCCTGGATCAGCCATGGAGTGGCAGCAGGAGCAGGGAAGGGATCATCCCCTGGACTCACCTCAAATTCTGGAATCAGTTTGGGCCCCTCACTCCAAGAAGGACCTTGAGGGGCTGGAGAACATCCAGAGAAGGGAACAGAGCTGGGGAAGGGGCTGGAGAACCTGGGAGGGGGCTGAGGGATCTGAGGGAGGTTTGATCTGGAGAAGAGGAAGCTGAGGGGAGACCTCATCGCTCACTGTGGCTGCTGAAAGGAGGTTGTGGTGGGGTGGGTGTTGTTGCCTTCTGCTGAGGAACAGGAGGAGAGGAGATGGCCTCAAGGTGCAGCAGGGGAGATTTAGGTTGGGTAATAGAAACAATTACTTCATGGTACAAATGGTGAAGCCCTGGAAGTGGTGGCTGCCCCATCCCTGGAGGTGTTCAAGGCCAGGTTGGATGGGGCTTGGAGCCCCCTGATCCAGTGGGAGGTGTCCCTGCCCATGGAACTGGATCGGTTTTGAGGTCTTTTCCCACCCAACCCATTCCATGACTCCATGGTAGATGGACTCTAGGTCAAGGCAAGGCCTCCACGCGAGGGAGCAAGTTGGTAGCACCTCCGTTCCTGTGACCACACACGTTGCCCCCATGAAGGACCACCATATGGTTCTTTTCCCTCAGTGAGCTCAACGCATGGGAATGACTTTGTGTCTTCTCCAGCCATGAATTCATTTGGGGCTCGTTGGAGTCGCACTGATGGTGATGAATTTATTTGGCCTTCATGGGGCTGTCAGGGTTCTCTTTCGGTGGCAGCTGAGAAGTCTCCTCTACAGCTGTGGGGCAGCAGAAACCAGAATCATGGCATGGTTTGGGTTGATAGGGACCTCAAAGCCTGTTGAATTCCATGGGGAGGGACGCCTCCCACCGGATCAGGGGGCTCCAAGCCCCCTCCAACCTGACCTTCAACACCCTCCTCATACAGGAGGGGCTCCAGCTCTCGAATCATCTCCGTGGCCTCCTCTGGACTCACCCCAACAGCTCCAGGTCCTTCCTGTACCCAGGACTCCAGAACTGGACCCAGGGCTCCAGGTGGGGTCTCCCCAGAGCGGAGCAGAGGGGCAGAATCCCCTTCCTCACCCTCCAAGCTTCTGATGTGGCCCAGGACACGGGTGGCTTTCTGGGCTGTGAGGTTGCTTTAATGAGCCGGAAAGGGTCCTCATTACCACTAACGAGGCCGTAACCACATCAAGGTCCTGGGTTTTGTCATCGCAATGGATTTGATTAGAAGGATCGCAATGGATTCACCTGTCAAGGTCACTTCATTATGGCTCCTCATTGATGTTCCACAGGGTAGGAGAGCGGACTTGGCGCGTTTCGAGTCTTTAATAGAAAGAGAATTGGCCACAAGCCAAGACATGACCTTTGAAAGGGGAAGAGCCAGCGCTTGGTGTCTTCTAATCAGAGTCCACAATGTTTGACGTTGGGGGACAGAGCTGTTGGAGTGAGTCCAGAGGAGGCCATGGAGATGATCCAAGGGCTGGAGAAACTCCTGTATGAGGACAGGCTGGGAGAGCTGGGGTTGTTCAGCCTGGAGAAGAGAAGGTTGCCCGGAGAAGTTGTGGCTGCCCCATCCCTGGAGGTGTTCAAGGCCAGGTTGGATGGGGCTTGGAGCCCCCTGATCCAGTGGGAGGTGTCCCTGCCCATGGAACTGGATGGGCTTTGAGGTCTCTTCCAGGCCAAACCATTCCAGACCCTCATGACATTGGATGTGAGGTTGGTCTCCTCATCTCTACCCAGTGTGGTGTGATCAGCAGGTTCTGGGAGCGGCTGAGGAACCTGGGTCTGTTGAGGCTCCAGAAGAGGAGGCTGAGGGGAAACCTCATTGCTCTTTGCAGCTGCCCATGAGCCAGCAGTGGCCCAGGGGGCCAAG
This sequence comes from Neomorphus geoffroyi, assembly GCA_033558235.1. Taxonomy (NCBI): domain Eukaryota; kingdom Metazoa; phylum Chordata; class Aves; order Cuculiformes; family Neomorphidae; genus Neomorphus; species Neomorphus geoffroyi. Next base: position 696,169 of record JAUMJM010000025.1, read on the forward strand.
AAAGCAACATCATCCGCAGCCCAGCAGAGGAGATCATGGGGGTATGGATGTCTACACCCATGGCCAGGCTGGGAAAACCTCATGGGGTTCAACCAGGCCAGGGTGCTGCACTTGGGTCACACCAACCCCAGGCAGCTCCAGGCTTGGGGAAGAGCAGCTGGAAAGGTCCTTGCAGGAGAAGGACCCTCAGGTCAGCAGAGGCTGAACATGATCCAGCAGTGGCCCAGGTGGCCAAGAAGGCCCCCAGCATCCTGGCCTGGATCAGCCATGGGGTGTCAGCAGGAGCAGGGAAGGGATCAAACCCCTGGACTCACCTCGAATCCTGGGTTCAGTGTTGGGCCCTTCGCTCCAAGAAGGATCTCGAGGGGCTGGAGTGAATGTGGAGAAGGGAACAGAACTGAGTCCCTATCCAACCTGACCTTGAGCTCTTCCAGGGCTGGGGCATCTCCCACCTCTCTGCTCTCCATAGGGCTGAGCTGTGGATTTTGGAGCCTCCTCTTGAGGGTTGGACAACCCTCATCAAGCTCAATGAGATAACGTCAACTGACTTATGACAGGCGATGGATGGAGGTCTCTCCAGAGTTAATTACCTGTTGCTTAATGCAAAGACTGGTTAAAAATAGCCCTAATTAAGCTAATTGGGTGGTTGATCTGGAGCTTAATTAGATATTTACGTACGAGTGTCTTCTCCTGGTCACATCTTCATCTGTTTCTGTGCTAATCAAATTGGAATTGGGGAGGAGCATCAATCTTTACAGATATTTCGGGGGGGGGGGGGCTGGTTGGTTTTCTTCATCTTTGCTATCAACCAGGGTTTGGTTGCAGCACCTGTAGTTGAAATTGATAAAGGCCACAGGTAGTTCTCCAAGAAGTGAAGTTCTGACCTATCTGAGGAGTCTGGAGTCTCTGGAGAGGATCTGAGGGGTGGACAACCTTCCATGCCTGGACCATCCCTGGAGGTGCTGAAGGCCAGGCTGGATGGGGTTTGGAGCCTCCTGATCCAGTGGGAGGTGTCCCTGCCCGTGGAACTGGATGAGCTTTGAGGTCCTTTCCAACCCAAACCATTCCACGATCCTGTGCTCCACCTTGGTTATAGCCAGCAGACTCAGGTAGTGGACATCTTCCAGGCCTTGGTGCCACCTCAGAGCTAGTGTGGCCAGCCTGGAGGTGCACATCTTTGCTGAGGGTACCTGAGAGGGACAGCAACGTGCAGCTGGGGGGGCTCTGGAGAAGCTGCTGCGGTTTGGGTTTGGGTTGGTGGTGGTTTTTGTTGGGACTCCACCTTTGAAGGAGTTTGTGTTCAATCCTGCAGGCTCCTTGATCCGGACTTGAGCTTGAAGGAGTCATCGTTATTTGGTCCCACACTCAAGGAAGTTGTAGGACTGGTGGTTCTTTGGCCCATACTTGAGCTTGAAGGAGTCCTGGTTCCTTGGCCCAGGACTCCATCCAAGGAACTTGTAGGATTTATGGTTCTTTGGTCCATACATGAGGCTGTGGGAATGGAGAACCTTTGGTCCATGGTTTAGCTTGAAGGACTCGCATTTTTTTGGTGGAGAGTCAAGGAGCTTGTAGGAGTCTTGGATCTTTGGCCCATACCTGAGGAACTTGAAGGACTGGTCATTCTTTGGTCCATGCTTGAGCTTGAAGGACATGTTTCTTTGGTCCCTACTTAAGGAGCTGGTAGGAGTTCTGGGTCTTCCATCTATACTTGAGCTGGAAGGAGTCCTGGTTCTGTGGTCCACACCCAAGGAGCTTCTAGGAGTCTGGTTCCTTGGTCTGTACTCAAGGAGCTTGTAGGACTGATGGCTCCTTGGTCCATACCTGAGGAACTTGAAGGAGCTCTGGATCTTTGGTCCATACCTGAGGACCTTGTGTGAGTCCTGGCTCCTTGGTCCATGCTTGAGCTTGAAGGCGTCCTGGTTTTTTGGCCCTTACCTGAGGAGCTGGTGCTACTGGTGGTTCTTTGGCCCATACTTGAGCTGTAGAAACCCTCGTTCCGTGGCCCACACCCAAGGAGGTTCTAGGAGTCCTGGTTCTTTGGTCCATACTTCAGCTTGTAGGAGCCCTGGTTCTTTGGCCTGTACCCACGTAGCTCATAGGAGTCCTGGATCCTTGTCCCACGCCTGAGGAGTTCGTAGGAGTCCTGGTTCTTTGGTCCAAACCTGAGGAGCTCATAGGAGCTCTGAATCTTTGGTCCACACCCAAGGAGCGTGTAGGATGGGGTCTTTGGCCCATACTTAAGCTTGAAGGAGCCCTGGTTCTTTGGTCCATACCTGAGGAGCTTATAGGACTGGTGGTTCATTGGCCCACACCCAGGAAGCTTCTAGGAGTCCTGCTTCCTTGGCCCATACTTGATATTGTAGGATTAGTGGATCGTTGGTCCATACCTGAGCTTGTGGTTCTTTGGTCCACAGGCAAGGAGCTGGTAGGACTGGGGGTTCTTTGTTCCGTATTTGCGCTGGTGGGAGTCCTGGTTCCTTGGTCCATATCTGAGGAGCTTGTAGGAGTCCTGGCACTTTGGCCTGTGCCCAGGTAGACTGTAGGAACTCTGGCTCTTTGGTCCATGCTTGAGTTTGTAGGAGCCCTGGTTCCTTGATCTGTACTTAAGGAGCTTTTAGGAGCCCAGGTTCCTTGGTCCAGACCTGAGGAGCTATGGGACTGGTGGCTCTTCGTTCCATACGTGAGTTACGGGAGACCTGGTTCCTTGGTCCTTATGTGGGGAGGTTCTAGGAGTCCTGGTTGTTTGGCCCACACCCAGGGACCTTCTAGGATTGTTGGCTCTTTGGTCCATACCTGAGCTTGTGGGAGTCCTGGTTCCTTGATCTACACACAATGAGGTTGTAGGAGCTCTGGTTCTTTGGCCCGTACCCAAGGAGTTTGAGGACAGATGGTTATTTGGTGCATATCTGAGGAGCCTGAAGGACTCCTGGTTCTTTGAGCCGTACTTGAGTTTGTAGTTGGATCTTTGGACCATATCGGAGGAGTCCTGGTTCCTTGGTCCATACCTGAGGAGCTTGTAGGACGGGTGGCTTTTTGACCCATACTTGAGCTTGAACGAATCCTGGTTCCTTGTTCCATATCTGATGATGTTCTGAAAGTCCTGGTTCTTCGCTAATATGTGCTTTATGATGTTCTTGCTGTTTGCCAACTGCTGTCTTCATGGTGGAGATCCTGGCAGGACTTTAACCGGTGGGATGAAGTCCCTGTGAGAGGCTGGAGAAGCACCGAGCCGCTGAAGTCATTTTTCTAGTCCAGCCTCCTGTTCCTGAAGGTCCCGACCTTGGTTTCTGCTCAGGATTTAAATGAGTTATTTGAAGCGCTGGGCCACTGTCGTGGTCACCCCAGGCTTGAGTCTTAATTAAAGGCATCAGGAGATTAATTAGAGTCATTAATTCCAAAGTGTTGATAGGAAAGGACCCAAACTTTGCCATCACATCTGAAGAGCCTTTCTTTGTCCTCAGGTGTAGAAGAACGAAGTAGCTCAGGGTCCTGGGGGAACGCGGGACATCCGAGCCCATCCCGGGTAAGTAATGTCATCTTCTCTTCAACTAGACCATAAGTCTGGACTCGTCACATGGGTTGTGCCACCATACCAAGGCCATCCCACCGCCCCAGCAATGTCCCACCATGTTCAGGCTGTCCCACCACGCTGAGGTGGTCCCACCACACCAGGGCTGCCTAAACCCATCTCCTTGGGCAAAAGCTGGCAGCCAGGTGTGTCATCGTCCTCCATCCAAGCTCTGGGGCTGGTAGCCCACCTCCCCACCTGCTGGCCACCTCTCCTGACGATCGGACATGGACACCTCTTGGAAGAGTGGGAATGCTGGCTCATGTTTAGCTACTGTTGACCAGCACCACCTTCACCAGGCAGGTCTCCAGCCGCTCTTCTCCGAGCCTGGAGCTGCTTGGGATTGTGGTGGCCCAAATGCAGGACCTTGGCCTTGTTGAACCCCATACAATTGACCTTGGCCCATGGATCCAGCCTGTCCAGGTCCCTCTGCAGACCCTTCCCGCCCTCCAGCCCATGGATCCAGGTTCTCCAGGTCCCACTGCAGACCCTTCCCACCCTCCAGCCCATGGATCCAGGTTCTCCAGGTCCCACTGCAAACCCTTCCCACCCTCCAGCCCATGGATCCAGCCTGGCCAGGTTGCTCTGCAGAGCCTTAAGCAGATCCACACTCCCACCAAACTCATCTCCAAACTGGCTGAGGGAGCACTCAATCCCTTCATCCAAACCATGGATAGAGATGTTAGGCAGGACTGGCCCCACCACTGACCCTTGAGAACACTGCTCTTGACCGCACACCAACAGGACTGAACTCCATTCCCACCACTTTTTGGATCTTGACCATGAAGCCACCGTTTGACCCAGCAGAAGGTGTCCCAAGTCCATGCCACGGCCAGGCAGTTTCTCAAGCTGTGAGAAAAGTGCAGGTCCACCACCACGTCGCCAGCCGTTCCTTCTTCCATTACGTCATTCCTTTCTTCTCATCTCCTCCCCCACCGTTGACGCTTGTGTTGGTCCTGAAGGAAACCCCGTTGTGAAAAGTCACCGGCAAGTTTGCCCAACATGATTATTTATGCATGCGAAGACCTGAATGTGAGAGGACAATGAAGTGGTGGAGATGGAAAGAAAAGAGCGCACGAGCCTGAGAAGAATTCTTGGAGGTTCAATCAAGAGGGCGCATTAACTCCTCAAAGAACCTGACCTCCCCTCCCGGGGCCTTCTTTGTCCGATGATGGATGGGCTTTTCCATGGGAGGAGAATGAGGTCCTCGTGTTCCTTTTCGGAAGGGAAGAAAGGAAATATCGTGGCAATGCGGTGCTGAGCCATGGTTGGTTGTCAAATTGACGACTTTGGGCTCATCTAAAGGAGGTGACACCATGAGTTCCAGCCAAAGGATGAACAACCTTTGGGTGTCCCATCCCTGGAGGTGTTCAGGGCCAGGTTGGATGGGGCTTGGAGCCCCCTGATCCAGTGGGAGGTGTCACTGCCCATGGCAGGGGGTGGGACTGGATGGGCTTTGAGGTCCTTTCCAGTCCAAACCGTTCCGTGATGCTTTGATTCTGTGATGAAGATCAAGGTCAAGTTGGAGGGGCTTTGAGCAACCTGACCCAGTTGAAGAGGGGTGGAACTTGGATGGGCTTTAAGGTCCCTTCAAACCCAAACCGCTCCATGATGCTATGGAGAAATGTTCTCCTGTGAGGGTGGGGAGACCCTGGCCTGGGCTGCCCAAAGAAACAGTGGCTGCCCCATCCCTGGAGGTGTTCAAGGCCAGGTTGGATGGGGCTTGCAGCACCATGATCCAGTGGGAGGTGTCCCTGTCTGTGGAACTGGGTCGACTTTGAGGTCCCTTCCACCTCAACACATTCAATGATTGATGAACATGGTGGAACCCGTGACTTCTAATTGGGAAGTGTAAAGGGCCTATTTCTTCCCGTTGGGTCCAAACTGTGGACCCATAGGGCTTGGAGAAGTTCCTTTAAGCTTCTAATGTTGTGGTTTCTCCTGGTTTCTCCACAGAACTACGGAGATGGGACTCCCTATGACCACATGGCGAGCAGAGACCTTGGCTCACACGACAATCTCTCTCCTCCCTTCGTCAATTCCAGAATACAAAGTAAGACCTCTCGTTCCTTCCCGGTATTGAAAGTCCATTGAGATCCCTCATCCTCGATTTTGGGGTTGGTTGGAGATGGTGGAAGGGTGATAGCGTGGATTTGGAGGTGGATTTGGAGGTTCTGAACTCTGGTGCTCCTTTCAAAATGAACCTTGATGGCGTTTGTTGAGCCCATTGGGTTTTAGTGTTGACTTCTGTTGATGGGTTTGATGCAAGAGGTCCATGGTTGGTTCTTCAGGCTCAGATCTTCCTTTTTTCCAAGACATGGTTGATTGGGAAGGAAAATATGGATGTTCTGAAGGTGGTTTTGGAAGTAGGAAACGATTGCTGAGAAGGATGATGCATCCGGGTCAGATAAATAAGTGGTGAGGGACACAGTTTGGGTTGGAAAGTGATGGATTTCTGCCTGCTGGGACCTGCAAGCTGCAGCCATGGGGATTTTGGCTGTAGAGGAGGAAGATTTCACGCTTGGCGCTTTGGCCAAGACCTTAGAAGGTTTGGGTGACCTTGAGGAACCACTTAGCTTAGAGGCTGGACGGGACCCTTAATGATTTGCTTTAATTGAGGGGTGATTAAAGAGGTTGGGGAAAGCAACGAGATGATGTCACAGTGTTGGTAATGCTTGGCCAAGAGCATACCCTTCTTCTGCCGTGGTCTCCAAACGCTGGCTTGAAGGCCTTGAGGAGGTGTGAAGCTGACCATGGGGGCTGGGACTGCGCCATAACAATCATCACCTCCAAAACTACGTAGTGGCTTTGGGTGTTGGATGTGTGAGTCCTCTGAGGATGTCAGAACTTGGAGGTGTTTGTGGCTGCAACAAGTGGAAGGGGTGGAAGAGAATCCAAAGAAATCAAAGGAGGTCCAGTGCTTTCTTCACCCTGCTATGGGGTTGAGGTGGAGAGTGGAGAAGTTTCGCAGGTGGACACATATGCCTGGGACACCCATTGGGCTTGTGGGGGCTTGAGTGGCTTGGGAGGAGCCCTGAAGAGAAGGACTGGGGGTGCTGGTGGGTGAGGAGCTCCGTGTGAACTGGCAGTGTGAAAGCTAATGGTGTCCTGGGCTGCACCCAGAGCGGTGGGAGCAGCCGGGGGGGACACGACTGTCCCTCTGCTCCGCTCTGGGGAGACCCCACCTGGAGTCCGGTGTCCAGTTCTGGAGTCCTGAGCACAGGAAGGAGCTGGAGCTGGTGCGGTGACTCCAGAGGAGGCCACAGGGATGATCCAAGGAACACCTTCCATCCCTGGAGGTGTTCAAGGCCAGGCTGGATGGGGTTTTCAGCACCGTGACCCAGTGGGAGGTGTCCCTGCCCATAGAACTGGGTGGTCTTTGATGTCACTTCCCACTCAAACCATTTCGTGATTCCATGATTTTTGTCTTTCCATGAAGAGCAGACACAATGGTTTGCTCTTCCTTCTCTTCAATCTTGTCTCCTTCAGGTGGATCTCACACTGCTTCAGGCTGTGGTGCTCCACCATCGCTCCACCAGATGGGCGTTTGGGCAGGCTGGCCCATGATGGTGGACTCCCCATCCCTGGATGGGTTCTAAAAGCGTGTGGCACTTGGGGACATGGTTTAGCACACACGGTGTGGGTGGGCTGATGTTGGACTGGGTGAGCTTGAAGGGCTTTTCCAACCTCAGTGATTTGGTGATTCTTGTAGTTGGAATTCTAGGAGGCACAGGACATTCCCAGGGCTCAATGGTGGAGCCAACTCTGCTCAGTATCTTTGTCCATGATCTGGATGAGGGGATCGAGTGCTCCCTCAGCCAGTTTGGAGATGGCACCAAGCTGGGTGCGAGCGTTGATCTGCTTGAGGGTCTGCAGAGGGACCTGGCCACGTTGGATCCAGGGGCCAAAGTCAATTGTATGGGGTTCAACAAGGCCAAGGTCCTGCACTTGGGCCACCACAACCCTAGGTAGCTCCAGGCTTGGGGAAGAGCGGCTGGAAAACTGCCTGGTGGAACTCCAAAAGTTGGCCATGAAGGTGTCCATGCCGTGGATCTGACTCTGCTTCCTTCTTGGTTTCATAATCTTCCTTCAAGCAATGACTTCATCCGTTCCTCAAGCGAGGTCCTGTTTCATCCTGGCAGGGTTTGGGACGTTCTCAGTTGGCATCTGGCACATGGCGAACGTTGAATTAATTTTTCACCCACCTCTGTTATCTCAGGTAGCTTCGGGGACAGCTTTGCAGGAGGAGTGAAAGGCTTTGAGGAACCAGGAGGGGAACATGAAACTATCCAAAAGGGTTTGATGGGCTCTGAGTTCTTGCCTTCAGTGATGGTCCAAAAGGCCACCATGTGTGGTAATGGTGGTGGTGATGCTTCATATGGGTCATCCTAGTGGTGTCTCCTTAGAAGCATGGGATGGTTTGGGTATGAAGGGACCTCAAAGCCCATCCTGTTCCACGCCCCCTGCTATGGGCAGGGACATCTCCCACTGGATCAGGGGGCTCCAAGCCCCATCCAACCTGGCCTGGAACACCTCCTGGGATGGGGCAGCCACCACTGCTCTGGGCAACCTGGGCCAGGGCCTCCCCCACCATAGCCTTCAGGTCTGTGCTCATGGAACAAAAATGCTTCTCAGGGGGCTTCCTGGTGGGGTGAGGTTTCCTCCAAGCTGAATGTTCTCCTGTCTCTGAATATTTGAAGGTTTCTTTGAATCCTCAAACAGGTGGGAGCTCCAATTGCCTCCACCAGTGGCATCGGCTCAGCTGGAAAACAGCAGCAAATGCTGGTTTGAAACCCAAACCACGTTCACTTCCAGAAAGTGTGGAAGTTCCTTAACCATTAAAGAACCTGCTGGATGTTAGTAAGAAATGTTTGATTGGGAGGGTGGGGAGGAGGTCCCCTCCAACCCAAACCATTCTATGACATGTGGAGAGGCTGTGTTCCAGGTTGCCCAGAGCAGTGGTGGCTGCCCCATCCCTGGAGGTGTTCCAGGCCAGGTTGGATGGGGCTTGGAGCCCCCTGATCCAGTGGGAGGTGTCCTTGCCCATGGAACTGGATGAGCTTTGAGTTCCCTTCCACCCCAAACCATTCCATGATTCTCTGATCTTTAAGGTCCCTTCCACCCCAACCTGTTCCGTTCTACCCACACCCATCCACCACCTTGAGGAGCCCCAGCTCTTCCTGCCGTGATGTGTCCTCCCCCCTCCAGTTCCCTGGCGTCGCGGCGGAGCCGAGCCAGGAGCTTTATGAAGACATCAGGGCGAGAGGCGAAGGCAGGCGAGAGGCGAACGGAGCTCCAGCTGAGGTCCTGGGGGAGCCGAGGAGGGTCATTCATGTAGGACCATGTGGATGTGTGTGACAGACTGTGAAATGGTGCGTTGTTGCGCGGCTGCGCTGCACCTGGGCCCTTCAGCTGTGATTGATTGGTTTGGTCATGTGGAATGGTCCCATCTGCTGTGCGTTGTTTTGCCGTCGTCGTCTTCTTCTTTTTTTTTTTCCCTCTCCTCTCCTCTCCTCTCCTCTCCTCTCCTCTCCTCTCCTCTCCTCTCCTCTCCTCTCCTCTCCTCTCCTCTCCTCTCCTCTCCTCTCCTCTCCTCTCCTCTCCTCTCCTCTCCTCTCCTCTCCTCTCCTCTCCTCTCCTCTCCTCTCCTCTCCTCTCCTCTCCTCTCCTCTCCTCTCCTCTCCTCTCCTCTCCTCTCCTCTCCTCTCCTTCCCCTCCCCTCTCCCCTCCCTCGCGAGAGGATCCACTTGGTTTTGTCATCTCCAGCGCTAAAAGGAGTCAAGGAGGTCAGCTCAATCCTGGGGGAAATCGGACCCATCCCTAGGGGTGTTCAAGGCCAGTTTGGATGATGAACCTCCTGACACAGTGGGAGGCGTCACTGCCTATGGAACTGGGTCACCACGGAGGTCCCTTGTGACCCAACCTATTCCACGATTCTCTGATTTTTAAGGTTCCTTCCATCCCAAAACATTCCATGGTCTTTGAGGTCCCTTCCAACCCAAATCATTCCATGATTTTCTGATCCTTCCAAGCCAAACCATTCCATGATTCTGTGATCTCTAAGATCCCTTCCAACTCAAACCATTGCGTGATTCCATGATCTTTGAGGTCCCTTCCAACCCAACCCATTCCATGTATCCAAGACCTTCCAGTTTGAACCCATCCAACTCCATCATTGCTGTTGTTTCTCATCCTGGATTTTTGGGGTTTGGCCTCGAAGGAGTTAACGAGCCCTGGCCGTTAATTTGCATCTGGTGCTTTTAGTGCTCCGTGCCTGCGTGTTTTCTTCTTCTTCTTCTTCTTCTCCCCCGAAAAAAAAGTTGGCAGAGGCTCCGCTTTTCCATAATGCGAAGCATTTGGGAATTGTGAGCGGAATGAAACCGATCCAATCTCCTGCCTGCGACATGAATTTTCATTAATTACAACCTTGTCAGCGAAAGCATTATCAAAGCTGAAGATGAAAATGCTAATGAGGGGCCTCATTTGCATATTCCGCTTTGTTGGAATGTCATTAATTATTACATTTTATGATGATGAATGCAGCTGTCGAAGCTCGCCGATGCATAATTAGCCGGGAGAATGCCAGGAGCCCATCAGCAAATTTGGAGTTTTGGGGTGAAAACAGCCAAAAAGAGGCAAAAAAGCAACCATCAAATCCCATGTCAGCTTTGCGCGTTGCGATTGAGTCCGAACTTTCTGCTCCCACCGAGCCCAAACGGTCGGCGATGAATTTTTGAATATTGACTCATTTGGGATTTTTCTTTCTTAATAAAGAGGGGGAAAAATCGTTATTCCAGCTTAATTAATGCCACGCTTAATTATAACCCCATGATGTCAGCGGTTTTAATTAAGTATTGGCTGGCGTACAACAAAACTCCTTGCCACAGTAAGAGTCGCGCACAGAGGAGTTGGGTGAAGAACAAGGGGGCTCTTCCATGAGGTGGGATCCAATGCATTGAGGAGTCTCAAAAGGAGGCGTCTTGAGGTTTTGGAGTTCATGGAGTGGTTTGAGTTGGAAAGGAAGTTAAAGATCATGGAATCGTGGAATGGGTTGGGTTGGAAGGGACCTTAAAGACCGTAGAATCATGGAATGGTTTGGCTTGGAAGGGAGCTTAAAGCTTGTTGAGTTCCAACCCCGCTGCCATGGGCAGGGACACCTCCCACTGGATCAGGGGGCTCCAAGCCCCATCCAGCCTGGCTTTGAACACCTCCAGGGATGGGGCAGCCTCCCTGGACAATCTGGGTCAGGGCCTCCCCACCCATCATGGAATCATCTCAGTGGAAAGTTGAGGATGAACCAACTCTGGTTTTACCAGGAGTCATTTCTGCTAATGGGAAACTACAGCGCCCTGTTAAAGGCGTTTTGAGATGGTGGAAAGTGAAAGGTTTTGGACCTCTGGCCGTGTTTTTTCTTTACGATTCATTAGGGTATTAATTAAGAATTGATGATCACTTGTAGAAGGAGCTGTGAGAGTTCAAAGGTTGTGAGAATCAGTTGGAATGATAGTGTATGTTTGGATTTAGTGGTCTGCTGTGTGATGTGATTGGTCTGTGGTTGGAGGTGATGAGCTGTGGCTGGTTCTGATTGATCTATGGTTTGGCTTAATGAGCTGTGGTTGGACATGATCTGTGGTTTGACTTGATTGATCCATGCTTGGGCTTGATTGATCCGTGGTTGGACTTGATGATCTTAAAGGACTTTTGCAACCTGTTGGTCCTGTGAAGTCCATTTCTCAGGATGCTTAACAAAGCCCAATTAATAAGTTGCTGTTTCTCAGGCAAAAGGAAATGACTCTTGATGGAGTTCAGCAGGTTCTCTGGGCTCTCGTGTCCGTATCAGAGCTCTCCTGTCCATCTTTGGGCTCTAATGTCCATCTCAGGGCTCTAACGTCCGCCCCTTTCTTTAAGTCACCAACCACCCACAATCTCTTTGGAAGAGTCAAAGCGTTGGGATCTCCCAAAGGAGTCCTTGGAACCACCTGCTGCAGCAGCCTGGAAAATCATGGAATCATGGGATGGTTTGGGTTGGAAGGGACCGTAAAGATCATCGAATGTTGGAACGGCTTGGATTGAAAGGGACTTCAAAGTCCATCCAGTTCCACCCCGTGCCATGGGCAGGGACACCTCCCACTGTGTCAGGGGGCTCCAAGCAATTGTAAAGGCTGGAACAGTGCTGCTGTGACTCAGGACCCATCCTGCCCAGAGCTGGGGTCACCAGATGCTTCTCACAGATATTCAGAGGGACCACGTTCTCAGTGTGAACTTTTAAGCCTTGTTTTCCAAATTAACCTCTTAGGACTGCTCGCACCAGGGTTTTCTTCCACACGTGGCCCTTCAATGGTGCCTGCTGGTGGGTGAGAAGCTTCCTGTGAGCTGGCAACGTGTTCTCTCAGCCCAGAAACCCCCCGTGTCCTGGGCTGCACCCAGAGCAGTGGGAGCAGCAAAGGAGGGAGGGGATTCTGCCCCTCTGCTCCGCTCTGGGGAGACCCCACCTGGAGTCCGGTGTCCAGTTCTAGAGTCCTGAGCCCAGGAAGGACCTGGAGCTGTTGGAGTGAGTCCAGAGGAGGCCACGGAGATGATCCGAGGACTGGAGCAGCTCCTGTGTGAGGACAGGCTGGGAGAGCTGGGGTTGTTCAGCCTGGAGAGAGGAGGCTGTGGGGAGACCTTAGAGCGTCCAGTACAGAAAAGGGCTCCAGGAAAGTTGGGGAGAGACTTTTTAGAAGATCCTGGAGTGATGGGATGAGGAGGAATAGCTTTAAATTGGAGGGGAGAGGTTTAGATCGGACGTTAGGAAGAAATTCTTCATGATGAGAGTGGGCCAGGTTGCCCAGAGGAGCAGTGGCTGCCCCATCCCTGGAGGTGTCCAAGGCCAGGTTGGATGGGGCTTGGAGCCCCCTGACCCAGTGGGAGGTGTCCCTACCCATGGCAGGGGGTGGGACTGTATGGGCTTTGAGTTCCCTTCCAACCCAACCCATTCCATGATTCCTGAGGACTCAATATGTGACAGTTTTGCCCAATCCGTTGAGTTCCAGACATCTCAACACACTTCTGCCGTGCAGCCTGGTAGGGTCAGTAAGAACGACAGTTCCTTTCCACGTGGTGGAAACGCGGTGGCATTGAGGTCAGGAATCAACTGTGCGTCTCTCAGTTGCCATTCCCACCGCAATCCTTCATCGCAGAGCCTGGAGCTGAAGAGCGAAATGCAAGAGAGGAGCCGAGCGCTCAGAGCGAAAAATCTGCTTCCAGGACGATCCATTATCTGTGACAAGTTAAATGTTGCGTGCGAGAGCAGATGGCACCGTGAGTGCGGCCGGCGCCGCGACGGCATGCGGCAAATGCATCACAATTAAGAGTTTCACCGTGGGCTTCCCACGGATTTGCTGCTCTTTCCTTCAGTCTTGGGTGTGGTGGGTTTGGAGTTTTTAGGTGGGCCTTCAAAAGCATCTCCTCAGGCTTCTCAGTGGTCGTGGAATGGATTGGCTTGGAAGGGATCAGGAAGATCATAGAATCATAGAATAGTTTGGGTTGGAAGGGATGTGAAAGATGAGAGAATTCTAGAATTGTTTGGGTTGGAAAGGATCTTTGAGATCGCAGAGTCATGGAATGGGTTGGTTTGGAAGGGACGTCAAAGCCCATCCAGTTTCACCCCATGCCGTGGGCAGGGACACCTCCTGCTGGATCAGGGGGCTCAAAACCCCATTCAGCTTCTTCTTGAGCACCTCAAGGCATCAGAGAACCATGGAATGGGTTGGGTTGGAAGTGACCTCAGAGCCCATCCAGTTCCGACCCCTGCCATGGACGGGGACATCTCATGTCCACCTCTTTGACACTGAGGAGCTTGTAAGGTTCCTTCAACTCATTCCATGTGATTTCTTCAGCTGCCATTGAAAGAAACAGTTGGTTTTACCTTGAGATCTGATTTAATTAGGGAAGTTGATTAATCAGGTCCCAATTAGCGCCTGTTATTAATATTAAGCTTATTAACTTCATTATCATTAGAGGTGGTTGCACAGTTCCAGGGCTGGCGATACCTCTGTGTCTTCCAAGTTTGAACGTGATGAAAAGAGGTCACGAAGGGTGGAACGAGGTTGTTGGGGCTGGAGGAGGCACTGTGGATCCTCACCATCGTAACTGACTGTTATTTTCCAACCTTGGTATTATGGGATGGTGGGGGTGTCTTGACCATTATCTGGTTGGTGTTGCTGGGACAGGTCAAGGTCTAAGGTGTTGCTTAATATAAGCTTGGTACAACTTGGGCTTTAGAAGACAGGAAGCTTGGAGCCCCCTGACCCAGTGGGAGGTGTCCCTGCCCATGGCAGGGGTGGCACTGGATGGGCTTTGAGGTCCCTTCCAACCCAAACCATTCAACGATTCTGTGAAGCTCTGTGAATGCTGAGCATCAAATCCTTGGTTCAATTTTGGGCCCCTCACTCCAAGAAGAACCTTGAGGGGCTGGAGTGCGTCTGGAGAAGGGAATGGAGCTGCGGAAGGGTCTGGAGAACCAGGGTTATGAGGGCCCTGGGGCTGTTCAGCCTGGAGGAGAGGAGGCTGAGGGGAGACCTCATCGCTCTCTGCAGCTCCTGGAGAGGAGGCTGTGGTGAGGGGGGTGCTGGGCTCTGCTCCCAAGTGACAAGGGATGGGACGAGAGGAAATGGGGTTTGCGCCAGGTGAGGTTCATACTGGACATTGGGACAGATGTCTTCATGGAAAAGGTGGTGAAGCCCTGGCAGAGGCTGCCCAGGGCAGCAATGGAGTCTCCATGCTTGGATGGGTTTAAAGGACGTGTAGATGTGGCACTTGGGGACAGGGTTTAGAGGTAGACTTGGCAGTGTTTGGTTTATGGTTTGGACTTGATGGTCTTAGAGTTCTTTTCTAACCTTAATGAGTCCATGATTCAATGATCAGTGACCAAAACTTTCTCTTGTGTCTCCATGGAGGGACTAAATTTGTACAGAAGGGACAACAGGGCTTGGAGCAGCCCTGAGGAGGACTAGGGGTGCTGGGGGAGGAGAAGCTCCGTATGAGCCAGCAATGTGCACTCCCAACCCAGAAACCAACGATATCCTGGTGGGACCAGCAGGGGAGGGAGGGGGTTCTGGCTCTCTGCTCCACTCCAGGGAGACCCCACCTGGGGCCCTGGGACCAGTTCTGGAGTCCTGAGCACAGGAAGGACCTGGAGCTGTTGGAGTGAGTCCAGAGGAGGCCACGGAGATGATCCAAGGGCTGGAGCATCTCCTGTACGAGGACAGGCTGGGACAGTTGGGGTTGTTCAGCTGGAGAAGAGAAGGCTGTGGGGAGACCTTAGAGCTTCCAGTACTGAAAGGGGCTCCAGGAAAGCCAAAGAAGGACTTTTTTCAAGGCCATGAAGTCATGGGAGGAGGAGGAATGGGTTTAAACTGGAGGAAGAATGAGATAGAAGTTCTTCATGATGAGGGTGGGGAGGCCCTGGCCCAGGGTGCCCAGAGCAGTGGTGGCTGCCCCATCCCTGGAGGTGCTCAAGGCCAGGTTGGATGGGGCTTGGAGCCCCCTGATGCAGTGGGAGGTGTCCCTGCCCATGGCAGGGGGTGACACTGGATGGGCTTTGAGGTCCCTTCCAACCCAACCTGTTCCATCATCGCATGATTTTCACTCATGCCAAGTCCTAAGGTCAGAGCCCCTTTTTTTGTGTCTCCTCCAAAGTCATTCCCCGTAGCTTTGTAGGTCACCATCTTCTGCTGACCTTTGTTGTTATGGTCAGGTCTATGAAAGGGGACGAATTCTGGTGTAAGGAACAAATTTTTGGGTTGGGAACAAAGACTGTGGCGCAGCATCTGGTCCTGTAGGGCAGAAAGAACCCAAACAAGATGCTTGAGAAGGTTTTATTCCCATTCCCAGCTCCGTGTTTCATTTCCCCTTCTTTAGTTTTTATCCCCTTGGGTTCCAACAAGGATCTCCAAGGGGGTTTGAAACCCCTGGAGGACGTTTCTCCACGCCAGAACCACTCAACACTTCCCTTTCTGCCTCTTGTAGAGGAGCTCGTAGCCATGGGGCTTGGCACCGCTGCCACTGTTGTCTCGGTGCCAACAAAGCGCCGCAGCGGCTGCCGCAGTCACCACCGCTCCAATTCCGCAGCGGGCGCGGCGTTGGGTGGCTCCGACTTCCCTCAACCTCTCCTCCCACCCCCTCCAGGACCCCAAAGGTTGCGAAAGATTTGAGTCAAAGACCCCTTTTTTGGCCATTTCTTGCGACACGGCTCGAGTCTAGGAGCTCAAAGAAGGAATTTGAGCAGAAAATCGAGAGCGAGGCTGGAGTTAATTGGGAAGAGAAGGCAGCGAGGGCGAGAATCGCATCGTTATTGCCAGCAAAAATCAAAATATAGGGAGGAGTTTAATGATTTTTTTCACTTTTTTCACATATTTTGGGGGTTTATTCTTAATTAAAGAGGAATATTCCAAGCTTAAAAATTGCCCAAAATCTATATAAATGTATTTTTTAACCATTTTTTACTTTTTTGCCCATTTTGGGGGTTTATTCTTAATTAAAGAGGAATATTCCAAGCTTAAGAATCGCCCAAAATCTCTATAAATGTAGTTCTTAGCCATTTTTTTTCCCACCCATTTTGGCGTTTATTTTAATTAAAGAGGAATATTCCAATTTTAAGAATTGCCCCAAATCTCTATAAATTTATTTTTTAACAATTTTATTACTTTTTAACCCATTTTTGGGGTTTATTCTTAAGAGGAATATTTTGAGCTTAACGATTGCCCAAAATCTCTATAAATATATTTTTTACCATTATTTTACTTTTTCACTAATTTGGGGGGTTTATTTTTAATTAAAGAGGAAAATTCCAAGTTTAAGAATTGCTCATTATCTCTGTAAATCTATTTCTTAACAATTTTTTAACTTTTACAGCCATTTTGGGGGGCTTATTCTTAATTAAAGAGGGGTATTCTGAACTTAATAATTGCTAAAAATCTCTATAAATGTAGGTTTTAACCATTTTTGGACTTTTTTGCCCATTTTCAGGGTTTGTTTTTAATTAAAGAGGAATATTCTGAGCTGAAGAATCTCCCAAAATCTATATGAATGTATGTTTTTACCATTGTTTAACTTTTTCATCAATTTTTGGGTTTTATTCTTAATTAAAGACAAATATTCTGAGTTCAACAATAACCCAAATTACAATAAATGTACAAATATGATCATTTCATAATGAATCGATAGCAAAAATATAAATATATGTATATTTTAACCATTTTGGGACTTTTTCACCCATTTTTGGGTTTATTTTAAAAGAGGTGGGTTCTGAGCTTAGCCACAAACTCAAATATTAAGAAGTTACAAATATGATAATTTCATCATTAATTTCTATCAAAAATATAAATATGTGGGGGTTTTCAGCCTTTTTTTTTCACGTCATTGTCCATTTTGGGGGTTTATTCTTAATTAAAGAGGAATATTCCGGGCTTAAAGATGGCTCAATATCTATATAAATGTATTTTCTTAACCCTTTTTTGTCTTTTTCATCCGTTTTGGGGGGTTTATTTATAACTAAAGAGGCAGATTCCAAGATCAATGAAAACCTAATATATAATAAAGTTACAAATATGATCATTTCATCATTAATTGATACAAAAAATATACATATATGTATTTTTTAACCATTTTTTTACTCTTTCATCCATTTCTGGATGACCAGCCTCTCATGGGAGATGTCCCTGCCCGTGGCAGGAGTGGTGGAACTGGATCGGCTTTGAGGTCCCTTCCAGTTGAACCCATTCCATGGTTCTGTGATCCCTGGAGGTGTTCAAGGCCAGGCTGGATGCGGCTTGGAGCCCCCTGATCCATTGGGAGAGGTCCCTGCCCATGGAGCTGGGTGGCCTTTTGAGGTCCCTTCCGACCCAGACCATTCCGTGATTCTACAATCCTTAGGATCCCCTCCAACCCAACTCATTCCATGGTCCTGTGACCTTTAAGGTCTTTCCACCCCAACGCATTCCATGGTTCTGCCATCCTTAAGCTCCTTCCGACCCAACCCAACCCAACCCCCTCCACGAGTCCAACGCCAACCACTAAAGTCTTCTGCTCTCGGCATCAAACCCGTTTGCTCCCGATGGACCTTTTTCTGGTGCTAAAAAGATCTCCAAGAGATGAAATCTCTTTTCCGAGCAGAACCTCCCTCCCCCCTCACCCTCCGAAGCTGATCTCCCGCCGGCTGCCGCGCCGCGTCGGTTCCTCGCCGCCTTCGCCCGAGTCCTGGCCGAGTGCCCATTGATGTCATGGAAACACTCAAATCGCTGCGAGTGATTCATGGCGGTGCCTTTCTCCTCCTCCTCCTCCCCCACACAAAGGAGAAGATGATTTTGAACCCTGACAACTTGTAATTTGCTGCCGCTTTTATTTTCGTATCCGGATAAATATTTCTTCCCTGGCTGAAATGAAGACGAGGCCACCTGAGGCTGAGCCGATAGGGAAGACGATTATGGATCCCCCACCTTCCAGCCACCTCGCGGCACAGCTTCTACTTGGTTGCCCTCTACCCCTTCTTTCCCTTTGAGACATTTTCTACCCCCGCTTTCCATCCTCACTGCTTTCTTCTACTTGGTGGCCCTCAACCCCATCTTTCCCTTCTTTTCACCCCCTGCTTTCATCCTTCTTCACCCAAAGATGAAGCACTGGCAGAGGCTGCCCAGGGAGGTGGTAGAGCCACCATACCTGGACGTGTTTAAAAGCTGGGTACATGAGGTCCTCAGGGATCTGGTTTAGTGATGGATGGGTACATTTGGACTCAGTGATCTTAAAGGACTTTTCCTTATGGGGCCTTAAGTAGGCTGACTCAGAGTCTTGGTGGTTGTTGGGCTCCTGTTCGGGTCCCAAAGCTGCTGGGGCTGCCCTGGTGTTGGGGATGGTGATGGATTCTCAATCAACATCTCTTTCCCTGGTGGAAATTCCATCATTGCCTTGATCAGGAGAGGTCCCTTCTAACACAGTCCATTCCATGGCTCTATGATCCCTGGATGTGTCCAAGGCCAGTTTGGATGGGGCTTGGAGCAGTGGGAGGTGTCCCTGCCCATGGGACTGGATGGGCTTTGAGGTTGCTTCCAACTCAACCCATTCCATGATTCCATGATCTCTAAGGTGCCTTCCAACCCAAACCATTCCATGATGATCGCTGTCCAGAGAGCCAGTGGGGGAGTGGAACAGTGGTGGGACAGCTAGGGTTCTGTGGTGCTGAGCCCTCAAGGTGAAGGGGGAGCCTGTAGGAGCTCAGCTCACACCTTCACCTGGTGGAATCCCAGTTCCAGAAATCTTCTGGTGCCTGGAACAAGCTGCCCAGGAGAGTGGTGGAGTCACCACCTCTAGAGGGTAGTGTAGATGTTGTGCTTTGAGACATGGTTTAGTCAGCACAATAGAGTTGAGCTGACCGTTGGACTGGATAAGCTTCGAGGTCTTCTCCAACCTTAATGATTCCATGATTTTACAGCAGTTAGAGACCGTGGACATTGTGTAAAGTTCTTGGTTTTGTGAATTCTTCATCTCTGTTTGGTTTTGGTTTGCAGGTAAAACAGAAAGAGGTTCCTACTCGTCGTACGGAAGAGACTCGAACCTACAGGGTTGCCACCAGGTAAGGGAAAGCCATTCATGTTCCCATCAATGACCTTGCCTTCTTCACGTTGATTCCATCCTCAGCAGCACTGTGCGTCTCAGAAATGGCTTGAAAGCTCTTCCTGGAGCTCTTCTGGTGGTGGAGACAGTAGGGCTTCGGGTTGACCTACAACCACCACGTTGTGATCTATTGATTGTTGTCCCACACAACAGTGCTGCACTATTGGGTTTGATGGATACTTCCCAGCAACCCAGATTCAAGAGGAAGCACAACACAGAGCTCAGGTCAACCCTTGGTTTTGGGTGGCTTCTGCAAGAAATGAAAAGTTTTGAGTCATTGCCTCCATAAATTCTCATTTTGAGAAAAAAACTCCACCCCAAATTGCCCACATTTGTATTATTTTCCCATCAGAAATGGAAATATCTGGTTCCTTCTTGCCCACGTTCATGAAGAACCTGAGGAACCCATTGATTTTTAGGTTTATTGGGGTTTTTTAATCATTTAAGGGAGGAAAATGAAAGTATTTGGGTCGTTAAAGAGAAATTCATACTCATGGCACACGGGGGCCAAAGGGGTGGTGTCTGGAGGTCAGGTTTATGGTCTTGGATGGCTGTTGGAGTGTGCGTCTTCCATCTGTGGTCTTGTTGTGTGTTGGAGTGCATCTGGGCTCCTGCGGATGGAGGTGGTCCCATGGATGGAGGTGGTTGCATGGATGGATGGATTCCTGCAAATGGAGGGGCTCCTGTGGGTGGATGAACTCCTGTGGGTAGAGGGGCTCCTGCAGATGGAAGGGCTTCTGCAGACTGATGGGGTCCTGTGGATGGATGGGCTCCCATGGATGGAGGGGCTTCCATGGATAGTTGGGGTCTTACAGCCTCAAGTTGCACCAAGGGAGGTTTAGACTGGAGATTGGGAGCAATTCCTTCATGGAGATGGTTGTTCAGCCCTGGCAGAGGCTTCCCAGGGCAGTGGTGTTGCCTCCATCCCTGGAAGGGTTCCAAGAAGGTGGTGCCTTGGGACATGGTTTATCAGGCATGGTGGGGTTAGGTTGGTGTTTGAACTGGATGAGCTGAGAGGGCTTTTCCAACCTCAAAGACTCATTGAATTCCAAAGCCAATCTTGATGATGGTTATGTGGCTAGTTGAGAGCTCCTGAAGCTTTGGGTTTTCTGAGGGATTGACGTAGAGGCAGGAGCTCTTTTTGTCTTCAGGCCCAGCCCAGCACTACCACTAAAACCCCATCTTAAAGGTCCATGTAATGGTTGAACTTCATGATCTTAGAGAACTTTTCCAGCCCTCCCTGGAGGTGTCCCAGGCCAGGCTGGATGAGCTTTGAGATCTTTTCCAACCCAAACCATTCCGTGATTCCATGGTGAAGGTCAAGGCCAGATTGGATGGGGTTTTGACCACCCTGGTCCAGTAGGACATGTCCTTGCCCATGGAGCTGGATGGGCTTTGAGGTTTCTTCATGTTTAGTGACAACGGAGAAGTTAATATTCGTGGTTTGATTTGAAGGTAGTGAGATGATGGAACCATCTCTCTGTGTGGTCCTGATTCTGGCTTTTCTTTCTTCTTAACTCTTTTCTTCCTCTAAAAATGGATCCTGATCAATGTCAGGAGAAACCATTGTTGATAGGAAAGAGAAAGCCATGGAATTATTTCCTCTTCTCCAGACTAAATCCCCCCCCAGGTCCCTCAGATGCTCCCAGAACCCTTGGGCTTCAGCGTCTTTTCCAGCTCCATTCCGTTCTCTGGACGTGCTCCAGCCCCTCAAGGTCTGTCTTGGAATGAAGAGCCCAAAACTGAACCCAGGATTTGAAGTGGTGCCCCCCTGCTCCTGCTGCCACCCCATGGCTGAGCCAAGCCCAGATGCTGGTGGCCCTCTTGCCCACCTGGGCCACTGCTGGCTTGTGTTCAGCCATGGTCAACCAACACCCCCAGGTCCTTTCCCACCAGGCAGATCTCCAGTTTCTCTTCCCCAAGCCTGGGGCTGCGTGAGGGTTGATGTGACCCAAGTATAGAAACTGGGAAGAAGCTGCTCATCACTTTATGGCACACCCTGCTGTCTTGTCTTCTCCATAATGTGGAGGGTGTGATGGTCCTCATGATATGGACGGAGTGGTGGTCTACTTGAACTTACCAACATAGTCTTTAAGGTGTTTGTGGTGAAGGAGAAGATATGGACCAAGTTGTTTCCACAGTTTGAAAGCCCTGCTGGCCTTCTGGGTCCTCAAAATTCAGGTTGTGTGAGGCCATTGAGAAGAGTCACCCACGTCTCTGCCTGCATATTAGAATCATGTAACCGTTTGGGTTGGACGGGACCTCAAAGCCCATCCAGTTCAATGGGCATAGTCACCTCCAACTGGGTGAGGTTGCTCCAAGCCCCATCCAACCTGACCTTGAAACCTGGTGTGGAAGATCAAGAATTTTTCGTAAATCCTTACTTTTTTTTACCGTTCTAATGTGTCTTTCCAGTTTCCATCAATCATCTTTAGAAGTTTGAGTCCACCATGACCAAGCTTGGACAGGCTTTGATTGATTTTGATTGATTCCTAGCCCAGCTTTGGAAGACCTGTGAGAAACCACAGGAGTGTGAAGGCACCACTCTGCTCTTCTGGCAGCATTGGTGGGGTAGGGTAGCAGCTTCCTCCTCTTCCATCCCCACCCAGGAGCTGCTGGAGGCACAGATGGAAGTTTCTCCTGCTTGTCATCTTTCATGGGTCCACCCTGATGTCACAATGATAGATTTGACGTGGTGGCACCCGTGTAGAGCAGCACAGAGAGCTTTGGAATTGCAAATGTACCAGAAGAAGACACCTCTTGCTGAATAATCTAAATAGCCTGGCAAGGCTTCTTCATGGACTTCTTGTAGAGTCATAGAATCATGGAATCATAGAATCATAAGGTTGGAAAAGACCTCTGAGATCACCGAGTCCAGCCGTGCCTGTCTCCCTACTAAACCCTGTCCCTAAGGAACTCATCCACCCTTTTAAACCCCTCCAGGGATGGTGACTCCACCCCCTCCCTGGGCAGCTGTGCCAATCCCTGACCACCCTTTCAGGGAAGAAATTCTTCCCAATGTCCAGTCTGAACCTCCCCTGGCACAACTTGTGGCCATTCCCTCTCGTCCCATCACTGTCACCTGTGAGCAGAGCCCAGCCCCCACCCCGTCACAGCCTCCTTTCAGGCAGTTGCAGACAGGGATGAGGTCTCCCCTCAGCCTCCTCTTCTCTGAGTTAAACACCCCCAGGTCCCTCAGTCTCTCCTCGTAGCACTTGTTCTCCAGCCCCTCCCCAGCTCCGTTGCCTTCTCTGGACGCGCTCCAGCCCCTCAAGGTCCTTCTTGGAGTGAGGGGCCCAAACTGACCCCAGCACTCGAGGTGCCCTCACCAGCGCTGGGCACAGGGGCACAATCCCCTCCCTGCTCCTGCTGCCCACGCTGGGTCTGACACTGAAGTCCAGGTACCCCACATCCACAGCCTTTCCCTCGTCCATTAAACGGGTCACCTTGTTATACAAGCAGATCAGATTGGTCTGGCAGGACCTGCCTTTGGTGAACCCATGTTGACTGGGCCTGATCACCCGCTTGTCCCACGTGTGCTGTGTGATAGCACTCAAGATGATCGGCTCCATGACCTTCCCCAGTACCGAGGTCAGACTGACAGGCCTGGAGTTCCCCGGATCCTCCCTCCGACCCTTCTCGTAAATGGGCGTAGCATTGGCCAGTCTGCAGTCCAGCAGCACTTCCCCAGTCAGCCAGGACTGCTGGGAGATGAGGGAAAGGGGTTTGGCAAGAACCTCTGCCAGTTCCCTTAAAACCCTCAGATGGATCCCCTCTGGCCCATGGATTTGTGTGTGATGTCTAGCTGGCTGAGCAGGTCTCTAACCAGATCTTCCTGAATCATTGAAGCTTCGTTCTCACTGTCTTCTGGCTCAAGGGGCTGAGTATCCCAAGAACATCTCAGCTTACCATTAAAGACTGAGTCACAGAAGGCATTAAGTACGTCTGCCTTGTCCTCACCCCTCGCCACAACTGTCCCTCCTGCATCCAGTAGAGGAGGAAGATTCTCCTTGGTCCTCCTGTTGTTGTTAATGTATTGGAGTGGCTCGGGTTGGGAAGGACCTCAAAGCCCATCCAGTTATAGGGATTGGTTGGGATGGAAGGGAGCATTCGTAAGATGCTCCAGCGTCTTCATTATTGATGGCGCTGGGGTCTGGGAAGGTTTTATCTCACCCTTTGTTGAGGGCCGTTGGTGGTAAGGAGGTCCCTGTCCCAGAGGAGACAAAGGATGCTCTGCTTTGGGTTAATTTGGGTTGATTTCTCTACCACAGTTGTAGAAGAAGCCTGGTGAGATCCGCAACAGGAATGAGGAGCGGGCTTTGCACATGAGGCTTCGCTCCAGGGACACCTCCTCCGGAGGGGAAGCACCCAAGCCAAGACTTCCCAACCTTGGTACCCATCTTCTTCCATGGGTACAATCATCAGGGATAGCATCCACATGGGATCTGGTTGGGGTTCCTGATGAGATCCAGATGGGATGCAGAGGGGATCTGGATGGGATCCAGGTGGGATCCTGATGAGATCTGGATGGGTTCTTGATGGGATCCAGACAGAATCTGAATGGGATCAGATGGGATCTGTATGGGAGCTGGATGGGATCCCGATGGGATCCAGAGAGGATACGGGTGGCATCCAGATGGGATCTGGATGGTATGTGGATGGGATCTGGATGAGAGTCTGCATGGGGATCTGGATGGGATGCGGATGGCTTCTGGATGAGATCCAAATGGGATCTGGATGGGGATGAGCATGATATCCTAATGGGATCTAGGTGGGACCCAGGTGGGGATATGGATGGGATCCAGATCGGAATTGGATGAGATCCAAATAGGATCCAGATGGGTGGGATCCAGATAGGGATGCTGATGGCATGCAGATGGGATCCAGATGGGATCTGGATAGGATGTGGATTGGATTTTGATGAGGATCTTGATGGGAATCTGGATGGGATGTGGGTGAGAATCTGGACAGGATGCAGATGGGATCTGCGTGAGATTCTAATGGGATTTGGATGGAATCTAGATGGATCTGGACGGGGATCCGGATGGGATCCAGATAGGCTCCAGGTGAGATACCTACAGGATCCAGATGGGATCTGGATGGGATCCGGTTGGGATCTGGGCTTTAGTAGCTACCTGTTAGGTCAAGAGGGGCGTTGGATCATGCAGCTGGTGGCCAAGAGAAGCGTCCCATCGCTCCCGTGGCCTTTAAGCTCGGTGTGTGTTCCAAACCATTTTGCCAACTCTATCTTCTTGAGGTTGGGGTGGGTTCTCTTTGTGTGAATGGAACCGTGGCGGCTGGGCGGAGGAGTTCCTCCAGCCGGTGGCTCGTGCCGACTCGCCAACATATGGATGAAGCCGTGAGCAGCTTTAGCAGGTCTGTCTTCATGTCCAAACGGATACGTGACCAACATATGTGATGGGGAGTGGTGTCACGTATGGAAATGCAGGAGGACATTCGGATGGGGGAGGACAGCTTTAAGTTGAAAGGAGGAAGATTTAGGTTGGACATCAGGAAGAGAATTTTAACCATGGGGGTGGGGAGGCCCTGGCTCAGGTTGCCCAGAGCAGTGGTGGCTGCCCCATCCCTGGAGGTGCTCAAGGCCAGGTTGGATGGGGCTTGGAGCCCCCTGACCCAGTGGGAGGTGTCCCTGCCCATGGCAGGGGTAGGACTGGATGGGCTTTGAGGTACCTTCCGGTTCAAGCCATTCCATGATTCCATGATCTTTCAGGTCCCCTTCAAACCATTCTATGACTCTATGACCCCTGGAGGTGTTGAAGGCTGGGTCAGATGGGGCTCTGAGCCCCCTGATCCAGTGGGACATGTCCCTGTCCATGGTGGAGGGGAGGAACTGGGTGGTCTTTAAGGTCCCTTCCAACCCAAACCATCCCGTAATTCCCTTTCTCTGCAGAAAATATCTGCAAAGAATGGGTTTTCCTCATTTTTGCTGATGATGCAATTGAGCCTCAAGCTTTTTTTTTCCATCGCTGCAGGTGTTGTTTATTAAAAGGAGCCTCGTCAGCGCAGGTGTCGTTACCCACGAGCTGAACGCAATGCCGAGCCGCAACAAAAAAAAGTGCCTTTTTGAGTTGGGAAAAAGCAGACACTGAGAATCTCAATCCCATCCGTGCAAGCTCAGCCATTGAGAAGGCCAAAAAAAAAAGGACAAATATGATTTTCCCGACTCAAAAGCTGTTGTTTTCTGAAATCAATGAGTATGAATGGTTGAATTTGGGTTCATAGTCTCTTTTTTTGGAAGTCCAAGAGCAAGGCTGGTTAAATTTCAGTCATATTCTCTTCCTTTTTCAAGTCAACGAGTAAGAATGGTTGAATTTGGGTTGTATTCTCTTTTTTTTTAAAACAATGAGCAAGGATGGTTAAATTTGAGTCATATTCTCTTTTTTTTGAAGTCAGAAAGTAAGAATGGTTGAATTTGGGTTCATATTCTCTTTTTTTTGGATTCATAGTCTTTTTTCAAATCAACAAGCAAGGATGGCTGAATTTGGCTCATAATCTTGTCAGCAAGTAAGGATGGTTAAATTTGGGTCGTATTCTCTTTTTTTGAAGTCGATGAGTCAGAATGGTTGAATTTGGTTTCATATTTTCTTTTTTGAGTTCATATTCTCTCTTGTTAGGTTCATATTCTTTTTGCGGTCAACAAGTAAAGGATGGTTAATATGGCTTATATTCTCGTCAGTGAGCAAGGATGGTTGAATTCGGGTTCATACTCTTTTTTGGGGTTCATATTCTGTTTTTATGAAGTCAGTGTGTAAGGATGGCTGAATTTGGGATCATACTCTCTTTTTTGGGGTTCATATTCTCTTTTTGGGGGTTCATAGTCTCCTTTTTGGGGGTTCATATTTGTTTTTATTGAGTCAACAAGTAAGGATGGCTGAATTTGGGTTCATATTCTCTTTTTTTCGAAGTCAACGAGCAAGGCTGGTTAAATTCGAGTCTCATTCTCTCTTTTTTCAAGTCAACGAGTTGAATTTGGCTCGTATTTGACCAACTGCTTTGTTGAGCTATTGAAACCCCCCAAAAAGCCTGTTTTGAAGCCCAAAACAAGGCGCCTTTGTTTTAGGTGCTGACTGCCTTGGGAGATTTTGCAGTTCTCAGCGGGTTAAACCCAGGGAGCGGGGGCAGAGTCATAATTGGCCTATTTAGAGTCTTTTGCATGTGAATGGCGCGTTAGCGAAGCATTACTAAGTCTGTTGTGAGTGACATGGTGATTAGAATTTCGATTAGGGCAAACACAGGCTGTACTTTATCAAGTACAGTAATTAGTTCAGTCAGGAAAAGTTGATTACAAGTCACGATAAAGTTCGATTTTGGGGGGGTTTGCTTGAATTTGGGGCTTTTTTCAATGGGAAATGGCCTGATTCGGTGCCGATCGCAAGAATTAAACGACTAATTTGTAAAATCGTTGAGTTTGGGAGGGGATGGGGGAGTTCAGAGCGAGTAGAACTTTACACAGGCAGAATCGATCTCCGTCGCCTTCGTTTTTCACAATCGTCTTAATTTTTCACTATTTTAGCCTTATTTTCTCACCATTTTAGCCTTAATTTTTCACCATCCTCTCCATAACTTTTCACCATTGTAGTCTTAATTTTTCCCCATCGTAACCTTAATTGTTCCCCCTCGTAGTCATAGTTTTTCACTATTGTAGACTTAACTTTTCACCCTCATTGTCCTAATTTTTCATCCTCATAGCCTTAATTTTCCACCAATATAGCCTGAAATTTTCCCTATTTTAGTCTTAATTATTCACCCTTGTAGCCTTAGTTTTGCGCTATTATAGTCTTAAGTTTTCACCACCGTAGCCTTAGTTATTGCCCCTTGTAGCTTTATTTTTCACCATCGTAGGCTTAAATTTTCACCATCCTGTCCTTAATTTTTCATCAGTTTATCCTTTATTTCTCACCATCATAGTCTTAATTTTTCACTATTGTAGTCTTATATTTTCACCATTTTAGCTTTAATTATTGTCCCCGATAGTCTTACTTTTTCACCAGTATAGCCTTAATTTTTCACTTGTGTAGCCTTAATTATTCGCCTTTGTAGTCTTAATTTTTCACCATTATAACCTTAATTATTACCCCTCATAGCCTTAATTTTTTACCATCCTAGTCTTAATTTCTCACCATCGTAACCTTAATTTTTCACCATTATAGCCTTAATTATTGCCCCTTGTAGTCTTAATTTTTCACCACTGTAGTCTTAACATTTCATCGTCGTAATCTTAATTATTCACCCTCATTTCACCATTGTAGCCTTGACTTTTCACCATTATAGTCTGAATTTTTAACCATCATAGCCTTAATTATTCACCTTCCTAGTCTTAATTTTTCACCATCCTGTCCTTAACTTTGCATCTTTGTAGCCTTTATTTTTCACCATCGTAGTCTTAATTATTCAGCCCCATTCCACCATGGTAGCCGTAATATTTCACCCTTGTAGCCTTCATTTTTACCATCATAGCCTTCATTTTTCACCATTATAGCCTTAATCATTGCCCCTCATAGCCTTGATTTTTCACCATCATCGCCTTAATTTGTCACCATTGTATTCTTAATTATTGCCCCTCGTAGCCTTAATTTCTCACCATCGTAGTCTTAATATTTCACCATTATAGCCTCACTTCTTCACCATTACAGCCTTATTTTCTTACCATTGTAGCCTTAATTTTTTGTTCTGGTAGTCCAATTTTTCACCCTTGTAATCTTAATTTCTCCATTGTAGCCCTAATTATTGCCCATCATAGCCTTACTTTTCCACCAATGTAGCCTTAGTTTTCCACACTCATAGCCTTAATTGTTCGTCTTTGCAGTCTCAATTTTTCATCATCCTATCCTTAATGTTGCACCATTTGTAGCCTTAATATTTCGCAGTCATAGTCTTAATTATTCACCCTAGTTTCACCATCGTAGCCTTCATTTTTCACCATTGTAATCTTAACTTTTCACCATCACCTTTTCACCATCGTAGCCTCAATTTTTCACATTTACAGTTTTCATTATTCACCTTCACAGTCTTAATTATTGCGCCTTGTAGCCTGAATTTCTCACCATTTTAGTCTTAACTTTTCGCCATCATAATCTCATTTTATTTTCCTGTGTAGCCTTAATTTTTTCCTCATTGTGGTCTTAATTTTTGTCCATCATAGTCTTATTTTTTCACCATTGTAGCTTTAATTATTGCCTCTCAATAGCATTAATTATTCACCATTGAAGACAACTTTTCACCATTGCAATCTTAATTTTTCACCCTCATGGTCTTAATTTCTCCCCATCCTATCCTTAACTTTTTCCCCTCATACCCTCAATTCCTCCCCATTGAAGCCTCAGTTCAGCTTCTCCGTGACTCGTGTCGGGTTTGCTCCTCTCTTCCCGGCACCGAAGTCCTTGCGCCGTTGACAAAACGTTGCCTTCGTTAGGCAGCGGCTCGTTAGTAAGGGAAGAAAATGCTGATATTGAAAGTCCGTCGTCGCCACTGCGACCGCTGCCGTTAGACAATAGCGTTAATTGTTGTGGGGTTTCTGTCTCTGGGAGCATCGCAAACAATGTTCATAACGTCTACTTGTATTTTCGGCTTTCGCTCATATTTGATGTTCCAATGAGTTCTGTGTCGCCCAATCCCGTCTATTTAATGTTTGATTTCTTTAATTTAATTTTTGATTGATTTACTTGAATATTTGGTCCATTTCATGTAATTTTTAATTGGTTTACTGTATTTTTGATCTATTTAATCTAATTATTGATCTATTTAATCTAATTTTTGGTCTATTTAATGTAATTATTGATCTATTTAATGTATTTTCAAAACTATTTAAATTAACTTTTGATCTAGCTTAACTAAATTTTTAACTATTTAATTTAATTTTTGATCTATTTAATGTAATTATTGATCCATTCAGTGGAATTTTTGGTCTGTTTAGTTTAAATTCCAATCTATTTAATTGCGTTTTTGATCGATTTAATGTAATTTTTGAACTCTTTAAGGTAGATTCTGATCTGTTCAGTTTAAATTTCAATCTATTTAATTTCACTGTTGATCTTTTAGTTTAAATATTGATCTATTTAATGTAAATTCTGATCTATTTAATTTCATTTTTGATCTATTTAATGTAAGTTTTAAACTATTTAATGTAGATTTCCATCTGCTCAGTTTAAATTTCAATCTACTTCATTTCACTTTTGATTTGTTTAGTGTAGTTTTTGACCTATTTAATGTAAATTTTGATATATGTCATTTGCTTTTTCATATTTTTCATTTAAGTTTTGATCTGTTTCATTTAAATTTCAGTCTTTCATTTAATTTTTAGTCTATTTAATTTAATTTTCAATCTATTTCGTTTAGTTTTCCTCTGTTTAACTCCATCTTTGATCCAGTTAATTGATCGACTCACCCGATCTGATAGAGAACCTAACGTTAGCAACTTGCGCTTTCATTTTTGCCTTTCACTCTCATATTTCCAGCTGATTTTTTTATTGCACAAATCTGATTGCTTTAATTTAAGATTAATTTTTGTCTCGCGTGGGGGTGGACAATGAAGCTCTTTCGTGCCCAGTGAACCAACTGCTCTCTCAACAACAGCATCACTTCTTCAGTCATATTATTATTAAGTTGTATTATTCCTAATACTTGGTTTTCTTAAGTTTTATTAATAGTAGAGTTTATTATTATTAAGTTTCATTACTGTTAATATTCATTAGTCTTAATTATTATTATTCATAGGTTTTATTATTCTTAAGTTGCTTTATTTGTAGGTTTCATTATTGTTAAGTTTCATTATTCTTAGGTTTTATTCTTCTTAGGTTTCATTATTCTTCGGTTTTATTACTCTCAGGTTTTGTTATTCTCAGATCCAGGCACTTAACCATCATCTTTGCAAGGAACTAACTGAATCACCCTCAAACGTTGTCACGGAAGTTCAAACACTGATAAATAGGCAAAAAAATCTCCTTTCAACCTCAGTGAATCCCATTTTTCCATCAAATCCCGTTGTGTTCTCCTCCAAAACCAACGCCCAACGGGCAATTTTGGTGGTGTCTCCTTTAAAACGCCGCCAGGTTGAGTTGGAGCGTTATTTTTAGGCACTGCCTAACGATGAGGGAAGGCGGCTTCTCACACGCACAAACCCTCTCTTCTCTTTAATCCCTTCAGCAAAGTCTCCTTGGAGGTGACATGGACATTGGCAACCCTGGAACGCTCTCCCCCACCAAGCCTGGCTCCCAGTACTACCAGTATTCCAGCAATAACCCCCGCCGGAGGCCTCTCCACAGCACCTCCATGGGTGAGTGACTTGGTCTTCAACCTTTGTCTTGCCTCGTTTCAACCAATAATTGTCCCGTTCAGCGCTAACTTGGACTCAAAAGGTGGCCGAGCAGCTGGTTGAATGTTCGCTCTTTGTTGAGTCTTCCAATAAAAATGGCTTTTTCAATGACAAAACAAGAAGCCCCAAGGCTCGAATTCCAAATATAATGGGTTTTCTACCTCGGATTTAAGAGTAGTGGTGTCCAAACGATGAGCTCTTAAGGTTTTGCCAACCTCGGCGGTTCCAAAGTGAGGTTGGAGAAGAGGGTGGGCAGATGGGTTTGGAGAGAATGGAAATGGAAACCAAAGAAAAATCTGGTTTGTAAAGACATCATTTTGTCTTTTTTTTGTTGTTGTTGTTCCAGAAGTGCAAACGAAGAAAGTTCGGAAAGTTCCTCCAGGTTTGCCATCTTCAGTAAGTACCGCCTGGCTGCCGGCTGGCTCTTGCGGTGGCTTTGTCGGGTTATGGGTGGGTGGAAACGAGCACCTTGGAGGTAGACATGACCTCCTGGGGAAAGAAATGACCTCATGCAGGAGAGAATTGATCTCTTGGGGATAGAATTGAGCTCCTGGGGGTGGAAATGAACTCCTGGAGGAGTAAATGAGCTTCTAGGGGTACAAATGAGCTCCAGGGCTTGTAGGAAGGGTGCTTGGAGCTCGAGGTTGAGGACAAAGTAAGGAGAATTAAGCCCAATCCTGGTCCCGGTTCTGGCTTGGAGGTGAGGAATTGCGTGGTGGGAATGAGTGTGTTGATACCCCTGTGGGGCAAGCAAGCCCTTCCAGGCGCTGCCAGTTGGCTTCATGGTCACATTGATGGAGCTGGAACCTTCCATGAGGTGTCAGGAAGTGGATTTAGGAGCTGGTGGCCACGACCAAAGAGCTTTGTTTTGGTGGGTTCCCATCAGCAGGAGGTGGTTGGGTGGAGCCTGGGTGTCAGGCAGAGGCATTGTGGGTTGCCCCAAGGTGGCACCTGTGCAGGGCTGTCCATGGAGAAGAAGGCTTCAAGGTGGAACCCACCTGCACAGGATGTAAATGTTAGTGTTCAGCACGAAATAGTCACTCTGCGCCGTCCTCGGCTGGTGGGCTGTGTTGGTTTGGAGAAGTCCTTTGTTCTGTGATCCAAATGATCATCGTGTTGGCTTTCATTTCTTCGTCATCGGGGAAAATCATCGTGGTTGTTCTTGCCCCGAGGGACAGGAAATGACTTTGAAATCCATTCAAATAAGTAAAAACATACGGATTTTAAAGGCAAATATCTGACGTTTTGGTAAATTCCTCCCGAAGAGCGGGCTGTGCATTTGGTTTTAGTCTCATTTTTCCTCTCTACAAAGACACCGAATCTATTCTTCTATCGATATCGATTGATATTTTTAGATCAATATTGACTCGAGAAGTCTCTTTGGTCGAGGAGGAGTTGAGTGGCAACCAGTTCTTGCGGAATCGCCTCATTAATCTCATTAGGGGACTGGTTTTGCCCATAAATCCAAGGAAATTTGGTGTTTGCAAGCTGGGATAATTTGAAAGTTTAATTTATTGTATTTATTAATTTCATATTACGACATTGATCTATTTTTATTAGCTTATTTATTTGTTATTAATTTATTGATTTATTTATTTGGAATTTTGTTGTATATATCAATGTCATAGTACTCTATTAATTTATTGATTATTAATTGCTAATTTATTGATTGAGTTGAATGTTTGATTTATTATATTTATTAACTTAATCATAATCCATTAATTTATTACTAATTCATTTCTTTGAAAGTTCACGTTACTGTTTCTATTAATTTCTTTATATGTCACTTTATATATTATTAATTTATTACTAAGTTTTACTAATGTTATTATTAATATAATAATTTTTTAATTTAGTGTGCTAAATACCTACTATTTCTATATTTTAAGCTGAAACCCACATCCAAATCTTGATTTAAATCGCACAGATTACTGTAATTATTATAATGTCAAACAAATAGAAAACTTCTTTCTAACCTTTTGCAATACGTAAATTCTCAGCTCAAAATGTCCATTAAAGATGTAGTTTTATTTAATTTTAATTAAAAATCATTAAACTCAAATGGATTTGGGTGGGTTTGGGGTTGGGTTCACTCGGATTCCTTCACATCAAGAGTTAAATCTCCTCCTTGATGGGTTTTTATGCTTCGAGGTGGG
Source organism: Neomorphus geoffroyi (assembly GCA_033558235.1). Taxonomy (NCBI): domain Eukaryota; kingdom Metazoa; phylum Chordata; class Aves; order Cuculiformes; family Neomorphidae; genus Neomorphus; species Neomorphus geoffroyi. The sequence goes on from JAUMJM010000025.1 coordinate 728,873, forward strand.
TTATATTGAACCAAAAATTAGGTTTTTAAGGTTTTTTGGGTGGTTTTCCGCGGAGTTGGAGGGATGAGATGGAGCTGAGGAGCTGCACGAGGAACCTCTTTGTGACGGTGCTGCAACCGCTTTTTGTTTCCCCTTTGGTGGATAAATAACGCACAAACCCACCCCAAAACCTGCATTTTTAATGATTGCAGTGATTTCTTTGTAGATAGTTGACCATTTCAGGGCGTTTACCGGGATGGTTTGGCACCGGTGCTATTAAAACGGGTATTTTTGGGGTCAAATGGCCTAAAAATACATTACAAAGTGTATTTTTTGAATGCAATGATATAAAAATACGTTTAAAAAAGATAGTTTTGAATACAAAGGTATTAAAATACGTTAAAAAGGGCTTTTTTTTGAATAGAATGGTATAAAAAATACAATAAAAAGTAATTTTTGAATTACAGTATAAAAATAGCTTTAAAAGTTATTTTTTTTTAATGGAATGGTGTAAAACTACCTCAAAAAGGGTATATTTTGAATAAATATGTTTAACAGTAATACATTTTAAAAGGTATTTTTTTAACTGAATGGTTTAAAAATACAGTAAAATGGTTTTTCTGAATGAAATGGCATAAAAAATACCTTAAAAATATATTTTTGGGTGGAATGGTATTACAATATGTGAAAACAGGGTTTTTTTAGTAGAATGTCATAGAAATACATCAAAAAAGGCTGGGTTTTTGCAGACTGGTATAGAAAACCCTTAAAAAGGAGTTCATGTCGAATGAAATTGTATAAAACGTACAATTTAAAGGGTGTTTTTAATGGAATAGTATGAAAATAACTTAAGAAAGTATTTTTTTGAATGGAAGAGGTATAGAAAAGGTATTTTTGAATGAAATGGTATAAAAATACAATTAAAAGGGTAATTCTAAAATGGAATAGTATTAAAATACCTTAAAAAGATATTTTTTGACTGGAATGGTATTGAAATTAGAATGAAATGGGGGAAAGTGGCACCGTTTTCCATCGGGGCAAAATCCAAACATGAAATTTCCTTCCATCTTGCAGTAATTTGACCAAAATTTGGCTTTTTAAATCCAAAGTTGAACATGCCCTTGAAATACTTGCAATTATTTTAATGAGCTTGACAATTAATTAGAAAATAAAGGCATTTTTGAATAGTTCTCATCACCCGAGGCACTCTTTTCCAGTGATAAGTGAATTAAAATCTAAATTTAGGAAGGGAGTGCAAGGAGAACGTGGGAACAGAGGAAATAGTTGAGTGTCTTCCTGTCTTTGCAGACCACAAATTGCCCGTTTCTTTGAGGAGATGCTCTCCAAAAGGCATCCAGGGGCCTCCAACAGAACAAATATGGGCTCAAAAATCAGATTCTATTTAGAGTACGGCTGGTGTCATGCTGCATCCCATCCCTGGAGGTGTTCCAGGCCAGGTTGGATGGGGCTTGGAGCCCCCTGGTCCAGTGGGAGGGGTCCGTGTCCGTGGCAGGGGGTGGGAACTAGATGGGTTTTGAGGTCATGTAAACGTTTGGACCTTCATGCCAGCAAATTTAGGAGAGGCTTTGCAGTCATTTGGTGCCGTGTTCTTCACAAGTGTCGGGTGCTGCCATCATCTCACATCATGCGATCCAGGTGGCTCCACTGAAAGGTCCCTTCCTCACCCATAGCTTCATCCTAAGGCTGTGATGGTCTTCTAACCTTCAACCTGAAGGCTTCATCCATCGTAGCTGCTAATTGTCCCATCACATCTGAGCTTTGCTGAGTGGTGTTTTCTACCTTCCTGTCTTGAAGGACCTTGAGGGGTTGGAGCTTGTCCGGAGAAGGGAACGGAGCTGGGGAAGGCTCTGGAGAACCAGGGCAGTGAGGTCCCTGGGGTTGCTTAGTCTGGAGAAGAGGAGGCTGAGGGGAGACCTGATCCCTCCTGTCTGAAAGGAGGTTGTGCTGAGGTGGGTGCTGGGCTCTTCTCCCAAGGAACCAAGGATGGGATGAGAGGAAATGGCCTCAAGTTGTGCCGCGGGGGTTCAGGTTGGACATTAGGAAGTAATCCTTCATGGAGAGGGTTGTTGAGCCCTGGCAGAGGCTGCCAAGGACAGTGGTGGAGTCCCCATCCCTGGAGGAGTTTGAAAGCTGCGGAGATGTGCTGAGGGCCATGGTTTGGTGGTGGAGTTGACAGTGGTTGGGAAGTCCTTGGGGAGAAAGTGAGGAAAGAAGGAGAAAGTCATGTTTGAGAATGTTTTACAGGAACATGGACCATCCTGACTCAAGTTCACCATGGTGGCACTGTTACAGGGACATGGTGTCTACCAAGGTGCTGATTTCCACCAAGGCAGCACCCTGCCCGTGGCGAAGGAATTGGATGGGCTTGAAGGTCCCTTCCAAAGCATTCCATAGTTGTGTGATGCCTGGAGGTGTTCAAGGCCAGGCTGGTTGGGGCTTGGAGCCCCCTAATCCAGTGTGAGGTGTCCCTGCCCATGGAACTGGATGGGCTTTGAAGTCCCTTCCAACCCAAACCTATTCCATGGGTCTATGAAGTGAAACCTTCATGAAGAGCTTGTGATGCCGGTCATTTTCAGGCATGGTAAGAGTATTTTTCTGAGCGTAAAGAGGGGGACATGAGCCCAGCAAAAGCCATCTGCAGGATTCTCCAGCTCTAGTGGCTCTTCTTGGTGGCCAGCCCTTCCAGGTACGGCAACTGGATGTAACAAATTGCTTGGCTCATGCGTCTCTTCCATCAAACTTGTGGTGGGGTCTCCAATCCCTGGAGGGGTTCCAAGAATGTGTAGATGTGGCACTTGGGGACAGGGTTTAGCAGGCACGGTGGGGTTGGATTGATAGTTGGACTGGGTGGGCTTGGAGGGCTTCTCCAGCCTTAATGATTCCATGGTTCTATCCCAGGACAATGGTGGAGTCACCATTGCTGGAGGGGTTCAGAAATGTAAGTGTGGCACTTGCAGACAGGATTTACAGTGGGGTTGGACTGGATGATCTCAGAGGTCCTTTCCAGTGTGAGGCCAGAGTTCCCACAGCTCAGTAGCATTGTGGGAACAACCTCTCCAGCTCTACCTCATCTCCTGCAGGAGCACTAAAGGAGGTCCATCACCATTACTGCCCAGGAGAGGTGGTCTGAGGATGCTTTAAGGGTGGGGGTTGACGTTATAATCCAACGTGGGGATGGTGGTGGAGTTTCTTAGCTTGGACCCTGCCAAAAGCAGACCCTGAGCAAATGATGATCCAGTTCTCATTGCCCAACGGGAGGTCCAGCTCTACTGAGAAGCTCTGGTTTCATGCTGACCACCACCCAGACAGGAGCAGGGTGATGACTGGTGGGACCAGGGTGTCCCACCAGCACCCTACACTGTGTTTGCACCTCTCTCCTGACCAATGTTGTTCACCCTGTGCTGTCCAACCTTCGCAGCTCTCTCTTGATCAAGGTGGGTTCACCCTCTGCTTGTTTCCTCATGTCTTCTTGAGCAGAGGTCGTGTCCCCAAGTATCCCTCATCCCCAAAACCAACCCTGGTGTAGCCATTCAGTGCAACCAAGGTCCACCAACCATCACCATCCCACCTTTGTGGTTTTCGAAACCTTAAAAATAGAGGAAGGAGGAGGGGGTGCTTCTCAGATTGAACCATCTCCTTGGAAGCTGCATCTCTAGGAAGTTTTGAGGGAAGGCAAGACATCTCCTGCTTGGGAAGGGAGCTTGGGGCTCAGCTTGCTCCTCTGACAGGGGCTTAATCTCTGTCCTCTACAATCATCAAAGATGTGAGTTGAGGATGAAGGACTTGGGTCTGGTGGTAGGACCTGGACTGCACCAAGGAGGTGCTGAAAGAGGGGAGACTGAGATGAGATCTTGGGCAGAAATGTTTCCCTGTGAGGGTGGGGAGGCCCTGGCCCAGGGTGCCCAGAGCAGTGGTGGCTGCCCCATCCCTGGAGGTGTTCAAGGCCAGGTTGGATGGGGCTTGGAGCCCCCTGACCCATGGCAGGGGGTAGAACTAGATGGGCTTTGAGGTCCCTTCCAACCCAACCCATTCCGTGATTCTGTGGTTCGAAGATGCTGCCAGCATCTTTGGGGACGGTGCTCCATGGGGTGATGTGGAGCTTCTCGGGGTTCAACGATGGATTGTCACCCACCAGAGCTGTGTGGGAGATCTGCCTGGGTTGGGGATTCCAGTTCGCGGGGTGAGGGCTTTGGTGACCAACAACGTGGGATGAAGCCTCCTTGAGGCAGAATTGACCTTCTCGGAGACTGGAACAGCAGGGTAAAATGCGGTGGAAGCTGGGAGGTCACTCACTGGGACAACTTGGAGATGGGAGAAAGAGCAAGGTAGGAGCTGGATTAAGGATGGGGAGAGATTTCTGAGGTCTCAGAGCCCACCAAGGTGAACCTGGATCTTCATAACGCTTTACATCTTCCTCAATTCCCGCAGCGGCTGCTCTTCCTCAGGCACTGCCCAAGGCTCCCACCACGCCGGGGCCGTCGCTCTCGCCGTGTTATCAGGTTGACAAGCTCCTCTTTCAGCCGGTGGCCCTGGGGGAAGCCACCTGGCTCCCGTCCCTTCTCAGCCTTCTACAGGCACGGAAACCATGCTGCCTTCCAAGAGGGAAATAGGAACCTTCTTAAACTCCACGCTGTTCATTTGCTGTTGGAGAATCGCTAAGGTTGGAAAGGAACCCTAAGATCAAGCCCAACCATCAACCCAACACCACCGTGTCCATCAAACCACGTCCTGAGGACAAAAAAACTCTGCTTTGGGTTTTAAAAAGAAGAAATAAACTGGGAAACCTGGCTTTAGAACAGAAACAAATCATGAAATGGGGTGGGTTGGAAGGGTCCTCAAAGATCATAGAACCATGGAATGGTTTAGCTTGGAAGGGACCTCAAAGCCCATCCAGTTCCAGTGCTTCAGATTCCGGTGAGCACCTTCAGGTGAGGGTTTTTCAACCCATCGCCTGGAGAAGAGAAGGCTCCAGGGAGACCTTCGACCTTCCAGTACCTGAAGGGGCTCCAGGAAAGCTGGAGAGGGGTTCTTGATCAGGGAGTGCAGGGACAGAATGAGGGGAAGAGTCTGAAGCTGAAGGAGGGGAGACTGAGATGAGATGTTGGGCAGAAATGTTTTGCTGTGAGGGTGGGAAGACCCTGGCCCAGGTTGCCCAGAGCAGTGGTGGCTGCCCCGTCCCTGGAGGTGTTGAAGGCCAGGTTGGATGGGGCTTGGAGCCCCCTGATCCAGTGGGAAGTCTCCCTGCCCAGGGCAGGGGGTGGGACTGGATGGACTTTGAGGTCCCTTCCGACCCAACTCATTCCATGATGCTTTGATCCCTGCAGGTGTGCAAGGCCAGGTTGAATGGAGCTTTTTCGCACGATACGGGCATTTTTTTGTAGACCTTGCCCACACTTTCTGTAGAAATTTCCCAAATCTTTTTCACCCCGAAAAGAACGATTTAGGAACCAGTCCTGGCTGGTTCCACCCCATCTGTGGCAACAGTTTGGGATTTACAGGGTGGCTTTGCTGTAGCTTGAGCAGAGACTCCCTCTTCAGAGAACTTCAGGTAGTGCACAAAGCTCAGAATCTTGAAACACTGAAGGCTTTGGCCAACAAACCCTGAGGGTTTCTCCATGTCTCACTCCGACATCGTTATTTCCCCCCCACCCCTTCAAAACTCAACAGTGAGTCTTTCCACTTCTCCTCAAGGATGGAGCATCTGGAGTGGAGGGAGAACAGAAGGGAAAGCAGGGATGGGTTTTGCCGGAGGAGCTGGTCCTTCATCCCCCACCGAGCTGCATCTCGGTTGCCGTTCCACCATGAAACCACAATTAATTCCGTTCATAACTGCTAAAATAAAGCAAAATATAAGGCCCATTGCAAACCCAACCCATTCCATGATTCTCTGAAATTTCACCTCCAAAACTCTATAATTTTTTAAAAACTTTTTTAAAATCAGATTTATAATTTTATGTCACATTTTGGAATTATTCCAAGTGGAAAAATAACCTTTTTATGCAAAAATTTGATTTCTTGTAGCTTTTCTTTCCAAATTATTGGGTAATTTTGATGATTTCAAACAGCACCTTCAGAGATCGGAAAACGCCTTTTCTATTGGAAGGGAATGATGTAGGTTGGACATTAGGAAGAAGTTCTTCACAGTGAAGGTGGGCAAGCCCTGGCCCAGGGTGCCCAGAGCAGTGGTGGCTGCCCCATCCCTGGAGGTGTTCCAGGCCAGGTTGGATGGGGCTTGGAGCCCCCTGACCCAGTGGGAGGGGTCCCTGCCTGTGGCTGATGGGCTTTAAAATCCCTTCGAAACCAAACCATCCGCGAATCCATGATCTGTAAGACCTCTTCCATCTGAAATAATTCTATGATTCTGTGATCCTTAACGGCCTTTCCAACCCAATCTCATGAGTCTGTGACCTTTAAGGTCTCTTCCACTCCAACCAATCCCACAATTCAATGGTCTTTAAGATCCCTTCTGACCGAAACCATCCCATGATTCTCTAATCTTTAAGCTCCCTTCCAAACCAAAACCACTCTGTGATTCCATGATCTTTAAGGTCCCTTCCAACCCAAACCACTCCAACCTTCTTTTTTTTCAGCCAACTCTCCTTTCGTTTAGCCCTCTTCCATTCCCACCACCCATACTCAAGACTGTACGGGAGCCCTTCCACCCAAAAAACCTCGACACCTCATTTCTCCGCTCGCACCTCATTTACGATTCCGATGAGCGTGGTGGTTTTTTTTTTTTTTCTCTTTGGGAAACACAACGTTTGACTTTTTGACCTCAGAGCATCTGTTCAACTTTCATTTTTCCAACCCGACGTTGGCATTCTGGAAGTGTTAATGTCTTTCAGATCTGTTTCCTGCTATTTCGGGATATTTATGGTCACCTCGCAGTGGCTTTTGAGGGGAACGTGTGTTGTGGTGGGTTGGGGGGGTGGGAAGGGGGGAGAGCGTTGGGATGAGGAAACAGCTTTGCTTTCACCATGTGCTTCATGGGACGCTAAAAAGAACAAATGAGAGTTGACGCTGCGTAAGGAATGCAGAAATGGGGACGTTGGAGCCCTTCAAAGATGAAGCACGTGTGGACTGGGTTGAGTACTGGACAGGGACGGTTGGACTCGATGATCTCAAAGGGCTTTTCCAACCAAGTGATTCTGTAATTGTGTTGCTCAGGGACCGGTTTGAGTGGTGGGCGGGAATGGTTGGACTCAGTGAGGGCTTTTCCAATCAAGTGATTCTATGGAAAGCTGCCCTCGTCTCTGTCCTGCTCTGGTGGGATCCCTGCATCCAGCTCTGGAGTCCCCAGCACAGGAAGGACCTGGAGTTGTTGGAGCAGGTCCACAGGAGGCCATGTAGATGATCTGAGGACTGAAGCACCTCTGTACAAGGACAGGCTGGGAGAGCTGGGGTTGTTCAGCCTGGAGAGGAGAAGGCTGCGGGGTGACCTTAGAGCAGCTCCCAGTGCTGAAAGGGCTCCAGGAAAGCTGGGGAGGGGCTTTTTAGAAGAGCCTGGAGTGATGGGATGAGGGGAAATGGCTTTAAATTGGAAGGAGAGGATTCAGATTGGACATCAGGAAGAAATTCTTCATGATGACAGTGGTGAGATACTCTCCCAGGTTGCCCAGAGCAGTGGTGGCTGCCCCATCCCTGGAGGTGTTCAAGGCCAGGTTGGATGGGGCTCAGAGCCCCCTGATCCAGTGGGAGGTGTCCCTGCCCATGGGACTGGGTGGGCTTTGAGATCCCTTCCTATCCAATCCATCCCATGATTCCATGATCTGTAAGATCCTTGCAACCCAACCCATCCCACGATTCTATTTTTGTGATATTCGCTCCCATCTCCCAACACTTTCCAATATTCCTTATTAACCTTTCCCACCATCAGCACTTACAATCATTCGGGTTGGAGAAGATCTCAAAAGAAACCATTCTTTTCCTGTTCTTTTGGGTTTTGGGTGATATTTTTGGAGCTCAACAGGTTGGTGAAGCTTCCAAATGCCGCAGGTTTCCCCCCAAAAAAACTTCCCCCCTTTTTTTCGGTCTCTTTTAAACGTTCTGTTTGCGCAAAAGAAAAAAAAAAAAACCAAATTGGAGAATCACCATAAGGGCTTCTTTGCATTTTTAATTTAGTAACTAACATATGAATACATTTGCATATTAATGAGTTGCAGATTAAATCATGCATACATAATTGCCTCCTTACTGTGTTTAATGTTTGTCAAAACCCTCCAGCCCGCTTTGATGGATGTCGGATGGATTTGGAGGTACCCTTGGACGTTGTTTACAACGCCGACACCTTTAAATATTGGGATATCGCGACTAATATTGAGTTGTGAATAAAGACGGACGATGGGTGTGTGGCCCTTTCAACTAGGGTTGGCTTTTCGCCTTCCACCAACTCATTTACTATTCATAATCATTAATGCATCTCCTAATTATACAGCATATGTCGGTTAACCCCTCCACCGCCAGGCTGGGGGGGGGGGCAGCAGAGCTTCAAGCTTTTGTGCAACTTCTGCTCTTCCAGAGTTGTTTTCCCTCTGTCAGAACCCAGAATTTGGGGGTTGGGAATGATTGGACAAATAACTGGAAATAGAGCGTCTTATTTTATGGTTGATTCTTCACTGAGTCAGAGAACGAGTTGGGTTGGAAGGAATCTCAACACCCATTGAGTTCCATAGGCAGGGACACCTCCCACTGGATCAGGGGGCTTCAAGCCCCATCCAACCTGGCCTTGGGCACCTCCAGGGATGGGGCAGCCACCACTGCTCTGGGCACCCTGGGCCAGGGCCTCCCCACCCTCACAAGGCCAGCTTAGAGAGGTGATTTTCTCAACCCGATCGCATGTCAAAATTGGCTTCTCTGGAAAGATAAGAGAAGTCCTATGGTTTATTCTGGTGATCCCAGACCTCTTCTGCCACGTTCCTGACTTCCAGCCTCAGGTGTAGCTCCCACTTTGGCCAAGTAGCGTATGTTTGTCAGTGGAAGAATAAGAGCACGTGTGATGATGTCACCAAAAAGTCGCTGCAGAAAGCACAATTTGTGTAAAACCCACCTCAGCTGTAGCAGTTGTGTCCATCTGACGTGGTCAATACACACAGACCTACAAGGACTTGGTGGGACAGGACTCATCTTGACACCCCTGAGTCGTGGCTTGAGTTATGGACAAAGGAATCCCATTGAGAGGAACCTGAGAGGAGGTTGTGATGAGGTGGGTGTTGGTTTCTTCAGCCAAGTTACAAGTGAGGAAATGGCCTCAGGTTGCACCAGGGGAGGTTTAGGTTGGACATTAGGAAACATTCCTTCACAGAAGGGGTTGTCAAGCCCTGGGCAGAGGCTGCTCAGGGCAGTGGTGGAGTCCCCATCCCTGGAGGGGTTCAAGCAATGTGTAGCCATGGCACTTGGGGACGTGGTTTAGCAGATACGTTGGGGTTGGGCTGATGGTTGGACTGGATGCGCTTAGAGGGCTTTTCCAACTGTAATGATTCCATGACCAGTGATGCTCTCTGGGCCAGCTGTTGGTGCCACCAGCCCTCCCAGTTCACAGTCCAGGCTGGAATAACCAATCACAAGGACAACTCCATAGCTGAAACGCCTGGTGTAGAGTTTGTCCCCTTAATGATAGAAAAACTGGGTTTGATGCTTCCTGTTGGCAGAGGAGCCTGGCAAGAAGACGTAGGATGATTGGGTTGATGAGCATCGCCTTGAATAGGTAGGATGGAATTTTGAAGCAGATGTGTCCACATTTGGCTGGTTGAAAGGAGCTTTTTAGAGGTTGGGGCTTTCAGTGTCTGATTTATTCATGGAGCATCTGGATAATGAGATATTTATCCTGCTTTCAGGCTATGACGTGCAAGGATCTGAATACCAACCTTCTCTGGGGAGGGAGGAGACCATGTCAGTGCTCAAAGCATAGGGAGAGAAGTTCTGTCCTTCTTCTCCTTTTATATCTTCTCCTTCCCCTTTTCCTTCTCCTTCCCCCTCTCCTTCTCCTCCTCCTCCTTTTTTTTTCTTTCTCCTCTTTCTTCCCTTCCTTCCTCCTCCTCCTCCTCCTTCCCCTCCTCCTCCTCCACCTCCTTTTTGTCCTCCACCTCCTGTGCCAGAGCCTCTTTGTGAAGGATTTCTTTGTAATGTCCAATTTAAATGTCCCCTCTTCCAGTTTAAAGCTGTTCCTCCCTTGTCTCTTTATTCCATGCCCTTTTAAAAGCCCCTTCTAAAAGCTCCAGCTTTCCCTGGAGCCCCTTTCCATACTGGAAGCTCTAAGGTCTCCCCACAGCCTTCTCTTCTCCAGGCTCAACAACCCCAACTCTCCCAGCCTGGCCTCACACAGGAGATGCTCCAGCCCTCGGATCATCTCCGTGGCCTCCTCTGGACTCGCTCCAACAGCTCCAGGTCCTTCCTGTGCTCAGGACTCCAGAACTGGACCCAGGGCTGCAGGTGGGGTCTCCCCAGAGCGGAGCAGAGGGGCAGAACCCCCTCCCTTGCCCTCTGGTCCCACTTTGTAGCAGCCCAGGACACGGATGGCTTTCTGGGCTCTGGTAAATACTCATCCTTGACCCTTCACATGGAAAACAAGGACCTTTGGGACAACAGAGACAACCCATTGGTTAGCCAGGAGGAGACTGGGGCAGTGGGATTTGCTGTCCCCACGTCATTCCTCCCCACCTGCCTCTCAGCGTCTCTGTGCTGCCAACGCCTCATTAAGATGAAGGCTGTAATTGCAGATTTGCCAGCGAAGGCTGGAAGATGCTGGCGGGTGGGTGAGAGGAGGGGGGAGCTGCTCGTCAACGCAGATGCAGGAGCTGGGGGCTGCAGAAGGACCAACCCAGCTGCACCTGCACCCTCACACCGGCATGACCGGAGTGGTGATGGGAGGGGGAATGACTTGAGACTGGAAGGGGGAAAATTTAGGTTAGACTTGGGGAAAGAAGTTCTTCATGGTTAGGATCCACCTCCATCTGCAACTGGCCCAGGGTGCCCAGAGCAGTGGTGGCTGCCCCATCCCTGGAGGTGTTCCAGGCCAGGCTGGATGGGGCTTGGAGCCCCCTGACCCAGTGGGAGGGGTCCCTGCCCGTGGGACTGCCTGGGCTTTGACGTCTCGTCCAACCCAACCCATTTCATGATTCTAATCGGAGAAGTCCTCTTCTACTTGTAGTGGGTTGCCTTTGGAATCAATGATCTCCGTTAGTCAAGTGTCCAGCTCGAGCTGGAGATGTGTCCTCAGCGGAGCCAACCCCGCATCCCTGAAAACCAAAGGCTGGGGCCTGGACGATGCCATGGGGGTCACCCAAGCCTGGACTACATTGGAAGGCAGAGGGATGCAGGAATCGGGGTGGGTAGAGATCCACTATAGCTTTGCGTGGCCTCTGCTTCTCATCAGATGCCTCCCCTTGTAGATGGATGCTCCTTTTGAGTGGTGGCGTTCCATTTCCACGATGGAGATGTGAAATGTTGAGAATTATCCTGTGGTGGTTGGGAAGACGCAATTTAAGGGGCTGGGAAGTCAGGGAAACGATGACATTCTCTGATTTGAATGTCCGTCCAAACCAGTTTGGTGTTGAAATTTGTACTTAAACGTAATGTTTGTTGTGTAACTTTGTGCAGAGCTGAGACGACGGCTTTTGTTAAGCGCGCACCTCCCATATTTTGCAGTTTGAAAGCAATTAAAACCTCTATAATTAATGGTTTTAATAGATGATCAAAGCATGTTGTGATTTTGCACCTCCAACGTCTGTGTTTGTAGGGTTGAGGTGGATAAAGCGGGTTTAATCGTAGAGTAGATGTCTGCTCCCTGGTGGAGCATCTTCTCCCTTTCTAGGAGAACGTTTTGTCGCCCGTTCACCTGCCATCGTCACCATCTTTTGGTCCTTCCGTACACTTAACGGAGGTTGGTTGAAAGGTCACAAACGGGAGCTTGTCAGCTTGCCGACGAACCATTCTAACGAGGCAAAACCTCCCTCAGAGCATGAGATGTGAATGAAATGCGTGATTACAATTCAAGTCCTGTTCCCCCATCCCAACCTCCGGGGACCTCCGGAAGAAATGCCGAATGAGTGAGCGTGAGGAACCTCTGCTCCTCCTTGCCTCTTGGATTTCCCACCCCAACCAAGTCTTGCCGTGGCTGCAGGGGGGGGTAGGACGCTGCCGTTCAGCTCGGCTTTGGGTTTGTGGTGGACGTGGTGTGTTCCTCACATTGAGGAGATGTTTGAATAATTAAAGTCGAGGCTCGCGAGCGGTTGGAGGCTCGGCTGGCGCTCGCGTTGGTGGCTGTGAATCGTGGAGATGCTTTGGGACCCGTTCCCAGGGGCCCCACCGTGAGTTGGCCAAACCCCGACACGGAGGTGTTGGCGGTGGGGGACCCATCCTCGTCTGTGGAGATGTCGGGAAGATGGGGTTGGAGTGTTTGTGGTGTCCAAAGGTGGGAAACGGCCCCGAAGTGGGGAGCGGGTGGGGCAGCGGCAGCTGCGCACAATGCTGGGAGCGCGCCAGCAGCATGGCCAGATGGCGGAGTTATTAGATGTGCATCAGGAGAGGCCCTTCCTGCCACTCGCCTGGTAATCAAATTAAAGGGGGGGAGGGAGAAAAAGGGAGAAAAAAAATAGGAGGAGAAAAAAAAAAAGGTGAAAAAAAAGAAAATAAGAAGAAAGAGAAAAATAAAATAAGAAAAAAATGAGGGAAATAAAAAGAAAGTAAGAAAAAAGGGGGAAAAGGGGAAGAAAAAATGTGGAAAAAAGAGAAGAAAAATAAAAAAGTAGAAGGGAAAAGGGGAAGAAAAAATGAGGGAAAAAGAAAAGAAAGAGAGGAAGAAAAAAGGGGAAGAAAAATGGGGGAAGGGAAGAAAAAAAGGGAAGAAAGGAAAAAAGAAAAAAGGGCAGAAAACGGGGAAGAAAAAACCAAAAAATGGCAAAATGGAAAAAAGGAGAGAAAAAGGAGAAAAATGTGAAGGAAAATCAGTAAGGGAAGGCTAACAAAAAAGGAGAAAATGAAATAAAAAGTGAAGGAATAGAAGGAAAATGAAAGAAAGGGTTGAAAAGAGGGAATAAATGAAAGAGAAGGGAAAAAGTAGGAAAATAAATGGAAAAATTAAGGAGAAAATAAAAAAGGGAAAAATAAAGGGCAAAATTAAAGATAAAAGGAAGAAATAAAAGGAAAACTGAAAGAAAAAAGGGAAGAAACAAGGGAAAAGAGAAAGATAAAAAAGAGAAGAAAAATGGGAGAGGGAGAAAAAGGGGACAAGGGGGGGAGAAAAGGCGAAGGGAGAAAGGAAGAAAAAGAAGGGAAAAAAGGAAAAAAGCGGTATAAAAAAGGAGAGAAGAGTGGGAATGAAGAAAAAAGGGGGAAGTGGAGGAAAAGGGGGAAATGGAAAAAAGGGAAGGAAAAAGGGGGAAAAGAAGGAAAAAGGGAGGGAAAGGGGGAAAAGAGGGAGAAAAGCAAGGAAAGGGGGAGAGAAAGAAAAAAGTGGGTGAAAAGGGAAAAACGGAAGAAAAAAGGGTGAAAAGGAGTGGGGAGAGGGAAAAGGAGAAGAAAAAAGGGGAAAGGAAAAAAGGGAAGAAGAAAAGGGGAAAAAAGGAGGGAATGGAAAAAGAACTAGAAAAAGGGGGGGGAATCAAAAAGGAAAAGGGGAAGAAAAAAGGGAAAATGACAAAAGGAAAAAAGGGGAAGAGAAAAATTGAAGAAAAGTGGGGAAGGGAAGAAAAAGGGGGCAAAAAGGCAAAAAAGGAGGAAAGAAAAAATTGAAAAGGAAAAAAAGGAGTGAAAAGGCAGGAAAAAAAGGGGAGAAGGGAAGGAAAAATAGGAAAAAGGGGGAAAGAGGAAAAAGGGCAGAAAAAGGCAAAAAGAAAAAAGGGGAGAGAGGGGAAGGACCAAAGGGGGTAAAAGTGATGAAAAAGGGAAGAAAAAGGAAGATGAAAGGGACAACGGATGAAAAAAGGGAAGGAATAAAGGAATAAAAAAGATGGAGAAGGCAAGGAAAAAAGGAGAAGGGGGGGGAGATGGGAAAAAGGGACATAAGGGAGGGAAAGATAAAATAGGGAGAAAAGAGGGAAGAGAAAAAGAAGTGGGGAAAGGGAAAAAGGGGGAAAGGGAAGAAAAAAGAAAAAAGACGAACGGAAAAAGGAAGAAAAACGGGGAGGGGGAAAGGGAAGGAAAAGGGGGGAAGGAGGGAAAAGGAAGAAAAAAGGAGGAAGGGGAAGGAAAGAAAAGAAAAAATGAGTGAAAGGGGGAAAGAGGGAAAAAGAGGAAGAAAAAAGGGGGGAAGGGGGAAGGGAAAGAAAAAAGGGAGAAAGAGGGCGGAAAAGGGAAAAAATGAAAAAGGGGAAAAGGGGGGAATGGGGGAAAAGGGAAGAAAAGTGAAAAAAGGGGAAAGGGAAAAAGGAGAGGAAAAGCAGGGAGGGTGAAAAAGTGGGAAAGGAATAATAAAGGAGGAGAAGGGGAACAAGGAAGAAAAAAGGGTGAAGTAGGGAAAATGGGAAAAAAATGAAAAATTTGGAAAAAGAAGGAGGAAAAGGGAAGAAAAAAGAAAATGGGGGAAAAGGGGGAAAAGGTGGAAAAAATAAGAGGGAAGAGAAAAAAGGTGACGGAAAACAGGAGGTAAGACAGGAGAAAAAAGGAAGAAAAAAGAAAAAAGGGAAGAGAGAAAAAGCAAGGAAAGGGGGGAAAGAAAGAATAAAGGGCAAAGAGGGGAATAAAGGGGAAAAAGGGAAATAAAGGAATAAAAACAGAAGGGGAAAAAGGAAAGAAAAACAGAAAAAAGGGGAGGGAAGAAGAAAATTAAAGGGAGAAAAGGGCAGGAAGGGAAGAAAAAAGGTAAAAAGGAGGGAGAGGGAGGAGAAAAAAGGGAAGGAAAAGGGGGAAGGGAGAAAAAAGGAGAAAAGGGGGAGAAAAAAGGAGAAAAGGGGGAGAAAAGGGAAGAAAAAGAGGAAAAAGGGAAATAAATGAAGAAAAAAGGTGCAGAAGGAAAGAAAAAAAACGGGTGGGGAAGAAAAATAAAAGAGAAATGGGGGTGAAGGGGAAGAAGGGAAGAAAAAAGGGGCAAAGGGGAGAAGGGAGGAGAAAGGAAAGAAAAAAGGGGGGAAGTGAAGAAAAAAGCGAATTTTTCTTGTAAAAAATAAAGAAAAAATTTAAAAAGGGAAAAAGAAAAAGGGGAAGTGGAGAAGAGAGACAAAAAAAGCTATTTTTTCTTTTAAAAATAAAGGAAAAAGAAGGGGAAAGAAAAAAGAGAAAGAGAAGAGAGAAGAAATTGAGAATTTTCCTTTAAAAAATAAAAAAGGGAAAGAAAAAATAGGGAAAGGGGGAAAAAGAGAAACAGAAAGAAAAAAGCTATTTTTTCTTTAAAAACATAAAGAAAAACCTGAAAGGAAAAAGGGGGAAGAGAAGGAGAAAAGGGAAAGAGAAAAGTGAGAAATAGAAAAAAAGGGAAGAAAAAATATTTTTCTTTAAAAAAAGAAGAAAAAATAAAAAGGGGAAGAGAAAAAGAAAAAAGTGGTTTTTTTCTTTAAAAAATAGAGAAAAAAAGAAAGAAAAAGGAAAAGAGGAGAAACAGGGAAGCAAAAGCGAGTTTTTCTTTCCAATAATGAAGAAAAAAAGAAAGAAAAAATGGAAAGAGGAAAAAAAAGGGGAGAAAGAAGCGAATTTTTGTTTAACAAAATAAAGAAAATCCGAAAGGAAATTAAAAAAAAAATAAGAGAGGGAAAAAGAGAAGGGAAAAAGCGAATTTTTATTAAAAAGAAAAAACAGCGAAAGGGGAAAAAAAAAAGGAAATAGAAAAAGCGCGGCGAGGGCAGAGCGGAGGCGGGGGAGGGGGCGCGCTCAGCCCCCGCCCCCGCGCGGCGCGCGCCGGGCGCTCCCTCATTTGCATGTGGCGCGCGCCGGGCCCGGGGCGGGGGAGGAGGAGGAGGAGGAGGCGGCGGCGGCGGCGGCGGGGCCGGGGATGGTGAGGGGGTGGGGGGGCGAAGCCCGGCGGCCGGAGAGGAGTTTGTAGGGGCCGAGGCTCGAGCGGGAGCACCATGTACTGCGCGTACAGCATCGCCAACCCCCTCATGTACTACTACAACGGCAAAGCGGTGAGGGGGCTCCCCGGGCGGGAACCGGGACGGGGCGGGGGACGAGGCTTGAGGGGACCCCGACACCGGGCCGAGGGGGGGGGGGGGTGGGGGCGGCTCCGAACCCACTTTGCGGCTGTTCCGACCCATTTTGAGGCTTTCCGAACCCACTCTGTAGTGGTTCGAACCCATTTTTCGTCTTTCTGAACCCTTTTTCAGTGTTTTGGACCCACTTTGTACGGGTTCGAACCCACCTTTAGGCGTTCTGAACCCATTTTTTGATGTTTCCGACCCACTTTGGGCTATTCTGAACCCGGTTTTTACTGATCTGCAACCGTTTTTTTCGTGATTTGGACCCAGTTTGGAGTGGTTCGAACCCATTTTGTAGAGTTTTAAACCCAGTTTTAGTGTTTTGGACCCGTTTTTAGAGGTTTGGACCCAATTTGTAGGGGTTTTACCTATTTCCTTAGTCTTTCTGAACCCATTTTGTACTGGTTCGGACGTGGTTTTAGTGGTTTGGACCCATTTTTAATGTTTTGGACGCACTGTGTAGTGGTTCGAACACATTTTCTGTGGTTTGGACCCAGTTTTAGTGTTTTGGACCCAGTTTGTAGAAGTTGGAACCCATTTTGTCGTGTTTCAGACTGTTTGTTTACTGGTTTGGACCCACTTTGTGGTGTTTTGAACCCATATTTTACTGGTTTGGACCCATTTTGTAGTGGTTCGAACCCATTTTGTAGGAGTTCAAACCCATTTTTAGTCTTTCTGAACCTAGTTTTAGTGTTTTGGACCCATTTTTTGCTGTTTTGGACTCGTTTTGTAGCAGTTTGAGCCCATTGATAGCACTTCTGAACCCAGTTTCAGTGGCTTGGACCCACTTTGTACTAATTTTTAGTCTTTCAGAACCGTTTTCAGGGGTTCAGACCCACTTTGTACTGGTTTGAATCCATTTTTACTCTACCCAAACCTATTTTGTAGAGGCTTAAACCAATTTTTAGTCTTTCTGAACCCATTAGTAGCATTTCTGAACCCATTTTTAGGGTTTCGGACCCATTTTGTAGTGGTTTAAATCCATTTTTAGTCTTGCTGAACCCACTTCGTAGTGTTTCAAACCCAGTTTTTACTTGTTTGAACCCGTTCGTAGCATTTCTGAACCCACTTTGTAGTTTTTTTTACACATTTTTAGTCTTTACAAAACCACTTTGTTGGGGTTCGAATCATTTTTTACTGTTTCCAGCCCGTTTTGTAGTGTTATGAACCCATTTGTAGCATTTCTGAACCCCTTTTTAGTCTTTCTGAACCCATTTGTAGGGTTTCTGATACATTTTGGAGTGGTTCTGTACCCATTATTAGCATTTTTTAATCCATTATTAGTGTTCTGAACCTATTTTGTTCTGTTCTGAATCCGTTTTGTTGTGTTCCGAAGCCGTTTTTAGCCTTTACACACCCATTATTAGTGTTTCTGCACCCATTATTAATATTTCTGTGGGTAATCCCTTAAAAACTTAAACATTTGACACATGCGGGCTTGAAAAGTTTGGGATTCGCTTTGACCGTGGAGGGAAAAGGATGCGCAGAGCACGGAACATGATGTTCCCCTCTCTTCTGCTCCACCAACCCCTCTTTCTCCCCCCTAAATACCATTCCCAGTGTGTGTCCTCCCCAGTATTCCCAGTGGGAATCAGCTGGAGCCATGGTGGGATAGGGGGTGGGGTGGTGACAACAGCCGTCAACCCATTTTTTACCGTTTCCGAACCCATTTGTAGCATTTCTGAACCCATTTTTTGTAGTGGTTGCATTGCATTATTCCTTAAAAAATAAGGATGTAGGTGAATTTGGCTTGAAAAGTTTGGAATTCAGTTCAAATCAGGAAAAGAAAGAACATGGCGCTTTCACCCCTGATTCCACCACCCCTCAAAATCCCATTCGGGGTTATTCTGCTTTGCATCCTACGACCCCACCCCGCCTAATTCCCAGCAAAAACGCTTTATTGATGTTAAATATCCCCAAAAGAAGGAGTTTGGGAGAACCGCAGCGGAAGGTTTATCCCTGCTATTTGGGCTTTGATTTTGCCTTTTCTCCGGAAAAATAGCTTTAGAAATCTTGGATGGGATTTGGTTCTGGAAAAAAAGATGGAAAATAATATTTAGGAGGGTTGGGAATGGACAAAATGATTCCTATTTGGGTTCTTCCCAACTTTTCTGTGCAGTTCGTCTCGATCTTGATGTGGAATTTGCAGCTCAAGTAAGAGAATTCTCCTGGGATTCATGCGGTTGGGAACAGGGCTCTCCTGGAGGAGGGCAATTTGGATTTAATTCAGATTACATCAGTTTATTGGGGATGTTTTCTGAATTTTCCGTGTTACAAATGCAGGCTTGAGGAGGAGAAACTGGGACTCTGGCCTCTAAAAAGCATGGAATTTTGAATTGTAAATATACAAAATGGAAATATTGGGGGATTTGAAGGTTATTCCCATTCTAAATGGATTTAAGGCTCTGAAACTCTTCTTATGTCACTCAAAAAAAGTTCCTCACTGCTGCCGCACGCAAACAAATCCAGGGGTAAACAATTCCAAGCACTTCCTGCAGGATAAGCGACGCGGAAAGGGCTTGGGGGGAGGGAGGGGGAGCATTTTTGGTGGGATTTGGGGGCTGTTTTTCCTTATTTGTGGGTTTTTGAGGTTTGGGGGAGTGATTGGGCATAGAAAGCAGGGAATGCCATGCCTGGAATGCCGTCGTACTTCCCCAAACCTCTGGATTTATGACATCATTGCTCTCCGAAACCAAGCGCTGCCAGGCCCTTTATCCCGTCTTTGTGCATTCCAGAAGGTGGGAATCCATCCAAAGGAGTTGGGGTCACTTTGGGAAAGAAGGGTGAGGGTCTTTGGCTGTTGGCGCGCGCGCTGGGAAGCAGCCCCGAGGAGGACGAGGAAGGGGGAGAAAGGATCCCTTTGCCAAAGGGAATTTGGTGCGTATAGAGCCAGTATTGTTCAGGCTCCCATCCCGCATTGTGCCGAGAGCCGGGAACGCCGCGCATTCATCATTCCCAACGCCTCTGTTGAGCTTCACAAGTTCACAACAAAGTTCAAAATTCCAGATTTTAATTTCAGTTTCTCCTCTTACCCCTCCCCGTCCCCCCACCCGCCATGGTTTTCCCTTGGGAAGAAACAAAACCCCTTCCCAATCCAAGTTGTGCTCCAAAAAAAGCTGGAAAAAACAAGGCGCAGGATTTTCCGGCTGGATTTTTGTGTCGAGGAGTTTAGCGGGCGAGCGCTTCTTGACGTTAACTCTTTAGTGACGCTTATCCATCGAGAACCTTTGCCGAGAGGGAATATTTGAGTTTAGGGAATCTTAAACCAGCAGGAAAAAATCTGGTATTAAATACAGCGACATAAAAAAATTAAGCTCTAAATTCCTACAGTATTAGTAAAAAGGAGGATTTAGCCATAATTTAACACTTGGATTTAGTTGGAAACAGGGCAACATTGATTTTTCCATTGGGATACGCCTGTCACCTGCAAAAAGAGATGCTTTGGGGATCCTGTATCCATTTAATTTTGGGAGTTGCATCTTATAGAGGTTCCTCAAATATTAAGGAACTGGGATAGAAATTATCAGGAATGAGGATGAACCACCCCCTACCCCCCACCCCTCCAAAAAATGGCAACGTTGAAGATCCTGGTGTGTGTTGTGTCCTGTCGGGAATGCTATAATTCTTGTAATCGCTCTTCCTCCTCCCCAAGCTTCCGACCCTTTCCCAAAGTCCTTCTTTTCCAAGAGTTTGTCCTCAACTCCCCTGCTAATGCTAAGGAGGTTGCCATTCCATCCGCTCTTCCTAGTTGGAAGCTTTTGGACTCCCATCAAGTTCAGAGGTGACGGTGGCTGCTCAACGGTGGTGTTCCCGGCAATAGTTCCGTGGAATATTGACAAGCGAGGAGTTGCAACTTGGCACAGCGTTGGTAGAGAAAGTCTTCTTTCAGAGAAGGGAATGGCCAAAGCAAAGCCTTAAGGCAGGAATTTGGCGTCGGGGTCATGGATCAGCTCTAAAACATCGAGAATATTGGGGTATTGATCATAGCAGCATTTTTATTAGGAAAAAGGGAGGAGATGGTGGTGTAAAGTTGATGAGTGTAGGGATGGGGTTGGTACCGGCAGCGCTGGATTCACAGCTCCTGCATCCGATTACATCCCCACGGGAATGGGAATCCTGCATTCCAGCTGCGGGATGGGAAATGCATGCGTGAACGTGGATCCAAATCCTGTTTTTATCAGGAAAGCAAAATATTTGGGGAAGTTTTCAGCATTTGTGGGGTTTATTATAAATTAATTTATCCCTACTGAGAAGAGGAAAATCAAAATTATGTGAATTATAAGCGTAGTTATTAAATTAAGTATTTATATATATTAAAGTAAGTGTATAAACCTGTAAATTAAGTATATAACCTATAAATTAAAATTATTTATAGGTATATATCGAAGTAAGACTGTATATGTAGATATATATCTATGTATATAGATAAAGATCAATAGATACAGACCTAGATCTGAAATAAAACAATATAGATCGATATAGATCTCAAATTAAACTAGGTGTGTAGGTATATATCGAGCTAAAATTATTTATAAAGATATTTATAGAGAGAATAAAACTGTATTTATGTAGATATTAAAAATTAGGTATATAATGTTATATATTTAAAAACTGTGTGTAGTTTTATATATATTAAAACTATGTATATAGTGTTATATATATGAACTAGGTATATATAGGGATATATAACTAGGGATATGTAAAAAAGGCAAAATTACATATATAGGAATATAGCTAAAATAAAACAAGGTATATAGGGATATATGCAAAATAAAACTATATACGGATATATCTGAAATAAATTCATGTATATGGGGATAAATCTAAAATAAAACCACGTATATGGGAATATAGCTGAAATAAAACCATGTATATGATTATATATATAAAATAAAACCATTTATATAGGTATATATCTAAATTAAAACTGTGTACTTAGGGATATTTCTGAAATAAAATCATGTATATAGGAATGTATCAAAATTAAACCTGTGTGTATAGGTATATATCTAGAAACTAGAATTACATATATAGCTAAAATTGTGTTTATCAGGCTAGGTACAAAACAAATTGTATATATAGTTATATATGTATATAAACTGTATATACCTTTGTATCTAAAATCAAATTACATGTAGAGGTATATATCTAGTATATCAGGGTGTATATCTAAAATAAACCTAGGGATACAAGGGTGTATCTGAAATAAAGTGATGTTTATAGGTGTGTAAATAAAACTTAAGTACATAGGGATATATCTAAAATAAAACTATATATGCAGTTACATATGTATATATAAGCTATGTGTATAGGGATATATCTAGAATAGAACTGTATAGGAATATATCTTCAATAAAACTATATATATGTAAATACCTAGAATAAAATTATGTATATGGGTATATATATAATATAAAACTATATAGGTAGAGATCGAAAATAAAAGTATGGATATAGGGCATTATCTTCAGTAAAACTGTTTATATAGTTACATAGCTAAAATAGAAGTATGTAGTTAGGGGGATGGAGGTATACGTATAATATAAAACTGTATGGCGTATATATGTAAAATAAAGGTAGGTGTATAGGGATATAACTAAAATAAAACTGTTTAGATACATAGCTAAAATAAATCTGTGTATGTAGGGACGTACATGACATAAAACAGTGTGTATAGGGATATATCTAAAATAAAAATACATATACAGGTATGTAACTGAAAAAAGCCCAGTATATACGAGTATATATCTAAAATGAAACTCTCTCTATATGGGTATGTACCTAAAATAAAACTATATGTACCTACATATTTAATATTAAAGTAAGTGTATAGTTATATATATAAAAAAAAGACTGTGTATATTGCTATATAACTGAAATCACAGTGTATATATAGGGGTATATCTGGAAACTTATGTTTAGGGATATATCTCAAATAAACCCATAAATATAGGTATATATTTATATAAAGCGGTGTATATAGATACATATAGAATAAAAATATGCATGTAGTTTTATATATAAAATAAAACTATAGAGAGAATAAAACTAGGTATACACCTAGGTCTATATATTAATATTAATCAACACATATTATAGATAATATTAATTAAAATATCTCTACATCCCCACTTTTTGACCCAGTCAGGACTCGTGTTTTCCATCCTGGAGCCCGGGAATGGGGAATAAACCAAATTTCTTGGCACTCTTGGTCGAACTGGCTACCTCTCCAATTCAAATCGACCTCAATAGCTTTCTTCCCGTTATCCGGGATGGAAATCCCCCAAAATTTGTGTCCAAAAAGCTGGATTTTGCTGAAATTCTTAAAGCTAGGTTGAAAATTCATGTTAAATCTGTGTCGCCTACGCCTATCGGAAGGGATTTTTTTCCCTTCCGAGCTGGGAAATTCGGGTGGGTTTTAATTAAAAGAATGGAAAATGAAATTTAAAATTGAATTATAAATCCAATTTGATTCGATTTGATTAGAAATTGACATTAAAGACATTCTCAGGGTGTTGACATCTTCTCTTCCGAGCTGCTTTTGCTGGAGAAAAGGAAGGCTGGGGGGAGGCGGGGGGCACAGGGGGGGGGAACAAAAGCTCCGATGCAACACCCGGTGCAGCTTTTCAATCCCTTTTCCACCGGCTCGACAGGAAATTGTGCTGAGGAATTGTTTGTTTCCTGTTTTGCCCTCGATCTGGTTCACATTAAGCTTGGGGTTTGCTGTCAAATTCCCGCCTGGGAATTTGCAGGGTAGAAAAAGAATATTTTGGCTATTTCAGTTACATTTTCCTAGGATTTGTTGGATTTTCCTGAAAATTGTCCAATTTTTGGAGGGATTTTTGCCATTTTGTTGTTTTTTAATTTTCATTTTGGAATTTTGAATGGGGTTTTCATTTTTGGGGGAGGAAATTTTGCATCTCAGGGTGGGTTGGGAAGGTGCCTGCGGCTCAATGAGGAGGTAACGCGGTTGGGTGAACGCTGTACCAGCCCTGTAGAACTCTACAGGATGAAGATACCAGCCCAGAAATTCCATTTTCCTTGGTTTTTTTCCCATAAATACATTTTAATATGGCAAAAAGTAATAGGCTTCTTGATAATTTATCATAGAATCGTTAAGGTTGGAGAAACTCCGTAAGCTCATCCAGCCCAACGTCAACGAAGCCCCACCACGCTTGCTAAAACATGATCCCAGGTGGGTCTCCATGGGTTTTGAATCCCTCCAGGGATGGAGACTCCATTACTGGAATAGAATCGTGGAGTTGTTAAGGTTGGAGAAGACCTCCTGACATCATCCAGTTCATGTCCTTGCTTATTCCCACCAAGGAGCTGTGTTTAATGGCAGCGTTTTGATATCAGAAGTGTATTTATTAGATCGATTAATCAAATGATCCATAATTGCGGAGCATCAGAAATGAGATATTCCCAGGCTTGTTAAGAAGTTGTTGGAAAGCCCACGAGGTCTGCTGGGAAGATGGCATTTTCTGACCTCATTAGGTATCTCCAAATACTGGGAATCAAGAGTAGGAAGCTGGAATCACCCAAATACTGAATTTATGGCTCGTTTTTGGGGGTGATGGTGTTTGTCTGCTTTGCCTTGGTTTTTAGTTTTCATGGAGTGGTTTGGGTTGGAGGGGACCTTAAAGGAACTGGGCAGGGCCACCTCCCACTGAATTAGGGTGCTCCAAACCTCATCCAGCCTGGCCTTGGATGCCTCCAGGGATCATAGAATCATGGAATGGGTTGGGTTGGAAGGGACCTTGAAGCCCATCCAGTTCTGCCCCCCCTGCCATGGTCAGGAACACCTCCCACTGGATCAGGGTGCTGCAAACCTTCAATCCTGGTTAAAAAGGTTTGGTTTGGGTTTTCCTGGGTGAAGGATGATCCCAGCATCTAGAGCTGATTCCATCTCCATTTTCAACTCGAATCCCAACCTACCCTGCAATTTGTTGCTCCTCAAGCTTCGACTTTGCCCTTTGTTTTGCTTCTAAAACTCCTAATTAAACCAAATCCCAAACCCAGTCATTCCTGACGGTTTTGCTGAGGCGATTCCCTGCACCTGCAGAGCTTTATGAGGTGCCTGCCCAGCAGTGAGAACTTCAATTGAAACCATGTCCTGTTCCGTTCGTAATGAAAAGCAGCTGGATGGAAGAAGAAAAAGGGGTCCCTGGATGTGGAAGGACGGAGTTGGGACTCAAGGGTGAACATGTGGCGATCTCGGTTCCTGGTAATAGGAGGGGAGAGTTGTTGAGTTGGGAATTAAAAAAGGGATGGGAACAATGCTGGTCAGTGTTTAGGTTGGAGTCTTCCACCTCTGGAAGCTAAAGGATGAGGAGCAGCCTTGCTGAAAGGAGTGTCCCGAGGGCAACCCAAAAATAGCTCCTTGCTCACCAAGTGGCCTTTCTTAATTGCACCAGTTGATCCTGGTGGATCTCTGATTGGAACTGACTGATGATAAAGGTCCCTTCAACCCAAACCATTCTGTGATTCTATTCCCAGTATTTCCAGTAGATGTTGGATTTCTTTCTTCCCGGAGACCTCCTAGAAGACACCGTGACCAAATAATCCATAGGATGATTTGGATTGGAAGGGACATTAAAGATCATGGAATCATGATATGGTCTGGGTTGGAAGTGACCTGAAAGCCCATCCAGTTCCATGGGCAGGGACACCTCCCATTGGATCAGGGGGCTCCAAGCCCCATCTAACCTGGCCTTGGACACCTCCAGGGATCATGGAATCGTGGATTGGTTTGGGTTGGAAGGGACCTCAAAGCCCATCCAGTTCCAAACCCGCCTGCCATGGGCAGGGACACCTCCCATTGAACCAGGCATCCCTCAAGGACGACCTCATGGAGAAGGTCTCGCGCAGCATATATTTTAATTAAATAATGGCTTCTTAATGACTAAAGCGACCCAAATTGATGGAACGTGCAGCTTTAAGCCTGTTCAGCTCCATCCCGACGCAATTAAAATAATCAAATGTTTTACTTTAATTAAAAAGGATAAGTTCTGCGCCCCAGGGTTGGAGAGACTCTGCAATAGAAATTGCTGGGATTTTGAGTTTCGTAGAATCATGGCGTGGTTGCTTTGAAAGGACCTTAAAGATCATGGAATCATGGAATGGTTTGGCTTGGAGGGGCCCTCAAGATCAGAGAATCATGGAATTGTTTGGGGTGAAAGGAACCTTAAAGGTCATCCAGTTCCATCCCCACAGAGATGATTCCTCCCTTTGCGAGTAGTGGAAGGGACCGTGAGGAACCCCTGAGTAACAGGGTTTGGGTGGGGAATGAGTTGTCATTCTACATGAGAGCCGTTGTGTTGGCTTGGGATCTTGTTGGGTTGGCCCATCATCCCGCAGCATTTGCCCATCGTCCCGTTGTGTTGTCCCGTTCTCCTGTAACGCTGGTCCCTTATCGCATAGCATTGACCCATTTTGGGATGGTCCCATTGCATTGGCCCATGACCGCGTAGCATTGTCCTGTTGCCTGTCATGTTGTCCCTTTGTCCCCTTGCGTTGTCCTATTGTCCCATAGTGTTGGCCCATCGTCCCATAGTGTTGGCCCATTGTCCCATAGTTTTGGCCCATCATATGGAGTCATTGACCCGTTGTCCCAACACATTGGCCTGTTGGCCTGTAGTCTTGGCTTGTTGGCCCGTTGCGTTGCCCCATCCAGTATCATTGACCTGTTGCCACAGTGTGTTGTCCCATCATTGCATTGCATTGAAGCATCATCCAGATCTGTTGACCCATTGGCCAATCGTGTTGACCTGTCATCCCTTTCTATTCTCCCATCGTCCCATTCTTTTGTCCGGTTATCCTGTCATGTTTGCCCATTGCCCCATAGCATTGGCCCATCATCCTGTCCTATTGTCCCAGCATCCCATTGCATTGGCCCATCATCACAATGCGTTAGTCCATTGTCCCATTGTGTCGTTCTGTTGTCCCATTATGTTGGCCCTTCAGTCCATCATGTTGGCCCGTCATTCCATTGCATTAGCCAGTTGGTCCATAGCGTTGACCCATCGTCCCATTGCATTGGCCCGTCATCCCATTGTGTGGTCCTGTTGGCCCATGCTGTTGGCCCATTGTCCTGCCACCTTGGCCCATTCCAGCATGTTGGCTCGTCATCCTGTTGTGTTGGCCCAACATCCCAACATGTTGACCTGTTGGCTCATTGTCTTGGCCCGTCATCCCATAACGTTGACCTGTTGGCTCATTGTGTTGTCCCAGCATCCAGGCTCATTGACCCATCATCTCAAGGTGTTTGCCCGTTGTCCCGTTGCGTAGTCACATCATCCAGATCCATTGGCCCATCGTCCAGTGTGTTGGCCCGTAGTGTTGGCCCTTGATCCTGGATCACTGGCCTGTTGGTTCATTGCATTGTCCCATCATCCCATCATGTTGCCCCATTGTGTTGGCCGAATTTCCCATTGAGTTGTCCCATCATCTGGATTCGTTGGCCCATCATCCCATACCTTGCCCACTGCCCCACAGTGCTGTCCTGTCATCCCATTGCATTGGCCCCATGTCTTGTCGCACTGACCCATCTTCTCCCAACCCACTGGCTTATCATCCTAACGTGTTGGCCCATCAACCTGTAGCATTGGCCCATTGTCCCACTACGCTGTCCTGTTGTCCTGTCGCGTTGGCCTGTTGGCCCATCGTGTTGACCCGTCATCCTCTTACATTCACCCATCATCCTGATCTGTTGACCCATTGTGCTGCCACGTTGGCCCGTTGTCTTGGCCCATCATCCAGTTGCATTAACGCATCATCCAGTTGTATTGACCCATTGTCCTGTTGTGTTGGCCCATCATCCTGCAGCGTTGTCCCATCGTCACATTGACCTGTTGACCCATCGTGTTTTTGTCCTGCCACATTTTGTCAATTGTTCCACAGCGCTGTCCCATCATCCCAACATATTGTCCTGTTACCCTGTTGCTTTGTCCCGTCATCCTGTCACGTTGGACCATCATTGGAATTCATTGGCACATCATCCCAACAGTAGTCCAACTGGACCTGTCCAATGCTCTTCTTCTCATATCCTGGATCTCAAGCTGTCACCAGGAGCTGAACGTGAGCCAGCAGTGGCCCAGGTGGTGAAGGAGGCCACCAGGATCCTGGCCTCGATCAGCCATGGGGTGTCAGCAGGAGCAGGGAAGGGATTGTCCCCCCTGCACTCACCTCGACTCCTGGGATCAGTTTTGGGCCCCTCACTCCAAGAAGGGCCTTGAGGGACTAGAGCACTTGTGGAGAAGGGAACGGAGTTGGGAAAGGGACTGGAGAGCAAGGGTTATGAGGGCCCTGGGGCTGTTTAGCCTGGAGAAGAGGAGGCTGAGGGGAGAGCTCATCACTCTCTGCAGCTCCTGGAAAGGAGGTTGTGGTGAGGTGGGTGCTGGGCTCTGCTCCCAAGGAGCAAAGCAGGACTGTTGAAGCCCCCAGATCCAGTGGGATGTGTCCCTGTCCATGGAACTGGATGACCTTGGAGGTTCCCTCTTGGAGGTTTTCTCTGAAAATTTTTAGAATCGTAGAATGGTTTGATCAAAAAACACCTTTGAGATCATCCAACCATAACTTCACGCATCGCTGGTCTTTGTGGCATGAGGGGTTATTTTAAGCGTTATGTCATTGTTGTCTTCTGGTAAGCGTCTTTCACACTCAAAGCCCATCCAGCTCCACGGGCAGGGCCACCTCCCACTGGATCACAGGGCTCCAAACCTCATCCAGCCTGGCCTGGAACAACTCCAGGGATCAGAGAACCATGGAATGGTTTGGGTTGGAAGGGACTACAAACCCCATCCAGTTCCAGGTACTGCTTAACCACCACCACCAAACTCAACGTTTCCAGCAGAGCCTCCTGGAGCTCTGTGAACCTTCATGGCACAGTTCTACTCTCTTCTTTCTGCTTTGAAGCTGTTCGTCTTCACGTGACAGAGTTTGAGATTGAGTCAGACCCAACTGAACCCAAATCTGCATGTCGACCTTCTGAAGTTCCCGTCTTCATGTTCAAACAGGTTCTCATGCTCCTTAGACTCTCGATATCAATCAGCGTCGCTCAAAGCACAGGGTGCGTGGTGTGGGCAAGGGTTGGCCAGGTGGGATCCATCTCCACATAGTGTGGTTCAGGGGGTTCATAGAATCATGGAACGCATTGGGTTGGAAGGGACCTCAAAGCTTATCCAGCCCCAAACCCTGCTATGGGGAGGGGACACCTCCCACTGGATCAGGGAGCTGCAAGCCCCATCCAACCTGGCCTGGAACACCTCCAGGGATGGGAGCGACAATGATGAGGGGGAAGGGTTTGAAGCTGAAAGAGGGGAGATTTAGGCGAGATCTTAGGAAGAAATGTTTTGCTGTGAGAGTGGGGAGGCCCTGGCCCAGGTTGCCCAGAGCAGTGGTGGCTGCCCCATCCCTGGAGGTGTTCCAGGCCAGGTTGGATGGGGCTTGGAGTCCCCTGATCCAGTGGGAGGGGTCCCTGCCCCATGGAACTGGGTGGGCTCTGAGCTCTCTTCCAAACCAACCCAACACATTCCATGCTTCCATAAGAAAGTAGATCTCCCACAGGGCATCATCGTCAGTTGAATCATATCAGTTGCGTTTTTCCAAACTTCTGCCTTGCTTTTGGCCTTCACTGGAGGAGGAACTGCAGTGATGGTGATGAGACAAGCAGTTTCCTTCTTTAAATGACGCTGTCATCTCCTTTTCCTCCCTTCCATCAGTGCCTGGGTGGAAAATTGAGTCCTCTTTGATGGAGAGAGAGAAGTTGTTTGTAGTTGATGTGCCTTTTTCCACCTTGTGTCTTCTCCCAGAAGGGCTGATTAGGATGGAGTAATTGGAGAAGATATCAGTTCCATTTAATTAAAGCTAATTGAATTGACTTCAATTTGGTGATGGCCCTCAAGAAGCCGGGGAGATGTAGAAGATAGGTTTATTAATGGGTCCTGACATCTCCACCGAGGAGAAAAGCAAACAGTATCCTTTCTTGGTGGTGGGCTTGTTTGTGTCTTGGCACCTGAAAGCACCATCACCTCACTTCCTGTTGGTCTTGGAGATGAAGACGTTTCTGTAGAGGTCATGACATGTGATTCATTGACCAACATGGGGTGGAAATGCTGGTTTCCATCAGAGAATGATGGAATGGAATGGATTGGGTTGGAAGGGACCTCAAAGCCCATCCAGTTCCAATCCCCTGCCATGGACAGGGACACCTCCCACTTGATACATTTGGACTCGATGATCTCAAAGATCTTTTCCAACCAAGAGATTCTGTGATTCCATGATCTTTAAGTTCCTTCCAACTCAAACCATTCCACGGTTCTACCATGAAGGTCAAGACCAGGTTGGATGGGGCTGGGAGCATCCTGAGTCAGTGGGAGGTGTGCTTGCCCACGGAACTGGATGGGCTATGAGGTCTCTTCCAACCCAGCCCATCCCACGATTCCATGGTCTTCTAAGGTCATCAACATTTCCCAGCCCAGTTGGACGTGGTCATGTTGTCTCTTGGACATCTCTGGTGGGGATGCATGGCATCTGTGTGACCAGTCCCATTGTCTGCGAGAAATCAGAGCCTGGACCAATTCTCCATCTCCATTTCTGTTCTCGTTGCTTCTTTAAAATGCAGAGATGGCCTCATGGTGTCATTTTAATTCTCGTCTTGTTTCCACTCAACCTCTTTTTAACTCCGGGCGTTGACAAGGTAGAATATTCAGGAGGCCCCATCTGGAAAACATCTCAGCTGCACAGGATCTGCAGCCTTAGAGGAGCCTGATGGGTGCGAGAAGTGAGATGGATCGTGGGGAGGGTTTGGTCTCACTCTTTGTGGGAGCAGTGAGTCCTAGGGGGGAGTAGAACGACCAGGGATTGGTCCAGATGGCAACGCTTCACGTCAAACCACTTGGAGTTGATATCGAATTCCTGCTCGATGGCTTTTGGAATTACTGAGGTTTGAAAAGATCATCCAGGCCAACTCCCCTGTGCCTGGTAAACCATATCCCACAAGGTGACATTTCCGAAGTTTTTGAGCCCCTCCAAGGATGGAGACTCCTGTGGGATAGAACCATGAAATCTTTAAGGTTGGAGAAGACCTCTGAGCTCATCCAGCCCAAGCCCATCTTGCCTGCTAAACCCTGTCCCCAAGTTCCACCTTTACACCATCCTCCTGGGAAGGTGACTCCACCGCTACCCTGGGCAGCTTCTTCCAGTGCTTCACTGGGGCGGGAGGGTTGGAACTGGATGGGCTTTAAGGTCACTTGCAACCCACACTATTCTATGATTCCGTGATTCCATCATGGGTGGGGAGGCCCTGGCCCAGGGTGCCCAGAGCAGTGGTGGCTGCCCCATCCCTGGCGGTGTTCAAGGATAGGTTGGATGGGGATTGGAGCCCCCTGATCCTGTGGGAAGTGTCCTTGTCCATAGAACTGGGTGCGCTTGGAGGTCCCATCCAGCCCAAACCATTCCATGATTCTATGATGTTAGAAAGGAGGTCTCTTACAACCCGTTCCGTGATCTTCAAGGTCCCTTCCAACCCAACCCATTCCATGAGTCCGTTACCAGAAGTCATTGCTGAGGGTTTCAGTTCTCATTACGACGTGGGTTAAAGGACGTGGTGATGAAGGTGCTGCCCCACCTTGCTCATGGCCCCACCACAACTGTGGTCCCGTGCAGGTGGTTCCCCCACCTGCGTCCACTTGTTCTTCACACTGCACAGGGCACTTAAACTTCTCAGCAGGACCTGCAACTCTATCCATCCCCCTCCCGGCGGCTGGGAGGGGTGGAGGGAGTTGGATTTCCATGTGATTTTACTCCATGAAGTTCTCATCTGGTCTCAATTAGCATTTGATGGCAACACCAGAGCCTGGAGATGTTTGTCCTGGGGCGAAAGATCTGGAAGAGCCGACATCTGGTTCCCATTGGGATTTTTTTTGCAGGTTGAGAGAAGAAATGCAAGGCTGAGGGTGGGTGGGTTCTTCCTTCCGGCTCTTTTCCAGCCCAAAGCTTTTCATCAACCCCTGCGTCCTCCTCCTTCCTCTTCTTCTTCTCCCCCCACCGTGCGTCCTCCTCCGCTCCACATGTGGCTGAAATTAAAGGTTGAGAAGTGGCCCCTTCTGGTGGAAACCTGGAACGGGTCAATCTCAGGAAATGGCGGAGGGGGAGGAGAATCTTCTTCTGGTGTACTTTAAAAGAGAAGAATTTGGAGGGGGTTTTTTTTATGGGTTTTGAACCCAGAAGTGGGAAAATTCAGCCCGAAATTGACTGAGGGGATGGTGGTGGGTGTGGAAGGAGGGAGGACAATGGCTGGGGGTGTCTCTCATGGTTCTAAAATGAGGTGTCCCTTGTGGTTCTGAAGTAATCTTCCTTATGGTTCTAAAGTAAGATCTTTCATGGTTGCAAAATGAAGTCCATGCTTCTAAAACGACGTGCCCTGCCCGTGGAGGCTGGAACTGGATGGGCTTTGAGGTCTCTTCCAGCCCAAAGCATTCCACGTTTGGTCTTCAGGTTCTCCTAGGATTTGCTCTTGCCCACTGCCTCCTCATCTCTTGATCACCCCAACCCCACGCTGGGCTCCACTGAGGGTGTAGGAACCTCTTCCTGAATCCTCATCCCAAATGCTGAGCTGTTCTGGAGTGACAGCTCCAGAGAAGCTCCTATGCCACCTGAGGTGGAGATGCTGGGCTTGATGGCTCCATCACCCTTCCTCTCCCTACTTTTGGTGGCTCCATCATCCTGCTCCTCCTTACTTTTTGGGGTGTTTTTTTTCCTTTTTTAATGAGATCTCCAAGCATGGAGAAAGGGGCCCCATCTGGTTCTTCCCAAGCCCCTTGGGCAGCTGTTGGTTGCTCTTCCTTTGACGAGCGGTGGAGCGGGCGCACTGCCAAGTTCTGCTGCGAAATGTCGGCAGGAAGAGGATCCATTTTCATCCAGGAGATGACAGCGCTCGCCTCTTCCTGACCATCTGGAGATATGAGACAGGGAGAGAGAGGGAGGAGGCACCTCCAGCTGAGGAAGAGATCGAGCTGTAAATAATAAATCCCGTTGCTCCGCCTGCTTGAGGGCATCTCGGGGGGATTTGGGTGGTGGAAATGTTTTCTTGAAGCGTAAAAGTCAACGTTTGCCTCCTAAAAGGACCAAAACCTCAGGTTTCTCTCCAAATCTTGAGAAGAAATGAGGGGTTTGGGCACATCTAGGATATCTCTTCCACAGCCAAATACACAATGTCGGAAGGAGAGGTTTGCTTCCTCACACCGCATCAGTGGTCTCTCATCCATCCAGGTTTTGTGGAGCTTCTCCATAAAGACCTCGATCATTGGGAACTGAAAGATCCCAAACCAGCAACTTCTGAGGTGGTTTTGCCCTGAAAAAACTCAATTTTAGCAAAATAAAGGTTGAGCACTTGAGTGCTTTTGGTCAGAAGGGGGGTGAGGTGGCTCCGAATGTCGCTCTTGGTTCCTGTTTGTTTGAAGAAGAGCAGATGAACATCTGGTTCCTCCTTATGTCCCCCAAACTCCCTCGTTTTTCACAAAAAAAAGCTCATTTGGAGCTGGAAAGGATCCAGCTGGAGCTGCTTTTGAGTCTGGAAATTGCCTTTCCAGTCACTCATGAAGCTGGGAGGGGGTTGTGGTCCGAGTGAGAAGCTGTAGAGCACCTAGAGAAGGACAACGAAGGTGGGAATGGGGCTGGAGAGCAAGGGTTATTCAAGGTGGCAGAGGGAGCTGGGGTTGCTTCGCCTGGAAAAAAGGAGGCTGGGGGGGATACCTCATGACTACTGGAAGGAGGTTGTGGTGAGGGGGTGGCTGCTGGGCTCTTCTCCCAGGTGACAGGATGAGAGGAGGTGACCTCAGGTTGCACCAGGTGGGGTTCTAAATGGACATGATGTTTTCATCAAAAGAGTTCTCAGGCACTGGAAGGGCTTCCCAGGGAGATGGTGGAGTCCCTATCCAAGGTGGGCTTCAAAAGCTGGGTAGATGAGGTCCTGGAGGATCTGGTTTGCTGGTGGTAAATGTTGGATGTGATGATCTGAAAGCTTTTTGCCAACTGAGCGATTGGATGGTTTTGTCCCCCCAAAAAGTCAAAACTCAGTGTTTTCTTCCCTCTTTTCCTCCTAAAAAACATCTCAAAGGGGTTGTTCTTCTCCGTAGGTCTACGCCCCATCAGCGAGCACTGCCGACTACAACAGGGATTCACCGGGTTATCCGTCCTCCAAACCAGCAGCCAGCACTTTCCCCAGCTCCTTCTTCATGCAAGGTAGGAAGTTCCTCTGTAAAGGAGGTCTCATTTGCATCTCATTTGCATATTTCTACATGGAGACACCAGAATCGCAACAATAGTGTGGAAACCATTGTTCCTGGGCCCATTGTGGTTTGAAGCAACAGAGATTCATGGAATGGTTTGGGTTGGGAGCAATCTCAAAGCCCATCCAGTCCCACGGGCAGGGACACCTCCCACTTGTTCCGGGGACTCCAAGCCCCATCCAGCCTGGCCTGGAACACCTCCAGGGATGGGGCAGCCACCACTGCTCTGGGCACCCTGGGCCAGGGCCTCCCCACCCTCACAGGATTGATGACTGGTGGATGAGAAGCTCAACATGAGCCCCCAGTGTGCACTCACAGCCTAGAAAGCCACGTGTCCCTCGTCGGAGCAGCAGGGGAGAAAGGCGACTGCCCCACTGCTCGGCTCTGATGAGACCCCACCTGGAGCTCTGCATCCAATTCTGGAATCCTGAGCACAGGGAGGAGCTGGAGCTGTTGGAGTGAGTCCAGAGGAGGCCACGGAGATGATCCAAGGGCTGGACCAGCTCCTGTACGAGGACAGGCTGGGAGAGCTGGGGTTGTTCAGCCTGGAGAAGAGAAGGCTGTGGGGAGACCTTAGAGCTTCCAGTACTGAAAGGGGCTCCAGGAAAGTTGGGGAGGGGCTTCTTAGAAGGTCTTGGAGTAGTGGGACAAGGGAGAGAAGCTTTAAACTGGAAGGGGGAAGATTTAGATTGAACATTAGGAAAAAATTATCAGGATAAGGGTGGGGAGGCCCTGGCCCAGGGCGCCCAGAGCAGTGGTGGCTGCCCCATCCCTGGAGGTGTTCAAGGCCATTGGAGAAACCTGATCCCCTGGAACTGGATGGGCTTTGATGTCCCTTCCAACCCAAACCATTCCATGATTCTACGTTGGTGAAGAGGTTAGAGGTGAAGCTGTGTGAGGAGCAACTGAAGTCACTGAGTCTGCTCAGCCTGGAGAAAAGGAGATGGAGGAGAAAGCTCATCAGGGTCTCCAGCTTCCTCACATGGGGAGGAGGAGGAGCAGACACTGAGCTCTTCTCCCTGGACCTGAGGGAATGGCATGAGGAAGCATCAGGCGAGGGTTAGTTTGGACATCAGAAGAAGGTTCTTCACCCAGAGAGTGGTGGATCACGTTCCTCACACCCATGGGTTTTTCCCAAAGCGACGTTGTCCTGTAGCCACATCAGGACAGGCTTCGTTGAGGCACAGAGGTGGCAGCCAGTGGTGGTTCCCTCTTGTGTTGCAGATGGCCATCACAGCAGCGACCCATGGAGCTCCTCCAGCGGGATGAACCAACCCGGCTATGGGGCCATGCTGGGCAACTCTTCTCACATCCCCCAGTCCAGCAGCTACTGCAGCCTTCACCCCCACGACCGCTTGGTGAGACATGGCCATGGGGCAAGGGTGTGGTGGGGAGGTCACAGGGCACATGGTGACATGGTGATATGGTGTCATGGCAAGGACATCTCTTTAAGGTGTGCTGCTAGAATGTCCTCCACATGCCTTTGGGTGTTCCCAGCTATGTCCGAGGACAATGGAGCTGAGGAAGGTTCTGGAGGACTGGGATAGAGGGTCTAGGAGGAAGAACTGTGGGCCAGGAGGAACTGGAGTCCAGCAGGAACAGAGTCCAAGAGGAAGGGGTTCCAGGAAGAACAGGGGGGCAAGAAGAATGGAGACCAGGAGAAATGGAGACCAGGAGGAACTGTAGGCCAGGAAGAAGGATAGCCAGGAGGAATGGCTGGCTGTAAGAAATGAGGGTCCAGCAAGAATGGAAGGCCAGGAGGGACATGGGCCAGGAGGAATGGGAATCCAGCAGGAACAGGGTGCAGGAAGATCAGGGTCCAGGAAGAACAGGAGACCTGGAGGAACTGTGGGCTAGGAGGAACGGGGATCCAGCAGGAACAGGCGTCCAGGAGGAAGAGGGTTCCAGGAAGAGCAGGGTCCAGGAAGAACAGGAGCCAGGAGGAACGAGGGTGAGCAGAAAAAGGGTCCAAGAGGAACAGGGATCCAGGAGGACAAGGGTCCAGGAAGAATAGGGGGCCAGGAGGAGCTGCAGGTCAGGAGGAACGCTGGCCAGAAGCAACAGGGTTGAGGAGGAATAGGGGTCCATCAGGAACAGGGTACCCGGGAAGAAGGTGGTCAAGAAAGAACAGGGGGCCAGGAGAAACTGGAGTCCAGGAGGAAGCAGGTCCAGGAGAAATAGGAGACCTGGAGGAACGGTGGGCCAGAGGGAATGGAAGTCCAGCAGGAACAGGGTCCAGAAGAAATGGAGATCCAGGAGGAGCAGCAGCCAGGAGGAACAGGGATCCAGCAGAAATGGGGTCCAGGAAGAACATGGCCCAGGAGGAACAGGGGTCCAGGAGGAACAGTGGTCCAGGAGGAACAAGGGTCAAGGAAGAAGGAGGGGTCAGGAGGAACAGAGATCCAGCAGGAACAGGGCCCAGGAGGAAAAAGTGCCAGAAGGAAGTGTTGGCCAACAGGAACTGGGCACCAGGAGAAAAGGGTTCCAGGAGGAACAGTGTTCAGGGGGAAGGGGGTCCAGGAGGAACGGGAGTCCAGCAGGAACAGGATCCAGGAAGAACAGGGATGGTTTAGAGGTGGACAAGTATGGTTGGACTCTATCTCAAGAGTCTTTTTTGAATGAGCTGATATGAGCCACCTGCTGCCTTCTGTGTCCTCCAAATGTCTTCTTCTTGTCTCCTTTCGACCCCAGAGCTACCCATCCCACTCTTCAGCCGAGATCAATTCCAGTCTTCCTCCGATGTCCACTTTCCACCGCAGTGGCACAAACCATTATAGCGCCTCTTCTTGCACACCTCCTGCCAATGGGACTGACAGCATCATGGGTGAGTTGAGGTTTAGACCTTCCGGTTTCCATTCCAGGTTCTCCTTTCGTGCTTCATGGCATTCTGCTAGGTCCAAAGAGGTGAAATCAAGGTGGAGTGGGTTCTCTGGTGGTCTCCACAATGCATGGAAGGGCAACTTTGTAGTTCAGTAGCAAGAATTTCATGGAAAAACATCCGTCATGTTTGACTTTTGCCTCTTTGCTGATGTCTTTTACTTCTGAGGTGATGCTTCGGTATCTCCACATCCATAGAATCATAGAACCACAGTTGGAAAAGACCTCTAAGACCATCCAGTCCAACCATCAACCCAACCCCACCTCGTCTACTAAATCATGTCCCCAAGAGTCACATCTACATGTTTTCTTGGAGACCTCCAAGGATGGGGACTCCACCACTGCCCTTGGCTGAAACCATGGAATCATTAGCGTTGGAAAAGATCTCTTAAGATCAAGTCCAGCCTCAGCCCAGCTCCACGGTGCCTGCTAAACCAGGTCCCCAAGAGCCACAGCCAAATGATTATTTGAACCCCTCCAGGGATGGAGACCTAAAGATGTTCTTCAGACCTCAGTCAGAGGTGGCACATTGAGTTTTCCCTGCGAATACGTTCTTTGTCCATCTTTGTATATCATGGAATCATGGAATGGTTGGGTTGGAAGGGACCTCAAAGCCCACCAAGTTCCATGGGCAGGGACACCTCCCACTGGATCAAGGGGCTCAAGGCCTGGCCCAGGTTGCCCAGAGCAGTGGTGGCTGCCCCATCCCTGGAGATGTTCAAGGCCAGGTTGGATAGGGCTTGGAGCCCCCTGACCCAGTGGGAGGTGTCCCTGCCCATGGAACTGGATGGACTTTGAAGTCTGTTCCAACCCAACCCATTCCTTAATCCCTGGAAGTGTTGAAGGTCATGTTGGCAAGGTCTTGGAGCAACCTCATCCAGTGGAAACCGTGGAATTGGATGAGCTTTGAGATCCCTTCCAACCCAAACCATTCCATAAGAAAGAAAATAAAATACAATGAAACGATGAAGGAGAAGACCAAGAGTAGAAGCTGGTGGTGTCTTTATGCTTGGTTTGACATTGAGTCTTCTCTCTTCCAGCCAACCGAGGAAGCGGGGCAGCCGGCAGCTCGCAGACCGGGGATGCATTGGGGAAAGCCCTTGCCTCTGTAAGGACCTCTTTACTTTGGATTCCGCGGTTCCCCATTTCCCCAAGGGTGACTTTGCCTCCAGATGGGACACCTGGAGGGTTTTCACAAAGCTGAGGAGCAAAACGGGAGAGATGTGGTGGCAGAGGTCACCCCTGGGGAGCTGGAATGAGGGAACGGAAGTGGGGTTTCCAAGAGGTTTCCACTTAATTTTTTGTTAGAATCAAGTGAAATTAAGACCTGGTCATGGTCAACCTTGACCTGGTTGACCCATCACACACCTAGAGCAAGGGAGGTCCCTGCAGAACCCATGAGCAGGATGACTTCTGCTCTCCCCCAGCCATCGGTAATTTCCTTTGTGATGTCCTGCCCTTCCGGGCAGTTCCCGCCTATTCGGTCCCTGTGGTCGCTGTTGAAGTCAACGCTTCCAACCTCTTCCATCGGTTGGGTGGAGGACAGGAGCTTTCCAACTCAACGCTTGGAGGTGCCCCAGCTCTTGCTTGGCACGGGTTGACCTTTAACAAGGACCACTTGAGTTATTTTCTGGGCAGAGTGGGTTCCATTGAGTTCTCATGAAAGTCAATTCTTCTCTTTCTGCATGTTCCTCCATGCTTCATTGACCAAAACAAAGGTGGCAAAGTCCTCCTCGAGTTGACCTGAAAGAACTCCATCCAGTACAGAAACCACATTTCAAAGTGGTGCCCCATCAAACGGGGCAATGTCGCGCCATGGTGGCACCCTCTCCCAGGCACGGGGAGGGGGACGTTCTCACCGGAGCAGTAGTTGAGGGCTTGCTCCTACCGTGCTGTGGCTGAACGTTCTCCACACCTGTTGCCTCATTTTTGGCCAAAAAAAAGCCATTTTCAGGCATGTCCAATATCATTTGTGAAGTCTATGCATTGCAAATGGGCCGTCCCACCACGCGACAATCAGAAACCACCACCTGGGGGCTGGGCCCACCAGGTCTGCCTTCCTCCATCTGATGTTCTAAAGCTATTGAGATGATTTAAGAGATTCCTTTTTAACCCTGAACGTGTCCGAGTTCCATATTTTTTTTTCTCTCTGCGTCCGTTTTCGTGGTGGCTTTTAGATTAATTCTGTGTCATCTTTTGAAGATCTATTCTCCAGATCACACCAACAACAGCTTTTCATCAAATCCTTCAACTCCTGTCGGTTCTCCCCCTTCTCTCTCAGGTATTGTTGTTACAATTCTATTTTACTCAACGCTTTCAACCTAAGGTGGGTTTTTTTGGGGGAGGAGATGCTTTTAAATGACCTCCTTCCACCCATTGGGGACGAGATGCGTCTGTTCCCTCAACACCGGTGGCTGGTGGGCCCATAAAGATGTCCTACGCAGAGCTTAGAGAGAAGGTTGTTGGTGGCTCTAGGGCTTCTGCATCCTTGTTGTGGCTTCCTGCAGCGCCCCTGAGGGGGCTTTTGACAAGATGGTTGATGGTTTGGGGACAACCAAGGCATGGTTGCAACCTCACTGTAAGGTTGCCGTGCTCATCTCTTAGTAGATCACCCTCCATGTAGATGTGGTCTAACTAAACCCACTCTACTCATAAAAGCCTACGGAGAAAAGATGACGAGGCCCAAGGTTCTTCTTATGAACATCAGAGGGTTTAAATGACCTCCAGACTTCTAATTCCTGTTTCTTAACCTTTGAGAACTTGGAGAAGGCCTCGTGGCTTTGGAGAAGGCCTTTTGGCTTTGGAGAAGGCCTCTTGGCTTCCCAACCCCTCTTTCAGGCAAGGTCTATCTCACAAGTAACCAAAGTCTCTTCTTCTTTGTTCATGAGCTCTGGTTCCTCACCAGGAAGCCTACAAGGCAGCCAAGGCCACCACGTTGTGGCCAGAGGTGTGGTCCATCCCTTGCTCTCCATGGGGCATGAATTGTAGACTCAGGAAGACTGGAGAAGACCTCTAAGACCCAAGTTCAGCCCTCAGCCCAACCTCACCACACCTGCTAAACCATGTCCCCAGGTTCCGTATTTACACGTGGTTTGAACCCCACCAAGGATGGGGACTCCACCACTGTC
This sequence comes from Neomorphus geoffroyi, assembly GCA_033558235.1. Taxonomy (NCBI): domain Eukaryota; kingdom Metazoa; phylum Chordata; class Aves; order Cuculiformes; family Neomorphidae; genus Neomorphus; species Neomorphus geoffroyi. Next base: position 768,290 of record JAUMJM010000025.1, read on the forward strand.
CTGGGATAGAATAATGGAATCATGAAGGTTGGAGAAGACCTCTAAGATCAAGTCCAACCATCAGCCCAACCCCACCGTGGCTGCTAAACCATGTCCCCAAGTGCCACTTGTTTTTTGGAACCCCTCCAGGGGTGGTGGCTCCACCACTTCCTTGACATGGAGTCATGGAATCATGAAGGTTGGAAAAGCCCTCTAAGGCAAGTCCAACCATCAACCCAACCCCATTGTGTCTGCTAAATTATGAGATCATTCAGAAGCTCCCTCATTCCAAAGACCATCACAGAAGTTGGTGAGAATATGGACAGAAGCTGGTGAGATAATACTTGGAAGAACCTTCTTTTCCATTTCCACAAGGACAAACTTTCCTTGAAAGATGGAGACCAGGAGAAACTTTTCTTCCCACAGCAGCAGCAACAGGTTTAGGGCAAGAGATACCAACCAGAAGGTTTTTGGGCAGAGCTTTGGTGATCTTACTGGGCCAAATCATAGAATCATGAATGTTGGAGGAGACCTCTAATCTCATCCAGTCCAACCTTCAACCCAACCCCACTGTGCCCACTAAAGCACGTCCCCAAAGGCCACATCTACACGGTTTTTGAACCCCTCCAGGGATGGTGACTCCACCACCATGGAATCATTAAGGTTGGAGGAGACCTCTAAGATCATCCAGTCCAACCATCAAAGCAAAGAAACAACCCAAAGAGAGGACCAACCTTCTCAGCATAGCCATAGATGTTGTCTTTAGTGGAAGACAACTTCTCGTTTGAAGATTGACTCAGTTTGGTGGTTGGGATAGTGGGATTGGTGGCACTGATCACATCTCAAGGCAGGGTTAGGAGAATGGGCTGATCAGTGCTGGGCTTGCAGCACTGCTTCTGCTTCCACCACTGAGATGTTTCCTTCTGCTAGAGCCTCTTGGAGCTCTGGCTGCCTGGTGAATCATAGAAAGGTTGGAAGGGACCTTAAAGTCCATCCAGTTCCATGGGCAGGGACACCTCTCACTGGGTCAGGGGGCTCCAAACCCATCCAACCTGGCCTTGAACACCTCCAGGGATCGTAGAATCACAGAATGGGTTGGAAGGGACATCAAAGCCTATCCAGTTTCAACACCTCTGCCATGGGCATGGACATTTCCCACCAGACCAGGTTGCTCAAAGGATCCAGGTGCTCCGAGCCCCTTCCAACCTGCCCTTCAACACCTGTAGGGATGGTAGAAATCACAGAACAACTTGGGTTGGAAGGGACCTCAAAGTCCTTGAACACCTCCTTCCAGACCAGGTTACTTAAAGGATCCAGGTGCTCCAAGCCCATCCAACCTGCCCTTCAACACCACCAGAGATGGGACATCCAGAACTTCCCTGGAGCAACCTGGGAGAACTTTGTGACTTGCACCTCCCTGCTTTTGCTACAAACCCCCCTTGATTCTTTTTTGCCCCATCCATGTGTATTTTGGACGTTGTCCGTGTGTCTCCTCTATGGTTTCTCCAGAATACGACATTTACGGGTCTACCAAAGTGTCCGAAAACATTTGAAAGCCATTTTTCTTTGCAGGCTTCTAATGGTGCTTCCAATTTTACCGTTAGCAGGCACAGCTGTTTGGTCTAGAAATGGAGGTCAAGCGTCATCATCTCCCAATTATGAAGGTCCCTTACACTCTTTGGTATGTTTTGATCAGTGACCTCCTCTGCCTCCGTATTTTCCTTGCTGTCCTTTTCCATTGTTCATCCATTCTTCTCACCCAGGGTTTTGTCATTTCGTTGGTGACCTTTCCCCCATCCCAGTGCCCTTGGACTTGATTTGCCCACCTCTAAATTCAGGCCTCACCGTGTGCTTTAGAACTGTTGGAGGTGTTGTTGGTCAGGGCCTCCTGTTTGATGAGCATGGATTGGTTTGGATTGGAAGGGACCCTAAGGATCTTAGAATGGTTTGGGTTGGAATGGATCTTGAAGACCTTAGATTCGTGGAGTGGTTTGGATTGGAAGAGATCTTGAAGACCTTAGAACCATGGGGTTGTTTGAGTTAGAAGGTACCTCAAAACCCATCCAGTTCCAACCCCTTGAACGTCTCCCACTGGGTCAGGTTGCTCCAGGCCCCATCCAACCTGACCTTGAAGACCAGGCTACTCATGATGTGGTGGTGACCTAGAAGGACCACAAAGAGAGGGGAAGGTGACCAGGCAGATCGAATAGATTGAAGACGATGGGAGTGGAAAGCTGTGGTGGTTCTGTAGGGTGGAGAATCCATCCATCCTATGGAGTGAAAGGTAGAGCTGAGGAAGCAGCGGTAGTCAGGGGTCTTCTCCAATGGGATGAGCTTGCCAGGTTAAGGTGATCCTCACAGACAGCTTGAAGGGGTCTCAGCAAGGTTTGATGTCTTTCCTAATGGAAAGATGAAGTAGGAGCTGAAGGACAGGGAAGAACCTTAGAGTCTGATGTCCTCTGTTATGTTCTTCTTGGATAGTTATTGTTCTCAGTTGAGGTCTAGAGGGGCTTCATGAGGCAGTGAACTTCAAAGTTGCCTTCAAATCAACCAGTTGGGTAATCCTATTTTTAACCCCCTTGGCAGGGACAAGCTGGTGGTCACCTTGGCTTCCTTAGAAGTTTCCCACAGCCAGGAATGAGCATGGATTGCATTTTCCACCCCAAAACCACAACTCCTTCTCATGATTGACCATGGTAGTTCCAAAATTGTCCATCTTCAGAAGTTCTTCAGCTATTGTGGAGAGCAGTGGGTTGGAGAAGAGCTTTCTTGAAGCTCTACCTGATGATTTTTGCAGCTCAGGTTTTGAGGGCTTGGTCCTCTTGAGCTTCCCCCTTCCTGTGTTGGATTGAGGTGCCCAGGTCCACACGTGGCTTGTGCTGAGATAACAGAGTTCGGCGGTGGGGTTGAAGAGGAAGCAGAGCAGGATGAGCTTCTCTAGTGGCTTCTTCCCAGAAAGGTTTGCTTTTAGGCTGGTTGGAGAAAGCGGGAGGTGAGGAACTGTGGTGATCGAACTCCATAATGTGCTAAGTGAGAAAACAGGGACTTTGGGGATGCCAAACCTACCCGCAGAACCTGGTGGTTTCTCTTTCTTGATGTATAATCATGGGATTAGACAGGAGGGAGGACAATCCTGGTGAGAGTTGGTTTTCAGGTGGAGATGTCTTCATTTCTTTGGTTTTGGTTGGTTTTCTTCTCATTGTTTTGGTTTTTTGTTTTTTGGTTTTTTTTGAACCTACCACTAAAAACTTCTCAAAGACGCAGAGGGCAACGTCCCTACTGAAATGATTTCTTGGTCATGAGGAACCATTGAACCTGTTGTGCCCATGAAAATCAAAGCCATGTTGACCATGCTCTCTCCTTCCCCTTCAACATGGTCCAAAGGGACCAAAAGGAAACCAAAAAGAACCCCAAAAATTCAACCAAACCCAACCCAAACAAAAGCCCACCCCAAGGGGTTGAGGAGGAAGGTCTGACTGCCACCTGGACAACCCTACATGTGCGTTGATGCTCCTCTCGTTTTCCTTTCTCGCTCGCCAACAGCAAAGCCGGATCGAGGACCGCTTGGAGAGGTTGGATGACGCCATCCACGTCTTACGTAACCACGCGGTGGGACCAGCTACAGCCATGCCTGGAGGTCATGCCGACATGCATGGCTTGATAGGACCTTCACACAACGGAGCCATGGCTGGCTTAGGCTCTGGTTATGGCACTGGGCTGCTCTCTGCCAACCGGCACTCGCTCATGGTAAGGATGGGATCCACCAAGAACCTTGGGGTAATCTACTTGAAGGGCTTTGGGAGGGGGAAGAAAGAGATGGTTGGGTGTAGACATCTCCCCAAGGGTTTGAAGCTTCTTGGAGATCTTACAGACTAATGAAGGTTCTTTAGAGATCCAAACATATGTATGGACATCTCGAGTGAGCAGCATTTCTCTTTCGACCTCCTTGTCCTCTCAACTCAACTGCCAAGGCCCTCATCACCAGTAAGGACCTACTCACCTCTGTGTGGCCATGTTATCCATCGCTGTTGGCGTCTGTTGGGTTGGTGGAAGACAGGGATGCATTGAGATGTCATTGGGAGGCATCAGAATGGATGTTTGGATAAGAACAGCCCCACAGTGGTGAGGCAGACACGTAGAATTGAAGTCAGGCTCTCTGGTGGCTTTCCATCATATGGGAATTCATATGGCTCCACATCAAGGACCACCTGCACAGCCTGTATTTCATGGAATCATGGGATGGGTTGGGTTGGAAGGGACCTCAAAGCCCGCTCAGTTCCATGAGTGAGGACACCTCCTGCTGGATCAGTTTGCTGCAAGCCCCATCCAACCTGGTCTTAAACACCTTCAGGGATGGGATGTGCTCCAGCCCTCTTATCATCTCCGTGGCCTCTTCTGGACTGGCTCCACCAGCTCCAAGTCCTTCCTGTGCTGAGGACTCCAGAACTTGACACAGGGCTCCAAAGTCATGATTTTTGGTCCAAAAACTCATGGGATTTGTGAAGACATGTGAGAAAGGACCCCAAAACGGGTGGGTTGGCATTATAGACCTTGAGTAGCTATTTAGACCCAGGCTGCTTCTTCCATCTCATTCTCCATGATCTGGATGAGGGAATCGAGTACTCTCTTAACCAGTATGGAAATGACCCCACATTGGGTGGGAGCACTGATCTGCTGGAGGCTCTGCAGAGGGACCTGGGCAGGCTGGATCCATGGGCCGAGGCCAGTGGGATGGGGTTCAACCAGGCCAAGGTCCTGTGTTTGGGTCATACCAACCTCATGGCAGGTCCAGGCTGGGAAGGAGTGGCTGGAAAGCTGCCTGGAGGAGAAAGCCCTGGGGGTGTTGGTCGACAGCGGCTGGACATGAGCCAACAGTGGCCCAGGTGGCCAAGAGGGCCACCAGCATCCTGGCCTGGATCAGCCATGGGGTGGCAGCAGGAGCAGGGAAGGGCTCGTCCCCCTGGACTCACTGTGAATCCTGGGGTCAGTTTGGGTCCCTCACTCCAAGAGGGACCTTGAGAGGCTGGAGCACATCCGGAGAAGGGAACGGAGCTGGGGAAAGGTCTGGAGAGCAAGGGTTGTGAGGGCCCTGGGGCTGTTTGGTCTGGAGAAGAGGAGGCTGAGGGGAGACCTCATCGCTCTCTGCAGCTCTTGGGAAGGAGGTTGTGGTGAGGGGGTGCTGGGTTCTGCTCCCAAGGTTTAAGACAAGAGGAGGTGGCCTCAGGTTGCACCAGGGAAGCTTTAGGTTGGACATCAGGAAATTGTCCTTCACGGCAAGGGTGGTGAATTGTTGGAAGTGGTAGAGTCCCCATCCCTGAGGGTATCCAAAATCTGGGAAGATGAGGTCCTCCGGGGAGTGGTTCAGTAGTGGATTTTGGGAAAGAACAATGGAATTTGAGTGTTTTCAGTAAACACGGAAATGGTTGAAACAGGATAATTCCATTTTGAGGTGTTCCATTTCCAAGCCCAGAGGTGACCAAGAATGGTCCCCTTGTCCTTACTTGTTGTCTGAACCCATAACTCGGTGGAGGAAGAGTTGACCACATGGCTTTGGTTTGGAAAAGCCGAGATGGATTTGGAATTCATGTGATGAAGAAAGGACACAGTTTGGGGGTGAAGCCTTTCGTGAATTCCATGTGAAAGGGGGTGGGACATCAACCAGAAGCTCCAAGAGAAGATGAGTAATGGTTTCTAGCTTTGGGTTTGAAGGACCTGGAAGAGGTTGGATAAGCCAGGGAGCAGTGGGAGAGGTGAGGTGGGAACGGGGAGAGGAACATGGTGGGATGGACTGAGCACGGTGAGGACACTCCTGCTTGTCCTTGTGCTCACATTCCCACCTAGCTACTCCACCACCACACCTCAAGTCTTTCTTTTCAAGGGTGCTCCCAATCCCATCTCCACCCAGTTTGGGGTTGGGGTTGTCCCAGGCATGCCACCTGCTTTTCACCATGGTTTGACCTCATCCTTCCTAACCGTTGAGTGAAGAAGACTTCATCTTCTTCATCCTGTACGTTAGGTTTTTGATATCTCTAGTTCTTTAGGGAATAAACACCTTGGTTGGGAAGAAACCACCAGGAGTATGACTGTGGCTTCTCTCCAGTGGCCAAAGCAACCCATGATAGGTCCTCAACCGTTTGATTTCCCTTCAAACCCTTCAGTTATTCCTCATGGTGGGATGATGGGGACAATGTAGTTGGGAGGAGCCCTGAGGAGAAGGACGTGGGGTACTGGTGAAGGAGAACGTCAACAGGAGTCACCAACACGCAGTTGCAGCCCAGAAACCAATGGTATCCTGGGCTGCATCTGAAGAACTGTGGCCACCAGTGCAAAGGAGATGATTCTCACCGCTCTGGGGAGACCCCACCTGGAGCCCTGGGTCCAGTTCTGAAGTCCTGAGCACAGAAAGGACCTGGAGCTGTTGGAGCAAGTCCAGAGGAGGCCATGGAGATGGTCCAAGGGCTGGAGCACCTCTACTCCGAGGACAGGCTGGAGTTGTTCAGCCTGGAAAAGAGACGGCTCCAGGAAGACCTTAGAGCTTCCAATACCTGAAGGAGCCTACAAGAAAATTCTGGATGGAGTGATGGGGTAGGGGAGAAAGGCTTTAAATTTGAAGAGTTAGGTTGGACATCAGAAAGTTGTTCTACATGATGAGGGTGGGGAGGCCCTGGCCCAGGTTGTCCAGAGAAGTGGTGGCTGCCCCATCCCTGGAGGTGTTCCAGGCCAGGCTGGATGGGGCTTGGAGCCCCTGATCCAGTGGGAGGTGTCCTTGTCCATGGCAGGGGCGTTGGAACTGGATGGGCTTTGAGATCCCTTCCAACCCAATCTATCCCATGATTCCATGATTCTCAACCATGGTGGGAAACCAAAACTGGTGAAGTATGGGAGCCCTTGGTGCTGGATTCACCCTTACAAGGTGGGCTGCTCTTTCTCCTCATGGGTTGCTCATCCTGGTCTCACTCAAAGATGCAGCACTTGGGCTTCTCTGCCTCCATCACCTCCTTCCTCTTCTTTTTAATAGCAAAACTCAGTGTTGGGTTGCGTTTAAACGACTTCTGCTCCATCTGGTGTCCAACCAACCCTTGCGTAAGACCTTGGGAGAACATGGAGATGAGACATGTCCTTAAATGAGAGGGAAGACTTTGGCCCAAGAACGCCCACATAGAACAGGAGACTATTTGGATTTGGGGTGTCCTGTTCGCTTTTTTGATGGAGCAGAAGAAGTTTTGAAGGTTTTGGGGCAAATCTGCGTTCTCTCAGCCTAGAGGACAATCTTGACCTTGCAGCGTTGGTTCCATCAGCTTTCTTGTCACGTGATTTCCTAGATCAAATTGGAGAACCAGGAGGCTGTAGAATCATGGAATGGGTTGGGTTGGAAGGGAACTCAAAGGCCATCCACCTATCAAAGCAGCTTTAGAGCTTCCAGCAGCTCCAAAGGTGATGGGTGGTGACCAACTAGAAGTTCTCTCATCCTTTTCTTTTTCTTCATGGGCCTCAAACCTGACCCATGGTTGGTGGTGGCCCACCTTGGAGATGTTCAAGGCTAGGTTGGATGGGTCTTGGAGCACCCTGATCCAGTGGAAGAATCCCAGGACAGTGCAAATCGGAGGAGACGTGGAGGTGGTGAACGTGAAGCTCCTGGTCATGGTGGGACCACTTTTGGCATTGGGTCCAACGTTAGGTCATGGGATGGAGAAGCACAGCCTGGTCCTTTCCTTTCCTAGATGTGAATTGAAAAGGCTTTTTTCATCCCCGCTGAAGGACCTTATTGATGTCTGTTGGGTTTTGAGGAGCAGAAGAGCCCTGGAAGGACCAATTCCATCTTTAAAACTAAACAAGGATGGTTTCTTAGGAGCTCATCTTCTGAAAACGAGGATGTTTTGGAAGAGAGAGAGGTTGCAGCTCTGCTGTTTTAGGTTCTTCACATGGTAGAAGACTTTCCCAAGTTCTCCTTATCAGGAATCCCTTTCATCTTCCTTTCTGTGATATCGATGTGCTGGTAATAATTATCCTTGAGGAGCTCATATGGTTGATGAGGAACATCTCCCAAGCATTTTATCTGTTCAAACACTCTCTTTTTAGACAAGAAAAAGTGATTTATGAGATTTTTCACTCCTTGAGTCAAGTAGGAGGTGATGAGGTGAAGTGTTGAGTTTTCCATGGGGATGCGGCATCCTTGTAAATCATGGAATGGGTTGGGTTGGAGGGGACCTCAAAGTCCATCCAATTCCATGGACAGGGTCACCTCCCACTGCATCAGGGGAATCCAAGCCCCATCCAACCTGGCCTTGAACACATCCAAGGATGGGGCAGCCACCACTGCTCTGGGCAACCTGGGCAAGTTGAAGGTGGAGATGGATCCTCACCACACTCATCATGAAGAATTTCTTTCCGATGTCGAACCCAAATCTTCCCCTTTCCAGTTTAAATCCATTCCCCCTTGTTCCATTGCTCCAGGACCTTCTAAAAAGTCTATCCAGAGCTTTCTTGTAGGCTCCTTCAGGTGCTGGAAGCTCTAAGGTCTCCTTGAAACCTTGTTTTCTCCAGGCTGAACAAGCCGAACTCTCCCAGCCTGTCCTCACCGCAGAGCTGCTCCAGCCCTTGGATCATCTCCGTGGCCTCCTCTGGACCTGCTCCAACAGTTCCATCTCCTTCTTAAGTTGAGGATTCCAGAACTGGACCCAGGGCTCCAGGTGGGGTCTTACCAGAGCAGAGCAGAGGGACAGATACATCACCCTCACCTTGGTGGCCACACTTCTTCTGGTGCAGCCCAAGAAATGAGTGGCTTTCTGGGCTGTGAGTTCCCCTTCACAACTCACGTGGACATTCTTACCCTTCACCACCCCAACTCTTTCTCCTCAGGGTTGTTCTCAATCACATCATCACTGTTCTTCTCTCAGGGTCTGGGATTTGGCTGCTTAGGTGGCACCATCCCAACCTCACCATTGTCTCTCTCTTCTTATCCAACAGGTTGGAGCCCACCGCGAGGACGGGGTCACCATCCGTGGGAGCCACTCGCTCGTGCCAAACCAGGTCCCTGTCCCCCAGCTGCCTGTCCAGTCGGCCACATCCCCAGATTTGAACCCACCCCAGGATCCTTATAGAGGTGAGGACCACCTGCCTGTGGTTGATCGTCTCCAATGACATGATCAAGGTGGAGCAGTAGGGCTGTCCATGCTTCTGGTTGGAGAATCATGGAATCATGGCTTTTTTCATGAGCTCTGGTTCCTCACCAGGAAGCCTACAAGGCAGCCAAGGCCACCACGTTGTGGCCAGAGGTGTGGTCCATCCCTTGCTCTCCATGGGGCATGAATTGTAGACTCAGGAAGACTGGAGAAGACCTCTAAGACCCAAGTTCAGCCCTCAGCCCAACCTCACCACACCTGCTAAACCATGTCCCCAGGTTCCGTATTTACACGTGGTTTGAACCCCACCAAGGATGGGGACTCCACCACTGTCCTGGGATAGAATAATGGAACCATTAAGGTTGGGAGAAGACCTCTAAGATCAAGGCGAACCCCACCATGTCCTGAAGCACCATGTCTGCATGTTTTTGGAACTCTTCCAGGGACAGGGACTCCACCATCTCCCTGGGAAGCCTCTTCCAGTGCTTCACCACCCTTTCCGTAAAGGACAATTTCCTGATGTCCAGTCCGAACCTTCCCTGGTGCAACTTGGGACCATCTCCTCTTGTCCCATCCCTTGGGAGAAAAGCCCAGCACTCACTTTGCCACAACCTCCTTTCAGAGACCACTGAGGTCCCCCCTGAGCATCTTCTCCAGCCTAAACCTCCCCAGGCCCCTCATCTGCTCCCAAAACCCCTGTTCTCCCGACTTTCTCCAGATGTGCTCCAGCCGTTCAAGGTTCTTCTTCGAGTGAGAGATCCTGGCCACATGGATGCTGGAGACCATAATGCAGGCTGGAGCGAGGACACTGGGGCAGAGTTTGTTAGCTAATTCATAGAATTCTGGAATGGGTTGGGTTGGAAGGGAGCTCCAAGCCCATCCAGTTCCATGGGCAGGAACCCCTCCCACTGGATCAGGGGGCTCTAAGTCCCATCCAGCCTGGCCTTGAACATCTCCAGGGATCATAGAACCATAGAATGCGTTGGGTTGGAAGGGACTTTAAATATCATGGAATTACGGAATGTTTTGGGTTGGAAGGGACTTCAAAGTCCATCCAGTTCCACTTTGTCAAGGCCCTCATTCTTGAGATGCTGACTTGAGCATGGCTTGATATGCTCCATTCTCCATGTGTCTTCTCGCAGGGATGCCAACCGGACTGCAAGGGCAGAGCGTCTCTTCAGGAAGCTCAGAAATCAAATCGGACGACGAAGGAGACGAAAACCTCCAAGACACCAAGTCTTCAGAAGACAAGAAACTGGAGGAGGACAAGAAGGAGATCAAATCAATTACGAGGTCAAGATCTAGGTAACAGTACATCGTAGTGTCGCTTCATTCAATTCCGATTCTGGATTTCGATGAAGTGAACAGACCAGGAGGAAACCAGGAGATTCTCTCCTGGTTGACAGAATCCCATCCCAAGTTAAATGGTTGGGGCAGGACCCAGTTCCTTTTTGGTTCCTGACTTCCAAATTCCAACTGTTTGGGCCGTTGAAGCAAGCGTACCATCTCTAAAGAACTCAAAATGGCTCAAAATTGGACGGGGGAGGTTTAGATTGGACACACAGTTTTTAACGGTGAGGGTGGGGAGATTGTGGAACAGGTTGCCAAGGGAAGTGGTGGCTGCCCCATCCCTGGAGTTGGTGAAAACCAGATTGGATGGGTCTTGGAACAACCTGATCCAGTTGGAGGTGACCCAGTTGCAACTGGATGGGCGTTGAGGTGCCTTCCAACCCAACCCATCCATGATTCTCTGACCTGGATGGGCTTTGAGGTCCCTCGCAAGCCAAACCCATCCATGATTTTCTGCTCCATGAATTAAGTTGTTGCTCCTCTCTTCTTTTGCTTGCAAATGGGAAGATAAGTGTGGATGGATGTCCACCTGATGAAATATGTGTCTGATCCCACCTCCATTCAAACTAACGAACAGTACAGTTTTTCTTTGATCTCCGGAGTAGAAATGTCCTTCCCAATCCACAGATCCTCTAGATTTCCAGGAGTTTAGGTCTTGATTTTGCTTGGTCACATTTTTGGGCAAGGACTGATGAAGTCATAGATGCTTTTCTCATCTGGGAACCTGTGACCATGGTGAACATGAATAATGAGCAGCCCTGGCCCAGGTTGCCCAGAGCAGTGGTGGCTGCCCCATCCCTGGAGGAGTTCAAGGCCAGGTTGGATGGGGCTTGGAGCCCCCTGATCCAGTGGGAGGTGTCCCTGCCCATGGAACTCAGTGGGCTTGGATGTCCCTTCCAACTCCAACCCTTCCATCATTCTACAAAACTTTAATTCCATCCACATCTCTTATGACCGGAGGAGGTAGATGACACTCAGAGGTCTTCTCTGAATATCTGTGATGGACCAACCAGATGTACCCAAGTAAGCGAGGCTTTCATGCACATCTTCTCCCATCCCTGGAGGTGTTCAAGGCCAGGTTGGATGGGGCTTGGAGCCCCCTGATTCAGTGGGAGGTGTCCCTGCCCATGGAACTGGGATGGCCTTTGACATCCCTTCCAACCCAACCCACTCCATGGAAGGGTGAGATGGTGTGAGGTCATGGTGGATCTTCTTCATCCAACCAAAACGGTGTCATTGATGCATGTTTTGAGGTGTTTTAATTTCTGGGTTAACATGTTTGCTTTGAAGGTCTTTCCAGCTTTGAAGGCTTCCTCCTCATATTTGGTCCAGAATCCACGACTTTGGTGTTGCTGAATATGATCTCATTTGCATATTCAATCCTAATTATTTGGGGAAAGGGACTCACCAGTGGCTGGGGCATCATTGTAGAAGGTCACCATAAGGTTCTTCATGGCCATAAATCACCTCTGTGGCTTGTTGCCCAGCGGCAACAAGGGATACAGGGATTTGGAGGTTGTCCACACCCACCCCACATGGTTTGGGCTTGGTGGATCTCTCCGTCCTCATCGATGGAGAAGGTTTCTTCCTAAACCCCACAAGTAGTTATTAAATGTGTGATGGTGGCCTCTCTGGCTTGAAAGCTTCTGCTAAGGAGCCAGAGACCATGGGACGCAGAGAGCCATCAATGTGTCCCTTGGAGGGTGACTGTAAGTCACTCCCTGGAGAGGTTGAAGGCCAGGTTGGATGGGGCTTGGAGCCCCCTGATCCAGTGGGAGGTAGCCCTGCCCATGGCAGGGGGCAGGCTTGGAGGTCCCTTCCAAACCAACCCATTCCATGAAGAATTGCTCTGAAGATCTCAGTTCATGGCTTGATGTCCTGTTTTTTGGTCCAAAATGTGTTGAACATATTGGTTTCCACCTCATTAGAAGGTGATTTGTTCCTTTTTGTCTCCCAGCAATAATGACGATGAGGACCTGACACCAGAGCAGAAGGCTGAGAGGGAAAAGGAGAGGAGAATGGCCAACAACGCTCGGGAGCGCCTGCGTGTCCGTGACATCAATGAAGCTTTCAAGGAGTTGGGTCGGATGGTGCAGCTCCATCTGAAGAGCGATAAACCCCAGACCAAGCTCCTAATCTTACACCAGGCTGTGGCCGTCATCCTCAGCTTGGAGCAGCAAGTCAGAGGTCAGTGTCCCACCATGTCTGCATCCAGCCCTTTTGGGCTTCAACCACATCAAAGATGTCGGTTTGGATTGGGGTTCCAGGGAGAGAGAGGGAAGACCTCCAGTTTGGATTCTTCTGCAGCTGCAGCGTTGGAGGTGTTGGGAGAGGTCCTTGATGGCCTTCACCATGTTTAACGTTCTTCAAGAAAATCCAAATTCAATATTAAGCTTGGTTGCTCATAGGCAAAGACCAAACAGGGAGCTCCTGTCTCCTCATCTTAGTGCTTGGACCTGCTCAAGCTCCATCTTTGGTGAACTTGCTGGAGCAGGGTTGAAACGAATCACTGATGATTAATTAATTAGTTAATTAAATGCCCAGTAATCAATTAATTAAAGTCCCACTCATGGGGCCACACCTGGCACCTGGCTTCAGTTTTGGCTCCCTCACTCCAAGAAAGACCGGGAGGGGCTGAAGAACATCTGGAGAAGGGTCTAGAGAACAAGGATTCTTTGAGTGGTTGAGGGACCTAGGGGGGCTTTAGCCTGGGGAAGAGGAGGCTGAGGGGAGACCTCATCACTTTTTGCAAGGAGGCGGTGGTGAGGTGGGTGCTGGGCTCTTCTCCTGAGTAAGAAGTGGTGGGACAAGAGGAGGTGACCTCAAATTAGATCAGGAGAGGTTTAGATTGGATATTGGGAAATGTTTCTTCATGGAAAGGTTGTCAAGCTTTGGAAAAGGGTGCCCAGGGTGGGTGGTGGTGGAGTCTCCATACCTGGAGGCCTTCAAAACCCTTGGAGATGTGGCTCTGAGGGACAGGGTGGGGCTGGGTTGGTTGATCTCAGACATCTTCTCCAACCTCAGTGATTCTATAGTTTAGCAGAGACAGTGGGGTTGGATTGGACGTCCAAGGTCTTCTCCAACCTCAGCGATTCCAGTATTTGATAAAAACATCAAGGTTTGAAGTCCCCTTTTGCTTCCACCCAACAGAAAGAAACCTGAACCCGAAGGCTGCTTGTCTGAAAAGAAGGGAAGAAGAGAAAGTCTCTTCAGATCCTCCTCCGCTTTCCCTGGCAGGACCTCACCCTGGGATGGGAGATGCCTCCAACCACATGGGACAGATGTAAAAAATCAAGGCAAGTTGGGTTCAACCTGCACCCTGGGAGCTTTTGATGCTCCCATCTCCTGGGGATGGACGTGCTGGATGGGTGCCACCGTTTAGATGCTGAGTTTTGGGTTGTCCTGATTGCTTCTAATGGCCACGTTGAGGTGGGTTGGTGGGGGTGGGAGGGTTAGATTGGAGTTTGGGAACAAGTCCTTCCTGGAAAGAATGGGAAAGCCGTGGCAGAGGCTGCTCAGAGCGGTGGTGGGATCTCCATCCCTGGAGGGATTCAAAAACGGTATAGAGGTGGCTCTTGGGGACAGGGATTAGCCAGGCACCGTGGTGCTGGGCTGATGGTGGCACTGGATGAGCTGAGATCTCTCCAATCTCAGTGAGTCTGTGGTTTAGCCGGAATGGTGAGGTTGGGCTGATGGTTGGATTTTATGACTTTAGAGGTCTTTTCCAACGTTTATGGTTCTGTGGTTGGACTGAATGATCTTTTCCAACCTCAGTGATTCCATGGCTTAGTAGGCACGTTGATGTTGGGCTGATGGTTGGACTGAAGGATCTTGGAGGGCTTTTCCGACCTTCGTGATTCCATAGTTGGATTTGATGATTTTAGAGGTGTTTTCCAGCCTCAGTGATTCTCTGATTCCCTCTTGCCGCCCTTCAACTGATGCCGTATTTTTCCTTCTCCCACAGGTCCAAGCTGCCACATTTCTTCCTTTCAAGAACGACCCCACTTCCTTCTGAGCTGTTATCTCCAACCCACCCCGAAACAACTTCTCCTTAAAACCCCCTCCTTCTTTTTGTAAAATAAGACAAGTCTGAGTAGGTGACGAATCCCAGACGCAAGACGAGGATTCCGAAGTGAGGAACCCCTCGTCCAACCTCTCCCAGCGAGACCTTCTGAGCTGCGAGAGACTTGACACGGCAATCTTTTTTCTCTCCACACTGTGGGACGAAATAATGCATTTTTTGTGCCTAAAATTTCTTCTTTTGGTTTTTTTTTTTTTTTTTGGAAATAAGAAGAAAAAAAAAACATGAAAAAAATAGAATTAAATTTGTAAGCCTGAAAAAAACCACAAAAAACCACAAATATTTAATTTAAAATCTTGCAATAATGACAAAAAAAAGTGTACTTCTGGAAGAGAGGATTTAAAACACGACATGTGGTCGCGGTGGCGCGAAAAAGACAGGTAGCGACTTCCTAATGAAGGTTGGTGGCCTCCACCGAGGGGGAATTTTGGAACCAGCAAAAAGTGATGGAAAGCGATGACATTTTTTTAGCCATTCCTTAGGGGTAGGAGGAACCAGATGGATCTTTATAGACCTATGAGACAAAAAAAAAATTATATATATATATATAAATATATATATAAATATATATGAGAAATTTAGTGACTATGGTTGAAGCTTTTTTTGGCGTTTTATTCTGTTTGGACTCGTATTTTTATTTTTTTTTCTCTTTTTTTTGGCTCCTGTAACAGAAAAAAGAAAAGAAAAAAAAAACAGTGCGGATTAACTTTTTTAAAGAAGATTTTACTGTAAATAAGGGAATTTTTGGGGGTCTTATTTTCTCTCCTCTCTCCTCTCTCCCCACCCCAACCCCACCCCAACTGGGTTTCGTTTTTTCGCATTCGCGCAACTCTCCGTCTCTTGGACGCTGCCCCTGCTTCTCATTGGTGACGAAGGTAGAGAGATGTTTCGTCCAGCTTTTGGGGAAAGACAGGACTTTTTTTTTCCAAGGGGGAGGGGGAGGGGATGAAAAACGGCGATTTTTGCCGGTGTCTCCCACCGGGAACGTCAGAGCTGAACTCCCTCCTCCTTGTGTTTTGTTTTTTTTTTCTTTTCTGGCTGGGATTTTCCGAGGTACAAGGTTAGAATGCGACAATTGTTACCACTGTGCCTTCCAATGTTTCTATCATCGGCGACGTGACGTGAATCAAAGTGGCTGTGATTTAACGACCCCCCCCACCCCAACCCCGGTTCCAAGCGTTCACCTCTGTGTGTAGCCTGCGATAGCGTGCAGGGAGGCGGTGCTGAAGACATGGTCAGATTTGGGGTGGCGTTGGAGTTGGGCTGGGTTGAGCCATTGGAGTTGGGTTGATGGGTTGGGGTTGGGTTGGTTTGGGGGTTGGGGTTGCGATTGGGTTGACCTGTTGGGGTTGGGTTGACTTGTTGAGATTGGGGTTGAGTTGACCCTTTGGGGTTGGATTGACCCATTGGGGTTGGATTGACACGTTGGAGTTAAATGGATCCAATGGGGTTGGGTTGACCTGTTGAGTTGACCTGTTGGAGTTGGGTTGAGTTGACGCGTTGGGGTGTGATTTACCCATTGGGGTTGAGTTGGGTTGATGTATTTGAGATGGTTGACCTATTGCAGTTGGGCTGGATTGACTTTTTGGGGTTGGATTGGCCCACTGGAGTTGGATTAGGTTGACCTGCTGGAGCTGGGCTGTGTTAACTCATCAGGAGGTTGTGTAGACCCATTGGGATTGGGTTGGGTTGAGTTGTTGACGTTGGGTTGACCCACTGATATTTTGGGTTGACCTGTTAGGGTTGGGTTGACCTTTGGAGTTGGACTGGACTGACCCATTGGGGTTGAATTGGGTTGACCTGGTTGGGATTGGATTGGCCCATTAGAGTTGGATTGACCCATTGGAGTTGGGTTGACCTCTTGGAGTTGAGCTGGGTTGACACATTGGGTTCAAGTTGACCCATTGGGGATATGTTGACCCGTTGGGGTTGGGTTGACCTGCTGAAGTTGAGTTGATCCAATGGGGTTGGGTTGACCTTTTGGGATTGGGATTGGGTTGGGTTTACCCATTGACGTTGCGTTGGTCTGTTGGAGTTGGGCTGGATTAACCGGGGTTGTGCTGACCCACTGGGATTGGGTTGGGTTGACCCGTTGGGGTTGGGTTGACTCATTGAAGTTGGTTTGAGTTGACCCATTGAGGTTGGGCTGGGCTGACCTGTTTGGGTTGACCCGTTGGGGTTGGATTGCCCCTTTGGGGGTAGGTTGAGTTGACCTGTTGGCATTGGGTTGACCCATTGTAGTTGGTTTGGCTTGACACATTGGGGTTGGGTTGAGCTGAGCTGTTTGGGTTGGGTTGACGCATTGGGGTTGCATTGACCCGTTGGGGTTGTGTTGGGGCAGCTGGCTGGCGTGACAGATTTGATGGACTTCTTCTCTTCTTCCGTTGTTCTTCTTGAAGTGTAGACCACTCGCTGCCTCCTCCTTCCATCGTGTAAATGCCAGTTCCTGGTCATCCCGCAACGTTTGCCCAAGCCTTATGAGTCCTACAAGCATGAAGTTGCACTTTCTCAAGGAGGGGGGTGGTAGCACAGGATGTTTTTCTGGTTGGTCCTTGGATTTCAGGAGCTCAACCGATGGCACAGCAGCTCATCTGAGAACTTAGCTTCAGAGTCGGGGCCCCAACCCAACCAACTTCCATAGGGAATCTTGACGAGCGATGGACTTTGGTGGACAGAGAGACCTCCTAGCATTGTATTTCTCAGCATCTTCTTGGCTCCTTACATTCCTACAGCCACACGAACATGGCACGTCCTCAAAATGTTCAAGTAGACCTTTTTTCCCCCTCCCTCCCCACCTCTCGACACTGAATAAATGCCATAAACCCCCCGTGAAACGGTCTGAACGTTCCATCTGTTCTCCTGGGGGTTTCTGCCCGTCCTAGACTTGACGCGATTTGTACATTTTATGCAACAAACGGTGAACATTTCTCATTCTTTGGGGATGGTGGACGTCAAAGTTCTATTTTTCCACGTAGACGTCTCGTTAGTCTGTGTTTTATCGCTTCTCTTTTAGTTCTAAAAACCAAGACCTGGGTGGTGGAAACCCAACACGACGTCTCATTTGGGAATGAAATAGTGAGATTGACAAGGATCTGAATTGGGTGGTTTTTTTGGATGTTCCTTCCTGCAAACCGTGAAGAACCAACGCGATGGGTTGAAGCCGCGTCTTCACCTTCGCCGTCCCCGTCCCCATTTGGATTAGCTGTGCACGTGCTGCGAACTGTAAATATGTCCAGTAGTGAGGAAGCCGTGCGACGGTTTGAATTTGGCCCATAAGTTGCTCAGATGTGGAGGTGGATTCCAAGCGCTTGAAGGAGACCGTGCCAAGGCTGCCATTCAAGTTGCAGAAGGAGAGAGTTGGACTTGGAAGGCCTGGGTTAATGAAAAGGTGGTGGAAGAAAGGTAGAGCCCACCCAATGATGGCCAACCGTCCACTTGGCAAGCTGAAGGTGCTTCATGCCATGCCCTACCCAGCAATAGCCAACGGTCCCCTTGGCTGGAAGAGATTCATGCCATGCACCACCCAATGGTCCCCTTGACCGGCTGGAGAGCTCTGCACCATGTGGCAACCAATGATGGCCAGTGGTCCTCTTGGCCAGCTGGAGGAGCTTCTTGCTATGCACCACCGATGATGACCAGCAGTCCCCTTGGCTGGAGGAGCTTCATGCCAGGCACCACTCAACAGTCCCCTTCGCCAGTTGGAGGGATTCCATGTCATGTACCACCAACGATGGTCAGTGGTCACCTTGGCCAGCTGGAGAGCTCTGTAGGGGCTCCATTCCACCAACAGTGGCCCACTGGAGGAGTTCCATGCCATGGATCACCCAACAATGGCCAGTGGTCTCCTTGTCCAACTGGTGGGGCTGTGTGCCACCCAATGATGGCAAACGGTCCCCTCGGCTGGTTGGGTTGTCCCTCCGGGTGGTGGGAAGGACACGATGCCAATGAACAAGCCATATCTCTGTGCTCTGACAGGGACACCTCAGGTCCTGGTGGACCATGCTTGGTTGCAGTTTGGCCCTTCTCCGTCCTGGATTTAAGAACGGAAGGACCTGGCCTGCGTGGGGATGGATGGTGGTGGCCCTTCTCCATCCTGGATTGAAGAATGGAAGAACCTGGTTGGCTTCCACCTTTGATGAGGCAAGATTTCCAATCCCCAAAACCCCTCCTAAATCCTTGATTCACCCCGTTCTTTCCCAGCCCAGTTAAGGTGTGACCATCTCCAGCTGCCTTCTCCAAGGGGACCGAGTTGCCGCGATGATGGTCCTGAGAAGCTGTGACCAAACCCAGGTGAAGAAACTCTCCAAGAATGGAAGAAATCTGGAATCGGCAGCGTTTTTTCTGGACCTGATCCACCTCCATATTGACGCAATTTATGAAGAACCCGTTCATCCAGAACTTCTTGACCATTTGTCTTCTGTGTAGCTGCAAGGAACGCTCAACGTTTCTCCAACTCTTGGTCCTACCAGTGATGCAACTTGTACTGATTGAGTCTTCCGAGGTCTTTTTTTGGGGGAGGGAAGGTCATTTTTTAGGTTCTTTCAAGGGGGAGGGGTGGGGGTGGGATCAAGGCTTGGGAGGGGGATCAAGGTGAGGAAGAGCTTTGTAGCCACCAAGGTTGACCAGCGTGGCCAAAAGCGAACGGTTTCTGAGGAAGAGCGGCAAGAAGCACAAATTGAAGCTGGAAAAAAAAAAAATGGGGGGAAAAGGGAAAAAATGGGAAAAATACAAAAAAATATGTAAAAAAAAATGGATGGATGGGTGGTTTGACTGGAAGACGGTTCTGCGAGGCAGGACACGAGGACGTCCAACGCGATGGGGCCACCAGGCCCCGGGGCCCTCATGTCGGGGTCTTTCGTAGCTCTAATTCGAGTTTTTTAGGCTCTTAGGGTTCATTGAGGGGATTTTTAGATTCTTGTAGGGGTTTGTGTCCTGGCGGGGTTGGGTTCTTCGGGGGGTTTTGTGTTCGGGGGGGATTTGGGTTCTTTTGGGGATTTTCTGGGCTCCTCGGGGGGTTTTTTTTTTGGTTCCTTTTGAGTTTTTTCGTTTCCTTTGGGGTTTTTAGGGGCTTCGTTTGTGTTTGGGGGCGTTGGTTTGGGGAAGTCCGTTTGAGGTTTTTTGGGTAATTTTTGAGTTCTGGCATTACTTTGGGGGTTTGGGGGTTCCTTTTGGTGGTGTTGGGTGAATTTGGGGGTTTTCAGATTGATTTGGGGTTTTTGCTTTCATTTGGAGGTTTGGGGGTTCCTTGGGGGTTTTTGTGTTCCTTTTTAGGGGTTGGGATTTATTTGGCTTTTTGGGGTCTGTTTGAGTTTTTTGGGGGCTCATTTGGGGGCTCATGTGAGGTTTGGGGGGTTCATTTCTGGGGGTTTTTTAGGTTCATTTTGGAGTCTTCGCCTCAGTTTGGGGTTTTGAGCAATTTGGTTTGGATTTCTGGGAGGGTTTGGGGGATTTTTGTATCGTTTGGGTACATTTTGGGGTTGGGGTGAAGTTTCGTGGTATTTGGGGGTTTTTTGGAGGTTCCTGTCAGGTTTTTTTGCATTAATTTGGAGGTTGGGGGGCGGGTCTTGGATAATTTGGGGGGGGTGGGATTTGTTTTGCGTTTTGGGGGTTCCTTTTGAGTGTTTTGTGTTCATTTTGGAGTTTTTGGGGATTCGTTTTTCTCCTGGGGACTTGAAATGGATTCTTCTTTGTGCAGTGCTGGTTTTGCCCATCCTCATTTTGGAGTATTTTCGACCTTCTGTAATGGTGACAATATATGACCTGTGGCCTTTTTTCATTCTTGTTACTTGTGATGCAATGAAGTGATTAAAAAAAAAAAAAGGAGAAAAAATTAAGAGAAACACAAAAAAAAAAAAAAGCAGAGATTTTACCATGTATCAGTGCCTGGCTTTTTGTTATAAAGCTTCGTTTGTCGAGTGCTCTTTTTGCTATAAAATAGACCTGTAGTTCACCCTTGTAGGTTAAAAAATAACGAAATTTAACAAATAAAATAACCTATATTTGGCTTATTTTTCACAGGAGCAATCCTTTTATACCAGGAAAATGGGATAAAAAAGAAAAAATAAGAAAAAAAAAAAAAATCAAGATTCTGCCTATTTGTAGATTTTTTTTGAGTCGTTCCGAGTCAAAAAAAAAGACAAAAAAAAAAAGTTTGTTACTTTATTTTACTATTTAAAAGATCGTTATTTTTCCCATGTGTTAACGGAGATGAGAAACTATGCGGTGGTTTTGATTTCGTGCTTTTTTTTGGTCAGTTTTTTAGTTGTAGGTCGCAACGCGGGGCTGGGGGGAGGGTTTTTGCGACGTAGCTGCAGCAGTAAGAGAAAAAAAGGGAAAAAGTGAAGTGAAATAAGGAGAAAATAAGTGAAAAGGAAAAAAATGAAGTTAAAGAGGAAAAAATGTAAGCAAAAAAGGAGAAAATTAAGTTTAAAAGGCAAAAATTTAAGCAAAAAAAGGAAAAATGAGGTTAAAAAGGTGATCAATAAGGAAAAAAAATGAAGATAAAAGAAAAAATTAGACAAAAAAGGAAAAGTAAGCTGAAAAAGGAAAAAATAAAGTTAAAGGAAAAAATTAAGGAAAACAGGTAAAATAAAGCTAATGGGAAAAAAATAACCAAAAAAAAAAAGAAAATATAGAGGAAAAAATCAGGCAAAAAAGTAAGTTAAAGGGGAAAAATTAAGAAAAGGGGAAAATGAAGTTAAAATGGAAAAAATAAAGGAAAAAGGCAAAACAAAAATATGAAGTTGAAAAATGAATAAAGAAAAATGAATTTAAAACGGAAATAGAAAAAGGAAAAACTGAAATTAAAAGGGGAAAAAATTATATCAAAAAAGGAAAATGAAGCTAAAGAAGACCAAAATTAAGGTGAAAGGGAAAAAAATTTTAAAAAAAAGCAGAAAAAGGGAGCCAAAAGAAAAAAAATTTAAAAATGGAGAAATGAAGGTGAAAGGAAAAAGTTAAAAGGAAAAAATTAAAATAAAAAATCGAGAAAAAAAGGAAAAAATGAATTTAAAAAAAGCAAAAAAGTAAAAAGTGACGCTAAAAAAGGGCAAAAAAAGAGAAAAAACCTTGATAAAAATGGAAAAATATATAAAAACTCCCCCCCAAACACGCTGAACAGTTACACCTTGGTCTCAATGTGTGGCTGAGTGCCTCGATTTTTTCATGTTTTTCGGTGTATTCCTGAGTTGTAGAAGTGTCCAAACAGGTGACGCGCTGGGGGTTCCTTGGAGAAGGTGCCCCCGCCCGCTCGGGGTCGGCCGTCACCTGTTTCTCACCTGTAGTGACTCGATGCCGTCATGTACACGACCGTTCTGTAGCAATAAATGTGCCAGTTTTGTAACTCCGCTGCTCGGCCTCTCATTTCGGCACCAGCCCCTCCGGGACGAGAGCGCGGCGCCGCTGCACGAGACGCTCCACGGGAGCCGCCACAACGCCGGACGGTCCAGCGGGGCGGGAGGGAGTTCTGCCCCTCGGCTCCGCTCTGGGGACACCCCGGCTGCAGCTCTGGAGTCCCCAGCACAGGGAGGACCCGGAGCTGTTGGAGCGAAGCTGGAGGAGAAGGGGAATGGAGACTGGAAGGGCCTGGAGCTCAGGGGTTCTGGGAGCAGCTGTGCCACCTGGCTGGTCTGGAGGAGGCCAGGGGGACCTCATTGCTCTCTGCAGCTCCTGGAAAGGAGGTTGTGGTGACGTGGGATTGGCCTCCCAAGTAAGAGCCCCTCCCCAGCTTCCCTGGAGCCCCTTCAGGTATTGGAAACTCTAAGGTCTCCCCAGAGCCTTCTCCTCTCCAGGCTGAACAACCCCAGCTCTCCCAGCCTGTCCTCATACAGGAGGTTCTCCAACCCTTGGATCATCTCCGTGGCCTCCTCTGGCCTCGCTCCAACAGCTCCAGGTCCTTCCTGTGCTCAGGACTCCAGAGCTGGACCCAGGGCTCCAGGTGGGGTCTCACAGAGCGGAGCAGAGGGCAGAACCCCCTCCCTGCTGGTGCCACTGCTGATGGGATCAGGGAGATTTCTGGTAGCGTGAGCTCCTTTTAAGCTCTTAAACCCCTCCCTGTTGTAATCTGGTGTTAATCAGCTCAGAGGCAGCTGCCCCTCCTGCCTGGCGTTTGGGCTGTAGAACCACGAAACCTTCCCGAGATGCTTAAAAACCGCAGGGTTTTGCTACCAAAGGGAGCACTTTGGTGGGACCTCCGTGAGGTGCTGGAGGCGAAGCTGGGCGACTCCTTCTACAAGAAGCAATGAGGAGCTGCAGGGAAGAGTCATCCTCATCCTTCAAGCTGGGTTTTAAGGTTCTTGGAGCCCTTGGCGTCCCTCCAGAAGTGCTAAATAGCTCGAGTAGATCCTCAGCTCGGACTCATTGATCTTCTTTACTCCACTAAGCCAATATTCTTATTTATTCGAGACGTCCCACAGCCGCTTTCTAAATCCATTCCATCTCGCGCAGCTGGGGCGAGGTTCTCCCAGCACAGCGGTGGAGATGTTACCCAGGTCCGGCCATGGTCCTGCAGGCAGGCCCAGGGCTCGAAATAACTTTGTTCTCCCAAGGAACAAGCGATGGGACGAGAGGAAATGGCCTCAAGTTGCACCAGGGGAGGGTTTAGGTTGGATATTGGGAAAGATTTCTTCACCAACCAAGTGCTGAAGCCCTGGCAAAGGCTCCCCAGGGCACGGGTGGAATCTCCAACCCTGGAGGGGTTTAAAAAACGTGTAGATGTGGCACTTGGGGACAGGGTTTAGTGGTGGGGTTGGGCTGATGGTTGGACTGGATGAGCTGAGAGGGCTTTTCCACCCCAAGGGTTCCATGATTGTTACATAGAGCTGTTTGAATGGGTCCAAAGGAGGCCGTGGAGGTGATCCGAGGGCTGGAGCACCTGGAGAATGAGGACAGGCTGAGAGAGTTGGGGTTGTTCAGCCTGGAGAGGAGAAGGCTCTGGGGAGACAGAGCTTCCAGTATGGAAATGGGCTCCAGGAAAGCTGGGGAGGGGCAGGGACAGGACAAGGAGAACGGTTTGGAGGTGGAAGAGGGAGATTGAGATGGGATCTTGGGCAGAAATGTTTTGCTGTGAGGGTGGGGAGGCGCTGGCCCAGGGTGCCCAGAGCAGTGGTGGCTGCCCCATCCCTGGAGGTGTTCCAGGCCAGGTTGGACGGGGCTTGGAGTCCCCTGATCCAATGGGAGGGGTCCCCCGTGGAACTGGGTGGTCTTTGAGGTCCCTTTTAACCCAAACCATCCCATGATTCTTTGAGTCTCTGAAAGCCTCATCGCTGGGGCTCCAGCAGGAAGCAATGTTGGGTGCAGATGTTCCGGGAGAGTGCTCGGATATTTATTGAAATGCGCTAAATCACCGTAAGCCTGAAGGTCAAAGAAGTCTAAAGAGGATTAAATCAGCCAAAATAGGCCAGAAGTATTTTTTCGCTGCTGGATTTCATCTTTGTGAGAAGAATGAGTCACGAGGAAGAGACCACAAGGCTCCTCACCCTCCTCGAGCGGTGGGGTGGGTGGTGCAGCCGCTCTCTGGACCTGGGTGCCAGATGCTGGAGAATGAGTCCTACGAGGAGAGACTGGGGCTGTTCAGCCTGGAGAAGAGGAGGCTGAGGGGAGACATCATCGCTCTCTGCGGCTCCTGAAAGGAGGCTGTGACGGGGTGGGGGCTGGGCTCTGCTCACAGGTGACAGCGATGGGAGGAGAGGAAATGGCCACAAGTTGTGCCAGGGGAGGTTCAGACTGGACATTGGGAAGAATTTCTTCTCTGAAAGGGTGGTCAGGGATTGGCACAGCTGCCCAGGGAGGGGGTGGAGTCGCCATCCCTGGAGGGGTTTAAAAGATGGGTGGATGAGTTCCTTAGGGACAGGGTTTAGTAAAGGGACTACGGTGTGGTTGGACTCGGTGACCTCAGAGGTTTCTTCCAACCTCATGATTCTGTCATTCCATGATCAGCAGAGGTTCAGACTCAGCAACATGGGTGATAGTCTTTCCACCAGAACACAGACTCCAGTCTGGGGGTGATCTTAGGAAGGAATTCTTCACAATAAGGGTGGGGAGGCCCTGGCCCAGGTTACCTAGAGACGTGGTGGCCGCCCCATTTCTGGAGATGTTGAAGAGCAGGTTGGATGGGGCTTGGAGCCCCTGACCCAGCGAGAGGTGACCATGCCCATGGAAGTGGATGGACTTGGAAGTTCCTTCCAACCCAAACTTTTCCATGATTCTACGCTGGTTTTGCCTTAGTGGGGACCTGAGTCCTCACATGGATCAGCTTTGGAAGCAACTTTTGTTCTTGGCAGGAATCGTGGAGGCTTTCTGTTCTTCTCCCCCGGGGCACGTTGGCATCATTCCTTCTTCTTGGCAGCAGCTGATTTTTCTGTGTTATCAGTGGTCCCCAGCCAGCCCTGGGGTTGTTGGGCTGGACGACATCACAGCTCAGCTGGCCAAGAGCTCCAGCATCTGTCTGATGACTGGGAGGTGACCAGGAGCTGGAGGAGTCTTTCACAGAATCACAGAAACCCAGTATGATTGGAGTTCGAAGTGCCCCCTGGAGATCATCCAGTGTCACCCCCTGCTAAAGCAGGGTCACCCCCAGCAGTGGCATGGGAACGCATACAGGTGGTTCTGGATGTCTCCAGAGAAGGAGACTCCACGGCCTCCCTGGACAGCCTGGCCCAGGGCTCCATCATCCACAGAGGGAAGAAGTTTCTCCTCATGTTCAGGCGGAACTTCCCAAGCTCCATTTTGTGCCCCTTGTCCTGTCACTGGGTCCCCTGGGCAGAGTCCAACCCCCTCCTCTGTCCCACCACCCATCAGATATGGATTGGCATTGGTGGGATCCCCTCTCAGCCTTCTCCTCACCAGGTCAGACAGATCCAGGTCCCTCAGCCTCTCCTCCTACAAGAGATGCTCCAGCCCTTCATCATCTCCGTGTCCACCTCTCTCCAGAGAGTGGCCTCTCTCCAGTTGTTCCTCATCTTTCTGCAGCTGGAGAGCCCAGAACTGGACACAGGACTCCAGCTGGGGCCTTCCTAGGGCAGAGCAGAGAGGGAGGAGTGTGCCCTGCTGGCCACACTCTTCTCCCAGGATTCCCTTGGCGTCCAGGACACATTGCTGGCTCCTGGTCAGCTTGGTGTCCACCAGTCCTTCTCTGCAGAGCTGCCTTCCAGCAGGTCAGCACCTCATCTGTACTGGTGCACGGGGTGGGTTGGAAGCCTAAGAAGTTCAATTTGACCTTTTCCCCTAAAGATGAGAGTTGTCAGACAGGTTCCAAGGAGGAAGGTCCTACAGGACCAGGCTGCATTCAGCTTGCGTTTGCATTAGGGTTCAGCCAAGGGGAGGGCGAAGTCAAGAGATATTGAGAGCAGCGCTGCAGAGAAGTACTTGGGGATGTCCTGGGCTGCACCCGGAGCAGTGGGAGCAGCAGGGAGGGAGGGGATTCTGTCCCTCTGCTCCGCTCTGGGGAGATCCCACCTGGAGCCCTGGGTCCAGTTCTGGAGTCCTGAGCACAGGAAGACCTGGAGCTGTTGGGGTGAGTCCAGAGGAGGCCAAGGAGATGATCCAAGGGCTGGAGCACCTCCTTTATGAGAACGGGCTGGGAAAGTTGGAGTTGTTCAGTCTGGTGAAGAGAAGGCTCTTGGGAGATCTTAGAGCAGCCTCCCAGTAATGAAAGGGGCTCCAGGAAAGCTGCAGAGAACTTTCTCCAAGGGTCTGGAGTGACAAGACAAGGGGGAGCAGCTTTGAATTGGAAGAAGACGAGATATAAATCAGACATTAGGAAGAAATTCTGCAAGATAAGGGTGGGGAGGCCCTGGCCCAGGTTGCCCAGAGAAGCTGTGTCTGCCCCATCCCTGGAGGTGTTCAAGGCCAGATTGGATGGGGCTTGGAGCATCCTGATCTGGTGGGAGATATCCAGGCCCTTGGCAGTGGGGTGGAGCTGGATGGGCTTTAAGGTCCCTTCCAACCCGACCCATTCCATGATTCTACAATCATCACGATGCCGATAAAAACTAAAAAGCAAAAAGCCCATGAAACGAGAAGGTGAAACCCAAAGCCGTGGTGGAACATGGCGGGGAGCCATGGGACAGCCAAAAATATCAGCCTGGATTAAAGGCCACGCTTAGACATGAAGATTATGTGAAAGTCTGGAGTAATGTGGCATAAAAGGGACTCAAAGATCATTAAAATTAAGCAGAGATTAGGGCTGAGCCTGTCTTATCGCTCGGCAATTGAACTTCTTTTAGCTGAGAAATAAGACTATGTCAGATTTGGGGCATCACGATAAGTCAGAGCTCTTAAACCTCTAAGAGAGAAGCTGTCAAGTGCTCCCAGACCTTCTGTGACCTCCCCAGCACATTGGGATCTCTGTGTCATCTCTCTTCTCATTGGGCAGGTTGGTACCTGGCATGGGACCCCCTCCCCCTCCAGCTCCACCTTCTTCATCCTCATAAGAATAAACCACACCTGCAACCTGGCTTCAGTTTTGGGTCCCTCACTCCAAGAAGGACCTTGAGGGGCTGGAGTGCGTCCAGAGAAAGGAACGGGGCTGGGAAAGGGTCTGGAGCCCAAGGCCTCTGGGAGCAGCTGAGGGCCCTGGGGCTGTTTAGTCTGGAGAAGAGGAGGCTGAGGGGAGACCTCATCACAGTCTACAACTGCCTGAAAGAAGGTTGTAGTGACTTGGGTGCTGGGCTCTGCTCCCCAGAAGGTGACAGGACAAGAGGAAATGGCCTCAAACTGCACCAGGGCAGGGTCAGATCAGACAGCAGGAAACATTGCTTCACCAGAAGGGTTCTCAGGCCCCAGCAGAGGCTGCCTAGGGAGGTGGTGGAGTCTCCATCCCTGGAAGGGTTTAGAAGATGGGTGGACGAGGTGCTCAGGGATCTGGTTTAGTAGTGGACGGGTATGGTTGGACTTGATGACCTCAGAGGTCTTTTCCAACGAAGTCATTCTAAGATTCTATGATGCCTGCCTCGTCCCGTGGTGCAAGGTTGAGCAGCTACAGTCAAGGAAAGCAGAAATCTGCCTCTTAAAACTACTTCTCTGCTGTCAAATTAAGGATAAGACTTGGAGAAGCTTTGTTCAGCATCAAAAAGTGTGCTTCCTCCCAAGGGAGGGGGCAGGATTTTTGTGGAGGGCTGGTCTTGTTTAATACCTTTATCCATGATCTGGATGAGGAGATCGAGTGTTCCCTCACTCAGTTTGGACATGGCACCAAACTGAGTGGAAGTGTTGATCTCCTTGGGGGCAGGAAGGCTCTGTAGAGGGACCCAACCAGGTTGGATCCATGGGCCAAGGCCACCGGGATGTGGTTGAACTAGGCCAAGGGCCGGGTCCTGCACGTGGGTCACAGCAACCCCATGGCAGCTCCAGGCTTGGGGAAGAGCGGCTGGAAAGGTCCCTGAAGGAGAAAGCCCTGGGGGTGTTGGGTGACAGTGGCTGAACATGAGCCAGCAGTGGCCCAGGTGGCCAAGAGGGCCAACGGCATCCTGGCCTGGATCAGCCATGGGGTGGCAGCAGGAGCAGGGAAGGGTTCGTCCCCCTGGACTCACCTGCAATCCTGGGGTCAGTTTGGGCCCCTCACTCCAAGAAGGACCTTGAGGGGCTGGAGCGCGTCCAGAGAAGGGAACGGAGCTGGGGAGGAGTCTGGAGTCCAGAGGTTCTGAGAGCGTCTTAGACACCTGGGGCTGCTCAGCCTGGAGAAGAGGAGGCTGAGGGAAGGCCTCATCACTTTCTGCAGCTCCCAGAAAGGAGGTTGTGGTGAGGTGGGTGTGGGGCTCTTCTCCCAAGGAACAAGCGATGGGGCAAGAGGAAATGACCTCAAGTTGTGCCTGGGGAGGTTCAGATTGGATATTAGGGACAATTTCTTTACTGAAAGAGCAGTGAAGCCCTGGCAGAGGCTGCCGAGGGCAGTGGTGGAGTCCCCATCCCTGGAGGGGTTCAAAAGCCGCGGTGCTTCAGGACAGGGTTCAGTAGGAATGTTGGGGTTGGACTGGATGTGCTTAGAGATATTTTCCAACCTTAACAATTCCACGAAACATAAAGAGGCTGAGGTGGGGTGGGAGGGGCTCATCTGAATGGCACGAGAGCTGCAATGAGTTACATGCGAAGAGGATCTGCCACGCAAGATTTATTTCAGGAAGAGGAACAAGAGCATATTTGCTTGTGGCTTCTTTGCCACCATGTGGTTTGGGTTAAGAGAGTTCTGCTCTTCAAAAAGAAATGAAGATTGCTTTTGGAAACATCACAGGAGAATGCTTAACACCACTTGGGAACGAGCTGAACTCAGCGATGGGCAGGAAACCAACCCCAGGATTTGCTGTAGGACTGGGTTTTCCCAAATGTCCTTCCCCAGCCTTTCAGGACATGGTTTAGTAGGCACGGTGGGGTTGGACTGGATGAGCTCAGTGGGCTTTTCCAACCTTAATGATTCCACGATTCTATCCCAGGGCAGCGGTGGAGTCTCCATCCCAGTACGAGTTAAAAAAGCATGTAGATGTGGCACTTGGGGACAGGGTTTATCAGGCACGTTGGGATTGGCCTGATGGTGAGACTGGATGAGCTTAGAGGTCTTCTCTGACCTTATGGATTCTAGGACACTGAAGCCCAGAAGCCTGCCCTTCCTCCTGTACCTCCTATGTACCGCAGCTTCCCAGCTTCAAGGATCCAGCCCTGGGTCTGTTTGATGCTGTTGGTCGGAAGTCAGTTGAATTCAAGGAAGCTCAGGATATTCAAACATCAGAGGTGGTATAATTAGAGGCAGACCTGTTCTGGCTGTAAAAGGTCTGATCTTTGTTTAAGTCCTTAATCTCTGATGTCGACAGAGGTAGGATAATGCACACCAGCTGAGGATCCACCAACAATGGGGGGAGCTTTACAGCCCTTCATCCTCACAGCCAAGAAAGTCTTCACCACCCGCCTTGCCTGGCCAGACACATCCCTGTGCTAGAAATCCCACTCCCATTCCTTATGGAATCGTGGAATGGGTTGGGTTGGAAGAGACCTTAAAGATGATCCAGTTTCTTGGAACATGCAGCAAATGGATCTTAAACGGGGCTGCAAATTGGATGTGGGAGGAGAAGTCGTCCTTGGTACAGCATGAGCTGTGCTCAGTGAGGGGCACGGGGGTGGGGGGGCACTCAGGGCCACAAAGCTGGTGAGGGGCTGGAGAACAAGTTTTATGAGAGGTAGCTGAGGGCTCTAGGGCTGTTTATCCTGAGGAGGGGAGGCTGAGGGGAGACCTCATCACTCTCTGCAGCTCCTGAAAAGGAGGTCGTTGTGAGGGGGGTACTGGGCTCTTCTCCCAAGGGTCAAGGGATGGGACAAAAAGAGATGGCTTCAGGTTGTGCCAAGGGAGGTTCAGAGTGGACATCAGGAGCAATTCCTTCACTGAAAGAGTGGTGAAGCATTGGAAGAGGCTGCACAGCACAGTGGTGTAGTCTCCATCCCTGGAGGGGTTCAAAAACTGTTGGTTAGATACTCAGTGATCTTGTTTAGTAGTGGAAAAGTACGGTTGGACTCGATGATCTCAAAGGTGTTTTCCAACCAAACGATTCTATGAGTCCATGATCCCTTGGAGGGCTTCCCCAGGGATGGGGAATGAGGGGGGCTGAATAAATAGAGACAGTTAGGAAGAACACATTAGTGAAGGTGAAAAGTCCTCACGGACCACTTCTATTGGTTCTGAAATAAAAGCTTTACTGGAGTTTTTAGGGCAGCTCAGAAGTGAGCCGGGAGGCTGGAAGGTTGCTTTCAATTCCGCTGCCTCCATTTCAGGAGAACTCATTCAGTCTTTCTTTTTTCATTGCCTGGAACATCCCTCTGTAAGAGGAACTCATTAAAGCTGGAAGAGGGGAGATGGAGATGAGATCTTAGGAAGAAATGTTCTCCCATGAGGATGGGGAGGCCCTGGCCCAGGTTGCCCAGAGCAGTGGTGGCTGCCCCATCCCTGGAGGTGTTCAAGGCCAGGTTGGAGGGGGCTTGGAGCCCCCTGATCCAGGGGGAGGTGGCCATTCCTTGATTCTAAGCTCCTTCACAGACCATGAGGGCAAACGGAAGACTGAATTAGACACATTGCATAGGAATGCAAGCTCCAAAGAGCCCCTCGCTGCTCATTCCTCCACACAAAGCTTATAAATTCATCCCAGATGGATAACAAAGTGGTCGGCTTTCATGGTGAGAACCATGGCCTCATTTTTGCTGCTGCTGACTAATTTCTCCTTGACATTCCTTCCTAGGGATTGCGCAAGCGTCTTCCCACAGCCCTCTGATCGCAGGAGGAATTAGATCAGCCCCATCTTAATTAGTCTTTAGTCATTTGAGCTCATTTTAAACAAGCTTATCCAATCAAACTGAGGCTTCAGGATGGAGGAGAGCCAAAAACCTGGAGACCTACTTGTTGCTATCGTGTTCGGAGCAGTAGGAACTCAATATCATATCACAGTATCACAGTATAACAAGGCTGGAAAAGATCTTTGAAATCATCGAGTCCAACCTATGACCCAACACATCGTCTACACCATGGCACTAAGTGCCTCATCCAATCTTTCCTTAAACAACTTCAGGGACGGTGACTCCACCACCTCCCCGGGCAGCGCATTCCAATGGCCAATCACCCTCTCAGTAAAGAACTTCTTCCTGATGTCCAGCCTAAACCTCCCCTGGCGAAGCTTGAGACCGTGTCCTCTCATTCTGTCACCGGTCGCCTGAGAGAAGAGACCAACCCCTGCCTGACTACAACCTCCTTTCAGGCAGTTGTAGAGAGCAATAAGGTCTCCCCTGAGCCTCCTCTTCTCCAGGCTGAACAACCCCAGCTCCCTCAGTCGCTGCTCACAGGGCTTGTGCTCCAGCCCCTTCCCCATCCTCGTCGCTCTCATGAAATGGTTTGGGTTAGAAGGGACAGCAAAGCCCATCCAGTCCCATGGGCAGGGACACCTCCCACTGGATCAGGGGGCTCCAAGCCCCATCCAACCTGGCCTGGAACACCTCCAGGGACGGGGTAGCCACCACTGCTCTGGGCACCCTGGGCCAGGGCCTCCCCACCCTCACAGCAAAACATTTCTGCCCAAGATCTCATCTCAGTCTCTCCTCTTGCAGCTTCAAACCATTCCCCTCATCCTGTCCCACCACCCCCTGACCAAGAGCCCCTCCCAGCTTTCCTGGAGTCCTTTCAGTACTGGGAGGCTGCTCTAATATCTCCCTGCTGCCTTCTTTTCTCCAGGCTGAGCAACCTCAACTCTCTCAACCATGCCTTGTACAGGACGTTCTCCAGCCCTCAGATCATCTCCATGGCCTCCTCTGGGCCCGTTCCAACAGTTTCATATCCCTCTTATGGGATTCCAGAACTGGACATAATACCGTAAGATATAAATTGATCAGATCCTCAGTGGAGAGAAAGAGGCATCCTAAACACATCTAACTATGCCAGCTCTTGTTTGGAGGGGGCAGGTTCTCATCTACTCTCTTCAGAAGCCTGCGATTTTTGGAAGTGGTCCAGTGGAGGGCTATGAAGATGATCCGAGGGCTGGAGCAGCTCCTGTATGAGGACAGGTTGGGGTTGTTCAACGTGGAGAAGAGAAGACTCTGCGGAGACTCTTATGGAGGCCTTCCAGTACCTGAAGGAGCCTACAAGAAAGGAGGCAACACTGGAGGCACTTTTTAGAAAGTCCTGGAGTGATGGGACAATGGGAAACAGTTTTAAATTGGAAGGGGGAAGATACAGATTAGACATCAGGAAGAAATTCTTCACGATGAGGGTGGGGACATCCTGGCCCAGGGTGGCTGCCCCATCCCTGGAGGTGTTCCAGGCCAGGTTGGATGGGGCTTGGAGCCCCCTGATCCAGGGGGAGATGTCCCATGTGGGTGGAATTGAATGATCATTATGGTCCCTTTCAATCCAAACCATTCCATGATTCTTTTGAGTTCATTTTGGTAGATCCAGCAGGTCCTGTTCCTCCACATTCCCTGCTCATGGGGGCTGGGGTGTCGAACCGTGGCTCTGGCAAAGCAGTGGCAGATGTTGCAGCTGGAGCTGGTTCTCAACCTCCTTCCTGCGTCGTCTTTCCCACCGCTCCGGGTATTGTCTCGCCAGCTGCTCAGGCTGGCTGGGGCTGGCCAGTCCCACCACAGAGCCCACAGCTTTTGGTTTGCATTCTTTAGAAAAGATTATTTTGGGCAAAGGAAAACAATAAAGTGCAAAATAAGGAAGTTTCTTCATCTGGGTCCCTGGGGGGGGATATCAACTCCAAGCGTGGTGTTGGGGTGGTGACCTTGCAGCTTCCCTTCTGCTCTGCTTGGTCCTCCTGGCTTGCTTCTGCTCCCAGGAGTGCTGGCTTAGCACCCAGGAGCTGCACCTTCCCTTGGGACTTGAGGTTTTAGGTGCAAGCTGAGTGTTGCTACTGGTCATGGTTCCACGCAGTGGGGATCTCAAAGGTGTCAGCCTCATCACCCTCACAGGAAAACATTTCCTCCTAAGATCTCATCTCAATCTCCCCTCTTCCAGCCTCAAAGAGTTTCTCCACCAAATGGTTTCTAGTGGGACTTGATGAGGAGAATGGATGTGAGAGCTGTGGATGTGCAGTGTGTTTGCATCCTCTTCTCTCTCCTCCTCCATCCCACCAAGCGAAGCACAGACACAGGCTGCCCAGAGCAGTGGTGGCTGCCCCATCCCTGGAGGTGTTCAAAGCCAGGTTGGATGGGGCTTGGAGCCCCTTGATGCAGTGGGAGGTTTCCCTGCCCGTGGAACTGGATGGGCTTTGATGTCCCTTCCTCCCCAAACCATTCCATGATCCTTTTGCTCCCTCACCGTATCCTTTTTCATTGGAATTATCCTGTATTGATCTTTATCCAGCATTTTCTAAGGTGTCCAAAACATGGAACATTTCCAAGGGAGAAAAGTTGTGTTAACGTCCCCAAGCCATCCATCCAAGTCCACACTTCAAGGCAGAGTGGGTCAAGCAACCTCCTGGAAGGCTGGGATCAATTTTAGCCTGGTGTTCGGTTATTGCACAGGTGCAAGTTCTTAAACCGAGTCAGGAAATGAAAAAGAGGGACGACATTAGGCTCCAAGATTTCCACTTTTTCGGAAATTAGCATGGGGAGAAAGGGCAGCGCTTGACAAGCTGGAACATATACGTGGTGGCCAGCTGAACCCCATACGTGGTCGTCAGCTGGGGGTGGGGGAATTTGGACAACTGCAGGTCCCAGGAGAAGAAAAGAGAGGTGACGAAATGGAGTGTGAAAAGGAGGAGGTGGAACCAGTGGTGCTGCTGGGGGAGGTTAACGACCAAAAAGTAGGAGAATATCCCCATAAGACTTGTGAACCGATATTATGGAGAGTATTGGTCTCCAGCAGCATGGTGAGGTTTGCTTTACAGGGACAATCGTCCACCTTGGGAAGCTGTTGGGCAGACTTGGATTGCTTGCATGGCAAGTTAATAATCATTAGAAACTTGATCTAGTGGAAGATGCCCCTGCCTATGGCAGTGGGATTAGGAAGGGATGGTCTTTAAGGTCCCTTCCAACCCAAACCATTCTATGACTCCATGATGTGGCTTACTGGTCGAGTTGGTGATGTTGGCTTTATGGTTGGACTCGATGATCTTACAGGTCTTTTCCAACCCAAATGAGTCTGTGATCTTCTCCCTCAGCTAAAGGTGTGGTGGTCAGGTTGGGATCCTACTGATCATCCTGGTGGCCGGTCACAAGTGGTGTCCCCAGCGCTCAGTGTTGGGGCCAATATTCTTTAATGTTCATGATCTGGATGAGGGCATCAAGGGCTCCCTCTGCCAGTTTGGAGATGACACCAAGTTGTGTAGAAGTTTTGATCTGCTGGACGGTGGGGTCTGCAGAGGGACCTGGCCAGGCTGGATCCATGGGCCAAGGTCAATGTATGAGATTCAATGAGGGCAAGGGCTGGGTCCTGCACTTGGGTCACAGCAACCCCAGGCAGCTCCAGGCTTGGGGAAGAGAGGCTGGAAAACTGCCTGGTGGAAAAGGACTTGGGGGTGTTGGTGTACAGTGGCTGAACATGAGCCAGCAGTGGCCCAGGTGGCCAGGAAGGCCACCAGCATCCTGGCCTGGATCAGCCATGGGGTGGCAGCAGGAGCAGGGAAGGGTTCGTCCCCCTGGACTTACCTCGAGTCCTGGGTTCAGTTTTGGGCCCCTCAGTCCAAGAAGGACCTTGAGGGGCTGGAGCGCATCCAGAGAAGGGAAGCAGGCTGGGAAAGGGTCTGGAGAACAGGGATTCTGGGAGCATCTGAGGGCCCTGAAGTTGTTTAGTCTGGAGAAGAGGAGGCTGAGGGGAGACCTCATCGCTCTCTGCAGCTCCCGGAAAGTAGATTATGGTGAGGGGGGTGCTGGGCTCTGCTCCCAAACAACAAGTGCTTCCAACCCCACTGCCACAGCATAGACACCTCCCACTGGACCAGTTTGCTCAAAGCCCTGTCCAATCTGGCCTTGAACATTGGACTTGAACATTTGAAGATCCCTGGTTTAGGGCCAAATGCACCACGGACAACACAACCAGGCTCTTCTATTTGCTGGTGCCACACGTTCAGGCTCTCAAAGCCAGGAGTAACCCAAGGATAAACATGGAAGCCAGGGATGTGCTCTGGATAAAAATAGCTGCTAAGAACTGCCCCCAGTAGCAAACATCTACAATTCAAAGAGTAAATCTCCAACCCCAGCGAAGAGTCTGGCCCAAACTGTCCAGCAGGTTTTCTCTTTCATCCATGAGTAGTTAGTTTTGTCAACATCGACTTTAAGAACACCCCCCCAGAAAAGCTCTGAGATGCGTTGATGGAAAGCAGAGGGAGAAAGGTGTGATGTACACATCGGTCTAGCATGGCCATAATTGTCTGGATTCTTAATGAGCTCATTCTTGATGAGAAGCCTGAGGCGGGGAACGACACTGCTCCCCAAACCTGGCTTCTTGGTGTGCAGCCCTGCATCTCGTCCTGCCCAGAATCGAGGAGGACGGAAACATCAGCAACAATTAAAGCTAATGGGAACCAAATGGTGTGTCCAAACCAGCCGTTGACTTTGGTGGGGAGCTTGACGAGAGAGTTGGAACTGGATTCAAAGGGATTGTCTTACATTTGTCTTAACTCAGCATCCCAGCTTGTTCTTATTTTATCTCAATCTGGTTCTCATTCATCAAGCTGTGAGATTTGTCCAGTGTGGGGCTTGGTTCCTGTCTCGCGCTCAAGGACAAGGAGGGATGCTGGCAGGATGGTGTTGAGCAAGTGGTCCTCCTTGGCCACAGCCGGGTCCTGCCGAATAGGGACAAATAAAGGACATGGACCCAAATGCTGAATCGGTCCCAACCGTCCACAGCCGTCAAGGTCTGGTCCCAATTAGTGCCGGCTTCCGGCATCTGAACGCGTGATGCAGCGAGGGAAGCCCACCAAGAGCAGTGTGGGGGTTGTCTGCAGGGAGGAATCCAAGCTTGCTCAGCACCCACTGCATTTGGCTTCACACAAGTGGCTGGTGGAACTCTTTCATGTCTGGATCTAGGCACACCGATGGCTCGTGGAGCAGCACTGCTTGTCTCTGACCCAGGTTGTGCTCCTGGGGACCAGTAGGACCACAGGTACCTGACGTTCCCAGCAGCTCTGAGACACAGAAAGCCACCATAGCTGCATCTTTTCTTCCTTCCTAATGAGTAATTTAGAGCAAGGACAGTGCTGGTGAGGAGCAGGTGGGAAGGTGACCATCAGTGGGCTGCATGGCCAGCAGATTTTTTCTGTTTTCTGTTGGAAGGGATCTCAAAGCCCATCCAGTGCCACCCCCTGCCATGGACAGGGACACCTCCCACTGGGTCAAGGGGCTCCAAGCCCCATCCAACCTGGCCTTGAGCCCCTCCAGGGATGGGGCAGCCACCACTGCTCTGGGCACCCTGGGCCAGGGCCTCCTCACCCTCACAGGAAAACATTTCTGCCTAAAATCTCATCTCAATCTCCCCCCTTTCAGCTGAAACCCTTCCCCCTCGTCTTGTCCCTGCACTCCCTGATCCAGAGCCCCTCCCCAGCTTTCCTGGAGCCCCTTTCAGCACTGAAGGCTGCTCTAAGGTCTCCCCGCAGCCTTCTCCTCTCCAGGCTGAACAACCCCAGCTCTCCCAACCTGTCCTTGTACAGAAGCTGCTCCAGCCCTTGGATCATCTCCGTGGCCTCCTCTGGCCTCACTCCAACAGCTCCAGGTCCTTCCTCTGCCAAGGACTCCACAACTGGACTGGGGGGTCTCATAGAGCGGAGCCGAGGGGCAGAACCCCCTCCCTCCTTTGCTGCTCCCCCTGCTCTGGGTGCAGCCCAGGACACGGGGGGGGTTCTGGTCTGGGAGCGCGTGTTGCCGGCTCACATTGAGCTCCCACCAGCAGTCCAAGTCCTTCTGCTCAGGGATGCACCCCATCCATTCTCCACTCAGCCCGGATCTGTGCTTGGGATTGCCCTGACCCAATTGTACCAACGCATTAAGACACACTTCTCGGCTGATGACTGGTGGGTCTGGCGAAGGATGAGATTTCCGTAGTCTTCTTGTGGGTTGTTTTTTTTTTTTGTGGTCTTGAAATAGCAAAGTCTCCTTCTTCAAGCGATTTATCAGAACTTTGCAACATCAAACGTTGATGCTCCTGCTTTTACGCAAAGACTTGTTGGTTTCTTCAGCCAAGTAAAAATGGTAGGACAAGAGGAAATGGCCTCAAGTCGCACCAAGAGAGGATTAGATTGAAATCAGGAATGATTCCCTCACAGAAAGGGTTCCCAGGCCCTGGCAGAGGCTGCCCAGGGAGGTGGCGACGTCCCCATCCCTGGTCGTGTTCAAAAGATGAGCCGACAAGGTGCTCAGGGACCTGGTTCAGTAGTGGACAGGTATGGTTGGACTCCATAATCTCAAAGGTCTTTTCCAGCCAAGAGATTCCATGGTTCTATAAAACCAGAACATGAGTGAGGTTGTTTCCAACCATGAAACTCTTTATAAATGAACCATGCTGAATACTTTGTTTATAGTAGAAAGCCTGACTCTCTTGCAGTTGAATCCTATCATGGAATTAAAAGCTGGAGATGACTAACACATTCCCATCCAGATGTGTCCCAGCCCTGGCCACCACGTGGGATAACTGGGGGAAAAAATAAAAAGACCCAGAAGAAACCACAAATTCCAGGGGTGGGAGGGTGAGGAGAGGGGATGATGGTGTGCTTTGCAATCTACTTGCAGAGCATGAACACATGAAAAACATTAGGTAGTGCCTTGCCCATCGCAGATCCGGTGGTGGCTGCCATGCATGCCGGTCCCATGGGATGGAGCTTCACCAGCCCCACATCAGCACAGCCACTCAGAAGAAGAAATAATGAGAATCATGGAATCATGGGATGGTCTGGGTTGAAAGGAATGTCAAAGCCCATCCAGTTCCATGGGCAGGGACACCTCCCACTGCATCAAGGGGCTCCAAGCCCCATCCAGCCTGACCTTGAACACCTCCAGAGATGGGGCAGCAACAGCTTCTCTGGGAAACCTGTGACAGCACATCCCCACCCATCATGGGATCAGGGAATGGTTTGGGCTGGAAGGGACCTTAAACAAAATCCAGTTGAACCTCTTCCCATGGGCAGGGACACCTTCCAGTAGGTGAGATTGCTCAAAGCCCCATCCAACCTGACCTTGAAAACTTCCAGGGATGGGACAGCCACCACTCTGGGTAACTTCAAAGCCCATCCGGTTTCACGCCCCTGCCATGGGCAGGGACACCTCCCACTGGTTCAGGGAGCACAAATCCTCATCCCGCCTGGCCTTCAGCACCTCCAGGGATGGGGTATTCATGACTCTCTGAGCAAGATGGTGGACAACTGCCACCGCCCCCTTGCAGATGGCCAAGTACACTATTGCAAAGAGACTGGAAATTTGGGTGATGTTTGGAAGATGCCTTCAGAGGTGCAGGGCTGACCCTGCATGTCTGCAGGGATGAGCAATAGGGATTAAAAGGCAGCAAAGCTGCTGGGTGTGCAGACCATGACCCCATAACAGCATTGGGATGGGATCTTCAAAGTCGCACCTTGACGCCTGTGGTCAGTTTTGGGCCCCTCACTCCAAGGAACACATAGAGCTGCTGGAGCATGTCCAGAGGAGGGCAAAGAAGCTGGTGAAGGGTCTGGAGAACAACGGATATGAGGTGCAGCTGACTGTGCTGGGATGGTTTAGCCTGGAGAAGAGGAGGCTGAGAGGAGACCTTATTATTCTCTACAACTTCCAGAAAGGAGGCTGTGTTGATGGGGGTGCTGGTCTCTTCTCCCAAGTAACAAGTGGTAGGATGAGAGGAAGTGGCCTCAAGTTGCTTCTGGGGAGGTTTGGTTTTAACATTGGGAACAATTCCTTTATGGAATAAGTGGTGCAGCCTTGGCAGAAGCTATCCAAAGCAGTGGTGGCAATCCCATCCCTGGAGGGGTTCATAAAACATGTCAATGTGGCACTTGGTGGCATGGTTTAGTAGCCATGGTGGGGTTGGACTGAATGAGCTTAGAGGTCTTCTCCAACCTCAGTGGCTCCATGATTCTAAGTCAAGCAGACCTTAAAATAGTGGCATGGCCATGGAGTCCATAGGTCTCTCCTCTGCTCCCAGACACCCAGACCAGACTCTGCTTAGCTGTGTTTTCATTCAGGATCTCCCGCTGTGTGAGAGGCTGGTTGCCCAACACCAAATTGTCCACTCAAGAGACACAATGGGTGTTGAAAGAATCAGAAGAAACAAATGTGGCTGAGAAAGTGATGTAAAATAAATGCAGAAATCAAGGAGGAGGCACTGTTTTCTCTTCTTTTCCTCAGTCTTTTTATTTATTGGGAAGGAAGCACTGTGTGCTCTCCTTGCTCAGTGAGGTATTCCTGCCACACGACCTTGCTCTGTGTTCTCCTGGACTCCCTCCAGCTGGCCTGCACATTTCTGAAGGTGCAGCACCCAAAAGCAGACACTGCTCTCCAGCCAAAATCTTATTCAAACCCAGGGGAGAGGATGGAGCAGCGTGGCTCTGCCTACAGCCCACTGTGGTGGCCTTCTACCCAGCAGTGCAGCAGAATTGGCCCCAACTTCTTGGTGAGGCACTGGAAAATGTTGCCGAGATGCCCCATCCCTGGAGATGTTCAAGGCCAGACTGGATGGGGCTTGGAGCCCCCTGACCCTGTGGGAAGTGTCCCTGCCCATGGGACTGGAAGACTTAGAGGTCCCTTCCAACCCAAACGATTCCATGATTCCACGATGGGAGGTGAGGCCCTGGCACAGGTTGCTCAGAGAAGCTGTGGTTGCTCCCTGTGTCAAGGTGTTCGAGGCCAGGCTGGATGGGGTTTGGAGGAACTTGGTCCAGTGAGAGGGGTCCCTGCCCATGGCAGGGGGAGGAACTGGATGGGCTTTGGGGTGCCTTTCAACCCAAACCATTCTATGATTCTATGAAAGTGCTGTGGAGAAGATGGACACTGGAGGACATACCCAGGGATTAATGTGAAGGATGCCAAGATGGGAGGATGCAGACAGCAAGGTTCAAGACCAGGGTGCTTTGCAGGGTGACCAGAGCAGGAGAAATGTGCAGCCAAAAGTCATAGAATCATGGAATGGTTTGGATTGGAAAGGACATCGGAGTCCACCCAGTTCCAATCTATAAGCAGGGCCACCTCCGACTGGATCAGGTTGCTCCAAGCCCCATCCAACCTGGCCTTGAGATGGCCCAGAGATGGGACAGACCCTGAGAACCTGTTTCAGTGCCTCCTCACCCTCATCATTTTCCTGTAGTCTCTGTTCCCTCAGTAGGCTTAGATCATAAAACCTCACCAGAGCGCAGACATAGGACATCCAACAGCTCCTCCTCCACGCGCAAGGGCTGCTGCCCTGCTGGAGAAGGAGATTGCATGCATTTGATATGATTTATTCACGACAGCCCCATATTAGTTGTTACTTGTCTCCTTGTCCCATCCGCTTCAAAACTCTTTGATTAATCTCTCCAGTACTTCCCTGTGACTTGATGCTCGCTGGTGGCTCCATAATATCTCTTTTCTTCCTGTTCTTTTCTATTTTAAGGGTAGAAATCCTGTTTTCCACTTTCTTGGTTTCTGATATCTCTCTGGTTCTTGGAGAGGATGACCAAGATGTTTGACAGACTGAGAGAGCTGGGGTTGTTCAGCCTAAAGAAGACTCCAGGTAGACCTCAGAGCAGCCTTCCAGTAGGGAAAGGGGCTCCAGAAAGCTGGGAAAGGGCTCTTGATCCAGGAGTGGTGGGACAGGATGAGGGGGAATGATGTGAAGCTGGAAGAGGGGAGACCGAGATGAGATCTTAGGGAGAAATGTTTTGCTGTGAGGGTGTGGAGGCCCTGGCCCAGGGTGCCCAGAGCAGTGGTGGCTGCCCCATCCCTGGAGGTGCCCAAGGCCAGGTTGGATGGGGCTTGAAGCCCCCTGATCCAGTGGGAGGTGTCCCTGCCCATGGCAGGGGGTGGCACTGGATGGGCTTTAAGGCCCCTTGCAACCCAACCCATTCCACATGTATGCTGGCAACTCCCAGCCCTTCCAGGGTCTCAGCACCACCTGGGGCCAATCCTGCATCCCTCTGGCTGCAGCTCACAGTATCTTCCCCTCCCCACTTCTACCTACGAAGGGTTAAATTATAAACCTCCCAAAGCCACTCAGATGCCTTCATGACATCGTTCCTTTTATTCACAATATCTTCTGCTCTGATCTCACCGACTCAGTCTGAACCACATTGTAAATCAAGGCGCCCCTAATCCAATCTTGTCTTAATTAATTCTTCCACTTTGGAGGGAACAGAAGAGGAGACGTAAAAAGCCCGAGAGCGATGTTGGAGTGGCTGATTATTATTCTTCACAAAAGCTTATTGATAAGAGAATGAGCATCTTCTTCTCCC
This sequence comes from Neomorphus geoffroyi, assembly GCA_033558235.1. Classification (NCBI taxonomy): domain Eukaryota; kingdom Metazoa; phylum Chordata; class Aves; order Cuculiformes; family Neomorphidae; genus Neomorphus; species Neomorphus geoffroyi. The sequence goes on from JAUMJM010000025.1 coordinate 809,689, forward strand.
CATTTGCTGCACAACCTTGGGCAGGAGTTTTGTTTTATTAGAGGAAAGAAAGAAAGAAAAAAAGGCAATTTGAACAAAAATTGCTCCCTGGCTCCTGTGGAGCCACTTGAAAATTGATTTATTTGAGGGGGTTTCCACAGCTGTGTGTGGGCTTCCACAAGACTTGATTGGTTGTGATTAAATCTGGCCGACAAAATGGTCCTTTCATTGAATAGGAAGTGGGTTTTATTTGATAATTCTGGGTAGATATGGATGGGAGGGCTCATCGAGGCCAGAGAGGAATAAACAATACTTGTCTCTTGTGAGATTCCACCTGGAGTCCTGTGTCCAGTTCTGCGATCTCCACCGTAAAAAAGGAGCTGGAGCTGTTGGAGCGAGTCCAGAGGAGGCCACAGAGATGATCCAAGGGTTGGAGCAGCTCCTGTACGAGGACAGGCTGGGAGAGTTGGGGTTGTTCAGCCTGGAGAGAGAAGGCTCTGGAAAGACTTTAAAGAGGCCTTCAGTGCCTGAAGGTGGCTCCAGGAAAGCTGGGGAAGGATTTCCTACAAGGGCATGGAGTGACAGGACAAGGGGGAATGGCTTTAAATTGGAAGGGGGTAAGATGTAGATGGGATGTTAGGAAGATGAGGGTGGGGAGGCTCTGGCCCAGGGTGCCCAGAGCAGTGGTGGCTGCCCCATCCCTGGAGGTGTTCCAGGCCAGGTTGGATGGGGCTTGGAGCCCCCTGATGCAGTGGGAGGGGTCCCTGCCCATGGCAGGGGGTGGCACTGGATGATTTCAGACCCAGCGTGGGCAGCAGGAGCAGGGAGGTGACTGTGCCCCTGTGCCCAGCGCTGGGGAGGGCACCTCGAGTGCTGGGGTCAGTTTGGGCTCCTCACTCCAAGGACCTTGAGGGGCTGGAGCGCGTCCAGAGAAGGCAACGAGGCTGGGGAGGGGCTGGAGAACAAGTGCTACGAGGAGAGACTGAGGGAGCTGGGGGTGTTCAGCCTGGAGAAGAGGAGGCTGAGGGGAGACCTCATCCCTGTCTACAACTGCCTGAAAGGAGGCTGTGACGGGGTGGGGGCTGGGCTCTGCTCACAGGTGACAGCGATGGGATGAGAGGGAATGTCCACAAGTTGCCCCAGGGGAGGTTCAGACTGGACATTGGGAAGAATTTCTTCCCTGAAAGGGTGGTCAGGGATTGGCACAGCTGCCCAGGGAGGGGGTGGAGTCGCCATCCCTGGAGGGGTTTAAAAGATGGGTGGATGAGTTTCTTAGGGACAGGGTTTAGTGGGAGACAGGCACGGCTGGACTTGATCTCAGAGGTCTCTTCCAACTTTATGATTCTGTGATTCGATGATCTTTAAGGTCCCTTCTAACTCAAACCATTTTGTGTTATGGTTGGTCAGGAGGTCAGCAAACCAGGTGTCACCTCACCATCTCCCAGTCCCTGGCTGAGCAGCAAAAGAGGGAGTTCCTTCCATCTCCATGCTGGGAATCTGCCCTCGGAGCTGCCCAGGCAGCAAAGCCCATGGTTGGTGGAGGATGTGACAGCAAGCTCTGGTCCCAGCAAGGCTCTTGTCCCTTCCAGCATCACACGTGTCCATCTCCAGACCGCACTCCAGGCAGCTCTGTCAGCTGGACCAGACGAGGACCCAGCCTGGCATCTAAACACAATTAAAATTAATTAAAAACCCGAAGAAATATTATTTCCTTCGTAGAACGAGGCAGGAGCTGCAGCCTTCTGCTTTTATTATTGAATCCTGGATTTAGTGCCTCAACCTCATCCACTTTGCTATGGTTGATGTCAGCTTCCCTGCTTTATGGTGGCCTTAAGGACACCAAGCTGCTGGAGCGCATCCAGAGAAGGGAACGGAGCTGGGGAGGGGCTGGAGCCCAGGGGTTCTGAGAGCAGCTTAAGCCCCTGGGGCTGTTTAGCCTGGAGGAGGCTGAGGGGAGACCTCATCGCTCTCTGCAGCTCCTGGAAAGGACGTTGTGGTGAGGTGGGTGCTGGTTTTGGATGGACTTGGCCTGTAACCTTTGTCCATGAACACGCTCTAACTCTGCACTCTGCTCAGGTGGCCAAGAAGGCCACCAGTATCATGGCCTTGATCAGCCATGGGGTGGCAGCAGGAGCAGGGAAGGGATCGTCCCCCTGGACTCACCTCCAATCCTGGGGTCAGTTTGGGCCCCTCACTCCAAGAAGGACCTTGAGGGGCTGGAGCACATCCAGAGAAGGGACCGGAGCTGGGAAAGGGACTGGAGTGCAAGGGTTCTGGGAGTGGTTGAAGGGCCTTGAGCTTTCTAGCCTGGAGAAGAGGAGGATGAGGGGAGACCTCATCGCTCTCTGCAGCTCCTGGAGAGGACGTTGTGGTGAGGGGGGTGCTGGGCTGTGCTCCCAGGTAACAAAGAATGGCCTCAAGTTGCACTGGAGAAGGTTTAGATTGGATATTGGGTTCTTTTTATGGAAAGAGTGGTGAAACACTGTTAGAGGCTGCCCAGGACAGTGGTGGAGTCCCCATCCTTTGAGGATTCCAAAAATTGTTTATATGGAATGCTTGGGGACAGGGTTCAGTAGGTACGGTGGAGCTGGGTCTGTAGTTGGACTGGAGGATCTTGGAGCTCTGTTCCAACCTTAATGAGTCTATGATTTCACCAGCCTGTCTGGTTTCGTTGCACGTCACCAGACCATCCAGCCGAGTTTGAAAGGGTTTGTTGTGACCATGTTGTCTCAAAGATGCTGGGATTAATGCCAATTGTCAAGGCATTTTGCAGATGATGTTGATTCGTTGAGCTCTTAGGATGCTCCTGTGTTCCTGACTTATTGCTACAGGCCCTAAAAAGTTGTTCTTATTTCTTATCAGACTCCTCTGGACTCGCTCCAACAGCTCCAGGTCCTTCCTGTGCTGGGGACTCCAGAACTGGACCCAGGGCTCCAGGTGGGGTCTCCCCAGAGCAGAGCAGAGGGGCAGAACCCCCTCCCTCCTTTGCTGCTCCCACTGCTCTGGGTGCAGCCTTGGGCTGTGAGTGCACACTGTTGGTTCATAATGAGCTTCTCCACCTGCCCCCCCCCCCCCCCAAGTCCTTCTCCTCAGGGCTGCTCTCAATCTTTTGATCCTTCAACCTGTATCAATACTGAGTTGCCCCAGCCCAGGTGCAGGAACTTGCCCTTGGCCTTGTTGACACTCCTGAGGTCTTTTCACAAGTGCAGGGGACGATCCCTTCCCTGCTCCTGCTGCAACCCCGTGGCTGATCCAAGCCAGGAAGCTGGTGGCATTCACAGTATCACAAGGTTGGAAAAGATCTTTGACATCATCAAGTCCAGCCTATGACCCAACATCAACACCTACTCATCATCTAAACCATGGCACAGTGGCACCTCCTCGGCCACTGCTGGCTTGTGTTCAGCTGCTGGTGACCAGCACTCCCACAGCCCTTTCTGCTGGGCAGCTTTCCATCCGCACCTCCCCAGGTTGGTGCGACCCAAGTGCAGGACCCGGCTCGTGGCCTTGTTGGCCTTGTCCCATGGATCCAGCCTGTCCTGATCCCTTTGCAGAGCCTCAAGCAGATTGACACTTCCACCCAGTTTAGTGCCATCCACAAACTGACTGAGGGAGCACTCACCTCCTCATCCAGATCATGGATAAAGATATTGAGCAGAACTAGACCCAACACTGAGTCTTCGGGACTCCACTAGGGACCAACCACCAATTGGAATGAACTCTATTTTCTGCCACTCTTTGGGCTGGGCCATAGAATCATGGAATGGTTTGGGTTGGAAGGGATGTTAAAGGTCATCCAGTTCCAACTCCCGTGCCCTGGGCAGGGACATCTCCCACTACCCCAGACTGCTCAAGACCCCATCCAACCTGCACCTCCAGGGAAGGTGCATATCTGGCAAGTGTTTCACCCAGAATAGAGGGTGTCTGTCCAGGGCAATGGCCCTGGGCTGAAGAGCTGTGGTTTCTTCTCCTCTTCCTCTCCAAACACGATCAGTTAGATCTACTCAAATCCTGGCTTCAGTTTGGGGCCCCTCACTTCAGGAAAGACAATGAGGTGTTAGAGTGTGTCCAGAGAAAGGGAATGGAGCTGGGGAAGGACCTGGAGAACTGGAGTTACGAGAGACAGCTGAGACACCTGGGGTTGCTTAGGCTGGAGAAAAGCAGGCTGAGGGGAGACCTTCTCAATACCTGAAAGGAGGCTATGGTGAGGTGGGTGCTGGGCTCTTCTCCCAGGTGACAGTTTGAGAGCAGATGACCTCAGGCTCCACCAGGTGATGTTCTGAATTGGACATCAGGAATTAGGTGTTCACCAAGAAGCATTCTCAACCACTGGTAAAACTGCCCAGGGAGGTGGTGAAGTCCCCATCCCTGGAGGGGTTTAAAAGCCAGGTAGATGAGGTGCTCAGGGATTTGGTTTAGCAGTGGACAGGTACAGTTGGAATCAATGATCTCAAAGACCTTTCCAACCAAGCGATTCTGTGATCATGTGATTCCACCAGTGTCAAAGTTGGTGTGTGGAACAGCACAATGGCCCCTCTGCTCTTATTAAAACACCCTGACCTCATTTCCCTGATAGAGCTCTGGATTTCCACGGGCTGCCCGGGAAGACGGCTGCCCCTGACCAGATTAATGGCAATTAGTTGGGATTTAGTGAGCCTGCTCGCCGACTAAACCGGTGCTGAAGCCGATTAACTCCTTAAAATAATTTGGGCCGCGTGGTAAAGAGACTGACACGAATAAAATTATGAGAGGAGTAGGGAGAAAGGCACATCTTCTGTTTATTTATTGCTGTGGTAAAAGTCAATATTCCGGCTTCCCAGCCATCTCGCTTTTACTTCGGCCCCAAAGCATAAAATCATGGAATGGGTTGGGTTGGAAGGGACCTCAAAACCCAGCCAGTTGCATGGGCAGGGACACCACCCACTGGATCAGGGTGCTCCAAGTCCCCATTCAGCCTCCAGGGATCATAGAACCATGGAATGGTTTGGGATGGAAGAGACCTTAAAGATCATCCAGATCCGATGCTCCTGCCATGGGCAGGGACACCTCCACTGGATCAGGGGGCTCGAAGCACCATGGGTCAACAATTCAAAGGGTAAATGTTTGAGATCATCAGATGGTGATTAATCCTCTGTCAGAGTTCCAGAGCTGTTTGCTCATTAGGTGGTGTTGACTCATCTTGTGAGCCAAGAGCATTGTTTTCTTTTCACTCCTGGTTCACATTTCCCACCCACGCTCAGAAAACTATAGAATGGTTTGGGTTGGAAAGGACCTCAAATCTCATCCAGTTCCATGGGCAGGGACACCTCCCACTGGGTCAGGGGGCTCCAAGCCCCATCCAGCCAGGGATGGGGCAGCCACCACTGCTCTGGACAACATGGGCCAGGGCCTCCCCAATCTCATCATGAAGAATTTCTTCCTAACTTCCAGCCCTTCCAGTTTAAAGCCATTGTCCCATCACTCCAGGTCCTTGGAAAAAGCCCCTCCTCTTCTTTCCTGGAGCCCCTTCAGCCACTCTGAGGTAACCCCAGAGTTTCTCTTCTCCAGGCTGAACAACTCCAACTCTCAGCCTGTCCTCATAGCAGAGGAGCTCCAGCCCGTGACCTCCTCTGGACCTGTTCCAACAGTTCCATCTCCTTGTTATGTTGGAGATAATGAAAGGTATTAAGTATATGCAGTGATCAAGACTTCCCACCCGTCCCCACCGTGATGGAAGGCAATGAGAAAACAATTACAGATGGGTCATTTGCTCTCCTAGTTGCAATCGGTTTTGATTGTGTTTGTTGTCTCCGTTGCTCTTGGAAACACTAGGAATGCCCTGCAGACATCAAATGATGCTCCTCTGCCTCCCAGTGCCCGGGATTGTGATGATGATTTACACTTTGTGACCCACTGTCAGCTTGGTGAGGGGCTTAGGGGGGGTGAGATTAGGAGAGAAGAAGGATGGGGTGGTGGGTGATTAGTCCCAACTGGGATGTGGGACCCTCCAATCCCATCACATGGGTGTGTGCTCTGAAACCCTCCCAAACCAGGGAGTGATGCATCCCCAAAGTGATGGGATGCCGTGACAGGGGGGCATGGGAAGGGCTGGATCACCCCAAACCCTGAAAACCCTCACCACCCTCACAGGAAAGATCTTCCTAAGATCTCATCTCAGTCCGCCCCCTTTTTTCAGCTTCAAATGAACTGTGAGTCCTTCACTTCCTCAGAAATCCTTCTGCTAATCCTGGTGCTGGACCTTTGCAGGATGGTGCAACCCAAGAACTTCTGCTGCTGGGATCCATCTCCAAGGCGATGGGATGCAGTGATGGGGGGGCATGGAAATGAATGGATCATTCCCAGTCCTCCAGGCCCACCTAGGGTGCAGAACCCCTCGTCCCTACATGGGTTGCCCTTTGCTTGACCATAACATGATGGTAACCAACCCAGGAACCAACTGGTCCCTGGAGATGCAACTGGTCCGTGGATGTGCAGCTGGTCCAGAGAGATCCAACTGGTCCATGCTGGGATGCACCTATAAAACGATGAGATACACTGGTGGGAAGGGCATGGAAAGTGCTTCCTTACCCCAAATCCTGTGCTGGGACGATGAAAAAGACAAGGAACCAGAACCCAAACTGGAGACCTGCAGCCATCCCAGCTGCTCCTGTATCTGGGACCACATCCATGCTGCCCTGAACACCACCTGGGGCTGGATTTTTGCACTTTTTCTCCCAAAATCAACTTTTTCCATTTCATCTTTTTTGCAAGAATCGCATTTATTCCCTAATCCAACTTAATTTTAACAGTCTTTTTTTTCCCTTATTGTCCCTCCCCGCATTTCACAGTTTTGCAAAGGTTCCAACATCTCAAAATTGCTTACAAATAGTGATTCTTAACAAAAAATTAACATCAAAATCCTCTTTCTAGATCTGAACCACCCAGGGAGACCACAAGGAAGCCTGGGACAGCTTTTCATCAGCGATGTCACCGGCGATGATGCAGAAGCGAGGAATAACAGATGTGTGATGGAAAGTGGAGCTCAGGCTGCAGGATCCAACAGTGCCATCTAGTGTGGTCCAGCGTTGTGGGACTCTGGAGCAAGAGCGCTGGCGGGGGCCGGAGGGGGGGGGATGGAGGTGATGTAGGATATGTGAAAAATCCATGGATATGCAACCAGTCCATGGATGCCTGGCTAGTCCATGAAAGGGCAGCTGGACATGGATATGCAACTGGTCTGTGGAGGTGTAAATTGTCCGTAGGGGTGTAAATGGGCCATGGAGGCACAACTGGGCCATGGAGGCACAACCGGTCCATGTGTATGCCTGACACCTGTGGCTGGGGACCTGGTCTCAGATGCTGGAGTCTGGATCAAGTTTGTGTGTGGGAAAGAGGTGAAAAAGCAAATATTCTTGGGTTTGTGTCCCTTCCTTGCTCTCCTGGGCAGCCCTGGATGGTTGACGAGTGGGACATGTGCTTACTGCCCACTCAGTCGGGTAGAATGGTAGAACCATGGAATGGGTTGGTTTGAAAGGGGCCTCAAAGCCCACACAGTCCCACCCCCTGCCATGGGCAGGGACACCTCCCACTGGATCAGGGGGCTCCAAGCCCCATCCAGCCTGGCCTGGAACACCTCCAGGGATGGGGCAGCCACCACTGCCCTGGGCACCCTGGGCCAGGGCCTCCCCACCCTCAGCGTGAAGAATTTCTTTCTTCCCCCTTCCAGTTTAAAGCCATTCCTCCTCATTCTGTCAGTCCAGACCCTCGGAAAAAGTCCTCTCTGGCTTTCCTGGAGCCCCTTCCAGTACTGGGAGGCTCGAAAGTCTCCTCAGAGCCCTCTTTTCTCCAGGCTGAACAACCACAACTGTCTCAGCCTGTCCTCATACAGGCGCTGCTCCAGCCCTCGGATCATCTCCATGGTCTCCTCTGGACTCGCTCCAACAGCTCCAGGTCCTTCCTGTGCTCAGGACTCCAGAACTGGACCCAGGGCTCCAGGTGGGGTCTCCCCAGAGCAGAGCAGAGGGGCAGAATCCCCTCCCTCCCTCCTGCTCCCACTGCTCTGGATGCAGCCCAGGACACCGTTGGTCTTTCCCAACCAAACGATTCTATGTTAATAAGCAGGAAGACCTCAGAGGGTAACTAATTTAGGAACCTCTTCCTGAGCAGAAGAGTCTGTTTAAAACTTCTAAATGCTCCCATAAATGAAGTCAGGCAGATATTTCCATACTGATCCTGGATAATAAACACAGTAGGAACCCAAAGTACCTTGAGGGACATCCTGCTGTGCTTGTTGTCCTGTACTTCTGCGCTAATTACTAGAGCTGAAACTTTAGTACTCATGGATTTTGTTTACCTACCACCTTCTCACCTGCTGTAGATTGTTTGCTGCAGAGGGGGCCCCTCTGCTGGGTCCAAGAGTAACCCTTTTTCAGATCGGTGCAGAAAAGCAGGCAGTCGACTCCATATGAGTGATATAGCAAGCTTCACTTTATTGCTCCAAGCCATCACTTACACACACAATCAGTTAATTATGCCTACTGGTCATTATCTTATTGGCCAAGCTCTAAAAGCAACCTTAACATATTCCTCCTACTTTCGGTTACAGCTTCTATGTTATTTTGCCCGGATCTCAGCTCCTCTTCGGTTGTTTATCTCTTTCTCAAGGGCAGACTGGTTTTGCCGACTTGCCAAGTTATGCTGCCTTGACAAGTTCTATCCCTGGCCTACACGGCCGTATAATCTTCTGACCCTGCCTTGCACAGCTCCTCCGTCTCCTTGCTCTCTGAGCCGATTTCCCAACAGTTTGCAGCTTCCTCATGACTCCACTGATGTTGCCGTGCTGTGGTTTTCCTTCCCATGGATGAGCCGCGTGCCTCCAGCACAAGAAACCAGCCCTGATGTCCCTCTTTCATCTTCAACGGCTGTGAGATGCAGGTGGGCTCTGTGGAGCATGCACACATGATGGTTTGATGGGTGGATCTCACGGAGGATACGGAATTGTTTGAATGCTCACACTCAGAGCTGCAATGGCTCAATGTCCAAGTGGAGATCAGTGACGTGAGCATTCCTCAGGGGTCAGTATTGTGACTGGTGATGACATCTTTGTTGGTGACATGGATAGTGGGATTGAGGGCACCCTCAGCAAGTTTGTTGATGACACCAAGCTGTGGACAACACTGGAGGGAAGGAATGGCATCCAGAGGGACCTGGACAGGCTGGAGACCTGGGGCTGCATGAACCTTATGAGGGACAACGAGACCAAGGGCAAGGTCCTGCACCTGACTTGGGGCAATCCCAAGAACAAATGCCAGCTGGGAGGAGAATAAGGTTGGGAGCAGCCCTGAGGAGGACATGGCATGCTGGTGGATGAGAAGCTCTACGTGATCCAGCAATGGGTGATCACAGCCCAGAAACCACCTGTGTCCTGGGCAGCATCCAAACCTGTGACACTAGCAGGGAGGGGGGGGGGGGTTCTGCCCTCTGCTCCGCTCTGGGGAGACCCCACCTGGAGCCCTGAGTCCAATTCTGGAATCCTCAGCACAGGAAGAACCTGGAGCTGTTGGAGCGAGTCCAGAGGAGGCCACGGAGATGATGTGAAGGTGGAGCACCTCCTATATGAGGACAGGCTGGGAGAACTGGGATTGTTCAGGCTGGAGGAGAGAAAGCTCCAGAGAGACCTCCAGGAAAGCTGGGGAGCGGGCTCTTGATCAGGGATTGCAGGGACTCGACAAGAGGGAATGGCTTGAAGCTGAAAGAGGGGAGATCTTGGGCAGAAATGTTTTGCTATGGGGGGAGGGGGAGGCCCTGGCCCAGGTTGCCCAGAGCAGTGGTGGTTGCCCCATCCCTGGAGGTGTTCAAGGCCAGGTTGGATGGGGCTTGGAGCTCCCTGATCCAATGGGAGGTGTCCCTGACCATGGCAGGGGAAATGGAACTGGATAGGTTTGAGGTCCCTTCCCACCTAATCCATTCTATGATTTTATGATTGTTTTTGCAAAACTAAGTCATCTGTTTCAGGGGTAAAGCCATCTGCTCCCCTTGTGTCTGATAGGAGAACAATTAATTAGAGGACACGTCCTTTACTGGAAACAGAATCTACCTGATGGGTTTCTTATCAGAACCTGTTTCTGAAAGGTGTCCCATCCCCATCTGATGCAGCCACATAATTACCAAAGCTGCTTTTGATTCACTTCAAAGGTCTTGTGACATCCAACTTGGAACATTTGGAAGGACAACTGGGATTTCCTTTCAAAAGGAATGACCCAAGACAGCTAACGAGGCAGTAGGAATAGATTGGTTTGTTAAAAACAAGACCCTCAGAAAGGAATCATTCACCAAAGGGCTCCTAAGACATGGACAGAGCTTCCCGTTCATCACTCTTTGTCTCCTCCTGTGTTTGTCCTTATTGATTCATGGAATGCTTTGGATTGGAAGGGACTTAAAGCCCATCCAGTTCCACCTCCTGCCATGGGCAGGGACACCTCCCACTGGGTCAGGGGGCTCCAAGCCCCATCCAACCTGGCCTTGAACACCTCCAGGGATGGGGCAGCCACCACTGCTCTGGGCAACCTGGGCCAGGGGTTCTGCACCCTCATCGTGAAGCATTTCTTCCTAGTGTTTCATCTAAATCTCCCTCATTCCGATTTAAAGCCATTGTAGGCCTTGGCAGAGGCTTCCCAGGGAGGGGGTGGAGTCTCCATCCCTGGTAGTGTTCAAAAGACGAGCAGATGAGGTGCTCAGGGATCTGGTTTAGTAGTGGACTCGTACAGTTGGACTTGATGATCTCAAAGGACTTTTCCACCCAAGAAATTCGATGCCTCTGTATCTTGTAGATCAGCATCACCAGCTCTCACAGCTGGCTGTCAAGCTGAAATGAATCCATACATCATTCCAAGTGGTCTCGCAGGAGACCAGAGGCCGATGGTGGCTTATTGTGATTTAATGAAAAACAAAAGTACTGTGCGCATGGGGTGCGATTCTCTTTCTGTAACAATTGATTATGAGTTTAGACTTGGAGATGCTCTGCTCATTGACGTTGGGGATGTGGCCTGGCTGAGCCCTGCCCCATGTCTTGGTTGCATGGATGTTGGGGTGAAAAGGCTCTTCCAACCCCCACTGCCCAGCTCAGAAACCTGTGGGTTTTCATTAAATGAAGCAATGGTGGTTTTGAGATGAAATCTCATGTTCGAGGTGAGTGGGAACATAAAAAGCCACTTTGCACCAGATCGGAGTTCAATGGAATTTCAGGCATCACACTTCCACACCTCTGGTGGTCTGGATTGGAACAGGGTGACCTTCATGGTTCCTTCCAACCCAAAGTGTTCTGTTTGGACAGGCATAATTGGACTTGATGATCTCAAAGGTCTTTTCCAACCAAGCAAATCTGTGGTTCTGTGATCTCCTGGCTGAGCACCACCAGGAAAGTCACCAATCTGCAGCTGTGCATGCAATGTTTAATATCTCCATCCATGGTCTGGATGAGTGCATCAAAGTCAGTTTGCAGATGACGCCAAACTGACGGCAGTGTCAATGTGCTTGAAGATGGGAAAGCTCTGGAGAGGGACCTGGCCAGGCTGGATCCATGGGCCAAGGCCAGCAGAATGGATTTCAGCAAGGTTGAATACCAGGTCCTGCCTTGGGTCACACCAACCTCAAACAGAGTTGGGGAAGAGGGTCTGGAAATCTGTCTGGTGGAAAAGGGCCTGGGGGTGTTGGTCGACAGCAGCTAAACATGAGCCAGCAGTGGCCCAGGTGGCAAAGAAAGCCACCAGCTTCCTCGCTTGGATCAGCCATGGGGTGGCAGCAGGAGCAGGGAAGGGATCGTCCCTGTGCACTCACCTTGAATCCTGGGTTCAGTTTTGGGCCCCTCACTCCAAGAAGGACCTTGAGGGGCTGGAGTGCATCCAGAGAAGGGAACGGAGCTGGGGAAAGAGACTGGAGTGCAAGGGTTCTGGGAGTGGTTGAAGGGCCTTGAGCTTTCTAGCCTGGAGAAGAGGAGGCTGAGGGGAGACCTCATCACTCTCAGCAGCTCCTGGAGAGGACGTTGTGATGAGGGGGGTGCTGGGCTCTGCTCCCAGGGGGTGGGACAAGAGGAAATCACTTGAGTTGCACCAGGGAAGGTTTAGACTGGATTTTATAAGAAAAGTCTTTACTGGAAGAGTGATGAAGATCTGGCAGAAGCTGCCCAGGGCAGTGAAGGAGTCGCCATCCCTGGAAAGGTTCAAGAACCTTGTAGAGGTGGAGTATTAGGACACAGTTTAGTAGGCATGGTGGAGATGGACTGGATGAGTTAGAGGTCTCTTCCAGCCGTGACGATTCCATGATTCTAACTCAAGCAGACCTTAAAATAGTGGCATGGCCATGAATTCATCAACCAGGAGATTCATCTTTTCCACCGGGATCAGAATTAATTTCCAGCTGCAATGGATTCAAATCACTGCACGCGATAACGATGTCAACGCAACTGCATCGTCTCCAATAAGAGCAATATCCCGTGAAAGGCTGGCGAGGGAGTTGCTAAATACAATAACCATAGAGAGGGGGGAAAAAAAAGAGATGTTTGGGGAGTCACCTGCAGCCTTGCCTGGAAAATCAGTGCTACATGAAGACATCCCCTATTTAATTATCTCACAGATAATATCATGTCGATTGAGTTTCATATCAGAGCAAATTAGTTGTGCCACTATTATTAAAACCTACTTAGGAAAGTCAATCAGTGCAAACGACCTCTTTGAGGTTGAACATGTGCTCGGAGCAGAGCTGGAGAGCTTTAGGGTTCTTATTCATCTTGGAAAATGAGCGAAAGTAACTTTCGGGGGGAGAGGGAAATGAGTGAATCCAAATCAACATCACATTAGAAATTGCTTCTCCATTTCCATCCCAACCTCAATCAGTTTGTGTGAGAATAAGGTGGGTGGGAGTGTTGATCTTCTTGAGGGCACGAAGGGTCTGCAGAAGGACCTGGCCAGGCTGGATCCATGGGTTGCCACCAGTGGTATGAGGTTCAACCAGGTCAATTGTTGGTTCCTGCACTTGGGTCACAGCAATCCCGTGGAAGATCCAGGCCTGGCGAAGAGTGGCTGGAAAGTTGCCGGGTAGAGAAGGACCTGGGCCACTGCTGGTCAACACTGGCTGACCGTGAGCCAGCAGTGGCCCAGGTGGCCAAGAAGGCCACCAGCATCCTGGCCTGGATCAGCCATGGGGTGGCAGCAGGAGCAGGGAAAGGATTGTCCTCCTGCACTCACCTCGAATCCTGGGTTCAGTTTTGGGCCCTTCGCTCCAAGAAGGACCTTGAGGAGCTGGAGTGAATCTGGAGAAGGCAGGGGAGCTGGGGAAGGGTCTGGAGAACAAGGGTACTGAGAGTGTCTGAGGGCCCTGGGGCTGTTCAGCCTGGAGAAGAGGAGGCTGAGGGGAGACCTCATCACTCTCTGTAGCTTCTGGAAAGGAGGTTGTAGCAAAGTGGGTGCTGGGCTTTTTTCCCAAGGAATAGGTGATGGAATGAGAAGAAATGGCCTCAAGTTGCACCAGGGGAGTTTAGATTGGATATTAGGAAATATTCCTTCACAGAAAGACTGGTGAATCCCTGGCAGAGGCTGCCCAGAGTGGTGGTGGCGTCACCATCCCTCGAGGGGTTTAAAAGTAGGGTAGACGAGGTGCTCAGGGATCTGGTTTAGTGGTGGACAGGAATGGATCGACTTCATCTCAAAGGTCTTTCCAACCAAACAATACTAAAGCATCTTCCGAAGCTCCACAACTTGAGAATCCCTCTAGGGAAGGAGACACCACCACTTGCCTGGGATAGAAACATGGAATCACTAAGGTTGGAAAAGCCCTCTGATATCATCAAGTCCAACCGTCATCCCAACCCCACCCCAAAGTGCTATGGCTACACACTTCTAACCCGTCCAGGGATAGCAACTCCACAACTTCCCTGAGAGACACCTCCATTCCTGCACAACAACATCTCTATCCCTCCAGAAAACCTCTTGCTGCTGGATTGTGGATGTGATTGGATTAATTAAAATGAATCCAAAGTGGAAATCACTTCATATTGCTTAATTCCGAGAACTAAAATACATGCCTAATCTTCTATTTTCTTAATATTAACAAGCAACGTATGAACTTTTCAGCTGACAGAAGAAAACACCATCTCCAAGCTGCCTCCCCGCCCCCCAATTTAGATGAACCCCCTCACATTTTGATGTCATCCATTCTGTCCCCCAAACAAGTGCTATTTACCGGAATTCTTCGCTGTGCAATTACGCAATTATTAAAAGCATTGGAGTGGAGCCGGTGCTTTGATCACGCCGTTCAAATTAGCGCCGTTTCACTCTAATCACTCTCTACTTGACTAAAGATCGCTCGGATGAAACAGGAAAAAAGCTCATTAAACCTATTTTTTTTTCTTTCAAATTTAATTACTGGGAACTTCTTCGGAGAAGAATGAGTTGGGATCCTAATTAGGGTCTTTGTTTCTGTTCGTGTTTAGCCTGAAAGTGAGAAAGAGAAGGAGAAATTGCAGATCCAACATTGGGAAAGGAGAGGAACAGCATATTAACAAGCTCGATTCGTCATTACGGAGCTGAAAGGTGGTGTCATGACTTGATTGATTTATTAAGCTGTGTGAGGGGGCCTTCAAGAAACCTGGGGAGGGACTTTTCTATGAAACTTGCCCTCTACACCACTCTCGTGAGACTCCACCTGAAGTTCTGTGTTGAGTTCTGGAATCCCCACCATAATAAGGAACTGGAACTGTTGGAACAAGTCCAGAGGAGGCCATGGAGATGATCCGAGGGCTGGAGCCCCTCTGCTGTGAGGCCAGGCTGGGAGAGCTGGGGTTGTTCAGCCTGGAGAAGGGAAGGCTCTGGGGGGACCTTAGAGCAGCCTCCAGTGCTGAAAGGGCTCCAGGAAAGCTGGGGAGGGGCTTTTTACAAGGGCCTGGAGTGCTGGGATGAGGGGGACGGCTTTAAACTGGAAGGAGGAGATTTAGGTTGGACAGTAGGAAGAAATTCTTCATGATGGGGGGCGCAGGTGGGCCTGTCCCAGGTTGCCCAGAGCAGTGGTGGCTGCCCCATCCCTGGAGGTGTTCCAGGCCAGGTTGGATGGGGCTTGGAGCCCCCTGATCCAGTGGGAGGTGTCCCTGCCTGTGGAACTGGGTGGGCTTTGAGGTCCCTTCCAGCTCAAACCATTCTATGGTTCTATGACTTCATGAAAGTTGAGTTGTTGTCTTCTACAGATCCAAGATACTGGCTGGATTTGGTTTCTCAATGACATATTTAGAATCATAGAATCATGGAATGTTTTGGGTTGGAAGAGACCTTCCTGACTCGCCCTGCTGGTCCTGTTGCTTTTGATGCAGCTCATGACACGGGGGGCAACTTGCAAGCGCAAGGTGCCAGCTCCTGTTGAGCCTCTCATCTAGCATCATTCCAAGTCCTCTTTGGGGTTGCTCCTAATCTCAACCTCATTTCAATCTCCCCTCTTTCAGCTTCAAACCATTCCCCCTGTCCTACCCCTGCACTCCCTGAGCCAGAGCCCCTCCCCAGCTTTCCTAGAGCCCTTTCAGTACTGGGAGCTGCTCTAAGGTCTCCCAGCAGCCTTCTCTTCTCCAAGCTGAACAACCCCAGCCCTTTATCATGGAATCACCGAGCAGTTTGGGTCAGAAGGGACCTCAAAGCCCATCCAGTTCCAATCCCCCTGCCATGGGCAGGGACAACTCCCACTGCATCAGGGGGCTCCAAGTCCTATCTAACTCGTTATTGAACACCTTCAGAGATGGGGCACAAATAACCTCTCTGGATAGGACATCCATGACCTCTCTGGACAACCCTTTTAAAGGTGACAGTGCCCAACTGGTTCTTTATTTGAAACATTATGGTGAGGAACCTCCTGCCTCCTCAAAGCTGCTCGTTGTACATTTTTCTTCTGGAGATGAATCATCGGCAATTAAGAGGAATGATTCTAATTAACTGACATAATTAAAAAACTAATAATGTTTAACATTATTGTTTTATACAATGACATTAGCTCGAACAGCCTAGCAACACATCAAGGCTTCATTTGCATTGGCGCTGCGTCTATTATTTCTTCGTGGTTTCATTGGCAACCAAATTGACAAGAAGAACAGCGAGGTGGCTTCCTAAATTGTTTTGCTGTAGAGCTCCATCATTTAAGCCATTGGCAGTAATTGTAATGTCTGTCTAATTTCCTTTTAATTATCACCTAATGAAGTTTCCATTCATTTGGGTAAACACCCCCCCCCAAATATTCGCATTCCGCTTCCAATCACCTGTCCTGTTTCCAATCAATTTGCCTGGTGTTTATTTGTGTTGTTGAACGCTGAAAAGTGCGGGAGAAGCACTGGAATCGCTTGTGGGAGCATTCTTCTGGGACCTCTTCTTCCTCCCAGATTTAGGAGATGCTCCTTTCTAAAAGAAGTGATGGATGCCTGGTTGGCGCAGGGTCCTCTCACCTGGCTTGTTGAGCTGGACTCCATGACCCTTGAGGGTCCCTTCCAACTCAGGTCATTCTCTGGTTCTCTGTCCCCACAAGGCACTAGGACAACTCTCAGTGGCCGGATCTTCATGGGAGAGCTCTCCATGGGACAACACTCCATGGGGATAGCTCTGACCCTACCTGCCGTGGCTCCCTGTGGAGAGCTGTCTCCGTGGAGAGTTGTCCTGCAGAGAATTGTCCTTGTGGAGAGCTGTCCTTCAGAACGTTGTCCGTGTAGAGAGTTGCTCTCATGGAGATTTGTCCCATGAAGAGTTGTCCTGTGGCGAGCTGTCCCAACACAGAGGGCTGGCTGTGGAGAGCTGGCCCACAAAGACTTGTTCCCCAGAGAGTCGTTCCCCAGAGAGCTGGCCATGGAGAGCTGTCCCTTCCTGCGCACACCACCTGCACCCCAGCAAGCACTGGAGAAATGCCAAAGCTCAGTGTTCTTGGTGGTTTCATTGGATATGGATCCATTGGACATTAGGAGAGGTTCTTCCCCCAGAGGGTGCTGGAGCACTGGAACAGCTCCCAGGGAAGCAGTCACAGCCTGACAAGATTCCAGAAGCGTTTGGCCAAGGTCCTCAGACACACGGTGTGAGTGTTGGGATGTCCTGTGCAGGGACAGGAGTGGGACTCGATGCTCCTTGTGGGTCCCTTCCAACTCAGGACATTGTATGAGTCTACGACAGAAGATAACAACTTCATCACATTAAACTCACTGGATTTGAAGCAGAATTAATTCCATAAACGTTAATTGCAGAATAATCTCTGCTCTTCCCTTATCTCTTGATTTATTACCGACATTTATTTCGAGGTGGAAAATTCCTCATCAGTTTCCCAGGGAATTAATTTAGGTTTTCAAAAAGAAATAATATAAAAAAAATAATAATTAAAAAATGGGAAGGTTGAGGGGAAGGAAATGGCTTCTAAATTCAAATTGAGCTGCTAATTACAATAATTACTTCATGAAATGATATAGGAACTCGATACATACGAGCAGAGTCATTTCGTTTAAAGAAATATTTGCACATAAGCTTAATTGAGCTCAACTTCAGAACGAGACAACAGAATCATAGAATGCTTTTGGGTGGAAAAGACCTTGAGGATCATTGAGTTCAACCATTGATCCCTGTCCCCAGGTACTACATCATCTTGTCTTCTAAATACTTCCAGGGGTGGGGACTGCACCACTGTCCTGGGCAGCCTCTGCCAGGGCTGAACAACTCTTTCAGTAAAGAAATTCCTCCTGATGTTCAACCTAAACTTTCCCTGGTGCATCTTCAGGCCATTTCTCCATGTCCTGCTACCAATTAGCAGGGAGCAGAGCCCAGCACCCCCTCACCACACTCTCCTTTCCAGGAGCTGCAGAGAGCGATGAGGTCTCCCCTCAGCCTCCTCTTCTCCAGGCTGAACAGCCCCAGGGCCCTCAGATGCTCCCAGAATCCCTTATTCTCCAGACCTTTCCCCAGCTCCGTTCCCTTCTCTGGATGCGCTCCAGCCCCTTAAGGTCCTTCTTGGAGTGAGGGGCCCAAACTGACCCCAGGATTTGGGACGAGTCCACGGGGATGATCCCTTCTCTGCTCCTTCTCCTGCCCCATGGCTGATCCAGACCAGGATGCTGGTGGCCCCCTTGGCCACCTGGGCCACCACTGGCTCGTGTTCAGCCAGGGTTGATCAACACCTCCAGGGCCTTTTCCACCAGACGGCTTTCCAGCCACTCTTCCCCAAGCCCGGAGCTTCATGGGGTTAGTGTGACCCAAGCGCAGGACCAAATGCTTGGCCTTGGTGGAGCTCATGCAATTGGTCTTGGCCCATCAGTCCAGCTGGAGGGGATCCAAGGGGCTGGAGAAGGGGAATGGAGCTTGGGAAGGGTCTGGAGAACCAGGGGATCTGGGAGGGGCTGAGGAACCTGGGACTGTTTAGCCTGGAGGAGGCTTAAGGCAGACCTTATTGTTGTCTACCGCTTCCTGAGAGGAGGCTGTGGTGAGGGGGGTGTTGAGCTCTTCTCCCAAGTAGGAAGTGATAGGGCAAGAAGAGCCTCAAGTTGTGCCAGGGGAAGTTTAAATTTGACATCAGGAACAATTCCTTCACAGAAAGAGTGGTGAAGCCTGGCAGAGGTGCCCAGGGCAGTGGTAGGGTCTCCATCCATACCCATGTAGCTGTGGCACTGGGGACAGGGTTCAGCAGACACCGTGGGGTTGGGCTGGATGAGCTTAGAGGTCTTTTTCAACCTTAATGACTCCATGATTTTATTTCTGTGGATATAAGCAGGCTGAATTCTGAACTTATGGAAAGTCAATCCAAAAGCCACTAATTTTGGGGTAAACATCATGATTTCAACATATTTGGTGGTATTTAAATCATTCTAATCAAGAAACTAGGTCAAGTTTTTCCACACAGCTCAGCAAACACCTCTCTTCCGTCAAATGGAAGATGCTTGCTCTCAGGGACCTCTAGCATTAGACCCCTCCCCTGCATTAATTAGTCCCTAATCTGAAAACATCCCACTTTGATTACTGCTCTCTTCTTCTCATTTTGACTTAATGAAACCATGAGTTTCTTCATTAGCGAAGCCTCAGAGGGTCGATAGGTGTCGTCTTTGTTCTTCATGGCATCTCCTCCAAGGCAGTGCTCTCCTATTTGTGTTTTTAACAGATGAGAGGTCGGTAAAGTAGCCTTGAAACAAACCTAAATAAATGCTGGAAGAGTAATAACATGCCTCCTTTCCACTCTGGATCTCCTCAAATGGTCCTCTTCTCTGCACAAATCTCGTGTCGCTGTCTGCCGGAATTGGTAAAGAAGACAATGCTGCTTTAATACAAGAGGAGAAAAGCTGGAGCCTCAGCAGGGGTAAATGAGTTCCCTGCAGGTTTGGAAAGATATCTCAGATCCAAAGGGAGGTGCTTGAACAGTTCTGATAATGAAATGAAATGAATTTTCGAGTGCAGCGCGGTGGAGCCGAACGTGGAGCACGATTGCTGCTCACTGGGTGACATCAATCTGCTTCCAGCTGTGCGTTCCTTCACAGCCTCCCATTCCTTTGATTTGAAGGACCTTATGCTTCGTTGTGATCTGGGAGGTGCGGGAGCAGCGAGGAGCACTCAGGAAGGGCAGGGATAGAATCATGGAATTGTTAAGGTTGGAAAAGACCTCCAAGTTCATCCGGTCCAACTGTCAGCCCAACCCCACAGTGCCTGATAAACCCTGTCCTGAAGTGCCATCTCTACACGATTTTGAACCCCTCCAGGGACAGAGACTCCATCACTGCCCTGGGCAGTCTCTGCCAGGGCTTCACCGCTCTTTCCATGAAAGAATTTTTCCCAATATTGAATCTAAACCCTCTCTGGGGCAACTTGAAGCCATTTCCTCTCATTCTATTACTTGGGAGAGGAGCCCAGCACCCACCTCTCCACAACCTCCTTTCAGAGACCAATGAAGTCTCCCCTCAGCTTCCTCTTCTCCAGGCTAAACAGCCCCAGGGCCCTCGGATACTCCCAGAACCCCTGGGCTCCAGACCCTTCCCCAGCTCCGTTCCCTTCTCTGGACGCGCTCCAGCCCCTCAAATTCCTTCTTGGAGTGAGGGGCCCAAAGCTCAACCCAGGACTAGAGGTGAGTGCAGGGGAGCTTCCCTGCTCCTGCTCCCACCCCATGGCTGATCCAGGCCAGGATGCTGGTGGCCTTCTTAGCCACCTGGGCCACTGCTGGCTCGTGCTCAGCTGCTGTTAACCAGCACCCATAGGGCCTTTTCCACCAGACACCTTTCCAGCCTCTCTTCCCCAAGCCTGGAGCTGCCATGGGGTTGCTGTGACCCAAGTGCAGGACCTTGGCCTTGTTGAACCTCATACATTGACCTTGGTCCATAGATCCAGCACAGCCAGGTCCCTCTGCAGACCAATGCTCCCACCAAACTCGATGTCATCTCCAAACTCACGGAGGGAGCACTCGATCTCCTCATCCCAACCATGGATAAAAGTATTGAATAAAAGTTGCCCCAACGCTGAGGTTTGGGGACCAGGCGGGTGGTGGCCCTGGACGAGCAGAGCGAGGGAGAAGGAGGAAGTTGATTGGAGGTGGGGGGATCTCAGCCGCCCCGAAAGGGAATCATGTGGTCCCTGCAGGCACCGCTAGAGGTCACTGCCACCCCGAGCATCCTCCAAACCGCTTCTCTCCCACTACAAGCATCCCCGGCCCAGGTTGGAATGACATTACAATGGGAAAGGGAAAAGACTTTTCAAGAAGCAGTTCCAATCATGGAAACAACGAATTGTGAAGCCTGGAAAAGCCCTCTAAACTCATCCAGTCCAACCATAACCCAACACCATCCTGTCTACTAAATCATGGCATCATTGCGGTAGGAAAGGACCTCTAAGCTCATTCAATCCAACAGCCTGACACAACCATGTCCTGAAGTGCCACCTACATAGTTTTTGAACCCCTCCAGGAACTGTGACTCCACCACTGCCCTGGGAAACCTCTGACAGGGCTTCACTACTCTTCTGGTGAAGATATTTTTCCTATTATCCAATACGTTCCTCCCCTGGCACAACTGGAGACCATCTCGTCTCGTCCCATCCCTTGTTCCTTGGGAGCAGAACCCAGCACCCCCCTCACCACAACCTCCTCTCCAGGAGCTGCAGAGAGCGATGAGGTCTCCCCTCAGCCTCCTCTTCTCCAGACTAAACAGCCCTGGGGCCCTCATAACCCTGGTTCTCCAGCCCCTTCCCCAGCTCTGTTCCCTTCTCCAGATGCGCTCCAGCTCCTCAAGGTCCTGTTGGACTGAGGGGCCCAAAACTGAATCCAGGATTTGAAGTGAGTCCAGGGGGACGATCCCTTCCCTGCTCCTGCTGCCACCCCATGGCTGATCCAAGCCAGGATGCTGGGGGCCTTCTTGGCTACCCGGGCACATTGCTTTCCATAGGTGATGGATGGGGCAGCATTGAAGCTTCCCTCCATGAAGTCAAAGATGGTTGAAGCACCTTTCAACCGGCAAAAATAGCCAAGGGAGGTAAAAAATTGGCATCAAGTTCAGTTAAAAGAATCAAAGCACGTCAGGTCCCACCGCTCCCTTCACACCAATGGCCTTGCACGTGTGCATGGGCATGGCTGGCATCACCTTGACATCCCCTCTGCACCCATGCTAGAGTGAGCATTGTGTCACCTCCAGGAGGGAAACTCCTCACTTGATGAGCCCATCCATCCGTCTTCCACGTGGCTCTACAGGAAGGCTGGGAAGTGAGCAATTGGTTTGGTTTCCTGATGACACATGTCCTGATGACTGCCTTCTCCTCATGGATAACTTAAGAAGGATCCAGCTTGGAGCCATATTAGTAACCGATTTACAGCTTCTGCCAGAGGAAAGACTGAGGCTCTGCAAAAGAAGAACTGTGGTTGACTCTCATCGCTGATCCAATTTTCACATCACGTGTGCATGAATCAACTACTTTATCTTCTTCAGTTCATGGTAGTCCTGTCCTTTTACTTCTGATTAATGAGTGAAGATCAGTGACAACCCCAGATGTTACAACATCTTTGGTTCCAGATGTCACCCTGTCATCTCCTCATCTGCTAGATTGAAGATTAGTCCAGAGGAGGCCACAGAGGTGGATCTGAGGGCTGGAGCCTCCTGGGCTGCAACCGAAGCTGTGGGACCAGCAGGACAACAGAGGAGATTCTGCCCTTCTGTTCCCCTCTAATGAGACCCCACCTGGAGCCCTGGGTCCAGTTCTGGAGTCCTGAGCACAGGGAGGACCTGGAGCCGTTGGAGCAAGTCCAGAGGAGGCCACAGAGATGATCCAAGGGCTGGAGAACCTTGCATAAGAGGCTGAGAGAGTTGGAGTTGTTCAGCCTGGAGAAGAGAAGGCTCTTGGGAGATCCAAGAGCAGCTCCCAGTGCTGAAAGGGGCTCCAGGAAAGCTGGGGAGGGGCTCTTGGTCAGGGAGGGCAGGGATCGAATGAGAGGAACCATTTGAAGCTGAAAGAGGGGAGACTGAGATGAGATCTTAGGGGGAAATGTTTTGCTGTGAGGGTGGGGAGGCCCTGGCCCAGGGTGCCCAGAGCAGTGGTGGCTGCCCCATCCCTGGAGGTGTTCCAGGCCAGGTTGGATGGGGCTTGGAGCATCATTCCATGATGATGAGAATGTGTGTCCTCAACACCATGGGGATTTTAGGTAAGTCCAGCCATTTCAGAATGCTCTCCAGGTCAACCAGGAGCATTTGTTGCTCGTGGTTGCACGTGGCTGCTGCTCACCCACTAGCCCCCCTCAGTCATCAGTTAAAACTTCCAGATTAGGCCCTGCCCTGTTTATGTCGCCCACGAGAGCTTGTTGGGTGTATCTGTTGGGTGAGGGCCAGCTGGAAGCACCTCAAGAAGGATGGTGCCAGGCCTTGACTTGGCACATCTGTGCGTGGTGCAGTCACCCAGGATAAATCCCATTTTCTGCTTGAATGGATCCGCATCATCCATCTACAGGAGGTTGCTCGTAAGTCTTCTACTGCGGTCAAAGCCACACATTGTGGCTCATTTGGTGCCCAAGGGTGATGACTGTGGGCTCCTCCAAGCAGCAAAGTGTGGTGCAGTGGTTGTTCCCCATCATCAGGGCTGAACTTTGTTGCTGCAGGGCGAGCACAGGCTTTGTGACCCAAGGCTGGGAAAGGCAGGTTCAAGTATTTCCTGCAGCTGAGAACACCACCATGCAGTGCAAATCCTAGAAGATTGCTGTGTTCCACCATGTCTGTGAGGAAAAAAAGGTCTGGAGGATGAGAAACCATCACTTTCAAACCAGAATGGAAGATGAGAGCTTATTTATGGGTCAGTAAGAGAATTCTTTGAGTCATTTGTCACCCAGGGTGTTCGCATAGGAAAGAAAATGTGTCTTGGATCTTCTTCTCCAGAACCAGACCACAAACAGTTATTTTTGAAAAGCAATCACGTATGAAGATTAAAAAACATCGTCATAGCTAAATGCAGAAAATGCTTGGTGTAAACATGACCACAATGGTCCAGGTCAGTATTTCCTGACTCCCCGGAGTTCCTTTGTGCAGAGAGATTTAGGTGAGATCTGAGGGAGAAATGTTTTGCTGTGAGGGTGGGGAGGCCCTGGCCCAGGGTACCCAGAGCAGTGGTGGCTGCCCCATCCCTGGAGGTGTTCCAGGCCAGGCTGGATGGGGCTTGGAGCCCCCTGATCCAGTGGGAGGGGTCCCTGCCCATGGAACTGGATGGGTTTTAGAGTCCCTTCTAACCCAAACTGACAAAGCATGGAAATCCTGCCAGTTACCACCCCTAATTTTAATTACAGTGAAGGAACTTTTATAGAGAGAATGTTTTGATAGAACAAATTATTTATTTGCCAGGGGGGTGGGGGGGAACCAAGCACCCAGATCTTCACTTCACAAGCTCCTCTGTAGGAATGAAAGGGAAAGAACAGGTTTCCACCTTTGCTTTCTATTTAATTCCCATCAGTGGCTGGTTCCACCAGGGACAATATTTATTTCACATGACAAATATTGTGAGAGGACCTGTTTATTTGACATTTCCAGGTCTTGGTTAGATGCCTTCAAAACATCTCTATAAGGTGGGAGAAGGGTGAGGGCTTCATTTCCTTCTCATGTTGTGTTTGCAGCTGAGGCGAGATAAGAAAATCTCTTTATTCTTGCCCAGACTCCTCATGCAACAAAACTCTTATCTTCAGAAGACGTTGACGGGAACAGTTAACACACTGGCTAATTAAAGCAATAAATTAATTACCAGGCTTCCCTGGTGACTATTAAACACTTGAGGCAGAAGAGCTGTCTTTTGCTCCTCATAGAAGGATTATTACGATTGAGGTGGTGCAAACGAGGTTACTTTCCCTGGTGGAAATGCAGAGCCACAAAGCTCATGGAGGCAGCATTGCCAGGACAGATGTGGACTGGAGAGCTGGGACGCCCTCCAACTGCGTTCCTCCAGTTTTGGTGTGATTTTGGTGGTTGCAAAAAGGATCCGTTCTGAATACCACCATCCCTGGAGGGGTTCAAAAAACGTGTAGACGTGGCACTTCAGGACATGGTTTAGCAGGCACGGTGGGGCTCTGTTCATGGTTGGACTGAATGATCTTATAGGTTTTTTCCAACCTTAATGATTCTGTGGTTCCATGACCCTGAAGAGATGGACACATGAGCCAGCAGTGGCCCAGGGGGCCACCAGCATCCTGGCTTGGAACAGCCATGGGGTGGCAGCAGGAGCAGGGAAGGGATCGTCCCCCTGCACTCACCTCAAGTCCTGGGGTCAGTTTGGGCCACTCACTCCAAGAAGAAACTTGAGGGGCTGGAGCGCATCTGGGCAAGAGGAACAGAGCTGGGAAAGGGTCTGGAGATGAAGGGTTAAGAGGACCCTGGGGCTGCTCAGCCTGGAGAAGAGGAGGCTGAGGGGACACCTCATCGCTCTCTGCATCTCCTGGAAAAGAGGTTGTGGAGAGGTGGGTGCTGGGCTCTTCTCCCAAGGGGTGGGATGAGAGAAAATGGCCTGAAGTTGCACCATGGGAGTTTTAGGTTGGATAGCAGGGACCATTCCTTCATGGAAAGAGCGGTGAAGCCCTGGAAGAGGCTCCAAGGGCAGTAGTGGAGTCTCCATCCGTGGAGGGGTTCAAACAGCATGTCGGGCTGCCCTCTGGGGACATGGTTTAGCAGGCACGGTGGGGCTGAGCTGGTGGTTGAACGGGATGAGAGTTTAGAGGTCAATGATTCCAAGGACTCAAATTCTAGGAAAATACCTCTAAGCCATTGACCAGGGAAAACACCACTGATGGATCCCACCGCGTGTGACAGCCTGGGACCCAAAGGGTGTTTTGCATCAGCTCCGCGTCTCCTTGGCTCCTTGGATCTGCTCCAGCACAGGGTGACTCAGCCTGGCAGCAGAGCAATGACTCATGGTTTTTATTGAGCTGCTGGGCTTGTTCAGAGCCCAGACATAATCTGACCTTCTTATCTAAACCTCTAACGTTCAATCCATGTCGAAATTCCTTCTTCTGGAGGGTTAAGTATGGAAAGTGTCTTCAAGCCCCCCAGTAAAAGGCTGTTGGTGCAGGGGGAGTTTTGCTTGAAGGATCTTTGAAGTTCCATTACTGTTTGTAATCTTCCCTCTTGGTGTTCTCCGTGGAATCTGGTTTCAGAGAAGGTCCTTGAGGAGCAGAGAGTGAGCCCTGTGGGGGGCAGCAAGGACATGGCAGAGACCACATGGAAGAGCCGGATTTGTGAGGTGGCCAGGAGAAAATTTAGTCAGGGCAAAGACGTTCCCCAAGAGGGATGTGTCGTGTCTTATTGATGAGCCAGCTTCCCACTGCGGAAATCCTTCACTGGGGAACATTATTGTGCTAATGGAGACCTGGGATGGGATTGCTGGAGCTGGCACATTTCTAAATCGCACCCTTAAAACAGCCATCATGCACTCAGGGGAAAAAGTGACATGTCTGGATTACTGGTTGTACTCTCAGTAGAGCCTCTTGCACGGGCTTCGGGGATTCATGGAATCATTAAGGTTGGAGAAGACCTTTAAAATCATCCAGTCCAACCATAACCCAACACCATCGTGTCTACTAAATCATGGAATCATTGAGGTTGGGAAGGACCTCTAAACTCATCCAATCCAACAGCCTGACACAACCATGTCCTGAAGTGCCACATGTACACAGTTTTTGAACCCCTTGCAGGCATGATGACTCCACCACTGCCCTGGGTAGCCTCTTCTTCATGTGTTTGTGGACATAATTGTGCCTTTCTATAGGTAAAAACCCCCAGTGTTTGAATAAGAACACAGAATGGATTGGATGGCCTTAGAGGTCTTCTCCAACTGTAACAATCCTACAGTTCCCCTTGCCTGACTGAACAAACTGTTGGAGCTGCAAGTTTCCTTTCATCACCTGAGCTTGATGGCTCTCCCATAAAACCCCATGTGCATTGCAATAGCTGGAGCAAAACAGGATGATGTGGTGAGGAGGAACGAGGATGATCCCGGGGCAAGGCTGAATCGCCAACATAAATTACCAAGGATCATTAGCCTCTCCTGCCATGTGGGTGTCACGTGGGCTGAGGAGGCACGAGGTGTGGGCCTGTGGGAACCTCATGAGGAGACTCAATAAGGCCAAGTGCAAGGTCCTGCACCTGGGTTGGGGCAACTGCAAGCACAGAGTAGGCAGAGAAGGGACTGGGAGCAGCCCTGAGGAGAAGGACTTGGTGGGACTGGTGGGTGAGAACTCAACAGGAGCCACCAACATGAGCTTGCAGCCCAGAAAGGCACCTGTGTCCCTGGGGGGACCAGCAGGGCAAGGGAGGAAACCCTGTCCCTCTTCTCCTCTCTGGGGAGACCCCACCTGAAGCCCCATGTCCAGTTCTGGAGTCCTCAGGACTGGAAGGACCTGGATCTGCTGGAGTCCAGAGGAGGCCTCAGAGGTGATCTCTGAGGGCGATGAGGCCCTGGCAATAGCCCAACCCCACCGTGCCTACTAAACCTTGTTCCCACGTGCCACAGGCCACACGGTTTGAACCCCTCCTGGGGTGGAGACTCCACCACTGCCCTGGGCAGCCTCTGCCAGGGCTTGGCCAGTCAATCTTAAACCCTCAAACGTTTCCTGTGGCAAAACCACCTCCCTGGATCCAGCCTTCCTGGGTTTTTGAGAAGACCTGGAGTCTGCTGAGAAGGTTCTTAGTCCCAGGAATGTGCTAAAGATCAACCATCCCTGGTTAGCGGTGGGAGTTGGGTTGATAACAAAGGAAACCCAACCCCTTGGATCCCATTTTTAAGATTTAAGAGGTTTTATTTCTAAGAAAAAGCCCAGGAGTCACCAGGAAGTTGATAGAGGTTGGGAAGGAGGAACCTGCCCTTGGCTCCAGGAGAGCTGATGACCTTTGGAACTGGGCGCTGCCCTTCTCGTGTTTGCTTCACAGCCCAGACCGGGAACGGAGCCTGGCTTGGTCTTCCAGGCTTTTCGCTTCCTTGGGGAGGTGAGAACACATATGGGAGGACATGTATGGCAGGACACATATGTGGGGACTCATGGCAGGACTTGTATGGTAGGACACGTGTGACATGGCAGGTATGGGAGGGCAGGTATGGGAAGATGTGCATGGGAGGGCACCTGGGAGAGGACATGTATGGGAGAGAAGACAGGGGAGGGCACGTACGGTGTGATATGTATGACAGGGCATATATGGAAGGGTGTGTTCCATAGGATCATAGAGTCATGGAATGGGTTGAGTTGGAAGGGATCTTAAAGCCCATCCAGTTCCATGGGCAGGGACACCTCCCACCAGACTAGGCTGCTGAAGGACCTGTCCAATCTGTCTTTGAACACCTTCAGGGATGAGGCAGTCCCCACTTCTCTGGGCAACCTGGACCAGGGCCTCCCCACCCTCACCGTGAAGAGTTCTTCTTGATGTACAACCTAAACCTCCCCCCTCTCAACTTAAAGCCATTCCCCCTCGTTCCATCACTCCAGGGCCTTGGAAGAAGTCCCTTGTCACCTCTCCTGGAGCCCCTTTCAGTACTGGAAGCTCTAAGGTCTCCCCAGAGCCTTCTCTTCTCCAGCTGAACAACCCCAGCTCTCCCAGCCTGTCCTTGTACAGGAGCTGCTCCAGCCCTTGGATCATTTCCATGTCTTCCTCTGGCCTCGCTCCAACAACTCCAGGTCCTTCCTGTGCTGAGGACTCCAGAATTGGACACACATGAGATCCCACCAGAGCACAACAGGGGGAGAGAACCCCCTCCCTCACCCTGTGGTCCCATCAGGGACATGGATTTGACAGGACAGGTGTGACAACGCACTCTTGGCAGCCTCCCCCCAGGTGAGGGCGTGACCATGAAGGGGGAGTGGCCATGGGTGGGCGTGGCCATCAGGTGTGGGCTGGGCACGCAATCCTGGTACCGGTAGAGGAGCCTCTGCTCGGGAGGGAGAGGCTGGCAGGACCATGACCACTCCTGCTGAAGGTAAGTGTGGCTGAGGAGGGGTCTGGGGACAACTGGGTGGGTGACATCGCTGTCTGTTGGAACCCACAGAGCCCCTTTCCTGGTGGCACCCAAAGAGCTCTTTCTTGAGACATGGCCTCTCCCACCGGGCCCCTTCCCGGGTGGCACCCAAAGAGCTTTTTCCCTTGTGAGACCCACAGAGGCCCTTCCTGGTGGCACCCAAAGACCTCTTCCTTGAGCTATGGTGGCCCCAGTTGAGCCCCTTCGTGGTGGCACCCATCGAGTCCGTTCCTGGTGGCACCCACAGAGCCCTTTCCCTCGTTGGACCCACAGAGCCCTTTCCTTGGTGGCCCTCATGGAGCCCCTTCAAGGTGGAACCCAAAGAACTCCTTCGTGGTGGCACCCACGGAGCCCCTTCCCCTGGGGGAACCCACGGAGCACCCTTCCTGAGCCTTGGTGGAACCTACAGAGCCCCTTCCCTGATGGGACCTACGGAGCCCCCACCCTCTGGGCAAGTGAAGGTCTCTGGGGGTGTTTGCAAAGGGTCCCCTCTGATTTCTTGAGGTCGATTGTTGTGCTATTGGTCACGTCCTCTCCTCCCTTTTGTTTGCAGAAGCGCTTGGTACAGTTGGAGGTTCTAAAAAAAGATCCACGTGCCTTGGGGGGGTGGTGGTATCTACATGTTCTGTCCCATATCCATAAAAACAGGTTCTCAAAGCCTTGTGAGGTCAGCACTGACAAGGTCCTGGTGGACAGTGGCTGAACATGAGCCAGCAGTGGCCCAGATGACCAAGAAGGCCCCCAGCATCCTGGCCTGGCTCAGCCATGGGGTGGCAGCAGGAGCAGGGAAGGGATTGTCCCCCTGGACTCTCCTGGAATCCTCAGTTCAGCTTTGGGCCCCTCGCTCCAAGAAGGATCTTGAGGAGTTGGAGCGTGTCCAGAGAAGGGGACGGGGCTGGGGAAGGGTCTGGAGAAGGAGGGTTGTGAGGGCCCTGGGGCTGCTTAGCCTGGAGAAGAGGAGGCTGAGGGGAGACTTCATCGCTCTCTGCAGCTCCTGGAAAGGAGGTTGTGGTGAGGTGGGTGCTGGGCTCTGCTCCCACAGGATGGGACAAGAGGAAATGGTCTCAAGTTGCACCAGGGGAGGTTCAGATTGGACATCAGGGACAATTCCTTCATGGAAAGAGCAGTGAAGCCCTGGCAGAGGCTCCCAGGGCAGTGCTGGACTGGAGGGGTTCGAAACACATGAAGATGAGGCACCTGGGGACAGGGTTTAGGGAGCATGGTGGGTTTGGGCTGATAGTTCGATTGGATGAGCTTGGAGATCTTTTACAACCTGAAGGATTCCATGGTTCTAAGATTTTATTTACAATATTACTTGAAAGAACATTACAGTATCATAAGGTTGGAAAAGACCTCTGAGATCATCGAGTCCAACCTATTCTCAATAACTTAGGGTGTTCCTTCTAAAAAGGAATCTGCCCCTCTGCTCCGCTCTGGGGAGACCCCACCTGGAGCCCTGGGTCCAGTTCTGGAGTCCTGAGCCCAGGAAGGACCTGGAGCTGTTGGAGCGAGGCCAGAGGAGGCCACAGAGATGATCCAAGGGCGGGAGCAGCTCCTGTACAAGGACAGGCTGGGAGAGTTGTGGTTGTTCAGCCTGGAGAGGAGAAGGTTCCATCCTTGGAGGTGTTCAAGGCCAGGTTTGAGCCTCCTGATCCAGTGGGAGGTGTCCCTGCTCATGGAACAGGATGGGCTTTGAGGTCCCTTCCAAACCTTCTAAGCCAGGGTAGTGCTTTCCTGCTTGCCATGACCTGGGTTCTCCATTGCTTTAGAGCAAGGAATCCATCAGAAATGAAAACAGAGACATTCATGATGTGGAACTCCTAAAAACACGAGTTTTGCCGCATTTGTCCCCCCTGTGTTGAGCATCTCAGGCCTAGAGTGTTTGATGGGTCAACACAAGGTGCTCACAAGGGTGGCAGCAGGATTGTGCCTCCTAGCAAGAGAAGTCCATGAAAAATGGAGGAACCTGGGACTTCTTTCTTCCCGAGTGGAGAGAACCTATTGTAGGATCCTGGAATGGTTTGGCTTGGTTGGGACCTCAAAGCCCATCCACCCCCCTGCCTACTGGGAGGCTGCTCTAAGGTTTTCCCAGAGCCTTCTCTTCTCCAAGGTGAACAAGCCCTCTCAGCCTGTCCTCATACAGGAGCCCTTGGATCATCTCCATGGCCTCCTCTGGACTCACCCTAACATCTCCATGTCATTCCTGTGCCGAGGACTCCAGAACTCCTCTCATAGCTTTGGGGGCACCTGCTGAGCACCCCGTTAGGGGATGAGCTTTGGGGTGGCACAGGGAGCGTTGGGGTGGCTTTTCTGCTTGAAGGGGTGTTTCCTGCTGAGCACTGAGGTCCAGCTGTGCTGGGGGCTGTACAGCCTGGGAAGGAGGAGGACCCTCCCAAGGAATTCGGCTAAGCCAAGGCCGTCAGCTGAGAGCTGTCTCATCTCTTCTGAGGACTCAGCTGCCTCAGAGGTGGAAAACATTTCCATTCCAGGACTTGTCCCCTGGGGGCGGAGAGGGAAGTTTCAGCTTGAATGAGTTGGGCTGAAAGGATCTCAGGTTGCTTTTGTGTTGGGTGACTCAGTCCTGGCAGACAGCAAGGTGGAAAGAAGTTTCTTTAACCCTTTAGGGGAAACCATCCTCTGTTCCCATGGGAAACCTCTTCTGTGCTGTGGTTGAAGGCATCTGGGATTTATCATCCAGCCTGGATAAACTGTTACCCCGTGAGCTCAAGGGACAGTGTTTGGAATGAGAGACTTTTTGGCTTGAGGTAAAGTCCTCAAGGGTTGGGTTTGGATATTTGTTTCCTCTTTGCTCTTCCAGTAGAAGCTGTGGTAGGAAGGTAGCTATGGGAGGAACATATCCCATCCCTGGAGGTGTTCAGGGCCAAGTTGGATGGGGCTTGGAGCACCCTGAGCCAATGGGAGGTGTCCCTGCCCATGGCAGGGGTTGGAACTGGATGGGCTTTGCGCTGGAATGGAATGATGGGATTGTTCTCCAGCCTTATTAATGAAACTCTCTCCTCACCTTTGTGTAGAGCAGAAGAAAGCACGCATCGTGATGACCACCCTGCTTCTCACTGAGCAAATAACACAAGAAGACCACGGCTCGGAGGGCAACTACATCCTTTATGGTTCCTCGTGTTCCCAAATCACTGAGGAAGCTGAATACGTGAAGAAGGTATTTGTGAAGGTGTTGCTGTTGAGTTCTTTTCTTTGCTTGAGCTGCAAACAGGGTGAGGAGACCTAGAAGGTCTGTCCTGCATGGCAATATGGACTTGGGATCTTTGGATCTACTCAACCATTCCAGAAAGGCTATTTACACTGCAGTAGGAACTTGGAATGGGTTGGGTTGGAAGGGACTATAAAGGTCATCCAGTCCAAACTCCCTGCAGTGAGCAGGGACATGGAATCACAGAACTGTGGAATTGGTTGGGTTGGAAGGGACCTCAAAGCCCATCCAGTTCCATGGGCAGGGACACCTCCCACTGGGTCAGGGGGCTCCAAGCCCCATCCAACCTGGCCTTGAACACCTCCAGGGGTCATGGAATGCTTTGGGTTTGAAGTGACCTTAAATCCCAACCAGTTCCAACCCCCCTGCAGTGCGCAGGGACACCTTCAACTTAATGAGGTTGCTCAGCGCCCCATCCAACCTGACCTTGAAGGAGTGACTGAATTATAGCGTATGCTGAATTAGGGTGGGTTCAACCACTCTAAACCAGAACCACAGCATGTTTGGGGTTGGAAGGGCCTTCTGGAGCTCATCTAGTCTGACCTCCCTGGTTGCTTTGAGCCCCCCGATCCGGTAGGAAGTGTCTCTGCCCATGGCAGGGGGTTGGAACTGGATGGGCTTTGAGGTTCTTTCCCACCCAAACCCTTCTATGGTCCCTGGAGGTGTTTAAATCCAGACTGAATGAAGCTTTCAGCTTCAGTGGAAGGTATTCATCCCCAGGGAACAGGATGGGCTTTATGGTCCCCTCCAACCCAAACCATCCCATGATTCTCTGAAGGCCAGAGGGAACACAGGAAGAGTTGAGTTTAATGCCTGCATTTAAGTGTGCAGTAAAGGGAGAGAAGACCTCAAAACTTTGGATTGAAGTTCAAAGGAATAAGGTTTCTTCATTCCCTTCATAATGACCCCCAAGAAGGAGCAGAATGAACGGTGTCACCTTCAATCTGAAAGAATTTTGTGACGACTTCTTGAGCATCTCATAAGAGAAGATCATTTACATGAAGCAGTTACAGAGAAACAAATGCATTTGGTGATGGTGACACCAACTCACGAAGAGGATATGAAGCACCACAATGGTGACACCACCGTGAAGTGGTAGAAGGTGTCTTCCCCCTTCCTACTCCCCATAAGAGATCTTGTGAGCAATGAGACTCAGCCTCATAGATCCTGACCCCCTCTTTGTTGAGGAGAAGAGGCCAAAGCATCCTAAGCAAGCACAGTGGAGTGCGGGAAGGGAAGGGTCAGACGGGCTGGAATGGAGCTATGAAAAAATAGACCACAAAAAGGTTATTTCTAAAGAAACTCCACCTCCTATCTCCTCTCTGTTGAGGAATGGCTTTGGAGAGGAGCTTCTGAAGGGAAAGGGAGGTGACTGAAAGGTGGAAGCCTTTGGGAAGCAGAGGAGTTTATTGAGTGAACATGGTGGGATGTAAGAAAGGGTTATGTGAAGGTCAGACACCCCAGGTCCTCGTGGCCCATAGCAACCCAAAACGAAGAGGAGACGAGCAGTGAGAACAATCTGGGGAGCACCAGGGGTGGAGGAAAGTGGTTTGAGAAGTTAAAACCACTTGAAATAAGTGGCTTTGACCAAAGAGGAAGCTGTTAGGAAGCCAATGGATTTGGAGATGTTGTGTCCAAACAGTTGGAGTGAGAACCATACAACAGTGGAATTGTTTGGCTTGGAAGGGACCTGAAAGCCCATCCAGTGCCATGGGCAGGGACACCTCCCATTGGATCAGGGTGCTCAAAGCCCCATCCCACCTGGCCTTGAACACCTCCAGGGATCATGGAATCTTCCAGGGATGGGACAGCCACATCTTCTTGGGGCATGTTGGACAGCAGTTACTCATGTGCATTTACGCAGCTTCAACTGTAGGAGCAAGTCTAGAGCAAGTCATGGAGATGATCCGAGGGCTGGAGCACCTCCCATACAAGGAGAGTCTGAGAGAGTTGGGGTTGTTCAGCCTGGAGAAGAGAAGGCTCTGGGAGATCTTAGAGCAGCCTCCCAGTACTGAAAGGAGCTCCAGGAAAGGTGGGAAGGGGCTCTCGATCAGGTAGCGGTGGGATGGGATGAGGAGGATCAGTTTGAAACTGCAAGAAGGGAGACTGAGATGAGATCTTAGGAAGAAATATTTGACTGAGGCACTAGAAGAGGTTTCCTAGAGAAGCTGCTCCATCCCTGGAGGTGTTCGAGGCCAGATTGGGTGGAGCTTGGAGCCCCCTGACATAGTGGGAGGCCTGCCTGCCCGTGGAATTGGATGGGCTTTGAGAACCCTTCCAGTCGAGCTTTCGCAGTCAGATTGATTGATAATTGATGGCCTGTTTCTTTCATGGTGATGTCCATGTCCATTTCCTTCGAAGCCTCCTCAAGTCTCGGGCAATAAAGCCAAGGCAAAGGGCAGTGGCTGGAGCTGCAGTCCTGTGGCGACCACGATGACGGAAACTGAAGAGCAGCTGCTGCTGGTCAACAGGGAAAATCAAGTGCTGAAGATCAAGGTGGGTTTGGGTTGGGTTTTATGGTTTTACATGAAGATCTTGATTAGGGATGGGATGAGGGGAAGGGTTTGAAGCTGAAAGACAGGAGACTGAATTGAGAACTTATGATGAAATATTTTCCTGTGAGGGTGGGGAGGCCCTGGCCCAGGGTGCCCAGAGCAGTGGTGGCTGCCCCACCCCTGGAGGTGTTCCAGGCCAGGTTGGATGGGGCTTGGAGGCCCCTGATCCAGTGGGAGGTGTCCCTGCCCATGGCCAGGGGTTGAAACTGGATGGGCTTTGAGGTCCCTTCGAACCCAACCCATTCCATGAAGCTATATTATTCCTCTTTCCAGCTGGAAGCCACGCGAGAAGCAGGTGTCCAGGCTCTCAGATCTGCCTCCCAGAAGCTCTACAAGGATTATCAGACTCAGTCAGAAGAACTAAGGAAAAGGCATGAGAAGGAGAAGCAGCAAATACAGGTACAAACAACCCCCACGTGTGCACAGGACTGTCGTGTTGACTAGGTGTCTACACGACTCCGGGCTCTCTGGGCTGCAAACTTCAATCTAGGAGCTACTGAGTGTCTTCTGCTGGCGCAGTGGGGAAAGAACATAAAAAGAATACAGGAGAGGGGCAGTGGTCAAACCAGAAGGACAGGGCGGCATCCAGAGGGACCTGGACAGGCTGGAGAGGCGGGGCTGGGAGAACCTCATGAGGTTCAACAAGGTCAAGGGCGAGGTCCTGCCCCAGGGTCGGAGCAATGCAGGTACAAATCTAGGGTGGGTTGGGAGAAGACCTGAAGAGAAGAACTTGGGACTCTGGTGGGTGAGAAGCTCCACATGAGGTGGCAATGAGCACCTGCAGCTCAGAAAGCCATCAATATCCCTGGAGGGAGCAGCAGGGCAAGAGAGGGGGTTCTGCCCCTCTGCTCCACTCTACGGAGACCCCACTTGGAGCCCTGGGTCCAGTTCTGGAGTCCTGAGCACAGGAAGGACCTGGAGCTGTTGGAGTGAGTCCAGAGGAGGCCATGGAGATGGTCCAAGGGCTGGAGAACCTCCCATACGAGGCTGGGAGAGCTGGGGTTGTTCAGCCTGAAGAAGAGCAGGCTCTCAGGAGTCCCAGTAGCAGCCTCCCAGTATGGAATTGTTCTCCAGGAAAGCTGGGGAGGGGCTCTTGATGAGGGAGTGCAGGGACAGGATGAGGTGGAAGGGTTTGAAGCTGAAAGAGGGCAGACAGATGAGAACTTAGGGAGAAATGTTCTGTGAGGGTGGGGAGGCCGTGGTTTCCAGGAGAGGTGTCGGACGCCCCATCCCTGGAAACATTCAAGGCAGGTTGGATGGGGCTTGAAGTCCCCTGATCCAGTGGGAGGTGTCCCTGCCCATGGAACTGGATGGGCTTTGAGGTCCCTTCCAATCCGACCCATTTCATGGTTCCATGATTGTGGCTTTATTCTTGGAATCAAGTCGGTAGAGTTGGCTCAAGCTCCATCTCTGTCCCACCACACCACCATTAATGCCATTCTTCACTCCAGGCCTTCAACCTCCAACAAGAATCAGAGCTCCAGCAAAGCTCAGAAGATGCCAACCGCCTTGCTGAAGGCATCAGGGAGAGGTGCACCCGCATCACAGAAATGGAGAAGCGCATGCAAAGGATGGAGGAGGTAGGTCCTCACACTCCTTGTGTCCAGGAGCTGGCACAGGTGAAGAACCTGCCCTGGTGGAGCTGGTGCTTGGGCAGAAGAGTTTATTGCTTTACGGGTTTGGTGCATGGTAGCTGGTGGAACCCATAGATTGTGGCCAATGTCATGAGGTTGAACCATGCCAAGTGTTTGGTCCTGCACTTAGTCCACACCAACACCACGCAGTGCCTCAGGGTTGAAGAGTGGAGGAGAAGGTCCTGGGGGTGTCGGTCAGTGGTGGCCCAAGTGGCCAAGAAGGCCACCAGCACCTCACTTGGATCAGCCATGGAGTGGCAGCAGGAGCAGGGAAGGGATCGTTCCTGTGGACTCACCTTGAATCCTTGGCCAAGAAGGACCCTGAGGGGCTGGTGTAGGTGGTTACTGGTGGCTTCTCCTAGATTACAGACACAGAGCTGGACCATGTTTCTCGCTGGTGGGTCCACAAGAAGTGTGAGAGAGTTTGTAGATGACTTGAATTCTTTTCTTAGGAGAAGAAATCTCTGATAGAGAAGAAAATGTCATTGGAGAAGAAGCTCCAAGAGATGATGGCAAGGA
This sequence comes from Neomorphus geoffroyi, assembly GCA_033558235.1. NCBI lineage: Eukaryota > Metazoa > Chordata > Aves > Cuculiformes > Neomorphidae > Neomorphus > Neomorphus geoffroyi. The sequence continues at coordinate 846,065 of JAUMJM010000025.1, forward strand.
ATGAAGGTGGCCAGCGGTGAGTTGAGTGCACGGGATGTCCTTTCTTGGGGGATCACTTCAGGCAGGGTGGCAACCACGTGTTCATGTTTCTTCTGATGGTACCATTATTCATGTGGAGAAGCATGAAGACAAGCTCAACAATGTGGGTCAGCAATGTGTGCTCAGAGCTCAGAACCCCCCGTGTCCTGGGCTGCACCCAGAGCAGTGGGAGCAGCAAAGGAGGGAGGGGGTTCTGACCCTCTGCTCCGCTCTGGGGAGACCCCACCTGGAGCCCTGGGTCCGGGTCTGGAATCCTGAGCACAGGAAGGACCTGGAGCTGTTGGAGCGAGGCCAGAGGAGGCCACGGAGATGATCCAAGGGCTGGAGCAGCTCCTGTGTGAGGCCAGGCTGGGAGAGCTGGGGTTGTTCAGCTGGAGAGGAGAAGGGAAACCTTAGAGCTTCCAGTACTTGAAGAGGGCCTCCAGGAAAGCTGGGGAGGGGCTCTTGATCAGGGAGTGGTGGGACAGGAAGAGAGGGAATGGTTTGGAGCTGAAAGAGAGGAGATTGAGATGAGATCTCAAGAAGAAATGTTTTGCTGTGAGGGCCGGGAGGCTCTGGCCCAGGGTGCCCAGAGCAGTGGTGGCTGCCCCAACCCTGGAGGTGTTCCAGGCCAGGTTGGATGGGGCTTGGAGCCCCCTGATCCAGTGGGAGGTGTCCCTGCCCATGGCAGGGGATGGCACTGGATGGGCTCTGAGGTCCTTTCCAACCCAAACCATTCCATGATTCAATTAATGGGCTCAACACCGATTCCCCGTGATTGCTTGAAGAAGCTAAGACACATCTTGATGTCCACCAGCTCTTAGATGTTGGTCCTGCTCAAACTTCCCTAACAACTCAAACTTCCTAAAACTTCCCTTTCCTGACTGACGGAAGTGATGATCCTTTGGTGATGCTGTGCATGCGCTAGGCTACGGTTGTCCTACCAGGCAAAGTAGATCTCAGACTCCTGGTTCCTCCAGAAATTAAAGCCATGCATCTTGAGGAATATCCTTGCTATCACCAAACTCACAGAGCTGGTGGAGTCCCCATCCCTGGGGGTGTTTAGAGGATTGGTAGATGAGGTGCTCAGGGATCTGGTTTGCTAGTGGACAGATACAGGTGGACTCAATGACTTCAAAGGTCTTTTCCAACCATGCTATTCTTTCATTTGAAGATTTTGAGATGACCCTGAGGTGGAAAAGTGGCTTCTGGGGATTGAACCTGGGATGGTTCTGCTCTTGCCTGCAGGTGCCTGGACCTCCAGAAGCAGATTTCCACCCTGCGGGAGCAGATCAGCCACCTCCAGCGTGTGATCCAGGTGCAGCACCATGGCTTGCATGGCATCATCCAGGAGGTCAGGCTGGCATGTTTGTCCCACTGGGCGGGGTCTTCAGCCGTCAGGGGAAGAACTGGGAGGTGCTGGGCTCTGGATTTGTGTGTGATGGGGACAAGGTGGTTGCTTGTCACCCTGGGCCTGGTTTTGTGTCCCCTGCCTTTGGATGTCCCTACGCATGTCAACATTAGGATGAAGGTGGCATCACTGTAAAACCAGGATCATTGTGTTTGAGTTGGTGACTTCAGGCAGACACTCAAGTTCTCCTAGAGTGGTCCTGGGGCAACCTGGCTCCACGCACCTGGGAGGGACCTGGTGGTCTGTGGATGCTCCACTACAGGCAGCCACTCTGGGTTCCAAAGGAATCATAGAATCATGGAATGGGTTGGAAGGGCCCTCAAAGCTCATCCATCTCCATGGGTAAGGACACCTCCCACTGGGTCAGGGGGCTCCAAGCTCCATCCAGCCTGGCCTGGAACACCTCCAGGGATGGGGCAGCCACCACTGCTCTGGGCACCCTGGGCCAGGGGTTCTGCACCCTCATTGTGAAGAATTTCTTCATGATGTCCAACCTAAATCTTCCCCTTCCGATTTAAAGCTGTTCCCCCTTATCCCATCACTCCAGGACCTTCTAAAAAGCCCCTCCAGAAAATTCTTGTAGCCCCCTTCAGGTACTGGAAGGCCGCTATGAGGTCCTCCCAGAGCCTTCTCTTCTCCAGGCTGAACAACCCCAACTCTCCCAGCCTGTCCTCACACAGGAGCTGTTTCCACCCTCGGATCATCTCCGTGGCCTCCTCTGGCCTCGCTCCAACAGCTCCAGGTCCTTCCTGGGCTCAGGACTCCAGAACTGGACCCAGGGCTCCAGGTGGGGTCTCCCCAGAGCAGAGCCGAGGAGCAGAACCCCCTCCCTCCCCTGCTGCTCCCACTGCTTTGGGTGCAGCCCAGGACACGGGTGGCTTTCCCACACTTCGCTGGCTCATGTGGAGCTTCTCACCCACCAGGAAGATGGAGAAGCTGGTCCCATGAGCAAAGCCAACAGGGTGACAACCTAGAAAGGCTCCAACCCAATTCAATCAAGCTTCTTCCCAAAGCCATGGTAGAACATGAGGTGGTTGACAATACCAGCTGAATTCATGAGTACAAGACCCCATCAGATGCGCTTGCCTTTCTTCAGGTCTACAAGAAAGCTGGAGAGGGACCTTCTCAAAGGGCATGGAGTGAAAGGATGAGAAGGAGCAGCTTTAGATTGGAAGGGGGAAAATTTAGATTAGATCTTCACCATGGGGGGAGTAGGCCCTGACATATGTTGCCAGGGAGGTCGTGGCTGCCCCATCCCTGGAGGTGTTCAAGGCCAGGTTGGATGGAGCTTGGAGCTCCCTGACCCAGTGGAAGATGTCCTTGCCCATGGAACTGGATGGTTTTCGATGTCCCTTCCGACCCAAACCATTCCATGGCCCTCGTAGGAAAAGATCAAGATCTTGGATGGACACCAGGTATGGTGAGATGTTTAATGCTGAGGTTTTGCTCCACAAAGAGGTGGTTTGGATGTATGAAGGCTTCAGATCTCTCACTAACTTTAACTCCTGAATCTTCAGGCTGAAGAACTGAAGAAGGAGCTCAAAAGCCAAGATCAAAGAATAGAAAACCTGACCGAGAAGCTCTCAGCACTGGAAGCTCAGGTGAGGCTGGGAAGTTACCTTGAATGGAGAGCATGGGGTTCAACCAGGCCAAGGTGCTGCACTTGGGTCACAACAACCCCATGGCAGCTCCAGGCTTGGGGAAGAGTGGCTGGAGAGCTGCCTGGTGGAAAAGGACCTGGGGGTGTTGGTCAACGGCAGCTGAGCCAGCAGTGGCCCAGGTGGCCAAGAGGGCCCCCAGCATCCTGGCCTGGATCAGCCATGGGGTGGCAGCAGGAGCAGGGAAGGGATCAGCCCCCTGGACTCTCCTCGAATCCTGGGGTCAGTTTTGGGCCCCTCACTCCAAGAAGGATCTTGAGGGGCTGGAGACTATGTGGAGAAGGGGAATGGAGTTGGAGAAGGCTCTGGAGAACAAGGGTTATGAGGAACCTGGGGCTGTTTGGTCTGGAGAAGAGGAGTCTGAGGGGAGACCTCATCGCTCTCCAAAAGTATATTGTGGTGAAGTGGGTGCTGGTCTCTTCTCTCAAGAAACAAGTGATGGGATGAGAGGACCTGGCCTTAAGTTGCACCAGGGGAGTCTGGATTGGATGGTAGGAAGAAGTTCTTCATGGAAAGGGTGATGGAGCCCTGGCAGAGGCTGCCCATGGCAGTGGTGGAGTCTCCACCCCTGGAGGGAGTTCAAAAATATTGTGGCTGTGGCACTTAGAACCATGGAATCTCATGGTTTGGAAAAGGCCTCTGAAGATCATTGAGTCCAACCATACGTGTCCACCACTAAACCACATCCCTGAGCACCTCATCTCCTTGACTTTATGCCCCTACAGGGGTGGCAACTCAACCATTTCCTGCTCATGTGGGCATGGTGGCATTGAGCTGACGGTTGGACTCGATGAGCTTTGAGGTCTTCTCCAACCTCGATGATTCTGGGATTCCTTGAAGAAGAGCACAAGTAGTTCTTCATGATCAAGGTGGCCTTCATGCTGCTGGGGTTGTATCAGCACCACCGTAGTGGAGCAGAAAGTCCTTGGTGGCACCCAGGCTTGTGTCTTGTCTGCTACCTTCTGCTTTTTCCTTGTAGAATAAGGAACTCAAGGACAAAGTGGACTTCTGGTCCGGTCAGCCTAAGGACAAAGTCTCCAAAGCTGTGTGGACAGGGTAAGTCCCCTTGGAGGTACCTGGTGCCATGGGAACAGCAGAGCCCATGGCTCTTGAAGGCCACCTCTGATGCCCTCACAGGGCTAGCAGTGAGCTGGGTTGGACTTTGTTGGGGGCAACCAAATGTCCTCCTCCAGCAATCTTTGTCTCTATAAAGGAGGGGAAACCCATTAAATCTTCTTCAAATGTAGGAGGTGATGGTGGGGTGGTGGTATCTCAAGTCCTGACTGTCATGGAACCATCCAGCTCAGATGGAGGGTGCTCCGTCAACCGTGTCTATCAACTAAGGGCATCTGCAGAATCACAGAATCATGAGGTTGGAAGAAACCTCTGAGATCACCGAGTCCAGCCGTGCCTGTCTCCCCACTAAACCCTGTCCCTAAGGAACTCATCCACCCTTTTAAACCCCTCCAGGGATGGCGACTCCACCCCCTCCCTGGGCAGCTGTGCCAATCCCTGACCACCCTTTCAGGGAAGAAATTCTTCCCAATGTCCAGTCTAAACCTCCTCTGGCACAACTTGTGGCCATTTCCTCTCATCCCATCGCTGTCGCTTGTGAGAAGAAGCTGGTCCATCCATGCAAGATGAGCCTTTCCCGTTGGCTACGATCCTTTCCTGTAGTAGGTGTGGATGGAAGTTTCTCCTCCAGGTTTTTGAAGCCACCTCCTCCATCTCCAGTCATAAAACCTCTGCCTTATTTCATATATGGTTAGACTGGAGGAGGATCTTGGAGGTCTCCAACCTTAGAGATTCCATATGTGGTTGTGGTGAGTTTAAACCTGGCTTGGGCAGGTGAAGGTGTCTGAGTGTCTTCTCCTTCCCTCTACAGCCCCTCACGTGATTTTAGAGCTTTGGGAATACCTTCTTACCTGATGTTCAGCAGGTTAAGGAACCAAGAGATCTAGAGGAACATCTGGATGTTTGTCTCCTAGAAGGACTTGGTGGGATGAAACCTGGAACTCCTCTGAACTTTTTGTCACCACAGAGCATCTTCAACACGTGCTGCCTCTCTCCAATGCGAGGAGCAGAAGCTCCACTTGAAAAACCAAGCTTGGAACGAAGGCGAGAGCTGATGAGAGAGGTGGTGAGATCATCTTGGATGCCTCTGCTTGAACGGGCTCCAACCAACATAGACCAGAGCAGACACTTTGACCATGACTCTCATTTAGGTGTCACCATAAAACAAACCTTCAGCTGCCTGAGAGCTGCTGTGGGATGGATGGGACCATGAAGTGGAGGTCGAGTCGGGGCTCAGCTCTTCTCCAGCGTTCAATCTCATGGCCACATTGTCCTCAGGCAAGGAAGGAGTGGAACTCTTTCTAGAAGAACCCAGCTCTTGCTTTCCTGAAGACACCATGGGAATGGAGATGCAGGAGCCTGAAGTTGCTCCTCAAGCTTCTCCTGGTTGAAATCCACTTTTGCAGGAGGTTGGGTTGGTTTTTCTCCTTCCTGAGGTGAGAGAACGTGCTGTGGTGGCCACAGATCCCCTTTGAGAGGAGCCTCAGAAGCTAGAAGGTGTCTCCAAGAGAGAAGTTCTACCTCGGTGGGCCAGAAGGAAGCCAATAATGGTCACATCCCTGGTCCACCTCCTACACATTGATGTGTAGATGGAGCAGCAATGGGGATAATAAAGAGTTGATGTTAAAACAAGCTCAAAGGTACCAAGTTTGAGTTGGTTTCATTTCTTCCGTGACTTCCGATGCATTGTCCACGCGTTGCGTCACTCCAGGATCAAGTAGGTCCAGTTGCGGAAGTGTCAAGTTTGGAGTGGGGTTGAGGCTCGTTGGACATGTTTGGGCAGGAGGCAAGTAGGGAGATGCTCTTGGCTTGGTCACCACGGCAGAGGAGGAACTTGGCCACACTGGATGGCTGAAGGCCATCCTGATGGTGGTTAGTCATGAATGTTGTCCCCAGGTCTCATTGTTGTCCTCGGCTCTGTTTCATACCTTCATCCAACATCTGGATGAAGAGATGAAGTGCCCTCTCAAGGTAGTTTGTGGGTGACACCAGGTGGGATGGGAATGTCCATCTCCTTGAGAACCCAGGTTCTACAGAGAAACCTGGCCAGGCTGGATCCTTGGGCCAAGGACAACAGAATGGGGTTCAACAATGTCAAGTTGTTGCACGTGTGTCACACCAACCCCAGAGAGATACAGGCTTGGAGAAGAGCAGCTGGAGACCTGTGTGGTGAAAAAGGTCCTGGGGGTGTTGGTCGACAGCAGCTAAACATGAGCCAGCAGTGGCCCAGGTGGCCAAGAAGGCCACCAGCGTACTGGCTTGGCTCAGCCATGGGGTGGCAGCAGGAGAAGGGAAGGTATCGAACCCCTGGACTCACCTTGAATCCTGGGTTGTTTTGGGCCCCTCACTCCAAGATGGACCTTGAGGGGCTGGAGAGCTTCTACATGGTTTTTGAAGCGCTCCACCACCCTGGGCAGCCTCTTCCAATGCTGGAGAACCTTTTAAGGGAAGTATGTCCCACCTAAACCTCCCATGGATGCTGTCTAACGAGGTTGTATCTCCTTGGAGAAGCCTCTCCTTCCCACCCCAGAACATCAGAGTCACTGGGTTGGAAAAAACCGTCCACTTTATTCTGAAAATACCAGTGGAGAAACCAAGGCAGGAGATACATTCGTCAGCTGGATGGACACAATCCCAGACAGCAGTGAGGGTTTTGAAGCCATGGGGGCTTTGGTAGAACAGAGGGACAGGAACATCGGTTGGGAAGCACCAAGGTCCGGTCCAAAGGTCTTCTCTAACCATAATGTTCAAGGTGCATCCAACCAGAGACTCCATCACAGTCATAGCACGAGGCACAGCAAGGAGCTGGTGGAGATGAACATCAACCTTGCTTCTGGCAGGAGAACAGAAAGAACCACCTCAAAGGGACTAGACAGGACACGTTGTGGTTATCCAGAAGAGAAAACCAAACAAGAACCACTGAAGATTCAGAAATGGAGTAAGAAACACCAGGCTGCTTCTAAGATATAGGTTGTCCATCAATCCATGTTGCACAAGGTGGATGGAGAAGGTTGGGTTCTGCTTTCTTCTTCTATATGAATAGAATCATGGTTGGGGTTGAAAGGGACCTCCAAGCCCACCCCCTGCCACGGGCAGGGACACCTCCCACTGGATCAGGGGGCTCAGACCCCATCCAACCTGGCCTTGAACACCTCCAGGGATGGGGCAACCACCACTTCTCTGGGCAACCCCTTGGACATTCAGAAGGTTCTAGGAGATGTAGCCTTCAAAACCCAGTTCAGGCAATGGGTTTTGATGAAGGTCCCAAGACACCAGGTTGGACAGGGCTTGGAGCACCCTGAACCAGTGGAAGGTGTCCCATGGCAGGTGGAGCTGGATAGGCTTTGGAGGTCCCTTCCAACCCATGACATGACTCAGTGACTTCACTAAGTGTGACACCTCCAAACAGAGCAGAAGCTCCAAGCATTTCACCATGGGTACAGGACCCACCAGGAGACACCAACAAAAAGGCTGAAGGTTGCCGTGGTTCATCACAATTTGTGAAAGAAGGTCATAAAGTCATGGAATCATGGACTGGTTTGGGTTGGAAGGGATCTCAAAGCCCATCCAGTTCCATGGCCCAGGACCACTCTAGCATGGAGCATCAACTTGTTTTAATGTCCCGGTTTCACATCCTCTCTGCTGCTTCCATCACTACTGGTGATCACTACCTTCTCTACAACCACCTGGAAGGAGATTGTGGTGAGGTGGGTACTAGGTTCTTCTCCCAAGGAAAAAGGCACACTTTGAGAAGAAATGACCTCAAGGGGCTCAAATCACAACATGCATCTACTTGGCACCATCTGCTTGTGTTTCTGCAGCATCAGGAAGCCTCTCAGATCCACCACAGCCCTGCTGGGATGACTCGGGGCCACCTCTTGCTGCTGCAGGAGGACCCGAAAGCCAGAGCAGGGCTGAGGTTCACCACCAGGAACTTGTGGTGACTCCAATCATAGAACAGCTTGGTTATAAAAGACCTTTGAGATCATTGAGTCCAACTGTACCTAAACTGATCCCTGAGCACTACATCTCCACGGCTTTTATGTCCCTCCAGGGATGGAGGCTCCACCACTTCCAATGTTTCATCACTCCTTCCATGAAGAAGTTCTTTCTGATTTTCCATCAAACCTCCCCTGATGCAACTTGAGGCTCTTTCTTCTCGTCCCATCACGTGTTCCTTGGGAGCAGAGCCCAGCACCCACCTCACCACAACCTCCTCTCCAGGAGCTGCAGAGACCAATGAGGTCTCCCCTCAGCCTCCTCTTCTTCAGGCTGAACAGCCCCAGGGCCCTCATAACCCTGGTTCTCCAGACTCTTCCCCAGCTCCATTCCCTTCTCCGCATGTTCCTCAGCTCCTTAAGGTCCTTCTTGGAGTGAGGAGCCAAAACTGAACCCAGGATTCGAGGTGTTGGGTTCAGCAACTTCATGGAATGGTTTAGATTGGAAGGGACGTCCAAGCCCATCCGGATCCATGGGCAGGGCCACCTCCCACTGGATCAGAGTGTTCCAAGCCCCATCCAAGAAGATTTGAGTTGGATATCAGGAAGAAATTCTTCACAATGAGGGTGGCGAGGCCCTGGCCCAGGTTGCCCAGAGCAGTGGTGGCTGCCCCATCCCTGGAGGTGCTCAAGGTCAGGTTGGATGGGGCTTGGAGCCCCCTGATCCAGTGGGAGGGGTCCCTGCTCATGGAACTGGATGGGCTTCGAGGTCCCTTCCAACCCAATCCTGTTCATGATTCCATGACTTTACAACCTTCTCCCTTCACAAAGTTTGATCAATGACAGTTGAAACCCTTGATAGAAATTAAAGTCCTCAAACCCATCAACCCGATGAAAGCATCTTGGTTCATCGAGACACATTGCCTCCCCTCCAATCTGCTCCTGCTAAAGGATTCTAAAGCAGCTTCAAGCCCAAGAACACACATCAACCAGACCTCTGCCACCGGAAGGCTTCTTCTAGCAAAACAGGACAGGGCAGGCTCATAAAGACGTCCAGAATTCCATTTAAAAAACAATAATCTCTGTAAAAATAGAGCATTTCTCTCTCTTTTTTTAACTCAATTTATGAGAAGCCACTTGCTACCTCGCTGTGACCCCTAGAAGACCTCTTCCACATCACAGCACACCAAAAGGAACCCTGGGAGATCCCAGCAAACCATCACATATCCTGGATTCCCATAATTCCTAAGTCCTCATTTTTGTTTCCATCTTGGTGGGAAATGAAGAGTAGAAGAACATTCAGTTGTATTGAGAACCCTTCATCTGGAGGCCTTGGTCAAGGTGAAGAAGGAACTTGGAGGCTCTCAATCCCAAGCCACCAACTCCGTGAGTCATGTGGGATGGGTTCCCAGCCGTGCTCGCTTCACGTTCCTCTCTTCCACATCCCAACTGCAGGAGATAGATACGAAAAAGGTTGTGAGAAAGGGGTGGAAAATAAGGTGTTGGGAGAGTTCTCCATGAAGTTGGTACCACCCCAAGAACCTCCTTGGAAGCCAGCTTTGAGGTTTCAAGCCTGACTGCTTGGAGAAAGATGCGTGAGCCCACTAAAAAGGAACTTCTCAAGAGAGCCATGGTGGGATTTGGTGGGAGGTCAGCCACGTTGTGATGGAGGTCCCACCTTGGAGGTGACATTCAGCAGGCACATTTCTTCTCCTCTGCTTTGGTTGAATCCAGCTTGCTCGAGCTGCCACCGTTGGCTGTGTCAGAGACCTGGGTCTTGTCCACACACTGCTCCATCCTCTTCATGATCAAGTCCAGAAGAGTGGCCACAGCCTTCTCCACGTTCTGGCCAGTAGCGGCGCTTGTCTCGAAGTAGGGGATGCTATGACAACAAGGAGAAGGTTTGCTGGAGGCACTTCAGGATGACCTAGACAACCAAGTTCCAACCTCCCTCTGACCACCACCTCCACCCCTTCCTGTCTACTGAGAAGGACAGCTTCACTCAGGTTCTTCCAACCCCAAATCCCCTTTGAACCAGGCATGTTGCTGTTTCTCAGAAGCTGAGAGTTCCACTGCTTCCACCAAGTGGGATCTGGCATGTCACGTCCTCTTTCATGGAACCATGGAATGGGTTGGGGTGGAAGTGACCTTAAAGCTGAGCTATATCCATCCCACTGGATCAGGGGGCTACAAGCCCCGTCCATACTGGCCTTCAACACCTCCAGGAATGGGAGGTTCTCCAGCCCTCAGATCATCTCCGTGGCCTCCTCTGGACCCACTCCAACAGCTCCAGGTCCTTCCTGTGCCAAGGACTCCACAACTGGACCCAGTGCTCCAGGTGGAATCTCCCCAGAGTGGAGCAGAGGGGCAGAACCCCCTCCCTCCCCTGCTGGTCCCACCAGGGACATTGGTGGCTTTCTGGGCTGCAAGTGCCCATTGCCACCTCATGTTGACCTTCTCACCCCCCACCACACCAAGTCCTTCTCCTCAGGTCTTCTGCCAGCCCATTCTCCACCCAACCTGTGTTTACTCTTGGGATTGCCCTGATCCAGGTGGAAAACCTTCCCTTTGGCCTTGTTGAATCTCTTGAGGTTCACCCAGCCCCACCTCTCCAAGCAGTCCAGGTCCCTCTAGGTGCCACTCCCTCCCAGCAGCAATGTTGTAGATGTTTTGTACAAGCTCCCAGGACAACATGTTTCATTCTGGCTGCTTCCTGTTCTAAGAGGTCCACCTGGAAGCATGTGATGAGGTGGATACCCACGAAAAGCCTACATTGATCCTGCAATGCCTACAACTCTTTGAGTAGTTGAATGGTTCGGGTTGGAAAAGGACCTTCAAAATCATCAAGTCCAACCATCATTCCAGCTCCGCTAAGCCCAGCAGCCAGACTATGTCCTCAAGTAGGACATCTACTCATCTTCTAACCACTTGCAAGGATGGGGACTCTACCACGTTGCCTTTTCCATTGCTGGGCAACCCTTCCCGCTCCTACCGTCCAATCTCCTGGAGCATGTGCATGTCATTCAGCTACACTTAGATACCGGCTTTATCCTCTGTCCTAGATGATCTTGAAGGCCCCTTCCAAACCTCTAGGATTTCACAAGGTCCTCCTTACCCATATTTGTCTGCCAGCTCTTTCGCTTGCCTTTCGTTCACCTCCCGTTGGTCGGACAAATCAGCTTTGTTCCCAATGAGGACAATGTCTGGGTTCTCACAATATGCGTTGGCTTGGAGTTGACCTAGAAGTGAGGACAAAGTGGACTTCAGAGAAGGTTGGAAGCACCACGCTTGGTCCCAGTACATCATTTCCAGTGTTTGTTTGACCAAAACACATCAAAATGTTGGTGCATCAAACACAACGGTCACAGAGGAGAACCTCAACCAGGCAGAAGTTTGAACATGCTTGGAAGAATCATGCAATGGGTTGGGTTGGAAGGGACCTTGAGGACCATCCAGTTCCACCCCTTCTGCCATGGGCAGGGACACCTCCCACTGGATCAGGGGGCTCTAAGGCCCATCCAACCTGGCCTTGAGATTATTGTGGAAGCATTAACCACATCCCATGTCATCGCTCTTCAGTAGTTGAGGACCAAAGTCCTCCAGAGGCTCTTTCTCTTGGACATATTCAATGGTTTCGATGCAGTTGGATCCATTTGAAGATCCAGGGACAGGTGGTGTTCATGTTCTCACCTCTTGTAAAGTCATGGTACAAAGCCATTGACTTCTACTTATGGAATCATGAAGGTTGGGAAGGACCTCTAAGGTCCTGCCACAAGGAAAGGAATCGCCCTCTGTGCTTCCACTACTCCAACGGGATGAGGTTCAAAAAGTTCAATGTCCTGCGCTTGGGTCACAGCAACCCTATGGCAGCTCCAGGCTTAGGGAAGTGTGACTGGAAAGCTGCCTGGTGGAAAAGGGCCTGGGGGTGTTGGTCAACGGTGGCTGAACAGGAGCCAGCAGTGGCCCAGGTGGCCAAGAGGACCAAAGGCATCCTGGCTTGGATCAGCCGTGAGGTGGCAGCAGGAGCAGGGAAGGGATCGTCCCCCTGGACTCATCTTAAATCCTGGGTTCACTTTTGGGCCCCTCACTACAAGAAGGCCCTTGAGGGGCGGGAGAACATATGGAAGAGGGGAATGGAAATGGGGAAGTGTCTGGAGAACGTGGGAAGGGGCTGAGGATCTGAAGGAGGTTTGGTCTGGAGAAGAGGAGGCTGAGGGGAGACCTCATTGATCTCTGAAAGGATGTTGTGGTGAGGTGGGTGCTGGGCTCTTCTCCCAAGGAACAAGGGATGGGATGAGAGGAAATGGCCTCAAGTTGCACTATGGGAGGTTCAGGTTGGACATCGGGAGAAGTTCTTCACAAAAAGAGCGGTGAAGCCCTGGCAGACGCTGCCCAGGACAGTGGTGGAGCCTCCATCCCTGGAGGGTTCAAACCCTGTGTAGATGTTGCACCTGGGGACAGGGTTTAGTAGACCCAGTGGGGTTGGGCTGATGGTGGGACTGGATGAGCTTTGAGGTCCTTAAAAGAGTCTATGATTCTGTGTTCCAGCACAAGAGAAGTTCAAACCACCCAAGGAAGGTCCAAGTCAACCACCAGCCCTACTCACTCATCCAGTTGCGGACATTTAAGAAGCTCTGTTGACTGGTGAGGTCAAACATCAGCAAGAAGCCCATTGCGTCTCGGAAGAACGCTGTGGTGAGACTTCGAAACCTGAAGGTGGGAGAGAAAAGGAAACAAGGGAGCTGCAGGAGAAGAACTTTGATTTTTGGAGAAAAAAGGGGGATGAGATTGAGCCAGAAGTCTACTTTGAAACCACCTGGAATGGTGAAGAGGCTCCAAAATTTTGTGGATATGGTTTGGGTTGGAAGGGACCTTAAAGCCCACCCCCTGCCATGGGCAGGGACACCTCCCACTGGATCAGGGGGCTCCGAGCCCCATCCAACCTGGCCTCGAACACCTCCAGGGATGGGGCAGCCACCACTGCTCTGGTCAACCTGGGCCAGGGCCTCCCCACCCTCATTGGGTAGAATTTCTTCATGATGTCCAACCTAAATCTCCCCCTTCCAATTCAAAGCCATTCCCCCTTATCCCATCACTCCAAGACCTTATAAGAAACCTCTCCCCAGCTTTCCTGGAGCACCTTCAGGTACTGGAAGCTCTAAGGTCTCTCCAGAGCCTTCTCTTCTCCAGGCTGAACAACCCCAACTCTCCCAGCCTGTCCTTGTACAGGAGCTGCTCCAACCCTTGGATCAACTCTGTGGCCTCCTCTGGACTCGCTTCACCAGTTTCAGGTGGTGAGGTCCCATGAGAGTGGAGAACACAGGCAGAATCCTCTCCCTCACCCTACTTGTCCCACCAGGGACATGGGTGGCTTTCTGGGCTTCAAGCACTCATTGCTGGCTCACGTTGAGCTTCTTCTCTACCCTAAGCCCTTCTCCTCAGGTCTTCTCCCACTCCATTCTCCACCCAGCCTGGATTTGTACTTGAGGTTGCTCCAGTCCAGGTGTAGGACCTTGACCTTGGCCTGGTTGAACCTCCTAAGGTTCTGCCAGGCCCACCTCTCCAGCTTTTGGTGCATCACAAGGCAATGAATCCATGCGGTGTGATCCACACGTCACAGTAGAAGACAAGGATGGTGGCCTACATGGCTTGGATTGTCTGGATGACAAGAAACGGCCTTAAGTTGCACCAGGAGAGGTTTACTTTGGTCATCGGGAAATAGTCCTTCGTGGAAGGGTGGTGAAGCCTTGGAATAAGTTGCCCAGGTGGAGTCTCCATTCCCGGAGGACTTCAAAACACATGGAGATGTGTACTATCATGCAGTACACACCAGGTGATCATACCCATCCCACATGGCTTCACCAAAAACAGGTCCTGACAGACCAACCTGATCTCTTTCTATGACAAGGTGACGCGTTTAATGGACGAGGGAAAGGCTGTGGATGTGGGGTACCTGGACTTCAGTGCCGCCTTTGACACCGTTTCTCACAGCATCCTGCTGGAATTAAATCCAGTTGGAAACTGGTCACGAGCGGTGTCCCCAGGGTTCAGTCCTGGGTCCAGTCCTGTCCAACATCTTCATCAATGATCTCGATGAAGGCATCGAGTGCACCCTCAGCAAGTTTGCAGGTGGCACCAAGCTGGGTGCAAGTGTGGATCTGCTGGAAGGCAGGGAGGCTCCGCAGAGGGATCTGGACAGGCTGGATCGATGGGCTGAGACCAACGGGATGAGGTGCAACAAGGCCAAGGGCAGAGTCCTCCCTTTGGGACACAACAACCCCGTGCAGCTCCAGGCTTGGGGAGGAGAGGCTGGAGAGCTGCCTGGCTGAGAAGGACCTGGGGGTGTTGGGTGACAGCGGCTGAACATGAGCCAGCAGTGGCCCAGGTGGCCAAGAGGGCCAATGGCACCTTGGCCTGCGTCAGACCCAGCGTGGGCAGCAGGAGCAGGGAGGGGATTGTGCCCCTGTGCCCAGCGCTGGGGAGGGCACCTCGAGTGCTGGGGTCAGTTTGGGCCCCTCGCTCCAAGAAGGACCTTGAGGGGCTGGAGCGCGTCCAGAGAAGGGAACGAGGCTGGGGAGGGGCTGGAGAACAAGTGCTACGAGGAGAGACTGAGGGAGCTGGGGGTGTTCAGCCTGGAGAAGAGGAGGCTGAGGGGAGACCTCATCCCTGTCTACAACTGCCTGAAAGGAGGCTGTGACGGGGTGGGGGCTGGGCTCTGCTCACAGGTGACAGCGATGGGACGAGAGGGAATGGCCACAAGTTGCCCCAGGGGAGGTTCAGACTGGACATTGGGAAGAATTTCTTCCCTGAAAGGGTGGTCAGGGATTGGCACAGCTGCCCAGGGAGGGGGCGGAGTCGCCATCCCTGGAGGGGTTTAAAAGGGTGGATGAGTTTCTTAGGGACAGGGTTTAGTGGGGAGACAGGCACGGCTGGACTCGGTGATCTCAGAGGTCTCTTCCAACCTTATGATTCTGTGATTCTATGTTCCACTTGGTTTTAGCAGGGATGGTGGGCTTGGGCTGGATGAGCTAAGACATCTTCTCCAACATTAATGAGTCCATGATTCTAAGTCTAAAGGTTCACCCAGATGTGTGGAAACCCCAGAAACCGCTTTGCCCAAAGAAGAACTCCATTACCTTTCCTGGCCAGCTGTGTCCCAAAGCTGGAGATGCACCTTGAAGGCTTTTCCTGGTGACCCATTGGCTCCTCTGCTGTTGTAGACCTACCGAGAGAATCCCATCAGCACAACGCACATCGAGATCCACCACGTGGAGCTTAGACCCCCCACATGGAGCTCAGATCGAGCTGCAAGAGGGGAGATGGAGATGAGATCTTAGGAGGAAATGTCCTCCTGTGAGGGTGAGGAGGCCCCGGCTCAGCTTGACCAGAGAAGTGGTGGCTGGAGGTCTTCAAGGCCAGGTTGGATGGGGCTTACAGGAACCTGATCCAGTGGGAGGTGGCCCTTCCCATGGATCTGGATGGGCTTTGACGTCTCACCCAACCCAACCCATTCCATGATTTTGCAAGCACTAAAGAGTAGAAGTTCAGTCCTTCACCAAAAGCCACCTCCTACCTCCAAAAGCCATCTCAGAGTCTGCTTGGAATGGTGTTTAAAGCCCAGGAACCTCATGAGACACCCATGAAAGCCTGTGTTTTGTACTTAAAATTAAGACACCAGAGCTTCCAACCTGGCTTCGAACTCGGCAAGCTCTTCATGTCCTGTGCAACTCCTGGTTGAGTTGGGTTGGATGGGACATCAAAGATCACAGAATCATGGAATGGGTTGGATTGGAAGGGACCTTAAAGCCCATCCAGTTCCAAGGGCATAGATACCTCCTACTGGATCAGGGTGCTCTAACTTCATCCAAGCTGGCCTTGAACACCTCCAGGTGTGGGGCTCATGCTTGGACTGGATGAGCTTAGATGTCTTTTCCAAACTTCATAGAAAAGCCTCAACAGACCAGCACGGTCCAGCTGGTGGAACCATCTCTGGTGTCTTCACCTGTTTAACTCCATCACCTAGAATTCAGCCGAAACTTTGGTCCTTCTGGATATTTTCCATCTTTTCTGGTCATTCCCATATTTTCAATTTGGGAACGGTTGGAACCAGACAATCTTTGAGGTTTCATCCCACCACTCCATGATGGGTGGGGAGGCCCTAGCCCATGCTGTCTAGAGAAGATGTGGCTGTCCCACCCCTGGAGGTGCTCAAGGACAGGTTGGATGGGCACCCTGATCCAGAGGGAGGTGGTGCTTCTCATGGATCTGAATGGGCTTTAAAGTCTCTTCCAACCCAAGCCATTTCATGAAGAAGAAGGTGGCCTCTGGTAAGAACCCAACTCACCACTCGTTTCTCCCGAAAGTCGATCCCCACTGTGGTGATGAACTTGGGGTTGAACTTGTTGTCCGTGTATCTGTAGAGGAACGTGGTCTTGCCAACCCCGGAGTCTCCAAGGGCCAGAAGCTTGATCAGGTAATCGTAGTCTCCATCAGTCATAGTGCTGAGCTTGAAGAACCTACGAGAAGTGGTGGAGAAATGTTGACTTCATGACCACAAAGCCCTTTTTTTGGATGGTTTTGACCTATTTCAGTCAGTCACTTGGTTGGAGAAGACCTTTGAGATCATTGAGTCTAACCATAGCAACATGTTTCCCATAGAGGAGGACACCGAGCTGCTTGAGCAAGTCCAGAGGAGGCCATGGAGATGATCCAAGGGGTTGGAGCACCTCCAGTACGAGGACAAGCTGGGAGAGTTGGGGTTGCTCAGCCTGAAGAAGATTCTGAGGGACCTTCTAGTAGCCTCCCATTAGGGAGGGGGTTGGAACTTGCCCTGGTTGCACAGAGAATTGGTGGCTGCCCCATCTCTGGAGATGTTGAAGGCCATGTGGGGTGGGGTTTGGAGCCCCCTTATCCAGTGGGAGATGTCCCTGCCTATGGAACTGGGTGGGCTTGGACGCCCCTTCCAAGTTAACCCATTCTCCACCCAGCTTGCATTTGGGATTGGGGTTGTCCTGCCTGCTCGACCTGCTTGACCTTGTTGAACCTCATGAGGTTCTCCCAGCCCCACCCCTCCAGCCTCTCCAGGTCCCTCTGGATGGATATCATCAAGGAGAAGTGATGGCCACCAGCAGATGGAAGGTCAGCTCCCAGCAGTGAGCTTTGATCTCCATCGACTCACTATGAGTTGTTGAGCTGCTTCTCCACCAGCACCGCAAGTCCTCAGGGCTCCTCCCACCCCATTCTCCACCCAAGCTGTGGTGGTGCTTGGGACTGACCCAATAGTTGTGATGATCTTAATGATCCCCAGTGGGCTGGAAGACCTCAGACTGTCATTGTGTCACTTCTCTGCCTCGGTGTCAGGGGAGAAGAAGGAAATCCATGAATACTGAAGAGCTCATAAAGTCATCAGAGAGACAAGATGCAGGCTGAGCTTCTCTTGGAGCTTCCCAAAGTCTCCCAGTTTTCCGTGACCTTCACAAATTCAAGTCTCATCCCACCTGGAACCCCTCCAGATGTCTCATCCCAGCTTGAACCTCCCTAGATCCCACCTGGAAGCCCCCCAGATCCCCCATCCCACCTAGAATACCCCAGATTCCACCTGGAACACTCCCCCCAGATCCCACCTGGAAGCCCCCAACCCCACTTGGAAGCCTTTACAGGTCCCCCATCCCACCTGGAACCTCCCCAGCTCAGCCATCCCACCTGGAACCTCCCAGGAGGAGAAGAAAATGTCCACGCCCTGGGCAAACAAAAACCTTCAGTGGTGCCCAAAACCGTTCTGGTTCCTCAGCCAAGGAGCAAAGCCAAGGACAAACCAACCCCGGGCGGGGGGAGAATGGGGTGGGAGAAGCTCTGAGAAGGACTTGGGGTGGTGGAGGAGGAGACACTCAACATGAGCCACCAATGTGTGGTCACAGCCCAGAGCAGTGGCAGCTGCCCCATCCCTGGAGGTGTTCAAGGCCAGGTTGGATGGGGCTTGGAGCCCCCTGACCCAGTGGGAGGTGTCCCTGCCCATGGATCTGGAGGGCTTCCAGGGGGGATCTGGGGAGCTTCTGCGTGGGATGAGGGATCTGGGAAGTTTCCAAGTGGTATCCGGGGAGGTCCCAGGGGAGATGGGGCGGGGGGCTGTATTCCAAGTGGGATGAGGGGAGCTTCCAGGCAGGATGAGGGATCTGGGGGGGGGGTGTTCCAAGTGGGACGAGGGATCTGGGGGGGCTTCCACATGGGATCTGGGGGGGTTCCAGGTGGATCTGGGGGATCTGGGGGGGCTTCCATATGGGATCTGGGGGGGTTCCAGGTGGATCTGGGGGATCTGGGGGGGCTTCCATATGGGATCTGGGGGCTTCCAGGTGGGATCTCGGGGGTTCCAAGTGGGATGAGGGATCTGGGGGGGCTTCCACATGGGATCTGGGGGGGCTCCATGTGGGATCTGGGGGGGTTCCAGGTGGATCTGGGGGATCTGAGGGGGCTTCCATATGGGATCTGGGGGCTTCCAGGTGGATCTGGGGGATCTGAGGGGGCTTTCAGGTGGGATCTCGGGGGTTCCAAGTGGGATGAGGGATCTGGGGGGGCTTCCACATGGGAACTGAGGGGGCTCCATGTGGGATCTGGGGGTGTTCCAGGTGGATCTGGGGGATCTGAGGGGGCTTCCATGTGGGATCTGGGGGGTTCCAGGTGGATCTGGGGGATCTGAGGGGGCTTCTAGGTAGGATGAGGGATCTGGGGGAGCTTTCAGGTGGGATCTCGGGGGTTCCAGGTGGGATGAGGGAGCTGGGGGGGGTACAGGTGGGAGCTGGGGGGGCATTCAGGTGGGATGAGGGATCTGGGGGGGCTCCAGGTGGGATCTGAGGGGGCGTCCAGGTGGGACAGAGACGATCTCCATGTTCCCCACCCTCCCCCACCTTCTCCTGGTCCCCATTTTCCACCCCAGCAGCTCCAGACCCCAAGGGTGGGAAGGTCCCTCCTCCCCCTGTCTGCCTCCCCCCCCCACCTTGGTCACCATTCCCACCAGCACAGACCCTGTTATCCAGGAAGGTGGGTGCCTCTTCCTCCTCTCTCCAGGCGGTGGGAAGGAGGAGCCAGGGAGGGCAGGAGCTCCTCCTTCTGCAGGAGGAGGAGGAGGAGGTGCCAGAAGGACCTGGGCGACCGCCCACAAGTGGGAGGAGAACATGGTGCTGCCTGAGGAACCTCCCTCAGCGTCTCATTCCCACCACGAACAGTGCCCTGGGCAGGCAGGAGAAGGTCCCATCACACCCCCTATTTGGTCTCATGGTGGATCTCCATCCCTTCTTTCCCCTCAAAGGAGAGTGTGGTGGGTTCTTCTCCCAAGGAACGTGGGGTGGGGTGAGGGGATGTTAGGTGGGACATGAGGAGATGTTCCTTCAGGGAAAGGGGTTGTGAAGCACTGGAAAATCCTGCCCCAGGTGGTGGTGGAGTTACCAGTGCTGGAGGGGTCCAAAACCACGCGTGGACATGGTGCTTCAGGACAGTTTTTGGTGGTGGAGATGGTAGTGGTGGGCTCAATGATGTTAAAGTTCTCATTGTGGTGGGAAGGGATGGGAAAAGGTGGCCCAGAGAAGGCTTAGATGCCCCATCCCTGGAGGTCTTCAAGGCCAGGTTGGATGGGGTTTGGAACATCCTGACCTGGAGGGAGGTGGCCCTGCCTGTGGATCTGGATGGGCTTGGAGGTCCCTTCTAACCCATTACATCGTTCTATGATGCTGTGAGGTCTTCAAGACCAGGTTGGATGGGGTTTGGAGCTCCCTGACCCGGTAGGAGGTGGCCTTGCCCACGGACCATTCCATCTCCTTGACAGATCTCCAGGATCCCCCACCCCAAGGAGTTCCCATCCCTGCCTTCCTGGAAGGAGAAGGAGAAGGAGGAGGAGAAGGAGGAGGAGAAGAACCTGCAAACCCGGTCCTGCACCCTGGCTGGCCCCACCTTGCAGCTCCAGTTTAGATGGTTCTTCAGGTTCCACCAGCTGCTTCTCCCAGGGAGTGGCCCTTCCTCCTTCCTCCAGCTCAAGGAGAACCTGCAACCTCTCACTTCTCACCCACCTGATCCCCTCTCTGGACGAGTATCAAGTCCACCAGCCCAAGCCCACCAGGTCTACTAAACCCTGTCCCCAGGTGTCACATCTACGTGGGGTTTGAACACCTCCATGGATGGAGACTCCACCACTGCCCCAGGCAGCCTCCGCCAGGGCTTCACCACCCTTTCTGTGAAGAACTTCTCCCGATGTCCATCCTGAACCTCCCCTGGTGCAACTTGAGATCATCTCCTCTCATTCCATGCCTTGTTCCTTGGGAGAAGAGCCCAGCACCCACCTCACCACAACATCCTTTCAGAGAGCGATAAGATCTCCCCCTCAGCCTCTTCTCTAGACCAAACCTCCCTCAGATCCCTCAGACCCTTTCCCAGCTGTGTTTCCCTTCTCCACACGTGCTCCAGCCCCTCAAGGTCCTTCTTGGAGTGAGGGGCCCAAAACCGAACCCAGGTCTTGAGTTGAGTCCAGGTGGAGATCCCTTTCCTGCTCCTGCTGCCACCCCATGGCTGATCCAAGCCAGGATGCTGATGGCCTTCTTGGCCACCTGGGCCACGGCTGGCTCACGTTCAGCTGCCATTGACCAGCACCCTCAGGGTCTTCTCTACTGGGATCTTAGGAAGAAACGTTCTCCTGTGAGGGTGGGGAGGCCCTGGCCCAGGGTGCCCAGAGCAGTGGTGGCTGCCCCATCCCTGGAGGTGTTCAAGGCCAGGTTGGAGGGGGCTTTGACTACAGGAGATCTCTAAAGACAATCTGAGGTCTTCACAGGTCAAACCTGGTCTGTGAAGCATCCTGTGGTGATGGACCTGCAGGAAGAAGCTGCCAGTCTGGAGAAAGATGTTGCCTTGGCAACCAATGGGTGACCTCCTTCCCACAGAGTAGGTCGACACAGCAGGGTTTATGCCCAGGTTGTCCTCGTTTCTGCTGCAAATGCCAACCACGATAGACACTGATATGGTTGAAACCATGGTTTCATCTTCATGAAATGGGTTGGACTAGAAGGAACCACAAAGCTCATCCAGTTCCATGGGCAGGGACACCTCCCACTGGGTCATGGGGCTCCAAGCCCCATCCAACCTGGCCTTGAACACCTCCAGGGATCATAGAAACATGGAATGGGTGGGAAGGGACTTCCAAGCCCATCCAGTTCCACCTCCCACTGGCTCGGGGTCCTCCCAACTCCATCCAACCTGGTCTTAGAGTCCTCTGGCTGCTACTTCTTCGGGTAACCTGTGGCAGGACCTCCCCACCCTCCCAGGAGAACATTTCTCTCAGTATCCCCTCTTCCATGGACCCTTTATCTTCCCATCACTGTGGAGGTCCTGGGCAGTTTCTCTTGCCTGCAAGGAAGTCCACCCTACCCTAGAAGGCCACGCTGTCCCTCAAAGGGCAGGACAGACCTTGTTGTACGCATCTCAGGAGATGGATTTTCACATTGTTTCAGCATCTCAAAAAGCTGATGCTGATTTCTTGGTTCAAGTGGTGAATTTGGCTTTGGGGAGGGAAAAGTTAAGAACCTCAACGTCTTCACATCACCTGTTTTGAAGACCCAGCAGAACCCAATGTGAAGCTTCTGCCACAAAGGTCTCAAACCCTGCAGGAGAGAAGAAAGGGGAGGAGAAGGAGGAACCTCCTGCATCTTCCATAAGTTCCAAAATGTCCTTCTGGAATGAACAGTGAAGCCCTGGCTGAGGCTGCCCAGGGTGGTGGTGGGCTGAAGCCCTTGTGGGCTTGAAAGCACATGTAGATGTGGTCCTTAGGGACATGGTTTAGTAGGGACAGTGGAGCTGGGCTGGATGAGCTAAGGTCTTCTCCAACCTTAATGATTCCATCTCTTCGATGTTCTCAGGATGCCCCAAGGACCTGCTCCCACCCTAAACCTATCTTTGAAGCTGGAAGAGGGGAGACGGACATGAGATCTCAGGAAGCGATCTCCTGGGAGGGTGGGGAGGACCTGGCCCAGGTTGCCAAAAGAAGTGATAGCTGGAGGTCTTCAAGGCCAGGTTGGATGGGTCTTGGAGCACCCTGATCCAGTGGAAGGTGGAACTGGATGGGCTTGGAGGTCCCTTCCAACCCTACCCATTCCATGATTCTAAAGTCAGAGTCAAACTGGTTCTGAGCTGGTGACTCCGGTTGAGGAAGTTCCTAGTCCTCTCCAAACCACTCATAAAATTATAGAACCACTCAGTTGGAAAAGCCCTGCAAGATCATGGAGTCCCACCACACCTGTCCACCACTAAACCAGATCCCTGAGTACCTCAACCACCTTCTATGATCCCACAATCCCAACCCATCCCTGATTTTGAGGAGCATCTCCCAAGCAGAGCTGGTTGCAACCACCCCCCCAACCCTCTTCCCATGGGCTGCACCCACCTGCAGGGCACCAGGTGCTTCGGAGACCTTCTCCTGTCCATCTCGATCCATGCAGCCTTCACCCACGATCTTCACTACTCATTGTTCACTGCAAGGAAGCCCAAGGACCTTTAAGTGGTTGAACCTATGGAATGAGAAGATGGGACGTCACCAAGAGGCGTTCCTCTCCCACCCAGCTCCACCCCATGATGCCGTCACTGATCTCCAGCAAGCGGGAGGTCTTTAATTAGCAGCTTCACAGAGGCATCTCAGGGGCTTCCTGACCTTTCTCCAGGCTTAGCAGCACCTGAATTATTCAACGGATGCCGTTTGCTCCATATCCTCCAGCTCCCAAGATGATTAAAGCTCAGAGAAAGGTCAATGGAGGGGGGCTGAAGGACCCAACCAGAATGTGGAATCATGGAATTGTGGAATGGAGGAACCATGGAACTGAGGAACCATGGATCTGAGAAACCATGGAATTGAAGAACCAAGGAACTGAGGAACCAAGGAACTGAGGAACCAAGGAATCAAGGAACCATGGAACTATGGAATCATGGAACCATAGACTCAAGGAATCATGGTATCGAGGAACCAAGAAACTAGGGAGCCAAGCAACCATGGGACTAAGGAACCATGGAACCAAGGAACCACAGAACTGTGGAACCATAGCGTTGTGGAACTGTAGGACCAAGGATCCATGGAACCAAGGAACCATGGAAATGTAGAACCATAGAACCGTGGAATCAAGGAAACAAGGAACTGTGGAATGAAGGAACTGTGGAATGACTAAGGTTGTAAAAGCCCTCTCAGCCCATCCAGTCTCACCATCAGTGCAACCCCATTGTGTCTGCTAAACCTTGTCCCCAGGTGTCACATCTACATGGGTTTTGAACCCCTTCAGCGCTGGAGACTGCCACCACCCTGGGCAGCCTCTGCCAGGGCTTCACCGCTCTTTCTATGAAGAAGTCTTTCCTGATGTCCAATCTGAACCTCTCCTGCTGCAACTTGAGACCATTTCCTCATCCCATCCCTTGGGAGCAGAGCCCAGCACCCACCTCACCACAACCTCCTCTCCAGGAGCCGCAGAGAGCGACAAGGTCTCCCCTCAGCCTCCTCTTCTCCAGGTCCCTCAGCCACTCCCAGAAGCCCTGAGCTCCGTTCCCTTCTTGAAATGCGCTCCAGCTCCTCTTGGAGTGAGCGGCCCAGAACTGGCCCCAGGATTCGAGGTGAGTGCAGGGGGTGATCTCTGCCCTCCTCCTGGTGGCCACCCCATGGCTGATCCAAGCCAGAAATGATCGTACTCAGAGAGTACTCCCTCTCCCTGCTGGTCCCACTGCTTCTCGTCTCATCCCAGGAGAAGAAGGAGGTCCCCACATCCCTCAAAGACACCTGCATTGACACCCTCCATAGAAGACCATGGGTTGGAGATGGCCCAGTGGTGCCACTGTGGCCTCTCTGGGTTTGCCCAGGCAAAGTCCAACCCGTAAACCCACAAAGGTCTTGGCAGGGCCCTCTGGTGGTGCTGGGATGTCCCCTGGTGGGGAGAACTTCCAGCCTTGGATAATCAAGGATTGCCACCTCTCTCATTTAGCACTATTGTCCTATAAACCAAGCTATGGAGCCATCAAAAACTTGGAGCCAACCACTGCATTCCAAAGCTCCTTCAGCTTCCAAGGTGCCTCGTGACCCAGGGGGGTTGGATTTGGCTGCGTTTGGCCTTGGCAGAGATCAAGGTTCCTCAACGTTTCTGACCTGGCTGAGATCCAAACGGACCAGAAAAAGGTGGAGATGACCTTTTGGGGCTTGACAAGGACTAGTTGGAAGGGGGTAGAGAGCACATTGAGTTATGAATTCATCCTGAATGGAGGCCTCTGGAAACCCTCATCCTGGAAGGAGACCTACCAAGCTCTGTCCCACCATTTTAGCTGGTGGCATCTCAAAAGGAAATGTTGCAGGAGATGTTCAAGCATTAGAAGAGGTGGAGTCACCATCCCTGGAGGGGTTCAAGACCGGGTTGGATGGGGCTTGAAGCAACCTGATCCAGTGGCAGGTGTCCCTGCCCATGGATCTGGATGGGTTTTGAGGTCCCTTCCAACCCAATCCACTCCATGGTTGCTCTCCACCAGCTTCCCTTTCCCATGCAACAAGAACATCTCCCCTAACTGGTGGACACTTCTGGATCTCCTAAGGAGCATCTTTGCTAAGAAGCCAGATTTAGACCTTCTTCCCAGCTGATCTGGGTTTGACCTTAGGTGGAGCCACCAACTTGTTCCTCTCCTCACACCTGCAAGCTCTTAAGAACCTAATAAAAATCCAGATCTCCATTTCTTGGTGGTGCTCCAGGACCTGTTCCGAGAGTCATGGGATGGATTGGGTTGGAAGGGACCTCGAAGATCAGAGAAACATGGAATGTGTTGGATGTCAAAGATTAGAGAAACACGGAATGGTTTGGGTTGGACTTTGAAGATCATGTTCATCGCCTTCAAGATGTCACATGGGTATCCAAGGAGGAGGAACTTCATTGTCACATCACTGACTTGCAGATCAGAGTTGGTTTTACAGGCCAAGAAGGACCTGGACATTGAAGGCTTTGAGTCCAGAATCACTGGGGTTGGAAAAAGCCTTTTAAGATCAAGTCCAACTGTAAACCTAACACTGCCAACTCCACCTCTCAACCGTGTCCCCAAGTGTCACATCTCCACATTTTCTGAATCCCTCCAGGAATGGAAACTTCAGCACTACCTTGGGCAGCCTCTTCCAATTCATCCCACCAGAAGACAGCAGTGAAGAACCTTGGCCTTTTTGAACCTCATGAGGTTCTCCCACAGCCCCCACCTCTCCAGGTCCTTCTGGATGGTCTCCAGCTTGTCCCCCTCACCACCCAGCTTGGTGGCATCAGCAGGGACCTCAATGCGTGTCTGTGATGAAGATGTTGAGCATCACCAGTCCCAACCCTGACCCCTTGAGGAACATCGCTCGTTATGGTGGGAATGGCTTTAATTTAAAGAATTAATGATACAAAATAGAACTTTTTTACAATGAAGAACCCCAATCTGTCCTTTTTTTGGTGGACAAAATAAGGCCAAAAGTACCACAGTCGTGAAGAAGATTCTTGGAGCCCTTAAGTCCTAAAGTCCTACCAGAAGTTTCTTCTCCTCATTTCCTGGTTGCCCTTGGAAACTTATTGAACTCCTCCTGGTCTTTGAAGAAGAGCTGAGCAAGGATGTGATCTGCTGTCCCGTGGAAGTAGGCATTCATGCGAAGAGTTTCCAGCTAGGAAGGAGAAGAGTTCATTGTAGAATCATGGAAGGGTTTGGGTTGGAAGGGTCCTCAAAGCCCATGGAATCATGGAATGGGTTGGGTGGGAAGGACCTCCAAGCCCATCCAGTTCCATGGGCCAGGGACACCACCCACTGGATCAGGGTGCTCTAAGCTTCATCCAACCTGGCCTCCACAGAACCATGGTTTGGATGGGAAAGGACTTCGAAGCCCACGGAACGATGGAATGGTTTGGGTTGGAAGGGACTTCAAAGTCCACCCAGCTCCACCCCCCCGCCATGAATTCCTTTTGAAGGATCTCATTAACGCCACAGAACTGAAGGTCTCTGGGTTCCTCTTGACCCGTACGTGGTCCCACCTGGTTTCCCGTGCTGTAGCCCAGAATCAACAGCAAATCCTCATCGCAGAGGCTCTTGATGTAATGTTGGGTTCCAACAGGGAAGAAGATGACATCTCCAATGCCGATGTTGAAGTTTGAGGTGACTCCAGAGAGAATAACTCCAGCCTGGTGGGATCAAGAAATCATCGAAATGTAAGAAAGAAGTTTTTCACAGTGAGGGTGGGGAGGCCCTGGCCCAGGTTGCCCAGAGCAGTGGTGGCTGCCCCATCCCTGGAGGTGTTCAAGGCCAGGTTGGATGAGGCTTGGAGCCCCCTGACCCAGTGGGAGGTGTCCCTGCCCATGGAATTGGATGGGCTTTAAGGTTCCTCCAACCCAACCCATTCCATAGTTCCACTTTGGACAATGATGATTGTCCTGATGATGTTCTTGGAGAGCCACAAGGTGATGGGGCCCAACGTTGCCTTCTCATTCCATAAGGAATTACCTGGCCACAGCCACTAATGACATAACCCATCTCGTTAGCGTTGAAGTGGAAATGAGGTTGGCCCAGGCCGTTGCTGAAGATCCGGAGAGTCGCTAAGGTGAGGGTGTTCTCATGCTGGAAAGGAGAACGAGAATGGTCAGAGAAGCTTCTGATGTTGGTCTGGGTCTGTTGGAGGTGACAAAGCAGTGATGGTGGAATCATGGGATGGGTTGGGTTGGAAGGACTTTAAAGCTCATGGAAACATGGAGTTGTTTAGGTTGGAAGGACCAGGGTTGGAGCCTATGTTTGTGCTTGGGATTGCTCCAATGGACTTGAAGACCTCAGACTATCCCCAACGGGCTGGAGAACCTTAAGAGTTCTTCTCCAACCTTAACAATTCCATGGTTCTCCACCAGAAAGCGGTGATTAACCCACTCCCAACTGCACAGTCACGGTTGAATCGGGACATTGTCCAACCTTGTTGAGAGACTCGCTGAAGATCCTTTCCATCTCGTTAAGGCCGGTGCCATTGATGCGGTAACGAGCCCACTGGAAGACTCCTCCTTGGAAAGGATATTCCTTTGACCCTACAACAAAGACAACGACTGAGAACGTCCCACCAGGTTAAACCTCACTTGAGTCTTGGCCAACCTGAGGTCATCACTAAAGTCAAGGTCTTGAAGCCTACAAGAACCACTAGTGAGCCCATTTAGGTCACCCAACGCAGAAGAACATTGTGGTCCCACCGCAACCATTTTCACCATGGATCTCTCGGGACCTCCATTAGCTGTGGGTGGAGAAGTGGACCTCTGTTTGCTTCTTATGGAATCATGGGATGGACTGGGTTGTAAGGGACCTCAAAGCCCATCCAGATGCATGAGCAGGGACACCTCCCACTGCAGCAGGGTGCTCCAAGCCCCATCCAACCTGGCCTTCAACATCTCCAGGGATCATAGAACCACGGAATGGTTTGGGTTGGAAGGGACTTGGAAGTCCATGGAACCATGGAATGTTCCTCACAGTAGAGGTCTCATCTCAATGTCCCCTCTTCCAGTTTCAAACTGGTCCAGGTTGGATGTTCTCAGGGTGGGGAGGCCCTGGCTCAAGTTGCCCAGATAAGTGATGGCTGCTTCATCACTGGAGGTGTTGAAGGCCAGGGTTGGATGGGGCTTGAAAGAACCTGATCCAGTGGAACTGGATGGACTTCGAGGTCCCTTCCAAGCCAACCCATTCCACAATTCTCTGGTAGGAAAACACTGAGGTAGGAAGGATCTCCTGCTTCCTGACCTTCTCTCCTGTCTACTGGTGAGAAACAAACACCCAAACCAGACGTCTGAAACCCTCTGAGATCAGAATCAGGTCCCAGAGCTTCACAAGGAGGTCCTTAGCTGGCTTATCAACCCATATCCATAGACTTTTGTCCAGTTCTGGACCT
This sequence comes from Neomorphus geoffroyi, assembly GCA_033558235.1. Lineage (NCBI taxonomy): Eukaryota > Metazoa > Chordata > Aves > Cuculiformes > Neomorphidae > Neomorphus > Neomorphus geoffroyi. The sequence continues at coordinate 874,079 of JAUMJM010000025.1, forward strand.
CCTTGTCTGGAAGCAGAGCCAGGTCCACCACAAAGCTCTGAGATGATCACCTTTGAGATCATAGAAGTAACGCCAGACTAGGTTGGCTGGAGACTGCCCGTAAGTGACATTTCGAACCAGCTGCTCGAGATTGGGTGGGAGGTTCACAGCTTGGTCTTCCGCTTGTTGCTTGAAGGTTCTGATGAAGTTGACTCCACCTTGGGGCTGGAGGACACAACAACAGAGATGAAGGTGAGGAAAAGGCCAGAATGAAAGGCTTGGCTTCTGGTGAGCATCCCACCATCAGCAACTTTGTGGTGGCCAAGGTGTGGAGATACCTCATCTCTTTGGCCAACCTGGACATGACAATGCTCTGGTCTTCTCTGAGATGGGAAATTCAACCCACCCAACTCTTTCTGGGCAGGAAGGTCTATCTTCAGCAAGTCTTCAGACTCTTGCTGCTGGGACACTGACTATGGGTCAGGGCAAAGGAGATCCATTTGACAAGGAGTTGGGACATGGAGATGTTTCTTGAGGAGAAACGTTCCCCTGGGAGAGTGGTGAGGCCCTGGCCCTGGTTACCCAGGCTACCTCATCCCTGGAGGTGTTCGAGGCCAGGTTGGATGGGGCTTGGAGCCCCTGATTCAGTGGGAGGTGGACCTCCCTGTGGAACTGGATGAGCTTTGAGATGCCTTCAAACCAAACCCATTCCATGATTCTATGGCCTAGATGAGTTTTAAGGCCCCCGTCCAACCCAATTCATCCCACGATTCCATGATCTTCTCAGACCATGGAATTCAGAAGAAGCTTTTGAGCATCTTCCAACCTTGGAAAGATGGAGGATTGTCCATGAAATGAAAGGTGGAGGAGAAAGAGTTTCTTGAGAGAACATCATCATTCCTTTCTCCTTGGGTGTGAGCAGGGAACAGAGAGGTGGCCCCGTGGTCCACAAAGGACTTCTTAGGTCCTTCTGCACTAAGGAGAACATCAGAGGTAGGGAGGGTCCTCTTGGAAAAACATCGAATCATGGGATGGGTTGGAAGGGACCTCAAAGCCCATCCAGATCTATGGGCAGGGCCACCTCCCACTGTATCAGGGTGCTCCAAGCCCCATCCAACCTGGCCTCGAACGCCTCCAGGGATGGGGCAGTGAAGATCCACCATACTGACCTTTAATGCCCTGGCCGCGATGTCCTCTGGAGTGGAGAAAAAGGCATCATCTACATCCAAGGTCTGAAGTTCTTCATGGGTTGTGAAGAACAGCAAGAAGATGCAATCTTCTGGGCCAACGTTCTTGATCCAGTGCACGGTATTTCGGGGGAAAAAGACCACCTGGCCGGCTGTGACGTTGTAGGTAGTAACCACGGTGTCATCTGCGCCAATGACTCCAATCCAGGCTGTTCCCTGGAGGAACATCAGAACATCTGGGACCTCTGTTTGCTTCTTATGGAATCATGGAATGGGTTGGGTTGGAAGGGACGTTCAAGCCCATCCAGTTCCACGGGCAGGGAGACCATGGATTCAATTGGATCAGGGTGATCCAAGCCCCAGCCAACCTGACCTTCAGCACCTCCAGGGATGGGGCAGCCACAACTTCTCTGGGCAAACTCAAAGCCCATCCAGATTCATGGTCAGGGACACCTCCCATTGGATCAGGGTGGTCAAAGCCCTATCCAACCTGGCCTCGAACACCTCCAGGGTTGGAGCCTATGGTTGTTCTTGGGATTGCTCCAATGGACTTGAAGACCGTAGACCATTGCCAATGGGCTGGAGGAGCTCAGAATATCCCAAATGGGCAGTGTGGGGGGGTCTCCATTCTTGGAGGGTTTCAAAACACATGGAGATGTTCCACTTGGGGACAGGGTTTAGCAGGCACAGTGGAGTTGGGCTGGATGAGCTTAAGAGGTCTTCTCCAACTTTAATGATTCTATGAAACCCTACGTCATGAGAGAACCATGGAATGGGTTGGCTTGGAAGGGACATCAAAGCTCATCTAACCCCAAGTGGGACAACCAGGTGGTACCTGTTGGAGGTAGCCATGTTCGTTGGCATTAAAATGCCAATGAGGAGCTCGAAGTCCTCTGCTCTTGATCCTCAAGGTTCCAAAAGTCATTTTGGAGCGATGGCCATTGATGCTTCTCCCAAACTCCATCTCTTCAGCGCTTCCGTAGTCATTAAGGTCCTTCCTGAACCTCGCCCACTGGATCTCCCCACCTGGGTACTGGTAGACCTGGAAAGTTGAGGAGAATTGTGGTCAAAGCTGAAGGAACAGCCCCCCAAAATGCTTTGAGAACTTCTTGGTGTGGGCTCTGCTGGTGGGATCTTTTTCTCCATCAGGATTGTCTCCACCTGCATGTGAATGGCGTTGCATGATGGTTTCTACACATTCTCTCAGCGCGATCTTCTACGAATAAGAAGCATCAAGGACCAAATGGTCCATTTTTACGTCATTCTAGGCAAAAAAGCACCTCAAGGCTTGGAGATCTATGACATGGTGAACATTGTCTGAGTAAGATCTGGCCCTGAATTACCATGATAGCACCCAAACCCCTATACTTACCCAGTGTCTCTACTGCCCCTAGAAGGTGTTTTCTGCTTGAAGGACCCATTCCCACCAGAAGAAGGAAGTGGGACTCATAGAACAGGTACAGAAGAGGCCATGGAGATGATCAGAGGAAATGGAGAACCTCTTATACAAGGACAAGCTGAGAGAGTTTGGTTTGTCCAGCCTGGAGAAGGCTCCAGGGAGACCTTCCAGTATGGGAAGGGGCTCCAGGAAAGCTGGAGGTGGATTTTCTCCAAGGTCCTGGAGTGACGGGACAATGAGGAAGGGATTTAAATTGGAAGGAGAAGATTGAGATGAGACCTTAAGAAGAGATTCTTCATGATGAGGGTGATGGGACAAATGCTGAGAGAAGTGGTGGCTGTCCCAAACCTGGAGGTGTCCAAGGCCAGGCTGGATGGGACTTGGAGCAACCTGATCCAGTGGTGGAGTCTCCATCCTCAGAGAGGTTTAAAACCAGGGAGATGAGGTACTCAGGGATCTGCTTTAGTGGTGGCCACATAGGGTTGGATTTGATGATCTCAAAGGTCTTTTCCACCCAAGCCCTTCCATGATTTTACCTTTGATTTCTGGAGATGATTCAGGAACTGGAATTTGAGAGCCACATTTCCTTCTTCTGGAGTGGAGGGAGGTGCTCCATCATCTTTAACGTCTGTCTCTCTCATGTAGCTCGGGTTGGTCACGTAGACCAAGGAGAGGATAAGGACTCCTAGCGCTGTGGTGATGACACAGGCCAGGAGGCAAACGAGGAAGACCTTCAGGAGGGACGACCTGCCCGTTCGTTCCTGCAATTCATGAAGAGGAACCCCAAGAGAAGAAAGAAAGCTTTAGGAGATCTAATATCTCACATGGTTCAGTGGCCCTGGTAGAGGAGACACGGAAGGATGGAGAAATTCCAGCTACACCAACTGTTCTGGGCACAATGTCTTTAATGAATGTGGACATTAAGATCTCTGGAGGAGAAGCAAGTGGGCTGAGGACACTTACGGATCCATAAGGACCATCGAGACCAACTTCTGGCCCTGTATAGGACAACCCAACCTTCACAGACTCATAGAACTTCCTGAGTTGGAAGGAACCCACAAGGACCATTGAGTCCAAGTCCCATCCCTGTTTAGGACAACCCCAACATTTACACTATGGGTCTGAAGCCCTTCTTGAAATGCTTCTGGAATGCGGTCAGGCTTGGTGCCTCCTTCCCTGGGGAGCTTTTCCAGTGCTCCACCACCCTCTGGGTGAAGAATCTTTCTGGTCTTCAAGCACAACTTGCCTGCTGGTGATGACCTTTTCAAGCACCATGACACTTCCAGTCTTTCTCCTCAGAGCAGCTGTCCACGCCTGCTCCACTCACTTTGTGTTTGGAGTTGCCCCGACCCAGATGTAGGACCTTGCTCTTGGCCTGGCTGAACCTCATGAGGTTCTCCCAGCTCCCCCCTCTCCAGCCTCTCCAGGTCCCTCTGGATGCCACAACCCAACTTTAGTCCATCACATTAATTCAGATCCCAAGAAGCCAAATACCATGGTGGGGAGGGGTTGGACCTGGATGGGCATGGGCTTTGAGGTCCTTTCCAATCCTACCCATTCCATGGTTCTCTGGTCCCTGAAGGCACTCAAAAAGAACCTGGATGGAGCTTGGAGCAACCTGAGCTAGTGGGAGGTGGCTCTGCCCATAGAACTGAGTGGGCTCTGAGGTCCTTTCCAACCCAAGCCATTCCATGATTCCATGAGCTGGATGAGATTTGGGGTGCCTTTCAATCCAACCCATTCCATAACGAAGGTTAAAGTCAGATTGGATGGGGCTTTGAGGAACCTTATCCACTGGGAGGTGTCCCTGCCCACGGAACTGGGTGGGCTTTGAGGTCCCTTCTAAACCACCCCATGGTTCCAGGTTATAAGTCCGTTTTTTGATCTCCAAGGTGACCCTTTTAGGAACGTTTTACAAAGGAGAAGAACCTGTACCTCATTCTTTGGCCGCTCTTTTCCTCTAGAAGAAGACTTTTCCATGCTCTCTCCGTGCATCTCAAAGGCCTGGTTGTCCATTGAGTGGAAGCTGGAGGAGATCCATCCAGAGGAGAGAAAGAGAAGAACGTTAATTGAAGACGGGACCTCAGTTACAGAGCCCAGGGTAGTGACTCATTTTCTGCTGCAGCTCCATGGTGATGCAATCCAAGAAATTCTTCTACTCTAAACCACATCACAAAGGTCCCCAGTGGGGTTGAACGTCCTTCACGTCTCACACAGACCCCACAACCCAACGTGACATTGAGTCTCATGCATTGCAGAAGAATAAAGAAGGACCTTTCTGGTTCCTTCACCTTCTCAAAGGACCAGCTCAATTGAAATGGAGGTCCTGGGTGGTTGTGTCATCTCTATTCCGACCACAACAACGGCTGAGGTTCCCAGATTCTTGGGCAACCCAGTTCCCTGCTGACACATTCTTTATGGTCAGGAGGTTTCCACAAGCTGAAAGGACTTCTTGCGGCAAAGGAACTGTCACGTTCCACCCTCCCATCAGCCAAGGAACATGGGATGGGGTTGGTTGGAAGGGACCTTAAAGCCCATCCAGTTCCAACCCACCTCCCAGTGGATGAGGTTCCTCAAAGCTTCATCCAACCTGGCCTTGCAGACCTCCAGGCATCAGAGAATCATGGCATGGGTTGGGTTGGGAAAGCCCTCAAAGCCCAGCCAGTTCCCTGGGCAGGGACACCTCCCACTGGATCAGTGTGGTCCAAGCCCCATCCAACCTGGCCTTCAACACCTCCAGCATTACCACCTTCAAACTCTAGACCTGACTTGCTCTTCCAACCCCTTTTCTAGCCCCTCGGGTGGACTTCCCTTAGCTCCAAACATTGGAAGCCACCTCCAGCCCTTTCTCCATGGTCTCATTGGCGCTTGGATCTTACAGAAGACCCATCAATCCCCTTCTTGCTGTTGTTACCTGAGCTTTGGCCACCACCCCTGAGCTTGTCCCACACCTGACACCATTTATGGCCCTGAAGGGAGGTCAGCAACCACGATCGAGGGTGTCCTTGCTCCTCCCTTCTGCCACCGAGGGATTTAGTGTTTGTTAGCTCAAGATAAGCTTTGGGGTTGGGTTATTGTCTCCCTCTGCTTTTCCTCCTCGTTGGACTTTCAAAAAGTCCAGGATGACTCATTCTAGGGAACAATTCTTGCTGTTTCCCTTATGCTTCCTTCTTGAAGAATGTTGAGGAATACAAGATCCTCACTGTTTTCTAGGAGATCATGGAGTGGTTTGGGTCAGAAGGGACCTCCAAGCCCACCCAGTTCCATGGGCAGGGACACCTCCCATTGGATCAGGGGGCTCCAAAGCCCCATCCAATGTGGCTTCGAACACCTCCAGGGATGGGGCATCCAGGACTTCTCTAGGCAACCTGGGCCAGGGTCTCACAGTGATTCTGTCCCTCTGCTCTGCTCTGGTGGGACCTCACCTGGAGTCCTGTGTCCAGTTTTGGAGTCCCCACCCGAAAAAGGAGGTGGGAGTCCAGTTTTGGAGTCCCCACCCGAAAAAGGAGGTGGGACTTACAGAACAGGTCCAGAAGAGGCCATGGAGATGATCAGAGGAGCTGAAGCACCTCTGCTGTCAGGACAGGCTGAGAGATTTGGGGTTGTCCAACCTGGAGAAGACTCCAGGGAAACCTTCCAGTACGGGAATGGGCTCCAGGAAAGCTGGGGATGGATTTTCTCCAAGGCCCTCGACTGATGGGACAACGGGGAGTGGTTTTAAATTGGAAGGACAATATTGAGATAAGACATTAAGAAGAGGTTGTTCAAGATGGATTCAAGACAGGACAGTAGATCAGGTTGCTCAGAGCAGTGGTTGGTGCCCCATTCCTGGAGATGTTCAGGGCCCGGCTGGACAGGGCTTGGAGCCCCTGATCCAGTGGGAGGTGTTCCTGCCCACGGAACTGGGTGGGCTTTGAGGTCCCTTCCAACCCAACCCAGTCTCTGATTCTCTGATGCCTGGAGGTATTCAAGGCCTGGTTTGATGAAGCTTGAAGGAACCTTATCCACTGGAAGGTGTCCCTGCCCATGGAACTGGGTGGGCTTTGAGGACCCTTCGAACCCATTCCACCATTGTCTTCCCTTCACCCCACGAAACCAAAACCCCAGCCCTCTTCCTCCCACCAAGCTGCAGCCTCACCACAACGAGGATCCCTCCTGAGACGGGAGACCACGACACTCGTCTTCTCCAAAGCCTTGTCTTCCCCTTGTGCCGTTTCTCCTCATCTTTATATGATGTTGAGGAGGAAGTGTCTTCCTCAGCAAAGACTTCCTCAATATGCAAATACTTCTCCTCACCCGTGCTTGGGCACATCTTGAGCAAACAGTGATGTTCTGAGAAACTGACACCTTCCTCCCAGCCGCTCCTGTTGGTGGGTGGAGGGCTTTCTCCATAGCCGAATCTCTGTCTGCCATTGGGTTTCTCTTGTTCTCGCTGTAGAATAGAAAGAAAGGTCTTTTTTCACCCACCTAGGTTTGAGGGCAATCAAAAAGGTGAGGAAGGACCATAAAGCCCATCCAGACCCATGGCCGGGGACACCTTCCACTGGGTCAGGGTGCTCCAAGCCCCACCCAAGCTGGTCTTGACCATCATAGAATGTGTTGAGTTGGAAGGGACCTCAAAGCCCATCCAGATCCATGGGGGGAACACATCCCACTGCCTCAGGGTGCTCCAAACTGGTCTTTGACACCTCCAGGGATGGAGCAGCCACCACTTCTCTGGGCAACCTGGGCCAGTTCCAACCCCCTGCTTACTGGAGGGCTGCTAGAAGGTCCCCCAGAACGTTCTCCAGGCTAAACAACCCCAGCTCTCCCAGCCTGTCCCCTACAGGAGGTTCTCTAGTCCTTGCATTATCTCTGTGGCCTCCTCTAGACTCACTCCAACAGCTGAGGATTCCAGAACTGGACCCAGGACTCCAAGTGGGGTCCCACCAGAGCAGAGCAGAGCAGAGCAGAGCAGAGCAGAGCAGAGCAGAGCAGAGCAGAGCAGGAGAAGCCCCTTTCTGACCCTGCTGGTCCCACTTCAAAGCAGCCCAGGACATGGGTGGCTTTCTGGGCTGGAGGTCTAGAGGTGGGATGTCCTTTCCCACACTCTGGTTCCAGGTCCACCTCTCAGTGGTTGAGAAAGCCCCATAAAAGATGACCCAAATCCATCTTTTCTGATCTCTCCAGGCTCTGGATGGGCTTCCAACCCAACCCATTCTATGGTTCTCTGATCCCTGAAGGTCTTCAAGGCTTAGTTGGATGGGGCTTGGAGCAACCCGATCCAATGAAATGAAGTCACTTCTGATCCTCACTCTCTTTCCTCATTCTTAACTGGAAGACGGGCAAGATATGAAGGTCCTCTTCCTTCTGTCTGGTTTCCCTTTCATTTCTCAGAGCCAGGACAAGCAAAGGTCCCTCCTTGCTCATCTCCACCCATAAATCCCCAGTTGATAAGGACATTGGAAGTTTCAAGTGCTGGAAGAGCCCTCAGCACAGGAAGCACCTGGCGATAGTGGAGCGAGTCCAGAGGAGGTCACAGGGATGATTTGAGGGTTGGAGAACTTTCCATCCCTGGAGGTGTTCAAGGAGAGGTTGGATGGGGCTTGGAGCCCCCTGCTCCAGTGGGAGGTGTCCCTGCCCATGGGACTGAATGGGATTTGAGGGCCCTTCCAACCCAACCCATTCGATGGTCCTCTGAGGAACAAAGGATAAGAAAGGCTTTGAAATGAAGGTTTCATGGAAGACCAACCCTCCAAAGCCAAAGGAGACAAGGAGAGAGTGGTGGAAAACACCTGGCTTCCTCAAACCCAGTAGATCCTCCTGGAAGCCTGGAATTACCAGGGAGAACTTGAGTGGAAACCAAGTCCATTGCCAACTTTGAGGAGATCCAGAACAAGGAAACGCTCTACTCACGCTTTCCAAGCCTTCCTTTTGCTCAGCAGCTTTGTCCCAGCTAAGCCATCCCTCCATTTCTTGGAGTTGGAACAAGATGAACTTCAAAGCTTCCACAGGCTGGAGGTGAGGAGGTCCAGAAACAGCGTTCTCCTAAACCAAAACATAAAGGAAGTGACCTCAAAGATCAGAGCAGCATGGAATGGTTTGGGTTGGAAAGGACCTCCAAGCCCACCCAGTTCCATGGGCAGGGACACCTCCCACTGGATCAGGGGGCTCCAAGCCCCATCCAACCTGGCCTTGAACATCTCCAGGGATGGAGCAACCACCACTTCTCTGGGCAACCTGGGCCAGGGCCTCCCCACCCATGATTTTATGACTTGGATGATCTTTATGGTCCCTTCCAACTCAACACATTCCACGGTGTCTTAGATGTCACCTGGGTTAAACTATGACACAACCCCACCCTGTCCTAATCCCAACACATGAGTTGGACCTTCTTCTCATTTCTCCTTCCCATCTGTCACGGTCCACTCAGTGGACTCGCGATGATTTGTTTACCTTGATCTTGAAGTGCAAAATTAAGACAACCAAGATGCCAAGGGGTTATAATTCAATCAAAGAGAAACTTTATTATTTTGCCTGTAAAGCGATAGACAAAGTGGAGAAAAGGGGAGGAAAAGGAGGAAAGAGGATGATAGCTACCATCACGGGTCCAAAGGCATCCCTATGTTCCCAGGCTCCGAACAGTGTCCTGCTGGTCCTCAGTCGAGACTCGTCGTCACAACGGGCGATCCGTGATCCAGAGGTGGGGAGATCTCCCCGAGGTTCGGTTAGGAACCATCATTTACGCTCAGCAGCAGCACCTCGCACCTCCTCTCTGCCATGGATTGAGGACAATCTCCGCCTTCATTTCGCAATCCAGGCTGGACTGCGCAGGCCCCAAAAGTTCTCACTTCGCTTGCCAGAACTTATCTGCGCCTGCGCCACCTCGTGTTCGGGGGTCTTCTGCTTCCTCACCTCATCTTCCTCTCGTGACCGCTAGGTGACCGGAAGACCCTCCGCGAGTCTCTGCGCATGTTCTTCTTTTGTCAGGGAGGAGGTGGGGCAAGTTCGGCTGAGGCAGCAGGTGAACCCATCTTCTGGACAGCAGCCATACGGCCTTTTCTTAGCTGTTCCTGGCAGTCCCTGGTCACGGTGGCTGCTTGTACCAGGCAGTTCTTTTCTCTCAGGATGTTTGCTTCTTGGTCTCTCTCCAAGTCCCTGATGGCGATGTTGAGGCAAATACTGTTCTTCGGACCGACTCTTACACCATCCCACCAGGAGGAAAGAAGGAGAAGCCACGTGGCCCAGAGCTGTTGGCTGAGGCCAAAACATGACAAAAACCCATCCTGTTCTTATCCCAGCCCACGAGCTGTGCCTTCTTTTTCCAGTTCTCCTCCCCATCACACCTGGGGGAGGATGAAGCAGGTGGTTCCATGGTCCTCAGATGCCACTTGGGGCCAAACCACGACACAACACCACCCTGTCCTTATCCCAACCCACGAGCTGTTCCTCCTGCCCATCCCACCAGGAGGAAGCAGGGAGCGAGTGGCCACATGGTCCTTTATTGCTGCTGCTGGGGCCAAACCATGATGCAAACTCATCCTGTCCTTATCCCAGCCCAGGAGCTGGACCTCCTCCTTCTCAAAGGAGAAGGATGGAATGAGTGGCCATGTTGTCTTTACTTCCTTCTTAGCATCAAATCAGGACACAACCCTATCCTGTCACTATCCCAACTCATGAGCTGGACCTTCTTCCTTCTTGATTTCCCTGCATATCCCACCAACAGTAAAGAAGGGGAAGCTACACGGTCCATAGTTTTTGGTTGGGGCCAAACCGTGATGGAAACCCATCCTGTCCTTACCTCAACTCACAAGCTGGACATTCTCCTTCCCTATGTTGAACCCCATCCCGGTGGCCCTGGCCATGGATTCAGCCTGACCAGGTCCCTGTGCAGATTCTCCAGCAGATCCACACTTCCAACGCAACTTAGCGTCATCTCCAAACTCACTGAGGGAGCAATTGATCCCTTCATCCAGACCATGGAGAAAGATGTTGAAGAAGGCTGGCAACCACGTTGACCCCTGAGGGCACCACTTGCGATGGGCCACCAACTGGATTCATCTCCATCCACCACATCCTTCTGGACTCACCCATCCAGTTGGCTTCTCACCCAGTGAAGACCACATCCATCCAAGCCATGCCCCACCACCTTCTCTAAAAGAAGCCACATGCTCAGAACAGGACAGGTGACACCCAAGAGGATGCTGTTCCTCCACCCAAGCTGTGACAACACATCCTGGCCAGGCCAGAAGGCTCTGCTGAGGCAACCCCAGGAGGACACCTCTGCCTGCTGCCAGATGTTCACGTCTTCACCACAACACGGTGATTAAGGAGGGAGAAACGGGAGCTGGAGTCACTGTCACAGCTTCTGCCAAGCTGCCACCAACCATAATGAAGTCCTTTAAGATGTCTATGAAGGAGTCCTGGTGGAGTGAGAAGTGAAAGAACCAGCCCTGGGCAGAAGTAGAGGTAATTACCCCATTCTTATATAAATGAGGCAAGATGATGTCTTGATTGCTTCCCATCGTGGACATTGCTGGAGATGTCTCACTCTTGCAGCTCTCCAGGCCTGAAGCTGGTATTCATGGAACTGGTTGGGTTGGAAGTACCCTCAAAGCCCATCCAGTTCCATGGGCAGCACCACCTCCCACTGGATCAGGTTGCCCCAAGCACCATCCAACCTGGCCTTGAACACCTCCAGGGATGGGAAGTTCTCCAGCCCTTGTACCATCTCCGTGGCCTCCTGTTACAGTTTCAAAATGTTTCAGGGAATTCTTCTCTCCCTTTCCAACAAGGGGCAGGTTTGGGAGCCATGCTGGGTGGCAGGGGGATGGCGGGGAGTTCCAGTTTGATGGCGGGGCTGGGGAAGGGGGAGGTTAGAAAGGTTTCTTCCAGTTGGCACCACTGTTGCTCAGCTGCCATGGTGAGCAGAAGCCACTGTTTTTGCTGGGCTGGTGGAGGCATCTTGGAGGAAGCTCCCCGGCTTAGCCCCCAACTCCACGCACCCTGTGCTGTCCTTCCAAGAGCGAGCGATCGTCACTATCTGGATTTGCTGCAGATTCCCTGGGGGCCAAGGTCACCTGCAGAGGAGCTGCTACCCTACCCCATCGCCAGTCCCCCCCTCAACGCTTTGGGACAAAAGGACAAGGAGAGGGCCTGGCTGCCACCAGAGGTGCAACACCATGTCCTGCTGTCAGTAAATACAACTGCACTGAAAGGAGCAGAGATGGGACTTGATTCATTTAAAGGTTTTGGTTATGGTGCTGCTGTTTGTTCTGTTCAGTTTTGATAACAGAGATATATTTGGAGTTAAGAACTGTTCTCCTCTTCTACACATTTCCTGAATAAAGTCTATACGTTTCAAAAGTTGCGGTGGTTTTCATGAAGAGGCCCCCTTTAGTTTCCCTAAACTGAGACATCTCCTCTGGACTCGCTCCAACAGCTCCAGGTCCTTCCTGTGCTGAGGACTCCAGAACTGGAGCCAGGGCTCCAGGGGGAGTCTCACCAAGGCAGAGCAGAGTCCACAGTTGGGTTCCATCATCATCCCATGCTTGATACCTCCATCCCCACACAGGACCTCACAGTTATCAAGCTACAAACCATGAGAAATGGAAGAGAAGAAGCTGAAGAATATGAGAATTAATCAATTCCCACCACCTCAAAGTTCACTTGAAGGAAAACAAGGTGTTTCCCCCGACAATGCCATCTTTCTAACTTCTCCATTCTCCTCCCTGGGACCTCAGTGGTCTTGCTGACTAAAATCCATGGTGGCAAGGTCATAAAAAAGCACCAAGCGGTTCTTATCTTCTGTTCAAGAAGCTCCAAGTTGAGCATTTCCCCCGGTATCGGTTCCACAGGGCTGCTCAGCTGCAGATTGACCACCATGGCTCCTCCACAACCTCGGTTCCCCCACCTCAGCTGCTGAGGGCAACAAAAGCTTCAGAACTTGCAAGACAGGGCACAACGGAGGCCCCAACAAAGACAAGGTTGGAACTGGGAGCATCGCAACGGGTAATGGTGGGACTGAGTGCTTCAGAGACCAACCATGTCCTGGGCTGCAGCCAACGTGGTGGGACCAAAGGGTGAGGGAGGGGGTTCTGGCCCTCTGCTCTGCTCTGCTCTGGTGGGACCTCACCTGGCGCCCTGTGTCCAGCTCTAGGGTTGCCAGCACAAAAAGCACCTGGAGCTGGTGGAGAAGATGGTCTGAGGGCTGGAGAACCTCCGATCCCTGGAGGTGTTCAAGGCCACGTTGGATGGGGCCTGGAGCCCCCTGACCCAGTTTCCCTGGCTCTTTCTCCTTCCCCACCACGAGAAGGCCCTCACTGACCCACCTAACGCTTCAGCAACCGCTCCTTCTGGGCTTAAAACCAAGCAGAAAGGTCCAAGTCCCTGGCAGCCTGAATAGTTTCACCCCCCTTCTCCAGGCTCTCACCCTCCTCCAGATCTCCAGCCCCCCCGCACAGGGTGAGCTCTGCTGGGCCAACAGCGCCATCTGCGGGGCTTGGGTGGAACCTCAGGAGATCGGGGGAGGGATGAGAGCGAACAGGGAGGACCAGGACAAGCAACCCAGGGTTCATGGAGGCGTGGGAGAACATGGGGGGCTGGTGGAGCGGAGTTCCACTGGATCAGGGGGCTCCAAGCCCCAGCCAACCTGGCCTTGAACCCCTCCAAGGATGGGGCAGCCACCACTGCTCTGGGCGACCTGGGCCAGTTCCAACCCCCTGCTTACTGGGAGGCAGCAAGAAGGTTCCTCCAGAGCCTTCTCCAGGCTGAACAACCCCAACTTTCCCAGCCTGTCCTCGTACAGGAGATGCTCCAGCCCTCAGATCATCCTCGTGGCCTCCTCTGGACTCGCTCCATCAGCTCCAGGTCCTTGATGTTATGAGGATTCCAGAACTGGACAACGAGGTCCAGGTGGGGTCTAAGCAGAGCAGAGGGGCAGAATCCCCTCCCTGGCCTCACTGGCCATGCTTCTTCTGATGCAACAGAGAACACAGATGGCTTTCTGGGCTGCAAGGACACATTGGTGGCTCACGTTGGGCTTCTTATCCACCAGCACCCCAAGTGTTTGTGTGCGCACTTCTGTTTAAGATTTGAGGTTCAAGAAGTCCTTTATCTTCTAGAAAACCATCTCGGTGGATTCTATCATCTCTAAACCAAAGTGGAACCCTTAGAGAGATGGCAACTGTGTTGGCCTTGCTTGGATGGTCTCATCCAGAGAGCAGTCACCAGTGGCTCAATGTCCAGATGGAGATCTGCGATGGTCCTGCCCCTCTGCTCTCCCACCTGGAGCTGTGTCCCCGGTTCTGGAGTCCCCAGCACAGGAAGGACCTGGAGCTGTTGGAGCGAGTCCAGAGGAGGCCACGGAGATGATCCAAGGGCTGGAGCACCTCCTGTATGAGGACAGGCTGGAAGAGTTGGGGTTGTTCAGCTGGAGAAGAGAAGGCTGTGGGAGACCTTAGAGCTTCCAGTACTGAAAGGGGCTCCAGGAAAGCCAAAGAAGGACTTTTTCCAAGGCCATAAAGTCATGGGAGGAGGAGGAATGGGTTTAAACTGGGAGAAGAATGAGATAGAAGTTCTTCATGATGAGGGTGGGGAGGCCCTGGCCCAAGGTGCCCAGAGCAGCGGTGGCTGCCCCATCCCTGGAGGTGTTCAAGGCCAGGTTGGATGGGGCTTGGAGGCCCCTGATCCAGTGGGAGGTGTCCCTGCCCATGGCAGGGGGTGGCACTGGATGGGCTTTCAGGTCCTTTCCAACCCAAACTGTTCCATGATTGATGATAAGGTGCTGGCACGGATTTGGGTTGGAAAGGACCTGAAAGGCTACCGAGTTCCATGGGCTGGGCCACCTGCCACTGGTTTAGGTTCCTCCAAGCTTCATTCAATGCCACCTTGAAGACCTCCAAGATCCACATTCTGAATGGTGGTCATGTGAAGCAGATCCAGCACAAAAAAAAAAGCAGCATTAATTGTCAAAACCAGAAGAATAAGAGGTGAAATTGTTTGAAAACCTCATGGTGCAAAAAGAGCAGGAAGCCGTTACCTTTCTGGGTGGTTTTAGGTCACCAGTGTGGAGACACGGAGCAAAACGACTTCAGATCCCACATGGGAGAACTTCGAATTGTCTTCTCTACACAGGTGAGTCCCCATAATCCAAGGAACTCCACAAAGTGAAGAGCTGGAAGCTGGAACGAGCAGGAGCAATGTCAGGGAATGGAATTGAAGGGTTTCTTTCCATCCTGGAGATCAAAACCAAAACCATGGAGAAGCTTGTTGAGATGTCGAAGAATGGTGGTGAGATGAGGAAAGAGGGTGAAGAAAGGTATTGTGGGTGATATCAGACATGATGGGGTTGTCATGGAAGAGCAAGGGAAGCATTTGGGTGGGAAAGGGACAGTGGGGATAAGAGGAGACAAGAGAGGAAAAGTGAGAGCAAAAGGGACAGGAGGGGACAAGATGGGTCAAGAGAGGATGGGGTCAAAGGAAGGACAAGAGGGGATAAGGGGGACAAGGAGGGACAAGAGGGGAGAAGGGGGAAGAGAAGGAAGGGAGAAGAGAAGGGGGGAGAAGAGAAGGGGGAGAAGGGGAGAGAAGGGGAGAGAAGGGGGTCAAGGAGGGACAAAGGGGAGAAGGGGGGGGAAGGAAAGAAGGAGGGAGATGGGGGAAAAGGGGGAAAAAGTGGGGAGAAAGTGGGAAGAACAGGTGAAATGAAAGTTAACTGTTTTTCCTTAGCTCCAGGGTGTACAAGGTCACTTCTCCCTTTTCCAGGCCAAGATAAGGAGCAAAGAACCAGAGTTTGAGATACGGAGGTGCAGTCTTCTGCAATTACCAGTTTGGGCTGCTATGATGGGATGGCACCGTGACAACACGGAACTGCGTCTGCGCAGGGTGCAGAGGTGAAAAGCTTATGGCGAAGAGGATTATTGCTTCATCCCCACAAACCCCCACCCCCACCCACCAAGAAACCGTGCGCTGGCGCAAGTGGGAGATTTCTCTGAACTAATTGTACCAACCCAACCTGCCCTCGGAATTTAATGACTACGGACACTCACGTACGATAAACAGCGCTCTGTTCTCTCAGGGTGCAAGTTAGGAGGAACGACGCCCCTCGCACAAGGCGTCGAAACAAGCACACCTGCTTTGTTACTCTCCGTGAGGGGCAGAGCTTGATTCTGCACACCAGAGGGGACAAGAGGGACCACAGAGGACGGGAGAACCGGGGCGACCCTACAAGGCCCCAAACGGCGCTCCCCCACCCCTCCCTCGCCTTTCCCGCCCTTGAGAGCCGCCCCGTTCCAATATGGCGGCGGGCACACCGGGAGCTGTAGTCCAGGGCTGAGCCTTACCTATAGACGAGACTACAACTCCCAGCATGCCCCGCGGCCGGGCCGCCAGGCTCTACATTAAGGACTGCAAGTCCCATCACGCCTCGCGCCCCACAAAGCCTACAGCTCCCGGCATGCCCCGCGGCGCGCCTGTCCAAGGGCACCTCCTGGCTCGGGGAGAGAAGGGGGGGGGGCATCCAGAGGGGTGCGGGCAGCGGGTCCGTGCGCACGTGGGGATGGGGGAACACGTGGTGGCCCTCAGGGGTCCCTAAGTGGCCCACTGAGGGTTAATGTCTTCCTGATGGACACAGACAGGGAGGCTGAAGGTGCCTTCAGCGAGCTGGGAGGTGACAGCAAGGTGTGTGGGGGGGAGGTTGTGGGTCTGAAGAACGTGAGGGCACCAGGAGGAGCTCGGAGAGGTGGGGCTGGGTGAGCAGCAAAAAGGCCAAGAGCAAGGTCAGAGGATCCCAGGCACCGTGTGGAGGTGAAGAGGACCTGGGGTGCTGGTGGGGGACAAGCTCAACATGAGCCAACAATGTGTCCTTGCAACCCAGGAAGCCACCCATGGCCCTGGTGGGACCAGCAGGGCGATGAGGTGACTTTCCCCCTCTGTTCTGCTCTGGGAGGACCCTGCGTCCAGTTCTGGAATCCCCACTAGAAGGACATGGAGCTGGTGGCGCGAGTCCAGAGGAGGTGATGGAGATGATCCATGGGCTGGAGAACCTCCTGTACGAGGCCAGGCTGGGAGCGTTGGGGTTGTCCATCCTGGAGAAGAGAAGGCTCCAGTCCTGGAGGTGTCCCCGTCCATGGAACTGGATGCTCCTCATCTGCCCACCTTTTGAACCCCTCCAGTAATGGAGACTCAACCATCACCCTGAGCAGCCTCTGCCAGGGCTTCACCACCCGTTCCATGAAGGAATTTTTCCTGATGTCCAATCTGAACCTCCTCTGGTGGCCACCAGCATCCTGGCTTCTATCAGCCCTGGTGCAGCCAGCAGGAGCAGGGAAGGGATCGTCCCCCTGCACTCACCTTGAATCCTGGGGTCAGTTTGGGCCACTCACTCCAAGAAGGACCTTGAGGGGCTGGAGAACGTGTGGAGAAGGGAAACAGAGCTGGGGAAGGGTCTGGAGAACCTGGGAAGGGGCTGAAGGAGGTTTGGTCTGGAGGAGGCTGAGGGGAGACCTCATCGCTCTCTGGAAGGAGGATGTGGTCAGGTGGGTGCTGGGCTCTGCTCCCAGGAAGGTGATGGGAGATGACCTCAAGTTGCACTAGGGGAGGTTCAGGTTGGACACTGGGAGAGTCCTTCATGGAAAGGGTTTTCAGGTTCCGGCAGAGGCTGCTCAGGGAGGTGGTGGAGTCGGTGGAGTCAGGAACTCAGGGATCTGTTTTGGGAGTGGACAGGGACAGTCGGACTTGATGATCTCAAAGGTCTTTTCCACACAAGTGACTCTGACTCAGATGTTCTCCAAAACTGGGTGTGACACCAAGGGGCCGTTCCCGGCACGACCAGAGTTTCCTCTTCCCTCGGGCGAGGCTTCTCTTCCCTTCTGTGAACTTTCCCTTCATCTCCTCCAGCGGTCATAAAAAAGAGTGGGCCCAAGGCCATGAGGAGGAGCTTCAGAAAGATCTGAAGTCCCTGTTCCTTATCTGCTTTCATACCCCATCCAGCCATAGTGGGAAAAGGGACAATTAAGGAAGCCCCATCGAACCTGGCCTTGAACACCTCCAGGGATGGGGCAACCACGGCTTCTCTATGCAACATGGGCCAGGGCCTCCCCACCCATCATGGAGTCATGGAATGGTTTGAGTTGGAAGTGACCTCAAAGCCCAACCAATTCCAACTCAAAGCACTAGCAGGGTTACCACCCAGTGGATTCCACAACTCCACCTCATTCATGGAGTCCCTAGAAGGTTTGATGTCCAACTCTGCTTTTAATATTCCCACCATGTAGTGACCTCCTCGCAGCTGAAGGTTCTTCCAGCATGGGTTCCATGACGAACATCTCACAGGGGCTTGAAATACCTCAACAAGTTGTTCTCCTGTGATGAAGATGCCACTGGATTCCTCTTCCCTTTGGTTCTTTGTGCCTTCTCCAGGGATTTAGCTGTAAGTTTGGGTTCCTCACTCTTCCACTGGGCTAGAAGTTCCTCCTGGACATCTGTAGGCAGCTCATAGAAAGTCTTGGCATCAATGTGAGGAGGAAACGCAATTCCTGGTTGCTTGGTGGAACTTCTATCTTCAGATGTTGTTGTGGAGGCTTTGGAGATGGCGGTTGGAAGTGGAGTGGATTCATGAGGAGACACAAGATGGGTGCTGGACTCACCAGCTTGAAGATCACTCCTTGATCCATTCAGATCGGGGGAGTTCCCACCTACTTTTTCAGCAGAACATCCAGATGGTTGACCCAAACTGATCTCTGTAGGCAGAGCTTCTGGTCTTTCCGCCCTGATTTCCTTCTGAATATCTTCTGGAAGTTCCTTCATGACTTCTTGGTCAATTGAACCAGGAGAGAAATAAAAGTCAGGAAGACCTGGATTTTGGATATCGCTTTTTTTCTCCTCTAGAAGTCGCCTGGTCTTTGGAGCTCTGGTTGTGTTTAAGTTTTGGATCAATGAAGAAGTTCCATCACCTTGGGAGCCATCGTCTGCTTCCTGTGGCAAAGAACAAGAGCGTAAGAGTTCTACTGACAAGTTATTCTCCTCCTTAGCTGGCAGGAATGAACCCTCAGCAAGTGTGAAGGTGACACCAAGTTAGTGGTGGATTTGTGACACCAGAAGGACATGATGGCAATCAGAGGGACCTGGACAGGCTGGGGAGATGGGGGCTGGGTGAACCTCATGAGGTTCAACAAGACCAAGGACCTGCAGCTGTACCAGGGCACAACTACAGGGTGGATGGAGAATGGCTTGGGGGAAGACCTGAGGAGAAGGACTTGGAGTGGCAGTGGTGAAGAAGCTCAACGTGAACCAGCAATTGGTGCTTGCAAACCAGAAGGCCACCCGTGTCCTGGGCTGTGTCAGAAGTGTGGTCAGCAGCAGAGGGAGAGGATTCTGCCCCTCTGCTCCATGCTGGTGAGACCCCACCTGCAGCCCCGTGTCCAGCTCTGGAATTGCCACCAGAAGAAGGACATGGAGCTGGTGGAGCAGGTCCAGAGGAGGCCACAGATATGACCCAAGGGCCGGAGCACCTCCTGTAGGACAAGCTGAGAAAGCTGGGTTGTTCAGTGTGGAGAGAAGAATACGGCCTTGTAGTACAGAAAGTGCTTCAGGAAAGCCGGTGAGGGACTTCTTAGAAGGTCATGGAATGATGGGATGAGGGGGAATGGCTTTGAATTGGAAGGGGGAAGGGTTAGATTGGACATCAAGTTCTTCACACTGAGCGTGAGGAGGCCCTGGCTGATGTTGCCCAGCGAAGTCCTGGCTGCCCCACTCCCAAGGAGTTCAGGTTTCCATTGATGTCCCACCTTACCCGGAGCCGTTTTGCAGAGCCCGATGGTGACGTCTGCTTGAGGTAGAAACCAATGGAGCCTTTCTTGCTGCTGGGAAGCTCTTTGAGGTTGGAGAAGCAGACGTTCAGAAGGGTCAGATGAAAGGGGAGCTCAACATCTATCATCTTCCGGAAAAGCTTCATGAGGATCTCAACCAGCAGTGAGACAACGTTGCTTCTTTCTAGAAGAGAGAAAGGTTTGAAAACGAAACGTACGTTATCCAGAACAAGATTCATAAGGCAAAGTTCTCATACAGGAGGTTCTCCAGCCCTCAGATCATCTCTGTGGCCTCCTCTGGGCTTTCTGCACTATCTCCAGATCCTTCCTGTGCTCAGGACTCCACAACTAGACACAAGGCTCCAGGTGGGGTCTCACCAGAACAGAGCAGAGAGTGAGAGTGGCCCTGGCCCTGCTGGTCCCACTGGAGGCAGCCCAGGACACGGGTGGATGCTGGGCACGTTGCTCAAAAGCTCATGTTGAACTTCTCCTCCAACCCAAGCCCTTCTCAGGTCTTCTCCCACCCCATTCTCCACCCACCCTGTGTTTGTGTTTGCCCCAACCCAGGTGTAGGACCTTGCACTGGCCTTGTTGAACCTTGTGAGGTTCTCCCAGCCTCAGCTCTCCAGCCTCTCCAAGTCCCTCTGGATGCCATCCTGTCCTTCTGGTGTGACAACTGCCCAACTCGTTTTGGTGTCATCTCCAAACTTGATGAAGGTGCCCTTGATCTCATTGTCTGTGTCCTTGATGAAGCTATTAAACATCACTGGTCCCAGTATGGTCTCCTAAGGGCGACCACTGCTTACCTATCTCCATGTGGACATCAAGCTGTTGACCACTACTCTCAGGATGTGACCGTCCAACTATTTCTTTATCTACCAAACAGTCATGGAATGGTTTGGCTTGGAAAGAACCTCCAGGCCCATCCAGTTCCATGGGCTGGGACACCTCCCACTGGATCAGGGGGCTCCAAGCCCCATCGTACCTGGCCTTCAACACCTCCATCCTCAAAAGTCCACCATGATATCTGATTTAGAGAGAGTGATTGTGTGTGTGACCATGTCAAAGGCTTCACAGAAGTCTACAGAGATGACATCCATCGCTTTTCCCATCTCCACCAATGTGGCCACCAAGCGATTATTGACCAAGGAAGCAGCTCCCACCTCATCAGGAAACTTCAACCAGCAATCCCACCAGGCTGGGTTAAAACATGGCCATAAGGTAGAATTTCTTCTAACAGGGATGCTTCTAGAGCACCTCTAGATCCAAATATGGATTGATGAGACATCAGAAGAACTCATTCACACCGAGGGTGGGGAGGCCCTGGCCCAGGTTGCCCAGAGCAGTGGTGGCTGCCCCATCCCTGGAGATGTTCATGGCCAGGCTGGATGGGGCTTGGAGCCCCCTGATGCAGTGGAAGGTGTCCCTGCCTATGGCAGGGGGTGGCACTGGGTGGTCTTGGAGGTCCCTTCCAACCCAAACCATTCCATAATTCCATGAGAAGTCTCCAAATACGAAGTGTGGGGAATGTTCTCATGGCATTAAATGGAGGAATTCTACAGAAAAGAATGTAATTCTTCACAGAATTCCACTCAAAATTTACCTTTTCCAAATCGCTGAAGGACATGAGGAGGAATGGGACACTGCCGGCTTTCCCGATGGAACCACCTCTCTGTTGAGGAGTTCTGGCGGATGGTCAAGCGCACGGTGTGGGGCTGCCTCCCGTCTTTGTGTACTCTGGAATAGCAGTGGGGGTGGAGACTTACTACAGATCAATGGGCCAAGGCCAAAATGACGAGGTTCAACCAGGTCAAGTGCTGGGTTCTGCACTTGGGTCACACGGACCCCATGGAGCTCTCCAGGCTTTGGGAGAAGTGCAGAGAGGAAAAGGCCATGAGGGTACTGGTCAATGGCAGCTGAACACGAGCCAACAGTGGCCCAGGTGGCCGAGAAGGCCACCAGCATCCTGCCTTGGATCAGCCATGGTGTGGCCAGCAGGGGCAGGGAAGGAATCATCCCCATGGACTCACCTCGAATCCCGGGGCCAGTTTTGGGCCACTCACTCCAAGAAGGACCTGATGGGGCTGGAGAACATGTGGAGAAGGGAAACGGAGCTGGGAAGGGTCTGGAGAACCTGGGAAGGGGCTGAGGGATCTGAGGGAGGTTTGGCCTGGAGGAGGCTGAGGGGAGACCTCATTGATCTCTGAAAGGAGGTTGTGGTGAGGTGGGTGCTGGGCTCCTCTCCCAAGGAACCAAGGATGGGATGAGAGGAAATGGCCTCAAGTTGCACCAGGGGATGTTCAGATTGGACGTCAGAAAAAGGTTCTTCACTGAAAGGGTTCGCAAGACTGACAGAGGCTGCCCAGGGAGGTGGAGTCTGCATCCCTGGAGGAGTTCATAACACCAGCAGATGAGGTGCTCAGTGATCTGGTTTAGTGGTGGACAGGGACGGCTGGAGTCAATGATCTCAAAGGTCTTTTCCAACCAAGCCATTCTATGAATTCCGGGCCCTGGTTGGTTCCCTGAACCAAACCGGGGTGAGAAGGAGCAGAGAAGGATCAACATTAGTGGCTGCTCCATCCTGGAGGTGTTCAAGGCCAGGTTGGATGGGGCTTGGAGCCCCCTGACCCAGTGGGAGGTGTCCCTGCCCATGGCAGGGGGTGGCACTGGATGGGCTTTGAGCCAATCCTACCAGAAGCTCTGTGTCCCATCAGGTCCCAAATTCAGCCACCAGAAAGAGATATAGAAAGTATTCACCTGTCTAAGAGGCTGTGGAGAAGTTCCTCAAGTTTCACTCTCACTTCCGCTTCTGAGGAGCATTTTTTGAAGGAATCTTCATCGCTGAAGGACTGAAAACAACACCTTATCAGTCCTTTCCATGTTAATTATCACAATTACATCATGGAGAAGATGGCTTTGACACTTGGAAGTCAATTCAATTGGTTGGATGGGGTCTACTGGGAGGCATCCTTGCCCATGGCAGGGGGACTGGAACTGGATGGGCTTTGAGGTCCCTTCCAACCCAAATCAATCCATGATTCCATGATTGATAAGGAGGCCCTGGCCCAGGTTGCCCAGAGCAGTGGTGGCTGCTTCATCCCTGGAGGTGTTCAAGGCCAGGTTGGATGGGGCTTGGAGCCCCCGATCCAGTGAGAGGTGTCCCTGCCCATGGAACTGGATGGGCTTGGAGGTTTCTTCCAACACGTCCCATTTCATGATTCATTTTGAGGAGAGTATGAGTTGGACTGGAGAAGACACCTAAAAATGGGTCTTCTTGGTCAGCCCAGCAAAGCTGGAGAGACCCCCAGGGGCTATTTTGGCCATCTATGAAGAACTTTGGGACAATCCGAGTACCTGAGGAGGACCTGATGGAGTCACTGGGGAGTCGTCTGCTCCATAGCGGAGTTTTTGGATGCGCTGAGCGACAGGAACGCCCAGTTCCTTCTCCAATAAGGCTGGTGGAACTGCTTGGAGATCACACACCGTCCTAACACCCAGTGTTTCCAGACGTTTGGCAGTTTTGAAGCCGATGCCTAAAAAAATGGATTAAAACCATCCAGAAATTGGAAATAACATTAAACAAAGCTCCCTCCTCCAGTATCATTGAACAATAGAATAGGCTGGGTTGGAAGGGACCTCAAAGTCCATCTAGTTTCATTGGTCTCCTTATTAGTGACAACTCTAGATGGGCAGGGACACCTCCTGTTGGATCAGGGTGCTCAAAGCCACATCCAACCTGACCTTGGACACCTCCAGAGATGGAGCAGCCATAGCTTCCCCAGACACCTTGTGCCAGTGCCTCCCCACTCTCACATGGCTGTTCCCCTTCCAAGCTGGCCACAGAAGTAGATGTGGACCATTGAGGAATGCTGGCGATGGTCTACAGGGATGTTGTGTGCCATTAATAAAAACCCTCCATGTGTTCTGTGATCATGGATTGCGTTGGGTTGGATGTGACTTCCAAGCCCATCCAGTTCCATGGGCAGGGACACCTCCCATTGGATCAGGGGGCTCCAAGCCCCATCCAGCCTGGCCTTGAACACTTCCAGGGATGGGGCAGCCACCACTGCTCTGGACAGCCTGGAGTTGTTGAGCCCGGAGAAGAGAAGGCTCCAAGGAGACCTCAGCCTTCCAGTACTCCAGGAAAACCGGAGAGGATCTCCTGATCAGGGAGTGCACGGATAGGATGAGGGGGAAGGGTTTGAAGCTGAAAGAGGGGAGACTGAGATGAGATCTTGGGGAGAAATGTTTTGCTGTGAGGGTGGGGAGGCCCTGGCCCAGGGTGCCCAGAGCAGTGGTGGCTGCCCCATCCCTGGGGGTGTTCAAGGCCAGGTTGGATGGGGCTTGGAGCCCCCTGACCTATTGGGAGGTGTCCCTGCCCATGGAACTCAATGGGCTTGGAGATCCTTTCCAACTCAACCCACTCCATGATGATGTCCCAACCTAAGCCCTTTCATTGCATTTGCTCCCAGCCTCACCAGGTACTTTTTGGACGCCACTAAGGCTTTGCAGCAGTTCTTGCTGGCTTTCGGGCAGAAGAACTGTTTGCTGATTGGGTTTGAAAGCCCCTGAGACCAGTTTAGCCAATAATTTGTTGGAGGCCACTCCTGCACAGCCTGTGAGGCCCAGTCTGGTGAAGATGGCTTCCCGGAACTCTTCGGCAATGTGAGATCCCATAATGAGGCTGAGGTGCATTCGGTCACGCAAATCGATTGCTGTGAAGGAAAAGCAAGAGGGTTTCAGTGTTTAATTGGTCTCCTCGTTAGTGACAACTCTAGATGGGCAGGGACACGTCCCACTGGGTCAGGGTACTCAAAGCTTTATCCAGCCGGGCCTTGAACACCGCCAGTGATCACAGAAGCATGGAATAGGTTGGGTTGGATGGGATCTCAAAGATCAAAGAATCATGGAATAGGTTGAGTTGGAAAGGACCTTAAAGCCCATCAAGTCCCACCCAATCTGCCATGCCAAGACTTGGAAGCAGGTGCTGAACTCACCATGGTCATTGTACACGTGGCCAGACACGGACAGGGTGGAACATCTGCTCTGCTGCAGGTGCTTTAGTCTTTTCTCTACCATCTCTGTGATATCCACAAAGTTCTCATCAAAGCCGAGTCTTTCTACCAGAGGACAGAACTCCCCCAACAGCTCTAGGAGTAAAAGGAACCCATGGATGATACTGACAAAACCAACCGTCTGTGCTTTCCATGGCTACAGAAATCCAGACCCAAGGAGGACACCTGCAGGGTTTGCCCTCCACAAAGAAACCTGCTCGCTTTGTACCTGTCACCTTGTAGGACGTTTCTCTGTATGGAGTGAGGTCTTCTCCATTAACCAGGACCAGCTGAGGACACTTCTCTTTAGCATCCTTCACAGACATGAGCTTCTTCACACCAAGGTTCCTGGCTGCGTAGTTACAGGTGACCACGATGGACTTCTGCTGCACACCTGAACACAAATGTCACATGGTTTTAAGCATGGGTTTCTCCTACCTCGCAGGAGACCACGTTTCTGCCATGGCCTGGTGACAACCATGGAGTGAGAGCTTTATCAGAACACAGTGTCATGGAACACAGAGACCAACCAACACAACAGGTTTGTTTGACCAGGCTGTGTGTTTCATCAAATCACTGAGGATGGAGAAGACCTCTAAGGTCATCCAGTCCAACCATAAGCCTAACCACACTGTGCCTGAAAACCATGTCCTAAATTGCCACCTCTACAAAGTTTTTGAACCACTTTAGAGATGGAGGCTCCACCACTGCCCTGGGCAGCCTCTGCCAGGGCTTCACCACTCTTCCATGAAAGAACTGTTCCTGATGTCCAACCTGAACTTCCTCTGGTGCAACTTGAGGCCGTTTCCTCTCATCCCATCCCTGGTTCCTTGGGAGAAAAGCCCAGCACTCACCCCACCACAACTTCCTTTTGGAGACCAATGAGGTCTCCCCTCAGCCTCCTCTCTCCAGACTAAACAGCCCCACATCCCTCAGATGCTCCCAGAACCCCTGTGCTCCAGACGCTTTCCCAGCCCGGTTCCCTTCTCTGGATGCCCTACAGCCCCTTAAGGTCCTTCTTAAGAGCGAGGAGCCCAAAACTCAACCCAGGATTCGAGGTGAGTCCAGGGGGATGATCCCTTCCCTGCTCCTGCTGCCACCCCATGGCTGATCCAAGCCAGGATGCTGGGGGCCTTCCTGGCCACCTGGGCCACTGCTGGCTCGTGTTCAGCCACTGTTGATCAACACCTCCAGGTCCTTTTCCACCAGGCAGCTTTCCAGCCACTCTTCCCTAAGCCTGGAGATGCGTGGGGTTGTCGTGGTCCAAGTGGAGGACTTGACACTTGGCCTTGTTGAACCCTATCATGTTGGCACTGGCCCATGGATCCAGCCTGGCCAGGCAGAGCCTCCCTAACACCATGCAGATCAACACTTCCAACCAACTTCGTGCCACTTGCAAACTTTTCAGGCCATCTTAAAGCCCTCTTCACGCCACTGTCACTTTGTGAGGTGGTTTCTCCATGGACTGCAGCTGCGATGAACTGGATGGTCTTTGAGGTCCCCTCCAACCCAAACCATTCCATGATTCTATGATGTGTGGAGATGTTCAAGGCCAGGTTGGATGAGGCTTGGAGCACCTTGATCCAGTGAGAGGTGTCCCTGCCTATGGAACTGGATGGGCTTTGAGGTCCCTCCCAAATCAAGCCATTCCATGATTCCATTCCCGAAGAAACAACAAAGGAAGTCATACCTAAAGGTCTGTCTCTCAACTCAGGATTACGAATCATCTCCACCTGGGCGTAGAAGCAGTCCAAGTCGATGTGGACAATCACTCGGCACGGGGTGCTTCCTGCTGATGTGGCCGCATTCCCTGCAAAAGGATTAATAATCACTAATGATCAAACCATTAATTTTATTAATGAGCAGAAGATAAAATGATATTAATTGATATTAATTCTAACGCTTCATTAACGTCAGGATGAGCTACGAGTTGTCCAGTCTGATTCCTGCTTTTGCCCTTCCCAAAGGAAAGATGGGGGAGAACTTTTTAGCAGGGCCAGTAGCAAGATGTGATGGTCTGAAGCTGCAAGAGGGGAGACTGAGATGAGATCTTGGGGAGAAATGTTCTCCTGTGAGGGTGGGGAGGCCCTGGCCCAGGGTGCCCAGAGCAGCGGTGGCTGCCCCATCCCTGGAGGTGTTCAAGACCACGCTGGATGGGGCTTTGGGCATGTTGACCCAGGGGGAGGTGTCCTTGCCCACGGAACTGGATAGGCTTTATAGTCCTTATTCAACTTTCTGAGGAACCTGATTGAGTTGAAGATGTCCCTGCCCACGGAGCCAGATGACCTGTAAAGGTCCCTTCCAAGTCAAACCATTCCACTATGAGAAAGGACATGGAAATGGTGAGGTCCACGTGACTGGAGAAGCAGGATCACAGAAATGATTCAAGATGACAAGGAAATAATGGAATCATAGAACGGGTTGGGCTGGAAGGGACCTTAAAGCCCATCCAGTTCCATGGGCAGGGGCACCTCCTGCTGGATCAGGTTGCCAGCATGTTTCTCACAACATGGACCTGGTTTGCAGTCCCTGTCTCTCCACCCCATGGGGACAACACCACTGTCTCTTCCATGACTGTCCTGGGGCTGCATGGCCCTGCCCGGCAGATAACATAGGGTGGTGGCGTGGAGCTGGATCTGGGGTGCTGCTGTTACCCTCAGAAGCCACCCCTGCTCCCCTCATGGTCCTCATTGCTCCCCTCAGCCAAAGCCATCACCCTCCTCATGGACCCCACTGTGCCCCTTGCAGTCACCATCACACCCTTCATGGTCTGCTTTGCTTCTTTCAGCCCTCACCACCGCTCCCCTCAGCCACCACTGTTGCTCCCCTCTCAGCCCCCAACATTGCTCCCTTCATGGTCCCCTCAGCACCCCCTTCATGGGTGCTATCGCTCCCCTCAGTGCCCATTGCCTCCCTCACAGCTGCCATCGCTGCCCTGAGCACCCCCTGAGCCACAGCCCCTCACTATCATCCCCCTCAACCAAAACCATTGTCCCCCTCACTGTCGCCCTTCACGGTGCCCACTGCCTCCCTCACACCCGCCAACACCCCCCTTGCAGCCGCTGTGCCAGCTTCCAGCAGAGCTCTCCCTGTTGCTCCCCTCATGGTCCCCCCTCAGCCCCTGCCACTGCTTCCCTCAGATCCCACCGCTGCTCCCCTCACAGCCACCATTGCTCCTCTCAGCTCTCCTTGCCATTGCTTCTCTCAACTCTCTTTGCCATTGCTCCACTCGCCTTCGCCATCGCTCCCTTCATGGCCCCCTCAGTGCCCCCTTCATGGGGGTCATTGCTCCCCTCTCAGCCGCTGCCATTGCTCCACTCACGGTCCCCTGCCGCGGTCCCCACTGCTCCCCTCACAGCCACCACTGCCGACTTCACAGTTCCCTTTGACCCCCCCCCCCCCCGCCCGGCCCAACCCCATCATTGCTCCCCTCAGCCCCCATTGCCCCCCTTACAGCTGCCGCCATTGCTCCCCTTCATGGCTCCCATTGCCCCTCTCACAGCCCCCACTGCCCTCTCATCCCTCAGTGCCCCCCCCCCCATCGCTGCTCTCAGCACCCCCCCCTCAGCCCCACTGCTGCTCCCCCTCAGTCACCATCGCCCTCCTCTCAGTCCCTACCACCTCTGCCATCACTGCTCCCCCCCATGGTCCCCTTTGCCCCCCTCCCAGCCACCACTGCCCCCCCCAGCAGCCACTGGTGCTCCCTCAGTGGTCCTCACTGGTCCCCTCAAACATTCCCATCACCCCCCTTAAACTCCCCCCAACCACCCCATCACTCCCCTCCAACGGTACCATCGCCCCTCCAACCCCTTGACTGCTCCCCCCTCAGCCCCCCCTCGCTCCCCACCATTGCACCCCTCACAGGACCCTACTGCCCCCTTCACAGACCCGGTCGCTGTAGGGATGTGACCCCTCAGCGAACCTCAACCCCCCCAACCCCCCATCGGTCCCCCCCCGCCCCCCATTGCCCCTCCTTCAACTCCCACATCGCCACCATCAGCATCCCCATCGCTCCCCCTCAGCCATCCCATCGCTCCCCCCTCAGCCCCCCCCATCGCCTCCCCTCAATCCCCGCATCGCCCACCCAACCCTCATCGCTCCCCCAACCCCCCCCGACCGTCCCCCCCTCACAGGCTCCCCCCGCCCCGCTCCTCTCAGACCCCGCGGCCGCCATCGCTGCCCTCAGAGCTGCCCCCGGCGGCCGCCGCTCCTCCCCTTGCCGCTCCCGCCATCGCCCCCTCACGGTCCCCGCCGCTGCCCACATCGCTCCCCTCAGCCCGTCAGCGCCCCCCTCACGGGCCCCATTCGTTTCTCGCCTCTCAGCCCCACCACTGCTCCCTTCACAGCCCGCACGGCTCCCCTGGGCAGCCCCCGCTGTTCCCCTCAGAGTCGCCACTGCTCCCCCCACGGTCCCCTTTGCCCCCTTCAGCAGCCACTGGTGCTCCCCCATGGTTCCCGCGGCTCACCTCAGCCCCCCCGCATCGCTCCCCCCTCAGCCCCCCCCAGCCCTCCGCATCGCCTCCCCTCAACCCCCATCGCCCCCCCAGCCCCCCATCGCTCCCCTTCAGCCCCCCACATGGCTCCCCCCTCAGCCCCCCACATGGCTCCCCCTCAGCCCCCCACATGGCTCCCCCCTCAGCCCCCCACATCGCTCCCCCCTCAGCCCAGCATTGCTCCCCTTCAGCGCCCCGCATCGCTCCCCCCTCAGCCCCCCACATGGCTCCCCCTCAGCCCCCCACATGGCTCCCCCCTCAGCCCCCCACATCGCTCCCCCCTCAGCCCAGCATTGCTCCCCTTCAGCGCCCCGCATCGCTCCCCCTCAGCCCCCATCGCCCCCTCAGCCCCCCGCATCGCTCCCCCTCAACCCGCATCGCTCCCCCTCAGCCCCCATCGCCCCCTCAGCCCCCCGCATCGCTCCCCCTCAACCCCCATCGCTCCCCTTCAGCCCCGCATTGCTCCCCCTCAGCGCCCCGCATCGCTCCCCCTCAGCCCCGCATCGCTCCCCCTAAGCGCCCCGCATCGCTCCCCCTAAGCCCCCCGCATCGCTCCCCCTCAACCCCCATCGCTCCCCTTCAGCCCCGCATTGCTCCCCCTCAGCGTCCCGCATCGCTCCCCCTCAGCCCCGCATCGCTCCCCCTAAGCGCCCCGCATCGCTCCCCCTCAGCCCCGCATTGCTCCCCCTCAGCGCCCCGCATCGCTCCCCCTCGGCCCCCATCGCCCCCCCAGCCCCCAGCATCGCTCCCCCCTCAACCCCCATCGCTCCCCCTCAGCTCCGCATCGCTCCCCCTCAGCGCCCCGCATCGCTCCCCCTCAGCCCCGCATCGCTCCCCCTCGGCCCTCCGCATCGCTCCCCCTCGGCCCCCCGCATCGCCCCCCCTCGTCCCCCGCATCGCCCCTCCTCAGCCCCCCACCGCCCCCCCAGCCCCCCGCATCGCGCGCCCCCGCATCGCCCCCGCCTCCCGCCGCCACCATTGCCCCCCCAGCCCCCGCTCCCCTCACAGCCCCCCTGCCTCCTCCATCGCCGCTCTCAGAGCTCCCCCCAGCGGCCGCCACCGTTCCCTTACAGCCCCCGCCATCGCCTCCATCTGTCCCCGCCACTGCCCCCAACCGCCCCCGCCTTCCCCGCAGCCGCTGCCATCGCTGCCCCCCAAAGCCCCCTCCCTGCCGCCACCGCTCCCCTCACAGCCCCCGTTCCCCCCCTCTCAGTCTCCGCCATTGCCCGCCCCCCCCCGCTCCCCTCACGGCGCCCGATGCCCCCCACCCCGCGCCATAGCCCCCCCGCCATTGCTGCCCCCACCCCCAGCACTGCCACCTCAGCCCCCGCTCACAGCGCTGCGGCCGCACCCACTCCTCCTCCTCCTCCTCCTCCTCCTCCTCCTGCAGCAGCAGCTCCATCTGCGGCTCCATCTCCGGCCCCGCCGCTACCGGTCCCGCTTCCCCATCCCAGGGCACAGCGCGGTCCTAGCGCCGATCCCAGGGCACCGCGCGGTCCTAGCGCCCACCCCTGGTCCCAGCATTGAGCCCAGTGCTGGGACACGGACCCCAGGGCTCGGTAGCTCCGGGCCTGAGCAATCTCTTCATCCATGATCTGCATGATGGGATGGAGTCCTGCCTCAGCCGCTTTGCAGATGGCACCGAGTTGGGTGGAAGTGTTGATCTCCTTGAGGGCAGGAAGGCTCTGCAGATGGACCTGGCCAGGCTGGATCCATAGGGATCATCCACAGGGATGAGGTTCTAGAGCGCTCAATGTTGGGTCCTGCGCTTGGGTCACACCAACCCCATGGCAGCTCCAGGCTTGGGGAAGAGCGGCTGGAAAGGTCCCTGGAGGAAAAAGCCCTGGGGGTGTTGGTCAGCAGTGGCTCAACATGAGCCAGCAGTGGCCCAGGTGGCCAAGAGGGCCCCCAGCATCCTGGCCTGGATCAGCCATGGGGTGGCAGCAGGAGCAGGGAAGGGATTGTCCCCTGGACTCTCCTCCAATCCTAGGGCCAGTTTGGGCCCCTCACTCCAAGAGGGACCTTGAGGGGCTGGAGGGCATCCAGAGAAGGGAACCGGGCTGGGGAAGAGTCTGGAGAACAAGTCCTGTGACAGGTGGCTGAGGGACCTGGGGTTGTTTACGTTTAGCTGGGACATCCTCCTGCCATTCCCTCAGGTCCAGAGAGACGAGATCAGTGTCTCCTCCTCCTCCCATTGTGAAGAAGCTGCAGAGCATGATGAGGTCCCCTCTCAAGTCTCCTCGAGGCTGAACAGACCCAGTGACTTCAGTTGCTCCTCAAACATCTTCCCTCCAAACCCTTCAACACCTTCATGGCCTCTTCTGGACACTCTCCAGTAGCTTTAGATTCTTTTTATCTCCTCCCAGTGCCATGCTGGATGCACCCCAGGACACAGTTGCCCTCTTGGTGGCCATGGCACTGTTGGCTCATGGTCAACTTGCCTTGAGCAAAACCATGAGATGCCTTTCTGTAGGGACCATTGAATGGGTTGGGGCAGAAAGGGACCTTACAGCCCATCCAGTTCCATGGGAAGGGACAACTCCCACTGGGTCAGGGGGTCCAAGCCCCATCCAACCTGGCCTTGAACACCTCCAGGGATGGGGCAGCCACCACTGCTCTGGGCAACCTGGGCCAGGACCTCCCGACTCTCATAGCTCTCAATTCCACCCAGCTTGGGTTTATGTTTGGAATTGCCCCAACCCCGGTGCAGAAGCTTGTTGAACCTCATGAGATTCTCCAGGAGAATCCACCACTATTTGATCCATGGTATTCCCAACCCACCCAGCACCCAGCAACATGGAATGCCAAGCATGGACCTTCTTCCCTTCTTCATTCATAACACGAGGTTGGAAGTGCTCGCAATATAATCATTTATTTCTCTTTACAGCTGTGATGGAAGAACCTTGAGGTGCCTTCACCCATCGGTATAAAAGATCTGGTTATATACAGTCACAAGAACCTTTCATTGGGGAAATCCTTCCGTTCTCCTGATTCACCTTGACTAAAACCCACAAGAACCAAAGCAAAAACCCAACCCAATTCTTGAAGAACAGGCAAAGAGAACTCCAGTAGGTTTTGAACCTGGCATCAAAAGCTCAGCTTTATATTTTTAGGGGGACGTTCGAGACTTTAAAAAAACAAGGACTTAGAAGTCCTAGGAAACAAAATAAAGTTGCTTCTCCAAGAAGATATTTACATCAAAAAATAGGAGTCTACAAAAGGCCTTGGTTTTAATGCTATTAGAAAGCTCTAAAAATGTGCATGGGTTCGTTTCTTCTCGAACAAAAGAGCGAAGGAGAAAGTGCCTCTTCTAGGAAGGTCCTCCTGGGACGAGTCAGTCAAAAGTACCTGGAGGAAAAGAAAGAGGTTGGAAAACGCAAAGTTTGAATCAATTGGAATGATTTTGCCTGGAGTTGGAGATGAGTTGATGTTCCAGGTGAAGAGGAGAGCATGAAGGGAATCAGAGAATCATGGGTTGGGCTGGAAGGGACCTTGAAGATCATGGAATGGGTTGGGTTGGAAGAGACCTTAAAGATCATGGAATTATGGAATTGTTTGGGTTCGAAGGCACCACAAAGATCATGGAATCATGGGGTTGGATGGTTTGGAAGGGACCTCAAAACCCATCCAGTTCCATGGGCAGGGACACCCAACCTGGCCATGTCCCTCTGCAGAGCCTTCCTGCCCTCAAGGAGATCAACACGCCTACCCAGCTTGGTGTCATCCACAAATTCACTGACGGAGCGCTCTATCTCCTCATCCAGATCATGGAGAAAGACATGGAAGAGAACTGCCCCCACCACTGAGCCCTGGAGACACCACTTGGGATTGGAAATAGGACGTGAGGACATTCATGTCTATGTATGTCAAGTCACCTCAGCATTCTCCTACCATGGTGCACATCAAATATGAGGAGGACACAGGAAGGGTTTGCAAGGAAACCTTCTCGTGTGCCTCCAGGAGAGCTGACTCACCTGATTTCTCTTCATGCTTCATCTCCATTGTCCATTTCGACATCGAGATCTTGTGTTGTATCGGCCGCTCGGGATAAAATATCTGCCATTAGTGCTTCCTCCAGCTTTTTCCTCACTTGCTGCACTCGCTCTTCTTGTTTTCTGGAAGGACAGAAGAAAAGAAGGTGGAGAAACATCATACATTCAGGTCTACTGGTTGGGTGGGAGGGTAACTGTAGCAGAAATGATGCCTCAGAACTGGTTTCTCAGCTCTTACGTTGATTTAGAGGAGAAGAGAATCATAGATGCATGGAATCACGAAGGTTGGAAAAGATCTCTGAGATCATCCAGTCCAACCATCAGCCCAACCCCACCATATCCTGAAGTGCCACATCTACACGTTGTTTGAACATCTCCAGAGATGGAGACTCCACCACTTCCTTTGGAAGAATGACGGAATCGTTAAGGTTGGAAAAGACCTCCAAGATCAAGTCCAACATCAGCCCAACTCCACCATGCCTGCTAAACCCTGTCCCCAGGTGCCACATCTACATGGTTTGTGAACCACACCAGGGATGGAGACTCTACCACTGTCCTGGGCCAACTCCTACTGAACAAGAAACACGTTTCCACTTGAAGGCATCTCCTTTGACTTAAGACTCCAAAACTGACCTGATGTCATCATCTGTGACGATGAAAGCTTTGCAGAGTGGTTGAGATGTGTTGAGCCAGACGGCTGGATTCTTCTCCACAGCTGCAGAGAGCTGCCCCGTGATGGGTGCCGTGCTGGTGTGCAAGGCGCTGGCGACGGCGGACAACAAGGTGTCATCATTGTTACCTGGGCCAACCCCTGAAAGAGAGACAACAGTCACCACTGATGTTCTGAGGTGACCTCCACAGGAGGAGGTCTTCTCAGTTCCTAAGGTCAATGCTCATGATAGAATTCCCACTGGATATGGGACTGTATGACCTCACCAGTGAAAGGCACCTTCCAAAGCTGGCTTTGGAGAAGCATGGTCCTCATTTAGTGTTTCGAAAGGCATGGAATGATGGAAGGGTTTGGGTTGGAAGGAACTTCAAAGATCATCCAGCTCCCCCTGCCATGGGCAGGGACACCTCCCACTGGATCAGGGGGCTCCAAGCCCCATCCAACCTGGCCTTGGAACACCTCCAGGGATGGGGCAGCCACCACTTCCCTGGCCAACCTGGGCCAGGGCCTCCCTACCCTCACAGGAGAATATTTCTTCCTGAGATCTCATCTCAACCTCCCCTCTTCCACCTCCAAACTGTTCCTCTTCCTATCCCTATGCTGACTTTTGATGGGATTCACGATGATCTCATGAATTTATCAATCCCATAATGAAACAGTTTCTTCACACAACCCAAGTTGGTGGATCTGAGGCCACCACAGCAAACGAACACAAATACCTTGAAGACCTTTTGGGAGCTCCATGGATTTGATGATCTGCTCACTCACATCCGATGCGCTGAGACCTTGGAGCCTCTTCTCCCAGAAGAGCTGAAAAGAAGACAAGGTTGATTGTTAAAAATGAAAGCACCTCAAACATCAAATCATCGAGGTCGCAAAAGACCTCTGAGATCCCCAAGACTTGAAGGTACTGGTGGAGGAGAAGCTGGACATGAGCCAGCAACATGTGCTCACAGCCCAGAAAGCCACCAGTGTCCTGGGTTGCATCAGAAGTGTGGCCAGCAGGATGAGGGAGATGATTCCTTCTGTTCCGCTCTGGTGAGACCCCACCTGAAGCCCTGTGTCCAGTTCTGGAGTCCTCAACATAAGAAGGAGATGGATCTGCTGGAACAGGTCCAGAGGAGGACATGGAGATGACCTAAGGGCTGGGGCACCTCTGCTATGATGACAGGCTGGGAGAGTTGGGGCTGTTCAGCCTGGAGAAGAGAAGGCTGCGGGGAGACCTCAGAGCAGCTCCCTGTGCTGAAAGGGCTCCAGGAAAGCTGGGGAGGGGCTCTGGATCAGGGAGTGCAGGGACAGGATGAGGGGGAAGGGTTTCCAGCTGCAAGAGGGGAGACTGAGAGGAGATCTTGGGAGGAAATGTTTTGCTGTGAGGGTGGGGAGGCCCTGGCCCAGGTTGCCCAGAGCAGTGGTGGCTGCCCCATCCCTGGAGGTGTTCCAGGCCAGGTTGGATGGGGCTTGGAGCCCCCTGATCCAGTGGGAGGTGTCCCTGCCCATGGAACTGGATGGGCTTGGAGGTCCCTTCCAACCCAACTCAATCCATGACTCCATGACCTTCAAGAACGCAACATTCTCACCTAGAATCCCAACCCAGCTGCAAACCAGCACCTTCTGAGCTCGTTTTGACTTTCTGAGCAGTAATGATGGGACAAGATGAGGTCTTACCTGCCGTGGTTGCTCCGTTACTCGCTGTGGGTCAGTCCGTACTTTGTTACTTGGGTGGTTGGTGACTTTGGTGACCGGTTGCTTGAAGATGGATGCAGTTTGGCGGATTGGCAGAGTTGTGTTTAGGTCTGGTTTTCCCTGTTTGACAAACGACGAGAAGAAAATTGGAATTAACGTAATTAATGGAGAAGAAAGGAAACAAAGTGATATTGAAGTCACCTTCTACTGTGGAGGCTTTCTGGAGTAAAGATGTCTCTTACTTCTCTAAGTAAGGTTGGATAGGGGTTTGAGGAACCTCATCTTCTCTAAGTAGGAAAAGAAAGAAAAGACCTCATTGCTGTCTACAACTCCCTGAAAGGAGGTTGTAGTGAGGGGGGTGCTGGGCTCTTCTCCCAAGGGACAATTGTTGGGACAAGAAGAAATGGCCTCAATTTGCACTAGGAGACATTTAGATAGGGTATGAGGAGAAATGTCTTCAATGAAAGAGTGGTGAAGCACTGGAAGAGGCTGCAGTGGTGGAGTCACCATCCCTGGAGGGATCTAAAGCCCATGGAGATGTGGTGCCCAGGGGCATGGTTTGCGGTGGAGTTGGCAGTGTTGGGTTTATGGTTGGACTGGATGATCTTAGAGGTGATGATCAACCTCAATGATTCCATGATCAACCCCAGTCATTCCATGATCAACCTTGAAGATTCCACATTAACTGGATGATCAACCTCAATGAGTCCATGATTCTATGAAGCCCATAGTTCAGAGCGCTCCAGGTCCTGAAGAGCAGCAATATCCTACAGACCTTTGGTCACAAAATTCCTCCATCAAACCAATCTTAAGTAATTAAAACCCCACCAACTTTAACAAAGCCAGTTCGAAGCTGAAAGAGAGTAGGTTGACATGAGATCTTTATGAAGAAATGTTCTCCTGGGAGGGTGGATGACTCCCAGCTCTCACATCTAATCTACCCTGTCACAAACCAAACCCTTGGAGATGCATCTGAGCTTCTCTCTGTTACACAGCCACAGAAGTCTTCGGAGTGGGGGAACTGAATTCTCCCACAATACCCCAGACTGTTGAATAATAAAAAAACCCCATCATCATCTGCCCACCATCCAGAGCAGTGGGAGCAGCAGGGGAGGGAGGGGGTTCTGCCCCTCTGTTCCGCTCTGGGGAGACCCCACCTGGAGCCCTGGGTCCAGTTCTGGAGTCCTGAGCACAGGAAGGACCTGGAGCTGTTGGAGCGAGTCCAGAGGAGGCCACGGAGATGATCCAAGGGTGGGAGCATGTTCCATATGAGGACAGGCTGGGAGAGTTGTGGTTGTTCAGCCTGGAGAAGAGAAGGCTCTGGGGACAACTTGTAGCAGCTTTCCAGTATGGAAAAGGACTCCAGGAAAGCTGGGGAGAGGCTCTTTATCAAGGTTTTTGGGCAACCTGATCCAGTGGGAGGTGTCCTTACCCATGACAGGGGGGTCCAACTAGACAGGCTTTGAGGAGGATCTTTAACAAGCCCAGGCCCTTCAGCCTATCCTCACATGGGAGGTTCTCCAGCCCTTGGATCATCTCCGTGGCCTTCTCTGGACTCACTCCCAACAGCTCCAGCTCCTTCCTGTGCTCAGGACTCAAGAAACTGAACCGAGGGCTCCAGGTGGGGTCTCCCCAGAGCAGAGCAGAGGGCAGAACCCCCTCCCTCCTTTGCTGCTCCCACTGCTCTGGGTGCAGCCCAGGACATGGGTGGTTTCTGGGCCTTTTGATGTGTGACCGCACATTCCCAGCTCCTGTTGAGGTTCTCACCTACCACCATGTCAAGTCCTTCTCCCCAGGGCTGCTCCTTCTCCACTCCGCCTGGATTTGTTCCTGGGATTGCCCTGACCCAGGTGAAGGACCTTGCACTTGGCCTCATGAGGTTTTCCCAGCACCCCCTCTCCAGCCTGTCCAGGTCCCTCTGGATGACAATGACTTAGAGCATCTCTGAGGACCACAGGGTCACCCCCCACAGCCAGACACGTATTTATGTTTGCCCAAAGCATCTTGACGAGTGTTCCTCACCCCACATTTCTACATCCTCACCAGAACCTCCACAGACCTTATCAACCCTACAAGCTCAGCAATCCCTGATCTTGTGACGCCAAGTTCAAAGTAGGCCTTGATGCTTTGAAGTCCATGTCAACTATTGGTGGTAAAAGAACTCTTCTGCTTGGCCAGCCCAATAAAAGGAAAGAGATCTCTGTCCACATGGTGGACAAATCTGGTTGAGCGAACGTGTGTAGAAGAAAGGTCTTGGTTTCATGGTTCCTTTTGGCCTCCAACATGAAGATTTCTTCTAAGCAGCAGAAGGTCAGCTACATCCACAGTGTGACCTCCAGAACCAGCGTGAAGCCCTGCTGAGTTACCAGCTCTGCAGGGATTTGAGGTTGACAGCCTAGGTATGCCATAACCATTGGTCAAGTCTACACAGCAGGACATGGTCATTAGGATGGAAAGATGGATTCTTAACTTGGAACCTTCTACTCTCCTACATAATTTCTTTTCCAGCCACAGTCACATCTGGGAATTGTCACCTCATCACAGCGTGGATCCATGGATAAAGGCCAATGGGATGGGGTTCAACAAGGCCAAGGTCCTGCACCTGGCTCATACCAACCCCAGGCAACGCTCCAGGCTTGGGGAAGAGTGGCTGAAAAGCCGCCTGGAGGAGAAGGACCTGGGGGTGTTGATCAAGAATGGCTGAACATAAGCCAGCAGTGGCCCAGGTGGCCAAGAAGGCCCCCAGCATCCTGGCTTGGATCACCCATGGCAGCAGAGGCAGGGAAGGGATCATCCCCCTGGACTCTCCTTGAATCCTGGGTTCAGTTCTGGGTTCCTCACTCCAAGAAGGAGCTTGAGGGGCTGGAGCGTGTCCAGAGAAGGGAATGAAGCTGGGGAAGGGTCTGGAAAACAAGGGTTATGGAGGCATCTGAGGGACCTGGGGTTGTTTAGCCTGGAGCAGGTGGTGGTGAGGTGGCTGACCAAGCGTCAGAGGAACTCATTTCCACAGGAACTCATAATGTATCAAACCATAAGATGTTTTAAACACCTTGGAGGTGTTTAAAAGCCGAGTAGATGTCATTCTTGGGGACATGGTCTGCTGGTGGACTTAGCAGGGCTGGATCGATGGTTGCAGCTGATGATCTTAAAGGTCTTTTCCAACCTTAATGATTCCATGACTAAGATTTTCTCCTGACAAAGGGAACTCCACAACCATCACCTCCCTGAAGGACCAAAAGCTCTTTGGAGCTTTTCACCCAGGAGACACCATCAAGAGATTTCAAAGGGTCAGATGACTGCATTTTTGGTGGTGATCAAGCTCAGGACATTCAGTTTTTTTCACCCCAACAGATCTCCTGCCTTGAGACCTTGGATGCTCCACCATTATCATGAAACCAAACCTCTCTCTACATTGAGTACAGCAATGATCAGCCAGCAGAAGTTGTCATGGCTGCCCAGCCCCTGGAGGTGTTCAAGGCCAGGTTGGATGGGGCTTGGAGCAACCTCATCCAGGGGAAGATGCCCCTGCCCATAGAACTGGATGGGCTTTGATGTCCCTTCCAACTCAAACCATTCCATGCTGGAGGTCTCACCTGCTAACAACAAGAACCTCAAGTCAGAAGAACAGAAAGACATCACTTCTGTCCCCCAGGTGTCTAAATCTAACAGCTGAGATATCTCCAAGAGAGAAGACTCAAGCAGACGTTGATATTCCTCCTTGAAACAGAAGGGGAACCAAATAACTGGAATAGAAGGTGACAACAACCAATTTGGTTTGGTGGACGTAGAAGAAAGCATGAACCTCAGGAATAAACTGAGATCTAAGTGACGAGAGAGCAGAAACGGCCTGAAGTGTCACCAGTAGATGTTTGGATCGGATATTTTCTTCATGGAAAGGGCTGTGAGGCATTGGAAGAGGCTGCTCACGGAGGTGGTGGAGTCACTACCCTTGGAGGGGTTGAAAAGACAGGTAGATGAGGTCCTCAGGGATTGGGTTTGGGAGTGGACAGGTACGGTTGGATTTGATGGTCTCAAAAGATCTTTTCCAACTAAGCGATTCTGTGATTTGAAATCTTGCACAGGCGATCTCTTAGTGCCTTTGCTCCTTTAGGAGAACATCATTCCAGTAGATAACTACAATCTAGTCCCAAGCCACCTTGTTGTGGAGTTGTTGGAGCGAGGCCAGAGGAGGCCATGAGATGACCTGAGGGCTGGAGCACCTCTGCTGTGATGACAGGCTGAGAGAGCTGGGGTTGTTCAGCCTGGAAAAGGCTCCAGGGAGACCTTAGAGCAGCTCCCAGTGCTGAAAGGGCTCCAGGAAAGCTGGGGAGGGGCTCTTGGTCAGGGAGTGCAGGGACAGGAATAGTTTGAAGCTGCAAGAGGGGAGACTGAGAGGAGATCTTAGGGAGAAATGTTTTGCTGTGAGGGTGGGGAGGCCCTGGCCCAGGGTGCCCAGAGCAGTGGTGGCTGCCCCATCCCTGGAGGTGTTCAAGGCCAGGTTGGATGGGGCTTGGAGCCCTTGATCCAGTGGGAGGCGTCCCTGCCCATGGAACTGGATGGGCTTCATGGTCTCTTCCAATCCATTCCATGATTCCATGATTCCATGATTCTATGCTTCTCTGATTACTCAAACTTTTATGTAACCTCACCTCGGTCTTTAGAATCATAGAATCGCTAGGCTGGAAAAGACCTTTGAGATCATCCAAAAGACCTTTCAGATCATCAAGTCCAACGATACCTATCCACTACTGAACCGTAGAATTGCCTGGCTGGAAAAGACCTCTGAGATCATCTCGCTTAGTGGCACCCAAGAATTCCTTCTCTTTCTCAACTTATGGCTTTACAACTATGGAAATGTAAACAGACGTGAACGTCATAGGAGGCCACTTCTTAAAAGGAGAAACCAAAGGATCTACAGGCAAGGAGGTCAGTAGGATGTCCTTCAACACGAGCATGGGCTGACAAACCTTATTTTGATTGAGGGACTCATTCCTGAGTTTCTGTTTGTTCTTCTGCAATTTACTGGGCATCATCTTTCCCGTTCGGAAGTCAAAACTGCTGAGGTCAACAGTGTTCCCCAGGTATCTCGCCAACTGAGGTTTGCTTCTGAACTTCTTACCACTTGGACTAAAAAGAAGAAAACCACTTTAGTATGGGTTGGTGGACAAGGGGAAACAACCTTGACTTCATTACTTTGGAAGGGGGGGAAGATTTAGATTGGATATCAGGAAGTTCTTCACGATGAGGTTGGGGAGGAACTGGCACAGGTTGCTCAGGGAGGCTGTGGAGGCCCCATCCCTGGAGGTTTTCAAGGCCAGGTTGGATGGGGCTTGGAGCAACCTCATCAAGTGGGAGGTGTCCCTGCCCGTGGAACTCAATGGGCTTTGAGGTCCATTCCAAACTAAACCTTTCTATGATTCTTGACCTTTTTCAATATCTAAAGAGGTTCTGTTCTCTTTATTCCATGGGGTGTGTTGGTTGCCGTACCCTTCAGGGATGTCACCAAACTCTATGTGTCTGCTCCCATCCCTTTGTGTGGAATTTAACATCTTTGGGAGGCTGTGGGATGGTGGGACCAGACCACACCTCAGGAAGCTGGGATTACTAAACCAAACTCCACGATCCTGGGCTCCATCAGAAGAAGCGTGGCCACTAGGGCGAGGGAGGGGATTCTGCCTCTCTGCTCCATTCGGGTGAGATCCCACCTGGAGCCCTGGGTCCAGTTTTGGAATCCCCAACATAAGAAGGATATGGAACTGTTGGAACAGGTCCAGAGGACGCCACAGAGATGATCTCAAGGGCTGGAGCACCTCCCATATGACAAAAGACTGAGAGAGTTGGGGTTGTTCAGCCTTGACAAGAGAAGGCTCCAGGACGACCTTAGAGCTTCCAGTACAGGAAGGGGCTCCAGGAAAACTGGGGAGGGATTTTTTCCAAGGGCATGGAGTGATGGGACGAGGGGGAATGGCTTTAAATTGGAAGGAGGAGACTTAGGCTGGACATCAGGAAGAAATTCTCCACAATAAGGGTGAGGAGGCCCTGGCTCAGGCTGCCCAGAGAAGAGGTGGCTGCCCCATCCCTGGAGGTGCTGAAGGCCAGGTTGGACTGAGCTTGGAGCCCCCTGATCCAGTGGGAGGTGTCCCTGCCCATGGAACTGGGTGGGCTTTGAGGACCCTTCCAACCAAACCATTCTACGGGTTAATATTGGAAGGTGGTCTTCTTTCAACCTATGAAGGGTTTAAACCATCCTGGACTCAACAAGGAAGGCTTCTCTGCTCTCAGAGGGACTCCAGGGATGTGCCAAGCTGGGGCTGGAGGTGACGTGACCTCTCTAAGCTGGTGAGCAAAGCCTGGAAAGCAAGCGCCAAGCAAGCAAGCAGCGAGTGGGACGAGGCAGAAGAGCCAGGGTCAAAGCTGCAATGGTGGAGGTAGGACCAACCACAAATCCAAGTAGTTGTAGAAGACACCATTTACAGCATCGTTCTTTGGAATCATGATTACGCCAAAGTCTCAGCTGATGGGGTGGAGGAACACCAGCAATGACCCATTTCCAGTTTTCCTAAGGAAGTGGTGTTGCCACCAAGCACAGAACTTCCCATCCCCTTATCTCTCTAGCATCCCAACCATGGTCACACCCACCATGTGCACTAAAGAGACACTGAATCCATGAATGTCCATCACTGGACATCCCTGTAGGCTCATCAGTCCACGTCCATTCCCAGTGGGAGTTGCTGAGAAGCATCCATCAATGAGAAGAAAAACATCTTTATAGGTGGTGTCCCTGCAGGGACAACAGTGGTGCCACCAGGCTGAAAAGCTCAGCAGAAGAATCACAGAATCCTAGAATGGGTTGGGTTGGAAAGGAGCTCAAAGTTCATCCAGTTCTGTTGGCAGGGACACCTTCCATTGGATCAAGGTTCTCAAAGGCTTGTCCATCCTGGCCTTCAACACCTCTAGGGATCACAGAATCATGGAACGGTTTGGGCCAGACTGGAGGAGCTTAGAGGGCTTCTCCAACCTTCATGATTCCATGGTTCTACCTATTCTACCTCATCGGTTTGTGGGGGCCTCTCCTCACTGACAACCAAAACATTCGGGATGTGAAGTCACCAACCCCTTCCTCCACCACAAATTTCCAGCCTACAAAAGCAACTAAGGGTCCAAATCCTCCCGACTGTTGAAACCCAGAAGGTTGACCAAGCTTCAAAAGTTCTTCAGTGTAGAAAACTACCCAAGAGTTGTGTCTTATTCGCTTTTCCAGCATGGTTTCTTTAAAACCTTGAGGCAACAACTTTCCCTGCAGAAGAAACCGCAGTGAATTCTGGGAGAAACCACCTAATGAATCCAGAAGTCGTTGAAACGAGTCCAGAAGCATGGAAAGACCTCATCAAGGAGAAGTAAAAGGGTGGGAGCAAGAAGACTTGAAAGAGATTGTAATCTTGAAGGCAACCTCCTCAAGGATGGGTGTGGGAGGGAACCAACCTCACCACACACGCGCACATCCCACCACAAAAGTCTTCTCTGCTTCTCATCAAGCAGGAAGTGAAGTGACCAGAGAAATGAAACCCAAGCTCAGGTTTAGAGAAGAGCACTCAGGGTGGTTGACAGAGAGAAGAATCTTACACTGAAGGTCAGAGGTGGGGTGAGGCTTTGGTGGGGCAAGGAGGTTTGCTATCAAAATCAAGGAATCATGGAATGGGGTGAGTTGGAAGAGACCTCCAAGCCCATCCAGTTCCATGGGCAGGGACACCTCCCACTGGATCAGGGGGCTCCAAGCCCCATCCAGCCTGGCCTTGAGCACCTCCAGGGATGGGGCAGCCACCACTGCCCTGGGCAACCTGGGCCAGGGTCTCACCATCCTCATTGTGAATTTCTTCCTAAGATCTCATCTAGATCTTCTCCTTTCCAGTCCAGGCCCACTCCAGCTTTCCTGGAGCCCCTTTCAGCTTGGGAAGCTCTAAGGTCTCCCCAGAGCCTTCTCTTCTCCAGGCTGAACAACCCCAACTGTCCCAGCCTGTCCTTGTACAGGAGCTGCTCCAGCCCTCAGATCATCTCTGTGGCCTCCTCTGGACACGCTCCAACAGCTCCAGGTCCTTCCTGTGCTCAAGACTCCAGAACTGGACCCAGGGCTCCAGGTGGGGTCTCCCCAGAGCGGAGCAGAGGGGCAGAATCCCCTCCCTGGCCCTCTGGTCCCACTGCTTTGGGTGCAGCCCAGACCACAATTGACCTTCTGGGCTGTCAGCGCATACTGTCTTCTCCAAGTTGCTTTTCAAAGCAACTTAAGTGTTGCAGTTGTGGCCGAAATGATGACCATTTCATTCCCTTTGTGTCGTATTCACGGCCTCTGCCACAGCCCACCAGGGTCCATCTGACCACATCAGCCACCTCACCTGGCCTGAGGTGACCAACACCCCCTGTTTTCCAAGGAAGCCACCAGGCAAGGCTGGAGATTGAAACCCCCAGGAGATGAACCACTTCTGAAAAGGTGGTTTGGGTGAAGAACTTCCTTTGGTTACCTGACAGAGGTAGAGTGAGGTGAAGCGTTGCTACCAGACAGAACCCCCCACAGGCTGGAAATGAAGTCCAGGAGAAGAAGACCAAAAATATATCACAGAGAAAGCCCAAAACAAAATCATGGAATGGATTGTGTTGGAAGGGACCAGGAAGGTCATCCAGTTCCACCCTCCCTGCAGTGAGCAGGGACATTTTCAACTGAATCAGGGAGCTCCAAGCCCCATCCAACCTGGCCTTGAGCACCTCCAGGGATGGGGCAGCCACCACTGCTCTGGGCACCCTGGGCCAGGGCCTCCCCACCCTCACAGCAAAACAATTCTGCCTAAGATCTCATCTCAGTCTCCCTTCTTGCAGCTTCAAACCATTCCTCTTGTCCTGTCCCACCACTCCCTGACCGAAAGCCCCCCACCCAGCTTTCCTGGAGGCCCTTTTCAGTACTTGAAGGCTGCTAGAAGATCTTCTTGGAGCCTTCTCTCCTGCAGGCTGGACAAGCCCAACTCTCCCAGCCTGTCCTTATATGGGAATCATGGAATAGTT
Source organism: Neomorphus geoffroyi (assembly GCA_033558235.1). Lineage (NCBI taxonomy): Eukaryota > Metazoa > Chordata > Aves > Cuculiformes > Neomorphidae > Neomorphus > Neomorphus geoffroyi. The sequence goes on from JAUMJM010000025.1 coordinate 918,374, forward strand.
TGGGTTGAAAGGGACCTTAAAGATCAGACAATCATGGGATGGTTCGGGTTAGAAGGAACCTCAAAGCCCATGCAGTCCCACCCCCTGCCACGGGCAGGGACACCTCCCACTGGATCAAGGTTTTCAAAGCCCCATCCAACCTGGCCTTGAACACCTCCAAGACAAGAGAAGTTCAGGTTGGGACAACTCATTTCTCGGTATCATTGGCCAAGTGTTGGTTTCCACGGTCATTCAAGCTGGACAGGGAAGGAGAAACAATGCAGACTTTCAGAAGAGATAAGAAGAACAAGGGGGAACTGAAACTTCTCCTCAGTGAAGGTCAGCAACAGAGAACAAAGATCAAAAAGGAGCAGCAGAATCCACAAGTCCCTAAGGGCAGCAACACCTTCACTGACCCAGGAAGTCCTGACTGGTTTGCTTTTCAAGACAAAGGTGAAGATCTCCTGAGAAGAAAGAGAAGAATTCAAGCACCACTGGAAAGCCTCCAATGTTCATCTGACTGTGAAACCACAATATGAACTTCAAAGGGACGTCTGTTTGCCCCATGGGCACCCCTACCCTGGAAAAGCTTTTGTAGTTCTACAAGCTGAGGAGCAACTGAAAACTGTGGCGGCTCCTCATCCTTTTTCATCTCCACCAGGGAAAGGTAGAGTTGTCCTCCTCGCTTTGCTTCCCATGAAGAACAACCCAATCAAAGCAGGAGATGAACTTCCTGCTGCCACAAGGGAGAAATGTTCTTCTGGAAAGGTGAGTAGGTTCTAGCAGAGGCTGCCCACAGAAGTCCTTGCTGCTCCATCCCTGGAGGTGTTCAAGGCCAGGTTGGATGGGGCTTGGAGCCCCCTGACCCAGTGGGAGGTGTCCCTGCCAATGGAGCTGGATGGGCTTTGAGGTCCCTTCCAATCCAAAGCATTCCATGCTTCTATGAAATGTGATGTCCCATCTGGGAAAGGACAATACCAGATTAACCCGTTGTAGATACTGGTGGAACACTGTAAAAGATGTTAGAGTGCAGACAGAGAAGGCCATTAGAACGTCTCCCTGGAGCCTCCTCCTCTGCAGGCTGAACAACCCCAGCTCTCCCAGCCTGTCCTCAGAGCATAGGGGCTCCAGCCCTTGGATCATCTCCGTGGCCTCCTCTGGACTCGCTCCAACAGCTCCAGGTCCTTCCTGTGGCTCTTTGTTCTCCTTATGGAACATCTGGACACTATGTAGTAGAAGGTTTGGCTACAGGCACTGCACGCCCGACCTCTTCCATTCGGCTTCACTGCTGGACTTAAAGGTCCGGAAGAACAAGTCTTCTGAGGAGCAGCTGAGGGCCCTGGGGCTGTCCAGTCTGGAGAAAAGGAGGGTGAGTGGAGACCTTATTGCCCTCTGCAGCTCCTGGAAAGGAGGTTGTGGTGAGGTGGGTCCTGGGCTCTGCTCCCAAGGAATAAGTGATAGGATGAGAAGAAATGGCCTCAAGTTGCACCAGGATAGGTTCAGCTTGGACATCAGGAAGAACTTCATGGAAAGAGACGTGAAGCTGTGGGAGAGGCTGCCCTGAGCAGTGGTGGAGTCTCCATCTCTGGAGGGGTTCAAAAAGATGTGGAGATGTGGCGCTTCAGGACATGGTTTAGTAGGGGTAGGGTTGAGTTGTGGTTGGTTTGGAAGGCCTTGGAGGTCTTTTCCAACTTTAATGATTCTAAATCTCATCAACCCCTCCTCCCTCCAACAGGGCTTGAGGACAACGAGATGTCTCCCCATCAAGGTTAATGAGGACCTTGGAGGCCAAGTCAAGTCCCTGGTGTCACCTCTGCAAGTCCACTGCCCTCAAACCTAAAAGCAAATGTTTTTTTGCTGCTTGCGCCAAATTAAGCCACTGGAACATGGAGTGATTTCTTCTGAGGATGGACAACCTGAAAAAGCAAGGTCCACTTCCATCATTGTCCCACTGGAGCCGAACAAGTGTGGTGTCAGTCTTGGAGTAGTCAGACCAAACGCTGAGCACGCAGGCTTTTAGGGAACATAGAACCATGGAATTGCTTCGTTGGAAAAGACCTTTGAGATCATCAAGTCCAACTGCACCTGCTCACCACTAACCCAGACCCCTGAGCACCTCATATACCCAGCTTTTAAACACCCCCAGGGGATGGAGACTCCACCACCTCTTCCAGTCCTTGAGAACCCCTTCAGCGAAGACATTTTTCCTGATGTTCACTCTGAACCTCCCATGGTGCAATGTGAGGCCATCTCCTCTCATCCCAGCCCTTGGGAGAAGAGCCCAGCACCCCCCTCACCACAGTCTCTTTTCAGGAGCTGCAGAGAGCGATGAGGTCTCCCCTCAGCCTCCTCTTCTCCAGGCTGAACAGCCCCAGGGCCCTCAGCCGCTTCCAGAACCTCTGGGCTCCAGACCAGTTCTGTTGTCCTACCCAAAGCATGTTGTCCTCTGCTGCCCTACGTAGCAGTTCTTGATACTTGATTTTGCCCCATTCCTGCAGGTGTCCAAGGCCAGGATGGATGGGGGAGGTGTCCCTGCCCATAGCAGGGGCTGGAACTGGATGGGCTTTGAGCTCCCTTCCAACCCAAACCATTCCATGATTCGATGAAGGTATTTTGCCTTCTCTATAGGCTCAAACTCGATTTCCATCTGGTTGACCTCTCCCTCAAAGCCACCATGGAATGAAACAGAGGAAGAGATAAAGAAAGAGAACTTTCCACCACCAGTCCTGCCTACAGCCAGTTCCTCCTGGTTTCACTTGGTGAAACTCATCTTGAAGTTCTTTCCCTGGACAGAATAATAGAATCATCTGGTTGGCAAAGACCTTTGAGATCATCAAGTCCAACCAGACCAAAATGACTACTTGGGTTTCCAAGCCTTTCACATGTGGTGAGATCAGCCAACCCCGAGCTCTGAGTCACCGGCTGAGTTTTGAGTTTCAAGTCTGTGGTTCTTCTGCAGATCTGCATCACCTTTAGCCATGCTGGAAGGCATCCTGGAACTGCAGCCATTGAGTCCCACCACTTTCCCACATGAAAAGGAAGCGTGGAGTCCGGAAGGAGAAGATTCCAGCTTTGCAGCTGGAAATCAAGGAATGGTTTGGGTTGGAAGGGACCTCAAAGTCTATCCAGTTCCATGGGCAGGGACACCTCCCACTGGATCAGGGGGCTCCAAGCCCCATCCAGCCTGGCCTTGAACACCTCCAGGGATGGGGCAGCCACTTCTCTGGGCAGCCTGGGCCAGGCCCCCCCTACCCTCAGCGTGAAGATTTTTTTCCCGATCTCAAATCTAACTCCTCCCCCTTCCAATTTAAAGCCATTCCTCCTCACCCATCACTCCATGACCTTGGAAAAAGTCCTTCTACAGCTCTCCTGGAGCCTTTTCAGCTAATGGATGATCTAAGGTCTCCCCAGGGACTTGTCTTTTCCAGGCTGGAGAACTTCAGCTCTCTCAGCCTGTCCTCCTAGGAGAGGTCCTCCAGCCCTTAGATCATCTCCATGGCCTCCTCTGAACTTGTCTCCAACAGATCCATGGCCTTGCTATCTTGAGGACTCCAGAACAGACACAGGACTCCAGGTAAGGTCCCACCAGAGCAGAGCAGAGGAGCAGAATCCCTGTCTTGACCTTCTGGATGTTCTAACATAGTCACTAGCAAGCATTTGGCTTGAGAAAACCATGATGTTCCATTCTAGAAAGAAGAACCCAACCCAGAAAGTCCACTTTACCAACCCAGAGACAACCAGGACCCATCCAGGAATGAAGATCTGAGCTGTGATCTCCATGTGACCAAGCTTTGTTGAGGCAGTGCTGAAGAACGGAGAAGATTGCAACAAGGTGGAGAGACGAGAAGTCGTCGAGAAAAGTTGGTCAACAGATTAAGTAAAAAAGCTCATTGAAGACCAACCTTCCTCCTACCCATGAGATGGATCTTCATGTCCTTTAGCAGCCCCATGTGCTGGATGAAGGGATAGAGAGCTCCTTCCGCCAGTTTGGAGAGGACACCAAGCTGGGTGAAAGTGTTGAGGGCAGGAAGGCTCCTGCAGAGGGGCCGGCCAGGCTGGATCCATGGGCTGGAGGCCCCCAGGATGAGGTTCAACAAGGCCACATGGTGGGTCCTGCACTTGGGTCAAACCAAGCTCCAGGCTTGGAGAAGAGTTGCTAAAAAGGACTGGCTGGTGGAGAAAGTCCTGGGGGTGCTGCTTGACAGCACCTGAGCACGAGCCAGCAGTGGCCCAGGTGGCCAAGAAGGCCCCCAGCATCCTGGCCTGGATCAGCCATGGGGTGGCAGCAGGAGCAGGGAAGGGATCAAACCCCCGGACTCTCCTCGAATCCTGGGTTCAGATTTGGGCCCCTCACTCCTAGAAGGACCTTGAGGGGCTGCAGCACATCCAGAGAAGGGAAACAGAGATGGTGAAGGGGTTGGAGAAAAGAGGTTATGAGAAGCAGCTGAGGCACCTGAGGGCACTTGACCTGGAGAAGAGGAGGCTGAGAGGAGACCTCCTCACCATCTACAACTCCCTGGAAAGAGGTTGTGGTGAGGTGGGTGGTGGGTTCTTCTCTTAAGAAACAAGTGATGGGCCAAGGGAAGATGACGTCAAGTTGAGACTGGACATCTGGAACAAGTCCATCATGGAAAGGGTTCGCAAGCATTGGAGGAGGTGGTGGAGTCACCATCCCTGGAGATGTTTAAAAGACAGCTGAGACATCTGGTTCAGCAGTAGACACAAACGGTTGGACTCAATGATCTCAAAGATCTTTTCCAAGCAAACCCTTCTGTGATTCCTCATCCCCACCGCCTTCTCCACTTGCCACTATCTGAAGGGGGAGCGAGGAGGACCTTCTCCCTCCTCCAGGTTGGCAGCAGAAAGCCCAAGTCCCTTCAGCACAAGGCGAGCAGCGTGGTGGGAAAGCAGAAGATGTTGCACGTGTGGTTCCTCAGAGCTATAAATAGAGGAGCTCTGGGTATGAGGAGCCGTTGGGGAGCGGAAGAAGCCACCTCCGGCAGCAAAGGTGGACTTAGACATGCGTGGCTGAAGAACCTTCCAAAGTGAGCTGACCTCTGCTCTTTCGGCTGCACAAAGCAAGCAAGAGGGTGAAACCAAAGGAGGTCCCTGGGTCTTCTTCTCGGTTTCACTACGACTCATGTAGTAATAACGAGAAGACAGAGCAGCAGTGGTGGCTTCTCCTATCTTCATGTGGTTCTAATGCTGCTGCAACTCAGCGTTTGGTACTAGAAGATTCTTCATGAATTAAGTGGCTGTGTCCCTCCCCAGAGACCTCATGAAGGTCTTGGGTGAATAGTGGCAACGCTTGGGCTTGGGTAACACAACAGGAGAGGCTTTTTAGGTTGACCCTCCTTGGGGCTTGGGATGTTCTGGAAGGTCCAGAACTCCATTACCAGCCAAGCTGGGGGGGTCCTCAGAAACCTGGGATGTGGTGGGAGGGGAGGAGATTCATGTCCTGAGAGCAAGGACATGGTGGAAGGAGACCTCTTCATTCCTTCCTGAGGGAGATGGAGAGTGGAGGAAGAACTGGAGAGGAACTGGGGGTGACATCGGAGGTTACACGAGGGGTGACACCGGGGGTGGCAAAAGGGCTTCCGGCTGTCACAATCGGTGCCTCCCATCATGGTCCCCTTCTCCCTTCCTGCCATGACTTGGGGGAGATGGAGGAACCTGGGGTGGAACCAGGGGAACGGGGAGGAGATGGAGGAACCAGGGAGGAACTGGGGGGAGACGGAGGAACCAGGGAGGAACTGGGGGGAGACGGAGGAACCTACAAGGGAACCAGAGGAACCGGGGACCGGGAGGAGGCAGAAGGACATGGTTTGGTCTCCCAGCTGTCACAACCAGTGCCTCCCACCACGGTCTCCCTTTTCCCTTCCCACCATGACCTGGAGGGACCAGGGAGGAACCAGGGGGAGACAGAGGAACCAGGGGAACTGGGGAGAAACCGGAGAAACCAGAGGAACTAGGTTGGAACCAGAGGAACCAGGGACTGGGAGGAGGTAGAAGGACCCGATTTGGTCCCCTCGGCTGTCACAACCAGTGCCTCCCACCATGGTCCCCCTTCTGCCCTCCTGCCATGACCTGGAGGAACTGGGGAGGAACGGGGGGAGGCACCAGGGGGCCAGGAGGGGGCAGAAGAGCTCCCGGCTGTCACAGCTGGTGTCTCCCACCACGTCCCTCCTTCCCCCCATGACCTAGGGACACTGGGGGCAACTGGGGGGAACTGGGAGGAACCAGGGGGAAACTGGGGGGGAACTGGGACCTGGGAGGAGAGAGAAAGGCTCCTGGCTGTCACTGCTGGTACCTCCCACCACGGCCTGGAGAAACGGGGGGGGGGGGGCCTGGGAGGAAACTGGGACGGAACTGGGACTCGGGAGGAGGCAGAAGGGCTCCCAGCTGTCACAACCGGTGTCTCCCTCTACGTCCCCCCCTCCCACCATGACGTGGGGGGAATGGGGGGTGGAACTGGGAGGGAACTGGGGACTGGAAGGAGGCAGAAGGGCTCCCGGCTGTCACTGCTGGTGCCTCCCACCATGACCTAAAGGAACTGGGGGGGAACTGGGAGGGACTGGGACGAACTGGGGAACGAACTGGGGGGGACCGGGGGGGACACACACAACTGTGCGGGCGACAATGGGGGGGAGAACTGGGACTCGGCAGGAGACGGAACGGCTCCCGGCTGTCACTGCTTTTGCGTCCCACCACAGCCTGGAGAAACTGGGGGGGAACTGGGGGGGAACTGGGGGGACTGGGGAGGGGGAACCGGGGAGAACTTGGCGGGGGAAACTGGGGAGAACTGGGAGGAACCCGGGGGGGAACTGGCGGCAGTGGGGAGGCCGAGCGCACCTGAAGTAGTAGACATCGCTCTTGCCGGCGCTGAGCCCCGACTTGCGGATCACCTCCTCCTTCTTCCAGCCCGGGGGCAGCGCTGGGCACTCCATCCTGCCCGGCCTCGCCATGAGCCGGGCGGGATCTCCCCCCCTCCGGCTGCGCGCGCAGCGCCGGCACCGCCCGGGCACCACCGAGAGCGGGCGGGAGGGCAGAGCGGCCGCGGGGGCGGGCGGACCATAGAGAGGAAATGGGCGGGGGTAGAAAGGCCGCCGCGAGGGGCGGCCGTTGTGGCTGCGGATGGGGAGATCATAGAGAGGGATTGGGGGAGGTAGAGAGTCCCTGGGGCGCGGCCATTGCGGAGGGTGGGGTGAGAGGGGTAGGGAGGCCTGGGAGTCAATGGGAGGGCACTGGGAGTCACTGGGAATTGCTGTGGGGACTGGAAAAGGGGGGAAAAGGGGGAGGAGAAAGGTGGGGACGAGCTGAGCTGAACTGGGAGCGACTGGGAGTCACAGGGGGAAGGGACATTGGGAAAGGGGGGCAAAGGGAAAGGGGGGCAAAGGGGAAGGGCGGGGCGCTCATCCCATCCCTTGTTCCTCGGGAGAAGACGCCAAGAGCCGCCCCACCGCGCCTCCTTTCCAGGAGCTGCAGGGACTGAGGAGCTCTCCTCCTCCAGACCAACCCCCCTCCCCCACATCCCTCAGCTGCTCCTCAAGCACTTGTTCTGCAGACCCTTCCCCAGCTCCCTTCCCTTCTCCACACGCCCTCCAGCCCCTGAAGGTCCTTCTTGGAGCGAGGCACACTGACCCCAGGATTCGAGGAGAGTCCAGGGGGACGATCCCTTCCCTGCCCCTGCTGCCACCCCATGGCTGATCCAGGACAGGATGCTGGTGGCCCTCTTGGCCACCTGGGCCACTGCTGGCTCATGTCCAGCCGCTGTCGACCAACACCCCCAGGTCCTTCTCTTCCAGGCAGCTTCCCAGCCCTCTTCCGCAAGACAGGAGCTGCCTGGGGTGGAATTACTTCTCAGGATGCCCAGAACTTGGCCAGAGAGGGTGTCCGGGCACTCGCAGGTGACTGCCACAACGCTTGTCACGTCCTCGCCACATTTGCCTTGTCCATCCCATGCAATCCCTTCCCTCCAGCAGGGAAACGCGCTGCCGAGGTGGCGGTGGAGGCAACCAAACCTGAAGCCTCTAGAGGTCACTGCAGCCTAAGAAATGGACTTGATTGCTGAAAGCATCCCGGATGCTGCTTGGGTTCAGTTTCTCCCGGGGTTCAATGTCCTGCTGAAAGAAGGATCTTGGCCCGTGGTGAATTCCATGCAAAGTGCATAGTGGTCTACAAACAGAGGCGGATGAGGCTCAACAAGGCCGAGTGTTGGGTTCTCCACTTGAGTCACACCAAATCCAGGCAGCTCCAGGCTTGGGGAAGGGCAGCTGGAAATGTTCCTGGTGGAGAAGGACCTGGGGGTGCTGGTGGGCCAAGTGATTCCCTGATTCTGTGTTATGTGCAAAGCACTGGACCACATTCTTGTCTCTAAATTGGAGCAACACGGACTTCATGGATGGACAAGGACCTGGCTTTATGGTCTCACTCAAAGAGCTGTGTTTAATGGCTCAATGTCCAAGTGGACACCAGTGATGAATGCATTCCTCAGGGGTCAGTATTGGGACGGGTCTTGTGGGACCTGGACACTGGGACTGAAGGCACCTTCAGCAAGTTTGGTGATGACACCAAGCTCTGTGGTGTGGTCAACATTTTGGAAGGTAGGGATGGCATCCAATGATGTCTCACCTTGACTTCCATGAGGTCAAATCCGGTGGCCGTTCACATTGGAGGTGTTCAAGGCCAGGCTGGATAGGACTTGGAGAAATCTGACCCACTGGAAGGTGTCTCTGCCCCTGGCAGAGGGGTGGGAGCTGGGTGGGCTTTGAGATCCCTTCCAACCCAAACCATTCCATGATTCTGTGAGTGTGAAGAACTTGTCTGAGAGAACTTTTTTACATTGTATGGTGACAAGTTTTCAAGTGCTTCAGAACTTCCCTGAAGGTTTTAGTGCTTTGTAATAGGAGACAAGAGAATAGAAGAACCATAGAACAATGGAATGGTTTGGGTTGGAAGGGACCTCACAGCAAAATATTTCCTACTAAGATCTCATCTCAATCTCCCCCCTTTCAGCTGAAACCCTTCCCCTCATCCTGTCCCTGCACTCCCTGATCCAGAGCCCCTCCCCAGCTTTCCTGGAGCCCTTTCAGCACTGGGAGCTGCTCTAAGGTCTCCCCAGAGCCTTCTCCTCTCCAGGGTGAACAACCCCAACTCTCCCAGCCTGGCCTCACAGCAGAGGGGCTCCAGCCCTCGGATCATCTCCATGGCCTCCTCTGGACTCGCTCCAACAGCTCCAGGTCCTTCCTGTGATGGGGACTCCAGAACTGGACTCAGGGCTCCAGGTGGGGTCTCCCCAGAGTGGGGCAGAGGGCCAGGAGCCCCTCCCTCTTCTGCTACTCCCACTGCTCTGGATGCAACCCAGGACACAGGGGGTTTTTGCGCTGTAAGCACATGTCGTTGGCTTCTGTTGACCTTCTCACCCCTCAGCAACTCAAGTCCTTCTCCCTAGGGCTGTCCCCAACCTATCAATTTCTGTATCTACAGTGATGGTGAATGGAAACACTGAATTTCCTGAAGGAACATCAAGATTTTATGATATTTTTGGCTTATTTCCCTGGGTTTGTTCTTTCAAAAGCCACCAGTAGGAGGGACATCAGGGCTATTCATTCCTCCATGGAAAGGGAACAGGGTCACAAAGGTTTACAACTCCATTTTTTGCCAAGTACTCACTTCAGTTTTTCAGCCTGGAGAAGAGAAGGCTCTGGGGAGACCTTAGAGCAGCTCCCAGTGCTGAAAGGGCTCCAGGAAAGCTGGGGAGGGGCTTTTTCTGGGGGCTTGTAGTGATAGCACAAGGTGGAACGGCTTTACATTGGAAGGGGGAAGATTTGGATTACATATTAGGAAGAAATTCTTCATGATGAAGGTGGGGAATGCCTGGCCCAGGTTGCCCAGAGCAGTGGTGGCTGCCCCATCCCTGGAGGTGTTCAAGGCCAGGTTGGATGGGGCTTGGAGCCCCCTGATCCAGTGGGAGGTGTCCCATGGAACTGGATGGACTTGGAGGTCCCTTCCAGCCCATACCATTCTATGATTTTGTGATCTGACAGAAAGCAAGTGATAATTACCCTGCTCAAATCCCATCCTTTTCCAAGCAGTGGTTTGATAGGAAGAGCGGAGCCTTGGAAACCTGCTCTGCATGGAATTTTGCCGTTTCTGGGTATCTGCTACTGGTGGATGTTGTGTGGAAGTTCCCTCATAGAATAGTGGAATCATTAAAGTGGAAAATACCTCTAAGACCATGCAGTCCAATCACCAACACCAGCCCCACTGTGTCTACTGGACCGGGTCCCCAAGTGCCACAGTTTTTGAACCCCTCCTGGGATGGAGACTCCACCACTGCCCTGGGCAGCCTCTGCCAGGGCTTCAGCACTGACAATAAAGACATTTTTCCCAATATCCAATATGAACCTCCCCTGGTGCCGCTTGAGGCCATTTCCTCTCATCCCATCGCTTGTTACTTGGGAGAACAGCCCAACACCCACCTCACCACAACCTCCTTTCCAGGAGCTGCAGAGAATGATGAGGTCTCCCCTTGGCCTCCTCTTCTCCAGGCTGAACACCCCCAGGGCCCTCAGCTGCTCCCACAACCCCTGTTCTCCAGACCCTTCCCCAGCTCCGTTCCCTTCTCTGGATGCGCTCCAGCCCCTCAAGGTCCTTCTTGGAGTGAGGGACACAAACTGACCCCAGGATTGGAGGTGAGTCCAGGTGGAGATCCCTTCCCTGCTCCCGCTGCCACCCCATGGCTGATCCAGGCCAGGATGCTGTTGGCCTTCTTGGCCCCTGGCCCCCTGTTTGATTCCATTCAGTGCAGATGTAGCCTTAGAGGTACGAGCTTGAACCAACTCGTTAAACAGGTGTGCCCTCCCCGTGCTGGGGACTCCAGAACTGGACCCAGGGCTGCAGGTGGGGTCTCCCCAGAGCGGAGCAGAGGGGCAGAATCCACTCCCTCCCCTGCTGTTCTCCCTGCTTTGGCTGCAGCCCAGGGCACCGTTGGTTTCTGGGCTGGGAGCACACGTTGCCGGCTCATGTTGAGTTTCTCATCCCCACCACCCCAAGTCCTTCTCCTCAGGGCTGCTCCCGACCTCATCTCCACCCAGCCTGTGTTTGTGTTTGGGATTGCCCCAAGACAGGCACAGGACCTTGCCCTTGGCCTGATTGAACCTCATGAGGTTTTCCCAGGCCCAGCTCTCCAGCCTCTCCAGGTCCCTGTGGGTGGAATCCCATTCCTTCTGTCATGTTGACCACACCACGCAGCTTGGGGTCATCAAAGCTTTATGCCATAAACCCAAAATATGAGTCCAAATTTCCAGAGAAGATCCACTTTTAATAGTCTGAGGAAACTAAGACTGCCTTGAGGGGACCATCTCTCACCCTTCTTTAGAGAACTAAATTATAGAGCTGGACTGTCCGAAGTCCACGTTGTGTGTACACAATTAAACCAAAGTGATTGAACATACTCTCTGCTTCTGGTCTTCGGCCAAATAGAGTGGAACAGCCCCCATCCATGCTGTGAAACTCTTTGGCCTTCAAAATAAGAGAACTTCATGCAAGCTGCATGTTGGGAATGCTCTTTGGCTATTGCAGCCTCTCTAATTATGCCTGGAAATGTTTTGGGAGAGTGGTAGCTGGCCTAGGATTGAGCTGAGCCAGGGGCTGTGCCAAGAGCCAGCCGTATGGGCAATTAAACTCCTGTGCCTGGAGACGTCTGTGCATGGAGTAGACACAGACTAAGGGCCTTTAACGTCTTCGGCTTCCAGTAACCTTCTGGCAGCATGTCCTGTAGCAAAAAGATCTTCAAAATATTGCTGATTGTGGCACGGTTGACACGCTGGAGGGAAGGGATGGATCCAGACGGACCTGGAAGGGCTGGAGAGGAGGGGCTGGGAGAAACTCATGAGGTTCAACAAGGCCAAAGGTGAGGTTCTGCACCTGGGTCACGGCAATACCAAGAACAAACTGGGTAGAGACTGGATTGGGAGCAGCCCTGAGGAGAAGCACTTGAGTTGCTGGGGGGTGAGAAGCTCAGCATGAGCCGGCAACGTGCACTCGCAGCCCAGAAACCCCCGGTGTCCTGGGCTGCTGCCAGAGCAGTGGGAGCAGAGGGGAGGAAGGGGATTCTGCCCCTCTGCTCCACTCTGTGAGACCCCACCTGGAGCCCTGGGTCCAGCTCTGGAGTCCTGAGCACAGGAAGGACCTGGAGCTGTTGAAGCGAGGCCAGAGGAGACGACGGAGATGATCCGAGGGCTGGAGCAGCTCCTGTACAAGGCCAGGCTGGGAGAGCTGGGGTTGTTCAGCCTGGAGAAGAGAAGGCTCTGGGGAGACCTTAGAGCAGCTCCCAGTACTGAAAGGGGCTCCAGGAAAAGCTGGAGAGGGGCTCTTGATAAGGGAGTGCAGGGATGGGATGAGGGGAACGGTTTGAGCTGAAAGAGTAGAGATTGAGATGAGATCTTGGGGAGAAATGTTTTGCTGTGAGGGTGGGGAGGCCCTGGCCCAGGGTGCCCAGAGCAGTGGTGGCTGCCCCATCCCTGGAGGTGTTGAAGGCCAGGTTGGATGGGGCTTGGAGCCCCCTAATTCAATGGGAGGTGTCCCTACCCGTGGAACTGGATGGGCTTGGAAGTCCCTTGCAACCCAACCCACTCCATGATTCTATGATGTTCAGAGCTCTCCAGTCTCAGCAGTTTTGTCTTTATCTGCAGCATTGAATATGTTTTCTTCGCACAGAAGGTTCAAACAGAGTGAGGAGTTTTTTTCAGGTGGCTTTGTGAGGTTTGGGTAAAGATGTGAAAAGATTGGAACTGTTTTGGGTTTTACTTTAATGAGTGCAAAACCAGAGGCTGGGTTTGTTTCTCATCACTCAGTGGGGGAATGGAGACTCGAAAATGTCTCTGTGCAGATGGACATTTAGAAAAGTGGCTGGATTTGAGACATAACCACCTACTTAATGCAGAAGAAGAAATAAGTTACTTCCTGGAGGTAACCAGAAGGTACCACGTTTTGGTCTATATTTAGCTTGGACAACCCCTAAGTCTCTCCTGCCATGGAATTACACATATTTAGATGTGGAGCACTTGGGAAACATTTTAATACCCTTCTTCTGTGAGGATTTATACATCTCAGTGAGCCTTTGTAATTGTTCTGTCCATCTGGTGGTATCTACACCGCATTGCAAGGGAATGCCAACGGAATTTTAAGCAGCCCATGACTCTCTTCACTCACCTTTTTATACTGTTTTCAGCTCAAGATCAATAGTCATGGAATGATTTGGGTTCGAAGGCATCTTAAAGCCCATCCAGTTCCACCCTCTGCCATGGGAAGGGACCCCTCCCACTGGATCAGGGGGCTCCAAGCCCCATCCAACCTGGCCTTGAGCACCTCCAGGGATGGGGCAGCCACCACTGCTCTGGGCAACCTGGGCCAGGGCCTCCCCACCCTCACAGGAGAATATTTCTGCCCAACATCTCATCTCAGTCTCCCCTCTTGCAGTTTCAAATCCTTCCCCTTGTCCGGTCCCTGCACCCCCTCATCCAGAGCCCCTTCCCAGCTTTCCTGGAGCCCCTTTCAGCACTGGGAGCTGCTCTAAGGTCTCCCCAGAGCCTTCTCTTCTGAGAACAACCCCAGCTCTCCCAGCCTGGCCTCACACAGGCGCTGCTCCAGCCCTCGGATCATCTCCATGGTCTCCTCTGAACTCGCTCCAACAGCTCCAGGTCCTTCCTGTGCTCAGGACTCCAGAACTGGACCCAGGGTTCCAGGTGGGTTCCCCCCAGAGTAGAACAGAGGGGCAGAGGCCCCTCTCTCCCTGCTGCTCCCAGTGGTTTTGATGCAGCCCAGGACATGGGTGGTTTCTGGGCTGCGAGTGCACCTTGACGGTTCCTGTTGAACTTCTCATCCACCAGATCCCCATATATCTCCATCAATATTATTTGAAGACCATACATCTTCAGGTACTGGTGTCCCCTGACCCTGGGAGATTTTCATGAGAGCAAGAGAACAATGATGAAAGACGTAATTATTCATGTCCATGTTCTTATGTAACCACTAATCTGTAAAACAAATTCCTGCCGCAATCTTAGAACGCTAAGGTTTCATCATGTGTTGTACCTCATGCAGATGTGGTGCTCTTAAAGGCTGATAAAGGAATTTTTTTCAGCATGGGTTTCAGTCTACTGGCTTTCATGGTACCGGTTTAATTACTTTGAACGCTGTGTTGAGTTTTGCGTCCATCACTACAAGGACGTTGAGGCACTGGATTGTTTCCAGAGAAGAGCAGCCTGATCCAGTGGGAGCCCATGGAACTGGATGGGCTTTAAGGTCTCTTCCAACCCAACCCGTTCTATGATTCTCTGATAGGTTAGCCAAGTGATCCTCACTAGTTTTGCTGAACACCATGAGAACTCTCATCTGCTTTCAGTAATTGTGGGAGGTGAAGAAACAAAGAAGTAAATGAATGAATTTTCCATCAATAAAGATGAAAAAATAAATTTTGTGTAACCTCGAATAGATGAAGAAAGCAACAAGAAGGCATTTTCTTTAAGAATTCCTCTAGTCAGCAGAAGGCACGTGTGTTTTAATCCTGATCTGCTGCCACTCGAAATCAATGGAGGCCATTTAGATCTTCCATAAAAGGACAGGGCAGTGGTGGAGTTGCCTTCCATTCAGGCGTTCAAAAATAATGTAGATGTGACACTTGGGCACGTGGTTTAGCAGTCACAGTGGGGTTGGGCTGATGGTTGGGCTGGATGAGCTTAGATATCTTTTCCAACCTTAATGATTCTGTCATTCTAATTGTATAAATGTGTTATAGCTTTTTTTCTGACATGTAAAATATTAAGATGCAGATTCTGGGTGTTACAAGCACTTGATAGCGTGTGAAATTAAAACTACAGGCAGTTGAATTATCGATGGAAAATCAAATAAGACATTTTTGTGACTGTAAAACCACTTTGCACTCAGATGTCTTCTTTTGTGTAAGAAATTAATTATGATGCGGCTGAATGCATTGATTGGAAACTGCACTTTCAAGGCCAGGTTGAATGGGTCCTTGAGCAGCCTGATCCAATGGGACATGTCCCTGTCTGTGGCAGGGGGGTTGGAACTGGCTGATCTTTAAGGTCTCATCCAACCCAAACCATTCAATGAGTCTATGAAACAACTGAGACAACTTGAATTTCCCATCTAAGGAAAAGGCATCTTGAATATCTCTAAAACAACACAGGAAGGGCATGGATCTGTTGGAGCGAGTCCAGAGGAGGCCATGGAGGAGATATCTGAGGGCTGGAGCACCTCCTGTATGAGGCCAGGCTGGGAGAGTTGGGGTTGTTCAACCTGAAGAAGAGAAGGCTCTGGGGAGTCCTTAGAGCAGACTTCCAGGACTGAAAGGGCTCCAGGAAAGCTGGGGAGGGGCGTGCAGGGACAGGACAAGAGGGAAAAGTTTGAAACTGAAAGAGGGGAGATTGAGATGAGATTTTAGGAAGAAATCTTTTGCTGTGAGGGTGGGGAGGCCCTGGCCCCGGTTGCCCAGAGAAGTGGTGGCTGCCCCATCCCTGGAGGTGTTCCAGGCCAGGTTGGATGGGGCTTGGAGCCCCCTGATCCAGTGGGAGGTGTCCCTGCCCATGGCAGGGGGTGGAACTGAATGGGCTCTGAGGTCCCTTCCAGCCCAAACCATTCCATGATGCAGCAGTCTTATCACAGCAGGAACGTCCAGTGTAGAGAAACTAGTGAGGTAGTGAGGTCTTAGATGTGAAGACTTGAGAGAGAGAAGAATGGAAAACCCCCCTTACTGATTTTGGAAAAGCCATGACTCTGGGAAAGGAAACATCATCAGCCAAAAGACGGCCAAAAGCCCAAGGAGGCATGGAATGGTAACCATAATTAAGCCCTGCAGGTAATTTGTAGTTTTGGAAATTTTGCCTGTGTAAAGCTCAGCACTCATTTTCTGCAGTTAAATTTACCTCACCGGAACCTAAAGCCTGAATGGTTGAAGAAGACTTTATGATGTTAGGATCATAGAACGGTTTGGGTTGCAAGGGACCTCAAAGCTCATCCAGTTCCACGGGCAGGGACGCCTCCCACTGGATCAGGGGGCTCGAAGCCCCATCCAACCTGGCCTGGAACACCTCCAGGGATGGGGCAGCCACCACTGCTCTGGGCACCCTGGGCCAGGGCCTCCCCACCCTCATGTTGAACAATTTCTTCCTAATGTCTAATCAAAATTTTCCCCCTTTCAAATTAAAGCCATTGTTCCTTGTTCTGTCACTTCAGGCCCTTGAAAAAAGCCCCTCCCCAGCTTTCCTGGAGCCCCTTTCCAGTACTGGGAGCTGCTCTAAGGTCTCCCTGGAGCTGCCTTCTCTCCAGGCTGAACAACCCCAACTCCCAGCCTGTGCTCAGAGCAGAGGAGCTCCAAACCTTGGATCATCTCCGTGGCCTCCTCTGGACTCGCTCCAACAGCTCCAGGTCCTTCCTGTGCTCAGGACTCCAGAACTGGACCCAGGGCTCCAGGTGGGGTCTCCCCAGAGCGGAGCCGAGGGGCAGAACCCCCTCCCTCCCCTGCTGCTCCCACTGCTCTGGGTGCAGCCCAGGACACGGGTGGCTTTCTGGGCTGTCAACGCACGTTGCTGGCTCAGGCTGAGCTCGGCAGAGATCTAGTGGTAGAGGAGATTATTTCCAAACGATGTGTAATTATAAGTAATTATCATAATCTCCGATTTTGTGACACCCACGTACGCATCTGTCCTGTAGGTCTGACATTTCTGAGCTGGACAGCTTTTGCTTCTCCAAATGCAGCCTGGTTTGGAGCTTTTTCTCCTGTGTATTTCCAGCGGCTATCAGACTCTGGAGGATTAGCTCGAAAGGAGCTTTCAGTCAGAACGAGGTTCCATGTAATAGCCTCCAGCAGCCTGTGCAAAAGGAACAAACAACCACCATCACAACAAATTGTATTTATTTAGTACCCATCACAACAAAGCTCTCCCTGGGCACTCGACTCAGCTTTCTTGTTTATAGCACCAAAAAGCGGCAGGATCTGAATATGAATTTATGTAAATCACCATCCACATTTTGAAAACAGCTGTCTGCAACAACTCTGCTGTTAAATTGGTCCGTTGTTTGAGTCTTTCGGAGTTTAAAAGAGGACGGAAATCAGAGTTCTCTTCACCAGCTTTCCGATGTGTTTGGAGATATAAAGAAAACAACTTTGAAGGATCTAGCCTTGGGAAAGTGTAATGGAAACTCTTCTTCCGTGATTTTAGCTGTAGAATCATAGAATGGCTTGGTTGGAAAAGACCTTCAAGATCATCGAGTCCAATCATAGCTGTCTACTACTAAACCAGATCCCTGAGCACCCAATCTACTTTTATCTTTTAAAAATCTCCAGGAGTGGGAACTCAGCCACCCCTGGAGTGGTGGTTCCTCCGTGGGAGGCATCTTCCAGTGCTTCACCACATTTTCAGTAAAGACATTTTTCCCAATATCCAATCTAAAGCTCTTCCAGTGCAACTTGAGGCCGTTTCCTCTCGTTCTATCGCTTGTCACTTGTGAGAAGAGACCAACACCAACACGTTTCCTCACATCCCCTCACTTATTCCTCGGGAGAAGATCCCAGCCCCCACCCCGTCACAGCCTCCTTTCAGGCATTTGTAGACAGTGATGAGGTCTCCCCTCAGCCTCCTCTTCTCCAGACCAAGCACATCCAGTTCCCTCAGCCACTCCTCACAGGATTTGTTCTCCAGGCCCTCACCAGCTCCGTTCCCCTACTCTGGATGCACTCCAGCCCCTCAATGCCCTTCTGTAGTGAAGGATCCAAAACTGAGCCCACGATTCAAGTTGTGGCTTCACCAGTGTGAACTACAAGGGCACAATTATTGTGGAATGGTTTGGGTTGGGATAGACCTCAAAGCCCATTCAGTCCCACTCCCTGCCATGGGCAGGGACACCTCCCACTGGATCAGGGGGCTCCAAGCCCCATCCAGCCTGGCCTTGAACACCTCCAGGGATGGGGCAGCCACCACTGCTCTGGGCACCCTGGGCCAGGGGCTCCCCACCCTCTCAGCAAAACATTTCTGCCCAAGATCTCACCTTGATCTCCCCTCTTCCAGCTGAAAACCATTCTCCCTTCATCCTGTCTCTGCACTCCCTGATCAAGAGCCCCTCCCCATCAGGTTTTAAAGATATGAGCATCCTATTGTGTTTGATCGAGTGATGGACTTCAGGCTCCTCCTCATCAGAGGAACCAAAAATCCTCTGTTCCCTTCTCAGATACATGGACTTCAGTCATGTGGTGGGTCAAGACCAATCCACTGCTTCTCATCTAGACCTGTCTCGCGGTTTAGGGGGCACAGTGGGGTTGGGCCAATGGTTGGACTAGATGACCTTAGAGGTCTTTTCCAGCCTCAGTGTTTCCATGATTCTGTCCCAGGGCAGTGGTGGAGTCTCCATCACTGGAGGGGTTCAATGAACATTTAGAGGTGACACTTCGGGATGGGGTTTAGCAGACATGATGGGGTTGGGTTGATGGTTGGACTAGATGATCTTAGAGGTCTTCTCCATCTTCAACGATTCTATGATTCTGTGATTTTAGACATGAAGGACTGCACAGACAGGATTGCCACACAGACACGTGTGCGTCAATGAGTGAATAAGAGTCAATCAGTGCACTGCAGAGATGAAAATAGATGAATGTTTGACTACTACAGTAGAGTTGCTGCTCCTGGGAAGATCATAGAATCACAGAATTGTTTCAGCCCCCTGATATGGGCAGGGACACCTCCCACGAGACCAATTTGACCCCATCCAACCTGGCCTTGAACACCTCCAGGGATGGGGGTTCCACAGCTTCCCTGGGCAACCTGTGCCAGGGCCACATTGTGAAGAATTAAAAGGGACGTGTCAAATGATGGATAAATAAAACAGCTTCCTTGGCTCCATCACTTTCTACATTGGAAAAACAAGGACAAAAATTCAGGGGGCTGAAAATAAAAGTGACCAAAATGTCATTATTTCTTGCATTCATGTAAATGAAATTCTGCCCATGGGGACAAATTAGAAGCTTATGAAATCAAAGTATGTTATTATTTGTAAACAGTGGCATTCTGAGGTCTGGATAATTTTAGGAAGGATTTTCTGGCAATGTTTAATGGTTTAAAAAAACGTTTGATTGTTAGTTGAGGCTGCTGGACAGGATACGCAAGAGAACATCCTTTCTCCTAATGGCAGTGATGTTAAGATGGTTCCAGCACTAATTAGCTGCTTTCTAATATTAACTGTGCTTAAAATCATAGAATTATTGAATCATTTGGTTGGAAAAGACCTTAGAGATCCTCAAGTCTGACCATACCTGTTCACCACTAAACCTAAACTAAACCCTGAGTGCTTCATCTGCCTGACTTTTACACACCTCCAGGGATGGCGACTCCACCACCTTCCTGGGCAGCTGTGCCAGTGCCTGAGAACTCTTTTCAGTGAAGGAACTTTTCCTGATATCTAATCCAAACCTTCCCTGATGCAACTTGAGGCCATTTCCTCACATCCTATTACTAAACAATGTCCTCAAAGGCCATGGCCACATGTTTTTTTGGAACCCCTCCAGGGATGGGGGCTCCATTATTTCCCTGGAATAGAACCATGGAATCATTAAGGTTGGAAAAGACCTTTAAGATCATCCAATCCAACCATCAGCCCAACACCACCATGGCTACTAAACCATGTCCCCAGGTGCAACAGCCACACATTTTTTTGAACACCTCCAAGGATGGAGACTCCACCGCTGCTCTGGGCAGCTTCTTCCAATGCTTCATCACCCTTTCAGTGAAGACATTTTTCATAATATCCAATCTGGACTTCTCCTGGTGCAACTTGAGGCTGTTTACTCACGTGCCATCGCTTGTTCCTCGTGAGAAGAACCCAGCAGTTGCAGAGAGCAATGAGGTCTCCCCTCAGCCTACTTTTCTGCAGACTGAACAGCTCCAGGTCCCTCAGCCGTCTCTCATAGGACTTGCTCTCCAGTCCCTTCCCCAGGTTTGTTTCCCTTCTCTGGACACACTCCACCAGCTCAATGTCCTGCTTGTAGTGATGACCCCAAAGTCATGGGGAATCATGGTTGGAAAAGACCTCTGAGATCATCAAGTCCAACCATACCTACCATAATTAACACAGAGGAGATAAAAATCCGTTTTTCTTCAGTTTTGGAAAGATTTTAGCTTTGTGTTTTTACACCAGATGGTTATTTTCATTCTCCAGAGACTGCTCAGATGTGTGAAAATTGTTGATGCCTTGATTTTCTCTATGACACTCTTCCTGTTACAACAGTTTCTCAGAGCATTGGTCATGGATCAGGACTAGAAGATACAAGGACTGTAAACACTCAAACAAATGCTCACAGTCTAAATATAGGAGTTGGCAGATGGATGGATGCAGTTAGGATATCATAGGAAAGGAGGAGACAACACAAATACTCATGATCTCAGTGCAGCACCGTATTTTTAGCCTAGTGTTTTGAAAAGTGAGTTTTCTTTTCATTTAAATATTGATTATTGAGCCCAACAGGAAATCTGTTGCATTCTGAACTTGAGTTGTCTTCGTAGAATCATAAAATCATAGAATCATCTGGTTAGAAAAGACCTCTCAGATCATCGAGTCCAAACGTACCTGTCCACTACTAAACCAGATCCCTGAGAAACTCATCCACCCATCTTTTAAACCCCTCCAGGGATGGCGACTCCACTCCCTCCCTGGGCAGCTGTGCCAATCCCTGACCACCCTTTCAGGGAAGAAATTCTTCCCAATGTCCGGTCTGAACCTCCCCTGGGGCAACTTGTGGCCATTTCCTCTCGTCCCATCGCTGTCACTGGGGAGCAGAGCCCAGCCCCCACCCCGTCACAGCCTCCTTTCAGGCAGTTGTAGACAGGGATGAGGTCTCCCCTCAGCCTCCTCTTCTCCAGGCTGAACACCCCCAGGTCCCTCAGCCGCCCCTCGTAGCACTTGTTCTCCAGCCCCTCCCCAGCCTCGTTGCGTTCTCTGGACGCGCTCCAGCCCCTCAGTGTCCTTCTTGGAGTGAGGGGCCCAAACTGACCCCAGCACTCGAGGTGCCCTCTCCAGCGCTGGGCACAGGGGCACAATCCCCTCCCTGCTCCTGCTGCCCACGCTGGGTCTGACACAGTCCCAGATGCCATTGGCCCTCTTGGCCACCTGGGCCACTGCTGGCTCATGTTCAGCCGCTGTCACCCAACACCCCCAGGTCCTTCTGTGCCAGGCAGCTCTCCAGCCACTCCTCCCCAAGCCTGGAGCTGCACGGACCCAAATGGAGGACTCTGCCCTTGGCCTTGTTGCACCTCATCCCGTTGGTCTCAGCCCATGGACCCAGCCTGTCCAGGTCCCACTCACTGGTGGCTGGAGCAAGAGGAGGAAACAAATGCCCCCATCTGTGCGTGGATACTGTTATTCTATAAAAAGCTTCATAAAACAAAGCAGAGTGAATATCATCCAGGCTTATCCTGTGCGGAAAATTGATACACTGTGTTGTTATGCACTCATAAATCTCAGCAAATTAGGCTGAGAAATGTTTTGAGCAGAGTGCCACGCATTCCATCTGCACCGGGTGTGGTTTAGATTGGATTTTAGGTTGAGATTGGATATTAGAGGTTTTGACTGGATATTGGAGATTCAGGTTGGATATTTCCCCCTCTACTCCACTCTTGTGACACGCCAGCAGGAGCCCTGTGTCCAGTTCTGGAGGCCTCAACATAAGAAGGATGTGGAGCTGTTGGAGCGAGTCCAGAGAAGGCCACGGAGATGATCCGAGGGCTGGAGCCCCTCTGCTGTGAGGCCAGGCTGGGAGAGCTGGGGTTGTTCAGCCTGGAGAAGAGAAGGCTTCGGGGAGACCTTCTCGAGTACCTCCCAGTACCTGAAGGGGCTACAGAAAAGCTGAGGGAGGACTTTATCGAAGGACATGGAGTGACAGCACGAAGGGGATCTGCTTTCAGTTGGAAGAGAAAAGATTTAGATTAGACTTCAGGAAGAAATTCTTTACATTAAAGGTAGGGAGGCCCTGTCCCAGGGTGCCCAGAGCAGTGGTGGCTGCCCCATCCCTGGAGGTGTTCCAGGCCAGGTTGGATGGGGCTTGGAACCCCCTGATCCAGCAAGAGGTTGATCCTTGTGCATCCCTTCCATCTCAGGACATGATTTTATGGTTCTATGAGGCAATCTTGAGCATCCTATCACATTATTTTCTACAAAACTCTCTGTTTTTCAGCTTACAAATTTTATTGAACCAGAGCTGGAAGCATTTCACTTTTTTACATCCCTACAGCTTCTTCTGTCACTGCGGCCACATAACGCCAAGGGAGGACAGCGGCCCGTTAGCTGTGGTTTATCAGCTCTCCAAGGAGATCACATCCTGCTTTCTGGCGAGCTGATTCACCCTTTGTCATGAGCTGCGGCTGAGAAGCAGAGAGCCTGTCGGAGGACAAAGCGAGAGGATATAATGGAATCATTTAAGGTAAAAATCAAACCCACCTGGCTACAGCTACAGTTTTCTGCTCTTCTAAGAAAACCCTGAAAAATATTCTATTTTCCCTCAAATTTTGCCATTTTTTTAGAAGTCTGCATTTAGCCCTATTTTACTTCCAATAGTGCTTTTTGTAGAGCCCTATTTTTTTCCCAGATCGCTCTTTCTCAAATCACAGAATCAGGTGAACGGTTTGGGTTGGGAGGGACCTTGAAACCCATCCAGTTCCATGGGCAGGGACACCTCCTGCTGGATCAGGGGGCTCCAGGTGACATTTAGATGCCTGCAGATTTTATTCTTATGTTTTGTACTCCCTCATTAATGAGCTGTTTAGAGAGAAAAGTTTGTTTCATGGTGGGTCCTCCCGTAAGTGCCGTTAGCAGTGATTCATATCTTCAGCTGTGGAACTACTTCAATAGGAAGAAACAAGAATTTTCCACTACTGGGATCAAAAAGAAGGTCTTTTGATTTGTAAACTCATGCCAGAGGTATTTATTTAAATACCATGAATGGTTTAGCTTTCTCTGCTCAAGGCACTGTATTTCTTGAAAAACCTGCTTCTCATAGTGCAGAACCACTTTTCCCTCTCATTTTACTGTAAGCAATTACTTATAGAATCATAGCATGGTTTGGGCTGGAAGTGGCCTCACAGCCCATCCAGTGCCACCCCTGCCATGGGCAGGGACCCCTCCCACTGGGTCAGGGGGCTCCAAGCCCCATCCAACCTGGCCTGGAACACCTCCAGGGATGGGGCAGCCACCACTGCTCTGGGCACCCTGGGCCAGGGCCTCCTCACCCTCACAGCACAACATTTCTCCCTAAGATCTCATCTCAATCTCCCCCCTTTCAACTTAAAACCCTTTCCCCTCATCCTGTCCCTGCACTCCCTGATCCAGAGCCCCTCCCCAGCTTTCCTGGAGCCCTTTCAGCACTGGGAGCTGCTCTAAGGTCTCCCCAGAGCCTTTTTCTCTCCAGGCTGAACAACCCCAACTCTCCCAGCCTGGCCTCGTACAGGAGCTGCTCCCGCCCTCGGATCATCTCCATGGCCTCCTCCGGCCTCGGTCCAACAGCTCCAGGTCCTTCCTGTGCTCAGGACTCCAGAACTGGACCCAGGGCTGCAGGTGGGGTCTCCCCAGAGCGGAGCAGAGGGGCAGAACCCCCTCCCTCCCCTCTGCTCCCCCTGCTCTGGGTGCAGCCCAGGGCACGGTTCACAATATTCCTATGATGCACATTACCATTGCTTTCCTGGTAATTCTTTCACTTTTATGGAACTCTTCCTATGGAGTTCTACTGTAACACGGAACTTCTAAATTCTTTTTTTAACAATTAACAAATTACTGTTTAAATGTGTCTTACATTGAGGCAACTGATGTAGAGGTGAATACAGTAGATTTTAAAAGGCTTCCATTGAATTTTAATTTAATGATATAATAAATCCATCATCACATACACAAGGAATTGCACCATAAGTGCAGTAGAATTTGCTTAATCTGGACAGATAAACCTCAGGGGGTACCAAATTTTGTGAAGTGTCTTGACTTAATTCCATAAAACAGCTAAAGTGCTTGGAGCTGACTAAGGTTTTATAGGATGAGATTCTACATCTGGATCCGAGCAATACCAAGTGCTATTGCAAGTTGGGTGGAGAATGGATTGAGAGCACCTTGAGGAGAAGAACTTGGGGTGCTGGGGGGTAAGAAGCTCAACAGGAGCTGGGAATGTGCGCTCGCACCTAGAAAGCCACCTCTGTCCTGGGCTGCATCCAAAGCCGTGGGGCAGCAGAGCCAGGGAAGGGATTCTGCCCCTCTACTTGGCTTTCATGAGATCCCACCTGGAGCCCTGTGTCCAATTCTGGAGTCCTGAGCACAGGAAGGACCTGGAGCTGTTGGAGCGAGTCCAGAGGAGGCCACGGAGATGATCCGAGGGCTGGAGCTCCTCCTGTACAGGCTAGGAGAGTTGTTCAGCCTGGAGAAGAGAAGGCTCTGGGAGACCTTAGAGCAGCTCCCAGTGCTGAAAGGGGCTCCAGGAAAGCTGGGGAGGGGCTCTGGATCAGGGGGTGCAGGGACAGGATGAGGGGGAAGGGTTTGAAGTTGCAAGAGGGGAGATTGAGATGAGAAATGAGGGAGAAATGTTTTACTGTGAGGATGGGGAGGCCCTGGCCCAGGGTGCCCAGAGCAGTGGTGGCTGCCCCATCCCTGGAGGTGTTCCAGGCCAGGCTGGATGGGACTTGGAGCCCCCTGATCCAGTGGGAGGTGTCCCTGCCCATGGCAGGGGGTGGCACTGGATGGGCTTTGAGGTCCCTTCCAACCCAAACCATTCCATGATTCCATGGTCTCAACCTTTTATATTTTAAAAAACCCACTCTCTTTTAAATCGAAGTTGGTGTGATTTGTTTTCCTTTAGCAAAGGACAGAACCATGCTCTGTGGATTTGTTGTTACTTATTACACTTGTATGACCTCACCGGTATTTTAAGCATCCTTAAAAACTTGCAATATGAAGCCCTAACTCTGCAACAAGAGGTCACCAATCCATTAGGCAGCTTTTCCCATTGATTTGATTGCAAGTTCAGATACGAAGTAGAGAGCACGGCAGCAGGAGAAGCACGAGATATGAAAGGATTGTAAAAGCAAGGGGTGGCTCAGAGTATCCATCAAGGTAAATTGGCAATGGGGCATGGAAGGACCTTTTGACCCACAGATGCAGTTTGCAGTCGAGCAAGCGAGCTCTTAGGAAAAGTAACTGGTAATTGCAGGTTGCATTGTCTTCTCAGCCCTGAGTGACTTTGAAAGTCAAGGGAAAGATCCCCTATTGTTGTTGAAAAAGAAGTCCCAGGTAAACTATTTCAAACCAAACCCACTAATATCGCTTGGCCAATTCACGTTTCCTCTTTAGTTTCTCATTACCCTCTATCTTTTTTCCCATCTTTGTTTTTCCACTTCTTTCCATTCATCGTTTTCCACTCCAGGGTCTTTGCTCAGCATTCGGCCTTTCCCCAGCAGAATGGGAACACCCGCGACTGCAGTGGAGACTCAGTTCTTGACACTCCTTCATGCTCATGGAGTTTGAGATTAGATTCGTAGAATCATGGAAGGGTTGGGATGGAAGGGACCTCACATCCCATCCACTGGATCAGGGGGCTCCAAGCCCCATCTAACCTGGCCTGGAACACCTCCAGGGATGGGGCAGCCACCACTGCTCTGGGCACCCTGGGCCAGGGCTTCCCCACCCTCACAGCAAAACATTTCCCCCTAAGATCTCATCTCAATCTCCCCTCCTTCAGCTTAAAATATTAGGCCACAAACATGTTGTTTCTACCCCTGCTGGGATGTTATCACTGATAGTAGATATTTGATGTTACCCTGATGCATCGTGGTCACCATTAAAAAACCATTTACGCTGGTATCTCAAACTTTCAGCACTTTTTAGATCAAAGGGAGGAATTAATTGCAGCTTCTTGCATTCTGTGGTGGTGTAACTTGTGGTAAGTGTTGACATTTTAATGGCAGGCACCATCATTTCAGACAGAAGAAGCAAGCAAATGGAAAAGGTCTACGGCTCACGCTTAATGAGGGCACAAATTTCTCTCTCCATGACGTGTTGGTAGTAATGTCACCGAAGAAATGTAGAGGAGCTTTAGACTTTGGTTATCACCCATCCACAGGAGAAAACAACAGAATTCATTAGTGTGTACTACTAATTACTGCTTATTAATAATTTGTGCCTCCTTATTAAAATGTTTCCATCTTGAAGATCCTGGACGCTCAAAGACTACACCCAGAGCAGTGGGAGCAGAGGGTGAGGGAGGGGGTTCTGCCCCTCTGCTCTTGGGAGACCCCACCTGGAGCCCTGGGTCCAGTTCTGGAGTCCTGAGCACAGGAAGGACCTGGAGCTGTTGGGGTGAGTCCTGAGGAGGCCACGGAGATGATCCAAGGGCTGGAGCAGCTCCTGTGTGAGGACAGGCTGGAAGGGTTGGGGTTGTTCAGCCTGGAGAGGAGAAGGCTCTGAGGAGACCGATTAAACAGGCAGTTTCTTACAAGATGTGGTTTCTGGCCACATTCAGAAAATCACCTCCATAGCAGATGAATATTGAGCCCCAAATCGGGATCCTTGTGGTTGTCATGTAGCCATGTAAACACTTATGTTCACCTTTTCTGCATCCTTAGGTGGCAAATTTACCGTTTTCCTTTGTATTTGAGGAAAATGAGCATTATTCCTTTTCTTTATTTCCCCCTTCTTCTTCAGTTCAAGTAGAACATAAACGGATAGGAGTGATATTCCCCGTGGGCTGCAACATCTCTGGCAGGTGAAAATTGCTTCATCCCAAAGGGGATTAGCACAGCATTAGCTTCCTTGTCAAATACGAATGTCAGGTTAATTTTGCCCCTACGTTGATATCCAGGAAATATAAGCTTTTATTCTAAGATCACTAGAAGTGTTCCTTTGAGCATATTTTAATTACAGTGGAAATGGATCTGTCTATCTGTAGAACCTGGAGTGCGCAAATGTGAGAGACTTCTAAGTAAATATCTTCTCTTTATCATTTTAATTTAATCATACAATTGTTTGGTTGGAAAAGACCTTTGAGGTCACCAAGTCCAGCCGTAACTGTCCACTACTCAGTCAGATCACTGAGCGCCTCACCTACACGTCTTTCAAATCCCTCCATGGATGGTGACTCCACCACTGCCCTGAGCAGCCTCTTCCAATGCTTCACATCTCGTTCGGTGAAGACATTTGTCCTAATACCCAATCTAAACCTCCTCTGGCACAACTTGAGGCCATTTCCTTTTGTCCAGGCTTTAAAGGACCAAAGTGATCAGTTCCTAAAGTAACTTTTTATAAAGTGCAGGCCAAAACACTTCTCCAAGTGATTTTCTCATCAAGCCTGGAGGTAGATAAAACCATTGAATAATCAAGGTTGTAAAAGACCTCTAAGATCATCAGGTCCAACCACCAGCCCAACATCACCGTGCCCACTACACCATGATCCAGATACGTTTAGACTAGATATTAGCAAGATATTCCTTCCTGTGAGGGTGGGTGGGGAGGCCCTGGCCCAGGGTGCCCAGAGCCGTGGTGGCTGCCCCATCCCTGGAGGTGTTCCAGGCCAGGTTGGATGGGGCTTGGAGCCCCCTGACCCAGTGGGAGGGGTCCCTGCCCGTGGCAGGGGGTGGCACTGGATGGGCTTTAAGACCCCTCGCAACCCAAACCATTCCATGATTCAATTCTTTTGTTAGCACATGAAGAGCAGCTGCCTAGAAGATATGTTGAGAGTCCACGCTAAGGAAAATACTGAAGGATGAGAAACCAGCGTAAAGGCTGAGTTAAAATTAAGCAGAGTAAACACATTGTAAAATTTATTCGATATTGAAAGGTATTTGGTTTGTGACATGAGTAAAGAAAATCAAATCAAGTACAAATTACTATGTACATTTTCTAAACCCATCTTTTCTGCCTGTGGTAGAACAGAGCTGACAGAATGTTTATCATAAAATACGTAGGAAAAATGTCTTCACAGAAAAGGTTCTCAGGCACTGGCAGAGGAGGTGGTTGAATCACCATCCCTGAAGGTGTTTAAAAGGCAGGCGGACGAGATGCTCAGGGATCTGGTTTAGTAGTGGACAGGCTGGACTCGATGATCTCAAAGGTCTTTTCCAACCAAATGATTCTATGATTCTCTCCGACTCATCTACCCCGAATTAGATTTCAATATGATTTTGACCTGTGACATTACAATTAAATCAAATATCTACTGGTGTAAACCCCAAAAGTTCTTCAGAAAGGTTGAAAACAGTAATAGGAAGAAATTTCAGGAAGTTTATACCCCAGCGGTGGATTAGCCTGCTGAATTATTTACTGTTAGAGAAGCCTGTGGTTCAGCAAAGTTTGCTGATGGACATTCATTTCAATTAATTGTTTCTAATCAGAACAGTTTGTCTTCAAGGAGAAGGAATCGATACTGTTGGAATGTTTAGCCACCCCTCTTTGGTGCTGGGGCGTTAATGCATTTCTGGTAAGCTCACGCCTCCCACCAGGGGTGCTCAGCACTTCCTGGGAGTGGCTCAGCATCGTGTGGGATGGGACCCACCGTTCCTCTGACCGTGCAGATTACTTCCTGATAAAGGGAGTTATAAACACCATAACCTGAAAAGGCTTTCAAATTTTCTTCCCCTGCTCTCCTGAATGGTCTTAAAAAGCTGTTTTTAAAGTCAGCGAGGATGACGCTCACAAGGACAGATTTCTCGGGTCAGACTTCAGCAGGTGAAAATCAGTTCCAAAGGAGTTTTAAACTTTCCAGAGATGATGGATTCTCCCTCTTGGACACAACCAAACGCATCAAAACCTGATATTATCTGATCAAAGACAACAAAAAGCAAAAGAGGTGCAGCCAAAACTAGAACACAGGTGACAAATTTCCTACTTATGAGTTGCAGATGTCCCAGTTCTACTTGCCTTTTCCTTCTTGGTGTTGGCATCCTCTCAGGTGTCCAAGGATTAAGTGAGCATTTGTGGTAGAGTCTCCTGGCGAGATCTGGACACACAGAACCATAGAATTATGGAATGATTTGGATGGGAAGGGACCTATAAGAATATCCAGTACCACCCCCTGCTGTGGGCAGGGACACCTCCCACTGGATCAGGGGGCTCCAAGCCCCATCCAACCTGGCCTGGAACACCTCCCAGGGATGGGGCAGCCACCACTGCTCTGGGCAACCTGGGCCAGGGTCTCCCCACCCTCACAGCAAAACATTTCTCTCCAAGATCCCATCTCAATCTCCCCTCTTGCAACTTCAAACCCTTCCCCTCGTCCTGTCCCTGCACTCCCTGATCCAGAGCCCCTCCCCAGCTTTCCTGGAGCCCTTTCAGTACTGGGAGCTGCTTTAAGGTCTCCCCAGAGCCTTCTCCTCTCCAGGCTGAACAGCCCCAACTCTCCCAGCCTGTCCTATGTGAGATGGTCCAACCTTCTGTCTGTTGGTGGCCAGCCTGAATGCATCAATCACCGAGGATATAAATATCGAAGGAGGAGGAAATGATTTAAACTGGAAGCTAATTCTGGCGTAAGATCAAATGGATGTAAATTAGTTAGGAAAGACTGGAAATTAGATGGTTTCTGACTGCACGAGGTGTGAAGTTCTGGAACAAGCCTTCAATCACATTAATGGGGAAAATATATTTTATGCTGCTGGTTATTATGTTTACCAAAGCAATTCTGTGAGAGCTTTCCCAGAGACAGAAAATAAAGCCTGTGATCTGCATCATTTGGCAGCAGATTCCCTGGCACCTTTATTTAAAGACCCAGTTGTTGTTTGAACATCATTTCAATTCTGTTAATCCTGTGCTGTAGGGTTTGATCGTGTCTCCTGCAGGTGTTGGCTTGAATACTTTTCCATACTTGTGTCTCCTTAGACCTCTGAAATAGGGAGGGGAAGGAGGGAAAAGCGTTGTCCTGTAATCAGAAGAAGAGTTGTCCTACCTAGAGATAGAAAGCACGTCAGGGTGCACCTCAGCTTCTCATACAGTCATCACAGAATCATAGAATGGTTTGGGTTGGAAGCGATCTTAAAGCCCATCCAGTTCCAACTCCCATGAACAAGTATCTCATCAAGTGGAAGGGCTTCTTCCAGCCGGACTGGAATTCCTGGCCCGTAACCTCACAGCTAGTTGTATGGAAACTACTTCTTTGCTGTCAGCAGCCATAAATAAGAATGAGGTCACTTACACCGGCATGTCATAAATAATACTGAAATCACTTTTCGGTGACGGTGGTGTCTTGCTGATTCACGGATCCCTTCACGGTCCTTCAATTTGGATATCCCATTTGTGCTTAATTAGAGGGGTTCAGGGGCACTTGAGGATCAGGGGAGACCTCTTTTCTCTCTACGACTACGGGAAAAGAGGTTGTGGTAAGGTGGGTGCTGGTCTCCCAAGTAACAAGTGATGGGACAAGAGGAAATGGCCTCAAGTTGTTCCCGGGAAGGGGGGGTTAGATTGTGTATTAGGAAAAATATTGGTACTGACAGAGAGATGAAGCATTGGAAGGGGCTGCCCAGGGCAGTGGTGGAGATGTTAAACTGTGTGGCCATGACAACTGGGGACATGGTTTAGTAGGAAGAATGGTGTTGGGCTGATGGTTGGACTGAATCGTTTTAGAGATCTTCTCCAACCTTAATGATTCCATTATTGTATCCCAGGGAAATGGTGGAGTCTCCATTCCAGGAGATGCTCAAACAATGTGTAGCTGTGGCACTTGGGGACGTAGTTAAGTGGCAGCGCGGTGTTGGGCTGATGGCTGGGCTGGCTGATCTTAGAGGTCTTTTCCAACCTTAATGATTCTATGAGTCTGTATCAAGTGGAAATATGTTCTTGCAGGAAATGGGTGAGGTGTGAGGGGTACAGAATCTGTTAAGGTGCAAATCGTAGCAGCATTGTTCGTTGTTGAGCGCGTCTGCTAACATGAGCTGCGGTATCACCTTCAGGAAATGACCTCTGTGTTTTTACACCGACATCATGGCCATGCTGTTGTGGAATGTGATAGCAGAACACCAAATCCATCAAGGACACTGCAGGACACAGCAATACAGGACAAGAACAAACATTAGCTTATGTGGTGACAGAAAATCTAGTGTGCAATGACATTTTTCATAATGTATATTAAAAACAATGAATGCTTGGGAGAAAGATTGAAACAGTTTTCCATGTTCCTATTTAGTAAACAGTGAGAATCATGGAATCACAGAGTGGGTTGGGTTGGAAGTGACCTCAAAGCCCATCCATTTCCATCCCCTGCCATGGGCCGGGACACCTCCCACTGTATCAGTTTGCTCAATACCTCATCTCAGTTAGAGGCGGATGAAGCAGGTTCTGTCTTGCAGTGCTGTTCCTTGCATGAAGGAGCAAGGCAAACGTCCAATCCTTCAATGAAGGATACAAAACAAACAAGAAATGGCTTTTATTGGTTCTAAACATACATTTCCTACTGTTGTGTCTGTGTTCAGGAGCAGTAGAGAGGAATGATAGGCTGTCCTTTCACAATTAGGTAATGGACATGAGAAATGCAGACACATTAAAAACCTGTCCTGGATTCACGTGGGATACCATGGAGAGAAGTTTAGGGAGGCAAAACTTCCCGTGTGTCGGTTTGGGTTAGAAGTGATGTTAAAACCCATCTGGTCCCAACCCCAGGAGCTGCAGAGAGAGATCAGAGGTGTCCAAGGCCAGGTGGGATGGGGCTTGGAGCCCCTGATCCAGTGGGAGGTGTCTGGGTGGGTGGGACTGGATGGGCTCTGAGGTCCCTTCCAACCCAACCCATTCCGGGATTTGATGGAAGCATCAGATCTGTCACTTACCGTGCACTTGGAAAGAAGGCACAGCTTTAGGTACCTGAACTTGAGTGTTGTGAAGTCAGATCATCTGGACTTCAGTGAGAATTCCCTGTTGGGGGATGGCTTTAATGACAATTTTGCTGACAGCTTCCTTAGTATAGCCACTACCTGATGGTTTTAACACTTTCTATCTAGATTCTTATCTGGAATACTTATAATAAATTATTTATAACTTGTGTGACCTTTCATACTGCTATTTTACCAGCGACTATATTAATGATGCTTCAGAAGCAATGCGATATTTACCGTATCAGCCTGTCTGCAGAATTCAGAGCGCTGTCCTTGAGGCCAAGTAAATGGGAAGACTGGACCCAAATAAAACCCAGATCCTGTATGAGAAATCCTAAGTTTGGATACATTCAAGGAAGCTGCAGCGTTCAATGATTAAAACCCAATAAACCAGCAGTAACCTTGCCTGCCGCTCACTGGAGAAGGGAAAAGGTCTTGGTTGTAAGAGGCATTTGAAAGCAAAAGGGATCAGTTGCTAAGTAGCGACCAAGATCTGAACCTGAAATCACAGAATCATAGAATGGTTTGGGTTAGAAAGGACCTTAGAGATAATCCAGTTCCAACTCTGCTGCCATGGGCAGGGACCCCTCCCACTGGATCAGGGGGCTCCAAGCCCCATCCAACCTGGCCTGGAACACCTCCAGGGATGGGGCAGCCACCACTGCTCTGGGCACCCTGGGCCAGGGCCTCCCCACCCTCACAGCAAAACATTTCTTCCCAAGATCTCATCTCAATCTCCCTTCTTTCAGCTGAAAACCCTTCCCCTCATCCCATCCCTTCACTCCCTGATCCAGAGCCCCTCCCCAGCTTTCCTCCAGGCTCCCTTAAATACTAAGGGCTGACTTGAATGCTTTGCAGCAGGGTTGGAAATGAATGACCTGTAATGTCCCTTCCAACCCAAACCATTCCATGTTTCTATGATCCCAGGAGGTGTCCAAGGCCAGGCTGGATGGGGCTTGGAGCCCCTGATCCAGTGGGAGGTGTCCCTGCCCATGGAAGTGGATGGGCTTTGAGGGCCCTTCTGACCCAAACCGTTCTATGATTCTATGAAAACTGGGCTGTCACTGTGTGCCCCTCAGATGAGTCCCTGGCTGGAGGGCTTCAGCTGATGCTAAGAGCCACCAAGTTTGTAACGCACACATCTTCCAGTCAACCATCACCTATTCAGTAATTTGACTCTCACTGACTTTTTCAAGCGTGTTTAATGAGCTGCGCTTTCCTCCCTCTCCCCTTCTTTTCTCCAAGAGGACATCAAGGTCGTAAAAGAGCTGAACATGAAGAGTCAGCGAATCAAATCAACGAACGCTGAAAAGGTCAGAGCCGTTGCGGGAGAATGTTCACTTTCACAAGCTGTCATGAAAAGGAACTGTGGCATTTGAGTGCTGTGCAGAGAATTCAACCCAAATTTTAAAGGGGAAGAGGAGATCCTGGTGCTCTGAGGGCTGAACTAGGAGGAGCAGCACGGGAGACACTCACTGAACACACCTTCACAGCCCCTTATCCCATCTTCTCTATCCTGCTGACGGATCTGGCCAGGCTGGATCCGTGGGCCGAGGACAACAGGATGGGGTTCAGGGAGGCCAAGTGCCGGGTCCTTTACTCAGGTCACAACAAACCCAGGCAGCTCCAGGCTTGGGGATGAGTGGCTGGAGAGCTGCCCATCAGGAAAGAACCTGGCCGTGCTGGTTGACAGCAGCTGAACACGAGCCAGCAGTGGCCCAGGTGGCCATGAAGGCCCCCAGCATCCTGGCTTGGATCAGCCATGGGGTGGCAGCAGGAGCAGGGAAGGGATCGTCCCCCTGGACTCACCTCCAATCCTGGGGTCAATTTGGGCCCCTCACTCCAAGAAGGACCTTGAGGGGTTGGAGCGCGTCCAGAGAAGGGAACGGAGCTGGGGAAAGGTCTGGAGCCCAGGGGTTCTGGGAGCATCTGAGGGACCCAGTGCTGTTTAGTCTGGAGAAGAGGAGGTGGAGGGGAGACCTCATCACTGTCTGCAACTGCCTGAAAGGAGGTTGTGGTCAGGTGGGTGTTGGTCTCCCAGGTAGTAAGTGATGGGATGAGAGAAAATGGCCTCGTGTTGCACCCAGGAAGGTTTAGATTGGATATTAGGGAAGACGTCTTCACAAAAAGAGCGGTAAAGCCCTGGCAGAGGGTGCCCAGGGCAGTGGTGGAGTCCCCATCCCTGGAGGGCTTCAAGATCCATGTAGATGTGGCACACAGGGACATGGTTTAGTAGGCACAGTGGGATTGGGCTGATGGTTGGACTTGCTCTTAGAGGTCTTTCCTAGCTTTAAAGATTCTGTGATTAATGGCAATGTGAGAATATTGCAGGGCTTCCTCTTGATTTTTGTATGCTAAGATGGTGCAAGAATTTTTGGTTCATTTTCCTTTAATTATTATTTTTTGACCTTATTAAAAACGTAGTTTTAAATAAAGCCTGCGTGGCATTTTCACTTGTATGATGACAAAAAGTCTTACAATTTTTTTTCCAAAAGGGAGCTTTTATCCGACAGCATGTGAATAATGCTGAGGAAAGGAAGGGCTCATCACAGCCTCTTGGCTTGCACTGAAGTTTTTCTCCATCAACATGTTTTCTATGAAGTTGTGGCTTGAATTTAAAATAGTCCAGCAAATATGCTGGTGTCTTTGCTAAGGTGGTTTTATTAGTGCTGCAGGATAAGGTGTAGGGTCTTTGAATGAGTTCTTAGCATTGATTCAGTGTGGGCAGAGTGGTTGGAATCATAGAATCATGGACTGGTTTGGGTTGGAAGGGACCTCCAAGCCCATCCAGTTCCATGGGCAGGGACACCTCCCACTGGGTCAGGGGGCTCCAAGCCCCATCCAGCCTGGCCTGGAACACCTCCAGGGATGGGGCAGCCACCACTGCTCTGGGCACCCTGGGCCAGGGCCTCCCCACCCTCACTGCAAAATATTTTTTCCTAAGATCTCATCTCAATCTCCCCTCTTGCAGCTTCCAACCTTTCCCCTCATCCTGTCCCTGCACTCCCTGATCCAGAGCCCCTCCCCAGCTTTCCTGGAGCCCCTTTCAGTGCTGGGAGCTGCTCTAAGGTCTCCCCAGAGCCTTCTCCTCTCCAGGCTGAACAACCCCAGCTCTCCCAGCCTGGCCTCACAGCAGAGGGGCTCCAGCCCTTGGATCACCTCCATGTCCTCCTCTGTGCCCTTTCCCACAGTTTCGTATCCTTCTTATATTGGGAACTAAAGAACTGGACACAGGACTCCAGGTGGGGTCTCACAGCAGTGGAGTAGAGAGGAAGAATCCCCTCCCTCACCCTGCTGGCCACTCTTCTTTTGATGTAGCCCAGGATATGGCTGGCCTTTTGGGCTGCACATCGCTGGCTCAAAAAAGCTGGACTGGAAAATGCTACTACATTTTAAAGTACTTTTGGAAGTGTTATTCAGCGAAGAGAAACATTGAAACCTTCTAAAGTTGCCGTGGTTTGGGTTGGCAAATGAGTGTCTCCACTTAGGGGGGACTGTAATCTGCCACAGACCACGGCGATCCAAAGAACAGTCACCAGCAGTAAGGGTCTGAGGAATAACGCCCATGGAAAACAAGTTCCTTTGAGGCTGAAGGCAGAGAACAAGCAATGCACGATTCAGCTGGGAAAGCAAGGTGGAGTTTATTGGAAGAACTATAAAACAGGGGTGTTTTGCTCTAGGAGAAAAGTTGCCTTAAGTCGTGCCAGGAGAGGTTTAGATTCAATATTATAAGAAATTCCTCCACTGAAAGAGTGGTGAAGCATTGGAAGAGGCTGCTCAGGGCAGCGGTGGAGTCTCCATCCCTGGAGGGGTTCAAAACACGTTCGTGTGACACCTGGGGACATGGTCTAGCAGGCATGGTGGGGTTGGACTGATGATTGGACTGGATGAGCTGAGAGATCTTTTCCAGCCTTAATGATTCTGTGAAAAAGATCTACAGGGTCCTGGGATGGGCTCTGCTTGGACACTCCTCGTCAACACAGCACTGCAGATGTCAACATGATTGGGTGATCCTAGAGGTCTTTTCCAACCTTAGTGACTGTAGGATTCTGTAAAAGCACCAAGGGAGGTGCAGGAGTGAGGAGAAGCTGAGCTCTGTGCTCCGAGTCCTGGCGCAGACTCTTTTACATCGCATGAAAATCCACGTGTGGTGCCTCCGCACCTCTCACGCTCAGGTGCTGCCCTGCCCACCCTGAAAGAGCAGCACTGTCTGCAAAGACAGGCTTGCACCCGGAATTCCTGTGTGCCTGAAGTCTGATACTCTTCAACAAGGACGTGGGTCACTGAGGATTTGCGCTCTAATGTTGGATACCCCTTGCTCTCGTGGGGTAGGAGGGACAGCAACATCACTGCACAGGGCTTTAGGGCATACATCTTCGTGAGGGCCACGGAGATGATCCGAGGGCTGAAGCACCTCCTGTACGAGGACAGGCTGGGAGAGCTGGGGTTGTTCAAGGAGGTGTTCAAGGCCAGGTTGGATGGGGCTTGGAGCCCCCTGATGCAGTGGGACTGGATGATTTTGAATATCCCTTCCAATCCAATCCATTCCATGATTGTATGATCTTTAAGGTCCCTTCCAACCCAAACTGTTCTGTGATAAGCGATGCCTTTGATCTGGTTTTATGTCTGTGCAGGATACAAAAAGAAAATGAGTGAAAAAGCAATTTGAAACACACGCTTAGAGTCTCAAAAAAACCCCATTGCATTTTGGATTTATTCAAAGAAACCAAGACATCTGAAATAAATGTAAGGTTCCAAAATTCACTTTGCATGATTAATGCTTTTGAATATTTACGTTTAACTTTCCAAGAAGTGAGAAGCTTCAGTTTCCTGTTCAATAGCTGTTGCTTGATAAAAGATTGTGAAATTGGATGTTCCAGGTCATGGGATCGTATTTATACACCCATTTCATGCTTCAGGAAATCGGCTTCTTAAAATGTAATACTTGATTACAGAAAAATGCCGCCTCTGGAAATAAATAAATCAAATGCCTGATGTTCCTTCTCCTGTCGGAGGGAGGGTGTGGTGGCTGCAGTGAGCTACTAGAGGTATCACCAAAATGCCAGATGCTCTAATGAAGTTGTGATGCTTCTCCTTTTTAAAAACAAGTGGCAAGTTCTGTTTATCAGCAAATGAGTTCCCTGGTGGAATAATAAAGCAGGCATCCAGGAGTGGCTGTGAACCAGTGAGAGGACTTCAAAGTGTGTCTTGGCTGCATGGGTTGATGCTCATGGGTGTCTTTTACTTTGCTCTCCCTTCTACAGCAGCAATAAAATTTTACAGTGGTTCCTTGGCTGAGCCTCTCGACGTAGCGTTGCGGATGGTGCGGAGCTTGCCAGACCGTTGTGCTGGAAGGATGGTGGGAAGGTCTCGTTAAAGAAAAAAGCCCAGAAAGCCAACTTGATCCTGGGCTGCATCAAAAGCAGCACGGCCAGCAGGTTGTGGGAGGGGATTCTCCCCCTCTCCTCCACTCTCAGGGGACCCCACCTGGAGTCCTGCATCCAACTGTGGAATCCCTGACATAAGAAGGATGTGGAACTGTTGGAATGGGTCCAGAGGACGCCATGGAGATGATCCTAGGGCTGGAGCCCCTCTGCTGTGAGGCCAGACTGGGAGAGCTGGGGTTGTTCAGCCTGGAGAGAGAAGGCTCTGGGGAGACCTTAGAGCAGCTCCCAGTGCTGAAAGGGGCTCCAGGAAAGCTGGGGAGGGGCTTTTTACAAGGGTCTGCAGTGACAGAACGAGGGGGAATGGCTTTAACTTGGAAGGGGGAAGATTTAGGTCAGACATTAGGAAACAATTCTTCGTGATGAGGGTGGGGAGGCCCTGGCCCAGGTTGCCCAGAGCAGGGGTGGCTGCCCCATCCCTGGAGGTGTTCAAGGCCAGGCTGGATGGGGCTTGGAGCCCCCTGATCCAGTGGGAGGTGTCCCTGCCCATGGCAGGGGGTGGAACTGAATGGGCTTTAAGGTCTCTTTGAAACTAAATTATTCCGTGATGGTATGAAGTAAGTCACCTATCCGAGAGTACAGCGCATGCTGGAGATACGTGGAAGGGTGATGACTTTGAATCAAGGAGCATCCCATGAAAAGCAGCTCGATTTCTTGCAAGTTGTGCCTATCAATGTCACTTTTTCTACAGCTTTGAAATATATCTGGCTGTGGTAAAGAAGGTGGGAAAGGAATGAATGCCATGGAAACCTGCAGGCTGAGATTGGCGAGTGCTCCTAGTGAGCAATGTTTGTCAGGATGACCGAGAGCCTTCCCAAATGACAAAGACTCCAAGGGTGAAGTGGGCTTTTAGCAGCTTCCTATAGAGATAAAACACTTTGAAAGGGAAGAAAAGAAGCTCCTTTGGACAGTAGAGAAGATAATCTTGCACTAGAAGTTCCTAATCCTACATTGTAGAAGATTAGGAAGAACAGGGACTGGGATTAATTAGTCTGGAAAAGGAGAGGCCAAGGAAAGACGTCATCACTCCCTACAACTACCTACAGGGAGGCTGTGATGAGATGGGTGTTGGTGTCTTCAACCAAGTAATAAGTGATAGAATGAGAGGAAATGGGTTCAAGCTGCTCCAGGGAAGGTCTGGATTGGATATTAGGGAAATTTTCTTTCCTGCAAGAGTGGTGAAGCACTGGAAGAGGCTGCGCAGGGCAGTGGGGGAGTTCCCATCCGTTGAGGGTTTCAGAATGTGTGGCTGTGGTGCTTTGGGATGTGGTCTAGAAGGAATGGTGGGGTTGGGCTGATGGTTGGATTGGGTGATCTTGGAGATCTTTTCTGACATGGATGATGCTATGACTCCAAATTACGAAGATTTTTTCACAACTGATTAGCAACAAAAAGATTAAAATGAGAAATATGCTGAGACTTCCATTATTTTTTTAAAAGACCTTGTTAGGTTGAGGGCATTGGATAAAGCCCATCCAGTCCCACCCCCTGCCATGGGCAGGAACCCCTCCCACTGGGTCAGGGGGCTCCAAGCCCCATCCAACCTGGCCTTGAGCACCTCCAGGGATGGGGCAGCCACCACTGCTCTGGGCACCCTGGGTCAGGGCCTCCCCACCCTCACAGGGGAACATTTCTGCCTAATGTCCAATCTAAATCACCCCCCTCATCCCATCACTCCAGGCCCTTGTAAAAATTCCCTCCCCAGCTTTCTCGCAGGGCGCTTTGTGTACTGGGAGGCTGCTGGAATGTCCCTGGATGGGCAAAAATTCACTTTAAACCATCCTGCTGATAAACCCTCTCTTAGTCCCAGCCGAACTCAGAGCTGCAGCAGAGTGAAGAAATCAATTTAACCAGCAGGACTGTCCCTGCCCCGGTGCTGCAGCTCTGCTGCTTCTCTGCTCACCCTGACTCACATCAAGAAAACCCAGAGACCTGTTTGTTCCCACCCAACCTGGAAAAGGAAAGAAGGAGGTATTGAACCGCTCTGTCAGCCTTCATTGTGTCTGATTTCTGACCAGGTTTCAGTGGCATTCTCAAATCAAGAAAACGTTAGCTTGCTCTTCGTATCTCCTTGCGCTCTCCATCCTCACCACAGAGGTTTAAGTCGGGCCATGGTCTCTAGGATTCTTCCTATTTCCCGTCCCAAAGACTCTGAAATTTATGATGTCTGGGCACTCAGTAGATGACATTTTAGATATATTTTAGCAGATCAGTATGGGGAATGGAAAAGGTTTTCCACTTCATGAAGTTTGACAAGGAGGAGTGCCAGGCTTTGCACCTGGGAGACAGCAACGCCGGGTGCTCACACAGAGTTCGGAGCGAGAGGCTGGAGAGCAGCCCTGCAGAAAAGGGTCTGGGGGGGTTGGTGGAAGCAAGCTGAACATGAGCCAGCAGTGCCCTGGCAGCCAAGAGGGCAGCTGTGTCCTGGGGGGCATCCAGCACGGCATTGCCCGTGGAGTGAGGGAGGGGATTGTCCCGCTCTGCTCCGCACTGGGGCGGCCCCACCTTGAGCACTGGGGGCAGTTTGGGCACCACAGGATGAAAAGGATCTGAAGCTACTGGAGAGGATCCAGAGGAGGGCACGGAGTTGGGGAAGGGTTTGGAGAAGAAGTGTGTGAGGAGAGGCTGAAGGCACTGGGGCTGCTCAGCCTGGAGAAGAGAAGGCTGAGGGGACCTCATCACACTCTGCAGGTTCCTCACACGGGGAGGAGGAGGAGCAGACGCGGAGCTCTTCTCTCTGGTGCCCAAGGACAGGACCTGAGGGAACGGGAGGAAGATGCCAGGGGAGGGTTAGACTGGACATGAGGAGAAGGCTCTTCATGCAGAGGATGCTGGAGCTCTGGAACAGCTCCCAGGGAAGCAGTCACAGCCTGACAGCACTCCAGTAGGGTGTGGTGAATGTTGAGATTCTCCTGTGCAGGGACAGGACTTGGGCTCTCTGATCCTTGTGGTCCCTTTGCACTCAGGACAGTCTGTGGTTCTAGGGTAAGTTTTGAGTAGGAGTTTTCTGGCTGTGTTCCCGTCTGCTTAAGTGCTCCCCGGGGTAAGTTTTCATGTGAAACTCTGGTCCTACTGAAGAATATAGTGATTTTGTCATGGAATACTAAGGAGAATTGCTTTTAAATAAATTTTGACTCACAATTTAAAGAGCTACATTTAGTTTTCTCAACACAATATTTGAGTGTTTCCACTTTCTTCTCTTTAAGTTCAGCTACCCAAGCGCAGTGTTGATTACATTTGAGGCTATTAAGTTCATTAGGAGGAGGAATGATGAACACCAGCAACTTGTTTAGCTGTAGAGCTCTCTAGGCTGGAGGGCGATTTAGAGAAACAAACAGCGATAACATTAGACAGGAGGAAATCTAGTGTGGAAATCAGGAGAGCGTTGCCAGCCACTGATGGGATAAACTTCAGCAATGGCTTTCTGGAAGCAGAACAAAGGCAGGAAACACAAGCTGGACTTTTGATGTTTTATCTATGTTGTTATGTGATGCGGATGCTCACGACAGTGGGGAGCCTGACAGTCCTGTGGAGCAGGGCAGGTGAGTGGGTAGTGTTCCAGGCCAGGTTGGATGGGCCTTGAGCCCCCTGACCCAGTGGGAGGTGTCCCTGCCCATGGCAGGGGGGTGGCACTGGATGAGATTTAAGGTCCCTTCTAACGCAAACCATTCCATGATTTTATGATATCTACTCCATTCAGGAACAGTTTGCTATTTGGCATGGAACAGCTTGAGCCATTGCTAGAGGGGATGACACGATCCAGATGGTTTCTGGAGGTCCCTGAAAGAGACAGTGAACGTCTCCAAATGCTCTGTTCAGGCTGGATGATAATGACTCTTGGTTTATAATGAGGACGGGCAGAGAGGGCTTGTTCAGCCTGGAGAAGGATCTGAGGAGACCTTAGAGCAGCCTCCCAGTGCTGAAAGGGCTCCAGGAAAGCTGGGGAGGGGCTCTTGGTCAGGGAGTGCAGGGACAGGAGAAGGAGGAACAGCGTGAATCTGAAAGAGGGGAGACTGAGATCTCAGGAAGAAATGTTTTGCTGTGAGGGTGGGGAGGCCCTGGCCCAGGGTGCCCAGAGCAGTGGTGGCTGCCCCATCCCTGGAGGTGTTCAAGGCCAGGCTGGATGGGGCTTGGAGCCCCCTGATCCAGTGGGAGGTGTCCCTGCCCACGGCAGGGGGTGGAACTGGATGGGCTCTGAGGTTCCTTCCAACCCAAACCATTCTACAATTCTATGATTCCATAGAATTTGGTTAACTTTGTCTCCTTTCCCTAAGGTAGTATTTTGTCCTTCCCAAAGTGCTGTTCTTGTCTCTAGAGATTTCTCTGCCTGCATCGTGGCAGTGACAGTGGAAGGGTCAGATCTGGCTGGAGGATCTCTCTATATCTTGAAAGGAATTGTGAAGATAGCTGCAAATTGAGCTTACGAGTCGTTTCAGGTCTGTCTTTTGTTACATGTTCTGAACCATCCTGATGAGGGGGTGGGAGAACAAGTCTTATGAGGAGCAGCTGAGGGACCTGAGGTTGCTTAGTCTGAAGAAGAGGAGGCTGAGGGGAGAACTCATCTCTGTGTACAACCACCTGGAAGGAGGTTGTGATGAGGTGGGAGCGGGTCTCTTCTCCCAGGTTGCAGCGATGGGACGAGAGGGAATGGCCGCAAGTTGCACCAGGGCAGGTTTTGATTGGATATTGAAAAAAAATGCCTTCACTGCAAGTGTTCTCAGGCACTTGCAGAGGCTCCCAGGGAGGCCCTCGAGGGGTTTAAAAGAGGCGCAGATAACGTGCTCAGGGTCCTGTTTTGGTAGCGGACAGTTATGGTTGAACTCTATGATCTCAAAAGTCTTTTCCAACCAAGAGATTCTGTGATGCTGTGATCCTCAGTTAAATGATGTAGAATCACTGGCAGGTCCCGGCTATTCTAAGTCCAGTTTTTAGAAGGCAGTAGTCTCTGTCATCACTCAAACTTTTCAAAAAAGCGTTTTTGTTACAAGTTTTTCTGGTTATTATCTTCTACAATAAAATAGCCCTCACCAAGCAAACTTGGAACAAAACACCAGGAATGTGTTTATTGTCTGGAGGGATGTAATTCAACAGAGGCTTTTGAAAACGATGCTGGCAGAAACTTCAGCGATGAATAGGATTGTCCTGATCATAAGCTTGCTAATGAAAAACCCATGACAGCTTGAAACCTCATTTAGGGAACAATGCCCTCTTCGATGCCATTGAGCTGGCTCACAGGTCGGGGAATTTGAAATGAGAGTGAAAGCTTTGAAAGGAAACCTTGAATTCTTCTGACTTGGGTTTGTTCGAGTAGTTACAGCTTATTTCCTCCACAATAGCCAACTGGTCCATTGACGCTGTCTGCCAAGGTGCTGGGAGGTGAGGTAGAAAAAGCTCCTCTTTGGTGTCTTTGCTGTCTTCCCAAACAAAACTCGCACTTGTCAGGCGATGGACAGTGATATTGAACAAGGAGTTGACAGCTATGGGGAAAAGCAGATTGCTTCTCCATTACCTTGCTTTGCCCCGGAGGCAGCGGGCGATGCCAACAGCACACTGACTGCACGGTGCTTTACACTCATTTACTTGTCCTGGGGAACCTTAGAGCATTGTTAACCCAGGACAAATTTCTAATTAACCTTTCTTAATGGCTGAATTTGATGATTCACTGCCTTTTATTAAATTGGGTAACTCACACACTGATTCTTTAAAGCCTTTTTCATAGAACCATGGGGTGGTTTGGGTTGGAAGGGACCTCCAAGCCCACCCAGTGCCACCCCCTGCCATGGGCAGGGACACCTCCCACTGTGTCAGGGGGCTCCAAGCCCCATCCAACCTGGCCTGGAACACCTCCAGGGATGGGGCAGCCACCGCTGCTCTGGGCACCCTGGGCCAGGGCCTCCCCACCCTCACAAGGATTTATTTTCTCCCAGTTCATCTCTTGGAATAAAATTAGTCTGGGTTTTCTTTCCTATAAATCATCTTTAATTTGAGTCTAAAAAGAACTTGGTTCTAACGAGCTGAGAATTCAAAAAAACACATTTCAGTGTTCCTCTTGCAAAAATAATAGGCTCTTCTTCTTGTTTCGAACATCCCTTCTCTGTCACTAAGTTGCCAACTGGACTGTGGTTGGTTCTTTTTCTGTTCTATTTACAAAGTCAAAATTTATTTTTCCTAAACTGATTTAAAAATACAATAAATCAAAAGTGAATACAAATTTAATTTTACACCAAAAACGTGTCATCTGGTGCAGCAGCACCCTTACCTGCTGCTGTCTTGGTTACAATATAACCAGAACCCGTGCTCAGTGATGATGAGGCTGTGCCTCGAATCCTGGGGTCAGTTTGGGCCCCTCACTCCAAGAAGGACCTTGAGGGGCTGGAGCGCGTCCAGAGAAGGGAACGGAGCTGGGGAGGGGCTGGAGAACAAGTGCTACGAGGAGAGACTGAGGGAGCTGGGGGTGTTCAGCCTGGAGAAGAGGAGGCTGAGGGGAGACCTCGTCGCTCTCTGCAGCTCCCAGAGAGGAGGCTGTGACGGGGTCGGGGCTGGGCTCTGCTCCCAAGTGACAGCGATGGGACGAGAGGGAATGGCCTCAAGTTGTGCCAGGGGAGGTTCAGACTGGATATTGTGAACAATTCCTTCACAGAAAGAGTGGTGAAGCCCTGGCAGAGGCTGCCCGGGGCAGGGATGG
Source organism: Neomorphus geoffroyi (assembly GCA_033558235.1). Taxonomy (NCBI): domain Eukaryota; kingdom Metazoa; phylum Chordata; class Aves; order Cuculiformes; family Neomorphidae; genus Neomorphus; species Neomorphus geoffroyi. The sequence continues at coordinate 962,371 of JAUMJM010000025.1, forward strand.
AGTCTCCATCCCTGGAGGGGTTCAAAAAGCAGGTGTTGATGTGGTGCTTCAGGACAGGGTTGAGCAGGCTCGCTGGGGCTGGGCCGAGGCTTGGACTGCATGAACTGAGAAGGCTTTTCCAACCAGAATGTTTTATGATTTAGGTTGAAGTATACGAAGATGTTTGGAACATCTTTGAAGAGGAATATGAGTTTTATTGACCTCAAGCTGGAAATTACCCCCATTCCTGGATTTGAGAAGGAAATTGTCATCTGAAGGCTGAAGCTGACATTCGGTGTGAAGCACAGCAGTGTATGGAGAGGATGTTCTGTTTCATAAATAAAATGGTTTTACATTTCCTAACAGTTTTTGTCTAGAATTTCTTCTTTGGAAGGAGTGCAGATAAATTTTAGTTATTGGATGAATTTGGAGGAAATTAGTACTGAAACCTTTGTGACAAGGAAAAAAACATGCTTCTCGTGAACATAAAAACTGAGTTTTCAGTCATTTAACCCAACATCTGACGCTTGTTGCGGCCTCTTGCATTCCTGAGGTGGGAGAAAGCACAGCCCATCACCCAAAACCAATGCACTCGATGTGAGCTGGGCTGCGTGCAGGCAGCGTGGCAGCAGTCCAAAGTGAATGGTCACACACAACATCTGCTTAACTGTTCATGCCAAGGTTCTTGCTTTAATCCAGAATCGGTGAACCAGTCCACCAGCTGTTATACTCTGACTCATCTGGCGCTGCTGAAAGCAGCCACAGTTCTCTGCCTTTGCTGCCTTCACTGATGTCACAGATTTACAGAATGGTCTGAGTTGAAAGAGACACATAAGGACCATTGAGTCCCACTCCTGCCCCTGCACAGGGCACCCCAACACTCACCCCGTGTGCCTGAGGGTGTTCGCCAAATGCTTCTGGAATCTTGTCAGGCTGTGACTGCTTCCCTGGGAGCTGTGCCAGTGCTCCAGCACCCTCTGGGGGAAGAGCCTTCTCCTCATGTCCAACCTCACCCTCCCCTGGCATCTCCCTGCCATTCCCTGGGGTGCTGTCATTGGGCACCAGAGAGAAGAGCTCAGCGCCTCCTCCTCCCGCTCCCCTTGTGAGGAAGCAGTAGAACACAATGATTCTCCCCTCAGTCTCCTCTTCTCCAGGCTGAGCAGACCAAGTGACTTCAGCCTCTCCTCACACACTTCCCCTCCAGACCCTTCCCCAACTCCGTGCCCTCCTCTGGATCCTCTCCAGTATCTTCAGATCCTTTCCATCCTGTGGCGCCCAAACTGCCCCCAGTGCTCGAGGTGGGACCGCCCCGGTGCGGAGCAGAGCGGGACAATCGCCTCCCTCACCCGGCTGGCGATGCCGTGCTGGATGCCCCCCAGGACACGGCTGCCCTCTTGGCTGCCAGGGCACTGCTGGCTCATGTTCAGCTTGGTGTCAACCAGAACCCCCAGGTCCCTCTCTGCAGGGCTGATCTCCAGCCTCTCGTTCCCCAGGCTGAGTGGGCACCCGGGGTTTCCATGTTCCGTGTTAAAAATAACAAAGGAGATTGGCACATAATTCAACATTTCTTTGGCCAGCATCTAAGTACCTGGATGCTGCTTTGACTGATGCTCAACAAGGAAGCCCACCAGCAGCTCATCCTTCATTACAGACAAGTTGCTGACCAGCAAAGAAAAGGCTTTAAATAATAGTTGCTATGTTTAGAAACAGTGCTTTAGAGTTCAACGCAGAACAAAACTTCTGTGTTGTTGTGGGCTCTGGCAGCACCTTTGCTTTCCAAGGCCTTGCCAGATGAAAGAACGGCCTCATGGGAAATCTCCACACAAAATGAATCACAGAATCATAGGACGGTTTGGTTGGAAGAAACCTTTGATGTCATGAAGTCCAACCCTAGCTGTCCACTCTTAAAGCAGATCCCTGAGCACCTCATCTGGCCGTCTTTTAAGCACTTCCCGGGACGGGAACTCCACCAGCTCCTTGGGAACCTCTGCCAGTGCCTGAAATCCCCTTCTGTGAAGGAGTTTTTCCTGATCATAGAATCATAGAAAGGTTTGTGTGGAACGAACATTAAAACATCCAGTCTACACCTCCCCTGGTGCAACCTGAGGCTGTTTCCTCTCATCACTTGTCCCCTGGGAGCAGAGCCCAGCACAGCCTCCTCTCCAGGAGCTGCAGAGAGCGATGAGGTCTCCCCTCAGCCTCCTCCAGGCTAAACTGCCCCAGGGCCCTCAGCTGCTCCCAGAACCCCTGGACTCCGTTCCCTTCTCTGGACGCGCTCCAGCCCCCCATGTTATTTAGGCAGATTACTCCATCTTCTTTACAAAAAAATGGGGTGTAGATCATAAATCCTAGAACTGAGGGTAAATTCATATGGTAAAAACAGAAGCAGCTAAAAAGTATAATCTGGATTTCTGGAGTTTATACTCACGTATGACTTCGGGACAAAACGGGAGCACCTTAAAAAAGGAAGGAGAATTTAATAAAAGACTTCTTAAAAAACCTTGTGCAGTACTAACTTTTAAATATTTATTCTTAACATTAACCAGCATTCCAATGGCCACGAATCCACAAATTCTTCAAGCAAAAGAATCAATGCTCTTTTACACTCTCTAAGCAGAGAAGCCAATATGCTTAATGTGAATTAAATCAAGCGTTAAAACGATTTCCCTGCTCATGACTCAGCGGACTGATGGTGGAGGTGATGAAATTTTGGATTCTGTGCAGGCTTCAGATTCTCTACCAGATCAAATGAGCACCATCATTAGATGGGCAAGACCCTGTAAAAATTAAAGCAGGAACTCTGTAACCTGCCTCTAACTTCACGTCCTTTCATAGAATCGTAGAATCACAGAATAGTTTGAATTGGAAGGGATCTCAAAGCCCATCCAGTGCCACCCCCTGCCATGGGCAGGGACACTTCCCACTGGATCAGGGGGCTCCAAGCCCCATCCAACCTGGCCTGGAACACCTCCAGGGATGGGGCAGCCACCACTGCTCTGGGCACCCTGGGCCAGGGCCTCCCCACCCTCGCAGGAGAATATTTCTGCCCAACATCTCATCTCAATCTCCCCTCTTTCACCTTAAAACCCTTCCCCCTTGTCCCATCCCTGCACTCCCTGATCCAGAGCCCCTCCCCATCTTTCCTGGAGCCCCTTTCAGTCCTGGGAGGCTGCTCTAAGATCTCCCCAGAGCCTTCTCTTCTCCAGGCTGAACAACCCCAACTCTCTCAGTGGCCCAGGTTGCCCAGAGCAGTGGTGGCTGCCCCATCCCTGGAGGTGTTCCAGGCCAGGTTGGATGGGGCTTGGAGCCCCCTGATCCAGTGGGAGGTGTCCCTGCCCATGGCAGGGGGTTTGGAACTGGGTGGGCTTTAAGGTCCCTTCTGACCCAAACCATTCCATAACTGTTTCTAACTACAACTAATCCAACACAATTGCCAGATTAAGGTCACAATCAATTGAATATTTTAAGAAATTTACAACATAATTGGGTTGCCAATTAATCAGACAATCATGTCTTGAAGAGACAAAACAAACAATGAGATTACTACAGGAAATTTGTGATACACTACCGCAAATGCTGACTGCAGTCGAGTGTAGAAGTGAATACTTCTACTCAGCAGCCTCGTAATCAATACAGAGACTCCTGGTTTCGTCTAGTGAGTGGGTATAGAGTTGGCTTCCTTCCCAGGTGAAACAGTGCCTCCAGGAGACCTGGGTTTGATTTCTTATCCTATTGCTGGTTTGTCAAGTGCTATTGGATAAGTAATTCCACCTCTCCAAACCTCTATTTTTAACGTGAAAACTGGAATATCCATAATCATAGATTTGTGCGGTCAGGCGGTCCAACCATACTTGCCCTCTACTAAACCACCATCACCTTGTCTACCTGTCTCTTAAGTACCTCAATGGATGGTGACAGACACCTCCCTGAGGCTCCTTCCAGTCATCCTATAATAAAAATCCTTATCACAATCAGATAGGTCAGCTGATGGGCAGAAAAGATACGGGGATGGTGCAGCAAGCTGTGTCACCAAAGATTTGATATACACTTTATTGGGGTTAATCGGACAGTCTGTGTGTACTTGAGAGACATCCTCCGTGAGACTCTTAATATGTCAAACCTGGAAGAAGAAATTTCAGTATTTTATAGAATGGTTTGTGTTGGAAGCGACCTTAAAGATCATCCGATTCCACCAATGGGCTCATAGAATGTCTTGTGTTGGAAGGGACCCACAAAAATGGAGTCCAACTCCTGTCCCTGCACAGGAGAACCCCAACATTCACACCACGTGCTGGTCAATATATTGTCAATATTGTCAATATATTGACTTATGAATAACTGAATTTGAATAAATGTATGTTACTTCCAAGGCAGCAATAGCAAACGCCAAACGTAGCTGGTTACAAGAAGAATTAAATTGATCATTAAGACTTTAATCTAGGGGGTTTGCAGCAGCATATGCTCTAACTCGGGTTGCAGGAAAGCTGTCTTAGATTAATGCTGAGCAAGGCGCTCTCTGCATTACCACCTCCCGAAGGAAAATGTCAATTAAGAACCTCTGCAAGTTTTGCTAAGCTGGAAGCCAAAGCGTTAAGGGAAAATGATGAAATAGTTCAGAGTTTAGGCAGCGAAATCTAATTAACTGAAAACCTCGTCTCTCAAGTACTCGTGGAGCTTCGAGATGATTCAAGGGCGCTACTGCTGCTGAGAGTCAATGGGAACACTTAATACGGAAAAAACAGGTGCAAAAGATGGCAGTGCCAAGTGTGTCTCCCAAGGAGGAGGATTTAGGCTGGTGTTCTGCTAAGGGAATGTGATGCCAGAAGTTCTCCATATAGATAGAAAAGGATGAGCTTGCAGAAAGTCTTCAGTAAGGAAATTTCCAATTCTGAAAAAGAGTTTGTAACCATTGCAATGTTGTTCAAAGCAATCAATGCAGACTTTTGCCTCCTTAATGGTCTTGAATCAAACTGGAAGTTTATTCCATTCGATTTTATGTTTTTCAGAGAGGCTGAGCAGTGCTTCAGGCATTGAGATGACTTGAGAGGAAAGTGTAATGGCATGGTAGATAAATCATAGACTCACAGAATCATTTGCGTAGGAAGTGACCTTAAAGCACCTCTGGTTCCATGGGCAGGGACACCTCCCACTGGATCAGGGGGCTCCGAGCCCCATCCAACCTGGCCTGGAACACCCCCAGGGATGGGGCAGCCACCACTGCTCTGGGCACCCTGGGCCAGGGCCTCCCCACCCTCACAGCAAAACATTTCTCGTATTTTCCCCTAAGATCTCATCTCAATCTCCCCTCTTTCAACTTCAAACCATTCTCCCTCACCCTAACCCCTCCCCAGCTTTCCTGGAGCCCTTTCAGCACTGGGAGCTGCTCTAAGGTCTCCCCAGAGCCTTCTCTTCTCCAGGCTGAACAGCCCCAACTCCCAGCCTGTCCTTGTACAGGAGGTGCTCCAGCCCTTGGATCGTCTCCGTGGTCTCCTCTGGACTCGCTGCAATGGATCCATGTCCCTCCTGCGTTGAGGACTCCAGAACTGAACAGAGAAGGAAAATAAGTTTCTATATCTTGATTTCAAATCTTGATGTCTTTCATGTGGAAATGATGCACATTCAGGGATCTGACATCATCCTACAAGACCCTAGGGATCTGCATTTCCACCCCACAGTAATCGTAGAATGGTTAAGGTTGGAAAGACCTCTAAAATCACCAAGTCCAACCGTCAACACCACACCAACATGCTTACTGATGCTGTGAAACGGAGATCTTGGCAGTGTGACAGTGGATAAACCTCTGCGCAGGCTGGAATTCTACCAGCCTTGGGAAACAGCAGAATATCCCACTTCTCTCTCATCTCAGCCTTCCCATGACTGGACAAGGAGAGATTCTCCTCAGAGGAGGCAGAATTCTGCAGGAAGAGTGGAGTCTCTGCCATCACGAAGAAAATGAGCCCAGATTTTGAATCCAGCGTTGAAGAACATACGATAGAGAGGGCGTTGCAGAGCCCGTGAGAGGTCGCCGCCAGCCAGCAAGTGATCCGTGTTGATCTAAGGATGTAGAGATGGAGGGAAGATTGAGAAATGGGGACTCTGTAATCATAGAATGTTCCGAGTTGGAAGGGACTCACAAGGATCATTGTGTCCAGCTGCTGTCCCTGCACAGGACACCCCAACACTCACTCCATGTGGCTGAGGGCGCTGGCCGAAGGCTTCTGGAATATTGCCAGGTTTTGAAACTAGACCTCCTTTCTAGGATGTACACAAGTGGCTGAAGGGCAATGGGAGGTGTCCCTGCCCACGACAGCAGGTTTGGAACCGTATGAGCGTTACGATCCCTTCCCAGCCAAACCATTCTATGACTTTATGATTCTGAGAGTCTGAAAGTCTGTCTTATTGATGGAGTAATACAAGAATTTTATGTCAACAACAATGACACACACACACTGATTTCTCACTGAGCTGCTGTTTTTTCCACCTCCCGGTGAGAAAATGTCACCAGAAGGTAATTATTCCCTGGAGAGGAGGCAGGCGGAGAGTCAATAGGATCGCAATAAAATCCATGCTATTGTATCTGCATGTACTAATGCTGCTGGCTTTGATCAGATGATTAGCAGGATTGAAAAGGAGATGCTTCGTAAATTATATGTTTTTTAGATTACCCTTTATAAATACAGCGAGCTCTTCTGAACTGAAGAGGTGGATATACTTAAAGAGATGGGTCTTCCCTGTGGAAATGATGATACAGCAAAAGCTTATCATGTAATTAGGAAAAATCCAAATTAGAATTTAGATCCTTTAAGTAAGTCAAGTTCACCGCTGCAGATAAAAAAGGAGGAATAGGAACCCAAATGCTTCTCATCAGTGAGAAGTGCCTGAGAAAAATATATGAAGAGGAGGTAAAGAGGTGGCAGTGGTTTGGAACGGAATAAACAACTCGGTAAGTATCATCTCTGGGCTTCAGCTTCTGGGACTTTGAAATGTCAAAAAAAAAAAAGGTGATTTAATCATTAGAACTCACTGAGTGAAATTCTGGTCTTTTTTTTTTAGGAAGGAATAGCATTGAAACAGCAGGTAAATTGTCACATAAAATTAAAATATCGTGTCTTCATCTTTTTGGTTTGAAGGTCTGCAACCATTAGTGACAGTGCCTATAGGCTTCCTTGCTTGTGACATCAATTCCATGCTGCTCTGAAGTTAAATAGGGGTTGGTTAATGAGTTATCGATCATTTGATTGAAAGTGGGGCAGTGAATAGACTGATATCATGGAAGGATAACCCTCTAACTGCCAAATTCACATAGTCATCACTCATGGATTATCAGCATCAAACACTTTAAGAACCCTACCGGATCTTCTAATCTGCCTGCAAATTTTGCCTGTGAGTAGGGGTGATCAAGGAAAATAATCATAGACTCATGGAGTGGTTTGGGTTGGAAGGGACCTCAAAGCCCATCCAGTGCCACCCTCTGCCATGGGCAGGGACACCTCCCACTGGATCAGGGGGCTCCAAGCTCCATCCAACCTGGCCTTGAACACCTCCAGGGATGGGGCAGCCACCGCTGCTCTGGGCACCCTGGGCCAGGGCATCACCCTCACTGTGAAGAATTTCTTCCTAATGTCTATCCTAAATTTTCCCCCTTCCAATTTAAAGCCATTCCTCCCATCCTGTCCCTGCACTCCCTGATCCAGAGCCCCTCCCCAGCTTTCCTGGAGCCCTTTCAGTCCTGGGAGTCTGCTCTAAGGTCTCCCCAGAGCCTTCTCTTCTCCAGGCTGAACAACCCCAACTCTCCCAGCCTGGCCTCATACAGGAGGTGCTCCAGCCCTCGGATCATCTCTGTGGCCTCCTCTGGACCCATTCCAACAGTTCCATCTCCTTCTTACGGTGGGGACTCCAGAACTGGACAGAGCACTCCAGAATCTCCTCCGTCCCCTGCTGGTGACACTTCTTTGGATGCAGCCCAGGACACGGTTGGCTTCTGGGCTGTGAGCACCCATTGCCGACTCACGTCGAGCTTCTCATCTATCAGCCTCGCAAACGCTTCTCCTCAGAGCTGCTTCCAGTCATATCACCCCACATCCTATGTTGAAACCGTTTATTGCCCTCACTCAGGTGTAGGACTTTGCACTTGGTCTTGTTGATCCTCATGATATTCACATGACCCCACTTCTTGGGCTTGGTGCATGGGTGTGCTGGCTCTATTTAGCACAGAGCAGCATTTATAAACCTTTGAAGAAGAAGAAGCCCAATGTATTTATTCAGCTTCTCTGTGCTGAATAAAATAGTGTTTTTCAGCTTTTTAAAAGAGTGTATCTGCAATGTCCTATTAAAATACATACTCATAAACCAAGAGTTTAAGGGAACTGGTACCTAATTCTCATTCACATTGCATTTGAACGGGAGACTGACAGAAAACACTTCTGTGAACTTGTTTCGAACCAAAATTACCTCCAGGTATTTTTTTTAATTAAGCATTGAAATACAAGCCCCTTACATAATGCCTGCGTGCACAGATTTCTAAGAGGAAGGAGGAGAGTTTGGGGATGGAGGAAGAGTGATCTCAAATTACCCTACTGAGCAACTAAGACAAAAAAATGAGTTAAGAATCAGTTCATTTGAGCTTGCCTGCAGGCGGCCTTCCGTGGGGCGTGTTATTCCCAGAGCCAATTCAGAAGGAACCATGAGCTGCTCTTGAACATTTTCTCTGATGTAGGATAACAGATAAACGTGTATTTGCCAGGGACTATCAACGTGAATTGGCTTTTCCCCCTCCCTTAAAGTAATCTTTTGCTCTAACAAGTGTACAAAAACTCCTTTTACTCACAAAGCATCACCTCATTACCCGTTCGTTAACCCCAGTTGATTCCTGAGCTCCAGCAGAACCTAATTAAGGACCAGAGACACAGCATGTTGGGCAACTGCTTATCTGGGGTGAGAATGACAAGTAGAGAAGAGAGATGACAAATACCATAGAATCATGGAACAGTTTGGGTTGGAAGCGACCTCAAAGCCCATCCAGTGCCAACCCTCCTGCCATGGGCAGGGACACCTCCCACTGCATCAGGGGGCTCCAAGCCCCATCCAACCTGGCCTTGAGCACCTCCAGGGATGGGGCAGCCACCGCTGCTCTGGACAACCTGGGCCAGGGCCTCCCCACCTTTATAGTAAAGAATTTCTTCCTAATCACAGTATCACAAGGTTGGAAAAGACCTCTGAGATCATCAAGTCCAACCTATGACCCAACACCTACACCTACTCATACTCGTCAGCTACACCACAGCACTAAGAGCCTCATCCAATCTCTCCTTAAACACCTCCAGGGATGGTGACTCCACCCCCTTCCCGGGCAGCATATTCCAATGGCCAATCACCCTCTCAGTAAAGAACTTCTTCCTAATGTCAAGCCTGATGTCCAACCTAAATCTTCCCCCATCTAGTTTAACGCCATTCCCCTCATCCTGTCATTACTTAGCCTTGGGAAAAGCCCCTCCCCAGCTTTCCTGTAGCTTGTAGCACTGTTCAGGTACTGGGAGGCTGTTCGGAGGTCTGCCCAGTGCCTTTTCTTCTCCAGGCTGAACAATCCCAACCCTCTCACCCTGCCTTCATAGCAGAGGTGCTCAATTCTTACCGCTTTTCTGGCTCTGTCTCGACTGGGAGGTCATATCTCATGGCTGACAACATGAAGGACTGCAGGAAGGTCTAAAATAATGAAAATGTTTGCTAACAAGAGGAAACCATCCATCATTGCCAGCAGATCTGTTCAAGTCGGAATTCCATCTGGAACCTGAATGCACCAAATTTTCAGTGTTGGGTTCAGTGAGGTGAATTTTTATTTCATCTTTTGACAAGTTCTGCACAGATTTTGCACAAGAATGTCAGGTGTGACTCTGGAGGAATCATAGGGAAGAGCTGACGGACCAAGGGTAATTCCTTCAGTGTTGGCCATGCTGCAGATTGAAAGAAAGGGAAAGAAAAGTTTGTTCGGCTAAATAAGCCACCATATCTCCTGGTGGGGAACGACAGCAGCTGCTCGTGGCTCTCTGCATCAGCTGAGGAAAGCAGGGCTTTAATCACATGTGTTGAGCCAAGAATCCTCTGAGATGTCGAGGGCTTTTTGGGTGCTTTCTGACCTCAGAAACCCTGGCTGTTTGACAAGATGCTGTGGGCATGGTCAGGGTTATAGCACTTTGCCAAACACTTGGGTGAAAAGCAAGGAGGCAGCCATCACTGGGTTTTGTTTATTTTTTTTTAGGAACAAATCACGTCAAACAAATCCAATTTCTTTCCATGACAGGGTCATGGCCTTGCAGGTAAGGAAGAAGGGGGGGATGACTACAAAACAACTTAGGCTTTTAGCACTACATCACTTGCTGTTCTTAGGAAAAAAGGGGGCAGAATGGTCTCGCCTAGGTTGTGCCTTGTACCAGCCCAAGCCTGAGAGGCGCTCAGGAAAAATGAGTTAGAGAAATATAATATCTCCTTTGCCCTCACCTTTAGCTAAAATACATACGCTGGAGAGGCCAAAGAGAGGTGCTGTCTTTCTGAAGCACAGCACCTCTATACGTCAGCTTACGCATCTAGTGCTGCCGTTCACTCTTGATGTGATATTTCTTCTCCTCTGGAGCAGAAGGAACTGAAGGGAGACCTCATCGTGCTCTGCAGGTTCCTCACATGGGGAGGAGGAGGAGCAGGCGCTGAGCTCTTCTCTCTGGTGCCCAAGGACAGGACCCAAAGGAATGGCAGGAAGATGCCAGGGGAGGGTGAGGTTGGACATGAGGAGAAGGTTCTTCCCCCAGAGGGTGGTGGAGCACTGGAACAGCTCCCAGGGAAGCAGTCACAGCCTGACAAGATTCCAGAAGCCTTTGGCCAAGGCCCTCAGTGACACGGTGTGAATGTTGGGGTGTCCTGCGCAGGGACAGGAGTGGGACTTGATGGTCCCTGTGGGTCCCTCCCAACTCAGGATATTCTATGATTCTGCGTTGGTACCAGGCACAGTTTTGCCATCATTGCTTCCACTGCTCCAGGCATGGTTTACAAATACAGGAAAGAAGCTTTCTTGTCCAAGGGAAAGCTTAGTGTAAGCTGGGCCTCAGAAGCTGCACCCGTAGCCCTGCTTCTACTCTGTTACAGTAGCTGAGACACATCCTCATGTCCTCTTGACATGATGCAATAGTAGGCTTAACCTTCAGCAGAGCATTCCTGTTCTCAATAGTACCCTCTTGCATATTTAATTCTCCAGTAAAATACCCAGTGTCAGACCCAGCGTGGGCAGCAGGAGCAGGGAGGTGACTGTGCCCCTGTGCCCAGCGCTGGGGAGGGCACCTCGAGTGCTGGTGTCAGTTTGGGCTCCTCACTCCAAGAAGGACCTTGAGGGGCTGGAGCGCGTCCAGAGAAGGGAACGAGGCTGGGGAGGGGCTGGAGAACAAGTGCTGCGAGGAGAGACTGAGGGAGCTGGGGGTGTTCAGCCTGGAGAAGAGGAGGCTGAGGGGAGACCTCATCCCTGTCTGCAACTGCCTGAAAGGAGGCTGTGACGGGGTGGGGGCTGGGCTCTGCTCACAAGTGACAGCGATGGGACGAGAGGGAATGACCACAAGTTGCCCCAGGGGAGGTTCAGACTGGACATTGGGAAGAATTTCTTCCCTGAAAGGGTGGTCAGGGATTGGCACAGCTGCCCAGGGAGGGGGTGGAGTCACCATCCCTGGAGGGGTTTAAAAGCAGGGTGGGTGTGGTGCTCAGGGTTCTGGTTCAGTAGTGGAAAGGTATGGCTGGACCTGATGATCTTGAAGATCTTTTCCAGCCAAGTCACTCTAGGTTTCTGTGATCCTGCCTGTTTAGAGATGACGCAGTGGCTCCGCAGTGTGCAGTGGCCCATTCAAGGTACTGCGCACCAGGTCAGAGGTGCTGCTCTGGGTTCCTCAGTTCTGGTTCCTGCTCTCACCATGAAACACCTCCTCACAAAGGCTTCCAGCTCTGGTTTGAACCTGACAGATGTATCACTTTCATCTTCCAGAATATGGTCACAAATTGCCACCCACTGTTCAAAGCAGGTAGTCTTAGAATCATAGAATGGTTTCAGTTGGAAGGACCTCAAAGATCATCCGGTTCCAACCCCTCTGCCTTGTGCAGGTACACCTCCCCCTAGACCAGGCGGCTAAGGGCCCCATCCAACCCTCTGTTAACGAGTGAAATTTGCGTAAGAGCTGTAAAGACAGAGTTCTTCAATGCTTTTTCCCATGGGTTCCCTGCTTGGAAATGACATTATTATTTTTTTTTCTGTGGCTATAAAGTTTATTTGATTTCCTGGAATGGTGACACATACAGTTTGTGAGGTTTTACGTATCCTCTTATAAAATGCTTTATACTCTGAACCAGCTAATGGATTTTATTTTTGTCCCTCTTTTAGGAAGTAAAAGACAGAAAAAGTTAATGGTATGGAAAGACCATCTTCCTATGTAATGATGACTTTCTTTCCATTGAAACCTAGGCCGTCATTTTCTTCTTCTGACGCAGAAGTGTGACCAGCGGGGTGAAGGAGGTGATTGTCCCTCTTTGCTCTGCCCTGCTGAGACCTAACCTGGAGCTCTGCGTTCTGTTCTGCAATGCTCAGCGCAGGAGGGACCTGGAGCTGTTGGAGCGAGTCCAGAGGAGGCCACGGAGATGATCCGAGGGCTGGAGCCCCTCTGCCATGAGGACAGGCTGGGAGAGTTGGGGCTGTTCAGCCTGGAGAAGAGAAGGCTGCGGGGAGACCTTAGAGCAGCTCCCAGTGCTGAAAGGGGCTCCAGGAAAGCTGGGGAGGGGCTCTGGATCAAGGAGTGCAGGGACATGACAAGCAGAAACAGATTCAAGCTGGAAGAGGGGAGACTGAGATGAGATTTTTAGAAAGAAACATTTTGCTGTGAGGGTGGGGAGGCCCTGGCCCAGGGTGCCCAGAGCAGCGGTGGCTGCCCCATCCCTGGAGGTGTTCCAGGCCAGGTTGGATGGGGCTTGGAGCCCCCTGATCCAGTGGGAGGTGTCCCTGCCCATGGCAGGGGGTGGAACTGGATGGGCTGTTAAGTTTCTTCCTACCCAAACCATTTAAAGATATGATTCCATGATTTAAATTCAGTTAGCTTAAAAAACCTCATAGCAATGCATTTATTTATATGGCTGCTGCTACTGCAGATTTTGACCATCTCATAAATTTTTAAGAAGATCGAGACTGAAATAGAAAAGAGGTAAAATAGAAAAATAACAAGGAGAAAATGAGGAGACTTTGCTGTCCACTTTAATGTACAGCACTCTGGATTCTAGTCTCTTCTTTTACAACTTTTTCGTTGTGTTGAATGCATAAGGATTGGACACAGCCAAACCACAACGTATTTGTAGCACGTGTTACATTTTCATCAATACCTTTTTCTGAGGCAATTTGGGGTGGGGATGCAGGGGCAGCAGAGAAGTTGTCAGTGCCCCACCCCTGGAGCTGTTCAAGGCCAGGTTGGACGAGGGTGGAGCGCCCTGATCCAGTGGAAGCTCTGCCCTGGGGTTTGGAACTGGATGGACTTTAAGTTCCAAATTGTTCTGTGATTCTGTGATTCCATGCTGTGAATTCCCAGTCGCTCTGCGAGGTGGAGATATGGGGAGGGACGAGGTGTCTGTAACTGCTTTGTAAGAGGTGTTTACAAGGAAAGAAGAAGCCAAGAGTCCTGAAGTTGTCTGGGGTGTTTAGCAACAAAGAGATGATTCTACGTCTATTGCAACACCTTGCCTGGAGAGTCTGCTGGAACAGACCGAGGCTTCCAGAGTACCCAGTACCACCCATCATGGTGGAGATATCTCTCTTCTGCCTCCAACCACACATCAGGGACTCTGCGGTGCATCGGTCCATCTTCATTGTTTGACGAGGGGCAAGGGGCGAGAGAGCGGGACTGAACTAGGTGGTACAAAGGTGGCTGTAGGAGGCAGTCTTGCATGGTGGAGCTCTTCATGGGTCAGTCATACAACTTCATCAGGAAAAGGCTTTAAATTGGAAAGGGGAAGATTTGGATTAGACAGTAGGGAGAAATTCTTCACAGTGAGGGTGGGGAGGCCCTGGCCCAGGGTGCCCAGAGCAGTGGTGGCTGCCCCATCCCTGGAGGTGTTCAAGGCCAGGTTGGATGTGGATTGGAGCCCCCTGATGCAATGGGAGGTGTCCCTGCCCATGGCAGGGGGTGAAACTGGATGAGCTTTAAGATCTCTTCCGATCTAAACTTTTCTATGATTCTATATTTAACTTCTTTTAAGCATGACTGTGGTCTTCCAGGTAGGTAAGATGAGGCATAGAGAGAGGAAGAACAAGCAGCTCACCCAAGGTCACAGAGAAGTGACTGGCAGAGCTGAAAATAGTACCCAGGAGTCCTAATTACCAGCTCTCTGTTCCAACCACTAAATCACAATCAGGAATGATTATGCAGTAAAGGCTCTTGCACATGGGATGTGTCTTACCGGAGGGTTAATTCCCCTGCATCTCCTTGCTGAGAGCTGACACAGGGTGGTGCAGTGAGAACATTGGCCTTTTACCCTTCAGGATGTTTTTTGATGAGATGACGGTCTGGAAAACAAAATCAAGAAGCAGAGATGAAGCAGGCAGCAGCTCTAATTGGTGCCTCAAGAGGACCGAGTCAGGCGCAGAGAATCATAACATCAGAAAATGGTTTGGGTTGGAAGGGACCTCAAAGCCCATCCAGTTCCATGGGCAGGGACCCTTCCCACTGGGTCAGGGGGCTCCAAGCCCCATCCAACCTGGCCTGGAACACCTCCAGGGATGGGGCAGCCACCACTTCTCTGGGCAACCTGGGCCAGGGCCTCCCCACCCTCACAGCAAAACATTTCTGCCTAAGATCTCATCCCCACCTCTCCTCTGCTTTACGTGAGCACAGCCTGGTAGAGCTGTGGGGAAGAGGTTCATGGACTGGCTGCTCCAAAACACCGCACAGGGTGTTCTCTAGCTTGGGGAATGGTTTCCTTTATGAAAACTTTGGTTCTGGGAGCCCCTTTTTCAAGCACGTTTTTACTGAAATGCCTCAATGGGAACTTTTATGCTCTCTGAGACAAGAGCCAACATGAGGATCCAGTGTCATTCCTTCTAGCAGCCTTCCAGCAGAGAAACGGGCTAATGGAGAGCTGACAAGGTGCTCTTGATCAGGGAGTGGTAGGACAGGACGAGGAGAAACAGCTTGAAGCTGAAAGAGGGGAGATTTGAGATGAGATCCGGGGCAGAAATGTTCTCCTGTGAGGGAGGGGAGGCCCTGGCCCAGGTTGCCCAGAGCAGTGGTGGCTGCCCCATCCCTGGAGGTGTTCAAGACCAGGTTGGATGGGGCTTGGAGCCCCCTGATGCAGTGGGAGGTGTCCCTGCCCATGGCAGGGGGTGGCACTGGGTGGGCTTTAAGGTCTGTTCCAATCAAAACCATTTTATTATCACCTTTATCCCTGTTTTGATTCTGGATGACAATTCCTTTGCTATCGTTTCGCTAAATGCAAACAGTTGAGTGATTTCCTCTACCCATTCCTTAAACACCTGCATTTAAACACCAGCTCTGTCAGCACTTCGTCCCCTCATTTCGATATTTTTTTCAGCAGCCATTAAGAATTATGATAGCTAAATCCCAATTCTTATTTTTGGGCAGGATTTCTAGATTTAGAAGCCATTCCTTATGCTATAATTCCAACTCTCAATTCAACAGATAGTATTAGTGAATTTATGGCTTTCAAACCATCCGAGTTAATACAATCAATACTCATGGAGTAATGGGTTGGGTAACCATGCCAACGCAACTTTCACGCAAGACTGGAGGGCAGGTTAGTTTTTAAAACATTGAAAGGTGAGGTAATTAAGTCTGATCCTGACAAGACATCCAGACAAATGAGAAAGCACCGCAAGTCATGTGGAAATCTATTCAATGAAGAAATAAGGCGAATGCTGCGAATAAAATTAATTCAGTGGATAATGCCCTTTAAAAAAAGGTTCCCTTGCTCACAGAGCCAGCAGGAAAGTTTTCTGCCCCATCTTGCATATTTGGGTGAACACTGATCTTCCTTTTGTTGCACAAACATCTAGATTTTCAAAGGGTTGTTTCCTACCCAATGGATTTGATGTGTGGATGTGCAACCAAGGTCCCTGTCAGCAAAATTGTAGCCAGATCAATGAATGGATGAGGTGCCTGTTCTTATTGTCTCTTGGAAAGAAGGTGTTGGCTGTTCAGCACCATTCACAGCCATTAGAGTTCAGTCTGATTTTCAAAAGTGCTCAGCATGCGGGCTGAGGGGGGGATTCTCTCTACTCCACTTGGGTGGGACCTAACCTGAAGTCCTGTGTCAATTTCTGGGATCTCCAAGATGTGAAGGACCTGGAGCTTTTGGGGCGAGTCCAGAGGAGGCCACGGAGATGATCCAAGGGCTGGAGCAGCTCCTGTACAAGGACAGGCTGGGACAGTTGGGGTTGTTCAGCCTGGACAAGACCCAGGGGCACCCTATAGCTGCCATCTGGTACCTAAAGGGGCTCCAGGAAAGCTGGGGAGGGGCTCTTGGTCAGGGAAGGTAGGGACAGGACGAGGAGAACAGTTTTCAGCTGGAAGAGAGGAGATTGAGATGAGACCTTGGGCAGAAATGTTTTGCTTGTGAAGGTGGGGAGGCCCTGGCCCAGGGTGCCCAGAGCAGTGGTGGCTGCCCCATCCCTGGAGGTGTTCCAGGCCAGGTTGGATGGGGCTTGGAGCCCCCTGATGCAGTGCGAGGTGTCCCTGCCCACGGCAGGGGGGTGGGACTGCATAGGCTGTAAGGTCCCTTCCAATCCAAACCATTCTATGATTCTGCATTTCATGTTTTGGTGATGCCCGAATGCAAATGTTTCATCTGGAAAAAAAGTGCACCAAGCTTCTGACCCAAGTGTCACAAGGAGGAGGCACAGAGACTGCTCAGCACCCCTCACCCACAGAAACACAGTGAGTTCCTCTCTCCCATCACTTCCAATTGGCACCAAATGGGAGCGTTTTATTAATAGGAAAGATTCTGAGCCTGTATTCCACATTATTTTACTCAGATTGTCAGACAATAAGAAGGTTGCTTACATTCTTCAAGAGTCAGTTACAACACTCAGTTGCCTTTGAAAATCCCAGTTTTATTCAACACTATTTCAGGTTTTTTCGATTTTCCCCGACTCTCACAATAAAGCACAAGAAGCCCCGGAAGAGAGGGAGGTTGTATATTAATTTAGCAACAGAAATCCTTACTTTTTGCCTGAAGACAAGAAGTTGTATTACAGGGCTTTTGAAATTGTTGTATGTTCATCACATTTGGATTTATGATTTGGGAACTGGAGTTGTTTAGCCTGGAGAAGAGAAGGCTGAAGGGAAACTTCATTGTTCTCTACAGTTACATGAAAGGAGGTTGTAGCAAGGGGGAGGTCGATCTCTTATCCCAAGTAACAAGTGATAGGATGAGAGGAGATGCCATACTTGAGAATTACTGCCTGTTTGTCCCGGTGCAGATTCTCCTGAGTTTATTGGAATAAAGTTTTCCTGTAAGTCTTGTTCCCACATCAGTGGAAGCCAACACAGCTCTTCTGAAAGGCCTTGAGGTGCTGGTCAACAGCAGCTGAACATGAGCCAGCAGTGGCCCTGGTGGCCCAGAGGGCCAGTGGCATCTTGGCCTGTGTCAGACCCAGCGTGGCCAGCAGGAGCAGGGAGGTGACTGTGCCCCTGTGCTCAGCGCTGGTGAGGGCACCTCGAGTGCTGGGGTCAGTTTGGGCTGCTCACACCAAGAAGGACCTTGAGGGGCTGGAGCGCGTCCAGAGAAGGGAACGAGGCTGGGGAGGGGCTGGAGAACGAGGGTTATGAGGAGAGACTGAGGGAGCTGGGGGTGTTTAGCCTGGAGAAGAGGAGGCTGAGGGGAGACCTCATCGCTCTCTGCAGCTCCTGGAGAGGAGGCTGTGGTGAGGGGGGTGCTGGGCTCTGCTCCCAGGTAGCAAGTGATGGGATGAGAGGAAATGGCCTCAAGTTGCGTTAGGGGAGGATAGTATGAAAAATTTCTTCCCTGAGAGAGTGGGGAAGCATTGGAAGAGGCTGCCCAGGGCAGTGGTGGAGTCTCCACTCTCGGAGGGGTGCAAAAACCATGTGGCCATTGCAGCTGCCGACATGGTTGAGTAGGCACAGTGGGACATGGTTGAGTAGGCACAGTGGGACTGGTCTGACAGGTGGACCTGGTGACCTTGAGGTCTTTTCTAACATTTTCAGTTCTAGGTTTCTATGAAAAGTTACAAAACCGAAACCCCACAGATCACAAACATTCCCATCCATTACTTGTGACTAAAGCTGAGCAGTAGTCTTCAAATACAAATCACAGAATCACAAAGTGCTTGGAGTTGGAAGGGACCTTCAAGCCCATCCAGTTCCATCCCCTGCCATGGGCAGGGACACCTCCCACCAGACCAGCCTGACCAAGATCCCATCCAACCTGGCCTTGGACACTGTTGTGGTTTTGGATTTTTCCGAGGAATTTTTCTTCCTTTTGCCAACAAAAGGAATTTCAGCGGGAGCGAGAGGGGTGGGGGGAGGACATTTCCAGGGAAACCAGGACAGAGGTTGTGCCTGGGATATCCGTTTCCTGCTCTTGGACAACCACAGTGATGGCGGCCGTGGCAGTCACTGCGTGTGTGCGTTTCGCAGTCTCTGAAGGAAAGTCATCTGAATCTTCCACAGCTCCTGCAGAGCTCCCACTAATTTTCCGTCTCCCTTTCCCACCCTTCCCAGGTCCCGGGGGCGGGGGAGGGCGCACCTTCTCTTAAAGAGCCCTGCATCGCAAGATTTTGGGTACAGGACTCAATCTATTTTTAGGGTTTTAAGGTTTTAGTTGTGGTTAGTGTTGATTCTGTTGTGAATACACATGTATTTATAGCTAAGAACTGTTATCGCTTCTATACAATTTTTTTGTTGTTTCTCATTAAAGATCTTTAATATCTGGTAACTTATCTTAGTTTTTCATCTAAACTAAGACAAACACCTTCAGGAGGCAGCCAGAACTTCCCCGGGCAACCTTTTCCATTGTCTCGTCACCTTTGCTGTGAAGAAAATTCCTGGAAGTCTGGGCTACCTTGAATGCAGCCTGCATCTCAGATGCCTGCTCTCCTCGTGCAGTGTGAGAGTGCCTGATGTGCACCAAAGCACGGGTGCTTTGGCTGGAGCTGTACCTAAACCCGCTCTGGTTTTCGCTGCCCGTGGCTTGCAGGTGGCCACGGTTTGTGCTGAGCTTCAAAATCTGGCTCCTCTCCCAGAGGGAATGAGGAAATGCACTTTTATTCCCTTGTGCACCTCACGAGTTCACAACCCCATCCAGGCCATAAAATCAGCAGCGTAAGTCCCCGATCAGTGCAACGTGGAGAGTTAAACTACGTGTACAAACTAATCCTTCAGGCCTTAAATCTGTGTGAAATCCCTCCTTGGCTACAGAGTCCGTTCTAGAATGGTGAAAGATTTTCGGGCTCCTTTCCTTTCACTGGAAACACCTTCAGAAAAGATTCCCTAAGGTTGAGGGGAAAATAAAGAAGTTTAATAAAAGCAGAGAATCAAAGACCCAGTAGATAAAACTGCACAGACCTGTTATCCATATGGCTCAGAGTTGCAGTCAATTTTCTTCTTTAATAGGATTATTTCTTTGTCAGATATTTATATTCTCCTGCATGGGAAGTTTATAGAACAGGCAGCATTGATATATTAGTGCCAAGCAGATTTATTCATTTAGCTGCTCAAATAGTGATCGCAGCCCTGCTGGGAAAGGAAGATTTTTTTGCCACTTAATAGTCTTTTTCCTTATCAGATATTCATTTAAATGGTTTGCCTATAAATACAGGGCATGTTGAGACATGTATGCTATAAATATTTCAGAAGATTTATGCTTGCATTAGGCATTCCTTTCGCTGGACATTAATGTATTGCCGCCTCTATATCCAATTTAAAACAAAAACAAGCACTCTATTTATTGATAATAAAAAGATGGTGTGGTGTCAGAGAAGTGAAGCGCAGTCCTTCTCTCTCCAATCAAGAGAATCATAGAATCATGGAACGGTTTGGGTTGGAAGGGACCTCAGAGCCCATTCAGTGCCACCCCCTGCCATGGGCAGGGACACCTCCCCCTGGATCAGGGTGCTCCAAGCCCCATCCAACCTGGCCTGGAACACCTCCAGGGATGGGGCAGCACCACTGCTCTGGGCACCCTGGGCCAGGGCCTCCCCACCCTCACACAAGAACATTTTTTCTTAAGATCTCATCTCAGTCTCCCCTCTTTCAGCTCAAACCATTCCCCTCATCCCATCCCTGCACTCCCTGGTCCAGAGCCCCTCCCCACCTTTCCTGGAGCCCCTTTCCAGCACTGGGAGCTGCTCTAAGGTCTCCCTGGAGCTGCCTTCTCTCCAGGCTGAACAACCCCAACTCCCAGCCTGTGCTCACAGCAGAGGGGCTCCAAACCTCGGATCATCTCCGTGGCCTCCTCTGGCCTCGCTCCAACAGCTCCAGGTCCTTCCTGTGCTCAGGACTCCAGCACTGGACCCAGGGCTCCAGGTGGGGTCTCACAGAGTGGAGCAGAGGGGCAGAACCCCCTCCCTCCCCTCTGCTCCCTCTGCTGTGGGTGTAGCCCAGGATACAGTTGGACTTCTGGGCTGTCTCACCAACCTCACAGGAAAACGTTTCTTCCTAAAATCTCACCTAAATGTCCTCTCTTGCAGCTTAAGGTCTTGAGATATTGCCATATGGTCATGAACCGCACAAAGATCATGAGACAATATAAAAAAAGAAAACCTTCAGCACGCTTTTCGTAAGAACCAGGCAGAGCTGGCTCAACGTTCCTCCACTGCCAGAGCAATTTCTCCTGTCGGTAATGGTCCAAAGATCTTCTGCCTTAGCAACTGTCTAACCACAGCAATGGGTTTGGAAAGGCTGCCAGGGTTGTGCTAGAGCATCTGCAGGGGAGCAGGCACTTTTGTGACTGGCTGTTCTCCTCACTTCCTCAATCATACAGCAGCGCCAAGTGACAGGACAATGCAGGAAACCTCGGTTGTAGGAGTCCATGTGAATCCAGCAGATACTGATGGTACATTTTGCACGTGAGTCTTTACGAAAGAAAAATCCTTACTGCCTGTTTGTCCCCGTGCAGGTTGTCCTGAACCTGTTGGAATAAAGTTTTTCTGTAAGTCTTGATCCCACATCCCTGGAAGTCAACGTGACTCTTTCGAATGACCCTGGGATGCTGGTCAACAGTGGCTGAACGTGAGCCAGCAGTGACCCAGGTGGCCAAGAGGGCCAAAGGCATCCTGTCCTGGCTCAGCCATGGGGTGGCAGCAGGAACAGGGAAGGGATCGTCCCCCTGGACTCACCTCCAATCCTGGAGTCAGTTTTGGGCCCCTCACTCCAAGAAGGACCTCGAGGGGCTGGAGCACGCCAGAGGAGGCGACGAAGCTGGGGAAGGGGTTGGAACCCAGGGGTTCTGGGAGCATCTGAGGGCCCTGGGGGTGTTCAGCCTGGAGAAGAGGAGGCTGAGGGGAGACCTCATCGCTCTCTGCAGCTCCTGGAAAGGAGGGTGTGGTGAGGGGGTGCTGGGCTCTGCTCCCAAGGAATAGGAGACAGCACAAGAGTAAACGGCCTCAAGTTGTAGCAGGAGAGGTTTAGCTTGGATATTAAGAAAAACGTCTTTCCAGAGAGAGCGGTGAAGCCCTGGCAGAGGGTGCCCAGGGCAGTGCTGGAGTTCCCATCCCTGGACGGGTTCAAAAAATATTTAGTTGTGGCACCTGGGGACCGGGCTCAGTAGTCACAGTGGGGTTGGGCCGATCGTTGGATTGGGTGAGCTTAGAGGTCTTTTCCAGCCTTAATAATTCTGTGGTTCTGTGACTCAGGACAATTCAGACCACATTTTCAAACCCTCCTAGCGCCTCCTTTTCCCTTTTCCCATGTTATGGCTTTTCTATTTTCTTTATGTGTTCATTTGGTAGATTGGAAATAACATTCTTGGACTTGAGTTTGGAACCAGATTAAGTTTGCTTCCAAGGCACGGTAACCCACTTCTCTGCCTCCTCTTTGTGTTTATTTTTCCGTTAATGACTTGACACTTGTCTTGCAGTAGGAGATCACTGCCAGTTACAACATTTATTTTCAATGACATTATTACTTTGATATTTCATTTTCATAAAAAGGAATCTATTTATTGCTGCCTCTTGGGGAAAAAAAGTCAGCAATTTAATTAACCAGTAACGCTGGCTTGAATATTTCATGGCACTCTGGCTGTGAACTCCTGCAAAGTGAATTTTTTCAGACAACTTACCTCAGCTTATTCTGTGCAAATGTTAACCATGTCAGAAATCATTCCAATCTTGCACTACATGGTGGCTTGTTTCTAATTTATCTCCCAATAATAGTATTTACAGTGACACCTGGAAGTCTTTAGGTGCTGAGACAGGCTGAGAGGGTTGGAGTCGTTGAGCCTGGAGAAGAGAAGGCTCTAGAGAGACCTTAGAGCAGCTCCCAGTGCTGGAAGTTGTGGCTGCCCCATCCCTGGAGGTGTTCCAGGCCAGGTTGGATGGGGCTTGGAGCCCCCTGATCCAGTGGGAGGTGTCCTTTCCCAGGGAGGAGGGTTGCAACTGGATGGATTTTGAGATGCTTTCCAACCTAAACCATTCTATGATTCTGTGAAGATGTGATTTCTTTTCCGTTTCCTATTGTTCCTGAAAGTGAGTTTAATAGAGACTAATTTTGAGTGCTGAAACGCAGAAGGAAAGTCAATCAGGGAAGCGGATAAAGACGTAACCATTAGCATTAACAGTCCAGAACTATCAGCTTTCACTGCCTCGGTGTGCAAGCTGGCTTACCTCCCACCAAATTTAAGTAGAGATTTATTCTTCAGTGTGTTTTGTACTTTTTGCGTCTTGACAGCGACACATCCAGTAAGGAGCCCCATTTGACCCAGTAAGGGAGAGGAAGGTATAGAAAGCGAAGGTTCCCAAGACAGACATAAGGAAAAGGCATTCAAAGCATCTTTTAAGCATCTCACTGGGAGAGCAGCAGTACCAAGGGCTTCAAAATCCAACAGGGAGCACCACAGTAGCAAAATCCTGACGAGTAATCGAGAACATCAGCAAAGGAAATACAATTAACAGCAAAATAAAAATGAAAAGAAACACCTATCAAGAGCTCATGGACAGGAAAAAACAAGGAGGTGATTGGTGACAAGCAACATGGCTTTGCTAAGGGCTAAGCATACCTGACAAATCTGGTGGCATTCCATGATGGGGTTACGGCATTGGTGGCTAAAGGAAGAATAACTGACACAATCTACCTGGACTTACGTGGAGAATTTGACACTGTCCTGAACAACAGTCTTGCCCCTAAATTGGGCAGACATAGTTTTGACAAATGGACCGCTTGGTGGATAAGGAATTGCCTGGATTGTCTCACTCAAACCATTGTGCTCCACAGCTCAGTGCCCAAGTATAGACTGGTCACAAGTGGTGTTCCTCCAGGTGGGGTCTCACCAGAGCAGAGCAGAGGAGCGGGATTTCCTCCCTTACCCTGCTGCTCACACTTCTTTTGATGCAGCCCAGGGCATGGTTGGCTTTCTGGGCTGTGAGCACACGTTGTCAGCTCATGTTGAGTTTCTCACCCACCAGCACCCCAAGTCCTTCTCCTCAGGGCTGCTCTCAATTAAGTCATCTCCCAACCTGAGTTGAATCTGCAGATTGCCCTGACACAGGACTTTGCACGTGATCTGCTGATGAGGTTCACACAGCCCCACTTCTCTTTCTTGTCCACGTCTTTCTGGATGACAACTCGTCCTTCTGGTGTGACAGCTGCACCACGCAGCGTATGTGTTTTGAATTTTTTCCCTTTGTCAAGCCTTAAAATTTGCTTTTACTGGTCTGTATTCCACAGTCAAGACATCCATCTTGCAGCTTTGCTCTATGAGTCGTGCAAGACCAGATTTCCATGACTTTGTGACTGTCAAACAGGTGACTCCTTTGTGTAGAAGCACCACACAGACATGCCCTCACTACATGTCCCACCACAGAGGTCCCTCCTCAAGGAATCTCATATGGTGCTCATCTTCTCCAAAGGCATGCAACAAAGAGATGGTTTGACTGTGGCTTTTGAGGTCTTTTCAGCAGTAAAAGCAGCAAAATGTGGTTTTCTGCAGTGAGAAACTTTGGAATTGCTTCTAGCCAGGGCTGCTCCAGAGATTGCTTTGAGGACATGAAAGGGATGAAGATCATAGAATCGTAGAATCTCTTGGATGGAAAAGACCTTTGAGATCATTGAGTCCAACCTGTCCACCTGTCCACTACTAAAACATCTCCTTGAGCACCTCATCTGCCTGGCTTTTAAACACCTCCAGAGATGGTGACTCAGTCACCTACCTGGGCAGCCTCTGCCAGGACCTGACAGCCCTTTTGGTGAAGAAATTTTTCTTGATGCCTAATCTGAACCTCCTCAAGGGCTTCTTGAGGCCATTTCTTCTCATCCTATCACTTGTCACTTGGGAAAAGAGACCAACATCCACCTCACTACAACCTCCTTGATGACAGAAAGCTGAGACAGGCAGGGGCAGGAGCCATCTGTAGCTCATTGCTGAGATCCTGCATGAGGTCAACAACTGAAATAACTCGGATACCCTTGCTTTAAATTTTAACAACCAGCTCCGTGATCCTAAAAACAAATCATCAGTTGGAAGCGGTCCTTAAGATGAGGAACTGCACGGTTGATTGCACTGTGGATGGGAAGTGCTGGATGGAAAATGGAAGAGAAGAAAACAACACTCATGGCTTGAGAAGCCTGAAAATTATGATGTGGTGCAAGTGTTTTGTAGAAGCAAAGAAAGGAGAAAGTTCAGACTGAAAGAACCATGTGATAATTCCACAATTGGATGGTAATTTTTTAGTGAGCTGAGCATCTTGCCTGAGGGGGAAATATCCTGATATCCATCTCTAGCTGGCTAATGGCTTAAGTACATGGTTCAAAAAACTGATCCAAAACAGATGTGCCCGCTTCAAGCCTTGGATGAAAAATATTCATAGAATCATAGGATGGTTTGGAGTAGAAGGGGCCTTAAGATCATCCAGTTCCAACCCCCAGCCATGGGTAGGGACACCTCCCACTAGACAAGGCTCTTCAAACCCATCCAACCTGGCTCTGAACACTTCCAAGGAGGGGGCATCCGCAACCTCCCTGAGCAACCTGGGCCACGGCCTCAGCATACTCGTTGTGAAGAATTTCTTCCTAAAGTTCACTCTAAATCTTCCCCCTTCAAACTTAAAGCCATCTCGCCTCATCCTGTCACTCCATGCCCTTCAAAAAGTCCCTCCCCAGCTTTCCTGCAAGCCTGCTTCAGGTACTGGGAGGCTGTGATGAGATGTCTCCAGAGTATTCTCTTCTCCAGGCTGAACAACCCCAACTCTCTCAGTGTGGCCTCACAGCAGAGGGGCTCCAGCCCTTGGATCATCTCCATGACCTCCTCAGCATATGTTCCAAACCTGTGCAGCTCCAGGCTTGGGGAGGAGAGGCTGGAGAGCTGCCTGGCACAGAAGGACCTGGGGGTGCTGGCTGACAGCGGCTGAACATGAGCCAGCAGTGGCCCCGGTGGCCAAGAGGGCCAATGGCACCTTGGCCTGTGTCAGACCCAGCGTGGGCAGCAGGAGCAGGGAGGGGATTGTGCCCCTGTGCCCAGCGCTGGTGAGGGCACCTCGAGTGCTGGGGTCAGTTTGGGCCCCTCGCTCCAAGAAGGACCTTGAGGGGCTGGAGCGCGTCCAGAGAAGGGAACGAGGCTGGGGAGGGGCTGGAGAACAAGTCCTACAAGGAGAGACTGAGGGAGCTGGGGGTGTTTAGCCTGGAGAAGAGGAGGCTGAGGGGAGACCTCATCCCTGTCTGCAACTGCATGAAAGGAGGCTGTGACGGGGTGGGTGCTGGGCTCTGCTCACAGGTGACAGCGATGGGGCGAGAGGGAATGGCCACAAGTTGCCCCAGGGGAGGTTCAGACTGGACATTGGGAAGAATTTCTTCCCTGAAAGGGTGGTCAGGGATTGGCACAGCTGCCCAGGGAGGGGGTGGAGTCGCCATCCCTGGAGGGGTTTAAAAGGGTGGATGAGTTCCTTAGGGACATGATTCCTTAGGGAAGAAGTATGGTTGGACTCGATGATCCCAGAGGTCTTTTCCAACCAGGTGATTCTATAATTCTATGATATTGTATTGGAGATTCCGGAAGTGGACACAGGACTCCAGGGAGGTCTCACAAGATCTGAGCAGAGAGTGAGAATTCCCTCCCTCAGCTCTTCTTTTGATACAGCCGAGGACATGGTTGGTTTCTGGGCTGCAAGCACACGTTGCCGGCTCATGTCGAGCCTACACCCACCAGCACCTCAGGTCCTTCTCTTGCAGGGCTGCTTTCAAGCATGTCTTCCCGTAGCCCGTATTGAAACTGCGTACTGCCCCAATCCCGGTGCAGAACCTTGCACTTGGCCTTGCTGAACCTCATGAGATCTTTATGCTGCTTCTGCTGAAATTGGAATCAGCTTTTCCATTAACTTTGGTGCAGAAAGACCGTGCTTCAAAGCTCTGTTATGAATACTTTCAACAGCAGCAGTTGTGGAAATGACCGAACAGAATAAGACAAGGTAAATGTAGACCTTGATCCAACGAAGAGCCTGTTGATGTGTTTAGCTTTGAAGTGAACAGGCTTCGAAAGCATGCAAAATTAAACACATGCATAAGTCATCTGCTAGATCAAAGCTGAGGTGAGTGACAATCTGGCCCTCAAGCACCAGCAAAGGAATTTTTTAAATTAGCCAAGAGAAAAAGGCTGAGGCAGCAAGGGGAGGGGTGCAACCAACATTATCTCTGTTTCCTTGGCTCTGTTGGAACTCCAAAAAGAGTTTAGCTTTTTTGAAGGTCAAACAAAAGTTGCTGAAGTTCTAATTTAGAGAGAAAGCCTGGAAGTATCTCAAGGGTGAAAGATGAAATGAGTACGATGTGGGAATAAGAAAGTAGTTGATTATTGCAAAAGAAAGACAATTCCAGTCTTCCTTCTCTAAGAGCTAATCATACAAAACTGGGATGAGAAGATGATACAGAAGAAAAGTGAGCAATGATCATAGCAAATGTTCCTTTCAGCAAAACTCTCAGAGAAGGAGAATTAAGAGGTGTTCACTCAGTATTTTAATATGGACTTGGATATAACTAAGTTCCAAATGCTTTTTTTTCCTTAAATAGGTAGTAATTTTTATCGTATTTTATTAATGTTATTATTATTTAATATTAATATTATTGTTTCTAATGCAATTTCATGGTGGTTGCCACTAATACTTGAGCAAACATATGTACCTCAACTCTAAACTTACATACATTGGATGATAACACTGAAACTGTGGCCATCGTTACGCTTGAAGTTTTGTTTACAGGCAAAAAGGATGCACAGTAAATAAAGAAAAGAAACAGCTACTGGAGAGCATCCAAAGGAGGCCACGAAGTTGGTGAAGGGTTTAGACAGGAAACTGCACGAGGAGTGGTTAAGTCAGTGGGTCTGTTCAGCCTAGGTAAGAGAGGGCTAAGAGGAGCCCTCATCATGATCCACAGCTTCCTCACACGGGGAGGAGGAGGAGCAGGCACTGAGCTCTGCTCTCTGGTGACCAAGGACAGGACCCCAGGGAATGGCAGGAAGATGAGACAAGGGAGGTTTAGGATGGGCATTAGGAAATGTTCTTCCCCCAGAGGGTGGTGAAGCACTGGCACAGCTCCCAGGGAAGCAGGCACAGCCTGACAAGGTTCCAGAAGTGTTTGGCCAATGGCCTGAGACCCAAGATGTGAGTGTTGGGGTGTCCTGTGCAGGGACAGGAGCTGGACCCAACAAACCCAGGGCTGCAGCAGGGCACAGAAATGAGACGTGTTTCAGCTCTACTGCTGAATTTTGACGTGGTACCTTACACTGCTGCTGCCCTTGGTACAGCCACTGTGACTAAAAAGAATTCACTTGGTCTTCAGGGAGCCATTCTGTTACCATTCCACTGTGGACTAAACTCTCTCCAAGTGTTCTGCTAACACATGCTCTTCAAAGCCAACTTGTCTGAAGTATAGGCTGGTTTCCTTTGACAATGTTGGCAGACTCCAACCTGTCACGGGCTTTTTGTTCCAGGGGTTAATTATGCTTGCTGCCAAAAGCAAAGGGATCACTTCTAATTTGGGTTTCTTTGGTTTCCGCTTCCAGTCATGGTCCTTGTCACCCCTTCTGTGTCAGATTTAACAGCCGTTCAGTTGCAGGGCTGAGGTTCTCAAGGCCTCAAGTTGTGCCAGAGGAGGATTAGACTGGATATTAGAAAAAAAAAATCTTTACCTCAGGAATGGTGAAGCATTGAAAGAGGCTGCCCAGGGCAGTGGTGGAGTCACCAGCCCTGGAAAGGTTCAAAACACGTGAAGAAGTGGCACTTAAGCACACAGAATCATAGAATCATCCGGTTGGAAAAGGCATCTCAGATCATCAAGTCCAGCAATACATCTCCCCTTACTAAAACCATGTCCAAGTGATAGGATGAGTGGAAACAGCCTCAAGTTGTGTCACGGAAAGTTGTGACTGACCCATCCCTGGAGGTGTTCCAGGCCAGGTTGGATGGAGCTTGGAGCCCCTGATCCAGTGGGAGGGGTCCCTGCCCATGGCAGGGGGTGGCACTCGATGGGCTTTGAGGTCCCTTCCAACCCAAACCATTCTGTGAGTCTATGATTCTTTGATACAAGGAAAACCAGTTCTTACAATGTACAGATATCTCTGTACAGATATCTCTTCAGGACAAGATGTATTTTCTTTTCAGTGCTCAAATTGTGTCTCTTGCCCATTTTTAATGAATGTGGAAAAGATCTGAATAATGAAATTGCGAATAAAAATGACAGATGAAATGTGTAACGGTTCAGACAAGACCCTATTATCTTAATCCAATCTCATTAGCAGCAATATGAAATTGTTTCAACTTACTCAGGCTTTCTTTTTGTAATGAAACTCGGTGATCTGGAAATGTTTGTGTTTACAAAAACTGATCAAAGGCATCTTATTTATCGAATCATAGAATCGTTTGGTTGGAAAAGTCCCTTGAGATCGTTGAGTCCATCTAGTTCTGTAGATCACCTCATGACCTGGTACCACAAGCTGTTCTTTTTTCAGGATCCGGTTCAGCACGTGCTTAGCTTCATGCTGAACCGTGGGAAGGAGAAACGTCCCATCATGTCCCAGGTGCCCACCTTGGTGTCACCTATACCAGCAGGGCACATGCTGTGGTCTCGGTGGCTTTGAATTGACAGGGGAGGGGCGGCTAAGGGAACTGGGGTTGTTAAGCCTAAAAAAAAGGATCTGAGGAGAGAACCTATCGCTGCCTAGAACAGCAACTCTGGGAGCGTCTGCCTTTATGGCACTTTGTAAACATTAGATTCTCCTCTATAGGTCAAGACAGCCCCATCAAACGCATTAATGAATTCTAAATATATTTATAAATTAAGTATATTCTAAGAACATTAATAAAAGAGCTGAATTCGGCATCAAGGTGGGACTTCCCTCCTCCAAAGAAGAGCAGGGCGTGAGTTTCCTGCAGTCTGGTTCCTTGGGCTGGAGGCAGGGTGGCCACATCTCAGTAAAAATAAAGGTGGGTCATTTATCCTGAAGGAGGAATCAGGAAAAAAACGCTTTTGTTTTTGTGCTGGAGTCTTTGAAGAACTCTGTTTGGATTTGTTAGTGGGGAATGATGGAAGACCTTTTTATTACACCGCATTTAAGCACAGAGAAATACGACTGTAGGGTAAACCAACCCATGATGAATTGTATGCGCTGGGGCTTTAGTTTGAATTTAAAATGGTGGCATTCCAATAAATTTATCATGGTTCAGCGTTTTATTGGTCAGGTGGGAATATTTTGCTTCATGCACAAAAAGACATTGACCTCCCTTGGCGCCAATAAATTAAATCTATTTGATCTTTCCATGTAACAAAATAATGGCACAGTAGGAAATGCACCATTGGATGGTTTAGAAGAAATTGTTGGTTTACTGACTGTCAGATCAGTGTGTCTTCATCTGAAGACCTTTGCCTTCAGTGCACGTCCCTCACAGCAGAGGTGCTCCAGCCCTCAGATCATCTCCGTGGCCTCCTCTGGACTCGCTCCAGCAGCTCCAGGTCCTTCCTGTGCTCAGGACTCCAGAACTGGACCCAGGGCTACAGGGGGGGTCTCACATAGCGGAGCAGAGGGCAGAACCCCCTCCCTGGCCCTGCTGCTCCCCCTGCTCTGGGTGCAGCCCAGGACACGGGTGCCTTTCCGTGGCTGTGAGCGCATGTTGCCAGCTCCTGTCGAGCTTCTCATCTGTCTTCAACCCAAGTCCTCCTCAGGGCTGCTCCCAACACACTCTCCAAGCACCCTGTGTTTGAGCTTGGGATTGCCCTGACCCAGCTGCAGGACCTTGCACTTGGCCTGGTTGAACTTCATGACTTTTGCACAGCCCCACTGCTCCAGCCTGTCCAGCTCCCTTTGAACGGCATCCCTACCCTCCAGTGTGTCAACTGCACCACAAAGCTTGGTGTCATCTGCAAACTTGCGGAGAATGCCCTCAATCCACCAGCCACGACTGCGACAAAGAGGTTCACCAGCTGCTGTCCCAATACCATCCCCTGAGGAATGCTACTTTTCACCGGTCTCCACTTGGACGTTGAGCCATTGACCAGAACTCTGAGTGCAGCCATGCAGCCGATTCCTTCTACACTACATTTTCTTTTAAAAATACAATAATTCTTGAAGGGGAAATGAAATTCAAGCCTACTCTTCCCTTAATTTTAAATCTGGAAATATGAAAATTTCGACCTCGTCAAAGTGACCCACCACACCCACCACCTGCTTGGCCCTGCCACCATCCTTGTTAGAGTCAAACCCAAACTTTGGAAGAAAATCACAAGTTAATTGTCCAAAGTGCTTACATGGGCAGTGTTCCCCTGGCTGCTTTCTGCCTTGGTGCTGAGCTGAGTAGCGCCCTGGGGCACAAAAGCTTCCACTGATCACTGAGGTCCCCCACCCCTGGTCCCTGCTGGAATGGGAATGTTCTTGGGTGGGCAGAAGTCACGGGACAGGCAGTCTGTGTCTAGGGGAAAGGGACAACTCTCTGTGGCCAATTCTCCATGGGACACCTCTACAAGGTCCACTCTCTACAGGGCCAAATCCATGTGAGGAGCCCCAAGCGCCTGGCAGCGAGTGGTCTGGCAGATACCACCTCACCTTCCTGGCACACGCTGAGCCTCACAAAGCCTTGGAACATCACTGAGGGCTCTCCATGTAGAGTTGTCCCACAGAGGGTCACCCATGTAATTGTGTCCTGTGGAGACTTGCTCACAGAGGGTTGGCCATGGATATTTGTCCCAGATCAGTGGCTGGCCTCAACCGTGACCTACCTTTGTCACTTGTGCCATGGTACGGGTACAAAACTGTCAGGTTTTGACTTTAATAAAATTAACACTGTTTAGTTAATAATAATTAATTTAGTAGTATCAGATTAATGCCGTTACTGGTCTACAGAAAGAGCTTATTTCTCTTTGTAACTCAGTCTTCAAACACAAAAATCCTACCACTGGCTTGTTGTGATGGTTTGGTACCCACTACCACTTCGAGGTCAGAAATCAAAGCAGTTTGGGTAACAAAAAAGGTTGTGTCAAGAACATAAAAAGACTTCAGAACTCACAAAGTGATGTTAATTTTCAGAAACAAACAGGAAAGCTCTGTTCCCATAAACCACACTGCTTTCTTCGGGTGAGACCTTGAAAGAGACTCCCTCCTGAGCTGGGAGGGACTGGATGGGTTTTGTAGTCCGTTCCAACACAAACCACTTGCTAATTCCCTGATTCTGCATGGACCTGACTCCCAAGTACGTGAAATTACCCTGCTGGACCACCATTTGTACAGTGGCAAGAGTTCTTTTTCACTTCCAAAGCCTTCCCCAAACCAACGTATCTGCTGCGGCACCCTGAGCGTATCCTGATACCCACCGTAAGCTCACCTGCAAATTGCAGATTGCATTTATATGGGTGAGTAATGCAGTGGGGGTGGAGCCAGCGTGTGCTCTGGAACTGTTTTTGGGTGCAATGAAGTGGGAAATTTGGGACTGCCCTGGGACGCAGGGACTGATTCCCAGCACTCCTTGCCCAACAGACCACACAAAGCGAGAGGATTTGTATCAAAACTTTATTTATTAAACAAAAAATGCACCATTGGAATAACATTTCTATAAAAAATGAATCTGAGACTGTTCTACAGTGCATTACAAAACCCCTTTTTTCTTCACGTAGTAGTATACAAGATTGTGTGTAGAAACAGTCATTTCTTTTTTTAAACCGTAAGCAAGTTTCCTTTCTCATAGAACAAGATTTACACTTAAATATTGCAGTCACTATTCTAATTTGGTTAACAACGCTAGAGTCTGACAATGTAAAGAAACGGTTTATAGGCTCAAAATGCCATCTTTAGGCCTTCCGTAACAACAAGATTCTTTCTTTTTTTTTAAACTAAGGCTAGTTAAAGCTGTAGTTTAACCCATTTCTATCAGATAAACATGTCACTAGTATGCTAAGAATTACCTTGCAAAGCCCTTTAAATGGCATTCACCAGTGTCAGGACATTAAAAGAGTAGGCTGGAGCTTCACAGCAGCTGTAGGGTGTGTGTGACAGTCGCGGTGACCGGCGACTCGGTGGCACGGTGGCACTGCCCAACCCTTCCACATCCTCACTCTTGGGGTGCTTGACGCAAGGGCAAGAGCCCAGCGCACAGGGGGACATGGGCACACGTGCAGCTTTTTACAGCCTGCCATAGCTGTCCAGCCAGGTATCCCCATTATCATAAATTATCCAAAAAGAAAACACTCTAAAGAATAAATTAAATATTACTTATAAAAAGTACACCCTCCCCCCCGTCCCCCCCGTATCCCCAACATGACGGCAATTGGCACGCGTCGCAATTGCCAGGTCTATTTTACAAGAATAAAACCAGCATCATTCCTTCTCCTTGCTTCCTCGCACTCGGAAATACATGTGCAGCATACAGCTCGTGCCGCCTCGCGACGTTGGGGAGCTGGTGTTGTGGTCTCTAGCCAACCCCAGATCAGAATGAGGATGCGGTCAATGCCTTTTGCTGAGAGCGTTATGAAAAAAAAAGTCATGGAGCCTCCAAGAATCCAGTTCGACAACAGACAGGACACCGAGCAGCTAACGGGCACTCGAGGGAACACAGCTGACAGGAAAAAACCACCTCTGATCACCTGGGAAGCCCTCCTTCGTCTGCCCAGAGGAGGGATAGAAGATGATCCAAAGACTGGAGAACCTCTAGTGAGAGGAAAGGCTGAGAGTTGTGGTTGTTCGCTGTGAGGAAGAGAAGGCTCCTGGGAGACCTCATAGGGGCCTCCCTGTACCTGAAGAGCCTACAAGAAAGCTGGGGAGGGGCTTCTTACCAGGGCCTGGAGTGACAGGACAAGGGGGAATGGTTTTAAATTGGAAGGGGGAAGATTTACATTGGACATCAGGAAGGAATTCTTCATGGTGAGGGTGGGGAGGCCCTGGCCCAGGTTGCCCAGAGCAGTGGTGGCTGCCCCATCCCTGGAGGTGTTCCAGGCCAGGTTGGATGGGGCTTGGAGCCCCCTGATCCAGTGGGAGGTGTCCCTGCCCATGGCAGGGGGTGGCACTGGGCAGGCTTTAACCCTTCCAACCCAAACCATTCCATGATTCTATGATTTTATGCTTCTATCCAGCTTCCAAGTATCCATCTCTGAAATGAGGCTGAGGGGATTGAAACTTTGACACCTTCTTGCTTCCTACTGGCCTTGCGGGCAGAGAACTTCCCTTCTCTACTTCTACTTTGGGATTTAATGAGCACTTCCGTGCTGTCAGCTCTCACTCTGCAAATGTTTGCACCTGGTTTGACCACTGGTGTGGCTAAAGGTGGTTTGTATCCTTTCACAACAAGGTGTGCGAGCATCTGCGTATGGGTTTGCAGGATTCTGTGTTAGGAGGACATCTCACAAAAGGGTCTGGTTGGTCTTCATGATTTTAGAGGTCTTTTCCAACCTTAATGATTCTATGACCCTCAGTGAGCCACAGCAGGGATTACACCATCAGCTCCAGCTGTAGGAGAAAACAACTGATACATCCCAAGGGCTGGAAGGACCCAGAGATGGCCTCACTCCCACCCTTCTATGTGTGAAAAAGCCCTGTCATCGTCTCGCCTGGCGTTGCACTCTGTGTTTTGGCAGAAGATGTCAGAGCAAGTGAGCGTGGACTGCAAACATGCCCAGAAGCTCTGAAGGAACGTGGAGAGGATTAAAAAGATCATCTAGTCTTTTAAGGTGTCGAGGAGGGAATAGGGCCAGATGTGCAGTGTCCTTGCTTAAGCCAGTTTGTGAAGAGCTGGCCCTGGGAAGGAGCTGGTGAAAAGATGCTCCTGTAAAAAACTAAAGACAAGGTTACTAAAAGAAGGGACCCAACAAATGAGGATGCAGCAGAATCTTACTGTAGCATCCAACACACAATGTCTCAAGCCACCCAGAAACCTCGTGGATGAGACTTTCTTCACTGTCCACGCAAAGGTGACGGAGCACACTGGGACTTCGGCAGTGGATTGGAAGCAGTTGGGAGAACAAGGACCATCCCTCAAAGCAAACCTGTTGGGAAACCTAATCCTGCCTGGATGTATATGACTATCGTTGTGCTTCTCCAATTTCCGGATGCTTTTTACCTGGGAATTCCTCAAGAAAGAAGGTGTAGAAACAGCCGGACTAGTACAGGGGATACGATGGTCCTCACTCCCTGGGAAGTGACAGCACAAAGCCTACAGCTGTATTGATGTCCCCTGTGATATAATCAAGGAAGGGTTATTAAGCACATAATGAAGCACAGGAGGGACATTGGTCTGTTAGAGTGAGGCCAGAGGAGGCCAAGAAATGATCTGAGGGCTGGAGCCCCTCTGCTGTGAGGCCAGGCTGGGAGAGTTGGGGTTGTTCAGCCTGGAGAGGAGAAGGCTCTGGGGAGACCTTAGAGCAGCTCCCAGTGCTGAAAGGGCTCCAGGAAAGCTGGGGAGGGGCTCTGGGTCAGGGGGTGCAGGGACAGGATGAGGTGGAACAGTTTTGAAGCAGAAGAAGGGGAACCTGAGCTGAGATCTTGGGCAGAGATGTTTTGCTGTGAGGGTGGGGAGGCCCTGGCCCAGGGTGCCCAGAGAAGTGGTGGCTGCCCCATCCCTGGAGGTGTTGAAGGCCAGGTTGGATGGGGCTTGGAGCCCCCTGATCCAGTGGGAGGGGTCCCTGCCCACGGCAGGGCAGGGGGGAACTGGATGGGTATAAAGTCCCTTCCAACTTAAAATATTTTGTGTTTCTCTGAATATCATCTTGAAATCGAGGTTAGGAATTTATTTAGAAGGGGGAGCAAATGTGTCTTGCTTGGGCTGAGCTGAAAGAGTTCTTTCTTCTTGTGGACTGAGTACCTGGAGTCTGTTCTTGGGGAAAGGTCCCTTGAAAGCATTCCAGCAGAAGAGGACCTGGGGGTGCTGCTCAACAGTGGCTGAAGGTGAGCCAGCAGTGGCCCAGGTGGCCACAAGGCCACCAGCATCCTGGCTTGAATCAGCCATGGGGTGGCAGCAGGAGCAGGGAAGGGAAGTTCCTGCTGAACTTATCACTGGTGAGGTTGAACATGGACTCCTG
The DNA here is from genome assembly GCA_033558235.1 of Neomorphus geoffroyi. Lineage (NCBI taxonomy): Eukaryota > Metazoa > Chordata > Aves > Cuculiformes > Neomorphidae > Neomorphus > Neomorphus geoffroyi. Next base: position 998,079 of record JAUMJM010000025.1, read on the forward strand.
AGTTCACTTTGGGTCCCTCACTCCAAGAAAGACCTTGAGGGGCTGGAGCGCATCCAGAGAAGGGACTGGAGCTGGGGAAGGACCTGCAGCCCAGGGAACAGCTGAGGGTCCTGGGGCTGTTCAGCCTGGAGAAGAGGAGGCTCAGGGGAGACCTCATCGCTCTCTGCAGCTCCTGGAAAGAGGTTGTGTTGAGGTGGGGGTTGGTCTCTTCTCCCAAGGATCAAGTGATAGAATGAGAGGAAACGGCCTCAAGTTGTGCCAGGGGAGGCGTAGATTGGATATTTGGAAAAATGCCTTCACAGAGAGAGGGGTGAAGCATCGGAAGAGGCTGCCCAGGGCAGTGGTGGAGTCTCCATCCCTGAAGGGGTTGAAAAACCATGTAGATGTGGTGCTTCAGGACAGGGTTTGGCAGGCACAGTGGGTTTGGGCTGGTGGTTGTACTGGATGATCTTAGAGGTCTTTTCCAACCTTACTGATTCTATGATTCTTCAGAAGGACTTTTTTCAGCGTGGGCCTTGGCCTTGGTCTGGAGATGTTATTGATTTAAATAGGCTGAGCATGGAAAGAGATAAAGTACAAACGGGAGAAAAAAGGCTGCGCTCACAGAACCGCCAGATTAATCTGCAGACTTTTCAGGGCTCAGGATTTAAGTCATGGAGATATACTTGAAGAAAATGAAGAGACTGATCGATACCAGAGCTCCTGGACACTGCAACCTTTGTGTCCAAAACCAATAAAGTCCAACTTGTTGTGGTTTGTCTTATTTTAAGCACTTTGGGATTTTTATATGCATGGTCTCGGGTTATTATTCTGTGGTTAAAAAGCTACAGCACGGCTCTTTAAAGCCCTGGGGGCAGTTTGTGTTCCCAGCTATCCTGCTGCCAGTCCAAGGTAAGAGGTATTTCAGAAATCATAGAATCATGGAATGCCCTGAATTTGAAGGGACCCTCAGGACCGTCGAGTCCCACTCCTGTCCCTGCACAGGGCACCCCAACACTCACCACGTGTGTCTGAGGGCGTTGGCCAAACCCTTCTGGAATCTTGTCAGGCTGTGACTGCTTCCCTGGGAGCTGTGCCAGTGCTCCACCACCCTCTGGGGGAAGAACCTTCTCCTAACGTCCAACCTCACTCTCTCCTGGCATCTTCCTCCTGTTCCCCATGGTCCTATCGCTGGTCACCAGAGAGAGGAGCTCAGCACCTGCTCCTCCTCCTCCCCATGTGAGGAACCTGGAGAGCACAATGAGGTCTCCCTTCAGTTTCTGTTGACCTTATGTTCCTATTCCAACAGTGCCAATCTCTGCAAATAGGGATGTGGAGCTATTTAAAAGCTGTCTTAAGCCTTCTTTTCTCCAATTTAAAATAGAGGTGGTATTTTTATAGGGTCTAACATCTGAGATGAATTTTCACCATGAAATACTTGTGCATTTTATTTGAAATAGAAGTTTTTTGTTGCAAACTGCGAAGCTCAGCCTCCCGTGCAAACTGGATTTCCTCGTTCTGAAGAAACATATCATTAAAATCTTTGTAAATTGAATAACAAGGCATTTTTAAAGGAGCATTTCCACAAACACACTAGAGCTCCTAATGAAGCATTTGAATTCCTCCTTGTCAACTGATTTCCATTCCGGCTCGGGGCCGTAGAAAAGAATCTGAATTATTACTTCTGTTGCAGTGCCATTTTACTCAAAATATTTTATTCGGAGATTCACATATAATTACCCACCTAATAAAAGGAGCTATTAGGTTGTAAAGATCCTATCCTTCCCATGCTCTTTTAAAATTATGACCCACTCAAGCTTGAAATCAAAGGCAGAGCTGAATGGAATAATTCATCTGAAACTCTCTTCTTGGGTTTTGCAGCCTCCTAACTGATAAAGATGCAAATTAGCTCCCTTTTGGTGATTCAGCTGCATAAACAGGCATTAACACTGAATGCAGCTGAACATTTAGCAATAAAAAAGCATGCACACAAAATTTAGCCAATTCAACCCATTATTGGTGTCAATAAACACCGTGATGCCCAAGCACTAGGAGAGGGAATCCCTAAAGATGGTTCACGGTGTCCTGTTGCTTTCCGCTCTTTGCTTCCTGTTCTTATGCCGATCCCAACCAGGGCATATTATGCTCCTAATTAATTAATCAGTTATTTACCAGCCTCTGTGGTTCTTCCCCCAGGCTTGCGTCTTGCTCGTGAGAGGCACCCAACATTGGCTACGCCTTTACATTCCAAGGTGTTCTGCCCATCGTTGTCCCAGGTGGGCGGTTCCTCGGAGCAGAGACATCCAAGGGGATTGCAGGGTGGACGGAAAAGGCATGGGGAAACTCTAGCTCTGGTATTCACTCTGCCCTAACTCGTGATGGCCCCAACAGCTCTTCCCAAGGTCATCACGGGGCAGTCTGGCACAAAGGCCACCCACACGTAGACATGTTATTTTAAGCTTAGTAACTGCGTGACAGAGAAGATGGCGTACTATGTCCTCTTCATGCGGGAACACCGGCTGGCAGGCAGAAGACCACCAATGCAGACTGATTTTTTCCTTTTTCTTTTCTTCTTCCTTTTTTTTTTTGTCAACTTCCCTGGTTCTCTGTTTGCCAGACATTTAACACGAACAACGGGAAAGACAGGTTTGCTAAAATGGCTGAATTTCACAGCGACTTCCTCGTGCGAGATGGGGGACGGAGATGACAAAAGAAATAAGGAATTTGTCTTGTCGCTTTGTGCTGTTGGGAAAACTTCCAGATTTTTGGCTTGTGGTGGTGTGATTATTTGCTATGGGTGTTTTTGTAGCCATTAATTACGTATTTAACATAAAACACAAACGAGCAACCTACAACACTGTCTCATGAACGGCATGGTCCATGTTTCAAAACATACTTCCATGAGGTAAGACTAGACCTAGACAAAGAGCTACGAACCTCTACGGAGTAAAACATGAATTAGTCATGACAACTTGAGCTCTACCAAGACTAGAAGATCAACATGAGCCATCCAGTGGCACCAGCTATGACTCCACGGCGATGACGTCATTTGCCTTGCCACGCCTTCAGCACTTGAGATGGCAGATCCAGAGTTCTGTATCATTTCCATTACTATTCTATCCTTTTTTTTCTTCTTTTAGGACTTTGAAGGAATCTTTCTTGCACTGAAGAAGTGGTACTGGGAACAAAATGATATTATGGGATAGAGGACACAGGTGGTATGTGAGAAATCCTGGTATGCTGCAATGCTCCGGGATGATTATCACTTCATCAAGAGCTGTTAGAAGGCTGAGCCTGTGATAGCATTAAGTTGCTTCATTAGCCCCTCCAAACTGGCCATCTGTTCGCTCAGATCGTCCTGCTCATAAACCTGCAAATGAACAAAACCACGTGGGTAAGTGGGCAAAAGAACCAAATACCTCACATAGCACCCAGCACGTGGCCCATAAGAGACACCTCCTGGAGCCACCACACCAGGTATTACTGTGGATTTGTTTTCCCTACCAAAATTATTTTCTTCCCTTAACACCTTTCTTTTCCCCTCTTTCTCCCCTCCTGACATCACAGGGTGCTCAGGAGAGGCTGTTTGAGTTCTCCCATGGATGATATTAACACAGAACTTAAGCATTTGTTTCTCCCCTCTATGACAGACTCCAAAGTCCATTAAAATCATCAAATCATAGAGTCATGGAATGGTTGGGTTTGAAGGGACCTTAAAGCCCTTCCAGTTCCAACCCTCCTGCCATGGGCAGGGACACCTACCACTGGGTCAGGGGGCTCCAAGCCCCATCCAGCCTGGCCTTGAACACTGCCAGGGACATGGCAACCACCACTTCTCTGGGCAACCCATGCCCACCTCAGCACCAGAGGTGCTTTCTCATCACTATCGGGTGCAGTGTAACGCCCCAGGGAAGAAGGGACCAATCATCATCTAAAAATTAATGAGTAGGCTGGGGACTAGAGAATATGACCCGATGGTGGAGAAGCTTGCAAGAAGGCTGTCTCGGAAAGGTGGTTCTTACATTGGCAGAGTCCTCTGTTTGCTTGTGACCCTCTTCTGCGACCTCTGGGGCTGTGGGCACCGAGACGGGCAGCAGAGGTGACCTGGCTTTTCCTGCCAGGCCAAGGGATGCTGTTTTAACCTGAGCCTTGGGGAGATTAGGCCCTGGAAGAAGAAACAAAAGTCACGTTGAGAACCTGGAGGTACAAAACCAGGATTGCAGTGAAATTTGGGGATTAGAAGCAAAATGTAGCTGGTGTTACTATTGTTGTTTTGTTTTCAGTTGTGAACGCACAGACTCCTTCCTCGGCAGGCAAAATATCTTCCTGGAGAAGCAGAGCCAACACAAACGTTTTCTAAAAATTCTTCAATTATATTTCATGGGCTCATCTCCTGAAAGAGTGCTCACAGGTACAGCAGGTTTGCAAATTTCTCTTGACATTGCTTTTTGATGAATTATAGAATTGATAAAGCCAGACAAACCCTCTAACATTGTACAGCCCAACACCATTGTGTCTACTAAACTGTATCTCAAATTGCTTTCTCTACACGGTTTTGTAACACCTCCAGGGATGGTGCCTCCAGAAGTGCCCAGGGCAGCCTCTGCCAGGGCTTCACCACTCTTTCAGCAAAGAAATTTTTCATGATATCCAATCTAAACCTCCCATGGTGGAACTTGAGGCCATGTCCTCTTGTCCCATCACTTGTCACTTGGAAGAAGAGACCAGCACCCACCTCATGAAAACCTCCTTTCTGGTAGCTGTACACATGAACTCCACTCCCAAAAGAGGACGAACAGTTGCAACAGATTTACAGTTCACCCTTTTTTGGTGAAAAACATTATTTTGCAAAAATACAGGTTTTCATGGAGAAACTTATGTTTTTTGTTGGGAAGAGTCCAGAGGAGGCTATGTAGGTGATCTGAGGGCTGGAGCACAGGCTGAGAGAGTTGGGGTTTTTCAGCCTGGAGAAGAGAAAGCTCTGGGGAGACCTTAGAGCCTCCAGTACTTAGAGCTGGGAAGGGCACTTGATCAGGGATAGGATAAGGGAGAATGAGTTTAAGCTGAAAGAGGGGAGATTGACGTGAAATATTAAGGAGAAATGTTCTCCTGTGAGGGTGGGGGGGCCCTGGCCCAGGTTGCCCAGAGCAGTGGTGGCTGCCCCATCCCTGGAGGTGTTCCAGGCCAGGTTGGATGGGGCTTGGAGCCCATGGCAAGGGTGAGACTGGATGGACTTTGAGATCCCTTCCAAGAGAAATCATTCTATGATTTTATGATAAACCAGGTACTTCAGGAAGATAATGAAAACCTGTGCTCCATGTCCCCTGTCTGGCAGGGAACCAGCAATTTGATGTTGTGTTTGAGGGACAAAGTGAGACCGAAGAGCAGTGATAAGGCTGGTGGAATGGCAGTTATTCCCATGGTTCTCCTTTATTTTGTTTCCTCACTCCCTTGAGCTGACAGCAGACCAGCAGGTGGGTTACTGAATAAGCAAAAATAAATGTTGTATTTCAACTTTCTTCGAAAAATAAAGTCATATCTGACTTTTTATCCTAGCTTGAAAGGAGGAAAAATAATCCAAATAGATTTTCTTTTCTTTGACAGGAAGGGACGTTCCTTTTTAAGCAGCTCTGCTGAAACTCCTATTACCCACATCATGGAACAGCAGTGCTGCTGCCTGGCAAAAATGTTTAAAGCACAGCACTGCCTGTTAAAGATGCATTGGCTGAGATGTCTCTGCTCTCTTCTAGAGGCAATTTAAAATTCTTTCTTTTATAAAAATTTAAAACCTTTGTCCTGGAAAATCTGTCTCCACTTGCACAAAGTTCCTGGCTTTATGCAGGACTCTGTTGGAGACACAAGGGCTGTCAGTTGAAATAAAGTCAGACAAGATATGGATTTTAAGTACACTGGGATGAAATCATGGAATAGTTTGGGTTGGAGGGGACCTTAAGGACCATCCAGTTCCAACGCCCTGTCATGGGCAGGGACACCTCCTACTAGATCAGTTTATAAATTGAAGTTGCCATGCAAAGCTAAAATGAGATCAAATATTTCATGCATCATAGATTCAAGGCCAGAAATGGTGATGGCAATTTCAAGTTTTCTTGCTGCCCCAGTAATCCTGCTCCCCATGAAGCTATGGCTTGAACATCCCCTTGATCTGCATAAGGTAAACCTCACAGGATCATAGAATCGTTTGGTTGGAGAAGATCTTTGAGATCATCGAGTTTAACTGTACGTGTCCATTGCTAAATCAGATCTCTGAGCACCTCATCTACCCCTCTTTTAAATCTCTCCACAGACGAAGACGCCACCACTGCCCTGGGCAGCCTCATGCAATTCTTCACCACTCTTTCCATGAAGGAATATTTCCTTATATTCAAACTAAACCTCCCCTGGCACAACTTGAGGCCATTTCCTCTCATCCTATCACTTGCCACTTGGGAGAAGAGGCCAATCCCCACCTCAACACAACCTCCTTTTCAGGAGCTGCAAAAAAGGATGAGGTCTCCTCTCAGCCTCCTCTTCTCCAGACTAAACAGCCACAGGTCTTTGAGCCTCCCCTCATAAGACTTGTTCTCCAGACCCAGCATTCTCTCTATGCTTGGGAGAAAATAGAGCATGAAAAGGACAAAAAAGGAAGGAGGAGAAGCACGTTTCTTTCTTTGTGAGAAAATGGAAGTGCAAATTGTTTCCTTTTTAATAAAAGTGATTTGAATGTTTGTGCAGCACACAGAAGATTGCATCTTTGGGGATAGCTGTATCTTCTGCTTTTCCTCTGAGAGACTGGACAGTCTGAAGGCCCAGTTATTAAAGGAGTTTTTCAGCTATTAAACTGGAGCTGGACGAGTGAGATTATCTTTTTTGAGATCTCTTTTGGCTTGTGTTGAGCTTTCAAATGTTCGTAGGTTCAGCTAAATGGGGGTTATCTCTAATTCTGAGCCTTACAGAAAGGGTCTCTGTGAGTCTCTGCCTCTCTACCCCTGTCTTACAGCTCTTTACTGCGACTTTTAATGAACAGACTGTTGGCTCTTGGATTTCGGGAGGGATTTTTGTTCTCTCTTCTGCACCGTTGTGTTTTATCTGCCTTCAACTAATTAAAAATGTAAATGCAATGCTTTGAAACGCAGGAAAATTAATCTGAGACTCTTGTCTCCTGGCTACTCACTGGAGCTGTAAGAATACAGAGAGCTGTCATGATTTGGTGGGATTTGGGGAGTGAGAGCCACAGCTGTGCCACCTGCAGCAGCTGCCCAACTTCCTATGCTGGAGTTATTCTCCAGGCTTGCTGTTCTGGGCTCAGGAGCATTAATTTCATGATATGTTAATGATCTGTATGAAAAGAGAGGTAATCAGGTGGGGATCGAGTGATGAAGAAAACACATGGGTGGTTAAAATTAAGATTCATGAAAAGATAGCTGGGGTTTGCATGGAAGCTAGGTGGGTTTCTGATCATAGAATCGTAGATCCATGGAATGGTTTGGGTTGGAAAGGACCTCAAAGCCCATCCAGTGCCACCCCCTGCCATGGGCAGGGACACCTCCCACTGGGTCAGAGTACTCAAAGCCCCATCCAACCTGGCCTTGAACACCTCCAGGGAGGGGCAGCCACTGTTTCTGATCCAAAATGTGGATATTGGAGTCAGTCTGTTCATGTCCCATGTGGATGGAGACATCTCCCAGGCTCCTGGTCCCTTGCATCTCAGCTCTTGAGCTGTGGGTGTCCTCATACGAACCTGCCCTGTGGCCCATCCTTGGCAGACATCTACCTATATAAGCATCCAGCACGGCATCGCCAGCCGGGAGAGGGAAGGGATTGTCCCTCTCTGCTCACACTCGTGTGGTCCCACCTTGAGCACTTGGTGCAGTTTTGGGCACCACAGGATGAAAAGCATCTAAAGCTGCTGGAGAGGGCCCAGAGGAGGCCACAAAGATAGTGAAGGGTTTAGAGGTGAAGCTGTGTGAGGAGCAGCTGAAGTCCCTGGGTCTGCTCAGCCTGGAGAAGAGGAGAATGAGGGGACCTCATCACACTCTGCAGGTTCCTCACATGGGGAGGAGGAGGAGCAGGCGCTGAGCTTTTCTCTCTGGTGCCCAAGGACAGGACCCAAGGGAATGGCAGGAAGATGCCAGGGGAGGGTGAGGTTGGACATGAGGAGAAGGTTCTTCCCCCAGAGGGTGGTGGAGCACTGGAACAGCTCCCAGGGAAGCAGGCACAGCCTGACAAGATTCCAGAAGGGCATTTGGCCAACAGACCCATGGGGTGAGTGTTGGGATGTCCTGTGCAGGGACAGGAGTGGGACTCAATGATCCCTGCAGGTCTCTTCCAATTTAGGAGATGCGATGACTCCATGATCCTATAATTTTCTGAAATGTGCACTCAGCACTCACGCACTGCACGGCCAGGAACAAATGCAAGAACTCGATTCTAAAAAACAGTGGCGTCACGGGGAAATGAACCCTGAGCTGCCTGACAGACTCAGCTTCTCAGCACCTCTCGCTCAGTGCTTGTAGAACACTTACAGTGCTCAGCAAAGACGTAAACTGCGGCTGTGGCCCCTGCAGCTGCCTGCTGTGGCATTCTTCCTACTCCAGTTGTGCTCAAGTGCCCTGAGAAAGAAAGACTTCTCCAATTCCTGTCACAAGGAACCTGCATTACATCCTAGGATACCAAAGCGATGTGAAGAATAAATAGTAAGATAGAGCCACTGCAGAAAATTGCCTCCGTGATGCGTATTGATGAGATAACAGATGCTAATGGGAGTTTTTTGTACACGGATAGAAATGGATAGATGTATCCTCTGCTGGGTGAAAAACTGGCTGGATGGCCGGGCCCACATAGTGGTGGGAAATGGAGTTAATTCCAGTTGGAGGCGGGTCACAAGCGGTGTCCCCAGTTCTGTTCAATATCTTTACCAACGCTCTGGATGAGGGGATTGAGTGCTCCCCAGTCAGTTGGCAAATGGGTGGATGTTTTGCTGTGCTTAAGGGCTCTGCAGAGGCATCTGGACAGACTGGGTCTATGGCCTGGGGTTTGAAAGGCCAAGTGCCAGATCCTTCACTTGGGACACAAGATCCCCACGCGGTGCCCCAGGTTTGGGGAACAGCAGATGGAACAGTGCTCGATGGAAAAAGACCTGGAGGTGCTGGCCAACAGCCAGCTGAACATGAACCAGCAGTGGCCCAGGTGGCCAAGAAGGCCACCAGCATCCTGGCCTGGCTCAGCCCTGATGCAGCCAGCAGGAGCAGGGAAGGGATCATCCCCCTGGACTCACCTCGAGTCCTGGATTCAGTGTTGGGCCCTTCACTCCAAGAAAGACCCTGGAAGGGATGGAGCACGTCCAGAGAAGGGGAATGGTGATGTAGAAGGGGCCAGAGGACAAGTCTTATGAGGAGTGACTGAAGGAATTAGGGTTGTTTAGCCTACTGAAGAGGAGGATCAGAGAATCATAGAGTGATCTGGTTGGAAAAGACCTCTGAGGTCATCGAGTCCAAACATACCTATACTCGTCCTAAACCCTTCCCCAAAGAAACTCAACTACCAGTCTTTTGAAGGATGAGGGGAGACCTTATTACTCTCTACAACTACCTAATAGGAGATTTTAGTGAGGTGGGTGTTGGTCTCTTCTCCCAAGTAACAAGTGACAGGATGAGAGGAAATGTCCTCAAGTTGTGCCAGGGGAGATTTAGACTGGATATCAGGACAAAATTTCTTCACTGAAAGAATGATGAAACATTGGAAGAGGTTGCCCAGTGCAGTGGTGGAGTCACCATCTGTGAAAGGATTTAAAAGATGGGCAGACAAGGTGCTCAGGGATCAGCTTTAGTAGTGGACAGGTATGGTTGGACTCCATGATCTTAAATGTCTTTTCCAACCAAACCATTCTAAGGGAAGTGACTTTGTGTTGTGACTTGTTTGATTTTTTGGCGCTTGTGAAGAAGCAAATATTTGAGGTAGTGAGGAGAGGCTCACCTGAAAGGCATTGAATCAGAATGACCTGGTTGGAAAAGACCTCTCAGATCATTGAATCTAAAGGTGCCTGTCTCCCCACTGAACCCTGTCCCTAAGGAACTCATCCACCCATCTTTTAAACCCCTCCAAGGATGGCGACTCCACCCCCTCCCTGGGCAGCTGTGCCAATCCCTGACCACCCTTTTAGAGAAGAAATTCTTCCCAATGTCCAGTCTGAACCTCCCCTGGTGCAACTTGTGGCCATTTCCTCTCGTCCCATCGCTGTCACTGGGGAGCAGAGCCCAGCCCCCACCCCGTCACAGCCTCCTTTCAGGCAGGTGTAGACAGGGATGAGGTCTCCCCTCAGCCTCCTCTTCTCCAGGCTGAACAACCCTAATTCCCTCAGTTTCTCCTTGCAGGACTTGTTCTTCTAATTTTCTCTCTACGTGATGTCACCTCACCCTTGTAGTGCTCCTGTGATGCCTGCCCCCCTCTTCCCAAGCTCATAAACTTTCCTCTTCTTCCTGAGATCAACACAAAGCTCTTTACTCAGCCAGGCTGATTTTCCTCCCCCCTTTACAGCACGTGGGGATGGGCTGCTCTTGTGCCGCCAGGATTTCCTTCTTGAGGAGCGTCCAGCCCTCTTGTGCTCCTTTGTCCTTTAGAACCACCTCCCAACGAACTTTACCCAGCAGCCTTCTGAACAGTTCAGTCTGCTCTCGGGAAGCCCAGGGTGGCTGTTCTGCTGCCCCCCCCCCCCCTTTACTACTCCAAGAACTGACAATTCCACCATCTCATTATCATTATGCTGCAGTTGTCCTCCAACAGTCATCTTTCTCACAAGGTCTTCTCTGTTCATGGAGTAATCTGCTACTGTAATCTTCTAAATCCTGTGGTAAAAATCATGTTTCTCATGTGCAACCCATTAATTGTAGCAATTGGACTTCAGGAGTCACTGTTCTGCACAAAGACAGATGTTCCCCCCTGGATATTGTTAATGAGAAGCCATCGTGATGATTAGTAATTTCAGTTGGTGCATCTTTTTGGCCTTTAGCTCACAAAATCAACAGGCAAATTGCAATGCTCTTATCTGAAATGAAACTGAGAAAATATTTCTTATGGCAGTAACACATAATTAGTACAACAGTTGAGACTTCTTCCACCAAAGGACATCAAAAAGACCAAGTAGGCACCTCAAAGAGAATGCCGGACACAGAAGGTTGACATAAGTAAACTAATTTATGCAAATGAGTAGCTAATTAAATTAAAATTGCTTTGTTTTCTAATGTTCTCCAACTCCATGCACGTTGCACAAGTCAAAAAGAGGAAACTTTACAACTGGGGTCACAAGGGGCAGAAGATGACAATGGGCATCAGGTGTAACTCTGAGCAGCCCCAGCATGCATTTACTGTTTAAGGGTTTCATTTTCTCAGTGTAGTGATTATACACTTAATTGGCTCCTTAGTGAGACAGCATATGGCTATCAACTGCAAATCCCAGCTACCGCTGTATCTCCGTGGCTCACAATAAACCCACTGCAGAACCACCCCTGGTATTTCAGGGTCACTGTGAATTTGTGCTAAGCCAAAACGAAGCAGTTTTTGTAGAATCATGGAATAGTTTGAGTTGGAAAGAAGTTCAAAGTTCATCCAGTTCCACCCCCTGCCATGGGCAGGGACACCTCCCACTGGATCAGGGGGCTCCAAGCCCCATCCAACCTGGCCTGGAACACCTCCAGGGATGGGGCAGCCACCACTGCTCTGGGCACCCTGGGCCAGGGCCTCCCCACCCTCACAGCAAAACATTTCTCCCCAAGATCTCATCTCGATCTCATCCTAATCTCCCATCTTTCAGCCTCAAACTGTTCCCTCTCATCCTGTCCCTGCACTCCCTGATCCAGAGCCCCTCCCCAGCTTTCCTGGAGCTCTTTCAGCACTGGGAGCTGCTCTAAGGTCTCCCCAGAGCCTTTTCTCTCCAGGCTGAACAACCCCAACTCACCCAGCCTGTCCTCACACAGGAGCTGCTCCAGCACTTGGATCATCTCCATGGCTTCCTCTGGACTTGCTCCAACAGCTTCAAGCCCCTCCTGTGCTGAGGACTCCAGAACTGAACGCAATACTCCCAAAATTTTAAAGTTCAAACTCAAATCAACTGAGTTTTCAGACAGCATTTTTTGACAGTTCCTGAATTTCCAGCTCACTTCTCTCCTGCGACTATGGACTGGCCTTTGGAAACTCTGCAACGTGAGCATCAGAAAGCTGGAACCCTCTCTCTGAAATTATTTATTTTCCCTGACTGAATATGTCAGGTCTTGTCCCATCTGACATATCTCGAAAAAAAATAATGCCAAATAACTCTTCTGAAGTGTTGGTGTCAAGAGGATGTATGGTCTATTGGTTTTACTTGGTGTCCATCATAGTATGTGGCCTGATATGTACAAATGTTTATAGATTCAGAAAATTATTAGAGTGACTCCAGAGAAGGTCACAAATAAGATCCAAGGGCTGGAGCACCTCCTAAATGAGGCCAGGCTGGGAGAGCTGGGATTGTTCAGCCTGGAGAAGAGAAGGCTCTGGGGAGACCTTAGAGCAGCTCCCAGCGCTGAAAGGGCTCCAGGAAAGCTGGGGAGGGGCTCTGGATCAGGGAGTGCAGGGACAGGATGAGGGGGAAGGGTTTGAACCTGGGAGAAGGGAGATTTAAATGAGATTTTAGGCAGAAATGTTTTGCTGTGAGGGTGGGGAGGCCCTGGCCCAGGGTGCCCAGAGCAGTGGTGGCTGCCCCATCCCTGGAGGTGTTCAAGGCCAGGTTGGATGGGGCTTGGAGCCCCCTGATCCAGTGGGAGGTGTCCCTGCCCATGGCAGGGGTTGGAACTGGATGTGATTTAACGTCCCTTCCAACCCAAAACATTTCACAATTGTACGAATAGCAGAGGAAAAGGTGGCTACCAGTGGAGGTCCTCAAGATCCTGATCTAGGACTGATTCTTAATATTTCGACCTATACAATAGGTGTGTGATTATGAACTTTCTTACTAGCAAAACCTCAGAAAAACCGCTGGAGCTAGAGAAACACGCAGAGAGCTGCAGGGACCTTTCTGCCTGTCTGCTGCTCATGTGAACTTTTGGATTGTCATGGGAAGGACCCTGAAATGTGAGTCACATCCCTTCGGCTGAATGTCAAATCAATTCACCTATTTTACAGAAGAGTCAGAATGGTTTGGTTTGGTTTGGAAGGGACCTTGAAGATCTCCCAGTTCCAATTCCCTTGCCTTGGAGGCTGAGTCTCTGCCATAGGACGAGTATCTGTCAGTTCTCGGTAACTTACAGAAAGAAGTACCTTCCAAAGTCTAGGGACAGGTTGAAATTACTGTCTTTCAGAAGATTCTCTCTCCTTTGGCTGTACAATTAGCTTACGTGACTGGCACAGAGCAGACAAGCATTCAACAGAAGACTAAAATTAGCAAGGGATGAGTCACATCTCTGAGAAGAATGAACAGGAATCTTAGCCATAAATCCTGCTGTTTAAAAGAAGGAAATGAGGGAAGAGGTAGGTCTGCATGCATCTGATTTCAAGCCTGCCACTGAGTGTGTGTCTCAGAGAAGTCAACTGTGATATTCAGATATATGAGGGATACAATTTCATAGAGTTGTAGAATGGTATCAGTTGGAAAAGACCTTTAAGATCATTGAGTCCAACCATTGATTCAGCCCTGCGAAGTAACCAGACCATCTGTGACAAGTGTGACATCTACTCATCTGTTAAACACCTTCAGGGACAGTGACTAAACCACCTCCCTGGGCAGACCCTTCCAGTTCTTGACAACATTTTCTGTAAAGAAATTCCTCCTAATATCCAACCTGAATCTCCCCATGAAGCCATTTCCCCTTCTCCTGTCACTGGCTACCAGGGAGAAGAGACCGACATCCACCTCTTTGCAACCTCCTCTTTGGGAGCTGTAGACAGTGATAAGGTCTCCCCTCCATCTCCTTTTCTCCAGACTAAACAACCCCTGCTGCCTCAGCCACTCTTCCTGAGACTTGTACTCAACACCCTTCACCAACTTTGTTGTCCTCTGGAGATGCACAGACAGCAAACGACAATTCTCTTTTAAAAAGCATTGGGAAAACCTGATCTGGAAAACTCTGTACAAGCCCCAGGACTTGCATGCAGTAAAAAATGAACAGTACGAAGTGTTGAGAGGAGGCTAAAAACTGTCAGGGAAAAAAAGAAGAGTCTATACAATAACCAGTGTATGGAACAGAAAACATGATGGAATCAGTATTGTCTGGCAATCCTGCGCTTCTCACAAAGATTGTGGTAATTTGGCTTCATGAGTTGGTAAAAAAACCCTCAAAGGCAATGAGTATTTCTACTAACTTTGAAGTTGTTCAGCCTGCAGAATAGGAGGCTGTGGGGAGACCTCAGAGCAGCGTCCCAGCTCTGAAAGGGCTCCAGGAAAGCTGGGGAGGGGCTCTGGATCAGGGAGTGCAGGGACAAGGGAGAATGGGTTAAAGCTGAAAGAGGGGAGATTGAGATGAGATCCTGGGAGGAAATATTTTTCTGTGAGGGTGGGGAGGCCCTGGCACAGGTTGCCCAGAGAAGTTGTTGCTCCCATCCTCCCATCCCTGGAGGTGTTCCAGGCCAGGTTGGATGGGGCTTGGAGCCCCCTGACCCAGTGGGAGGTGTCCCTGCCCATGGAACTGGGTGGATCTGGATGGGATTTAAGGCCCTTGCCAACCCAAACCGGTCTATGAAGGTTCAAGAATGAATTATTTTCATTATTTTCAGTGAATTTATAGACCATAGTTATTTTAGAAGATGATAAAGAGAAGTCCATAACCTCATTTACACTCATCATTAAAATAAGAATGCCAGAAAGATTTTTATACCCTATTAACAAGAGTTCTTCATTGCCTTTAAATTCAATGAGTGAATTCAAATTAGAAGTAATAGGTTTTCATTTGGGTTTTATATTGGCACTGGGATTTCTTTATTGTGAATAGTAAACTTCCAAAAAAGAGAGAAAGTATCAGAATTTGGTTGTATAGCTGATTAATTAGAGCTAATTGATTGTTCTCAATAAATGTACTCACAAATTAACTCTATACTTCACATGAGAGGTGATTAAAGACTCTAAAAAATGGATACTAATTAAATGCATAAACCTAGCACCAGAGATTTCTAGGTTTATGTCTTCAAAGTTCACCTAATTTACAACCAAGTTTTATTATAATCAAATTTCCACCTGAGATCTGATATTAGAATCATAGAGTCATGGAAAGTTTTGGGTTGGAAGGGACGTCAAAGCTGGTCCAGTTCCAACCCTCCTGCCATGGGCAGGGACGCCTCCCACTGGATCAGGGGGCTCCAAGCCCCATCCAACCTGGCCTGGAACACCTCCAGGGATGGGGCAGCCACCACTGCTCTGGGCACCCTGGGCCAGGGCCTCCCCACCCTCACAGCAAAACATTTCTTCCTCAGATCTCATCTCAGTCTCCCCTCTTGCAGCTACAAACCGTTCCCCTCATCCTGTCTGTGCATTCCCTGATCCAGAGCCCCTCCCCAGCTTTCCCGGAGCCCCTTTGGGTACCAGAAGGAAGCTACAGGGTGCCCCCACAGCCTTCTCTTCTCCAGGTTGAACAACTCCAAGACTCCCAGCCTGGCCTCATAGAGGAGCTGCTCCAGCCCTCGGATCATCTCCGTGGCCTCCTCTGGACTCGCTCCAAGAGCTCCAGGTCCTTCCTGTGCTCAGGACTCAAGAAACTGAACCCAGGGCTCCAGGTGGGGTCTCACAGAGCGGAGCAGAGGGGCAGAACCCCCTCCCTCCCCTTGTGATTACACTTCTGACGCAGCCCAGGGCATGGTTGGTTTCTGGGCTGCAAGGGCACGTTCCCAGCTCCTGTTGAGCTTCTTATCCTCCAGCACCTCAAGTCCTTCTCTTCAGGGTGCTCTCGATCCATTCTCTGCCCAGTCTGTCTTTGTGCTTCAGATTGACCTGACCAACAGCCTGAAAGGCTGATGTTTGAGAACTGAGACACAATACAAACCCCACCCCCTCCCAGACAGTATTTTCCATCACCTCATGCTTGCTTCTGTAGAAGAAAAATGACCTCCTAATTCAGGTTCATTTAAAGTGCAGCTGATCATCAAGCCCTAAAAGGAATTTTCATTTGTGAGGGTAAAAAAAAAAACTTTCCTGTCCATTTGTGGAATTTATGTCAGATCTATAATGCAATAAGCTGAGCACTCCATCAAACATTTTCTATTTAACCTGAAAGGGGACTAAGTCAAATCACTTTTATGCCTATGTGCATGATTTGCAAAGAAGAGCAAGTGCAGCCACGGTGGGGACTGGAAACACCATGAAGTGCTTCTCATGCCTTCAGAATAAGTATTAGGAACCTCAAGTGCTCGATCAAAAAGTAATGATGAAAAGGTGAGATATTCTGTAAAATTTCAGCGGGAAGGGCTTAATGCGAATAGTTGAGATTTACCGGGCTCAAGTAGAAAAATGGCAGAGTTTTGCTCTGCATTAGGTTGATGTCGTGAACCAAACCCAGGAGCACATCCTTATTCTCATGGCAAACTGCCCCAGAACTGGATAATGGTCTTTGTCTGTCTTTTTAATGAAACATATAAAAAAGTTTTACAGGTAATTATAATGCCCCTGCAGAGATAAAACATCAGAGGAGACGCCTCCTTTTGCCATCAGGTCAATCAAAGCCAACAATCATAGAATCATCGAATCACAGAACACCCTCATCTGGAAGGCACTCACAAGGATCATCAAGTTCAACTCCTGTCCCTGCACAGGACAACGGCAGCATTCGCACCGTGTGTCTGAGGGCCTTGTCCAAGTGCTTCTGGAAAACTGTCAGAAAAAGCCCTGTGCTTGTCGATTCTCTAGGCAAGATCCAAAAATTAAACTTGCTGTTACATTGGATGAGGAGAAGTGTTAGACACCAGCTACAGGACTGCAATCTGAACATACAAATACATGTGTAGCTTCAGCACGAGGTTGGCCGTGAGGCTGCTTAAGGATCGGAGGATACCACTTTGTGGCATTTCCATGCAAGTCACTCTATAAAAGGAATCAGAATCATGGAATATTCTGTGTTGGAAGGGAACTCAAAGCCTCTCCAGTGCCACCCGCTGCCATGGGCAGGGACACCTCCCACTGGGTCAGGGGGCTCCAAGCCCCATCCAACCTGGCCTGGAACACCTCCAGGGATGGGGCAGCCACCACTGCTCTGGGCACCCTGGGCCAGGGCCTCCCCACCCTCACAGCAAAACATTTCTTCCTCAAATCTCATCTCAGTCTCCCTTCTTGCAGCTGAAAACCATTCCCCCTCATCCCGTCCCTGCACTCCTTGATCAAGAGCCCTTCCTCAGCTTTCCTGGAGCCCTTTCAGTACTGGGAGGCTGCTCTAAGTTGTTCCCAGAACCTTCTCTTCTTCAAGGAATGACTGTGGGGATGTGTCAGTGCTCTCTTCTGGGAGGTTTGTTCAAACACAAAAATACTTCACAAGCTTTAAGAAGTCACAAAGGTTTTTGAAATATCCCTGTCATGGTGGTCTATGGCCGAGGTACCAAGCTAATGGGTATCCTTAGAGCTGTGTGTGAAATGAAGCGTTCTTTCTTGACCTCTCTTTTTCAATGCTTTTTATCTCTCCATTCCTATTTTAAGTGACAAGAAGAGAGACCTGGATTTCAGAGGCAGTGAAAGAGCATGTGCTGGACAAGGATCTGTTCCCTCTACTGCCCAGAGGCACAAAAAAGGACAGTTATGAAGGAAACTATTGTACAAGAAATAGGTAAGGGAGACAACATCAGTCTGGCTAACGACTCCGAGGACAAGTACATAGAGATAAGCAAGTGAAACCACACAGAGGGAGAAATAAGTAGACCCCAATACCACAAAATAGCCAGGAGGAGATCAGAAATGAAGTTATACACAGTTCCATAAAGTAAAAATTGGGGTTTCAAGCTAACAGTGAATACAATCATTTCAATGTCATTTGTAACCCAGCAATGTATTTTTGTCTGTGTGATCGAGCCCAGAAAAACAGATTTTTCCATTGTTTGAGCATTTGATTTATTTCTTTCCATTGCTTTATGGCAGTTGATTGCCATAAACGTTCAGTTCTTTTTGCTTCCTAATAATAGGGAGCTGACACTGCCGCTCTGCTCTGTTCCTGTGAGAACCCACCTGGAGTCCTGAGTCCTGGAATCACCAACATAAGAGGGATGCGGAACTGTTGGAAATGGGTCCAGGAAAGACCACAAAGATGATCCGAGGGCTGGGGCACCTCCCATATGAGGGCAGGCTGGGAACTGGGGTTGTTCAGCCTGGAGAAGAGAAGGCTCTGGGAGACCTCAGAGCAGCTCCCAGTGCTGAAAGGGCTCCAGGAAAGCTGGGGAGGGGCTTTTTAGAAGAGCCTGGACTGATGGGATGAGGAGGAACAGCTTTAAATTGAAAGTAGGAAGATTTAGATTGGACATTATGAAGAATATCTTCATGATGCGGGTGGGGAGGCCTTGGCACAGGGCCTTCCAATTTAAAGCCATTCCCCCTTGTACTGCAAGGTGCTTGTACAAAGTCCCTGCCCAGCTTTCTTGTAACCCCTTTCAACGCTGGAAGTCTGCTCTCAGGTGTCTCCACAGCCTTCTCTTCTCCAGGCTGAACAACACAAACTCTCAGCCTGTCCTTGTAGCAGAGGGGGTCCAGCTCCGATCATCTTTGTGGTCTCCTGTGGACCCGTTCCTGTTATTCCATATCCTTCTTATTTTGATGATAAGTCCTTCCAAGCAAACCAGGCTTACTCACTTGAGTAAGACAAGTAGAACTGCATCCTCATGAAGTAAAAGGTAATACTACATAAAGATAAATGGGCTTTCTTCCATGTAAAGGATAATTCAGCTGCAGCATTTGGCAAAAGCAGTTCTCCAGCAAATAAGGATTTATCTACTTCTTTCTCCTGTCAGAAACTGGATTACTCGCTGAGGGATAGCAGGTGCTTCCAATAAAAATGCAGAGATGTTTTGGTGGTTTGCTTGTTGCAAACATTGACCCAACATATGTTGTATGGCAGGAAAGCTCTGCGTGGAAAGCAGTATTAGAAGAGAAAAAAAGTAATGCTGGAATAGCAAAGGTTGTCTGAGCCAAACTGGAGATGGTCCAAGCTGAAGGAATAGGGCAAACAGTTAAAATGAAGCACCAGTCGCAGTTAGGGTGGTAGAGGCAAAAAATGTTACTTAATTTATACCAGTTCATAGAATCATGGAATGGTTTGGGTTGGAAGGGACCTTAAAGCCCATTCAGTTCCAACCACTGCCATGGAAAGCTGGGGAGGGATTTTCTCCAAAGCCGTGGAGTGATGGGATGAGGGGGAATGGCTGTAAACTGGAAGGGGAAGATTTAGGTTAGGCATTAGGAAGACATTCTTCACCATGAGGGTGAGGAGGTCGTGGCCCAGGTTGCCCAGAGAAGTCGTAGGTGCCCCCTCCCTGGAGGTGTTCAAGGCCAGGTTGGATGGGGTTTTAGCAGCCTGAACTAGTGGGTGGTGTTCCTGCTCATGGTGGGGGGTGGAACTGGATGGGCTATGATGTCCTTTCAATGCAAGCCACTCTGTCGTTCTATGATAAATAATAATTTTCTTTCCGTTCCTTGCACGCTTGCTATTTAATTTTTAAGTAGTTTGCACGCGGGAGTGGACTGCAGTCAGTTCTTCTCCAGCATACGTAATTAGGCTTTTCATTATCGAAAAAGGAAAGCCTGGAAACAAGAGTCAAGCTTTTGGCACTGATTCAACTGACTGTAGCATAACAGGAGGCTGAAAATGAGATGAAGTGATTAATTTGGCGTCTCATTTAATTCATTTTCATCACTTACTTGTTAACTCTTACTTTAAGCTATTGCCTTGTCCTTGGTTTTTTTTTGTTATTGCAGATTGTCAGAACAAAATACTGGATTATTACCATAATCCTTCCAGCATTTATGGATATTTGGCCTCAAACTGCACCAAGGGAGGTTTAGATTGACTATTAGGAAAAATTCCTCTACCAAAAGAGTGGTGAAGCATTGGCAGAGGCTGCCCAGGGCAGCGGTGGAGTCTCCATCTCTGGGTTCAAAAAGCAAGTACATGTGGCACTTTAGGTCATGGTGTGGTAGGCATGATGGGTTTGGGCTGACAGCTGGACTGGATGAACTTAGGGGTCTTTTCCAGCCGAAACAATTCTGTGATTCTATGGTTTAGTGGGCGTGTTCATGTTGTGTCGATGGTTGGACTTGGAGGTCTTTTCCAGTCTTACAGATTCTATGATATTTCTTCAAGATACAGAACAGTCTTGTGCTTTTCATTTAGTCATGAACTGAAAGCCATCTGTTCAAATGAGTAGTACCAGAGATATTTCCCCCCTCACTCCTACCTGTTTGAGACAGAAGTGGCGTATAAGGGACTTTCGGTTCTATTGCACTCATGGGTGGAGGTAGCAAGGGGTTGGCAAAGCTGCGGAGAGGGTGTGTAGGGCGGACACAGGCAGTCGGAATGGTTCTACTTGGGGCGTCCTCGTTGTTGGGGTGTTCAGGCTGTGTCTGCGGTAGCAAGGATGGCTGCTGTTGTGCTGGTCCTTCGTTTACAGCTGCAAGAGAAGAATCAACAGAAAAAAAGGAAACACCAAAGAGTTATTATTGATCTATATTTTCATGCCATTTCCTGCTTTTATGGCCATTTTCAACAGAAGGGACAGCATTAACATCCACACTCCAAGAAGGTGCAGGAAATGCTTAAACAGTTCCATCTAAAGTTATTGGCAGATGAATTAAAAAACAGATGTTCCTCAGGGTGGCTGTGAGCAATTTGAAGTTCAAAACATCTCCTTGTTAAAACAGAACAAAACCTAAGCATGGTATTTTTGTCTTTTTCTCTCTATCTTTCCTCTCTATTTGCATTTAAATAATCAAAATTAATAAACACAAGAATAGATCATGGAGTGAGTGGAACAAACGACTATGGAAACGCATCAAAGAATCATAGAATGAGTTGGGTTGGAAGGGACCTTCAAGGTCATCCAATTCCAACCCCGTTACCATGAGCAGAGACACTTTTCACTGGATTAGTTTGCTCGGAGTCCCATCTAGCCTGGCCTTGACCACTGTGCATACCAAGACAAACTGAACTAGTTAAGAATTAATTATAAGGAGGACGGATAAGCTTAAGTTTGCTGCGGTGCTTTATGGAATCACAGAACCATGGAACAGTTTGGGTTGAAAGGGACCTTAAAGCCCATCCAATTCCAACCTCCCCATCTCCCACTGGATCAGGTTGCTCACAGCCCCATCCAACCTGGCCTTGAACACTTCCAGGGATCACAAAATCATAGAATGATTTGGGTTGGGAGGGATCTCAAAGCCCATCTAGTTCCAACCTGCTGCCATGGGCAGGGACGCCATCAGCTGGGTCAGGTTTGTGGATGGAAGCAAGCAGTTCACTTCCCAATGCCAGAGCAAAAAGCCTACGACTTCTTACTTCTACTTTGTTCCTATTGCAGGAGAAGAATAAGAGAACTGGATCAAAACCACCGTCTCATGTCTTGTTTTCCCAATCTCACATTGTGAATTCCATTAAGGCTCCTCCAGACCTCAGGTCTGTGGCCTCTCCTGGCCCCTCTCCCGCCTCCATTCCCATGGCCTTGAGTAACGTCACTGGAGAAAGTTACATTCCTGGTGGGAGAGCCCAGAAGACCTGATTTTTTTTGCAACTGGTTAGTTAAGAGCCTGATCGCAACAAGAAGTTGTTCGATTTGAGCACGTTGGTGTTGTCCAGTGTCTCCACAGTACCGTAGCCAGCCAGGAGGGCTCAGGGCACAACAGTTAATCACACAGCTTGTGGCAGGAAACAGAAACCCAGGAAAACCTCAACCTTTTGCTGAAGAAAACAACCTTCCTGACACAAAGCTATCGGAATTAGTTATTATACCCAAAATGCGCCAGAGGATCCGGTTTCTTTCAAAGCCTGCTGCAACCACCAGAACTCATTGTGCAAATAACATGCAATTACACAGCCAAGTCAAATCTCAAGGCGTTTTATAATGATTAATGTCAAAGTCTGTCAGTAATTACAACCTACTAAGTGGCAAAACAAGTTTGAAAAATGGAAATGAGGATTTTTCCTCACTTTCACAGCCCCATTGCTTGTTCCTAAGGCAATATTGCAGACATCCCTGGCAGTACTGAACATCACAGAGAGGAACCCAACTACAGCATCAGACCAAGGTCAAATTCATCTACAGTTTGTGAAAGTTGGTTGAGCTGTGGCTCATTTTCCGGGTATTCACCTTCAAGGCTCTTTGTATCAACGTGTTATTACCCTACCTCTGCTTTTCCACTTCATTCCTTGCCCAGCAGACCCTTCTCTTCTTCTATGAGAGCTAAGATTCTCCTTAAGGAGGGCAGAGACACTGTTTTTAACAGGATAGAGCAGGAAAGATAGTTTAGCTCATTCCACCCTTAATTACTGTTCACAGATTCAGAAAGGTATCTCGACATGTTGCTGCTCTAGGCTACCATAGGCATCGGGCTCTTCTCTCTCTTCTCTCTGTCCTAGACCAGGGAAATGCAAAACAGATGCAAGACCAGTTTGGATGAGGCTATGAGCAACCTGATCCAGTGTGAGGTGCCCATGGAAGGAGGATTGGAACCGGGTGATCTTTAAGGTCCCTTTCCAAACTAAAACATTCTATGAGTCTATGAAAACAGTATGTGAGTCTCACAGAAATTCAAATCTGAGGTTGGAATGCTTTCTGGAGGAAACTAATTGATGAGACCTTTGCTCAAATTAAAAATAAGACCGTTTTTCTATGCTTTTAGGGTCAAAACGTCTTTCAACATGTTTGTCAAAGTCTGAGCCAAACAGTTTTCATTGTGTCCTTATTGCTTGCAGAAGAGCATCTGAAAAGCTGCCCGGCAGAGAAGGACCTGTGGGTGCTGGTTGACAGCAGCTGAACAGGAGCCAGCAGTGGCCCAGGTGGCCAAGAAGGCCCCCCAGCATCCTGGCCTGGATCAGCCATGGGGTGGCAGCAGGAGCAGGGAAGGGATCGAACCTCTGACTCGGCATTGGTGAGGCTGCACCTTGATTCCTGGGTTTTGGGCCCCTCACTCCAAGAAAGACCTTGAGGGGCTGGAGCTCATCCAGAGACAGGGAACAGAGTTGGGGAAAGGTCTGGAACCCAGGGGTTCACAGAGTGGCTGAGGGACCTGGGGGGATTTAGTCTAGAGAACAAGAGGTTGAGGGGAGACCTCATCACTCTCTGCAGCTCCCAGAAAGGAGGTTGTGGTGAGGTGGGTGCTGAGCTCTGCTCCCAAGTGACAAGAGATAAGATTAGAGGAAATGGCCTCAAGTTGCATCAAGATAGGCTTAGGTTGTATATTGGGAAGAATTCCTTCATGGAGAGTGGTGAAGTCCTGTCAGAGGCTGCCCAGGATAGTGGTGGAATCCCCATACATGAAGAGATTAAAAAACTGTGTTGAGTGGCACTTCAGGACACGGTTTAGTAGGCACGGAGGAGTTGGGTTGATGGCTGGACAGAATGATCTTAGGGGGCTTTTCCACTTCTAATGATTCCATGATTCTACTCTACTCACCATCAAATACCCTTCTTTTGTGTTTCCTGCAGTGGTGCTCTCAGCTAACAGATTTATCACCTTTATCAGCCAGCATCAGCATAACGATCTCTGCATTAAAAGGCAATTAAATTACTGCTTTACCGTATGGGTATGTTTTCTGTTATAGATTTAGTTGTAAAATCTGGAGGCCTACATAACCATTACTACATAAAAGATTTCAGGTTGTCCTCCAGCTGTTACTGAAGAGAAAGGTGTGATGACTTTATTAAAAGAAGAAGCTTGATTGGGATTTAAATGCTGAAAGTAAGTGGCCCAATGAAGATGCTTCATAGAATCATGGAATGGTGTGGGTTGGAAGGGAACTTAAAGCTTATCCAGTTTCAACACCCCTGCCCTGGGCAGGGACATGTCCCACTGGATCAGGGGGCTCCGAGCCCCATCCAACCTGGCCTTGAGCACCTCCAGGGATGGGGCAGCCACCACTGCTCTGGGCACCCTGGGCCAGGGCCTCCCCACCCTCACAGCAAAACATTTCTCCCCAAGATCTCATCTCAGTCTCCCCTCTTTCACCTTCAAACCATCCCCCTCATCCTGTCCCTGCACTCCCTGATCCAGAGCCCCTCCCCAGCTTTGCCAGAGGCCCTTTCAGTACTGGGATCTTCTCTAAGTTGTTCCCTGAGCCTTCTCTTCTCCAGGTGGAACAACCCCAGCTCTCCCAGCCTGTTTTCATGTGGGACTTGCCCATCCCACAGATATAAAGGTAGATTTCTGATGATGCTGGAAGCTTTTCTCAGCATGAATCCTGTTGCTGCCAAGTGCCATCACCGGCAGCATCAGCCCATCTTGAAGAACTGACCCTGTCCAGCACATCCAATTGAAAAGGAGCTGCCTTGTTTGTGACTCAGCTCCCATCGCCTCACTGACCACCTCGCTGCAACAAAGCGACACTAAGGCTTTGAGTTTATTTATTTTTGGCTGTTGCCTTAATATGATCATGCAGTTGATAGCAACTAGAATTTAAAGAGACTGTAGAGATGCCTCATGAAGCTTTTATTGGACGTTTTACCCTGCCGTTGACGCTTGACCAATTGCAGCTTTGTCTGAAAAAGAAATACCCAGCAATAACTCTTCTGAGACACATCCTACCTGCGGTGCTGCATGACCGAGCACCCTATTGATCAAGATGTAGCAATCCCTGAATAAATCATATGCCGTGTCATTAACAAGGGTGTCGCTCTGCATCGTGCCATAAAGACAATGCTCGAACACCTTCCTCTCTTTCTGAAGGCCTTTTTCATTGACCCGAAGATTTGAGTGCTGCAATTTATCTTTAGGAGAAAGGTTCCACTGAAGGGGAAAGTAAAGAAAATG
Organism: Neomorphus geoffroyi; assembly: GCA_033558235.1. NCBI lineage: Eukaryota > Metazoa > Chordata > Aves > Cuculiformes > Neomorphidae > Neomorphus > Neomorphus geoffroyi. Next base: position 1,023,004 of record JAUMJM010000025.1, read on the forward strand.
AAAGGAGAGTGAGGCCCCAGCCAGAGCTTGAATAATAACCTGACTTGTCTGTTTCAGCCCCGAGAAGCAGGACTTGGGGTGTTGGTAGATGAGCCTGTGATGTGGGCTCACAGCCTAGAAAGTCAGCTGTGTCCTGGGCTGCATCCAAAGCAGTGGGAGCAGCAGGGGTGGGAGGGGATTCTGCCCCTCTGCTCCACTCTGGGGAGACCCCACCTGGAGCCCTGGGTCCAGTTCTGGAGTCCTGAGCACAGGAAGGACCTGGAGCTGCTGGAGCGAGTTCACAGTATCACAGTATCATAAGGTTGGAAAAGACCGTTGAGATCATCAAGTCCGACCTATGACCCAACACCTACACCTACTCCTACTTGTCAACTACACCACTCAGAGGAGGTCAGGCAGATGATCCAAGCACTGGCACTCCTCCTGTACAAGGACAGGCTGAGAAACTTGGGGTGTTCCCTGGAGGTGTTCAAGGCCAGGCTGGATGGAGCTTTGTGCACCTGATGCAGCAAAAAGTGTCCCTGCCTGTGGCAGGGGGGTGGAACTGGATGGGCTTTAAGGTACCTTCCAGCCCAAACCATTCGATGGTACTATGAATTTACAAAAATACCCTTGATTACCCAGATCTCAATAGTCTGAAATAAATCACTATCCAAACAAAGCTATGTCTACCACTTCTGCATTGTGTAATGGAAAATTGCCTAAAGTATCTGAAATCTTCAGTGCTTGATCTTTTTAAAGGCTCATCAGGTCTTCTGAATAATTAAAGCTGTTTTGTATTCAAGATTCTTGCAGAACACTTTAGTGTATTAGCAATCTCCTCTTCTCTCTCTAGGAAGACATGGGCAAACCGAAACATTTCTGTGGAGACTTTCCCTCAGGAACAGTTGTTGGATCCAACAGGATTTCAAAGACATTCCTCTCTTTGCAAATCTCACCCCCAGCCCACATGTGTAAATGTAGTGGCCATTTCATAGAATCATTTGGCTGGAAAAGACCTTCGAGATCATCAAGTCTAACCGTACCTGTGCACTACTACACCAGATCACTGGGCAACTTGTCTACCCATCTTTTAAACACCTTCAGGGGTGGTGGTTCAATCACCTCTTTGGGCAGCTTTTTCCCGTGCAGTTCAGGCAGAAGTTGGGTGGAGCAGGAATGTGTCATTCTGGTGTTATGCCTAACTGACCCCTCAACAATCACATCCCATGCGGTGCCTACCAGTCGAGCTGCCTGCATCCCTGTGGCATCAGCAAAAGCAGGGAAATCTCCCTCATTTTCACCACTGGGCTTCAGATGTGAGGAATGAAGATGCTCAAGTCCTTCATGAGCAGATCGAGATGATGGTGGCTGAGCAAACAATTCGGTCTTCAATTCTTTTCTCTTCCATCTCCATGGTCCGGCACAGGGTAGTCGAATTTATTTTTATTCCTCAGTATCACACGAATGTAAAGCAAGAATCTAAATTTGCTTTGTTTCTCTGGTAGGTGTTCAAGGCCAGGGCGGATGCAGCTTTGAGCACCCTGATTCAGTGGAAACTGTTCCTGATTCTTTGATATCATGGATTTATTTAACGAGTGGTGATGCCAGATCCTACCTTGGGGTAGAGAAGGATTATTTAAGCCTGATTATTTTTGAACAAAGCAAAGGAAATCCAAGTAGAGTGAAATGGCTGATAGACTTTCAGAAAAGACCAGATTGGATTAGACATGCAGTGGCTTTTAGCATTTAAGGTGTTCGGTACAGATGGGAAATGAAATCACAACTGGAGCTGCTGGTGAAGAGGCAGCCCATGACCAATGGCGCTTACCCATATTGGACTCAATGTGGCTCTCAAAAATCAGGGCAACTGGTTTGTATTGGCGAGAGCTTATAAACCCCAACAATAACATTTTCCCAAGCACTTTACTAGCAAAGAGTAGAAGAAATACACTGTACTGACTTCTTCCTGCTCCAAAGGTCCTGTCCACAGAGAGGGTCGGGAATGGCACCGGCCGAAGGGTGAACTGCGGGTGTGGGTATCCACAAGTCGGGGACGGCAGGATCCCAGGGTACTGGGCACTCTCTAGTGTTGGCACAGGAATGGCACTGACCACAGCTAAAACAAAAGAGGGAGAAAGAGATTAAATGCAAATTATACAAAAGATCCTTAGAGAGTCGGCGGGGAACCAGGAACAACCATGTTTCTGAAGCAGAGTACCCAAATTCTTGTTACAAAACATGCCTCTGTCTGGAGAAGTCACCTCTGTGTACAGAAATACATTAGTATACGTCCCATAATGGTAAATACAGTCTGGAATTCCTTACCTGTAAGATTAAATAGATTTTTATCTGTATTCCAGGTATTCAGCCAAATTTTGGTGGTGATTTATAACCCTGACAGATAAGTGAGAAGGAACCACAGAATGTTTTGGGTTGGAAGGGACCTTAAAGCCCATACCGTTCCAGCACCCTTGTCACGGGAAGTGTAATCTTCCACTGGCTCAGGTTCCTCAAAGCCTCATCCAACCTGGCCTTGAAGTGCTGGGTACCTACACCCTGAAAAGAAATGAAGGAATGCAGTTTGAAAAGCAAGTTGTTCTTTAATAGGATTCAATAAAGAGTGATAGTTTTCACTGTAGCAGCGATGCCATAAATATTGTCAATAAAAATGTCTTACACAGGCAAAATGAAATGTCTGAAGGGCAGAAAATCTCTTCTAGGAGTGGATGAATTCAACCCAGACAGCTCTGCAGCTCGAATCACTCTGGTTAGCATTTCTTCGTGAGTTTTCCTCCTCTCCCACTTCTCCGTTAACCTCTGGCAGTGCAGCTTTGTCTTGCTGAAAGCTGCACGCTTAAAAATACCCTCGTCAAGCCTTGGCACCTTCATAGCCTCTTGTGTGACCTTGGGCAGGTAGCCCAGTTCCTCACTCTGTGTAATGGATGTAGTAGGAGCTGGAAGTAATTCTAACGACTATCTTAAAGTTTACAGCATTGTTTATAAGTCATGTGTGAAAGGTGCTTGATAAGCCAAACGTTATCATCAATGAGCCAAAAATCTCTGCTTGTTGTTGAGCTGCCCAGAGCTTAAATGAGAGTTTCCAAGTTTTTTCTAAAAGATACAAAGAAATATAAGGTTTGTATGGTATTATTATCACCTACCCTTCAAGCACTGCGGGGTGAAAAGAGGGGAGATAAGTCATAGGAAAGCCTGAATTTAGCAGGTGGTGATTCCGGGTCAAATCAAAGAGTTTCAATTCAATTGGACCCAGGAACTCAACTTTAATGTCAGACTTTTAGCTACAGGTTTGCTGGCATCTAAGCTGTTCCTTACAGGCTGGGGCACAGACTGGGAATGAAGGCACCCTTAGCAAGCTTCTTGATGAAACCAAACTGTGTGGCACAGTCGACATGCTGTGGGGAAGGGACCAGAACAGGCTGGAGCAGTGGGACTGTGTGAACCTCAAGAGGTTCGACAAGGCCAAGAGAAAGGTCCTGCATCTGGGTCATGGCAATCCCAAGCTTAAATACAGGCTGGGCAGAGAATGGATTGAGAGCTGTGAGGGTGGGGAGGCCCTGGCCCAGGGTACCCAGAGCAGTGGTGGCTGCCCCATCCCTGGAGGTGTTCCAGGCCAGGTTGGATGGGTCTTGGAGCCCCCTGATGCAGTGGGAGGTGTCCCTGCCCATGGCAGAAGGGTGGCACTGGATGGGCTTTGAGGTCGCTTCCAACCCAAACCATTCCATGATTCTGTGATTACTATTCATGACACTACTCTATTGTAGAGAAGCCGGAGGAAGGCTAACATCAAAGTCTTGGCAGTTTCAAACAGATATGACAACAAATCCGTTCCTTCATAGCCTGTCAGCAATTGAATTTCTGCTTCATATTGATATACGAAGACACTGAAAACAGAAATTCCCTGACCAAATCATGGAGCTCCCTAAACACATTTGAAATGTACTCTATCATGTAAAAAAAAAGAGAGAGCACCCAGGAACAGCTTACAGAAATGACAAAGTAGGATATTTAGAATTGTGTTCAAGCACCCCAGAGGCTGCCAAGGAAACTGAGTTGATACATTCCTATTTCCCTGAAAGAAGAACTGCTATGATTTTATGATTTTATGCCTTTTTACGGAGAGGGATAAACAGCAAAACCTTCCTCCCAAAACTGCAAAAATCCCTCTCCAAACTGATTTAATTTGTATGCATTTTCTCTTCCTCTTCAATAAGTGCAGGAAGGACATTGATCGGTTAGACAGAGTCCAGAGGAGACCACGGAGATGATCCAAGGGCTGGAGCACCTCCTATACGAGGCCAGGCTGGGAGAGTTGGGGTTGTTCAGCCTGGAGAAGAGAAGGCTCTGGGGACAACTTCTAGCAGCTTTCCAGTATGGAAAAGGACTACAGGAAAGCTGGGGAGGGGCTCTTGGTCAGGGAGTGCAGGGACAGGATGAGGAGGAAGAGCGTGAATCTAAAAGAGGGGAGACTGAGACGAGATCTCAAGAAGAAATGTTTTGCTGTGAGGGTGGGGAGGCCCTGGCCCAGGGTGCCCAGAGCAGTGGTGGCTGCCCCATCCCTGGAGGTGTTCCAGGCCAGGTTGGATGGGGCTTGGAGCCCCCTGATCCAGTGGGAAGGGTCCCTGCCCCTGGCAGGGGGTGGCGCTGGGTGGGCTTTGAGGCCCCTTCCAACCCAATTCAATCAAAGATCGCACAATAAACAAAGATTACAACTGGAAATCAGGAGAATTTCAGGTCCAATTCTTGATTCTCATACTCTATAAAGATTTTCTCTTTTTTTTCTCCCTGAAAATACACCTCTCCATACAACAGTCTTGCTATTTGTGGCTGCTTGCATTTCAGTAGCATTAAAGCCATGAAATATATCCCTAAAACCTTATCAAATTAATCTGGTTTATGCTCCTTCCACTTCAGTGAGCAGAGACGTGTGAGGGAATATATTGGTTTTCAAAGCCTGCAAATACTGATTATTGAGATGAGTGCAAATACTTTCAGATTTGTTTTTTAACAATTAACAGTATATGTTTTTTACTTCTGAATGAGGATGTTGCTTCTTTGGTCTATGTAACTGCTCACTGCCGACAATTGCTTTCAGTATCAAGCAAACAGAGAGAAATTAATTAAAGCATCTAATCAGACAAAGCCTTGACTCCATTTTCTGGGGAAAGAAACAAATTCAGCGTAACTCAGCCAGCACAAATGCACAAATAAGACTTTTATGAAGCTGAGTTTAATTATTTGCAAACAATCATAATAGGCTGTCACAGTAGATTAGATTGATACAGTTGAAAATATTAATAAATAGAGAAGAGACCAGGTTGTATGGGGTCTTGAGCAGCGTGGTGTAACAGGAGGTGTCTCTTCCCACGGCAGGGAGGTTGGAATTGGATGATCTTCAAGGTCCCTTCCAAACCAAACCATTCTATTATTCTAGGATTCATCAAAATGCATCATGTGACTGAAGAAATTAAATACGTTTAGGAGTATTTGTATCCCTAAACCGCAGAACAAAGTTGACTTGACTTTTAGGTAGCTGGCAATACTATCAACCTGTTGTAATTACAATGGATTTGGTGCTGATTTTGCTTACACCTCTCCAAATCCATCCATTTTCTAATGGCTTTAAATTGAAAGGAGGGAGAATTACATTAGAAATTAGGAAGAAATTCTTCATGATGAGATGGTGAGGCTCTGGCACAGTTTTGTCCAGGGAAGCTGTGTCTGTCCCCTCCCTGGAGGTGTTCAAGGCCAGGTTGGATGGGGCTTGGAGCCCCCTGATCCAGTGGGAGGGGTCCCTGCCCATGGCAGGGGGTGGCACTGGATGGGCTTTGAGGTTCCTTTCCATCCAAACCATTCCATGATTCTATGGTTCTATGATGTCCAAAAGACCATATGAAATCTTCTGATGGATAAGCACAGGCTGTGAGGTGCAGAAGGGATCTGGGAGAAGGACTTGATACTCACGAGGGTTGTTTGGTTGTGACTCCATGGGGATCATTAGCTTGGCACGGGTGGCTCTGCGGGCAGCAAGGGAGCGCTCTAACGTGGACATGCTGCTTCCAACCTCTTCTGTCTCTGGACCTAGAGAAAAACAACACAGAACCTCAGCTGAAAGTGCTGTAAATGAATGTTTCTTTTCACCCTACAATAGTTTCTTTTTAGACCTCATTTATTTTAACTGATCATTAAATATCGTCACCTGCAAAGACCTTCACAGAGTGTTTTGGCTGCATTTTCTGAGTAAAATTACTGTTGCATTTCTCTGTAAATGAATTAGGATATCACATCCTCCTTTTCTTTGTCTCTGAAATTATCTTAAAATTTCATTCACTTCATAAAATTGTGATATTTTATTTTAACTTCCCTGTTATGAACTTATTTTAAAAATCAAGTATCAAGACCAGAAAAAGACTGCATAAATCACAGAATAATAGAACGGTTTGAGTTGGGAGGGACTTTAAAGATTATTCAGTTCCAACCTCTGGCCATGGGCAGGGACACCTCCCACTGTATCAGGGGGCTCCAAGCCCCATCCAACCTGGCCTGGAACACCTCCAGGGATGGGGCAGCCACCACTGCTCTGGGCAACCCGGGCCAAGTGCAATGTCCTACACTTGGGTCGAGGCAAACCACAGTTTAAATACAGCGTGGAGTACCCTGGCCAAAACACCATGCCAGAAAAAGTCAATCCATTTAGAAATGTGGAAACCTTGCTTTTTTAACTTTTCTTTCCCTGTAAGAAAAGGAACTATAGAAAAAAAGGTAGAAACAAAAGATCATTAAATCATTAAGGGTGGAAAAGACCTCTAAGCTCATCAAGTCCAACCATCAGCCCAACAACTCTGTGACTGCTAAACCATCAGAGGCATCTGAAAAAGTCACCTTCATTACTTGCAGCCCCAACAGATACTCTGAAATTATTTCACTCTGTCACCCATAAGCAATGTGTTCATGATGAACTCAAGACAAATGTTTATGTTTTCAACTTCCACACTGTGTTTTGCCCTCCATTCTGCTCTGTACACACCACCTGCCTCTCCTAAGACTTACTGTCACTAGGGTGGAAAAAACGATAGCAACTGAAATGAAACCTGTGATGTGATGCGTGTCTTAAGGTTGAAAAAGAAGGAGGAAACTTCACCCAAACCACATTTTTCGTACAGAATTTCTTTCTTCATATCTGTTTTCTCAGTCTCCCTGGCTCAAATTCTGCTCCTGGTGATGCTGCTGACCTGGTTCATAATCATGTTCTCTCTCCGCTCCATTTTTCATTTCTTCTTTTCATAGAGTATAGGAGTTATAGAATCATTAAGGTTGGAAAAGACATCTAAGACTATCAAGGCCAACCACCAACACAATACCAACACACTTAACAACCCGTGTCCCGAAGCACAACATCTACAGGTTTTTTTGAACCCCTCCAGGGATGGAGACCCCACCACCACCCTGGGCAGCCTCTTCCAATGCTTCACCACTCTTTCAGTGAAGAATCTTTCCTAGTATCCAATCTAAACTTCCCCTGGCACAACCTGAGGCCATTTCCTCTCATTCTAGCCCTTGTTACTTGGGAGAAAAACCAGCACCCCCGACACTACAACCTCCTTGCAGGGCAGAGGTTGATGAGGTCTCCCCTCAGCCTCCTCCTCACCAGACTAAACAGCCCTAGGTTTCTCAGCCATTCCTCTCACCTTCTCCAGGTGAGCTGCACCCCTCAAGGTCTTGGAGTGAAAGGCCCAAAACTAAACCCAACATTCCAGATGCGACCCCGCCAGAGGGACAATCCCTTCCCTGCTCCTCCTGATCCAAGCCAGGATGCTGGTGGCCTTCTTGGCCACTGGAGCCACTGCTGGCTCAGGGTCGGCTGCTGTGGACCAGCGCCTCCACGTTATTTTCCACCAGGCAGCTCTCCAGCCACTCCTCCCCAGGCCTGGAGCTGCGTGGGGTTGTTGTGAGCCAAGTGCAGGACCCAACGTTTGGTCTTGTTGAACCCCTTCCCATTGGCCTCTGCCCACGGATCCAGCCTTTCCAGGACTCTCTGCAGAGCGTTCCTATTGTTCCTTTCCATTGCTTTCTCCTCCATGCCTCTCTTTTTCCTTTCTGTTTTTCTTAGCACAGTAGGCAAATTTAATATTTGACTTCCATTTGAATTCCTGAACTTAAAAAATTATAATGGTCTAAAAGTAAGAAACAACGGGTTTTGCCTTAGTCTGAAACCACTGCAAAAATCATCTAGGAACATGTCTTACAGCACCAAGAGCAGAGCTGTTTATTCTTCCCAGCTCCTGCTGTATCTTTCCATGTTTCACCCTCTGTTAGAGACTCGACGTGAGGAGCTAAGGTCGCTAACCACCAACATCACGGAAAGATACATGGAGTGAGGTTGGCCTAGATAACCTTTAAAGGTCCTTCCCTGCCCAAATCATTCTATGTTTCTAATTTCACCAAATCTACAAGTGAAACCCAGCCCATTTGTGTCTCTCCTGCTCTTGGAGATCCTCACCAGGTTGTGGCGTGCTCTTGTTGCCCAGCTGTGTTTCCGATTGGCTGTGGCTTACAGGGGTGATGTCCTGGCAGCTCTGCATTGGGGAGTCTCTTCCTGCAGCATCCGAGCCTGTTGGCTTCTCGATGTTCTTCATTTCCATCTCCTCATGGTGTATCCACAGATCAGGTGGTCTCAGGTCCTTCTGGCTGCCCTTCCTCTTACCAGCGCTGTGGGTTGCACGTTTCCTGCAGCAAAGAAGGATCAAATTGGCCATGTAAGAACATTTTTCCCCTTCATAAGACCAGATGTGTTACGGGTTGGAAGTAGATGATCTTTCAGGTCCCTTGTAACCGAAACCGCTCTACGATTCCATGTCTCCTCATTGGTGTCTTTGTAAGGAACCTGTCTGGTTTTGTCCTTCAAAGGACAGCAGTTATCTCAGTGTGGTCCCATCCTCCCCAGAGTTTGCTCCAGGGGATGGACCTGGAGCACCGTAGGATGTAGAAATTGGAAAATCACTCTTCCTAGGAGTGGCCAGTTTCACCTTGGGATAAGCCGTACTTGTGAAGCACCTGCGTCTGAAAACAGCGAAGGAGAACTGCTGAGTCCATTTCTGCCAAGTTATGCACATCTGATACCTTCCATAACTGTGTGAAACATATGTTGTGTTTCTTTAAATATACATTAAGGCAGTATTTTTAATATAGAAAAGCTCAGAAATACAGAGTAGCATTTCCCAGAACAACACTGTGGCCAAGAAATCCAATGTCATCCTGGCTTGTATAAGAAACAGTGTGACCAGCAGGACCAGGGGACCACTCCTTCCTCTGGACTCAGCATTGGTGAGGCTGCATCTTGAATTCTGTATTCAGTTTTGGGCCCCTCACTCCAAGAATGACATTGAGGGGCTTGACCAGGACTGGAGAAGGGGAACAAAGCTGGGGAATGGTCTGGAGCCCCGGGGTTCTGGAAATGGCTGAGGGACCTGGAGCTGTTTCGTCTGGAGAAAAGGAGGGTGAGGAGAAATCTTATCACCATCTACAACTGCCTGAAAGGAGGTTGTGGTGAGATGGATGCTGGTCTCTTCTCCTAAGTAAGGAGTGATAGGAGTAGGGGAAATGGCCTCAGGTTGTGCCAGGGGAAGTTTAGACTGGTTATCAGGAAAAATTTCTTCACTGAAAGGGTTCTCAGGCCCTGGCAGAGGCTGCCCCAGAGCAGTAGTGGAGTTCCCACCCCTGGAGGTGTTTAAAAGATGGGTAGATGAGGTGCTCAGATTGATTGTTTAGTAGTGGAGAAGTTTAATTGGAGTTCCAGATCCCTCAGGCACTCCCAGAACTCCTGGGCTCCAGCCCCTTCCCCAGCTCCGTTCCCTTCTCCGGACATGCTCCAGCCCCTCAAGGTCTTCCTTGGAGTGAGGGGCCCTGAACTGAACTCAGAATTTGAGGTGTGGCCTCATCAGCACGAAATACAGGGTCGGTCTGTTTAGTCTGTTAGTTGCTAATTGGCAAAACTTCATAATTTAAAATAATAACATTTGAAAGAATAAAAGCAATTCTTTACTACCTTCCTGCACAGACCTTTGAACCATCCTGATTAACACCTGCAAGAATAATTATGAGCACTTTCATTCAAACTTTAATATATGACTTGCCTGAAGTCATGAAGTAAATTTGTTCTTTCAGTCTCATTCAAAAAAAGACCATAATTCTGTTTCTAAACAAGGAATTACTTTCTTCATTTCAGGCCACGGCAGCTTTTTTGTCACTTTCAATTGCAAATAATTCATTTCTCCAGGCTTGAGCTCGACAAGAGAAATCTCAGCCCCAAAGTAATTTTAAACACAACTCAAAATCAGGGGTTATAATGAATGTGTCGTTCCAGCCATAAGTACAAAACCGCTACAGCAATGGTATCATTTAAAAATATATGCGATGATCGAGCCCGGTTTGCATTGTTTTGTCTCACAAATTATTGATGTTCTGACAGTCTGTGAGTAGCAAATTGAATCCGAGCCAGGAGTGCATACGAAAAGGTCATCAATAACAAATGGAAAGAAATCATCCCCTGGAATGTTTGGTTTCTGCAATGCAGAAGATGAGGTTCGGGCTGTGAAAATGCATCTGCTTTCAGTTTCAAAGGGAGGCAGGATCTCTGCTTCATCAGGCAAGCACGTTATCTCTATAGAAGTCAGTCCTAAAAGCTTTAAACTTCAGCTGCAGCAATGGAAACTGATGCTTCCAAAGTTTGTGTTGAGATTTCATAGAATCATGGAATGCTTTGGGTTGAAAGGGGCTTTTAAAGCCCATCCAGTCCCATGGGCAGGGACACCTCCCACTGGATCAGGGGGCTCCAAGCCCCATCCAACCTGGCCTTGAGCACCTCCAGGGATGGGGCAGCCACCACTGCTTTGGGCAACCTGGGCCAGGGCCTCGCCACCCTCACAGCAAAACATTTCTCCCCAAGATCTCATCTCAATCTCCCCTCTTTCAGCTTCAAAATGTTAGTAAATTCTATCCAGTTCCAAGACCTCTGCCATAGGCAGGGGCACCTTCCACTGGGTGAGGGTGCTCAAAGCCTCACCCAACCTGGTCCTGAAGTTTGGTCTCTTTGTTTCCTGCCAGCTATCCTAAAAATCTGAAACCACCTCCTGTCTCTCCCACCAATAAGACTTGGTAAGATCCAGCCTCACGGTACCGTGCAAGAGATGGGGCAGAGGCCACAGCCAATGAGCTGCCCCAACACGAGGGACACGCAGAAATCCAGGAACCTCTCCAGGGACCACAGGAGTGAAATATGGAGGCTCTTTAGTGGCTGCCAACTCATTCCCCGTTAATTTGAGTTTGATTATGCCTTGGTTAATGCCTCCCCCGAGCCTTCCCTAGTGTATGCTGACACATCCTTATCACTTACATAGGACTTAAATTAGTCTTAGATTATTTTTTGCCGCCTCTTTTTGCACTGAACCCCTGCCCAGAATACCAATTACTCAAGTGCTTGTTCAAGAACAAAGGTCATTTTTATTGGCAGTATTTGCTGACCTGGCTTGGCTGAGAGGGGCCTCCCCACCCTCATAGGAAAATACTTCTTCCCAAGGGCTCATCTCAGTCTCCCCTCTTTCAGCTTCAAACTTCTCCCTCGTCCCATCCCTGCACTCCGTGATCCAAAGCCCCTCCCCAGCTTTCCTGGAGCCCCTTTCAGTGCTGAAAGCTCTAAGGTCTCCCCACAGCCTTCTCCTCTCCAGGCTGAACAACCCCAGCTCTCCCAGCCTGTGCTCATACAGGAGGTGCTCCAGCCCTTGGATCATCTCCGTGGCCTCCTCTGGACTCGCTCCAATAGATGGAGATGTACTTCTGATGAGGGTATGAATCTCAGGTTCTGCAGGAGCCATCTGTTCCCTTTATGCACAACTGGGTAAATTATTGCACCTGAATCTTTACTCACGTATTTCTCCCTATTTTTTACTGCTGTCAGATTGTCTCAGGGTTTGTACAGCTGACATTTCATTCTTCCCTGGATGGCAGAGACAGAAAATATCTACTAAGCGACCTAGGTCAGGACAAGCCTGTTCCGTATAATATGCTTTATTGTGCTTTGTTCAGCCAAGTTTTAATTAACTTAAGAAATATGACTTTCCTCCACTGAAGGTTTATAGAAGATTATACCGTCACCTGCAAGTTTTTGCTCTGGGGAAGGACACACACATTATCCAATGAGACCTGGCCTTTACCCTCACTGCCCTCCCTTTGTTTGCTAGTTCACTGCTGATTTTAATCTAAGAACCCACTGCCAACAGAAGCCTAACTCTCCTTGTCTCAAGGTATGTAGCTCTCCAGGCAGGTCGGAAACAAAGTCATTCCCACCACCAACCTCTGTTTTGAGGAAATTCAGGGGTTGCGCTAAATTTAAGATGCGTTGTTTAATTTTTATTTACCTATTTTTTAACAGAATCGCAGAATCATTAAGGTTGAAAAAGACATCCAAGATCGTCAAGTCCAGCTGTCAGCCCAAAACACTGTGCCTACTAAGTCACAAATTGAACCGCCACATCTACACATGATGACTCCACCACCGCCCTGAGCAGACTCTTCCAATGCTGCACCGAATTTTCCCTGAAGATATTTTTCCCAATATCCAGTCTAAACCTCCCCTGGTGCTGCTTGAAGCCATTTTCCCCCATCTTCTCACTTGTTCCCTGGGAGAAGGGACCAGCACCCACCTCATCACAACCTCCTTCCCAGGAGCTGCAAAGCGCCTCCTCTTCTCCAGGCTAAACAGCCCCAGGTCCCTCGGCTCCTTCCAGAACCTCTGTTTTCCAGCCCCTTCCCCAGCTCCATTCCCTTTTCCAGAAGTGCTCCAGCCCCTTAACATCTTTCTCGGCGTGAGGGGCCCAGAACTGAACCTGGGATCCGAGGTGTGGCCTCCCCAGCACCGAGTGTGGGGGGACGATCACGGCCCTGCTCCTGCAGCCACCCCACGGCTGAGCCAGAGCCGTTCAGCCCCACAACCTGCATCTCCACAGCGTGAAAGCTATGGCCCATAGGTGTTTTGAAGCTGTTCATCACTGCCTTTCCCCTCCATCCCACCGTTTGGGAACATACTTCCTCTGCTGTGCTGAGGAATGCCTGGTGCAGATGACGGCCACCACCACCACCACCACCACCGTAATGACGCCAACGGTGACGACGATGATGACAAGGAGGTTGCTGTTCTTCTGGGGTGTGACGCTGCCGTGGGGAGGGTGCATCTGTCCTATGGGGGGCTCTGAAAGAAGACAGGCAAAGGGGGGGGGTGGTTAGTGCTGGATTTCCTTCTCTTTCTTCAACCGTACAACACATAAAGCCTGCCAGGTGGCATGAATTCCTCTGCAGAAGCAGACGGAGGGTGCAGATGGATGTCATAAAGAGCTGAAATTTATATCTCGCTGCATTTCAGTGGCACAGCAAACAGGAAAATATTTAAGCAGTAACGACGTTACACTTTCTGGGTGTTAATAACCTGGTGGAGGGAGTCAATAGCTCTCAGCTCATTTTTGCTGTTATCAGCTGAAAATGGAAATACAAGGACTATGGATTTTTTCTTTATGTCCCACATAGTATTTCTCAGTATTTACAGGCAAATAAGTGTCTGGTGTGTCAGCCAACCTGACTGCCTGATGCATTTGTCAGTACCTCATTCATTTATTGCTGTGCTGACCAGATCCCCACGCAACACCTGGAACTGTAGAATTGCTGGTTGGAAAAGACCTTTGAGATCATTGAGTCCAACCATACCTGTCCACCACTGAACCATTCCTGATCAATGGCATCATGGAACGGAACTTGGGCACATTAAGGGCTCAATCTTCTGAAGTGCTGAGCTTCCTTAGTTTCAATGAAGCAGAAGGAATGGCACTGATAATAAAATCATTCCTGGTGTCAAGTCCAAGTCAAGCAGACTTCCTGGACTGGTTCCTTGCTTTCCACAATGTTTTTTTTCCCACTGCAATGGGAATAGCATATTCTGTATTTTTATTGTCTTGTTGGGTAGTGCCTACCACAGCATTGAACCACATGATCCGAGGGCTGGAGCCCCTCTGCTATGAAGTCAGGCTGAGAGAGTTGGGGTTGTTCAGCCTGGAGAAGGGAAGGCTCTGGGGACACCTTAGAGCAGCCTCCCAGTGCTGAAAGGGGCTCCAGGAAAGCTGGGGAGGGACATTTTTTTTCCAGGGCCTGGAGTGATAAGACAGAAGGAACGGCTTTAAATTGAAAGGGGGAAGATTTAGATTAGACATTAGGAAGAAATTCTTCATGATGAGGGTGGTGAGACAATGGAATGTGTTGTCCGAGAAAGTTATGGCTGCCCCATCCCTGGAAGTGTCCAAGGCCAGGTTGGATGGGGCTTGGAGCCACCTGATCCAGTGGGAGGTGTCCCTGCCCACGGAAGGGGCATTGGAACCAGATGGGCTTTGAGATCCCTTCCAACCCAAACCTTTTCATGATGCTGTGGTTCTATGAAAATGTTTTTAGTTTTTCCTCTCCTACTTTGCTGTAACCAATGTGTTGCTATTGTGTGCTTTAGGCTTTCCTCCTGCTCCCCATGGTAGTTCATCATAATTATAGGAAAAATGACTTTTTAGAAGGAAAGAGATCTCCCAGGGCCTGCAATAAAGGATAGGGAGAGAGAAAAAAAATGCTTTTCTTATTAGCTGCTGTATTTTATGTCATAAATTCCTTCGATGCCTTTTACTCAGCACGGAAATGAAAAAGAAAGCAGACCCCAAAATCTTTGGAATTTCAGTACTAGACTGTTGTGATGCTGAAAAGATCCACAGCTTCCCTGGGAAATCTATGCCAGTGTCTCCCCACGCTCATTGTGAAGAGTATCTTTCCTGATGTCCAATCTAAATCTTCCCTGGGATTTTCTTCCCTACAAAACAGTGAGCGTGCAATCTGTGTGCATGTTGAATGACCTCCAAGCCATGAGGAAGAGAAACGAGAGAGCTGAGTGGCCTCCAAGCCATGAGAAAATGGAGTGAGAGAGCAATAAAGAGAAGAAAATAGGAGGTTACCACCAAAATTCACTTAATTATGAGGTGCTGTTGGTCAGAAAGTGTATTTACCATTCAGACTGCTCCTGTCAATCAGGTTGGTGTCCACTGGCCAGTAGGACCCATCCCCGTGACGACCTGTTGGCAGAAAATTGCATCAGACACGGTGCGACAGGTAAACCACCAAGGCCAAGTTTGTTGCATGAGATGGTGCCGGTCGGCCAAGATTCAAGGCACTAAACTGTGCAGGAAAAGTCATCCCATCTGTGCTGGGGATAGATCTATCATCAGAGTAGGCTTTTGAGAGCAAGCTGAATTGCAGCCCTTTGAGCAGCTTGCCTTGTTCCATTGTTTTTTCTCCCTCTGCCAGATGTGCTCGTTAGAGTGACAAACTAAGGTGGGATGGCAGCATCCGTCTGTGTGCCCTCCACGGGTGATGGGAATAATTCAGACAGCTGCTCTGGCACACAAGAAGCTGAAACTGCTGCAGAGGGACGGTGCTGTTGGATGGCACGTTCTCCCCCTGCCAGGTGGCTTTCCACCACTGTTACCAAGTGTTCCTTAGTTTATTCTCCTTCTTGTGGAAACACAGTTGTGGAAATATGATGCCACAGCTGCTCGGGTCTTACAAGAAGATTGCCCCTTTTATCTTTTTAGAAAGAAAAAAGAAGGGATATGGCTATTATTCCAAAAATGTTTTGGCTGTTGAGGCAACATTTGCACTCCAAATTCACATAGGAAGACCTGAGGTGTTCATCTTTCTCTGTGTTTTGTTTTCTAATATTTATCAGCTTTGGGTTAAATCGTTGTGATGGTATGTCCATTTTTTCTGGCAGGAGCAGCATGTCTGCTTCCTCATGTCCGGCAGAAGGAAACACAGAATCATTTGGTCAGAAAAGACCTTTGAGATCACTGAGTCCAACTGTACCTATTCACTACCAAACCGTATCTATGAGCTCCTTGTCTGCTCATCTTTTAAATCCCTCCAGGGATGGGAACTCCACCACTTCCCTGGGTAGACGGTTCCAGCGCCTGAGAACCCCTTCAGTGAAGAAATTTTTCATAATATCCAATCCAAACTTCCCTTGGTGCGACATGAGGTCATTTTCTCTTGTCCTATCACTTGTCACTTGTTGAGAGATCAACATCTACCTCACCACAGCCTCCCTTCATGAAGTTGCAGAGTGATTGGGTCTTCCCTGAGCTTTCTCTTTTCCAGGCTAAACGGTCTCAGGTCTCTCAGCTGCTTCTCTTAATCCCTACACTCCAGACCCTTCCCCAGCTTCACTGCACTTCTCCAGCCTCTCAAGGTCTTTGTTGGAGTGAGGGACCTAAACTTGAACCCAGGATTCCAGGTGCAGGCTCACCACTGCCAAGTCCTTGGGCACAATCCCTTCCCTGCCCCTGCTGCCACCCCATGGCTGATCCCAGCCAGGATGCTGGGGGCCTTCTTGGCCACCTGGGCCACTGCTGGCTCGTGTTCAGCCACTGTTGACCAACACTCCCAGGTCCTTTTCCACCAGGCAGCTTCCCAGCCACCCTTCCCTAAGCCTGGAGCTGCACGGGACTGCTGTGGCCCAAGTGTAGAGCAAGCCCTAATAAGCCCCTCTTCATCTCTGCTGGGAGTGAGCCGGCAAAGTCCAGGGCAGAAGTGATTTGGGCTAAAAGCTGCTTTTCTGGCAAACGGCATGCTCTTCATGTGGGCATTCTGCACTGCAGCAGAGCCCAAAGCATGGCCACATCATTCCCTCAAAGCCAATTATTTATTGATTCTAGTCAAAGGAGCCTTCCCAGGTGTCACTGTCCCAGCTGATGCAGTAGTGCTCTACTGGGTCGGTTGTTCAAGGAAAAGACATCCTCCCTTGAGACACGGGAGCAGCAGGGGAGCAGCAACACCGATTTCAACAACTCTCTGGGCACTGTGATTTTTGCTCTGCCATCACTTAGGAGAGACAAATAATACCTGAGGGTGAGTTTTGGCTGAGGAAAAGATTATGTGTAAGTCCAAAAACTTAGTGCGGGGATGGAATTACAAGGTGTTATTTAGAATTTCTACATAAAACAGCCACTGCGTACATTCAGATCTCCTGGCAGATTAGCAAACCCCCCAAATTGTCTCCCTTTCCTGCAGTTGTTTTGCAACATTAAACAACCACCACGTTCCTCTCCAGAAGTACTTGTAGTTCTGTGGATGGCGAAGAGATCCACGTGCATAACTTTGTCTCCCAATTTGGGAAGCATTTTTGTGATGAATGGCCCTAAATTAATGGGAGATGATTATCATCAAAAGAGACTTCAATGTAATCATCTTTTCAATCAGTGGAATTACACAGCTACAACAACTTGATCCTAAAGAAAGCAAGGTTGCAAAATGTTTAACTGGAAAAGCAGAAAATGGAGAGAACTGTAAGGTATGGAGTAATTCTGTTTACCAAGATGACACTGCAGGGCAGTCCTCCTCGTAGCAGGATGTGAAGACCTGGTCACCTCAGGGTTATACTGTGTTTAGGAAACCGGGTATCTCCATGGGAGACTGTGAAATGTTACTACTTCTTATATTTGTATCTATATATTTATATTTAGACCACATTGAAACATCTTAGTGGGAACCTAACACATTGGAAAATTCAGTTGGGATATTGGAAACTTAAAAAAACAACCCTAAATCCCTGACTCTGGAATTTAGTACCAACGTAAGAACACTTTTCAAGGCATTATACATCATAATTTTCACTGTAAAAGCATTTGTGTAAAGAGCTGCCCATTTAATTCCTGGCTCCAATATGGTGACTGACAGCTGATTTGGGTGGATGCAACACGGAGGAAGGCAGCCAGCAACTAGGGAGGAATGTTTGGGCTACACCCTGCATCTTGCGCTGGTATTGTTTCTGAATCAATTTACTGTTTAAAACCATCCCAAGGCAGCAGAATCTTTCACTTTTAGTCACTGCAGCCCAGCTTCTGATTAGAGGCAATTTCACTGAAAGAGACAGAATGCAAATAACTCTTCTCATAGAATCACGGAATCATGGAATGGGTTGGGTTGGAAGGGTCCTTAAAGCCCATGCAGTTCCACCCCCCGCCATGGACAGGGACACCTTCATAGAATCATAGAATTACCTGGTTGGAAAAGACCTTTGAGGTCATTGGGTCCAGCCATACCTGGTTGCTGCTAAACTGTATCTCTGAGCTACTTGTGTGTCTGTCTTTCAAACACCTTCAGGGATAGAGGCAACTGGAGACAACCTACTGGATCATCTGATCCAACCTGGCCTGGAACACCTCCAGGGATGGGGCAGCCACCACTGCTCTGGGCAACCTGGGCCAGGGCCTCCCCACCCTCACAGCAAAACATTTCTGCCCGACATCTCATCTCAATCTCCCCTCTTGCAGCTTTAACTGTTCCCCTCATCCTGTCCCTGCACTCCCTGATCCAGAGCCCCTCCCCAGCTTTCCTGGAGCCCTTTCAGCACTGGGAGGCTGCTCTGAGGTCTCCCCAGAACTTAAATCCTTTCTCCAGTGTTACAGACCACTGTGTTATTTGTTTGGGAAGCAGCTCTTTGAAAGATACTGCTCATCCCTCCCCTCCTGCCACACTCAGAGTTTGCGGAACAGCTTCAGAACCAAAAGCCTGGAGCCACCAAAATCTTTGACAGAAAAAAAAGAGGCTAGCGATGCCTTCGCAGTCGCAGGATGAGACTGTTCGGGGGCTGATATCAGGTTGAAGATGTCCCGGCAGCCTTTTTCACGCAAGAAGGTGTGTGCAGAAAAATGAGCTCAGGAAGGTTTCGAGCAGGCAGACAGCAACACGTCTGCCATAATCCAACATGGCAAAGGTTGAACTGCAGAAAACCAAATTCCAGGCATGACGAGGCTGCGCTTCAAACCTTCCTGCTCTGAAAGCCGAAATGAGTGGTGCACTCTTAACTCGTGAGATGCAGAGCACCGAGGTGTGAAATAGCAAGTGTGCAGTCAAGGACCCAGCGGTCATCCCTCAGTCAGGAGAGGAAAAGTCCCTCAGCATCATTTGGAAATCCTTCCATGTGCCTTCAGACTGGATGTAAAACAATGCAGACAACAATTTTCCTTGGGATTTGGAAACAAAACGTTTGCATTTCTGTCTTGGATGACCTTCTCCTCAGGCTTTTTATAGAGCCTGGTGCGGTCACTGGCCATAAAACACTTCTTCCTAAGATCTCATCTAAATCTCTCAACTAAGCTTCAAACCCTTCCCCCTCGTCCTGTCCCTGCACTCCCTGATCCAGAGCGCCTCCCCAGGTTTCCTGGAGCCCTTTCAGCACTGGGAGCCGCTCTAAGGTCTCCCCAGAGCCTTCTCTTCTCCAGGCTGAAATCATCACAAAAATGTACAATTCTTTAACTGTAATGGAAAGAAATAGTTGGAATAAATAGATATAAGGTAAAAAAAAAAAGAAAAAGTATCCTAGCAACAGACTTCACAGGTTTTACAGGAGTGGAGGGTCTGTGACTAATCAGATGTATATTCATATTTGGAAAATGTAATAATAATGCCTTGAAAAGTTGACTAAACTTTGCTGTTCTTAAACAGGAGCTGCTGGTTTGAGAGAAGAGATGATTAATGATATCTCACTGTGAGGCTTTTGAACTTTAACCCATGAAAGGGTGCAAGAGGAGTCTGGAAACTACACTGAGCTTAATTATACCTCATGTGAATTATTCAGAAGTGCAGCAGAGAGACTCAAAATTTATTTCATACAAAGAAGCTTGACATTTTAATTGGTCCTTCAGAAAAGAGACAAAACAATTTCCTCTCCCGAAAATTTACATCTTTCCCATCAAAGCAGCAGCCTCAGCTGAGCAGAACTTCATTAACAAGATTAATTATTACACCAGTGTCTGCCTCATCAGGTGTGCAGCCCAGGTGAAAAGCGCAGCCCCCCCCACCCGGGCACGGCACTGAGGCTTTGGTAGAGAAGACAAGAGATTGAGGGCACTGTACCTTGGTCATTGGCCATTTTGTCAGGGTGTTCGACTGCAAGAAAGAGACAATGTCATTAGAGACTGACAGTAGGCAAGTCATAGAATCACAAAAAGATTTGTGTTGGAAGGTACCTTAGACATCATCCAGTCCCACTCCCTGCCATGGGCAGGGACACCTCCCTCTAGATTAAGCTGCTTAAGGCCCCATCCAACTGGCCTTGAACATTTCCAGGGAGAGGGCATCCACAGCTTCACTGGGCCACCCATTCCATTGTCTCACCACCCTCATCGTGAAGAATTTCTCCTAATGTCTACCACATCACACAGAATAGTGTGTCAGTTGGCACACCATGGCGGCTGCCTTCCTGCACCAGAGGAGGATGGGGCAGAAGGACAGGATGAGTTTTAGCATCCACCTTTTCAGAGAGATCCTGGTGAACTGAGATGAAAAACACAGAATCACGGAACCAGGGAGTGTCTTGAACTGGAAAGGACTCAAGAAATCATAGAATCACAGAATCGCTTGGTTGGAAAAGATCTAAGAGATCATCGAGTCCTGTACCTGCCCACTACTAAACCAGATCCATGAGCACCTCTTCTACCCATCTTTTAAACACTTCCAGGGATGGAGACTCCACCACCCCCCTGGCAGCCTCTGCCAGGGCCTGAGAGCCCTTTTGGTGAAGAAATTTTTCCTGATGTCCAATCTGAACCTGCCCTGGTGCAACTTGAGGCCATTTCCTCTCATCCCATCACTTGTTCCTTGGGAGAAGAGACCAACACCCACCTCACCACAGCCTCCTTTCACGGAGTTGTGAACAGTGATCAGGTCTCCCTCAGCCTTCTTTTCCCCAGGGTAAACAACCACAGGTCCCTCAGCCACCTCTCATAACCCCTGTTTTCCAGCCCCTTCGGCATCTTCTCTGTCCTTCTCCAGACACGCTCCAGCCCCTCACTGTAGTCTCACTCCCTGCTCCTTGCGGGACTACGCAAAACTAACCCGAATGACTAAGGACATCCTCCAGACACTCCTTGCACTCCCAGCAGCGGCTGAACCAGGATTATATAGGTTATTTTCACCAGGTTCTTACAGATGTGAAACCTTTAGCATCACAGTTTTTTCATTCTCTTGTTCTTTTCCAATACAATCTGGGAAGTTTAATTAAGCAAAAACGGAAAGAGAGAGAGGCTCCTCCTTTGAATAATTACAGTCAAATCACCTCCAAGTTGAAAGCTCAGTCTGACTTATCATTGTTTCAGCTTTTTTACAAAGGGCTTTAAAACTATTTACATGTTCTTGCATAATAACCATAAAAGATAACATGATCTGAAGTGCACCAGACGACTTCAAAACTCGATGGATGTATTAAAAGCTTTCTTGCTCAGCTGCAACTTCTGTCTATTTATGATTCGGCTGAGGGAATTAAACTTGCCTCCAATTCCTAAGTAGCTACCACTGTAGAGCATTAACTAGTCCTCTGCTGAATTAATTATGTAAGCATCTTAAGTAAAGGAAATTGGGGGGAAAAAGAAGTGATTCAGCACATGAATCTGGAAATCAACTAACCACTGCCTGCAGGTGCTAAAACCACTACAAAACCTCCTCTAGACCGTGGCATCATAGGAGAAACAAAGGGAGGTGCTGAACTAGCAGTGATTTACATTTAAAGACATCTACAAACTCCATGCCTGTGGCAGAGGGGAAACAGGTCCTTGATGGCCATCAAAGCCTCAGTTAATTTTCTTTTCCCCTCTATTGGACTCCTTCACAAGGATGTAGAGAATGAGTGCTTCACCCCACCTGGAGTCTTGTGTCCAGTTCTCGAATCCTCAACATAAGAAGAATATGGAACTGTTGGCGCAAGTCAAGAGAAAGCCATGAAGATGATCTGAGGGCTGGAGCCCCTCTGCTGTGAGGCCAGGCTGGGAGAGCTGGGGTTTTTCAGTCTGGAGAAGAGAAGGCTCTGGGGAGACCTTAGAGCAGCTCCCAGTGCTGAAAGGGCTCCAGGAAAGCTGGGGAGGGGCTTTTTACAAGGGCCTGTGGTGATAGGATGAGGTGGGATGGCTTTAAATGGGAAGGGGGGAGATGTAGATTAGACATCAGGGAAAAATTCTTCAGTATGAGAGTGTGGAGACACTGACACAGGTTGTCCTGGGAGGCTGTGGGTGTCCCCTCCATGAAGGTGTTTGACGCTAGGCTGGATGTGGTCTTGAGCAGCCTGGTCTGGTGGGAGGTGTCCCCGCCCATGGCTTTAAGGTCTTTTCCAATCCAAACCATTCTGTGATTCTGCAGTTCCATATTGAGCGTATTTCTTCAAACTATCTAAACTATCTAAAACTCTGTGAGCCTCCACTTCCCCACTGAGCTACACCTGGGATATCACCTTTCTCTTAGGATAAATATATTCATGAAAACACGAAACCTTGCTCATGACTGCAGTTGCCTCCATCCCAGTACTGATGCTTCTCAGACACTGCCCTGGCACCACTCAGTGCTTGCTGCCTTCTTCAGGCAATGGAGACTCGCGATACCTCCGGTGACATGAAGTTCTGCAGCCTGGGTGGGCAATATCTGTTCCTGGCACGTCGTGGGGTTTTTCTGGTTTTAGCTAAAGTAGAATCAGTTTGCATCTTCAGCCAAATCTGAAGTAACTTAATTTTATGAGCATTAACTGCATGTTTTCCAGGCAGGATTCTCACTAGGAGTGTACACAGGGCATTGGGATGAAGAAAGGCTGTTGCCATACTGGAGCTGGTGGAGTTGCAAGGGAAAGGGGTGGAAAAAGGTGACACCTGCAGGGAGGGACAGACAGGAGAGACCACCCCAAACTAACCACCAGAGGATTCCATCCCATATACGTCAAACTTGGGATAAAACTGAGAGATCGCGAGGATCTCGCTCTCATCTTCGATGGCCAATATCCAATGAGGATCCCGTCTGTTTGCCTCCATGCATTCCCAAATCCAGTTCCTGAGTCCAGCTCCCTCCTAGTCTGGGACCTTTTCCCTGTGCCTGCTCTGCAGCATCAGTGGTGACATATTCAAAGAGGGGTGGGGACACAATGTATCTGTATATATTTTATTATTTTCTTATTAATAGTTTTTATTAATGTTATTGTTTTTATTTCATGATTATCACCATAATTGTTTCCTTTAAGATGTTTTTAGCTTTAGTTTCCAACCCACAAGTCTTTTTCTGTCATTTCCCTTTCCCTAGGGGTGGAGAGGAAGGAAACTCGGAGCCAAACTTTTTTTTTAGCTGCTGAAATTGGCTGGGGCTGAACTGTTACAGGGGTTGGTGTTCGGTGCTTGTCATGAGTTGGGATGCGCTGTTGAACCATGACACCAAGGCAGCATTAGAGGGCACTGCAGTGTTAGAAATGCACCCCACGCCATCCCTGCCTAAAGGGCGGAGCAGCAGCATCTGCCACTTCAGGGTTCTCTCATAAATGATGGAGTGTCCACTTCTAATCTGGTGTCCTGTGGAAAGTCCATCAACAGAGTTCCTTGTTGATCTTAGCTCTGAGAGTGTTACGAAGCTCAGCCCATGACCTCTTCCTCTCTCCTCATCCCTTCAAAACCTCATCAGTGTCTTAGAATCATAGAATGGTTTCAGTTGGAAGGGATCTTAGAGCCCATCCAGTGCCACCCCCTGCCATGGGCAGGGACCCCTCCCACTGGATCAGGGGGCTCCAAGCCCCATCCAGCCTGGCCTGGAACACCTCTAGGGATGGGGCAGCCACCACTACTCTGCATGTCCTTAAAACTCAACTAGTTCCAACCTCTTGCCATGGACAGGGATACCTTCCACCGGATCAGGTTGCTCAAAGCCTCATCCAACCTGGCCTCAAACACCTCTGGGAAGGGGGCAGCCACTATTTTATTCGTGCTTGATGTTATACCTAGAGGTGCATTAATAGGCATTTTTTTTTTTCAGTTTATGTTTATTGATGTAATGATTTGTGTGATTCTGATAAGTGGAATGTTACTCTCTAATTTTAGGTAATTACAGCAGCTCAGCACTCAGGCAAGGGCTGTCTGTAAATGCTGGATGAAATCCAGAACAGATACGGCTGAGCAGAAGGAAGCATAAGCTTATTTAATAAGTTTAATTCTGAGATTTACTTTTTTCTATAATAGATTGGAAAAAAATCATAGACTCATAGAATGGTTTGGATTGGAAGGGGGACCTTAAAGATCATCCAGTTTCAAGTCCCCTGCTAGGTAGTTGTTTAAGAGACTGAGGAAACCTTCCTTCCTGTCTGTTGATCTCCGGTTTATTCACTCTGTAGTTGTCACGCTTCAGTGGGGAGATACAAATAAATTGCAGAATGTTTATTTACATCTGCAGGTTAATAGATGTCTGAATATTTGCATGTCAAAAAAGTAACATAACATTGAGAGTTGGAATTTAGCTTCAGAGATGATACATGGAATCGTGGAATTGCTTGACTGGAAAAGACCTTTGAGATCATGGAGTCCAACTGTACCTGTCCACTACTAAACCAGATCCCTGAGCACTTCATCTACCTGGCTTTTAAACACCTCCAGGGATGGATACACATATTTTTGGGGCTCTTTCTGCTTCTCTTCTGTATACACATACATGTAGACATAATATTTATGGAAGTCATCCAGATTTAGTAAGAAGTAAGAAAAAGCCAGTGATGACTTCAAATTATATAACAAAAGTAGATGGGATCTTCAACCTCATTTTTTCCTTCTATTCCAGGTCCCTAAGAATTTATGTATCAGGTTCTTCATGCTCTAAGTGATAAATCTAACCAGCCAGAGCATAAAAAGCAGATCCTCAAGTGATGGCAACTGTCACAGGTTGATTGAAGTTCACAGCGTAACGACAATTTACATAAGCTAAGGATTTGCCCGTTTGCCCGTATATTATCATCAGTGGAGCTGAGGTGAAAGACTATAAACTCATTGCTCCGTGGTGGTGTTATTTACTACTAAACATATCTCTTTCTCACAGATCACTACGTTTTCATTAGTAAAGGAAAGCCACTACAAATACTCACATCGCAATTACAACACAAGTAATGGCTTGATTTCCTTGGAGGAATTTTATGTGCTATAATATATGAAAGGAGGTAGCTGTTGACTTAGTGGGTCTTTGGTTCATAGAATTGTGATGGTGATCCATAGAATCATAGAATTATAGAACCAAGCGATTCTATGATTCTATGATCATTTGGTTGGAAAAGATCTTTGAGATCGAGTCCAGCCGTACCTGTCCACTACTGAACCATCCCTGAAGACCTCATCTACCTGTCTTTTAAATATTGCCAGGGATGGTGGCTCCACGACTTTCCTGGGAAGCCTCTGCCAGTGCCTAAGAGCCCTTTTGGTGAAGAATTTTTTCCTGATGTCTCATCTGAACCTGCCCTGGCACAATTTGAGGCCCTTTCCTCTCGTGACTTGTTACTCAGGAGAAGAGACCAACACCTGCCTCACTACAACCTCCTTTCCAATACTTGTAGACAGTGGTAAGATGTTGGTAAGGTCTCCCCTCAGACTCCTTTTCCCTAGGCTAAACGACCCCAGTTCCTTCAGCCGCTGCTCATAAGGTTTGCTCTCCAGTCCTTTCCCCATCTCCGTTCCCTTTCTCTGCACACGCTCCAGCTCCCCAGTGTCCTTCTTGGATTGAGGGGTCCAAAACTGAACCCAGGATTTGAGGTGCGGCCTCAGCACTGTTGAGTGCAGGGGCACAATTTATTCCCTATTCTTGCCGTTAATGCTGTTTCTGATCCAAGCCAGGATGCCATTGGCCCTCTTGGCCACCTGGGCCACTGCTGGCTCATGTTCAGCCGCTGTCACCCAGCACCCCCAGGTCCTTCTGTGCCAGACAGCTCTCCAGCCACTCCTCCCCAAGCCTGTAATGGGGTTGTTGTGACCCAAATGGAGGACTCTGCCCTTGGCCTTGTTGCACCTCATCCAGTTGGTCTCAGCCCATGGATGCAGCCTGTCCAGGTGCCTCTGCAGAGCCTTCCTATCCTCAAGCACATTATCGAGTCCTTGTGATTTAAAACTTCCTGTGATCATAGATTTGCCATCAGAGTATGTATTACCATATGGCACACACACATCTTCTGTTAATAATCATTAAGGGCAGGAAAGCAACATTTTTGCATAATTCAGAATGCACTCACGGCTTCAGAAAGTCTTTTCACCTCAAGTGTAGGGCTAGATTTGTCAAAAAAATAGTTGAATATTATTGAACATGACATATTTAGGGTGGATATCATTAAGTATTCATGGCAGGGTATTAGACTTAGTCCTTGTAGGCTATTACAAGATGTAACAACTGTATAAATTCATCTTTTTGGTATCTGTTGATGCTGTCTGATCTAGAATTCATTTCCTTAAATGCGTTTTATGGTACTTTGTGTAAACATTACAAAGTAGGTGATATCAAGAGGATTAATCTTTTGGTTTAGTTAAATATCTGGGTCTCTATATCTTCTCATATCTCATTAGTCTGCCGTTATTATATTTTGATGCCTTGACTCATTTTAAACTCAGACTAATGGACTGCTTCTGCTTGGCACAAATAGTGAGCATGAAATTAAGTTGGCACCCTC
Source organism: Neomorphus geoffroyi (assembly GCA_033558235.1). Lineage (NCBI taxonomy): Eukaryota > Metazoa > Chordata > Aves > Cuculiformes > Neomorphidae > Neomorphus > Neomorphus geoffroyi. The sequence goes on from JAUMJM010000025.1 coordinate 1,049,567, forward strand.
CGCTTGATAGAGATGGAGCACCCGACAAAACACTATCTCTTCTCATTTCATGGCAGAGGAGAATGAATAATCAGGATCTCACCAATAATTCATTCAAAGCAAAACATGACTTGGACAAGGAAGGCCTGAGAACCCGGGCAGGCCATAGATAAGCTCAGAACAAATTGATATGATTTTTCATTCTTTTTTCCTGACTCTAGCTATTCATGAAAACTGTTGGATGAGGCTTTTTCTCGCCCAGCCTGAATGGTTGATCGAATGCTTTAGAGACACTGATATCAGTGAAGCAAAAAGGGTTGCTGAGGACACTAGCTCATTCATTGAAAGACTTCCTTAATGCTTGAAAAAGGAGCTTTCCTTCCTTCAGAGGCAGCAGGAAATAAGGAATTTCCTATTCTTGTAAAGACGACCTCAAATAAAAATTCCTAGCAAACAAATGCCTCTACTGGAATAATATGGGCATCGTGTCTCATCCGTGCTCTAGAATCATGCATCATAGAACCATGGAATGGTTTGAGTTGAAAAGGACCTCAAAGCCCATCCAGTTCCACTCCCTGCCATGGGCAGGGACACCTCCCACTGGATCAGGGGGCTCCAAGCCCCATCCAACCTGGCCTGGAACACCTCCAGGGATGGGGCAGCCACCACTGCTCTGGGCACCCTGGGCCAGGGCCTCCCCACCCTCACAGCAAAACATTTCTGCCCGACATCTCATCTCAATCCCCTCTCTTGCAGCTTTAACTGTTCCCCTCATCCTGTCCCTGCACTCCCTGATCCAGAGCCCCTCCCCAGCTTTCCTGGAGCCCTTTCAGCACTGGGAGGCTGCTCTGAGGTCTCCCCAGAACTTAAATCCTTTCTCCAGTGTTACAGACCACTGTGTTATTTGTTTGGGAAGCAGCTCTTTGAAAGATACTGCTCATCCCTCCCCTCCTGCCACACTCAGAGTTTGCGGAACAGCTTCAGAACCAAAAGCCTGGAGCCACCAAAATCATACTGGAAGACTGGTTTAAAGGTCTCCTCATAGCCTTCTCTTCTCCAAGCTGAACAAGCCCTAGCCTGGTCTAGCAGGAGGTGTCCCTGCCCAAGGCAGGAGGTTGGAATTGGATGATGTTTAAGGTGCCTTTCAACCCAAACAAGTCTATGATAGCAATGATTCTGTGTACGCCTATCAGGTTGCTCAACTTTGTCCAATCTGATCTTGAAGACTTACAAGCTGAGGCTTGAGTGTGAATGCCAGTTCCAAGACTCAGGCATGGGACTGAATTTGAATGTCATAGAGTGATAGAATTGCTTGGTTGGAAAGGACCTTTGATATCATCGAGTCAAACTGTGCCTGTCCACTACTAAACCATATCGCTTCACAACCCATCTACTTCTCTTTTAAATACCTTCAGGGATGGTGGCTCAGCTACCTCCCTGGTCAGTCTGTTCTAGTTCCTGACAAACCTTTTGGTGAAGAAAATTCTCCTAATGTCTAATCTGAACCTCCCCTGGCACAGAAGTGAATTCTCAGCCCAGCCTGCATGCACTTTCATGATGTTATTTATATTGATGTTTCAAGATGTTATTTCTCTTCAAAAATCCCCGGATTTTCTCAAGAGAAGACACAGCAGTAACTTTCTGCCTCGTATGCTGTGCTCCTTTCCTGGAATGTGTTCACTGTTTATGTCATTTGAGTTTTTCAATAATTACACGTCCTTTTAAAAGTAATTTCATACGTCTATGCAAATACATGAGTGGCAGTTGAAACAGAAAGAGCAGAGCTGTGGCAGGCACCTTGCTTCCCACTCACGATGAAGTTGCTTACATCTTCATAATGAATAATTTCTGGGTAGATCATCTCAGGGCTTAACACAGAGAGGCAGCAGGGAAGAAAGAAGAGAAACCTCTCTCCATGTTAATTTGATATTGAGTCTGATACAAGTGCAGACCTTTGCTCTCATAAACACATTGGTGATGAAATAACAGCTAAAATAAATATATGTCCCTATTTTCTTGCTCCTCACTAGTCACTATGGGAAAAGCATCATGTTTTAATTACTTTGTTGTTGATAACACATTTTGGAAAATATCATAGAATCATAGAATGCTTTGGGCTGGAAGGAACCTCAAAGCGCATTCAGTTTCAACACCTTCCACCAGATCAGGTTGCTAAAAGTCCCATTCAACCTGGCCTTGAACACCTCCAGGGAAGGGACAGCCATGACTTCTCAGGGCAGCCTGGGCCAGGGACTTATCAGGCTCACGTATAACATTTCTTCCTGAGATCTAATCTAAATCTCCCCTCTTTCATCTTAAAATCTCCCCTCTTTCAACTTAAACACGAAAGCTGAAGTTTAAAGCGTATCTGGAACAACTGATAAAGCAAAAACAAGTTGCATCCCACTTGGCTGAGATATTGAATCATAATTTTTCAGCCCTGCTCTGTTGATAGGAGTGAGTCATTACAGGCTCCTACAGCCACCTTCTTCCAAAATGAAAAGAGTTCTCCCTAGAGAAATCCAGTCAAATCCAATTAGCTTCATTATTGATGGGTAGAATGTTAAGAGGTGTCAGAGTGCTTTCCCTCAGCCGACTGAATTTTAAAATATAGTTACTACCTCATTATGTGGATTACTTTGTTCAACTCCTGTATATAGCACAGAGGTGTCAAACTCACGGCTCCTGCCGTTCTCCTCCTCCTGCTCCTGCAGTGTAACGTGCGTCACACACGCTACGCATGTAACTAGAGCACTGGCAGGAGTGTAGGAGCAAGGGCTCAGTGATGCTGTTGGGTAGAAACAAGGTGCCAGGCAGGATAAAGCAAGGTGGAGGGCCGGATTCGACCCATGGGCCATGAGTTTGACACCCTTCATGTAGCATTTTCTTTCATCTCTCAATAACAGTTCAAAGTGGATCTCTTACGGCTGACATGGAATTAATTGAGTCATAGAATCATGGAATGGTTTGCGTTGGAACAGACCTCAAAGCCCATCCAGCTCCAATCGCCTGCCATGAGCAGGGACACCTCCCACTGGGTCAGGGGGCTCCAAGCCCCATCCAACCTGGCCTTGAACACCTCCAGGGATGGGGCAGCCACCACTGCTCTGGGCACCCTGGCCCAGGGCCTCCCCAGCCTCACAGCAAAACATTTCTGCCTAAGGTCTCATCTCAGTCTCCCTTCTTTCAACTTCAAACCATTCCTCTTGTCCTGTGCCTGCACTCCCTGATCAAAAATCCCTCCCCGGCTTTCCTGGAGTGCCTTTCAGTCCTGGGAGGCTGTTCTAAGGTCTCCCCAGATTTCTCTTCTCCAGGCTGAACAACCCCAGCTCTCCCAGCCTGTCCTCATACAGGAGCTGCTCCGGCCCTCAGATCACCTTTGTGGTCTCCTCTGGACTTACTCCAACAGATCCCTGTCCTTCCTGTGTTGAGGACTCCAGAACAGGGCAAAGGACTCCAGGTGAGGTCTCACAAGAGCAGAGTACAGGAGTAGGATCACCTCCCTCAACCTGCTGGTTACTAATTGCAAAGCTTCCGCTAACTCGTTAGAAAATTCCATGTATCACTAGTATCCAAGTGACAGAGGTCCAAACCTTTCAGTGTCCGGAAGAAAATAGGATCGGAGAGAGGCCCTACTCCCTTAGCATTGCGAGCTTGGATTCTGAAGTAGTAGACAGTGTCCAGGTTGAGGTCCATGATCTGGTGGGTGAGCCGGTCACCGCTGATGGACTCCATAATCCAGTCATCAATTGGAGAATTCTTGTCCAAAGTATAGAAGAGGATGTAAGCTGGATAAACACAGCATCCCAGTTAGTACTGCAGTTAAACTTTAACATCCTGCTGTTACGAAATACAGATACATTCCAGATTTTAAAGGCAGTTATGGCAGGTCTCTGATCGAAATAGCTTTGAGGAACATTATGAAAACATGCCTTTGTCTACTTTTAGAATAAACCCACAGTTACAGTGTTTACTGTAAGAAATATAGATTTAATGAATATAAAAATAGACAGGACACGTTATAATGCCGCTACATTTCTCAAATTCAGGTGCACCATTCAGTTCGATAGTGGCCATAAACCTTATAATAGAAATCTTCAGGATTTCAGTGCTGAAATAAAACTAAACACCATTAATGATACACATCAATTACTGAGTGCTTATGGGAAGCAATGCAATATTTAGAATCATAGACTCATAGAATGTCCTGAGTTGGAAGGCATGCGCAACGATCATGGAGTCCAACTCCTGTCCCTGCACAGGACAACGTCAATATTCAGACTGTGTGTTTGACAGAGTTGGCCAAATGATTCTGGAATATTGTCAGGCTTGGCACCATGACTGCTTCCCTGGGAGCTGTTACAGTGCAACAACACCCGCTGGGAGAAGAACCTTTTCCTAATGGCCATCCTAACCCTTTCCATTCCCTCAGCTCCAGAGATAAGACCTCAGTGCTCGCTTCTCCTCCCCATGTAAGGAAGCTGGAGCCTGTGATGAGGTCTCCTCTTCTCCAGGCTGAGCAGACCAAGTGACTTCAGCCTCTCCTCACACACTTCCCCTCCAGACCCTTCCCCAACTCCATGCCCTCCTCTGGATCCTCTCCAGTAGCTTCAGATCCTTTTCATCCTGAGGTGCCCAAACTGCCCCCAGTGCTCGACGTGGGGCCGCCCCAGTGCGGAGCAGAGCGGGACAATCCCCTCCCTCGCCCGGCTGGCGATGCTGTGCTGGATGCCCCCCAGGACATGGTTACCCTCTTGGCTGCGAGAGCACTGCTGGCTCATGTTCAACTGGCTGTCAATCAGAACCTCAGATTTCCTTCTGCAGGGCTGATCTCCGGCCTCTCGCTCCCCAGTGTGTGTGGGCAGCCAGGATGGCTGTGGCCCAGATGCAAAACCTGGCACCTGCTGTAGTTAGTGTTCATGTCGTTGGTGATTGCCAACCAATTTGTCCAGATCTCTCTGCTCTCAAGAGTGTCAACAGCTTCGTCCAGTTTCATTAACCGTAGAATCATAGAATAATGGAATGCTTTGGGTTGGAAGGGACCTCAAAGCCCACCCAGTTCCACACTCCCTGCCATAGGGAGGGACACCTCCCACTGGATCAGGGGGCTCCAAGCCCCATCCAACCTGGCCTGGAACACCTCCAGGGATGGGGCAGCCACCACTGCTCTGGGCAACCTGGGCCAGGGCCTCCCCACTCACATATTATGGGATTTTGTGTAGAGGCTTGTAGTTTAAGGTTACTGAAGACACATGCCTAAACATTTGTAGGGATGAAGATTTATTTTGGGGGGGTATTTCTACTCTCCACAAGGAGTTGTTTCCTCTGCTTGATACCGCTAAGAAACATTTGACAACATACACAGTAAAAAATTCCTATGAGGCTCATTCAGAATGCTGCTGTTCATGGGAAAATTCTATAATAGTTGCTACCACAGAGTCATTTCAAGCCTTGGAAGTCAAGAAAGTCTTTATTTTATTTGGTCTTTTAGTCACTGGGTACCAGGACCATTAGCAGTCATTTCACTGTGTTGTCCATCAGAAGGAGCATTTCTGGAGCTAATGGCTCAATTAGGTTAGTGTAAATAGAGCTATTTCATCAAAACATCCTCCTTCCACACATGGGCACAGATTGCAAAGTGCTGATGATAATGTAGAGGGAAATTATACCCAGTTATGCAAGTCTAACCTAGGAGTCATTACCGCTGGGCGATGGCTGCATGGAAAAATATCCTTATTTTTTTGTAAGATAAAGTGGGAACAGCTCATCTGAAGCCAGTGAGTCATAGAATAATTAAGAATGGAAAAGTCCTGCACGATCATCCATCATTGCCCTGGGAAGCCTCTTCCCGTGCTTTACCACTCTTTTGGTAAAAACATTTTTCCTAATATCCAATTTACACCTTCCCTGGCACAACTTGAGGCCATTTCCTCTCGTTCTATCACTTGTTGCTTGGGAGAAGAGTCTGACACCCACCTCACCACAACCTCCTTTCCAGGAGCTGCAGAGAGTGATGAGGACTCCCCTCAGCCTCTACTCCAGACAAAGCAGCCCCAGGGCCCTCAGCCGCTCCTCATAAGTCTTGTTGTTCAGATCATTCACCAGCCTCGTTTCCCTCATCCGAACGCACTCCAAACCCTCAATAACTTTCTTATACTGAGAGGCCCAAAACTGAACCCATGTTTTGAGGTGTGGTGTCACCAGGTCTGAGTCCATGGGGAGATCCCTTCCCTGCTCCTGCTGCCACCCCATGGCTGATCCAAGCCAGGATGCTGCTGGTTCTCCTGGCCACCTGGGCCACTGCTGGCTTATGTTCAGCCATGGTTGACCAGCACCCTCAGGTCCTTTTCCACTGGTCAGCTTTCCAGCTGCTCTTCCCCAGGTCTGGAACTGCACGGGGTCATTGTGTCCCAAGTGCAGGACCTGACATGGAGCCTTTTGAATCCCACGCAGTTGGCTTCAACACATGGATCCAGCCCGTCCAGGTCCCTCTGCAGAGCCTTCCTATCCTCACGTAGATGGACATTTCCACCCAATTTGGTGTCGTCTGCAAACTGACTGAGGTAGCACTCGATCCCCTCATCCAGATCATGGATAAGGATATTGAACAGCATCTGCCCCAACACAGAACCCTGGGGACACGGCTTGTGACCAGCTGGCAACTAAACCTAATTCCAATCACCACAGCTCTCTGGGCTGGGCCAGTTTTTCACTCAGCGAAGAGTGCCATGGGCCATGGGTCTAAGCCATGGGCCACCAGCGTCCCTAGGAGAACACTGCAGCAGATGTTGTCAAAGGCTTTAATGAAGTCCAGGTAGAGTAAGCCCACAGCGTTTCCCTCATCTCCTAGCCGGGTCACCTGGTCATAGAAAGAGATCAGGATGGTCACACAGGACCTATCCTTCATGAACCTGTGCTGGCTCCAACTGATCCCCTGGTTGGCCTGCACTTGCCTGAGCAAAGCCCTGCCGAGTTAAAACCCGACCTGGTGCTCCTGACTGCTAAAAGCTCACCGAGGACGTCATTCGGAATCATTCTTCCTCTTACATTTAATTTCTCAGTGCTTCAGCAGCATTTCGGTGGGATGACCAACGGTCATGGTGCCATACGCACCCTTTCTCCCCCCAGGAAATATGTTGTAGAACTGGTCTAACCAAACTGTTTGTAGCAATTGGACCGTAACCGGCACATTTTGAAGATGAACAATATTTCTCCTAATAATTATATGTCTCTATTAGTGGGCTAAAGTGATCGTTTAAATGCAAAATCTCAGACAATTCTAATATATTTTAAAAATTAAATTAACATTAAAGGTTTGAAATGGATTTCTTAATCAGGCACTAAGGTTATATGCACTATTTTGGAAATTAAAACCTGTCATTGTGAAACATCCATTAAATTCCATTCCTGTCAGTCAATATTAGGGCTTTTTTTTTTTTTTTTCCCTGTTCATCATTGCCTTAAATTGATATTTTAAAGTTAAATACCTACCAATAAATTCTCCCACTATGTGCTGCACTGAGCAACCTATCATTATGCATTGCATTATTGCCAAACAAAGTACTTATTATTAGCCATTTCCAGTAATAATTGAGCAGCATGTAGCACCAAACCTCTGTTTACTGTGTTCTAAGAACCAAAAAATAAAAGATTTACATCCCCTGAATTCCAGATTTTGCAGAATCCCTAACATTGCCTCGAATCTTTGACAAAGTTGGCTTGCAAGAGTAAAAGAAAATAAAATACCAGAACAAATAGCATTCCATGAAAAAAAACCCAGAGATGTTTCTGCAGAAAATAGGGAATGAAAGAAGGAAATGATCAAAATGGTAAAAACAAAGAAGAATATAGCATAATATAAGTCTTTACCAGTAATTTTTCCATTGGCTTCCAGTGGTGGCTGCCAGCTGACAGTGACTGCCCGGGGTTTCCCTTCCCGTGTAATGACTGTCAGATCCTTGGGAGCAGAGGTTGGAGCTGAAAATAATGAAAATAATTAAAAACATTAAGTTCATAGAATCATCCACTCGTTTGATTGGAAAAGACCTTTGAGATCATCGCATACAGCTGTCTTTGTCTGCTACCAAACCTGATCCCTGAGCACCTCATTAACTCATCTTTTAAACCCCTCCAGGGTTGGTGACGCAGCCAGCTCCCCAGGCAGCCTCTGCCAGGGCCTGAGAGCCCTCTTGGTGAAGAAATATTTCCTAAAATCCAGTCTGATCCTCCCCTGGAGCAACCTGAGGCTGTTTCCTCTTGTTCTATCCCTTCCTACTGGGGAGCAGAGCCCAGCACCCCCTTCACCACCCCCTCCTCTCCAGCAGCTGCAGAGAGCGATGAGGGCTCCCCTCAGCCTCCTCTTCTCCAGGCTGAACAGCCCCTGTTCCTCACAACCCTTGCTCTCCAGCCCTTCCCCAGCTCCGTCCCCTTCTCCAGACGCGCTCCAGCCCCTCCAGGTCTTTCTTGGAGGGAGGGGCCCAAACCTGACCCCAGGATTTGAGGTGCAACATCACCAGCGCCGAGTATCCCTTCCCTGCTCCTGCTGCCACATCTTGGCTGGCCCTCTTGGCCACCTGGGCCACTGCTGGCTCATGTTCAGCCGCTGCCAACCAACACCCCGAGGTCCTTTACTGCTGGGCAGCTTTCCAGCCACTCTTCCCCAAGCCTGGAGTGTTGCATGGAGTTGTAGTGTCCAAAGTGCAGGACTTGGCCTTGTTGCCCTTCTCTTGATGCGCTTCAGCCCCTCAATGTCATTCTTGGAAGGAGAGATCCAAAAGTGAACCCAGGATTTGTGGTGTGGCCTCACCAGTGCAGAGTAAGGGGGAACAACCCCTTCCCTATTCCTGTTCCTGCTGCCCATGCTGTCTCTGATGCAAGCCAGGATGCTGGTGGCCTTCTTGGCTCTCTGTGCCACTGCTGGCTCACGTTCGGCCACTGTTGATCAACACCTCCAGGGCCTTTTCTGCCTGGGCAGCTTCCCAGCCACTCTCACCCAAGCCTGGAGCGTTACACGCAGTTACAGTGTCCCAAGTGCAAAACTTGGCACTTGGCCTGGTTGAACCTCATCCCGTTGGTCTCAGCCCACAGATCCAGCCTGTACGGGTCCCTTTGCAGAGCCTGCCTGCCGAAAAGCAGATCAACACTTCCACCCAGCTTGGTGTTATCCCGCACTGACTGGGGGAGCACTTGCTCGCCTTGTCCACATCATAGAAAAAGATTTTGAACAGAATTGGACCCTACACCGTGCCGTGGGGGGCTCAATAGTAAAGCTTGTAAGCGTCCCCATGGACATAGCCTGGCGATTTCCATGCGTGAGTCCTGCTGAGTGGCTGAAGTTGAGCTCTGCTTTCAGCAGAGTGTGAACATAAGATAGCATGAGAAAAATCAAAGCTTTAGATGTTTCCCTTAGCACTCATTAACACCCCTCATATCAGCAAGACGTGTGTAGGCAGATCTGGGGATGGAACTTGGCTCCGAGAGCTGCTTTTGAATTATGGGCATAACAACTCTCCCAGCCATGGTAGGAATCTCCAGTGAATTCTGTATCGATGCTGATATGTACATTCTTTAATATCATTACAGGAAATTCAACACGCAGAATGGGTACAAAACAGGCAATAAAGATCAGCAGTGCTGGATGCCCTTAATTAACAGAGCTGCTCCATCAAGCTCAGATAATTGCGTTGCAATCACATGGGAAAATCTAAGGACACAGATATTCCCTCTTATTCTCCCTTTGTTAATTAACTGATGTGTACTGTGGTTTTCATTTTAAAAAAGATATAAAACAAATCAATATTTACCAGCAGAATTCATTTGGTATCTGCTGGTAGGAACTGATTTCTAATGGCACCTAGGCTGTTTTCAAGAGTAGTCACCCTCAGGAAAATATTGCATGTACTGCACTTCACCAGTATCCAACCATACCTACTGATGTCTAAAACGGAGGAAGAAAAACATGTTAAGTCAAACCATAGGTGTTCTTATCTATGGACAAGGGACTTGTGATACCTTGAATCCTGGGTTCATCTTTTGACCCTTCGCTCCAAGAAGGACCTCGAGGGGCTGGAGTGTGTCCGAAGAAGGGGATGGAGCTGGGAAAAGGTCTGGAGCCCAGTGGTTGTGGGAGGTGAGGGCCCTGGGGGTGTTTAGCCTGGAGAAGAGGAGGCTGAGGGGAGACCTCATCGCTCTCTGCAGCTCCTGAAAGGAGGCTGTGGTGAGGGGGGTGCTGGTCTGTCCTCACAAGTAACAAGCGATGGGATGAGAGGAAACGGCCTCAAGGTCTGCCAGAGGGGGTTTAGATCGGATATGAGGAACAACTTCTTCATGGAACGGCTCTGAAAGAGGCTGTGCAGGGAAGCTGTGGAGTCCCCATCCCTGGAGGTGTTTAGAAGATGCGCAGATGAAGTGCTCAGCCCTCTGTTTTAACAGTGGACGGGTACGGTTGGGCTTTATCGTCTCAAAGGTCTTTTCCAGCCATGCAGTTCTGTGATTAATGCTTATGTGACAGCAAGAAGAATGCTTATGTGACACTGTTTCCCTATTGTAGTTAATTGAAGGCACACAGAAGAGAAACAATTGAGTTTTGGAGAGGGTGTTCTTATCTGCAGAGATCAAGACATCTCGGTCCCTTTTCAGGCATTTTTTTCCTACTGAACTCGGTTTACGTGTCGTATGTATCTGGACTCTGTTATCAAAAATGCATTTAGTCCCCTTAAGAACCTGAAATACCTTTCAGATTGTAGCTTCCTGCTTGGAAAATACCACTCAAAGGCTTGAGAAGAGCAGCTAAATTAAGCCTTCAAAGTACATTTGTTTATTATAAGCATGCTGTTAATATTAATAATGGCTTCTTGCTGAAAATGAAATACAGTTGTATAAAAACATCAAGCATAGAAGAGCTGTGCTACCAACCAGTCAGCAGGGAATTTATCTAAGGAAACATTTTGCACAGGGTGGATAATTATGTCTTTACAATAAATAATGCTCAAGCTGAAAAGATTGATCAACTGAATAACATTTTTCCCCATTTCTGTCTCTAATTTAACACACGTATTTTGATTGCTATAACTCTGACTGTAGGTCTTGAGTGGAATGATGCGTCCAGCACCAATACCAGCACAGCTAAAAGGTGTCCACATAGTCTTATTAACTCAAGAAGGACATTAGAAGCAGTCATTCAGCCTCTTTTATGAAATGGATAAGATTGTAAGACATGAACTTGAGACAAACGTTTTGAAATCAAACTTTCAAAGGAGTAAAATCATTATCTAATAATACAGGAATAATTGTATTCACCTGATTATGGGTGTCTTTGAAAAGTGGAAGTTATTTTGAATTATTAGCATTAAAATTATGGAGACTCATTATCAAGAAATCATACAATGATTTGCGTTGGAAGTGACTTTAAAGTCCATTTAGTTTCAACCTCCTTGTCATGGGCAGGGACCCCTCCCACTGGGTCAGGGGGCTCCAAGCCCCATCCAACCTGGCCTGGAACACCTCCAGGGATGGGGCAGCCACCCCTGCTCTGGGCACCCTGGGCCAGGGCCTCCCCACCCTCACAGCAAAACATTTCTTCCTCAGGTCTCATCTCACTCTCCCCTCTTTCAGCTTCAAACCATTCCCCCTCATCCCATCCCTGCACTCCCTGATCCAGAGCCCCCCCCCAGCTTTCCTAGAGCCCTTTCAGCACTGGGAGCTGCTCTAAGGTCTCCCCGCAGCCTTCTCCTCTCCAGGGTGAACAACCCCAGCTCTCCCAGTCTGTCCTGCAGTGGGAGGGGCGCCAGCACATGGACCACCTTCCTGGCTTCCTCTGGTCTTGCTCTGACAGATCTATGTTCTTCCTGAGCTGAGGACTCCAGAACTGAATGCAGGATGGAAGCTGAGCATTATAATTTTGGGCAAGGCACTACGCACGTGTACAACCACGCCCTAACTTTTTGCAATGACACCAGAACTCAGTAGAACGGGTGCTCTGCTGTGCTGCCCATGAAAACAAGTGAAGAAACACAGTCGATTTTATACGTTCAATGCTAGTTTAGGTAGTTACGATGAATTTGAGCAAATGTTTTTGATGACAATTAAAACCCAAAGAAAGCCCTTCCATACCTGCTTCATAGGTGGTGGCATGGGCGGTCATGCTCCAGGTGCTGGACCTCCGACCTTTGGTGACCATGACGGAGAACTCGTACATGGTGTTTGGCTTCAGACCTATCACGGTGTGACTCAGAGCAGTCGTATCTGCTGACTACAAAGGGATGGAGCAGAGAAAATGTTTAAAGACATTCCTTTTGGTGGTAGCCAAGTAAAACACAGTTACAATTAATTCCTTTTTCAAGTAAAGTAGCTTTATTTCTACTGCGTACCTTAATGGGAGTGATTTTAACAGCATAGAATCATAGAATCATGGAACGGTTTGGGTTGTTACAGCCCTTCTAGTTCCACCCTCTTACCATGTGTAGGGACGCCTCTCACCAGGTCAGGTTGCTCAAAGCCCTGTCCAACCTGACCGTGAACACTTCCAGGGATGAGTTAACCAGGACTTCCCTGGGCAACCTGCGTCAGTGTCTCCCCATCCTCTCAGGAGAATATTTCTTTTAAGATCTCATCTCGATCTCCTCTCTTTCAGCTTCAAACTGTTCCCCCCTCGTCCTGTCCCTGCACTCCCTGATCCAGAGCCCCTCCCCAGCTTTCCTGCAGCCCCTTTCAGCACTGGGAGCTGCTCTAAGGTCTCCCCAGAGCCTTCTCTTCTTCAGCTGAACAACCCCAACTCTCCCAGCCTGTTCAAGTACGGGAGCTGCTCCAGCCCTCGGATCATCTCCGTGGCCTCCTCTGGACTCGCTCCAACAGCTCCAGGTCCCTCCTGTGCTGAGGCCTCGAGACCTGAGTCCAGGGCTCCAGGTGGGGTCTCACAATAGCAGAGTAAAAGGGCAGAATATCCTCCTTTGATCTGCTAGTTACACCTTTAATGATGCAGCACAGGACACGGTTGGCTTTCTGGGCTCCAAGTGCACATTGCTGACTCAAGTTGGCATCAGAACGCTCTTTTGATCACAACAAGACATCTTACTGGCATGCAGCCGTAATGGCTAATCACGATTAAATATTATGCTATGAATAAAATAATTATTAAAATCTAAAATGACCTTTACTAAAAATGGGACATCAAGTTTCCAGCACACCACAGAATAAAGCAGGAATATTCTAGGGGGTTTGGAAGAATCCATTTTGTGGAGGTATTAATGAATGGGCTGTAAATGCCTACGTGGTGCACTGCTTTATTGCAAGTGGTTTGACAGTTGTTTTGCACGCCACTTAGTAGGATGACTTAATGAAATACCAGATTTTATCGTGTTCATACTCAATTAAAATCTCTAGTTCTTGGGAATTAGGGGTTTTGCAAGTTATCTCTACTAGAGGTTCACTCCAGCAGAGATCTCCCTCTACAGAAAGTCACACTGATGCAAAGACCGCACTTAGAACCTCCATGCTCATAAACTACTTAACTACTCTTGTCTGCTCGGCTACTTCGACTACTCTTGTCAAAGATGGCAAAATGTACCTGCTAGAGTTTGTACAAGTTATTTTATGACAAAAGGCTGGATTTCCCAAGTAAGAAGGAATAGGATGAGAGGAAATGGGCTCAAGTTGCACCAGGGTGAGTTCAGATTGGATATTAGGAAAAATGCCTTCACTGAAAGAGTGGTGAAGCCCTGGCAGAGGCTGCCCAGGGAGGTAGAGGGGTCATCATCCCTGGAGGGGTTCAAAAAAACATGTAGATGTGGCACTTCAGGACACGGTTTAGTAGGCACGGCAGGGTTGGGTTGACAGTTGGACTGGATGAGCTTAGAGGTCTTTTCCAACAATAACGATTCTCTGAGTGTATGATTTTAATATGGGGAACAATTATTTTCTCACTCAGAGAATATTTTGGAAGAAATGAAATGATTGACAGCATAAAATACTCTTCAGCATGGCTGAGGGTATCTAAATCTGATAACTACCACTATGGAAGTCCTCTGATGTTACGCATGATCAGGAATGTATTCCTGGACAAAGTAGTGGGACATGAAGACATTGGGTCCTTTTTTTTTGTAGAAGGGAAGTTATTTCATAGAATCATAGAATGGTTTGGGCTGGTAGGGACCATGAAGATCATCTAGTCTAACGCCCCTGCATTAGGATGGGACATCTTCAACTAGATTAGGCTGCTCAGAGCCCCATCCCACCTGACTTTGAAAGTTTCCAGGGATGGGACATGAGTTTGTCTCCAGATGAGGGGTTTTCTTTGACTTTTTCGCTCAGTACCAACTATTAGCATTTCAATAGTCACAAACCTCCTTGGAGTTCACTTCACATTGAGGTGGAGGTGGAACTGCAGTAAGTACCTTTAGCAATGCCACGCCGCTCCTGTTTGGGAGGGTTTGTACAAAATAGAGTTTGCAGGGTGAAGTTAGATTTATGAACTTCCAGCTTCGATGGGAAAGGCTAAACCCTTCATTATATTAGATTTGATAAACATTTTTAGAAGCAATGGGAGTCTTCACTGGGGAAATCTCAAAAGCATGAAAAATACAATTTCAATGTACAGGCAAGTGCTGTGGGAACCTATGTGTGAGTGTGTTCCAAACCCTTCTGAAGACAACGAATGTTTCCCCCACTATTTTAAAAGAAATACCTAAGAGTTATTATCTTGTTTTCTGGAAAAAACAAAGTGATTATTTCAAAGTTTTTGAAAGATTTTTGATTGCTTCTGCTTCTAGATGATTGAATCAGGTGTCCACAAAGACTGGGGAGCTCAAGGCTAGAGAGGAGCCCTGAAGAAAGGGATCTGGGGGTTCTTGTCAATGGCAAGTTGGACACAAGCCAGCAATGCCCTGGCAGCCAAGAGAGTCAACCGTGTCCTGGGGTGCTTCAATCACAGTGTTGTTTGCTATCCAGGGAAGGGATTGTCCTGCTCTGCTCCGCACTGGTGTGGCCCCACCTTGGGCACCGGGGGCAGTTTTAGGCACAACAAGGTAAAAAGGGTCTAAAGCTACTGGAGAGCATCCAGAGCAGGCCAGAAAGTTGGTGAAGGGTTTAGAGGGGAAACTGTATGAGGAGCGGCTGAAGTCACTTGGTCTGTCCAGTCTGGAAAAGAGGAGACAGAGGGGTAACGGTTTTAAGCTGAAGAGGGGAGTTTGAGGTGAGATCTTAGGCAGAAATGTTTTGCTGTGAGGGTGGGGAGGCCCTGGCCCAAGGTGCCCAGAGCAGTGGTGGCTGCCCCATCCCTGCAGGTGTTCCAGGCCAGGTTGGATGGGGCTTGGAGCCCCCTGACCCAGTGGGAGGTGTTCATGCTGTCTGCAAGGTTATTGCAACTGGATGGGCTTTAAAGTCCCTTCTAAAGCAAACGATTCTGTGATTCTTGCTGCACTGCAGGTGGCTTGGTTCTGCTTTCACTCGGGTGTGAAACCTGCCTGCCGCTGTCACATCCACTCAAACTGAGTTTTCTCATAAATTAACATTAGTTTTTTACTGTTTGGGAATATGAGTGGGTGGAATTGCCATATGTTGTGAGCAGGCTTGCAACTGTTTTTTCTTCCTATTCATGCTACGCTATTGTGCCACCAAACAAGTGACTAATTTATTGGTAAAGATTAAGGATCAAAACATTCAACAGCTGGCACACAGAACTAAAATATTGCATTTTCATGCAGTTCAACACATAGGTTTCTAGGAAGCAATAGCTTCTCAAGGAAGACTTCTTTAATTTCTCCCCCTGTACTCTGCTCTTGTGAGACTTCATGTGGAATACTGTGCCCAGTTCTGAAATCCCCAACAATCCCCCAATTTCCCTGTTCCCTGTTGGAACAGGTCCTGAGGAGGCCACAGAAATGATCTGAGGGCTGGAGAACCTTAAAGTCCATCCGGTTCCATCCCCCTTCCATGGAAATATAGGGAGGCACTTTTTCCAAAGGCCTGGAGTGATAGGACAAGGAGGAATGGCTTTAAACTAGAAGAGGGAAGATTTAAATTGGACTTTAGGAAGAAATTCTTCATGGGGAAGGTGGGAGGGCCCTGGCACAGGTTGCCCAAGGAAGCTGTGATAACCCCATCCCTGGCCAGGATGGATGGGGTCTTCAGCAGCCTGATCCAGTGGGAGGTGTCCCTACCCATGGCAGAGGAGTTGGAACTGGATGAGCTTTAACCCCTCCAACTCAAACCACTCTATGATTCTACGATTCTATGATTCTACGATTCTATGAATTTAAATGGCAATTATGGTTGAGGGAAGCTCATAAAAGCCCATTCAGAGTCTTTGCAAATAAAATATGAACAGATGAAACAGCTCATAAATTCATAATGTGTTGAAATTTCACCTTGTACTTAGCACTTGTCGAATAGCTCGTTCTCCATCGGACCGTGTAGAAACGAACCTCTGTCGTCTTTTGGTTCTTTGGGACAGAGTTGTCTGCCCAGATGACCCTCACCGCATCATGTGTAAGTACAACAGCCTGGACACCTACTGGTGGGAGCATGGGGGTGGAGATATCTGGGACTGAGGTAGGGAAATCATCAAGCAAAGGATAAAAATCAACTTCTAATGGATCAATGGGGTCTGGGTGCATACAATCAACAAATGAGCATTCCAAAAGAAATGAATAGGTAAGTTAAAACAGAAAAATCAAACCAAAACCAAAACACAAACAGCCACCAAGGGGCACACGTCACAATGGGTTAAATGCATGGCATTAATGAGGAGGAGGAACATGAGGAGAACAGAAAGAAAGGCATTAATGCAAAATGAGAATGCGTCAGCAGCATTTCAGTTACTTCACTACAACAAAACGAACCAGTGCTACAACTTGTTTAAATACTTCCAGGTAGGCTCTTTTCTTCACACGAATTGAAGTCGATTAGCAATGTCTCTCCTTAAAACTATTTACATTATCTTAAAAAAACTGAATCACTTCAATGATACATTATTGGAAACATCTACAAAGTGGACACTCTGCCATCTTCCAACCTGATCTATTGACACAGCACACTTTCACATCTGGGTCACAATGGTCCTATTCCACCCTGTTGAATTCCACCAAATCAAGAAGGGCCTTTGTTTCTATAGGAATAGGCGTAAGCATGGCCTTTCTGCATCCCATTGTCCCGTTACTTCGGTGATAACCACAAACATTGTTATCACCATCCGGAGACAGACACTGTCTAAAAAACATGCAGTGAACTTCCAGTTCACTTAGCTGAAAAGTCAGCTAACTGGGCTCAGGAATGGGATTCAGGAATGCACAGATCAGAGGCCGGGTGGATATGGTCCCTACTGGACGCTGGCTGTCGAAGAAGAGAACTTGACTCCCATGATCCCTTATTTTTACACCAAGCATGAAGACTATGTGGTGGATTACTCAGTTGGTTAGTTTTGGGTCACAGTTCCTGTAAGAAATTAGCAATGACTTTCTCTCTCAGCACTTCAAGCTCTTTTGTGGTTTTGGGCTCTTGAACATATTCCACATATGCCTAAACATTTGTTAGGCAAAACACAACTCGATAATTCCACTGCTGAAGCAGTTGTTGGTTTAGTACTGTCAGTGTGATGAATGTGCACATCTGGAGATGTGGGTTTTCTTCAAGCAGGCTTTTTCCTCAAGGAGCAAGCATGGTTCCTCTCCCATATGTCTGTGATCGGGTGGGCTTTGGAGAGCAAGACACTGAGCACCGTGAGCATGCGCAATGTCAGGGGCAAATTCTGGCAGGCTTAATCATCGAGGTAGCTGGTGTTTCCTCCCTTTGGGAAGAGACAGGCACTTATGGAGGTGGCCCTTATGTAGGAACCAGAGACTGCTTCTACTCAGTTTAAAACCTCTGTCCTTGTTAAAGGACTCATTCAACCTCTAGCCTGTCTTTTAAACTATACTTACTGAGTTATGGTTTATCAGTTGTGATTTTTTTTAAGCACAATATCAAAATGCAGTGGGTAAAGCACACCAAAATGTTGGGATTTAAAATAATGTACTAATTGATTAATGAAAGCACAAATCACACCAGTATTTCCTTCCTGACAGTTGCTAAAATTTGCGTGCTTCGTGTGCAATTCCAGCTCCTGACACCCTTTGATCATTCTTGATTTATGGTTTTGTAATTTATTATTCAGAACTTTGAAGGTCACATCCTTCACAAGGTAAAACAGAGGAGACAAGTATGTTTAAAATGTATGATAAGCCATTAGGTCCAACTTGTTTCTTTTGTTACTTCTTTCATCAAAATCTTGAATTAGAGCGCTGAAGGAAACGAAGCAACTTGTTTGTTGCTGTAGTGATCCAAAACTCAAACACACATTTAATATGGGGAGGGCTGGGCAGCTGAACATCTTTGTTTTGCCTAATTATTGTGAAACAAGGTTCTGCAAGGCTGAAAGTTAGTTTCTTTTCCTGATTTGAAGTTTTCCAGAAGAACAGGCTGTGAGCAATACTTATTTCTGTTGGGTTTTTTACAAAGTAATGATGGAAGTTAATGTGACTGGAGATGTGCTGGTACTTTAGCAAATGTGGACTCGCTTTGTCCTTTCCCTCCCATGCTCTCCCAATAGAGGAGATTATGGAAAGGGGTTGGGTTTAGCAAAATAAATGGTCAGACTTGATTAATCATGATAATTCTGTTTCTGAAACACTTCCCTGTTGACCTAAGGAAGAAAGAAGTGTCTCTAATCCAGCGGTCATTGAAAATAAGTCCCTAAATACTGCTGCGTTTCCCAGCAAAGTTTCATTTGCTGCTATTTACACGTGGACATCTGTCTTTTGGAAACTCCAGTCTCTTGAGGGAAAACGGTTTCTTGCTCTGTTTGGAGGTTGTTTTTCAAATATTGTATGTTATATAACTTGAGTTTGTACATCATATCCACACAGGCAAGCACGAAAATATCTCTGTGTATACACTAAGTAGACACACAAAGACAGGGGTTTGGGGTTTTTTGGTGCTCCAGGTGCATGAACTCAGCTGTGCCTCAGGCAAACCAAGTCCCATACTTTTCTGCATCACTGAAAATGTTCTGGAGATGTTCCTCCATGAATGACCCAAGCTGTTGGCTCCTTTCAGAAGCTGCATCCTGTAGATGGGAGGTGGTGGGAAGCTCCAAGTATGGATGTCTCTCAGCAATAAACATTGACATAGACTTCTCGTAGGTGATCATCAAAACAGAGCCAACCCTGAATTCCGTTTTTCACACATGGATATTGTTTCATTTATGAGAGGTTATACACAGACACAGAATCAAATCCCACCAGCCAGTCAGGTGATTATTAAATAGAATCATCAGGGAACAAAAAATGAAAGTACGTATGGATCCAAACACATTGGGAAAAGATCTTACAGGAAACACACTCCGCAAGAATGACCTCTGTGAACTCCAGACAAAAAGAAAGACTAATAATTTTGAGCCAGAAGTTCCCCGACACTTATACCTAATGTAGCTTGTTACGATTACCCTTGATAGTGTAATTAATCTCTTTGTTTTTTTTTTTTCTCCTTCTGACTTTCCAAGATTTCTCATGGGAATACTTCACAAAACCATATGGAGAAAAGCTGTTTTTCCTCTTAGAGCCACTGAAGTACCATTTGGATGATTTAACCCTCGAGGTCCACCCAAGCCAGTGTCAATGATTGGATTTGCTCTCAGTGACACAGCCCCCTTTCCAGGCAGCTCTGAACACCACGGGTGGAACACGAGGAGAAAACTTCACCAAATGATGGTGTCACTCCAGAGGAAAAACAGGGTTTTTTCTCAGTTCTGTTCTTTTAACCCTTCATCAGCCCCACCTGCACATCAGCAATTGCAGAAAAAAAATTATGAGGCAGGCTGGAAGACACAGCTACCCAAAAATAATCCTAATTTTGTAACTCTGATAGTGTCCCAATGATGCATTTGTGAAAACCAACTGCCTAAAAGCGGCTTGTCCCATTACTGCTGGGTAATCCCTTCTATGAGTCTTACCCTGCCAAGAAAATCAGTCTAGTCCTTTACTTTTTGCAACCCCTCTGCATGTTTCTTGTCAATGTGCGTGGTGACAGTGGTTTTAACTAATTTGTTGTAATTTAAATGGCTTCTAAAATGGAGGAAAAATTAATCTGAACTTAATTCAATGAAGCAATTCACCACTATTCTGCCCTGATCTTTAAATATTAAAATTGTCTGGGAGTCATGCTTCTCCCAAGCCAACCCACACCAGAGAGCAAGCACTTGTGAGCACCCCATTAAATTTATACAGCCAAGTTTCTGGGAAGGATAAATAATTCATTCAAGCCGTGTCGTTACGATAGAGTGGAAAATGAAGCTGATTTATTCCAGCAGAGACTTGGAGGTTGCAGAGCTCTTTTCTTCCACTGCCTTGACCAAAACGTTTTGCATTTGCAAAGCTTGGATTCTCTGATGTGGAGCAGATTATGAACCAGCATTTGCGACTCACCTGTCATCGACCTGGTGGTCGCGCTTTCATACAGAGGGACCCCTTCACCCGCGTTGTTGAAAGCCTTTAAGGAGATGACGTAATGGGAGCTTGGCTCTGCAGGAGAAGACAAAAAAGGAAAAACAAAGCACAGGCTGTTAAATGGTTTAGGTTGGAAGAGACCTTAAAGAGCACCTAGTTCCACATTGAAGAAATACTTGTACAACGCAAGTGATGAGCACAACAACCGGCAGTCGTTGTTGTTTCCAAAGGCTTTATTTATCTCAGTCTCTTGGTGGTTTCTTCATCAATGATGAGCTGAAGGTCTTTAAGTCATCTGCATAAGAGAGATGGAACCAACTTTGTGCAACATCTGTAAATCCTGACCCATCATTCAAAGCAGACGAGGCTCCAGATCTGGTGCTACGTGCAGAGCTCCATGCAGGCTATTGGTGAGACACTGGAACTGGTTACCAAGGGAAGTGGTGGCTGCCCCATCCCTGGGAGTGCTCAAGCCCAGGTGGGATAGGGCCATGGCAGGGGGTTTGGAACTGGATGGTCTTTAACGTCCCTTCCAAGTCAAATCATTCTATGTTCCCATGACTCTACAAATGTGAGGGATGCTGAGGGTTCCAGTGCCTTCCTGGAGGCTCCTGACACACTGCTGGCTGGAGCTGGGAGAGCCCGGGCTGTGATGCTGAGCTCCAGTGACCAGGAAGGCATCTAGCCCCACACACAGACACGCTGCTGTCCTGGGGATGATGAGGGAGTGTCACCAGTAACGTGCTGCCTTGGGACCCTGGAATTCATACCCATGAACCACGGGCACCCAGCTCACCAGTGCTGCTCAAGTGGAACTCATGGCCCTGAAGACAACCCATAGAATCACAGAATCACAGAATGCCCTGAGTTGGAAGGGCCCCACAGGGGCCATCGAGTCCAACTCCTGTCCCTGCACAGGACACCCCAACACTCACACTGTAGGGCTGAGGGCGTTGGCCAAAGGCTTCCAGAGTTTTGACAGGCTGTGACTGCTTCCCTGGGAGCTGTTCCAGTGCTCCAGCACCCTCTGGGGGAAGAACCTTCTCCTCATGTCCAACCTCACCCTCCCCTGGCATCTTCCTGCCATTCCCTGGGGTCCTGTCCTTGGGCACCAGAGAGAAGAGCTCAGCGCCTCCTCCTCCTCCTCCCCATGTGAGGAACCTGCAGAGTGTGATGAGGTCCCCTCAGCCTCCTCTTCTCCAGGCTGTGCAGACCAAGTGACTTCAGCCGCTCCTCAGACAGCTTCACCTCTAAACCTTTCACCATCTCCCGTGCCCTCCTCTGGACCCTCTCCAGTATCCTCAAATCCTTTTTATCCTGTGGTGCCCAAACTGCCCCCAGTGCTCGAGGTGGGGCCACACCAGTGCGGAGCAGAGTGGGACAAGCCCCTTCCTTTGCTTGCTGGCAACACCGTGCCTGGTGAAACACAGGCTGGGAAGAGTTCATGCACCCCTGTTATCACTTCCTGGATGTTGAGACAAAAGCCTCCAGTGCTAACTTCTCGGTGCCAGAATTACATTTGTAATAGACATTTTAGAACCTTAAACATTCTAAAAGGCCTCTAAGATCATCCAGTTCATCCACCAGCCCAGCCCCACTAAACCCTGTCCCAGCATGCCACGGCCGCACTGTCTGTGGACCCCTGCAGGGATGGGGACTCCACCACTGCCCTGGGCAGCCTGTGCCACGGCTTCACCACTCTTTCCATGTAAAAGACATTGTTCCTGATATCCAATCTGAACCTCCCCTGGCACAACTCGAGATCATTTCCTCTCATCCTATCACTTGTTACATGGGAGGAGACCAACACCCAACTCACCACAACCTTCTTTCAGGGAGATGGAGAGAGTGATGAGGTCTCCCCTCAACATCCTCTCATAAGACTTGTTCTCCAGTCCCTTCACCAGCCTCATTTCTGTCCTCTGGATGTGCTCCAGACCCTCAATATCTTTCTTTACCTCTTTTTACCTTGCTTAGAACTCTTCATGTGATGATGTAAATATGAAAACTGTGGGAAACAACAAAGAATTCTTGGGAATAAACTTCTGGGGGCATGGCCCTGCTGCACAAGTTTGTGTGTCCCAGATAACCACAGCACTAGTCTAAATATATTCCTAAATGAAAACAAAGGGCAATGAGAAGGTCAGTTTCACAGTGCTTTTTGTGCTGTTTTCTGAGCAAAACAAGGAAATCCATTTTCCTGATGTTTTCCATGTGAATTGTTCTATCTTACCCTCACCCCTTCTGTTTTTGAAGCTGTTAATTCTATTTCATAGAATCATAGAATCACAGAATGGTTTGTGTTGGAAGGGACCTCAAAGATTACCCAGTTCCAACCCCTTGCCATGGGCAGGGACATCTTCTGCTAGATCAGGCTGCTCAAGACCCCACACAACCTGTCCTTAAACACCCCCAGGGACTGCAGGTGTTCCTCCATTGTCCTATCACTACAAGTCCTTATAAAATGTCCCTCTCCGGGTTTCCTGTAGACGCCCCTTCAGGTCCTAGAAGGCCACTATGAAATCTCCCCAGAGCCTTCTCCTCTCCAGGCTGAACAACCCCAGCTCTCTCAGCCTGGCCTCATAGCAGAGGGGCTCCAGCCCTCAAATCATCTTTGTGGCCCCCTCTGAACCCATTCCAGCAGTTCCGTATCCTTCTTATGTTGGGACTCCAGAAGTGACACAGGGCTCGGGTGGCAGTATAGTAATCATGAAAATTGCAGCTGAGTACACGGGGCACTCACATACCTGCCAAAGATGGGTTCTGCCTCCTCCAAGTTCCTTACTGGAAAATAACAAATGTTTGTGTATGCAGAGGCATTTATTACAGTGACATTGTGGTAGGATTACATATTTCTTCCACATTAACATGAAATCAGCTCAGCATGGTTAGCACTGTGACAATGATTCTGACTCAGAGAATGGTTTGGGTTGGAAGGGACCATCAAAGTCATCCTGTCCAACACCCCTTGCAGTGAACAGGGACATCTGCGACTCGATCAGGTTGCACAAAGCCCCACCCAGTCTGGCCTTGAATGTTTCCAGGGATGCAGCATCTACGACCTCTCTGGGCAACCTGTACCAGTGCGTCACCACCATCAGAATAAAACCTACCAGGTCTAAACTTCTTCTCTTTTAGTTTAAAGCCATCACCACTTGTCCTGTTTCTGCAGCTCATGCTAAAAAGTTCTCCCTTTTCTTTCTTATCACCCCCCTTTAAGTCAAGAACGGCTGCAATAAGGACTTCTGTTGTCAAAGCTGAACAATCCAAACTGTCAGCCTGTCCTCATAGCAGAGGTGCTCCAGCCCTTGGATCATCTTCATAACCACTTTGGATCCCTTCCAACAGTTCCATATCCTTCTTATTGTGTGGATTCCATAACTGGTCACAGGGCTCCAGATGGGGTCTCCCAAGAGTACAGGAGAGGGGAGAATCGTCTCCCTTGCCCTACTGGTCATACTGCTTTAGATGCAGCCCAGGCTACAGCTGACCCTCTGGGCTGCAAGATCTTTAATACGGACTGCGTGCTATTACTAATATTCTTTGTACCCACATCTTTTGTACTTAATTTTACATCCACTGACATATTATATGTTCACATTATATCAACAGTGAAACCTTGGAATACTCTCTCCAGGGAAGTGGTGGATTCGTCTGCACTGGACACTTTTAAGGATCAAGGTGACAGGATGCTGGGCCATCTCATTGAAAATATGTATCACCTAAAACGGTTGGACAAGATGATTCTAGAGCTCTCTTCCCACATGGCATTCTATCATTCTATGATTTGTTTAATGTTCAGGTGACTTCTGTGCTTCTATCAAAAAAGAGCTAAGCTTTAAAAAATGGCAAATGAATGACTTGGGCATTAATAACTCCCTGCAACAAATATTATACGGTTATTAATTCACTTGGTACTCACTGTAACATCATTGATCATAAGGAAATGATTTTGTATTCACTGAGATGTAATATATATTTTCTTACTCTTTCCACTCTATATTAGCATACTACTTTAAATTTCTAATTTAACTAAGTGTTGTAACTCCCCAGATTCCAAACGAAGATTTATTTATTGAGACATGAAGTCATTATTTAGCTGAGAGTTTAATAATGCCACATTCAGTTGTTTCTGCAGAGGAAAAAGATATCCTTATGCGGTCTGGACTCCATCTCTTCTTTCTACCCACACCCCGGCTGTTGTACAATTGCTTGGTTGGAAAAGACCTTTGAGATCTTGGATTCCGACCATACTTGTCCGCTATTAAACCAGATCTCTGAGCACCTCATCTACCCATCTTATAAACACCACCAGGGATGGTGACACCATCACCTCCCCAGGCAGCTGTTCCAATGCCTGAGAGCCCTTTTGGTTAAGAAATTTTTCCTAATGTCTGATCTGGACCCTCCCTGGTGCAACTTGAGGCCATTTCCTCTTGTATCCTATCACCTGTTCCTTGTGAGAAGAGCCCAGCACCCACTACACACCCCCAGGTCCCTCCGTCGCTTCTCATAGGCCTTGTCCTCCAGCCCCTTCCTCAACTTTGCTGCTGTGCCTGTTTTAGAGTTCTGAAAGACATCTGGCAGAGTTACGCAGGGAGTTAATGCAGACCATTGATGAGGGCAGGTTTTGGGAAATGCAGGGAAGAATACCAAAAGACGAAGGTTTAGGCCTTGGAGACATACCAGGTATTTGCTGTTACCACCAGTGAGCTCATTGACTGCATTGAAGAGGACAGAGAGAGAGAGTGGATTAATCTTATTGCTTTCTGTAAGTAAGGCACGTGTTTTAGCTCATAAGGGCTATTCCTCATCGACTGAAGAGACAAGCACCTCTGAGGAACACTTTATCCTGTGGTATAGAAACATCACAGTTGGAAAAGACCTCCAAGCTCATCCAGTTCAACCCTCAGTCAAACACCACTGTGCCTACTGAACCACGTTCCCAAGTGCCATGTCTGCATGTTTTTGGAACACCTCCGGGGATGGTGACTCTACCGCTGCCCTAGGAAGCCTCTTCCAAAGCTTCACCACACTTTCAGTGAAGAAAACTTTTCCTGATATCCAATCTAAACCTTTCCTGGTACAACGTGAGGCCGTTTCCTCTCATCCTGTCCCCTGCTCCTTTTCAGAATGGCCCAGCACCCCCCTCACCACAACCTTCTTTCAGGAGCTGCTGAGAGCAATGAGGTCTCCCCTCAGCCTCCTCTTCTCCTGAATAAACAGCCCCCGGTCCCTCTTCCACTCCCAGAACCCCTGGGCTCCAGACCCCTCCCCAGCACCCTTCCCTTGTCTGCACGCGCTCCAGGACCTCAAGGTCTTTCTTGGAGTGAAGGGCCCAAAACCAAACCCATGATTCCAGATGTAGCCCCATCAGAGGGAAAATCCCTTCCCTGCTCCTGCTGCCACCCCATGGGTGAGCCAAGCCAGGATGCTGGGGGCCTTCTTGGCCACCTGGGCCACTGCTGGCTCGTGTTCAGCTGCTGTCAAGCAGCACCCCCAAGTCCTCCTCTGTGGGGCAGCTCTCCAGCCACTCCTCCCCAAGCCTGGAGTGTTGGGTGGGTTGTTATGTCTGAAGTACACAGGAAAGACACTTGGGAAAGGCAGTGAGAGAAGATGATGGAATGTTCAACTCATCTTTATTTCTCTTTTATTTGCTACATTGTATTAGAAGAATTTCAGAAGTTTTCAAGTGCGAGACAGTAACTCTGAGTGATCTGATGGAATGAGTAACATTTTCATGATGAACAGGAGACCATGTCTTAGCCTTGGTTCTCCCAGGGTACCAGTCTGTAGAGCACTCCGGAAGTCTCTCGTGCCAGGTGTTTGTTAAAATGTGAAAAGAGAAGAGGACTTAAGAATGAATTTTGTATATGAGAGAGAAAGCAGCTGATCTGGAAAACCAGTTGAATGTTCTACCCTCTTTCCAACTCTGTAGTTTAAAATGATTTGCTCTCCTTGGGTTGAAGTTCACATCTAGATGTCAAGCGATTATTTTACACTTGGAGTTCAGAGAGGAAATTAAATCATACATAAAACCCTGAAATCTGTCAAATGGCCACATGTAATGGTTGTAGGGATGTCACAATTTTACCCTCTTAAAGAAGAAAATAACCGTGCTATCTTGAATTAATTGATATCTGTTGATCATTTTCTTTCCAGTTAACAATATCTGCCTGTAGAAGAAATCGATTTTGTTCAGGCTTAGTTTGAACATTTTGTGTGATTGTTTTGTTTTTTTTTTTTTTAAGTTGAATTGCAAAACACAACTTTATTTCCAGAGCATGTTCCACACCAACACTGACATGGGCAGTCTTGGATGATACTTTCATTAAAGCTGAATTCTTCGCTCAGCCTCTTCAAAGGAAAGAAGAGAATTCTATTGCTGGAAAAAGGACAGCAGGTAATTCTGATCAAGGGACCCTTGGAGAAGGACCTCGGGGTGCTGATTGATGAGAAGCTCAACATGAGCTGGTAATGTGCACTTGCAGCCCAGAAGGCCACCCATGTCCTGGGCTGCATCTGGAGAAACGTGGCCAGCAGGGCAAGGGAGGGGGTTCTGCCCCTCTGCTCAGCTCTGGGGAGATCCTACCTGGAGCCCTGGGTCCAGTTCTGGAATCCCCAACATAAGAAGGATATGGAACTGTTGGAATGGGTCCAGAGAAGGCCACAGAGATGATCCAAGGGCTGGAGCCCCTCTGCTGTGAGGCCAGGCTGGGAGAGTTGGGGTTGTTCAGCCTGGAGAGGAGAAGGCTCTGGGAGACCTTAGAGCAGCTCCCAGTGCTGAAAGGGCTCCAGGAAAGCTGGGGAGGGGCTTTGTATGAGGGTCTGGAGTGACAGGATGAAGGGGACTGGCTTTAAATTGGAAGGGGGAAGATTTAGATTAGACATTGAGAAGACAATCTTAAGAATGAGGGTGGTGAGACAGTGGCACGGGTTTCTCAGCAAAGTCATAGATGTCCCATCCCTAGAGGTTTTCAAAGAGAAGGCTTGGAGCCCCCTGATCCAGTGGGGGAGGGGTCCCTGCCCATGGCAATGGGTGGAACTGGATGGGCTTGGAGGTCCCTTCCAACCCAAACCATTCTATGGTTCTATAATTCTAATACTGTGTTCAAACACAGCATTGTGGCAAATTGCCTTTTCCCCTCTTATCTAACAGAAGACTCAATCAATTATTTATCGCTCCAGTTAGCAGCAGCTCAAATCATCCACTTGAATCTCTTGTGTTTTTAACAGAAAGCTACAGATCACGTTCTCATGTCAATTCCAGCTCTTTTTTTTTTGCAAACATAACCTTACCCAACCTAGTTATAAACATAAATCATACATCAGTCTGTTCAATTTATAAAACCTGATGGACTATATATTGTTACCTGGTGCTGTATGGGCAGTTGAAATCACACATGTGCTGTACAGTCTCCACTTTTAAGTTCTCCATGAACTTACAGAATTTTCCCACCTAATTTATCAATATTTAGTTCTGTTTTGGGCCCTTCACTCAAAAAAAGACACTGAGGGGCTGGAGCTCACCTGGAGAAGGGGAAAGGAGCTGGGGAATGGTCTGGAACCTAGAGGTTCTAGGAGAGATTGGGGGCCCTGTGGCTGTTTAGTCTGGAGAAGAGGAGGCTGAGGGGAGAAGTAATTGCTCTCTGCAGCTCCTGAAACGATGCTGTGGTGAGTTGAGTGCTGGTCTCTTCTCACCATAACAGAAAACGGCCTCAAGATGCACCTGGGGAAGTTTAGATTGGATATCAGGGAAAATTCTTTCACGGAAGGCGTGGTGAAGCACTGAAAGGGGTTGCCCAGGGCAGTGATGGGGTCACCATCTCTGGAGGGGTTCAAAAGCTGTGTAGATGTGGCACTTCATGCCATGGTTTCACAGTTTCACAGTATTATAAGGTCTGAAAAGACCTTTGAGGTCATCGAGTCCAACCTATGACCCAACACCTACACACCTACTCCTACTCGTCAGCTACACCATGACACTACATGCCTCATGCAATCTCTCTTTAAACACCTCCAAGGATGGTGACTCCACCACCTCCCCGGGCAGCGCATGCCAATGGCCAATCACCCTCTCAGTAAAGAACTTCTTCCTGATGTCGAGCCTAAACCTCCCCTGGCGAAGCTTGAGACCATGTCCTCTTGTTCTGTCACCGGTCACCTGAGAGAAGAGACCAACCCCTGCCTGACTACAACCTCCTTTCAGGCATTTGTAGAGAGCAATAAGGTCTCCCCTGAGCTTCCTCCTCTCCAGGCTGAACAACCCCAGCTCCCTCAGTCGCTCCTCACAGGGCTTGTGCTCCAGCCCCTTCCCCATCCTCGTCGCTCTCCTCTGGACACACTCCAGCATCTCCACATCCTTCTCAAACTGAGGGCCCAGAACTGGACACAGCACTCAAGGTGCGGCCTGACCAGTGCCGAGTAGAAGGGGATGATGACCTCTCTAGTCCTGCTGGCCACACTGTTCCTGATGCAGGCCAAGACACCATTGGCCTTCTTGGCCCCTTGGCCACACTGCTGGCTCCTGTTGAGTTTCCTGTCCACCAGCACTCCCAAGTCCCTTTGTGCCTGACTGCTCTCCAGCCACTCCGTCCTCAGTCTGTAGCTCTGCATGGGGTTGTTGTGTCCAAAGTGTAGAACCTGGCACTTGGACTTGTTAAACCTCAGGCTGTTGGAGACAGCCCATCTCTCCAGCCTGTCAAGGTCCCTCTGTAGGGCTCTCCTACCCTCCAGATGGTGTCATCTGTGAACTTGCTGATGAAGGACTCGATCCCCTCATCCAGATCATCAATGAAGATACCAAACAGGACCGGGCCCAGCACCGATCCCTGGGGGACACCACTGGTGACCAGTCGCCGACTGGATGAGACACCATTCACTACCACCCTTTGGGCTCGGCCACCCAACCAATTCCTGATCCAGCACAGAACATTGCCGTCCAAGCCACGGGCTGCCAGCTTCTCCAGGAGTCTGCTGTGGGAGACGGTGTCAAAGGCCTTGCTGAAGTCCAGGAACATCCACAGCCTTCCCCTCATCCACCAGGAGAGTCACATGGTCATAAAAGGAGATCAGGTTGGTCAGGCAGGACCTGCCTCTCCTAAATCCATGCTGGCTGGGCCTGATCTCTCCCTCATTCTGCAGGTGCCGCATGATCGCACCCAGGATTATCCGTTCCATAATTTTACCTGGAACCGAGGTCAGGCTGACAGGTCTGTAGTTACCTGGATCGTCCCTACGGCCCTTCTTGTGGATGGGCGTCACATTGGCCAACTTCCAGTCTTCTGGGACCTCTCCAGTGAGCCAGGACTGCTGATAAATGATGGAAAGCGGCTTAGCAAGCTCATCCGCCAGCTCTCTCATCACCCTAGGGTGGATCCCATCAGGCCCCATAGACTTATGAGGATCCAAATGGCTCAGTGGGTCTCTAACTTCTTCCTCCTGGATGTCAGGGGTTTAGTAGGAACAGTGTGGTTGGACTGACAGTTGGACTGGATGATTGTAGAGGTCATTTCCATCCTCACTGATTCTACAGTTCTAATGGATTCTGACGCACAAAGCAAAGGAGCCATTGATCGAGATCTGATTGCTTTTACTCTGCCTGAGCATCAACGTGCGTCTATGAGCATGGTGTAATAACGAGCTCATGCTGCCAGGGCTTTCTTAAGAGGAAAGAAGGCATCTTTTGCTTTTCCCACCCTTTTTTCCCCATTTGTAAGCTGTTTTTAACGTTAGGTTACAGGAGTACACTCTTGGAATGGCAGAGCCAGAAGTTAGGTATTCGTCATGAGGAGCTATCGCCTCCCTGTAGACCAAGTGGAAACAAAGATATCTTGTCAAAGCAGATGGGGTCTGACAATATCCTGCAGTAAAAGGACACGGTGGAAATCGCAGCAAGGGAATATTCTAGTAGTGATTAGGAAAAAACCAAAAGAGCTGTCAAGCACAGAGAGGCTGTGGACATCCGCCCTTGAAGGAAAAATTTCTTCACTGAAAGGGTAGTCAGGAACTGGAAAGGGCTGCCCTGGGCAGTGGTGGAGTCACCACCCCTGGAAGTGCTGAAAAGATGGGTAGATAAAGTGCTCGGGGATCTGGTTTAGCAGTAGACAGGTAGAGTTTGACTTGATGATCTCAAAGGTCTTTTCCAGCCAAGGGATTCTAAGGTGCTTAGAAGCCAGCTGCAGAGAATGCTGCTGTGACTTAGAGCTGCCTTTAAAGGTACGAAGACTTAGACCTGCTTGAACAAAAACCTGGAAAGCGTTACTTGAGGGATCCCTTGCAGTCTTCATTATCCTGTGATAATGAATACATGCTCATGCAAAAATGATGAGCAGGCATTAATTATCACAGGATAGATTAGACTTTAGGAAGCAATCCTTCACCGTGAGGGTGGTGAGACACAGGAACAGGTCCCAGGGAAGTTGCAGATATTGTATCCATGGAAGAGTTCAAGACCAGCATGGACGAGGCTTTGAGCCCCCTGATCCAATGAGAGGTGTCCCTGCCCATAGCAGGAGGTGGAACTGGATGATCTTTATGGTCCCTTTCAACACAAACTGCTCTGTGATTTCATGATGCCTAGCTGCCGCCAGCTGCTGCGATATGACCCATCTGTCCTCTCTACTGCTCTTACTCATCGCCTCACCAAAGCTGTGATGAATTCCCTTTATTAGCAGGGAAAGGACTGGAAGCAAAATGCTTGACCAGGGAAGCGGTGGATGTCCCCTCCCTGTAGGTGTTCCAGGCCAGGTTGGATGGGGCTTGGAGCCCCCTGGTGCAGTGGGAGGTGTCCCTGTCCATGGCAGGGGGTGGCACTGGATGGGCTGTGAGGTCCCTTCCAACCCAAACTGTTCTATGATTCTAGGGTTCTGTTGTGAGCAGAGTGACTCCTGCAGGAAATGCCCTTTTAAAAGAGAAAAGATCTTCAAGAGAGTTACGTCCACCCACCCCTTGTGTGTCCTGCCATTACTGCTGGTGTCAAAAAAACCCTCCAAAGGACAAAAAAAGCAGTCATTCACAATTACCTCAAAAAGCAAACAGAGAAGAGACTCATTTACTCCTGCCTGGCTTTGGGAAAACATTACCCTTGGTAGTCAATAACATCGGTGTCTGTTCCTCGACCTGGTAACACTAGCTGAATGCCAGGAAAAAGGAATCCATCTATAGGACAGATGTCAAATTGAAGTATAAACTCTGCAGACAAAGGTTATTGAAATCTAAGAAATCAGGGGAGCAAAGCACTTCCAACATCACAGTCAAATGTAGTGAACTTCTTCCGTAACCCATACAGGTAACCCAACTGGGGGGTGGCAACCGACGGTGTGGTTGTCCAGACAGCCGGGGTTGGGGCCACATTCCCCGTAAAATGAAAACAAAATTCTTCTCCCAAGAAACAAGCGAAAGTATGAGAGGAAACGGCCTCAAGTATATCAGGGAAGGTTTGGATTCCATAGTACGAACATAAGGTTGGAAAAGACCTCGAAGATCATCAAGTCCAACCATCAGTATAATACCGACATGCTAATAAACCATGTCCCAGAGTGCCATGTCTACACATTTTTTGTACCCGTCCACTGATTTAAACTCCACCCCTGCCCTGGGCAGCTGCTTCTAGATTTTTTTCCTAATATCCAATCTAAACCTCCTCTGGCAGAACCTGAAGGCCATTTCCTCTTGTCTTATCACTGAAATGCGCAGTTCTGCCAGTCTTCATTGTAGAGACATGATGGGTAAATGTTGAGGGGGGTTCTACCTTTCAAATAAATACAGCTTTATCTGTAATTTTTAACCCAATGTGACCATTAAATCCCTTGAACACCTCCAGGGATGGGGCAGCCATCACTTCCCTGGGCAACCTGGGCCAGGGCCTCCCCACCCTCACAGGGAAATGTTCCTTCCAAAGATCTCATATCAGTTTCCCCTCTCTCAGCTCAAACCATTCCCGCTTGTCCCATCCCTGCACTCCCTGACCAAACCCCCTTGCCAGCTTTCCTGGAGCTCCTTTCAGTACTGGGAGGTTGCTCTAAGGTCTCCCCAGAGGCTTCTACAGGCTGAACAACCCCAGTTCTTCCAGCCTGTACTTGTATGGAAGGTTCTTCAGCCCTTGGATCACCTCCGTGGCCTCCTCTGGATTCATTCTAAAACCTCCAGGTCCTTCCTGTGCTCAGGACTCCAGAACTGGACCCAGGGCTCCAGGTGGGGTCTCCCCAGAGCAGAGCAGAGGGGCAGAATCCCCTCCCTCCCTGCTGCTCCGACTGCTCTGGGTGCAGCCCAGGACACGGGGGGTTTTGGGCTGCAAGAGCACATTGCGGGCTTATGTTGAGCTTCTCATCCATTAACACCTCCAAGACCTTCTCAGGGATGTTCCAAACCCATTCTGCCCAGCCTGGATCTGTGATTGCCCCAACGCAGATGCAGGACCATGCACTTGGCCTTGTTGAACTTCATGAGGTTCTCCCAGCCCCACCTCTCCAGCCTGTCCAGGTCTCTCTGGATGGCACTGGGGGAAAGGTATCAAAACAGCTTGCTCTGTCTGGGTGACAATGTCCCTCACTTTTCAGAGGGTACCTGCTTATTTAGAGGTACTCAGGCTGTTTCTGGAAATATTTAACTTCTGAAACACTAGGGAAAGTGTCTAACGGAGCAAAAAGAATTTACAATGAGAATATTAAGTGCTTTTATTTTAACATAGCTCAGGACTTGAAGAGCAAATCCATATTTACAGATGTTTTTAAGATGTCATCTCATCATATATTATGCCTGCTTCCCGATTTGTCTCATGAGCAATGTCCTGTGAGCATTAGAACAAAGCGTGCAGGGCTTTTTTTTTTAAGCAAAGACGATAATCTGAGCATGCTTAGATATAGGTCTTGCTTCCTGCGGAGTTCTGAACCTTTACAACTCCCGTGGTGCATCACAAGCTCAGTGCACGCCATGTCGGTAGGGAAAACTAAACAACAATAAAATCCCTCTGCGGATCACAGACATTTGTTATTGATGTTACAAATGCAGCCTAACTCAGGAGAAGTAAAGTAGCGTAGCAGAAAATGAAGTGTAGGACATATGGACAAATGAATAAAAAATGAAGAGCCGTGACTTAAGATGCTTTCTGACATCAGAGGAAATGCCATTAATGTACCAGGAGCGTTAACTCATGTGTGGGAGCAAGGTTCCTTCAGGCATTCGTTTACAAAAAATAACAAAGCAACTTGCACCATGAGGAGAAAATGTGGTTTTCCCTTGCAAAAACCCCAAGTCTTTCATCCAAGCAAATGTCTCTAAACCTCAGTGATCCTTGGACACAACGATCCTTGTGGGTCACTTCCAAGACACACCCTTCTGTGATTCTGTGACCTGAGTCACTTTTCACTTTTCATAGAATGGTTTGGGTCGGAAGGGACCTCAAAGCCCATTCAGTTCCACCCCCTGCCATGGCCAGGGGCACCTCCCACTGGATCAGGGGGCTCCAAGCCCCATCCAACCTGGCCTGGAACACCTCCAGGGATGGGGCAGCCACCACTGCTCTGGGCACCCTGGGCCAGGGCCTCCCCACCCTCACAGCAAAACATTTCTCCCTAAGATCTCATCTCAATCTCCCCTCTTTCACCCCAAACCCCTTCCCCCTCATCCTATCCCTGCACTCCTTGATGAAGAGCCCCTCCCCAGCTTTCCCGTCAACACCCTTTTCAGTACAGGGAAGCTGCTCTAAGGTCTCCCTGCAGCCTTCTCTCCTCCAGGCTGAACAACCCCAACACTCAGCCTGGCCTCACTGGTGCCCCAGCTCTCTCATCCTCAGTCCCCTTTTGATCTCCTTGGCATCCATTCCTGAGGTACCAGTAACACTCCAGAGGGCAAACCACTCAGATCTGTTCCCTGAAAACTAAGCCTTGCAACTAAGCTTCCTCTTTGTTTGTGTTGATGAATGAATACAAAGATCAAGACTACTCCTGGCTCTCAGTATTATCTTAGAAACATAAAAATCATACAGTGGTTTGGGTTGGAAGGCACCTTAAAGATTATCCAGTTCCAAGCGCCCTGCCATGGGCAGGGACGCCTTGGCTATTATAATCTGGGATTAGGAGTTATTCTTCAGCATTCTGTTCTTTACCAATGAAGCAGAGCAATACTGAGTTCTGCTGTTCCATCTGTTGTCGAGTCCAAACATTTTGTCAGGGAAGCCTTTGTAGTTGTGTTTTACAAAGGGAGAACTGAGGCATAAACAAACTAAAATGCCTCTCAGGTAGTCAGTCAGAGTGAAGCGGACTCACAGAATCATAGAACCATGGGATGGGTGGGGTTGCACAGCACCTTAAAACCCATCCAGTGCCACCCCCTGCCATGGGCAGGGATATATCTCTCTCTGGATCAGGTTGCCCAAAGCTCCATCCAACCTGGCCCTGAGCACCTCCAGGGAAGTGGCACACAAAACCTCCATCCTCACAGGGAGCCTCCCCACCCTCACAGGAGAACATCTCTTATGAAAGATCTCCTGTCAATCTCCCTTTTTGATCTTAAAGGCACTCCCCCTCATCCTATCCATAATCTCCCTGATAAAGAGCCTACACATCAGTTTAAATTTACTTTAACACAAGGACACTCGAAATCCACACAAAACCTGATTCGGCAGAGTTGTGCAAGAGCTGTTAGTGATGTAGATAACGCACTGATCACAAACTGACCTTTCGCTTGGGAGCAATTTCTTCCAACTCTGTAAGAAAGCCAAGTCAGGGAGAAATGAAAGTAAATTGTTGCACGGAGTATTTGCCATAATGGCAGCATTCTCTAAATGACAGCCAGTTTTCAAAGGCAAGAAAGAAAATGAACAGTCCCTGGAGTCTCGAAGTGCCTTTACTTGTTAGTGTTGTGCTTTAATGTCATCTATGAGGGGAACAGTGAGATGCATAAAATTTAAAATATTTCTGTTTGATTTTCACTGCTCCATTTTGTATTAAAAATGCAAAGGGAAGAAAACAACCCAAAACTACATCAAAAAGCTTTTTTCCCCGCCTCCTTTCATGTCTTTGTTAGAATCCACAACTGTCATCTGCAAAGATTAAAGAAAATGAAGAACCTTCTTTCTCTCCCTATTCAATAAAACAAAATGTTTTCTTGCTTTCTCTGCTCGTAAGGGTCAAATGTAGTCTGATCTTCACTTAAGATGAAGAGGAATTTGATGGAACTCCTTATATTCCTACTGATATGTTTGTTAGGATATAAATTCAGATCTAAAAGTTTATCATAGAATCATAGAATAATCTGGGCTGGAAAGGACCTCAAAGCCCATCCAGTCCCTCCCCCTGCCACGGGCAGGGACACCTCCCACTGGGTCAGGGGGCTCCAAGCCCCATCCAACCTGGCCTGGAACACCTCCAGGGATGGGGCAGCCACCACTGCTCTGGGCACCCTGGGCCAGGGCCTCCCCACCCTCACAGCAAAACATTTCTGTCTAAAATCTCATCTCAATTTCCCCTCTTTCAGTTTCAAACCATTCCCCCTCGTCCTGTCACTGCAAGCTCTTGTAAAAAATCCCTCCCCAGCTTTCCTGGAGCCCTTTCAGCACTGGGAGCTGCTCTAAGGTCTCCCCAGAGCCTTCTCCTCTCCAGGCTGAACAACCCCAGCTCTCCCAGCCTGGCCTCACAGCAGAGGGGCTCCAGCCCTCGGATCATCTCCGTGGCCTCCTCTGGACTCAATCTTTATTGTCACTTGAATTTTATTTTTTTTATGTTTATTCCTTGTGTAACACATGGATCCATGAAATTTGCCCTTTGTGCCATCCAAAACCCTACTGCATCACCCGAACAGTAACACCAAGGCACATAAAGACAAATCCACCCCGGCTGCCAATCTCCCAACTTTATGCCGGTCTGTTTAAATCAAGGGAGATCGTGCAGCCCCCTGCATCATTACAAAATGACTTACTCGTTAACACATTCCTATTATTCACATAGTTGCTCTAATTCTCCAAACTACTAATTAAGCAGGAATTGCTCACACCCATTAGATTTTCTCTTCGGAGGTTCGAATTGTCAGATGTGTGTAGCTCCAGGCTTTATGGGCAGAGAGAGAGTATTTTTGACAAGTCTTTGCTAGATTTTGCTGCGTATTCTGCACTTTGCTTTTGTTGCTGGGCCAGGACGATCAAAGGTTCAACTTCAACAAGAGTCATGAAAATAATATTCAGGGTCCATAGGAATCCCTGCACTGCCCCAAAGAGGAATACAGCTTTGGCTTAGACCACATGAAGGCAACTGTGCTTAAAAACTATTTCTAAAATGAGAAAGAAAAGAGGGAAAGCTGAGAGGGTTGGACTCCCTCTGCTTGGAGAAGAGAAGGCTCTGGGGACACCTTAGAGCAGCCTCCCAGGACTGAAAGGGCTCCAGGAAAGCTGGGGAGGGGCTCTGGATCAGGGAATGCAGGGACAGGGTAAGGGGGAACAGTTTTGAGCTGCAAGAGGGGAGACTGAGGTGAGATCTTGGGCAGAAATGTTTTGCTGTGAGGGTGGGGAGGCCCTGGCCCAGGGTGCCCAGAGCAGTGGTGGCTGCCCCATCTCTGGAGGTGTTCAAGGCCAGGTTGGATGGGGCTTGGAGCCCCCTGACCCAGTGGGAGGTGTCCCTGCCCATGGCAGGGGGGTGGCTTTGAGGTTCCTTGCAAATGAAACTGTTTCATTTGGTTTTTCCCATCCATTAATTGAAAGTAAAGCTTTATGACCTACTGACATCTTTTTGAAGTTATTACAGCTGCTGTGTTGTTACGGACGTTCTGGGGTTCGCTGTGCAGAATTGGTGTATGGAAATCTTGGCATGCTTCTCCTCTTTTCTTTTTGACTTTTACTTCATGAGTAAACTTTCGTACAAAACTGCACGGCCAGGAGCCCAGTCCGTTCATGAGAACAATTAACGCCTTCGGAGTCAGATCAGTAGAGAGATCACTACTTCTTTTCCAAAAAACCTCCAGAATTGGCATCTGTGCGCTTTCTGATATTGTTAAACCCGTCATCAGATACCAAATAACTTTGCCATTTTGGGGATGAGGAGGGGAAGGGGAAGAGGAAGGGGAAGGGGAAGAAGCAATCAAGGGGGAAGGGAAGGGAAGGGAAGGGAAGGGAAGGGAAGGGAAGGGAAGGGAAGGGAAGGGAAGGGAAGGGAAGGGAAGGGAAGGGAAGGGAAGGGAAGGGAAGGGAAGGGAAGGGAAGGGAAGGGAAGGGAAGGGAAGGGAAGGGAAGGGAAGGGAAGGGAAGGGAAGGGAAGGGAAGGGAAGGGAAGGGAAGGGAAGGGATTAACTAGAAATTGGTCTCATTATCAGAATTATTCATTTGAGATTTAGTCAAGCAGTGATTTCACTGTCACAGAAAAGGCTGAATGAGAGCAGAGGACGCTTGCTCCTGAAATTTATGAGACTGACACTGAATATCTTTCATATGCCGTAGAAATAAAACACAACAGCCTCTTCAATGATAAAGCTGAAGTACCTGGATATTCTTATTCTTCTGACCTGTGGAGAGTGTATTCAAGGGAATATGGCCACTCAGTCATGAGAAATTACTCTATTTTATGCATTCTGGAGTACAAGTGTTACCTCAAGATGATCATCACATAGAATAAAGTTCTCAATCACTATTCTGAAAGACTGAATGAGTCCTTTTCATCATGTTTTTGAAGTGATTCATTCAGTAGCTGAAGTGTTCTACTCAAGTAAAGTCTGTGACCGTTTGAGTCCCAGCTGCTCCAGTCGTTATAAAGGTTTTGCTTGAAGGAATTAATCAAGTAAGTAACTGAAACGCAATGCAAAGCTGCCATATGAATTGTATGTGTCAGTGTTACCCTTGTATTATCGAGAGGGAAGGAATTAAGAAAGAAGCCACTTTGTGAGTATGTAGGTCTCCATCCTTCCACCACAGGTGATCTACTTACAGAGATCATCTGTTGCTTCCAGGCTTTGTCCTTGGGTGAGGACTTGAGCACCCTGATCCAGTGGGAGCTGTCTCTGCCTGTGGCTGGGGGAATGGAACTGGGTGGGCTTTGAGATCCCTTCCAATCCAAACCATTCTATGATTCTATGATTTTATGTTTTGATTCCCAAAGAGATTTTGACACCTGACTTCCCTCCATAACAAAAAGTAGTAGACGTAAAGCATTTTGAGTTGATCATTAGGAGCAGATTGAAGGTGCAAGAATGTTCAGAATCACAGACTCATAGAATCATAAAATGGATTGCATTGCAAGGGACCATGAAGATCATCTAGTCCAACCCCTAATTTCACAATTAACTGTCAAATTCCATATTTAGCTCTAGAATGGTGAATTCTGATGCTCAGCAGTACACACATGGCTGAGTTACAACTATGGACACCCTCCACGGTCAACAGGGACTACAAATCAGATGATGGAGGTGTTGAATCATAGAATCATAGAAAGGTTTGCATTGGAAGGAACATTAACACCCATCCAGATCCAACTCCACTGCCATGGGCAGGGGCCCCTCCCACTGGATCAGGGGGCTCCAAGCCCCATCCAACCTGGCCTGGAACACCTCCAGGGATGGGGCAGCCACCACAGCTCTGGGCAACCTGGGCCAGGGCCCCCCAGCCTCACAGCAAAACATTTCTCTCTAAGATCTCATATCAATCTCCCCTCTTTCAGCTCAACCCTATCACACATCTATGGCAGGAACTGCCAGATGAAGGGGGATCACAAAGAGAGGACTTTCCAGGGCAGTCACATTGCAGGTGCTGGGACACGAATAAAGCCATTGAGCCAGCCTGGGGGCTTTTAGCTTTGACTTTCAATACCTACACGCATCTCACTTCTCAATCTCTAAATTGTAAGGTGTGGGGAAAGACATCCAGGAGAAGCTTTTCTGCAGGTCTGAACACAGAGAGAAGAAAATTGTTCCTAGGAAAATTATCAGGAGAACATCTGTGGACACTGGAATGGTGGTAGGGTGTTTCATATCCCCGTTCAACCCAGCACAGCACTAGTTTTAAAAGACGGACTCTTCACTATCATTTCTCTTAGGACTACAGCATGAGTTTACAGCACTGAAACAATGCCTGGATTATTTGGTTTGGGCATTTACGTGGGAAAATGATGAGTCTAAGTGAGAGTTAAGCAGCATTTCTGCAAGGCAACTGATGTTAAACAAATCTGATTGCTCTTAATGAAAGTATCTATTCCAGAATGAAACTGATACAGTGTGCTGCAAAATAGTGTTAAAAGGAACAATACAAAGACCTGCAGTGAAACTTGCAAAGCTGTAATCCCCTGATTTTTTAGGTAGATACATCACAGACTGGATTAAGGCGATGCAGGGTGACGTCTCTGCAGTGTCTGTCTAACAACACAAAAGAGAACTGGGGAGCTAAGAGGAAGCAATTACTGAAATGGGCTGATGTCTCTGAAGAGGAGAGAAGAACTCACTGATGTTCATCATTTATGTAGGTATAGGACTTCATTGTCACTTAGAGTATTACATTTATGACAATAAGCATCTTCACTCTTCCCTCACAGGGTGGTGGAGCACTGGAAGCACTCACAGCCTGACAGTTTTCCAGAAGCGTTTGGCCAAGGTCCTCAGACACACCGTGTGAATGTTGGGGTGTCCTGTGCAGGGACAGGAGTTGGACTTGATGCTCCTTGTGGGTCCCTTCCAACTCAGGGCATTCTATGTACGAAGCCTAATACTAAAAACTGAGACTAACCCTTGCTCAGAAACTAAGGGTGGAAGGGGAGAGATGAAGAGATTGGTGTTCCAAGTTGTCAGAGTGAGATAAGGGTCAGCTCAATCACTTCACTCAGTATACACACATACATTCAAACAGAGAGGTGTCCTTACCCTCGGTTGGAAAATGTAGGTGTGCAGCAGCCGGCACCGTTTCGTCTGTAAAGTAGTTTTCGGATCATAAGAACACCCCTGTTCTTGAGCACCTGCCTCGTCCACCAGACCTGGCTCCCTCTTCCCAAAGATCCAGTGCATGCTCAAAGGAACCCATTTGTTGTTGGTAGAAGATGTGAAAGCAAAAAAGATGGAGATCCTCAACAGCCTTTCAGAAAATGTCTTCCCCCAAGTAAGAACGGATAGGACAGGAAGAAATGGCCTCAAGTTGTGCCAGGGAAAGTGTAAATTGGATATTAGGAAAAACGTCTTTACTGAAAGAGCTGTGAGGCATTGGAAGAGGCTGCCCAGGGCAGCGGTGGAGTCTCCTTCGCTGGAGCAGTTCTAAGAACGTGTACGCACGGGGCTTTGTGACGTGGTTTAGAAGGCCCAGTGGGGTTGGGCTGACGGTTAGACTGGATGACCTTAGTGGACTTTTCCAATCTTAACAATTCTATGAAAATGACCTGCAGAATTGCTTTAAAGGACTCGATGATCTCAAAGGTCTTTTCCAACCTTAAGATACTGTGATACCGTGTTAAATAGTAGGTTAAATAAAGAAAATTACAGCAAGGGTCTCAGTTTTCTTGTGTTGGACCTCCTGCAACTGTCATGCACAGGTTTCACAGGAAATTTTACAAAAGGTGTGATGAGTCCACGTAACTTCTAAGAAATACATTTACCTTCATTCCTGCCAGCAACACATTTTGATTCATAACCTTATCAAAAAACATTTTTATTAGGAAAAGAATTCTGCCTCATCATTTTGTGTAATTTTCTTGTAATGATTTCTAATAAAGCAGGTGAGTAATGTAGTAAATGTTGGCAACTCTTTTAATTTTTTAAAAGCTTTTTCGGGGCCCTTGGTCACATCTCTCTGGGGTTCGTTTTCTGTGGGTATTTGAATGACGAGATTTAATTAGTGCAATTATTCATGGAAATTGATTTTCAGTGTTGTACATGTGAATGTTCAGAGAAGTTGAATTTAAAATGTGCACATCAGGATGTGTGACCAAAATCTGTATCCTCATAAGCCAGTATCCTTATTCATAGAATCATAGAATCACAGGATCATTGAGGCTGGAAAAGGCCTCTAAGCCCCGAAGTCCAACAGTCAGCCCAACTCCACTCAGCCTACTAAAGCATGTCCCAAGGCTCCAGATCCACGTAGTTTTTGAACCCCTCCAGGGATGGAGACTCCACCACTGCCTTGAGCAATCTCTGCCAGCACTTGATCATTCTTTCAGTGAACAAAAACAAACACTAAAGCACCACAAAACCCAAGACATTTATCCAGTTGTTAATCGAGACATTTCATAGAATCATAGAAAGTCCTGAGCTGGAAAGGATCCACAGAGATCATCGAGTCCAAGTCCTTGTCCCTGCACAGGACACCCCAACATTCACACCATGCTGACTGCTCAAAAACTGAGCTGTGCACAAATCTCCTCCTCACCTTTGTCCAAAGCCAAAGCATGGATAGCTTTGTCAATATAATTTCCATTTCCAGTACTTCTGGATCAAAGGTGGTGAAATCACAGAAACATAGAAACATAAGGTTGGAAGAGATCTCTGAGATCATCAAGTCCAACCATATCCATCTGCTCACTAAACCCTGTCCCTAAGGAACTCATCCACCTGTCTTTTAAACCCCTCCAGGGATGGTGACTCCACCCCTTCCCTGGGCAGCTGTGCCAATCCCTGAACACCCTTTCAGAGAAGAAATTCTTCCCAATGTCCAGTCTGAACCTCCCCTGGGGCAACTTGTGGGCATTCCCTCTCATCCCATCGTTGTCACCTGTGAGCAGAGCCCAGCCCCCACCCCGTCACAGCCTCCTTTCAGGCAGTTGCAGACAGGGATGAGGTCTCCCCTCAGCCTCCTGTTCTCCAGGATAAACACCCCCAGGTCCCTCAGTCGCTCCTCGTAGCACTTGTTCTCCAGCCCCTCCCCAGCCCCGTTGCCTTCTCTGGACGCGCTCCAGCCCCTCAAGGTCCTTCTTGGAGTGAGGGACCCAAACTGAGCCCAGCACTTGAGGTGCCCTCCCCAGCGCTGGGCACAGGGGCACAGTCACCCCCCTGCTCCTGCTGGCCATGCTGGGTCTGACACAGGCCAAGGTGCCATTGGCCCTCTTGGCCCCCTGGGCCACTGCTGGCTCCTGTTCAGCCGCTGTCACCCAACACCCCCAGGTCCTTCTCTGCCAGGCAGCTCTCCAGCCACTCTTCCCCAAGCCTGGAGCTGCCTGGGGTTGTTGTGTCCCAAATGGAGGACTCTGCACTTGGCCTTGTTGAACCTCATCCCATTGGTCTCAGCCCATCAATCCAGCCTGTCCAGATCCCTCTGCGGAGCCTCCCTGCCTTCCAGCAGATCCACACTTGCACCCAGCTTGGTGCCACCTGCAAACTTGCTGAGGGGGCACTCGATGCCTTCATCGAGATCATTGATGAAGATGTTGGACAGGACTGGACCGAGCACTGATCCCTGGGGAACACCGCTCGTGACCGGTTTCCAACTGGATTTACTTCCATTCCCCCCCACCCTTTGGGCCCAGCCATCCAGCCAGTTTTTAACCCCGCAGAGGCTGTGCCTGCCCACGCCGATGGCAGCCAGTTTCTCCAACAGGATACTGTGAGAAACAGTGTCCAAGGCTTTACTGAAGTCCAGGTTCAGCACATCCACAGACTCAACTGAGAACTCATTAAAGATACAAACAACTTAAAATAAGCTTGTCAGAATCTAAATCCCTTTTGAAATTAAAACCCCCCAACTTTATATTTAATGCTGATCATTTGCTATTAATCAGGGACATTCCTTGGTCATAGCTTT
Source organism: Neomorphus geoffroyi (assembly GCA_033558235.1). Lineage (NCBI taxonomy): Eukaryota > Metazoa > Chordata > Aves > Cuculiformes > Neomorphidae > Neomorphus > Neomorphus geoffroyi. Next base: position 1,092,713 of record JAUMJM010000025.1, read on the forward strand.
TGTCTTTATATGTCACCAAATTTCTTCCATATCCAAGATCAGACATCTTTGCACTTTGCGTAGTAACTTCACACTTGCACAAAACATTATCAAATCTGCCTTTTCCTGTGGAACCCAGGGAGTATTTGGGAGTGTTTATGCATATATTTATAAGTGCCTGCACCACAAAATGTACATCTGGATGTAGGGAAGCTGTTTGATGAAGCAACACGAAAAAGCAGTTTGTTCTGCTCTCCAGGTTTCCCCACAGAAACAGCAAAGAGGTTGGATGATGCAGTTCCATGGTGTCGTTAAGTACCAATTCCAAAGGAAAGGGTCCTTGAATATTACAGTTTTGATCTTATAGTAGTAGTACCATAGAATTATGGCATGGTTTGGGTTGGAGGGGACCTTAAAACCCATCCAGTTCCAACTCCCTGCCATGGGGAAGCAGACCTTCCCCTGGATCAAGTTGATCAGAGCCCCATCCAACCTGGTCTTGAACACCTCTTGAACAGTCCAGCTGTGCACCCCTAAATCTTCAAGTTAATGAATTTTCCTGTAACAGCCGATCATTCCCAGATTGCTAAGCAGAAAACTTACCTTTTTTTTTCATCTTGAATAAGAGAGCTAAAGAGGAAATGACAAGGAAATCATTAAACTTTTTAACTTCCTTTAAACTTTGAACTGTTTTCCCAGTGCTAGGAGAAAAATCCCTCACCATGGGAAGGATCCAGGTCCCTGTATACCACGCTAAGAATTTAGATGAAGTGTCACAGAGCTGTGCCATGAATAATGAATAACCACTTCTCTCTTGGCACCATCTTGACAGACACAAAATAGGAGCTTTGCGTTGCCATTAAATTCAAACTGGGGGGGCAGCCCAGGGAATAACATCGTTAGGTCCAGCTCTCGGCACAAGTGGGAGTCAGTATTAGGAGGACAGATCAACTGAATAAAACAAGGATTTGATCAGATTTGACATATTTGAGAGCATTCAGAATTTTGAAGGTAAGACCAAACATAAAATGGAATGCAGAAACAGCCGAAGAAAGCAATGTATAAAGGGAAGCAACAGTGATAGCCTGAAAGTAAAGCTACAAAAATAGCATAATCTCAGAGGAATCTCATGTCATGGCATGAAATGAATGAAAACAATTACTCACCCAGATTTTCAATGGAATAAAAACGCTGTTTACTGTCCACCCGCACAGTCTCAGCGTACGGACTGCCTACGCCATAGCCGATGATGTACCCGCGGACGACAATGTTTGGGTTCAGAGGCGGAGTCCAACTCATGACAATACTTGTTGACAAGGGCCTGACATGGAGAGAGCTTGGCTGGTCAGGAACCTGAGATTCTGGGATTAACAACAACAACAAAACAAAACAAAATTAATTAATACTCTGCTCTTTCATAAGGTTGGAATTTGGATTGAAATATCCGCCCCAAACCCACAACCAGGTGCCCCAGTTACATGCAGAGCTCACATGCAATTCCATTTCTGAGCTGCATCCTTCCAAGAGCACTGACGTGCCTCATTCTGTTTTAAATATCTCCTTGTGTTTTCTACCTTTAGCATAAGAGATCTGAAGAGATTTAAAGCAATGCAGGAAAATGAAAGATGACCTAAAAGAGAATTTCCAGTAGGATAACTTCTCTCCTCCCTGTTCTATGTACAAGACCAGCAGGATCCTGATAGTGTGCGTTCCCTCTGTGCTCGCAAAATGTTTACTTTGTTAGTGATATACTAATATTCTGGCAATAATCTGCCTCTTTCCCGTGGAAATAAGTGAATTTTAATGCTTGGACATGCATGTTTTCCTTTAGTACTGCTTGAAATAACACACCAACATTTCACAAATGGAATAGCAGAATAAGATACTTTATTTAAGGTAAAATTAATAACTTGAAGTAGTATTTAAAAACCTCAGGGTCTATTTGCCTTCTACAAGTCTAATTTTACTGTAAAGTTTAGATGAGTAAATGCCTTTTGTTTGAGTTTACCTGTTAACTACCATATCACAAGTCTCTTCAGAGGAGCTACAGAGCAGCTTGTCTTTTTGAGAGCAGAAAGAGACAAGTTACTACTTTCCCCCAGTAAAAAGGCTTGCAATATAATAGATGAAAAGCTTATACAGGAGACAACAAGGACAGGGCTGAAATAAAACCAGTAATAATATAAAATGATGTAAACTCCAACAAAAGACACTTCACAGTTGTGAAGCATTCCCACTGTAAACCTTGGAAAAGGTAATAAAAAAGAATTAACACTTTTCAGTAACCACTGCCACACATGTGCCCTTGGTATTTTATGTGCTTTCAGGTGAATTCTTACAGCACTCTGAAAACCTGCCGCACCTTCAGGGAAGTCTGATGAGTACATTACCAGTCTGAAACAGCCAGTAACTTTGGAAATCAACTCCTTTAAGTTGCAAAGCATGGGTCATAGAATCAGAGAATGGTTCGGGTTGGAAGGGACCTTGAAGCCCATCCAGTTCCATGCCCCTGCCATGGGGAGGTGTCCAACCTGGTCTTGAACACCTCCGGGGTCGGGGTATCCACGACTTCTCTAGTCTTGTTTAAATGCTGAAGAAAAGTCAGTGACAAGCAGCTACTCACAAATAAAGAAGCAGCAGATTGCACCAGTAGTGCCACATTAAATTCCCATTTACCCCAATTCCACTCCCAAACTCTGTTTTAGTGCCGAAGCGTAAGTTACTCGAGGAGCTGAACAGTGCTGGTTGAAAAACAAACGACAGAAGCATTTTGCACAAACCCCAATGATAAAATAACAATTTAATGCCTTGAAATCAGAAGTTGGATAGTGTAGTTATATGGCAATTCTTCAATATTTCTAAAAGGAGAAATTCTGTGGCAACAGAGGAGAACAGAGCATTCGAAGAACCCACTGCCTTCAAACAATAATTCTTACTTCTGACACAAGACAAGAGACTTCAGTTGCGGCAGAGATAACTCTAGGCAGCTGCTTGGGTTAAAACTGCTTTATTCAAATATTTCGCAGTCTTCATTTCCAACAATGCAAATATGCGATTTATGCATTTTGGAGTGAAATCATGACTTCTCGTTGCAAAAAGCAGAAGGCAGCTTAACTTCTCATCCCATTCTTTGTAAATTAAGTCTCTAAATGAAACTATTTGAACCATTTTTCAAATGTTGACGTTTCATAAACACAGTTATTCTTTGAACATGGATTTTCTTTTTTTTCTTCCACTTTCTGTATAACACAATCATAGTTAGATTTTGATTAACCTGACTTTCAAATCTTTTCTGGAAAACAACTTTTTTCTTATTCCAAAATAGATCTGAATTTTAGAATTTGTGTTGTACATTTCAAACCCCAAAGCTCAACATTAAATGTCATAATCAACATCTTTTTCCCCCTCAAATCAACTATTTTTTGCTTCTTTCTACAGCAAAACACATTTTTGACAATAAGGTCTTCTGTCAAACATAACATACAGCCAAACACCTAAATCCATAATCTCTTGAGGAAACTGCACCATCTGGCCTTTGCTTGGCTCTGTTGATTTTCAGTGTCCCAGCGCTTCATCATCCAGGAATAAAACTTTTATTGAAACATATATCTTGTATTCCTGCTTTCTCTGTCAGCCTACTTCCTACCAGTCAGAGTCATAGCATAATTAAGGTTGGAAAAGACCTCTAAGATCATTCAATACAACCACAAGCCCACCATCACTGCGCCTACTACACCATGTCCTTAAGTGTCAAGTGTATGAGTTTGTTCTAGACCAATACGTTTACTTGAGTTTCTCCTGGGCTTGGCTGTGATGCTGGAATGACTTCGGAGAAGTAACCTGGCGACCCCATTCTCCTACATAAAGTGCCGAATGAGTACTTCATCCTAGGTCCTAAGCAAGAAAAACTCACAGCCCTCTCTCAGTTACACGCAGAGTTTATCTCTTACTTTCATGTAGAGAAACCTTTGAGTACTTGTTAGAAAATCCTGAGCTCAGACACGTGAGCTGTGGATGTCGGCAAGCCCTGTAGACCAACAGCTGGCCAGTGGGAGCAGGGCTCTTCACGAGACCTGCCTATGAAACCAGATGCCTTCGTGCTGCATTTCTTACTCTCTTCCCCTACAGAATCACCCAATGGGTTGGGTTGGAAGGAACATTAACACCCATCCAGTTCCCCCCCCCCCTCACCATGGGCAGGGACACCTCCCACTGGATCAGGGGGCTCCAAGCCCCATCCAACCTGGCCTGGAACACCTCCAGGGATGGGGCAGCCACCACTGCTCTGGGCACCCTGGGCCAGGGCCTCCCCACCCTCACAGCAAAACTTTTTTCCCCAAGATCCCATCTCAATCTCCCCTCTTGAAGCTTCAAACCCTTCCCCTCATCTTGTCCCTGCACCCCCTGATCCAGAGCCCCTCCCCAGCTTTCCTGGAGCCCTTTCAGCACTGGGAGCTGCTCTAAGGTCTCCCCGCAGCCTTCTCTTCTCCAGGCTGAACAACCCCAACTCTCAGCCTGTCCTCATAGGTCAGATGCTCCAGCCCTCGGATCACCATCTATGCACAATTAGGTTCCCAGGAGGTGGAAGCTGAAGCTCTGTGTCACCACCTGGTGCGACACCTCCTCTTGGGACACCACATGTGCTCACATGTGCCTCTGAGTCCTTCACTCTGTGATGGCCTGAGCACCCACCTCTTCTATGCAGGGAATATTGCAGTTGGTGCTACTTAAAAGTCCCCAATTCCACTGTTAAGTTTGAAAAATGCTTTACCTTTGGGCCACTTGAGCAATTTTTTTAGACATTCAAAAATGTATAATTTACAAAACCAGGGTAGTTTTCACTCATCCTGTTTTCTTCACGTATTTCCCTAACCACTTTTCAGTGTAAATTACGCTATGATAGCAGCCTGGCTCACCGTGCTCTTAACGCGCTAATTTAGAGCTGAAGCTAAACTGTATCACTACCTAATACATGTAACAGCTTCCATCTGTTCAATGCAGTAATCAGAAAACAAGCATCAAACTCATTTTTGTGGAGGATAACTTTGTAAAGTTGATCAGAGATGCCCTTGCATCCTTGCTCAAGCTATCAAAATCACACCCTTTGAGGAAAACGCTGCTTTCAGTTTCGGGTTTTGTTTGGTTTTTTTTTTCCTCTTTAAAGTACAAAATTTGAGGCTTAAAATAAATATTTAAAACCTTCCCAGCTGTCAGGAGAAGCACATGAGCTTTCTAGGGAACCTTGAAGAGGCAGTTATGTTTGTTTTTCTAATCACTATAACAAAACACACTAATTAAGATGAATATCCATTGGGACTTGACGCCGTTCTCCAAGATACTGTTTGTCTTCATGTTCCTGTTGCCAACAAGGCTTCCAGTGAAAATAACAGAAACTGCATCAGCCATAGCAGCAGAGACGGGATTGCAGTTACCCATTTGTGGTCCCACCCTTCCCTGGCTACTGGACACTTGCAGGTCCCTGCCTAGAGTCATTTGGTTGGAAAAGACCTTCGAGATTGTCGAGTCCAATCGTAGCTGGCTAATGCTAAACCGTATCCCTGAGCACCTAAACTCAGAACTTAATTACAATAATAAGCAGATATTCCGCCAGGGTTTATCAGAGCATTTGAATCGTAGACTTGTTTGTTTGGAAAGACCAGCTGTACCTGTATACTGCTAAACCAGTGCCCTGAGCATCTTGTCTGTCTGTCTTTTAAATCCCTCCAGGGTTGGCGATTCAGCCACCTCCCTGGGCAGCCTCTGCCAGTGCCTGAGAAACCTTTTGGTAAATAATTTTTTCCCGATGTCTAATCTAAACCTCCCCTCGTGCCATTTCATAGACTCATATAATCATGGTTTGAGTTGGAAGGAACCTCAAAGCCCATCCTGGTCCAACACGCCTGCCATGGGCAGGAACACCTCCCACTGGATCAGGGGCCTCCAAGCCCCATCCAACCTGGCCTGGAACACCTCCAGGGATGGGGAAACCACAACTTCCTGTGCCAGGGTCTCACCACCCTCTTCATAGAGAATTTCTATCTAATCTGTAATCTAAATCTTTCCCCTTCCAATTTAAAGCCATTCTCCCTTGTCCCATCACTACAAGCCCTTGTAAAAAGCCCATCCTCAGTTGTTCTGGAGCCCCTTTCAGCACTGGGAGCTGCTCTAAGGTCTCCCCAGAGCCTTCTCTTCTCCAGGCTGAACAACCCCAGCTCTCCCAGCCTGTCCTCGTATGGGAGGTTCTTCAGCCCTCAGATCATCTCCATGGCCTCCTCTGACCTCTCTCCAACAGTTCCATCTCCTTCTTATGTTGGGGATTCCAGAAGTGGACACAGGACTCCAGGTGGGGTCTCACAAGAACAGAGAAGAGGAGGAGAATCCCCTCTCTTACTCTTCTGGCAACTCTTCTTTTGATGCAGGCCAGGATACTCAAAGCCATTTCCTCTCAATTCTATCCCTTGGTGCCTGAGAGAAGAGTCCAACACCCACCTCGCTACAACCTTTGTATCTAGTATGCAATGTGGTGCATTTCCAGCATCTGGCTGCTGCAGCTTGACAAGTATAATCAATGCTACTGCAAATGCAAATACATGTAAATACCACTCAGGAACAGAATGGCTTCGCTTGAATCTATTATGCACCTACTTCCACCGTGTGTCTCCAGCGATGACTTGATTAACGTCTCTGCACGTGTGTATTTACAGAATCATAGAATGACTTTGTTGGAAAAGACCTTTGAGATCGAGTGCAGCCATACCTGTGCACTGCTAAACCAGATCCCTGAGCACCACATCTACCCGTCTTTCAAATACTTCCAGGCATGATGACTCCACCACTACCATGGGCAGCACTTCCAATGCTTCTCTACTCTGCCAACATCTTTACATGCACACGTGTATTTAGGCTCAAAACCTTCAAATTTTGTCCTATGTACTAACAGCAAATCAAAACAAATGCACTGAAAGGTGTTTCTCCCTTTTTGCATACTGCAGTGTGTTCAGCATGTGTTACTTTTCACTCTCTCTTGTGAAAAGTCAGCTGTTTACACCTTAACAACCGCACTTCTCAAACTGCTGTCTAAGCCAAAGCATAATTAGAAAGATATCATCCTGCACTGTGGCGTGTTGTGAGCCGTTGGTGTAGTTACCACACGCCTCGAAGCATCAGCTCTTCTTTAAAACCTTGACGAGAAACCCCAGGTGTTTGGTCTCCCATTTGGCGTGCCGTGTACTTACAGTCACTCCCGATCTGCTGGAAAATTGCATTCAGACACAGGGAAAGGGAGAAATTTCTCCATTTGCCAAGGTTGATTTGGAGACCAGAAGGAAATCTGGCCAGTCAAAAGAAAGGCAATATCAAGCACTGCGACGCATTTCAACAGATTATTTATTTATTCTTTCATCCAGTTCGCCTTTGATCCTTTTTTAGGTGATTTATTTTAAAAATCATAGCAATTTCCATCAGTCTTCTTTTATTTTCTATTCATCCCCTTTCTACTACATATTTGCTTCTTCTTGATTGTAGTTTTGCTGTGCCTTCCATCTGTCAGGTTCTTTGTTCTGTTTGATTTGCACTGTTTAATTTTTTTTAGCTAGACTTTTTCATTACTCTCCCTATTTTTCCTTACTACTTCAAATATTCCAGTTATTTTATCTAACCCTTTCATTTCAGTATTTTCCTTTCCCTTTTGTGTCAGCATCGTCACTGATTTATCCAGCCCACAGTTTTCAGGTATCTGCATCCCGTCATCTTTCACTAATTATTCGGCTTTGTTGCCAACCTGCATTTCTAACATCTGCGAATAAAGGCTGGGAGACAGGATTGGACCTATTTGAATATTTCCTTGTTAGGATTGGTGGCATCATTTCCATTGTTACTTTGCTTGATTTCTTTTATTGTTAATGGGGTTACAGATTCACTTCACCGTTCCTCAGGAGCTAAATTTTGGCACAGGATTGTTTTAACAAAGACTTTGGACTCCTTCGTCCTGGTGATGACAGAGAAATAGAACACAAGGCAACGGTATCCAGGAATATAAGAAAGTATCTCTTGGTGAGTATTTAATCCCTGGATATCTCATCCGAACCTTGGCCACATGCCGGTTGACCACTACAGTGACACCTCTCAGCTCTCAGATTTTCAGTGCTAACAGTTTTAAGAGAGATGCATTTACCATCAAGATCGTTCTCGGGTGTTTCCGCTGTGTACCAGTCTGAGGCAGGTCCTGTCCCATTCACCGTCATGGCAGCCACCTGGAAACTGTACTGGCTTCCTTTCTCAAGTCCTGTTTGAAAGAAAAAAGTAAATAACACTCATACAAAAGTGGAAAAACCACAAATCGATGACAATACCAGCGTCTGGAATCAAACTTTGGTTAAATGGAATATTTAGTAAAAGTCCATTGGATTCACCGTATGTAAGGAGGTCACGGACTCGTAGAATCATAGCATGGATTATGTCAGAGGGAGCATGAAGATACTCCAGTTCAACCCCCTTGCAGTGAGCAGGGACACCTTCCATGAGATCAGGTTGCTCAGAGTCACATCCAACCTGACATGCCTCCAGGGATGGAGCATCTCCCACCCGTCTGGGCAACCTGGGCCTCACCACTCTCAGCATAGAATATTTCTTCCTGATATGTAGTCGAAACCTCTCCTCTTTTAGTTTTAAACCACCACCATTTGTCCTGCTTGTACAGGTTCTGCTACAGGGACCCCTCCCACTGCATCAGGGGCTCCAAGCCCCATCCAACCTGGCCTGGAACACCTCCAGGGATGGGGCAGCCACCACTGCTCTGGGCACCCTGGGCCAGGGCCTCCCCAGCCTCACAGCAAAACATTTCTGCCTAAGGTCTCACCTCAATCTCCCCTTCTGCAACTTCAAAACCTTCCCCTCACCCTGTCCCTGCACTCCCTGATCCAGAGCCCCTCCCCAGCTTTCCTGGAGCCCTTTCAGTGCTGGGAGGCTGCTCTAAGGTCTCCTCACAGCTTTCTCCTCTGCAGGTTGAACAACCCCAACTTTCCCAAACAGTTCTCTTATGGGTGGTGCTTCAGTGCTTGAATCATCTGCTTGGCCTTCCCATCTTTTGCATTCACTCACAGAAATCAGTGGAAGTCCAATTAGTACAAAAATGAGGGATTTTTCTACATAATTCCCTATTAATTGCACACTCAGTATTATAGAACTACAGAAACCTTAAGGTTGGAAAAGAACTCTAAGCTAACCCAGTGCAACCATCAACCCAACCCCGCCGTGGTTACCAGACCATGTCCCAGAATGCCATGGCCACATATTGTTTTAAACCCTGCAGGGAAGGTGACTCAACCACTGACCGCAGCAGCCTCTTTCAGTGCTTCATCGCTCTTTCCATAAAGAAACATTTCCTAATATCCAATCTAAACCTCTCCTGGTGCAACCTGAGGCCATAAAAAAAACATCTTACTGCTTTTAATACACAGGGAACTGCAGGTACACTCTCCTTAGGCATAAAATTTTCAGGCCAGGAAGTAGGTTAGCAACTAAAGAATATTTTGCTTTCCAGGGCTCCTCATTAACTTCAGAGCGCACCGATCAGGGAAAAAACAGAAAGACTTGCCAATATTATGAAAGAAATGATGAATTCAAAACCCAGACGTTTTTCTGTGTGACTAAAGCTGTCAGAAAACAATTACTGCAGTGTTCCTAAGATTTCCAAGTCCCCGAGGTGGGGATGTAGGTTTATCTTTCTGCTCAGTCTACACTGACCACAAAGCAGAGGAAAAACCTGTTTCATGTAATTGCAGACATCCTCCAGAGAAGCACACTCATAATTAAAAAGAACAGTTGAACATTTAGCTGACATGGAAGCCTACTCTAAAATTGATAGCGGCTGTTTAAAACCCACATTGTAAGTCTAAACTCCTTTGCTGTTGCAGATGTTCTTATCAGCATGTAAAGCACATGCCTACAAAATAGGATTGCAGCAAGGATCTGAAGAGCCTACATGTTAATATTTAAAACGTCCATTTAGAAGGCCCACATAGGTTGGTCTCCAGCCATAACAATATATGCGTATAGAAAGTAATCAAGTCAGGATATTTTTCTTAACTGCTTTCTAAAACCACTGGCTGAATGTGAGACATCAGTGGCCCAGGTGGCCAAGAAGGCCACCGGCATCCTGGCTTGGATCACCCATGGGGTGGCAGCAGGAGCAGGGAAGGGATCGTCTGCCTGGTCTCCGCACTGGAGACACTGTTCCTCGGATCCTGGGTTCAGTTTTGGGCTCCTCACTCCAAGAAAGAGCTTGAGGGGCTGGAGTGTGACCAGAGAAGGGAACAGAGCTGTGGATGGGGATGGAGAACAGGGCTATGAGGAGCAGCTGAGGGAACTGGAGTTGTTTGGTCTGGAGAAAAGGAGGGTGAGGGGAGACCTCATTGCTGTGTACAAATACATGACAGGAGGTTGTGGCAACATGAGTATTGGTCTCTTCCAAGTAACAAGTGATAGCACAAGAGCAATGTCCTCAAGCTGCACCGGGGTTGGTTTGGATTGGATGTTGGGAGCAAATTCTTTTTTTAAAGGGTATTCAAACATTGGAACAAGGTGTCCACGGCAGTGGTTGAGTCATCATCCCTGGAGGGGTTAAAAAAACATGTAGACGTGGCACTTGGGGAAATGGTTTAGTAGGCACAGTGGTGTTTGGTTGATGGTTGGGCTGGATGATCTTAGAGGTCTTTTCCAACCTTAATTGATTTTACGATTCTAGAAAACACGTATTCCCATGTTCCATAAAGCAAAGTTCCTTGGGCCGCCCTGGCGGGGCGACGGCAGCCTGGCAGGCAGGAGGCCTGGGGTTCCCCCAGTCCATGGTCTCACCAGAACTCCTTCAGCTCTTCAAGCCCTGAATAATTCATGTGAAAAAGAGTTTGCTCAAGATGTGGGAATCTACCACAACTGAGATCAACCTGCTCTGTTCTCACACAGCAGACTGAATCATAGCATCATTACGTTGGAAAAGACCTCTAAGCTCATCCAGTTCAGTCGTCAGACCCAGCCCGCCATGCCTACTAAATCACGTCTCCAAGTGCAATGTCTACTTGTTTTTTTAACCTATGCAGGGACGGAGGCTCCAGCACTTCCCTGGGCAGGTACAGACACTATAACCTCACTCAGCCTTTTCCCCTTGCTGAGGGTGTTATTGGCAGGAATGGGATTTACAGGGATGGTGGCAAGTGGAGCTAGAGAGGTGTGTGCCTTTGAATGCACCCCTATGTTTTCTTCTGTAGGCCATCAGACCAGCAGCTATTCAGACATCTGAGCAGCTTTCATAACTACTTCTACTTTCCCTGCCTGAAGAAAGAACCTTTCCAGATTGTCTAACATGGTTAATAGATATCTTCCTCCAGAAAGTACTACTTTGCTGTGGAGTTATGAGTTATGTAGCCTTCAGAAGAAGTCCTATGGGGACTTTGGTCAAAAGTCTAGCTTAGATAACCATGTTGAAATTTCAATATTTATGGTTTTCCTCATAAAAAAACTTTAGCTTTCATTTAATTTTGAAGTTTTTATACTGCTTTTCTTTCCAAACCAGAAAATAATACTGTTTATTCTGAAGTATGTAATTGAGAATTACTCCCGATCCTCACAGATCACACTTCACATGTGAAAGTAAATATAATGAAACTTATTTGAGGTGAAATTATAGAGAATACATACGCAATGCTGTCATCGTCTTTGACAATGTTTAATTTTCTCACTTGATGCTTTGCTGTTTTCTCAGTTATGTCTTGGGCATAATCATAGAATCATAGAATATCCTGAGTTGGAAGGGACCCATACAGATCACTGTTTCCAGTGCTCCTGTCCCTGCACAGGACACCCCAACACTCACCCCGTGTGTCTGAGGGTGTTGGCCAAACCCTTCTGGAATCTTGTCAGGCTGTGACTGCTTCCCTGGGAGCTGTTCCAGTGCTCCAGCACCCTCTGGGGGAAGAACCTAATGTCCAACCTCAGCCTCCCCTGGCATCTTCCTGCCACTTCATTGGGAGCTGTCTTTGTTCAGCAGAGAGAGGAGCCCAACACCTGCTCCTCCTCCTCCCCGTGTGAGGCAGCTACAAACTCTGTTGAGGTCTCCCCTTGGTCTCCTCCAGGCTGAACAGACCCAGTGACTTCAGCTGCTCCTCACACAGCTTCCCCCCTAATCCCTTCCTCAACTCCGTGCCCTCCTCTGGGCCCTCTCCTGTAGCTTCAGATCCTTTTTATCCTGAGGTGCCCAAACTGCCCCCAGTGCTCGAGGTGGGGCCGCCCCAGTGACAAACAGTGCAAGACAATTAATTTTCATTTTCCAGAACTTGCTGTTACCCTTACTGATACTCATCTGACTACTTTAATTCATCACAATTATAGTTCTGCTGTGATTTAATGTTCAGATTTTCCATGGCAACTCTTGGCAAAGAGATTAAGGAAACTGGTATTTTTTACACCTGTGAGAAAAGAATCATAGAATGGTTTGGGTTGGAAGGGACATTAAAGATCATCTAGTCCAACCCTCCTGCCATGGGCAGGGACACCTCCCACCTGCATCAGGGGGCTCCAAGCCCCATCCAACCTGGCCTGGAACACCTCCAGGGATGGGGCAGCCACCACTGCTCTGGGCAACCTGTGCCAGGGCCTCCCCACCCTTATTCTGAAGAATTTCTTCCTAATGTCTGATCTAAATCTTCCCCCTCCCAATTTAAAGATGTTCTACTCATCACCACCTGCCCTGCTAAAAAGCCTCTCTCCAGCTTTTCTGGAGCCCCTTGATGTGCTGGGAGGCTGCTCTAAGTTCTCCCTGAAACTTTCTCTTCTCCAGGCTGAACAACCCCCACTCTCCCAGCCTGGCCTCACAGCAGAGGGGCTCCGGCTCTCGAATCATCTCTGTGGCCTCCTCTGGACCTGTTCCCACAGTTCCATCTCCTTCTTGTGTTGGGGCTTCCAGAACTGGATGCAGGGCTCTGGGTGGGGTCTCAAGAGAATGGAGGAGAGGGGGAGAATCACTTCCCTTGACTTCCTGGCCACACTTCTTTTGATGTTGTCCAGGTTGGCCTTCTGGGCTGTCAGCACACGTTGTTGGCTCATAGGAGACCAATTGGTCTAAAAACCATATGAGGCTTCAGATACTGGACTAAACAAATGCAGCTTCAAATTCATTAATGATAAAATCCGTGACACAAACTCATGATAAAAGCATTATGGAAAAAACTGGTTCAAAAAGCCCACCACGGTAAAGACAGTCTTTGTACAACACAATAAATGCTACCTGCCAGGAAAGAAATCAATGTTCCCTTGAAGTGAAAGTATATTTTATTCCCAAAGCATTTAATTTATCAAAACATTGGAAGGCTGTACCATGCGAACACTGACCTGTGAACAAGTACCAGAGGTTGTTTGGCTCCAGTGTTTCAATCTCACCCCTGCGGGTAGTCTTTCGATGTCGGATTTTATAGCCCGTAATAAATCCATTTTGAGTACCTGGCGGTGGAGGCAACCAGCTCACTTTGATGCTCTGTAACAGAAGAGATATTATTGTTGATTTTACTTTTTTTTTTTTTTTCTCCCCAAGAAATAAAGAGCATAAAATGAGTGGGAAAAAAAAGGAAGTAGAAAGAGGTTGTTTATTTAATAACTAAATGTATTCATATTTCTAATAGCTACATGTACGCAGTCTGGTCTAGTGGGAGTTGTCCTTGCCTGTGGCAGTGGTTGGAACTGGGTGGGCTTTTAAGGACCCTTCCAACCCAAACCACTCTATGTTCTTGTGATTATGAATTTTTAGACAAAGAAAACAGTCAACCACATCACAGTGGATAGTTTTTGACTAAATAAAATTTATTACCATTATTGAGCTGCTTAGTCCCTGCATAAATACATTATAGTACATATCAAATTAATTATTGCAATACAAAAATCAATATTGCACATACACTACGCAGTGATTTATTGTTACAATCAATTATCCATTCCAAAATCAACACTTCAGGATTTCATTGCTGAATGAAATAATGCTGAGTTTTTTGCATTAGGGTAGAACAAACTCAATTTTTCACGCCAGAGAGAGAGACGGTTTTAAAAACAAATTTAGTCGGTTTGCATATTGAAATTGCCTACATATAAAATGTTTGTGGGAAAACGCAAACACCCTGAGAATGGCTTTAAAACATATTTCTGTTGACAGCTCTGAAGACATCTACGGGCAGCTCATTGTTTGCTGTTGGTGCACATCCAGCTCTTCCAGCCTCTGCACAACGTTACGCCGCGCTGTCATCGCAGAATCACCTAATGGTTTGGGCTGGAAGGGACCTTAGAGATTCCTCAGTTTCAGACCCCTTGCCATGGGCAGGGACACCTCCCATTAGACCAGGCCATGCAAGACTGCATCCGAACTGGCCTTGAACACCTCCACGGATAGGTTATCCACAGCTTCCCTGGGAAACCTGTGTCAGGGCCTCCCCACCCCCATCATGAATTTCTACCTAATTTGTAATCTAAATTTTCCCCTTCCGATTTAGAGTCATTCCTGGTCATCCTGTCACACCATGTCCTTGTAAAAAGCCCCTCCCCAGCTTTCCTGGAGCCCTTTCAGTCCTGGGAGCTGCTCTAAGGTCTCCCAGAGCCTTCTCCTCTCCAGGCTGAACAACCCCAGCTCTCCCAGCCTGGCCTCACAGCAGAGGGGCTCCAGTCATCTGATCGTTTTCATGACCACCACTGTACCTCTTCCAACATTTCTACATCCTTCTTACGGTGGGGATTCCAGAACTGGATACGGGGAGCGCAGCAGAGGGGGAGGTCATGCCCATGGGAACCTCTGCATTTGTTTATATTCCAGAACACTGAGAGAAGAAGACACTTTCTTTTCCCCATTCCTCAGGTAGAGAAGAAAACAGAGCATCTGGGTATTTTCTTAGAGAAGGGGAGAAAAGAATGACTCCATCTGTCACCTGCTCCTTCTGAGAGCAACGAGGAAATCTCTTCTGATTTCCTAGCTGCCTCCACCCAGGACAAGTAACATTAAATAAGCAGAGGGACTGGAACGTTGTCAGGGACCTTTGCCACATCTCATGTGTGTAGATGGTTTCAGAAATGTTTTGTGGCTTGAGAAATCCAACCAGAAGGGATAAATCCTACCAGAAGGAACAAATAATGCTGGCTGCTCAATTCTGAGAATGCATGAACACCAACTTTTACCTGAAGGTGCTGCTTGTAGAAAACTTAGAACTAAATCAGCTGATCATGCAACCATAGAATGGTTTGGTTTAAAAGAGACCAAGAAGGTAATCCAGTCCAACCCTCCTGCAGTGAGCAGGGACATCTTCAGCCCCTTTCCCTCATCTCCCAGCAGTCCTGGCTGACTGGGGAAGTACTGCTGGACTGGAGACTGGCCAATGCTACGCCCATTTACGAGAAGGGTCGGAGGGAGGATCCGGGGAACTCCAGGCCTGTCAGTCCGACCTCGGTACTGGGGCAAGTCATGGAGCAGATCATCTTGAGTGCTGTCATACAGCACACATGGGACAATGGGGTGATCATACCCATCCCACATGGGTTCACCAACGGCAGATCCTGACAGACCAACCTGATCTCTTTCTATGACAAGGTGACCCATTTAATGGAGGAAGGAAAGGCTGTGGATGTGGGGTACCTGGACTTCAGTAAAGCCTTGGACACCGTTTCTCACAGTATCCTGCTGGAGAAACTGGCTGCCATCGGCGTGGGCAGGCACAGCCTCTGCTGGGTTAAAAACTGGCTGGATGGCTGGGCCCAAAGGGTTGTGGTGAATGGAATTAAATCCAGTTGGAAACCGGTCACGAGCGGTGTTCCCCAGGGTTCAGTGCTGGGTCCAGTCCTGTCCAACATCTTCATCAATGATCTCGATGAAGGCATCGAGCGCACCCTCAGCAAGTTTGCAGATGACACCAAGCTGGGTGCAAGTGTGGATCTGCTGGAAGGCAGGGAGGCTCCGCAGAGGGATCTGGACAGGCTGGATCGATGGGCTGAGACCAACGGGATGAGGTTCAACAAGGCCAAGGGAAGAGTCCTCCATTTGGGACACAACAATCCCGTGCAGCTCCAGGCTTGGGGCAGAGTGGCTGGAGAGCTGCCTGGAGGAGAAGGACCTGGGGGTGTTGGGTGACAGCGGCTGAACATGAGCCAGCAGTGGCCCAGGGGGCCAAGAGGGCCAATGGCACCTTGGCCTGTGTCAGACCCAGCGTGGGCAGCAGGAGCAGGGAGGTGACTGTGTCCCTGTGCCCAGCGCTGGTGAGGGCACCTCGAGTGCTGGGGTCAGTTTGGGTCCCTCACTCCAAGAAGGACCTTGAGGGGCTGGAGCGCGTCCAGAGAAGGGAACGGGGCTGGGAAAGGAGCTGGAGAACAAGTGCTACGAGGAGAGACTGAGGGAGATGGGAGTGTTCAGCCTGGAGAAGAGGAGGCTGAGGGGAGACCTCATCCCTGTCTGCAACTGCCTGAAAGGAGGCTGTGACGGGGTGGGGGCTGGGCTCTGCTCCCCAGTGACAGCGATGGGACGAGAGGGAATGGCCACAAGTTGCGCCAGGGGAGGTTCAGACCGGACATTGGGAAGAATTTCTTCCCTGAAAGGGTGTTCAGGGATTGGCACAGCTGCCCAGGGAGGGGGTGGAGTCGCCATCCCTGGAGGGGTTTAAAAGTTGGGTGGATGAGTTTCTTAGAGACAGGGTTAGTGGGGAGACAGGCACGGCTGGACTGGGTGATCTCAGAGGTCTCTTCCAACCTAGTGATTCTATGGTTCTATGATAGGTTGCACATTGCCCCATCCAACATGACCTAGAAATTGCTGATAGAAACCACAAGCAAATTTTGGAGGAATTCATGAAATTTGGAAGTCCTTCAGATTATCTGGACTTTCTGCGTAGTCCACCTTTGTGTCAAAACCAGAGGCTCCATTTGGTCAATTTATTTCCAAAATAATTCCAGAGTCCTCAGCACAGGAAGGATATGGATCTGCTGGAGTGAGTCAGAGGAGGTCATGAAGATCGGAGGGACGGAGCCCCTCTGCTGTGAGGACAGGCTGGAAGAGTTGGGGTTGTTCAGCCTGGAGAAGAGAAGGGTCTGGGGAGACCTTAGAGCAGCCTCCCAGCACTGAAAGGGGCTCCAGGAAAGCTGGGGAGGGGCTTTTAACAAGGGCCTGAAGTGACAGAATGAGGGGGAATGGCTTTAAATTGGAAGGGAGAAGATTTAGATTGGACATTAGGAAGAAATTCTTCACAGTGAGGGTGGGGAGGCCCTGGCCCAGGGTGCCCAGAGAAGGTGTTGTTTCCCCATCCCTGGAGGTGTTCAAGGACGGGCTGGATGAGTTTTGAACCCCCTGATCCAGTGGGATTTTTTCCTGCCCATGGCAGGGGTGTTTGAACTGGGTGGGCTTTGAGGTCCCATGCGCTCCATGATTCGATGATTCTCTAGCACTACTTGTAGACAAGACTACTTGTAGTTGTGCAATTTACACATGCATCACTTTTAGGAACTGTTGCAGCTGTACTTTTTCCAGCCTGAACTTGATATTAATTTGATTTTAAAGAAGACAAACAAGAGTTCCAGCAGAAGCACTTGGCCATGTGACACCTGCAAGAACCAACCAGTTTTTATGAGACCCCAACTATTCCATCCTCTGCCTTGAAGTCAAAAAGTGACAGCAGGTCTCACAGAAGCAAGGTGTTTGATCTGATACTCAAGGCAGAATAAACAAGATCTTCCTTATGATTAGAGGAAAAAGCAGGCTCTTTACAGATCCACCTAAAGCTGTCACTGGAATGGGAACAGTTCACTTTCACCTCAACCTGGTCTCCATGGACACCGCAACGATGCTTTTTATCAATAGTACTTAACATGTGACCCTTTGCTCTGGGAAAATCAATGGCTAAGGTTCTGACAGGCTTCTTGTCCTTTCTTCTGCCTAAGAGAGAGCAGTAATGACTGGTGCTCTAATCCTTCATGCTTTAGCCGAGGGGTAACCAAGAGAAAGAAAACATTTCCTTTCTGTTATAGCAGGATTCCTAAAGGAAACCATGAAATGAAGCCAGTTTCAAGAGGATTTTAGAAACCCGCTTGGAATGCAACATGTAGAAGTTCTAAAACAGGTTCATGGCCACCTCTATTCGCTCAAGACAGTCTTCTTCAATGGGAGCACGGTCCCTTACTTCCACCGCTAGGAAAACACCTTGAGCAGCTCAGTAAGACCTTGGACACCCAGCGTTGTACTCGCTCAGATTTGCGAAAGGCCTAGACATTGCAAAGGGGTGCCTTGCGTGTTTTTATTTATTACGTTATTTATTATTTTATGTATTTTACTTTTTCTATTTTTTTAATTGCAAAATGCGTTGCAAAATACTTGCTCTGCTGTATTTCATGGACTCATGGAATGATTTGGCTTGCAAGGGACCTCACAGCCCACCCAGTGCCACCCCCTGCCATGGGTAGGGACACCTCCCACTGGATCAGGGGGCTCCAAGCCCCATCCAACCTGGCCTGGAACACCTCCAGGGATGGGGCAGCCACCACTGCTCTGGGCACCCTGGGCCAGGGCCTCCCCACCCTCACAGCAAAACATTTCTGCCTAAGGTCTCAGCTCAATCTCCCCTCTTTCAGCTTCAGACTCCTCCCCTCATCCCATCCCTGCACTCTCTGACCAAGCACCTTTTCAGTGCTGGAAACTGCTCAAAGGTCTCCTCACAGCCTTCTCTTCTCCAGGCTAAACAACCCCAACTCTCCCAGCCTGGCCTCGTACAGGAGCTGCTCCAGCCCTCAGATCATCTCCGTGGCCTCATCTAGACTTTCTCCAACAGCTCCAGGTCCTTCCTCTGCTGGGGACTCCAGACCTGGACCCAGGGCTCCAGGTGGGGTCTCCCCAGAGCAGAGCAGAGGGGCAGAACCCCCTCCCTCACCCTCTGCTCCCACTGCTCTGGGTGCAGCCCAGCACATGGGGGGTTTCTGGGCTGGGAGTGCACATCACTGGCTCTTGTTGAGCTTCTCATCTCACATTCTTCTCCTCAGGGCTGCTCTCAATCCATTGTCCGCCCAGCCTGGATTTCTGCTTGCGATTACCTCTCCGCAGGTGTAGGACCTCGGCCTTTACCTGTTTGAACATCATGACGTTTGCCCAGGCCCATCTCTCCAGCCGGTACAGGTCCTTCTGAATGGTGAAATGGGGCTGCTGTAACAGACTGCTCTGTTTTCCGGGGTTGTACCCACGCCAGAGCCTGTTCTTTCAAGCACCGCTCTCTGTTATTGCACACGCGTGAGCAGCAGAGAAGTGCACTCAGTGGAGAAGCTGTGTTTCTCCCAGCCCCTCCTGCAGTCCTCACACTTGTGTCCGTGCCTGCACTGCTCAGACCCCGCTGCCCTGTAGGCAAGGGGCTCTCCTCCTACAACCAGCGTATAAGGTGCAAATTAATTTACAAATACATGTTGAAGCTGTTGACAGTTGCCTTGGATACCAGCAATTTTCTAGTCCCCAATTGTTGTGTTCCATAAAACTACCTTTTTCCACCCAAGAGAAGGTAAGAAGAAGGGAAATACTTTGGGACGATAGTTAAGGTATGAAGATCTTTTCAGCCAGTAGTATCTCCTCAGGGTATTTACCTTCTGAACTATGTCTGCAAACAACTCTTATATTAGAATTGCACGATCAAATACTCAAAGCATTTGATCATCACAGTCTTATAAATAAAAAAAATAAAATAAAAGGAAAGTGATAGTAATGATACAGTGGAGAAATAACCTGAAGGATAAAAATGCCTGTGGGTGCCTTCGCTGAGTTGGAAAGAAGAAAGAATGAAACATAACCAAATACGAAGCTTAGAAAGAGTCAGGAATGCCAGGCAACTACAGTCACAGAATCACAGAATGTCCTGAGTTGGAAGGGGCCCATAAGGATCACTATTTCCAGCGCCTGTCCCTGCACAGGACACCCCAACACTCACGCTGTGGGCTGAGGGTGTTGGCCAAGCCCTTCTGGAATCTTGTCAGGCTGTGCCTGCTTCCCTGGGAGCTGTTCCAGTGCTCCAGCACCCTCTGGGGGAAGAACCTTCTCCTCATGTCCAACCTCACCCTCCCCTGCCATCTTCCTGCCATTCCCTGGGGTCCTGTCCTTGGGCACCAGAGAGAAGAGCTCAGCGCCTGCTCCTCCTCCTCCCCATGGGAGGAACCTGCAGAGTGTGATGAGGTCCCCTCAGCCTCCTCTTCTCCAGGCTGAGCAGACCCAGTGATCTTAGCCACTTCTCACAACGCTTTCTCTCTAAACCCTTCCCCAACTCCGTGCCCTCTTCTGGATCCTCTCCAGTAGCTTCAGATCCTTTTTATCCTGAGGTGCCCAAAGCTGCCCCCAGTGCTCAAGGTGGGGCTGCACCAGTGAAAACCAGAACGGCACAATCCCCTCCCAGGGCTGTGCTGGGTTCACCCCAGGACAAGGTCATCCCTCTTCGCTGCCAGCAAAATCTTGGTTCTGGTGTCAAAGGAGCCAACCCTGCCCTGCCTCCCCAAAAAATGAGCTTTCAAAAGAAACAATGAAAAAGTCATAATTTTCTCTGTGTCTGCAAATGTAGAAACTACTGAGGCCAAACTGCTTCCAAAATTTTGTTCTTTGTGTTGGGAAAATAATCACATACTGTGAACTCTGTGCTTTTTAACTGGGAGAGAAATGGACATTTGAAAACTGTATGTGGAGAAGAAGTTATTTTCTTCTGTAATGGGAGTTGCTTAGATGAAAATATAAATAGTTTTTAATGTTTCAAAATTGGTGAGATTCCCTTCAAATAAATTTAGGCTGTTTCATAAATGATGGTGAGAAAAAACAATGTCCAAAGAAATTCACCTGGTATAATTTAATAGCAGGGATAAATTTTGCTTTGGGTTTCTCACTTTGTTAACTAAGCTGAAAAGAAGGATTGGTTATTGTATTTTTAGGCATTTTCAGATGTTTTAGGACATTTTAGAATCATAGGACATTTCATTATACAGTAAAAAGTACCTTGTAATAATTTTGTAAGCATGCTTGAAAACAGCACTTTTTGAAGTAACTAAGAGATATGGTTCAACTTGATATATTTAAATATCACCACATTCATTAAAATTTTCAAAGCTTTGACTTCTTATTCAGAGTTGGGATGGAAAGTTTTCATTACGAAAAAAACCCCTGTCATAGGAAAACCCTTCTACAACCTTTGTACTCCTGTGGGCAGGTGGGATCAATGGGCTGCGGCCAACAGAACGGGGTGGAACAAGGCCTGGGTCCTGCACTTGCGTCACAACAACACCATGCAATGCTCCGGGCTAGGGAAGAGTGACTGGAGGGCTGTCCGGTAGTAAAGGACCTGGGGGTGCTGGTTGACAGCAGGTGAGCACGAGCCAGCGGTGGCCCAGGTGGCCAAGAGGGCCCCCAGCATCCTGGCCTGGATCAGCCATGGGGTGGCAGCAGGAGGAGGGAAGGGATCGAACCCCTGGAGTCAACATTGGTGAGGCTGCATGTTGAATCCTGGGGTCAGTTTTGGGCCCCTCACTCCAAGAAGGACCTTGAGGAGTTGGAGCGTGTTCAGAGAAAGGAATAGAGCTGGAGAAGGGGCTGGAGAACAAGGGTTGTGAGGGCCCCGGGGCTGTTCAGCCTGGAGAAGAGGAGGCTGAGGGGAGGTCTCATCGCTCTCTGCACCTCCTCGAAAGGAGGTTTTGGTGAGACGGGGATTCGTCTCTTCTCCCAAGTGACAGGTGATGGGATGAGAAGAAACAGCCTAAGGTTGATTTCTATGAATTTTAACTCATTCTTGTTTCAATGGCAGAATTACTCATAATGAAAGTTTGCTCTGAACTCTTCCCTCCATCCACTGAGGGTGCTCTAGGTTTGAGTGACTCCGGTGTGTGGAGTCATAAACCCCTGGAAGAATGACCAACAAAGAGACTACGTTGCCCGTGCTGTGGGCAATGTTGCCCGTACGGCATTTGCCATAATCAGATGTACCACATAGACTCATAGAATGGCTTGGTTGGAAAAGACCTTTGAGATCATGGAGTCCAACCATACCTTTCCACTTACTAAACCAGATCCCTGAGCACCTCATCTGCCCATCTTTTAAACACCTCAAGCGATGGCGACTCCACCACCTCCTTGAGCAGCCTCTGCCAGGGCCTGACCAGTGTTTTGGAGAGCTGTCTGCCAACATTCAAACAAACTCCTCCAAGTCACTCCACAGCTTGAAAACAACCTCTGACCTCCAGGACCGTTTCTATTGACATAGGCCAGGAAGGAAAGGTTGACTTTCACCTCCCTCCTTCACAACTCCTGCATATGGCAAACTTGTAAGGGGCTTCAATCAATGACAAGAAAACCAACTGGAGCTTTACAGGTCCAGAGATCAAAGTAACTATCGATACTTCAATCAAGTTTTCAATTACAAAGGCACTTAATTGATTAGTACTTAGCAGCACCTGTAGTAAGCTATCACTTTAATTGCTGATTATACTGATGCTGATTACTTAAACGATATCTGCCTGAGAGCCTCATGATTAAGAGTTTATAAAGCAAAGGGCACAATAATTTCAAAATAATTAGGCTATTAAGATTCAGATTAAAATCAAAATCTCAAGAATATGTAAAAAAAAAAAATTATTCCATTTTAAATAATGTAAATGCATGCGTCCTTATTATGCTGTGCTGATACAAAGAGCTGCCCAGATATCCCTCAAAGGCAGCTGTCTTCTGTCTCTGGAGCAAGGGTTTGCTGCCCATCAGCAAAACCAACTAAACATTATCAATGACATGGAAAACAGAAGGATAAGAAGCTCAATGTCAGATGTGCGCTCCCAGCCCAGAAAGCGACCCGTGTCCTGGGCTGCACCCAGAGCAGTGGGAGCAGAGGGGAGGGAGGGGGTTCTGCCCCTCGGCTCCGCTCTGGGGAGACCCCACCTGGAGCCCTGGGTCCAGTGCTGGACTCCTGAGCACAGGAAGGACCTGGAGCTGTTGGAGTGAGTCCAGAGGAGGCCACGGAGATGATCCGAGGGCTGGAGCAGCTCCTGTACGAGGACAGGCTGGGAGAGTTGGGGTTGTTCAGCCTGGACAAGAGAAGGCTGTGGGGAGACCTTAGAGCAGCTCCCAGTACTGAAAGGGGCTCCAGGAAAGCTGGGGAGGGGCTCTGGATCAGGGAACGCAGGGACAGGATGAGGGGAAGAGTCTGAAGCTGCAAGAGGGGAGATTGAGATGAGATCTTAGGCAGAAATGTTTTGCTGTGAGGGTGGGGAGGCCCTGGCCCAGGGTGCCCAGAGCAGTGGTGGCTGCCCCATCCCTGGAGGTGTTCCAGGCCAGGTTGGATGGGGCTTGGAGCCCCCTGATCCAGTGGGAGGTGTCCCTGCCCATGGCAGGGGGTGGAATCGGATGGGCTTTAAGATCCCTTCCAGGCCAGTTCATTCCTGGGTGCTATGATTCCATGATTATCCACGCTTGAGCAACACCAATGCTTCTGCTTTCCAGGTCTCTAAACCACTTGATGAAATACGAAGGTAAGCCAGGTGTCACACATTGCCGTAAATAACTCTTGGGTCCAGCCAGCTGTGAAAACACCTTTTCTTCAATAATTATATATCCACGTTTTTCTGTTTAATTATACTTTTTTTTAAAATGTGAAGTGCTGACAGTCCCTGTAATTATCATGGGACTCAGATACCAGATTCATCTGGGAAAGGTAAAAAACTGGAAGTCACTTGACAACCTAACACATGACAATGATTTTTAAGATTAATGACTATGGTCATCCAGGATACACCTTTAAATTTTGTACCTATTGGCATCGGTTTAATTAAACACCATTAATTTGCTATGGATGTTCCATAATATTAAGTTGGGCTCCAGAAAACATCAACTCAGATCTAAAAATGTATCATCTGTTTTCTCATGCTTCTAATAAGGATTCATGTTTTAGTGACGGATATTTAGACATTTCTAATTAACATCAGAGCTGCTGCCCGAACAATTTTAATGTTATTTGTCTCCTCCCCAAAATCAGCCCAAATTTCCAGAATTCAATTGGATTTACTTAATTCCCTGCACACCAAGAAGTCATGCCAGTCAGCGTTAAATCATATGATCACAGCTCCTGTTGAGCTTCTCATCCCCAGCACCCCAAGTCCTTCTCTTTAGGGCTGCTCCCAATCCGTTCTCCTTCCAGCTCGTATTTGTGCTTGGGATTGCCCTGATGCAGATGGAGGCAAAAGCTTAAGGCAAATCTTTCAGGCTCGAAGAGTTGGCCCGAATTTGTCCTATTAACTGTACTTATGATTGGGACATCAGCTGATAAAAGGGGCTGCAGGACGATACTCTGCTATCGTGAAGGACAATAGTTCAACCTCAGCCGTTATTACTAGAGCAGGGAAGTTCAAATTCATTATGAATCTGCTGCTGGCCATTCAGGGTTGGGTTCATCCCGATTAATCTGCGTGCGTGCCTGAAGTGTCTCGGTATTTGGTTAGAGAGGGCTGGGATAAAAGAGGAATCTGGTTATGGCTGACCCTGGGAGAGGGCAAAGCTCTGTTCAGTTAAACACACAAAATTAGAATCATTGTATCAAAGGATGGTTGTGATTGAAAGTGACCTCAAGTCCCACTCGCTGCCATGGGCAGGGACACAGGTCAGGGGGCTCCAAGCCCCACCCAGCCTGGCCTGGAACACCTCCAGGGATGGGGCAGCCACCACTGCTCTGGGCACCCTGGGCCAGGGCCTCCCCACTGTCATGGTGAAGAATTTCTTCCTGATGTCTAATCTACATCTTACCCCTTCCAATTTAAAGCCTTTCCCCCTCATTATATCACTACAAGCCTCTGGAAAAAGGCCCTCCCCAGCTTTTTTGTGGCTCCCTTCAGACACTGGGAGCTGCTCTAAGGTCTCCCCAGAGCCTTCTCCTCTCCAGGCTGAACAACCCCAACTGTCTCAGCCTGTCCTCACAGCAGAGGGGCTCCAGCCCTTGAGTCATCTTTGTAACTTCCTCTGGACTCACTCCAACAGTTCCATATTCTTCTTATTTTGAGGATTCCAGAACTGGACAGGGCACTCCATGTGGGGTCTCACAAGAGTGGAGTAGAGGGGGAGAAAAATGGCTTATTTTGGTATATTTTGGAAGCTTTATTGCATTTTTAAGAAAGAGAGACTTACTCAGCCTTGCTGGAATGACCGGCCAAACTTTGATTACAGCCCTGGTACCCAGCTCCACTACATTAAAAAAGTTATTTTCCTTTCAGGAAATTTAATGTTGTAATGTTACCAATAAAGGAAGGTACAATAGAGCTGTCAAGAAAAATGAGAAAAAATACTCGCCATGGTCCTGAACAAAGCAATGTGTGCAGAGACTGAAACAGCTTCGCACCTGGTTGTTATTCTTTGAGTAGATAATAAACACAGTGACCTTTAAAAATGGATTTGAGAAAATAACCTGGTACATTAACAATGGGGTAGATTCCCACCTGATGATCACAATTAACCACTGCAGGCGGGAAGATCGCTAAAAGGAAATGTTTTGGCATGGGAGAAGTAGCATTTTTGGCAGTTTGGAACATGAGGGCTACGTTGCTTTGAAGGAAAATGTTGCAGTGCAAGACTTACGAAGACAGAGATCTATTTGAGTGCTGCCTGCTCTCATTATCATGGGTACAATATTTAGGCCCTTGAGGGAGAAGAACTGTCAAAATCCTAAAGAATTCAAAGTTTTCAGAATTCACTGCCTAACTTCATGGTGTTCTGCAAAACAGACTTATTCCCAAAGTATATTAAGTGGCTGCTTTCAAAGCAAGGGTGTTTTATTACATCAGACTGCCAAAGCATCCTTCCTTGACAGGACAAGGTTCTTCAAAACCTGCTCTGCACCTCTCTTCACGCGGTTTAAGAGCTCAGGGCTGGCTGGTGGAAAGCCGTCGCAGCAGTGGGACTGGAGACGGCTGCACCACACTTCGTTGTAGTTAACATTGAATCAGAGAATGTTGTGGGTCAGAAGGGACGTGAAGCCCATCCGGTTCCAGATCCCCTGCCATGGGCAGGGACACCTCCCACTGGATCAGGGGGCTCCAAGCCCCATCCAGCCTGGCCTGGAACACCTCCAGGGATGGGGCAGCCACCACTGCTCTGGGCACCCTGGGCCAAGGCCTCCCCACCCTCACAGGAAACATTTCTTCCTAAGATCTCTACTCAATCTCTCCTCCTTTGGTTTCAAACCCTTCCCCTCATTCTTTCCCTGCAGTCCCTGATCAAGATCCCCTCCCCAGCTTTCCTGGAGCCCTTTCAGCACTGGGAGCTGCTCTAAGGTCTCCCCAGAGCCTTCTCCTCTCCAGGCTGAACAACCCCAGCTCTCCCAGCCTGGCCTCACAGCAGAGGTGTTCCAGCCCTTGAGATCATATCTGTGGCCTCCTCTGGACCTGTTCCAATAGTTTGATATCTTTCTTACATTTGGAATTCCAGAACTGGACACAGTTCTCCAGGTGGGATCTCACAAGACTGGAGTAGAGAAGTGGAATCCCCTCCTGCGCCCTATTGACCACACTTCTTTTGATGCAGCCAGGGACATGGTTTGGCTTTCTGGGCTGCAAGTGCACATTGACAGCTCATGTTGACCTTTTCATCCTCCAGCATTCCCAAGTCCTTCTCTGCACGGCTGGTTTCAAACACATCATCCCCTAATGTGTATTGAAACTGCCAGTTGTCCAGACCCAGGGGTTGGACCTTGCACTTGGTATTCTTGAAACTCGTGAGGTCTGCACAGCCCCACTTCTCCAGTTTGTCCAGGTCCCTCTGGATGACATCCTGTCCTTTTGGCATGACTACTGTCCCACTCAGCTTGATGTCATCTGGAAACTTGCTGAGGCTACCCTCAATCTCACTGTCTATATCATCAATGAAAGTATTAAACAGCACTGGTCCCAGTACAGACCCATGTGGGACAGCAGTGGTCTTGGATCCACATCAAATGGCACATGATTCCTTGGGCACCATCCAGCAGCTAGAGAGTGAAATTTACACTAGGCAATACCATATTGCAATGCTAATTTGCCTTAACTTTACAGGAGGAAGAAAGCAACCATTAAAAAATCAGAAACCTTTGTCGCATATTGCTTGTGAAAAAATAATTTCAAAGATTTTCCAGTTTGAGTAAATTACACCAGATGTCAGCTCTTTGAAATCCCAAGCTGTCATTACTATGTTATAAATATGTTGGTCCTGTTTTTGTCTGATGGGAAAACAAGCTCTACAACAACGGTAAACAGTCACAATCAAGTGTTGTTCCCCAAATCCTGCAAATTACACTCCAGAGCAGTGCTCTGCCTTGGCATGCAGGTGAAGTCATTCACACCCTACATATGAACCAACTGAGAAGCAATGAGGGCAGTCAGCAGTCAGGCTTAATATAGAACTTTTCACAAGAGGTCGGACTGAGAGAGCTGGGGTTGTTCAGCCTGGAGAAGAGAAGGCTGCGGGGAGACCTTAGAGCAGCTCCCTGTGCTGAAAGGGGCTCCAGGAAAGCTGGGGAGGGGCTCTGGATCAGGGAGTGCAGGGAAAGAATGAGGGGAAGGGTTTGAAGCTTCAAGAGGGGAGACTGAGATGAGATCTTGGGGAGAAATGTTTTGCTGTGAGGGTGGGGAGGCCCTGGCCCAGGGTGCCCAGAGCAGTGGTGGCTGCCCCATCCCTGGAGGTGTTCCAGGCCAGGTTGGATGGGGCTTGGAGCCCCCTGACCCAGTGGGAGGTGTCCCTGCCCGTGGCAGGGGGTGGCACTGGGTGGGCTTTGAGGTCCCTTCCAACCCAAACCTTTCCATGTTTCTATGACTTGTGAAAATAGCAGGTATTTAATATAATTCATACAAAATGATCAAGGAAACCCCTACTAAACTACATAAATACAACCTTCTAATATCTTCTACTGAGAAGTCTTTATGTAGGGGAAACTTGTCTGATATTGCATGAGTTATTCTTCTGTAATAAAATACTCATCAGCACTGAACATCCAGAACCAACACTCCTGATCTGATGCTTCTGCCAGGTATGAGATGCCAGTGCTTATTGTGGAAATGCTCCAGATTTATGTGAGGATGTGGAGCATCTGCCCTGGCCCCAAGAAATGCTGTTTCTGCAGGTGAATGCTCCATGAACTCAATAACTCAACTGGAGAAGAGAAGCAAGGTGAGGAGCTTTGCCGCACGTAGATGAAATCCTTATTGAGAAAACAGAAAGGCAGCCAGGAAACAACACAGGAGACTGAGCATTCACGGAAAAGATCAGAAGTAAATATATTTGAGTGTACAGAGAAATATAGAAAACAGTTTAATAAATCAATACAAACTATGTGAGAAGATTTGGAGCTATTTAGTCAGTCAAACGGCACTTAATGCACAGCTCTGAAGGGACTGACTGAATCCAAGTGCTTCAAATCGTAGAATCATGGAATGGGTTGGGTTGGAGGGGAACTCAAAGCCCATCCAGTGCCACCCCCTGC
The DNA here is from genome assembly GCA_033558235.1 of Neomorphus geoffroyi. Taxonomy (NCBI): domain Eukaryota; kingdom Metazoa; phylum Chordata; class Aves; order Cuculiformes; family Neomorphidae; genus Neomorphus; species Neomorphus geoffroyi. The sequence goes on from JAUMJM010000025.1 coordinate 1,121,188, forward strand.
CATGGGCAGGGACACCTCCCACTGGGTCAGGGGGCTCCAAGCCCCATCCAACCTGGCCTTGAGCACCTCCAGGGATGGGGCAGCCACCACTGCTCTGGGCAACCTGGGCCAGGGCCTCCCCACCCTCACAGCAAAACTTTCATTCCTCATCTCAATTTGCTCCCTTTCAGCTTCAAACCCTTCCCCTCATCCTGTCCCTGCACTCCCTGATCCAGAGCCCCTCCCCAGCTTTCCTGGAGCCCCTTTCAGTCCTGGGAGCTGCTCCAAGGTCTACCCAGAGCCTTCCCCTCTCCAGGCTGAACAACCCCAGCTCTCCCAGCCTGGCCTCTTACAGGAGCTGCTCCAGCCCTCGGATCAGCTCCGTGGCCTCCTCTGGACTCTCTCCAACAGCTCCAGGTCCTTCCTGTGCTCAGGACTCCAGAAGTGGATGCAGGGCTCCAGGTGGGGTCTCACCAGGGCAGAGCAGATGGACAGAATCCTCTCCCTCACCTGCTGGCCACGATTCTTTTGATGGTGCCCAGGACACAGTCGGTGTTCTGGGCTGTGAGCACACATTGCTGGCTCCTGTTGAGCTTCTCACCCACCAACACCCCAAGGTCTCAACCCCTCCTCCTCCCAGCCTTTATCAGGGCTTGGGATTGCCCTAACGCAGGTGCAAGACCTTGCAGTTGGCCTTGTTGAATCTCATTTTGTTGGCACAGGCCCACTTCTCCAGTCTGTCCAGGTCCCCCTGCTACTGCTGCAAGAACTTCAGCCCTAAGGCGAGGGAAAAAAAATACATAAACAAATTCTGTCCTGCGAGAACCTGGTTTAAAAACAACCAACACCAAAATAATCTGAAGAGCACTGGAGAATATTACTAGAGCACAAATACAGATTTTCATCACACACTTCCTGAATTCTCTGTGAAAGATAACATTAAGCTTGTGAAAAGAGTTAATTATGCATTAAAAGGGAACTCTGGGAGTTAAGGCTACTCTCGAAATTCCGCAGCAAAGCTAATTCTGGCATGAATGGTTCCATAAATATCGTGCAATTTAAGCCCAGAAATAGGCTGCTTTCAATTGTTTTATTCTCTAGGGACTCTTCTGTATATTTTAAAGATGGGACCACATATCCTTTTGGCTTTGGAAGAGCTATGGTATCCAAACTTCAATTTTTAGGAGTCAATTTTGGTCTTATGATTTGTTTTCATTGAACCCCCCAGCCCCTACACACCAACTCCATTAAGCAAAGCTATACAAAATTCTTTTATAGCTTTCCTTTCCATTGGTTCTGCAACATCAGTTAACAGGAAACATTATTCCTACTGCGATAGAGACATTATAATGATCTCAAAGGCTTTTTCCAACAAAGCAATTCTATGATTATCAGGAAGGAATAAGGAAAACAACAACAGGAAAGCAAAAAATCCTTAGGTTGAATATAATTAAACCAAAAAGATGTTACAGTCACAGAATGTTTTGGGTTTGAAGGGACCTCAAAGCCCTCCCAATTCCAACCACCCTGTCATGGGCAGGAACACCCCCCACCCCCAGATCAGGGTGTTCAAAGCCCCATCCATCCTGGCCTTGAACACTGTCAGGGATGGGACGTTAAGTCTTTAAAAGGAATTAGAAAGAAACCTCAGGTTCCAGTGTTCTTTTAGACTGAGAAATCTACTAACCATTGTGGCTGTGGAAAAAAGACCTCAAGGAAGCTAGAGTAAATCTATAACTCATTTCAGGTACGTTCGTCCTCCCAGAATGGCATAAGCACTGGTTGCATAAATAGAAATCGGATAATAAATCTACTGGAAACAGTTTTATTTTATTTTCCAAATCTTTGGCAGAGTTATAGGAGCCTCCAGCAAGCCAGGCTTAGACAATGTTGCTCCGTGACACAGGAGGTGCTGGGACACCCGTGCTCCCACCTGGTGGGTGCTGGGAATGGGACCTCAACTTCACTGAGCACCCCATGCTGTGGACAGGCCACTAACTTGTGCCAAAAGCAAGAGGCTTTTCAGTTCAGGGATTTTCATAGACTCACAGAATAGTTTGGGCCAGAAGGGACTGGATCAGGGGCTCCAAGCCCCATCCAACCTGGCCTGGAACACCTCCAGGGATGGGGCAGCCACCACTGCTCTGGGCATCCTGGGCCAGGGCCTCCCCACCCTCACAGCAAAATATTTCTGCCTAAGATCTCATCTCAGTCTCCCCTCTTTCAGCTGAAAACCCTTCCCCTCATCCTGTCCCTGCACTCCCTGACCAAGAGCCCCTCCCCAGCTTTCCTGGAGCCCTTTCAGGCCCTTGAATCATTTTTGTGACCTCATCTGCATCTGCTCCGGCAGATCCATGTCCTTCCTGCGCTAAGGACACCAGAGGTGGTGGCAGGGTCCCGGGTGAGGTGATTGCCTCTAAATGAAATCAGGTCTTGACCAAGCTGAACATGCAACCGTGGTTGCAGGTGCTGCCCCAGAGGGCTTTCTGCCCCAACAGGCAGCACAGACAGGACCTTGGGGTCCATAGAGGAGCAACGAGGCTGTGAGCGGCTGGAGAAAAGTCTTATGAGGAGTGACTGAGGGACCTGGGGTTGTTTAGCCTGGAGAAAAGGAGGCTGAGGGGAGACCTCATCACTGTCTACAGGTCCCTGAAAGGAGGTTGTAGCAAGGTGGGTGTTGGTCTCTTTTTCCAAGTGACAGGCAATAGACAAGAGGAAAGGGCCTCAAGTTGCACCAGGGCAGGTTCAGATCAGACATCAGGAAAAATTTCTTCACTGAAAGGGTTCTCCGGCACTGGCAGAGGCTCCCAAGGAGGGGGTGGAGTCACCATCCCTGGAGGGGTTCAAAAGATGGGTAGATTAGGTGCTTGAGGACCTGGTTTAGTAGTGGACAAGTACAGCTGGACTCAGTGATCTCAAAGGTTTTTCTGACCAAGTGATTCTATGGTTGTGGGTAAGAGGGCAGCAGGAGAAATGAAGTGCAATAGCTGACACAAGCAGGGTGCTCCAGCAGGCTTCGGCTCCCTGCTTCAGCATCACTGCTGCCTCAGGTAGATATGTTACACCAAGTCTTGCAATGCACTGTTGGCATGGGAATCCATCCATCCATCCATCCATCCATCCATCCATCCATCCATCCATCCATCCATCTCTCCATCCCTCCTTTCCTCTGCCTCATTTTCAGTCTACAGCCGTTTTTCCTTGTCAAAATGAGCTCCATGAATCTTTCCCGTATGCTCTTAAACTTAAATGAGTAGGAAATAAAGTTTCATTTCCCATTTCCCCCCAATAACAATCCTGAGGAAAGCTACAGAGCTCTTAATATAAATCTTGCTCTTGGGTATATTTACCTTAGAGACCTGAAGGTACTTATTTCTGTTGCTTATATTCAAGAAGACATCAATTTTTATAGATACAGAAGGAGCTCTTGACCAGGCTGAAACAACGAGGCTGCTAATAGCACTTCTCACAGGGGAACCTGAGCTCCAGGTATCTCATTTTCATAACTTGGAAACAATTATTTCTGTGGCTGAAACACAAAGGAGTCTTCTCCAAATGAAACAGATCTCCTCAAGGTTCAAGCATCTCTAACAGAGGTGCCATTAGAGCAGGGACATCTTGGACTCATTAGGTTGCTCAGAGCCCCACCCGACCTGACCTTGTTATATCTCAATTTGCATGTCATTGGGTTATACGAGCCAGGAAACACACGGCAACACCACATTCATATGTGTTTTCAGGGGTTCCCTCCCCATAGATGGAGGATTTAGTCTATGCCAGAAGTCAAGGGTAGAATCACATTTTGGAAACTAGAAATATAAACATTAACAGTTACTTTTGACAGTATCTTGAGATGGGTCATGTAGCACAAACAGCGACAGCATGTGCTGGTGACCTTTCCAGTCCATCTTCTCATTGCGATAGTAGCAGGTTGTCCTGCTTTGAGTGAAAAGCCGTCAAGCTCTGAGACAATATGTATCGGAGGTATACGCTGTGAACACCAACACGGAGAAAGCCGCACTCCCCTCTCAGTGCATGGTTGGATGCCCCATCCCTGGAGGTGTTCAGGGCTGGGTTGGATGGGGCTTTGAGCCCCCTGATCCAGTGGCAGGTGTGGGCTTTGAAGTCCCTTCCAACCCAAACCATTCCATGTTTCTATGAGACGCGGCCACATTGGTTTAATGTCTTGATGTATTTTCATGGCAGCATTTTATTTGCTAGTATTCAAGATAATTTCACCATTTATATTGTCCTTTAAAAGGAGAAAATCAAAATCTGTATTAATATGAAAAAATCAGGAATAAACATGGTGGGGAGAGTTGTATTTGTCATTTTGATGATTGAGCTGTGTGCTCATCTGAACTGGCTACACGAGAGGATAAGAGAACTTGTATCTGAAGTTCACTGAGAATCTGTAAGAGGGTTGTTTCCACAGTCGTGGTGAATCAGCAAATAGTTTCTAACTCAAAGTTTTCCCTAGAAAATGACTGCAAAGGGAGATGGAAGGAGTTGTTGTGTCCTCTGCTACCATCGCTAATGCAAAGCGAGTCCCACTGGGCAGTTTTAACTTAAATTTCTCTCTTCCCCCACCTCCCTCGTGTCCTGGTAAAAAGCATCTAAGTGCTGGTGTCTTCCCCCCACATTTGCTGGAGGATTGTTCAAGCATCACTGTCATCCATCTCCTGGGATATTACTATTTGTCTTTCCTGAAACACCCTAAATTTTCCCTTTCTTAATGTTTCTCTGCTGATTCTGCTTATGCCCCTGGGTCCCATTTTGAGCGATGCCGTGCTGTTGACATTTATAGTTTGTCTACACTTTATGCTCTTCTCTTCCTCCAATACTCGTGTGCTGAGTTCCCTGAGGGACGCATATTCATTAAAATGGGAAAGGGGAAAAGAGAAGTTATATTACAGCACACAATTACTGCAGTTGCTGTTATTATTACCTGTATTAATGTAGTATTTGTGCACTCGACAACTAAAGGCTCAAGACCTCGCTGTGCTGGATAACATGAGAAAATAACAGAATAGCAGGCTTTGCCCTAAAATTAGAGTCGGGGGGAGTCAAGTTTTGGTAGATCAGAATACCATTCTGCGTGGCTACTAACAAGATATTTGCAAATAAGCACATATTTTAGTTCACTAATAACTACTGCCATAGTAATTCTCTAACTTAAATCCTCACAGCCTTTACATATCACAGAATTGTGGAATGGTTTGGGTTGGAAGGGAGCTTAAAGCCCATCCAGTGCCACCCCCTGCCATGGGCAGGGACCCCTCCCACTGGATCAGGGGGCTCCAAGCCCCATCCAACCTGGCCTGGAACACCTCCAGGGATGGGGCAGCCACCACTGCTCTGGGCACCCTGGGCCAGGACCTCCCCACCCTCACAGCAAAACATTTCTCCCTAAGATCTCAGCTCAATCTCCTCTCCTTCAGCTTAAAACCGTTCCCCTTATCCCGTCCCTGCACTCCCTGATCCAGAGCCCCTCCCCAGCTTTCCAGAAGCCCTTTCAGTACTGGGAGGCTGCCCTGAGGTCTTGCTGGATCCTTCTCTCTCCAGGCTGAACAACCCCGACTTTCTTAGCCTGTCCTCGTACAGGAGCTGCTCCAGCCCTTGGATCATCTCCGTGGCCTCCTCTGGACTCGCTCCAACATCTCCAGGTCCTTCCTGTGCTCAGGACTCCAGAACTGGACCCAGGGCCCCAGGTGGGGTCTCCCCAGAGCAGAGCAGAGGGGCAGAACCCCCTCCCTGACTCTGCTGGTCCCTCTGCTTTGGATACAGACCAGGACATGGTTGCCTGCCTCGGCTACGAGCTCGCATTGCTGGCTCCGGTTGACCTTCTTATCCACCAGCACCCCCAGGTCCTTGTCCGAGAGGCTGCTCCCAGCCTCTTGATCCCCCAGCCTCTATAGATACTGAGCTGCCCTGACCCATGTGCAGGACCTTGCACTTGGCCATGTTGAACCTTATGAGGTTTTCACAAGCCCGCTTCTCCAGCTTGTCAAGGTCCCTCTGGATATCGTCCCATCCTCCATTAACACGCTGCAGGGAAAATACATGAAATCACTAAACCCATACGGCTACATTTTTACTGACACTGCCCAATCTTTTGCAGTCATTTTGAGCATAAGAAATGTTCCTATTTCCTTAAATGTCCTGGGCACATATTGAACTGTGAGATGCGGTCGTTTTGTTTCTGGCCTGCTGCTCTGTGCTTAAGAACTCATAAAATTACTGAGCTTATAGGCAGAGGCACACGACAATTAGTTTATTACCAAGGGGGCAGGGAGAAAACGCACCTCCTTCACCTCAGCCCAAGACAGTGGCTATCACCATCTCTCTTAAATTAATAGCAGAAGCTGAGTCAGGTCACCACCGACCCCAGCTATGCGCTGGGAAGGCGTACCATTCGTTACAGTTACCCGTGCAACCAAGGGTGAATGAGAGAATATTTTCACTCAGTGTTTTCTACTGTACCAGCAGAACAAAGCTATAATTTTTAATCATGGGCAAGAAACCTGGCAGAGGAACCGAGCTGGAATAGAGATATAAACCATGCAAAATGCAGCCTCTGTGAGCGGACAGGAGAGCAGTACCTCTGCATAGAACCTCTCCATAATTAGAGTTCTCTTCTTGGATGTAAAATCAATATGGAGTTAATGGTGCTGTGATAGCACCTATGGATGAGAGGGCAGGTGGGGTTGTGATCACAGCTGCTGTAAACTCCACAGCCGAGCAGGAGAAGTGCTGAAGATACCTCCCTGTACTTCTGAGCAGCCACGTTCCATCCCATCCTCCCACCTTGTCCACCCAAGAGAAGGACAGGTTGTAGCGAGGTTGAGGTTTCTCTCTTCTCTGAAGTAACAGGTGGTAGGACAAGAGGAAACGGCCTCAAGTTGTTCCAGGGGAAGTTTAGATTGGACATCAGGAAAAATCTATTCACCAAAAGATTTCTGAGACACTGGCAGAGGCTGCCCAGGATGGTAGTTGTGTCGCCATCCCTGGAGGCATTTATGAGATGGGTAGATGAAGTGCTCGGGAACTGGTTTAGTAGTGGTCCAGTGTGGCTGGACTTGACGATCTCAAAGGTCTTTTCCAATCAAGCAATTCTGTGATTCAAGGCAACTGTGATACAAAGTGAAAAACTGAGGCCACTATTTGAGCTCCCCCCTGCTACAGGACCAGCCTTCTTCTGGATATAGAACATCAACTTGCACCAATATACAATTCATGGAATCATAGAATGTCCAGAGCTGGAAGGGACCCACAAGATTCATTGAGTCCAACTCCTGTCCCTGCACAGGACACCCCAAGATTTACACCGTGTGTCTGAGGGTGTTGGCCAAATGCTTCTGCAATATTGTCAGGCTGTGACTGCTTCCCTGGGAGCTGTGCCAGTGCTCCATCACCGTCTGGGGGAAGAACTCTTCCCTAACCCTCCCCTGGCATCTTCCTGCCGTTCCTGTCCTTTGTTGCCAGAGAGAAGAGATCAGCACCTGCTACTCCTCCTTTTGTGAGGAAGCTACAGACTAGGATGAGGTGTCTCCTCTTCTCCAGGCTGAGCAGACCAAGTGACTTCAGCTGCTCCTCACACAGCTTCCCCTCTGAACTCTTCATCACCTTTGTGGTCTCCTCTGAACACTCTCCAGTAGGTTTATATTCTTTTTATCCTGTCGTTCCTCAAAACTTCACCCAGTATTTAAAGTGGGGAGCAGAGTGGGACAATCCCGTCCTTTTCCCAGCTGGCAATGACATGCTCTTCCACATTCGCATCCATTTTTGACTAATTTCTTCCTTTTTTACTTTGTGTTTATATCAGTTATTTGAAAGCCTTCATAGAGATCCTACTAACCTCTCTTACCAAAGATGAGACACAAAATCATCAGTGTCTGATTCAAGGTTCAAATACACACGAGAGAGAAATAATACTTAACTTATCAAGCCCATGCTTCCCCAAAACCCAGTAGGAACACCCCAACTCCAGTGTGAATGTCAACATCAGCAAAGAGAAGAGCTGTGAAGGAACTCAGCTCAGCTCACAACACACATTCTCAGCCACATCTCTTCATTCTATGTAATAAATTAAGATTTTCGTAGACTTACAGAATCATAGAATGGTTTGTGTTGGAAGGTAAGTTCACAGGTCATCCGGCACATCCGGCAGTGACATCTTTAACTTGATCAGAGCCCCATCCAACCTGACCCTGGATGTTTCCAGCAATGGGGCATCCACCACCTCTCTGGGAAACCGGTGCCAGTGCCTCACCACCCTCACAGGAACATATTTCTTCTTTATATCCAGTTTAAATCTGCCCTCCCTTAGTTTAAAGCCACCACTCATTGTCCTGTCACAACAGGCCCTGCTAAAAAGTCTGTCTCCACCTCCCCTGTAGGCCTTTTGATACTGGAATGCTGTCTTAATCTCCCTGGAGCCTTCTTTTCTCCAGGCTGAACAACCCCAACTCTCTCAGTCTGTCCTTACACAGGAAATGCTCCAGTCCTTGGATCATCTCCACAGCCACCTTTGTGCTTATTTCAACAGCTCCAGGTCCTTCCAGTGCTTAGGATTTGAGAACTGAACACGGCACTCCGGGTGGGGTCTCACCGGAGCGGAGCAGAGGGGCAGAATCCCTGCCCTGCTGGTCCCACTCCTTTGGGTGCCCCCCAGGGCACCGTTGGTTTCTGGGCTGTGAGCGCACACTGCCAGCTCGTGTTGAGCATCAAAGGTCTGCTCTGAGGTCTCCTCAAAGCCCTCTCTTCTCCAGGATGAAAAGCCCTTATGTATTCCTGCCATTTAGTCACATCTTGTATCACTTGCAAATTCCTTCTTTTTTTTCCCGTTCACACCAGGAGATGAAGCACATGGAGCAAGCTCAGCTGAAATGATGTGTCCTTTCCAATAACTGGCTGCACGCTGCCGCCTCAGTGTTTATTACCAACAGCTCTTTCTTTCCTCATTAGGACAAGGCTCTTTTGCTCCACCGAACCAAAATAAAATCAACCATCAGAAATTTGGGAATGGGTTGTCATAAAAGTTTACGGAGTCAGGATCCTGCTGTATGATCGAATAAACATCGAAATAATTCATTTTGGGGCTCGGTCTGAGCGCTCGTGGTTCAAGATGGGAGATAATTTGGGTGTCTATTTTCCTTTGATTTCCGATGCCTGGTAATGAGTCATAAGATTTCTGCAGCATTGGCAGAGTTTTTTAATTGGATTTTATTTTTATTGAATTATTTAGTTTATAAAAAAAAAAAAAGAGACAGCAAGTGCCAGTGCTTCCCTCATTTTCTTTACTGTTTCTTAACATCATATTTTAATTGCCTTTTATGCAGAGATACACACTGGCAGTGTGTTCTTTTATCACCCTCAAATATATTGGCCCGATGCCATTTATAAAAGAAAATTCCTCTGCTGTGGTTTGACAGGAGCGTGCACAGATTTATAGGATTTTTGACATTTTCCATAATTATTTTTTTATTACAGTAAAGAAGAACGGATGCATCCATAGCAGGTAAAATTCATCCTGTCCTTCAGGATGGGAATGCCATTCAGTCATGGAATGATGAGGCCAGGCTGGGAGAGCTGGGGTTGTTCAGCCTGGAGAGAGAAGGCTCCAGGGAGACCTTAGAGCAGCTCCCAGTGCTGAAAGGGCTCCAGGAAAGCTGGGGAGGGGCTCTGGATCAGGGATTGCAGGGACAGGATGAGGGGGAAGGGTTTGAAGTTGAAAGAAGGGAAATTGAGATGCAATATTAGGCAGAAATGTTTTGCTGTGAGGGTGGGGAGGCCCTGGCCCAGGGTGCCCAGAGCAGTGGTGGCTGCCCCATCCCTGGAGGTGTTCCAGGCCAGGTTGGATGCAGCTTGGAGCCCCCGAGCCAGTTGAAGATATACCCCTAATTGTAGGGGGGTTGGACTGGATATCCTTCATGGTCCCTTTCACCCCAAACCATTCTGTGATTCTATGATTCTATTTCTTTTTTGTTGTTTTCTTGTCTCAAATAATTTTTAGCTTTCAATGAAACCATCCAAACTTCCACAGCTTGGATGGAAAAAATCATAAAATATTGAGCTCAGTCAAAAGAAATTAATGAGCATTTTTTTTAGAAGGTATTCTCCACTGGATGACAGCAGCGAACCGATTCTGCACTGGGCAAATTGCTTGCTGGCATGATTAAATCTCAGTCCTTAGGAAGTAACATGCCTGTCAGCTTTCATTGAATTTGGCTGTATTAATATAGTTTTACTTCTTTTAATGTAATTAGCAATAAATTTAATAAGAAGCTTAGATAACATCTTTCAAAATAAATAGGAAATGAGAAAATGCTGAGAGGGATAATCCAGTCCTGCCTTTATAAACTCTGCTCGCGGCTTCCCGTGTGCTGAGTTGGCTTTGCAGAGATGCTGCGGATTCAAACACCGCGGACGGTGGAGTTACAGACCTGAAGGCAAACTTTGGGAGGAAAACACAACCGTTCAGCAACCGGCTTTAGATTTTTCATTTGGAAAAACAAAATGTATTACGGTGTTTAAAATACTAAGGAAGAGTCATAGAATCATAGAATCATGGAATGGTTTGGGTTGGAAGGGACCTCAAAGCCCACGCAGTGCCACCCCCTGCCATGGGCAGGGACACCTCCCACTGGATCAGGGGGCTCCAAGCCCCATCCAACCTGGCCTTGAACACCTCCAGGGAGGCGGTATGTAAGATTTTTCTAAAAATCTATTTGTTTTGTCCCTTTTCAGACCAAGGGGGGCACGTGTTTTGGTTATCCTGTGGGTGGATAAATCCAGGCTGCCACCAATCATTTCACCCTGAATCCCTGCAGATACAAAACCTATAAATAAACCCATAACTGCCCCTTTGTTCAGATACATTCTCACTTACACCAACTGACGGCTACCTGCAAGCAAGACCTACAGATGGGCCTGGCCAGGCTGGAGAGGTGCTCCTGTGTGAAACACAAGAGGTTCAACATGGCCACGTGCCAAGTCCTGTACCTGGGTCGGCACAATCCTAAGCACAAACACAGGCTGGGCAGACAATGAACTGGGAGCAGCCCTGAGGAGAAGGACTTGTGACGTTGGTGGATAAGTTTAACATCAGCTGGCAATGTACACTTGCAGTCCAGCCAACCATATCCTGGGCTGCACCCAGAGCAGTGGGAGCAGTAGGGGAGGGAGGGGATTCTGCCCCTCTGCTCCGCTCTTGGGAGACCCCACCTGCAGCCCTGGGTCCAGTTCTGGAGTCCTGAGCACAGGAAGGACCTGGAGCTGTTGGAGTGAGTCCAGAGGAGGCCACGGAGATGATCCAAGGGCTGAGAGCTGAGGTTGTTCAGCCTGGAGAAGAGAAGGCTCTGGGGAGACCTTAGAGCAGACTTCCAGTACTGAAAGGGCTCCAGGAAACCTGGGGAGGGGCTCTGGATCAGGGAGTGCAGGGACAGGACGAGGGGAATTGTTTGAGCTGAAAGAGGGGAGATTGAGATGAGATCTCAGGCAGAAATGTTTTGCTGTGAGGGTGTGGAGGCCCTGGCCCAGGGTGCCCAGAGCAGTGGTGGCTGCCCCATCCCTGGAGGTGTTCCAGGTCAGGTTGGAGCCCCCAATCCAGTGGGAGGGGTCCCTGCCCTTGGCAACGGGTGGCACTGGATGGGCTTTGAGGTCCCTTCCAACCCAAACCGTTCCACGATTCTGTGATTCTATGCTGCTCACAGGATCTTCAGTTGAAGAGAAAACCCCTCATAACAGAACACATGTTTGTTTTTGTCTAGAACCAAGTATCACTTCATGTATTTCAGACTTGGAAGCTGCTGAAATTTTTAGTTTAAATTTTCTGGAGCAGTTGAGCCTCAGGCAGTTTCTTTCTACCAGTAATGAAGGTAATTCAGTTGTACAGGTTTCACTCGCTTCAGAATTTGCTGTTGCAGAGGTTTCACTGCCTTGTCTAAGGGAGTCATTGCTCCCCCAATTATTCCTTAATCAAACAGATCTCTTTTAATCCAAAAAGTCACATTTTTCTACTTGTTCTCTGTTTCCTTTCCTTCCATTTGAACATTAATGCTTCCCTCCAATATCCTGGAACAAACTTTACTGAGTCTCATGCATATTCATAAGTTTATTTTCAGCACGGATGTTCTGCAGCTCCTCTTATGTGTTAATTATATTCAACATCTCTATAGAAAGTTTTCAGAAGTTTCCAGCTGTTTAAAAACCTTTTCAGAGCTACTTTGTGCCACAGTTGAATGCAGAGTCTAAATATGCTTTCAGGAGTTAAAACGTTGTACTGAAGCACCAGCATTACGTTTCCTACTTGTTACTTGCCATAAATGGATTGGGAGCAGCCCTGAGGAGGAGGACTTTGGGTGCTGGGGGATAAGAAGCTCTGCAGGATGCGCTTGCAGCCCAGAAAACCAACCATGTCCTGGACTGCATCCAGAGCAGTGGGAGCAGAGGGGAGGGAGGGGGTTCTGCCCCTCTGCTTCGCTCTGGGGAGACCCCACCTGGAGCCCTGGGTCCAGTTCTGGAGTCCTGAGCACAGGAAGGACCTGGAGCTGTTGGAGCGAGTCCAGAGGAGGTTAAAGGTTGACACATGGACTGGAGCAGCTCCCATACAGGAACAGGCTGAGAGAGTCAGGGTTGTTCAGTCCAGGGGAGAGAAGGCTCCGAGGAGACCTTCTGAAAGGGCTCCAGGAAATCTGGGGAGGGGCTCTGGATCAGGGAGTGCAGGGATAGGACAGGAGGGAAGAGTTTTCAGCTGCAAGAGGGGAGATTGAGATGAGATTTTAGGAAGAAATGTTTTGCTGTGAAGGTGGTGAGGCCCTGGCCCAGGGTGTCCAGAGCAGTGGTGGCTGCCCCATCCCTGGAGGTGTTCCAGGCCAGGTTGGATGGGGCTTGGAGCCCCCTGATCCAGTGGGAGGTGTCCCTGCCCGTGGCAGGGGGTGGCACTGGATGGGCGTTATGGTTCCCCTCCAACACAAACTGTTCTATGGTTCTATGGTTTATTTTCTTTGTAAGTTGGGACATCTTTATAGAAACCATGTGGGAATGTCATTGTCCTGAGAAGTCTAGGTGTAAATGTTAGGAAAAGCGGGGCAGTCTTTCCCCTGTCTGACTCACTGCACAGAATCTGATTTTTTTAACTAAAAGACACAGAGACACAGTAATCTAGAAGATACTAAAAGATACACTCTATTTTTTTGCTCTCGTTCTGCTCACTCAACTTACTTTTCAATCCTATTCAGGAGATAAAGTTACGAAGTTCATCCTATGATTTCTACAGACTAAGCACTTTGAAAACACTAATTAATTAAATTTATATGTTCATTTATGAGTTTATTTTCACAGCACTCTTGTGGAAAGAATGACATTATGCTTTTCCTCAATTTGACTGTGAAAAATTAAGCTCCACTACTTTGGGGTGCTTTATGACGCTTACTAGGCACTTCTTTAACAACTTGCTTTCAGTTTTAGCTCTATTGGAGTCTTTTATTTATTCAAAACACCACTTCTATTGATGTAGCAGTTATGTTTGCTCAATATTTGAAAATCAAAGCTCTCAGCCCAAACTGATCACCAGAAAATGAAGAAGGCAAATGGGGTGGTCACGTCTGAAAGACTAAAGAGGCAAATACAAAACCAGGGGCAGGAAGCTGCCTGGAGAACAAGTCTTATGAGGAGTAGCTGAGGGAACTGGGGTTGTTTAGCCTGGAGAAAAGGAGGCTGAGTGGAGACCTTATTGCTTTCTACATCTATCTAAAAGGAGGTCATAGAGAGGTGGGTGTTGGTCTCCTCTCCCAGGTGACAAGGGGTAAAATGAGAGGAAATGGCCTCAAGTTTTGCCAGGGGAGGTTTAGATTGGATATTAGGGAAAATTTCTTTACTGAAAGAGTGGTGAAGCCCTGGCAGAGGCTCCCAGGGCAGTGGGGGAGTCTCCATCCCTGGAGGGGTTCAAAAAACATGTAGATAAGACGCTTCGGGGCATAGTTAAATGGACATGTTGGTGGTGCACTGATGGTTGGACTGGATGGTCTTAGAGGTCTTTTCTAACCTTACGGTTCTGTGATTCCATGAATAAAACCAACTCTTGAGCACATGGTCAAGCTCTGTAACAGTTCCTGCTGTTCACATGCAAGGAAACTCCTAAGTGATCAACCACAACCACACAATCTGACCACGGCCTTCAGAGATGTGGAGGCAACTAGGAAACCACCCTTACATTAATACATTTCATAGAGACATTCCAGCAGGATGAAAGCCTAAACCATTGCAACAGGGATGGAGAATTTGAATTTTTAAGGTATTATCACATTGGTTTGGCTCCATTTATTTATGGATGCTTGTGCATGGACTGAGCAAAGGATATTTGATGGCGAATGGAAAACAAAACACGATGACGTGATCTGCAACAAGCATGGGTCAAACATCCGTGGGAAAACATGACAGGAAGCATAGGCTGAACCCCTGTGTGCTAAGACATGTACAGACAGAATCAGAGAATCACAGTCATACAATTATTAAGGTTGAAAAAGACCTCCAACCTCATTAAGTCCAACCATCAGCCCAATCCTACTGTGCCTAATAAACCACAGTCCCAAGTGCCACATCTACACGGATATTGAACTCCTCCAGTGATGATGACTCTGCCCTGAGCAGCCTCTGCCAGGGCTTCATCGCTCTTTCAGTAAAGAATTCTTTCCTAATGTCTAGTCTAAACCTCCCTGGGTACAACTTGTGGCCATTTCCTCTTGTCCTATCCCTTCCCACTTGGGAGAAGAGCCCAGCACCCATCACACCACAACCTCTTCTCTGGGAGCTGCAGAGAGCGATGAGGTCTCCCCTCAGCCCCCTCTTCTCCAGGCTAAACAGCCCCAGGGCCCTCATCTGCTCCCAGAATCCCTGTGATCCAGATCCTACCCCAGCTCCGTTCCCTCTCTCCATACAAGTTCCAGCCCCTCAATATCTTTCCTGAACTGAGAGGCTGAAAACTGAGCCCAGGATTAGAGGTGTGGCCTCATCAGCAAGGAGTCCAGGGGTTTGATCCCTTCCCTGCTCCTGCTGCCACCCCATGGCTGATCCAAGCCAGGGTGCCATTGGCCTTCTTGGCCACCTGAGCCATTGCTGGCTCATGTTCAGCTGCTGTCGACCGGCACCACCAGGATCTTTTCCAAGCTCTTTCCAACAGCTCTTCCCCAAGCCAGGAGTGTTCCAGACCCTTGTGCAGAGCTTTCCTACCCTCAAGCAGACCAACACTCCCACTCAACTTGGTCTCATCTGCAAACTGACTGAGGGAGCTCTTGATCCCCTCATCCAGGTCATGAATAAAGATACTATACAAGACTGACCCCAATCATTTATCAATTAAGATTTCACTGTGAAGTTATGACCCAGATTTTGATTATTCAAACTCCTGGTTTCTTTCTCTGCAACAGATCTGCCCAGACATCTGATTTTATGTAGCTTGCTCTACACACAGCATAGAAATTCCCTTTGGGGGTGTGCTCAGCAACGTAGACAACTCTGGGCTACCGAAGCAAATCCAGAAGTTATTTATGCCCTTCCTTTAAAATCAGACCCCTGAGAAGAGCAGTCGGACAGCAGCCATTGGCCACTGTCTTGTCAGACCTTGACTTGTGTCTGCAGAAGCAGATAATGTCGTCTCCTAAAGGGGTTCTGTGTTGAGGCAGCACTTTTCTGAAGCTAATTGCTTCCCATGCATGAAACCACGCTGATGCCCCATGAGGGAACTGTGGGATTAATTAGTTCATATTTGTTAAGCGCTTTAAAGATGAAAACCACTTTATGGCAGTCAATTGTTACTACTCCATTATTTTTCACAACCAAACCAGTGTGTCCTTCCAGAAGAGCTATCTCTCTTTTCCACTTCAGCTGCCATCCAAAGAGGAAACTTGCTTTATACTGCAGAAAAATCTCTCCTGTTCTTCATGTTTTTCCTAATAACCATAGACTCATAGAATGGTTTGTGTTGGAAGGGATCTTAAAGACCATCCAGGTCCAGCCCCTGCCCCTAGTTCCAACACCTCCCACTGGCTCAGGCTGCTCAAAGCCTTGAACCTGGCCTTGAACACCTCTAGGGAGCGGGCAGCCATGACATCCCTGGCCAATCTATTCCAGTGTCTCACCACCCTCATTATCAACAATTTCTCCCTAATGTCTGACATAAATCTTCCCCCTTCCAATTTAAGGTCATTCCCCTCATCCTATCACTCCAGGCCCTTGTAAAAAGTCTTGTTCCGATGGGTCCATATCCTTCTTATGTTGGGGATCCCAGAACTGGACCCAGGGCTCCAGGTGGGGTGTCCCCAGAGCAGAGCAGAGGGCAGAATCCCTTCCCTCGCTCTCCTGGTCGCACTTCTTTGGGCACAGCCCAGGACACGGGTGGCTTTCTGGGCTGCAAGTGCCCATTGCCAGCTCATGTCAAGCTTCTCACCCACCAGCACCCAAGTCCTTCTTTGCAGAGCTACTCTCAATCACATTGTCCCCTGTGCTGCACAGTAACCACTGATTGTCCCAACCCAGGTGTAGGACCTTGCCCTTGGCCATGTTGAGCTTAATGAGTTTCACACAGGCCCACTTCTCATTATAATCCTCTGCCAGAAATTATTCTGTAGACTCGAGAAGCTGCTTCAACAGCATTTCTACCCTTGTCTCCCACTGAGCCATGTTCAGGATCACGGTTTGGGCTTTCCTGTTTTATATTCCGCTCACCCCTTCAGAAATGAAGTGGCAAATTGTGCCAATTTGTTTCACCGCACTTGCTCTCAGCCAAGAGAAACTGTGTGCGTGCCTGTGACCGTGGCAGACAGCTGGAACGGTGCCCGCAGTGCAGGGCTGACAAAATGTCTTGGTTTCAGATTTACCACAGTTATCAGCCAAATGTCGCGCAGCCCATCACTGCACTTCTTGGACCAATGTATTTCAAACTGGCCTCCTGGTTGTCGCACGGCACGTTGTGAAAGGCAAGCACAGTCCTAGCTCTAGAAGAATCATAAACTCATGGAAGGCTTTGAGCTGGAATGGACCTCAAGGCCCAGGCAGTCCAACCCACCTGCCATGGTCAGGGACGCCTTCCTCTGGATGAGGTAACTCAGACTCTACCCAACCTGACATTGAAGGTTTCCAGGGATGGGACATCCATCACCTCTCTGAGCAATTGCCTCTCTTTTAGTTTAAAATCATAACACCTTCACCAATCATAACAGGACTCACTAAAAAGTCTGTCCCCGTCTTTCTTTTAAGTCCCTGCTCCGGAGGTCTTGAATGCTGATGCTCAATCTCCTGATCTGAACTCTTTTGCTCCCAGAATTCCTTAATGATCTTTTTATTACCTATTTATTTCTATCATTATTTATTCCCTATTTATCATTACCAGCCTCCAGCTCTGGAGTCCTGAGCACAGGAAGGACCTGGAGCTGTTGGAGCGACTCCAGAGGAGGACACGGAGATGATCCAAGGGCTGGGGCACCTCCCGTACGAGGAAAGGCTGAGAGAGTTGGGGTTGTTCAGCCTGGAGAAGAGAAGGCTCTGGGGAGACCTCAGAGCAGCTCCCAGTGCTGAGAGGGCTCCAGGAAAGCTGGGGAGGGGCTCTGGATCAGGGAGTGCAGGGACAGGGTGAGGGGAAGGTTTTTGGCTGAAATAGGGGAGATTGTGTCGAGATTTTAGGAAGAAATGTTTTGCTGTGAGGGTGGGGAGGCCCTGGCCCAGGGTGCCCAGAGCAGTGGTGGCTGCCCCATCCCTGGAGGTGTTCCAGGCCAGGTTGGATGGGGCTTGGAGCCCCCTGATCCAGTGGGAGGTGTCCCTGCCCGTGGCAGGGGGTGGCACTGGAGGGGCTTTGAAGTTCCTTCAAACACAAGCTATTCTGTAATTCTATGATTCTATGACTTATTAAAGCTTTAAATCCAAATTTGCTGTCAAGGTAGAAATCCTGTGGATAACGCAAACACAGATTTTCTTTTTCCCGTCATTGCTTCTCTTTCTCCGCTAAAATCTGTGAATGCAGTAGCTCAAAGAACATATCTCCACCCCAATCCACAATTTTAGATTACATTAATTTCTTGCACAAACTAGTCACATTCAATAAAAGACTGCATTTTTTTTAAAAAAAAGCTCATCGAGGCCACTAGTTTTACACACTGAACTTTTGCCAATGAAATCTACAGAAATACATGTGATTTTAAAAAATGACATTAATTTGCATGTTACGTGTTCCTCTGTTTAAAGAAGTCAGAGATCCAAATATAACAGTGTCACGAAGAGACAGGGCACGTCATCCCTGTCTGGCTGTTAGAAAGAAACGAGCATAAAAGGTGGGGATGAATCGGAAGCCTTGCACTGAAAACCAGCTTAAGAAGGTCTATATCACACCTGAAATATTATCAGTAATTCCTTTCTATATATATTGGTTCACAGCAATTCATAGAATCATGGAATTATAGAATCATAAAACCACAGAATCATGAAATTTCTTGGGTTGGAAGGGACCTCAAAACCCACCCAGTGCCACCCCCTGCCATGGGCAGGGACACCTCCCACTGGATCAGGGGGCTCCAAGCCCCATCCAACCTGGCCTGGAACACCTCCAGGGATGGGGCAGCCACCACTGCTCTGGGCAACCTGGGACGGGGCCTCCCCACCTCGGATCATCTCCGTGGTCTCCTCTGGACTCGCTCCAACAGCTCCAGGTGCTTCCTGTGCTCAGGACTCCAGAACTGAATGCAGGTCTCTTGGTGAGGTTTCAGCAGAGTAGAGCAGAGGGGCAGAACACCACAGCTTTGGGTGCAGCCCAAGACACAGTTGGCTTTCTGGGCTGCAAGAGCTCACTGCTGGCTCATGTTAAGCTTTCTCATCTACCAATTGTTTGAAGCAGCACATGACTGAGCAAAGAAGAACTCTATGACACTGGGAAAGCATCTGGCTCTCAAGCTCTGCTGACACTTGTTAGTAAAGAGCTGTTGGAGGCAGATTTTGGCAGCCTTTGGAGTGGTGTTCGCTGCAGGACGAGGTGCTGAAGACAGGCAGCGGTGCTCAGGGACCCTCTAACACGGAAATAATAAAAATGACAATATGGAGACACGACTGCAGACAGTTATTGCCTGTCAAATAGAGGAGGATGGGAAGAGATTTGAGCTGAGGGAGTGAGTTTGATCCTACTTCGTGGGTCTGAATATCATCATAAAAAATGTCATTTCCACATTCTAGTGCCTGGAATATGAAATTCTCTTTATGAGAGAGGAAACCACTTTAGCGTCCATATGCTGCTTTTGTATGGATTAATAAGAGAAGAAAGTAAAATAAATTATTTTAAAGAATGAAGTCAACACCCGTAAATTAAAGAGCGCCGAACTCTTGTGTGGATGCCCTCCTTCAGAAATAAATTGGCTTTAATTTGCCGGTGTTTCAAGGAAGACCACGCTTCACTGAAACCACAACTTTACATCCAAGTGAGAGCATTTGCATGGGGGTTTTCTGCCCTTTAATTGATGTCCATTAACCTTACAGTTTTCATTAATTTCCCTTTGCTCCCTAAGTGCGCGATACCCTTGATTAACTTAAAAAAGGAGCAGATGAAGTTGCAAGACCATCCCGAGGTTAACACGTGTGCTGCTGGTATAAGGCAATGCTCAGGGCTGTTGCCTCTACCAGGGCTCTGGGGTTGTGCTGCCTTGCCCTGATGTTACCTCTCAAAGTGTTCAGCGCTGCCCTTTGGAGCTTCAAATCACAGCGTCACAGAATCACTAAGTTTGGAAAGGGTCTCTGACATCATCCACTCCAATCATCTGACCACCACCACCGTGCCTGCTAAATCATGCCCCCAAATGCCATAACTGCACATTTTTTAACCCCTTCAGGATGGTGACTCCACCACTTCACTGGGCAGCCTCTTCCAATTGGTAAAGACATGTTTTCTGTTATTCAGTCTAAACCTCCCCTGGTGCAAAGTGAGGTTATTTCCTCTCATCCTATTGCTTGTTACTTGGGAGAAGAGCACAACACCCCCCTCACTAAAATCTTCTTTGAGGGAGCTGTACAGAGAGTTCAGGTCTCCCCTCAGCCTCCTCTTCTCCAGGTGGAACAACTCCAGGGCCCTCAGTCACTCCCAGAGCCCCTGTTCTCCAGCCCCTTCCCCAGCTCCGTTCCCTTCTCTGGAGGCACTCCAGCTCCTCAGACTCCTTCTTGGAGTGAGGGACCCAAACTGAACCCAGGATTCAAGGTGCGGCCTCACCAATGCTGAGTGCAGGGGGACGATCCCTTCCCTGCTCCTGCTGCCACCCCATGGCTGATCCAGGCCAGGATGCCGGTGGCCACCTTGGTCACCTGGGCCACTGCTGGCTCTTGTTCAGCCACTGTCAACCAGCACGGCCAGGTTCTTTTCCACCAGGCAACTTTCCAGCCACTGTTCCTCAAGCCTGGAGCGCTGCTTTGGGTTGTTGTGACCCAAGTGCAGGACTCAGCACAGCCCCAAAGTGCCCTTAATTTGCTGTCAGGAAGCTCTAGCAGTGCTGAACGCCGAAAGCAAGCCTGAGACTCAATGTGCTTGTAAACTGTCATCTTCCTCCTTTTGGCCTTGCTTGTGCTCGAATGCTCGGTCTTATTTATCTCTTCGACTGTAATAGGAATGTTACTCTCTTTTACAACCCTGCTGTTCTTTTTTTTTTTTTTTTAATGGCAAGATGTTCTCTAGTCAAAACAATTACAGAAAAGGCATTAGAGCAAGGAGGACTAAATAATAAAGAAAACCAAAGAAAGCAATGTAGAATGAAATCTGGCAGTACTGCAAAATTAAAACAGAGCGAACCAGAATTAGAGATGAGTGAATTATTTACAGGGAGTAATTTGTCTTCCTGTCTGCTTGCACATGAAGAAAAGCTTGTTGTTTCCTCCAACACATTCAAGAGTGGATCTGTAGCACCGGGGTTCTGAGAAGGAGCTGAGGCACCTGGGGTTTAGCCTGGAGAAGAGGAGGTTGAGGGGAGACCTCATGACTCTGCAGCTCCCAGAAAGGAGGTTGTGGTGAGGGGGGTGCTGGGCTCTGCTCCCAAGTAACAAGGGATGGGATGAGAGGAAATGGCCTCAAGTTGTGCCAGGGGAGGTTTAGACTGGACATTAGGAAAAGATTATCTACTGAAAGAGTGATGAAACCGTGGCAGAGGCTGCCCAGGGCAGTGGAGGACTCACTATCCCTGGAGGGGGTTCAAAAAACATATAGATGTGGCAATTAGAATCATAGAATCACAAGGCTGGAAGAGACCTCGGAGGTCACCGAGTCCAACCATGCCTGTCTAAACCCCACTAAACCCTGTCCCTAAGGAACTCATCCACCCTTTTAAACCCCTCCAGGGATGGCGACTCCGCCCCCTCCCTGGGCAGCTGTGCCAATCCCTGACCACCCTTTCAGGGAAGAAATTCTTCCCAATGTCCAGTCTGAACCTCCCCTGGCACAACTTGTGCCCATTTCCTCTCGTCCCATCGCTGTCACCTGTGAGCAGAGCCCAGCCCCCACCCCGTCACAGCCTCCTTTCAGGCAGTTGCAGACAGGGATGAGTTCTCCCCTCAGCCTCCTCTTCTCCAGGCTGAACAACCCCAATTCCCTCCATCTCTCCTCTCCAGTCCCCCCCCGACCTCATTCCCTTCTCTGGACGCGCTCCAGCCCCTCAATGTCCTTCTTGGAGTGAGGGGCCCAAACCTGACCCCAGCACTCGAGGTGTGGCCTCACCAGCGCTGGGCACAGGGGCACAATCCCCTCCCTGCTCCTGCTGGCCACGCTGGGGCTGACACAGGCCCAGATGCCATTGACCCTCTGGGCCACCTGGGCCACTGCTGGCTCATGTTCAGCCGCTGTCACCCAACACCCCCAGGTCCTTCTCAGCCAGGCAGCTCTCCAGCCACTCCTCCCCAAGGCTGGAGCTGCACGGGGTTGTTGTGTCCCAAATGGAGGACTCTGCACTTGACCTTGTTGCACCTCATCCTGTTGGTCTCAGCCCATCGATCCAGCCTGTCCAGATCCCTCTGCGGAGCCTCCCTGCCTTCCAGCAGATCCACACTTGCACCCAGCTTGGTGTCACCTGCAAACTTGCTGAGGGGGCACTCGATGCCTTCATCGAGATCATTGATGAAGATGTTGGACAGGACTGGACCCAGCACTGAACCCTGGGGAACTTGGGGCCAGGGTTTAGTAGGGCTGGTGGTGTTGAACTAATGGTTGGACTGGATGAGCTCAGAGGGCTTTTCCAACCTTAGTGATTCTACGATTTTATTCTAAGGAACATAAACAAACTTGGTTTCTCCGTGACTCCCTTGCTGACAATATGAAGGCTGATGGAATTTCTCCCTATAGATCACCCATTATTGTATCTGTTTCTTACAGGGGCAGTGTTGAAGCATTTTGACAAAACTTGGATGACTACATCTAGGGTCTGGTTTCTACTATGGTCATGGTCCATGGTCAAATGCTGTGGCCCTGAAATGGCTGGAAAGCATGGTGCCTGCTACATGGCTGCACAAGGAAGGGCAAGTCAGTCTACTTAGAGTAAATAATATAAATAACATTGTGCTCCAAGACAGATTGAGCACTTTGAATGATCAAGACAATTCTAGTGAGTCACTGGCCCAGGTTGCCCAGAGCAGTGGTGGCTGCCGCAACTCTGGAGGGGTTCAAGGCCAGGTTGGATGGGGCTTGGAGCCCCCTGATCCAGTGGGAGGGGGTTTGCAACTGAATGAACTTTAAGGTCCCTTCCAATCCAAACCATTCCATGATTCCAAGATTCTGTGGTTCTGGAAAGTGCTTGACTTGTTAATTCAAGGCCAAATTACAACAGAGTTCAGAAAGCTAAGCATGACAAAAATATTCTGAAGATCTTTATGCAAGTTCCAACAGTAAGAACACTTAATCAACCTGGAAATTTTGGAAGGAGAAAGTAGGGCTCTGCCATAGGCAGAAGAATTATAGAACAATGGAACATCTAGAGTTGGAAGGGACCCACAGGGACCATCGGCTCCAACTCCTGTCCCTGCACAGGACACCCCAACACTCAGCCTGTGTGTCTGAAGGTGTTGGCCAAAGGCTTCTAGAGTTTTGACAGGCTTGGTGTGACTGCTTCCCTGGGGAGCTGTTCCAGTGCTCCACCACCCTCTGGCTGAAGAACCTTTTCCTCATGTCACACTTAACCCTTTCCTGGCATCTTCCTGCCATTCCCTCTGTCCTATCATTGATCACCAGAGAGAGAAGTCTATTCCTCCCCCTCCCCTTGTGAGGAAGCAGTAGAACACACTGATTTCTCCCCTCAGTCTCCTCTTCTCCAGGCTGAGCAGACCAAGTGATTTCAGCCTCTCACGCACTTCCCCTCCAGACCCTTCCCCAACTCCGTGCCCTCCTCTGGATCCTCTCCAGTAGCTTCAGATCCTTTTCATCCTGTGGTGCCCAAACTGCCCCCAGTGCTCAAGGTGGGACCGCCCCGGTGCGGAGCAGAGTGGGACAATCCCCTCCCTCACCCGGCTGGCGATGCTGTGCTGGATGCCCCCCAGGACACGGCTGCCCTCTTGGCTGCCAGGGCACTGCTGGCTCATGTTCAGCTTGGTGTCAACCAGAACCCCCAGCTCCCTCTCTGCAGGGCTGATCTCCAGCCTCTCGTTCCCCAGTCGGCATGGACATCAGGGTTTGCCATGTCCCAGGTGCAAAACCCAAAGGGAGCAAACCACAGATTGAAACCTTTTCTCCTAAACCAGCTGGGATTGAAACCCAGACCCACCAGTTCCCAGTTCTCAACTGAAACCATCACTTCTTTATATTAGCTTTAAGTTTTTCTGCTGGATTGAGAGGGAGCTCAATCACTTTTTCCTGATTTTAAAAAGAATGCAGTGCTTCTTGGGACTGATGTAATGCTGGTAATTTTCAACGAACGTATTTATAAATGAATAAACTGTTTACTGCAACACATCAAATTAAGGAGAAATAGATTTAGGAAGAGATTTGCACTGCTTTGGTTGTTATGATTATAAATTATTTTGTCAGTCTAGCTGCCTAATTGCAAAAGGATAAGGATCTCTTAAGGGAGCAAAAGTAAATATTAGAACAACTGAATGATGTGCAGCATCCGAACACATCTCCTGGCAGGGACGGAGGCATTTGTGCCAATTGGTTTTGAGTAAGTTCTGACAAAATGAAGACCTTCACGCATGGAAGGGGCTTTTTGAGAGGATCTGAATCCTTCCATTTCTATGTGAAACAGAGAGAAGAGCCGGAGGTGACAACTCCGTGCCATTTAGTGAAGTCAGAGGTTTTTATAACAAGAAAAGGGAGAGCCCTGCTCAACGCTGGAGTTTTACTGGCTATGAAGATATGAGATTTTGAAGAAAACCATCATTCGGTTGCCCAAAATAAATATTGCAGGTCAAGAAGATGGTTTGAGGGCTTGAGAACCTCACATATGAGGACAGGCTGGGAGAGCTGGGGTTGTTCAGCCTGGAGAAGAGAAGGCTCTGGGGAGACCTTAGAGCAGCTCCCAGGACTGAAAGGGGCTCCAGGAAGGCTGGGGTGGGGCTCTTCATCAGCTTTCCTGTAGGTCCCCTTACGGTCCCCGGAGCCTTTTCTTCTCTGGGCTGAATAACCCCAACTTTTCATCATAGAATCATGGAATCATGGAATGGTTTGAGTAGGAAAGGACCTTCAAGCCATCCATCTAGTTCCAAACCCCCTGTGACGGGCAGAGACATGTGTCACTGGACCAAGTTGCTCAAAGCCCCATCAAGCCCATCACTGAGCACCTTCAGAGATGTGGCACCCATGACTTTTCTCAGCAACCTGAAGATAATCAACAACATAAAGATACTATGCACTTTTAGTAATTATGGACTATTGCAACAGAGCCTCTTCCCAGAGTATACACGAAGAGTCAAAAGCTGCATACGAAGAAGGATGAAGAATTACTAAAGTTATATTGGAAAATGTGATGGTTGGAAGTCCAGAGCGAAACACCAGAAGCTGTGAAAATACTAACTCAGCATCATCCACGTGTCTTTGGCTGCCCCACTGTCCAGCCCACCACCGCGACAAACAAGTGCCTAGAGGCATGCTAGATGACAATTTTAGTAATTATTATCCCCTGATACCAAGCATCTAGATAGAGAAGCTACAATCATTCGCAAGGTCAGTAGGCTGAATATTTTTGCTATGGTTTATAACCCTTTGTGATCCAGGAGTGGCTGAGGGAACTGAGATTGTTTAGTACGGAGAAGAGGCGGATGAAGAGAGACCTCACTCCTCCCTGCTCCTCCGTGAAAGGAGGTTGTGGTAAGGTGGGTGCTGGTCTCCCCAGTAACAAGTGAGAGAATGAGAGGCAATGGGGAGGTTTAGATTGGATATTTCTTTATAAAAAGAGTGGTGAAGCTGTGGAAGAGACTTCCCAGGGCAATTGTGGAGTTTCCATCCCTGGAAGGGTTCAGAAGTCGTGTAGATGGGGCACTTTGGAACATAGTTTAATAGGCATAGTGGTGTTGGGCTGACTGTTGGCCTGGATGATCTTTTCCATCCTTAAGAATTCTATGACTCTGTTAGGTTTGACGGAGAAGCTTTCCACTTTGTTCAAATTAGAAGGAATATTGGTACTTGAACCTAGTTAAATTAGAAGAGGGAAGAATTAGATTAGACATTAGGAAGAAATTCTTCATTATGAGGCTGGTGAGATCCTGGCACAGGTTGCCCAGGGAAGTTGTGGATGGCCCCTCCCTGGGGATGTTGAAGGCCCGGTTGGATGGGGCCTTGAGCAGCCTGGTCTGGTGGGAGGTGTCCCTGCCCATGGCAGGGGGTTGAATCTGGATGGGCTTTAAGGTCCCTTCTAATCCAAATCATTCTATGATTTATAAACACATGCAGAAATCACGTCCTGAGAATGGAAAACAAAATCTCGACATTTACCCATCATCTCTTTTCTTTTGGCTTTGTGATGGAGGCACTGAGGAAAGGGGCCGAGCAGCTCACGTTACCTGCTCCCCTGCCCATTCCTCTTGACCTTGCCTTTCTCCTTCCCTAGCCTTTTTATTGTTTCTCTCAGAGATACCCAGGAACATCTAGCTGTACTAATCAGTGTCATAGCTCATTAATTTGCTTTATTGGTCTCTGGGTAAACCTCTCGTGCTACAATGTTCGGAAGCTACTGAGTCTTTATCATTAAGAAATAACTGCCCAGAGCTCCCTACTCTGTGTGTTGCCTGGGTGCATTAAGTGGCTTAATAGTATCTCTAAATTTATCTTAAATGGAAAGGTGGCCAGAACATTCATCACCTTGAACAAGGTTTAATCAGATCCCACAACATAATGAATCTACCCAGTTTTGACACCACAACCTTTGAGAGTTTATATGTACTGAGCAGTGAGGTGTCGGACGTGGACGGTACTCTTAAAGTGCAACACAATTATGATGCTTTCTTGATAATGATGCTTCTTCCAGTAAAATTAATTCAAGATGTATTTTCTAAGAGAATGACCCACAAACAGTTTTGGTCTCAGAAATCTGTATACTTAGAAGTGAGAATCAGAAGTTATTGATCTACAAGTTTCAGCAAATTTTCCCCTTTTAAAGGTTAAGCTCAACGCTTGTTACTATCCTTTCCTATAATTAATAGATTTAAAGGTTAAAGAGCTCTTCCTCTGTTGCCTTCTCAATAAGTAATACATTTAAAGGTTACATACGTTAATTTCCAGAGGACACATCTCTAAATACTCGTGACAGTCACTTTTATTTTGCTTCTTCTAAACTACTTGTTTGATATCGATTCATTTATGAGGAATCCAATCTCAGCTCACAGTTCACAGCTTGTCTTTGCCTACAGCCACAACATTTATGTATATAGTATCATAGAATCAAGGAATGGTTTGGGTTGCAAGGGACATTAAAATCCATCCAGTTCCAATGGCCTTGCCATGGCCAGGAACCACGTCCACTCGATCAGATTGCCCAAAGCCTCATCCAACTTGGCCTGGGGTATCACAGAATTAAAGAATGCTTTGCATTAGAAGGGACAATTACAGGTCATCCAGTCCAACAACCCTGCAGAAGCAGGGACATCTTTAACTCAGTCAGTCTGCTCAGAGCTCCATCCAATCCCATCTGGAATGTTTCCAGAGACGGGGCATCTACCACTTCTCTGGGCAACCTGTGCCTTGTCGCACCACCCCCACAGGAAAACATTTCTTCCTAAGATCTCATCTCAGTCTCCCTTCTTTCAGCTTCAAACCCCTCCCCCTTGTCCTGTCCCTGCACTCTCTGATCCAGAGCCCCTCCCCACCTTTCCTGGGAGCTGCTCTAAGGTTTCCCCAGAGCCTTCTCTTCTCCAGGCTGAACAACCCCAACTCTCCCAGCCTGTCCACGTATGGGAGTTGCTACATCCCTCAGATCATCTCCATGGCCTCCTCTGGACTCACTCCAACAGCTCCAGGTCCTTCCTGTGCTGAGGACTCCAGAACTGGACCCAGGGCTGCAGGTGAGAGCAGAGCAGAGATATCTGTTATCATAAAATATATATACATAAAATCTAGATGTCATGAATCAGCATTCATGCTGTCTATGAGATTTTAGAAGTACCTATAAATAAACTGAAGGGAGAGTTACCTTAATCATTAGTTCACAGTACTAAAATACAGGTATTTGTATCAAATTTACCAGAGCAGAAGTGGCTTAAACTACCAATAGCTGTCAATCATAGACTTGAATTCTATGTTGTGGCTGCCCCATCCCAGGATGTGTTCAAGGTCAGGCTGGATGGGGCTTTGAGCAGATTGATTCAGTGGAATGTGCCCCTTCCCAAGGCAGGGGAGGCTGGAACAGGATGCGTTTTGATGTCCCTTCCAACTAAACCACTGTATGATTCTATGATTTGCAACACTTTGTTGGATATTATCCATAGCTCTTCCCAATATGAATAATTGTATTGTTTAACATTCATGAGCAAAACTCTCCCATTCTTTTTGCCTCCTGTGGTCAATTATTCCTAGCGAAGTGTCTGCAGAATGGAGAAGATATTTTACTATTAAAACTGGTAGGCTCGTGGGTATCAAGACCTCCAACCTCAAGAAATCACTTAATTTCACACTACTTACAGGCACAAATATGTGATTTCTGGAAATGCTCCGTATTCATGGCAACCTCGACCTGCTCAGGGCTGCAAGGAGTTTCTGCTGTTGGACACAATTTTGAGAGTTGAATACGAGGTTGCAACTTTGAGGGGGAGAGGAGCAGAACGAATGGCTTCCAGCGGTACAGCCGCTCATCATAGAATTATAGAATGCTTTGGGTTGGAAGAAACCCTAAAGATCTTGCCGTTCCACCCCCCCTGCCACGGGCATGGACACCTTCCACTATATAAGATTGCTCAACACTTCATCCAGCCTGGCCTTGAACACTTCTGGGTAGGGAGCATCTACAGCTTCCCTGGACAAGCTGTGCCAGGGCCTCCCCACCCTCATCGTGAAGAATTTCTTCCTGTTGTCTAATCTAAATCTTCCTCCTTCCAATTAAAAACCATTCCACTCAGCCTATCACTACTTGCCCTTGTAAAAAGTCCCTCTCCAGCTTTCTCGTAGGCCCCCTTCAGCATCAGTCTCAAGTCTGGTGTAAGGCTGAGCTTGACTTTGGGGTCAGCCTAGGAAAGGGCAGATTGTGGTCAGCGGAATGTCAGTCAACTCCATCATAGTGGTTTGAAGTGAAGTACAGTGCCTGAGGTGACAAAAGCTGCACAATAGCTTTGTGTAGATGGGTACTTCGGAGCTAGCTGTACTTTTCTTTACTCCCATTGATATTTTTACATTGTTTCTGACTCCTTTTTCTATATTCTTTTATCCAAATCATTTAAGCACTTGATGTGAGGCACAGAATATTAAATTCCTTGGTTGGAAAAGACCTCTGGGTTCATTCAGTCCAGCTGCACCTGTCTGCTACTAAGCCAGATCCCTGAGCACCTTGTCTGCCTGCCTTGGAAACATCTTCAGGGATGGTGACTCCACCACCTCTGTGGGCAGCTGTGCCAATCCCTGACCACTCTTCCAGTGAAGAATTTTTTCCTAATATCTGATCTAAGTCTCCCCTGGTGCAACCTGAGGCCATTTCCTCTCATCCCGTCACTTGTTACCTGGGAGAAGAGCCCAGCACCCCCCTCACCACAACTTCCTTTCCAGAAGCTGCAGAGTGTGATGAGGTCTCTCCTCAGCCTCCTCTAGATTAAACACCCCCAGGGCCCTCAGCTGCTCCTCAGATGTTCTCCAGCCCCTTCCCCAGCCTCGTTGCCCTTCTCTGGATGCGCTCCAGCCCCTCAAGGTCCTTCTTGGAGCGAGGGGCCCAAACTGACCCCAGCACTCGAGGTGCCCTCCCCAGCGCTGGGCACAGGGGCACAATCACCCCCCTGCTCCTGCTGCCCACGCTGGGTCTGACACAGGCCAAGGTGCCACTGGCCCTCTTGGCCACCTGGGCCGCTGCTGGCTCATGTTCAGCCGCTGTCACCCAGCACCCCCAGGTCCTTCTCCTCCAGGCAGCTCTCCAGCCACTCCTCCCCAAGCCTGTAACGGGGTTGTTGTGACCCAAGTGCAGGACCCAGCACTTGGCCTCATTGAACCCTATCCCATTGGTTTCAGCCCATTGGTCCAGACCCCTCTGCAGACCCTCCCTGCCCTCATGCAGAACAACACTTCCACCCAACTTAGTGTAATCCACAAATTTTCTAAGGGTGCGTTCGGTCCTCTCGTTGACATCATAAAGGTATTGATCAGGACTGGAGCCAGCACTGATCCCTGGGAACACGATCATCTGACTGCCTGCTGTCACAGGTGATCACCTATGGGATGCTTTACCTTAGCCTTTATTTGTGGTCTGAAGGAATCTGCTGGAGGGACCTAATGGAAAAAAGCTTCCTGCCAGGACTTTTACATCATCTACTCATCCGCATGCCAGTCAGCAAGAAACATCGAGTGGTCTCCAAATTAAAATCTTTACCAAACTCTTTGTAAAAAAAAGGCATCAAGAGGAAAGAGGGCTATGGGGAGACCTTAGAGCATCCTTCCACTACCGGAAAGGCCCTAAAAGAAAGCTGGGGAGGGACTTTTTCCAAGGGCCTGGAGTGACTGGATGAGGAGGAACGGCTTTACACTGGAAGGGTTTACGTCAGACATTAGACAGAAATGGTTGATGATGAGGGCGGCGAGGCACTGCCACAGGTTGCCCAGGGAAGGTGTGGATGCCACCTGCCTCCAAGTGTTCAAGGCCAGGTTGGATGGGGCTTTGAAGCAACCTGATCAGTGGGAGGTGTCCTTGCCCATGGCAGGGTGGCTGATTGGAAGTAGATGACCTTTAAAGTCCCTTCCAACCCAAACAATTCTATGATTCTATGAAAGTAAAATATTATTAATTTTCTCTTCCCACCCCTCTGGTTTTGGTGCTTATATTGATTTCTGGTGCTAAGAATGATGGAGACATGAGTACGCTCTGCCACAGACGTGAGGCGTGCAGGAGCCAGATGTTGCAACTGAAAAGAATGATTTTTTTCATTGCTTGGCATCTGGGTCTGGAGGCTGCTCCGCACTGACGGCAAGCGATACACTCCAGCGCAGCCAAAGAGATCAACCATTCTGTCAGCCTGCATTTAGCTCAGCTGCCTAGAATCACTCTGCTACTAAATGTGCATTAAAATCTGCTATAAATGCATCCTAAACCTTCAGAGGAATTGTTGCCGAGCTGTACATCATCCCAGCATCGTGCCACTGGCGCACAAAGGATGAGGATGGATTGGGCCCTTTATGATAAAGCAATATCAAGAGCGAATGTTTCTTTTAAGGCTGGACAGACTGCTTGAAGGAGGTGCAATATATTCTTTTTAGTGCCTTTTATCATATGTGAGCCATTTGGATGATGTGGGAGGTATTTTTCCAGGAATAAGTATTATTCATAGTGCCCAGGCTGGTCATTAGGAAGCATTTCGACATGAGCCGGCAGTGTGCGCTTGCAGCCCAGAAGACCAACTGTATCTGGGCTGCATCAAAGAAGTGTGGTCAGCAGGGCACGGGAGGGGATTCTGCCCCTCTGCCCCTTTCTTGTAGGATTGCACTTGGAATTATGTTTCCAGTTCTGGAATGCTCAGCATAAGAAGAATATGCAACTGCTGGAACAGGTCCAGAGGAGGCCACAAATATTTGCTCCAGCCCTCACATCATCTTCGTAGCCTTTCTCTGGACCCATTCAAAGAGTTCAATATCCAGAACCGGGCACAATACTCCAGCAGAGTAGACAGAAAGACTGAGACCTGAAACACCTCTTTAAGAGTGTGAAATACGAACAGTTAGTAAGTGCTGAGACACACACAATGAAACAGTTCTTCTCATGGTACAGTTTATTTTGTGAAGTTTGGGACCTCATGATGCATCCCAGAATTCTGAGGGAATTGGCTGGTATGACTGCCAAGCCACTCTCCATGATATTTGAAGTCACGGTAGTCAGGGGAAATCCTTGGGTGACTAAGAAGAAGGAAACATTGTGCCCATCTTTAAAAAGGGTAGAAAGGAGGACCCTCAGAACTGCAACCTCACCTCTGTGCTTGGGAAGATCATGGAACCGATCCTTCTGGAAGATTTGTTAAAGCACATGGAGGTGATTCCAGACAGCCAGCATGGCTTCACCAAGGGCAAGTCCTGCCTGACTAACCTGGTGGCTTTCTCTAATGAAGTGACCACTCCAGTGGACAAGTGAAGAGCTACGGATTTTGTCTGCCTGGATTCCTCTAAAGCCTTTGACACAGCTCCCCACAACCTTCTTCCCTCTGAATTGGAGAAATATGGATTTGATGGCTGGACTGTTCAGTGGATGAGGAATTGCTTGGATGGTGACATTCAGAGTGCTTTATGTCTGAATACAGATCAGTGATGAGTGATGTCCCTCAGGGGTCCATACTGGGGACAGTGTTGTTTAATATCTTAATTAATGTTAGACAGCGAGGCTGAGGGCACCTTCAGCAAGTTTGCAGGTGACACTCAGCTGAATTTTGCAGTTGACACTCCTGAAGGCTGGAATGGCATCAGGGGGACTTGCAGAAGCTGGAGGAATGAGCCCAACTTCGAACTTCAACAGACTGAAGTTTAAAAAAAAAATGTTATTCTTAAAAAGGTAAAAATTTTGATAATTAGTTTAACTTAGAATTACAGGTCTTATACTTCTTTTCATTTTCTAAAAACCAGCTATAAAAATGTTTCCCCTTTTTGATCCTTTCCGTGGATCAAAATTTGACATCTGCCCAGAAAGAGAAGCTGTTCATGAAGATATTTAATGGAATAATTGAATGAGTTAGTTGGAAGCAACCTCAAATCACACCCAATTCCAACCCCCCTGCCACGGGCAGGGACACCTCCCACTGGGTCAGGGGGCTCCAAGCCCCATCCAACCTGGCCTGGAACACCTCCTGGGATGGGGCAGCCACCACTGCTCTGGGCAACCTGGGCCAGGGCCTCCCCACCCTCATCATGAAGAGTTTCTTCCTAATGTCCAATCTAACTCTTCCTCCTTCAAATTTAAAGCCATTCCCTCTCATTCTGTCACTACAGGCCTTCTAAAAAGGGTCCCCTTTCAGCACTGGGAGCTGCTCTAAGGTCTCCCAGAGCCTTCTCCTCTCCAGGCTGAACAACCCCAACTCTCCCAGCCTGTCCCCCTGGCAGAGCTGCTCCAGCCCTTGGATCATCTCCGTGGCCTCCTCTGGACTCGCTCCAACAGCTCCAGGTCCTTCCTGTGCTGAGGACTCTGGACACAGGGCTCCAGGTGGGGTCTCACCGGAGTGGAACTTAGGGCCAGAATCCCCTTCCTTGAGGTCCGGGGCAAAACTCTAGTGAACTTTTAAACATCACACACATCCTTTTCTTTCAGTGAAACAGGATATTTTTAACCAAAAGAAGCCAGAAATACATTTCTTATTTCTTATTAGATCATCTACCTCCAACTCAGGCTCCGCACAAGCACGCTAGGCATTTTCCCAGTTTCTGATATCAAATTGCCCGCATCCTTGTCTCAGCCACTTTTGCACTGCATTGTACAGCAAAATATCTTTTAGGCAGCAAACTGTATTTCTGTCATAGTATTCACCAGTGTCAATTCTGATCTGACCAAGGTCTCCAGTCACAGAACACCATCAATATTAAGCAATAATCATGATAATAGTAATTCATATCAAGCATCTTCCATCTGCTCGGCCATCTCCGTTATGTTATTAAATTAATAGATCTGCCACCACCAAAGAAAAATAGGATCAAGAGAGAAATCTTATTAAACTAGAGATAAAATTTTAAACAACTCTGGGAACAGCCTTTGGGCTCTTCTGTGTACAACTCAAATCCAGTTAGCATATCACGAAGGTTATTTAGTTATTTGTTTTGATTTAATCAGTTTCCAAGTTATAAGCATTTAATTGAATTAATTCTGACTGCGGCCAAGATAGAACAAAAGCAAGAAGATGACAAAAATTGACTGCTGAAATACAGTACTCTGAGTTATTGTAGCTTTTCAGAAGAGTGAGACACTGCATAGAGCTCTTTACAACATTAGGAATTTAGTGATAACTCAAATAGAAATCATAGAATCGCAAAATGGGTTGGGTTGGAAGGGCCTCAAAAGCCCATCCAGTTCCAACTCAGGCAGGGACACCTCCCACTGGGTCAGGGGGCTCCAAGCCCCATCCAGCCTGGCCTGGAACACCTCCAGGGATGGGGCAGCCACCACTGCTCTGGGCACCCTGGGCCAGGGCCTCCCCACCCTCACAGCAAAACATTTCTGCCCAACTTCTCATCTCAGTTTCTCCTCTTTCAGATTAAAACTGTTCCCCTCATCCCAGCCCTGCACTCCCTGATCCACAGCCCCTCCCCAGCTTTTCTGGAGCCCCTTTCACTATGGAAGGCTGCTCTAGGTTCTCCCTGGACGAGGACCTGGACTTGGACTTCAGTGAAGCCTTGGACACCGTCTCTCACAGTATCCTGTTGGAGAAACTGGCTGCCATCGGCGTGGGCAGGCACAGCCTCTGCGGGGTTAAAAACTGGCTGGATGGCTGGGCCCAAAGGGTGGGGGGGAATGGAAGTAAATCCAGTTGGAAACCGGTCACGAGCGGTGTTCCCCAGGGTTCAGTGTTGGGTCCAGTCCTGTCCAACATCTTTATCAATGATCTCGATGAAGACATCGAGCGCACCCTCAGCAAGTTTGCAGGTGGCACCAAGCTGGGTGCAAGTGTGGATCTGCTGGAAGGCAGGGAGGCTCCGCAGAGGGATCTGGACAGGCTGGGTCCATGGGCTGAGACCAACGGGATGAGGTGCAACAAGGCCAAGTACAGAGTCCTCCATTTGGGACACAACAACCCCAGGCAGCTCCAGGCTTGGGGAGGAGAGGCTGGAGAGCTGCCTGGCTGAGAAGGACCTGGGGGTGTTGGGTGACAGCGGCTGAACATGAGCCAGCAGTGGCCCAGGTGGCCAAGAGGGCCAATGGCACCTTGGCCTGCGTCAGACCCAGCGTGGCCAGCAGGAGCAGGGAGGTGATTGTGCCCCTGTGCCCAGCGCTGGTGAGGGCACCTCGAGTGCTGGGGTCAGTTTGGGCCCCTCGCTCCAAGAAGGACCTTGAGGGGCTGGAGCGCATCCAGAGAAGGGAATGAGGCTGGGGAGGGGCTGGAGAACAAGTGCTGTGAGGAGAGACTGAGGGACCTGGGGGTGTTCAGCCTGGAGAAGAGGAGGCTGAATGGAGACCTCATCCCTGTCTGCAACTGCCTGACAGGAGGCTGTGACGGGGTGGGGGCTGGGCTCTGCTCACAAGCGACAGGACAAGAGGAAATGACAACAAGTTGCGCCAGGGGAGGTTTAGACTGGACATTGGGAAGAATTCCTTCCCTGAAAGGGTGGTCAGGGATTGGCACAGCTGCCCAGGGAGGGGGTGGAGTCGCCATCCCTGGAGGGGTTTAAAAGATGGGTGGATGAGTTTCTCAGGGACAGGGTTTAGTAGGGAGACAGGCACGGCTGGACTCCATGATCTCAGAGGTCTGTTACAAACTTCTGCTTCTAGGATTCTTCTCTTCTCCAGGCTAAAAAACCCCAACTCTCCCAGCCTGTCCTCGGAGGTGCTTCAGCCCTTGGATCATCTCCATGGCCTCCTCTGGACTTGGTCCAGCAGATCCACGCCTTTCCTGTGCTGAGGACTCCAGAACCGAACCCTGGGCTCCAGGTGGGCTCTCACCAGAGCAGAGCAGAGGGACAGAATCCTCTCCCTCAATGTGAGAGACAAAACTCTAGCTACCTGCTAGGCATTGTACCCATCCTTTTTTCTTAAGCAAAGGAGCGTATTTTCAAAGACTGATCTATTTTCCCCATCCTGAATTAGCAGCTCTGCCCAACAGCCTTCAGACAAACACTCAGTTCAACATGTCAACTGATCTTTGTCCAATCCAGCATTTCTTTTCCGGTCTGAGCTAAATCAGAATCAGTTTCTTACTTCAACCAATCTTCGTCTGAGTAACTTCGTGTTCTGAGACTTAACCACGTGCTTTTCAGGCAGGGTTTCTCTTTAGAAGTGATCACATGAGATGCAGAAAGGCTGTTGCTTGTACTTATTCCTACGGAAACCCAGGCCTTCCTGGAGCTGGTGGAGCCATAAGGAAAGGGGGTGGAAAAGGGTGGCACCTGCAGGGAGGGACAGTCAAGAGAGGTGACTCCAAACTGACCATCAAAGAATCCCATCCCATAGAAAGCATCCTCAGGATGAAGCTGGAGGATCTCAGAGGTTGAGGTCCCTTCTGCAATAGCTGATGTCCCATGAGAACTCTTCTTTTTTGCTCTGATCCCAGATCCATGCATTCATGAATCCAGTTCTTCAGCCCAGGTCCCTCCCAGCCCAGGACCTTTCCCCTTGCGTGCTCTGCAGCGTCAGTGGTGATGTGGTCATTGAGGGGGGCACAATTTCTTATGTTTTTATATATTTTAATATTTGCTTACTAAGAGTATTTTCCTTATTACTATAATTGTTTCATTCATGCTGTTTTAGTTTCCAGCCCACAAGCTTTGTCCTTTAATTTCCCTTTCTGCTCTCATGAGGTTGGGAAGAGGAAGGGAACTGGGAGCTCCACTGCTCGCATTTTAGCTGCCAGTCAAGCTGTGCTGGGGCCAAACCAGGACAACTTCCCTCTGCAATTTAATATCCCATCAAGACCTCCAACATAGAATCACAGAATGTCCTCAATTGGAAGGGATCCATAAGGACCATCGGAGTGCATCTCCTGTCCCTGCACAGGGCACCCCAACACTCACCCCGTGTGTCTGAGGGTGTTGGCCAAAGGCTTCTGGAATCTTGTCAGGCTGTGCCTGCTTCCCTGGGAGCTGTTCCAGGGCTCCACCACCCTGTGGGGGCAGAACCTTTTCCTAACCTTTTCCAACCTCACCCTCCCCAGCACACCCTCCTGCCATTCCCTCAGCTCCTGTCCTTGGGCACCAGGGAGAAGAGCTCAGTGCCTGCTCCTCCTCCTCCCCGTGTGAGGAACCTGTGAACTGCAGTGTGAATGTACTGAACTCCTCCTATGATCATAGCGTCATAGAACGGTTTGGGTTGGAAGTGACCTCAAAGCCCATCCAGTTCCAACCCCCCTGCCATGGGCAGGGACACCTCCCACTGGATCAGGGGGCTCAATGATGGTGGGCAGGGGTGAGTTTCACGCACAGACCATCCTCTCTGACCCCAAACCACCTCCATGTCTAAGCACCAATAGCACAATGACACACCTCAGGTGAGGAGCATCTGCACAGCATCCCATGCAGCCTGTTTTCTATATTCATTCTAAGTATTTCAAGTGTAAATTATCACCACAAAAGGTCACAGAAAGTCATCAGCTGCTCTGTGACACTTTACCTTGAGAATACGCAAGAAAATGTAAACAGAAAGGTTTAGAGCAATATGTGCCAAGGCATGAATGCCCATTGGGTACTACCTGTAGGAGAAGCTTAAAAGCAATTGGAACAGGGTACATTAAACATAAAAATATATCAGAATATACATTTGATGTTGTGAAAACAAGTACGAGAAGATAAAGATCAAACTGATAGGTCCTCAGTATTCTCAACAAACAAGAGATTGCAGAAATCATAAAATGGTTTAGATTGGAAGACACTTTAAAGACCATCCAGTGCCATGGGCAGGGATGCCTGCCAGTGGATCAGGTTGCTCAAGGCCACATCAAACTTGACCTTTAAACACTTCCAGGTTTGGGGCATCAATGACGTCCCTGGACAACCATTGCCAGGGCCTCCCCTCATTATGAAGAATTTCTTCCTAATGTCTAATCTAAAACTTCCCACTTCCAATTTAAATCTATTCCCCCTTGTCCTACCACTGTTGTAAAAAGCCCCTCCCCAGCTTTTCTGGAGCCCTTTCAGCACTGGGAGCTGCTCTAAGGTCTCCCTGCAGCCTTCTCTTCTCCAGGCTGAACAACCCCAGCTCTCCCAGCCTGTCCTCACAGCAGAGGGGCTCCAGCCCTCAGATCATCTTCGTGGCCTCCTCTGGACCTTATCCAAGAGTTCCACATCCTTCTTATGTTAGCGATTCCAGAACTGGATACAGGACTCCAGGTGGGGTATCAAGAGAGCGGAGGGGAAGGGAGAATCTCCTCCCTCATCCTGCTGGCCACGCTGCTTTGGATGCAGCCCAAAATGTTCCCCAAACTGCAGTTTAACCACATCAGTGAGCTTGGGGCGTCTCCTCGTTAGTTCGGCAGATGGAAATCTCCATAGATGATGTGCAAAGCAAGACACAACAGGTGGGGTTCTCATGCCCCCATTTCAGGCTCTAAAGCGTGAGTTTTCCACATCCTAATGGGCCGGTTGTTGACACCAGCTGCAGAATAAAATTCTATGTAGTTCCAGTAAACAGCGGGAATGAATAAAAAGATAAAAAGTAATCTAAAACTAATTCAGAATATATTCAGAAATAGCACTGAACAAGGAGTGAGCATCATTAACACCCACTATGTACTATATCCTAGCGTGAAATACTATCAGCCACCTCATTAGTGATATATTAGACCTTTTTTAAGGAGTGAAGTACTAGATTTAAGAGTAAGAAAGACACCATTCAGCAAACAAATAGAATAAGCATGACTCCAACAGACCTACCTGCGTGTGGTAATAAAATATTTCTTCCCCACTCCTCCTTTTCCCCAGGAACAGCTCTGCTTCTCATTATGCCCTGAGATTGTTCCATTTAATCAAAGCGCAGTTACGTTTATTGCAGATGTTAATCTGCAATCAGGGAGCAGTTTCTGCTTGTTCACCTAAGCTGAAGTGACAGCGAAGCCTCTCCAGAAAAATCAACTGCTTCTCTTTAAAGCATTTTTGGGGTGTTTTGTTTGTTTTAACATCATCTCCCAGACATGTGAAGGGACCCTTCTGCAAAGGGGTCTCATTCTATATGGAGAAGCCACGCAAAGTAGGAATTCTTACACAAATGGCCATGATAGCTGTGTACCCACGAGGTGCCGAGCACGTGACTTACCCTGGAGTTCACCACTTCCAAGGAGATATTCTGAGGCGTCGCACTGGGCACTGAAAGAAAAGCAAAGCAGAGAGAAATTGGAAATATTCAAAGTCAGAATAGATAACATCAAACATTTATCTTTTCAGAAAGATTCATCATAGAATCACAGAATGGTTTGGGTAGGAAGAGACCTCTAAGATCACCCAGTTCCAAACTCCTCGCCATGGGCAGGGACACCTCCCACTTGACTTGGTTGCTCAAAGCCCCATCTGACCTGGCTTTGAACACCTTCCAGGGATGGGGCAGCCACCACTTCTTCGGGCAACCAGGGCCTCCCTGCCCTCATAGCAAAGAATTTCTTCCTAATGTCTCATCTAAATCTTCCAATTTAAAGCCATTACCCCTCATCCTATCACTACAGGTCCTTGTAAAAAGTCCCTCTCTAGCTTTCTTGTAGCCCCTTTAGCACTGGAAGGTGCGCACAGAGTCTTCTCCAGGTTGAACAACCCCAGCTCTCTCAGCCCTTGCTCATAGCAGAGGGGCTCCAGCCCTCCGATCATCTCCGTGGTCTCATCCAGACCCGTTCCAACAGCTCCATGACTTTCTTAGGCTGGGGATTCCAGAAATGGAGACAATACTCGAGGTGGGGTCTCATGAGAGCAGAGTAGAAGGAGAGAATCACAGCAGCTTTTACACCTAGTTTATAATCTGATCACAACTACGCAGCTAATCCAGGTGGCACTTCAGGAATCCCCTGGGGAGAGAAAAACCAAACGCATCTGTTCATTTCATCCCATTTTTGATAGACCTATTAGTAAGCCCTTTAAACAGCCAGTCAGCAGGCTCCCTGCAGTGAGACCAACCACTTGAATTCAGTTATTTGTCATCAACTTGGTCAGAAATAAACAAGAACATGCTGTAATTTCTTTTATGCATTAAACTGCATTTCAGAAAATATATGCAGACAGAGAAGGGTATTTTTCTCTCTGTAGCACCAGTGGACCTAATTTTACAAGGATGCCAAAGGGGGAAAGAGAAGAGAAACTTAGTCTTTAGGTATTATTTACAAAACAGAGTTTCACCTTAAGGCTCTGCTTCTCACACATAATATAATGCATACCTGATTTTATACAAATGAAATTGTTTGTATTCATTCAGAATAAATACAAGGCGCAGGGTCTGGAGAAGAGTTTTTATGGGGAGTGGCCAAGGGACCCAGAGTTGTTTAGTTTGGAAACGAGGAGGCTGAGGGGAGACCTTATTGCCCTCTGTAATTCCCTGAGAAGAGGTTGTGGTGAGGTGGATGCTGGGCTCCCAAGTAACAAGAGATAGGATGAGAGGAAATGGCCTCACATTGTGCCAGGGGAGGTTTAGACTGGAGATTAGGAAAAATGCCTTTACTGAAAGGTTTGTCAGGCACTGGCAAAGGTTGCCCAGGGTAGTGGTGGAGTCACCATCCCTGGAGGGGTTTAAAAGATGAGTAGGTGAGGTACTCAGGGATCAGGTTTAGCAGTGCACAGGCATGGTTGGACTCGATGACCTCAAAAGTCTTCTCCAACTGAACAATCCTGATTCCAAGTACTATTTAGAGGTTGGCACCATGGGTGCTGCTGACTATTGTTTCTACTTATTGTCCCTATGTATTGTTTCTATATATGGTCTATATTTTCTGTATAGGCTTCCAGCTGGGGCAGATGTAGGCAATCAGCGCAGAGTGGCTCAACATCAAAACTCTGGAAAAGCCAGGCTGCATCCATAGTGAGGAGACACCTCTGACCTTCTCATCTGTGAATCTCTAAATTATGTATTAGGCAGTAATATGGAAAGAAACACCCCTGTACAGTCATGAAAGGAAAAGATCGCAGCAAGTTGTACAAATCATACTTTCTACCAATAATTTTAAGCAGAGCCGGTCAGACAGCTGCTTCGCTGGACTCGTCTGGTCACATCTACTTGCAATAAAAAATCCCCAAAGGTGCAGCACTTTGTAGCGTTCTCAGTGCATGCTGCTATTTAAAGATTTAAGACAGTCACAGCATTTATTACAGTTAAATAGAAGAAAATATTTCAAATACTGGCCACAAAAGAGCAAAACTAACAATATCTAAACAGGAGGGTTCCACTGGCAGTGAGGTCCCATGAAGATGATCCGAGGGCTGGGGCACCTCCCATATGAGAACAGGCTGGGAGAGCTGGGGTTGTTCAGCCTGGAGAAGAGAAGGCTCTGGGGAGACCTTAGAGCAGCCTCCCAGTGCTGAAAGGGCTCCAGGAAAGCTGGGGAGGGGCTCTGGATCAGGGAGTGCAGGGACAGGATGAGGGGGATGGTTTTCAGCTGAAAGAGCTTTAGATCTCAGGGAGAAATGTTAACCTGTGAGGGTGGTGAGGCACAAGCACAAGTTGTCCAGAGAACTCATGGATGCTCCATGCCTGGAGGTGTTCCAGGGCAGGCTGGATGCGGCTTTGAGCAATCTGATCCAGTGGGATCCAGGACAGGTGGATTGCAACTGAATGAGCTTTAGGGTCCCTTCCAATCAGAACCATTCTATGATTCTTAAAACTCAGATTATTTGGAGGCAGATGTACAGTAAAGTGAGAGACAAGGACTACAGACACTCTTCCTCAGTCTGTAGATCCCAAGTCACAGAGATTCCATATATCCTGAGTAAGTTGGGAGGTGCTGGCGATGGCAGCTGAGTCTCTGGACCATTTCGCTAATCCTGCCACAGTTTGATTTTAAGATATGTGCTCAAGGAACTTGAAAATCAACTTGAAGTCCTGTGTTTTAACCACCAAGACCTGCCCCTCTATTGGAGAGGGCAGTCCAGTCTGGGGAACGTGAGTATCGACCCACAGAATTGATTAGTTGGTAAAACCCTGAGATCATTGAGTCCAACCATACCTGTCCACTGCCAAATCAGATCCCCAAGTACTTCATCTGCCCATCTTTTAAATCTCTCTAGGAATGGTACATCAACCTCAACCCTAAACAGCCTCTACGAGTGCCTGAGAATCCTTTCAGTGAAGAAATTTTTCCCGATACCCAATCTAAACCTGCCCTGGTGCAGCTTGAGGCCATTTCCTCTCATCCTATCACCCGTCACTTGGGAGAAGACACCAACACCCACCTCAAAACAACCTCCTTTCAGGCAGTTGTATACAGTGATATGATGTCCTCTCAGCCTCATCCTTTGCTGTAAGGCCTGCATCCCCTTCTCAGTTCTGCCCAAGCT
Organism: Neomorphus geoffroyi; assembly: GCA_033558235.1. NCBI lineage: Eukaryota > Metazoa > Chordata > Aves > Cuculiformes > Neomorphidae > Neomorphus > Neomorphus geoffroyi. Next base: position 1,162,922 of record JAUMJM010000025.1, read on the forward strand.
GCTGGGTCTCTGCACATAAAGTGTTTCCCTGTTGAGTCTCGTTTGTTCTCTCTGTAGAGGGGCAGCTTTAGAACCCAGTTGGTTTCTCTAGTGCAGGGACTACTCTTTACTTGTTTCCATCCTGCCCGTGACAATGTAAAGTTGATCCAAGGTCCATAGTCCCAACCACAGCAAACAGCACGGAACAATTTCACCTCCCTTAAAACCAAGGAGATGTCACTGCTCACACTGTTTCTGAGAAACGTCAGACAGAAAACAGCCTCTCTAGACAACACACACCAGTGTCTCACCACCCTCAGCATAAATTTTTTTCCTAATCTCAGATCTAAATCTCTCCTCTTTTAGTTTAAAACCTTCGCCCCTTGCCCTATTGCTACAGGCCCTCCTAGAAAGTTTGTCTCCATCTTTCTCATCAGCTCCCTTTAAGTATTGAAAGGCTGCAATAAGGTTTCTATAGAGTCTTCCGTTCTCCAGGCTGAATGACGCCAACCCTCTCAGCTTGTCCTCACACAGGAGCTGCTCCAGCCCTTGGATCATCTCCATGGCCTCCTCTGGACTCGCTCCAACAGCTCCAGGTCCTTCCTGTGCTCGGGACTCCAGAGCTGGACCCAGGACTCCAGGTGGGCTCTCACAGAGTGGAGCAGAGGGCCAGAATCCACCCCCCCCCCGCTGGTCCCACTGCTCTGGGTGCAGCCCAGGACATGGTGGATTTCTGGGCTATGAAAGCACATTGCCGGCTCGTGTTGAGCTTCTCATCCTCTATGACCCCTTCTCCTCGGGGCTGCTTTCAATCTCTTCACCGCCCAGCCTCTATCGATACAAAGGGTGGCCCTGACTCAGGTGCCGGACCTTGCATTTCAACTTGTTGAACCTCATGAATTTTTCACACGCCCACTTGTACAGCATGTCAAGGTCCCTTTAGATGGCATCCCGTTCCTCAGGGACGTCAACCTCACCAAACTACTCAGTTTGGTGTCATCCACGAACTCAATCCCATAATCTATGTCATTATAGTACATAATACTCCCGTACCAGACAAGCATGGTATTATTTTGCTATTTCTTTTCCTTTCTATTATTTTGATTTTTTCTCTTCAGTGAATGCTTGTCGTATTTCCCAGTTTTGTGTCATACATCAATATAACTGATGCATTCAAGAAGCATTTGGCCAACATCCTCAGACACACAGTACGAAAGTTGGGGTTGTCCTGTGCAAGGAGTTGCACTTGATGATCCTTGTGGATCTCGTCCCAGCCTATGATTTGATGATTCCCTCCCTATATTTTCTTCCAGTTCTTTAGTCGAAATGAGAAATAAACCCAGATCTGACTCAGCATCCAACTCAATCACTTCCAGTGCAATTCTGGGTGTCTTTATTCCTTGCTCACTCTTCAGTCAAGAAGTCGTTTTGCATGGCTGAATCAGAGACCCTGATTTAATATCTCGGGTTGCATAACAATCAGAGAGCTCCCCTGGCAAACCCAGTGCCTGCGAGACTACAATTGCTTCCTCTGGGTTTATATCTTGATCAAATAAAGAAATTGGATGCACCTGGCATAATCTGGTTTTTCTTTATTATTCATGGTTTAATTACACCATTAGAAATTAAAGCAGAACTCATTTTACCTAGCGTAGCTATGCAATAAGCAACAAACAGAAACACGTGCATCCAGGGATAATTCAGCCCCTGTGTCCTGGCATGGGGTGACTCAGTGGAGGAAGCCTTGTGTCCAGTTCTGGAAATCCCAACATAAGGATATGGAACTGTGAGAACAGGTCCAGAGGAAGCCATGGACGTGATGCGAGGGCAGGAGCCCCCCTGCTGTGAGGACAGGCTGGGACAGTTGGAGTTGTTCAGCCTGAAGAGGAGAAGGCTCTGGGGAGACCTTGGAGCAGCTCCCAGTGCTGAAAGGGCTCCAGGAAAGCTGGGGAGGGGCTTTTTACAAGGGCCTGGAGTGACTGGAAGAGATGGAATGGCTTTAAATTAGAAGGGGTAAGATTGAGTTTAGACATTAGGAGAAAATTCTTCACAATGAGGGTGGGGAGGCCCTGGCCCAGGGTGCCCAGAGAAGTGGTGGCTGCCCCATCCCTGGAGGGGTTCAAACTGGTTGGAATTGGTTGGAGGTTGGAATTGGATGGGCTTTAAGGTCCCTTCCAATCCAATTCATTTTATGATTCTATGATTCAATAATACACTGCAGGAGCCTCGCTGCCTGCCGTGTACCCGAAGGCTGAAGGTGGGTGAATCATAGACTCATAGAACCATGGAATCATAGAATGGTTTGGGTTAGAAGACACCACGAAGACCAACCAGCCCAATCCCCCTGCAGTGATCAGGGACTTCTCCAACTTTATCAGATTGCTCCTAGTCTCATCCAACCTGACTTGGAATGTTTCCAGGGAAGGAGACTTCCCCCCCCCTCCCTGGGAGCCTCTGCCGGTGCCTGAGAACCCTTGCAGGGAGGAAATTTTTCCTGATGTCTGATCTGACCCTGCCCTGGTGTGACCTGAGGCCATTTCTTCTCATTCTATCACCTCTCACCTGGGAACAGAGCCCAGCACCCACCTGACCACAGCCTCCTTTCAGGGAGCTGCAGGGAGCGATGAGGTCTCCCCTCAGCCTCCTCTCTGGGCTAAACAGCATTTTATAAGTGCCCTGGCAGCGCGCTCCTCCTCACCCTGCCCTCAGCTCTCCTGCAAACAGAGGGATGGCTACTGACATCTGAAAGAGCTTCATAGGCTCCTTTGTCAATCTGAACTTCAATCTTCAATTTCTACTTTTTTAAAAAAAAGAATCATTCATATTATAATTATGGGTACAAAATTATATTTAAATCAAGTACTCAGGAAGCATGAAATAAGACTGTCTGCCAGTTGCTGGGATTAAATGCGTTTTGATGAATTCATGAGCATGCTAGCTCAAAGCATTTCTGAAACCGCACACAGCTTAGCCAAGTATTATCTGAGCTGTATTTGAAACTGAAAATTAAGAATTAAAGATACAGCCTGTCACTGGATCTGGTCAGCACTGTCTGGGGTTTGTGGCTCCAGCAGCTGGAGATGCCACTCTACGTCCCTTTGAGGCGTATTTCTCGTACTCTCAATTACATCCCAGTGCTGCACTGACGACATCTGCCTACAGAATCCTAGAATCATTAAGGCTGGAAAAGACCTCTAAGCTCATCCAGTCCAACCACCAGACCAGCCCCACTGTGGCTGTTAAACCGTGCCCCAAGTGCCACAGCTACACGGTTTTTGAACCCCTCCAGGGATGGGGACTCCCCCTCTGTCCTGGGCAGCCTCTGCCCGGGCTTCACTGATCTTTCAATAAAACCAGAAAAATGTTCTGGACTTTTCTGCCATTTCTGATCTTTACTTCTGTTTCGAAGCAGCTTTCAGAGTCTTTGAGAGCCTCTGAGAGCATCCCAAATCCTTGCCTAGGATCTGCCCCCTGTATTTGGGTACCAGTGCAAAAACAAACTACAGGGATGGAGATGCAAAGCCCAAAGGGAGCCAGTTAAGGCCTTGAGCAGCCCAGTCTGCTGGGAGGTGTTCTTGCCCATGACAGACGGGTTGGAACTGGATGATCTCTAGAGATGCCATCCAACCCAAACCATTCTACGATTCTTCAACAAGCAAGGAGCTGCTCATCATGGTTTTGACTGGTGTCAAAAGGTTGGGGCAGGAGTTGTAAAAGGTAGCCAGCTCCCATCCTTCCAGTACAGCAGTCCCTGACTAATGAGACTCCTAAGCCTCAATTTAAGCTGAAAGATGGGTTGCCACCTAAAAAAATGAAAGGGGCAGCCTGGGGAGATGCTCTCCACCAAGTTGAGGTGAGTGGCAGAAAATCATGATTATAGAATGCTTTGGGTCAGAAGGAACGCTAAAGATCACCCTCTTCCAAGCCACCCTGCTATGGGCAGGGACACCTCCCACTGGATCAGGGGGCTCCAAGCCCCACCCAACCTGGCCTGGAACACCTCCAGGGATGGGGCAGCCACCACTGCTCTGGGCACCCAGGGCCAGGGCCTCCCGACCCTCACAGCAAAACATTTCTCCCTAAGAACTAAAGCTCAATTTCTCTTTCATCTTCAAAGTGTTTCCACTTTTCCTGTCCCTGCACTCCCTGATCAAGAGCCCCTGCCCAGAGCCCCTTCCAGCACTTGGAGGTTGCTCTAAGGTCTCCCAGAGCCTTCTCTTCTCCAGGCTGAACAACCCCAGCTCTCCCAGCCTGGCCTCGTACAGGAGCTGCTCCAGCCCTCGGATCATCTCCATGGCCTCCTCTGGACTCGCTCCAGCAGCTCCAGGTCCTTCCTGTGCTCAGGACTCCAGAACTGGACCCAGGGCTCCAGGTGGGGTCTCACCAGAGCGGAGCAGAGGGGCAGAATCCCCTCCCTCCCCTGCTGCTCCCACTGCTCCAGGTACAGCCCAGGACACGGGTGGCTTTCTCAGCTGCAAGTGCATGTTGCCAGCTCCTGTTGAGCTTCTTACCCACCAGAACCCCAAGTCCTTTTCCTCAGGGCAGCCCTCAATCCATCCTGTGACTGTGCTTGGGATATGCTAACAGGCTTTTCTCTTCTTTTACCTCTGCTACAAACGAACAGAGCTAGGCTGGGAAGGCTGCAGCCAGCTGACTGTTCTACAGATCAGATTTTTGCTTAAATAAAGAGAAATATAAACACCATCTCTTTCCCGATGTCTGAAACAAGATCACCTAAGCACACCTGTTTTTTGAAACAGTCTCATGCCAGCCTTCTCATTTGCAATGATTTTTGTTCAGAGACAGGTGAAGTGTTTGAGGCTAATTTTCCCACTCATGAATAACAGTCTTTCTTTTCCTCACTTAGGGTGACATTTAAAACCAAAGTGGAGTACAGGGCCACAGTTCTACACTTCCCAATGTGAATTAAATCTACATATATTATGCAAAATATTCATTTTCACTTGTTTTCCTTTTGTTTTTATAATTATAAGTGTCAAGTAATTTATTCTGCCAAGAACCAGACTGTATTACGAAGTGAATTTGCTGGGGAGACATAAGTGGCACTTGAAAAAATATTGCAGAGGTGTCAAACATAAAATCAGTGCCAACCGCACCGGGGGGTCCCATGGATGAATCCCATTGAAGGCACAGCCTGGAATAAAGCAGATTAACCAGTGCTGGGGTTCATCAGCTCCTTGCTCAGGGTTGTCCACTCCATGTTGCTCTTTGAGGGGTCTGTTTTAGTGCTTTCCTCCAATGCTGTAACTCAAGGTACCTATTGATTTCTGAACAACCTTACAGCAGAGGGGGTCAGCCTTTTTAGAATGACAGTACTTCTCCTCCTGACCCTCGCCGCGCAAGTCTTCCCTTTCAGACCACGCTTTCACCACCACTGTTGCTACAGAGGGGAAGGAGCAGAGCAGAGCACAGGAAAATTCAGGATGGCAGCATTTCCACCACAAGCGGGTGGATAGGAGACACCAGCATCAATTCCACAGGGAATGTCACCAACACACACGTGATCCAGGAACACCCACAGAAGTTCTCAGTGCTGTTGATATAATAAATAAATGCAAGAGCCTCTCCAGTACATGGTACCAGCTCTGCTAATTTCCTGCAGGACCTATATAGTTTCTACTAATGCTGCCCAGAAACTGATATTTTTAATTGATCATAGAATCATAACATTGCACAAGTTGCTCAGAGAGGTCATGGCTGCCCCATCCCTGGAGGTGTTCAAGGCCAGGTTGGATGGGGCTTGGAGCCCCCTGATCCCGTGGGAGGTGTGCCTGCCCATGGCAGGGCGTGGGACTGGATGGGCTTTGAGATATCTTCCAACCCAAACCGTTCCACGATTCTATGAATGTAAACGATGTTGTCTGAATTTTTATCAGAAGGAAAAGTAACTGTTTATAAATAGCACTTTAAAAGCTTAGTTGACAACTTTTATGTTGTCCTTAAACAAAAGGTTGATATGGAGAAAGCTCTCTAGCTGTGCGGCTCAGTCAGGAGCTGGGACATTGCTGAAGCCTCTGGAGCCTTTCTCTGGTCTGGCTTCTGCTTTATGAACTCTCACTTATCCCGCTAAAAGAACTTCTTCATTCTTACAGCTTTTGCACATTTGTAGCCTAGATGACTCCAGTGAAGTTATTCCTGTTTTAGCTAGGTGTGGGGATCGTGCTCAGTGACTCCCAGAGCAGCCAGGCATGCCCAGGCTCTGTGACATCAGACACAGCTATGTGCTTCTCAGTGCTGAATAAAATTCTGTTTATCTCCTGGAGCCTGTGAGCCACAGCAGCATGGCACGACATTGCGAAAGGGTGCTTGGAGCAACCACCGTGACAATCAGAGGTTGAAGCCCTGGTGCATTTGCTACCCTTGTGCGAAGAGCACAAGGAAATCCCAAGTAGTTGGCTCTTCGAATGCTGTAATAAAAGAGGTTCTGTCCAATCAACCCCAGGCAGCACTCAAGGCTTGGGGAGGAGTGGCTGGAAAGCTTCCTGGCAGAGAAGGACCTGATGGTGTTGCAGACCGCTGCTGAATATGAGCTATCAGTGGCCCAGGTGGCCAAGAAGACCAACAGCATTGTGGCTTGGATCAGCCATGGGGTGGCCAGCAGGAGCAGGAAAGGGACTGTGCCCCTGGACTTGGCACTGGTGAAGCTGCACCTCGGTTTTTGTCTTCATTTTTGGGCCCCTCACAACAAGAACAACATTGAGGGGGTGGAGCGCGTCCTGAGAAGGGGAACAGGTCTGGTGAAGGGACTGGAGAACAACACTCATGAGGAGTGCCTGAGGGACCTAGAGCTGTTTAGCTGGGAGAAAAGAAGGCTAAGGAGACATCTCATCAATGTTTACAACTTCCTGAAAGGAGGTTGTATTGAGGTGGGTGTTGATCTCTTCTCCTAAGCAACAAGAGAGAGAACAAGAGGAAACGGCCTCAAGTTGCACCAGTGGAGGTTTAGATTGGATGTCAGGAAAGATTTCTTCACTGAAAAGTTTCTCAAGCTCTGGAAGAAACTTCCCAGGGAAGTGACAGAGTCTCCATCCCTGGAGGTATTTAAATGATGTGTAGGTGAGGTGCTCAGGGACCTGGTTTAGTAGTGGACAGGTATGGTTGGACTCGATGATCTCAAAGATCTTTTCCAACCAATTCATTGTATGATTCCATGATTCTATGAAAAGGTGAAAGCATACACCTGCACCAAATTTAAATATAAAATAAAGGGAATAGTCTGCCCTTACCACTAGATATAGGAATAATGAACCAAACCAGTTTTCCTTGGGAATGAACAACAGCTCAGCAGGTACCACTGTAGGCAGGTACTGAATCCCTGGTTTTGGTTCTGCTTGTTCATAGAGTCATAAAATCATAGAATCACTTGGTTGAAAAAGATCTTTGAGATCATCAAGGCAAAACCTATTTGTCACCTACTAAACCATGTCCCTGAACACCTCATTTACCCATCTTTATATACCTCCAGGTTCATAGAATCGTGGAATAGCTTGGGTTGGAAGGGACCTTAAAAAATCATCCAGTTCCACAACTTCCTCCATTAGTTGCTGTTTTTTCCAAGGTATGGTTACAGAAGAAAACGTCTGATGATTGCAGCCAATACACGTGACCTGGCCACCCTGGAGCCTCTCTGTTCCCACTCACCATCCGATAGCGTGGTGACTGTCACATCCTCCGTGGAGACGCCAGGGCCGTAGCGGTTGTAGGCAAGGAAGCGCAGGGTATACTCGGTGAACTTCTTCAGTCCCTCCAGCCGGTAGGAGAGCCCATCCACCTCCACGTGCTAGCACACAGAGACAATAAAGCGATGGAAAATGTGACAGACAGTGCCGAGGGATGAGCGGATTAGAGCTGAGCTTTTCACTCTTTGGGAAGGAGAGCTAAATCCTTATTTAAGTTATTATAAAAGGCAATTTGTAACAGAGAATCTTGTTACAGCTTGATTCTCAGCACTCGTCCTCCGCCTTTCCTGTGACTATGACAGAGGGGATTTCAGCACCTCGGTGTTGTATTAGGTTGCTTAGGGTGCAGAAGAAAAGGGGTTTATTTTGGGTTAAACCAGTTGCTCACCCTCCACGGGTGTGTGATTGAGAATGAAGAAAATAAAACATCAAAAAGGAATTTTGGAAAATAAGAAGGCAGTGAAAGAAAGGAAGAATGGGAAAAATGAGAATGACATGAAAGTTCCCATAAGACCAGTGAAGCATCTGCCACAAGACTGCTGCTGCATGTGATTATCATGTGCTATCAGGTCAGAAAAAAAGCATCTCCACTTTTTTTTCCCCAGCCCTATTCTTTATTAGAAACCTGCTCAGGCCATAGTCTACTCGCAGAGCTCATCTCCACTGCTGCTGATGCACTTCTATTCAATACTGGCTACTAAATGACTGGTGGAAGAGTCTGAGCGGTCTGCAACCTGCAGAAAGCAAGGGTTTGGCACTCAAAAGCACGTTCTCATGGCAGAGTCAGGAGTGCAATTATATGAATGCACAGCATCGATACCAATTTTTGCTATAAGCATCTGTCAGTCTGAAGAGAAAAGGCATCATTTCTAGCCTGGATTTGAATTCTTTTACCCTCCTACTTGAAAGAAGTTACAAGAAGAAACTAAAAATACATATTCAACAATGCAAAAATGCCATTAATGTGTTGATGGTTTTGCACAACATAAAAAGGAAATCTAAAGGGTCTTAAAATGCTCTTGGTGTTCAGAAATATCAATGTAAAAACGAGGAGTGGTTAACACACAATACCCTGCCTCTTCTACGTCCTGAACCCGTTCAATATTGATGGAAATCTATTTGCCTTCATTTGCTCTTTTATCACTGGTGCAACACTTTCCTAACCTGAAGGATTAATCCTTAAAACCTCTGCTGTCGAGCTTCCACAGTGCTATCAAGGCTCGCAGATGCCTACACCAAATATCTCCAGTCACCGCTCACCTGTTCTCTTCCAGTCGCCGTCTCCGTACAGAAGAGCCTGTAGCCTTGAACGGGACCATTTGCATAGGCAGGAGGATCCCAGGAGACAAGAATCGAGGTAGGTGACGTAGACACAGCCCGCAGGTTTTCTACTGGACCGGGAACTTGCACTGCATAGAAAGGGAAGCACAACATGAAAGCGCTGTTGTCACATCACCCACCAGTGCATCCCTCCGGAGGGTGGCTCTGGGAGCCCGGCTTCAGCACTGTACATCTCCCTCCACCCCCACTCCGCTCTCGTGAGACCCCCACCTTGAGTATTGTGTCCATTTTGGGAATCCCCGACATAAAGACAGAGAACTGTTGGAAAGGGTCCAGAGGAGTCATGAGGATGATCCAAGGGCTGGAGCTCCTCTGCTGTGAGGCCAGGCTGGGAGAGCTGGGGTTGTTCAGCCTGGAGAAGACTCCAGGGAGACCTTAGAGCAGCTTTCCTGAAGGGGCTCCAGGAAAGCTGAGAAGGGACTTTTTACAAGGGCCTGTAGTGACAGGATAAGGAGGAACGGCTTTAAATTGGAAGGGGGAAGATTTAAATTATCAAGAAATTCTTGATGATGAAGGTGGTGAGAAACTGGAACAGGTTGCCCAGAGAAGCTGTGGATGTCCCTTCCTTGGCAAAGTAGAGGCCAGGTTGGATGGGGTCGGGTCTTGTGGAGCCTGGTCTAGAGGAATTGTCCCTGCCCATGGAAGAGGGGGAGTAGAACTGGGTGATTTTTTAAAGTCCCTTCTGACCCAAACCACTCTATAAGTCTGTGATTTGTGATTTTATCTGCCTGAGGGATCACAGATGATGGCTGAGAAGAAGCACTAAGAGCAGTCCTTGGCAGGCTGTAATGAACAAAGGAGCTCACAAAGGCTGTGGGTGGGTATCATCCTGTTTAGTAGTGGCATGAAACTGCTCCTGCAAAGCCACAGAAACCTGGCAGCATGGGCAAGGCAATGGGTTGGATTTGATCTATGAGGAATGGATCTATGAGCAGCTTGATCCAGTGGGAGGTGTCCCTGCCCATGGCCAGGGGGTTGGAACCGAATGAACTTTAAGGTCTCTTCCAGCCCAAACCATTCTATGATTCATGGATTTAGTCAGAAGACATCATACAGCTGTTCACATAAAGCCCAAGCTGATCTCAGAGGTGACCTGCCTTACGCTGGAACCAGACCAGAAACCTCACATAATCTGCAAAACAGAATTTGCCCTTTGGAAGTCAGGCCTCACTGCTGTAAGCTCCAATATTACTACATAGCCGTAGTCCGGCTCTGAAATAAAATTCCTGTGTTTGTATAGAATCATAAAACCATGAAATCACGAACGTTGGAAAAAACCCTAAGATCATCCAGTCCAACTGTGAGCCCAGCACCACTGTGCCTGCAAAACCGTATCTGAAAATCACATGTCTGCACGGTTTTTGAACCCCTCCAGGGATGGAGACCCCACCACTGCCCTGGGCAGCCTCTGCCAGGGCTTCACCACTCTTGGTGAAGGAATATTTCCTGATATCTAATCTAAACCTCCTCTGGTGCAACTTGAAACCATCTCCTCTTATCCCATCCCTTGTTTCTTGGGAGAAGAGACAATCTCCTTCCAGGGAGCTGTAGACAGTGACGAGATCTCCTCTTCTCCAGGCTAAACAGCCCCAGGGCCCTGAGCTGCTCCCAAAACCCCTGGGCTCCAGATCCTTCACCATCATCATGGCCAACACCTACAGAAATTACAGAGCTGTAACGAATTAATCTCGTAAACCAAAGAACAACAATAAAAGTGTTACAAAATGCCATTCTTGAAACTTGGATTATTTCTGAAAATACAGATATTTGAAATAGGATTCGTCTCAAGTAGAAAGCATTTGAAATGAAAAATTCAGATTGCCTTGAAACCAGATCATGGTGGTGGGTGAAGAACGCAATGCCTCCTCAAACAACAACACGAAACAATCCCTTGTAGTTGTTAAGGAAGCCGTATGAGGTCACCTTTTGTTAAAATGCTCCAATTTCACCCTGAATGCCAATTATTCACACAGAAACCATAATACACTTTTGGATGTCACTTTAAATCATCTATTAAAGCAAAAGAGCTAGAAAAGCTTAACAAACTCCTATAGCTACCAGCAGTAATAGAAAATCAGTCCCTGCATGCCTCTGCTGGACCCAACCCCATCAATAAGTGATATTTGGAGATGACACTATCTGTGGTTAGTCTGTGCTTTTATCCTGAGCTCAAGCAAAACTGGAAGGCAGAAAACAAAGGATAATTGTGGCAAAAATGTAAAGGTCAAGCAGAAGGATATTGCCAAAATTCTCCAGCATCAAATAGAATATCTTTACTTTCAGCAGGGATTGGGCTGTGGCATGAAACAAACACACAGCCTGTTGTGCAACTGGCAAATAGCTCCTGGAAGAGATTTCCCACAAAGTTACATCTCCAGCTCCCTTCGATAGAATCATAGCATCATTAAGTTGGAAAAGACCTCTAAGACTATCCAGTCCAACCACCAACAACAGCAAGTCTACTAAACCAGGTCCTGAAGAGCCACATCTACACGGGTTTTGAACCCCCCCCCCCCCCAGATGGAGTCTCCATCCCTGCCCTGGGCAGCCTCTGCCAAGGCTTCACCACCCTTCAGTAAAGAAATTTTTTTTGATATTCAATCTGAACCTTCCTTTGGCACAACTTGAAGCTGTTTCCCCTCATTCCATCACTTGTTACTTGGGAGCAGAGCCCAGCACCCCCCTCACCACAGCCTCCTCTCCGGGAGCTGCAGAGAGCGATGAGGTCTCCCCTCAGCCTTCTCTTTCCCAGACTGAACACCCCCAGGGCCCTCAGCCGCTCCCAGAACCCCTAGGCTCCAGAATCTTTTGCAGCTCCGTTCCCTTCTCTGGACCTCTGTGAGTGTGTGGTGAGCAGTGGCGATCAGGAATGCCTGACCCTGACTCCTTGGGTCCATCCTTCTTCTGCAGAGTGCAATACTTGGGCTGGGCAGCAGAGGTAGGCGGCCAAGTACATCAGTAACAAAACACAGATCGCCTTTAACCACACGTAATTTCAGATTTAGATGCAGCATAGATACATTAATTCTAGAACACCGTTCACAAGAGGCCAGGCTAGGAGAGCTGGGGCTGTTCCGCCTGGAGGAGAGAAGGCTCTGGGGAGACCTTAGAGCTTCCAGTACTGAAAGGGGCTCCAGGAAAGCTGGGGAGGGGCTCTGGATCAGGGAGTGCAGGGACAGGATGAGGGGAGAGTTTTCAGCTGCAAGAGGGGAGACTGAGATGAGATCTGAGGGAGAAATGTTTTGCTGTGAGGGTGGGGAGGCCCTGGCCCAGGGTGCCCAGAGCAGTGGTGGCTGCCCCATCCCTGGAGGTGTTCCAGGCCAGGTTGGATGGGGCTTGGAGCCCCCTGATCCAGTGGGAGGTGTCCCTGCCCATGGCAGGGGGTGGCACTGGATGATCTTTACAATCTCCTCCAATCCAAACCATTCTATGGGTCTATAAATTTTTTCCTTCGCCCAGCTTTCTTTTTCTTTCCATTTCAATATTTCTGACAGCCACTCTAATGTGCTTAAGGTCTCAGTATTTTCAGCACACACAAAGCATTTAATAACCTCTCCTGATCCCTTCTGTCAAATAATAATCTTGTGAAAATCGGCATTAAGTTTTAAATCTTTTTCTAAATTCTTCAATTTCTAAGTAGTAGAGAGGCCCTAGAACTGCTTTACATGCTATTAAAACAAGACATTAAATCGTGTTTCTTCTAAAGTCAGTCTTTTACAACTACCAGCATCCTTTCTCTGAGAAAAAAGGATAAAAAGAAAGAGGACAGGCGGAGGACTGATGCATTTTCTTTTACCATGAGATACACATAATGCTTCAATATATCAAAAAAAATCACCATTCCTCTGAGAATGCCCTTCTGCTCCTATAAAAGATTGGCTCAGACACTTCCAGAAATACGAGTTACAACAACTGTTTGCAAAGAGTTTGATGCTGCTCTTCAGAATTGCCAGTTTTGGGGTGATTTGGTGGAATGACTTCTATTCAGTAGTAGTAAAAGCAATCAGGTCCAAAGCCAGAAATGATCGAATGCTACTGTTCCCATGCTGGGCTGTGTGAATTTGCCTCCTGCTGCCCCAAAAGCCAACGTTCTTGGAGACAGAAGGTGACATGTACCATAGGCACTTGATATATACCTTTATTTTAGATATATTTTATTGCAGAACTGAGGACCTGTGTTCCTAATGTCTTCATTGCAGAGCAGTACTGTTGTGATTCTAATCACAGAATTATAGAATTGTTCGGTTGGAAAAGATCTTGGAGATCACTGAGTCCAAAAGTGCCTGTCCACTACTAAACCAGATTCCTGAGCACCTCTTCTACCCATCTTCTAAATCCTTCCAGGGATGGTGACTCAACCACTTCCCTAGGCAGCTGTGCCAGTGCCTGAGATCCATTTCAGTGAAGAGTTTTTTCCTAATATCCAACCTAATTCTCCCCTGGTGCAACTTGAGGCCATTTCCTCTCATCCCATCCCTTGTTCCTTGGGAGCAGAGCCCAGCACCCACCTCACCACAGCCTCCTCTCTGGGAGCTGCAGAGAGCGATGAGGTCTCCCCTCAGCCTCCTCTTCTCCAGGATAAACACCCCCAGGGCCCTCAGCTGCTCCTCATAAGTCTTGTTGTGCAGACCTTGAATATCTTGATCTCCAGAAGCTATACACCTTGTTCTCCAAGCCTCACACCTCTCCAGGATATGAGGGCTTTAAGACCTTTAGTAACCCTGCAAGACTGATCTGTTGAAGGTGCAGAAAGGGCAGACATCTCCTGTATGGCAGTCAAAGCATTGCTTTAGTGAGAAACTCTGGCATGGACCCCACTAATTTTAAGTTGCATAAAACCAGATGTCCATGCAGTTAAACCACTCCTCGAACCCTGCATGGAAACAATTTCTGTTCTCAGGAGCCTCTGCTGCTCTTGCGCAGAGATTTCCTTTCTGCTATTGTTCAGTGAAACTTCTGATAATAATAGTTAATAACGATACAGAGGTGCCTGAAATAGGAATGTAGACAACTGCACCAAGAACTGCTTGACATCTGCCTAAACATCTCACACCCTACGTCTTCATAAGCCTTCTACATCCCAGGGCACCCTGCCTGTGCTGGGGGGAATCTGGCTTATACTGAAGCCCCACTGGAGACCAGGGAGAGGAGCACCTGAGCATCCGACAGGCAGCTCTGGCAAGTCAAGAGTTCAGTTACGCCACAACCGTTGCCTTCAGGTCTATTACAGGACACTGAACTTCTTTTCTGGGCTCCAGCCTTGAGCTCTGCGGTGTATTGATGCAAAACCGTGCACAGCAGCCTTTGGATGAGAAAGCATAGTCCTAAAAATCACCATGGAGTTGAACTCTCAAATACAAAGTGAAAGGATCACAGTCCTACTTGGTTTTATTCTCCCGGTCCCACGGGTCTTGACTTTGTTGCCTACAGTCCAAACCTACCCTCACACCTAGTGGCCATGACGCTCCCTCACCGAGTGTGCTGTTCAAGACTTTCACGCTATGAATCCTTTCAGGTAGAAGAGAGCATTAAATCTTTGCATTTAACCTTCCCAAGAGAGAACACCTACCACTGAGCACATACCACCACACTTTCATAAGAAAAACAAATCCACTCATCTCAACTCGATTTTTTAAAAGGAATATGCTTGTTAATTCTGAGTTAGGCTTCCTTGGTTTCCAGCTCTGCATCAGACTAGCCATTTCCATCATGAAAGCTGCTTTTAAAAGCATTTTTTCCTAGTGATTCATTCTTCCCTATAATGAGATGCAATGATTAAAATGTTCTTGTTATTATATCTCACTTTTCATTTAAACAGCTGGTTCTCTGCTGATCTGCACCAAAAACATCTCAAACATAAAACATTTATGAAGTCATTGCAGTTATTGATAATAGAGTGCATGCTTTGATTGCGCCTTTGATTTTTCCTCCCCCTTCTTTCTCTGTAGTTAACAGCTTTAACGATATTTCATTAAAATCTGGTTCCATGCTGCACAGAAAGATGCAACTTCAGAGAGCCTGCAGGCAGTGTAATTATTAACACAGCAAAACCTGCTTCCCTATGCTGGACACACTCTGAAGACATGACAGAATCATAGAATGGTTTGGGTAGGAAGGGAACTCAAAGCCACAGGCAGGGACACCTGCCACTGGATCGGGGGCCTCCAAGCCCCATCCAACCTGGCCTGGAACACCTCCAGGGATGGGGCAGCCACCACTGCTCTGGGCACCCTGGGCCAGCACCTCCCCACTCCCATTGTGGAGAATTTCTTTCTAATGTCTCATCAAGTCTTCCCCCTTCCAATTTAAAGCCATTCCCCTTTGTTCTGTCACTCTAGGTCCTTGTAAAAGCTCCCTCCCCAGCTTTTCTGTACCTTCAGGTACTGGAAGGTTGCTATAATGTTTCCCCAGAGCCTTCTTTGTTCCAGGCTGAACAAGTCCAACTCTCTCAGCCTGTCCTCATGAGCAGAGATGCTCCAGCCTTTGGATCATCTTCATAGCCTTCCTCTGGACCCGCTCCTACACTTCTGTATCCTTCTTCCACTGGGGATTCCAGAATTGGACACGACGGTTTTCTGGTAGGACTGCCCTGGACAACTCTGGTGCTATCGACAAATCTGGTGTTGGAGTCACCTTTTGGAAGTTGTACCCTACATTTTTATTTTCACAGAGTCTTTGGGTTTTCATTAGTTTGCCATTTAACTCTCGACGTGGTGCCCATCTGTGCACCCTAGGTGGATGTGTGCGTCCAATATTCTTCAATTTGCTAAGGGTCATGGGACCAGGGATGTCATGGAAGTGGCTCAGCTCTGAACTCTGCAGTGAGGAGAAAGTGCCTCCTTGGAGATGATTTTACCAGAGGAGGTCTGGAAACGCGTCCTCCTCAATCATCCTGATGTGGAGGGGCAGAGATCTAGGACACGGGGACAGGATGGGGAGCTCAGGGAACCTGTGCATTGCCAGAGAACCCAAGTGTGTCAGTGGGACATGATACCACAATGCAAATTCTAGGAAGTCTGGACTAAGAGGCAGGTGCGTGTGTGCTGTTATGTTGTCCTGGGATCCAGTGAAAGAAGGCATGGGAATGGCTCAAAGCTGCATTATGAGGGGTCAGACTGGCATTAGGAAGCGTTTAGCAATGTAAGACTGGTCAATGTCCCTGCCTATGGCAGGTGGGCTGGAACTGGAGGATCTTAAGGTCCCGTCCAAGCCAAACAATTATGTGATTCTATGATTCAATGATTTCTTTATTGAGAAGATGGTCAAACCCTTGAACAGCCTGTTAATGTCTAAGAGGGATTTGGACAATGCCCTTAACAATGTGCTTTAACTTTTGGTTGGGCCTGACCTGGTAAGGTAGTTGAACAAGATGGTCCTTGTAGGTCCCTACCAATTGAAACAGTCTCTCCTCTCCTCTCCTCTCCTCTCCTCTCCTCTCCTCTCCTCTCCTCTCCAGCAACAGGAGCTCAACACTCACACAGGCTCTTAGTTAACTTTAAAATCTATCTTCAGGACACAACACTTCAACTCCCGTGTTTATACTTCCCTTGCCTTTCAAACATTCCAGCACATACCAGAGTGCACAGCTCTAGGAACTGAATGGCTGTAACCAAACTCTGGGTCTTGCTTCTAAACTCAGAAAGAGAGGTTCAAGAAGCCCAAGTGCAACGTCCCACATCTGGATCGTGGCAATCTGTGGTTTCGGTACAGGCTGGGGGATGACGTGTCTGAGAGCAGCCCTGCAGAGAAGGACTTGGGGTGCTGGTGTGTGAGAAACTCAACAGGAGCCGGCAACGTGCAACACGCAGCCCCGAAAGGCACCCGTGTCCTGGGCTGCACCTGAAGCTGTGGAAGCGGCAGGGGAGGGAGGGGGTTCTGCCCCTCTGCTCCGCTGTGGGGAGATCCTACCTGGAGCCCTGGGTCCAGTTTTAGAATCCCCAATATAAGAAGGATGTGGAACTGTTGAAACAGATCCAGAGGAGGCCACAGAGATGATCCGAGGGCTGGAGCCCCTCTGCTGTGAGGCCAGGCTGGGAGAGTGGGGGTTGTTCAGCCTGGAGAGAGAAGGCTCCGGGGAGACCTTGCAGTGAAGCACTGGCAGAGGCCAGACCTCCTGTACCTGAAGGACGCTACTGAAAGTCTGGGGAGGGACAATTTACAAGGACTTGTAGTGAAAGGATGAGGGGAAATGGCTTTAAATTGGAAGAGGAAAGGCTTAGGTTAGACGTTAGGAAGAAATTCTTCATGATGAGGAGGCCCTGGCCCAGGGTGCCCAGAGCAGTGGTGGCTGCCCCATCCCTGGAGGTGTTCCAGGCCAGGTTGGATGGGGCTTGGAGCCCCTGACCCAGTGGGAGGTGTCCCTGCCCATGGCAGGGGTTCAAACTGGATGGGCTTTGAGGTCCCTTCCAACCCAACCCAACCCATTCCATGATTCTATAAATCTCTGAGTAAAAATTTATTATGATTTCACTACTTTCAATAAGCTGTTTGAAAGCAAACATGGGGTACGAACACAAACGTTAAAATAATATCAACAATGAAGAAACAGTGTGCAGTCAGTAAGTTGAATTCAAACTGCAAACAAGCTTTTGTTAGAGAATCCATCTGCTTCTGGCTCTCCAAACATCCCCTGCATTTGTTTGAGGTCTAAAAAATGGAAGGAAACCCTTTCTGAATGGAAGAGAATTTACAACGGCTGGAAGCCCCACTACGCACTTAGGGGAAATGACAGCATCCGAGAGAAATAAAAGGCAACCCCTATTGACTTTCGTAGGGAGAGAAATTCAACCTTGTATTTTGAGAAGCAGTGCACAGAAAGACAGGTTACAGCAATCCTGGCTCTGGTTCTGACTTCCAGAGGGAACCTGGATAAATAATTTAATGCTTTTATGCTTCAATTTTCTTCCCAGAAAATGGCATAATAATATATCTCCTACCCATTCTTTATCTTACCTAGTTATATTGCAACATTTTGGAGTAGGAAGAAAGGTCCAGATAAAACAGAGATGAATGCATGTCAAATGGAACTGAGGCAGAATTCAGGTCCTACATCCAAAGCTGTTTTAGCAACACTTGTTAGCAGCCTGTTTTACAGGACATCGTCTCTTCCACCTTCCCCACAGGGTACTGTGCTGCTGCTCCTGCAGAGGACCAGCGCAATTCATAGACTTGTTGAGGTTGAAAAGGACCTCTAAGATCATCCAGACAAACCATCAGCCCAACCCCTCTTTTCCCACTAAACCACGGCTCGAAGCACAATATCTACATGTTTTT
Organism: Neomorphus geoffroyi; assembly: GCA_033558235.1. NCBI lineage: Eukaryota > Metazoa > Chordata > Aves > Cuculiformes > Neomorphidae > Neomorphus > Neomorphus geoffroyi. Next base: position 1,181,215 of record JAUMJM010000025.1, read on the forward strand.
TGAACCCTTCCAGAGCTGGTGAATCCAGCGTTCTCTGGGGCAGCCTCTGACAGTGCTTCACTATTCTTTCAGTAAAGACATTTTTCCTAACATCCAAACTTAACCTTCCCTGGTGCAACTTGCGGTCATTTCCTCTTGTTTTGTCACTCGTTGTTTGGGAGCAGAGCCCAGCACCCCCCTCACCACAGCCTCCTCTCCAGGAGCTGCAGACAGCAAAGAGGTCTCCCCTCAGCCTCCTCCAGGCTAAACTGCCCCAGGTGCCTCAGCTGATCCCAGAACCCCTGTTCTCCAGCCCCTTCCCCAGCTCCATTCCCTTCTCTGGACGCGCTGCAGCACCTCAGGGTCTTTCTTGGAGTGAGGGGGCCCGAAGCTGAACCCAGGATTCGAGGTGCAGCCTCACCAGTGCTGAGCACAGGCTGAGCATCTCGTACACCACTAACCTTCTTTAAGGTAAGTCTGATGATGGCAGCACCTTCGTCCCTGATGGGAACCAAGCAGAATATCTACACATTTCTGTGACAAAGCGATGGGCTTGGGTATCCCACAGAGAGAACCGATAAGGCCAGTGCACCCACCTGAATTGTTTAAATGATTTTGCACTTCCAGGAAGAGCAGGCCAGATGGAGTGCACCCTCTGCTCAATTGCAGAAGCTCAACAGTCTGTCTTCTCACCCAGCCCAGCCTGGAACATCTTCAGGGATGGGGCAGCCACCACTGCTCTGGGCACCCTGGGCCAGGGCCTCCTCACCCTCACTGTGAGGAATTTATTCCTAAGATCTCACCTCAATGTCCCCTCTTTCAGCTTCAAACCATTCCCCTTTTCCTGTCCCTGCATTCCCTGATCCAGAGCCCCTCTCCAGCTTTCCTGGAGCCCTTTCAGCACTGGGAGCTGCTCTAAGGTCTCCCCAGAGCCTTCTCCTCTCCAGGCTGAACAACCCCAGCTCTCCCAGCCTGGCCTCAGAGCAGAGGGGCTCCAGCCCTCAGATCATCTCCGTGCTCAAGATCAGACAGTGCCCAAGCTGCCAAACCCAGGTTGTAGAACACTGCTCCATGTCTCATAGCAGTGGCTGGAAAGGATGGCCATGTTTCCTCAGGGGTGCGACCATCAAAATGCTCTCTTGAGGGATGAAAGGACAAAATGTCCTCAAGTTGCACCAGAGGAGGTTCAGATTAGATAACAGGAAAGATTTTGTCAATGAAAGAGTTCTCAGGCACTGAAAGACACTGCCCAGGCATGTGGTTGAGTCACCATCCCCGGAGGTATCTAACAGATGGGTAGACGGGGATCAGGTTTACTAGTGGACAGGTGCGGTTGGACTCAGTGATCTCAAACGTCTTCTCCAACCACCCAATTCTATAATTCATGATTCTATGAAATGGACCCAAGTCCAAAAGTTCATCCAACTGCACTGTATTTCATACTGGTAAGGTGACACCTTCATGTCCGTGCTGACCCACACACCTGAACTGCCACCTTCCCTCCACGGAGGGTTAACCCTGCCTTGGTGATGAGTGTCAAGAGCATCTCATCTGTCATACACTCCTCCTGCAGAGGGACATCCAGGTGGGGCCACTGAGTCCCTGCGTTACTGTTTGCATCAGGGACCTATCACTATGGATTTCGTGCCTTGATTTGCATCGTTGATTAAGATACACTCATCTGGTCTGCATTTTTCTTTTTCTGAAAAGATAAAAGTGGCTTTAATTTTCTTCTCCTTTTCAGAAAATCAGTCAAAGCAAAACACTAATGTTGCTTTTGCTCCTCATCAAACCTGGGACAGAATTGCAACATACCTCTAGCCAGTGAAGTTTATAACTTATAAAAAGCAATGAACAGGTGAAAAGCACTGAATTCTCCATATCAACTACCTCCATGAACCACTGAAAGGCAGGAGCGCACAGCGCAGACGAAGCTCAGCAATGGAAATTCCCTCTTCTCATTTAGTGTTTGGAATATTTTCAGTGAAACTGATTATTTCTGGTAAACACAGTCGTTGCAGGCATCTAAACTGTTAGAAAAAAAACCTGACAGCTTTGCTTAGCAAGAAAAACAAAGCAAAGTAATTCCATAATGCTGAAACATGCAGTAATGACATTTTCAAACTGAAATAGTGCTTTTCTGAACTAGTTTTAAATTACTGCATTGATTTTGGTGCAAGCTTTTCAGAAGTTTTACATATGGGGCGACAGAGTCATAGAATCATGGAATGGTTTGAGTTGAAAGGAACCTTAAAGACCATCTAGTTCCAGAGTCTTTCAATCACCTTCCCTTGGATCAGGGGGCTCCAAGCCCCATCCAACCTGGCCTGGAACACCTCCAGGGATGGGGCAGCCACCACTGCTCTGGGCACCCTGGGCCAGGGCCTCCCCACCCTCACAGCAAAACATTTCTCCCTAAGATCTCATCTCAATCTCCCCCTTTTCAGCTGAAAACCATCCCCCCTCACCTCATCTCTGCAATCTCTGATCAAGAGCCCCTCAGCATCTCATGATGACTTTGAGAAGATCAAAACCTTTCAATGCAGTAAATATCTTTAAGAATCTGACCACGGAGGAGTTTACAGAAATAATGGAAGATCTGACTACAGGCTCTCCTGATCACTTTTTTTCTGCTTACTTGGGATCACAAAATTATAAAAACATGGATTCATGGAACGGTTTGGATTGAAAGGAACCTTAAAGCCCATCCAGTCCCAACCCCTTCCAACTGCCTTCCCCTATACCGGAAAGACAATACAATATATGGAGAGTTTCCACTACTGAAGTATTGTCTGGCACTCACTGAGCAGCTGCAGGTCTTTACGCTGGTCAGGGCAGCCATGAAGCATCAGCAGGCCAGCTTCAAGGTGTGTTTTGTAATAGAATCATAGAGTCATCGGATGGTTTGGGTTGAAATGGAATTCAAAGCCCGTCCAGTCCCAAGCCCCCTGTCAAGGGACATCTGCCACTTGACTAGGTTGCTGCAAGCCCCATCCCACCTGGCCTTGAACACCTCCAGGAGTGGGGTAGCCACCACTGCTCTGGGCACTCTATTCTATAATGTCACAGGTGAGCAGTAATCTAAGCTCTAGGACAGATACGAGGAATCTTTTCCTGTCCTCTTTGGAACTCTTTTCCGAAGTCTCTATCAGTAGTGCGATATTAATTTTCATTTTTCTCTTATTTGCTCCCTCCACGTATCTCCTTACAGCAAACAGCTGCTACACAAGCCTGAATCAGCCTCCCCCTGGTGCACAGAGAACAACATATTCAGCAGGTAAGTGCAGATGGAGTCACTGAATCTGGCTTAAGACACTGCGTTTTTTTCCACAAGAGAAACTAGAAATTCAGTGGGAAAATTAAAGAAAAAAGAAAAATAGCAAAAAAAGAGGCCACGGCACAAATTCTAGCCAGAGCCTGAAGAATAAAACAGCATGAGGTGATCTTTGATCTCAATTATCAATGCTAACAGCCTCTATTAACCAGCCCTGACTCAAGTTTAAACACATATAAAAGGCAGAAGCTGTGGCTCACGCAGACGCAGTCCTGACATGGCACAAGTGGACAGGGGACATGCGAGCTGGGAACAGAAGCAGGTAGATCACTTGCTACTGGAAAACCATAGAATCGTTTGGTTTCAAAAGACATTTGAGATCATCGAGTTCAACTGGACTTGTCCACTACTAATCAATATCTTTGAGCACCTCATCTACCCATCTTTTAGGCATGGTGACTCAGTAACTTCCCCAGGAAACTGCTTCCAGGGTCTGAGAACCCATTCAGTGAAGAAATTTTTCCTCTGGCACAACTCAAGGTCACTGGGGCACAGAGAGTCCAGGGGATTGGAATTCATGCTTCTCATTGCACAAGAGAGTATTAAGGGTACAAGGACCAGGGCAGATGCAGTACCTTGTCCTCTGCTGGGCAAACTGGTAGTGACCTAAGGACCATGCTGGAGCAATACCTCAGCCTGCCCCGTAGCAATTTTCTGCAATGTGAAGCATCTTCCAAGACTTGGGGCTGAAGTAACAGACAAAACACCCCTAAAAACCCAGAAGCCAAAAAGTTCCATGGGAAGTCAAAAGAATGTGTCTAAAAAAAGACAGAAAAGCAATCACTGCCACCTTATCCTTTCAACAGAGAAGGAGAGCTGGGGGAAGACCTCTTCACTGTCTACAGTTCCCTGAAAGGAGGTTGTGGTGAGGTGGGTGTTGGTCTCTTCTCCAAAGTGACAAGTGGTAGGATGAGAAGAAATGGCCTCAAGTTGCACCAGGGGAGGCTCAGACTAGAAATCAGGAGCAATTTTTTCACGGAAAATCTTCTCAGGCATCAGAGGAGGCTGCCAGGGAGGTTTGAATCACCATCCCTCGAGGTGTTTGAAAGTTGGGTAGATGAGGTGCTCAAAGATCTGGTTTAATGGTGGACAAATATGGTTGGACTTGATGATCTCAAAGGTCTTTCCCAACCAAGTGATTCTGTGATTCCATGTTTTTTAATGTCTGCCCAACTTTTAGAAAGGAAGACACATTTCAATAAAATTGGAAGTAGTTGAAAACCCTCCCCCCTCAATGCTCCAGATAGATAAATTACTCATAAAATCAAAGACCCGTGCAGAAAGGCATTAAGTTACCCCAGGGTGTGTTTTACTGAGCCCTCATGGATGAACACACACAAATGAGGAGGATATTAATGACTCCACAGAACACATTTTTAGTATTGTTTCACCCTTTCATCAAATGACAAAAAAAAATCACTTCCAAGGCACCAAACCGTTGATGCTGATATTTCTGCCCCAGCTCTTTCACCTATTGATAAATATATGAAATATTTTGACACACAGACAGTACCCAGAACCAAAGTGACCATTCATTACAACAACCCGATCCAGTCCCTGACTGTAGCAGGGGGGTTGGAACCGGAAGGGCTTTAAGGTCCCTTCCAATCCAAACCATTCTAGGAGTCCATAATTCTATGATTCATTTTTCTGCTGATCTTCTCATGCAGCCTCAGACTGAGATGTTCTTGCTTTAAAAAAATACGTGTAATGACATTGTAAATTGATGGAAGGGGAGCAGGGGCACCGTGTCCTCGGTTTATCACTGTGACAACGTATGTGGGACAGACGGGAGTAGAAAAGGCTTTTGATGGAGCCCAAGGCTCCCTTGTGAGATGGGATTAGCTGCAAGTCTGTTAAAAATTAGAATCATGGAATCGTTATGGTGGAATCGTTATCCAGTCCAACCATCAGACCAACACCACTGTGCCTACTAAACCCTGTCCCCAAGTGCTGGAGCTACGGTTTCTTTAAACCCCTGCAGGGATGGAGGCTCTGTCACTGCCCTGGGCAGCCTCTGCCAGTGCTCCACCCATCTTTCAGTAAACGAAGGTTCCGTAATATCCAATGTAAACCTCCCCTAGTGCAACTTAAAGCTGTTTCCTCTCATCCTGTCACTTGCTACTTGGGAGAATAAACCAACACCCCCCTTCACCACAGCCTCCTCTCCAGGACCTGCAGAAAGCGATGAGGTTTCCCCTCAGCCTCCTCTTCTCCAGGCTAAACACTCCCAGGGCCCTCAGCTCCCACAGCCCCTGGGCTCCAGCCCCTTCCCCAGCTCCGGTCCCTCCTCTGGTTGCACTCCAGGACCTCAAGGTCCTTCTTGGAGCGAGGGGCCAAAAACTGATACCAGGATTTGAGGTGCTGACCGATGTTGAGTCCAGGGGTTCAATCCCTTCCTGTTCCTGCTGCCACCCCATGGCTGATCCAAGCCAGGATGCTGGTGGCCTTCTTGGCCACCTGGACCATTACTGGCTCGTGTTCAGCCACTGTCAACCTGCACCTCCAGGGCCATTTCTGCAAGGCAGCTTTCCAGCTGCTCTTTCCCAGGTCTGGAGATTTCCGTGGGGTTGTTCTGGCCCAAGTGCAGGACTCTGCACTTGGCCTTGTTGAATTATTAGTTTTTGTTCCTTGATTGAAGGGGAAATACCTGCCATGAAGGATACAGACCTGACGAAGCAGATAGACCTGTACCACCGTGTGAGGAAGGAGAGAGGAAAAGTCATAGACTCAATGAGCAGCCCAGGCTGGAAAGGACTTGGAAACACCATCTTTTGTCAATATTGCTTATTTATATTCCGAGAATGGAAAATCCAAGAGTCTTAATGATCTAGACAAAGCCACAGATCCTTGGATCCAGCCCTTCAAACTTCTTAAACACAAGTTCAGATTTTTATTCACCCAGATCCATGGGCATTTTGCACAGGATAAAGGGGATTCTCGTCTGCCTTTTCCCAGAAACCTTATCAAGCCCAGCTTGGTGGAAGGTTCCATAGATGATTTGCAGTGCCTGCCCAAAATCATCCCAGAGGCCTCCTTTCATCAAGACCCTGACTATTATGACGTTCCCTGTTTGGGGATCCTCACCAGCCCCAAGGAGTAATCAGCTGGCACCATGTCTGCATTGATGTCTGAAATAGAAGGGTCTGATAAAAGTCTTCAGAGAGTTCAATTACTCCAGTAAATGTTTATTCTGCAAACTTAATTTGCACATATTGATGTGTATGGGACTGATTACTGGCTGATAAAATTGTCATCTATGAGGGCTTTAAAGACATCTCTACCTTCCTTGACTTTTTCATGTGAAATATCAATGTATTAATTTTAATGGCCTTTTAATTTTCTATGCGGTTTTGACATTTGTATAAGAAATGTGCATTAAAAGAGACTGCAGATGAAATTTTCTCTACGTCTTCTTAGCATTTCCTGTGCAATAATTTAAATCAGTTAGTCTTCATGGAGAAACTGAAGGTAAAACCCAACACCAAAACAAAAAACTTGAAAAAGGCCCTAAAGACGATCTGAGGGCTGGAGCCCCTCTGCTGTGAGGCCAGGCTGGGAGAGCTGGGGTTGTTCAGCCTGGAGAGGAGAAGGCTCTGGGGAGACCTTAGAGCAGCTCCCAGTGCTGAAAGGGCTCCAGGAAAGCTGGGGAGGGGCTCTGGATCAGGGAGTGGAGGGACAGGACAAGGGGGAAGGGTTTGAAACTGAAATAGGGGAGATTGAGATGAGATCTTGGGCAGAAATGTTTTGCACCACCCTGGTGCCACAAATGGCGTTAAATTGGAAGGGAGAAGATTTAGATGAGACATTAGGAAGAAATTATTCATGATGAGCGTGGGGAGGCCCTGGCCCAGGTTGCCCAGAGCAGTGGTGGCTGCCCCATCCCTGGAGGTGTTCCAGGCCAGGTTGGATGGGGCTTGGAGCCCCCTGATCCAGTGGGAGGTGTCCCTGCCCATGGCAGGGGGGTTGGAATCTGATAGTCTTTAAGGTCTCTTGCAACCCAAAGCATTCTATGATTCTCTGAGCTTCTGGTGCAATTGTTTTAATGCAATCCTAATGATAGTTTTTGCTGCTATTTGTCTTAGCCAGAAAATTCAGGTGCAACCAGTAAAAAAGTAATAAACACTTCCTCACTGTAATAACAGAAAATGGAATTCTGAAATTACAGGGCCAGTTTCTGAGTTCAATGCAACAGCCTCTAACAGGAATGGAAAGTAATTACGAAAGCATCGAGGCTGTGGTGGATCTCGGTGAATAAAGTCACCCAAGTCTCCTGTGGAAGTAAGATCACCCTGTATCTGCTGCCAAATGCCCATTCAATACATAAACCCATGTCAAATCATAGAATCATGGAATGATGGAATCGTAGAACAGATTGGATTGGAAGGGACCTTAAAGCCCACCCAGTTCCCACCCCCTGCCATGGGCAGGGACACCTCCCACTGGATCAGGGGTCTCCAAGCCCCATCCAACCTGGCCTGGAACACCTCCAGGGATGGGGCAGCCACCACTGCTCTGGGCACCCTGGGCCAGGGCCTCCCCACCCTCATCATGAAGAATTTCTTCCTAATGTCTCATTTAAATCTTCTCCCTTCGAATTTAACGCCATTTGTGGCACCAGGGTGGGGAGCACAGCTCCTCCTGGCTGCTGCCCACTTTGGAGGGGTTTGGGATGTGCCCCTCACAACAGAGAACAGAAGGAGTAGGCATATGGGTACACAGCTGGTCTTCCCTTAAGGAGGTACAATAAGACTTTCCTACCTCGGAAAGATACAGTAATTAGTTACTTGTTATAAAGCCCTTAAAGAGGCTTGGGTAGAAGTTGAGATGTCAGCACAGACTAAATTGATTTAACTGGAAGGGAGATGATAGGATGCGATTTTATGAGACTGGAGTGATGCTCTTTCCTTGGGGCACATCAACGCGCCTTCCCCTTCATCTTCATTTTCACCCACTAATACACACATCAGGGAGACAGAGATTTATGAGGAGCCTAGTTTTAATTCATAAGGGCTGTGAAAAGAAGTGAGTGGGTCTCCCAGCAGGGAACTGCTTTCAAAGCTCAGACGGACAATTTCAATCCTCCTTGTGAGAAGAGATGCATTTCTCTATTCTGTGCTCGCAAGCTGCTTTAACAGCATCTTGAGGAGCCAAAATAATAACTCACAAAGTCTCCACATGTGGTATGAAAAGATTAGACGTGGCTTAAGCAGGCAGGGATTTAAATCCGGGCTGATAATACTGTAGTGAAATTATATACCATAAAGGCAGAGAAAAAGGGGCTGTAGTTTTCTGAAAGGAAGAAGGAGGGAGTGAGTGTTAATCTGGGGACAAAACCCTTCATATAAATCCAGCCCATATATTCTGGATGATTATTTCAAAAAGCTGGAGCTTGTTCTGTTGATCTTTTAAACTGATTACCAAGCAAACGTATGCACTTTTAGAAACAGGCGCTGACAGACATGAATTTCAGATGTTCTTTCTCATCAGCTTTTTCCCCTTTAACAATGCCAGATTGCATAATACTTCTGATATTTTCCAATAATGTGGAAATTCAATTTATGTGCAGCCATGTAATTTATTGTACAATAGTTACAGCATGTTCAAAAAGACAGCCTCAAAGAGGCTGACTGCCTCCCAGGACCAGAGAGAGTTGTTTCCAAGTGATAAGATAATTTGGTCAACAGTAAAAAAGGAAAAGAAAAATGGAAAGCAATATTTTCTCCACGCTCCAACTTGACACTTTAGAGAAATCTTGAAGTTATTAAATAAGAAAGACATTCTAAATGTCTACGCTGAACGCAGAACAGAGCTGGTAACTCAGCACGATGGTAACAGCAGGGGGTAGCGGCGCCTGTTTTGCACTGGGGCTTGGCAAGAAGGAAGGGATCTTTCCTAACTGAAATGTTATTTTGCTTCTGGAAATGTACCCATACACTATGTGCATGAAATACAAACACACACAGAAACGTGTAAATCATAGAATCATGGAATGGGTTTGATTGGGAGGGATTTTAAAGCCCATCCAGTTCCAATGCCTCCCAACCACCTTCCCCTGGGTCAGGGGGCTCCAAGCCCCATCCAACCTGGCCTGGAACACCTCCAGGGATGGGGCAGCCACCACTGCTCTGGGCACCCTGGGCCAGGGCCTCCCCACCCTCACAGCAAAACATTTCTGCCTAACAACTCATCCCAGCCTCTTCAGCTGAAAACCCTTCCCCATCGTCCTGTCCCTGCACTCCCTGATCCAGAGCCCCTCCCCAGCTTTTCCTGGAGCCCCTTTCAGTACTGGGGCCTTTTCTTCTCCAGGCTGAACAACTCCAACTCTCAGCCTGTCCACGTACGGGAGATACTCCAGCCCTTGGATCATCTCCATGGCCTCCTCTGGACTCGCTCCAACAGCTCCAGGTCCTTCCTGTGCTGAGGACTCCAGAACTGGACACAGGGCTCCAGATGGTGTCACCCCAGAGCGGAGGAGAGGGACAGAACCCCCTCTCTCACCCTGCTGGTCCAAATTCTGTGGATGCAGGTCAGGGCACACCTGGCTTTCTCAGCTGGAAGTGCACATTGCCGGCTCCTGCTGAGCAGACCAATCTCAGAGCAGGAACTGAAGATGCATGTAAAATTCAAGGCCATCCAGAAAAAATGGAAAGCGAGATATCTCAGGTGATATTTCACTAACATCACCAGTCTTGGGGGTTTGGGAAGTGATGACAGGGAGTAAAAATCATGTTTTTTGATAAACAAACTGGACACACAAAATCACAGAATCATGTAAGTGAAAATTATCTTCTCCCCTGGTCCACAACACCCCTTGGCTGGTCAGAGGATGTCGCACTTGCTGTCACTGGCCCTAACAGATAATTTTCCTGGGGCTCAGCTTTGCTGTAAAATGAACTGAAGAGCTCAAAAGCCACTTAAAGCCACCTCTGGAGACAGGAGTTGTTTCCAAGCTCCTCTTCACCTCTTCCCTCTGTTGAGAACCACTCCCCACTTCCTCTATCTGCCCCCAGCAACAACTGCCTGCGGCAATCAGTCACAGAGTCATGGAGTGACTTGTGTTGGAAGGGACCTCAAAGCCCATCCACTTCCAAGCCCCTTGCAGGAACACCTCCCACTGGGTCAGGGGGCTCCAAGCCCCATCCAACCTGGCCTGGAACACCTCCAGGGATGGGGCAGCCACCACTGCTCTGGGCAACCTGGGCCAGGGCCTCCCCACCCACACAGGAAACATTTGTTCCTGAGATCTCATCTATATCTCCCTTCTTTCAGCTGAGAACTATTTGTCCTCCTGCTGACCCTGCAGTCCCTAAATGAACCAAGAAAACACATTTCCAGAGTTTCCAGCAAACTGTGATCTTCACCCAATGAATGATTTTCAATCAAATATTGCCTTTAATTTTAATTTCTGTTCATGGCAAGGCATGAAAATACAAAGCAGTTTCTGTGCATCTCTTAAGCTTTAGATTCCCCACTTCGTTGCAGGGGGAGAGTGGATTCTGGCAAGAGTTTATGGAAGGAGCGTAAAGACAGCTGAGCAGCCCACCCTTCACCCCTTCGGCTTGCAAAAGCGGTCAGTTCCCATCAGTATAAAGAACAGGACCCGTCTCTGTGCTGAGTACCCATCTCCTTTTTACAGCCAATTCTTCTGAATAATTAATTTTGCCATGGAAGGGCTCAAATAATGTTTCAGTCCTCACTCTGCAACAGCCTTTCTTGGATTTTCCAAGAGAGAAAAACTGCAATAGGACAAACTCAACCAGACACAATATTTTGTTCATTCTGGACACGAGATGCTTGCAAACACTTTCAATGAAACAAGAGGTACAGAAATAGAAAATTGTCTCTACTGAGGGATTCCATCTACTCTGGGGATTTAAAAAACACACTTACTGCTAAACTAGAAACTAGAAGCTGTTGGAACTAGACGATTTTAAGGTGCCTGCCAATCCAAGCCATTCATGAGTCTATGATTCTAAACATTAACTAACAGAAAATAACTGTTTTCAAACATAAATAAGCCAAAACATTTCCTCCAGTTGAAAGTTTGTATATCTTTCAGTAAGTTTATCGTGTTTCCTTGTGAAAAACCAACACTTTATACAGAATTTTACAGAATCACAGAATGGTTTGGGTCAGAAGACCTTAAATATCATCCAGTTCCAATCCCCCTGCCATGGGCAGGGACACCTCCCACTGGATCAGGGGGCTCCAAGCCCCATCCAACCTGGCCTGGAACACCTCCAGGGATGGGGCAGCCACCACTGCTCTGGGCACCCTGGGCCAGGGCCTCCCCACCCTCACAGCAAAACATTTCTTCCTGAGTTCTCATCTCTATCACCCCTCTTTCAGCTTCAAACCACCCCCCTCCCACTGTCCTATCTGTTTAGTCTCAAATAAAGAGCCCTTATCAGCTTTCCTGTAGCCCTTTTGAGTACTGGGAGATTGCTCTAAGGTGTCCCCAGAGCCTTCTCCAGGTTGAACAAGCTCGACTCTCTTAGTCCACATGTGGGAAGTGCTCCAGCCCTTGGATCATCTCCATGGCCTCATCTGGACCCCAGCTCTCTTAGGCTGTCATAGCATAGCTTTGGCTATCACTTAAACTACCGCAGAGTAGAAGATAGGATGCTTGGTCATCAAAGTCAGGGCATAAACCAGCAATACGCTGCTGTTGAGCAGCTAGATTCTCTTCAAGAATTATTACAAACTTAGAAAATGTTTTATTTACCATGCAATACGGACTAGGCTGTATTTTCTCGGAGGAGCTACATGAAAACCTTAAATCAATGCCCTGTGAGAATCGCAGAGCTGCAGTTTATGGCTACAGCTACTACTGTCATCCGCACCAAGACCTCCTTCCTCTGCACACTCACGTTCTGGCTGTGTGGCGACCTTGACAGGCTGTGAACTCTCTCCTGGTCCCCACTCGTTATACGCCACCACTCGGAACGTGTACGTCTCCTCTGGCTTCAGATTGCCCACGGTAAGTTGAAGTGTCCCAGACTGAGATGTGTTGACTGCCCGTTCCCTAGAAGAAACCAAATCGAACATTTTAAAATGCATTTAGATCTTCAAGCATCACTTATTTGTGCAGTTGGTAGCAGACAAGTTATGATTATTTATCAAACTCCATAGAATCATTAAAGTCGGAAAAATCTCTAACCTTTTACAGTCTAACTGTCAGCCCAAGGCCATGGTGCCCGATAAACCATGTCCTAAAGTGCCATGACTGCACATATTTTGGTCCCCTCCAGGAACGGAGACTCCACATCTGCCCTGGGTCACCTCTGCCAGTGTTTCACTACTCTTTCAGTAAAGGAATTTTCCCTCATATCCAATGTAAACCTCCCTCAGTGCAACTTGAGGCCATTTCCTCTCATCCCATCCCTTGTTCCTTGGGAGCAGAGCCCAGCTCCCCCCTCACCACAACCTCCTTTCCAGGAGCTGCAGAGAGCGATGAGGTCTCCCCTCAGCCTCCTCTTCTCCAGGCTGAGCAGTCCCAGGGCCCTCAGCCGCTTCCAGAACTCCTGGGCTCCAGACCCTTCCCCAGCTCTATTCCCCTTCTTCCAGACCCAATCCAGCCCCTCAAGGTCTTTCTTGGAGTGAGGGGCCCAAAATTGAACACATGATTTGAGGTGCGGCGTCATCATCACTGAGCCCAGGGGGACGATCCCTTCCCTGCTCCTGCTGCCACCCCATGGCTGAGCCAGGACAGGATGCTGGGCTATCTGAGTACACTGCTGCCTCAAGCATGCTGGCTTCACTTTGAGGCTTGTTCATCCAGAAGTTTTTAAAATATCTTTACTTTAAAAAGCCTAATTCAAATAACGGTGCCCGCAGGGAATGCTGCAAGTGTTACAAAAAAATGTATTTTAAAATTTCATAACATACATAGAATATTAATTCTTCGCCTTTCTTACTACACCTGGGGGTGCTGATTGATGGGAAGCTCAACACGAGCCAGCAATGTGCGCTTGGCAGCCCAGGAAGCCACCCGTGTGCCGGGCTGCCGATGGCCAAATGTGCACATGTGGACTTGTGTCCCACCCTGAGGAGAAAGCTGCCTTGGAACAGCCTCAACACTCTTCTTACCAAGGGGGAAGCACAGCATAAACTTCACAAAAGGGGTTTTCTTTGTAGAACCATGAAGTGGTGACTGGCAACTCTACCTGAGAAACAATTCTGCCTAGGAACCAGCGTGAGAGAGATGGGGGTGGTTTTGCGGGCAGAGCTGTAGCAGGACCACTGAGAAGGGCTTGATGTGCAGAGCAATTCAAACCCACCTTTTATTAGCAGGATGTTTATGATCCAATATCCTTCTCACTTCCTACATCAGAGATTTGTTTCTGTATTGAATAGCCCTTTCAGAAAGTCTTGGAATCATAGAATAATAGAATGGTTTGAGTTGGAAAGGACCTTAAATCTCACCCAGTTCCAACTCCCCTGCCATGAGCAGGGACAGCTCCCAGTGGTTGAGGTTCCTCAAACCTGGCCTTCAACACCTCCAAGGATGGGGCAGCCACAACTTCTCTGTGGCGATCTGGGCCAGGGCCTCACAGGAAAACATTTCTTCCTAAGATCTCATCTCAGTCTCCCCTCTTTCAGCTGAAAACCATTCCCCTTGTCCTATCCCTGCACTCCCTGATCCAGAGCCCCTCCCCAGCTTTCCTGGAGCCCTTTCAGCACTGGGAGCTGCTCTGAGGTCTCCCCAGAGCCTTCTCTCCCCCAGGCTGAACAACCCCAACTCTCCCAGCCTGGCCTTGCACAGGCTGTGCTCCATCCCCCGGATCATCTCCATGGCCTCCTCTGGACCCGTTCCAACAGGTCAATGTTCAAGACCATATGCAGGACATCATCCTCCCATCAGAACAAGAGCCACCCAGTATTTCCTGGCACCATAAACACCCAGAGCTAAAGGAGTATCTGCACCCTGGCACTGGAACTCCTGCCCTGGGTCAAGCAACGACCTGACTGGCCATGTCTTGAAGCTGCTTGGTGAGAAAGACGAAGACCCAGAGCCATTAATGCAGGATTATCCAGGGAAAACACAATCCATAAACAGTAAAGCAGGGTTTAAATTGGATGAAATCACAGTCATTTCATGGACAATCTGCAAAAAGAAGTAGGTAAAATTGCTTTTGTAACTGATTTACTATGGGTGGCGTGCTGTGCTTCTCCGCATTAGTAGAAACCCTCTGAAAAGCCAACAACAACAACAGAGGTAGATTTCATGCTGCAGGAAAAAATCATTCAAGATTCAATCAACTAATTGCAAACTTCTTGTAGCTCTTCTGTGCTTCTGTGAGCTCGATAGGCAGAGCAGCAATGCGGAGAGCAGAGATGGTTGCTTCTTTGAGGAACAGTTCCTCGAAATGAATTTTCTCAGACCAAAGAATCGTAAAATCATGGAATCATAGACTGGGTTGGGTTGGAAGGGACCTCAAAGCCCACTCAGTTCCATGGGCAGGGACACCTCCCACTGGGTCAGGGGGCTCCAAGCCCCATCCAACCTGGCCTGGAACACCTCCAGGGATGGGGCAGCCACCACTGCTCTGGGCACCCTGGGCCAGGGCCTCAACATCCTCATTGTGAAGACTTTGGGATGTCTGCTGGACCTCATCATCTTAGACGTCTTTTCCAACCTCAGTGATTAGATGATCCTATGTTTCTGCTTTCCATGATATCCCATGGGAATGTAATTATGACTTGTGAGAAAAAGATATCCCTTTTGTTTAAACAAGGCGCCTGCTGATGTCACACCTGGCAGGGACATATTACGTGACACCATAAACCATACAGCTATCAAAGTGGAAAAGCTCCTTAGCAAAACAGCAACTGTAGACTTGTATTTGTAAATAGGTATCTAAAACATATTAGATCATAGAACCATGGAAGCATTTGGCTGGAAAAGACCTTTGAGATCATCGAGTCCAATTGTACCTGTCCACTACTAAACCAGATCCCTCAGCATCACATCTGCTGGTCTTCTAAATCCCTCCAGGGATGGGGACTCAGCCACCTCTCTGGGCAGCCCCTTAGCGTGCATGAGAACCCTTTCAGTGATGAAAACTTTCATGGTATCGAATCTGAACTTGCCCTGGTGCAACTTGAGGCCAGTTCCTCACAGAGGAATGCTGCAGATGGATACCGTAAAACTCATGGACGCTTTCTCGAGTGACCTGCCTTGCAGACATCAGCTCAGGCTGAAGTTATGTGAGATGAGCACCACATCCAGATGTCCAACAGCTGCTCCTGCTTACCGGCAAGAGGTCAATGCACTATCAATTCTACAGCAATGTAGGATAGCCTGAAGGACCAAACGTCCTCAAACAACCACCTTTTCCTTTGGAGATTTTTCTTTTTCAAAACCATCTTGGCCATAAATTACAGTCTAAAAATAAAAGACCTTGACTAAAGTCATCCACTTCCTTGTAAAAAGGAGGCTTCGACATGTAATTTCGAGTGACAGAAGATCATGTAACATTATGGTATCAGCATGTAAAAAAGATAATTACAGTTCCCATATATCTCTTAGGTGTGTAACAAATGCTTTTATAATGTTTCAAACACCTAATTAGTTACTTCAAGGAAGACAAGTCATGTTAATGCTCCTTGCTGTGTAATGAACACTATTAATTTTAAAATGGACAGACTTTTGCCACTTGCAGGTCTTTTTTTATCTCCCGTTATCATTCTCCCACAAAATAACATGAAAATCTTGATTGTAATAGGCAAATCTCAACACTAATGTAAAAAGAACATCTGGGAATGATACTTCTGAACTTCAGCTGAATTCTGAAGATGGGCTTCAGTCAAATACCAGGATTTGTATCCAATGAAGTGGTCCCTTGATTCACTTTTTCACTCTGCAACATGACAGAAGCTAAACCGGGGGACCCACTGCTTCATTGTGACTCTAGGCAGGTTTATTGATCAGTTATTGAACACAAGTAGAAGTAACATTCAACCAAAAACTGGACAAAATCTTACAAAAAAGTCCTTTGTCAAAGATCTTTATGTTCAGTTGTAATCATAGACTCTTGGAATGGTTTGGGCTGGAAGGGACCTCAGAGCCCATCCAGTTCCACAGGCAAGGACACCTCCCACTGGATCAGGGGGCTCCAAGCCCCACCCAACCTGGCCTGGAACACCTCCAGGGATGGGGCAGCCACCACTGCTCTGGGCAACCTGGGACAGGGCTTCACCACCCTCACAGGAAAGCATTTCTGCTCAACATCTCATCTCAGTCTCCTCTCTTTCAGCTTCAAACCTTTCCCCTCGTGCTATCCGTGCACTCCCTTATCAAGAGCCCCTCCCCAGCTTTCCTGCAGCCCCTTTCAGCACTGGGAGCTGCTCTAAGGTCTCCCCACAGCCTTCTCTTGTCCAGGCTGAACAACCCCAACTCTCCCAGCCTGTCCTCGCACAGGAGCTGCTCCAGCCCTTGGATCATCTCCGTGGCCTCCTCTGGACTCACTCCAAGAGCTCCAGGTCCTTCCTGTGCTCAGGACTCCATAGTTGGACACAGGGCTCCAGGTGGGGTCTCAGCAGAGCAGAAGGGCAGAAAATCCCCATCCTTACCCTGCTGGTCCCACTGCTTTGGATGCAGCCTAGGACATGGTTGGTTTTCTGGGCTGAAAGCTCACATTGTTGGCTCATTTTCAGCTTGTCATCCAGAAATATCAAAATTAGTCAGTTTTGCAAATGCTCTGGCCAACAAACTATTTCTTTCATCAGATTGCAGTTAATTGTGAACAACAGCCAGACACAAATGCTTTCGTTTCAGAAGGGGTTTAAAGATGGAGATGGATCCAACACATTCTCACCTCAAGATCATCTCTGTCTAAAAAAAAGTATATAAAAAATTAATTAAAATTAAAATTTCAACAACGTGTGAATGTGAGATATTCCAGAGATCATACAATCATAGAATGGTTTGGTTTGGAAGGGATCATCAAGGGCGTACTGTACTCCTGGGTTCAGTTTGGACCCCTCACTACAAGAAGACATGGAGGGGCTGGAGCGCGTCCAGAGAAGGGACTGGAGCTGGGGAAAGGGCTGGAGCACAGGGGTTGTGGGAGCAGCTGAGGGCCCTGGGGGTGTTTAGTCTGGAGAAGAGGAGGCTGAGGGGAGACCTCATCGCTCTCTGCAGCTCCTGAAAGGAGCCTGTGGTGAGGGGAGTGCTGGGCTCTGCTCCCAAGTGAAAAGTGATAGGAGGAGAGGAAATGGCCTCAAGGTGCACTTGGAGGAGGTTTAGATTGGATACTAGTAAAAAATCCTTCTCCAAAAGAGTGGTGCAGCCCTGGCAGAGGCTGCCCAGGGCAGTGGTGGAGTCTCCAGCCCTGGAGGGGTTCAAAAACCGTGTGGTCGTGGCACTTCAGGACAGTTTGTTAGGTGCAGTGATGTTGTGCTGAGGGTTGGAGTGGATGACCTTAGAGGTCTTTTCCAGCCTTTATGATTCTATGATTCTGTGTATGTAATTATGGATCCTATTCATGGAACCCTCAAGTTCTGCTCATTTTTTTCATCAACAGTTTGCTTTTAGCAGCAGTTGTCATAGAATCTTTTAAATTCACTAAAATACACTAAATTCACGTCTAAATCCCAACTTTTATCTCGGCCACAAACCTCCCTGAGTGCTGTATTGGTTGGCTGTTTGTTTATTTCCTGATTGGTTTAAAGTTTGTTTTATGCTTCTCTGAGAAACTTTATCCTTTTACCTTTAAACACTCTTTCCAATCATCCTTATCAGCAAACAAAAAGCATTTGATCCCACGCAGGGTGCCAACCCAAGCGTGAAGATTAAAGAGCATCCCATCAGAAGGGCTCTGGTGAGTACACTGGGCACTAAGTGCAATCGCTTCCAAAAGGGGCTGCTTTGGAAGAGTTGAGCTGAGAAATCCTTAGGAGAGAGTTCAGGAGAGGGGAAAACTATTTTTCCAGATGTTTCCTGGAATGTCCAGTGCCCTCTGAGTTGTGTTGGCCTCAGCGATGCTGCCAGATGTCAGGCAAAATCCTCCCTGCACTCAAACCTGAGAAAATTGCTTTACTCCAGACTCAAAGTAATTTCTCTGACAATTCCTTTGCGTCCCTGGGGTTAGTGTCAAATCTGGTATTTATGGATGCAAGTAGAGAAACAGCTCTTTGGTAGAACAACGTGTAAACAATAAACAACTCAAAAATTCCATGGAAGCTTTTTCCTTCAAGGAAAATGAAATTAGATTTGTCCTACAGTTTGTCTGAAAGTTTGCAAGAAAGCGGGTGCTTCTTCAAAAGTTTAAAACTACAGGTGGTATTTTGAGTCTCTTGCAACAGGGACCACACAGAAATTTTTATTTATTTTTATTTATTTTATTTATTTCATTTAATCTCATCTCATTTAATTTCATTTCATCTATTTATTTATTTAGTTATTTGAACACGGAGACCACAGTCTTCTGCAGAAGACTCCTTAGGAAGATGTGCATCTGGCTGGGAATGGGAGTAAGACATCCTTCCAGTAGTCAGGATGTTGAAAAGTGCCATGGAAATTCAGGATGAAAAATACCTTAGAATCATAGAATCGTCTGGTTGGAAAAAACCTTTGAGATCATAGAGTCCAATGATATCTGTCCAGCACTAAATCAGAGGGTAAGCTCTTATACCTTTTATAAATCTTTGAATAAGAATATTGGCATTTTCTCCTCACTGCTAAACTAAAGGCTGAGTTAGGACAACACTCAGTCCAGTGCTGCGTGGCAGCTTTGATGTCTTGAAGGCAGTCCAAAAAAATGAGATGCAATTACAATATTGCCCTCGAGCATTGCCATGTCATGGGCATTTCAGGGTCATCGACAAATCTCGAAGCACTTCGTAAAGGCAGGGAGATAAGAATGCTCAGCAAAGCACCCTATTCTTTTACCAGTGGTGACAAGGGCTGCAGACAAACACCAGGACTCGTAAGTGCAGAAATACCTAGTTGAGCTCTTTAAACCATCTGTTTGGTATCATAGAATCATGGAATGGTTTGGTTGGAAACGACATTAAAGCCCACCCAGTTCCAACCCCCCTGCCATGGGCAGGGACACCTCCCACTGTATCAGCCTTCTCAAGACCCCATCCAACCTGGCCTTGAACACCTGCAGGGAGGAGGCATCCACAGCCTCCCTGGACAACTTGTGCCACTGTCTCACCACTCTCACTGTGAACAATTTCTTCCTAATGTCTAATTTAACTCTTCCCCCTTCCAACTGAAAGCCTTTCCCCCTCATCCTGTCACTCCAGGTCCTTGGAAAAAGCCCCTCCCCAGCTTTCCTGGAGCCCTTTCAGTACTGGGAGGCTGCTATGAGATTCCTGGAGCCTTCTCTTCTCCAGGCTGAACAACCCCAACTCTCTCAGCCTGGCCTCACAGCTGAGGTGCCCCAGCCCTAAGATCATCTCCGTGGCCTCCTCTGGACCTGCTCCAAGAGTTTAATACCCTTCTTATGTCGAGGAACGACAAGGGAACTGCTGATCTTCCTTACTTCCGACCGACTTCATTTATGGCTCTTTTAGCATCAATTACTTTTCTAGGGCCAATTAATATCTCCCTGAGTGCCTCACAACCACCACTATATCCCACTCCTGACGTTCCACTGAGGTGTCATTCTCATGTTATGTGAACTCCTCACAACTGGAGACTCAACCTGACTCAGGATGAAGTTCTGAACTCTGAACCTCTGCCTCATCCATCCCACTCTGCTCCTGACTCTACTCTCTGCTCACAGCCAGGTAAGGAGGGATTTATGGAAGGTGAGATATCCAGGTCTGACCTGTGAACCAAATTCAACACACCTGGCTGCCACCTCATCTTTTCACCCTGTCCCTCCTCGCTGCCTATGTGCCATTTATGCCACAAGTGACACCTTGCTGCCAAAGATACTTTCCTCCAGCGCTGGCCTCAGAAATGCCAGCTTGAAATTGAAAGCTTCATTTATGGAAGAAGAGTGAATTTCACTCTCTCATCCCAGGTAGCTAATCATCAGGTAGCTCAGCTGGACCAGATGGATACGCGTCTCTAGGAGTGTCCGCCTCTTGCTATCGATGTCTACAAGCACCGAGACTAATACAGAATCATGGAATAATTTAGGTTGGAAAAGGACCAGCCTAAATGGCATTCCGGTTCCTGAAAGGGACCTAGAAGAAAAGCTGAGGAGGGACTCCTTACAAGGACCTGTAGTGATAAGAGAAGGGGGAATGGCTGTAAATTGAAAAGTGGAAGGCTGAGATCAGGCACGAGAAAGGACACTGCTTTCATGGTTATGTTTCCATGTTTTTTTCAAAGTCTAACACCAATTGCACTGCTCTAAAAGCAGTAACAGAGTCATAGAACAGTTTGGGTTGGAAGGGATCTTTAAGTCCATTAACTTCCAACCCTCCTCTCTGGTTGATTAGGGCTCAAAACATTCACCACTGCTCGTGATCCAAAAAACATTTGAGTCTTTGTTTTCAGAGGAAGGGAAAAGGTAAAATATAGAGCTAAGAATACTTTATTTTATAGAATCATAGAATGGATTAGTTTGGAAGGGACCTTACAGTCCATCTAGCTCCAAACCCCTGCCATGGGCAGAGACACCTCCCACCGCACCAGGCTGCTCAAACCCCATCCAACCTGGCCTTCAGCACCTCCAGGGAGAAGGGATCCACAACTTCTCTGGGCAACCTTTTTCAATGCCTCATCACCCTCATCATGAAGAATTTCTTCTTGATGCCCATCTAAATCTTGCCCTTCAAGTTTAAAGCCGTTCACCCTCATCCTACCAGTCCAGGCCCTTGTAAAAAGCCCCTCCCCAGCTTTCCTGCAGCCCTTTCAGGTCCTGGGAGGCCTCTCTGTCAGACAGTTGAGTAACAGCTGAGGAGGGAAGATCCATATACATCACCGTCCGTGTAAGGGTCCATCATTTGAGGACACTGTTGCATGAACACTGATAAAGTGTCTACAAAAGCTCACGGTAATGAAAGCATTTCCAGCTTTGCACTCACCCCAAGGAGAAGAAATCATTGAGAAACATATTGTAGAATACTTGTAAAGACCTCAGGACCTTTTATGACTATCCACCCATCCAGAGGAGACTGTTGATACCTACCTGTTGACACCATCCCTGGAGAAGAAGACTGTGTATGTCTGGACGCTGCCTCTGACTTCTGCCGGCGGGCGCCAGCTGAGACGGACAAATCGGCTGGAGACCAACACAGGGACCACATCTCGGGGGGCAGAGGGAAGGACACTGGTACTTGGGACAGCTGGAGGGGAAGGAGAGGAGTCAGTCAGAGAGGCCGGTGTCACAAGGGTGTCAGGGAGGGCGGGAGGTACCGTGGTGGTCACAGCTGAGGTGTTACAGAACAAAGGGCCAAGGTTACATGGAATAGGTGTGAATAAAATGGGGATGAAAGAAAGAGAGAAAAACTAACAGTAAAACCACAGCTTGAAATATATCATCCTGAATAATCATATAAAGTCAACAGTGACATGCGAAGCTCAAGTTGGCTGCTTCCTTGAGATCATGGAAATCATCTCTTCTATGAATGAGCAGTGTGATGTGCTCCTTTATTCACTGCTGTTTCATTGGTTTTGCCTCTTGTGCCCCAAGCAGCAGAAGTGTTTAACCTCATAAACAAGCCATAATTCACTGCTCAAAGCCTGAACCCTACCGACTGGTCTGAAAAGAGCACGAACTAAGTAGGGTAATTCTGCCCACAATAATTGTATCAAAGACTGAGAAAATAAAAAGGAAAAGGCAATGAGACTTAATATTAATGTTGTTTCACATTTTCAGTCTACATGAAAAATCCAGAAACTACAGTTTCAAGTGGTAAAATTTGTTCTAGACCATTTAAACTTAATCAACTCTCTGTAGAGTTTAAAGGTTTTGTTGTTGTCGACCGAGTTTATGTGAAAGGTGGTCCATAATCACAAAATAGCAATCACTTAAGTGATCGGCTACCTCCTGATTTAGGACACCTATTCTGGAGCACTCATAGACAAAGTCACGAGACCTCCTCTGAAGGACGACACGCTAGCCCTGAAAAGTAGGTTTTCACAATTGATATCAAACCAAAAAGGACCTTATATTATTGATTACTACAAACCTTTTATGGTCAGTCCCCAGGAACACACTGTGAACTGTACCAGTAGCATCAACTCACTGTGAGGTCATTTACAGTGTTGTATGATCTAAACAGCTTATGAAAGAACAGAATCATGGAATGGTTTGTGTTGGAAAGGACCTCAAAGCCCCTGCCATGGGCAGGGACACCTCCCACTGGGTCAGGGGGCTCCAAGCCCCATCCAACCTGGCCTGGAACACCTCCAGGGACGGGGCAGCCACCACTGCTCTGGGCACCCTGGGCCAGGGCCTCCCCACCCTCACAGCAAAACATTTCTCCCGAAGATCTCATCTCAATCTCCCCTCTTTCAGGTTAAAATCATTCCCCCATTGTCTTATCCCTGCACTCCCTGACCAAGAGCCCATCCTCAGTTTTCCTGGAGCCCTTTCAGCACTGGGAGCTGCTGTAAGGTCTCCCCAGAGCCTTCTCCTCTCCGGGCTGAACAACACCAACTCTCCCAGCCTGGCCTCACAGCAGAGGGGCTCCAGCCCTTGGATCATCTCTATGTCCTCCTCTGGACTCGCTCCAACAGCTCCAGGTCCTTCCTGTGCTCAGGACTCCAGAACTGGACCCAGGGCTCCAGGTGGGGTCTCCTCAGAGGGGAGCAGAGGGGCAGAATTCCCTCCCTCACCCTCTGCTTCCCCTGCTCTGGATGAAGCCCAGGACACGAGTGATTTTCTGGGCTATTGTCGGCTCATGTTGAGCTTCTCACCCCACCCCAAAACCCCAAGTCCTTCTCCTCAGGGCTGCTTTCAATGCATTTTTCACCCTGCCTGTAACTGTGCTTGGACCTTGCTCTGTTTTTGCACTGGTGCACCAACATATTGACACTAACACAGAATCACAGAATGGTTTGGACTGGAAGGGACCTTAACACTAACATCTTTATATAAAAGTTATGATGTTGCCTGAACGGTAGCTCAGCATTTCATCCCCCCCTAAATTTTCAGTAGAAGACATTAATATTGCTATTATTAACAACAAATATTATTACCTCTCACTTATTGGGATCAATCCTAAAACAGAGAGAATTAAATAATATCCCAGTAGCATTTCCAGAGTAATGATGTGTTGAAAGACAATATTAAACCATAGCCTCAGCTCTTTTGGCTGCAAAGTTGGGATGCATTATTTGCACTGGGAATGTGTTCAGCATCCTTAGTCACGGACCACTGATCTAAATAATGTGCAAACACAAGACTAAAGTATAATTCTGTGTACATTTATATTACAGCGACACTTCTATTTTGCTTCATGGTCAAAGTGAGCAGATTTGGGCTTCTGGGCTGTTCTATATGTTGACTCATGCATTATAAGCATAAGAGTATTGGCATCTTCTAACAAGGGTTGCGGTGTGTAAACATCTCTAGAGAAGTACCAAGGGCATGATTGGAAATAAAAATACAGACAAACCTCTAAGGTTTTTGAGTTGAGTTCTAGTACTCAAACACAGGAATTCAGAAAAAGAAGTCCTGTTATTAACTATTTTTGCACCTGAAGGTGTGTAGAAACTCTCCGTTTCTCTGTAAAATACTCTGGTCTGTGGTTCCTCCGTAGATAGAGTTACCCTCCTGGTGGAGCACAGCAGTCTGGCACCTCTTCCCCATTAAAACCCAGTTAGTATTTGGAAATCTAATCACAGAATCACAGAACTGTTTGGTTGGAAAAGACCTCTAAGATCATCGGGGCCAACGGTACCTGTCCACTGCTAACCAGATCCCTGAGCGCCTCATCTGCCCGGCTTGGAAACCCCTCCAGGGATGGCGACTCAACCACCTCCCTTGGCAGCCTTTGCTACTGCCTGAGAACTCTTTAGGTGAAGACATTTTTCCTGATGTCTAATCTGAATCTGCCCTGGTGCAACTTGAGGCCATTCCCTCTCATCCTATTGCCTCTCACTTGGGCGAAGAGCCCAGCACCCCCCTCACCACAGCTTCCTCTCAGGGTGCTGCAAGCAGTGATGAGGTCTCCCCTCAGCCTCCTCTTCTCCAGAGTAAACAGCCCCAGGGCCCTCAGCCGCTCCCACAACCCCTGGGCTCCAGACCCTTCCCCAGCTCCACTCCCTTCTCTGGATGCACTCCAGCCCCTTGAAGTCCTTCTTGGAGTGAGGGGCCCAAAGCTGAACCCAGGATTTGAAGTACAGCCTCACCAATGCTGAGAACAGGAAAACTTGCACTATAATCAGCCCCACACGCAGAGGTACACATTCAGGTGACTTCACATGTGTGCCGACATACGTATGGGGGTCTTAGCTCCCTCCATAGGAAATGATGGCATCTACCTAACGCAGACGATGGAGCCCGAGAGCTGGTCAAAATACTGGATGGTAGTAGCTGCCTTTAAACATCTACAACGTGGAGGTGAATCCATACGCTTCGTGACCTCATACGTGTTCATAGAATCATAGAATCATGGAATTGTTTGGTTGGAAAAGACCTTTGAGGTCATCGAGTCGAACCATTCCTATCCACTATGAGATCAGATCCCTGAGCACCTCATCTATCCATCTTCTAAACACCTCCAGGTATGGGGACGCCAGTGTCTCCCAGGGCAGCATCTTCCCATGCCTGACAACGGCTTTACAAGGTAGGGGGCAACTTGGGAAAAGCACAGTGAAAACTGAGGTGAAAGCAGCAAGGTTGAGGTGGGAGGTTTGGTCCACTAAATATGTGTTTTACGCAGACATCCAGCAAACTCTGTAGAGCTATCACTGACAAAAGCAATTTCACTTTTGTTGTTGCCAGCGGTGAATAACAAACATATACAGTACAACAGCACAAAATAGAGAGACATATAACCTGGAATTATCTCAGCGAGTAATGTCTGAAATCCTTCAATCTTTCATATGACTCCACAAGATCAATCCACCACTGGTTAAACCATCTTCATCAGACGCTGACAGGCTCTGATTTTAGCCTGATGTGGTTTATATTAACTCCTTGCAAAGAGCATCTTTCTCTGCTCTCGTGGCAGCGTGAATAATCATCTGTCTTTGTACAAAGTGAGAATAAAACAGGGTTGTTTCATTCATTTTCCACCTGTGTAAGTGACTATAAAATTGACAGAGAAGGCCTGACTACAGGAACCAAAAGGCTTATTGGGCACTTGAAGAGGTTGCCCAGGGAGGTTATTGAGTCCCCATCCCTGGAGGTGTTTAAAAGATGAGTGGATGAGGTGCTTGGGGATCTGGTTTAGTAGTGGACAGGTGCAGGTGGACTCGATGATCTCAAAAGTCTTTTCCAACCAGGCATTTCTCTGATTCTCTGATTTAGGAAGCCAAATGGAGCACCTCCAATTCAAAACCAGATTCTCTGTTATTTATAATCCAGAATCAGCTGTGATTTTTATCATAATATCACAGAATCACCGGGATGGTGCCTCAACTACTTCCCTGAGTAGTTTCTTCCAGTCACTGATAGTTCTTTCAGTGAAGAAATTTTTCCTGATGTCTGATCTGAACCTGCCCTGACACAACTTGGGGCCTTTTCCTCTCATTCCATCACCTGTTACTTGGGAGAAGAGACCAACACCCCCCTCACCACAGCCTCCTTTCAGGTACTTGGCCCAATCCCTTTGTGACGTTATTACAGTTTTAGCACCAGGACACATCCTGACACTCCTAAAGCAAACTCATTCCAAATACGTTTGATACAGCCGTTCAGGACCTGTTTGTTTACAGCATTTACTCACAGAAAACAGAGTAGTGATAAAATACGAGCAAGTCCAACTGTTCATGGAGTTTTAAAACAACCAAAGACAGAACATTATGCCTGACATCCCACCCCACCTTTGGTTCCCATACACAGCAATCACAGGCTGTTGATAAGTAAAAATGATAGGAATTATAGAATCATAGAGTCCTTAAGGTGGCAAAAAACATCAAACATGATCAAGTCCAAACATTCCATGATTTTATGATTTGAAACTCATTACTTCTTCAGTAAAAATGAGAAAGCTATCACACTTACAGTCTCCAACCTCTTGCTGCAAATCTCACTTTCTCTCAATATCCCACATACACTGATGCCAGAAAGACATTCGAAGAAATCCAATTATTTTTTTCAGTGACGATATTCCCTTAAAATATTTTTATGCCTTAAATTTCCAGTACTTGATTTGATTTTTTTAATATATAGGCGATTTTTTTATGTGTTTCAGTTTTAAAATACTTACAAAAATTCAACTAAACCTAACATAAAAGGAACATTCAAGGTGTAAGTTAAGCATTAACCATAGAATCACGGAAGGGATGTTAAATATCATCCAGTTCCAACCCCCTTGCCATGGGCAGGGATATTCTGCCCCACTCCAAATTTCAGAGAATTTTCACTTTTTGTTAGTTGTTTTTTTAGGGTTTTTTTTTGTGGTTAGTTTTGTTTTGGTTTCATTTGTTTTTTCTTTTTTGGGGGGGAAAAGGGGGGAAGTGTTTATTTAATCCAGGACCTTTCCGACCCGTCTTACACCTTCCACAGAGCAAACTGTGAAAGTTATAAGTGAGAAAAAAGCTCGCGCCAGGAATATCAGTAACTCCAGGTAACACCGCACAGGTATCACCTGAGACCTGAGAGAGCAAGGCACTCTTCCAGTAAAACACACTTAAAGAAGATGTATAATAGATGTAAATTCTGGTGGATTCATCACTTTTTAGAACACAGGACCTTTGGAAAGAATTATTCCCGTTTCATTTCACAGAATGGCCTTTTATCTTAACAAGGTTATTGCATCCCAGGGCAGGAAGATGCCAGGGGAGGGGTTAGGTTGGACATTAGGAAAAGATTCTGCACCCAGAGGGTGGTGGAGCACTGGAACAGCTCCCAGGGAAGCAGTCATGGTGCCAAGCCTGACAATATTTCAGAAGCATTGGGTCAGTGCCCTTGGATACACGGTGTGAATGTGGGGGTTGTTCTGTGCAGGTACAGGAGTTGGACTCGGTGATCCTTGTGGGTCCCTTCCAACTCAGAACAATTTTGATTCTATAATTCAGTTCTCTTGAGGAAAAGAGATAAATGTAAAATTGTAGATTTATAGAATGGTTTGAGTTGGAAGGGACCTTACAGACCATCCAGTTCCAGCCCGCCTGCCAGGAAAATGGACATCCTCCACCAGACCAGGCTGCTCAAGGTCCCATCTAACCTGGTCTTGAACACCTTCAGGGGATGGAGCAGACACGAGTTCCCTGGCCAACCTGGGCCAGGGCCTCCCCACCCTCAGAGTGAATAATTTCTTCCTAATGTGGAATATAAATCTTCTCCTTTCCAATTTAAAAAGCCCCTCATCCTGTCACTCCAAGCTCTTGGAAAAAGCCCCTCCCCAGCTTTCCTGGAGCCCCTTTCAGTGCTGGGAGCTGCTCTAAGGTCTCCCCAGAGCCTTCTCTTCTCCAGGCTGAACAATCCCAGCTCTCCCAGCCTGGCCTCACAGCAGAGGGGCTCCAGCCCTTGGATCATCTCTGTGGTCTCATCTGGACCCATTCCACCAGCTCCATCTCCTTCCTGTGTTGGGGAGTCAAACAAAATCCTCTTTTCTGCACAAGCAACTCCTATTAACTTGTGACTTACAAAACTTGGCCTTTCCACTTTACATCCAGCTGATTAATCAACGCAGTTTCAACACGCCGCGTTCAAAAGCATTTCTTCAGGCGCTGTGTGTTCAAAACCCACCCTCCAAATGCCAGCAGAGATCACGTTGGCATGGCTCATCTGTGAGTTCACGCATCTACATTTGATATGTTCACACGTATCAGGTTTTGCAGGCGACACAGAGCACATGCCAGCGTGTCAGGGTACCTCAGCATATGCTTAGAGTTATTCAGCCCATATGCAGTGAGACTAATTCACCAAATGAAAGATCTGTCCGTGTTGCCATCCGCACTTCCTCCCTTCTGGTTTCTTGCACCGTAATTCATTATTACTCAGGGCCATAATGACATTCTTAGAAACAAGCCATGCACGACTAATTTTTATTATGCCCCTTTTATGACATTATGGTCTTTGATATAAATCATTTAGGTTCATGTGAGTCAATAACGCCCGACAGGATTCACTCCTGACTCAGCACCTTGCAGGATTGTGCCAATAGCACTTTCAAAACCAGCAGGTACGTATCGAAATTACGAAATCCCATAAAGGCTGGGGAGATCTTGGTAGTTCCACCCTGTGCTGTAATAACCACATCAGAAGATAAATACTCACTAGTGCTTGTGACTCACCGGTCACAAGTGATGTTTCCAGGGACTCAGTATTGGGACCACATCTGTTAACATTCTTTATCAATGCTCTGGATGGCGGGATTGAGGGCTCCCTCAATCAGTTTGCAGATAACACCAAATTGGGCAGCCGTGCTGGAGTGCAGGAGTGCAGGAAGGCTCTGCAGGGGGATCTGGACAGGATGGATCCAAGGGCCAAGGCCAGCAGAATGGGGGTCAACAAGGCCAACTCTTGCACTTGGGCCACAATAACCCCATGCACGGCTCCAGGCCTGGGGAAGAGCAACTAGAAAGCTGACTGGTGGAAAAGGATCTGTGGGTGCTGGTTGACAGCAGCTGAACACGAGCCAGCGGTGGCCCAGGTGGCCAACAAGGCCCCCAGCATCCTGGCTTGGATCGACCATGGGGTGGCAACAGGAGCAGAGAAGGGATCGTCCCATGGATTCAGCGCTGGTGAGGCTGTACCTCAAATCTTGGGTTCAGTTTTGGGCCCCTCACTCCAAGAAGGACCTTGAGGGGTTGGAGCGCATCCAGAGAAAGGACCGGAGCTGGGAAGGGTCTGGAGCCCAGGGGTTCTGGGAGAGGCTGAGAGACTTGGGGCTGTTAACCTGGAGAAGAGGAGGCTGAGGGAAGACTTCATCACTCTCTGCAGCTCCCAGAAAGAAGGTTGTGGTGAGGGGGTGTTGGTCTCTTCTCCCACGTAACAAGTGATTGGATGAGAGGAAATGGATTCAAGTTGTGCTAGGGGAGGTTTAGATTAGATATTAAGAAAACTGCCTTCAGTGACAAAGTGGTGAAGCATTGGAATAGGATGCCCAGAGCAGTGGTGGAGTCACCATCCCTGCAGGGAGTCAAAAACCTAGTAGGTGTGGTACCTGGGGATAGGGTTTATAGGTATGGTGGGGTTTGGCTGACAGTTGCAGAGGATGGCTTTAGGGTTATTTTCCAATCTCAACGATTCTATAATTCTGTGATTTTCATTTCTCTCCAGTCTCATTTTCTCAAACATAGGCCAAAGGAAACACATGGAAGGATAAAATTTAGTTGCTGAGTTGTGATAGAGGGAGGAAGGAGGCGAGTTACCTTTTGGACAGTGCCGTATCTTACTGGTAAACAGGGACACCTCCATGAGAAGTCAAGCCAGTCTGTCTCCTTCTACACACTTCTCTTGACAGGGAGGTGCTGCTCACGCTTGCAGAGGAGCACATGGGATCTGTTCTCAGGATGGAGCATCAAACTTGGCAACTGCAGCCACAGTTAGTGAAAGAAAACTGTTCATACCCCCAAACCCAGCATCAACAGATCCTTCCCCATCCCTGTAAAACTCAGGACACCTGGACCGCCTTCTAGCCTATATCATGTCCTTCCTGTGCTGAGGACTCCAGAACTGGATGCGGGGCTTCAGACGGGGTCACACCAGAGCAGAGGGACAGAATCCCCTCCCTCGTCCTGCTGGTCCTAGTGTTTTGGATGCAGCCCAGAATATGGGCGGATTTGTGGTCTGCAAGTGCACACTGCCGCTCCTGTTGAGCTTCTCATCCACCAGCAACCCAAGTCCTTCTCCTCAGGGCTTTCCCATTGTCAGCTGAACCTGTATTTGTGCCTGGGATCGCCCAGTTGACACTGGACTGTTAAAAAAATAAAAAAACCCAATAGGCAAACTCAGCACAGATCAGCCCTCGTGCTCAGAGAAGCACTATTGCTCTCTCCCTTGATGCTGTGAAGGCAGTGCTGGTGTCACCGCGCCAGCGACATCTGTCATCATCAATTAGTCACCAGGAAAAACGGGGGGGTGAGGTGCAATGGGCTGTTGATTGCAAGAAATTCAATCACCCGCAAACCCTCCCTGGGGAAATGCTGGTCACTTAATCTAGGCAGGCATCTCCAACCTACAGAACAATAAATGCCGCCAAAGGAAAAAGCAGAAAGAAACTCAAGATTCTTAAAGCAGCCGAGGGACTTGGAAGATATTTCATGGTCAAAACCCAACAATGTTAACAAGAAAAGACAAACATTGTCATTATCGGTGGTGTTTAAAGTGCAACAAGAGAGCATGAGCACATTTATGTTTTTGCAAGTGAAACTCAGTGGTGCAGAAACTGGTTTTTGTAATGACTGGGACAGAGGCTGAGAGGTCAGCCATCTCCCACAGCTCCTGATGAGCGGCTTGTCCCGTAATTCCTCCCTATGACTTGCACCTGGGTCGGGGCAATCCCAAGCACAGATACAGGCTGGGCAGAGAGTGGATCGGGAGCAGCCCTGAGCAGAAGGAATTGGGGTGCTGGGGATGAGAAGCTGGCAATGTGCGCTCACAGCACAGAAAGCCCATCAGGTCCTGGGCTGCGTCCAAAGAAATACGACCAGCAGGTCAAGAGAGGGGATTCTGCCCCTCTAGTCCACTGTCATAAGACCCTATCTGGAGCTCTGTGATCTGTTCCAGAGTCCTCAGCACAGGAAGGACACAGAGCTGTTGCAGCAAGACTGGAGGAGGCCACAACGCAGGGGTTATAGCACCTCCGATAGGAGGACATGGTGAGAGAGATGAGCTTGTTCAGCCTGGAGAAGACTCCAGGGAAACCTGCTGGAGCAGCATTCCTGTACTGAAAGGGGCTCCAGGAAATCCGGGGAGGGGCTCTTGATAAGGGAGTGCAGGGACAGGACGAGGAGGTTTGAATGGAACAGGACAGGAAGAATGGTTTGAAGCTGGAAGAGGGGAGACTGAAGTGAGATCTTAGGAAGAAATGAGGGTGGTGAGGCCCTGGCCCAGGTTGCCCAGAGCAGTGGTGGCTGCCCCATCCCCGAAGGTGTTCCAGGCCAGGTTGGATGGGGCTTGGAGCCCCCTGATCCAGTGGGAGGGGTCCCTGCCCGTGGCAGGGGGTGGCACTGGATGGGCTTTGAGGTCCCTTCCAACTCAAACCATTCCATGATTCTCTGCCTAGTTGGCAGTTTTAATGGGATTCAACATCTTTGATCTT
The DNA here is from genome assembly GCA_033558235.1 of Neomorphus geoffroyi. Lineage (NCBI taxonomy): Eukaryota > Metazoa > Chordata > Aves > Cuculiformes > Neomorphidae > Neomorphus > Neomorphus geoffroyi. The sequence continues at coordinate 1,212,827 of JAUMJM010000025.1, forward strand.
CACCCTTTCTATAAGCATTTTATATCGCACAGATGCTAATAAATAACTAAAAAGGAGAGGAAGGAAGGTGAGAAGGCAGATGGACACGCAGATGGTGCACTCGCATAACCCTTATTTCTTCTAACAATATCAAGCATCCCCCAAGCCAAGAGTGAAAACCTTTTCTAAGGGTCAGCACAACTGTGATGCGATGTGACAGTGCAGAGAGCTTGGCTGCAATCGCCGTAGTACATCAACAACCCCACAGTGCATCAGCAAGCCCACAGTGTGTCAGCACCATCCTACAGCTCCACTGGGATCTACACAGCCACTCATCAAAGCAGCAGGAGCTCAAACAGGTCTGTCAGGAATCAGACGAGGAGTCTGTCTCAGAAGAACAGCAGCCTTAATACATGAAGATGTGATTGATGAGAAGTTTGACGTGAACCGGCAACGTGTGCTCGCAGACAGAAGGCCAACCGGGTCCTGGGTTGCATCAAAAGAGCATGGCCAGCAGGGAGAGGGAGGTGATTCTCCTCCTCTGCTCCTCTCCTGTGAGAGTCCACCCAGAGACCTGTGTCCAGTTCTGGCTATGGAACTGTTAGAAAGGGTCCTCAGGAGATCACAAATATGATCCGAGGTCTGGGGCACCTCCTCCATGAGGCCAGTCTGGGAGAGCTGGGGTTTTTCAGCCTGGAGAAGAGAAGGCTCTGGGGAGACCTTAGAGCAGCTCCCAGTGCTGAAAAGGCTCCAGGAAAGCTGGGGAGAAGCTCCTTACAAGGGACTAGAGTGATGGGACAAGGGGGAATGGCTTTAAATTGGAAGGGGGAATATTTAGATTAGACATTAGGAAGAAATTCTTCATGAGGAGAGTGGGGAGGCCCTGGCCCAGGGTGCCCAGAGCAGTGGTGGCTGCCCCATCCCTGGAGGTGTTCCAGGCCAGGTTGGATGGGGCTTGGAGCCCCCTGACCCAGTGGGAGGTGTCCCTACCCATGGAAAGTGGGTTCAACTGGATGGGCTTTAAGGTCCCTTCCAAACCAGACCACTCTAGGATTCTGTGATTAACATAAAGGAAAGCCAATGCCGACTCACAATAAGAGAGAGGTGTGTGGCTTTTCCCTCTCCCTGTGTCATAGAAATGACTGGTTTAATAAAACCAGCAAATCTTCAGCAGAGGAAGCAGAATCACCCAGGAGTTGGAAAGCTTCCAGGTGCCTTGCACGAGACGTGCTTTGCACACCAAGGTATCTCGAAGACATCACTTTTCAGAGAGAAAGATTTGCAGTTGCTTTGACCTTCCACACTTCTAAAAATAAACTATATGATTGTGCCAGGCATATGAATAATTTGGAGAGATGTGATTTTGTAACCGTAACAGCTTCTCACAACCAGCAGATGACCCAGCCATTACATCCAAGGTGAGTGGGCAGGTGCAGCAGCCCAACATGCTCATGCCTTCTGCCTTTAGAAGCTCATGAAAAGTGGGGCCTGCAGGAAAGCTCTTCATCAGGGAGTGCAGGGATAGGATGAAGGGGAAGGGTTTTCAGCTGAAAGAGGGGAAATTGAGATGAGGTCTTGGGGAGAAACATTCTCCTGTGAGGGTGGGGAGGCCCTGGCCCAGGGTGCCCAGAGCAGTGGTGGCTGCCCCATCCCTGGAGGTGTTCCAGGCCAGGTTGGGTGGGGCTTGGAGCCCCCTGATCCAGTGGAAGTCAATCCAGTTTGACCCTCCCCTTTCACTGAATCTGGTTGCTCAAAGCCCCATCCAACTTAGCCTTGAACACCTCTAAGGATAGGACATCTACTAAATAATAACTGCCCTATCAGCAGCCACTTTTTTGATGGTACTAAGGGCATTAGAAGAGGTGGAGATGATTGCATTTGTACCTGCTGGCAGCTGGTATGTGCTTCAGGGAAGGGAGAAGGAGTCATAAAAGGACCTCAGCAAAGAGAGCATCGTTTTTGAGACACAGGCTTATAGGATGCAAGTCTATAAGGATGCCATTCCCAGAACAATTGTTCCACAATATGAGTAAGAAAATCAGTAATTAAGAGGATTCCCAACCTGAAAGAATTAGTGCTTCCAATCTATAAGAAACCTATTAGAAAACTCAACCAGAGATCGCGCTGCCACAGTTAAAAAAAGAGTCAGCAGAGATTTTACTGCCCTGTCCTCTCTAAAAATGATCTTCCCGCCTATGCCAGTTTCACAAATAGCGGTCAGATGGGTTGAATACTAATTCTGAGACCATTAACACAGTGGAAAACACTGAGAAAAATATAGTAGTGTGTTCCATATTTCTTAAGGTGAGTTTTTTCCCACTGGGATATTGAATTTACAGATAAAAGCAAGAAAGCAGCAGAACTAATCTATACATTAATGAAACTCACTGTGCCCCATTAGAAAAGCAGTTAGTCTGAGACAACAGGAGGGATATTTATAGCGATGTGTAGTGATACTAATAGTTTGGTTAACATTATCTACTTTGCCATAGACTTAAAAAGAATTACAGATAATAGTGGTAGTTACGGTAGCATCGCCAAAATTGTTGCCTTTCCGCCATTCTAATTCTCTCCTCAATCACCTGTAATTTTCAACCTTTTTCTCACCTATTAGGCTGTAATTTTTTAGTGGAGAACCGCCCACTAGTGTTTTGTGAGCAGAAGGATATGGGGGACCTAATGGGAGAAATATTTTACTGAGTACAGGGGAAAAAAATAAGTTGAAACTATTTTACTTTCTGTACGAGCTACAGAGTGAAAATTTTATCTGGAAATGATTTTGCTGAATGTGGGGCATTTGGAAAATATTATTTGCATTAAATTTACATGTTATTGAAGAACAATCCCATCCTATTTAAATCCTTCACGCCTTGACAAAAGGTCTCAGTAAGCATGTAAGACATGGCACCAAGGCAACACGTGTCGTGGATGACACCAAGCTGAGTGGTGAGGCTGACACCCCTGAGAGAGGGGGTGGAACCCAGAGGGACCTTGATGAGTTGGGGAAGCAGGCTTGTGAAAAACCTCATGTTTCCACAGACCCAAACGCAAGGTCCTGCACCTGGGTTGCAGCACCCCTCGGTATCGACAACAGGCTGGAGGATGGAGAGACTGAGAGCAGCCCGGCAGAGAAGGACCTGGGGGTGCTGCTGGATGAGAAGCTCAACTTGAGCCAGCAACGTTCACTTGTAGCCCAGAAGACCAGCCGTATCCAGGGCTGCCTCAAAAGAAGCCGAATCATCAGCCTGAGGGAGGTGATTCTTCTCTGCTCTTCTCCGGTGAGACCCCACCCGGAGTGCTGCTTCCAATTCTGGAGTTCTCAACACAAGAAGGACCTGGATCTGTTGGAGCAAGTCCAGAGGAGGCCACGGAAACAGTCAAAGGCGTGGAACACCTCCCCTATGAAGAGGAGCTGAGAGAGTTGGAGTTGTTCAGCCTGGAGAAGAGAAGACTCCGAGGAGAACTCCTTGTGGCCTTCTAGTATGATAAGAAAGATGGGGAAAAACCTTTTAGCAGGGTGATGGTTCTGAACTAAAAGAGGGGGGTTTAGGCTACATATTGGGAAGAAATGTTTTTCTATGAGGGTGGTGAGACCCTGGCATGGAGAAGGTGTGGCTGCCCCATCCCTGGTGGTGTTCCGGGCCAGACTGGATGGGGTTTTGAGCAAGCTGATCCAGTGGGAGGTGTCCCTGCCCATGGCAGAGTCGTTGTAAGAGGATGGAGTTTAGGGTGCCTTCCAACCCAAACCCGTCTGAGATACTATAATTCTATGAAGACAAAGATTGTAATAACGAATGTCCTCCTTGCTCCTCCTTCCTCTCAGCTTCTGTTGCTGAGCAAACATCCTATGGTCTGGAATATCCTTTTGGTCATTTGGAGTCAGCTGTCCTGGCTGTGTTGCCCACTTCTGGCTTGCTAGTGAGGAGATGTTGGAGAGACAGCCCTGATGCTGTGGGAGCACTGCCCAACAGTAGCCACAACACTGGTGTTACCAATGCTTGCGTAGCACAGCAGCACGAGAGCTTTATCTCAGAAAGACCCGACACAGGGGGCTTGCTGCTCTAAGTTGTACCAACAGATTTCTTATCAACTTTGACAAACCTGAATACATAATTCAGATTTTTAGCACAGTTAATTTTTCTTAAGGACTTGACAACACAATCCTCTTTCCCCAGCTCTGCTCCTTGGAGAACATAATCACGCGGCTTTGGTTGGAAATGTTGCTTGCTTTCTTTTTCTCCTGGATAATGCTTTGATTTAAAATAGTATTTCTTAGCAGAAAAATTGGAGGACTAAAGAAAGCAGCCTTCCTTTTGAAATATTAAATGCAATTTTATTTTGAATTGCAATGATAAAAAAAAGAGAAAGCTGCTGTGGCTGGGGTTACAGTTCCTCATCATATAAGAAGACAGACTTAAAGCGAGTTTATAATTGTCAGGGAGCTTTAAATAATTGAACAGCAAGACACAGCATGGGAGGGTTTGTTTTTATTGTGTAATAACATCTCAGGATTCATTATTCATAATAATTATGATTATTAGTCTCGCAAGTTTTAGACTGCTTCCTTTGAAAATTACAAAACTGATTGTACGAGGGAAGAGAATTATAACAACACAGTTAATTTGCTTTCTTCTATTCCATCCCCTTGCGTTAAGTTTGTTACCAGAGGGAATAGTCCTCTAAAATGCAAAAGAAAACAAACACCTTAATAAAAAAAAAATGAATCCTCTCCATCTCAATTTAAAATCATCTCTTTTGGTAAGATTTGGCACCCTTTTGTCCTGAAGTCAAGGGCAAACTCCTTCTTGATTCCAAAGGTACAAAGTAAGCTCATGCAAATCTATAAAGAATTAAAAACTACAGTAAAACATTTGATGTTAGAGGGATGAATTATGATATCCTTATTCATACTGAGCCATGCTTACACTGCGAACGCTTTGATATCAACGGGGCTCTCCGTGCTCTATGTTATTATTCAGAGCCAAACAGAAGTGGTTTTCCTGTCTTGAGAAGAAATGTGAGATAAGAGAGGCACGTTTCCGCATTTGGATGAGCCCAAGACCTTTAGAAGTTTATTCAAGGAGAAAGTGAGAGGGAGCTGCTGTGCAGAGCTGTGGGAGAATGCCTCACCTGAACAGTCTTACAGCTCAATAATCCCCAATAATCCAGCCTTTGGATCACCTTTGTAGCCCTCTTCTGGACCCATTCTAACAGTTCCATATTATTTTTCCTTCTTATGTTGGGGATTATTATGTTCTCCAAAGTCTTCGATCCGTTCAACAACAAGTTTACTGTTCTCTCCTTCCATAAAGACGGAGTAATTTGTCTCTCTTTGTAAATAAAACATGAAAAGTTTTGTTTCATTTTAGAAGAAAAAATCTGTTATCAGACTTCTGAAATCTTTAGGCAAAGAAAATTGTATTATTCCCTTAGTCATTCAGCAAGAGCATTACCATTTTAAATGATGACGTTTACAGAAAGACACAGGAAAGAGAGAATCTGCAAGTTCATCCATGCATCACTGGGCATCCTTTCCCACATTTCCGATGAAAGTTTCAGACTGACTAGTTTTTTAATCTAAGATCAATACTAGGTTGGATGGGGCATTGAGCAACTTGATCCTGTGGGAGGTGTCCCTGCCTGTGGTTGGAAGGGTTGGAACCAGATAGCCTTGAAGGTTCCTTCCAACCCAAACCATTCCGTGATTCTGTGATTCAATGATTTAACCTCCTTAAATGCCTGGACATGTTGGACTCCTATTCTGGGGCCAGCAGGTCAAGGAAGGTGATTCCCCCTCTCTGCTCCGCTGTTGTGAGACCCCACCTGGAGTCCTCTCTCAAGTTCTGGAATCCCCAACAGGAGAATGACACAAAACTGTTGGAGTGGGTCCAGAGGAGGCCTCAGAGATGATCTGGTGGGTGGAGCACCTCTTCTACAAGGACAGGCTGACAGATGTGGCGCTATACCATGCTTATGTGGTCTGAGTTTCTCAGGCCACTCTGCTGCTTCGCCTCTTCTGTTTCTGCTCCCTGATTCTGCTAAAGGGCGATGGCTTTATATGATCTACAGGAATGTGTGACCTGACCTGGAGCCCTGCACTTTGTTCTGGAGTCCTCAGTACAAGAAGGACCTGGATCTGTTGGAGCAAGTCCAGAGGAGGCCACGGAGATGATCCGAGGGCTGGAGCCCCTCTGCTGGGAGGCCAGGCTGGGAGAGTTGGGGTTGTTCAGCCTGGAGAGGAGAAGGCTCTGGGGAGACCTTAGAGCAGCCTCCCAGTACCTGAAGGGGGCCAACAAAAAGCTGGGGAGGGGCTTTTCACAAAGACACGGAGTGACAGGATGAGAGGGCATGGCTTTAAATTGGAAGGGGGAAGATTTAGATCAGACATTGTGAAGAAATTCTTCATGATGAGAGTGGGGAGGCCCTGTCCCAGGTTGCCCAGAGCAGTGGTGGCTGCCCCATCCCTGGAGGTGTTCCAGGCCAGGTTGGATGGGGCTTTGAAGAGCCTGGTCTAGTGGGAGGTGTCCCTGCCCATGGAAGGGGGGTTGGAACTGGATGGGCTTTGAGATCCCTTCCAACCCAAACCTTTCCGTGATTCTATGATTCAGTTTCTGCATTCCAGATTACAGCACGGAGATGAGTTACTTCCTGTGCCTCAGACCATGGGTTTCAGCTCATGCAGCCTCTGCTGAAGGGCACCAGCAGTGAAAAATTTAGTTCTATCAGCAAATAACTTCACTGATCCTGTTGATGGTTGTTTGCATCTGACTGCAATCTTTGGTGAATCAACCTTCATAAATACTTTTGGGAGAAGATCATTTATTTTTCTGTCATCCAAAGTGCAGCTCGAAATACCTCAACTACAAAACTTTGGTTTTTTGAACCAACTTAATCACTTTTTTTTCCATAGCTTTGTTCAACTTTCCCTGTTTTCATAGGATCATAGAATGGTTTAGGTTGAAGGGATTTTCAAGTCCACCCAGTCCCAGCCCCCATGACACGGACACGGACATCTTGTACCGGGTCAGGTCAAAGCCCCATCCAACCTAGCCTGGAGCAACTCCAGGGATGGGGCAGCCACCAAATGATTATAAAAATCATAACGGGATGGGTGATAGATACTCCACAAACGGTATGGACATGCAAGCATGAAAGAAAAGAAAGACTTGAAGAACTGTCTGCAGAAACCCTGAAGCTGATGGAATAGGTGAGGAAAAATACAAAAAAGATTATTCTTCCTGGGTCTTTGTACAAAGACCGATTAATTGATAGCCATGCCAAGTCCTGAGGAGCTGATAAAGAGCAAGACATATATTGTAGGCATTCAAGACCCATAAATAAGCTTTTATCATGTGTCATAACATAAAAATGTCACACCATGTCACAAGCTCAGCAACGTCAGGCTAGCAACTAGTAACCTTAAGAAATATATGAAAACTGGCTGAGAGTGACAACAGACATCATTAATGCAGAAAAAGTCTTGTACATATTTACAAAAGCTGCCTAAATGTTGGAATATTAACAGCTGAGAAAAGGGATACCATGCATGAGTTGTATTTTAGGAGAAATTCACATGTTGTCATAGAATCATAGAATGGGCTGGGCTGGAAGGGACCTCAAAGCCCATCCAGTTCCACCCCCCCTGGTGTGAGGGGTCAGGCTGCTCAAAGTCTCATCCAACCTTGCCCAGAACACATCCATGACTTCTCCGGGCAATCTGTGCCAGTGCCTCATCACCTCACAGGAAAACTTTTTTCCCTAAGATCTCATCTCAATTTCCCCCTTTTCAGCTGAAAACCGTTCCCCTTGTCCTGTCTCTGCACTCCCTGACCCAGAGCCCCTCCCCAGCTTTCCTGGAGCCCCTTTCAGTCCTGGGAGGCTGCTCTAAGGTCTCCCCAGAGCCTTCTCTTCTCCAGGCTGAACAACCCCAGCTCTCCCATCCTGTCCTTGGGTGGGAGGTGTTCAAGCCCTCGGATCGTCATCATGGACTCCTCTGGACCTGCTCTAACAAGGGATATGTTCTAACAAGGGACTCACTCAAATCTCACTAAGGGAGGTAGTTTGGCTATAACTTGATCCGGCACTTGGGGAGTAGTCATGTGACATGAAGACCTCACTCAAATGAAGGGATTGTCTTAGCATCGAAAGGGACTCTACATATTTCACGTAGCTTATGTTGTTGTGCATCTTTCAATAACAGTGCCTGTTGGCTTATCTGATTAAATACAACTCCTTTTCTTTGGGAAACAAGGAACAAGCAAATAAGAAGAAACAATATTTAGGAATTCTTCATGATGATAGAGAAAAACTTGTCAAAACCTAGCATTTCATCTAAACAGAATCAAAACAAACAAGCAAAAAAGAACAAATCCACTCAATATGATCGAAAATTGCTAGGTTGCATGCTGGTGTAGCTCCACTGTGCTGATTTCTATGCAGGAAATTTTCTGTGGCTGATCATAAGAATATTAAATCAAAATCTAGAATAATCATTTTACCCGCTTGTCCTTAAGAAAACCTGCATAAATAGGTGTCAAACACAAGGTAAATGAGAGCCATCTCCTTAACAAACGGTACAGCTTGACACAATGGCCAAAGTTGGTGTGTATTTGTAGAAACACAGAATGTCCTGAGAGGCAAGGGATCCACAAGGACATTGAGTCCAGCTCCTGTCCCTGCACAGGACACCCCAACACTCACTCTGTGGGCTGAGGACGTTTGCCAAATGCTTCTGGAATATTGTCAGGCTGTGACTGCTTCCCTGGGAGCTGTTCCAGTGCTTCACCACCCTCTGGGGGAAGAACCTCTTCCAGATGTCCAACCTCACCCTCCCCTGGCACCTTCCTGCCATTCACTTGGGTCCTGTCCTTGGGCATCAGAGAGAACAACTCAGCACCTGCTCCTCCTCCTCCCCGTGTGAGGAATCTGTGGACCACTGTGAGGTCTCCTCTCAGCCTCCTCTTCTCCAGTGACTTCAGCTGCTCCTCATACAGCTTCCCCTCTAAACCTTTCGTTGCCTTTGTGGCCTCTTCTGGACCCTCTCCAGTAGCTTCTGATCCTTTTTATCCTGTGGTGCCTGAAACTGCCCCCAGTGCTCGAGGTGGGGCCACCCCAGTGCAGGGCAGAGCAGGACAATCCCCTCCCTCCATCACTGACAATGATGGGCTGGATGCACTCAAGGTCATGGTTGGCCCTCTTGGCTGAGAGGGTCTAATCTCTCAAAATTCAAGGTAACCATTACGTCTGAACACTCTTTCTTTCCCCCATCAGACACAGAAAATTCCTTCACGTGCACTTGGTTTGGCAGAAAATAAATGAACTGCCATATTTTTATAAATTTGTGAATCCAACCAGAAATGTAATCAAGCAATGAGGGCAGCGGAAATCTATAGCTCCATCTCAAGGTATTCCAAATGATTTGAAGGCCTGAGTTATTCTATACAGGAGCAATCCAGCGCAGCGTGTCAGGGCTGATCTGCATGTAAATAATCTACCAGGAGGGTCTGAAGGAATGACAAGCTGCTGCTCTTTCTGCAGCCCTGAAGAGCCATTAACTTTGTCTCTATCATGATGTTTTTACCTTTTTTTCCAAAGCAGCTTTTGATTCTTTCAGCCGCTGATGGTGTACAGACCTGTCCTCTAATCACTCCAGGTTGTCCTGTAGAAGAGCCACAGCAAGGAAGCAAAACCATTTTGGTTTGCTTATGACATGGAATTACCTTGCCATGCAGCGACTGCTAACTCATGCAGGAGCTGGTTCTCTAGGGAACACATTATGTTGCTGGCAAACATGTGCTCTTCTCCTGCATGCTATCCAACTTCTACAAAGCAGAAACCAGCCATTTAAAGCTCATCCCATTTCTGCTGGCATCACTGATCCGAACGGATAAGGGAAGGGGGGCAGTTTTCCTTTAAAGCCGGTATGGTTTTCAAACAGGGCACTGCCAAGGTCTGAAACAAATCCTAACCGCTGGTGCTGCTAATGCATATTTGACTGAAAGTCATCAAATGAACAAGAAAATGAATATGTTTTGTTTTGTTACTATCACACACACTTCCCACTACACCAGGATGCTCAAGGCCCCATCCAACCTGGCTTTGAACTCTTCCAGGGAGGAGCCATCCACAAATTCTGTGGGAAATCTGTGCCAGTGTCTCACCAGAAATTGGCCATCAGCAGAGGCCTTCACAACTCAATATTAAGCCACGTTCCTTTAATATTTTATTAGGAAGAAGCTAAAGAGATATGTCTCCTCATAACCACATTATGTTGGGTTATTATGCCTTCATTTAATTGCCTGCTGTCAATTGATTCTCAGTAGGGGATGTAGAAACAGGTACGGCGTAAAAGGAGTTGCAGATTTGTTGTCACTTTCAGCAAACCAACAGCTGGAAACTGCAGCAGTGGAGCATCAGGGACCTGAACAAGGAACTGGACATGTTGTCATAACGTATCCCGCGCATGCCTACGTGTAGTTTTGAGACTAAATTTAGATGATATATCGTAGAATCATGGAATGGTTTGGGTTGGAAGGAACCTTAAAGCCCATCCAATTCCAGCTCCCACTGGATCAGGGGGCTCCAAGCCCCATCCAACCTGGCCTTGAGCACCTCCAGGGATGGGGCAGCCACCACTGCTCTGGGCACCCTGGGCCAGGGCCTCCCCACCCTCATAGTGAAGAATTTATTGCTAATGTCTAATCTACATCTTTCCCTGTCCAGTTTCAAGCCATTTCCCCTCAGCACTTCTAGCCCTTGTAAAAAGCCCCTCCCCAGCTTTCCTGAAGCCCTTTTCAATACTGGGAGCTGCTCTAAGTTCTCCCAGAGCCTTCTCTTCTCCAGGCTGAACAACTCCTGTCCTTTTATGCGAGGTGCTCCAGTCCTTGGATCATCTTTGTAGCCTCCTTTGGAGCCACATCTTATGTTGGAGATTCCAGAACTGTCTCCCCTTATGAATGTTAAGTTTCATAACACGATAAAATAACAAACTCCCCAGCATAGCTACAACTGCTTGGATTTCAGTGATGTTGCTGAAATGAAAAGTGAGCGATTTGATATAGTTTCAAATTCATATATTCAAATAAAGTTAAAAAAAATAAGATAAGATTCACTTAATGTAAAAAACTCCTTTAAACTGCATGGTATTTTTTGCTTTACACATCATGCTTTCTTTCTCAGGCTATCGGCGTAATGTAAGAAGTGGCAGGCAGACAAACTGCCTCCAGCAAAACTCTGGAATACACCAAAGAGTACATTCCAACAGTGGTCACACTAGAATAATTCTCCCAATTCTAGTGTGATGGCAAAAAACCAAAGCATTAGAAAAGAAAGTGGGAGAGACTGATAAGAAAATAATCTATCTACAGCAAAAAAGCATTGCATTTTCCAAGCTCAAGAAATTGAGACCAAGCTGAAAAGGCAAAGAAAACCTGCCACTACTTCAGAGCTGGCAATGGAAAAATATAACACATTGAGGGTGCAAGAGAATGCTTTGATACTCAAAATGTAGATTAGATTAAAAAGAGTTTAAAGGGGTTAAAAAGAAGTGGTGGAGTCACTATCCCTGGGACGGTTCAAAAAACATGTAGACGTGGCATTTCAGGAAACGGTTTAATAGCCACAGTGGGGTTGGGCTGGTGGTTGGACTGGATGAGCTTAGAGGTTTTTTCCAATCTGAATGATTCCATGATATCGTAATTCTATGAGCTGAGGAAAAAGTAGGTTATGAAGAGTTTTTTAAGGGTCAGTTTGCGATCCATTTCATAGAATCATAGAATTATAGAATGATTTGGGCTGGAAGGGACCTTAAATCCTGTTCAGTGCCACCCCCTGCCATGGGCAGGGACACCTCCGACTGGGCCAGGGGGCTCCAAGCCCCATCCAACCTGGCCTGGAACACCTCCAGGGATGGGGCAGCCACCACTGCTCTGGGCACCCTGGGCCAGGGCCTCCCCACCCTCACAGCACAACATTTCTGCCCAACATCTCATCTCAATCTTGCCTGTCTCAACTTAAAATCATTCCCCTTCATCCTATCCCTGCACTCCCTGATCCAGCTTTCCTGGAGCCCTTTCAGCACTGGGAGCTGCTCTAAGGTCTCCCCAGAGCCTTCTCTTCTCCAGGCTGAACAACCCCAACTCTCAGCCTGTCCTCATAGAGGAGGGGCTCTAGTTCTCGTATCATCCTTGTGGCCTCCTCGAGACTTGCTCCAGGACATCCCCATCCGGGTACTTTTGTGCTGTCCTTCCATTTGCTTTAGATTTGTAAAGACAAGTTATAAGATTGCAAGAAAAATACTCTGAACGACACTTTCTAGGAGTCTGAAACTCCATGCTCTTTCTGATAAAGCTGACAAATCATGGATAAAACCAATGCATGTTGGGTTTGCCCTGTGTGGTATGAGCACGGAGTCTTGATATAGAAGGGGATTTTCACCAGCTATGAAGGAGGTAGATTTTCATCAGTTACAAAGGACCGAGTGCAGGCTTTATCCCAACAAAGTCTTCAGTCAAAGGAAAATACCCACTTTTGGTCTATCCAGCAGAGGGCAGAGACCAAGCAGTACCATGGGAAAATTGCCACAGCCTACTGCTCGCTAATGTCCTAAAGCTGCCATGTCTAATGCTTCAAATACCGTTTCCTTCACAACCTCCACTCCTAGGATAATAGCGTAGGCTCACGCAGTACGTCAGGGGGGACACTGTTGTCCTACACATGCCAAGTTGAAGAAAATTAATTTCATTCCCCAAAGAAAGGAAGCGCTAGCAAGGCTGACATTAAACAATATTGATTCTGTGGCACAAGGGTCTTGGAAGCAGAGCCAAAACAAACAAGTGTTCTTTTGGATCCAGCATCCATAATACATCAGCAGCCCAGACAGACCGGAAACGGCTCAGCAGAGGACACGGCTCTTTTTCCCTTTCCTTGCTTACAGCAAAAGGAGGCACAAAGGCTCCTGGTGTTAAAAAAAAAAAAAAAAAAAGATAAATCAAACCAAGTCAAGTGTGGAGCAGAATACAGCCCAATATCTTTCATAAGGAAGAAAATGCTGGGGAAATACTCATGCATATCTGATGCGGAAGGGAAGCCAGGGTGTGACTAACATATTGGAAAAGTGTTTTCTTCTTCATACAGAGCAAATTCTGTCAAGGTTACAAAGCCCTTGCATTCCAGCTTCTGTAAAGGAACAGCTGTCTACAAACAGACTTGCAAATGGGCTGGTGCATCTTTCATTTAAACCTTGGGTAGGACTTATTTATTCCTTCTGCTGGCATCGACGATAGCTCCTTCCCCTCTACTTCATCAGAAATTTCCATAATAGAAGGGTTTTCTATAATGGCATCTTCACTGCTCTGTTTTAAAAAAATAATAATCATATAGATGAGAGTGCACTACACTTCATTAAACGTGACAATCACATTCCCTCACACAGTTGGTCTCACGGAATGAATTCAGTCTAATCCAGCTACCTATGCTCTGCTTAATCTATCAACACAAACGATGGAATTTGCTGTAACACAAGAAGAGAAAAACATGTTGGGTGACAGCGGCTGAACATGAGCCAGCAGTGGCCCAGGTGGCCAAGAGGGCCAGTGGCACCTTGGCCTGTGTCAGACCCAGCGTGGGCAGCAGGAGCAGGGAGGGGATTGTGCCCCTGTGCCCAGCGCTGGGGAGGGCACCTCGAGTGCTGGGGTCAGTTTGGGCCCCTCGCTCCAAGAAGGACCTTGAGGGGCTGGAGCGCGTCCAGAGAAGGGAACGAGGCTGGGGAGGGGCTGGAGAACAAGGGCTACGAGGAGAGACTGAGGGAGATGGGAGTGTTCAGCCTGGAGAAGAGAAGGCTGAGGGGAGACCTCATCCCTGTCTACAACTGCCTGAAAGGAGGCTGTGACGGGGTGGGGGCTGGGCTCTGCTCACAGGTGACAGCGATGGGACAAGAGGAAATGGCCTCAGGTTGTGCCAGTGCAGGTTTAGTTTAGATATTAGGAAATATTTCCCCACCCTAAGGGTTCTCAGGCCCTGGCAGAGGCTGCCCAGGGAGGTGGTGGAGGGGTGAAAAGATGGGCAGATGAGGATCTGGTTCAGTAGTGGACAGGTACAATGGATTCGATGATCTGAAAGGTTTTTTCCAAAAGAGCAGTTCTGTGATTCCATTACTTGTAGCCATCTCATGAAGGCTCCCAGAAAAATAAAATAACTTTCCTTCCACCGGTAACACTTCTCCCTAAAATCCTGGTTGAATGTATTTAATGTCTCAAAGCAGTTCCAATGAAAATAGCAATATCTATAAATCTGAATTTTCTCCCTTTTTAACCCAAACTTTCATTTTCCTTCAGAAAAAAATTATATTAATTTCATTTTAACTTCTTTGGTTTTTCCTAATGAAATAGATTCCTCAGCACAGGAAGGACATGGATGTGTTGGAGTAAATTTAGAGGACACCAGGCAGATTATCTGAGGGCTGGAGCACCTCCTGTGTCTGATTGCTTTGCTTACATCTACTCCTCTTGCTACTGGAAACCAAATTTGTTAATACTTTCAGCAGTTCCTTGCTTGACATTTTTAACATCAGCAGAGCAATATCCACAGTTTTCATTTCTAGACAGCCTCTGTTTTCTCACTCAAGTTTTAACCTGCAGAAAAGTCTTGAAGTATCTGAATTCCTCACTACAGGAATTCTGCAGTTCGCTCATTCCACCTGTATCTTTCCTCCAGAAATCCTTTGCGGAAGACGAGAGGAGCTCAAAACCTTACACATTATTATAGCATCATAGAATCACAGATTGTCCTGAGTTGGAAGGGACCCACAAGGATCGAGTCCAACTCCTGCCCCTGCACAGGACACCCCCGATATTCACACTGTGTGTCTGAGGGTGTTATCCACATGCTTCTTGAATATCTTTAGGTTTGGCACATACCACCTCTCCTCAACACATTTGGCCTGTCCTCATACAGGAGGTTCTCTGGCCCTTGGATCACCTCCGTGGCCTCCTCTGGACTCAATCTAATAGATTCAGGTCCTTCCTATGCTGAGAACTCCAGAACTGAAAACAGGGCTCCAGGTGGGGTCTCATCCGATTGGAGTAGAGGGGCAAACCCCCCTCCATCCCCCTGCTGGTCATGTTTCTTTTCATTTCATATGACTGTGTTGTGTTTTTTTAAGAACCTATTTCAAAGCCATTTTGAAGAGCCTCTGACTTCTGCTCCATCATCCAGGACAGATGTTTTTCCAGACAGTGACCACTGTGGGCTACCCACAGGCACACAAAAAGGGCCATGCACTCAAAAGAGTCCTCGTGAACTCAAATGAGCCTTGGGTACTCAGTTACAGCATGCAGGCTGTGTGACAGGAACGGCTTACGCGGACATGAGACCAAAGTCAAGATAAAACCTATCAACTCCTAATGCGTGTATAATTATATGTGATATACGAAGATGGCCAAAGGGCTGGAGCCCCTCTGCTGTGAGGCCAGGCGGAGAGAGTTGGGGTTGTTCAGCCTGGAGAAGACAACGCTCCGGGTAGACCTTAGAGCAGCCTCCCAGTACCTGAAGGGAGACAACAAGAAAGCTGGGGAGGGGCTTTTTACAAAGGCATGGAGTGACAGAATGAGGGGGAACGGGTTTAAACTGGAAGGGGGAAGATTTAGTTTAGACATTAGGAAGAAATTCTTCACAATGTGAATGGTGAGGCCCTGGCCCAGGTTGCCCAGAGCAGTGGTGGCTGTCCCATCCCTGGAGGTGTTCCAGGCCAGGTTGGAAGGGGCCTGGAGCCCCCTGATCCAGTGGGAGGTGTCCCTGCCCATGGCAGGGCGGGAGACTGGATGGGCTTTAAGGTCTGTTCCAACCCTAAATATTCTGTGATTCTAAGTTCTCTGGCATATTACATACCCACATGGAAACTTCAAGGTAAAACAGTTCCACAGCAGAAGGGTGTTTGCATTTCAGCCCGTTTATTATAGGCTGTGTCACCCTAGGGTACCACGACAACATTCCTCAGGTCTGATCGTCTTTAAAGTCCTCCTCCTGAAAGCTCCTCGCATGTCAGCTTGCGGCGAGCACCTTTCCTCACAATGCGTTTCTATTCTCGCACCCGAGATATTCTCTTATTAGTTATTCTCTCAGGCTGCATCGCTTCGTCCCTGTTGCCAAGGCGACAGACAGGAAGCAGGAGTTAAGCAGAATCTTTCATCTGGGAGGGGATGATGGGAATGGATGAGGGAGTTTGAGCAAGGTCAGGCATTTACCGCTGAATACAAATCTGTCATGCCTAATAGATGAAGCTCTTTAGTTTCAGAGCTACTCAGGCTGCTCCCAGCATCCAAGGAGAAAATAAAAAGACACTCAAGCATGAATGCCAATCAGCTTGCACTGGCAACAATGATGTATATACATGTGCCATAGCAGCTGTACCAGGCTTGGCCATGGATGAAAGGAGAAATTAAATAGGTGTCAATAATTATGGAAGGTCAGGATCTAAATCCCTGAATACTAAATATATTTTAATAATATTGGATGGTGAAGCGGAGAAGTTATTAAGGCACGAAGCTCAAGAGGCCTCGACCCAGAGTACAATGAGATGCCGTGGATGCGGCAGCAGTGAAGCGGTGGCACAGAGAAGGATCCTGAAAAGCCATGGGGACACTAAGCACATATTTAGTAAATATAGCTCTTTTGGCTGGGCTGGCCGAGCAGCCGCGGCTTTGCTGGCTGTGCAAACAAGGAGAACAAAGTGATGGTTGGAGCCGGAAGATTTGCTGAAGACAGGGAAGTCTTTGCTGAAAGAAAAACCAGTGGGTAAGAAAAAGCCTCTGAGGGTGAGAAAAAGCTTCCAAGGATGTTCCCAGCTGGTGTGCTGTTTGACACAGCTACTGTAGGGCTGCAGACAGGAGAGCACAGAAGGGGGCAGGTCTACCAAGTGATACCTTCCAGCCCTGCCCACAACAAGAAAGTCACATTAGGAATTCATCATTGTGCATAAAATAGGAACAGGTTGCCCAGGGAAGCTGTGGATATCCCCTCCATGGAGGTGTTGGATGATGCTTGGAGCTCCCTGATCCAGTGGGAAGTGTCCCTGCCCATGGCAGGGGGTGGGACTGGATGGGAATTAAGGTCCCTTCCAACCAAAACCATTCCGTGATTCTATGATCCCGCACTAATTATGATCAAAAATGAGATGGAGTGACTAAACTGCTGTCTAAACTGAAGCCTCTTTAGAGGACAACTTTTAGACTGTATTTCTCTTGTTTATGTACAGATTTTAACATAAAGGTGTCCCTTGCACGCAGAAGGCAAAGCTTAATTGGATTTCAGTGCTGAAAGGCACAGGATAAATACAGCAGCGCAAATGCACGATTTTACATATGCAACATTAATTTTTATTTGGCTTCATGTTTCTGTGAAAAAGCTTATTTTAAGTTGCCATTATTAAGCACGCCTTGAACATGCTGGAAAAAGGTCTTAATTTGGGGTATGAGCAGGTTGATTTTGTTTTTTAATGGAATTGGGCAAAACCACACAAAGATAAATATTACAAAGCTAGCTCAATGAAATCACAGAATCATTGAGGTTGGAAAAGACCTCTAAGATCATCAAGTCCAAGAGACAGCCCAACATCACCATGCCTGCTAAATCATGTCACAAAGTGCCACATAAATAATGCAGCCTTGCAAAAATACCAACAGCATTAAAATCTTACTTAATAAGAGGATTCTCACCCTGTATAGAGTGGTTGCAAACTGAAGGAGTTGATTTGATTTTGAGCAACTACACAACACAATGATCTGAACCAGAAATGGGAAAAATTCCTTCTGGGAAACTTCCTGTAAGTTGTCATTGATTTTTAAGAAACAAATAGAGCAAATATACATTGTTTGATATCTTTGTTTTATGATTTGGTTGAGGGGATTGAATGTTCCCTCAGTCAGTTTGCAGATGACATCAAATTGGGCTGAGGTGTTGGTCTGCTTGAAGACAGGAAGGCTCTGCAGAAGGATCTGGACAGGCTGGATCGATGGGTCGAGGCCAACACCAAAGATTTAACAGGTCAGGTACGGGGTTTTGTACTTTGCTCACAACAAACCTGTGCAATGCTGCAGCTGGAAAGCTGACTGGTGGAAAAGGACTTGGAGGTGCTGGTTGACAGCAGCTGAACCTGAGCCAGCAGTGGCCCAGGTGGCCAAAAGGCCCCCAGCATCCTGGCTTGGATCAGCCATGGGGTGGCAGCAGCAGTAGGATCATCCCCATGGGCTCAGCACGGGTGACACTATACCTTGAATCCTGGGTTCAGTTTTGAGCTCCTCACTACAAGAAGGGCCTTGAGGGGCTGGAGCACGTCCAGAGAAGTGCAGTGAGGCTGGGGAGGGGCTGGAGCACACGGGTTATGGGGAGAAGCTGAGGGGCCTGGGGCTGTTCAGCCTGGAGAAGAGGAGGCTGAGGGGAGACCTCATTGCTCTCTGTAGCTCCTGAAAGGAGACTGTGGTGAGGGGGGGTTAGGTCTCTTCTCCCAAGTGACAGGGAATAGCATGAGAGGAAATGGCCTCAAGGTACACCAGGGGAGGTTTAGATTGGATATTAGGAGAAGTGTGTTCACAGAAAGAGCAGAGAAGCCCTGGCAGAGGCTGCCCAGGGCAGTGGTGGAGTCTCCATCCCTAGAGGGATTAAAAGAACAAGTAACTGCAGTGCCTCGGGACGCGGTTTAACAGACTTGATATTGGGCCAATGGTTGGACTGGTTGAGCTCAGAAGTCTTCTCCAGTCTCAATGACTTTATGAGTCTCTTCTTCATGAAGTTCTGATAATTACTATGCTTTTTCCCTCCTCTATCTCTCTGGTGCCTTCGGTGAAGGGCTCAAAAGTGGAGACCAGACTTCATTCCAAGGTTTGGTAAGTGTTGACTAGAGCAAACTATTTCCCTCATAATGCCACCAATGCCACTTCACACTCTGCAAATTGGCTTGTTCAGATAAAGCTGTTTTAAGGAGGATCCATTCTAATTTATGATTGTAGATACGTCCTTTTATCTAGTCACACATAATAGGAATTAACTCAGTTTGTATTATTTCATAATATGGCTTGAAAAAAGATCAGATTCGATAGTCACACTGCAGCAAAGACTTTGTTTCATGTTACACACCCGGGCTCCAGGGCTTTGGAGGAAAATATGAGGAGTTCCCACTGGTGTCCGGGGAGATCTCCCACATACGGCACTGCTGAGGGCGAGCCACAGCCAATGAAGGGAATATAGAGAGTGAAACACTGTTCTAATTAAGCCATTAAATTCAGCAGGTTCCATCTGCCTTACTGTGACAGATAATGGTTTGGCCCACAGTGATTATTTCCCACAGAAGAGAAAACAGAGCCACACATCGCCGGCATCAGCGATGCAGGGTCAGGCTGTCCATGCTCTGCCCATGCAAACCATGTCGTTAATTGTCCTATTTCTTGCAATAATTACAAAACAGCACCCATCTTCACCTGGTTCCCAGGCTGTTTACTCAATTCCCATTTCTTTCCAGAGTTAACAGCTGTGACAGAGCCTTCAAAATCCTCCTCTGCTCTTCCACACCACTGGATTATCAGAATTTTGCTTTATTCAACCGAAGATACTTTAACTGACAACAACTGTGAACAGCTGTTGCTACCTGAAAGACAGGGAGGAAGTTTTGGCAGGGAAAACCCTGCCAACTGTTTCTTTAATGGAATTGTTAATATCTCCAAACAGCTCAGAAATCCCACAGATGCTGAATTACAAACAAAAGGGAAGAAATCTATCAAGAACCCCAAACAAAACCCAACCAACCAAACAAGGTAAACGAAGAATATCTAAGCTCCCTTTACTCTTGGTTTTAAAAAAAGATGGATGTAAAGATATAATAAAGATGAATAAAATAAAGATATAATAAATATGAATGCATGTGAAGATATTATGGATTGAGAGCAGCCCGGGAGAGAAGGACTTAGGGGTGCTGCAAGATGAGAAGTTCAAGATGAACCAGCAATGTGTGCTCGCAGGCCAGAAACCAACTGTGTCCTGGGTTTAATTTTGGGTCCCTCAAGGCACTGAGGGTCTGCAGTGCATCTGAACAAGAGGAATGGAGCTGGGGAAGGGTCAGCAGCCCAGGGGTTCTGGGAGCAGCTGAGGCCCCTGGGGCTGTTGAGGCTGGAGAAGAGGAGGCTGAGGGGAGACCTCATCGCTCTCTGCAGCTCCTGAAAGGAAGGTGTGGTGGGGTGAGTGCTGGGCTCTGCTCCCAAGTGACAAGGGATAGGTTGAAAGGAAATGGTCTCAGGCTGTGCCAGGGGAGGTTTACATGTGTGATATTAGGAATAATCCTTCATGGAAAGGACTTCCATGCTTCATGGAAAGCATTACAAGAAGCTCTCCAGTGCAATGGTGGCATCACCATCCCCGGAGGGATTTAAAAGATATTTGGATGTGTTGCTTAGGCACATGGTTTAGTGGTGGAGTTCGCAGTGTTGGGTTTATGGTTGGACTCGATGATCTCAAAGGTCTTTTCCACCCTAAACAACTCTGTGAAGAACTTTTTAGCAGTGCTTTAGGAAATTCAGTGGAGAACTATATGAATATGTTGAAACTAAGCTTTCTTCTAACAAACATTTCTTTCTGCAGAGAGGAGCCCCGTGAATATGAAATGGAATGATCTGGAAACCCCTTTCACCCCAAAGTCCACAGCAGGATAAGGATACCTCTCGTGGGATTATAGGTTCAAATCCCATTAGGTAGAAGAGAGCATTGCCATACACCGCGTGTGATCGCTGCAGATGGGATGCTGGGGAAATAAAATTACATTAAGGAATTTGCAGAAAGCAGACCCATGAGAAAGATAAATCCGTCAAAGTGGATTCATCACAAAGATATTGTGATGAAATTGGAAGAAGAAAAATATTGAAGAGGCTGAAGGGATAATATCCCAAACATGAAAATTAAGTGTTTACTAGCAAAGTGCTCATCCGACACCCTGCACACTGTGCCAGCCAGAGACACAGCACCGGCTTCGCAGGCAGAGCTTGATGAGGCCAGCAAGACTTTTGTACCTAATCATAGAATCACAGAACAGTTTGGGTTGGAAGGGACCTCAAAGTCCAGCCAGTGCCACCCCCTGCCATGGGCAGGGACCCCTCCCACTGGATCAGGGGGCTCCAAGCCCCATCCAACCTGGCCTGGAACACCTCCAGGGATGGGGCAGCCGCCGCTGCTCTGGGCACCCTGGGCCAGGGCCTCCCCACCCTCATTGTTAAGAATTCCTTCCTAATGTCTAATCTAAATCTTCCCCTTCCAATTTAAAGGTTCTCCCACTTTGTCCTGTCACCACTTGCCCTGGTTGGTGTCAGTGATCTCAGAGGTCAGTGATTCTATGATTCTAACCCCCTCCCCAGCTTTCCTGGAACCCCTTTCAGCACTGGGAGCTGCTCTAAGGTCTCCCCACAGCCTTCTCTTCTCCAGGCTGAACAACCCCAACTTCCAGCCTGTCCTCACAGCGGAGGGACTACACCTCTCGGATCATCTTTGTGACCTGCTCTGGACCTGTTCTAACAGTTCCATATCCTTCTTATTTTGGGGATTCCAGAGCTGGACAAAGGACTCCAGGTGTGCTCTCATGACAGCGGAGTAGAAGGGGAGAATCCCCTTTCTCGCCTTGCAGGCAAGACTTCTTTTGATACAGCCCAGGGCTGTGAACACATCCACAGTCACAGCACAGATAAGAACATTCTGGTTATCTATGCAAGGAAAATTCTAGTTTTCTCCTGCTTGGAGGGGTCAGCACATTTAATTTTGACAGCACCAGTTTCAGAGTACCTGCTCCAGGACAGTAAATGGTAACTTCTAAGGACTCCTCACCTTAGCTCTCTGTTCCTCTGAGAATCAGGGTGTTTTCTGAACAAATAAAGGCACTCACGGCTTTCACACCACCCCTCCCCAGCCCAATCTTCCACTCCCAGGGAAAGGAACAGCCAGGCAAGAATGCTGCTGAATATAAATAGGCGTAAAGCACATTATAATTACAAATCTGGCTATCCAATGTACAGCTCTAAACCCTGAAATGATAGGCTGACACTGTCATCCCGACCCAGACACCAATTACAATTACATCTCACTGAGGCCACTGAGCCAGACAGGGGAAAGACGGGATGAAAGATGCACCATCTCAGGGATTCACCTTCTAAACTTCCAAGAAATTTCACTCTGCAAATTATTAGCAAATCGCTCGCACTAAATAATTAATGTTTAAACAAGGGGCATGAAATTAGTCCTAAATGATGGTGGTGAGGGGAATAGGAGAGAAGAAAGGGATGGAGGAGAGGGAGGGGGATGATGTGAGAAGTCTGCCTTTCCCTCCCTCACCCCCCCGTCAGTCAGATAAGACATTTGCATTCCTAGAAGGAATGTGCCTTCTTCCTCCCTTAGGAGCTTGCAAAAGGGATATTTTGGTGTGTGCATGGGTTTATTGTTTTATTTCTCCTCGGCCTCACTGCTCTGTGATTCCACAGATCATAGAATCGTTTTGTTGTAAAAGACCTTTGAGATTATCGAGTCCAACCGTACCTGTCCACTGCCAAACCAGATCCCTGAGCACCTCATCTTTTAAACACCTCCAGGGGTGGTGACTCAACCATCTCCCTGGGAAGCCCCCTCCAGTGCCTAAGAACCCTTTCAGTGAAAATGTTTTTCCCAATGTCTAATCTGAACAAGTGTATGAACAATGAAATTCCTGATAGGTATGAACTGACGTCAGAACAAAAAGAAAGGGGAACAGATCCTCACCTTTGCCCCCAAGCTCATGCTTAGCAGTGTCAGAAGGCAGGAGCACTGCTTTGATCTTAACAGGAGACTGCCTGCTCCTAAACTCTCAACAGAGCTTGTGCTGCAAAATCAATTTGCAAGCTCATTACATAAATCCATGTTAAACCATTTACTCTATATTTAACACTAGAACAAGGATACTCGGGGTGAATTAAAAGGATTTTAGTCCGGGTGGTGAAGAGCCTAAGTTTGCCCCTGCGCTTTAACTCTCTCCCAGACTCATCTTTTGCAACTCTGAAAAATTACTTTTGCAGAAAAGAGAGCACAAACCTACATGCAAACAAGGACAGCAAAGTTTAGAATCTTTTATTGTTTGAGCTGTGGGTGCTATGAAAACAACAGATTTATGGAACCCTCAGACAATCATGGAATGGTTTGGGTCAAAAAGGACCTTGAAAATCCTCCAGTGCCACCCCATGCCCTGGGCAGGGACACCTCCCACTGGATCAGGGGGCTCCAAGCCCCATCCAACCTGGCCTGGAACACCTCCAGGGATGGGGCAGCCACCGCTGCTCTGGGCACCCTGGGCCAGGGCCTCCCCACCCTCACAGCAAAACATTTCTGCCTCAGATCTCATCTCAGTCTCCCCTCTTTCAGCTTCAGACCCTTCCCCCTCGTCCTGTCCCCGCACTCCCTGATCCACAGCTTTCCTGGAGGCCCTTTTTGTACTGGGAGGCTGCTCCAGGTTGGGGCCTTCTCTCCAGGCTCATCAACCCCAACTGTCCCAGCCTGTCCTCGTACAGGAGCTGCTCCAGCCCTCGGATCATCTCCGTGGCCTCCTCTGGACTCGCTCCAGCAGCTCCAGGTCCTTCCTGTGCTCAGGACTCCAGCACTGGACCCAGGGCTCCAGGTGGGTTCTCCCCAGAGCGGAGCAGAGGGGCAGAAGCCCCTCCCTCCCCTGCTGCTCCCCCTGCTCTGGGTTCAGCCAAGGACACAGGTGCTTTTTTGGCTGCAAGAACCCATTGCTGGCTCATGTTGAGCTTTTCATCCACCAGCACCTCAAGTCCTTCTCCTCAGGGATGTCCTCAATTCATTTTCTGCTCAGTCTTTATTTGTGCTTGGGATTGCCTTGGCCCAGGTGCAGGACCTTGCCCTTGATCTTGTTGAACCCCATGGGATTTGCATAGTCCCATCTCTCCTGCCTGCACAGGTCCCTCTGGATGCCATCCTTTCCCTTCAGCATGTCAACCATGCCGCGCTGTCTGGTGTCATTGGCAATCTTGCTGAAGGTGTTGTCAATCAAAATACTACTCTTGAGAGTGATATTGGCCAGAGATATTTGTATCTCCTGCACATGTTCCATGTGCTGCCCTGTACCACTGACCCCAAGTATCAACGAAAGCAAAACTAATACAATCATAGAATCAGTAAAGCTGGAAAAGACCCCTAAGATCATCAAATTCAACTGTCAACCCAATCATAATATCCAGCAGTTTCCTAAGTAGGACCATGTGTAATTGTCTACTCATTTTGAAGATGTTTTCCCTAAAGGAAAACATCAAGGAGCACGGATACCAAGTTAGTATCACTGACAAATGTGCTCAAAGATTAATTTATTTCCCCATAAACCAAACACATTCAGCTATTTCTTACCCTTTCTTATCATTGATCAAACAGCAGCTTAGCAAATAGGTTTCTGCTGGGAAGGTGGTAAGGTAGTGCACTAATAAAAACCCATCAGCGCTCAGGGCTGCAGATAATGCATCTCCTGACCTTATTAGTCCTGAACTCTGCAGTGTAACTTCATCTACGCCTCTAAGGGGAACTGTTCTGTTTATGGAAAATTGAGCACCTGAGAAAGGAGGAAAACAGATGACAGAGAGAGGAGTCAGAAATTAAGCTCTCTCTGCCTTGTGAAGTGGCGGGTGATGTCGGAAGCCAGGGATGAAACAGCCAGATATACATGGTCAAATAAACAAGGCTAGAAGGACATGAGCCATACAGCGGTGAACAATGCTTAAATAACTCAAACTCCTGGCCTCAACCAGATACAGAATGTATGACCCTTCAGATGCAGTCATCTGATTGAATCCTGCACTCAGTTTGGGCCTCTCACTACAAGAAGGACTTTGAGGGGCTGAAGCGCATCCAGAGAAGGGGAACGGAGATGGTGAAGGGGCTGGAGAATAAGTCATATAACAAACAGCTGAGGGAGCTGGGGTTGTTTAGCCTGGACAAAAGGAGGCTCAGGGGAGACCTCATCACTGTCTACAACTGCCTGAAAGGGGGTTGTGTCGGGGTGGGTGGTGGTCTCTTCTCCCAAGTGACAGCGATAGAACAAGAAGAAATGGCCACAAATTGTGCCATGGAAGGTTCAGATCAGGAACAATTTCTTCACGAAAAGGATTCTCAGGTACTGGCTGAGGCTGCCCAGAGTAGTGGTGGCGTCCCCACCCCTGGAGGGATTTAAAAGATGGGTAGATGAGGTGCTCAGGGCTCTGGTTTAATAGCAGACAGGTACGGCTGGACTCCATGATCTCAAAGGTTTTTCAAACCAAGCGACTTCGTGACTGTATGTTTCTATGAGATACTATTGAACTCATTCCATCAGTAGGCATTGCAGCGCGTTAATGGGAGTCCTGTGCCACAACCTGTGCCACATCGGGTCAGACTAGCAGTTTAGGCATGGGTATGCCTTTCTTCTCTAAGACTTTTGTCCATATTTTTACCCTCATTTCCTCCTTAGAGGTGGTTTAAAGGAAGAAAGTCTATGCCCACTAAAGCTGCAAAGCCCAGCACAGTCCCCCAGTACCTTGCTATTAAATAGTTGAAAATCATGCCACAGATATTTCCCTGAAAATGAAGGCAGATGGATTGTGACCTATAGCCAACCCTCAAAACCTGCACGCACATTCAAGCTTCTCTGAAACTTGTGTTGTCACCTCTCCCGACAGCAAATCCCCTCAGCCAGTGTCTGTGGAGTCCCAGCAAGCCTCCTTGCAGGAGCGGCACACTCTAACATCCCTAGTTTTCATAGAATCATCAGAGAATGATGGAGTGGTTTGGGTGGGAATGGATTTTAAAGATCTTTCAGTTCCAAATCCCTTGTCATGGGCAGGGACACCTCCCACTGGATCAGGGGGCTCCAAGCCCCATCCAACCTGGCCTGGAACACCTCCAGGGATGGGGCAGCCACCACTGCTCTGGGCACCCAGGGCCAGGGCCTCCCCACCCTCACAGCAAAACATTTCTTCCTAAAATTTAATCTCAATCTCCCCTCTTTCAGCTGAAAACTACTTCCCTCATCCCATCCCTGCACTCCCTAATATAGAGCCCCTCCCCAGCTTTCCTGGAGCCCTTTCAGTACTGGGAGCTGCTCTAAGGTCTCCCCAGAGCCTTCTCTTCTCCAGGCTGAACAACCCCAACTCTCCCAGCTTGTCCTTGTACAGGAGCTGCTCCAGCCCTCGGATCATCTCTGTGGCCTCCTTTGGACTCGCTCCAACAGCTCCAGGTCCTTCCCATGCCAAGGACTCCGTAACTGCATGTGTTTGCCCATCTCGTTAAGGGTACATCAGAGGCACAATGACAGACAGGCAACTGAACACCTAAGGTGAAAACAGGGAAGTCTCCCATCAGCAGCACTACACAAGGATGAGGGATGTCCAGATCCAAGTGCTTCCTATCTCAGAGCTGTAAAGGCTACAAGCACACCCCTCTTACTTACGACAGGACCATCAATTCTGGGCTACACTCTGCTCTTTTCTATTGAAGTTGCCTAAAAAATTTATCCCGTCCCCCTTACAGATGTCTTGCACACACAGCTGGACAACTCCAGCACAGCTGAGACATGGCTCACCCCAAAACACCTTGCACTTCATAGGAATACCTCCACTCACAAGAGGACAGACACAGACATCTCCTGGTTTCTCTGCACTCCCACATAATCCTTCTCTCCCCAGGCAAAGGACTCCTCTTGCTGAATTTCTCCCTGACCACCCAGTTTTGCTCGCACTGCAGTTTAACTCAGGCAGGGTAAAGCAGAGCAACTCCAGCACAGAAACTCATCTCCTGAGCTTCATAGTAGACTGTGGTGAGGTAGAAAACCAGCTGCCAGGTTTTCAGACCTTTATACCTACTGCAGAACAAAGCCACCAATTTTTATACTGGTATTTCAAGACTAGATGGAGCATCTCTAACCCCATCTTTCCAGAATTCGTTACAGTTTGAAGTTTCCACCAATGCCCCCTAGATCAACGGAATGCAGAACCAGGCGTTGCATGAACCCAACTAATCCTTTCCTACAACCCATGGATTAAAAATGTGCTTATTACTCCTAACACTTACTTACATAACTTGTTGTTAAAGACATACAAATACAGAAGCTCCAAAAATCTTTCAAGGTAGTCCCTTAGATAACGTCTGTCTAGAGGTGCCTTCTAAGACCTCTGCTGTTCTTAGGATGATCTTTATACACCAACTTTTTTTTTAACTAGAAAATTATTCCACTGATTTTGCATTTTTGCATACATCTGTTATAAATCCCCAGTAAGGTGTCATAATATTATGGCAAAGACCACCATAAAAGCATATAAACAAAATTTATTCGTACTATTATCATGACTATTACTGCTTATGCAGTGCCATAAATGTGAGCAGCTTACTGGTCGTGCATACCAAACTAAGGAAGCTAAATCTCTCATTTCAAGACAAAAAGCCCTGACACTCTCTTTCAGGTTATTCTTCTCCCCATCCCCAGGCACAAGGTGCTTTTACCACTTTTTACTGCCAGCAGTTTCCATTGAAGGACCTGTGTGGACGTGTCCAGTGTTGGGGCTCCAACAAGATGATGATACCGCAAATTGAATTCATAGAACCGTAGAATCATAGAATGATAGAATTCCTTGGCTGGAAAAGATCTTTACTATAATCGATTCCAGCCATACCAGTCCACTACTACACCAGATCCCTGAGCACCTCATCTGCCCATCTCTTAAATGTCTCCAGGGATGGTGGCTCCACCACCTCCCTGGCAGCCTCTGCCAGTGCCTGAGAACCCTTTTGGTGAAAAAGATTCCCTAATGTCCAATCCAAACCTCCTCAGGTGCAACTTGAGACCCTTTCCTCTTGTCTGACCCCTTGCAACTTGCAAGAAGTGACCAACACGCAGGTCACCAAAACCTCCTTTCAGGCAGCTGTAGACAGTGATGATCACAGTACCACAGTATCACAGTATCACAAGGTTGGAAAAGACCTTTGAGATCATTGAGTCCAACCTATGACCCAACACCTACACCTACTCCTACTTGTCAACTACACCATGTCACTAAGTGCCTCATCCAAATTCTCTTTGAACACCTCCAGGGACGGTGACTCCACCACCTCCCCGGGCAGCGCATTCCAATGGCCAATCACCCTCTCAGTAAAGAACTTCTTCCTAATATCAATCCTAAACCTCCCCTGGTGAAGTTTGAGACCGTGTCCTCTTGTTCTGTCGCCGGTCACCTGAGAGAAGAGACCAACCCCTGCCTGACTACAACCTCCTTTCAGGCAGTTGTAGAGAGCTATAAGGTCTCCCCTGAGCCTTAATGTCTGGGTACATTGCACTTCATCCTGGGGCTGCATCCCACAGAAGATTACACCCCGTATCCCTAAGGTATGTTTACAACTTTGTATGGTATCTTTCATTTCAAAGCATTTTAAACACTCAGTGCTGCAGCTCAGTGGAGTGCGGCTTTCACAGCACAAAGCCAGATACAACCTGCGTCGCAGGGTAAGGGAAGTGAAACGCTCCTGCAGTCAGTGCAGCCTTCAATGGTGCTGAGGCTGCTCTGACCATGCTGAAGAACCATGTGTGATGGAGGGCGATACTGCACACCATCTCCCTGTGACGCCTTTGGAGCAGGATCCTAGAGCCACACATGAGATTGCCAGCCAAGGGCTATCTGGCAATGTCATGAAATTATGGATTGGGTTGGGTTGGAAGGGACCTCAAAGCCCATCCAGTCCCACCTCCTACCACAGGCAGGGACACCTCCCACTGGGTCAGAGGGCTCCAAGCCCCATCCAACCTGGCCTGGAACACCTCCAGGGATGGGGCAGCCACCACTGCTCTGGGCACCCTGGGCCAGGGCCTCCCCACCCTCACAGCACAACATTTCTGCCTAAGATCTCATCTCAGTCTCCCCTCTTGCAGCTTTAGCTGTTCCCCTTGTCCTGTCCCCGCACTCCCTGATCCAGAGCTCCTCCCCAGCTTTCCTGGAGCCCCTTTCAGTCCTGGGAGGCTGCTCTAAGGTCTCCCCAGAGCCTTCTCTTCTCCAGGCTGAACAACCCCAACTCTCCCAGCCTGGCCTCACACAGGAGATGATCCAGCCCTCGAAACATCTCCGTGGCCTCCTCTGGACTCGCTCCAACAGCTCCAGGTCCTTCCTGTGCTCAGGACTCCAGAATTGAAGGCGGGGCTCCCAGCTGGGTCACACATTCCTGTAGATCATTTAAAGCCATCACACTTTAACAGAGTCAGGGATCAGAAACAGAGAAAGCCAAGCAGCAAAGTGGCCCGAGAAACTCAGAATACGCGAGAGAACTGAAGTCCTTAAATCTGGCAAATTTATTTCTTCTTCCTTTTTTTTTTTTTTTTTTTTTTTTACAGAAACAAGAAGCATTTAAACTTGTATTTTCCCCTCATGTTATAAACTGGTAAGCAA
Source organism: Neomorphus geoffroyi (assembly GCA_033558235.1). Classification (NCBI taxonomy): domain Eukaryota; kingdom Metazoa; phylum Chordata; class Aves; order Cuculiformes; family Neomorphidae; genus Neomorphus; species Neomorphus geoffroyi. The sequence goes on from JAUMJM010000025.1 coordinate 1,242,265, forward strand.
TCTCTTCCAAAGATGGTGACACTAAGATTGCTAATGGGAAAGAAAGGAACAAAGGAGAGGAAACAATCCCAAACGCCCTTTCCCTAAGTGTGCTTGAATCCGCAAATGTACTTTGATTTACTGACTAATGCATGTATTGCAGACTTTCTACCATCACTTATTTTACTCTAATTCATAATGCACTGTTAAGTACAATGCCGCTCCAGTCATAATCTCAGATAAAAAGGACAGAATTTTTATCTTTCTCAGGGAGCTCGTTGTTTTTTTATAGTCTAAGCAACACATATTGAAATAGTTTTGAACATCCTATAGCCACATCTGGAATACTAAAAGTAGAAGCTATTATCTGCATCGGCTCGCAGCCTGTTTGGCTTTCACTTCTCATTTCAGTATTGACTAATTCTAATTTAGCATCACAACCTTTACAAGGGGTACATTTGGTTTCAATCTGAGCTCATTTATACTTGACTTAATGTCAACTACTACTATGTGTAGCTACTTCAGGTCCTGCAGTTAATGGTGGTCAGCAGTGGATGTGAATTTACACACGGTATTAGGAGAAATCAGACTATTAGACCTTCCTATCTGAATAGAACTTCAAAAATCCCCCTTACACACCATATTTAGCCCACTGGATATTCCCAATTATTTGCAATAAATAAAAGAAAGAACATTGTCTTATGAATCAGCAGAGGAAGGACATGGATCTGTTAGAGTGAATCTGGAAGAGGTGACAAAGATGATCCAAGGGCTGGAACCCCTCTGCTATGAGGACAGGCTGGGAGAGCTGGGGTTGTTCAGTCTGGAGAAGAGAAGGCTCTGGGAGACCTTAGAGCAGCTCCCAGTGCTCAAAGGGGCTCCAGGAAAGCTCAAGAAAACAGTCATGGTTGCCTCATCACAGGAGCTATTGAAGATCAGACCGGATGAGGCTTTGCGCAACCTGATCCAGTGGGAGGTGTCCCTGCCCATGGTAGGGGGATTAGAAGTCAATGGGCTTGGAGGTCCCTTCCAACCCAAACCTTTCTGTGATTCTATCAATCACCGAAAGAACCTGACTGCTCAATTCCAATGGAGATTTCAGATAGAAATCTCTTTTTTGGATAAAGTTGTTATTAGTTTAATTATTAAACTAATAGGAGTTATTTGAGCTTGGCTTTCAGATAAAGGAAGCTGGGATAAACCCCCAACGTCTCAGTTTAGGTCTCTTCTGCATTAATGGCTGCAGAAAAGGATCATAGTTATTAATAAGTGTATTGAAACTTTATTGAGCTCTCGTAACAACATGTCAACAGCAAGTGTGGGCTCTGGTGGGTAATTTTCTGCCCAGCTACTCAGTGGTGCCGCACCAGAGCACCAAAAAACTGAGCACCAAATGCACTGAGCATGCCCCAACAATATCAAAGCAGAGCAGGCTGCACTCCTCCCACCCAGCCAGCCCCACCACTTCATTTGTATTTATAGCTGGCTCCTCCACCATCTGTGCAAGCCCGCCCTCCCTTCATCTCACAGGAATTGGAGTGGCATTGTTTGAAGATCTGATTAAACAGCCAGAAAACAGTAATCCATCACTTAGAAACGGAAATGGAGACAGTTTACAATGGTGTCTACCATGTTCTTTAGGATTTTCTGTTCGTTTTCTTTGATTTTAATTTTAATCCAATGCCAGGCACCAACACAGAGCACAAAATGTACTGATGGTGTTTCACTTGCAATGAGTATCCCAGTCCTGAAGGAATGGCAGGAAGATCGTAGAATCATAGAATCGTAGAATCATAGAATCATATAATCTCCTGATTGAAAAAGATGTTGGAGATCATAGAGTCGAATTATCTACCTACTACTAAACTATATCTCATAGCACCTCATCTGCCCATCTTTTAAATCCCTCCAGGGACGGTGATTCCACAGCGAGATGTGCCAGGGGAGGATTGGGTTGGATATTAGGAGACGGTTCTTCCCCCAGAGGGTGATGGAGGATTGGAACAACTCCCAGGAAAGCAGTCGTAGCCTGACAATATTCCAGAAGCGTTTGACCAACACCCTCAGACACACGGTGTGAGTGTTGGGGTGTCCTGTGCAGGGACAGGAGTTGAACTCAATGAGGTGACCATGAGGTGCTTGAGCACATCCAGAGAAGAGTAACGAAGCTGGTGAAGGGGCTGGAGAACAAGTCCTATGAAGAGCAGCTGAAGGAGCTGGGGTTTTTAACCTGGAGAAAAGGGGGCTGAGGGGACACCTTATCACTGCCTGCAACTACCTGATAGGAGATTGTAGCGAGGTGGGTGTTGGTCTCTTCTCCTGGGTGACAGGTGATAGGATGAGAGGAAATGGCCTCAAGCTGCACCAGGGGAAGTTCAGTTTAGACATCAGGAAAAATTTCTTCACTCAAAGCATTGTCAGGCACTGGCAGAGCTGCCCAGGGAGGGGTTGGTGTCACCATCCCTGGACGTATTTAAAAGCTGGGCAGATGAAATGCTCACGGTCGTGGTTTAGTAGTGGGACAGTACACCTCGACTTGATGATCTCAAAGGTCTTTGCAAAGCAAGTGGTTCTGTGGTTGTATGTTTCTAGGATCCCCATAGGTCCCTTCCAGCTCAGGACAGTCTGTGATTCCATGACAAGCTGGGAGCAATGAGTTACCCAGTGTCCCCTCGGACCATTCTATCAGCAGCTTAAACCCCACTACAGCAGGAGATGGCCTGTTTCCTTCAGATGTTCATATGTGTAAATACAATGCAAGTGCTCAAACAACGTGGGATTCATCTTAAAGGAAAGCAGAAAGGGAACAAACAAAAATCAAAGGTGCGTCTCCCCACAGTGAGATGTGAAGTGTTTTTTCAGCAGGATGGTGTCCCTCTGATCCCAGCTAGTCTTCCTCAACATCACAGTGCTGCTGTTTGTGACCGTGAAATCTACTTTGTAAGTGCCTTCTAATTTTCACATTCGTCCCTAAGGAAAGACAATCTCATCGTCACCTCTGGTAACTGCACAGCGGGAAACGCTCATCTGGCCAGATCCTGAACCGCTCTGGGTAGAGGGCACATATGAAAGAGGGAACCCACATAAATACCTGCGTCTTGATCCCCACATCCAACCACCAACCTCAGTTCACCAATTAGCACTGCAGAGCAGGGCAAAGGGGGAGCCCAGCCTGGACACTACATTTCTCCTCCATTTACTCCCCTCCTAGATCTTCCACTAAGATGCATGTTTTGATACCCGCAAAGTGTCTGCAGCATGAGCGTCTGGGGCAGAGGGGAGGAGCTGTCTCTTGACAATTAGACATTAGCAAGAAATTTTTCACAATGAGGGTGGGGAGGCCCTGACCCAGGTTGCCCAGGGAGGTTGTGGTTGCCCCATCCCTGGAGGTGCTCAAGACCAGTTTGAATGGAGACTTTAGCAGCCTGATCTAGTGGGAGGTGTCCCAACCTATGGTATGGGAGGGAGTTGGAACTGGATGATCCTCAAGGTCCCTTCCAACCCAAAACTAAAACCATTTTATGATTCTATGAATTCCCTATTTGCCACTGGAGTTTATTCCAGACAGTGTAGAGAAAAGAAGGAGAACAGGCTGAATCACAAGGGAGAAGGAATAAGAGGGAAGTGAATTTCCAGGATGTGCAAAATCTATATTCAACCATTCAGTCAGGATCAAGATAGAAAACAGGGGAAACCCTGCTGGAGCACTTCCCGTATGAGGCCAGGCTGAGAGAGCTGGGGTTGTTCAGCCTGGAGAAGAGAAGGCTCTGGGAGACCTTAGAGCAGCTCCCAGTACTGAAAGGGGCTCCAGGAAAGCTGGGGAGGGGCTCTGGATCAGGGAGTGCAGGGATGGGACAAGGGTGAACAGTTTTAAATTGAAAGAAGGGAAATATAGATGAGGAACAAATTTTTCTTGTGAGGGTGGGGAGGCCTTGGCCCAGGGTGCCCAGAGAAGTCGTGGCTGCCCCATCCACAGAGAGGTTCAAGACCGGGTTGGTTGGGGCTCAGAGCAACGTGATCAGGGGAACGTGCCCTGCTCATGGCAGAAGGTTGGAACTGGATGGGCTTTTTCAACCCAAACCATTCTATGATTTTATGACTTGCATGGAAGGGACTTTGCAAACTGGGGATCTACGGTTTTCAGTGGTGTTTAGTCCTCACTTTTGTTTACCAGGTGATCTCAGCTATGGCCAGGTGGTACTACCACCTTCTTCCGTACTACCTGGAACCACTGTGGATAACAGTGCTCCTAACACAATGACTTACAGGACCAAAATCTGATGGATCTTAGCAAAGATATCTGCTCAAAGAAGAGTCCTAAAGAGTCGGACTTCTGCAGCTAATGAGAAGGTGGATTATGGCCATACTTCTCTGTATTTAGATGGTTAGATTTTTGGAAAAACTTTAAAACTCCACACTGATGTTGTGTGAAAACTTTTCAAAGGATTTCCCAAAGAAATTCTGTGGTCTGAGCTATCAGAGTGGTCAATTGATCCTGAGATAGGCCATCTTGACTGGAGTACTTGTGGGCTATCCAAGTTCTGTTTTTTCCTGGCCAAACTGAAGAACTAACAGTGCTTCAGGATGCAGTCTTTTTCTCAGCCTGCTGCCATAACCCATGAGAAGTAGCAAGCGTAACCTGCAGCCCAGTGCAGGTCGTTAATCATTTACAACCCAGAAAGTTTGAAAGGCTTTTACCCATGTTTTACATATCACCTACCTTCAGATGAAGACATTTTTCTGCTACTTAAAAGCCCATAAAACAGTAAATACTTTTGCTGCTGCACATTGCAGTCCATAAAACCAAATACGAATTAATTTCAGGGTGACAAACCCCCCGTATTCATCCTTCCAGCACATAGACACAAACCTACTCATCTCAGCAGCTGGATGTTCTTTGTATCCCACTGACAAACTGGCTTTTGTCCTATTTCTTTTCTTCTCTTTTCCTTTTCCTGAGACAAATGTTCTACAATAATTTAGTACAAAAGTAGGTATGATATAATTCTGCACTATTTTATTTTATCGCCTCACTCATTTATGATCATCTTCTTGTATATCAGCAGGATAAAGCCCATCAAATACACAGTAAGACATTGTCTTTGGTTTTCTTGCAGGATGAGTTGTCCTCCAGAGTAATTTCTAGGACAAGACCAGTATTTGTATCTGCACCAGTGAACAAAATGCCTCAGACTGAGCTAGGACATGCTTTTAACTCCAGCCAGCCAGCTGGATAAGTAAGAGGGAGTAAAGAATAGTAGCTGCTCATTTGGGATTTTTATGTTAATAGCATTAATTAAATCTACAATTCTGTATGTCCTTTGCATCTTACCAGGCTCTGGGATGATTAGCTGTGCACTGGCCTGTGCGTTTCCAGCTTCATTTTCAGCTACGCACTGATAAAAACCTTCATCTGACTTTACCAAGCCCAGAATCCGTAAGTTGCTGCCACCCTAGAGAGACGGCAAAAGAAAAAAAGAAAGGAATTGAAGAGAACTAATTAGAAAAACATCATCCAAAATGAATGTGGATTACAAAATCCTTCCAGAACAGCTATTCTGTGAAACAAGTTACTGTGTATGTAATCCCAGCTCCAGCTCAAATAACCCTGGTCCTTAGAGGGCTGTAACCATAAGCACTTTCATCAGGAATCTCTTGACACTTTGTGGTCTTTGCGCATTGTTTGATGGTGCCTACGGCCCAAGGGTGAATTGGCTTTGTTGCAGAGTCCATCCAACACCCTTCTCAAGATTAAGGTCCAAGTTACAGCCAGCACTCGAGTAGCGCTCTGAATTCTGTCTTGGCCCTTTGCTGAAGGGAAGATTCAAAAGAACTTTCAACTCCGCATCTTTGAACAAATATTGTTCTGAAGGTCAAACCCTCCTTACGGCTCGAGGCCTGGAGATCCTCAAGAAAAGGTCACTCTACGCCTACTTCATTTGAAATAGATTTAACTTTTAACTTCTGCTAGCACAAGCAGAAACCGATTATGTTGGGTAAAATATCTCAAGCAAGGGCATGCTCTGGCTGAAATGTGCCTTCTGTTAACTATTAAATAAAACAACTTCCCACTGCCTCCACCATGAAACCATAACATCGATAAAGCTGTCTTTTCTCTGGTCAGCTTCCAGCAGCTTTCTTCTAATCAATGAACTATAAAAATGTTGAATTTGCTATTGTATGCAGCACAGTTCGTCAAACCTGTATGAAAACCACATTAGAAAAAACCTTTCTTTTGTTATAGGTGATCAAAAGCCATCAACACGATCAATACTATTTATTACAATAGAAAAAAATTAGAAAGTGCTCAAACAAGTCTCAGCTCTGATCCAGTCACACCTCATGGTCTATGGGAACCTTCACAGGGGCTAAAATTGTCAGTGGTGGTCCCCAGTGTCTCAGGTCACTTAGAAGTGATGCTGCTTTCAGGAGAAGCCAGCTAGATCAACATTTTCAGAAAATACAGCATGGATTCGTAGCCTGTATAACAGCTACATTTAAACTGAAAGAGATTGGAGGCCTGGATGGGGATGTAACTTTGGGAAGGGTGCACAACTCTTCCCTTTGAAAAGCTGTAATTATGTCTAATGTCTTCTCCGAAGTAATAAGTGATAAGATAGGAGGAAATGGCCTCAAGTTGCACCAGTGGAAGGCTAGATTGAATATTAGGAAAAATTTCTTCACTGAAATAGTGGTGAAGCCCTGGTAGAGGCTGGCCAGGGCAGTGGGGGAGTCTCCATCACCGGAGGGGTTAAAAAAACATGTAGACATGGCACTTGGGGACCTGGTTTAGCAGGCAGAGTGGGGTTGGTCTGATGGATGGACTTGATGATCTTAGAAGTCTTTTCCAATCTTAATGATTCCACAATTCAAATGATACACAATATTCTTAATACTCTGTGCCTGACCACAGTAACGACTTGGAGAAGAGGTCTACTATTCATGTTCACAAAGGACAACGGTGGGTAAGAGAAGTCATTATCATGTGGCAAAAAGTATTGTTCATGGCAATCCAGAGCATGACTGGTCCCTCTCCATGAAAAGACCAGGTTCAGCCCTCACTAAAACAGGAACACAATGTCGATGTACTTGACCTTGTGGTGAGAGGTCAAGGAGGAACGGCTTTAAATTGGAAAAGGGGAGATTTAGATTAGACATTAGGAAGAAATTCTTCACTGTGGGGGGGGGGGAGGCACTGGCACAGGTTGCCCAAAGAAGTTGTGGGCTGCCCCTTTCTAGGAGGTTTTCAAGATCAGGTTGGATGGGACTTTGGGTGACCCAGTCCCATGAAAGGTGTCCCTGCCCAAGGCAGGGGATGGGACTGGATGGGCTTTAGGGTCCCTTCCAATCCAAATCATTCTGTGATTCTATGATTCTGCTATTCTATGACTTAAGACATCTCAGTGCATTGGGCTTTATTGGTACTAGGAGGTAGCAGAGCTTTTAGTCGAGTAGACCAGTGCTTTTATGAAGGCAATGATTGGACCAAATATCAGAATACATATCATAACTTAGTAAAAAGCCACCATTTAGGAAGTCAAGGCCAGATAATTACCACTATCTGAAAATAGTCGCTTGGAATCACCACTTCTCCGTTCTTGATCCACTCCACTGTAGGCACAGGCTTACCAGACACAGAGCATTCAAACTCAATATCCATACTCTCATAAGCGTAAAGATTCGAAGGACGAATTAAAAACCATGGCGAAACTGCAAAAAGATAGAGAAAATAAATGAAAGTGGCAATGAGAGGACACAAATTAAAGCCTAGCAAGTAAATCATTTCAATAAGCCTGAAGACTATTAGACATAAATAGAAAACAGCTCTGTAATTCAAATGATTCTCTTTAACCCTGAGCCTATTAAAAATGAAATACTAGAGAAAGCATTTATTCTAGACACTTAAACAGTTGATGTTAACTTTTTTTTTAACAAAAGAAAGAATTAATACCTCAATTTAGACGACACATTAGATTTATGTATAACAAAATATACATATAATTGTCTCGAAGTGAGTACAAGGGTAATAAAACCTCATTCATTTCAAAGGATCCGATGCCAACTGCATGCATAAAAAGGACCCACAAGTCAACATATGGACAAGCACATACAGGTACAAGACAAGAAAGACAAATCGACTGACAAATGATGCAAGATTAGAAGTATTTAGAGTGGAGACATTTTCATACACCCAGGAAGGACTCTTTGGCTGGATTCATAGAAGATGAGGAGATAATCAATAACCAGGAAAGCTGTCCCTAGTGACTGGAAGAATAAAAAGGTTGAATTATCTTTGCTGAAAATGAATTCTTATTAAGCTAGCAATTATCTGTTGCCTTGTATTACTCTAATGTATTCACAGTTTTTCAGTATGCTATACGATATGCTAATTTAATTTAATTTCATCATTATTGTAATGCTAGGATGATGGAAATTAGCAATTTGAAGAAAACTGTTAATAACATCATATTTCTAATGAGGATCCTCCTCGCTCCCCCTAGCACTGTACTGAAAAACACACACAAAACCTCAGCAGCCCACATACATTTTGTCAGTCTTTATAGCAGAATGACTCTGTTTTGAATACCTACAGTTGCCACGATGGATTAATTTCTAAGTACCATTCAAGATTTATCATTTCAGACAGAAAATCCAATTGCATTCCTTGAGCCTTCATTCCCAGAATCCGATTATAATATTTATAAAGCCATATTATTAAACAAAAAGCCTTTAAATTAAAAAGGTGAAGATTATAAAATGAATTAAACAGAAATAAAAAATAGTGGAATGGATTGGAGCTGGGTGGGCTTTAAGGTCCATTCCAATGGAAACCGTTCTATGATTCTATGATCCTGCTTGAAAGTCAGGATGTGGTATCAAACTTCCCATTTACTACATGGCTTCATGATTTCTAGTTTTCAAATTTTTCACTGCAAAGAAAACATTTTCTCAGTTTTTGGGGTGTTTTGTTGTTGTTGTTTGGTTTGGGTTTTTTTCTGGTTTCCATTGTCCTCGTACAGGAGCTGCTCCAGCCCTCGGATCATCTCCGTGGCCTCCTCTGGACTCGCTCCAACAGCTCCAGGTCCTTCCTGTGCTGAGGACTCCAGAACTGGACCCAGGGCTCCAGGTGGGGTCTCACAGAGCGGAGCAGAGGGGCAGAACCCCCTTCTTGCCCTGTTGCTCCCACTGCCCTGGGTGCAATCCAGGTTGGACACAGAGAGGTGCTACGGGCCAAGCTACCAGTGAAAAAGCAAAGGCATCCCCACCCTCTCTCTTATGCAGTCGGTACGATTTAGAGCAGTCTCTTATAGTCAATACACTACTTTCAGAATAATTTTTTTGACCTTATTTTTAGAAGAACCCTAAGATCATGGAATGGTTGGGGTTTGAAGGGATCTTAAAGCCCACCTGGTTTCAACCCCCCTGCCATGGGCAGGGACACCTCCCACTAGATCAAGTCAATCAAAACCTTATCCAACCTTGCCTTGAACAATTCCAGGGAGAGGGAAACAGATATAGTTTCCAACTTTGGCAATAAATGAAGGCAGAGTCCCAGATATCCCCACCTCTTCAGTCATAAGCCCTTAGTTTATCCTAAGTGCTCTCCAAACCCGTGTGCTGAGTGAGGCAGACTTACAGTGAGAATGTAAAATTGTTTTATTTAAAAACTGTGTATAATGCATAAAACCAAACAGATCAAAGTCAGACTGCAAAGGTTTTATGTCAGCGTTTTCTTGATTTTAGCAATTGTTTCTGCTTTTGGGCTAAATTGCCTACACTTAAATAAGCGTCTACCGTGGGACCCACTAGCTCTGTTCGCATGCCCCATCTCCTCCTCTTTGAGTAGTCTCTTGTTTACCATATATTTAATAATTTAGGATGTCTACAAGCTTCCAATCCAGCTCAGATCAAACCCAGTGCATGCAAATTAAAACTGATGAGGTGTCCTGATTAACTTAAGTGCCTGATTTCCCACTGAAAAGACTCAGATGGATGTGTGTGTGTGTCTATCAGAAACACTCCAGGTTGGACCCTTCTTGCTCTGTGACCACACAGACACTAAATTTTTTACTGTGAGGGTGGGGAGGCCCTGGCTCAGGGTGCCCAGAGCAGGGGTGGCTGCCCCATCCCTGGAGGTGTTCAAGGTGTTCAAGGGGCTTTGAGACACCCAATCCAGTGGGAGGTGTCCCTGCCCATGGCACGGGGTGGGACTGACTGGGCTTCAAGATACCTTCCAACCCAATCTGTTCTATGATTCTATGAAATCAGGTTCTCTAGACCACACAGACACAAATTTTGTAGATGAGTTTCCAATGAAACATCACTCATAGAGTAACGCTGTCAACTAGGATGCTAACCAAGAGGTTTTTAAAGGTCGTGTTGCTTATACTGGAGATAAACAGTAAGATTCAATTTAGTGGCTGAGTTATGAAGGATCAGTATGTAGTATGGATCAAGGAAAAAGAAATAAGGTCTTTGGGTAAGAAGAACCTGAAGACAAAACGCAGAATCATAGAATGTCCAGAGTTGGAGGGAATCCACAAGGATTACTGAGTCCAGCTCATGTCCCTGCACAGGACACCCCAACATTCACTCTGTGTGGCTGAGGGTGTTGGCCAAACCTTTCTGCAATACAGAAACAAACATTTCAGGCTTAGCTCTGTGACTGTTTCCCCGGGGAGCTGTTCCAGTGCTCCACCACCCTCTGGGGGAAGAACCTCTTCCTCCTGCCCAACCTCACCCTCCCCTGGCATCTTCTTGCCATTCCCTCGGCTCCTGTCCTTGGGCACCAGAGAGAAGAACTCAGCGCCTGCTCCTCCTCCTCCCCATGTGAGGAAGCTGCAGCGCACAATGAGATCCCCTCAGCCTCCTCTTCTCCAGGCTGAGCAGACCCAGAGATTTCAGCCGCTCCTTACACATTTCCACTCCAGACCCTTCCCCAACTCCGTGCCCTCCTCTGGATCCTCTCCAGTATCTTCAGATCCTTTCCATCCTGTGGCACTCAAACTGCCCCCAGTGCTCGAGGTGGGGCCACCCCGGTGCAGAGCAGAGCGGGACAATCCTCCCTCTTGCCCGGCTGGCGATGCCGTGCTGGATGCCCCCCAGGACACGGCTGCCCTCTTGGCTGCCAGGGCACTGCTGGCTCATGTTCAGTTTGGTGTCAACCAGAACCCCCAGCTCCCTCTCCGCAGGGCTGCTCTCCAGCCTCTCACTCCCCAGGGTGTGTGGACCTCCAGGGTTGCTGTGTCTGAGGTGCAAAACCCAGCACTATTCCTTGTTAAACTTCGACATCACATTCATATGTTAATTTTTAACACTTTCCCCCCCTACACTAGAGTCCTAGTATAATTTATTCAATGAACTCACATAAACACACCAGTATCCCTGTAGTTAACAAACCATATAATTTTTCAGAGCTGTGACAAAATCATAAACTACTCAATCTTCCTTATTTTTCTTTATTGCAATGTCACCAGAAGCCTGCAATTAATTTATAGAATTGTAATTCACACATTCCCACCAGTTATTCTTTGTGATGCACTCACTCCAGGACCCCGACCCTGCTTGTCAGCAGCTTTTCATCCTCTCCACCAGAGCTGCTGCCCCTCTCCTCCCATTTTCTCTTCCTTTTTAAATCATAGAATGGTTTGGGTTGGAAAGCACCTTAAAGCCCACCCAGTTCCACGCCCTCTTCATGGGCAGGGACACCTCCCCCTGGATCAGGTCGTTCAAAATCCCACCCAGTCTGGCCTAGAGCACCCGCAGGGATGGGGCTTTCAAATTGCTGACATTCTTCTAGACTACAAGAAAGCGTGATGCTCTCCTTGTTCTTTACGGCTGACGTTAAGTACGTGCAAACCTTGGTGTTGAGTTTGATACAAACTGGATGTATTTAACAACAACACCGCACTCACCAATATCATCCCTCCACTGGGTGAGTGTGTCCTGTATTTTTCCTAAGGACACCATTGAAGTGAGAAATCTGCACAATTACTTTGATGATAAATGTCTTTACTGAGACAGTGGTGAAACGTTGGAAGAGGCTGCTCGGGGGAGTGGTGGAGTCTCCATCCCTGGAGGGGTTCAAAAACTGTTTGGCCGTGGCGCTTCGGGACATTTTTTAGTAAGCACGGTGGTGTTGGGCTGATAGTTGGACTGCATGATCTTAGAAGTCTTTTCTAACCTTAACGATTCTACTGTTCTAAAGCCACGCAGTATTAAACCCAGGTAAGACTGCACAAATACGGACGACGTTCCACCATAACGCAGGCAAATGTAACACATTTAGACTGGAAATAAGTATGCGTATACATATAAAGTGTCAAGCACTAAAAATACACACTCTATAAATATTTTATCGATCAATAACTGTCAAGTACTGCCATATTTGCTCTCTATGTGTTTTCACTCAGTACTGAATATTTTAAAGGCGTGCATATGTGAAGAAGGCTGGTGAGGTGAGTTGCAAAGGAAATAAAAGCACATGCTGTTTTCATGTTCCTCCTAATTTTATTGCAGCAAAATAAAAGTGACTTGAACCAACTGGACATTTCCCCCCCCCCCCCCCCCCCCCCAAATCTTGTCATGTTTCACAAAAGTATTTATTTTTATTATTCAGAGAATGTATGCGAATCGTTGGAGAGAGGGCGTGTAGTGAAATCTGGAGGCAGGATGGGCTCTGTTTAAACATATCCCTGCTCCTGCAGTGGGGTTGGACTGGATGACTTGTATTGGTCCCATCCAACCCAAACCATTCTGTAATTCTATTACTTTTCCAGAACAGCCTGGTTCTACAGAACGTCTATATTGCACTTTGCCCTGGCTCTGGGAGAAAGCCTTAAAATTCCATCTTCAGGCAGAATGAACTTAACATCTCAGAAGGTTATACTTACTCCACATTAGGATGAAAACTCTTTTCTAAATGCTTGCTTTCATTATTTCATGTCAACTCAGCCCTAGGAAAATGCCCCAGTCACAGAAAAAAATGATATTTCCTGCTAGATACTGTCACAAAAAAGGGGAAGAAAACCCCTAAAATGTTAATGAAGTTCTGTAGAAGAAGATGCCCACAAGATTTTGGGTTTATGATGAAGGATTAGGACAGATACCAGTGTGCAACCCCGCGCATAGAATCATAGAACGGTTTGGGTTGGAAAGGGTATTTACAGGTCATCTGGTACAACCTCACCCCACTGCAACAGCAAGGACACCTTCAGCTGGATCAGTTTGCTCAGAGCTCCATCCAACCCGACCTTGATGTTTCCAAGGGTGGGGCATTTTTGTTTGTGTGAATGGTGCAACTTAAATGACATGCCAGATAGGAGTCATTTTCAGGCTAAGTAGTTTTGTATAAAAGTGTGCATAAAAGTTTGAAGTTCTCTGTACTGCAATAAAAGGACTTTGTGGGTGCTTAGTCAACGAGGTTGTCCCCCAACAGACAGCACATCCACACTTGGTATTGAAGGAGATCCCTTTTCTCTGTGACCCATCATAGAAGCATAGAATCACTGAGGTTGGAAAAGACTTCTAAGATTGAGTCCAATCATCATCCCAACCCCACTGTGCCTACTAAATCATGTCCCAAATTGCCACAGCTACGTGGTTTTTGAACCTTTCTAGGGATGGTGACTCCACCACTGCCCAGGGCAGCCTCTTCCAGTGCTTCACCAGTCATTCAGTAAAGAAATTTTTCCTCATATCCAGTCTAAATCTTTTCTGGCACAAGTTGAGGCCAACTTTGTCTCGTCCTCTCACCTATTATTTGACAGAAGACAGGACCCGAGGGAATGGCAGGAAGATGCCAGGGGAGGGTGAGGTTGGACATTGGGAAGAATTTCTTCCCCCAGAGGGTGGTGGAGCCCTGACACAGCTCCCAGGGAAGCAGTCACAGCCTGACAATATTCCAGAAGCCTTTGGCCAACACCCTCAGACACACGGTGTGAGTGTTGGGGTGTCCTGTGCAGGGACAGGAGTTGGACTCGATGGTCCCTGTGGGTCCCTTCCAACTCAGAACATTCAATGTTTCTTTGATTCAAAATACAACAATTGACCCACATGCCAGCAGATTCCCGATACCTCTGGGAGAGGAGGAGTACTTAACTGCCCACAGTTTAAGAAAGAAACAAATTTGAAAATTAAATTCAATGTGTATACTCTGGTACAGATCACACTACGGCCCTGACCTTCACTTGGCTGAAGTTTCCTTGGATGAGGAACACGCTCTGAAGTCTGCCCAGTTTGCATAGGCTTATAGAATCGTTAAGGTTGGAAAGACCTCTAAGTCCATCAAGTCCAACCATCAACACAACACCACTGTGCCGCTTAAACTTTGTCCTGAAGCACCACATTTGCAAGGTTTTTGCAGGGCAGTACAGAAATGTGGTCTTCTAAACAACTCCTGGAAAGGCTGTGCGGGAATTCTGCGTTGCTGCAGAAAGGAAGTGCAGGTTTGGGTTTCACGTGTTGAACAGGAGCTTCAATCAAATGGGCTTTTCCCTTTAAAGACCACAGCAGGCTGCATTTATTACTGAAAATGTCAAAGATTGGTTGTAATGAGGCTGTAGCAGAGTCTCGGGGACTAATCGAACACTTGCCAGCAGAAACAGCTAGTTTAGAGAGCGGCATGTTGGGGTGACCTCCCTATTTCTAGAAATACCTTCTGCAGGATGACAGCTGATCTTGTGACAAGAGGAAACAATTTTAACTCCGAGAAATGTCAGCATTTCCTAATGCAAAGTGTCTTCTCTTTGCATGTTTGAATAAAGAATGTGTTTCTACTGACCCAAGAAAGATAACTGCTGTCAGCAAGTGCCCAACCTTGTCAGCCTTCTCAATGGGAAGACTTCCAACTGCATGTACTTAAAGGGTGGCTTTGTCATCTCAGAGATTCAAACCCTTTTCCAATAAAAAGCCCACCTGCTTCTCACTGCTAAGTTGCACTGCCTGTGAATTTAAAATAAAGTTACATTAAATGAATGTACCGGATTGTGCCTGCCTTAAGGGGAGTCCACACAACCTAACTGAAAGCCAAAGGAGATCCTCCAGATCTAACAAAGACAAGTGAATTGTGCTTTTATATGAGCATATTCATATATACAGATGCTTGGTTTAACGTGGTTGGCAATCCCAAGCACAAACACAGGTTGGGTGGAGAATGAATTGAGAGCAGCCCTGAGGAGAAGGATTTGGGGTGCTGGGGATGATGAGCTGACAATGTCTGCTCACAGCCCAGAAAGCCGATCGGGTCCTGGGCCACGTCCAAAGCAGTGGCACTCGCAGAGGAGGGAGGGAGGGGTTTCTGCCCCTCTGCTCTGCTCTTGTGAGACCCCGTCTGGAGTCCTGGACTCAGTTCTGGAGTCCTGAGCATAGGAAGGACCTGGAGCTACTGGAGCGAGTCCAGAGGAAGCCACGGAGATGATCCAAGGGCTGGAGCACCTCCCATATGAGGACAGGCCGGGAGAGTTGGGGTTGTTCAGCCTGGAGAAGAGAAGGCTCTGGGGAGACCTTAGAGCAGCTCCCAGCACTGAAAGGGCTCCAGGAAAGCTGGGGAGGGGCTCTGGATCAGGGAGTGCAGGGACAGGACAAAGGGGATTGTTTTCAGCTGCAAGAGGGAAGACTGAGACAAGATCTTAGAAGGAAATACTTTGCTGTGAGGGTGAGGAGACCCTGGCCCAGGTTGCCCAGAGCAGTGGTGGCTGCCCCATCCCTGGAGGTGTTCAAGGCCAGGATGACTAGGGCTTGGAGCCCTTGAGGCAGTGGGAAGTGTCCCTGCCCGTGGCAGGGTGATTGGAACTGGATGGGCTTTAAGACCCCTTCCAATCCAGAGCATTCCATTTTTCGATTATTTAGTACACTGCCCTGTAACATATGGTGATTCAAGAACTGTATTATTATTGAAAGAAGGTAAAGAAAAAATATGAGTGGTGTTACAATACGTGATTCTTTGGAAAGAGTATGAGGCATAAAATATTAAATCTTAACCAACGCATCTTCAAAAATCAGTAGATCAAAATTGTTGTCTTTCTACAATTGTCTGTATCTTTGCCTTTCTCCAGACCCTGTGCCTGACAGGCAGAAAGACAATATGATCTCAATGCATCTCCCTTCAGACCAGCTTTGGGGAAACAAAAGAAAACTGAAGCTGCTTTTCTATCTGAAACTTATTTTTTCACATAAATAAAGGTGTCGCTTGTCTTACTTAACGATTTAGGTTATTTTCATGGGTCTTCAGTTCTCAATATGAAGGTCAGTTTCTAACATTGTTGTAGAACAACAGAAGTTCCTTGCTCCCAAGAGGAAAAGAAATGGGCCACCAAAAATTCAAATGATGCACCACTGTAATCCCACAGGCATGGAAGAGAAGATGTTGAGACAACTCCCGCACCCAGAGCAGGGCTTTTGTAGTCAAAGCATTCTCACCTGAGACTCGCATCCCACTTTGTACTGAAAGTATTAGACACGTATTTTAAATATTCTGAATCCCTAGTTTAGCAACTCACTGAAATAATAGAATAACGAATTATTGCAGAATTACATTTGGGTTGGAAGGAACCTAAAATATTGCCCAGTTCCAGTCCTCACTCAATCAAATTGATAAAAGCATAAACCAGCCTGGCCTTGAACACTTCCATGGATGGAGCAGGCTGAGACAGCTGGGGTTGTTCAGCCTGGAGAGGAGAAGGCTCTGGGGAGACCTTAGAGCAGCTCCCAGGACTGAAAGGGCTCCAGGAAAGCTGGGATGGGGATTTTAACAAAGGCCTGGAGTGATAGGATGAGAGGGAAGAGCTTTAAATGGGAAGGAGGAAGATATAGATTAGACATTAGGAAGAAATTCTTCCCAATGAGGGTGGGGAGGCCCTGGCCCAGGGTGCCCAGAGCAGTGGTGGCTGCCCCATCCCTGGAGGTGTTGAAGGCCAGGTTGGATGGGGCTTTATTATGATGTATTATTTTATTATGATGTATTATTTTACAACAGGCACTGAGACAGGCTGAGACAGGCTGAGACAGTTGGGATTGTTCAACTTGTAGAAGAGAAAGCCCCAGTGAGATGTTAGAGCAGCTCCCAGTACTGAAAGGGGCTCCAGGAAGGCTGGGGAGGGGCCCTTGGTCAGGGAGGACAGGGACAGGATGAGGGGGAACGGTTTGAGCTGAAAGAGGAAGATTGAGATGAGATCTTGGGCAGAAATGTTTTGCTGTGAGGGTGGGGAGGCCCTGGCCCAGGGTGCCCAGAGCAGTGGTGGCTGCCCCATCCCTGGAGGTGTTCCAGGCCAGGTTGGATGGGGCTTGGAGCCCCCTGATCCAGTGGGAGGTGTCCCTGCCCATGGCAGGGGGTGGAACTGGGTGGGATTTAAGGTCCCTTCCAAAATATTTTTATGATTTTATGATTTTGTGACTTTATCAACCATAATACTAAGCATATCTGTATTAATGAGTTCACTGATGACACACTTAAAGAAAAATACAATTTCAGTTTCACAAATTCTGATGAAGATTCTTGATGAGTACATGCAAAAAATACAGTGAAAAGCAAAGCTAGACATTGCTCCTACTTCTGTTTCCGAAGGTAGAAACCTTTCTGAAGTTTAGTGTTGACCTGTGCTCAGTGTTTTGGGGCTGAATCTGTTTTATATCATTATCCATGATCTGATCCATGATCCATGATGAGAGGATTAAGTGGTGAAGTCTCTGCCCCTGGAGGCATTCAGAAAGTGTGCAGATATGGCACTTGGGGACGTGGCTTAGCATACACAATGGGGTTGGGCTCATGATTTGACTAAATGATGTTAGAGGTCTTTTCTAACCTTAACGATTCGTTGATTCTATGATTTTAAATGCAAAGAAAGAGCTGAAAGTCTTAATCTTATCTAAAGAAATAGCTACTTTCTTACAGATTTCTACGAGCCAGTTCCTCTGCCCAGCGCAAAACACCCCAAAAGGTGACATTCTTTATTTAAGGAAAACCCATTATTGCCGCTATATTGGTTCAAAGTGAAGATAACCCATAAAACTCAGAAGGGAGAAGATCACTTGTGGAGCTTCATGAGGGTCAAAGCAGAAGGAAGTTCCACTGCAGACCATACCTCAACACAGAAGCACAGAATCATAGAACGGCATTGGTTGGAAGGAACCTTAATCATCCAGTTCCAGTCCTCTGGACAAGATTTCCTCCTAATATCTACTCTAAATCTCCCCCTCCTCCCATTTAAAGCCATTTCCTGTCCTCCTACCCTTACTTAGTCCCTCCCCAGCTTTCCTGGAGCCCTTTCAGCACTGGGAGCTGCTCTAAGGTCTCCCCAGAGCCTTCTCCTCTCCAGGCTGAACAACCCCAACTCTCCCAGCCTGGCCTCACAGCAGAGGGGCTCCAGCCCTCGGATCATCTCTGTGGCCTCCTCTGGACCTGTTCCAACAGTTCGGTATCCTATTTCTGTCAGGGATTCCATAATTGGACACAATACTCCAGCTGGTGTCTCACAAGAGCAGAGTAGAAACTGCCTCGTAGAACCTGGCTGCTTTGTGTCATTTTTCCTAAAAAATTAATTTTAAACACCTGGCCAAGGGAATGACCTGCATCTCATTGTAAAATATAATCCTCCTAGGATTTTAGGGGGGAAGCTTGCGTTGTCAAGTGGCTCATAATAACTCCCACTTTATTGTCCTCCTGTCTAATAAGTTCAGCAAGGCTGGTAATGATTTGGTGAAATGGCTGGGAGCTCCGTCTGGCGGCTGCTGGGCTACGGCAACGTTAGCCTATAAGAAGGAGATGGAGCAGCTCTGAGTATTCTGCCTCACAGATAAAGCTCATACGGTTAAAGAATATTGAAATGGAAAGCAAGTCTCAGTTTTAAACCATTGCTCTTTGTCCTGTCCCTGCACTCCCTAATCAAGAGTCCCCTCCCCCGATTTCCTGGAGCCCCTTCCAGTACTGGGAGGCTGCTTTAAGACCCTGAAAATTCTTCGTAGCCCCACAGTATTTTGCCACAGAGGAAAAGAGAAGAGCTGAAAGTGGGGGGATTGAGATGAGATCTTGGGGAGAAATGCTTTGCTGTGAGGGTGGGGAGGCCCTGGCCCAGGGTGCCCAGAGCAGTGGTGGCTGCCCCATCCCTGGAGGTGTTCCAGGCCAGGTTGGATGGGGCTTGGAGCCCCCTGATCCGGTGGGAGCTGTCCCTGCCCATGGTGAGGGGGTAGAAATGGATGATCTGTGAGGTCCCTTCCCAGACACCACATTCTATGATTCTCTTCTATTCTATGATTTTATGAAAAATACTATTAAAAATACATTTATGGAGATAAGTCATCTCTAAATGAAACTTTCTCACAATCTATTTTTCCCTTTCATGTTATTTACTCCAAATTTAGTTAATTGTCATTATCATAGCAGCCTTCGGAAAGCCTGCTCTGTGATGCATGTGGTCCTATTATACAGGGGTTGACAGCAATAACGTTAATGCATCTAAAGATGAAGCTTGACCCAATACGCAATTATGAAATGCTCATTTGTTCCTGGGGCAGATGGTACGTGGTCAATAACTGTTGCCTGTACTATAAGTCATAAAGGCAGCAATAAAATAAAATCTTTAGGTAGTTATAAATTGACAGATATCTGTGACCTTAGTTTTCTCTTCCCAGGCTGTCCATTATCGGTGCATTATGTAAAAGGAACATTTATTAGCATCCTGCTTCTGTGGGCTCCAGACCCATTCAGGGTCAACATTATTACCTATTCCAAAGGTCAGGGCTGATTTATTTCTTCTTTATAGTGTTCTTACCTTCGTGGTCATACATGAAAAACTGCTTTAACGGGGAAAAATCCTCTTTCCAAGCCTAACTTCTCTAGCAAGAAGGAGGAGCTCTGTATGAAATTATTTGAGGGCTGGAGCCTCTCTGCTGTGAGGCCAGGCTGAGAGAGTTGGGGTTGTTCAGCCTGGAGAGGTGAAGGCTCTGGGGAGATCTTAGAGCAGCTCCCAGGACTGAACGGAGGCTACAGGAAAGCTGGGGACAGACTTTGTCATAGAAACATGGAATGTCCTGGCTTGGAAGGGACCCACAGGGACCATCGAGTCCAACTCCTGTCCCTGCACAGGACACCCCAACATTCACCCTCTGTGTCTGAGGGTGTTGGCCAAAGGCTTCTGGAATCTTGTCAGGCTGTGACTGCTTCCCTGGGAGCTGTGCCAGGGCTCCACCACCCTCTGGGGGAAGAACCTTCTCCTCATGTCCAACCTCACCCTCCCCTGGCATCTTCCTGCCCTTCCCTCTGGTCCTAACAATGAGTTTTTAGCAAGACCTGTTGTGACAGGACAAGGAGTAACAATTTTAAACAAAGGGAGGAGAAATTCATTCTCCACATAGGGAAAAAGTTGGAAGAGGATGAACTAGGTAACTGTAAATGTTCCTTCCAACTGAAAGCATTCTATGGGGGTCTACAAGAAATCTAGGGAGGGACTCTTGATCAGGGAGCGCAAGGACAGGATGAGGAAGAACGGTTTTAAGTGAAAGAGGGGAGATTGAGAAGAGCTCTTAGGCAGAAATGTTTTGCTGTGAGGGTGGGGAGGCCCTGGCCCAGGGTGCCCAGAGCAGTGGTGGCTGCCCCATCCCTGGAGGTGTTTGATGCTGCTTGGTTCAGTAGTGCTTTGAGCAAATTGACCCAGTGGGAGGTGTCCCTGCCCATGGCAGGGGGTGGAACTTGTTGGGCTTTAACATCCCTTCCAACCCAAACCATTCCATGATTGTGTGATTCTTAGCAGGCATACTTGGGTGGGTTTTTTCTCTTTTCCTCTACAAAATAACCCAAGATGCAGTGGCTCTGAATTAACTCAAGAACGATGGAATCATAGAACTGCTTGGATGGAAAAGACTTTTGAGATCATTGAGTCCAACCACACCTGTCCACTAATAAACCATATCTCTGAGCACCTCATCTACCCATCTTCTTGTATACCTCCAGGGATGGTGACTCCATCATCTTGGGCAACCTCTCCCAGTGCCTGATAAGACTTTTGGCAAATAAATTTTTCCTGATGTCTAATCTAATCCTCTCCTGGAACAACTTGAGTTGAGAAAAGTGCTTACATGAACCAAATTTAATCTCATCCAAAAAAGAAAGTACTAAGAATGTACAAATATCCTGCAATCTTTCCTCCTGAGCATCTTTGCAGGAGACAGAACTCCACATGTCCATATCCTGCTTTCAAAACATGTTTGGGGTTAGGCAGAAAAATAACTGTTGACCCTGGATGCTGCACGATCTCTCTCCTGTTCCTCATAGCATGTTAAGGACCAGGAAAGGATCTTTTCCAATGCTTTGCTGATATTTGAGCTGACACCAGCCTGCACCATGCTATCAGGCTTGATAATTGCAACTATAATGCATTTCATTTTGGGATCTCAAAGCAATTTGTAGGCATTAAATAATTCACAAGCATTTTACAGATAGATACACACACATAGAGTAAATGACTTGCTCAAGGTCATGTAACGTATCAGTGACAGATAATTAAAAACCAGTGTAATTAATAGATGTCCCTGTGAGACTTCTGTATATTTAAGACTCCTTTTCCTCTCTAGATGGAAAAAAAAGTTCCCTCTTCCCTGTACAGCATTCCCAGGTTTACTTCTGGACTGAAAATCACTTTCAGGATCTGCACCACATCGAGTATGGTTACATCAGCTGGAGGTCAGCATCGCTGGAGCAGGAGGCTGGTCTCTACGCAAGTCCCATTTTAGGTGCTTACGTGTGAGTCAGTTAATGAGCCAGCACCACCCCTCTCCATGCAGTTCTCCTCCTCCCCCAGCACTCCTCATTAAAGTTAAAAGCAAGTGCTGTAACCTCATCAAAAAGAAAATTGGAGAGGCTGAAAGCAGATAAAAACACAGTAGAAGCGAGGGGAACACTGTACGCGTTTATTACCCTCTCTGTAGCAGTTCTGATCTCTAACGAAGTGGGGGTTTTGCTGTTATTCACTATTTCATTTCTTTCACTTTTGCAGTGCAGCGTTGAGATTGAGGGACATTTTCTGGCTTCCCCTGTGGGGAAGGAGCAGAGAGAATGTGGTGGTGCAGCCAAGGACAAGGAACTGCCACAACTGTCCTGCCATTAGCCTCCGTTTTTTGTTAGTGTTCCCTCAGTTCTACGCGGTATCTGAGGGCTGCAAAGCCCATGGCAGCTGGCTGGGGAGTCAGGACCAAAGAATCGTCGAAGTTGGAAAACACCTCTATGATCATCCAGTCCAACCATCAGCCTGACACCAATATGGCCACTGAAACGTGTCCCAGATTGACATGTCTACAGAGTTTTTGAACCCCTCCAGGGATGGAGACTCCACCCCTGCCCTGGGCAGCCTCTGCCAGGGCTTTGCCACTCTGTAAAGATGGTTTTCCTAACATTCAATCTAGACTTTTCCTGGCACAACTTGAGGCCATTTCCTCTTGTCCTGTCACTTGTCACTTAGGAGAAGAGACCAACACTCACCCCACCAGAACCTCCCTTTCTGGGAGTTGTAGAGAGCAATGAGGTCTCCCCTCAGCTTCCTCTTCTCCTGGCCAAAGAAGCTACCAAGCTACCCCAGCCCCCAGGTAAAGCACAGAGCTGCCACAGTATGCAGGGCACGACACCAGTGCTCTCCTGCACCTCGTAGCTCCCGTGCTCATCCCTTTGAGGAGGAACTACTCCTCATCCCAGTGAGTGGAATGAAGTGACCCCTTTTTAAACTGACAATATGAGCTTCATCCCCCACCTCCTAACATAATTAAGGAAGAGTGGGGAACTGCAGGGTGATGAGAGTCATGATGGTAACTGCCAGGATATCCTGCTCACATGTCAAATGAAAATAAACTTTACAACACCTAATGCCACCCCTGAGTTTAGATGTCAGGCCATGAGGTGGACACGCAGGTCTTTGCCTTTAAATAAATAAAAAATGTCATCTTCCTGGTAGAGATAAGACTGACAGCTAGCAGGCACTGGATTTTAATGAAAACATCCAAAAGCTTCATTTAACTTAAGAAATAAAGCATACATAAGGCAGATTTATTTTTGTTTATTTAGCTAGCAATCCTACCTGCCACCTCCATACCCAAACATGAGCAAATCAGAGAATCATGGAATGATTTGACTTGGAGGAGAGCTTAAAGCCCATTCCGTTCCACCCCCTGCCACGGGCACGGACCCCTCCCACTGGATCAGGGGGCTCCAAGCCCCATCCAACCTGGCCTGGAACACCTCCAGGGATGGGGCAGCCACCACTGCTCTGGGCACCCTGGGCCAGGGCCTCCCCACCCTCACAGGAAAATATTTCTCCCTAAGATCTTGCCAAAATATTCCCTCTTTAAGCTTAAAAGGCGGAATATGAATTATGGAAAAGACTGAGAAAGCTTTCAGTGCAGCTGGTGTGACCCTCTCTCTCCACTGGCTGCTCTGGCATCGGATGACCTTTGTTCTCAGCACCAAAAGAGATGTGTGGATACATGAAAGACACTCAAAGCAGCCCTTGCAGCTACAGGCACTCCATTACAACAACCCCCCTTCTGCTCAGGGTGAGGCAGTCGCATTTTGATCAAAGAGAAAGGAATCAACAAGCTCTAATTCGATTAGTAGGCAAAAGCGTTGAATGATTTTCAAGTAATTCAAGGTCACTGAGAATAAAAGTGACTGAGGTACAGACACACTGTTCACCAAAATATGAATCAGACAGCTATTCTTTTAGATACTAAGACGCCCACTCCAGGGAGCAAAAGCATAACTCTTTGTTTTCCTTTAGTTCAACCAAAAGGCAGGACTGAAGAATCACAGAATGGTTTGCTTTGGAAGTGACCTCAAAGCCCATCCAGTGCCACCCCCGGCCATGGGCAGGGACACCTCCCACTGGGTCAGGGGGCTCCAAGCCCCAGCCAACCTGGCCTGGAACACCTCCAGGGACTGGGGAAGACACAGCCTGCCTGGGCACCCTGGGCCAGGGTCTCCCCATCCTCACCATGAAGAATCTCTTCCTAATGTCCAATCCAAATCTGCCCCCTTCCGATTTAAAGCCCTTCCGCTCATCCTGTCCCTGCACCCCCTGACCAAGAGCCCCTCCCCAGGTTTCCTGGAGCCCTTTCAGTATTGGGAGGCTGCTCTAAGGTCTCCCCAGAGCCTTCTCTTCTCCAGGCTGAACAACCCCAACTCTCCCAGCCTGGCCTCACAGCAGAGGGGCTCCAGCCCTTGCATCATCTCTGTGGCCTCCTCTGGCCTCGCTCCAACAGCTCTGTTTTCTTCTTTTGCTGGGGAGTTGAGAACTAGACAGGTTCAGGTTCCAGAACAGTCCAGGTGAGTTCTCATAAGAGCAGAGCAGAGGCGGAGATTCACGTCCATTGCCCTTCTGTCCACACTTCTTTTGGTGCAGACCTGGGCTCAGCTGGTTTTCTGCACCACAAGCGCACATTGCCAGCTCATATGCAGCCTCTCAACCAGCATCCTTCATCTTTGTCTGCAGGGCTGCTCTCAACCACAGTGCCCCCTGTGTTGAAACCAAGGGTTGCTCTTGTGTCACACGGTGAGATGAAATAGGGTGAAGAATCACAGAATCCATAAGGCTTGAAAAGACCTCTAAAATACTCAAGAACTTCCGTCCTGTAGGCAGTGCCATATCAACCTCGTTACAACCCCCTTTTGCCAGATTCCCTGTATGCAACCACCACATTAGAGGAAAATAATGCAGGTACCATTGGCAAAAAGGGAGAAAGGCAGGATGAAGCCAATATTTCTTTTGCTGCCCAGTCCTACACCCCTTATCTGGGGGAAACCACATCTGAGCTGGCACCAGCTGAGCCAGAAGAGAACAGCGACTCTTTTAATACACTTACACAGCTAAGAAAACCAAGAGCAAGGTCTTAGCTTTAGTCAATTACTCTTCAGGATAAGTCAATCAGTCTGGCTCTGGGTTGGTTCCGGTTCAGTTTAACTTCTTTATCAATGATCTGGCTTAAGGGACTGGGTGCACCCTCAGTCAGCTGGCTGGAAGTGTCAATCTGCTTAAGGATAGGGAGGTTCTACAGATGGATCTGAACTCACTGGACAGATGGACTGAGATGAATGGGATGAGGTTTGACCAGGCCAGATCCTGCACTTGGGCCACAGCAACTCCATGCAATGCACCAGGCTGGGGGAAAAGCAGATGGAAAGCTGGCTGAAATAAAAGGACCTGAGTGTGCTGGTTGACAGTTGCTGAATGTGAGCAGCAGTGTGGCCAGGTGGCCAAAAAGGCCCCCAGCATCCTTGCTTGGATAAGACACAGAGTGGTCAGCAGGAGCAGGGAAAGGATGCTTCCCCTGTGCTCTGCATCGGTGAGGCTGAACTTTGAACCCTGGGTTCAGGTTTGGGCCCCTCAGTGCACTGGAGTGGCCTCAGGTTGCCACAAGTTGTGCCAGAGGAGGTTTAAACTTGACATTAGGAAGAATTTCTTCCCTGAAAGGGTGGTCAGGCACTGGCACAGCTGCCCAGGGAGGGGGTGGAGTCACCATCCCTGGAGGGGTTTAAAAAACGAGTGGATGAGTTCCTTAGGGACATGGTCTATTAAGGAGACAGGCATGGTTGGACTCGGTGATCTCAGAGGTCTCTTCCAACTTTATGGTTCTATGATTTTATGATTCTATGAGTGTGTCCAGAGAAGGGGACAGAGCTGGAGAAGAGTCTGGAGAACAGGGGATCTGTGAGTGCCTGAGGGCCCTGGGGCTGTTTAATCTGGAGAAGAGGAGGCTGAGGGGAGACCTCATCACTCTCTGCAGCTCCTGGAAAGGAGGGTGTGGTGAGGGGGGTGCTGGGGTCTTCTCCCACTTCTCCCAAGTAACAATTGATGGGATGAGAGGAAAGGGCCTCAGCTTGCACCAGGGGAGGTTTTGATCATACAATCACAGGGTTGGAAGAGACCTCTGAGATCGTCGAGTCCAACCGTGCCTCTCTTCCGACTAAACCCTGTCCCTAAGAAACTCATCCACCCTGCTTTTAAACACCTTCAGGGGTGACGACTCCACCCCCTCCCTGGGCAGCTGTGCCAATCCCTGACCACCCTTTCAGGGAAGAAATTCTTCCCAATGTCCAGTCTAAACCTCCCCTGGCGCAACTTGTGGCCATTTCCTCTCATCCCATCGTTGTCACCTGTGAGCAGAGCCCAGCCCCCACCCCGTCACAGCCTCCTTTCAGGCAGTTGTAGGCAGGGATGAGGTCTCCCCTCAGCCTCCTCTTCTCCAGGCTGAACACCCCCAGCTCCCTCAGTCTCTCCTGGCAGGACTTGTTCTCCAGCCCCTCCCTGGCCTCGTTGCCTTCTCTGGACGCGCTCCAGCCCCTCAAGGTCCTTCTTGGAGTGAGGGACCCAAACTGACCCCAGCACTCCAGGTGTGGCCTCAGTTAGATATTAGATATTAAATATTAGATATTAGATTAGATATTACGAATAATTTGGTCACCGAAAGGATGATGAGGCATTGGAAGAGGCTGCCTGGGGCAGTGGTGGAGCTTCAGTCACTGGAGGTGCTCAATAAACATGCAGATGTGGCACTTCAGGACACGTTTAGTTGGCATGGTGGTGTCACCATGCTTGGAGATACTTAAAAAGAGAAGTAGACAATGTGTTCAGGGATCTGGTTCAGTAGTGGACAGGTGCGGCTGGACTCAGTGATCTCAAAGGTCTTTTCCAACCAAACAGTTCTATGGTTCTATAAACGCATTAATGGGACATGTACTCTGTGTCTCCACAACGTCCTTTAGAGCGCTGCTTCTGAATCTCAATGTTAATACACCACAAACTGCACAAATGGAGCTTGGATGGATCAACCGCGTTAAATTACTGTCAGCCAGTGTCACAGGAAGCTCAGTTCTTCCAAATGCCTTAACCTTTGATGCAAAGTAATAATAGTTTAATTGCTGTGACACATTTTGCCTGTAGATATTAATGAGTTGGCAATACTCAAGTGAACGAGATTGACACCTCACTGTCATTTTACCAATAGCAAAATGAGAGCACACGGATCAGACTTATCAAAAGGGTACGCTATGATGATCTACTCCAACCTGACGTATAAATCAGAACAGAACTTCCCAGAATTAATCATTGTTTGAATTCCTGTGTATATTTTAGGAGACTCATTAATTTTTTTCCCAGTGACACAAAATACACCCTGGTCCTTGGTACGTTGTTCTACTGATTAATTATTCTCATTTAAGAAAGAAGTATTATCCTACTTCTTGTCTACCCTTGTCCTTTTTCAACAGTGGATGTTCTTCACCTCTTTGTCAGGCAGACTGTAAGGCTCCATTATTCTATTTCTGTTCGAGCTGCACACTGCGATCAAACCATTCCATAACCTTCTCTGACAAATTAAATAAATAGAAGAGTCCCTTTCATCTTAAACATCTTTTCCAATTCTTTAAGCAGTGTTGTGTTTCACCCTGAATGTCTTTATTACTTCTTCCATTTCCTCCTTGAACGACAGGCACAACCCTTAAGCAGAGCCTTCCCCTGTGGCAGGCACAGAGGTGCCATGATTACGCAAAGGACCCACTTTTCTAAACTCCCAAACCTCACCAGCAGTTTTGGCTGCTGCATCATGTTCAGCTGCTCAGTAACCTTGGTTTTCATGACTTTCCCAGTCTGCCTTTTCCAGGAAAGTCTACAGTTGGTCTTTAATCTGGAGGACACATCTACACACATAGTATTTGCTTGTACCAAGTTCTCCTAATTAGTCTAGATGGTAGAATCATAGGATGGTTTGGATTGGAAAGGACCATGAAGGCCATCCAGTCCAACCTCCCTGCAGAGAGCATGGATATCTTCAACTCGATCAGGTTGCTCAGAGCAACCTCACCCGGAACGTTTCCAGGAATGGGCGTCTACCTCCTCTCTGGAAAACCTGATTCAGTGCCTCACCACCCTCAGCATGAAAAATTTCTACCTAATATCCAGTCTAAACTGCTCCCTTTTAGTTTCAAACCATCATCCTTTGTCCCATTGCTACATACCCTGCTAAAATGTTTTTACTCATCTTTATCATCAGCCCCCTTTAAGTATTGAAAGGCTGCAATAAGGTCTCCTCAGAGTCTTCTCTAAGTCGAACAACCCCGACTGTCTCGGCCTCTCGTCATACAGGAGGTGTTCCAGGCCTTTGATAATTTTGGTGGCCTCCTCTGGACTCGCTTCAACAGGTCTACGTTGCTCCCCTGCTGGGGGCTCCGGAGCTGCTCAATCGCTGTGTTCTGGTCTGAGCTAAACTAGAAATAATTTTCTAAATTCAGCTAAGTCTTGCCTAAATATCTGCTTTTTTCTGAAAGTTAACTGCATGGTTTCCAGACAGGGTTTCTCTCTAGAGGTGATCTCACAGGGCACTGGGATGCAGAAAGGCCATTGCTTGTACTTATTCCAATGGAAACAAAGGCCATCCTGGACACAATGGAGACATAAGGCAAAGGGACAGAAAAGGGTGGCACCTGCAGGGAGGGGCAGACAGGACTGGTGACCCAAACTTGACCAAAAGAGGATTCCATCCCATATATGTCATACTCAGGATGAAACTGGGGGATCACGAGGATCAAGCTCCCTTCTTCAATGCCCGACATCCGGTGAGGACTTTGCTGGTCTGTTTGCCCTGATCCTGGATTTGTAGGCTCCTGAATTCAGTTCCTGAGTTCAGCTGCCTCCCAGCCTGGGACTCTTTCCCTGTGCTTGCTCTGAAGCATCAGTGGTGACACGGTCATTGAGGTGGGGTATAATTCCATGTATTTATATGTATCTTAGTATTATTTCACCATCATCATCATGATTATTATTATTGTCGCTATTACTGTTATTAGTATTTCATTAAAGCGGTTCTAGTTTTAGTTTCCAACCCACAAGTTTTTTCCCTTTATTTTCCCTTTCCCTGTGGTTGGGAAGGAAGGGAACTGGGAGTGCAAATGCTCACATTTTAGCTGCCAAATTGGGCTGAGGCTAAACCGTGACACAGTGATGTTTCCGTCATTAACTCCTGCTCTCACAAAATAGCATAGCCATGCTTTTGCTCTCTATCAACTTTGTCAACGCTTTGTTTTCTTTCAGGTCGGGGGTCAAAATATTAGAAGAAGATCTCATCCCATGTGGAACCTGCAACAATTGAGGCACCCCCGTAGCCTTTTCAAACCTCAGCACACAAGGAGTTCTCTTCATTTTTTCCACAATTTCCCACTATCTCAACAATTGCTCAAAAAAGAATATTCATAATTTAGAGACTTGTTCAATGAGTACTTTTCAAGTCCTCGAATATGATCTATTCAGACAAGCTAATTTGAAATTAGACATTTGAAAATGTCTATTTTAGGTGGCACTTTCAGAATTTCCTAATCTACCATTCAACTCTTAGTGAAGATCCTTCGGTGATGTACGGTGCTGTGTTGCTCAGCCTGGAGAGGAGAAGGTTCTGGGGAGACCTTAGAGCAGCTCCCAGTGCTGAAAGGGCTCCAGGAAAGCTGGGGAGGGGCTCTGGATCAGGGAGTGCAGGGACAGGACAAGGAGTAATGTTTTTAAACTAAGAAAGTGTAGATTTAGACAGGATATAAGGAAGAATTTTTTTTACAAGGAGTATGGTGGAACACTGGCACAGGATGCCGAGAAAGGTACTGGAGCCCCCATCTCTGGAAACGTTCCAGGTCAGGTCAGATGAGGCTCTGAACAATCTGATTCAGTTAAAGATGTCTCTGTTCCTGCAGGAGGGTTGGACTGGATGATCTGTAAAGGTCACTTGCAGCCCAAAATATTCCATGATTTTGTGATTCTAATCACACAGAATACCTGCATATCTATTGTTTATCTGAAAATTCCACCAGATATACATCTGCAGTTCAGCAAAATGCAGAACTGGGCCAAATACCTGAGCTGCTGGGCCATAATCCCCCTCCCCAGCTTTCCTGGAGCCCCTTTCAGTACTGGAAGGCTGCTCTAAGGTCTCCTCAGAGCCTTCTCTTCTCCAGGCTGAACAACCCAGCTCTCTCAGCCTTTGCTCATATGGAAGAAGTTCCAGCCCTTGGATCATCTAGACAGCTCCAGGTCCTTCCTGTGCTCAGGACTCCAGAACTGGACCCAGGGCTCCCCGGAGTGAAGCAGAGGGGCAGAATCCCCTCCCTCCCCTGCTGCTCCCACAGCTTCAGGTGTAGCCCAGGACATGGAGGGGTTCTGGGCTGTGAGCGCGCGTTGCTGGCTGACATTGAGTTTCTCATCTGCCAGCACCCACAAGTCCTTCTCTTCAGGGATATCGTGACTCTAAGAGCTGTCAGAGTAACATGAAGCCACATGAAGTCCTTGCATTATCAGATTAGCCAAGCTCTGTCTCCACGTGTAAAGCCCGCTTGCAGCCAAGCGTGCTTTTACAGAGGAGATGCATTCAAATTAATTTCTTCAGAACTGGACACCCTGCAATCTCAACTTGTCCTCACAGCAGGTGTTAAGTTCACCATCAGAGGTGGATCTTTATGGAGATAGAATCACGGAACGGTTTGGGTTGGAAGGGACCTCAAAGCCCATCCTTTTCCACCCCCTGCCATGGGCAGGGACACCTCCCACTGCATCAGGGGGCTCCAAGCCCCATCCAACCTGGCCTGGAACACCTCCAGGGATGGGGCAGCCACCACTGTTCTGGGTAACCTGGGCCAGGGCCTCCCCACCCTCAGTGTGAAGAATTTCTTCCTAATGTCTAATGTAAATCTTGCCTCTTCCAATTTAAACATTAAGAGATCAGCCATGGCACCACAAGAAAGATCACAGCGCGAAGATGGGTGAGCACAAGCACCCCACGCATCAATTGACTTCCTCATCCCCCTTCGCGAGGCAGTGACACTCCACTTGCAGTACTTCATCTCCACTGAAGTATTTCATCTGATTAAAGCCAGGCAAGTGTTTTGCTGAATTAGGGTCACATCACTGAATTTCAGTCTCTATCAGCAGCTCTTCCCTGAATTACTAAATCAATGCTCTATCACGCTAGCGGGGACACTGGACTGCTGGGAACGCTGTCTCTTTTTAATTAAAAATTAAAACTGAAGCCTTTACCATTAGCGGTGATGATTAAAATACCTGCAGCACCTTATTTATTTATTTATTTATTTATTTTCACAAGGGGCAGCATTCATTTTAAAATCCTGAATTAAACCAATTCACATATGCATTTATTCCTTCAGACACAGGATTTACAAGTACTGGTGCACACTGTGATGCCATTTTTACAGCTCTTGTATTCTCAGCAGTTTGCAGAGGAAATAAAAGCTATAATCTATAACCCCAAGGTTTTACCAGAGTGATCCCAAACCTGCAGGCTTGGACTATATTACTAGGATTAGTGTTTACTACTTTCAGTAACATTTTTGACCTCTGCTTAATAATAGATATTTCATCTCCTTTGCTCAAACAAGCCACTTATTCAGATGCTGTGGGAAAAATTTACCTTCACACAAAAAGCATGACTATTTCCTTGAGGCACTGTAGAGCTTCACACCATTCCCCCTCATCCTGTCCCTGCACTGTCTAATCAAGAGTGCCTCCCAGCTTTCTTGTAGGACCCCCCAAAGTACTGGAAAGCTGCTAGAAGGTCTCCCAAGATCCCTGAAGTTATTAAAATCTGAAGGTACTACAGGAGAGTTATATGGATTTTCACCTTCTCGTTATGTGTTCCTGGTGCACATGGTGGTGTATTTAATTAAGAAAAACTTCGAGTAGAAGCTTGACTCAGAGATGACAACAGTGTTTGGGTAAGCATTGCTGCCCTTGGGTTTTTTACCCCAGAATGGTGAATCTTAGCTCTAGAATCATACAACTGTTGAGGTTGGAAAAGACCTCAAAGCTCCTCCCATCAAAACATCAGATCAACACTACCTTGCCCATTAAACCCCGTCCCATATTGCCGCAGCTACGCATTTTTTGAACCCCTCCAGGGATGGTGATGCCACCACTGCCCTGGGCAGCCTCTGCTGGGGCTTCACCACTCTTTCAATGAAGAAATTTTTCCTAATATCCAATCTAAACCTCTTTTGGCCCAAGCTGAGGCCATTTCCTCTCATCCCATCCCTTGTTACTTGGGAGCAGAGCCCAGCACCCACCTCACCACAACCTCCTTTCTGGGAGCTGCAGAGCACAGTATGGCCACCCCCAGCTTCATCTTCTCCAGGCTAAACAGCCCTTGGTCTCTCGGTCACTCCCCGTAAGACTTGTTCTCCAGAGCATTTTTGATCTCTGTTGCCCTGCTCTGGGTGTGCTCCTGCCCCTCAATGTTCTTCTTGTACTGAAAGGCATAAAAACGAGCACAAGATTTGAGGTGTAGCCTCACCAGCTCTGAGAACAGGCAGACGATCCCTTGCCTGCCCCTGCTGACCACACCGTGGCTGATCCAAGCCAGGATGCTGTTGGCCTGCTTGGCCACCTGAGCACACTGCTGCCTCAGAATAGGACCTACTACCTGCAGAACAGGACTGGAAGGAGCTACCAGGTTACTTCTCCCATCCACCCTGTGATTTCTCACGCCTTAATTTATGCACAAGATAAAATTTTCATCAACTTTAAGTTCTGAGCTGCACTGCTGCGATACCAATCACCCTGACAGCTGTCACTCCTCCCATCACCACTAAACACATTCAGCTGTTGAAGAGAAAACCAGGCTAGCACACAAATAAAAAGGCTTATTCTGCGACAAAGAGTTTAAAGATTTGCCCCTGGAAAGTCTCGGGAATATTGCAGTTTGAAAAGCTTGGATAAGAAAAAGAGAAAAGCTGAAAGGCTGACGAGAATATTAGTAAAAACCAGCCTGAGTTTTAAGGAATTAGGTGTATCAATCAAAATTCAATGCACTTCAGGGGATGGAAGAAACACAATTTATCAATGTATGAAATGTGTTTTGATTTGTACTCAAGTGTTTTCCTTACTGAGGTAGGAAAACATACTTACACAATTAATTCAGAACTTGTATGCAACTCTCCTAGCATACAAACTGCCTTGCTGAAGTCAGATTACTCCCTGAAATCCAATGCTGAAGGCTATTGCAATGAGAGACTTGGCACAGCAAAGAGAACGTAAACCCACTGCCTCTGCTGGGTGGGACCTAACCTGCAAGAAACCTCAAGGGCAACCACACCTTCACTTATAGCTCTTCGGCTTCCTGAAATCAGGTCATGAAGACAGGCAATGGTTGGTGTGGAGAGAGAGAAAAGAAAGATGCCTGATGAAAGCTCTTCATAGACTCATAGAATCCTTAAGGTTGGAAAAGTCCTCCGAGATCACCCAAGTACAATCGTCAGCCCAACCCCACTGTGCCTACTGAACCGTGTCACAAAGTGCCACTTCTACATGGTTTCTGAACCTCTCCAGGGATGGAGACTCCACCCCTGCCCTGGGCAGCCTCTGCCAGGGCCCCATCACTCTTTCAGTAAATATATTTTTCCTGATATCCAATCTAAACCTTCCCTCGTGCAAATTGAGGCCATTTCCTCTCATCCCATCCCCGGGTCACTTGGGAGCAGAACCCAGCACCCACCTCAGCACAGCCTCCTCTCCAGGAGCTGCAGAGAGCGATGAGGTCTCCCCTCAGCCTCCTCCTCTCCAGGCTGAACAGTCTCAGTTCCCTCAGCTGCTCCCACAACCCCTGCGCTCCAGCTCCTTCCCCTGCTCCGTCCCCTTCTCTGGATGCACTCCAGCCCCTCGAGGTCCTTCCCCAAAACTGACCCCAGGATTCCAGGTGCAGCCTCACCAATGCAGAGTAAAGGGAAAGGGTGAATTCCCTGGTCCTGCTGGCCATGAGGAATGAGCTCACATCCAAACTTCAGTCTCCATTTGTCTCAAATCTTTAATAAAAAATTTGTGAAATATTTCACTGTGTATAGGTAGCTATGAAAATCTGATGCCAGAAACCTCCTTTCTTCTACATCAAAAATATTTTGTTCAAGCACACATTAACTTTAAAATTAAAGATCTGAGTAATTTCCTGTGTTGAAATTGGTAGACCTTTTAGAAACTTACTCCCCCCAAAATAAACGTAATAAAATTGCCAATAATTAAGAAAAAGCTCCACACTAAAGGAACAGCAATGCTTCCAAATCCATGTGGTGCTCTTGGAGAGGAAAAGCCTCAAGCAGCACCGCGCAGCTCTGCGGCTCCTCCACTGCAGCTCCCTGCCCTGGGGTGAGCTGCGCCAGATGCCCCTGAGCTCATACAACGCACCAGCTCCACTCAGCCATGACTTTAATGATTTATATTCCCTTCTGCTGATGGATCTCAATAACATCTTTGCCATTTTACTCTATCAAAAAGCTAAAATGATGGCGTCAAGGATTTTGCTATTATAGTCACATGTACTCCGAGGCTTGGTTCATTGCCTCCAGACTTATTTCACATTTGTCTACATTACACTGTATGTTTTCATGTAATTTTCCCAATAACCATGAAGCTTAAAACCCTCTAAATGTGGTTGCATTATTTCTCATTAAACACAAAATTGAAATTGATGACAAAGCAGGTTCCAAACTGGAGTAGAGAACATAATAAGCCAGAAAAATCTTCTGTATATATGTAGGACCCTAATTTTGTCTCATTACTCCAAATTTGATATAATCAAATGTTTAATTACTTCCCTTTCAATCCATTTTACTGAGTATACACAATTAACTACATACAGTAAATTTACACTTGGAAATTCCCAAGTAAATGACACATTCATGAACTTTTGAGATTTTCCCCTGGGTCAAGGCAATCCCAAACACAATAACAAGCCGGGTGGACAATGCATTTGGGGCAGCCCTGAGGAGAAAGATTTGGAGTGTTGGTAGCTGAGAAGCTCAACAGGAGCTGGTGATGTGCACTCACAACCCAGAAAGGCAGTAGGAATGATTTTTTGTAGAAGGGAATGGGAGCAAAGTTCCCTAAATTTTTAACAAGTGTGAACGACAGTTTGATATTGAAGTGCTGTCAACTTTTTCAGATAATTTCATAAGTAAAAATAATTATAATGAAGATGGAAAACCTAGAATTCTTCAGGTAAATGAAGAGACCTAAAATCTTCTCAGCATTTGCCACAACTGGAAAACATAATATCAGCCAAGAATTTGCAGGCTTTTTTTTCTCCTAGTTGCTATCCATTGGCAAGCTTTCAAAATTCACCGCGTCACAGAATGTCTTGGGTTGGAAGTGATTTTACAGGTCATCCAGTCTGACACCTCCTAAAGGAACAGGGACACCTTTAATTCGATCAGGATGCTCTGAGCCTTGTCCTACTTGATCTGGAAAGTTTTCAAGGATGAGGCCTGCACTGCCACCCTGGGCGAGCTGTGCCAGTGCTTCACCACCACCACTGTAAAAAATTTCTTCCTTATATCCCGTTCAATCTCCTCTTTCCCAGTGTGAAACCATCGCTCCTCGTCCAGTCACAGCAAGCCTTGTCCCTAGCTTTTCTGCAGCCCCCTTTAAAAACTGGGGGCTGCTCGAAGGTCTCCCTGGACTGTTCTCTTCTCCAGGCTGAACAACCCCAGCTCTCCCAGCCCTCAGATCATCTCCGTGGCCTCCTCTGGACTCGCTCCAACAGCTGCAGGTCCTT
The DNA here is from genome assembly GCA_033558235.1 of Neomorphus geoffroyi. NCBI lineage: Eukaryota > Metazoa > Chordata > Aves > Cuculiformes > Neomorphidae > Neomorphus > Neomorphus geoffroyi. Next base: position 1,277,809 of record JAUMJM010000025.1, read on the forward strand.
CCTGTGCTCAGGACTCCAGAACTGGACCCAGGGCTCCAGGTGGGGTCTCACAGAGTGGAGGGGCGGATTCCCCTCCCCCACCCTGCCGGTGCCACTGCTTTGGATGCAGCCTAGGACACGGCTGGCAGAAAATACTCAGGTTAAGTTTAATAATCCACCTTTTATACTCATGGGCACGTGTTTAAGTATTTTAGTATATTTAAGTAATTATACTTTACTCTTAATTTCTGAGTACTTTTTATAACCACAAATACTGTGATGTTTATGTAGACTCACAGAATCATAGACTGTTCTGATTTGGAAGGGACCTTAAAGCCTGTGCGGTTCCACCTCTCTTCCATTGGCAGGGACACCTCCCACTAGACCCAATTACTCAAAGCTTAACATAATTTGGCCTTGAACACCTCCAAAGGAGGGAGCATCCACAGCTTCCCTAGGCAACCTGTGTCAGTGCCTCATCACACTCAAAATGAAAAATTGCTTCCCAATGTCTAAACTAAACTTCCCCCTTCCAATTTAAAGCCATTCCCCCTTGTCTTAGCACTACTTGCCCTGTAAAAGTCCCTTCTCAGCCTCCCTACAGCCCCTTCAGGTACTGGAAGGCCACTATAAGGTCTTCCTGCAGCCTTCTCTTCTCCAGGCTGAGATGTCCAGCTGAGAACATCTTCAAATTAGTACTACAGATCCGTTCAACTTCACCTCCAAGTGATAGGTATAAAACCAAAAACACTGGGGAGCCTTATGAATTTCTCAGATAAATGGTCTTGAGATCTTAAGGATACAAGAAAGGAAGAAAAAATTTATACCATTCCTCTAGCAAACAAAAGGTTAGGGTTTGACCTTTTCCAAGTCATTGTTTTCTTCAAAACCAAATGTATTTCCAGTGGCTGGAAAAAACCCGAGAACCATAACTCACATTTACTAATGATTTGTAAGCTGCAAGGAGATGAAATATGCAACCTGCTGGACTGAAAAACCCTGATGTGACATTTCACTGCTGCATGGATGGGATCTGTGGAAGAGGCAGCATCCTCATTGTCACTGCTCATGGAAACCCCAGGCACAGGGTGCAATGCAAGAAAAGCCTGCGTGATCCCGGGTTAATTGTTTTCTCTGCATTTCCCCTGCCCAGTTTAGGAACAGAATCACAGAACTGCAGAACCATGGAATGGTTTGGGTTGGAAGGGACCTTAAAGTCCACCCAGTGCCACCCCCTGCCATGGGCAGGGACACCTCCCACTGGATCAGGGGGCTCCAAGACCCATCCAACCTGGCCTGGAACACCTCCAGGGATGGGGCAGCCACCACTGCTCTGGGCACCCTGGGCCAGGGCCTCCTCACCCTCAGCATGAAGAATTTTTTCCTAATGCTTAATCTAAATCTTCTTCTTTCCAATTTAAAGCCTTTCCTCCTTATCCTATCACTCCATGCCCTTGTAAAAAGCCCCTCCCCAGGTTTCCTGGAGCCCTTTCAGCACTGGGAGCTGCTCTAAGGTCTCCCCAGAGCCTTCTCTTCTCCAGTTGAACAACCCCAACTCTCCCAGCCTGTCCTCACAGTAGAGGGGCTCCAGCTCTCCAATCATTTTTGTAGCCTGGTCTAGACCCATTCCAACAGTTCCACAGCCTTCTTATGTTGAGGATTCCAGAACTGGACACAGGACTCCAGGTGGGGTTACACGAGAGCAGAACAGAAAGGGGAGAATCCCCTCCCTCGACCTGTTGACCATGCAGTTCACTGTTGCAAACAAACCTGTTACGCTGTAAGAGGCACTGTAAAGCTGTATCACTAGAGTTAAACTCTGCCTGCACAGCTCCTCCTCAGCTGAAATGGGGGAAGCAGCGGCTCTCCAGTGCCCAAGACTACAGTAGCTAATATTCAGTCCCAAACCTGCCATCCATCACGAAGGACACAATGGCTTTTACTGTGCCCTCGAGGTTTCTCAGTGTTCAACCCAACAGTCCCATGGCAGAACTCATTAATAAATTGAACCAAAAGGTTCAGACTCCAAATTACAGTTGAAATCTCGCCAGTCTAGTGTTCCACATGCTTGTGGCAACTATTGGGGAATCCATAGCTTTGTTCGTCTGAACAGCCCTGTATTGGGCATTTGTAATACTTCGGTTTGTACATAAAGGGTTTTTTGTTTATGAGGTGATTTCAAAATACATATTGTGGGAGTGCTATAAAATCAAAGCGAAATATTATTCTCGTTAATGCTTGCAGTCCAAGAAAAGAGGCAGAAGCTTAATATTTTCTACTTCAGTGCCTTGACAGGATTAAATATAGTATAAGTAAAAAAGCTATGAATACTGGAGAATTTACTCTTGCCAGCTCCAACCTAAAAGAGTGTAACCTGAAGGCGTGTACAGACCTAAAGAACACCCAATATCTGTAAAACTGAAGCTGTCAATAAGGATAGAAGTTAGGATTTCCTGCAGCCCAGGAAAAGAACCCTCTCCTGTGCTTCATCCGAAGAAGTGTAACCGTCAGGCCGGGGGAGCGGATTCTGCCCCTCTGCTTCACTCTAGTGGGATCTAACCTGGAGTGCTGTGTCCAGTTCTGGAATCCTCAGCACAGGAAGGACCTGGAGCTGTTGGAGTGAGTCCAGAGGCCACAAAGATGGTGCAAGGGCTGGAGGCCAGGCTGAGAGAGTTGGGGTTGTTCACCCTGGAGGAGAGAAGGCTCTGGGGAGACCTTAGAGCAGCTTCCAGGACTGAAAGGGCTCCAGGAAAGCTGGGGAGGGGCTCTGGATCAGGGAGTGCAGGGACAGGATGAGGGGGAATGGTTTTCAGCTGAATGAGGGGGGATTGAGATGAGATCTTAGGGAGAAATATTTTCCTGTGAGGGTTCCTTTTCTTGATGCTACATATTGACCAACCTTTCCAAAAACTTCTGATTTTAAAGTCCTAGCACCCCTAAACACAGTTCAGCAATATTATTCCTCACTTCTGAATTTTGCCAAGGTACCATCACTTGTCTTGTTTAATGGACCTACACAGACAGGATGAGGACATGCTTCAGAGTGAGTACATGGCTCACAATCTGCCTAATAATTTGAAAGGAACTTGCACATTAATTTATTATATTAATATTTTGTGCTTTTATAGCATTTTTCCATTTAAGAATCACAAAGTACTTCGCAAAAAACCCTGATAAATTAAATCTCACTATCCTCCTATGAGATGCCTATTATTAACCACATTACACAGAGGGTGGAAAAAATCCTTACAAAAATATTCAATGAATTCCTTGAGGTCAGATAAAAAGTCAGTAACAAAGCTCAAAATTAGAAAATAAATTTTAGCTCATGCTTTTGATACATCCTCTCAAAAGTAAAGAATACATACCATAAAACCCAAAACATGTGGGTGTGAATCCTGCAGACCTTAACGAATGTATTGGAATTTTCTCTACCTACAACTGAATCTACAAGATCAGCCAAAGCTTTACTAAGAAAATCTTATCCTTAAGGAAACGGCACAGCCCAAAAAAGAAACCAGTGGGTATTGAGCTATAGGCACAACAAGAGCTCTGTGTTAGCAGGAAATCTACTGCAGGGTTGAGGAAGAGAGGCTGGAAATCTTCCTGGCAGAAAAGGCCATGGGGGTGGTGGTCGACAGCAGCTGAACAGGAGCCAGCAGTGGCCCAGGTGGCCAGGAAGGCCACCAGCATCCTGGCTTGGCTGAGCCATGGGGTGGCAGCAGGGGCAGGGAAGGGATCAGCCCTCTGGACTTGGCACTGGTGAGGCCAAACCTCGAATCCTGGGGTCAGGTTTGGGCCCCTCACTCCAAGAAGGAGCTTGAGGGTTTGGAGTGCGTCCAGAGAAGGGACAGGAGGTGGGAAAGGGGCTGAGGAACAGAGGCTCTGGGAGCAGCTGAGGCACCTGGGGCGGCATAGCCTGGAGAAGAGGAGGCTGAGGGGAGACCTCATCGCTCTCTGCAGCTTTGTGAAAAGTAGTTGTGGTGAGGGGGGTGCTGGGCCCAAGTAATAAGTGGCAGAATGAGAGGAAATGGCCTCAAGTTGCACCAGGGATGATTCTGATTAGGTATTAGGAAATATTTCTTCACCAAAAGAGTTGTTAATCACTGGAAGCTGCCCAGTGCAGTGGTGGAGTCGTCATCCCCTTCCAGAAAACAGCAAATGCGGCACTTCATTTAAACTACATGTTTTAGTAGGCACGGTGGTGTTGAGGTGATGGTTGGACTGGAAGAGCTATGAGGCCTTTTCCAACTTTAACAACTGCATGATTCTATAGATAAGGTTAAACATTCTAGGGTGAAAACCCAAATGGCAACAATGCTTATCCAAACATTGTTGTCATCTCTGAGTCAAGCTTCTACTCTAATGGAAGTTTTTTAATGCAATGCACCACCATGAGCAGCAGGAACACATAACGAGAAGGTGAAAATCCACAAAGATCTTCTATATTAACTTTAGGTATTAATAACTTCAAGGTTCCAGGGAGACCTTAGAGCAGCATTCTAGTACTAAAAGTGGCTACATGAAATGTGGGAGGGGCTTTTTATCAAGGAGTGAAAGGATAGGACAAGGGCAAACAGTTTTTAGCTGAAAGAGGGGAGACTGAGGTGAGATCTTGGGCAGAAATGTTTTTTGCTGTGAGGGTGGGGAGACCCTGGCCCAGGGTGCCCAGAGCAGGGGTGGCTGCCCCATCCCTGGAGGTGTTCCAGGCCAGGTTGGATGGGGCTTGGAGCCCCCTGACCCAGTGGGAGGTGTCCCTGCCCATGGCAGGGGAGTTGGTAATGAAGGGCTTCCAGAGGAAACCATTCTATGATACAATGACATGTATGTGTGTATTTTACACATGTATTACATATAAAATAAATGCACACACATCTCCCAAATAAAATTAAACACCTTTCTTACCATGTGCTTTGCATGAACTTAGTAATTCCAGCAAGTAGATGCTGGGACTGAATCCAGAAATGTTGTTCTATCATCTTTTATCGTTAAAACCAAGCCAAACAAAACAAAAAAACAGCTTTCTGTGATTAGACTGTCATTAAAATATATCAGAAGCAGTTATCTCCTGTAGTCTTCTTGCCAATCTTTAAAGATTTAAGAGGACAAGAGCAGCACTCAAAGTTTTAATGAGGTGATACTTGCCCATACACTGGGAATGCAGAAGTTGTTAACAGCAAAAAATTTTGAAATGTTGATAGAGAGAGGAAGGTCACTGATAAAATTGGCAAGTAAAATCCAAAATGGAAATCTCCTCTGCTTTAAATGCCAACTAAAACATTCAATTAAAATCTCAACATGAGTCGGCAATACGCACTCACAGCCCAGAAGGCCAATCATGTCCTGGGCTGCATCCAAAGAAGTGTGGCCAGCGGGGGAGGGAGGCGATTCTCCCCCTCTTCTCTGCTCTCAATGAGATCCCACCGTGAGTCCTGCTTCCAGTTCTGGAGTCATCAACGTAAGAAGGATATGGAACTGTTGGAATGGGTCCAGCGAAGGCCACTAGGATCATCAGAGGGCTGGAGCCCCTCTGCTGTGAGGCCAGGCTGGAAGAGCTGGGGTTGTTCAGCCTGGAGAGGAGAAGGCTCTGGGGAGACCTTAGAGCAGCTCCCAGTGCTGAAAGGGGCTCCAGGAAAGCTGGGGAGGGACTTTTTCCAAGGGCCTGGAGTGACAGGATGAGCAGGAATGGCTTTAAATTGTAAGGAGGAATATTTAGATAGGACATTAGGAAGAAATTTTTCACACTGAGGGTGAGGAGGCCCTGGCCCAGGTTGCCCAGAGCAGTGGTGGCTGCCCCATCCCTGGAGGTGTTCCAGGCCAGGTTGGATGGGGCTTGGAGCCCCCTGATCCAGTGGGAGGTGTCCCTGCCCATGGCAGGGGGTGGAACTGGGTGGGCTTTAGTGTCCCTTCCAACCTGAAACATTCTATGATTCTATCCTTCTATGATAATAATAATATAATTTGGTCTACCATAATTTAAATGGAGTGGAGAGAGAAAGAGAAAGAATTCTACAATCCAAATATTTTGATGGTCAGTCAGTCTTCAAAGGAAAAAAATAAAACACATTATGCAAATAATACCTCTAACAGTAAGATGAAGCCTATAATTTGGGACGCAACAGAAGAAAATTAAGAGTTGGCTACCTGAAATTTGCAATTCTTTGGACAGATTTACCTCATACAGTTTTTCATTAGGCTAAATATTATAATCCACGAGAAGATCCACAGAAAGCTACTAGGAAAGCCAGGAATGACTGAACACATATGCTGCAGGCAGTAAACAGATTGCTTTTCACAGTGAAGAAGTAGTTAACCTCTACCCTTTACCCCAAAATGCCTCTGACAGTCAATCAAATGTTTAATAAAAACAGGCTTTTATCCAATTTTACTTGAAGTTGGATAATCCCACTGCTCAGGAAGAAATCAGCCAAAGGTGTTCCTCAGTTAACCAGAAATGCAGATGAAATTCCATTCCCTTCTTGATCGCCTTCAGGGAATCCATGCTTTGCTGGTGGCCTTGCTCAGCAGAGCCCTGGCGGGTACTGGGCATGTGTAACCAGCGGTTCACTGCAACGAACCCACTGGACCACTCTGGACTAAGCTCCTATTTGGAATCATGGAACAGAATCACGGCACAGTTTGGGTTGGAAGGGACCTTAAAATCCATCCAGTTCCAACCCCCCTGCCATGGGCAGGGACCCCTCCCACTGGGTCAGGGGGCTCCAAGCCCCATCCAACCTGGCCTGGAACTCCTCCAGGGATGGGGCAGCCACCACTGCTCTGGGCACCCTGGACCAGGGCCTTCCCACCCTCACAAGAAAATATTTCTTCCTTCTCAATGTCTGCTCTTTCAGCCTCAAACCATTCCCCTTGTCCTATTCCCACGGCTTTTCTGCAGCCCTTTTCAGTACTGGAAAGCTACTTTAAGGTCTCCCTGGAGCTTTCTCTTCTCCAAGATGAACAACCCTGCCTCTCTCAGTCTATCCTCCTATGGGGGGAGGGGATGCTGCAGCCCTTGGAACGTCTCCATGGCCTCCTCTGGATTTTCCATGTCTTTCCTGTTTTGAGGACTCCAGAACTGAACTCATTACTCTGGGTCCTCCCTCACCCTGCTGGCTACACTTCTGATTTGGTCCAGAACACAGGTGGCTTTCTGAGCTGTGAGCCCACATTGTCAGCTCCTGTTGAGCTCTTATCCCTCTGCACCCCAAGCCCTTCTCCTCAGGGCTGCTGCCAATACATTCTCTGCCCAGTCCATAATTGGGCTTGGGATACTTCCCACAGGACACAGCCTCAGAACAGCAATAAACAATGAGCCCTGTTGGACTTCATTTTTTTTGTCAAATTAAACAGGGAAAACAAATTTTACATTTATTACTGTTTGTATGCAAATATTTTGAAAATATACTAGCGACACTTATTAAACATATCCTTCTCTGAGAAGGAAGACCTACACAGACAATTCATCCCTAAGCTTGCAGCAAGACAGATGTTTGCAGAACCTGAACCTAATTTTCATAGAATCATTCAAGTTGGAAAAGACCTCTAAGATCATCAATTCCAACCATCAACACAATAATAATGTGTCTGTTAAACTATGTCCTGAAACACCATGTCTACATGTTTCTTGAACCCCTCCAGGGACGGTGACTCTACCACTGCTCTGGGCAGCCTCTGCCAGGGCTTCACCTCTCTTTCAGTAAAGAATCAGAGAATCATAGAATCTTACAATCCCCTGACCTGGAAGGGACCCAAAAGGATCCTTGAGTCCAACTCATATTCCTGCACAGGACACTCCCAACACTCACACCGTGTGACTGAGGGCATTGCTTCTTGAATGTTGGCCAACTCGGTGCCACGATGGCTTCCCTAGGGAGCTGTGCAAGTGCTTCACCATCCACTGGGTGAAGAACCCCTTCCTAATACCCAATCAAACCCTCCCTGGCATCTTCCTGATGGTAGCTCAAGCTGTATCATAGGTTGCAAGAGAGAAGAGATGAGCACCTGTTTCACCTCCTTGTCTTGTAAGAAGGCAGTAAACAGCTATGAGATCCTCTCAGTCTTCTCTCCTCCAGGCTGAACAGACCCAGTGACTTCAGCTGTCCCTCATAAAACTTCCCCTCCAGATCCTTCACGAGCCTTATGAAATTTTTCTCAATATAGAATCATAGAATCACCGAATCCTAAGGTTGGAAGAAACCTCTGAGATCACCCAGTCCAACCGTGTCTGTCTCCTCACTAAACCCTGTCCCTAAGGAACTCATCCACCCGTCTTTTAAACACCCCCAGGGATGGCAACTCCACCCCCTCCCTGGGCAGCTGTGCCAATCCCTGACCAGTCAGTGAAGAAATTCTTCCTAATGCCCAGCCTAAACCTCCCCTGGTGCAACTTGCAGCCATTTCATCTCGTCCCATCGCTGTCACTTCTGAGAAAAGACCAACACCACCTCGGTCCAACCTCTCAGGGAGCTGCAGAGTGAGGAGGTCTCCCCTCAGCCTCTTTTTATCCAGGCTAAGCAGTCCCAGATCTGCCCCAGTAGCAATGGCACGTAACAGCCACAGAAGGGATGGAGTGTCCCATCCCTCAGATAAATTCACCACCTATTTCTCAGTTTCATCAGGGTCAGGGCATATGTGATGAACAGGAACCAACACCTAAACTAGCATGAAAATGCAGTCAATGTTTAAAAATGCCGCCCTCCTATTAATTACAATAAACAGAGACTTTTCAGAAGAGAACAGGCTGTTCGCTGCAAGGAAACATGAGCCTATGCACCACCCACAGGAGTGATGTAGCCTTAGGGAAATGTAACCACCTGAAGACCTGCACTGCCCAGGGCTTGCACCCGTAGCCCAGGTGTTCCTCCCCTGCCTCATATTCATAGAATCATGAAGTGGTTTGGGTTTGCATGCACTTCAAAGCCCATCCCGTTCCAACCCTCTCCCACTGGCAGGGACAGCTCCCACTGGATCAGGGGTCTCCAAGCCCTTGGCCTTGAACCCCTCCAGGGAGGAACACCCACAACTTCCATGGGCAACCTGTACCACTGTCTCAACAACATCATCATCATGAAAAATTTCTTCCTAATGTTGAGTCTAAATCTTCTCTCTTCCAATTTAAAGCCATCCCCCCTTGTCCTATCACTCTCTCAGCCTGTCCTCATATGGGAGGTGCTCCAGCCCTCAGATCATCTTCGTGGCCTCCTCTGGACCTGCTCCAACAGTTCCATATCCTTCTTATGTTGGGGATTCTAGAACCGGACACAGGACTCTGGGTGGGGTCTCATCAGAGCAGAGTAGAGGTGGGGAATCACCTCCCTCGCCCTGCGGACTGCACTTTGCTTCTGAAAGGTGTTTCCTACCTCAGGCAGCTTATTCCACCGCAAGAAGAAATTGTAAAGCTATCAGAAGCCTCTGTTTTTAAAAGCAATCACATTCTCATGAACTGAGAATTATAACTTCAGGTGTGAGGTAAGCAGCACCCGGCAAATAATTGTGGAAAACAACATCAGGTTTCATCCAGATTTGTTCAGTATTAAAAAATAAGAAAAAAAAAGCAGGAAGAAAATGTAGAACATAAAACATGAATTGTTTCTAAACAGAATGTTTATTGAAGGTTTTTCGGAGTTCTTTAAATGGCAAGTTATTGGTTTCCCACCGATTATATGTTATATAATCAAATTGAATTATTGAAATGCCTCCCATCCAGCAATCTATTTACATCAAATAGACTGTGTTATTTTTCATAGTGTGATCCCAACCTTCACAGGAAGCCTTTCCAAAACGTTTTTTAATCCATTTTATTCATAATAGTGACAGTTCTACAGACATTTAATATATGAAAACTAAACTATTAATGTATTTATCCTGTTTCCACACAGTTATTAAATATTTAAGGCCACACAGGGCTTTTTTTAAGACAGAAAGCATAAGACAAGGAAAACCAAAATATGATATACTGTCACGCATTTGGAAGGGTATTCTAAAAGACAGCAGGGCGGTCTGCGGGTCTGACCACTGACTTGCCAAGACACTTGATATCCCATGTGACTACAGCAGCTCACTTGCCCTGTGACCTCAGGTGATGCTGTTATGTTCAGAGGTCTCAAACAGCCTCAATGTGAGCTCTTAGAACACTGCGGTGGCTTAAAAAAAGTGTGTGCTTTGCATGTTTAAAGAAAAGAACATCAAGGAGAAGAAAGGGTCTGATCTTTCAATGTTGCGTAGACTTTCCGAGACCGCTACTAGAGCAGCGTGTCTAGTTCTGGTATCTGATTAAAGGCAGGTAGGAAGATACCAGACCGATGTCGTACGAAAGAATGCCACGGAAATCACAGAGTCACAGAATTACAGGATACCCAGAGTTGGAAGGGACCCACAAGGACCATCGAGTCCAACTCCTGTCCCTGCACAGGACACCCCAACACTCACACTGTGTGGTAGACGATGTTGGCCAAATGCATCTGCAATACGGTCAGTCTTGATGCTGTGACTGCTTCCCAGGAGCTGTTCCAGAGCTCCACCGTGCTCTGGGGGAAGAACCTTTTCCTAATGTCCAACATCACCCTCCCCTGGCATCTTCCTGGCATTCCCTCAGGTCCCATCTTTGGTTGCCAGGGAGAAGAGCTCAAGAGCCTTTTCCTCCTCCTCCCCTTGTGAGGAACCTGCAGATCATGATGAGGTCTCCCCTGGGTCTCCTTGAGGCTGAACAGACCAAGTGACTTCAGCCGCTCCTCATACGCTTCACCAACTCCGTGCCCTCCTCTGGACCCTCTCCAGTAGCTTCAGATCCTTTTTATCCTGTGGTGCCCAAACTGCCCCCAGTGCTCAAGCAATGGGACAAGCAGGATGAGGGAGGGGATTCTGGCCCTCTACTCCACTCTCAAGAGACCTCACCCTGTTTTGCTGTGAGGGTGGGGAGGCCCTGGCCCAGGGTGCCCAGAGCAGTGGTGCTGCCCCATCCCTGGAGGTGTTCCAGGCCAGGTTGGATGGGGCTTGGAGCCCCCTGATCCAGTGGGAGGTGTCCCTGCCCATGGCAGGGGGTGGCACTGGATGGGCTTTAAGGTCCCTCCCAACCCAAACCATCCCATGATTCTATGATTATTCTTCAAGAAGTAATTAGATTAATTATCCCAAACTAGTGAAGACGTAATTCTATTACTCTGTAACAAACCTCCATAAACCTGCTGTTACTCTACATCAAGATAATGCAACTGATTAGACAGGGGGGTTGTTGCATATGATTTCAACAAACTGATCATGGCACGAAAGCAGCCCAGGGATGAGTTAGATTTTTGCGAAGATTAATTGCAACATTAACAAAACAAACCCAAACCAGTACGAGGCAATATCACACAATTGGGCATAATCAGTTTCTAAGCTAATTTTAAATGGTAATACTTGATCTATTTGATTAAGAAAACATCTGCCACACACACTTTGAAGAGATGTTCCTCTAGCGTCACTGCATCTTCCCACTGGAGAAAAAAAACACTGTGGGGAAACTCAAACCAGCTGGATAAACCCATTCAGCTGATAAACATGCAATACAATGAGAAAGCAATTGGCTGGCAGGCTGGCCTCAAAGGATCATCGTAAATGGAGTTACATAAGCTTGGTGACCATTATTACAAGGTTTCCAGAGGGATCCACTTTAGGGCAAACACTCTTTAATGTCTTCATAAATGACTGATGCATGACTCGATGATTTAGTAACTAAGTTTGCAGATGACATGAAACTGGAGAGAGAGCTGTTGACACTCTTGAAGGCAAGAGGGATCTGCATGACTTGGAGATCTGGGCAAGCACCAACTGCATGAGGTTTAACAAGTGCTGGGTTTTGTACATGGGACACAGCAACCCCGCACGCCCATGGAGAGCAGCCCTGCGGAGAGGGAGCTGGGGGTTCTGGTTGACACCAAGCTGAACATGAGCCAGCAGTGCCCTGGCAGCCAAGGGGTCAGCCGTGTCCTGGGGGGCATCCAGCACGGCATCGCCAGCCAGGCAGGGAAGAGGATTGTCTTACTGTGCCCAGCACTGGAGTGGCCCCTCTCTGAGCAGTGGGGGAGTTTTGGACACCTCAGGATACAAAAGATCTAAGGCTGCTGGAGAGGGCCCAGAGGAGGGCACGGAGCTGGGGAAGGGATCAGAGGGGAAGCGTGTGAGGAGCAGGTGAAGGCACTTGGTCTATTCAGCCTGGAGAAGAGGAGACTGAGGGGACCTCATCGTGCTCTGCAATTTCCTGACAGAGGGAGGAAGAGGAGCAGGCGCTGAGCTCTTCTCTCTGGTGCCCAAGGACAGGACCCCAGGGAATGGCAGGAAGATGCCAGGGAAGGGTAAGGTTGGACATGAGGAGAAGGCTCTTCCCCCAGAGGGTGGTGGAGCACTGGCACAGCTCCTAGGGAAGCAGTCACAGCCTGACAATATTCCAGAAGGGCATTTGGCCAACACCCTCAGACACACGGGGTGAGTGTTGGGGTGTCCTGTACAGGGACAGGAGTTGGACTCAATGGTCCTTGTGGATCATTTCCAGCTGAGGACATTACATGAGTCTATGATTCTATGAAGCAATATCAACAGCACTGACATTTCAAAATCTTCATCTGTTCAAAAATGGGTTGAAGAAATACATTGCGTCCCTTTGGATTTTTGGAGGACTGAGAATATTTAATATTTGAATGTTCTTCATTAAAGTAAGCCCAACAGAAAACAATATAGTTTATCTCTCCCTAGAGGACACATATAAATCGTGTTGGTTAAGAACAGATAGCTGTCACCACGTTGCAATATTTCTGCCACTGTAAAGGAATACCTTCATGATGATTTTGATTTGCTTTTACTTTACTTTAATATCACCTTGTAGCTCTAGAGCCCAAGGTATCGAAAGGTGACAAAAGAACAAATGGAACTGCTTAGAGCGACGTCTGTAAATGTCTCTTTCCATCCATACAAGAGAAAGATGTGTTCTCATGACAATGACATCTCTGTTTTTATTACACTCTGGATAATTTTGGACACTTCACGCATAAGGTGAAAGAAATAATTTTACCACGTTAGTTGGCAGTTCCAAGATATTTTACTAACAGGAAAAGAGCAGCAATAAATTCATGATTAACCCGTGTGTCCACTAATCTCCACCATCTCCTTTAAATCAGAGCCATTCTGTCAGGCAGGAGGTAGGTGCATTGGGGAAAACATAGGGAAGATCAAGAGAGGCACAACCTCAGGGACACGCTTCCTCCCGGGATGCTGCTGTGCCAAGGACCAGCATGCGTTAAAACCAGGGAATCACTGATGCTTCCAGAAAAAATGGCATTAAATTCCCAAATCAAATTCTTCAGGATGATGGATGAGTAAAGAACAAACCAAAAACAACTGGCAGCATGCCAATATTGACAAGGAAAGGGCACCCCCCTCCCAGACTAACCTCTGGCTTTGAAAATCAAATGTACTGGTTTAAGGAAGATCACACCGGGGCTGAAACTGGAAAGTCAGACAGCAAATTGCAGCAGAATCACAGAATCATGGAATGGGTTGAGTTGGAAGGGACATCAAAACCCACCCAGTGCCAACCCCTGCCATGGGCAGGGACCCCTCCCACTGGATCAGGAGGCTCCAAGCCCCATCCAACCTGGCCTGGAACACCTCCAGGGATGGGGCAGCCACCACTGCTCTGGGCACCCTGGGCCAGGGCCTCCCCACCCTCACAGCAAAACATTTCTGCCCAAGATCTCATCTCAATCTCCCCTCTTGCAGCTTCAGACCCTTCCCCTTGTCCTGTCCCTGCACCCCCTGATCAAGAGCCCCTCCCCAGCTTTCCTGGAGTCCTTTCAGCACTGGGAGCTGCTCTAAGGTCTCCCCAGAGCCTTCTCCTCTCCAGGCTGAACAACCCCAACTCTCCCAGCCTGTCCTCTTACAGGAGCTGCTCCAGCCCTCGGATCATCTCCGTGGCCTCCTCTGGCCTCGCTCCAACAGCTCCAGGTCCTTCCTGTAGTGAGGACTCCAGAACTGGATACAGAGCTCCAGGAGATCACAAGAGTCTCATGAAGGCTGTCACCTCTTTCCTAGTTTGGAACAAAGTAAAGGTGGCTTGAAAGTTTCCGTAACGATGTAATTTTTATCCTGGGTATGCTTACACTGAAATAATTACATTAATCCCCTCTCATACATTTTAGGCACTGAGTTATTAGAAAGGAAGTTCCCAAGGAAGTTTGAAGAACCTTAAGGAGGTTAGGAGAGGACTCAACTTTGACAGAAGATACAAAGTAAAGAAAGAAATCTTTGTACTACCTGCAGGTCTCCTCAGTAGATGTCGTACTTCCCTAATGATTTTGATATCCCCAGCTTATTCACTGGGGAGGTGCCTAAAAATGCGGCAATTTATGTGTAAATAATATTTTCTCTTTCAAAGGGTCTGTATGGGGAGGTGAAGACCACTAACAAAGCCAGCTGAGGTAGAGGCTGATCTGGTTGGCTACTTTAGCACCAGCGAGCTGCTCTGCCCTTGTCAGCTCTGGTGAGGAAGGGTGTAAGTCATGGTCCCTGTCCATAAATATCGTATTGGCAGCTTATTCAGTTCAGTTAGGGCATGGCACGGTCTACGTAGGTTTGTTCTGTGCCCTAACAAATGATGAAGATCCTACAGGAATGGAGAAGTCGTTTAGCCTGCTTTGGGTCACCACGCTCTCAGGCTGCATGTGTACCAACAGTGCCTTCTTAATTGCTGGCTCTGCTTCAGTGGGAATGCCGGGTTCTGACATGGTTTGGCTTCAACCCGGCCCAACCGGCAGCTAAAATGGAGCAGCTAGCCTCCCAGTTCCCTTCCCCCTCACTCCCAGGGAAAGGGAAACGAGAGGAAAAAGATTTTTGGTTTGGAAACAAAAATTCTAACAGTTTCAATGAAAAAAGAAGAAGAATGAAGAAAATACTATTAGTAGGAAAATAATAAGATATATACAAGCATACATATTTGTGTCCCCTCTGCACCCCTGCATGACCAGTGATGCTGCAGAGCAGGATCAGGGGAAGGGTCCATGCTAGGAGGGAGCTGGACTCAGGAGCTGGACTGAGGATTGCACGGGCCTGGGATCTGGTGCAAACAGACAGACGAGGTCCTCCCTGGACCTCAGCCATTGAAGAAGAGAACAATAAATACCCTCACGAAGCCCCAGTTTTATCCCAGATATCACATCTATGGGATGGAATCTCTGCTGGTCAGTTTGGGGTCACCTCTCCTGTCTGCCCCTTTCTGTAGGTGCTATCCTTTCGCTTCCATTTCCCTTACAGCTCTACCAGCTCCAAGATAGCCTTAGTTTCTGCTGGAATAAGTAGAAGCAACGGCCCTTCTGCATCCCAGTGCCCTGTGAGATCACTCCTAGAGAGAATCCTGTTTCAAAAACATAGAGTGAACTCTCAGAAAATGAAGTTACTCGGATGAGGCTTGGCTGAAGTCAGAAAACTGATTCTACTTCAGCTCAGAAGAGAACAGATTATTATGGAATGACTACAGAAATGAACATGAATAGAGGTGAGGTGTCTGCTTTATATGTAGATGCCCCCAAAATCATGGTATTCATGAAAAGAATATATTGTACTTCGGCTGCCTGTTGGCAAAGAAGCAGCAAGATTGGACTGCATGTTAATCTTCAGGTACCAGAGAAGATTTACGTGTGGATACAATAATTTAAAGCTGTAAGGCTGCTGGGGTAATAGGAAAAATTGACACTGAAAAATATGATAGCAAATCTTCAGTAAGGTCAGCTGTGGATGTCATCAGCTGAATATGCAGAAAGTAGGTGCAGCGTTCCCACTGGAGGCCATCAATTTCCTGTGAGCTGTCATTTGTATCCAGAGCCTGGTCCATCACTTGGTAAGAGCTGGGAAGGTAATGAAAGAAGCCATCGAACACGAGTTCGCTAGAAACGGGCGATGGGTGAAATTAGCTAACTAAGATTCAAAAAGAGAGAAAAAGTTTGGGAATGTGCCCTAGCTGGGAGTCTTCAAAATGGAAGTTACTGAAAGAACGAGAAAGCCAAAAGGCCCCAAACGTGACATCGTTTGTGAATTTTTACTGGTTTTAAAGGGCTGTGGAACAGTGCAGCATGGGAGCAACAGCAACAAATCAGCCGCTGTAAAATTGTCTCAGTGTTGATTTATGAGACAGAAGGGATTGGATTTGCAAGCAATGTAAAAGAAGTTTATAACATGCAGCACCACCAAAAGGAAATTTTCCATCCAGAAAACACTCCTAGAAAGACCTTTTGGCAATGAGGAGAACAAAGCCTCGTGGATGCGGTCTCACCCTGTCATTGTGTGGTGGACTCATTGGACAGGGATGGAGGATGCATTGGGCAAGGCAGTCTTATAGCGGCACCTTCGTTCAGGTCTTAATTCAAAGCACCTCAGAGGCTGGTGATCAGTTTTAGCGCAGCCAGCAGGGATATCCCTTGTATTGCTTGTGTCATCAAAAGGTCTCAGGTATTGGAAAAAGTAGCTAAGAGATAACACAGCTAAGAAAGGCAGAAACAGTCACTCCTCTGCCTCGGCAAAAGGAAAATGCAAGCAGGACGCACTGAAGCCCTAAGCTGGAGCCCCAGAGAGAACTCACCTCACCGCACTCCCATTGACTTTCCATCTTCTCCTCGGGAAAAGCCAGGCTTTCCCTTACTGAACAGTGGCCTCAGTGGGAGACGCCGGGGGAATGGCATTGATTTGCAATCCTCCTTGCTGACTGTGAGGTGGGCTTTGTTCATGGGGGGTGGCAAAGTGCAACATGACCTCTGCAAGCCACGAATGATCAGTGACCTCAATAGAAAAAAGAATGGAAAGCTGCATTTTGGCAGGAAATGGACATGAAGTAACTCGAACCTCAGCCCTTCTGAAGGACCAAATATGATTTGGATGAGATCTCAGGAAGAAATGTTTTGCTGTGAGGGTGGGGAGGCCCTGGCCCAGGGTGCCCAGAGCAGCAGTGGCTGCCCCATCCCTGGAGGTGTCCCAGGCCAGGTTGGATGGGGCTTGGAGCCCCCTCACCCAGTGGGAGGTGTCCCTGCCCATGGCAGGGGGTGGAACAGGGTGGGATTTGAGGTCCTTTCCAATGCAAACCATTCTGTGATTCTATGATTTTTGTTTGTATGAAACACTAGAGATAGCAAAAAGCCAATAATTAAGATCATAAGAGAGTGAGGAGGGGTTGTCCAGCAAGGAAATAATATCTACAGGAAGGAGGAACTGTAAAAGAGGATTTCAGCTTCAGCATGAAGCTTTAGACACATTAATATAATATCTAAATACTTATTTCAGACTGTTTTTCTTTCAAATAAGCACACATCCACCTCTCAAAAATCTTTTGTTAAATAGTAAAAGGTATTTAGACCCACCAGTAAGAAAACACTTCACTTTGTTAGTCAATAAAGTTCTCTCAATGAAAGAAGAGGTCACAATCACCGAAGCCACTCAGATCCCCAGGAGAAGCAATGAGGAGATGCAGTTTGTTGCACCCCAGGACCATGGCAGGAGGTCACACCAACACATACTAAAGCTAATAAAAGTCTGTTCTCTAAGGAGCACTCCTGGCTCTTATTTATAAAGAAAAAAATAAAAAAAGGACAAATGATCTGGCAGATTCAGCAAGAAACACACGGAGAAGTGTAAGTGGCCTGGTTACACGGGGGGAAGTCATGCAATGGTTTGGGTTGCAATGGACCTTAGAACTCACCCAGTTCTAGTACCCCCTGCCATGGGCAGGGACACCTCCCACTGGATCAGGGGGCTCCAAGCCCCATCCAGCCTGGCCTGGAACACCTCCAGGGATGGGGCAGCCACCACTGCTCTGGGCACCCTGGGCCAGGGCCTCCCCACCCTCACAGCAAAACATTTCTGCCCAACATCTCATCTCAATCTCCTTCTTTCAGATTAAAACAATTCCCCTTCATCCTGTCCCTGCCCTCCCTGACTGAGGGCCCCTCCCCAGCTTTCCTGGAGCCCTTTCAACACTGGGAGCTGCTCTAAGGTCTCCCCGCAGCCTTCTCCTCTCCAGGCTGAACAACCCCAACTCTCCCAGCAGCCCTTCATAACCCTTGTTCTCCAGCCCCTTCCTCAGCTCTGTTCCCTTCTCCGGAGGTGCTCCAGACACTCAAAATCCTTCTTGGAGCATCATGGGCCCAAGACTGAACCCAGGAATCAAGGTGTGCCCTCACTAGCACCAAGCCCAGGGAGATAATCCCTTCCCTGCTCCTGCTGGCCACAACGCGGCTGAGCCAATCCGGGATGCTGTCGGCCTTCTAAGACATTAAAAAAGAACTGATTTGGAGAAGGAGGGCATTAATTTCTCACTACCACGATGCCAAGGGCTATTTTGTTATTCTTTGGGGGAAAATAAATAAATAAATAATCTAGAAGTCCTTAGAAAGAGGATTTTCATCAAGTTCCTGCTGTGAGCAGGGACAGTCAGATGGGTCTGCTGGAAGAGAATTGGCTCAGCTGCAGCAAACTGAACGACAGAATTGTAGTTCACGGGTTGTGTTATTTTGAATCTGATCTGCGGTGATCAAAACTCAGGAGAAATGAGGGAAAAAAACCTGCTGACAGGAGGCTGAGAGGAATGTCTTTTGGCCGAGAGAAAGAAACATTCTTTGCTTCACATTTCTTCCCGGGTCTGCCATTGAAACAGTCGCAATCTATCCTCCCTTCTTACTGTAAGCCTCAACTATATCTCAGGCAGACAGGCTGAACCCATGAAAATTAATTTCATGGGAAGTTCAAACACTCAAAAGCTATAATTATGGTCATCATGACCATGCTAATAAATTTGCATTTTTTTCCTTTTTTTTTTTTTTTTTTTTAGGGTTAATTAAGTTTTTGCACAAAACTAGAGGAAAGAAATGATGCTTGTGAATAATAATCTTGTCTGTGGGAAGCTGCTGCAATACAGATCTCGGTGTTACGCAGTCAAGAAGAAATAGCAAAGGAAAATACTCTGATAAATGGTGTTCTTAGAATTTCCCCGTAGAGTGATTCCTGTTCCCGATGGCTGCATCACAAATGAACGCTGGTCAGCAGGAAGCAGAACGGAGATGGTTTGAGTGTGGGGAAGATGTAAGTACCTGCAGAAAAAAAGACTGATGCATCCAACAGAATGATCTCACCACTGTTAGAATTCAGTAAACACCCAGAAATGAGGGAAAAAATGCCTTTATGCTCTTAGATGCCTTTCTCTGTTTACCGTTGTTGTTTAGAAAGTTGATGTGTTTGGTTGGAAAAGGCCAGGAGGGAGCGAGCCAGAGAGGAATGAAACATTTCTGTACCACAGCTCCCAGGCACTTAATGCACATCTGAAGTCCTGCTCAAAGCAGAAAACAGCTTTAAAGCACTCTGTGGCTGGTGGTTGTTCCACTGGAAAGTGGGTTTGCTGATTCAGAACGTGATCCTTCCTTTTATAAGGTTCCCTGCAGTTAGGCACAGAAATTCCTTATGGAATGAATGTTTCTCTCCCACAAGAGGCCAGGCTGGGAGAGCTGGGGTTGTTCAGCCTGGAGAAGAGAAGGCTCTGGGGAGACCTTAGAGCAGCCTCCCAGGTTTTAAAGGGGGCTCTGGGAAAGCTGGGGAGGGGCTCTGGATTGGGGAGTGCAGGGACAGGATGAGGGGAAATGGTTTGAAGTTGAAAGAGGGGACGTTGGCGTGAGATCTTTGGCAGAAATGTTTTGCTGTGAGGGTGGGGAGGCCCTGGCCCAGGGTACCCAGAGCAGTGGTGGCTGCCCCATCCCTGGGGGGGTTCCAGGCCAGGCTGGATGGGGCTTGGAGCCCCCTGATCCAGTGGGAGGGGTCCCTGCCCATGGCAGGGGGTGGCACTGGGTGGGCTTTGAGGTCCCTTCCAACCCAAACCATTCCGTGATTTCTGACACTATGATATATACAACTCCAAGGTTCATTTGGAAAGGAGCCACATGCCCATCTTTCAAAGCCAGAGGTGAAAACATCATGACAGGGAAGAAAAAATGCACTGTTCAGGAGCAGGTGAATGTATGCAGCCTTCTCACATGTGAGTATATTCAGAACTAAATCCAGCAATGATGGACATAAATAAAAAGTAAATTACGATCAATAAAGAATAAATGCAGGCAGAAATGGAGATGAATGAATAGTGGCATCTTTAGACTGATGGCAGTCATTAAGACAAGTCACTCAGTGTGCAAATCAGTACTTTTCTTCTCCAAAGACTAATTCTAGTAATAATAATAATATTATGAACACTACTAATACACTTTACTGAAAATTATATCACAGAATCATAGAATCATGGAATAGTTTGTGCTGCAAGGGACCTCAAAGCCCACCCAGTTCCACCCCCTGCCATGGGCAGGGACACCTCCCACTGGATCAGGGGGCTCCAAGCCCCATCCAGCCTGGCCTGGAACACCTCCAGAGATGGGGCAGCCACCACTGCTCTGGGCAACCTGGGTCAGGGCCTACCCACCCTCATCCTGAAGAATTTCTTCCTAATGTCTAATCTAAATCTTCCCCCTTCCAATTTAAAGCTATTCCACTCAGTCTATCACCCCATTCCCTTCCATAAAGCCCCTCCCCAGCTTTCCTGGAGCCCCTTTCAGTACTGGAAGATGCTCTAAGGACTCCCCGGCACCTTCTCTTGTCCGGGGTGAACAACCCCAGCTCTCTCAGCCTGTTTAAATAAATCATGCTTTAAATAAATGACAGATAATGGGGGTTTTGTTGGTCATACATGAAGCAAGATGAATTTTGCATATACTCATCACCAAAATTCTCCAGATATGCACAGGAGTATGCAGAGGATAAAACCAAGCCTGAATTTTTGACAGGATGAAAAACCAACTGTGACGGTAAGACAACGGCTCTACACGTCCACACGTACACGTCACAAGGAAATATGTTATAACAGAGTTGATTCCACGTTCAATAAATGCACAGACTGTTGCACATTACTCTCTTCTTGAAGAGGCTGAATCAGAAATACGGTGAGAGCAGGGCCACAGTGACCTCCTCCTCCACAGGAAAACATGAGAAAGCTCAGGTGCCTGCTCATCGCTGGTTCCAACGCTACCTCCAACTCATCCCTACACCAGTTGTCCAACAGGAGTTCCCCAGAAATTACCCATAATGTCCAGCCACGAGGGAGCAGAAGTGATGGAGTCCTCCAGAGTACCCAGAGCCTGTGTCAGCGGTCATGAGGGAAATATGCTTTTCCCTTGAAAAGACTAAAGGCACTGTCAGGAACACAGAGGAGATGGTTCTCAGCTGTCCTTTAACATGTGGTGCTGCAGCACTCTGGAAACATGAAAGTTACTGACATGTCTGAATTCCTCATGATTTCAGCTCTAGTTTCCAAGAGGATCTCTACAGCTTTAACTAGAAATTTGAATAAATTCTGATACACCAGAGTGAGTAAAAGACTCTGTTTGTCTGTTTCCTGTGAGGGTGGGGAGGCCCTGGCCCAGGGTGCCCAGAGCAGTGGTGGCTGCCCCATCCCTGGAGGTGCCCAAGGCCAGGTTGGATGGGGCTTGGAGCCCCCTGATCCAGTGGGAGGGGTCCCTGCCTGTGGCACGGGGTGGCACTGGATGGGCTTTAAGGTAATTTCCAATCCAAACCATTACATGATTGTATGGTGTTTAGAAAAGGAACAGGGAGCACAGCTCAAAAATCCCCACGGATTTTTGTGTGAATCTCTAGAATGAAGGAGCAATAAATTTTCATCTCATACATTAAACTCCAGATAAGCCCTAACAACATTTCAGAGACTTCCAATTTGAAGCCATGTCGTACCTAAGCAGTATGCTGATTGCTGTAACCAGCCATTGCTGTACCATCATTGATCAAGATGCTGAACTAGATCAGAATTTGTCACTTCACGCAATGCAAACTGGTGTACAAACACTGATTTTCTTTGCTGTCTCACAAAGATAGGTCAAGCATAACACGAATGTCCCCATCTACAGGAGTACAAGGACTGCTGCCTTTCCGAAAATCGCCTAACAGATTTGTTTCACGTTGCATCCATCAGCAGAAGGTGTTCAATTTAATCCCAGCAGAGATCTGTGTTGTGTCCCGAAGGTGAAGGCAATTCTCAAGTCCCAAACAGTAGACCACCATGACAGAACACAACTAAACTGGCAGGGGAGCAAGAGCCTGGATCTGGGGTTCTGGGCGATGGCAAGTTGAGCATGAGCCAACAGTAAGCCCTGGCAGCCAAGAGGAAGAACTTGGTCCTGGATGGGGCTTGGAGCCCCCTGACCCAGTGGGAGGTGTCCCATGGCAGGGGGTTGGAATTGGATGGGCTGTGAGGTCCCTTTCAACATAAACCATTCGAAGATTCTATAATTGCATTATTAAATGATAAACAACTAGACTACAAACATCATATGTTTATCTGCTCTATCCAGCCTTATGTTATCCTTTTGCATTACCTTCTGTGTTACTTGTTATGTGTCACAAAACAAATAATTTTGGTTCTAGGAACATTCTTTTGTTAATCATTCCATACCAAGCCAGATTCAAAAAGACAACTATCCTTGGGGATACATAATAATTCAATTCAGTGTATTAACAAATCTTTCCCCTTATACTCAATCTCAGGATAAATCTTTCACAATAAAGGAAAAATAACAAATAGGAGATTTTAAGTAACAACAAAATAAGAGTTGGTACATTTTAAAGGATTATTTTCCCCTACAGAAGATCCTGATATTACTAATAACAGGACCAGATTATCTATATATTTATACAGATTCAGAATAGTCATTAAGTAAAACTAATCGTATAGAAGCCAAAAGAAGAATAAATGTCTTTGAAGAAATAAGACTGAAAGAGAACCACTAGGTCACATTAAAAAAAAAAGATGACAAAACATAGGAAACCGATGGTTTGAAATGTTCTTGCTTTGTTTCATTCCAAAGGGAAAAGAACATATACTGCACTCAGAGTGGCAACTGAATAATAAATACAAGTAAAACATAGAGCACAATTCAAACCCAAATTCAATCTGACTCACATCTTTGTTAGCATGGTTCCATACCCAGTTTGTCCTAACCCAAGATATACTGGTTTGTAAAGCAGAGAGTCCAGGGGAGACCATGAAAATGATCCGAGGGCTGGAGCACCTCCTATACGAAAACAGGCTGAGACACTTGGGTTGATGAGCCTGGAGAAGACACGGCTCTGGAGAGACCTTAGAAAAGTCTTCTGATATGGAATGGGACTCCATGGAAGCTGGGAAGGGGCTCTTGATCGCGGAGTGCAGGGATAGGGTAAGGGAAAGGTTTGAAGCTGAAAGAGGGGGGATTGAGATGAGATGTTGGGCAGAAATGTTTTGCTGTGAGGGTGGGGAGGCCCTGGCCCAGGGTGCCCAGAGCAGTGGTGGCTGCCCCATCCCTGGAGGTGTTCCAGGCCAGGTTGGATGGGGCTTGGAGCCCCCTGACCCAGTGGGAGGTGTCCCTGCCCGTGGTAGGGGGTGGCACTGGATGGGCTTTAAGGTCCCTTCCAACTCAAACAATTCTACAATTCTACAAAATACAAGGTGACAATAAAAGGAAATTTAAAATAATAAATGTGTTGATAAATCACTGGAACCCTCAGTTTGCTTTTGCAGCTTCCCTGAAGGAAATATGTTTCCAAGAGTGAGCTGAAGTCATGGAGGCTGGAAGTGTTGGAAACATCCACAAGAAAGGGTTGTCAGTCACTGGAAGAGGCTGCCAAAGGAGGTCGCTGTGTCACATTCCTGGAGGGCAGTAAAAGATGGGCAAACGAGGTGCTCAGGCACCTGGTTCAGCAGCAGACAGGTATGGCCGGACTCAATGATCTCAAAGGTCTTTTTGCAACCAAGAGATTCCATGATTCTATGATTCTAAGAAGCCAGAAAGAGAAGAACTGCGGAAATTACCTGCATGTCCTGACACCTTTGTTTCAACAAAAGGACAACCTAGGATATTTTGAGGCTGAACATTGCAGATGAAGACATCATCATGCAGAATGCTGGAGGTAATTTAATTTGAACGATGATGACAACTCATTGTAATTAAACAAAGATGAGTAGAAGGTAGCCTGAGCAATGACCTAGGTAGGTGGTTTGGCCAATTGCCTTTGTATTTGGCTGCTGCCTCTGGGCTTAACTGGAGGTAAAAGCATGTTGGGATGATGTTAATTAGCACCATACTGCTGGAAATTTGGTCATGTTTCACACAAACCATTTAAAAATCAGCAGGGAGCCAAATTTTGAAACCACATCACAATTTAATTCCCACTGTATCAGCTGTTTAGATCAAAGACAAGAAAGGTCAGAATTCAGGAGTTTAAAAGTAGGAAAATTATTATTTCTTTTTAATCACAAAGAAGTAATCCTTTCAAGACAAATATGTAGGACATGACTTTTCATTTTAGACTTTTTTTGGAAGAGGGGAGAGTAATCTACATGGTGGATTCGAAGAAAAAAAATCTCTAGCATTGCCAATTTTTTTCAATTTTCTTTTTTAATATAGCACTCCCACTGATCCGAAAGAGCAAGAACTCGTCATTTCTAGGGCAGCCATAAGGAATACACACATGGTGGAAGTTATCTGCCAGCTCCTCGAGCCTTCAGCTCGAGAGCAGCCCAGAAATTGCACATGCGGTGCCATGTGCACACATGGCAGGGGACCAGTATTCAACACATTTGGAGTTTCATCCGTAGTGACAACATGGTCCTGTTTGCATGAGTCCCTCCCTCCTCTGGGGAAAGAGGAGTTGATCCATGTCACACACTGCTGACGCCTGTGTCAGTTCCCCCAGGGCATCCAGATAAGCCTCTGGTTTAGCCTGATAAGCCTTCTGCAATTTAGAATCTTGGGTGCACATTAAGGACAGCCCCCGCCTGTGCCCTCCGTTCTCCTGTGTGACACAGGTCACATACCAGAGTTGGAATGCTCTGTGGTCACACAGCTTTGTCTTTGCTCCCACACTGGTGCACAGGAGTGAACATCCAGCTGTTTTTTGCAGGAGAGAGAAAGTCGTCGTCCAACCACGGTGCAGCTGGATGGGGCTCTGAGCAACCTGATCTTGTTGGAGATGCCCGTGCTCATTGCAAGGGCTATTGGACAAGATGACCTGATGACCTTCATGGTGCCTTCCAATCCAAATCAGTCTGCAACTCTAAGCAACTGCAAACACTTTTCATCACTATTTTCCCCTTCCTTACTGATATAATGAAATCACAACTGACTGGACCCGCCACAGTCTCAGCTTTACCAATCACAAATTAAGAGTTTTGCAGCTGAACAAATGGGACCCCAAATGGGTTATCATAGAATCATGGAATGGTTTGAGTTGGAAAGAACCTCAACGTCATCCAGTTCCACTCTCCTACCATGGGCAGGGACACCTCCCACTGGATCAGGGGGCTCCAAGCCCCATCCAACCTGGCCTGGAACACCTCCAGGGATGGGGCAGCCACCACTGCTCTGGGCAACCTGGGCCAGGGCCCCACCAACCTCACAACAAAACATTTCTTCCCAATATCTCACCTCAGATTTAATTCTCTCGGCTTGAAACCATTCCCCCTTGTCGTTCCCTGCACTCCCTGATCCAGAGCCCCTCCCCATCTTTCCTGGAGCCCCTTTCAGCACTGGGAGGCTGCTCTGAGGTGTCCTTAGAGTCTTCTCCAGCCTGAAAAATTCCCAGCGCTCTCATCCTGTCCTTGTACGGGAGGTGCTCCCAGCCTTGGATCATCTTTGTGGCTTCCTCTGGAGTCACTACAGCATGCTTATGTCTTTGCTGTGGTGAAGACTCCACAAAAATCACAGCACTCCAGGTGGGGTCTCCCCAGAGCGGAGCAGAGGGGCAGAATCCCCTCCCTCCCCTGCTGGCCCCTCTGCTTTGGATGCAGCCCACGGCACTGTGGGCTTTCTGGGCTGCAACACACATTGCCAGCTCATGTTAAGCTTCCCATTCCCCAGCATCCCCAATCCTTCCCCTTGGGGCTGCTCTCAGTCCACTCTTTGCCCAGTCTGTGTTTGTGCTTGCAATTGCTCTGACCTGTGTGTGTGACCTTGCACTTGCCCCTTTGGAATTTCACGAGATTCACACAGTCCCACCTCTCAAGCTTTCCAAGGTCCCCCTGGATGCCATCCCTTTCCTCCGGCTTGTCAACTGCGCCACAGTTTGATGCTGTTGGCAGACTTGCCGGGTTGTTCATCCTCAGTTTATACTGATTTGCCCCAAGTTGCCGAGGCCTCCAGAGAGCGTTCCACAAGGTCAGAAAGCATAACACCACTTATTTGTGACAATTGCTTTTTTGTTTGAAGAAAGGGAAAATTTGGAGGGCTTTTTGGAAGTGTTTTCCCATGTTTCAGTCTTCTTCAGATGCAAACCAAAACGTTAGACATCTCCAGATACACGAGTACGTTATCTGTTTCTCTGCCGAGGTTTCTATTACGAGAGTGCCCTTAGGGTTCCACCAAGCTGAAGACACTTTGCATGGATTGTGCAAAAAGACAGCAGGTCCTCTAAGTTTGTAATTTAGAGGATCACAGAATGCTAAAATGTTTTTATGTCAAAACCCAAGAATCTGATGTGGCTTTCTGTCTGGACAGCTGAAACCAATAAAAAGAATGCCTTAAGATATTTTGCAAAAGAAAGACCAAGCAAAAATTCTTTGCCAATTGATTCAAAACAATAGTGTAAGCTGGAGGAAGACTTTCCTGCTTAAGGAAAGATGCTGCGGTGTGGTCAGGAGAGCAGGGTTCCGGCAAGGCAACCCAAAGGCTGTGTTTATTTCCCTGGTTTTATCCTGCTCAGTCTGAATGACAAACCATTTAGGTTGCATATGTGTATTTTTCACTTACATGTGATACAAAAATATAATATATTCTTACTCTCCAGTACTATTTCTGGGTCTTACTATTGTGCAGCAGTAACACGAAACATAATGAAGCTCAGGATCATGGATTGGTTTGGGTTGAAAGGGACCCCAAAGCCCATCCAACTCCACCCCCTGCCATGGGCAGGGACCCCTCCCACTGGATCAGGGGGCTCCAAGCCCCATCCAACCTGGCCTGGAACACCTCCAGGGATGGGGCAGCCACCACTGCTCTGGGCAACCTGGGCCAGGGCCTCCCCACCCTCACAGCAAAACATTTCTGCCCAAGATCTCATCCCAGTCTCCCCTCTTTCAGCTTCAAACTGTCTCCCCTCATCCTATCCCTGCACTCCCTGATCAAGGCTGCTCTACAGTCTCCCCGCAGCCTTCTCTTCTCCAGGCTGAAAATGCCCAGCTCTTCCAGTCCATCCTCTTGTGGGAGGTGTCCCAGCCCTCAGATCATCTCCGTGGTCTCCTCTGGACTCGCTCCAACAGCTCCAGGTCCTTCCTGTGCTCAGGACTCCAGAACTGGACCCAGGGCTCCAGGCGGGGTCTCCCCAGAGCTGAGTAGAGCTGATTAGAGGGGTGGAATCCTCTCCCTCACCCTACTGATCCCATTTCTTTGGATGCAGATTTTTCAGTGGAGTTTCAACAAAGTCTTCATTCAAAACAGGACAGTTCCATCTTCAACTATGAATAACATCCTCAGGATCCAGTTTGGATTGGGCCTTGAGCAGCCTGGTCTAGTGGGAGGTGTCCCTGCCCACGGCAGGGTGTTGGAACTGGGTGATCTTTAAGGTTCCTTCCAACCCAAACCTTTCTATGATTCTATGATCCACAACAAGTCCAACAGAAATCCAACCGTGCTTACCCAGGCACCAGGCCTCATTTGCATCAAAGCAGCTTTGTGTAGAATCAGCCTTTAGAAACCAGACCTCGATATCTACAGTCAACTGCCCAGACTGCAGAAATCATGCAAGAAGCTGCTCTTAACCTCCTGCCTTCAAATGAACCAGGGGGAAGATCACTGGCTCACGTCTTTACCTTTTATTGTCTCCTTGGTCTTGTGTTTTGAAAGAGTGTTCGCAGCCTTACAAGAGGAAATGGCCTCAAGTTGCACCAGGGTGGGTTCAGATCAGATATTAGGAAAAACGTCTTCACTCAAAGTGTTCCCAGGCACTGGCAGAGGCTGCCCAAGTCAGTGGTGACATCCCCACCCCTGCAGGTACTTAAAAGAGGAGCAGTTGAGGTGGTCAGGGATCTGGTTTAGTGGTGGGCAGGTATGGTTGAACTTGATGATCTCGAAGGTAACTTTCTGACCAAAAGATCCTAGGACTCTATAAGGTATCCTAAATAAACAGCTGGTTCAGGAGCAGTAGCTTTAGTAGCTGCAATTTGATATGGAACGAACAAAACAAGCCCAGTATTGCTCATTACCCTGTTAGATAATATAGCACAGGAGGCAGTGAAAAACGACCAGTCATTTCTTTTTTCCCAGCTGATACGTATCTTATTTATTCTTTCTTGTAATGTGTGAATGCTGTGCCTTGCCCTATTTTGTCTTCTGCCTCAATTAAAATGTAAATTTCTGCAGCCCATCTCTGTAATTCCAAACTGCTCCAGGCAGGGAAATTTAAACTGCTTTTAATAAAACCAACTACAGATGCTGCAATAAGATTCCTTTCAGAACATTTGAAATCTATATTTTTAATACTATTCTGTGTATTACACAGTTATGTCATTGCTCTGAACTTCCCCATTAAAGCAATATCTGGAAAGAATATGTGTGACCCAATAAATACTGGGCAGAATCCCAGCTGGCTCTGTGCATACATATGCACCCCCCCACCCCACATGCTCAAATACACATCCACAACTCCGACCCCAACAATTATTTATATTAATTGCTGCTTCTTTTGCTTTCAGAAGATACAGTATAAAATCTCTCTAAGCCTTTTCACCAGCCAAGATCTATGACAAATTTTCAGTTTACAGTTAAGAATTCACAGATTTCCTCTGACAAGGAGTTAAGCAAGGTATTCCCTGATTTTC
This sequence comes from Neomorphus geoffroyi, assembly GCA_033558235.1. Taxonomy (NCBI): domain Eukaryota; kingdom Metazoa; phylum Chordata; class Aves; order Cuculiformes; family Neomorphidae; genus Neomorphus; species Neomorphus geoffroyi. The sequence goes on from JAUMJM010000025.1 coordinate 1,306,697, forward strand.
CTTTCCACTCTTTCATAGGATCATTCTGGTTGGAAAAGACCTTTATAATCATCCAGCCCAACGCCACCATGTGTACTAAACCGTGTCCCAAAGCATCTACACGATTTTTGAACCTCTCCAGGGACTGTGACTCCACCACTGCCCCAGGCAGCCTCTGTCAGGGCTTCAACATCCTGTCAGTAAAGAAACTTTTCCTAATCATAGACTCATAGAATGGTTTGGCTTAGAAGGGACCTCAAAATCACATAGTTCCAACCCTCTTTCCACAGGCAAGGACATCTCACACTGGATCAGGCTGCCCAAGACCCCATCCAACCTGGCCTTGAACGCTACCAGGGAGGCAGCGTCCACAGCTTCCCTGGACAGCCTGTTCCAGTGTTTCACTGTCCTCATTGTGAAGATATCCAAGATCCAATTGAATCCGCTCCTGGCGCAACTTGAGGCCATTTCCTCTTGTCCTATTACTTGTTACCTGGGAGAAGAGACCAGCACCCACTTCGCTAGAACCTCCTTTTAAGCAGTTGTAGAGATCAATAAGGTCTCCCCTCAGCCTTCTCTTGTCCAGGCTAAACAATCCCAGTTCCTTCAGATGCTCCTTGTAAGACTCTCTGATAGAGTCTGTAATATTCATAAGTTCAGATGTGTCCTGCCAAGTTAGTGTACTTAAAAAGTAAGGCACATTCAAATTTACAGTAATTACATGTGACGTGATCTCGAAGGGCTTATTTTTGACAGCGTGGTCTTAACTACCCAACTACCTCTAGCAAACTCAACAATAACAACTTGGAAGAAAACCCCATCCATCATTCCCGAGAAGAGGCTGCCCAGGGAGGTGGTGGAGTCATTATCCCTGGAGGTGAATAAAGATGGGTACATTAAGTGCTCAGGGATCTGGTTTACCTGTGGACAGGTACGGCTGGACTCCATGATCTCAAAGGTATTTTCCAACCAAGCCATTCTATGATTCTGTGATACAGTGATGGGAAAACCTTTCCACTGACAAACCCTGCCCACCCCGCCGCATGACATGGACATGATATCACATTTGTAGAGTGGGCCTGTAGAAACAGAGGAGCTGCAAAATCCCATGCACCAATAAACCTAAAGGATTTACTGCCTAAATGAAAAACAAGAGTCAAGACACATGTAGGGTTCCCTTACATTTGTCCCAGGCACAATCCTACAGAGGAAGCACCAAATACTACATTTAACCAACTCGCAGATAGCAATACATTACACTCATTGACAGCATTACATCGTTAAACGTGGAAAAACATACGGAAATATTCACAGCCGTTTTTCACTTGTAATCGAACACGTGGAAAAGGAATGTTTCATTCCAAAACTCTTCACAACACAGATTGGCACTGAGAATCACAGAATCATGGAATGGTTTCAGTTGGAAGGGACCTCAAAGCCCACCCAGTTCCACCCCCTGTCATGGGCAGGGACACCCCCCACTGGATCAGGGGGCTCCAAGCCCCATCCAACCTGGCCTGGAACACCTCCAGGGATGGGGCAGCCACCACTGCTCTGGGCACCCTGGGCCAGGGCCTCCCCACCCTCAGCATGAAGACTTTCTTCATAACGTCTTATCTGAATCTTCCCCCCTTGACCTAAAGCCTCTATACTCTTAATGTTAGTTTATTTCATTAGGCACTGGCAGACGTTGCCCAGGAAAGTACTGGGAGTCTCCATCCCTGGAGGGGTTTAAAAAACGTGCTGCCATGGCACTTTGGGACATGGTTTTGTAAGCACGGTAGGGTTGGGCTGACAGGTGAACTGGATGATCTTAGAGATCTTTTGCAGCGTGAATGATTCCAGGATTCAATGATCCATTTTTCACCATATTTTCCCATGGCAAATACCAAAAAGAGTAAAAAGTCCAAAACCAAACCTGAAAGAACCATCACAAACAATGCCAGCAGCTGATGAGAGCTGCCAACTTTCAAAACCTGATTTCCAGCTGGGATGCTCTGAAATGACAACTCAGGAAAACAGAGCTTGTAATAGAGGTGGTGGTTTCACTCTCCACCTGCTCCACAGGGGACCCAAAGAAACCCTGTCATCTCCCTCTACACAGCCTGGAAGTTACTTTTAGTTTGAAATTCAGAATGAATGATCATCTGTTTTTTAAGTCAAGTATGACAAAGTGATAGATTTTTTTCAGAAACAGAATCATAGATTAATTTGATTGAAAAAGACCTTTGAGCTCTTCAAGCCCAACCGTACCTGCCTACTGCTAAGCTACTAAGAGCACCTCATGTATCTGTCTATTAAATCCATCCAGGGACAATGATTCAACCACCTCCCTGGGAAGACGCTTCCAGTGCCCGAGAACACTTTTGGTGAAGAAATTTTTCCTGATGTCTAATCTGAACCTGCCCTGGTGCAACTTGAGGCCATTTCCTCTCGTACTATTGCTTGTCCCTTGGGAGCAGAGCCCAGCGCCCACCTCACCACAACCTCCTTTCTGGGAGCTACAGAGAGCGAGGAGGTCTGCCCTCAGCCTCACTTATGTCTAGGATAGACAGCCCTAGGTCCCTCAGTCACTCCCCAGGACCCCTGTTCTCCAGCCCCTTCCCCAGCCTCGCTGCCTTCTCTGGACGTGCTCCAGCCCATCAAGGTCCTTCTTGGAGTGAGGGGCCTAGAACTGAACCCAGGATTGGAGGTGAGTCCAGGGGGACGATCCCTTCCCTGTTCCTGCTGCCACCCCATGGCTGATCCAAACCAGGATGCCGGTGGCCTTCATGGCCACCTGAGCCATTGCTGGCTCATGTTCAGCTGCTGTCAACCAGCACCCACATATGAAAACCAGGAGGAAATCAAGATTCAACACAGCACAACTTGAGGCTGAAATCTCGCATTGACCAACCTCCCATTGAAATGAGAATGTGAAGAGCAAGAATTCAGAGCATCTTGATTTGTTTCCTCACTAACACAACATCTTGACAGCCCAGATGGACCTTTCATCCCGAGTGCTGGGAAAGCCAAGGTGTTTGGTTCAGAGGCAGGCTGAAATGTTTATATTAACAAACTGCTTATTAATTTATTTCTCCTCAAATTTTCTTGTCCTCTAGGTCATTGTTTGACATTTCTGTTTCAAAGGATGACTTATTTTGTCACTTTTTCACTGACTTCAAAGATTTTAGACAGGGTTACATTTGAATACGTTTGGCAGGCATTGAACTCATTTACTTAACTCATATGGTAATACTACTACACAACATCTAAACAGCATATGCACTACAACAGGTTAGGCTGTTGATATGCACACAAGGTGTATTTTACTGGAATTCCAGGTTTCCTCCCAAACCAGCACCATACAATCAATATTAATACATGATATCGTATTTCCCTATCTAAATCAGATGTAAACGAAGTCAAAGTGCACCTCCCTCTATTATTATGACCATTAACCACATGCAGCAAGCCAGCACATTTTTCAACATTTAAAATGATTTGCACTTTATCATAGAATCATAGAACAGTTCCGGTTGGAAGAATCCTTAAAGCCCATCCAGTTCCAACCCCCCTGCCAAAAATGTCATTCACCATCAAGACAGCTCAGCCAGGCACAGGATGATGCTCGGTGCTGGCACCTGCATTAATGATGTCCTGCTGAACACGGTGGTGTCCTCTGAAGCGGAGAGAAGGGAGTTCACCTGGAGGAGGGCAAAGAAGATGATCCCAGGGCTGGAGCACTTCCCACCCAAGGACAGGCTGAGAGAGTTTGGGTTGTTCAGGCTAGAGAAGAAGGCTCTGGGGAGACCTGAGAGCAACCTTTGAGCACTGAAAGGGGCTCCAGGAAAGCAGGGGAGGGGCTCTTGGTCAGGGAGTGCAGAGACAGCACGAGGGAGAATGGTTTGAGGCTCAAAGAGGGATATTGAAATGAGATCTCAGGAAGGAATGTTTTGCTGTGAGGGTGGGGAGGCCCTGGCCCAGGGTGCCCAGAGCAGTGGTGGCTGCCCCATCCCTGGAGGTGTTCCAGGCCAGGTTGGATGGGGCTTGGAGCCCCCTGATCCAGTGGGAGGGGTCCCTGCCCATGGCAGAGAGCTGGAATTGGATGGGCTTTAAGGTCCCTTCCAACCCAAGCCATTTCATGATTCTGTGAAATCACCATGACGGTAGCAATAGTACAGACCCAGCAAAAGCAGGGGAGTCGGACTGGACTGTCACAAAACTACATCTCTATTCTTAAAGCAGTGGAGACTTTTCCACCGAAAGAATGAAAAACCAGGGCCCTTTTCAAGGTATGAAAGACACTGGAGAAAAAGATCTACAAAGCACTCAATTCTGGTAGAGTCAAATTTAAAGAAATGGTCACATTTAAAATAAAAGTGAAGAAATTTCTCAAAATAGTTTTTCTGCATCTTTGTTGTTGCATAAGCATTTTTTGGGGATCTAATAAATCCACAAATAATTAACATGACCTTATAATTATGATTTTAGAAAAAGTAATTCTCTTTATTTTGTAAAGGTTAAGGACCTGATAATTAGGTTTAATTTTCTCGAAAAGGCCGAGGTTCTTGAACAAAAAATGGAACATTTTAAAAAAAAAATAAAGTATATCTTTAAGAAATTTCAAGTATTGTTTTTGACATCCAAATACTATAATGCTTTGGTTTTATATGATCACCTATCATGGCAATTACTTGTATGGAGTGTAAAGGAAAAAATGCTATTTTGTAACATTTGGGTGCAAAGGGATCTGAAAGACCATCCAGTTCCACCCCCTCCTGCCATGGGCAGAGACATTTTACACCGGATCAGGTTGCTCCAAACCTTATCCAACCTGGCCTTGAACACCTCCAGGGATGGGGCATCCATGAATTGAGGGAAAATCTGTAGTACTACTCCCAAGTTTTCTATATCCTATACAATAGAAATAGGAACATTAACTATAACTTAGCAGTTATTTCCTAGGTAATTAGTATTCTTGTTTCTGTAGATACAATCTACAAGGAATTCTTGCTTCTCCGGTCCATTCTCCCACCAGCTGAAGCAGCCAGTGGTCAGCAGAGGTCCAACTTCGCCCACAAGATTCTTGGAGACCAATAGTGTCCCAATATTTTTGGAGGATAAGACACACCTGGAGATGCCAAGACAAGAAGTGCCACAAGGGGTAGAAGGCAGGGTGAGATAATGACTGATGTCCAGGCCTCGAAGCCCTAGTGAGGTCATCACTCTGATTTAGGCAGAGAGTAGCCCTGTATAAGAGGACCCTGGGGTGCTGGGGGATGAGAAGCTCAACATGGCCTGACGTTGTGCACTCACAGCCCAGACAGACAACAATGTCCTGGGCCACATTCAAAGCTGTGGGACCAGCAGGGCGAGGGAGGGGACTATCCATCTCCACTCTGGTCTTGGGAGAGCCCACCTGAAGCCCTGTGTTCAGTTCTGGAGTCTCCAGCACAGTACGGACAAGGATCTATTGGAGCAGCACCAGAGGAGGCCAAGAAGAAGATCCAAGGGCTGGAGCACCTCCTGTATGAGGACAGCGTGGGAGAGTTGGGGTTGTTCAGCCTGGAGAAGAGAAGGCTCTGGGGAGACATTTGAGCAGCCTCCAGTACTGAAAGGGCTCCAGGAAAGCTGGGGAGGGGCCCTTGGTCAGGGAGTGCAGGGACAGGATGAGGGGAATGGTTTTCAGCTGAAAGAAGGGAGACTGAGATGAGATCTGAGGCAGAAATGTTTTGCTGTGAGGGAGGGGAGGCCCTGGCCCAGGGTGCCCAGAGCAGTGGTGGCTGCCCCATCCCTGGAGGTGTTCCAGGCCAGGTTGGATGGGGCTTGGAGCCCCCTGATCCAGTGGGAGGTGTCCCTGCCCATGGCAGGGGGTGGCACAGGATGGGCTTCAAGGACCCTTTGAACCCAGACCATTCCGTGATTCTAAGATCTACCCATCAATTGACATTGCACCCTGGACCAGAGAGGAGCCGTCCTGTGAAACACTATCACAGTTACAGGGCTGATATGCAGGGCTGAACAAAGCACGAGCCCCAGGGCTTAGCGCTTCCCTGCTTGCTAATGCTTCCCTGCTTGTCTGAACTGTTCCTTCTTCCGTCTCGATTTCATTTTGTTTGGAATGCAGATGAAGCAAAGTTAACAGTCTACTGCCACACACACACACACACACACACGCACACAGAGATACAGCCAAAGCGACGTTCAACATTGGATTCAATGATGCGTCTGGAGATAATGTGGCACAACACAGACACAAAGCAGACTTAACTACAAACACTGAATAAATATCATTGCTGTTTTTAGAACTTAGCAGGGCCAAAGGCAAATGCAAAGAGGATGCTGTGTGAAGGGGGATGGGAAAACAGAAAAGCAAGAAAAAGGGAAAAGAGGCGACGCTAGATTGTGGTTTCCTCTGAAAAAGAGCTTTTATCCAAGAGCCCCTTACAAACATGCTCTTATCACACACGTATATAATCTGCTCAGAGTTTTTATCCCTCTCTTTGAAGATAAAGATTCAGACCTTGCAGGTCTGAGGCAAACAAGGCTCCTGCAGCTCTCAGTAGATATTTTGGCTGTGTAAATCCACAGGGATGCAGTGTGATCCCTCTCAGGTGACTTCCTTGGAATATTTGCTGTTTTCAGGACTTCCTCAAACCCACGCCTCTCTAGGGTTTCCACTGGGAATGGTTAGAAGCTCCCTGGGAAACAGAGGAACTTGAGCACCCTTTGTGCAAACCTGTCCATGGTTCCAGTGGCGTCAGGCCTGTGGAGTTTTGGGACATGGTTCATAGAATCATTTGGTTGGAAGAGACCTTTGAGATCATTGAGACCAACCATAGCTGTCCACTACTAAAATGTATCTCTGAGCACCTCATCTACCTGGATTTTATAAACCTTCAGGGATGATGACTCCACCGCTGCCCTAGGTTACCCTTCAGTGAAGACTGGATATTAAAAAAAATGTCTTTATGGAAAGAGTGATGAAGCATTATAACAGGCTGCCCATGGCAGTGGTGGAGTATCCACCTGTGAGGAAGTTCAAAAAAGGTGTAGCTGTGACCCTGGGGACATGGTTTAGTAGGCACGGTGGTGTGTGCGGCTGGTTGAACTGGATGATCTTACAGATCTTTTCAAACCTTAATGATTCTTTGATTCTATGAAAAGTCTCTGGGACAAAACCCACTAAACAGTCCAGGGGGACAATTCCTTCCCTGCTCCTGCTGGCCACACCATGGCTGATACAACCCAGGATGCCATTGCCCATCCTGGGCCACTGCTGGCTCAGGTTCAGCCGCTGTTAATTAGCACCCACAGGTCCTTTTCCAGGCACCTTTCCAGCCACTCTGTGCTAGCAGGGACCATTGCAAGGGGTGTATGAGACTCAGGGCACGATCTGGCACTTAATGCTCACATTAGAAAATGCTTCTGTTCATTCACAGAAATGTTAGAGAAGGACCTAAGCAAGAATAAGTTGTCCCTATTACACATGAACTGCTGGACTTCAGGACACGGGCTGCTTAAAAATGTGAATTACTGAAGTGTGCTGCGTTGTTTTTAAGAGAATAAGACCAAAGCAATACTGTAGTGTACGGCAGTTTTTATGGCACTGCATCTACAGAAGGAATCCTCACTCCAGGAGACAAAAAAAATGGCAAGGAGCAGTTTAACTTTAACCCTTTATCCAATGGGATATTTTTTCTTTCACTCCTTTTCTACTGACACTATTAGAGACGAAAAAAATTATGAAAATTTTTGCAATAAACATAGAATCACAGAATTGTGGAATCATGGAGTCATAGAACGATTTGGGTTGGAAGGGACCTTAAAGCTCATCCAGTCCCACCTGCCCTGCCATGGGCAGGGACACCTCCCACTGGGTCAGGGGGCTCCAAGCCCCATCCAACCTGGCCTGGAACACCTCCAGGGATGGGGCAGCCACCACTGCTCTGGGCAACCTGGGCCAGGGCCTCCCCACTCTCAACATGAAGAATTTCTTTCTAATGTCTAATCTAAATCTTTCCCCTTCCAGTTTAAAGCCATTCCCCATTGTCCTATCACTACAAGTACTTGTAAAAAGCCCTTCCCCAGCTTTCCTGGAGCCCTTTCGGTGCTGGGAGACTGGTCTCAGTTCTTTCTGGAGCCTTCTCTTCTCCAGGTTGAACAACCCCAACTCTCTCAGCCTGCCCTCACAGCAGAGGTGGTTCAACCCTTTGATCACTTCCATAGTCCATATACAAGCTGCTCGTACTGCAGAGGAGGAGGAAAGATAGCAGAGAAGTCATTGAAACCTTTAGGATTTAGTGAAAAGTGAACATGGAAGCTATTTTTAGCCCACAGATCTTGCCATTGATTTCCAGCACTGCTGGCCATGCTCCTCCTCTTGAAATGTCATCCTTCGGTGCTTTCCATGAGTCTGCTCTTGCCCACTTCCCACTATCTTTATAATTATTCCCTAACCTTCCAGCGACACACAAGCTTGGCCTCGAACAGTGGTCTCGCAGCATTTGCATAATGCTTCACGCCAGGGCAGCACCACAGCCTCCAGCTCCAGCCTAGGGCTCAAAGGTCACATCTCGCCACACCAGACAGCTACTGTCCGCAAAAGAAAATGGCCAAGTTCTTTTATCATTTTATCCGTGCAGAATAGTTACTACAGCATCCATACTAATAAAATAAATAGCACCTTTTTATTCTCAAAGAACAGCAGGTTCCCACATGGCGAAATCGAACAGCAGTGGATTATAGAATCACAGAATCATGAAGACTGCAAAAGATCACTAAGATCACCAAGCCCAACCATCAGCTCAACACCACTGTGCCTGCTAAACCGTGTTCTGAAGTCCCTGAGATTCAGATTAGTTGTGCAGAAAAAATATTTTGCCGTGAGGGTGGGGAGGCCCTGGCCCAGGTTGCCCAGAGCAGCGGTGGCTGCCCCATCCCTGGAGGTGTTCCAGGCCAGGCTGGATGGGGCTTGGAGCCCCTGATCCAGTGGGAGGTGTCCCTGCCCATGGCAGGGGGTGGCACTGGGCAGGCTTTAACCCTTCCAACCCAAACCATTCCATGATTCTATGAACAAGGTGAACCAACTGAGAAGAAATAATTGATAAAATATTCAAAACACTACTTTAAAACGACACACTGTTCAACAGCATTTGACAATTCCGTATAGCTGAGTAAGAAACTTTCTTTACTCTAGTTATCAGATCATCTGTACCATGAATGAACATACTTTTCCAATATTTAAAGACAGTGGAGGGAAAACAAATACAGTTGCCACTTACTCCCCATGCTAAGTTATTCAACTTGCAGCCTCTGAGACTTCTCCATTTAGAACAAAAAAATATTAGCTAAAATTAAGACAATTTTATTATGAATCTATTAATAAATGATTAATTTTACAACTTCAAAACGGTCCTGTCTTGCGGAGACCTACTTTTCAAGCAGCTCAATGCAGGAAAATTCCAACTCATCTTTCTTCATACAATAAGCAATTTATAAAAGGAAGGTTTAAAAGTTAAACATAAAGAAATGAAAATTAACCTAACGAAAGAAAGCCCAGCTCACAGATCTGTAAGATGGTGCTAATTACATTCAGACTAACAGGACTGTAGAGATAGAATTTAGGAAGCCAAAATTGGTGGAAAAATTAATAGAAATGCAGATTATTGCACTGATCTATTTTGAAGACATTATTTGGGAAGGAGGATTGAATTCATGGGTAAAATGCCAGCATGTTCACCTTCCCCATGGCTTCCAGATGCAGAATGATGCCAGCGAGCTGGGAGCTTGAAAAATGATAGAATCACAGAATCACTAAGGTAGGAAAAGACCTCTAAGCTTATCGAGTCCAACTGCCAGTCCAGCCCCACCGTGCCTAGTAAACCATGCCCCAAATGCCACACCTACACATTTTTGGAACCCCTCCAAGGATGGAGACGCCACCACTGCCTAGGGCAGCCTCTTCCAATGCTTCATCATTCTTTCAGAAAAGACATTATTCCTAATACCCAGTCTAAACCTCCCCTTGCACAACTTGAGGCCATTTCCTCTCATCCCATCGCTTGTTACTGTGTAGTAAAAATACTCTGAATATTGAGACAACGTATAGCTCCATCCAAGACACCAGCTAGAAACCAGGTAGTATGTTCCCCAAAGTGCTGTGGGTCTTTCCTCACTTATGTGGGTTTATTTTTTTCACCCTCAAGCCTTTCCCTGTCCGTCTGCCCTCCCTTCACAAGTCTGACTTGGCCAAATGGCCGATCCTTTCCAATGTTCTTTTCTGCTTTGAAAGAGGCAGCAAAAGTAAAAATAACTTGACACATGACAAGGGTTTTGGTGATGGATAGAGCAGTACGGTCCTATCCAGAGAGAGGTCAGACCAACACAGAAAAGCTGTAATTTCTGGTTTTGCTGTACATTTCCTTTTTGTGCATGGTTGCTTACCAGGATCAGAGGGAAACAGCTAAAAAATTGAAATGAGAGCTGCTTCTACCTCAGTTCTCTTCGTTCTTCTGCAAAATTCCATGTAAATAAAGACAATGCTTTGAACCAAATATATATTATTTTTTCCTCTTCTCTTGTTTTGGTTATTTACAAAAGGTCCAAGAAAATCAAAACCTCACAGAATGTTCAGCGTTGGACGGGACCCACAGGGACCATCGAGTCCAACTCCTGTCCCTGCGCAGGACACCCCAACACTCACACCGTGCGGCCAACACCAAAGACTTCTGGAATCTTGTCAGGCTGTGCCTGCTTCCCTGGGAGCTGTGCCAGGGCTCCACCACCCTCTGGGGGAAGAACCTTCTCCTCATGTCCAACCTCACCCTCCCCTGGCATCTTCCTGCCATTCCCTTGGGTCCTGTCCTTGGGCACCAGAGAGAAGAGCTCAGCGCCTCCTCCTCCTCCTCCCCGTGTGAGGAACCTGCAGAGTGTGATGAGGTCCCCTCAGCCTCCTCTTCTCCAGGCTGAGCAGACCCAGGGACTTCAGCCACTCCTCACACACTTCCCCTCTAAACCCTTCACCACCTTCGTGCCCTCCTCTGGATCCTCTCCAGTAGCTTCAGATCCCTTTCATCCTGTGGCACCCAAACTGCCCCCAGTGCTGAAGGTGGGGCCACGCCAGTGCGGGGCAGAGCGGGACAGTGACCTCCCCCTCCTGGCTGACAATGCTGTGCTGGACGCCCCCCAGGACACTGTTGCCCTCTTGGTGATAATTGATAGACTATCTCCACAGCAGTGAAATTCAAGTCCTTTTGTCCCAAATCTGAAACCTGTGTGAATCTCAGCACTAGAAATCTCAGCAGTCTGTGCTACTTCATTCACAATTTTGCAAAACTCATAGAGAATCAAAATATTCAAGGTTACTTCCTCCTTTATTTTTTCAAAGATTGCCACTCAGTCCAATATTACAAACAGTAGAGGCAAAGTTTTACTCCAAGTTCGGTCTGATTCACAGCTCAGGTTCAAGCTGCCCAAAAGAGGTGCTTCTGCACAGGTTAAGAACTTGGGTATCATCTGAGACAAAACAATTCCAAAACGTAAAGAGCTCCAGCATTTTTAAATATCATGCCAACTAATAGAATCATGGAATCATTAAGGTTTGAAAAGACCTCCAATATCATCCAGTCCAACCACTAGCCTGACCCCTCCGTATCTACCAAATCCTTTCCTCAAATGCTGTGGCTGCAAGTGTTTTGAAGTCTTGCAGGGATGGTGTTTTCACCTCTTCCAATGCTTCACCAGTCTTTCCATAAAGAAATATTGCCTAATATCCAATCTAAACCACTCCTGACGCAACTTGAGGCCATTTCCTCTTGTCCTATTGCTTATTACTCGGGAGAAGAGCCCCACTTTATAAACCTCAGAATTGATTCAGAAGGTATGATGTTCTCCATGCAAAGAAATTCAAGTTCAAGATTCCTTCTCTCATGTATAAAAAGGTGGTTAAAAAACCTCATGGTTGTGTCTAATTGGCCTACAGCTATGCTTTAATTAGATAAGTTGTGACAAAATGTTGCTCACAAAGCCCATGCTGTGCATATCTAATACACCTGCGAGGTTTAAAAGGGAATTAAAATAAAATAGATCATCAGTCACAAAAGTCCTTCAAAACTACCTAAAGTCAAAGTTGTTTAAAGTTAAAAATGCTGCATATTTTAAAATCCAGCTTTAACTGAATGTGCTTTTACTACCTGTAACCCTTCCCACCCAATGGGAAGTGGTTGTTTCAAATACCTGCAGCTGCTGTATCACCGAGAATAAAGCAAGCTTAGTTTGGGCGATATGGTTGGTGTCGTCAACATCAGCCTTCTGATGGGACTAATAATCAGTGATTAACAGCAATTTTAAGTGGCTTTGTATGTATATGATGTGTGATTGCAGCCAAGAAACCACTGGCTGGAGCACCTCCCGCGTGAGGACAGGCTGAGAGAGTTGAGGTTTTCCAACCTGGAGAAGGCTCTGGGGAGACCTTGGAGCAGCCTCCCGGTATTGAAAGGGCTCCAGGAAAGACAGGGAAGGGCTCTTGATCAGAGCGTGCAGGGATAGGATGAGGGGAATTATTTTCAGCTGAAAAAGGGGAGATTAGCAGGAGGGGGGTTGGAACCGGATGGGCTTTAAGGTTCCTTCCAATCCAAACCATTCTATGATTCTATGATAATAAATAATATATAGAAATATAATAAATACTATCACCATGCACTGTCTGGCCAGACTCTTTCTCTGCTCTAGAACTTCACCAGTTCAGCAGCTTCTCTGGAACATCGCCCCACATACACTGCATAGTCAGTCTTTGCAAGAATTTACAGAATTCCAGGAAGAGCAAAAGTAATATTCTGTTAACTATGTAACCATATATCTAAATATACTTATGAAAAAAGACTGTCCCTTGGGCAGCAGGGAAAAAAAATGAAATCCTGTTATTTCAAAAGGCACAACTATTTAGCAGTCATAGCGAATTCCGTGCCAGCTTGTTTATGCGGTTTCTATGAACGATGATGTAGCCAGTGTCTAAATTGAGTTTGCTCTTTCCCCCAGCATAGCAAACTGTTTGTCTAAGCTAATAAATGTACATATTAACCCAGACACCTCATAGGAAGCCTGTTCCATGCCCCGTTCAATATCTTCTAGTTAAACTAATCGGAATCATTTGTTCAAAAGGCTTTTGAGAGCCTCTCGCTCACAACTGGAACATACATACTTCACACGCGGAATCTGAGTAGTCTCAAAGTCCCAAGCGGTTTTAACAGATTGCCACTCGTGTAAGCTGTAAATACTTCCCCAGCAAGTAGCGAGCGCAGCACCGAAGCCAACATAAAACACTTCTAGGAACCTGAAGAACAAGCAAAAGCTGGGAAAAGCCATGAGAAAACTTCTTATACATATCCGTTAGGAGAAACAGACGGTTTTCACTCTTGGACGCTCTCCTGCCTTCTTTTTTAATAATTGAATCTTGGCAGCTGCATTAACTCATGTTAACTATGTTCTTTAATGGGAACTACTCCATAACCGAGTGCAGTTCACCATTCGTTTCATTTAGGACCTTTTCTAACCATTAATAAAACTGATGGCCAATCACTCTTGTCATGCTGAATGAAACCAGAGCCAGAAGGCAAAGGGAAGAAAAAAGATCTAATGAACGCTGCCATTTATCTCGCCTTACAAATAGAACGCGAAGGGAATTGCAGTGGCGTGTAAGCACAGTGATGCCAGTTTCCCTCTTACCTATGAAACTCTGCCCTAACTCTGATTTTAAAGATGAGACATTTCAGAAAATTTTAGCTCTCCATCATCAAAATTAAGCTGCTGATGATGAAAAAAATAGCGAAGATGAAAACAAGGCTGGAAGGGACCTGGATAAATCCCAGCCCACCTCACAGTCCTACAGCAGCATCAGCTTTCGTTTACAGAATCACATAATTATAGAATTGTTGAGACTGGAAAAGACCTCCAAGGTCACTAAGTCCAACGGTCAGACCAACACTACTGTGCTTACTATATCGTGACCTGAAGTGCCATGTGTATTCATTTTTTGAACCCCTCCAGGGATGGAGACTCCACTAATGCCCTGGGCAGCCTCTGCCAGGGCTTCACCACTCTTTCAGTAAAGAAAATTTTCCCAATATCCAATCTAAACCTCCCCTGGCACAACTTGAGGCCATTTCCTCTCACCATATCAATTGTTACTTGGGAGAAGAGACCAGGACCCACCTCACTACAATCTCCTTTCAGGTAGTTGCAGATAGTAATAAAGTAATCCCTCAGCTTCCTCTTCCCCAGGCTAAACAGCCTCAGGTCTCTCAGTCACTCCTTGTAAGACTTGTTCTCCAGGCACTTCATCTTCATTTACGCATGTTTGAAAACTGCCTGTGTGATCAGTCCCTAGAACTACACATCTGTGTTTGTAAACTAAAAGAAATTATCACATGCAGACATAAAATTATTTAAAAATGATGAGTTTTCTTTGCAATGAGATCTACATATTTTGACTATGTTATCAAAGTACCAGGGTCAATGATTCCCAAGTGCTTTTGTGCAGATACAGCTATAGAGAAGTATACTTGTGGGGCCCTTCCAACTCTGGACTTCCCATGATTCTGTCCTCTCCTTATTGGAAATTCCACAGCATGGAATACTGTCACACTATGAAATGTTCCTAGAGCTGTTATTAGATGTTCACAGAAGAACCTTACTGCTATAAGCAGATGCCATTCCTGAGGAGCTGCACAGTGAAAAGAAATAGACCTCTTTTCTGGGTTTTGGTGTGTTTTTTCTTATCCTGTTTAGTGGTTAGAAAAGAGAGACTTGATTTATACTTAAATGTAAATATGGAAATGTAGCAACTAGTGTAGTAACTGGAATCATGGAATGATTCAGGTTGGAAAGGACCTTATATTACACTCAGTTCCCATCCCCCTGCCATGGGCAGAGACACCTCCCACTGGATCAGGTTGCTCAGAGCCCCATCCAACCTGGCCTTGAACACCTCCAGGGACCGGGGAACCACAAGTTATATTATCAAATTATAGGCTATTACATCATGATGTTGTATTATTGTACCATATTATTTTATTATGATGTATTATTTTATTATGATGTATTATTTTACAACAGGCACTGAGACATGCTCAGACAGGCTGAGACAGTTGGGATTGTTCAACTTGTAGAAGAGAAAGCCGCAGTGAGATGTTAGAGCAGCTCCCAGTACTGAAAGGGGCTCCAGGAAGGCTGGGGAAGGGCCCTTGGTCAGGGAGGGCAGGGACAGGATGAAGGGAAACGTTTTGAGCTGAAAGAGGAAGGTTGAGATGAGATCTTGGGCAGAAATGTTTTGCTGTGAGGGTGGGGAGGCCCTGGCCCAGGGTGCCCAGAGCAGTGGTGGCTGCCTCATCCCTGGAGGTGTTCCAGGCCGGGTTTGATGGGGCTTGGAGCCCCCTGATCCAGTGGGAGGTGTCCCTGCCCATAGCAGGGGGTACTAGAACTGAGTGAGTTCTAAGGTCCCGTAAAAAGGCCTACAGGAAAGCTGGGAAGGGGCTCTTGATCAGGGAGTGCAGGGACAGGACGAGGGCAAGGGTTTTCATCTGAAATAGGGGAGACTGAGATGAGATCTTAGGAAGAAATGTTTTCCTGTGAGAGTGGTGAAGCCCTGGCACAGGTTAATTTGGTTGAGAGAACATGAGATATGACAAGGAGCATTTCCTCCAGCCCCACATGATATTTAAGTTGCACTGGCAAGACCACACACAGCATGACTCTACAAGAATCGTAGAAGGGTTTAGGTTGGAAGGGACCACGAAGGTCATGTAGTCCTACCCTTCTAAAGTGAGCAGGATCATCTTCAACAAGATCCGGTCGCTCAAAGCCCCAGTCAACCTGACATTGAATGTTTCCAGGGACAGACCATCTACCACCTCTCTGGGAAACCTGTGCCTGTGTTTCAGGACCCTCGCAGGAAAACATTTTTTCCCAATATGTAGTCTAAACTTCTCTTTTACTTTAAAATCATCACCCCTTGTCCCATCGCTACAGGCCCTGCTAGAAAGTCTTTCCCTGTTTTTCTTATCAGTCCCTTTCAGCACTGGGAGCTGCTCTAAGGTCTCCCTGGAGCCTTCTCTTCTCCAGGCTGAACAACCCCAACTCTCCCAGCCTGGCCTCACAGGGAAGGTGTTCCAGGCCTTTGATAATTTTGGTGGCCGCCTCTGAACCTGCTCCAACAGATCCATATCTTTCCTGTGCTGAGGGCTCCAGAACTGGACACAAAACTCCAGGTAGGGGGGCAGAATCCTCTCCCTTAACCCACCAGCAACAACCAGTGAGCTCAATTCAAGCTGGACTTGAACACCTTGAGGGACTGAGGTTGCCCACAGCGGTGGTGGCTGCCCCATCCCTGGGGGTGTTCCGGGCCAGGTTGGATGAGGCTTGGAGCCCCCTGATCCAGTGGGAGGGGTCCCTGGCCATGACAGAGTCGTTGGGACTGGGTGATCTTTAAGATCCCTTCCAATTCCACACATCACAGCGCTCAATGTTTCTGGCAGCAGCAGAGGTCCCTTGTCAGAGAGAAAATAGCTTCTTTAACAAGCTATTTGGCAGAAAATCTCTGCAACTATTGCAGGCTGATCCACAAAATGAACGGGTTTAAAAATCAGACCATGCATAGATCTGGTGCAGTTAACTTGCCAGCATTCATTCTCCTGTGGTTTCAAAGGGATTATTGCATGAATATTTTTTCCCCTAAACATAAATGTGTAGATCATGGCCAGACACAGCAATTTTCCTATGATCAGCCAAGTGAGCATTGGTATCACAGAGCCTTGTTAGATATATTTATTTTTAATAGGATAGAATTTAAACACCATTATCAGAAAATGGCAATGCTGGAGTTTCACTCAAGTGCTTTTTACAAGCGTCAGGTGCTGAATAAGTATTTGATACTCGTGATGCATTGAACAGACAAGAATTACATTTCCAGAACGCTCTGAATCAACTCCCATTCCATCCATGGCAATAAAAATTAGCTGACTGTCCTTCAATTGCACAAAATTACCAGGATGAGCATGCCTTTACCTGCAAGTAGGCATTCAACTCATTATTCACAGATTACATTAAAGAGGAATCACTCAGAAGAAATTGGTCAAGCTGCTCTAAAAGCAACATAATTTGTCAAACATGACTAGGGAAAAGAACCCTTAACCTGTACAGAAGTTCTCAAAAATCAAATTGGTGCCCATTCCCAACAAGCCTCCCTGTAATTCCTGACAAGTATCAACAGCATCAGGCTAAGCTGTGAGAAATGTGGTAAATAAGTACAGAATCAAATATCACAGCACCATACAATGGTCTGGGTTGGAAAGGACCTTCAAACCCATCCAGTTCCAACTCTCCTGCCCTGGGCACAGACACCTCCCACTGGATCAGGGACAGAAACAGATTATTTTTATTCTATTCTATTCTATTCTATTCTATTCTATTCTATTCTATTCTATTCTATTCTATTCTAATTTCTATTTCTATTCTATGTGTATATAATTATACTATTATCATATTATATTATACCATATCATATTATAATGTAATATTACTGTAACATCACATTGCATTATTATACAATAATAGGCTGAGAGATTTGGGCTTCTTCAGCCTGGAGAAGAGAAAGCTCCATGTAGAACTTCAAGCAGCCTTTAAGTACTGAAAGGGGCTCCAGGAAAGCTGGGGAGGGGCTCTTGGTCAGGGAGTGCAGGGACAGGATGAGGGGAAGGGTTTTCAGCTGAAAGAGGGGAGACTGAGATGAGATCTTCGGGAGAAATGTTTTGCTGTGAGGGTGGGGAGGCCCTGGCCCAGGGTGCCCAGAGCAGTGGTGGCTGCCCCATCCCTGGAGGTGTTCCAGGCCAGGTTGGATGGGGCTTGGAGCCCCCTGATCCAGTGGGAGGTGTCCCTGCCCATGGCAGGGGGTGGGATGCGATTATCTTTAAGGTCCTTTCCAACCCAACCTGTTCTGTGATTCTGTGGCTGTATGATTATATAGAACAGGATGTGTCTTTCCCAAAGGATTATGGTAAACCCTGAAGCTTACACAGGCAAATATACAAATACAGATAAATAGGTGTCTGTTTATATAAAACCAGACACACAGTAGATTAAGTTGACATCCTATTGTCTTCTGTGTTCTATATGCCTGTACCAGCTAAAACACCATCAAACCCTTAATCAACCTACAAACATGTTGATCTCAACACTATACTCTGATAGGTGGTCCCAAAGATTAAAATAGCTGTTTAAATTGAGAAAGAAATAATTCCAGCAGCTTTAAATTTGCAGAAATGATCTTGGCCCCTGTGCCTACTCAAATATTTTCTCCATTTCAAGAGCCATCACTCATGACATGAGTTTCTTTACTCACTGAGTGTGCAGAGTACGCCAGACATTCTGCTCAGACCACTTGGCTGAACATAGAATCATGGAATCACAGAATGCCCTGAGCTGGAAGGGACCCACAGGGACCATTGAGTCCAGCGCCTGTCCCTGCACAGGACACCCCAACACTCACACTGTGGGGCTGAGGGTGTTGGCCAAACCCTTCTGGAATCTTGTCAGGCTGTGCCTGCTTCCCTGGGAGCTGTTCCAGGGCTCCACCACCCTCTGGGGGAAGAACCTTCTCCTCATGTCCAACCTCACCCTCCCCTGGCATCTTCCTGCCATTCCCTCGGGTCCTGTCCTTGGGCACCAGAGAGAAGAGCTCAGCGCCTCCTCCTCCTCCTCCCCGTGTGAGGAACCTGCAGAGTGTGATGAGGTCCCCTCAGCCTCCTCTTCTCCAGGCTGATCAGAAGTGGCTTCTGCCACTCCTCATATGACTTGACTCCTAAACCCTTCCCCAACTCCATGCCCTCCTCTGGACCCTCTCCTGTAGCTTTAGATCCTTCTTATCCAGTGGCACCCAGACTGCCCCCAGTGCTGAAGGAGGGGCCGCACCAGTGAAACACAGAGCGGGTCAATCCCTGCCCTCAGCCGGCTGGCGATGCCACATGAGTGCCCCTCAGGACACGGCTGGAATTCTTGGCTGCCAGCCCTCACTGCTTTATGTACTTCAAGATACATTAAATAAATAAAAAAAGCGCATCAGAATGTCGAGCATGTTCACACGTAAAAGGAAAACTGCAAAAATTTCTTCCAAGCTCTGCTGATTCCCTTGCTCTGACTCAGCACGATTTCAGAAGTGCCTGGCATTTTCTACTTTGCACCCCATTTCTAACTGTCCTATTAATACAAGACTCTTCACACATCAGTGTCAGTAAGTACAGCCCCTTTCCCACAACCACCCCTTGTGCCTCTTGCCACCCTTATGTTTCTCTTCTCTTCAGCCGCACCCCTCCAGAAGGCAAAACAAACCCGGTACCAAGACAAACAGAGGAAATTACAGCCCAGACCTGTCAAGGCTCAGATAGCTGCGCCATAAAAAACCTGTGGCACTACGTGCTGCTTTGCAGTTTACAGTTTATGCCAGCACAGAGCCTTGTTAGTTCCAAGAATGCATCATTTCTATCACAGGGTTCCACAGCTCTGCTAGTTCAATAATTTTTAATTTCTTGAGTATAAAGCAAATCCTTGAACAGAGTACTCAGTATTTTGAGGTGCCTCCATAACATTATTTTACTGTCACTACTTGTGACCACACCGTGCTCTCTGCTAGTATTGCCACAGTAGGTAAAACGAATTATTTCAAAGGGAAATGTTTCAGCTTTGTGTGCAAAAAATTCATTTTACATCACCTGGAGCCAGGGGAGGTTCAGATTAGACATGAGGAAAAATGTCTTCAAAAAAAGCGTTCTCAGACACTGGAAGAGGCTGTTCTTTGAAGTGGTCGAGTCCTCATCCCTGAAGGTGTTTAAAAGATGGGCAGATGAGGTGTTCAGGTCTATGGTTTAGTAGTGGACAGGTATGGTTGGACTCGATGATCTCAAAAGTCTTTTCCAACAAAAGAGTTCTCTGATTCTATGATATTTCTAAAATTGCTGTTATAGAACCACATCACTCCTAGGTCTCTATCAGGAGCTGAAATCCCAGGCTTTTGTCCCACCACCAATTTCTTGGCTGGGACTAGACCAAGATCCTACAAGTAGGAATATTTTATGGAACTTTTTCTCTGGAACATTTAGAGAGATGGGGTAAATTCATTTCTGCAGTAAATAAGCCACGTAGAATCTCATTCTCCCTTAACAAAACATGGAATGGTTTGGGTTGGAAGGGACCTCAAAGCCCACGCAGTGCCACCCCCTGCCATGGGCAGGGACACCTCCCACTGGATCAGGGGGCTCCAAGCCCCATCCAACCTGGCCTGGAACACCTCCGGGGATGGGGCAGCCACAGCTTCTCTGTGTAAACATGAAAAAACAAGCTATGTAAAGAAGAGTCCTAAGAGGCCAAAGGGAAGAAGTCCAAAATATACTTCCGAAAGCCAGAAAATATTCAGAAGATAATCACAGTTGACACTGGTTAACACATTTAATCATCTTCAAACGTTTGTTCAAACACTAAGCTCTCTAAAGCTACCGAGCATGCAGATGGTTCTTTACAGTAACCAAGTAATCTGCACGGGACCTTTTAAATTTCAGTTCACAGGCGACACAAATAAACTATTACCAAAGGACGATGACATGAGCACTCCGAGGCAGGGGGTCCTGCTCCTCGGCTGTGTTCTGGTGGATCCTCACCCGGAGCCCTGCATTCAGGTCTGGAGTCCTGAGCACAGGAAGGAAATGGATCTGTTGGAGCGAGTTAAGAGGAGGCCACAGGGATGATCCGAGTGCTGGAACCCCTCTGCTGTGAAGTCAGGCTGAGAGAGTTGGGGTTGTTCAGCCTGGAGAAGAGAAGGCTCTGGGGAGACCTTAGAGCAGCTCCCAGTGCTGAAAGAGCTCCAGGAAAGCTGGGGAGGGGCTCTTGGTCACGGAGTGCAGGGGTGGGATGAAGGGGGATGGTTTGAAGCTGAAACAGGGGAGATTGAGATGAGAGGGAGGTGTCCCTGCCCATGGCAGGGGGTGGCACTGGATGGGCTTTAAGGTCCCTCCCAACCCAAACTGTTCTGTGATTCTATGGTTCTAAAATTCAGTAAAATGCATTTTCTCTTCTTGCAAATTCATTCACTTCTTGCAATTTTAGGCCAATACCCAACAAAGAAGGTGTTATTTTTAGGTCTTTAAAAGAACTAACAGGAACTCCATTGTGAAACACACTCCACTTCTTGCAAATAGCCTCATTATTTAAAAGATCAAAAGCATCTTGCTACCATGTGATATAACTAACTTTGATCCGATGTTGTCTACTCAGACTTCAGAGGAGATAATTATTGGACTGTTAAATTTTTTGTAGCCTGAATATAAATGTCTCATTTATCCCTCTCCACACTACAGCTACATTAACAATTAAAGGATTACATCAATATTAAAAATGTGAGTGTTGTAAGGAAACACTGATGGGCAATTTACAGTTTGTTAAATAAACAGGCACATTAGTTCTAAGGAAACACAGGAATATCTACATTTGTACCAAACAACAGAAGAAATTAATTATTCTATTTGTGAGTCCTAATGATTACATGAGAAACTTCAGTGTATTTTGAAGTTGATTAATGGTAAAGTTGACACAGGGGTCCTTTACTTGGAGCCATGTATTTAGTTCTGGAGTCCTCAGCACAGGAAGGACATGGATCTGTCGCATGAACTCCCAAGGAGGCCATGGATATGATCTGAGGGCTGGAGCACCTCCTGTACGAGGACAAGCTGAGACAGTTGGGGTTGTTCAGCCTGGAGAGGAGAAGGCTCTGGGGAGACCTTAGAGCAGCCTCCCAGCACTGAAAGGGCTCCAGGAAAGCTGGGGAGGGGCTCTGGATCACAGAGTGCAAGGATAGGATTAGAGGAAAGGGTTTGAAACCGAAGGAGGGGAGATCCTGGGGAGAAATGTGGGGAGGCCCTGGCCCAGGGTGCCCAGAGCAGTGGTGGCTGCCCCATCCCTGGAGGTGCTCAAGGCCAGGTTGGATGGGGCTTGGAGCCCCCTGATCCAGTGGGAGGTGTCCCTGCCCATGGCAGAGGGGTTGGAACTGGGTGGGCTTTAAGGCTGCTTCTGACCCAAACCATTCCACTATTCCGTGGTTTTTATGAAATAAGCAGATTCTGAGCAAGTTCAGAGCCCTTGTACATTGCTCTGAAAGAGACATCAGGGGATTGCTGTCATCATCTCTCCAGTTCAGTCACATAATTTCTTCTGAACCCTTTGAACATTTTCTTTTATTAATACAAACATACATGAACATGACGTTTCATTTTCAGTTAAGTCTGTCACAAATGAGCTATCTACTCATGAAGACAAGACATTTACATCAACATCGGTCCTAAGTTACAGCTCCATTTTTTTTTTGTTCTCTATTTGTGAATTCTGTGTGTGAACAGAAACTTTACTAAAGAAATCTCTGATCTAACAACAGAGTGGACACAATTGCGTTGTGCCATGGTGTCACAACACAACCCCATCCAGGGATCCCTGGGGTAAGGCCCTGGGTCTCCCCATAATATTTTGGGATTCAGTGCTCACCACGCTAAATGAAAGCAAAATGGTGCAAATAATCGATTTAAATGGAATTTATTTGCAGAGGTGATTTTGGGAATAAGACTAAATATGTGGTCACAGAAAAGAAGGAGAGAGGAAAGGGAGGAAAGAGAGAGTCAGAGGAAAGTGCAAGAACACTGCTTGGGGTCCATGTGCTATTCTTCTCCCTCCGAGATATCAGGGCAATGCCCCACCTGATCTTATGAATGTTATTTATAGATCTATGTCCTAAGGAATAGGGATTCCTGGTAGACTTGTGCAGTGCTCCCTCTGGAAGGTTCTGGAACCAAATTTGTGTGGGCTTAGAAGGTGCTCTGGGGTCCAAGGCGTGTCCCAGGTATCCTTCTGCCCTTGCTATCCCTGGTGGCCGGATCACAGCATGACCTCTCTGGGCAGCAAAACACAAATAGGCTGCTTGTGCCTCTGCTGAAGTCTCAACATGATTTGAAGTAAACTGTCTGAGTAGCAAAAATCAGTCTCTGACACATGGCAACACAGTTTATGTTTCCCTTTGAGACTGCAAAGGGTCAGCAATTGTGGCATCTCCCATCTTCGCGTAGGTCTAGTTTCCTTCTTAGCATTGCCTGGGCATTCCGTCTTCTCTGTATTTTTCATCTTACGCTCACCCTTAGAGCTGTGTCGGGTTGCCGTCACACACCTCTAAATGTCCACGACAATTTATGGATGTTTAGTTTCAATATGATGCACTTCCAGCACAAGGCGTAATGAAGTCAGAATAAAATCATGGACTTTTGGAATGGTTTGGGTTGGAAGCAACCTTAAAGGCTATCCAGTTCCAAGCCTCTTGCCATGCACAGGGACACCTCCAACCAGACCAGGCTGTCCAAGGCCCCACCCAATGTAGACGCATTACAGACCAAATGCAGACAGGGATAAATCTTCCAGAACATACATAAAGGACTGAGATGTAAAACTCTTGTCAATTTTCAGGGGGGCTACATGGTCAGAAACCTTCTACGCAATAATCTATTTAATGATCACCCAGCCATCGTTGGTATTACCAACAGCTACCTCATTTCCTTGTTGGGAAAAAATTATGGATCACAGAATTTTTTGGCCATCCCATTCTAACTCCCCCGGCCATGGTCAGGGATGTCCTGCTGCATCAGGGGGCTCCAAGCCCCATCCAGCCTGGCCTTGAACACCTCCAGGGATGAGGCAGCCACCACTGCTCTGGGAAACCCGGGCCAGGGCCTCCTCACACTGACAATCCTTCTTTAATATCTCATTTCACTCTCCCCTCTTTCATCTCAAAACCATTCCCCCTCAAGAGCTCTCCCTCTCTCAGCTTTCCTGGAGCCCTTTCAGTACTGGGAGCTGCTTTAAGGTCTTCCCGCAGCCTTCTCCTCTCCAGGCCAAAAACCCCCAGCTCTCCCAGCCTGGCCTCGTATGGGATGTGCTCCAATCCTTCCGTCATCTTCATGGGCCACCTCTGGACTCGCTCCAACTGATTTGTGTTTTTCATTTCTGTGCTCAGGACTCAGAACTGGACACAGGACTCCAGGTGGGGTCCTGCCAGAGGGGAGCAGAGGAGTAGAATCCCCTTCCTTGTCCTGCTGGTCCCACTGCTCTGAGTGCAGCCCAGGACACGGCTGGATTTTTGGGCTGCACGTGCATGTTGCCAGCTCATATTGAGCTTCTCATCCCTCAGCACCCCAACTCTTTCTCCCCAGGGCAGCTTCCAATGCCTTCTTCTCCCAGCCTGTAATTGTGCTACAGATTGCCCTGACCCAGATGCAGGACCTCCACTTGGTGTTGTTTCACTTCACGTGGTTTGTGCATTCCTACCTCCCCACCCTGTCCAGGTCCCTCTGGAAGCTCTCCTTTCCCTCCAGTGAGTCGCCCACACCACACAACTTGGTGTTATCAGCAGACTTAGTAAGAGTGCTCTTAATCCCACTCTCCATGTCTGCATCAAAGATGTTAAACACCGGTCCCAATACCGACCCCTGAGGAACACACTGGTCACTGGTCTCCAGTTGGATATTGAGCTGTTGACCATAACTCTTTGGATGAAACCACTCAGGCTATTCCTTATCCACTAAGTGGTCCATCCATCAAATCCATATCTCTCCAATTCAGAGACCAGAGTCAAAGCTGGGTGCATGCAGGCAGGAATAAATAACTCAAAATAGACATAAAAGAACTCACATACAAAACTCGTATTAATTTTCATGGGAGATACTTGGGCGGAAATCAGCCATGGAATCAACTACATAATGATCACCCAGCAGTCGTACTTACCAATAGATATTGCAATCTATCAGTGTGGAGAAATACCAGTGTAATTTATTTCTACTTCTCAAAACCCAATTAGTAACCTGCTGCACACTACGTCTGAAATCAACATATCTCATCAAGGCAAACAAAGCATACTGCCCAACAACCTACCTGCCTTTTCAATATTTGTTCCCTTATCATGAAAACAATTCCACAGTAAATGAACTTCCACAATTATAAAGCCACATTTTGATTTCTATGCAGTAAAAGAATGTATTCCATTAATGTACCCAAAGAACTAGAACTGAACCCTCCATCACCAGTAATTATTATATTTTATAATAGCTTGATAAAAGGATATTGTTATACAAGCACTGAATATCCTATAATCCAAATTAAGGCTCTATTCACTAATAAAAGTATTTTTCACGCATAAGCTTTAAAGCCAGAATGCAAAACGAACAACGCATTGAAATATGTTATTGTTTGACTAAGTATTAACGATGTCATTCTTTAGATTTGACTGAATGCCGCTAATGCACTCTGCTATTGTTCAATGCTTTAAATAAGGAAGAAAGAAAAAAAGGCAGCTATTAGATTTAAACATATTTCTGATTCCATTCATCTTTGCCATGAGGAAGGATTGTGGGGGAAAACAGGTTCTTTCAGGGCACTTTCATAAGATTTAACAGTGGGAACACTCCAAGCATCACTGCTGAGCGAGAACTTCCATGAATTTACTTGGAATTTTGTTAATTTGGTGAGAAGATGCTAAATAAACTGATTTTTCTTATCTTACTGTAATGACTATTCATGACAAAAAAACCCCAAAACATCAGGAAGGTTGAAAAGCAGCTACGAACCTGATTTTCTTGATGTCATGCACAAAAGAGACACCCATTGTAAAGTCAAAAATGAGACTTCAGGGAGGAGAAACAAAGGGAAAGGACCATGTACAAAAGACAGCAGCAATCAGCATCTGATACCATACTGTGTTTGGCCAAAAAAAAAAGCTGCTGGGCATGGGGGAAGGTACTGAAAGATTTAAAGGACTTGGTTTCCAGAGGTGTGAATACCTGATCAAAGTAGCAAAGGGATTTGCGCAGTTTGCAATTATTTGGAATTCCAAAATTAAGTCACTCTGGAAAAGGGAGTAATTACACACATTGTTGGCAAAGCTAAGTGGGTGTAGTTCATGCACTCACCCATCACGGACAGCTCTGCAGAACCACTGCTGTTCTCATTTTTGTAGGTGACCACACACGTGTAGGTCCCAGAATCGTCGTCAGTAACGTTTGTAATGAGCAGGTTACTTCCAGCCAGTAATGAATACTTTTTGGACCTGAAATATCGATAACACACGTTCACAATGTTTTAAGGTGCTATCTCTATCTAGAAAAATACACACAGTGAATTATGCTGCAAGTAATTCTCAGCTGTGATTTTTGCTGTTAATAGCTTTACACTTCCAATTCAAATACCAAGCAGGTGACATTTATGGTTGAATTCCACCCTTCAAATTGGGTTAAGGAATTTGAGAGACAAGCTATAGCAGCAGGCAAGAGACACATGCAGACTCATGCTCCATGATGAAATCTTTCCTACTGTCCAATCTAAGCCTCCCCTGGCACACCTTGGGGCCGTTTCCTCTCCTCCCATCACCTGTCATTTGGGAGAAGAGCCCAGCACCCCCCTCACCACAGCCTCCTCTCTGGGAGCTGCAGAGAGCGATGAGGTCTCCCCTCAGCCTCCTCTTCTCCAGACTGAACAGCCCCAGGGCCCTCAGCTGCTCCCAGAACCCCTGGGCTGCACATTCTTCCTCATCTCTGCTCTCCTCCTCCAGAGATGCTCCAGCCCCACAAGGTCTTTCTTGCAGTGAGGGGCTCAAAACTGAATCCAGGATTTGAGGTGTGGCCTCACCAATGCTGAGCACAGGGCAACCACCAGCCTGATGGCCACACCAAGCTGATCTCAGCCAGGATGCTGCTGGTGTTCTTGGCCACCTGGGCCACTGCTGGCTCATGTTCAGACACTGTTGACCAGCACCCGCAGGTCCTTCTCTGCTAGGGACTCTTACCCATGCCTGGAGCTGCACAGGGTTGTTGTGACCCAAGGGCAGAACTCTACACTTGTTGCACCCCATCCCGTTGGTCTCAGCCCATGGATCCAGCCTGTCCAGATCCCTCTACAGAGCCTCCCTGCCCTCAAGCAGATGCAAAATTGCACCCAGCTTGGTGTCACCTGCAAACTGACTGCAGCTACATTCAATTCCTTCTTCCAGATCATTCATCTTCATTATCTGAGAGGACAATCTCATGGCTTCCAAGTCCACCCCACTGAATTTAAGGCGTTGCTCAGTGGTTTCCC
This sequence comes from Neomorphus geoffroyi, assembly GCA_033558235.1. Classification (NCBI taxonomy): domain Eukaryota; kingdom Metazoa; phylum Chordata; class Aves; order Cuculiformes; family Neomorphidae; genus Neomorphus; species Neomorphus geoffroyi. The sequence continues at coordinate 1,333,856 of JAUMJM010000025.1, forward strand.
TATGCTTTTTTACCTGACAGGGAGCACTTCATCTCCTCGCAGCCACATGAATGTTGGAGGGGGGTACCCAGAAACGCAGCACTCCAGAACAGCATCCTTCCCTTCCATGGCCACTACGTTTGATGGTCGCTGCAGAAAAAACTGCTGCCTGTGTAAACCTGGATCTAGGAGAGCAAGAGAAGCAGTTAACATCCATTAAAAACACCAAAACAACATTCTTTTTATTGGGAATGGGAAATGGGAAATTACTGATCAATAATGGACCCAAGAGAGCACAGCTTTCACAGTTCCTTAGTGACGGAAAAATAGAAAACCACAGTGCAGATATATAAAAAGTGTATCAAAAGGCAATCTTAGAGCTGCTTCCAGGTTGAACCCAAGGGAACAATTTGAAGGCAGAAAAATACCAGCTTTTGGGAAAATGAGAAAGGGCTGTTTATAGCCTGGTATTAAAGTCAGGTCTTGGAAAGCCACAGGAAAAGACAGAGTCATGGCAATAGTTAAGCTTAAGAGTGGTAACAGATTAATGACACTGTTTTGGAGTTGTGAGAAGGAAGTTCATAAAGATGTCCGGTGAGAGAAGAAAAGGAAAGGTTCAAGTTAGGAATGAAGAAGAATGTAAGAATTTGAAAAATTTGAGCTGAGGAGGAGCGAGTAGAGAGGTAAACAGTGTCCAGCTCTGGAGCCCTCGGCACAGAGAGGGCGCGAGTTGTTGGACCAGGTCCAGAGGTCATGGATATGATCCGAGGCCTGGAGCACCTCCCATCCCAGAACAGGCACAGAGAGTTGGGGTTGTTCAGCTGGAGAAGAGAAGGCTGAGGGGAGACGTTAGAGCAGCTCCCAGTACTGAAAGGGGCTCCAGAAGAGCTGGGACAGACATTTTAAGCTGGGGCTGTTGTGGCAGGACATGGAGCAATGGTTTTACAGTAAGAGAAGAGAGATTTAGACTAGATATAAAGAAGAAATTTTTCATGCTGAGGGTGGGGAAACACTGAAACTGGTTGCTCAGTGAGGAAGCGGAGGTCTTCTGCCAGCAAACATTCAAGGGCAGGTTGGATGGGGCCCTGAACAACCTGATAAAGTTGAAGATGTCCCTGCTCCTGCAGGAGGGTAGGAGTGGATGACCTGTAGGTCACTTCCAACCCAAAGCACTCGATGATTCTACAGTGCCCCACATTCTCCTTCGCCTGATCAAAGGTGTCCCTGCCGAGACGCTGATGTTAGAGGCTGGCTTGGAAATCCCTAGACACCCACCTCCAGGAAAATGAGCCAAGCCCATGGCTCCTGCTTTAGGATGAGTCAAATGTCTGCCTTCCACTGCTGTGACTCCCGTTGTCTGACCAGGGGACAACCCACATTCAGATGACAACCTACACCCAAGCCCCACCCACTGAGCCTGAAATAGTAGCAAACTGAACCATATGCCAAGGAAATCACTTGCATTTGTTTGCTTTTTAATGAGTCTGTTCTTCCTCTAGGAAAAGACTTCATTTTCTTATCACAGATGTTGAAACAAATGTGCTGGACTCCAGCCAGCGAACATTCTTCCTTGTGTCCTGACATGAACATAAAAGTTACAAAATAAAAATGAATATTCCCACAAAATTACAAGATCTTCCAGGACCATCTCCAAGTAATTAGCTGGTTCTGTCGTACAAGTAGAAAGAAACTGAAACTAGCTCTGTGCATTTGTTACGGATTAAAACAGCACAATATTTCATATGTCTCGCTGTAACCAGATGGACATGCGATTTCCGGCCATCAGTAAGTGCAACTGATGCAGAAGGTATCAAACACAACTCAATAGCATCAATCTGTGAAGACATCTGAGATCATCACAGCGATGCCCTTGGCCTGTGAAGCGCACGGTATATACTGCAATAACTACAAATACACGTTACCTTAACATACACAAATAAATACATGGCTCCTACCAGGCAGAAATCCAAACCTTTACTGTTTAGGGTTTTTTTTGTTTTATGTTGGTTTGGGGGGGGGGTTGTTTGTGTTTTGTTTGTTTGGTTGTTGGTTTTGTTTTTTTAATAAAATCATAGAATCATGAATTAGAAAGGACCTTATATACATCCAGTGCCACCCCCTGCCATGGGCAGGGACACCTCCCACTGGATCAGGGGGCTCCAAGCCCCATCCAACCTGGCCTGGAACACCTCCAGGGATGGGGCAGCCACCACTGCTCTGGGCACCCTGGGCCAGGGCCTCCCCACCCTCACACCAAAACATTTCCTACTAAGATCTCCTCTCAATCTCCTCTCTTCCAGCTTCAAAGCATTCCCCCTTTTCCTGTCCCTGCATTCCCTGACCAAGAGCCCCTCCCCAGCTTTCCTGGAGCCCCTTTCAGTACTGGGAGCTGCTCTAAGGTCTCCCCAGAGCCTTCTCTTCTCCAGGCTGAACAACCCCAACTCTCCCAGCCTGGTCTCACAGCAGAGGGGCTCCAGCCCTCGCATCATCTCCGTGGCCTCCTCTGGACTTGCTCCAACAGATCCAGGTCCTTCCTGTGCTCAGGACTGCAGAAATGAACTCAAGACTCCAGGTGGAGTCTCACGAGAGCAGAGTAGAGGGGGGAATCACCTCCTCCAACCTGTTAGTTACACTTGCTGCCCAGGATACAGTTGGCTCTCTGGGTTGTAAGCATGTTTTTTCAATTCAGTTGGCCAAAGATGAAAAGATTCGTAAAAACAGAAAGCAAAAACTCTGTAAATATTTCCCAGCTTGGAATATACAAGTGTCTCTACCCCTTCAAATGTATTTAGTTCTGAAATAATAAGGAGGTCAACTTTGATTAAAACAATGATCCCAGTTAGGACGGAAGATAAGAGAAGCAGTAAGAAGCACAGCAATAAAAATATAGAGAAAGTGACATCAAAGATGATTAAATTTGAAATTATAAAAGGGAGATGATTGATAATTTAAACTATGGGCTTTAGCAGATTGCATTTGGCTGAGAGGGTTCTTCAAATACAACTGGAATAAGTGGAATTCCAGAGCTGGTATGGGTTGGATATCAAACAGAGCTGCAAAATCCTAAACCACATAAAGGTGGTTCAATAATTATTGCTGTATTGTATTTGTAAAAGTGCAAGATTGTACACTCATACTTTAACGTGATGTGACATACATTTTCTTGCATGGGACATAACAAACAAACTTAATGAGCTATCATTATTGTTTAATTCCTCCAATGGATACAGTCACCATTCAACACCAAAGTGGAACTCAACTCATTAGACAAAAATGGCAGATGACAGGGGAAAGACTCTACTGCAAGTAGATCTTCTTTATTATTATCTTGGGATATCATAATTGATCTTATATTGCCAAAAATAATTTCATCTCAAATTTATTCTGAATTAGTTTATCATTTAATAGGTACCTTCCTGAGTTACCAGGTAGTTGTCTGGAGTCTTGTGTTTAGTTCTGGAGACCTCAGCACAGGAAGGATATGGATCTGTTGGAGCAACTCCACAGGAGGCCATTGAGATAATCTGAGCCTGGAGAAGAGAAGGCTCTGGGGAGACCTTAGAGCAGCTCCCAGTGCTGAAAGGGCTCCAGGAAAGCTGGGGAGGGGCTCTGGATCGGGGAGTGCAGGGACAGGATGAGGAAGCTGAACAGATGAGACTAAAATGAGATCTTAGGGAGAAATGTTTTGCTGTGAGGGTGGGGAGGCCCTGGCCCAGGGTGCCCAGAGCAGTGGTGGCTGCCCCATCCCTGGGGGTGTTCCAGGCCAGGTTGGATGGGGCTTGGAGCCCCCTGATCCAGTGGGAGGGGTCCCTTGCCCGTGGCAGGGGGTGGCTTTTGTTTCTAATGTCTAATCTAAATCTCCTCCCTTCCAATTTAAAGCCATTTCACCTCATCCTATCACTACAGGAACTTGTAAAAAACCCTCCCCAGCTTTCGTGTAGCCCCTTCTGGTATTGGGAGGCTGCTCTAAGGTCTGCCTGGAGCCTTCTCTTTCTCCAGGTTGAACAATCTGAGCTCTCCCAGCCTGTCTTCAGAGCAGAGGGGCTCCAGCTCTTGGATCATCTTTGTGGCCCTCTCTGGACCTGTTCCAACAGTTCCACATCCTTCTCCTGTTGGGGATTCCAGAACTGGTCAAAGGACTCCAGGTGGGGTCTCATGAGAGCAGAGCAGAGGGGGAGAATCACCTCCCTCAGTCTGCTGGCTGCACTCCTTTTCATGCAACCCAGGATAAGGAGATACTGAAGATGGAACAGGTCTCATCCATTCACTCTTGGCAACAGAAAAAAATAAGATAATTTAAAAAAAAAAAAACCTGAGCAAACCCTACAAAAAATGCATCAGTGACACAAAAGACCTTGTGATGAACTCAGGCCTTTTTGTGAGCATAAGGACGAAGTCCACACCTACTGCCTGCTCTCTGATTCAAACGTGACTGATGAATCTTCTCACTATTGCACCAGTGCAACCACTTATTTCCAGCTGAGAAATACAAAAAGATCTGTCCAGTAAACTAGATTTGCACATTTCAGAGAAAGGGAAAATGAGTTAGGAGATCTTAAGACTAAAAGGCCATTAAATCCTGTTTGTCGCATAGATGGGCTGCAGGATCACACCCATCCCGAGCTCAAAAGCATTTCTGAATACAGTGCATTCTTGAGGAAGGCATCCAATCTTGATTGTAAAGAGATCCAAAGTCTTGTTAAGCCCTTCTCCACTTGATTAAAGAGCACTCAGTCTATTCTCCCTGACAAGGCACTTTGTGCTCCATAATCAAGCCCACATAATCAAACAGCTATGGACTAGCTTTAGCAGATGAGAAATTCTTTGCATGAAGCCTTGGCTCCATTGGAGGTGCCGAGTTCATTTCAGCCAGGATTCAAATATCTTAGGCACCAACAAGTCATTTATGGCCTCAGCTCAACACTAGGATGCTCCCATCCTTGGGAATGTGACAGGACACCTCTTGGTCTTGTTCAGCATTAGCTTTCCAGGCAAACAGCTTTATGGAGGAAGCTGCTCCCACCTACAGGACACTGACCCTGTCACTGGCCGTGCTTCCAGTGCACACACACGGAGCCCGATGCTGCACTGTCTGCAAAGAAGGCATTTCCCAGCCAGCAAAGCACCTGCTGAGCTGCCACTATTTGTGGACTTTTAAAGTTCTGGAGTCCTCAGAGGAGTAAAGACATTGATCTGTTGGAGCAAGTCATGAGTCCATGGAGATGATCTGAGGACTGAAGCCCCTCTGCTCTGAGGCCAGGCTGGGAGAGCTGGGATTGTTCAGCCTGGAGAAGAGAAGGCTGTGGGGAGACCTTAGAGCAGATCCCTGGACTAAAAGGGGCTCCAGGAAAGTTGGGGAGGGGCTCTGGATCAGGGAGTGCAGGGACAGGATGAGGAGGAACAGTTTTCAGCTGAAAGAGAGGAGACTAAAATGAGACATTCGGCAGAAATATTTTGCTGTGAGGGTGGGGAGGCCCTGGCCCAGGGTGCCCAGAGCAGTGGTGGCTGCCCCATCCCTGGAGGTGTTCCAGGCCAGGTTGGATGGGGCTTGGAGCCCCCTGATCCAGTAGGAGGTGTTCCTGCCCATAGCAGGGGGTGGCACTGGATGGGCTTTGAGGTCCCTTCCAACCCAAACCATTCCATGATTCTATGTTTCTATGATTCTATGACTCTGATTTTATTTCAACAAATTTCTATCTATTAACATTTAAGAATGAGCAGGTACATACCTAAACCCAATTATAAAGTGTCGAGCTGTTAGAAGTTATTTTCCCCGAAAGCAGAACCTCTCATTTCTTATTTAGCATTTTTCTTGAGCACACAATGTGCAGTAATGAGGTACAGCTATACACATATTTCCTGTGCTCGTTAAATCAATAACACATAGTTGAAATTCAAAACCACAAATAGGAACTGTGAATGTGTATGCAATTTCAACAGTCCTCATTAAACTGATTTTTGAGAATACCACAGTATTTGTCCAAAAAATATGTACCTTTACAAAGCCTTATTAGAATAAGTCATTTTATTTCCTCTTCATAGATGCTTAATGGAGTAATTGAGATATTTTGTGATTTAAACTAAAGACATATATTTTGCAGTAAGGAAAATTCTTGAATTGCTTTTTCCTTACTCTTACATCAAAGTTACAAATTCCATCACATTTTATGAGCATACTTCATAGTCAACCACTGACTGACCACTCTGCTCTGCAGTGGTGCATCCTCACCTTGAACACGGGGTGCAGTTTTGGGCGCAAGAGGAAAAAAAGGATCTAAAGCTGCTGGAGAGGGTCCAGGGGAGGCCACAAAGTTGGTGAAGGGTTTAGAGGGGAAGATGTATGAGGAGCGCCTGAAGTCACTTGGTCTGCTCAGCCTTGAGGAGACCGAGGGGAGACCTCATTGTGGTTTGCAGCTTCCTTACACAGGGAGGAGGAGGAGCCGATGCTGAGCTCTTCTCTTTGGTGCCCAATGACAGGACATGAGGTCATGGCAGGAAGATGCCAGGGGAGGGTTAGGCTGGACATGAGGAAAAGACTCTTCACGCCGAGGATGCTGGAGCACTGGCACAGCTCCCAGGGAAGCAGTCACAGCCTGACAAGATTCCAGAAGCCTTTGGCCAACGCCCCCAGCCCCACAGTGTGAGTGTTGGTGTGTCCTGTGCAGGGACAGGAGTTGGATTAGATGGTTCTTGTGGGTCCCTTCCAACTCAGGGCATTCTGTGATTCTATTCTTCCAACAGACTCTCAGATCTGTGTCGATATTTAATTTTCACAGTGAATTGGCCTTCAGGAAGTGGAACTCAAGCCAACACTATTTATTTGTATCCTCCAAGAAAAATGAAGTCAAAAGCAATTCACTTGGATTCCACAATACAGATACATCTCTTCAGCACCAGAGGAGAAAAATGCCACTGCAGTATTTTAGCTATATTCCATATTGAAAAAGAAGGAAATGCTTTCATAAAAGTGTGTTGCATCCTGTTGTATGGCATCTTACTGCGCTAAGCTACTTTGTGCTACTGTAAGTGTTGTTCAACTGACAAAAGACTCCCGTCATATTATGCCCATGAACATTTTTTCTGAGGGTATTTGGATAATATTGTACTTTGCCAGCACAATTTTATTTTATTGCAGCAGTTTTTCTACTGTAAATTGCAGAACTGAGATGCCTTCAATGTGACACTGATGTGACGGAATATCTTTGAGTGTTCATAGTCACATTTCTAAATTTGATAAGAAGAGATAAAGATTTATACCAAATAAAACCCAGTTTTGCTCTCTGCTGTCAGTGAAGAGAGGCCAGCAAAATTCCCCAACCTGATCTCACCATCGTTCCTAGAGGCTGAACACTTAATCCCAATAAGAAAGCAAGGGTTATGTGTTAACAGCGTCAGAGAAATCTGTCATTAAAATGATACTGATCTCTCAATACACAAAATGCATTAAAATGTATAACCAGAATGCAGTGCCTACTTGGGGATTTCGGGGTTTTTGTCACCTCCTCCCACCCCCCTCACTTTTTCATCCCTTTTGCCCACTCCTCCCAAAAAGCCAACATTACCTAAGCTGTGCCATATGATTTATTCCAAGATAGAGACTCTGTGTGTCCCCACAACCCCTATATCATCGTATATATGTGTCTGTACTGGAAGCTGTTTGGGGTGCTGCAGTATGAAAAGAATATGAGACTGCAATGTGCGCTCCCAGCCCAGAACCCCCCTGTGTCCTGGGCTGCACCCGGAGCAGTGGGAGCAGAGGGGGAGGGAGGGGGTTCTGCTCCTCTGCTCTGCTCTGGGGAGACCCCACCTGGAGCCCTGGGTCCAGTTCTGGAGTCCTGAGCACAGGAAGGACCTGGAGCTGTTGGAGCGAGTCCAGAGGAGGCCACGGAGATGATCCAAGGGTGGGAGAACCTCCTGTATGAGGCCAGGCTGGGAGAGCTGGGGTTGTTCAGCCTGGAGAAGAGAAGGCTCTGGAGAGACCTCAGAGCAGCTCCCAGTGCTGAAAGGGCTCCAGGAAATCTGGGGAAGGGCTTTTTACAAGAGCCTGGAGTGACAGGATGAGGGGGAACGGCTTTAACTTGGAAAGGGAAAGACTTAGATTAGACATTAGGAAGAAATTCTTCACCATGAGAGTGGGGAGGCCCTGGCCCAGGTTGCCCAGAGCAGCGGTGGCTGCCCCATCCCTGGAGGTGTTTCAGGCCAGGTTGGATGGGGCTTGGAGTCCCCGATCCAGTGGGAGGTGTCCCTGCCCATGGCAGGGGGTGGGACTGGATGATCTTTAAGGTCCCTTCCAACCCAAACCGTTCTATGATTTTATGATTCCTGTGGGTCACTTCCAGCTCAGGACATTCTATGATTCCATGGCCTGGAGCATCCAAGTTATAAGGACGCACATAGATGATAGCGCCAGCACCAACATGAATTAAGGCATTAAAACATTCTTCCTGCTGTAGAAACATCAAAACATTAGCTAAAGTGCGAGGGAAACTGTGCCAACTCACTGCTGGAACATGAAACTGTACATCAGGGGTCCTATTTCGAGCTTTAATGATGATTTCTTGCCAGACAGTTTCCTTATCCATAATAAAGACAAAAATATTTACAGCCTTTAGACTTGTTCTTTGAGATCCTTAGGTAAAAGAATAATATAAAATTTATTACTGCAGTGCTAGAGGAAGGGACATTGCTGGTTTGTGTTTACAAGACAAAAGGAGGAAGCTTTTTCTCTTGCCATTAAAGTTTTAGAGGCAAAATTGAAACAGAATGAGAAACTGCTCCACAACTACTTTATCTTCTACCCTGGAAATGGAGAATAGAGCTGAGGTGAGAGAGCAGCAACACATTTGCACTCCTGCTTTCAACTGTGCAGCAGAGCTTTGGCAAGTGTTATTTAGGTCCTACCTCGTCCTGGAGATGCAAAGGCACAAACATTTCATAGAACAACAGAATGGTTCGGTTTGGAAGGGACCTTAAACCCATCCAGTTCCAATCCCCTTCCAGGGACACCTCCCACCGGATCACATTGCTGAAAGCCTCATTCAACCTGGCCTTGAACACCTCTGGGGATGGGGGTTTACAGCTTCCCTGGGCAGCCTGGGCCAGTGCCTCACCACCTTCACCATGAAGAATTCCTTCCTAAAGTCTAATCTAAATCTTCCACCTTCCAATTTAAAGACAATTAAGAAGCAGCGGTTTGATTAGGGCAGCGACTGAATCTGGAGAAGATCCCAATAGAAGATTTTTGACGCATCACCATAAATACAACTGCAGAAGAGAGAGCTTTTACACCCAGTTCTCCGTCAATTTACAGAAACAAGTAGCAGCCCCAAACCAATCTGCAGCTTTTCATTGGTGAATATGACAATCTTTTAAATAACTTTCATGGGCTTTCTCTACACTTCTCCCCAGCTTTTCTGGAATCCCCCTTTCAGCACTGGGAGGCTGCTCTAAGGTCTCCCCACAGCTTTCTCTTCTTCAGGGTGAATCATCCCAGCTCTCTCAGCCTGTCCTCATACGGCAGTTGTCCCAGCCCTGGGATCATCTCTGTGGCCTCCTCAGATCTTGCTCCCTGTCCGTCCTGTGCTGAGGACTCTGATACCGAACGCAGCACTTAGGGTGAGGTCTGTGCTGTGTTAGAGATTATAGGACCAAGAATAAATCCCTTGTTTTTAGTGAGGACTAACACTAGGAAATATCTGCTCAGTACCATTTCTATTTGGAAACTTTACGGCTACAAATCTGCTCTAGCATATAGATGCTATGATGATTTTCAACTTCCTTGATTTCTTAGAAATCCTCCTAGAAATGTAGTTTACCAATACAAATTATTACTAAGAAAATACACTGACATCTTGTTTTCATACACTGATACAGACTGGTATTAATTAAATATCCCATTCTATTATTTTGTCTCTCAAAGGTACCCTCCTGACAGACAACCAGCTACTCCAGGGTCTGTTTGCTTATTTTTACCAGTTCATTTGTATTTTATAATTAGTTATAAGTATTAGTAGTATGCAATAATATTATTTATTGAAGTTCTAGTGCTAGTATTTAGGGTAAATCAAATCTCAAAGCAGGAATGCAAAGCCTGTTCCAACTCTACTGTATTCCCCTTTTCTTTGAGATTCTTTATGGATTGCACTTCAAGAGCAGAAAGCAGTGGTAAATTTCAAAAGAACTACCTCACTTTTCTCTGTATACTGATGCTTGCAAGGCACCCTATGATCATAGAATAACAGACCTCTAAGATCATGCAGTCCAACCACCTGCCCAACCTCACCATGCCTGCTAACGCATGTCCCAGAGTGCCTTGACTTCATGTTTTCAAACCCCTCCAGATAGGGTGATTCCACCTCTTCCCTGGGCAGCTCCTTCCAATGCTTTGCTACTCTTTCAATAAAGATATTTTTCCTAATATCCAGTCTAAACCTCTTCTGGCACAACTTGATGCCTCTTCCTCTCGTCCCATCACTTGCAACTAGGTGGAAGAGTCCAGCACCCATCTCACCACAGCCTCCTTTCAGTTGTAGATAGTGCTGAGGTCTCCCCTCAGTCTCCTCTTCTCCAGGCTAAACAGCCCCAGGGCCCTCAGCTGCCTCTCATGAGGTTTGTTCTCCATCTCCTTCCCCAAATCTATTTCCTCCTCTGGATGTGCTCCAGCTGCAAAATAACTTTCTCAGAGTGCGTAGCTGAAAACTGACCCCAGGATTCAAGGTGTGGCCACACCAGCGCCGAGTGTAGGGGGACGATCCCTTCCCTGCTTCTGCTGCCACCCCATGTCTGACACGAGCCAGGATGCTGGTGGCCTTCTTGGCCACCTGGGTCACTACTGACCATGTTCAGTCACTGTCCACCAGCACCCCCAGGTGCTTTTCTACTGGGCAGCTTTCCAACTGCTCTTCCCCAAGCCTGGAGCTGCAATGGGGTTGTTGTGACCCAAGAGCTGGACCCAGCACTTGGCCTTGTTGAATCTCATATAATCCACTAGATGATGATCCACTAGCCAACAGCATCAGCATCCTCAAACTAGCTCAGTTTCATAAGGTTGATCACATACCAGTATTCAGAAATAAATAAATCAAATAATATTCTTAAGGTCTTTTGTTTTGAAGCCAACCAGCACTCCAAATAGGAAAACCAAAACCAATCCCATTTAGAGCAATCACCGAATCTCCCATTCAATATTTCATAAATAAAAACCACCAACCTGGCACCCAGCCAGGGAGCTGTTGAGCAAAGAGCTCTTTGGGAGGTATTAGTTATTGTTCTTGTGATTCCATTGATCTTGACATCAGCTCCACGCCAAGAGGACACACTGACTGTACACACATCTCTGCCTGCCTGCTTGTTGTTACTTCTAGGAGTGCTGCTGTAACACAGGAAACTGGTATTTCTATGTATTATATAAGAGATTACTTAAGCACTAATCAGATTTATCTAAGGAAGGGAGGTAAAATAGCTCATTCCCTGGGATTATTAATAAGCACTTTAAATTTCACCTTTTTTGAGGGGAGGGGGGGTAAAGGTCAGAATACAGCCAGCTTATAAAGAGACCTCGGCTATGCTATTCACTTGGGAAGCTGCAAGCAAGGATAACACAGATAAGTAAACCTGTTACAAGGAGCTTTTGTAAGTAGGAGTTTCCTTTTTAACGATGCATATGGAAAGAGAACAGTATTGAATCATAGAATAGTTTGGGTTGGAAGGGAACTTAATGACCAGCCAGTTCCACCCCCTCCTGTCATGCACAGGGACATCTCCCACTAGACCAGCTTGTTTAGAATCATAGAATCATAGAATCACAGAATCATAAGGTTGGAAGAGACCTCGGAGACCATGCAGTCCAACCATGCCTGTCTCCTTATTAAACCCTATCCATACAGAACTCATCTGCCTGTTTTTTAAAACCTCCAGGGATGGCGACTCCACCCCCTCCCTGGGCAGCTGTGCCAATCCCTGACCACCCTTTCAGGGAAGAAATTCTTCCCAATGTCCAGTCTGAACCTCCCCTGGGGCAACTTGTGGCCATTCCTTCTCGTCCCATCGCTGTCACCTGGGAGCAGAGCCCAGCCCCCACCCTGTCACAGCCTCCTTTCAGGCAGTTGTAGACAGGGATGAGGTCTCCCCTCAGCCTCCTCTTCTCCAGGCTGAACACCCCCAGCTCCCTCAGTCTCTCCTCGTAGCACTTGTTCTCCAGCCCCTCCCCAGCCCCGTTGCCTTCTCTGGACGCGCTCCAGCCCCTCAAGGTCCTTCTTGGAGTGAGGGGCCCAAACTGACCCCAGCACTCGAGGTGCCCTCCCCAGCGCTGGGCACAGGGGCACAATCCCCTCCCTGCTCCTGCTGCCCACGCTGGGTCTGACACAGGCCCAGGTGCCACTGGCCCTCTGGGCCACCTGGGCCACTGCTGGCTCATGTTCAGCCGCTGTCACCCAACACCCCCAGGTCCTTCTCAGCCAGGCAGCTCTCCAGCCTCTCCTCCCCAAGCCTGTAACGGGGTTGTTGTGTCCCAAATGGAGGACTCTGCCCTTGGCCTTGTTGAACCTCATCCCGTTGGTCTCAGCCCATCGATCCAGCCTGTCCAGATCCCTCTGTGAAGCCTCCCTTCCTTCCAGCAGATCCACACTTGCACCCAGCTTGGTGTCACCTGCAAACTTAGGCACCATCCAACCTGGCCTTGAAAACATCCAGGGATGTGGCAGCAATAACTTCCGTGGAAAACCTCTGCCAGTGCCTCACCACCCTCATTGTGATCAGTTTCTTCCTAACGTTGAATCTAAATCTTCTCCCTTCCAATTTAAAGGCGTTCCCCCTCATCCTGTCACTCCATACCCTTGTAAAAAGCCCCTCCACGGCTTTCCTGTAGACCCCCTCAGGAACTGGAAGGCCGCTATAAGGTCTCCCCAAAGCGTTGCTGTCTTCCTTTCAAACTTGACTTTAACATCTGAGACCTTAGGAGGATATATTGGCCAAACCAGAAAATATTTAATCCATTCAAATACCACTAATAATTTTTAAAGATCAGAGTAATTGCACTATTGCTAAGTAACACAGCATGTTTTGTGATGGGTCATGCCCTATCCAAATGGTTGTCTCCTCATGAGGTAAAAATTAAACCTTTAATAGCACTTATCCCATTTCAGCGGCAGAAGCAAGGCCTAATCAGGCTTTGGGAAGAGTGGCTGGAGAGTTGCCCAGCAGAAAAGGTCCTGGGGGTGCTGGCTGCCAGTGGCTGAACATGACCCAGCAGTGGCCCAGGTGGCCAAGAAGGGCACCAGAATCCTGGCTTGGATCAGCCGTGGGGTGGCAGCAGGAGCAGGGCAGGGATCGTCACCTTTGCCTGAGTACTGTCGATGTCGTACGTCATCCAGTTTTGGGACTATCCCTCAGATAAAGACATTGAGAAGCTGGAGTGCATCCAGAGGAAGGGAACAGAGCTTTGAGCAGCCTTCCAAGGCTGAAAGGGCTCCAGGAAACTGGAGAGAGGCTCTTGATCAGGCCGTGAAGGGACAGGACAAGGGGAACGGTTTGAAGCTGAAAGAGGGGAGATTGAGATGAGATCTTAGGCAGAAACGTTTTGCTGTGAGGGTGGGGAGGCCCTGGCCCAGGGTGCCCAGAGCAGTGGTGGCTGCCCCATCCCTGGAGGTGTTCCAGGCCAGGTTGGATGGGGCTTGGAGCCCCCTGATCCAGTGGGAGGTGTTCCTGTCTATGGCAGGGGAGTTGGAACTGGGTGGGCTTTAAGGTCCCTTGCAACTCAAACCCTTTTGTGATTCTATGATTCCAAAGATAAATTCAGTGTTAATGTTTGTAAAGAGAACATTGATAGCTTTTGAGCACTGAACTACTCATTTTTGGTTTAAATATATCATCTGTATTTCTGAATTTTACAGACGTCCCAAAGAAACTTAGTCATTAATTTACATAAGCAGTTTTTTCTTTGAATAATACCCCAGTACTGGTTTGTATGAGAACTTTTTGTTTGTACAATAGCATTATTCCCTCTAAGTTAATTAGGTAAGCGCACGCAGTTTTCTGAATATGTATTTCCTTATGTTTCCAGTGTTTGCTAAAACTTTGCACCTGGGATTAACTTTCTGGACCCCAGAGAAAAGAAGAGCAGTTCAATTAGAAAGGTGAAAAAACATGCATTTGAAATGAGCTTTCTGCAAAAAGCACTCTGGCTCGATAAAACCTGACACATTAAAAACTCCTCAACAGTTTTTGCTCAGGTTTGTTGGCCTCTTTTATCAGAGCTCTTCAATAATCTCTTCTCATCTGGCCTGTGTACTTCTGCAGGTACAGGATTTCTGAGGAAGAATTCAGTGAGGCTGGAGCTGTTTGTAAAACATGTTTACAGAATTAGAGAATCATTTGGTTGGAAAAGACCTTTGAGATCATTGAGTCCAACTGGATGCACCCTCTACTAAACCAGGCCACTGAGCACCTCATCTACCTCCACCTTTTAGATATATTAAACACCTACAAACAACCAGTCTTTGGTAATAGATGTTGAAGTCTCAGCTGTTCCTTGTAGAATAAAAGACTCATGGAACGGTTTGGATTGGAAGGGACCTTGAAGTCCTTCCAGTTCCAAACCCCTGACACAGACAAGGACACCTCCCACTGGATCATATTAATCAAAGCCTCACCCAGTCTGGTGTTTAACACCTGCATTGATGGGGTATGTGTACATCATGAGTTAATTTTTAAGGTCCTTTCGCACCCAAACCATTCCATGATTCTCCTATTCTATGATGATATTTCTGATAATTACCTTTTCTACCAAGAGGAGATACAGATTTCTGCAGACCCACCGTAATGCCAAATCAAATATTTAAGCCATTTCGACTGAAGAAGCTAACTGGCAAAAGATGTTTATCCTTTGTCCTTTTTTCTTGCATTGTCTTCGGAAGCCATAGAGCAGGTTATAAATTATTTGTCAGGATTGTGGTCAGTTTTGCCACAAATCCTGACAGATATGCCGTGTGTTCAAACAAATCACAACTATCTGTGGAAGAAGCAGTATTTTAAAAACAAGGATTTATGACATACTACCTCAACTTATTTTTTGTTTCACTGCCTGTTCCTTTGAATACAATTTAAGGCACTTTCTTTTTTTTCTCCTCACTAACCAGGGGAAAAAAGGCCAACAAGAGCATTCTGCCTTCACTAATTATGGTAGAGAAGAGCTGCAACTCCAGACAGAATTCTACCAACAAGCAAAAAACCAGGAGAGGCAGAATTAGCAGCAAAGTATCAGATAGCTCTGAACCATCAAAGCGTGTGCATGAGAACAAAAATCCCGAGAGGCTCAGTAAGATCTGAATTTCTGTTTCAGGAGCACCGCTCATTTCTTATAAGAGCTGCTGTCTGCTCACATTATCCTGAAATGAGACCGTGTGCTGTTTGCCCTAAGCCAACGTCTGACGGACTCCACTAGTTCCTTGTTATATATTTTCCTCATTATGTGTTTCAATGTTTTCCTGGTGTAGAATTGTATCTTGCTAGGAAGAGGTAAATTAATTTCCCTCTCTCCTACAGACAGCTGAGAGAGGCCATTTATCCAGGATGTTAATGACCAAAACAGGGAAAAGGAGGACACTTCGACCCTTCCAAAAATGATCAGATATGTAGATGGATGGAAAACCCAAACAGCAGGGCCATGAAGATGATCTGAGGGCTGGAGCCCCTCTGCTATGATGACAGGCTGAGAGAGTTGGGGTTGTTCAGCCTGGAGAGGAGAAGGCTCTGGGGAGACCTTAGAGCAGCTCCCAGTACTGAAAGGGCTCCAGGAAAGCTGGAGAGGGGCTCTGGTTCAGGGATTGCAGGGATGGGATGAGGGGGAAGGGTTTGAAGCTGAAAGAGGGGAGACTGAGATGAGATTTTAGGAAAAAATAGGTTGGATAATACAAAAAGGCTCTTCCCCCAGAGGGTGGTGGAGCACTGGAACAGCTCCCAGGGAAGCAGTCACAGCCTGACAAGGTTCCAGAAGCCTTTGGCCAACATCCTTAGCCCACAGGGTGAGTGTTGGGGTGTCCTGTGCAGGGACATGAGTTAGACTCAGTGACCTCTGTGGGTCCCTTCCAACTCAGGACATTCTGTGATTCTACTTTCCTAGGGTGTCAAATCCTGACCTTTACATCCAGCTGCTTCCAAAGGCCTCTAGGCCTTTCCATGCGAAGAGGAAACTGGAAGCTTATAGAAGTAACTGGAACAAAGTGGTACAAACCATCCTTGCTGCCTCAGGAGGGACTACTGCTCTTTCAGAGAACCAAAGGGCAGGACCAGACAGGAGCAAAAGGTGGTATTGAAGGGTCCAAGTCTTACCTGCCAAAACTCTGACTTCCGCATCATTTCCTGTTCTTGAGCTGGCCGGGTTTTTCGCCAGACATCTGTAGACCCCACTGTCCCCGTGCTGAACCCGGCTGATCTGTAGAGCTCCAGAGGGCAAGACAGCCACCCGCGTGTCGGCCAGACTTGGGACCAAGTCCTCCTGGTTTCGCTGCCAGTGCACCACAGGCATGGGCTCCCCAACAACTTCACACTTCAGCAGAATGGTGTCTCCTACAAAAGCCGTGACAGAGTCCGTCTGGGAAAGAAACCGCAGTGGTCCTGAAAACATAAGCAAGAAAAAAGAAAAAGCAATTATATAGCTGCTGAAAATAGAAGTTACACGCTGTTTCCGTGCTGATTTGGAATTTGTTAACAATCCTGGCTCAGAAAAATAAATAAATCTGTGTGATATTCATAAAACTGCTTGGAGACGGCTACAATGGTGGGGTGACTAACACTTTCCTTTGGAAATTCCACTCATTAACAGCAAATAAAAGATGTGTTATCAACATAAAGAGTAACAAATTGCAACTGTTACTTACAAACCCACTCAGGAACAACTATTAACAAAGCACAGAGATGTTATCATGCAATACAACCAGCTCAGAACACGGTTGCATTCAAAAGGAAAGCACAACTAAACCTACGTAAGGCTAGAAAATCTTACTGTCACATCCCACTATTTCTCTCCTTCTCTCAAAATAAAAAGAAAAACATAGAATCACAGAATCACAGAATGGTTTTAGTTGGAAGGGAGCTACAAAGCCCATTTAGTCCAACGCTCCTGCCATGGGCAGGGATACCTCCCACTGGATCAGGGGCTCCAAACCCCATCCAATCTGGCCTTGAACACCTCCAGGATGGGGTAGCCACGACTTTTCTGGGCAACCTGGGCCAGTGTCTTATCACCTTCATCTTGAAGAATCTCTTCTGATTGTCTAATCTAAAGCCCCCTCCTTTCAATTCAAAGCCAATGCACTGAGGCATGAAAATGTACTGAAAAAGACATTTGAGTGGGTTCAAACACCAAGGTGGGCTGCATCCAGCAAGACGCCACCAGCAGGTTAAGGCAGGAATTGTCCCGCTTCGCTCCGCACTGTTGCAGCCCTATTTTGAGCACTGAGTGCAGTTTTGGATGTCACAGGACAAAAAGGATCTAAAGTTACTGGAGAGCGTCCAGAGGAGGGCACAAAGGTGGTGAAGGATGTAGAGGGGAAGTCGTTTTGAGGAGTGGCAAAAGTCATTTGGTTAGGAGAAGAGGAGACTGAGGAGAGTGAGGGGAGACCTCATCACACTCTGCAGGTTCCTCACACGGGGACGAGAAGGAGCAGGCTCTGAGCTCTTCTCTCTGGTGCCCAAGGACAGGACCCCAGGGAATGGCAGGAAGATGCCAGGGGAGGGTGAGGTTGGACATGAGGAGAAGGTTCTTCCCCCAGAGGGTGCTGGAGCACTGGAACAGCTCCCAGGGAAGCAGTCACAGCCTGACAAGATTCCAGAAGCCTTTGGCCAACGCCCTCAGACACACGGTGTGAATGTTGGGGTGTCCTGTGCAGGGACAGGAGCTGGACTCAATGGTCCTTGTGGGTCCTTTCCAACTCAGGGCACTCTATGAATAAATGGCTCTATGACCTGTTTTCTGACATGATTTTGGCCAGCCATCACTTGTCTCATTTCTCCTCAAACACGTTACTTCTTTCTCCCAGAACACCTGCAAGGATCAGATTTTGCAAGCTGATGAAGCCTTCCCATAAGCAGAAGAAGCGAAATTCTTTAGCAAGGCTGAAACTGGCTTAGTAAAGGCTTCGCAATGGCATTTCCATATGCGTAAAGAGCTTCTGTGAATCCACTGTTGTGTGGGCAGTGGTATTTCCTAATTATCATGTTTACAAGTTATTCCTATGAACAAAGTGAGTGAAGAAAAGACAGTCGTTCCCAAGTCCATCCACGCAAGCCCTGCCACCCGCTGCACCCTCCACACACGTTCTTGTTACAGCAAGGATGCTACTTTCCAGCCACGCTATTGGCACAGACTCATAAGTAACAGCTTTTCACCCCCAGCAAAGCTGGTGTAAGCAAGAAAAATAGAAGCCTTCAACACTTTAATTGAAAAAAAAATTGAAGATAAACACAGTGTGAACAGTGATGGAAAGCTGTTGAAAACCACAGATTTTTCCATGAGGAAAGACAGCTATATCTTGCAATTTACTGTAAAAAATAGAACAAAGTCACTTGCCATAGAGGGGCCTGGGTCAGGACAATACTAAGAACAAATACAGAATGAGCAGAGAACGGATTGCAGTAGACCTGGAGAGAAGATCTTGGGATGCTGATGGATGAGAAGCTCAACGTGAGCCAACAATGTGCACTGGCAGCCCAGAAAGTTAATGGTATCCTGGGTGGCACTCAAAGCAGTGGGACCAGCAGGGGAGGGAGGGGATTCTGCCCCTCTGCTCTGCTCTCATGAGACCCCACCTATAGTGCTATGTGCAGTTCTAGAGTCCTGAGCACAGGAAGGGCATGGATCTTTTAGAGCGAGACCAGAGGAAGCCACAGAGATGATCCAAGGACTGGAGCACCTCTCCTACGAGGACAGGCTGGGAGAGCTGGGGCTGTTCAGCCTGGAGAAGAGAAGGCTCTGGGGTGACCTTAGAGCAGCTCCCAGTGCTGAAAGGGGCTCCAGGAAAGCTGGGGAGGGGCTCTTGATCAGGGAGTGCAGGGACAGGACAAGAGGGAATGGTTTGAATCTGAGGGATGGGAGATTGAAATGAGATCTTAGGAAGAAATGTTTTCTTGCAAGGGTGTGGAGACCCTGGCCCAGGTTGCCCAGAGCAGTGGTGGCTGCCCCATCCCTGGAGGTGTTCAAGGCCAGGTTGGATGGGGCTTGGAGCCCCCTGATGCACTGGGAGGTGTCTCTGCTCGTGACAGGGGAGTTGGAACTGGATGGGCTTTATGAACCCTTCCAACCCAAACAGTCCGTGTTGTTATGGTACTTTGACTTTTCGTTCCCTGACAGCACTACACCTGCCTTGCCCCTGCACAGAGCCAGCTCACACTGTGTCTTGTCTCTGCACCACCACCCTTTCTGCAGGTATCCAACCATTTATCTTTAAAGCTTAAAACAACATTATATTATTCTATGCATACTGGAGCAGGATGTCACAAAAATCTTCCACAGGTTCCCAGTGAAAAGACATTAAGTCACCTTTTTCCATGGTCATGTTCTAATCTCATTCACCTCTCTGCAGGACAGCAATATATGAGATATTAAAGCTATCACCGCATCTTTACAACTCTCCTGGCTTACATTGATTTATTTTAAAGGCTGGTTTTGAAGCTGCACAGATGTTTGGGTTGTTAGGAGCTTGCCCTAGGGAACAGACCAGCAAATACATCCACAGAAACTCCCTTTCCAAGAAAGATTTTCCTGGCACTCCTTGCCCTTGTAAAGGCTCCTCACCAGCTTCCTCGTAGGCCCCCTTGAGGTACTGGAAGACCACTCTAAATTCTCCCTGGAGCCTTCTCTCCTTCAGGCTGAAGAATCCCAACTCCCCCAGCCTGTCCTCACAACAGAGGTGCTCCAACCTTCAGATCATCTCCATGGCCTCCTCTGGGCACACTCCAACAGCTCCACATCTTTCTTATGTTGGGGATTCCTTAAATGGACACAAATATCCCAGTGGGTTATAATGAGAGAGGAGCAGAGGGGGAGATTCCCCTCCCTCTTCCCACTGGCCGCACTTTTTTGGATGCAGGTCAGGACATGGTTGGCCTTCCGGGCTGCAAGCGGACATTCCTGGCTCACGTCGAGCGCATATCTACTCAGGAAACTGAATTGAAAGTGGTACCCTCCTCTGACTGACCATGCAGGCTGGTTGGCAGCCTATCAGGATCCCTATCTTTCCTTACTGAAGACACAATTATTAAGCAATTAATGTTCACTTAATAAAAAGTCTTATCATTTGGGGGACAGACCTCGGGGTCTGAAATATCTTTAGCTATTACATATTCAGCAGTTTAGGAGCACTCAATACAATCCCCTGAGAAGAAATGCTTTAAATGCTTTGTTTGTTTCAAATTAAAGTCTGCAAGGGTACTTAACATCAAGGCAAGACCTTTTTATTTTTCCACTTTCAATTCACACAATAGCTGAAGGGCAAGAAATCAAGGTAGAGAAAAAACTGATTTCCTTCTGCTTGCTTCAGAAAACAGGAAAGAGAGCACATGGGTGAGTGACTCTGGAAATGTAAATATTACAGAAACTGCTGCCTAATTCTCTTTTCCACGGGCTGGTTTCCAAAAAGGGGCTTTGCTTTAGTTACTCTATCTTCTTTTTCATTTGCCTACCTTCCAATTATAATTCCAAAAAGATTTGCTCTGAGTCTGCATCAGAAGTATCAGAACGAGACCTACAGGCTTCACCAAATAATCCAAGTAGTGATGTTCTGTTCCAGTTCATTTGTATAAACAGGAGGTCAATAAACTGTTTCCCTCCTCCTTGCAAACTCATTTTAGAATCATAGAATCACAAAATGGTTTGGGCCGAAAGGGACCATAAAACGTTTGGGCTTGGATCAGCCATAGTGTGGACAGCAGGAAAAGCAAAAGGATTCTGCCTCTACATTCGATGCCCATGAGACCAAATCTCAAATTCTGTGTACACTTTTGGGTCCTTCACTACAAGAAAGACATTGAGGGGCTGGAGGGTGCCCAGAGGAGGGCAAAGAAGGTACTGAAGGGTCTGGAGCACTGGGGTTCTGGGACTGGCTCAGAAACCTGGGGCTTTTTAGTCTGGAGAAGAGGAGGCTGAGGGGAGATCTCATCGCTCTCTGCAGCTCCCGGAGAGGAGGTTGTGGTGAGGGGGATTTGGGACTCTTCTCCCACACAAGAAGTGAGGACTAGAGGAAATAGCCTCAAGTTGCGCTGGGGAGGGGAGCTGGGATAGGTATTAGAAAGAAGTCTTTACTGGAAGAGTGGTGAAGCACTGAAGGCTGCTCAGGGCAGTGCTGGAGTCTCCATCCCTGGAGGGATTAAGAAAATTGTATATATGTGGTGCTTCAGGAGAGGGTTTAGTAGGCACCGTGGGGTAGGACCGATGGTTGGACTTGGTGAACTTAGAGGTCTTTTTCATCCTTAATGGTTCTATGATTCTGCGATTCTATAATTAAAGCCCATCCAGTGCCACCCCCTGCCATGGGCAGGGACACCTCCCACTGCATCAGGGGGCTCCAAGCCCCATCCAACCTGGCCTGGAACTCCTCCAGGGATGGGGCAGCCACCGCTGCTCTGGGCACCCTGGGCCAGGGCCTGCCCACCCTCACAGCAAAACATTTCTCTCTAAAATCACATCTCAGTCTCCCCTCTTTCATCTTCAAACCATTCCCCTTCTTCCTGTCCTTGCACTCCGTGATCAGGAGCCCCTTCCCAGCTTTCCTGTAGGCCTTTTTATGGGGCTGGAAGCCAAACATCTCAGCGGAGATAAAACCGATGAGAAGCTGGACACTCAGATACCTGATCTAGAAGAAACTAATCAGAGCAAAGGGAATTAAGTTATCAATATTCATTCAGCTGTATTGCCAGCCGGGGAATTCCTGGAGTACGGTAGCAGGGAGCCTGTCAGCCTAATGAAAAGGATTCAAAGGGAAAGATTTTAATATTACAATAAAATTAATATTAATAAGATATTTTATTCCTTAGCATGTTTTATATATGAAATTGGGCAGTTAGGGTTTATGTAGATAGGAGTTAAAACAATTTGCCACAGAGGGCACTTCGCTACGAAGTGAAGGAGAGGAAGGTTCCTGGTTCTCTGGCAAGTCAAGCATGGAAACCTTCCCAACATTCCTAGAGAAGTTGAGGCCAGAGGATGACATATCAAATAATTATAGGCTTTTTTCCTATTTACCTATTCCCAACAGGGGAAAGCTTGAGCTTATGTTGGACATCGGCGATACTTCATCCTGCTAAGATTCGAATATTTCAAATAATCCTTAGCAATCTCCAGGTAGGAGTACGTGCAAAGTATTAAAGAATCATGGAATCATAGAATGTCCTGAGTTGAAAGGATCCCACCAGGATTATTGTGTACAGCTTCTGTTCTTGTAGACCAAGTGACTTCAGCTGCTCCTCATACGGCTTCCTCTCTAAACCCTTCACCAGCTTTGTGGCCTCCTCTGCACACTCTCCAGCAGTTTTAGATCCTTTTTATCACGTGGTGCCCAAAACTGCACCAAGTACTTGAGGCGGGGCCACACCAGTGCAGAGCAGAGTGGGACAATCCCCTCCCTTGACTGGCTGGCAATGTCATGCTGGATGTACCCCAGAGCAAACTCAAAACCTCAGCAAGGAGATGCTAATTTGCTCTACAGTCCCAGTTTCCAGCTGTTCCCTTTGTTTGAGCCACTCGCAGGGTGTAGAGGAGGCCGTGGATGAGAGTTTCTTATTAGCACTCAATTTCACATGCCCAAGCTAAAAAAACACAAACATCATTAATGTATGAGTTAATTTGTCCTTTGTGCCTAAATTAAATGGCCCATCTCCTCCGGACGCTTGCTATGTACTCATCACAAAGAGGGACGTTCCTCTGAACAGGCGGAGAGGGATCCCTCCCCTGGAGTACAACATGAGCAACATGGTAACATGGAGGTACCTATGGCCTCGAGTTGCACCAGGTGAGGTTCAGATTGGACCTCAGGAAACATTTCTTCTCTGAACGGGTTCTCAGGCACTGGAAGAGCCTGCCCAGGGCAGTGGTGGGGTCACCATTCCTGGAGGGATTTAAAGGAAGGGCAGATGAGGTGCTCGGGGATCTGGTCTAGTAGTGAGGAGGTATGGTTGGACTTGATGATAACACAGATTTTTTCCAAACAATTCTGTTAGTCTATTAAATGAATGTGTTAATTGTGTTAATACCCAGATAGGAATAACCAATTAAGAGCTCATGACCACTACAAATAACAAACAATGACTCTTTACTTTTTCTTCTTTCAAATAGAAACAATACTTGACTATGCAGAAGGGACTGGAAGTGATTACTTAGAGACATCGTGGCTGCCCCATCCCTGGAGGTGTTCCAGGCCAGGTTGGATGGGGCTTGGAGCCCCCTGATCCAGTGGGAGGTGTCCCTGCCTGTGGCAGGGGTGTTGGAACTGGATGGGCTATAAGATCCCTGCCAACTCAAAGCATTCCATGACTCTATGATTTAAATCCTGTGAAAATTTAAATGTAAATATGGAACATAATGATTGCAGTGCACAGATGTGGTCTACTAGTGCATCACCTCACGTAAAAATAACACTGTCAAACAGGGAATTTGCATGCTGGGATTTGGGTTGTGAACATACAATTGCCTTAATTTCTCCTGACTGTGGAGAAACACATCACGTGTAAGCTGTATCCAAAATTGTTCCATCAAAAATTAAGATCACAAAATCATAGAATGGTTTGGATTGGAAGGGACCTTAAAGCCCATCCTCTTCCAGTCCCTTCTGTTGCATCAGGTTCCCCATCCAGCCTGGCCTGGAACACCTCCAGGGATGGGGCAGCCACCACTGCTCTGGGCAACCTGGGCCAGGGCCTCCCCACCCTCACAGCTAAACATTTCTCCCCAAGATCTCATCTCAGTCTCCCCTCTTTCAGATGAAAACCATTCCCCCCCGTCCTGTTGCTGCACTCCCTGACCCAGAGCCCCTCCCCAGCTTTCCTGGAGCCCTTTCAGTACTGGGAGGCTGCTTCTAGATAAGGTACTGAAAATTTGCTACCTTTTCCCCTGGTCTCCTGTGTTATTTCTTCAGCAACCCAGTTGTAAACCACCACTGCATACCCATGGAGATACCAACACGCAACTGAGTACCCAGCAGCTGCAACCAAAGGGAGAACTGGCACAATTTAAAGTCTGAAAGTTTGATTTAAGAAGTCAGACTTCAACAAGCACGGCCCTGCCTGCAGGAGATAAGAATCGATGTAGGCTTGGCGTTAAACCTATGTAGTAAGATCCAAGTCATTATATATGAAGTACAGTGGCAGGCAGGTCCAAATAACTCAGATAAATCAAAGTACGGCTAGTTAAATGGTTATGTACACAATTATTTCAATTACTTTCCATATGTGTCTTTAAAAGTGAGTTTATCAGTGTCTTTAATTTGTACTTTTAAGTAAACAAGAGATAATATTTTAATTTTGTAGATGAGGAACTGAGTCCCTATAGTAGAAGTTGAAATACTGAAAGGTAGCAGAGCTACAGAAACTGGCATCCTGCTGGCTTTTAAAATGTGGAATGTTCTAACTGAGGAGGACTTTTTAGGCACTTTGGGAAATGCTACAGTGATTGATTGTTCGCTCAAGGTCACAGAAGAAATCCAAGGAAACTAGGATACGAACCAGACTTTCCCAAGATCCCCTGTAAATAAACCAGTGTTTCTTTCATAGAATCATGGAATTATTTGGGTTAGAAAGAACCTAACATTTAAACCCATGCAGCTCTAAATCCCCCTGCCATGGGCAGGAACACCTCCCACTGGATCAGGGGGCTCCAAGCCCCAACCAACCTGGCCTGGAACACCTCCAGGGATGGGGCAGCCACCACTGCTCTGGGCACCCTGGGCCAGGGCCTCCTCACCCTCACAGCAAAGCATCTCTGCCTCAGATCTCATCTCAGTCTCCCCTCTTTCACTGAGTGGGACCTTCTTTTAAGGTATTCACAGCTCAATACATTATTTACACCCCTGCACTGGTGAGGCCCCACCTCGAGTGCTGGGGTCAGTTTGGGTCCCTCACTCCAAGAAGGACCTTAAGGGGCTGGAGCGCGTCCAGAGAAGGGAACGGGGCTGGGGAGGGGCTGGAGAACAAGTGCTACGAGGAGAGACTGAGGGACCTGGGGGTGTTCAGCCTGGAGAAGAGGAGGCTGAGGGGAGACCTCATCCCTGTCTGCAACTGCCTGAAAGGAGGCTGTGACAGGGTGGGGGCTGGGCTCTGCTCACAGGTGACAGCGATGGGACGAGAGGAAATGACCACAAGTTGCCCCAGGGGAGGTTCAGACTGGACATTGGGAAGAATTTCTTCCCTGAAAGGGTGTTCAGGGATTGGCACAGCTGCCCAGGGAGGGGGTGGAGTCGCCATCCCTGGAGGGGTTTAAAAGACGGGTGGATGAGTTCCTTAGGGACAGGGTTTAGTGGGGAGACAGGCGCGGTTGGACTCAGTGATCTCAGAGGTCTCTTCCAACCTTATGATTCTGTCATTCTACGATTCTATGATTCTATGATAAGGTTCTCTGATTCAATGAATCACACGTCAAGGAGAGCCGAAGAAGAAGGTTGGGTTCATGCTGAGTTCTCAGTTTTTAAGCACAGAGGAGAAAAACCCTCTTAAAGGAATAAGCTTAAAGTACAATTCAACCCCGTGAGCGATATTGAAGAAAGGATCAAAATGCCCTTTGTGCAAAGAAAACTTAGGGATCACTATCACCGGATACTCTAAAAATAGAACAGTAAAGGAAGAGTTTAAACAGATGTTATTAGGTTTAATATTCATTGAATGAGTGTCAAAAAATATCTATTTAACATGCTTTTCTGCTGTTCTCCTTGCATGTGTCTCATTGCTTCGGAGGGAGGAGTGACTCATCCAGCTTTGTGCCAGGGGAGTCAAGGCAGCTTAGATGTTTTCAGCCAGATTCATCCCAATCTCCAAGCCAAACAAACCATTTGGCCTCATTTCAGGAGAACCAAACTGTGATAGCTTTTTTAGCCCACACATTTCAGGGCGAGACAATTATTCCTGCAACTAGCGTTTCGCATTCAATTATCACGCTGGAAAATGCGTCTTGGCATCCTTGCTGTGAAGTCCTCTAGTCCTGCAGACAGCCCTCGGAGCTCCTCAGCGAAGTCTGAAAGAGGCAGTCCCTGCACTTCTCTCTCTGTAGACCTTTTGCTAGGAGGGTAATTTAGTTGACCTCAAATAGTAGGACAGCTCTGGAGGGAATCTCTGTCCAGGGTCAACTTATAACAAAGTCAAAGGAATGAGGCACAGATTTTATAGTTGACTGTAAATGCCAGAAAGTGTATATGTATATAAAAAAATAGATACATGAGAGAGTATTTATGCCATAGTTTAAGCTTGAACACTGAAGCTGAGTTGCGATCCTGATTCTACTTAGCCATGGAAACACCCCAGTTCCCCACTTTTTGAGGAGGTTTTGATTCTGGTAGTTTACTGTTTAGACCAAGTTCCTTCCAGTACTGAAAGGGGACCTACAGGAAAGCTGGGGAGGGGCTCTTGATCAGGGAGTGCAGGGACAGGATGAAGGGGAAAGTTTTTAAGCTAAAAGACTGAGCTGAGATCTTAGGAAAAAATGTTTTGCTGTGAGGGTGGGGGGCCCTGGCCCAGGTTACCCAGAGCAGTGGTGGCTGCCCCATCCCTGGAGGTGTCCAAGACCAGGTTGGATGGGGCTTGGAGCCCCCCGATCCAGTGGGAGGTGTCCCTGTCCACGGCAGAGGGTGGAACTGGATGGACTTTAAGGTCCTTTCCAGCTCAAACCATTCTATGATTCCTTATATAATGTCAGGAGAGCCACCACGCTTCCTCTTAAACCACCCAGAGAGGACAGTCAGAAGCCACCTATCCCTTCCCCAGCTCTGCCCTCATGTGCTGTTTAACACACTGTAGGTGAGATAGAAGCCCTAACTCATGAACAGACAATTCAGAACATCCCGTACAGGAAGAAAACTTCCTCTTTTGTAGCACGGGGGCACATCAAGGTCTCCTCCAGCACAGCAATTTTCCCTCTCAGCATGTACAACCCATTACAAATATTATAGCACCAATTCTTGGAAGCTATCTAATTCCACCAAGAACGGCGAACTGAAGGAAGATGAAGCCAGGATCTGCGCTTTGATGCCTCTTACCTATCACAGGAGAGAAATGAACTTACTATTCTGAAAAATCCTTTTCCCTAATCTGTGTTGCTGATGTCAACTCGGATTATCAAAACTGCAAGAATCTTAAAACCTAATTTACTTGTCACCTTTTACGCGGCTCGCTTGCTGGCTTTGCTCAGCATAACAGGTGGGAACAATCTATTTTTTCCATCCACGTATTTATGCTGTAGGGGGGTTTTCATCAAGGATTCAATGCCTTCACGGTCAGTTTTACTTAGTTGTCACAGATCTTCCATTAGGATTCAAAGCATCGGAACGAAGCTGTTGTGTCTGAATGTCCCGCACATGCAGCGTACACTCAGAACAACAACAAAAATGAGTTTCAACTGAATCATTCAAGTACAATGCTAAAAATTTCTTTTCTCTTCATTATACCGTTATGAACAGCTGCCCAGGGAGGTGGTGGGGTTGCCATTCCTGGAGGTGTCTAAAAGACAGGTAGATGAGTTCCTTAGGGACAGGGTTTAGTGGGGAGACAGGCACGGTTGGACTCCATAATCTCAGAGGTCTCTTCCAACCTTAGGATTCTGCGATTCTATGTCATCCAGAGGAACCAGGACAGGCTGGAGAGGGGCCTGGTGAACCTTATGAAGATCAAAAAGGCCAAGACCAAGGTCCTGCAACTGGGTCAGGGCAATCAGAAGCACAACCACAGGCTGTGTGAGCACTTTAGACTCATAGAACCAGAGATTCTGTGAGCCGGCATTGTGAGCCCACAGCCCAGAACCCCCCCGTGTCCTGGGCTGCACCCAGAGCAGTGGGGGCAGAGGGGGAGGGAGGGGGTTCTGCCCCTCTGCTCCGCTCTGGGGAGACCCCACCTGCAGCCCTGGGTCCAGCTCTGGAGTCCTGAGCACAAGAATGACCTGGAGCTGTTGGAGTGAATCCACAGGAGGTCACGAAGGTGTCTCAGGGCTGGAGTACTTCCCAAAAACTCCAGGGACGGGGAATCCATGATTTTTCTGAGCAACTTGGGCCAGGGCCTCCCCACCCTCACAGCAAAACATTTCTCCCCCAAATCTCATCTCAGTCTCCCCTCTTGCAGCTCAAAACCATTCCCCTCACCCTGTCCCTGCACTCCCTGATCCAGAGCCCCTCCCCAGCTTTCCTGGAGCCCTTTCAGCGCTGGGAGCTGCCCTAAGGTCTCCCCAGAGCCTTCTCCTCTCCAGGCTGAAATCGAAGGGGGAATATTATGGAATGGTTTAAGTTGGAAGGAACCTTTAAGGATCCCATCTCGCCCAACTCTCTGCCATAAGCAGGGAGAGCTTCAACTCAAACTGTTTGCTCGGAGCCCCATCCAATCTGACCTTGAACATTTCTAGGGATATTGGACCCACCACCTCCCTGGGTAACCTGTGCCAGCGTTTCACAACCTTCAGCATAAAATATTTCTTCCTTCTATCAAGTCTGAAAATACCTAGAGCAATGAAACTGCTAATATTTATTACCAACTCTACAGGAATCCCTGAGATTGCTACTCCACGTCATTCATAGCAGTAAAATACACCTTTGCCAGGAAAAGAATCCTACCCTAATTTTTTGTCTTGCACCAAGAAGCCCACCTACTGCTTTGCCCCTGTTAATACACAAATCAGAGGGTGCACATCTCTTCATCTTCCTGTCGGCTGCTCTTGCCAGCATTCATGGCTTGCAGCCAGGGAGCCCAACAGGCTTCCCACCAGTCACCAATGCAATCATCAAAACCGCTCCTCAAACAGGAAATAAGCAAGAAGAAAATCGACTTATTTTTTATTATTATTGCCAGAGAATTTTAAAAGGGGCATATTTCAAAACCTTTAATTAAAACAATAAAAAAAATGCAGGCTCCACATTCCCATTTGTGCTCTGCACCCTGAGAGCAGGGAGTTGCTGGTGCAGACATCATTCAGTCCATTCTATTTAAAGCCCTGCATTTGGAGTAGTGACTTTGCTTTCATAAAGCACCCCAGAAGAAGTATAGAGGTGTCATGAGTGGACCAGCAGTCTCTTGAGGTAACAGTCTACAAATGTACCGTGGTATTTTTGTGACTTGCCTCACTGAAATTACTTAAGAGCCACCTTGAAAAGGCCTTCAGAATAATTACTGCAGCCACACCTACCAATAAATGAACAGAGTCTTCTCGCAGGAAAGGGGCATCGCCAGCTCCAGAGAAAGAAAGAACAGGGGATGCAGTTGCCCCTGCCTCCAGCGAGCATGGACGACCATAGAATCATAGAATGGTTTGGGTTGGAAGGGACTGCAAGGTCCAACCCCCCTGCCATGGGCAGGGACACCTCCCACTGGATCGGGGGCTCCAAGCCCCATCCAACCTGGCCTTGGCACCTCCAGGGAAGAGGCATCCAGAACTTCCCCGGGCAACCTCTGCCACAGCTTCAACACCCTCATCTTTCACTTATAGCATAAAGCCTATGTTTTCTGCTAAACATCAGGTTCACAAATCTAAGGGTTGAAAAAAACCCCCACCCTTAGTTACTAGAATTGTAACTGAAATATAAGAATTAGTTAATCTTTTTTTCTAAATTAAATTGACTTGCATTTTTTTAAATTGATCTTCAAAAACAAATGGCAACAGGACATGATCCGTATAAGACATCACACACTACACAGCTGAACCTGTGAAAATCAGATTATAATTGTTTTATCATTATAGGTAGCAATATTTTTCTAAAATAATCAATTCCTCATAAGCACACAGTATTTATTTATGGGAGACATATTTAACTGTGCTTTTCCATACATTAGGTTTCAGCCTTCATTCTGTTTTGCCAATCATTAAAACTCGCAAAATTACTACTACCCTACCCCCACCCCCAAGAAATCAGTGGCTTCCTCAGAAAAGCAACTAAGACCAGTGAGTAATTCGGGTCTGACAGATTTACTAATATATCTATGGGCCAGCGAAGCATTTGAATCATGTGGTGTATCTTTTTATGAGGCAAATTTGTTAAAAGCATGTCGAAAGCCCAATCCTGAAATACAGTGCAATAAATGAATTAACTGAGCAGAGCGCATGCTCCATGGCCATTAAACTGGAAGAAATGCAGGGAGAGGCAAATACCAACTTGAAGAATGCAGGCTCAATTGGCATTTTATTGAGCATTAGCAGGCAACCCTAAATCACTGGTTAGCATCATGTATAAGTAACCATTTAGCAGTAGTGGTATTTGTGTTACAGCAATTCCCAGGAGCCCCAGTGGGTGTTACAGCTCTGTTGTTCCCATTATTACACACAAACCCACGCACAGGACCAGTTTAATGCAGCAGGGCACTGCACATACAGCTGGAAAGAAGATGTGAAGTCCAAGACAGAGCAATGAGAAACATCAGCTTACGTAGTGCCATGCTAGAAAAATACTTCTGATCATTTGTGAGTGCCAACTGGGGGGAGAAAAAACAGCCATAATCAGTATGTTCTCAGATATGGACATCCTTTGCCCATATTAGCCTGTATCTTGGGCTGCAAACAAATCAGTGGGATTAGCAGAGTGAGGGAAGGGATTATCCCCTCTACTCAGCTCTCCTGGGGCCTCACCTGGAGTCTTGAGTTCAGTTCTGGAGTCTTGAGCACAGGAAGGGCCTGGAGATGTTGGAGCGAGTCCAGAGGAGGAAGGGATAGGATAGGGGGAAAGGGTTTGAGGCTGCAAGAGGGGAGATTGAGATGAGATCTTGGGCAGAAATGTTTTGCTGTGAGGGTGGGGAGGCCCTGGCCCAGGTTGCCCAGAGCAGTGGTGGCTGCCCCATCCCTGGAGGTGTTCCAGGCCAGGTTGGATGGGGCTTGGAGCCCCCTGATCCAGTGGGAGGTGTCCCTGCCCGTGGCAGGGGGTGGCACTGGATGGGCTTGAATTCCCTTCCAAGCCCAACAATTCCATGATTCTATGATAATCCCTGCTTGTTGGCGGCAGGGTACAAGCATTGCTTGTTCCCCCTTTCTCCAGAGGTGGTGGTGCCCTGGTTGAGATTTAAGGTCCCTTCCAACTCAAACCATTCTGTTATTACATGATTCTGTGATATTTCCCTTATTTTATGTTACGGTTTATGTGTGAGGCGTATGCCACGCTGCCAGTTTAGGCCCTATCTGAGCCCAGCTCCATGTCCTAATGGATCTACTTGGTCTCAGCTGTGGTAGCTTCCAGCTCAAACTCCAGCCCGTCAGGACGCCAGGGCAGGGGAGAGCTTGTTGTCTACAGTGGCCTGCGGCTCCCCACCAGCAGCACAACGGCACAAAACCACCTTCAAGCTCCTCCCACCTTTCCTGAGCTGCAAGAGCTCTCCTTGCCCCTATCTCTGAAACAACAAACTCATTTGCTTAAAGCAGAATTATTTAAGGTATTCTATTTGATGGTGGCAGAAAGGCAAAGGGTTTTACAGCTGCAACCTTGCAAGAGGAACTGGTCCTTACTGTTTTCTAGCTCACATCTGACATGGCCTTCCAAGCAGGTCTGCCTAGAGCAGACAAAACAGAAGCAGCAAGCCAAAGCCCTGCAGATTCACTGCCTTGTAGACAAGCAACAGACATTTTAGCAACAGCCTGGAAAAAAATTTGGAAACCAAGTAGGAAACAAAAAAATATTAAATTATACCCAGAGAAACCACCTAGCACCAATTCATAAACTGCAGGGTAATCCTGTCCCCGATGCTTTCCCTGGCTTTCATGCATGCTTTATCATCCACTGGCATACGTCCTCCAGCACCGCATCCTCTCCCTCCTCCTTCCACAGGGACCGTGTATGGGCTGACAAGGTTACCTCAGGATTTACTCTGTGTGCCATTCCAGTTCACAAAGCCACGCAGCAAACAGCAGTGACCGAAACACGTTCCAGACAGTGCTTTTTTTTGCCAGGCAGCTGGTGAGGGTGGGAGTCCCTCACTTGGACCACAACGACCCCAGGCAGCTCTGGGCTTGGAGAAGAGCATCTGGAAAGCTGTCTGGCACAGAAGGACCTGGGGGAGCTGATCAACAGCAGCTGATAAAGAGCCAGCAGTGGCCCAGGTGGCCAAGAAAGTCTGCAGCATCCTGTCCTGGCTCAGCCATGGGGTGGCAGCAGGGGCAGGGAAGGGATCTCCACCTGGACTCAGCACTCGTGAAATCACACCTCGAATCCTGAGTTCAGTTTTGGGCCCCTCACTGCAAGAAGGAGCTTGAGGGGAACGGAGCTGGGGAAGGGTCTGGAGCCCAGGGGTTGTGGGAGCAGCTGAGGCCCCTGGGGGTGTTCAGCCTGGAGAAGAGGAGGCTGAGGGGAGACCTCATCGCTCCCTGCAGCTCCCAAAAAGGAGGCTGTGGTGAGGTGGGTGCTGGGCTCTGCTCCCAGGTAACAAGTGATGGGATGAGAGGAAATGGCCTCAAGTACAGGGCAGGTTCATACTAGATAGTAGGAAAAATTTCCTCATGGAAAGGGTTGTCAGGCACTGGAATGGCTGCCCAGGGCAGGGGTGGAGTCCCCATCCCTGGGGGTGTTTAAAAGCCAGGTGGATGAGGTGCTCAGGGATCTGGATGAGTAGTGGGCAGGTGCAGTTGGATTCAATGATGTCAAAGGTCTTTTCCACCTAAACAATTTTATGGTTCTGTGACCTCAGACACTGTCCTGGCGCCCAGGAAAAGCCACTGGCTCCTCTGTAACCCCTTGTATGTGAGCAGTCAGATCCAGCTTTGTTTATGTACACATTCTCAATGACTTAAGTGCTCCTGACTTTAATGGGCCGCTCCTTCCTGTCATGGGCCACTTTCTTGCCCATAGCACCAAAAAAACCCACTGTTGATAAAATGGTTTGTTCTGACAGGGTCAGAATGGTCTGTTTTCTTCTCTAAAAGAAAAAGACAATAATGATAACAGTAGTAACTTCACTGTAAACCACAGGATATTAAAATGCAGCAACCTGCTAGCTCCATTCTGGTTGAATACTACAGCGTTGTCATTCTTCACCACAAATCTAAGGCAAATCAGCAGTAGCCTTCAGCACCAATAACTCAAATATTTCATACTGTAGCATCTCCGACTCCAGGTTTGCTTTTTAACAATAGCAGAGGACGGGTTACATCAAACCCAACTGCCCCAGCGAATGCCGCAGCGTTGTTTTCTGCACGGTTATCCTCATTTCCCCTCTTTCTTTATGACCGCATCCACAATAGTATATGCTCCGTGTTTGCATTTCTCAGCTCCATATGTCAGGGTTATATGAGGATATATTGTGGCGGAACAAGAGACACTTAGTGGAAAATAAAGGAAGCTGCCCTCAAGTGCAACTCAAGTAGCCTTGTCAATTTGGAGGAGAAAATCATATAACGTGTGAAAGGCAGTCTTTCTCCTTCCTTCCCAAAGTGGGAATGCCAGCATTCTGGAAGGAGCTGTTCAAAATTAGGCTTCTAACATCAAAAAGGATGTTACAAGCAAATAAACCAAATCAGGGAGAGTAGTTAAAAGGCACAGTTGCATCTTTTTAACGTTTGCAGGTAATCTGCAGTGCATTTACACAAGGCAGTTTATCTACTGATCTCAAAATAAAGTGTTAATTGACTGACGAAGCTTCACAATTTTCCCTTGGAAGACAAAGCAAAAATATTATTTATATTACATGAGATCCACTTGGGAATTGCTCGATGTGAATGGTTTCTCATCCTGATTTATCACTTTCTCAGTGGTAATTTTTGCAGCCCATGGGACCTGGATGGAGCTGAGTCCCATGAACTCTTCTGCCCAACAGCTCACAGGAGTCTCACAAGCCACAAGACCAACACTGTCTGAGCCCTGCCATTTGATTTATTCCAAGATGGAGACTATGTGCATCCTCAGGACCTTTAGATCATTATATATGTGTCTGTACCAGGTGCAGCTTTGGGCGCCACAGGATAAGAAGGATCTGAAGCTACTGGAGAGGGTCCAGAGGAGGGCACGGAGTTGGGGAAGGGTTTAGAAGGGAAGCTGTGTGAGGAGAGGCTGAAATCACTGGGCCTGCTCAGCCTGGAGAAGAGGAGACTGAGGGGAGACCTCATTACTCTCTACAGCTTCCTCACACGGGGAGGAGGAGGAGCAGGCACTGCGTTCTTCTCTCTGGTGACGGATGGCAGGACCCCAGGGAATGGCAGGAAGATGCCAGGAGAGAGTGAGGTTGGACATGAGGAGAAGGTTCTTCCCCCAGAGGGTGGTGGAGCACTGGAACAGCTCCCAGGGAAGCAGTCACAGCCTGACAAGATTCCAGAAGCCTTTGGCCAACACCCTCAGACACACGGTGTGAGTGTTGGGGTGTCCTGTGCAGGGACAGGAGTTGGACTCGATGGTCCCTGTGGGTCCTTTCCAACTCAGGGCATTCTATGAACCAATGATTCTATGATCATCATAAGTCTACAAGCACCAACTCCAGCAACCCCTTTATGTCCCTGATCAAGAGGGAGGTGTGCGCCCAGCACAATATCTGCAGCACAGACCAGGCATTTTTTTGTGGGTTGTTTCGCAGTCCTTGTGATATTTTAGGTCCTCTTTCTCGTTTGGGAGATGACTTCAGGAAAGTCACTTCTCTATGCCTCATTCTCTCCCTCTGCAGAACTGGGAGCAAGTGTAGGAATCTTGCTGATATGCTGTTGTGCTATCTCCTGATTAAAAGGCATTCCCCAAGATTCAGGGGACCTTAGCTCCGTTCGTCGCCAAAGGACGAAGAAGGAGAAAAGCTGTGCCATTTAAGATGCTTAACTCGGGAGGCAGCTACCTCTCAGTCACTACTGAGCAACGGTGCCTATTGTGCAACGATTTACTTGCAATTAAAAGCCAGACACACACTAATACAGTCCTGCTGTTCACTGGCGGCTGCCACAACACAGGAGTCTCCACGTTCCTGAAAAGCTGTAGTTTCGGGCATAAGGGAGAGGGGAGTTTGATTCCGGTTTGCTCTTGGCAGGAGCCTTACCCTGTCCTGGAACAAGAGGAAACTTGCCTGACCGAAGGGGATTCTCTCCGAAGCCCCCATGTCGTAGAATCCTGTCCTCAACATAAAGATATGGATCTGTTGGAGGGAGTCCAGACGAGGCCACAGGGATGATCCGAGGGCTGGAGCACCTCTGCTGTGAGGCCAGGCTGGGAGAGTTGGGGTTGTTCAGCCTGGAGAGGAGAAGGCTCTGGGGAGACCTTAGAGCAGCTCCCAGTACTGAAAGGGCTCCAGGAAAGCTGGGGAGGGGCTCTGGATCAGAGCGTGCAGGGACAGGAAAAGAGGGAATGGTTTGAAGCTGCAAGAGGGGAGATTGAGGTGAGATTTGAGGAAGAAATGTTTTGCTGTGAGGGTGGGGAGGCCCTGGCCCAGGGTGCCCAGAGCAGTGGTGGCTGCCCCATCCCTGGAGGTGTTCCAGGCCAGGTTGGATAGGGCTTGGAGCAGCCTGGTCGGTGGGAGGCATCTCTGCCCATTGCAGGGACAACCTCAGATCCACACCTCTGCTTGTTCTGTGCTTTGTCTACTTGATTGAACCAGCTGGAATCTTAGAATTGCAGAATGGTTTGAGTTGGAAGGGATCTTAAAGACCACCCTGTCCCAAGCCCTGCCATGGGCAGGGCCACCTCCCACTGGATCAGGGGCTCCAAGCCCCATCCAACCTGGCCTGGAACACCTCCAAGGATGGGGCAGCCTCAGCTTTCCAGAATCATAGAGTGACCTGAGTTGGAAGAGACCCACAAGGATCATTGATGTCTGAGTAACCTGTGCCAGGGCCTCCCCACCCTCACAGGAAAACACTTCTTCCTAATATGTCATCTCAATCTTCCCTCTTTTTTGTGTAGAACCATTATCTCTCATCCTATCACCACATCGTCTGTAAACTCCATTCAGTTTACCTTCATCATCTGCAGGGAAACTGATTTCACTTGCCATTTTCAGTCACATTTTGCAGTAGGCTGCCTTGATCCTCAACAGAAAAACCCAGACATCATACCCAAAAGCAGCATTCTGTGGCTCTGGACTACGTATGGATAAACATAATTATATACTCCAGCATCCGAAAGTATCTTTTTAAAGTTTGAAATACTCTTTTGCTATGAATATGCAACATAGCCACAGGTCTGAATCCAGAATGGAAAAAAGCATGATGTTGTTCTAATGCCAGTTCAAATACAAGTGTTATCGCAAGGGCTGGCAGATACAGGATCCTAGCTCAGAAAATACGTGGTTATAACTACTGAAGAAAAGAGCTGCAAGACTTTGTTCCGTGTCTGCAGCTATCCATAAAGCAGATTAAAGATCTGTTGCACACTCATCTTTCGCTTTTCTGGCTGTGTTGCCTTCCCAGTTCCTTCTTCATAGCTGAGGGCCCTGGGGCTGCTCAGCCTGGAGAAGAGGAGGCTGAGGGGAGACCTCATCGCTCTCTGCAGCTCCTGGAGAGGAGGGTGTGGTGAGGGGGGAGCTGGGCTCTGCTCCCAGGGAACAGGTGATGGAGATGAGAGGAAATGGCCTCAAGTTGCACCAGGGGAGGTTTAGGTTGGATATTAAGGAAAACTTTTCCACAGACAGAGTGACAAAACCTGGAAGAGGCTGCCCAGGGCAATGGTGGAGCTGTGGCAGTTCAGGTTTAGTAGGCACGGTGGCATTGGGCTGGTGATTGGATTTGATGATATTACAGATGTTTTCCAACCTTAATGATTCTATGATTCTGTGATCATTTAAGCCCGAAGGCATGCACACCTTCTTGCCTTTGCCGTAACTGAGGTCCTTCCTGGAGCCCCCTTACACACCAAATCACCTTCATGACTGTTTCCGGGTGACTTTTGTCCATTTGAGACATTCTTCTATCTTGAAAAATTAATCTTTTGAACTGTATTTCCAGCTTTCTATTTCTAAATCATTATGTAGGGAAGAAGGTAGCGGAGTGTTCCTACAACCACTGACTCCTTTGAGAAGCTTTTAAACACACTAGTGTTGTGCTACCAATACAATGGCTTTTTGGTATCCCACAGCACAGCCACTCTACCCCAAGTCTTTACAAAGCTGTCTCACCTGGTCAGGAAAGTCTGGAAGGAAAAGAACTGGAAACCCAGCAAATTATTACTGCAGTTAATAGAAAAGTTATCAGTTAAGCACTGATATATAGGAACACCATTTTTTTCACTTCTAACGTTGGAAAATCACCATGTTACACACAGGTATCAAAATCTCCTGGAGTTACAACAGATCCCTGCTCCTTCATATATTATTGTGCTTTCAGCTCTTCAACAGTGTCCCTTTAATCTAACGTTCACAAGGGGGAAATCTCTAGTCGTACATCACCATTTATAGCCAAATAAAAAGACAGAGGAGTTTCATGATGTTTAAAGTCACTATTGTCCTGTTAAATTATGTGGAAGTAGTGGATGTCACATCCCTGGAGGTGCTCAAGGCCAGGCTGGATGAAGCTTTGAGCCCCCTGGCCCAGTGGGAGGTGTCCCTGGCCGTGGCAGAGATGCAGAACAGGATGAGTTTAAGATTCCCTCAAACCCAAACTATTCCATGTTTCTGTGATTCTATGAAAACACTCAGAAGACACCAACAACTCCACTGTCTCTTTCCCAAGAAAGGGATTCTTCAGCTTGGGGAAGAGGAGACTCCAGGGACAACATGGGAGCAGCCTCCCAGTACTGAAAGGGCTCCAGGAAAGCTGGGAAGGGGCTCGGAACCAGGGAGCACAGGGACAGAATGAGGGGGAATGGTTTGAGCTGAAAGAGGGGAGACTGAGATGAGATCTTGGGGAGAAATGTTTTGCTGTGAGGGTGGGGAGGCCCTGGCCCAGGGTGCCCAGAGCAGTGGTGGCTGCCCCATCCCTGGAGGTGTTCCAGGCCAGGTTGGATGGGGCTTGATCCATACCTCCCCGATCAAGTGGGAGGTGTCATAGTCGTTGGCACGGAGTGGAACTGGATGGACTTTGAGGTCCTTTCCAACTCAAACCATTCCATGATTCTGTAATTCAAAGACTCAGTTAATATTCCCTTGAAACAACCCCCCGTAAATTATTAGTCTTCTTTATTTCCTTCCTTCATTTCTCTATTTAATACATCTCACAATATATTAAATTATGGAGTTCTTTAACCGACGATGTATTCATTTGTAGTCAATGTTTATTTCTTTAAGTACAAGACCATTATTGTTTTCTTATTGGTACTCATTTGGTTCGTTAGAGCACTAATCACTTTCCTTTATCTGTGAGAAGTCTGGTAACCTTTTTGATGACTTAGCTAGCAAAATCCTTTACTCTGCTTACAAGACAAGACTTGCCTTCAGCCAAAGGCTACCTGCAGCACACTCATCATCTATGAGGCTTTGAGCAACCTGACCCCTTGTAAGATGTCCCTGCCCATGGTAGAGGTGTTGGAACTGGGTGGACTTGAAGGTCCTTTCCAACCCAAACCAGTCTATGAGTCTGCAAATGGTCCACAGCGCCCAGCATCCCCTTTAGCAGGGGCTTCCATTGGACTGGCCATCATCAAGCACACAAACCACCAGACAGGAGGTTACAGAAGGAGTTGGCAAACACATTGCATCTCATCATACATAGCGATTGCTGAGGATATCAACCATGCTTCATACTTGTGGCTCCCTAAGACTGCAATGTTCAATTTTAATTAGACAATATATCACAGAAGTGTCTGGAAAGAATAGTCTAACACCATCAGGCTTCTGTCCTCTTAATACCTCCAACCATATCACCACCAGAATGTTCAGAGAATTCTGCTTTATGTGTTTAAATATTTCACGAGGCAGCAAATCATACACCAAAGCCTTAACAGGAGTATATGTTAAGATTATGACATCTATTATTTTGAAAACAAATACAGAGTAATTTTGTTAGTGTAGTTATCATTCCAATATTTTGAAAGAAAAGTCACTAAATCCAGTTTTACAACTCCATCTGTATCAATAACTCTTCTGTATCATACAGTTTAATACCACCACCAAACGTACCAGTGATGTTCGATTTGTTTTGCCCAAGCACTGTTTATGTCCCTGCAGCCATTCACAGCCAAGTATGGATTGTTTCCCCCCTTTCTCCAACAACTTTTTACTTAAATTCCCATTCGTCATGAAGACAACACAGAGAATGTATTACTGAAATTCTGAAATGGCTCATGTTCTGAGTTTTTAATAAAAGAACAATGCTGCATCTACTCACAGGGAGTACTTCCCAATCATAGAACCGCTGATTCATTAAGGCTGGAAAAGACCTGCAAGAAAATTAAGTCCAATCATCAGTCCAACACTACCCTACCTACTCAATCATGTCTTGAACCACCACATCAACAGGTTTTTGGACCCCTCCAGGGATGGTGACTCCACCACTGCCCTGGGCAGCCTCTGCCAGTGCTTCAACACTCTTCCAGTAAAGACATTTTTCCTAATATGTAGTCTAAACCCACCCTGACGCAACTTGAGGCCATTTGCTCTCATCCTATCCGTTTTTACTTGGGAGAAGAGAAAAGTACCCCCTCTCCACAACCTCCTCTCAGGGAGCTGCAGAGAGCGATGAGGTCTCCCCTCAGCCTCCTTCTTTTTTCAGGCAAACAGCACCAGGGCCCTCAGCCGCTCCCACAACTCCTGTTCTCCACTCCCTTCCCCAGCTCTGTTCTCCAGCTCCGGGTACGCTCCAGACCCTCAAGGTCTTTTTCTGCTAAGAGTCCCAAAACTGAACCCAGGATTTAAGGTGTGGCCTCACCAGCATCAAGGAATTGATGCCTTCCCTGCTCCTGCTGCCACCCCATGGCTGAGCCAAGCCAGGATGCTGGGGGCCTTCCTGGCCACCTGGGCCACTGCTGGCTCTTGTTCAGCCGCTGTCAACCAGCACCCACAGGTCCTTTTCCACCAGGCAGCTTTCCAGCCACTCTTCCCCAAGCCTGGAGCTGCCATGGGGTTGAGGGATCCAAGTGCAGGACCCAGCCTCGTTGAATGTAACACAATTAAGCTCACCCTATGGATCCAGCCTGTCCAGGTCCCTCTGCCCTCCAGCAGCTCAACATTCCCACCTGATTTGGTTTCTTCTGCAAACTGATGGAGGGAACACTCAATCCCCTTGTCCAGACCATGGGTGAAGATTTTGAACAGGACGAGCCTTAACACGGAGGCCTGGGGACACCACACATGACTGCCTACCAACAGGATTTAGCTCCATTCATCACCGCTCTCTGAGTTTGGACTTGCAGCGAGATTTTTATCCAGTGAAGAGTAAGTCTTTACACACAGCAAACATCATTTAATCCCTATGTAGTCTCATTCAAGTCACTGCAGTGAGGATTAATACTTTAGAGAAATAAAGGTGGCAGAATATCTGGAGAAATATAGTAAATGGTACCTTTATTGTTCTGAAGACAATTTATTTTCTGTAAGCCAATAAAAACTACCCTCTGCAGTGGATATTCAGCACTAGGTGTTCAAATAGATCTGTACATTTGTTATAAGGGAATACAAGTCATTTTATCCCTCATTGACCAGTTGTTGAATGAAGATGTATTTACCTCATGCGCCAAGGGCGTTTTTAGCAGCTGCTGATCAAGGAAGGATTAGAGACTGACTGTGAAGAAACGAGACCTCTATGTTTGCTACCTTGCCTCTATCAGCAAGGCTGGGAGAAAATATGCATAGAATCATAGAATGTTTTGGGTTAGAAGGGACCTTAAATATCATCCAGTGCCACCCCCTGCCATGGGCAGGGACCCCTCCCACTGGATCAGGGGGCTCCAAGCCCCATCCAACCTGGCCTTGGGCACCTCCAGGGATGGGGCAGCCACCACTGCTCTGGGCACCCTGGGCCAGGGCCTCCCCACCCTCACAGCAAAACATTTCTTCCTAAGCTCTCATATCAATCTCCCCTCTTTCAGCTTAAAACCGTTCCCCCCCATCCTGTCCCTGCACTCTCAGATCAAGAGCCCCTCCCCAGCTTTCCTGGAGCCCTTTCAGCACTGGGAGCTGCTCTAAGGTCTCCCCAGAGCCTTCTCTTCTCCAGGCTGAACAACCCCAGCTCTCCCAGCCTGGCCTCACAGCAGAGGGGCTCCAGCCCTGGGATCACCTCTGTGGCCTCCTCTGGACTTGCTCCAACAGCTCCAGATCCTTCATGTGTTGAGGCCTCCAGAACTGGGCACAGGGCTGCAGGTGAGGTCTTAGGAGAGCAGAGTGCAGAATCCCCTTCCTCGTCCTGCTGTCCCCGCTGTTTATTTTGATGCAGCCTAGGGCACGGTTGGTTTCTGGGCTGCGAGCGCACGTTCCCATCTTCTGTTGAGCTTCTCATCCCCCAACACCCCAAGTCCTTCTCTGCAGGGCTAACCTCAATCTACACGCCCAGCCTGAGTTTGTGCTTGAGATTGCCCTCACACAGGTGCAGGACCTTGCCCTTGGCCTCACTGAACTCCATGAGATTCACTTGATCCCGCTTCTCCTGTTTGCCCACGTCTCTCCAGGTGCCATCCTGCTCTTCTGCCGTGTCAACTGCATCACGCAGCTTGATGTCATCTGTATAACTCCTGGGGGTGGGGCTTCACAGTGCTACCAGAATTGCTGAAAGCTAGTGCTGAGACTAGTTTTACATAATAAATTTTTTATCACTTGGCATTATATTTAACTCACTTTTTTCTTTTTTAAAAAAAAAAAAAGAGAGAAATCAAACAGCTTATTCATTAACATTGATGACTCTACTAAGCTAATTATGATGAAAATGCCCTTTGTCATCCCTCAAGTGATCAAACCACCCGTTTCCTTTCAAACAAATCAAGTTAAATACAAAAGTACGGTCCAAAGAAGCAACTTAAAGCACCTGCAATGTTTCAAATATTTAACAAACAGAGAAATACAAACAGGCAGAGACTTCAAAGTCAGGGAAAGAGGCAAGGGAATGACATTTGAATTGAAATAGTCACCACCACAGGTGTACAAGAAAAACTTAGCAGGGCTCCAGGTGAGGTCTAACCAGAGAATCCCCTCCCTCCCCTGCTGCTCCCACTGCTCTGGATGGAGCCCAGGACACGAGGGGTTTCTGGGCTGCCAGGACACACTGTCAGCTCTTGTTGAGGTTGTCATCAGCCAGCACCCGCATGCCCTTCTCTCCAGGGCTACTCACAGCCCATCAATGGCACAACTCGGGTCTCAGCCTTTGTGTTCCCATCTGGTTTTGCTCGGTACTGTTCCTCTGCCAACCCAAACATCTCATAAAGGGACTTCCCATCCCCAGTTTTATGTTCACGCAGTCCCTTCCCCTGCTCCTTCAACAACATTATTTACTGTTTCTACTTCACTGCTCTGACAATACCAACAAATGCATTTACTTCCCAAACCAAACACAGATGTCATGTAACAGAGGCAATATGTGAACAAAGCTAATGTGGAAACAGATATTAATCATTGTGAGTAGTTTGGAAATAGAAAAATAAG
The DNA here is from genome assembly GCA_033558235.1 of Neomorphus geoffroyi. Classification (NCBI taxonomy): domain Eukaryota; kingdom Metazoa; phylum Chordata; class Aves; order Cuculiformes; family Neomorphidae; genus Neomorphus; species Neomorphus geoffroyi. Next base: position 1,376,447 of record JAUMJM010000025.1, read on the forward strand.
TAGCTCTCTCCAATCAATGTCATTTTACCTACAACTGACAAATAAGCAGTAGTCATAACATCATAGAATCATAGAATGGTTGGGTTGGAAGGGACCTCAAAGCCCATCCAGTGCCACCTCGTGCCATGGGCAGGGGCACCTCCCACTGGGTCAGGGGGCTCCAAGCCCCATCCAACCTGGCCTGGAACACCTCCAGGGATGGGGCAGCCACCACTGCTCTGGGCACCCTGGGCCAGGGCCTCCCCACCCTCACAGCAAAACATTTTTTCTTAAGATCTCATCTCAGTCTCCCCTTTTTCAGCTCAAAATTATTCTCCCTCATCCTGTCCCTGCACTCCCTGATCCAGAGCCCCTCCCCAGCTTTCCTGGAGCCCTTTCAGTACTGGAAGCTGCTTTGAGGTCTCCCCAGAGCCTTCTCTTCTCCAGGCTGAACAACCTGTCCTCATACAGGAGTGCCCATTGCTGGTTCATGTTGAGCTTATCATCCCCCAGCACACCACGTCCATTCTCCACTCAGCCTGTAGCTGTGCTCGGGATTGCCCTGACCCAGCTGCAGGAGTCTGCACTTGCTTGGTCTTGTTGAACATCCTGCCAGTCCCCTCCATTCAATGCTGATTTCATGGAACACTGGAAGACTGTCAACGTTTTCGGTAAACAGTCTTCCACCTATGTTTGGTAGATGGATATTTTGGATATAAATGGATATATTTGTGCCTGCACATGTATTTACTGTAAATATCTGAGCTTTACTTGCTGAAAGCACCAGGCTCATCTCTGTTCAAAGATAATTTCGAGGCTCCTGAATACAGCAGGAACAAGTGAAGAAGCCACCAGAAATCGTTTCAGAAGCTGAGGGATGAAAGGAAGGGGATGAACTTTATTTGGAGAGACAGGACTATGAAGTAGACATTAAATTGTATCTTCTAAGGAAAGGCTGTGGATAAGGGAATCTAACATCAAATAAGTATCTGGCTAAGGGCCCAGTGCTTACTCTGCCTTGTAATTTTAATATGATGTATCAACTCCTAATTTTATGGAGATGTGAACTTCTGCTGAACTTCAGGTATCAAATTTCAGAAGTTTACTGGGCTCAGGGGATAAGAGCTATTTCAGCTTGAGGACCCTTGACTTTTTTTCTTGGCACACAGTAGTATATGTAAATATCTATATCCTTCCCGCTCAGAATCAAAGTCATCTGTTTACTGTCAGTAAATGATAATTTATTGCCCATACATTAGACAAAAAAATCCAGTATGTTCCTGAAGTCATCCTAATTAAATTAGTCCTCTTTAAAGACCTTTACTGGAAAAGATTTCTGACAGTCTACTGATGCAGTCTTAAAATTATCATTTGATTGTGAATAACCAGTTAAAATATTATAATTCCAAAACATAAAGTCATGGAATGGTTTGCGTTGGAGAAGATCTTAAAGCCCACCCAGTGCCACCCCCTGCCATGGGCAGGGACACCTCCCACTGGATCAGGGGGCTCCAAGCCCCATCCAACCTGGCCTTGAACACCTCCAGGGATGGGGCAGCCACCACTGCTCTGGGCACCCTGGGCCAGGGCCTCCCCACCCTCAGAGCAAAACATTTCTGCCTCAGATCTCATCTCAGTTCTCCCATTCTGCAACTTCAGACCCTTCCCTTTGTCCTGTCCCAGCACTTCTCAATCAAGAGCCCCTCCCCAGCTTTCCTGGAGCCCTTTCAGCACTGGGAGGCTGCTCTGAGGTCTCCCCGGAGCCTTCTCTTCTCCAGGCTGAACAACCCCAACTCTCCCAGCCATATTTTAAAGAGAATTTATGTTTAGGAATTATAGAAGTGATGAGTATCTAGATTAATTAACTTTCTTCCTTAAGAACTGGGAGTGCCTCCAGGTTTTACAAAGAAACATGACTTCACGTCTGCAGAAAATACAACCTAAAATCTTTCTGTGATGAACAACCTCAGAGAAGTCTTCTCAGAATTTAGGTTTAAATGCAGAAATAAATCCCAGGCACCACTCCCTCACACCGCCTCTCAATAACTCAAACTTAAAACGCATTCAACTAAGAAAAATCCAGTGGCCGGGACCAGGAAGGGAATAAAAAGAAGGTCCATGAAGCTACTGAAGGGGCTGGAGCACAGGGTTTATGGGGAGCGGCTGAGGGCCCTGGGGTTTAGCCTGGAGAAGAGGAGGCTGAGGGGAGACCTCATCGCTCTCTGCAGCTCCTGAGAGGAGGTTGTGGTGAGGGGGGTGCTGGGCTCTGCTCCCAAGGAACACGTGATGGAGATGAGAAGAAATGGTCTCAAGTTGAGCCAGGGGAAGTTTACACTGGATGTTAGGAAAAATTGTCTTTACTGAAAAGGTTTTCAAGCACCGGCAGAGGCTGCCCAGGGTACTGGTGGAGTCACCATCCCTGGATGGATTTAAAAGTTCTGGAGATGTGGTGCTTAGTGACAACGTTTAACGGTGGAGCTGGCAGTGTTGGGTTTATGGTTGGACTTGATCTTAAAGATATTTTCCAACACAAATTGTTGTGTGATTCTGTGAATTAAAAAGCACAGGGGAATCAGGTACAGATAAGAACAAAGACACAGAAGCACCAAACTGCCAGCACTTTGCACATCCTGCCACAGCTACCAGACAATGGCTACATCCCTTGCCCAACTTCAAGCCAGATGGTGCCAGCAGGACTATATACAAACTGTCCCTTCCAAGGCAAACCATTCTGTGATTCTATAACTCTATGAACTACAGTTCCCAAAGATCCCCTCTAATGGTCTGACCATACAGGCAGAAGGGACCAACATGTGCAGCAGCTGTAGGATCACATAGAATCATGGAATGGGTTGGGCTTGAAAGGACCTTAGATCCCACCCAGTGCCACCCCCTGCCATGGGCAGGGACACCTCCCACTGGATCAGGGGGCTCCAAGCCCCATCCAACCTGGCCTTGAACCCCTCCAGGGATGGGGCAGCCACCACTGCTCTGGGCAACCTGGGCCAGGGCCCCCTCACCCTCACAGCAGAACATTTCTTTCTAAGATCTCCTCTGAATCTCCCCTCTTTCAAGTTAAAATCATTCCCTCTCATCCTATCCCTGCACTCCCCGATCAAGAGCCCCTCCCCAGCTTTCTTTCCCTGCTCTGTGGGTAGGTGGGGGTCACAGTGAGCCCACCTGCCTGTGTCTGACAGTAAATGGGGGAGACCCGGTGCCCATGTGCAATATTATGATTAAAAAATTGTGATGTAGAGAAAGGAAAGAAGGTAAGGGAAGAGAGAGAACTTTCCACTGCCTAATCAAGGTATAACAATATCATTTATGAGCCAACGCACCAAAAACAATATACAATATTAGCTGTAATGCTTGGGGCATTTTAAATGTCAGTCATGGAATTCAGCTCATTTATATTTAAGTGTATTATTTTGTTCAGTCATTAGGAAAACGTTTGCATGAGCTGCTTTATGCTTCTGGTTACCAGATTTAATAACAGTATCTCAGGCAGCATCAGGGATTGGCTGGGCGGTTTCTCTCCGGCATGAGGAGAAGAAAGGCAGTACCAGGTACACAGTAAAGTGCAGATAAGAAACAAGACAAGCAAACCCTGTAGTTACATTTTGAAGTTCAAACAGTTGGTGTATGTATATATTTAATCCCAAGTGTCGTACATGGCTACGAAAGACTATTGCACATTAGAGTTAAACACCGAAGGACAAAGAAGCAGGGTCTCCTCACTCTCACAGGAAAACATTTCTTCCTAAGATCTCATCTCCGTCTCCCCTCTTTCAGCCCTTTCAGCCTCAAACCCTTCCCCCTCATCCTGTCTCTGTAATCCCTGATCAGGAGCCCCTCCCCAGCTTTCCTGGAGCCCTTTCAGCACTGGGAGCTGCTCTAAGGTCTCCCCAGAGCCTTCTCTTCTCCAGGCTGAACAACCCCAACTCTCTCAGCCTGTCCTCACAGCAGAGGGGCTCCAGCTCTCGAATCATCTCCGTGGCTTCCTCTGGCCTCGCTCCAACAGCTCCAGGTCCTTCCTGTGCTCAGGACTCCAGAACTGGACCCAGGGCTCCAGGGGGGTGTCCCCAGAGTGGGGCAGAGGGCAGAGCACCCTCCCTGGCCCTGCTGGCTACAGCAGGTGTTACACAACCGAATTGCTGGAAGTATTAACCATATTGGAATAAAACTTCAGAATGAGACTCTAAACAAAATACCAACTACTTCAATTCCGTTGGAAAGGTGGGGTAAGATACTTTAGCCCCTCAAGTTACTGAGCCAATATTTTTTCCCTTGCCTGAATTTATTAGAAAATCAGCTTACAACTCAAACCTCAAATGCTGTCTGTCTGCGCAGGTGTTTGATTAGTGAAGCTGGAAACAGATGGTAAATCAAACAACTAGAATCTGCAATTATTTATTCATTGATTTTGCCCACAATTTTACTTCTGGACTTCAGATAAACCAGAAGAATTTGCATTTTTTCCTGTATCCTCTTTGGATTTTACTTTTTTACAATTTGAAGGAAATTCCTAAACATCTCATGGTTTTCCTGAGTTTTTCTCTGGCCCTGGTAAACTCGTGTCACTTAAAAGAATGAGAGGAAGGTATACCTAATGATATTTTTAATTTGCTTTTTGTAGAATCACAGAATCATGGAAAGATTTGGGTTTGAAGGGACATTAAAACCCATCCATTTCTTACCCCCCCACCATGGGCAGGGACACCTCCCACTGGACCAGGCTGCCCAAAGCCCCATCCGTGAGCTTCGTTCAAGATCATTATTTTAGGATAGAATATGTGCATTATTTAAGATATATAAGGAAATATAAATGCACATAAATAGACACACACATAAATACATCAACAGTCTCAAACTGTTTAAATAACAATATAACCTAGTAATACAATCATTAATAATATACCAATATAACCAATATAACCTATACCGAGCTGGGTCACACAACCAGCGTTTGGACGATATGACTGCTGTCACATTGCATAAAGGAATTTGCTTTAAAAATCTGAAACTGGGAGTTCTGAAGGATTCAGCTTCTCTTAACAAGATCCACGCAGTTGTTTTGTAGTGTTTGTACTCCGCTTGGCCTTCAGACATCAGCAGATAAGTGCTGACATATTCTCTTGGTCATCAGGTCCCAAGACAACCAAGCCTTTGTTTTATGTTCAGAGAGCCTGAAATGAGAGCAAGAGCAGCAGCATCCTTCCCAACCCCCAGCTCTACAACTTCAGTGGCATTACTAAGTGACGAGCCTTGTAAATTAAAAGACAAATCTGCAGCACAGAAGAGCACACAAGTGTAAAGTCCTGCACCTAGATCAGAGAAATCCCAAGTGAAAACACAGGCTGGGTGGAGAATGGATCGAGAGCAACCCTGAAGAGAAGATCATGGGTTACTGGGGAATGAGAAGCTCAACATCAGCTGACAAGGTGCTCTTGCAGCCCAGAAAGCCAGAGGTGCCCTGGGTTGCATCCAGACCAGGTGGAGCAGCAGGGCAAGAGAGAGGGTTCTGCCCCTCTGCTCGGCTCTGGGGAGACCCCCCCTGGAGCTCTGGGTCTAGTTCTGGAGTCCTGAGCACAGGAAGGACCTGGAGCTGTTGGAGCGAGGCCAGAGGAGACCACGGAGATGATCCGAGGGCTGGAGCAGCTCCTGTACAAGGCCAGGCTGGGAGAGTTGGGGTTGTTCAGCCTGGAGAAGAGAAGGCTCTGGGGAGACCTTAGAGCAGCTCCCAGTGCTGAAAGGGCTCCAGGAAAGCTGGGGAGGGGCTCTGGATCAGGGAGTGCAGGGACAGGATGAGGGGGATGTTTTTTAGCTGAAAGAGGGGAGGTTGAGATGAGATCTCAGGGAGAAATGTTTTGCTGTGAGGGTGGGGAGGCCCTGGCCCAGGGTGCCCAGAGCAGTGGTGGCTGCCCCATCCCTGGAGGTGTTCCAGGCCAGGTTGGATGGGGCTTGGAGCCCCCTGACCCAGTGGGAGGGGTCCCTGCCCATGGCATGAGTGCTGGAACTGGATGATTTTTCAGGTTCCTTCCAAACCAAATCGTTTTATGAGTCTATGATTCCATAAAATCTAAGGTGGAAATTAAGAAGTCTTACATAGGTTCAGGTACAAGTGCCTTTATTTGGAATAATGCTGTGCTGGTAACCACACAAGCAGAAATGAAGGTACAGGCACTGCTGCTGTATGAATTGCACCACAGAATCACATCAGTCAAATAAAAATCTGCTTGAAAATTAATGCAGAATCAAACTCCAAAGTAACAAGCAGCCTCCAAAACTGACTGGGTATAGAAAGTGATTGTGTGCACCCCTGCATTTCCTTCAGTTTAATGAGTATGATATATATTACGTCAGCTATCGAGGGCTGTTCCCCATCATGGCTTCATAAATAAATTGATTTCTTATAGCTTTAGTGAATCACGAAGGGAGAATCTGAAGGAAGAGACAGTATGGGTTCATAAAGCTATTCTTTTAATAAAAAGTGTCATGTAAAAATGCAGCAGAGATACTTAAAGTATCTGAAAGCTGGAAGTTATGTGAGCTACAGGAGAACCGAGGACAACCAGTGGAGAAACTGAAAGAGGGGATTTTCTCTGCTAAGCTGCAAACAGGAAAAAATAATTTTGAATTAGAGGGACAGACAGCAAAGGTGGTTGTAGAGGTTAAGGTAAGAGAGGAGAGGAACTTGGATGGAGACTGCAGCTCTAAGAAATTTAGGAGCTAAATGGAATGGCAAAAAGTTTTGGAGGAAAATCTTTGACTACAGGAAAGCTGGAGAGGGCTCTTTATTAGGCAGTGCAGTAGCCCTCAGGAGAAGGACTTGGGGTGCTGCTGGATGAGAAGTTTGACATGAGCTTGCAATGTCCAATTGCAGCCCAGAAAACCACCCATGTCCAAATAGTGGGACCAGCAGGGAAAGGAATGGGATTGTGCCCCTCTAATCCTCCCTGGTGAGACCCCACCTGGAGCCCTGTGCTCGGTTCTGGAGTTCTCAGCACAGGAAGGACCTGGAGCTGTTGGAGCGAGGTCAGAGGAGGCCACGGAGATGATCCAAGGGTTGGAGCAGCTCCTGTATGAGGACAGGCTGGGACAGTTGGGGTTGTTCAGCCTGGAGAGGAGAAGGCTCTGGGGAGACCTTAGAGTAGCTCCCAGTGCTGAAAGGGCTCCAGGAAAGCTGGGGAGGGGCTCTGGATCAGGGATTGCAGGGACAGGGTGAGGGGGATGTTTTTTAGCTGAAAGAGGGGAGACTGAGATGAGATCTTAGGCAGAAATGTTTTGCTGTGAGGATGGGGAGGCCCTGGCCCAGGGTGCCCAGAGCAGTGGTGGCTGCCCCATCCCTGGAGGTGTTCCAGGCCAGGTTGGATGGGGCTTGGAGCCCCCTGATGCAGTGGGAAGGGTCCCTGCCCATGGTAAACTTGTTGGAACTGGATGGGCTTTAAGGTCCCTTCCAACTCGCACCATTCCATGATTCTAGCATGCTACGAAGAAGCAGAATGATCTGGATATACAGAACATATGTTGGGTGAAATATGACATTTGGTGCCGTTCACAGCTACACAGCAGGTGACATAGCTGGTAGGTCAGGTAAGAGACCAACACAACAAACAGTCACAACATGAATTACATCTATTCAGAGTAATTTGGCATAACTCCAGCAGGTAAGAGATCTGTCTGATTCACCATGCGGGCCTCATAGTTATACCTACACAAAACATCACCAGAGAGTCATAGAATGTCCTGACTTGGAAGGGACCCACAAGGATCCTCCAGTCTAAATTTTGTCCCGTGTAGGAAACTACCAGGTAATGATTGTAGTTGGCCACAGAATCACTGAATGTTTTGGGATGGAAACAACCTTAAAGATCAGCCAGATCCATCCCCCTCCCACTAAACCAGACTGCTCCAGGCTCCATCTAACCTGGCCTTGAGCACCTCCAGGGATGGAGCAGCCACCGTTTCCCTGGGCAACCCGGGCCAGTGTTTCATGACCCTCCTCGTGAAGAATGTCTTCCTAATTCCTAATTTAGATCTGCCTTCAAATTTAAAGCCATGTGGGCTTGTCCACTGAATCCTGACCACAGCTATCACTCCGTTCACAGCTGAGGTCCAAGTTACCACCCGTGTGTGCTGTGCAAGCAGAACCAAAGGCTCAGCCCCCAGCAGCACAGTGCCACAGCTGGTGGTGAAGGGACGCAGAAGTGGAGTACAGACACAGCAAATGCTTCAGGTTTTACAGCTTCGGTTTATGAATGAGCTTCTAATTAAAAGTAAATCAAGGTAGAAAGGCTTCCATCTATGCTACATTTAAAAAAGGAAGGTTTTCTGCTTAATAATCTGTATTTCTTCACCAGATGGTATGTTTTCAACACTTAAGCCTTCTCAAAAGTTTATATTTCTGTGACAGCATGCTGTATTATTTATTTTAAACACAGAATTGTGCTTTCTCTGTGGTATCCAAGCATTTCAGTCCAACTGTTCTCGAGGTGATATGTACAACAGTGATGTTATAAAACACTGGGTGTTGATAACATCTACCAGTCACCAACTAAAATATGAAGTACATGTAGCAGATGATTGTAAAATTCATCTGTGAGAGGTATTACAGATGGTTATAAGCATCTGGTTAATCTGAAAAATTCCAACAGTTTAAGAGCTGATTAACTATTCATTAAAGAGACATTAACCATTCATTAACCCTTTGTGAAGTAGGTACGCACAGAAACTTCATAATAGGTATCACTAGCTTTGAAGGGAGTTTCTAGCATGAAACAGTCACCAGCTCTCTGTGCCTGCTGTTGTCTAGTGATGCTGTTGGGCAATGAAATCAGGCTTCACAGCCAAATGCATCCTGAGGTGCATCCAGCAAGGAACTGGCAAACAGCTGAGGGAGGTCACTGTCCCACTCTGCTCTGCACTGGTGCGGCCCCACCTGGAGCATTGAGTGCAGTTTTGGCATCCACAGTAGAAAAAGGATCTGAAGCTACTGGAGAGGGTCCAGAGGAGGGCACGGAGCTGGGGAAGGGTTTAGAGGGGCAGTGTGTGAGGAGAGGCTGAAGTCACTGGGTCTGCTCAGCCTGGAGAAGAGGAGGCTGAGGGGACCTCATCACACTCTGCAGCTTCCTCACACGGGGAGGAGGAGGAGCAGGCGCTGAGCTCTTCTCTCTGGTGCCCAAGGACAGGACCTCAGGGAATGGCAGGAAAAGAACAGGCGGAGAGGGCTGTGCTTGTTCAGTCTGGAGAAGAGAAACCTCTGGAGAGACCTTATAGCAACCTTGCAGTACCTGAGGGAAGCCCGCAGGAAAGCCGAGGAGGGACTTTTTACAAGGGTGTGTTGTGATAGGATGAGAGGGAATGGCTTTTAAATAGAAGGGGCAAGATTTATAGTAGATATAAGGATGAAATTCTTCACCATGAGGGTGGTGAGGCCTTGGCACAGATTGCCCAGGGAAGGCACAGATGCCCCACCCCTGGAGGTTTTCAAGTAACCTGGTCCAGTGGGAGGTGTCCTTGCCCATGGCAAGGGGATTGGAGCTAGATGATCTTTAAGGTCCCTTGCAACCCAAATCATCTTATGATTCTATGTGCCAGGACACAGTTAGATTGGACATCAGGAAGAGGTTCTTCCCCCAGAGGGAAGCAGTCACAGCCTGACAAGATTCCAGAAGCGTTTGGCCAACATCCTCAAACCCACGGGGTGAATGTTGGGGTGTCCTGTGCAGGGACAGGAGTTGGATCTGATGATCCTTGTGGGTTCCTTCCAGCTCAGGAGTTTCTATGATTCCACCAAGATGCAGCAATACAGAAAAATCACTGCAGTCTTCCTGCTGTTAAAAAGGCTGCAGCAAGAAAGGGCTCCCAACATCACAGCGGGCTTGCACCCATCTCCTGTTACATCTTAAGTATAAGAAAAACTTGAATGAGTGGAAAGGAAAAAATTTTGGTTCCTCCCATTTGCAGGGACTGGTGAAGAGGGAACAGAGAAGTGCTCAGGGAAAGTGGGATGAATGGCTGATAAACAATAGCATCTTTAGGAAAGCAGAGGTATCACTGATTTCCCCTCAAATAAATTATTCAGTGTTTTTTGTGACAGCAAGAAGATGCTTGTGCTCTTACAAACAGGCTCTAAAATCCCTGCTGAGTTCCCCTGCGGGTGAAGGGAGGGTCTGTTGTCATACAGGGCTGATACTGCACTTGCTAAAATCACATACGGCTTCGTAAAATCTCCTCCTGGAGTACTGAAAAGCTGAAAGCCAGGAGGAACTAAAAAGGGAGCCTTAGAGGGATTGCTTCATTTTGCTTGTTTATGTTTTTAAAGAAGATTTCCTTGCTTGTTACTCAAAGAAGATCCTGTTAGCACATGCAGCCTTGTGGGCATTAACCATGGCTGCTCCCTTAACATCTGGTTTCTGCTGAATCCAGCTTCCATCTCTGACTCAATGAAGTGGGAATGCTCAGCCTGAGCTTACCGTGTGTGACTGACCCTGCAATAACCACAGCGCACAGGCAAGACTGAGAAAAGCAATTTCTGTGAGGAATTCATAGGATCATAGGATGGTTTGGGTTGGAAGGGGCCTTAAACCCCACCCAGTGCCACCCCCTGCCATGGGCAGGGACACCTCCCACTGGGTCAGGGGGCTCCAAGCCCCATCCAACCTGGCCTGGAACACCTCCAGGGATGGGGCAGCCACCACTGCTCTGGGCACCCTGGGCCAGGGCCTCCCCACCCTCACAGCAAAACATTTCTGCCTAAGATCTCATCTCAGTCTCCCCTCTTTCAGCTAAAAACCATCCCCCCCATCCTGTCCCTGGACTCCGTGATCCAGAGCCCCTCCCCAGCTTTCCTGGAGCCCCTTTCAGTACTGGGAGGCTGCTCTGAAGTCTACCCACAGCCCTGTTCTCTCTAGGCTGAACAACATCAGCTCTCAATTTGCGTGTTTTGTTTTCAAAGAAATGTAACTGAAAAAAAAGGGGGAAAAGAGTTTAAAAAGATGTTTTCTTAATAGTTATTTTCAAATCTATTGGACTATGGATTTAATCTTCAGTCAGTGTCAATGAAATGACTCCACCTGACGTACCCAAAACATGTCTTTGATGAGACTCTCCAATGCCCAAGGCAGCAGTGGGGTGGGTTAAGGCCAAGTCTTCCAGCAAACATCGCATCTGGCTGTGCAACCTCTGCCGCTAACGAGGGGTTTGCAGTTGTCACTGGTGATGGCTTTAACCATCATTGCTAATTAGTACTGGAGAGAAAAGGCTCCATGACCCAAAGTTCCCATTGACCTGTTGTTTTAGCTGTTGTGAGGTTGTTTCCCTGGCTGTTTCCTTTATTGCTGATAAAGTTTAGCATACGCACACCAAGCTACCACTAATTAGAGAATTACTTCTGCCTCAGTAAAGTGTCTCCAAAACCTGCTTCATCTTCCAAACGTGCAGAGACAGCACATATGTATCTCCGTAAGACGAGCGCGGCACTTGACAATACAGTTCTGCAGTATTTTGATTCTGTTCCTCTACTCTGCTCTTCAAAGAGCTCACCTGGAGCCTTGTGCTCAGCTCTGGACTCTTTATGTAGGACATGGATCTGTTGAAGTGAGTCCAGAGGAGGCAATGGCAACGATCTGAGGACTGGAGAACCTCCTGTAAGAGGCCAGGCTGGGAGAGTTGGGGTTGTTCAGCCTGGAGAAGAGAAGGCTCTGGGGAGACATTAGAGCAGCTCCCAGTGCTGAAAGGGGCTCCAGGAAAGCTGGGGAACTGATCAGGTGGTGCAGGGACAGGATGAGGGGGAGTGGTTTGAAAGTGAGAGAGGGGGAGATTGAGGTGAGATCTGAGGAAAAAAATGTGTTAAGTAATATTTTCCTGCAAGAGTGGGGAGGCCCTGGCCCAGGGTGCCCAGAGCAGTGGTGGCTGCCCCATCCCTGGAGGTGTTCCAGGCCAGGTTGGATGGGGCTTGGAGCCCCCTGACCCAGTGGGAGGGGTCCCTGCCCATGGCAGGGGGTGGCACTGGATGGGCTTTAATGTTCTTTCTGACACAAACCATTCCATGATTCTATATTTTAATCTGGAAAGCTTCAAAATGAGAAGAGAAAAAAGCACAACAGTTCTCTCACAAAGTATAAAAACTCGAGTTAGGAATCAGAGAACAGAGGTTAATCCTCACTTGTGCTATAACTGATAGCAAAACAGCAGATGTTTTCAGGTAAACACCATGTGGATTTTTGCTATTGATTGATTCTTAAGATAAATAAGACACTGCTTTAATGGAAAACATGTTGGTTAAAATACATCCCGGCCCCTGTAACACAGGCACAGATCCAAGATGCCTCAAGTTCAGCCAATAGATGATTCATTCCCCTCTCCCTTTCACAACAGCTGGAGATGCTGCCTCTGTCCAGCCGGGCAGTGACTTCTGGGTACCTTGGCAGGGAGGGATGGGGACCATATGCTATGGAGAGTCGACTTCCCTGCTGCTCTTCTCATGGAATCCAGGGGGCAGGGCAAGAATCACAGTCAGAAATCGTTTGCTGGGATGGACTTGACACATGAAACATCGTAAGTTTCTACAGCTCCCTGAAAGGAGGTTGTGGTGAGGTGGGTGCTGGGCTCTTCTCCCAAGTAACAAGGGATGCGATGAGAGGAAATGGCCTCAAACCTCACCAAGGGAGGTTTAGACTGGACATTAAGAAAAATCTCTTTACTGAAAGAGTAGTGAAGCCTTGGCAGAGGTTGCCCAGGGCAGTGGTGGAGTCTCCATCCCTGGAGCGATTAAAAAGTCATGTAGGCATGATACCTGGGGGCACTGTTTAGTAGGCACAGTTGGATTGGGCAGACAGTTGGACTGGATGATCTTAGAGGTCTTTTCCAACATTAGTGTTTCTATAAGGCAGATATATCCAAGGGAGAAAGCCTCCCAATTATTTCAGTATTGTACATTTGTGTTGGGGATTTTTTGCAAGACCAAAAAAAAGCCTGCAGCATCAAACTATGATCGACGTCACCTGTTCAGAGAAGAGATGGCAACATTCGTTTTCCATTTCTTTTTGGTAGTAAATTAAAATGCAATGCAGCTTTTACCTTTTAATTCAGTCTTTCACTCAGGGAACCTGGTGTAGCTTAGGATGTATTATTTCCTCATGTAATGAATACACAGCTGATCGTAACTTTATACCTTTCTTGAACGATGCATTGGGAAGAAAGGAGACTTAGGAGACTAAGTTTTTGGACAGATCAAAAAGCATTACAGAAAAAAAATAGGTCCTAGGTTTTCAGACAAAGCAATTAAAGCAATGAAACTGCTGTAGAACTTCCAATAAGATATATATTTGCTGGCAGTTTTACCACTTTCTTTCACATCATCTTGGGCATTGTCAAAGCCTGATGCACCAGCCAGCTCCATAGAAACAATGAGAATAAATAGGGTTGGACGAAAGTATTTCCACCAAAACAGTTTTTATTTAGAAAATTGAGTTTTTCATTAAATACATTCCTTCTGCAAATAAGTATCACTTTTTTTTTTTCAGAAATTATATTGAAATATTTCTAAACATTAATTAAGACACTAGAAGAATAAAGTGAAATTTTCCATCAAGCGTTCAGTCATTATTGAAAACGATTTTAACATCCTGTTCTGCTACTTCATGGGAGCAACACGTGCATTACCCCACCCACAGAAGATCCTCTGCTGTACGGGCTGTGACACATTCTAAACAAAAGCCTTGGGAATTCCTGCTATTAGGATATTCTCCCTCTGAATTGAGTCCCGTCAGAAGGATTAGCTTAGAGGCCAGTAGCATGAATCTCTTACGAAATAACGGGTAGAGGCAACAGTGTAATGCTGACTAACATATAGTTGATAGTTATTAGCCTGGTCTAGTGGGAGGTGTCCCTGCCCATGGCAGGGGTGGAGCTCAATGATCTTTAAGATGCCTTCCATGATGCCAATAATTCTATAAATTAAAACATTTCAGTGTTTCAGAATGAAGTTTTTTTTTTATTTCACGGAAGCATAGAACCAAGGAATGGTTCAGGTTAGAAAGAACCTCAAAGCCCATTGAGTTCCAACCCCCTGCCATAGGCAGAGACAACTTTCTGTGGATCAGGTTCCTCAAAGACCCATCCAACCTGACTTGAATGCCTTCAGCGTTGGGGCAGCCACGGCATCAGAAGTGTGACCAGAAGATTGAGGGAAGTGACTCGGCCTGTCTGCTCTACTCTGGTGAGACCTTATCTGGAACCCCCTGTTCAGTTCTGGAGTTCTCAGCACAGGAAGGTCACGGATTTATAGGAGCGAGTCCAGAGGAGGCCATGGAGATGATCCAAGAGCTGGAGAACCTCCCGTGCAAAACCTCAGAGCAGCCTCCCAGTACTGAAAGGGGCTCCAGGAAAGCTGGGGAGGGGCTCTGGATCAGAGAGTGCAGGGACAGGATGGGGGGGTGGTTTTTAGCTGAAAGAGGGGAGACTGAGATGAGATCTTAGGCAGAAATGTTTTGCTGTGAGGGTGGGGAGGCCCTGGCCCAGGGTGCCCAGAGCAGTGGTGGCTGCCCCATCCCTGGAGGTGCTCAAGGCCAGGTTGGATGGGGCTTGGAGCCCCCTGATCCAGTGGGAGGTGTCCCTGCCCATGGCAGGGGGTGGCACTGGATGGGCTTTGAGGTCCCTTCCAGCCCAACCCCTTCCATGATTCACCATCCGAGGCCAGGGCTGTGACCATAGCTTGCCTCCCACCAAGCTCGCTGGAACCTTCTCTCCTGAGCCCTGTTTACAGACTTACCCTTCACCAAATAACACGGGGCCACAAGTCACTTCCCAAGCACAAAGTGCAGGGGAGGATTTTAGCAATACAAAGCATTAGTGGCCATGGCAACTATAATGCAACAACATTTTGGCTATTTTTTTACAACATCCAATCAATATTCCTGCCTTGGGAGGAAAAACTGGGGCAGTCCTGCATTGCCTGAGAAGATGCATCTAAGAGAGGAAGGTTATTATTTTTTTCATGCTAAGTAAGATTAGAAATAGTTGTTATATAACGGGATAAGCCTTCAGTCACTAATGGAAAAAAATAATAATAATCATAAAAAAAAAAACCAAAATCACATTAAACTCTTAAACTTGCACCTATGTTAAAACCCAGAGCCAGGGAAAGGTTGGGATAAGCACTTGTTTGTGTTCGAGTTTGTAGAATTACACGGCGCTCTGGGATTATTACGAATCTTGTCAAAACTACTCCAGAGGCAGAGGAGAGGATTATGGTGGGTGGAATTGACTTTCTCCAACTGATTTTAATGAAAAGTCAGATTTCTCAGACAACGTTATAATAATGCTTCCACTTCTCCCCACCGCCTGGAGCATCTCTGTCTCTCTCCCCCCCTTGCTTTTCTGTTCCTGAGCTGATACCAGCACTTCGATTTGCCTTTTCCTGCTGGAGCTGCTCCCCTCCCTCCCCAACCCTTACTGCAACACCTATGATTGCCAGCCCATAAATATGACTGAGGTGATCAAAGTGTCAGGGCTGTCACATCTGCCTGGGAAAAAAAGCAGCAGTTTGCACTTGATCCATAACAGATGTAGGACATAGAAATGCTCAACTCTAAAATTACTTATCTTAAACACTGTAATAATCAGGCATGGCTGCTAGCGATAGCCTGTTATTATACCTGTGTTCCAAATTCAGATAAGGAATGTGTAGTTATATTGCTTTTACAAATCCATTCAGCATCATGGTTTGGCCAAGCTTCAACCCCTCAATGCTTTTCTTGGAGTGAAGGACGCAGAATTCAACCCAGAATCTGAGATGTGGCCTCATCAGTGCTCAGACCAAGGGGACAATCTCTTCCCTGCTCCTGCTGCCACCCCATGGCTGAGCCAAACTGGGATGCTGGGGGCCTTCTTGGCCTCTTGGGCCACTGCTGGCTCAGGTTCAGCTGGCAAAATGCCAGAATGGCTCCTAAATAGTTCTTTTTTTTTTTTTTTTTTTTTCCTTCATTGTGGTGTGGAAGGAAAGAGAACCGTGGTGATGCTTTGCCCAGTGTCACGATGGGATGGGAAACTCAGGGTCAGGACACTGCAACAATGCTGGGACTGTAACGAGGCTCTCCTCTATGCTTTTTAGGAGCATTATACAGCATTTTGATTAGAGAAGGGTTATTTTACAAGGGATCTAAGGCTAGTTTTACCAAAATCAGCATTATTGCAGCTAAAATTTTGTTCTCAGTAACAGTTTCTTAAAAGATCCCTATCAAACAATGCAAAGCATCACCTGCCAAGACAATTGAGGCAAAGGTTCAAAATCCCTGATGTCATTATTTCTAAAGGATTGCCTCTCCAGGAGGCATGCATTGGAGCCCTGCTGAAACTGGGCAACCAGATTTGATCACTGTTCAGCCCAGTTTCTCAAGTTAGAATCATAGAATCATTAAGGTTGGAAAAGACCTCTAAGATCATCCAGTCCAACCACCAGCGAAACCTCATTACCCCTACTAAATCACCTGCCTAAGTGCCACAGCTACACAATTTTTAATCCCTCCAGGGGTGGTGACTCCACCACTGCCACTGGTTTGGGTTGGAAGGGATCTTAAATCCCACCCAGTGCCACCCCCTGCCATGGGCAGGGACACCTCCCACTGGGTCAGGGGGCTCCAAGCCCCATCCAACCTGGCCTGGAACACCTCCAGGGATGGGGCAGCCACCACTGCTCTGGGCACCCTGGGCCAGGGCCTCCCCACCCTCACAAGAAAAAAATATTCCTAATATCTCACCTAAATCTCCCCTCTTTCAGCTTAAATAAGCAAACCAATGTCAAAAAAACCCAAACAGAACAACTTCTATCGCTTCATCTTGTTTTTATTGAGCTTCACACAGAAATTTCTGCTTCCTTACATCCATTCCTGCCTGCTTGGAAGTTCAGCTGTGAATTTAAAAGTCGGTTGGGATTTGTAAACACACCATGCTAAATATTGCTGGCTTTCTACAAGGCACTGCAGGAAGAGTGGAGGAGCTCTCCCATCTTCAGTGCCTCCAAACAGCCCATGTGTGTGTTACAATGGCAGATAAGACACGGAGGGAAAACCCTTATACCCTCTGAGAAACACTTTATAAAATTAATTTTACATCTCATTGCCTGCTATACCAATACATTTCGGATTCATTTATCTCAGCGCTGCCAAATTACTCACAGCACTTAATGAAAACTGCAAACTTTTCTCTAAAAAAACAAGACATTAAACATACCGAGAAGCAGTTTTGCATTTACAGCCATCACTGAAGTAAGACATAACCATAAACTAAAAGTCTGTATTGGATTTCCCACTTTGAAGTATTCTCCTTTGAAAATGTCTTATTATTTCTGTTACTGTAGAGACTTGAAACTTTGACCATGAATCAAACGTTGGTGCTAGATGCTGCACACAGAGCAAAAAAAAAGGTTAATCCCAAAGATAAAGTGTGTTGAGGGCACGTAGGGAAAAACTACTTCTCTGTTGTGCAAAGGAACTGAAACAGAGACTAAGGCTGTATTTCAGATTTACCACTGAAGATATTTGCTTTCACACAATGGAATCCTAGGAAAATAAAATCATAGAATCATTGAGGTCGGAAAAGACCTCTAAAATCATCAAGTCCAATCATCAGCCCAACACCACAGCACCTACTAAGCCATGTCCCAGAGTGCCATGGCCACACATACTTCAAGCCCCTCCAGGGAAGGAGACTCCACCACTGCCCTGGGCAGCCTTGGAACTCTGCACCAGGAAACTGGGATAATTGAGCTCCTAGAAGAGATGACTAAGGGGAGATCTCATGTCTCTGCAGTTCCCTTAAAGGAGGTGGTGGTGAGATGGGTGGTGGTATCTTCTCCCACATGGGAGATAATAAGAGTTAGAATGAGGAAGAAGAGATTTAAGCTGAAAGAGAGGAGATTGAGATGAGATCTGAGGCAGAAATGTTTTGCTGTGAGGGTGGGGAGGCCCTGGCCCAGGGTGCCCCGAGCAGGGGTGGCTGCCCCATCCCTGGAGGTGTTCCAGGCCAGGCTGGATGGGGCTTGGAGCCCCCTGATCCAGTGGGAGGTGTCCCTGCCCATGGCACGGGGTGGCACTGGATGGGCTTTGAGGTCCCTTCCAACCCAAACCATTCCATCACTCTATGATCCTATGATTTTATGACTTAAACAACGTGCTGTCAAATTGAATAGGATTCCACGAGCTGCATCTATAAATAATAAAGGACAAAGAAAGCAAAAAGTGTTAAAATTTCAGGCTACAAATTCAGAGGATTGGAAGAACCATTCCAAACAACTGAAAAGAATTAAAATACTTCTTTTTTCCATAACAGAATTTAGCCAAATTGCTGCTTGCTTCCTGTGCCACGGAAAAATTTCCTCTGAATTGCAGATTGCAATGGAAATAAATTCATTTCAGTAGGCTGTAAATGCTACCACTATTGTTTCTCATAGAATGAAATGTTTCATATTTGATCACAAAGTAACATACCGATGCAAAAAATCTGCACTTACCAAGCAAAACAACTACCATTAGTTTTGGTCCAAATTAAAAGAAAAAGATTCTGGAAAGAAGATCTTGAAAGAGATCTCCATTTTCTTTTCTAGTCTCTCTTTAAACCAATTCTTTCTAGTCTTACCAGCTGTGGGAAAAGTTGAAATAAATGCATTTCCCATTCAAACTCCAGAAAATGCATAAAAATTATTTAACTACATTGCATATTTAAAGCCAGTTTCATAGTTTCTTGTTCTCTGGACAAACATAGAATCACAGAATGGTTTGGGTTGGGAGGGACCTCAAAGCCCACCCAGTTCCACCCCCTGCCATGGGCAGGGACACCTCCCACTGGATCAGGGGGCTCCAAGCCCCATCCAACCTGGCCTTGAACACCTCCAGGGATGGGGCAGCCACCACTGCTCTGGGCACCCTGGGCCAGGGCCTCTCCACCCTCACTGTGAAGAATTTCTTCCTGATGTCCAATCTAAATCTTACCCCTCTCAATTTAAAGCCTTTCCTCTGTTCAGCCACTACCTGACTTGGTAAAAAGTTCCTCCCCAGCTTTCTTGCAGGTCCCCTCAGGTACTCAAAGGCCATAAGGTCATAAGGTCTTCCTGAACTCTTCTGCTCTCCAGGCTGAAAAACTCCAACTCTCCCAGCCTGGCTTTGTAGCAGAGGTGTCCCAGCCCTCAGATCATCCTCGTTGCCTCCTCTGGACCTGTTCCAACATCTCCATATCCTTCTTATATTCCGGAGGATTCCAGAACTGGATACAACACTCTAGGTAGGGTCTCACAAGAGCGAAGATGAGGAGGGGAATCACCTCCCAGGAAATGACTCCTCAGTGTCTGAGGAGAGCGCCACAGGACGTCACTTACAACCAGGTAACCAAGTTTGTGTTCGGATCCCAGAGAGCTACAGACTTTCTTGTCTGATTGGATGCTTTAGCCTGGAGACCACAAGGCTCCAGGGAGAGCTTAGAGCAGCCTCCCTCCCGGTACTGAAAGGGCTTCAGGAAAGCTGGGGAGGAAACGATCAGGGAGTGCAGGGACAGGACAAGGGAGAACAACTTTAAACTGAAAGAGGGGAGACTGGGGTGAGATCTTGGGAGGAAATGTGAGGGTGTTGAGCCACCAGCACAGGTTGCCCAGAGCAGTGGTGGCTGCCCCATCCCTGGAGGTGTTCCAGGCCAGGTTGGATGGGGCTTGGAGCCCCCTGATCCAGTGGGAGGTGTCCCTGCCCATGGCAAGAGGGGTTGGAATTGGATGATCTTTGAAGTCACTCCCAATCCAAATAATCTCATTTGTCTATGATTCTGAGAGGCAAAGTCCATTTTAAATTTCCTACTTAACACCAATGCAGCCAAACACGTTATTTTCTGAATCTGTGAAATATTAATTTCTGACTTAATATCTTGGACGCCAGACACCAGCCCAGGTGGAGCTTTTTGGAGTGAATTATAAACCCATGAAAATAGAGTGCATAATGGAAATGCTGACAGCCTCTCAGTTACAGCTACACTAGTGGGAACCACTGTAATAAAATGAACGCCATCACTCACCTCCTTTTACCAGGTTTCATTGTCGGAGAGAAAATTAAGAAACTTAACTTGCTCTCCGCTGTATTGCTTTTTGCTTCCCCAGACTTTTTTTGTGCCCTTTGTGATATCATGTACTTGTAAATATCCCCATTTTTGTCTGCGTATTAACATATACACATTTAGCAACTTAAATTAAGATTTTTCTCTCTGCAGGAAGTTAGACGCTATCTGGCCACTTTCTTCTGAATCTTATTCAAATTCAAGCAGGGCTATTATGCACGGCACAAAAGTTCAAACGGAGTAAAATCTGGGCAGAGTTTTCTCTTTTTTTGCATGAAAACAACAGCATAATAAATGCTAATCATTATAATCTTTTCAGAGTGAAAGCTTTTCAAGAGTATTTTTGAATTTACAGCTATAAAACATGCTTGCAATTTACATTCTAAAGGTTTGCATAGAAGCCAAGATTAGAGGTGGAAGAGACCTATATGTCATCCCTTCAATCCCCTGTCAGTGCTGGATTGTATCATCTCCCAGTAAACACAGAATAAGAAGGTTTAAGAATTCTATATTTTAGCTTGTAAACCCATAATCATCCTACATCAATCACGGCACGTGGAGAAATTTGGAAACCTACATTTCTGTACTGCTGTACATCAGTTGGGTCTGCCCAAATCAGCACAAACATCATCTACTCATCACTGAGCAGTGAGGCCGTCACCCCTGAGGGACAGGACGCCATCCAGAAGGACCTTGCCAAGCTGGAGAGGCGGGCTTGTGAAAACCTCTTGAGGTCCAACAAGGCAACCTGCGAGGTCCTGTGCCTGGGTTGGGACAGCCCTCGATATCGACACAGGCTGGGGGATGGGCAGGTTGAGAGCTGCCCTGCAGGGAAGGACTTAGAAGTCCTGGGAGATGAGAAGATCAACAGGAGCCAACAACGTGCATCTGCAGTCTAGAAGGTCAAATGTGTCCTGGGTTGCATCTCAAGAAGCATGGACAGCAGGGCAAGGGAGGGGATTCTCCTCCTCTGCTCTGTCCTGGTGAGACCTCATCTGGGGCTCTGTCTCCAGCTCTGGAGTTCTCAGAATAGGAAGGACCTGGAGCTGTTGGAATGAGTCCAGAGAAGGCCACGGAGATGACCCAAGGGCTGGAGAACCTCGCATACGAGGCCAGGCTGGGAGAGCTGGGGTTGTTCAGCCTGGAGAAGAGAAGACTCCAAGGAGACCTAACTGCAGCCTTTCGATACTTAAAGGGGGCTGATAAGAAAGACAGGGAAAAACTTTTTAGCAGGGCCTGTAGCAATAAGACAAGGGGTGATGTTTGAAACTAAAAGAGGGGGGTTTAGGTTATATATTGGGAAGAAATGTTTTCCTGTGAGGGTGGTGAAATGTTGGCATTGGTTTCCCACAGAAATGGTAGATGCCCCATCCCTGGAAACATTCAAGGTGAAGTTGGATGGGGCTCTGGGCAACCTGATCGAATTGAAGCAGCTCCTGCTCACCAGAGACGGGGTGGACTGGATGACCTACGTGGTTCCTTCCAACTCAAACCATTCCATGATTTCTCTACTGCTGCGTATCAATTGCATGTCAGACTAGTGCATGTATTATTTACTTGTCTAGGCCATGTATGGTCACCAACGAGGGTAGAGAAGCCTGACCCTTCTTAATTAAATTGCTTAGATGATGTGTTTTATGAAACTTGAAGACTGACTCTGGTAATTTTAAATATCTCTCCCCTGTAGTGACAGAATGGCGTCACAACTGACCTATTTCTCATTTGCCCAATAGAGGTCATCAAGGACAAACAAGAGGGATGAAAACACCTTCTCCCATCTTATCAAACATCACTTCAGAAACATGTATAGATTTTGAGTAAGCAAGGTCAAGAAACCATTACAAAGGTTAAACTGGAAACAGGAGAGCATGGAAGGTGGTCATGAGGTTGTTCCAAGTCAGAAAATTATATTAACCTAAAGAAATCCCTGAAGGTGGCTACGTCTTCATTACTTTTATTAGGGAAAAAAGTAAAAATCAAGAGATAGGAAGACCTATGAAAGATAACGAGCAATTGTAGCCTTGAAAGCCAAGCATGTCCTGGGCTGCACCCAGAGCAGTGGGAGCAGCAGAGGAGGGATGGGATTCTGCCCCTCTGTTCTGCTCTGAGGAGACCCCACCTGGAGTCCTGCATTCAGCTCTGAAGTCCTCAGCACAGGAAGGAGGTGGATCTGTTGAAGTGAGTCCAGGGGAAGCCACAAAGGTGATCAAAAGGCTGGAACAACTCCCCTTTGAAGACAGGTGGAGATAGCTGGGTTGTTCAACCTGGAGAAGAGAAGGCTCTGTGGAGACCTCAGAGCAGATTCCAGTGCTGAAAGGGCTCCAGGAAAGCTGGGGAGGGGCTTTTTACAAGGACTCAGAGTGATGGGTGAGGGGGAACGGCTTTAAACTAGAAGGGGGAGATTTAGATTGGACATCAAGAAGAAATTCTTCACGGTGAGGGTGGGGAGGCCCTGGCCCAGGTTGCCCAGAGCAGTGGTGGCTGCCCCATCCCTGGAGGTGTTCCAGGCCAGGTTGGATGGAGCTTGGAGCCCCCTGACCCAGTGGGAGGTGTCCCTGCCCATGGCTGGGGGTGGAACTGGATTGGATTTAAGATCCTTTTCAACCCAAACCGTTCCATTGATTCTATGATTCTAAAAAAGAAGCAAAGCATCAGCTACCCAGAAAGCCTCGCCACTTTGGAATACACACACACACTTCCATCTGATCATGTTTGTTCAGTGTTTCATGTTCACTTTCCATGAGAAATTGCTGCAGTTTTACCAGTACAGTTGTCAGCACAAAGCAAACAAATCACACAGAGACACATTTTAAAATCTGCTGCATTTGTATTCAACCTGAAATGCACTGCAACTCATCCAAAACAGGGATCAGAAGAATGCTGCAGGCAAAATAGCACTTTGCCATCTAAAGAATATGCTTACTCAGAACTTGGTCAGCTAAACTAAAAAGAAAGTGAGCCAAAATACACTCTGCAGGATCCACTTAAGTAGATGAAATGGTAGAGATGACTAAGTTGTCACTAGAAAATGTCCTTTAGTACCTAAAATGATACTGCTTAGTATATCGTAAAACTCTTCTGCTCTGGCTGACCCAGCTCTCTGAAAAGGTACAAGTTCATGCTTCTTGAGATAACAGATATTCTTAAACTGAAGAAGAGGAGATGGAGATGATATTTTAGGGAGAATTGTTTTTCTGTGAGGGTGGGAGGGACCTGGTATGGGTAGCTTATATTAAGCACCTAGTATTTAATCTGGAGGAGGGGACATAGAGATGAGATATTAAAAAGAAATGTTTTGCTGTGAGGGTGGGGAGGCCCTGTCCCAGGGTGCCCAGAGCAGTGGTGGCTGCCCCATCCCTGGAGGTGCCCAATGCCAGGTTGGATGGGACTTGGAGCCCCCTGATCCAGTGGGAGGGGTCCCTGCCCATGGCAGAGGGGTTGGAACCAGATGAGATTTAAGGTCACTTCCAATTCAAATAATTCTGTGATTCTATGAAAATTCACTGAGCCTTACAGTTTTCCAGGCATGAAATAAAACACCTGACAGATTCTGAAGTGCTGTACAGTCACTTCCATTAAAAATGGGCAAACACGGGCCCCATTCTGTGGTTTTGCAAATAGCATTTTTGGTCAGGCTATGTGGTAGTTTCACAGAAACATTATCCTGTAGAACAGGTGCAATGGGTTCAGACCCCTCCACGAAAATGGGTCTGAAACTCGAATCTCCCATTATATTTCCAAGGAAAACAATAAGTTTTTCTTCCCCTAATAATGCTACAACAAGAATGATCATTCCACCCACGCCCAAGTGTGTGCTACTTCAGGCACAGAAGACATTTTCATAGAATCATGGAATAGTTTGAGTTGGAAAGGACCTTAAAGATCATCCCAATGCCACCCCCTGCCATGGGCAGGGACACCTCCCACTGGGTCAGGGGGCTCCAAGCCCCATCCAACCTGGCCTGGAACACCTCCAGGGATGGGGCAGCCACCACTGCTCTGGGCACCCTGGGCCAGGGCCTCCCCACCCTTATTGTGAAAAATTTCTTCCTAATGTCTCATCTAAATCTTCCTCCTTCCAATTAAAGCGATTCCTCTGTTCATCCTCTCACTACCTGCCCTTATATATTTTCCAGTACTGAGTTAAGGAAGGCGATGAGACTGCAGACACACTCCTCCTCACCAGACGTTGGCATTCAGCATGCCAGGTCCTACAAATCTCTCTCTTTGGCATTTAATTCTCCCCATTCACTGTAAATGACACTTAAAATCAAATCCATCATTATAAATGCTATTCCGAGAGCCAGGTCTCTAATGTTCAGGATATACAAGGTGAGCAATTTAAGTTCAGGTTCGCTGTGAACTCCAGATATTATATCCAACTACTCCAAAAATACATGACACCAAAATTTAAATGGAAGTATCAAATTATACTGAACTGTTCATGGTTAAGAAAAATAACACATTGCAGCAAATGGAGCCAAAGTATTTCCAGAGAAATTGCTCTTTGTTCTTCTATAATCTTATAAGATAAATACACCTATAAAATTATTCAGTTTTACTGCCTTTACTCAAGACTTTTGTCAGGCAAAAATTCCTGACTGTTTAATCAATATTAGACATGCACACAAGTACTATATTTTAACTCTTTCTGTAATAACTGTGTTACATATTGCCTGGAAGAACAGTTTGAAAGAACATCCTCGTAACATATATTCTTAATGTATATACAAATATTCTTCATTTCTTTCACAGAATCTTAGGTTTGGGTTGGAAGGGACCTCAAAGCCCATCCAGCGCCACCCCCTGCCATGGGCAGGGACACCTCCCACTGGATCAGGGGACTCCAAGCCCCATCCAACCTGGCCTTGAGCACCTGCAGGGATGGGGCAGCCACCACTGCTCTGGGCACCCTGGGCCAGGGCCTCCCCACCCTCACAGCAAAACATTTCTGCCTAAGATTTCAGCTCAATCTCTCCTTTTTCAGTCAAAAAACCTTTCCCTCATCCTGTCCCTGCACTCCCTGATCCAGAGCCCCTCCCCAGCTTTCCTGGAGCCCCTTCAGCACTGGGAGCTGCTCTAAGGTCTCCCCAGCGCCTTCTCTTCTCCAGGCTGAACAACCCCAACTGTCCCAGCCTGGCCTATGTGAGATGCTCCAGCCTTTGAATCATCTTTGTGGCCTCCACTGGACTAGTTCTAACAGCTCCAGGTCCTTCCTGTGCTGAGGACTTCAAAGCTGAATGCAAGACTCCGGGTGAGGTCTGACCAGAGCGGAGCAGAGGGTCAGAATCCCCCCCCTCACCCTGCTGGTCCCACTGCTCTGGATGCAGCCCAGGACACGTTTTGCCTTTCTGGGCTGCAAATTGCACATTGTTGTCACACAGTATCACAGTATCACAAGGTTGGAAAAGACCTTTGAGATCATTGAGTCCAACCTATGATCCAACACCTACACCTACTCCTACTTGTCAACTACACCACGGCACTAAGAGCCTCATTCAATCTCTCCTTAAACACCTCCAGCGACGGTGACTCCACCACCTCCCCGGGCAGCGCGTTCTAATGGCCAATCACCCTCTCAGTAAAGAACTTCTTCCTAATGTCAAGCCTAAACCTCCCCTGGCGAAGCTGGAGACCGTGTCCTCTTGTTCTGTCACCGGTCACCTGACAGCAGAGACCAACCCCTGCCTGACTACAACCTCCTTTCAGGCAGTTGTAGAGAGCAATAAGGTCTCCCCTGAGCCTCCTCTTCTTCAGTCTCCTTTTGAGCTTGTCATCCACCAGCACCCCCGATGTTTCTCCTCCAGGCTGCTCCCAATTAATTTTCCAACCAGCCTGGATTTATTCTTGGCATTGTCTCAACATAGTTGCAGGGCCTTGCCCTTGGCCTCCTTGAACTCCATGAGGTTTGCACAGCCCCACCTCTCCCGCCTGTTCAGGTCCCTCTGGATGACGTCTCTTTCATCCAGCGTGTTAACGGTGCCACTCACCTTGGTGTCATTGGCAAATTATTAAGTGCAGATTATTGCCTTTCACTATTTTTGGATTTTAATGAACTAAGCATGATGGCACAAGGTGATATCACTTTTAATAAACCATGGGATAAACACAGGCAACTTGCTATACCAACATTTAGGAAATACTATATTGGACAGAATAACAAAAGACATGGCCTAAACTGTGGTAGATTTCTAATTTCCTGGACCTAGAATAATCACTTTCTTTTTTTTTCACAAAAGAAGAAAATTGCTTTCAGAGTTTAATCATTTGAGTGAAGTGTAACTTGATTTAGAGGAGAAATTAGCCAATACTGACTTAATAGTTCTTTTTATTCCTACCTTTTTTGATTCCAAATCACAGGAGATTTTAGACTACTTAATGTGAATTCATAAACTGTAATAAAAGAGGTGAACAAAACTAAAATAAACTCCACTTCCCTCCCAAATTAATTTTAGAGCTCTGAAAAACGATTTTCTTCCCAAACGTGCAAAAAAAAGGGGGGCGGGAGGTATCTTAGTAGCTCTATAGAACAGATGTAATAGCTGGAGAAGTGATCAATGGATCAATGTCCACAGGGAGGTCCGTGATCAACACCGTCCCTCAGAGGTCTTTTCTGGGACTGGCGTTGTTTAATATCTTCATCAATGACACAGACGATGGGATCAAGTACACCCTCAGCAAGCTTGCGGGTGACACCAAGTTGAGTGATACGGCTGACATCCTGGAGGGATGGGATATCATCCCATGTGGGGTGTGTGTGTGAACCTCATGAAGTTCAACAATGCCGAGTGTGAGGTCAGGGCAACCCTCCGTATCAATACCGGCTGGTGAATGAAAAGATTGAGAGCAGCCCTGCAGAGAAGGACTCGGGGTGCTCATGGAAGAGAAGCTCATCATGAGCCGGCAACGTGCACTCGCAGCCCAGAAGGTCAACCCTATGCTGGGCTGCATCAAAAGGAGCATGGCCTGCAAGGTGAGGGAGGGGTTTCTGCTCCTCCACTCCACTCTGGTGAGACATCACCTGGAGTCCTGTGTCCATCTCTAGAGTCTTCAGCACAGGAAAGATGTGGACTTCTTGGAGTGAGTCCAGAGGAGGACACAAAAAATGATCAAAGGCCTGGAACACCACCCCTGTGATGACAAGCTGATAGAGTTGGGGTTTTTCAGCTTGGAGGAGACTCCTATAAGACCTTATTGAATTGTAGAATCATAAAATCATCTGGTTGGAAAAAACCTTTGAGAACATTGAGTCCAACCGTACCTGTCAACTATTAAACAGGATCTCTGAGAAACTTGTCCACCCATCTTTTAAACAGCTCCAGGGACGAGACTAAACCACCTCCCTGGGAGCCTCTGCCAGGGCCTGAGAACCCTTTCAGAGAAGAAATCTTTCCTAATGTCCAATCTGAACTCTCCTGGTGCAACTTGAGGCCATTTCTTCTTGTCCCATCACCTGTCACTTGGGAGAAGAGACCAACAACCCCCTCACCACACCCTCCTTTCAGGCAGCTGTAGACGGTGATGAGGTCTCCCCTCAGCCCCTTCTTCTCCAGGTTAAACAGCCCAGGTCCCTGAGCCTCTCCTCCTAAAACTTGTTTTCCAGCCTCTTCACCAGACCTGTTCCCCTTCACTGGAAACACTCCAGCACCTTGATCCTTTTCTCATAATGAGGGGCCCGAAAACTGAACGCAGTATTCGAGGTGTGGCCTCAGCAATGCCGAGCACAGGGGCACAATCAGTGTCCTAGGCCTGCTTTACAGCCTTTCAATACTTAAAGGAGGCTTGTAACAACGATGAGGATAAGGTTTCTTAGCAGAGCCTGTAGCAGTAGGATGAGGGTGATGGTTTTAAAATAAAAGATTTAGACAAGATATTACGAAAAAAAGGGTTTCCTGTGAGGGTGGTGAAACGCTGACACAGGTTGTCCAGAGAGGTAGTGGATTCCATCCCTGGAAATATTCAAGTTCAGGTTGGATGGGGCTCTGAGCAACCTGATCCTGTAGAAGACGTTCCTGCTCGCCACAGCAAGGTTGGCTAGATGACCCTCATGGTCCCTTCCAACTCAAACCATTCTGTGATTCTATGATCCTATGGTGATTTCTTAGACTGCAAGTACCACCCCTTGACAATTCAGGAAAACAGGTGGATGTTTATGAACATTCCACCAACAGCTTTTCCTCTAATATGTGTTTTTACATTTGCAGTTTGTATGAACACGTTCAGTGCATTCTGTGTGTGAGGAGCACTTAGGACTCTTGTTTAGTGTTTAGACAACCATGGGTTTAAATTGGACATAACTTTAAATTTGGAGGGAGAGGATTTAGGAAGAAATTTTTCACGCTGAGGGTGGGGAGGCCCTGGCCCAGGGTGCCCAGAGCAGTGGTGGCTGCCCCATCCCTGGAGGTGTTCCAGGCCAGGTTGGATGGGGCTTGGATCCCCCTGGTGCAGTGGGAGGTGTTCCTGTCCATGGCAGGGGGGTTGGAACTGGGTGGGCTTGAAGGTCCCTTGCAACCCAAACCATTCCATGGATTCTCTGATTCTTAAGTAGCTGGCTTAACTGATTTAGATTGTTTTGCTCTCTTTTCTCTTTGCAACGTGCTATAATAATATAAGCCTCTGGGATCACTTTTTGCACCACTTGATGACCTATTGGGTTTAATAATTTTTTGCTTAATGGAATGGACAATTCCCAAGTGCTCATTTTTTGCTATCGCTTCTAAATGTTCCTTTGTTGTTTTGGTAAGATCCACGTGCACACATGTAGACTCTGTCGTGTCATTAAAGCTCATTAGCACATTTGCATTTAAAACCAGATCTTGAACGTGAAAGGAAATACCAAGAAATCGGGTAAATATTCAATTTTTACATGCCGTTTCTCTGGGCAACCTGTGCCAGTGGCTGCACTCTCACAGGAAAACATCTGTTTCAAATACCTCATCTAAATCTCCCTTCTTTCAGCATAAACTGTTGCTCATTCTGCCACCTCTCTGTTTGCTCCTAGTTTTTACCACCCTCTTGTGCAGAAGATGCACCTACTTTCCCTGATGTAAATGAGGATGCAGGGATGTAAGCAACCAGAAAAAAAATGTCCAGCATATCTAGTAAGTTTGTTGTCCTTTGATCCAATCATTGATTTCATTTTGTCTTTAAGTGTTCTTTTTCAACATGGTTAGTTCTTCGACTATGTAAGGAGGAAAGGTTTCTATTCAGTCCCATCACTCCTACGCAACAGGATTTGAGTCATATCCCTGGATAAAACTCAGCTGGCAGTGGCCCAGGTGGCCACATCATCCTGCCTTGTATCAGCTATGTTACAGCCAGCAGGAGCAGGGAGGTGATTGTGCCTTTTCACTCGTCGCTGGTAAGGCCGCGTGTTGAATCCTGCTCTCAGATTTGGGCCCTTGACTACAACAAGGACTTTGAGGGGCTGGAGCACATCCAGAGAAGGGAATGGAGCTGCGGAAGGGGCTGGAGAACAAGCCTTTGGAGGGGCAGCTGAGGGATGTTGTTTAGCCTGGAGAAAAGAAGGCTGAGGGGAGATCTCATCACTGAAAGGAGGTTGTGGTGAGGTGGGGGCTGGGCTCATTTCACAAGTAACAAGTGATGGGATGAGAGGAAATGGCCTCAAGTTGCACCAGGGCAGATTCAGGTTAGACATCAGGAAAAATGTCTTCACCAAAAGGTATCTCAGGCACTGGCAGAGGCTGCACAGGGCAGTGGTTGAGTCCCCATCCCTGCAGGGATTTCAAAGACGTGGTGCTCGGGGATCTGGTTTAATAGTGGGCAGGGGCGGTTGGACTCGATGATCTCAAAGGTCTTTTCCAACTAAACTGTTCTATGATTCTATGACCCTACGACTCTATGACTCCTGCTGGTGTTGCTTCAGTCCTTAATTGGCCTTGAATATCAGAACACCTGGGTTTTGATTATCCACTGCAATGAAATTCAGGAAGAAATAACAGGCTTCTTTGGGTGACTGGCTGTTCTTTGTAATTGCGGTGACCGCTAAGCACCCAAGGGTTTTGAAGAGAATTAG
This sequence comes from Neomorphus geoffroyi, assembly GCA_033558235.1. Taxonomy (NCBI): domain Eukaryota; kingdom Metazoa; phylum Chordata; class Aves; order Cuculiformes; family Neomorphidae; genus Neomorphus; species Neomorphus geoffroyi. The sequence goes on from JAUMJM010000025.1 coordinate 1,406,556, forward strand.
CAGCTTCGAGTGCTATGCATCCTCTGTCTTCCAGTGCCAAGAGAAACGTGACAGCCTGTTTCTTCCCTATCACTTAAAATAACAAATTCTTCATTCTGAACAGGTAGAGAATCATGGAATCAATAAGGGTGGAAAAGACCTCTAATATCATCCAGTCCAATCATCAGCCCAACACCACCGTGCCTACGAAACAACGTCCCAGAGTTCCACAGCTACATGCACTGAACCTTTTCACTAAACAGTCTGACCTGTGTAGTCACCCGCTCCCTGCTCCCCATGCTAATGGGAACTGGGAATAGCTCCACTATCGTAATCTACTGGTTTTAAAACAGTGAGCAAAGAAGCAGACCATCTCTGAAGGTATGTGTCTTTGCTAATATCCCACCTTGCCTGAAGACCAACACAATAATTAGCAGAAACACTTTAATCAGCCTTTAATTTTACTTTTGTAGTTGACTTCAAAATTACTGTAGTGAGTGACTTGGGAGCAGCAGGCTCCCAAGGACCCGCTCCCTTCACACGTCTCTTGATGTGTATCCATGCATGTTGCTCTTGGGTACGCTTCCTGTCTGGAGGAGGAATAATTAATTGTATATTTAACACAAAAATAAAAATCTATCTCTTTGTCTCCATTCCCAGCTGAAAATCCTCTGGGATCCCTCAAGGCAGCAGGTGGAGCCATGCCCAGGCACTGGCTCTCATTCTGTCGCTCCAGTGGAAGATGTGCTTCTGGACTCATAACCATCAAAGCTCTGCTCTGCCTTCCCCTCTCCTCCCTTCTGAGCAGAAACTCAGTGCTGGGTAGTAGGTGCTCTGAGCCAGACTTACTATTTCAAGTGCATATTTTCCCCTTTTAGAATCATAGAATAATTAAGACCTTTAAGATTATTCAGTCCAACTGTCAGATCAACACCACCATACCCACTAACCACTGTCCTGAGGAGCCATGGCTACATATTTTTTGAACCCCTCCGGTGCTGGTGACTCCACCATTGCCCTGGGTAAACTCTGCCAGTGCTTCACCGCTCTGTCAGTACAGACAGTTTTCCTAATACCCAGTCTTCCCTGGCTCAACTTGAGGCCATTTACTCTCGTTCTATAACTTGTTACTTGGGACAAGAGACCAGCACCCACCTAACAAAACCCTTCTTTCAGGGAGCTACAGAGAGCGATGAGGTCTCCCCTCACCCTCCTCTCCTCCAGAATAAACAATACCACGTCCTTCAGCCATTTTTTCTAAGACTTACTCTATGTCCCCTTTCCCAGCTTGGTTTCACTTCTTCAGGTGCACTCCAACCCCTCAAGGGGCCCAAAACAGAAACCAAGATTTGAGGTGTGGCCTCACCAGACCTGAGCCCAGGGGTCTGATCCCTTCCCTGCTCCTGCTGCCACTCCATGGTTGATCCAAGCCAGGATGCTGGGGGCCTTCTTGGCCACTGTTGGCTCATGTTCAGCCACTGTTGACAAACACACCCTGCTCCGTCTCTACCAGGCAGCTTTCCTGCCCCTCTTCCCCAAGTTTGGAACATCACTTGTGGTGGTTTTTTGTCGGTTAGAGCAGAGCAAAGGCAGGTATTCAGTAGGTTTGTATCGGTTTCTTTGATTGCCTGTCCTAAATGTCCTTCTCTGTACCAAGACACCACATTTCACCCTATTTTGCCTCTCCAGTTTCTTAATGCTCCCTCTGTTGGCTTGGTCAGTTCCTGCACACGAGCTGTGCCACTGGCACGCTGTATAACCAGGGATTAGAGCTCCGCTGGAAAGGTGACCTCAAGAAGATGGCAGAACACTTCCAAAGGCTTCAATTGTAGCTGCATGTATTTTGTCTACCCATATGCCACAGTTCTTCTTTCACACCCTCCTCTGCCTCATGATGGGCAGGTCCTGAGACAACGCTGAAGTAAGAGTTCTGAAGAAGTGCTCCTTCTGTTGTATGGTGGTGTCTCCTTGCTCCAACTTTTTCTCTTGTCTGCCATCTGTCCCACCTTATAGAACAGAAGCAGGACACCTCTTTGTGTTGTATGATTATGTTTGCTTTAAATTTGCTTTAAAGTTACCTTGCGGGGTGCTGGGAAGGTGTAAGCCACCGTTATCAATCAAATTACTGGGTGCCAGATGGCTTGAGCGGCGGTCTTGAAACAAAAGAAATTTGAGACAAACAGTTCTTGTGAGTTGTGGAGCCATCAAGAACAATACTGAGAGAGTGAAACAACCTGATTTGCAGGCCATGTGTGGAGACAACTCTCTACTACTGCCTGAAAGGAGGTTGTGGTCAGGCAGGGGTTGGTCTCTTCTCTCAGGTGACCGGCGACAGAACAAGAGGACACGGTCTCAAGCTTCGCTAGGAGAGGTTTAGGCTTGATATTAGGAAGAAATTCTTTACTGAGAGGGTGATTGGCCTAGGGAGGTGGTGGAGTCACCATCCCTGGAGGTGTTTAAGGAGAGATTGGATGAGGCTCTTAGTGACATGGTGTATTCGACAAGTAGGAGTAGGTGTAGGTGTTGGGGCATAGGTTGGACTCGATCTCAAAGGTCTTTTCGAACCTTATGGTACTGTGATACTGTGAGACTTCAAAGGAAAGGTCAGTTGGAGGACGGCCATAGACACATGGAATGGCTTGGGTTGGAGGGGACCTTACAGATTAGCCAGATCGAACCCTCCCTGCCATGGGCAGGGACACCTCCCACTGGGTCAGGGGGCTCCAAGCCCCATCCAACCTGGCCTTGAACATCTCCAGCGATGGGGCAGCCACAGCTTCCCTGGGCAGCCTGGGCCAGTGTCTCACCACCCTAATCATGAAGAATTTTTTCCTAATTTCTAGTATAAATTTTCACTTTTCAATTCAAAGCTGTTCCCCCTCATCCTATCACTCCAGGCCCTGTAAAAAAACCGCTCCCCAGTTTTCTTGCATGCTCAGGTACTGGGAGTCTGCTCTAAGGTCTCCCCAGAGTGTTGTCCAGGCTGAACAACTCTGCGTCTCAGCCTGTCCTCGTAGCATGGGTGTTCCAGCCCTTGGATCATCTTTGTGGCCTCTTCTGGACCCGTTCCAACAGTTCCACATCTTTCTTACATTGAGGATTCCAAAACTGGACACAGCACTCCAGGTGGGTGCTCACAAGAGCTGAGCAGAGGGGGAGAATCACCTTCCTTGTCCTGCTGGCCATGCTTCTTTTGATGCAGCCCAGGACACAGGTGGCCTTCTGGGCTGCAAGTGCACGTTGCAAGCTTATGCTGAGCTTCTCACCAATCAGCACCCCGAAGTCCTTCTCCACAGGGCTGCATCAAGGATTGCTCAAGATACCCAAAACCCTTGAGGACCACCACCTCAAACAACTGGGTATGTGCAAAGGGAAGGAGAAATACTGTAATTAGCTCTGGGAAAAGTAATTAATATGTATGATTATTCTGGGAATTCTAATGAATGTGCATTTTTTCTTGTAATAAAAGAGAAATCGGCTGAGTGGTTCAGTATACACAAATGGCTTGGAATGATTCCCTCACACATCCAGTGCTGTTAGTAAAGGAAAGCCTGCTTCTCAATATAGAAACTGGTATAAAGGAATTTTGATTTTATTCCCGATATTTGGTGACATTTGGACAGAAGTAAGCTTTTTATTCTATTTTGTATGTGGCCTCTTCTAAGACTGAGGCCACTGTTCGTGTTCCTGTTCACCACACTTGGTGTCTCTTGGTGTGAACAAGCTTGTATTCCTGTTGGCTGTTCTGCAAGCTCCTGCAGAACAAGCAGTGAGTGACAGTTAAACGCTGATGGCAGCAGCCCTGAGAGGAGACTGTTTGTCTTTTTTGCAAACTCATATTTTCACATCTCCAGTGGCAGGACTGCTGGTATTTATGATACTGAAATAGCTAGGATGAAAACAGAACTCTTTTTTTTAAAGTGGACATCAGCAAGCCAGAAATTATAAATGGAAGTTCTACAAATGGAAGCCGGAAAACCAGGGGCTAAAATAATGAAATTGGTGTCAATGCACCAATTCTTTTATCATTTTCAGTTTCATGAGTTTATCAACTAGTAAGAAAGCAACACGGAATCACAGAATGACCTGAGTTGGAAGGGACCTACAGGGATCATTGAGTTCAACTTCCATGCCTGCGTAGGATAACCCCAAAATTTACATTACGGAGTAACAAAATGTTTGTTACCGACACTTCTTTTATTTGAGTGACCTGATCCAGATAAAGATGTTTCTGCTTACTGGCAGAGGAATTGGACTAGGTGACCTTTATGATTCCATCCAACCCCAACCATTCTGGAGTCCAGAGAAGGGGTACACAGATGATCCAAGGGCTGGAGCCCCTCTGCTGTGAGGACAGGCTGGGAGAGTTGGGGTTGTTCAGCCTGGAGAAGAGAAGGCTCCGGGAAGACCTTACAGTGACTTTCCAGAACCTGGAGGGAGCTACAAGAAAGCTGGGCAGGGACTTTTTACAATGGAATGGACTGATAGGATGAGAGGGAATGTCTTTCAATTGGAAGGGGGAGGATTTTGTTTAGACCTTAGGCAGAAATGTTTTGCTGTGAGGGTGGGGAGGCCCTGGCCCAGGGTGCCCAGAGCAGTGGTGGCTGCCCCATCCCTGGAGGTGTTCCAGGCCAGGTTGGATGGGGCTTGGAGCCCCTGACCCAGTGGGAGGTGTCCCTACCCATGGCAGAGAGGTCAGACCTGGCTGATCTTTAAGGTCCCTTCCAACTCAAACAATTCTGTGATACTATGACTCTGTAATTCTATTTGTGTGAAGTGACAACAGAAATGCCGTCTCTTTTGCATTGTTGAGGGCTCAGCAGGAACGCACGTCACCACAATTCCCACTCTTCCAGTCCTTGTGCTGCACAGAAACGTGGGTTTAATTAGCAAATTTCATTTAGGAAAAAGGTCTTGCTTTCTTTTTTAGTGCCTGGCAGAGACTTACTTGGACTGAACAGAAGAGATTGGATTGAAAAAGGAGCAGCGTTGGTTAGGGAGGGCAGGCAGTCCCAGTGAATTAAAATAATGGATGTCATAGATCATAGGCACTGGAGGTGGCTCTCAGCCTGTGGATCATATGGCCAGTTTACCTTCCAGGAAAGGATTGTTTCCACATTGTGATCGTAGATCATCTGTCTGCTCTGCTTTTACATCAGACTGCCACAATCTTCCTTGGGACTATGTCAGGATGATCTGTCAGGAGGTTTTTTCCTACAAATTGAGCCTCAGTTTTCTTAGTGTCATCACTTTGTCCTGTATTGTGCAGGACAAAGTTGTGGCTGGGACATAATGGTCTAAGCTTGGAAAGAAATGTTTGAATTCTAATTTATTTTGGGGTGTAAATTAATTTGGGGTTTGTTTTTTTTCCTTATAGAAAGAGTTCTAAAGTTGCTTGTGTTCCTGGGCATGCCATGACTGAACTGTTCATAAATAACCGGGTCCTGCACTTGGGACACAACAACCCCGTGCAGCGTTACAGCCTTGGGGAGGAGTGGCTGGAGAGCTGCCTGGCAGAGAAGGACCTGGGGGTGTTGGGTGACAGCGGCTGAACATGAGCCAGCAGTGGCCCAGGTGGCCAAGAGGGCCAATGGCACCTTGGCCTGTGTCAGACCCAGCGTGGCCAGCAGGAGCAGGGAGGGGATTGTGCCCCTGTGCCCAGCGCTGGGGAGGGCACCTCGAGTGCTGGGGTCAGTTTGGGCCCCTCACTCCAAGAAGAACCTTGAGGGGCTGGAGAGCGTCCAGAGAAGGGCAAAAAGGATTTTGAAGGTACTGAGAGAACAAGTTTTATGAGCAGTGGCTGATGGAACTGGGGTTTAGCTCAGAAAAGGAGACTTCATCACAGTCTACAGCTGCGTGAGAGGAGGGTGTGGTGAGGTGGGTGCTGGGCTCTGCTCCCAAGTAACAAGTGGTAGGACGAGAGGAAATGGCCTCAAGTAGCACCAAAGCAGGTTTAGATTAGATGTCAGGAAAAATGTATTCACTAAAAAGCTTATCTGGCAGTGGCAGAAGCTCCCAGGGAGGTGGCTGGGTCTCCATCCCTGGAGGTGTTTAAAAGCCAGGCAGATGAGGTGCTCAGGGATCTGGTTTAGCAGTGGACAGGTACTGTTGGACTCAGTGATCTCAAAGGTCTTTTTCAACAAAATGATTCTGTGCTTTTAATGCAGTAATTTTTAATAACAGAAAACCTTTGTGTTTCACACCTTCCTTGCTTGTCTGAGAATTGCTGAAAACTTCCTTACACTTTGCTGCTCTTTTCAGAGTCTCCTCTTCTCCCCCATCAGCCCGTCTCTCAGTAACCGTCATTTGAGTGCAGAAGCACTTCCCTCCATTTCTTTCCCTGCACTCTCAGCTGCAGGTTCGGTCTCTCTAAGCTAGTTTTTATGTAGGAGCATTTTCCTTTGCTGCTATGGATGAATCCCCAGCCTGAGGCTGACTTTGTGCTTCCAGCTGGCAGGGCAGGCTGTGCTGCTGCTGGGTCTGAGCAGGACTATGGACTTCAAACCGCTGTTAATGCCTCCAGCCTTCCTTGCTTCCAGTTACATAACCTGTTTCCAAGGGCTCTGGACTTGCAAGAAAGCTTTCTTTCATTTAAAAAAATGGTGACTTGAAATTTCTCTACTCTAGATGTCTGGTTCTCTGGAAGTAGCCATGCTCACACCTGAATTTGCAGAGGTTGAATCATTAGGTTGGTAAAGAACTTAAGATCATCAAGTCCAACTGTAGCTGTCCACTCTCAAACCACACCCCTGAGTACCTCATCTACCTGGCTTTTAAATCCCTCCAGGGACGGAGTCTCCACCACTGTCCTGGGCAGCTGTGCCAGTGTCTGAGAACCCTTTCAGTGAATGTATTTTTCCTCATCTGAACCTCCCCTGGCACCACTTGAGGCCATTCCCCCTCATCCTATCACCTGTGACTTGGGAGAAGAGACCAGCACCCACCTCGCTGCAACTTCCTTTCAGGGAGTTTCCTACAAGCCTTTCTCAGTGTGGTGTGTGAGTGCTTCAGATGTATTTGTCATCCTACTGCTCCAAAAACTTCACAGTAATAGAGAAAATGCTATCAAGAGCCATGCTTATCCCAGCTTTGCAACTGGGAAAATAAATAAAGAATAGATTTAAAAACCAAAAGGCAATGAAGAAAGAAGGAAGGCTTGCTCCTCTTTGCATGCTGACATTTGATGCCTTATAGATGCCTCCCCATTAGGACAGGCTGAGAGAGTTGGGTTGTTCAGCTGGGAGACGACTGAGGAAACCATACTGCAGCCTTTAAAGTCTTAAAGGGGACTGAAAAGAAAGATGGGGCAAAACTTTTTAGCAGGGTCTCTAACAATAACCTTGTCCATGGAGGGACAAGCACTGGTCCTTACGTACAGCGCTCATAACGGCAGCAGAGCAATTCACTGTCTTACCTAGAGTGACTTTGTTTCAGCATGCTGAAAATTCCTCTGATGTCCAAGCTAGATATAAGAGACAAATTCCTCTTCTTATGGCCATGAAGAATAGAGGGATCAAATTTATGTGGAAACATAGAATGATTTGGATTGGAAGAGACCTCAAAGCACATAAGGGGCCTTAAACCCCATCCAGTCCCACCCCCTGGCCTGGGCAGGGACCCCTCCCACTGGGTCAGGGGGCTCCAAGCCCCATCCAACCTGGCCTGGAACACCTCCAGGGATGGGGCAGCCACCGCTGCTCTGGGCACCCTGGGCCAGGGCCTCCCCACCCTCACAGTGAAAAATTCCTTCCTAATGTCCAAACTAAATCTCTCCCTTTTCAATTTAAAGCCATTTTCCCCTCATTCCATCACTACAGGCCCTTGTAAAAAGTCCCTGCCCAGCTTTCTGGTCAGCCCCTTCCCTTTTTCTTGAATTACAACCAAATATGTGAAAGAATTGTTGAACCTATTGCTCAGACCCCTCATCCTTACTTGTTCTGGACTTAATAAACTTGAATAAACTAACGTATACATCATGTTCACAAATATCTTATTTGCACTGCTTAATTGGTTGTCCAGATTACGTGCATTTGTCCAGCAACAGTGTCATTAGTGTCTTACAGGACAAGGCAGCAGGAATTTGATGAGGGAGTGCAGGGAGAGGATGACTGGGAATAGTTTAGAGTGGAAAGGGGGGAGATTCAGACAAGATGCCAGGCAGAAATGTTGTGCTGTGAGGGTGAGGAGGCCCTGGCCCAGGGTGCCCAGAGCAGTGGTGGCTGCCCCATCCCTGGAGGTGTTCCAGGCCAGGTTGGATGGGGCTTGGAGCCCCCTGACCCAGTGGGAGGGGTCCCTGCCCATGGCAGGGGGTGGGAACCTGACAATTTTTAAGGCCCCTTCCTGCTCAAACCATTCTGATTCTATGTTGAAGTGCTGCAATTTCCCTGTTGAACATGCTGGAATCTCACTTTCTATCAACTTCTGAAAGACCAGTGTTTCAGATTAACAGTAAAGCCAGAACCTTTGATCTCGATGTCTATAAATAGAGATACACGACAAGGTAGCACGGTTTCTATCTGAAATCCTACCAATTACTAGAAATAGAAATAACCAGAGGTCTGTTAAACCGGGAGTTTTCACAAAACGCTGGATAAGGAGGCAGCTCTGAGTTTCTTTCCAGTGCTTTCATTTCCATTTCAGCCTGGAACACTTCTACAGCTGGCACACATAGGGGCCGTAAGGACCCTTGAGAAGTTCTCAGAAACAGTGTATTTTCCCGGACATGGCAGACTTCATGCATAAAATTCCTGACTGATTAAAACCAGTTTTCATTTGCTACATTTTCTTTATTGAAAGCACTTTAAGCCATGAAAGTATAAGGGGAAAGGTTGTAAAAGGGCAATATACTTTCAGTACCCCTGAGCAGTCTGTTCTACGTGGAGTTCACTGTTACCTTTTAGCCATGACTGCTTTATTGACTTTTAATGCTTTAAAAAGCGTGGTGAAACCATGTTCAGAGTCTTTAGTGCAAGAAAGATATATGCACCTTATGCATACCCATGGTCTGGCAATTTTAACTTCTGAAGACATAAATGTTGATGTATTCTGTGTTGCCAAACAGCAGAGTAAGTACTTAAAATGCTGTGAACAGACCTATAGCTTAAAATGACACTACCCATGACCCGATAGTAATGCAGTGAATCTCTTGCTAAAACCTGCCGGAAATATTAAAGCTCATGATCCTTCCTTTAAAACATGGTAAGAATGAAACCTTGCAAAGAAATGGGAGACTAAGAGAAATGAGGATATGTACCATTGGCATGAACATGATCTTCCACTCAACAGGACAGTGCAATCACACCTTCCACCACCATTTCCTTTGGATCAGAGTGTCCACGAGAAGTCTGTTTAGTGACAATTCCTTGTACATCATAGAATCATAGGATGTCTTGGTTTGGAAGAGACCCACAAGGATCACCAAGTCCAACTCCTCTCCCTGCACAGGACACCCCAACACTCACACCGTGTGTCTGAGGGTGTTGGCTAAAAGCTTCTGGAATCTTGTCAGGCTGTGCCTGCTTCCCTGGGAGCTGTTCCAGTGTTCCACCACCCTCTGGGGGAAGAACCTCCTCTTCATGTCCAACCTCACCCTCCCCTGGCATCTTCCTGCCATTCCCTGGGGTCCTGTCCTTGGGCACCAGAGAGAAGAGCTCAGTGCCTGCTCCTCCTCCTCCCCGTGTGAGGAACCTGCAGAGTGTGATGAGATCCCCTCTCAGCCTCCTCTTCTCCAGGCTGAGCAGACCAAGTGACTTCAGCCACTCCTCAGACAGCTTCCCCTCCAAACCCTTCCCCAACTCCGTGCCTTCCTCTGGATCCTCTCCAGTAGCTTCAGATCCTTTCCATCCTGTGGCGCCCAAACTGCCCCCAGTGCTCGAGGTGGGGCTGACCCGGTGCGGAGCAGAGCGGGACAACCCCCTCCCTCGCCCGACTGGTGATGCCGTGCTGGATGCCCCCCAGGACATGGTTACCCTCTTGGCTGCCAGGGCACTGTGGTTTGGGTTCAGTTTGGTGTCAACCAGAACCTCCACATTCCTTTCCGTGGGGCTGCTCTCCAGCCTCTCACTCCCCAGTGTGTGTGGACATCCAGGGTTGCCATGTCCCATGGGCAAATCCAAGCACTTGCCCTTGTTAACTTTCATGTGGTTGGTGATTGTTGGACTGCAATTTGTCCAGACCCTTCTGCGGGGCCTCCTTACCTCTAAGAGTGTCAACAGCACCCCCTAATTTTGTGTCATCAGCAGACTTGGTTAGTAAACCTTTAAGTCCTGCGTCCAGGTAATTTATGAAGACATTAAAGAGCACAGGCCCAGAGGTGGATCTCTGTGGAACCCCGACTGTAACTGGTTGCCAGTCCGATGTAATCCCATTGCTGTGACCCTTTGACCTCAGCTCATCAGGCAATTGCTCACCCATTGCGTTATGCGTTTATCCACATTGCAAGGTGTTTATCTGACTGTATGTCAGACTTTTTTAGGAGGATACAATGGATAAAACAATGGATCAGAAAGACCCAGTTCCCAAGTTTTACAACATCAAACACAGCTCAATCCTATCCCAATCGTCATTTCTGTAAAGGGAGGGTTTTTTTCTGAATGTAGTAAGTTTATTTGCCTCGCCAAGCAATGATTAACACAACATACTGGAGTGCGAGACCTTCATTTCTCCTCTTGCTCTCTTTCCCTTAATCTGCCATGTTTCCATCTGCCAGTGCCTTAAGTCAGGGACGTTCTGCCAACATTGCATAGCGACTCCCTCAAAAAAAACAGCACTCCACAAAAATTCTGCTCACTCAGGAATATAGGTCCTTCAGAGAGCAAAATACAACTGCTTGAAGAACTTGTTGCCAACTTTCAGCACTTTATATTAAGCGCCTAATATTTAATCCAGAGGAGGGGACATAGAGACGAGACGTTAAAAAGAAATATTTTCCTTGGGGGGTGGGGAGGCCCTGACCCAGGGTGCCCAGAGCAGTGGTGGCTGCCCCATCCCTGGAGGTGTTCCAGGCCAGGTTGGATGGGGCTTGGAGCCCCCTGACCCAGTGGGAGGGGTCCCTGTCCTTGTCAGGGGAGCTGGAAATGGACGGGCTTTGTGGTCACTTGCAACCAAAACCATTCTACAATTGTACAAACATGTAGCCAGACAGCAAGGCTAGGGAATGCGTTGGGTGGATGGCTGGAGACCTGGATAAAAAAATGCATCTACCTCGCAGGTTGTGTGCACGCAGCCAGGTAAGACTGAAAGCTTAAACACAGCCTGCCTTTTAACTTCTCCTTAACATAGACACAAGTTGCTCCTTCACACAACCAATGCACATCTACAAACTCATAGTTCATCTGTGCACTAAAGACTGTAAGCACCAATCCTCTCCCCTGCATAAAAGAGTATTTTATCCTCTTTTCCCGAGTTTACTAACTTTGTACCTGTGGATGGCTGCTCAACAAGACAAGGCAATCACGGTGTTCTTTAACAGGTGTAAGACAGTGATCAGCAAGTCACAGTGGCTGCACCCACACAAAGAGTAGAAACAAAAACCATCCCATTAGATCCAGTGAAATTCTTAAATAATAATCATAAAGAGAATTATTTTGCACACTAGCACATTAGAATCATAGAATCGTTTGACTGAGAAAGACCTTTGAGATCATTGAGTCCAGCCATCTCTGTCCACTACCAAACCAGGTCCCTGAGCACCTCATCCACCTGCCTTTTAAAACCCTTCAGGGATGGTGACTCCACCACCTCCCTGGGAGCCTCTGCCTGGGCCTGAGAGCCCTTTGGGTGAAGAAATTTTTCCTGATGTCTGATCTGACCCTGCCCTGGTGCAACTTGAGGCCATTTCCTCTCATCCCATCGCCTCTCATTTGGGAGCAGAGCCCAGCACCCACCTCACCACAGCCTCCTTTCAGGCAGTTGTAGACAGTGACGAAGTCTCCCCTCAGCCTCCTCTTCTCCAGACTAAACAACCCCAGGGCCCTCAGCCGCATCTCATAGGCCTTGTGCTCCAGCCCCTCATTCCCTTCTCTGGACGCGCTTCAGCCCCTCAAGGTCCTTCTTGGAGTGAGGGACCCAAACTGACCCCAGCACTCGAGGTGCCCTCCCCAGCGCTGAGCACAGGGGCACAATCACCTCCCTGCTCCTGCTGGCCACGCTGGGTCTGACACAGGCCCAGGTGCCATTGGCCCTCTTGGCCACCTGGGCCACTGCTGGCTCATGTTCAGCCGCTGTCACCCAACACCCCCAGGTCCTTCTCTGCCCGGCAGCTCTCCAGCCACTCCTCCCCAAGCCTGTAACGGGGTTGTTGTGTCCCAAATGGAGGACTCTGCCCTTGGCCTTGTTGCACCTCATCCCGTTGGTCTCAGCCCATCGATCCAGCCTGTCCAGATCCCTCTGCGGAGCCTCCCTGCCTTCCAGCAGATTCACACTTGCACCCAGCTTGGTGCCACCTGCAAACTGACTGACTCCTCCCTTCATCCAGATCATGGATAAACACACCAAACAGAACTTGCCCCAACATTGAGGCCTTGGAACAACATTTGTGACCGGCCTCCAACTGGAATAACTCCATTTACCACGACCCTTTGGGCCTGCCCATCCAGCCAGTTTCTTACTGAGCAGAGGGTGTGCCTGTCCAGGCCAGTGGCAGCCGGTTTCTCAAGAAGTAGACTATTAGACTATTTCAGTTGCTGTCAGTAAGTGATTTTTGATTCCTTTCTTGCTGTTATTTGAAGACTTTCCAAACACTCTTTTTCTCCAATAATTAGATGATTGAGGACTCACTACATCCTTCCCCAGACTGATGAAGAGGCAAGAGAGCCCTTTAAAACTTCAGGCAAACCTCTTTTACAAATGTATTTGTTAAGTCAATGAGGAGCCATGAGTGTTTGTTACCAGGCGTCTGAGAACTTCTGCCGTATACCCAGACAATCGTGTTAAAGAAAATACAAAGAGGCTTCCAATTCCAGTAAGCTGCATAATGAGTACTTTCTTGCCTATGAAAAAGTTTCTAAATGGTAAAAATTTGTACATTCAGCACACTACAGAAGTTTGGCAATTTTTTTTTTGTGATCTTCAATTTATCAGAAAAGCTGTTAATTTCCAACTTCAGAGGTTTCATCTCTTTTGAAGCAGCACATAAGTCACGGCAAAAAAGAGGTGATTAGACATATTTAAACAAGAATAATACCTTGTCAGAAATAAATTACTGTCGCAGAAGTGTCATATCAAGCTTTACTTCTTTTGAAAAGGGGAAAAAAGAAAACTCACACTAGATTTTTTGCTCCTTTTTTTTTTTTTTTTGGAATAAGCAACCTCTCACGAACAGTGTTTCCAGCAATCCAAAAAGTAGGAATGTTCCTGCTTACCTGCTACCATGACCTTAGCTGCTCGACTGATGATAGCTCCGATACCTTCTAGAGATGCTTCACACTGGTAGAGACCTTCATCTGGCTTGTGGTGCCTGGAGTGGACTATATTTTGTATCAAGAGTGATCCATTGGCCAGCTGCTGCCTTCTTTCGTCTACTGCCAGATTTAAGAAGACTGCGTCTTTCTTCCATTTAATAACTGGGGTTCCTTGATCTGATTCTGCTACACAGTTGAGCAGCACATTGCTTCCACGCATGGTGACAGCATCTGAAGGCTCAGTCAAGAACCTCAATGATGTAAATGTCTTAACCTGTGAACCTGAAACAGAAAAGACATGGATTAAATATTGATTATACATTTCTATAGAAGATGAAATAGAATCATGAAATCATTAAGGCTGGAAATGACCTCTAAGCTCATCCAGTCCAACCATCACCCCAACCCCACTGTGCCTGCTAAACCATGTCCTGAAGTGGCTCATCTACATGATTTTTGAACCCCTCCAGGAATGCAAACTTCACCACTTCCCTGGGCAGCTTTTTCCAGTGCTTCACCACTCTTTCAGTAAAGAAATTTTTCCTAATATCCAATCTAAATTAGATACAGAAGCTCAATATAGGAACCCTCCAGAGGCATCATAGATATGGCTGGCAAATATTCTAAGAAATTAAGCTGTGTTTCTCTGCAAATTGTTAAAACACACAAAAAGCCCTAAGCATAAATTATGCTTTTGTCCCATCACTACATAAACAATATTTGAAGATGCATAGATATTTATATGTAAAACATGGACATAAACTAAATCTAAAACCTGCACAACTATATGCAGCAGAAATGTAAATTAACATAAAACCACCACACCTCTTGAGGTTTACTTAAATGCTTACAGGACCTACCTTGGCCACGTGCACCGAGATGCATTTCAGAATGATAAGCACAAAAATAGTAAAGAAGTAGGAGGAAAGCATGCAAGAGTGCCGTCTGACCATCTACCAGGAACAGTGCCAAAACCTCAAACTTAGTGGATCTTCTTCCACCTCAACAGAAGAACATTCTCCTCACTGCCAAATGAGCTGGCCTTTGCTCTCCAGTAGGTGGTGAGAGAAAAAAACACATGAGCACATCCCTTTGTGTAGAGAAGAGGCAGAGAAGGTACTGAGAGTGCCACCTCCATAAGCTGCCCACCATCCTAACCACAGCACTGAAGATCTGATATTTCCACCTGCTGCAAGAATGCAGAGATCAAATTCTTATATGTCACTGCAGTAACAGGACAGTGATCAACTCTGTGTAGTTAGATCATAAATCATAGAACAGAATCATGGAATGTCCTGAATTGGAAGAGACCCACAAGCACCATCAAGTCCAACTCCTGTCCCTGCGCAGGACACCTCAACATTCACCCCGTGTGTCTGAGGGCCTTGGCCAAAGGCTTCTGGAATCTTGTCAGGCTGTGACTGCCTCCCTGGGAGCTGTTCCAGGGCTCCACCACCCTCTGGGGGAAGAACCTTCTCCTCATGTCCAACCTCACCCTCCCCTGGCATCTTCCTGCCATTCCCTGGGGTCCTGTCCTTGGGCACCAGAGAGAAGAGCTCAGCGCCTGCTCCTCCTCCTCCCCCTGTGAGGAACTTGCAGAGTGTGATGAGGTCCCCTCAGCCTTGTCTTCTCCAGGCTGATCAGACCAAGTGACTTGAGCCTCTCCTCATACAGCTTCCCCTCTAAACGTTTCACTAGATTTGTGGCCTCCTCAGAACACTGTCCAGGAACTTTACAATGCTTTTATGCTGCGGTGCACCAGATTGCACCCAGCACTCAAGGTGGGGCCACACCAGGGCGGAGCAGGGCAGGACTGTCCCCTCCCTCGGCTGGCTGGTGATGCTGTGCTGGATGGACCCCAGAACACGGCTGGCCCTTTTCACGTCCAAGGCACATGTAAATAAGACTGTAAAAGCAGAGGGAAATGCTCTCAGGGCAGAGCTACAACAAAGAGCTGAAGAATCATTAAAATGCTTAAGAACACTTGGGTGCAGTTGCATCAGAAGGCACAGCTCAAACCAAGATAAAGTGGTAATTCTTTAGTGCATCAAGTGTTTTCTAATTGTTTCTAAAAAGCAAAGCACAAACAACTTGTATTTTTAGACAACACTGTCTAAAAATGACTACTCTTGAGTGAGAAACTATCAGAGTAGTTTCCACTACATCATAATGTCAAAGTTTCTGATACATCGCTGACTTACTTATCCCACCGCATCCAGGAGCAGCACCTCTAAGGTGCTTCCAGATTTAGATCGTAGGATTACGGAATGGTTTGGATTGGAAGGGACTTTAAAGCCCATCCAGTTCCATACCCCCTGTCACGGGCCTGGACACCTTCCACTGGATCAGGGGGCTCAAGATCCCATGCAACCCAGCCTTGAACACCTCTAGACATCAAAGAATCATGGAATACTTTGGGTCAGAAAGGACCCCCTTGCCATGGAGAGGAGCACTTTCCCATGGTTCAAGTTACTCAAAGCCTCATCCAACCTGGCCTAATAATATCTAATCTAAATCTCCCTTCCATCATCTTGCGGCTGTTTCTTTTCCCAGGTGCTTAATCGGATTTTGTATTAGGTGGGTTGTATTCGTTTTTACAACGTGGTCTAGAGAAACTCGGTTTAGTGTTTGCTGCTTGAGGTAGAAATGAAGCAGGAAAGCTTTGTGTATGTCGGAAGTGCAGTAAGATGGTGTGTTACTGGAAAAGTGCTCCAGACTGCCCTGACATCGAGTGTAATGTGGCAGCTGATCTTCCTAAACTGAGAAAATCATTCAAGCATGCTCATAGGTAAAACAGGATTTTTCAAATACTTTTCTTGCTCCTTCATATTACAAAAAAAGTGGCCATAAGATTCTTACAGAATCATAGAATCACTTGGTTAGGAAAGACCTTTGAGATCATCGAGTCCAACTGTACCTGTCCACTACAGAACTGAATCTCTGAGCACTTCATCTACCTGTCTTTTAAAGCCCTGCAGGAACGGTTACTCAAACACCTCCCCAGTGAGAGCTTTTTCAGTGAAGACAATTTTCCTAATACTGAATCTATACCTTCCCTTGGCACGATTTGAGGCCGTTTCTTCTCATCCTATCTCTTATTACTTGGGAGAAGAGAAAAACACCCTTCTCACCACAACACCCTTTCTGGGAATGGTAGATAGTGATGAAGTCTTCCCTCAGCCTCCTTTTCTCCAGGCTGAACAGCCCTAGGTCCTTCAGCCACCTCTCATAACACTTGTACTCCAGACCCTTCCCCAGATGTGTTCCCCTTCTTTGGACACGCTCAAGCACCTCGGTGTTTTTCTTGTAGTGAGGGGCCCAAAACTGGATGCAGTATCTCTTCTGGTCATTTTCGTCCGTTTTTAAGGTGTCACCATTACTTCTATTTCCAGGAATAACAAGTACAGGAAGACTGGAATTTTCCTCACATTCAGAAAGCTTTCCAGGTTATTCAAGTTGTTAGTTTCCTTATAGTACAGAGATTTTGGTTAAATATGCCTTTTGCAAGGGATGTGAATAGCTAAAATTGCAGCTGAACTGCAAGGGTAATTGCACAAGAAGAAAGTTAATCTCTGTTTAACTTCCGTAGTTTCTCCATTTGCTGCACTGGAAGCTATCGTAACCCCATTTCTCCTGCAGAATTGGATTATTTACTTGTGATAATAGTCACATAAAATCATTAACATGCTGTCATAAACAGCTGTGTTAAACTGTGTTGCAAGCACTGGTGACATAAATAAAATGTCCAACAAGAAGCCCTGATTTATGAACGGAACATGGATGCCTTTGGGAGAAGAGAAAGGAACACGTGTTTTTAAAATAGGTGCTCTTTCATGAATTGTAAATGTACCTCACTACTGTTACCCACGCTCCGTGGCTGAAGTGTGCTGTGCTGACATGAAGCTTTTGGGCCCAATTCTAATGTGTTGTTTTCGTAACTGAGACCAGAACCTTAAGGCTGATGGCAAAACAAATCAGGATTTGACCATTCTTCTCGATGTTCATGGAATCATGGAATGCTTTAGTTTGGAAGGGACCTCAGAGCCCATCCAGCTCCACCCCCCCTTCCAAGGGCCAGGATGCCTCCCACTGGATCGGGGGGCTCCAAGCCCCATCCATTTCTCCTTTTATGTGCTTGCTCGCTGTTGTTGTTCGAGGTCCAGCTCTCTCAGGGTTTAAGAAAACAGACGTAAAGGAAATTAAGAGCACTGCAAACCTGAGAATGTTGAAACCAATGGCTCCACGGCCCCTTAAGGCTTCCTTTTCTCTCTGACTACACCATCCACAGAACAACTGTGAACAGATTTATGAGATCTATGGCTTAACTACAAACTCGAATGGAAGTGTTGTAAAGATTAAATACCCCGCCCCCTGCCCCCCGCACAAAGATACTGTGTCAGCTATTCCAAGCACATCTGTGTCATCAAACAAGCCTGTAACACTGCTTGGAGATCAGAAGCTCTGAGGTCAAGGAGAGTGCCCTTGGCAATACCCCACACGTCCTTCAGACAAATAAAGAAGAGAACTTGAAGCTAAAAGACCCCATCCTTGGTCCCTTGCTGCTTTAGCAAGCACGACATTACCCTATGTGATGACCTGCTTTGTGATACAGGAACATAACTAATGGGCTTCTCACCCTGACAGGTATCATCACAGCAACTTCAAGGTTATCGTTCTCCAGGCCACAGACAAAATTAACATTTAAAAGATGATCTCTGATGTGCTTCTTAATCAGTCCCTTGCTTTGAATCCTCCACTTTCCATTCTGGCTTTGTGAAATGGAATCTTCCAGGGTGGGTTATTTCTTTCGCCTTCAAGTTCTGCATCAGTTACTTCCATTATAGAGAGGGAAGAGATGTCACAGTTGCAAAAGCGTTTGACCAGGCCACCCCTAGAGCTTTCTTCTTTCTTCAAATAAACATTAAGAAATAAGACATTTGCGCACAGACCATTTGAGATTGGTGAATACAGAAATACCCCCCAGTCTAACTGCAATTTGGTAGGGGAGCGCTGTAGCTGAACTAAGTCTATTACAATGAAGTGTATTTATGGACACCCAGAGCATACATTTTCTCAGAGGATTTTTTCCCCCCCTTCATCTACACAGCCTGCATAAATTAGCTTAATGGCAAGGCTAATGAGCATTTATTTACATGCTTAGGTAATGCAGAATATACAGCAAAACCTGATACAGTTTTATTTGTTTGCACAAAATACACTAAAATGAAGCTTAATATATATTAAAAGAGAAATCTTGTTTTAATGTTTTTATTATAACTTATGATGTGCCTTCTGGGCTGCTAAATATTTCATTGCAGCTCGATGAAATTTTGAAAATCTATGCTTGCATTTGATGTTCAGATGTGGAAATAAAAACCCCTACTCCAACAAATGTAAAATGCAGCATGCAAGCACGTGGTACATAGAAACTTCGTTCAATTTTTATAAGAAAGTGAATATATAGTTTTATCAAGACTTTATCAAATTTTAAATGGTGCTACCACAGGATTTTGGACTCTACTAAATTGCTTGCAACAACAATTCCATTGTAACTCCCCCATATTCCATGACTCATTAGGAAGGCATGGCGACTACTGTCTCATTTTTACTTTAAAGGTTTAGATTGATAAAAATAAGTTAAGTGATGTATCACTACGGTTTGCATCTCCATATCACAGTACCCCACTGCCTAACCCAGAGTGCTCCAAACATCCATCACAAAGGACTTTTGCTGGGCACAACTGGTGAGCCATGCCTAGAAAAAGGGCTTTATCAGCTCTGGAGCCCTCAGCACAGGAAAGACATGGAACTGCTGGAGCAGGTCCAGAGGAGGCCACCAAAATTAACAAAGGCCTGGAACACCTCCTGTATGAAGACAAGTTGAGAGAGTTGGGGTTGTTCAGCCTGGAGAAGACAAGGCTCCAAGGTGACCTTCTTGCAGCCTTTCAATACTTAAAGGGGGCTGATAAGAAAGATGAGGGAAAGCATTTTAACTGGCACTGTTTGCCAAGAGAGGTGGTAGATGCCCCATCCCTGGAAATATTCAAGGTGAGGTTGGATTGGGATCTGATCGAGTTGAAGATGCCTGTGCTCTGTGCAAGGTGGTTGGAATTGATAACTTTCATGGTCTCTTCTAGCCCAAACCATTCTATGATTCCATAATCAGGGCCATGTCTGAGACCACGGAGCAGACCCATCACCATGTGCGAGCCATGATCAAGCCGCCTCTCCAGTGTAAAACTACAGTCACATAAAAAGCAAGTGAGTCCCTTTAACAGACCAAACAAGCTGAATTTCTTGTGTAGTTCTCCTTCACAAAAGATGAAAGGCCTGTGTGCAACAGCTGGGTTTTGTCACATCACCTTACACACTCAGTGCTCAGATTTAATCAGGCTGCAGGTGTTAAAGGAACACTGATGGGATAAGGGAGAAGGGAGCGCTCACACACACACAGAGATACTCCTTTCCCCGGTCCCTCTGACAACTGGTGTCTCTGAGAGCACTATTTATTGATTGGAACCTTCTGACCCCTTTCCCAGCAAAGATGCTTTCAATAACGGACTGTTTCATTGTGGCTGACCCAAGCCAAACTCTGGCCATGGTTCAGCAGAAGGAGCACACAGCCTTGCCCTGGCTCCAGCCCCAGCTGTACGCTTCTGGAACTTCCCTCCCGTTGGCTCCTGCCAGCAGGAAAACACTTGGATTTGATGATCTTAGAGGTCTTTTCCAACCTCAATGATCCTATGAAAACACAAGAGCCAGCTTGACCTATTGGCCCTCACAAGCAGATCGGATTCCTTTTAACTGAACCATAAAACACAAGTCAGAGGGCAAGAGCACAACTATTTGGAAGACAAGGACCTAAGAGGAATAAAAGGGATCAAGTCTTCTGGCAGCTGCCTGCTGTTAGTCTGGTTTGGGCAAAAGATAACACATCAGAATTACAGAATAGTTAAAGATAGAAAAGATCTCCAACATCACCAAGTGAAAACACCAGCACAACCCTACCAAACCTACCGAATCACGTTCCAAAGTGCCACGGGTACACGGCTTTTTGAACCCCTCTAGGGATGGTGACTCCACTACTGCCCTGGGCAGCCTCTGCCAGGGCTGCACCACTGCTTCAGGAGAGAAATTTTTCTTAATATTCAGTCTAAAGCTCCCCTGGTGCAATTAGAGGCCATTTCCTCTTGTCCCGTCGTTTGTTACTTGGGAGAAGAGACCAACAGCCTCCTCACCACAGCCTCCTTTCTGGGAGTTATAGACAGTGATAAGGCCTCCCCTCAACCTCCTCCCACTGGATCAGGGGGCTCCAAGCCCCATCCAACCTGGCCTGGAACACCTCCAGGGATGGGGCAGCCACCACTGCTCTGGGCACCCTGGGCCAGGGCCTCCCCACCCTCACAGCAAAACATTTCTCCCGAAGATCTCATCTCAGTCTCCCCTCTTGCAGCTTTAGAACTGTTGCCCCTTGTCGTATCCCTGCATTCCTGATCCAGAGCCCCTCCCCAGCTTTCCTGGAGCCCTTTCAGTACTGGGAGCTGCTCTAAGGTCTCCCCAGAGCCTTCTCTTCAGGCTGAACAAGCCCAAATCTCCCAGCTTTTCTTCAGTGCAAAAGTGCTCCAGACCTTGGATCACCTTCCTGGCCCTCTTCTAAATTATCTTAATCTTAAATTATTAGATTTAATCTTAAATTATTACTAAATTAAATCACCTAGATGGAGAGGGGATGAGGGGTTCAAGGCAGATCAGTGAGTAACAGCAAGCATGAAAAAGAAGAGGAAATGTCTCAGGGCAGTGTTGAAGGAACAGTCAGGAATTATGGAGAAAGATAGAAAACAGAGGAAAAAAAATACATAAACCCCACATCACAATCCAAGCCAAGCAGAAAGGCCCACAGTTCTTGCCAGTTGAAGGTTTTTACCAGTTGTTGTGGAAAAAGTCAGATATGAGCCAAGAGAACAGACATCTCTGCTTTGATAAAAAGGCAAAGCAGGAGAAAATCTGGAGAGGGCGAGGACATAGAACTGTATGTAAAGAAGAAAGAAAGAGGTTGGGCAAGAGAAAAATAAAGAGGAGATGAAAAGATAATGGAGAGTGAGAGCTACTGAGTTAAAACATCAAAAGAACACATCAGCTGCCGAGAAAGGAAATCCCTTGGAAGGGCTCGAAGCTAGAGAGACAGGCAGGAAACAGAACAAAACCAGTATCCCCAGAGTTGATGATGCCTTCAGGGAAAAAAAGAGCAGAGGAAGAAGGAGGAGTGAGGAGAATGGGGAAAAAAAATCCCTGCACCACACACCAAAAACCAGGCTCTGTGAATGAGAGCCCTGTGCTGAATTTATGAGAATTACAGCTCCGAACAGCCCATAGCACAAACAGCGCGGCTCAGACACACACGCCGGCATTCAGAATAAAGCCACTTCTCAGCAAGACAAAACATTTAGACAGGGAGGGGGGTTGTTTTCATATTTGTTTGTTTCTTAAATGCCTTCCTCTTTCCTTGCAGGCCATTTAGTAATGCAATAAATTAATCTGTACTTTCGAGTGAACTCTTTAATCCTTTTTGTTCTCTCCCCTCCCCATCAAATGCATACTACTGAATTTGCATGCATTAGCATAATGAAACATTAATTACATAGCATCTTGGATAGGACAAGCACAGAGCTTCAATCAATCTCAATAACTCACATCAGGAAGGTGAAAACTACTGGCCAAGCTTATCAGGACAACATAATAGACACAAACACATCAACAGCGCCTGTTGCGGGTGTGATTTTAAACCCAGCATCCAAAACCACAAAACCACTCAGAAAATCACAAAGGAAGTAATAAACATCAATTATGTTAATGATATGCAGACAAATTGTTTTCTCCTGGTTTTGTCAGAAGCAAGAGCTGTGTTTGCAGTGAAGGATGAGCAGGACTGATCTGGCACATCTGACGTGGAGTGTGGGGTTATCTCCTTCAACATGTTGGGTGATAGAGCTGCCAAAAATAATGCGTATTTACCCTCCAGCAGCAAACTCCAATGACTTCGTGAAGGACTTAGTTTTCCTCTCACCTGCAGCCACCTCCAGCACCTTCAATGTATGAGATGGCATTGCTGTGCATTGTGTTGTAGGGTGCCCTGCCAGGGCACATCCCATGGTACAAAGGGGCAACCTGGAGTCCCAGAACCGAGAAGTGTGATTTGTAAGTTCCCAGGCATGGCATACGCATAAAGCATACCAGCAACACAATGTACGGTAACAACGGGTCAATGGTGCCTCCTCCCATTACTGTGCACACAACCATAGAAACATAGAATGTCTTGAGCTGGAAGGAACCATGAGGGTCATCCAGTCCAACCACCCTGCAGGAGTAGAGACACCTTCAACTTCATCAGGTTGCTCACAGGCCTATCCAGCCCAGCCTTCAAGTGACCATCAGTTGCCTCTCTGGGCAACCAGCAGTGTGAAAACATTTCTTCCTCATATCTAATCTAAACCTCTTCTCTTTTTGTTTAAAATCATCATCCACTGTCCTTGCCACAGGCCCTGTTAAAAAGTTTTTTCTCCTCTTTTTCATAAACCCCCTTTAAGTACTGGAAGGCTGAAATAAGGTCTCCTTGGTGTTTTCTCTTCTTTGAACTGGACAACCCCAACTCTCTCAGCCTCTCTTCGCATGGGAGGTTTTCCAAGCATTTGATAATTGTCATGGTCTCCTGTGGACTCACTGCAACAGATTCGTGTCCTTCCTGTGCTGAGGTCTCCAGAGCTGGATATAGTATTGGAAGTGAGATCTCACCAAACTAGAGGGGCAGAATTCCTTCCCTCACTCTGCTGGCCATGCTTGTTCTGATGCAGCCCAGGGTACGGTTGGCCTTCCAGGCTGCAAGTGCACGTTGCTGAATAAATATATCTTTATTATAATGCTCTCCCTACTCCCATTTAAAAAAACAAAGAAAGACAGTTTCTTGTTCAATCCTTGAAATTAAAATTCTCCCACTTCCATTTAGTGAAAGGCGTCTGGGAACACCAGAATACTGTTCATTAAGGAAATAAACTGCCGTGCTACAATAATGTATGTGAACGTTAAAGAAACAAATGGGGACTTCACTGCAGATGTAGAGCCCTTCCCTCCTTGCACAATGAAAGCACACAGCAAAGCCAATGGACTGTGTGCCCTGAATGCATCATCCCAGCTTTTTAAAACCTGAAAGAATTAAGATAAAGAAAAAGTCTAATCTGAGCATAATCTGAGTAATAAAACATCCAACAGTGATCGAGACTGCTGTTGTGATGGATGCCCAATGAATAGCAAACTGCTCCCATCACACACCATTAACGCATCAACCTTTTCACCAGGAAAAAAACCCCTACTCTATTTAGTTTCATAATAAATGGCAGCTTCCTTGCTTTGTTTCCTTCTAATTCCATTTATTTTAACTCCTTTCAACGTCTCCTTTTAAGGAGTGAGGATGCCCCATCCCTGGAGGTGTTCCAGGCCAGGTTGGATGGGGCTTGGAGCCCCCTGACCCAGTGGGAGGGGTCCCTGCCCGTGGCAGGGGGTGGCACTGGGTGGGCTTTAAGGTCCCTTCCAACCCAAACCATTCTATCACTATGATTTCTGCCCAGGAGTTGAAACACCTTGACTGAGCCCTCCAGCTTTCTCACTTCAGAAATACTAAACCACAGTGGATTTGCCTGTATTAGGCCAGCTATACCATTTATTTTAATGCACTTACAAAGTTTCTCATTAAATTATAAGAAAGTATATAGCTTTTCTTAAGTGTTTTGTTCCTGTTCGCTCCCTGAACACATGCTGTATTTCAAAGGCAACAAAGAACAGGAAGCAAAACCCAGGTACTGTTTACTGCTCCCTCTTCTCTTTGGTGTATAGTTCTCTTGATGAACGGTAGAACTTGACTCAAAGATCATTTTCTCCTCCTTATTCTGCTCTTAGCTACTTGTACTCCAAAGGACAAAAGTGTCAGGCTCTCTACAACCAAGAGTTTTTCCACTGTGATTTATTCATCTCTTCCCTCTTTCCTTTTTCCCATTTCTCACCGTGAAGCTGGTGACTCCTTTCTCAACAGCTGAAGAATGCTGTCCTAAAATCCCTCAAGAGCTGGAACATATTTTCGTCCCCTATCAAACAACAACCACAACGCGAATTGGACTGTACTCCCTCAGGTCCCAAAGCACAGACCAAGCACTGAACGAGCCCAGACACAGTTAGAAAGCAAAGTCAAGGCTCTATCAAGTATCCACCCTGGTATTGACCCCAACATCTTGTAGGAGAGCTTTTAGCCCTCTTTTTCCCTCCGAGGCTGGAATCCGTGCTTATTTGGACACCTAAGCTTCCCTGGCCACTTGCACAAAGATTCTTGATTAGAGTCCAAACACTTCAGTACGAATGGCATAAGGTGAAGAACCTGGAGCTGTTTAATCTGGAAAAGAGGAGGCTGAGGGGAGACCTCATGGCTCTCTGCGGCTCCTGAAAGGAGGTTGTGGTGAGGGGGGTGCTGGGCTCTGCTCCCAAGTAACAAGGGATGGGATGAGAGGAAATGGCCTCAAGTTGCAGCAGGGGATATTAGGAAAAATGTCTTTACTGAAAGAGCGGTGAAGGAGTGGAAGACGTGGCCCAGGGCAGTGGTGGAGTCTCCGTCCCTGGAGGGTCTCAAAAACTGTGTAGCCATGGCACTTGGGGACAGGGTTTAGCGGGCACAGTCGGGTTTGCCTGACAGTTGGACTGAATGATATTAGATGTCTTTTCCAACCTCAATAATTCTATGATTTATGCCCCATTCCTACTGCAGGTCTGTCATATCCCCACAAAGCCACTCTAACAAAACCAAGATATCTTTGGGCAAGCTGGGCCAAAAAGTAGTGTGTACGAAGGCTCAAAATACCCAGAAGCCACACAGCGACTTTGCTATGCAGTTTCGGTTTGACCATGGTCACTCTTTCATTGCCTCACTAACCTATTTCTGTATTGAATAAAATCTGTGTGTCTCTTTGAGGCTCTTGGACACAGAGGTCTTCAAGGTGTTGTACAAGTTCACTTCCAATTCTTCTGCATGCGTGCTTGTAGAATAAGCAGGTTAAGAAGAGCAGCACAGCACCCGTAGGATGAGAAGAACAAATAAATCCAATACACCCTGATGCCCTATTCCCAACCTGTGAAGTTTCCTCATAATAAAGTTATTTTTATAAGTTTGCCAGCTCCCAGGGAAGACAGAAGGAGCAGTCCGGCATTATATTATCCACTTGAATGAGTTTCCAAATTGAAATCACCAAGATTGGAAATACGGAACTGTAGCTACATGGGAATCCATTTGAAATAATTTCAGATCTGAATATTGCCATACGGTCCTGTTGATTTCGATGAAGAAAACCTACTCATGTGGATAATGCTATGCAGATGGGGCAGTGGCTTTGGGGCCTTTTGCCAAGGCTCTGCCTGCTCTTGGCCACCCCTGCAACTAAATGCCTTTTGATTGCAAGTATTTCTGGGAGGAAGGTTAAAAAAAAGGGAGGCTATACACCAAAAGAATTTACACTCCTAAGCTAAAGAACTTAGATTTATGTTGTAGGGGTATGTCAGATGTGTTTCACTATTTGAGGTTCTGGGAAAATCAAAAATAAAGGCTGTGGCTAAGATTTTTTGAGAGGTTTGGGTGGAGGAGGATGTACATAAAAAGAGGGCTCAAAATGCATAAAAAAACAAATCAAGGCTTGAAAATCAAAAGCATTGGAGAGATTTAAAGGACGTAGATGTGATGCTTAGGGACGTGGTTTGGTGGTGGAGTTGGGAGTGTTAAGTTTATGGTTGGACTCAATGATCATTTCCAGGCTAAATGATTCTGCGATTCTGCAGTTCTCTGAGATCTTTCCAGCACACACAGGCACAAGAAGACAAGGACACAAAGTCGTGCAGATCCTGCTTTGTCCAAGGCACAAGCCTGGTCACACAGACTGAGGAGATGAAGCCTTCACAGCAAAATAAAATCATGTGGTTGTGAAAGGCCTTTGAGACCATCAAGTCCAACCAAATCTGTCTACTACTAAATCATATCCCTGAGCACCTTGACTGCCTGTCTTTCCCATCAGTGCTGGGAAGGGGACTCCCTGGGCAGCCTCAGCCAATGCCACAGAACCCTTTCAGTGAAGAAATTTTACTTAATATCTAATCTGAATCTCCTTTGGCACCAACATGAGGACAGGTTGAGTGTGTCCTCCAGGTAAGGTGGTGAATTGGTGAACTGGTCCAAATGAAGCAGTGCAGTCCAAAAGCCTGTCAAACGGCTCAAAAAGAAAGTAATGGCTGCAAGTTGCACCGGGGAGGTTTAGACTGGACATTAGGAAGAATTTCTTCCCTGAAAGGGTGTTCAGGGATTGGCACAGCTGCCCAGGGAAGGGGTGGAGTCACCATCCCTGGAGGGGTTTAAAAGATGGGTGGCTGAGTTTCTTAGGGACAGAACCCTAGGGAATGGCAGGAAGATGTGCCAGGAGAGGGTTAGTTGGATAATAGCAACATTCTTCCCTCAGATGGTGTTGGAGCACTGGAATAGCTCCCCAGGGAAGCAGTCATGGCACCAAGCCTGACAATATTCCGGAAGCATTTGGCCAGCACCCTCAGACATGTGTGTGAATGTTGGGGTTGTCCTGTGCAGGGACAAGAGCTGGACTTGGCGGTCCTTCTGAGTACCTTTCAACTCAGGTCATTCTATGATTCTAAGAACATCTCTCTCAGGTGTCTTCTAGCTCTCCACCTGATTAGACCTGAGCAAAAGTTTGATTCACATCATCTCAGAAAAAAAAAAAATACTGGAAAAGTATCCAATCCCCGAGCTACACATGAGGGAGCTAACAGGAGAAGGAATTTTTTGTGATATTTTTCAGTGAAGTTGTGAAAAATGCAATTGCTAACTTATGAAGACAGTTGCATTGGGTGTCCAAGAAGTTTTACGGTAACACCTGTCATTGGTAACAACTTCTTTTAATTCATAGAATTATAGAACGGTTTGGGTTGGAAGGGACCTCAAAGCCCACCCAGTTCCACCCCCTGCCACAGGCAGGGACACCTCCCACTGGATCAGGAGGCTCAAACTCCCATCCAGCCTGACCTTGAACACCTCCAAGGAAGGGGAAGCTTCCATGGCTTCTCTGGGCAACCCGGCCAGTGTCTCACCAGCCTTCAGGAAAAAATATTTCTTCCTATGATTTCATCTTAATCTCCCCTCTTTCAGCTCCAGTACATTCCCCTCATCCTATCCCTGCACTCCCTGACCAGGAGCCCCTCCTCAGCTTTCTTGCACATTTCTTGAAAATGCACATTCTGAAACTGGTGCATGCTGTGGCGGGTTGGGTGCCTCGAGACCCCAACAGCCATCAAACAGTGCCCTGTTGGTGGTGGTGCTGTGCAAGTGCACCATAAGGATTTTATTGAGTCTCCTACACAAAGGGAGTTGCAACATTCTGCAGCTGAGCAAAAGCCACAGCATTACCCTGGCTGCCCTGCGTACCAAAACCCCTCATGGCATCAGTCCACCCTATGTTCTGACTCCACCAAAAGTTTTATGAAAGAGTGTCTGTTTGAGAGGCAGTTTTGTTTGCCATTACTTTTGACCGGGTTCTTCTTCCATTGTGTGATCTTTGGCATCTTGGAATCATGGCCAGGGCTGCCAGTCCTCTGCCCACAACTGTTGCCTGAGGTGATGCTCACTGTGTGGTGCTCATGTGTCAGATCCGAAGAACATCCGTGTCTCTTGCCTGTCTCTACTCTCCCTCTTGGTCTCCACCCAGCCCCAGCTCTGTGGTAAGGAAGTGTCCACGCAGTGGGTAGACGTTCCCATGGCCAAATCAACTCAAGAAGCCTTCTTTCCTTCCCTACTCTTCCTTTTTCCAGGAAAGTGGTTGGGTCACCGTCCCTGGAGGTATTTAAAAGACAAGGAGACGAGGTGCTCAGCGATATGGTTTAGCAGTGGACAAGTACAGTTGGATGTGATGATCTCAAAGGTCTTTTTCAACCAACTGACTCTATGGACTGCTGTGGTTCCACCTCGCAGCCCAGCCTCCACAAGCCACCGCAGTGATACAACTGGGGATGACACCTTTTTATGCTAAATTCTCCAAAGTAACAATGCTGAATTGAAAAGCAGCTGCCAAGAGCTGAGTGTGAGCCCGCAACTTTGTAGTCTACTTTAGCTTACACTAACCGTGTTAATTAACGAAGGTAACATTCACCAGTCTGCTTTCTAATGCTCTACAGTTAGAATGACATCCCATCCTACATTGGTTTTGCACGTCTATTGAATCAAGAAATCATGGAGTCATAGAATCATAGAATGCTTTGGGGTTAGAAGGGACCATGAAGGTCATCCAGTTAAATCCTCTTGTCATAAGCAAGGTCATCTTCAGACACCTCCAGGGAGGGGGTATCTACTACCTCGCTGGACATCTTGGTCATTAAAAACCTCTCTCTACTAATAGGACATGTCACTCTCACAGTAGACAGTCTGCTTTCTCTAGAAGGAAAACAGAAACTCATCTGATGCACCAATATTGGGGTAACACCGCACTGTAGGTTTATTAAAACTCAGGCACTGAATGAGCTGATTAGCATGACATCCAAAAATCGACGCGACCTTAATAATCTTTAAGAACTAGAGAAATGTTACATACTGATAAGGAAAAAAACCCAACAAAATAAAATTAAAAGACCTAGGTGAACCCAAGAAAATTTATCTCCCTATAATCAGTAGGTAAGCGTGTCTTTTACTCCACAGCGCTTCATTCGCCAAGACAGCATAATTAATCATACAAAGTTTTGAACTTGATCCACATATTAAAAGCAGAAGGAAAGAGTTTTAGACTGATGTGGTTTTGAAATTAGAGCATTAACATGATTTCAGAAACTATCATCATTTATATACCTAAATTATTAGTCCATCAGTACTTCTTTTCATAGAATCATAGAATGGTTTGTGTCAGAAAGAACATTAAAGCCCATCCAGCGCCACCCCCTGCCATGGGCAGGGACCCCTCCCACTGGGTCAGGGGGCTCCAAGCCCCATCCAACCTGGCCTTGAGCACCTCCAGGGATGGGGCAGCCACCACTGCTCTGGGCACCCTGGGCCAGGGCCTCCCCACCCTCACAGCAACACATTTCTTCCTCAGATCTCATCTCAGTCTCCCCTCTTTCAGCTTCAAAACACTCTCCCTCATCTTTTCCCTGCACTCCCTGAGCAAAAGCCCCTCCCCAGTTTCCCTGTAGAATCATAGAATGCTGTAGGTTGGAAAAGACCTCTCAGCTCATCCAGTCCCCCCGCCAGCCCAACCCCACCGTGCCTGCTCAACCCTGTCCTGAAGCACCACATCTGTGTGTATGTTGAACCCCTCCAGGGTTGGAGACTCCCCCACTGCCCTGGGCAGCCTCTGCCAGGGCTTCACCACTCTTCAAATAAAGAAATCATTCCTAATATCCAACCAAAACCTCCACAGAGACAACATGATGCCATTTCCTCTCTTCCTATCACTTGATACTTGGGAGAACATCATCACTTTAAGAGCTCCATCTTTAATTAACATATCTAAATATTATAATGTTTTCCTTTCTTTTTTAGGTTCCATAACACCTGTCTCAAAGCCCAGTACATTGCCTGGAGACTCAGTTCCCCGTTTTCCTTGACTGCTGTCTGTAATAGAAAAGCACATAAATACTGATGGTCTATGGTTTCCTATAAAAAGGGGAAAGTGTAAAACAGGAAACAAAAACTGGAGGATACCATAATAAAAAGAACAGAACTAAAATCACTTGCTGTGATAAAAATAAAGGTTTGGACAAAACATTTTAATTTAAATTACTTTCACTTGTGTAGATAAACAGTATTTAGTTATTTCAGTTAGGTTACTAAAAGAGTTTTCACTCCCAAATGGCCCATTTCTACCAATTATGTCAATTAATTAGGGAAAAAAAATGATGGAATAGAGGTGCTTTGGTTTCTCTCCCAACAAAGATAGGAAAAATAGAAAGCCATTTACATTAATAAGTATCCATCAAAATACTCTGACTGACAGCCAGTGTAATGGAGCAGTTATGGCACATATGGTCCCTAACTGGCTCCTCATCGCCTTCCCTGCACACTGCATACAAACCCGCCTGCACGGGGTCCTCCACAACACAAAATAATTGCCATTTTTGTGTTAAATACAGATGCAGCCACATAAAAAAAGAAAAACTACAAGGAGGAAATGGCAGTTTTTCCCCCCAATTTGACCATATAGAATAATTTCCAATTACTATTTTGCCCTTGCTGTCAGAAGGTTAATCACTTCAAAATCAGCAAATATTATTCCTTATATATTAATTTATTTAGTGATAGGAATCAGAAAGAAACATCTATTAAGAACAGATGTTCTTCCTCAATTAAGTGGAAGTATTCCCTAAAAATCCCACTTCCATAAGCAAGTTTCAGATAAGACTGCTTTAGGAACACAAAACCTATCACTGTAATAATAAACAAAATTTTATTCTACTTGTACTCCGTTTTTACCCAAAATGCTGTATTTTAAGTTACACACAATCAATTACCAAAGTGTTGAAAGAGTCACTGAAAGAAGGCCAGAGTTTCACAGAATCATAGAATGGTTTGAGTTGAGTCCCACCCCCTGCCACCTCCCACTGGATCCGGGGGCTCCAAGCCCCATCCAACCTGGCCTTGAACACCTCCAGGGATGGCGGCCCCACCTCAAGTATTGGGTGCGGTTTTGGGTTCCGCAGTATAAAAAACATCTAAAGTTAATAA
The DNA here is from genome assembly GCA_033558235.1 of Neomorphus geoffroyi. NCBI lineage: Eukaryota > Metazoa > Chordata > Aves > Cuculiformes > Neomorphidae > Neomorphus > Neomorphus geoffroyi. The sequence goes on from JAUMJM010000025.1 coordinate 1,437,729, forward strand.
ATAGTGTCCAGAGGCGGTCACAAGGATGGTGAAGGATCAAGAGGGGAAGTTGTGTGAGGAATGTGAACTCACTTGGTCTGTTCAGCCTGGAGGAAGCTGAGGGGACCTCATCACACTCTGCAAGTTCCTCACACGGGGAGGAGGAGGAGCAGGCGCTGAGCTCTTCTCTCTGGTGCCCAAGGACAGGACCCAAGGGAATGGCAGGAAGATGGCAGGGGAGGGTGAGGTTGGACATGAGGAGAAGGTTCTTCCCCCAGAGGGTGCTGGAGCACTGGAACAGCTCCCAGGGAAGCAGTCACAGCCTGACAATATTCCAGAAGGGTTTGGCCAACACCCTCAGACACACGGTGTGAATGTTGACGTGTCCTGTGCAGGGACAGGGGTTGGACTCGAAGGTCCTTGTGGGTCCCTTCCAACGTAGGGCATTCTATGATTCTGTGACTCTCTGGGCAACCAGGACCTCCACACCCTCACAGGAAAACATTTTTTCCTAAGATATGATCTCAATCTCCCCTCTTTCAGCTTCAAACCATTTACCTCATCCTATCCCGGCTGTTCATGATAAAGAGCCCCTCCTCAGCTTTCCAGGAGCCCCCTTTAAGAACTGGAAGGCTGCTGGAAGATGCATCCAAATTGAATGTGATATAGGTAACTTCTTAATGCATATGCCTTCACAAACGAGAAGATGTGGATTCAGTTTATTGCCTCAGTCAGGATTTTGCCCATATCACGTGTTTTGAACAAATAGAATGACTAAAACCTATATTTGGAGGAAGAAATGCAGAGGCTGAATGGATTAAATTCTCTTGATTCACTGGGATGCGCACTCTCGCCTCCACACTGGATTCAGTCAGTAACACATTAAGTTGAAACTTTGCTCTGTTTTTCCTCTCTATCCTTCGCTTTTGTATATTGCTCTATATTTCTGTATTATATAGATCGTATGTATTATGTCTTTGTATTGTACCATACTGATTTCAGTGCTTATACAAAACGCTATAATAAAAAGAACAGCCACTGAGAGTATTTAAGTGTCGATTTATGCCGAAGGTTTTTTAATATTTGTTTTCAGTCAAGCACAAGCAACCAGTAGAAGGATACACAACTACAAGTCGGATACTGAATGGGAAGAAAATAGTATTTTGACAAGTGCACTTGTGGACTGACACTCCTGTCCATACCCAGCAGGCTCCATCACTCCAGGACCTACCAAAAAGACCTCTCCTCAGCTGTTTTTTAAGTGCAGCAAGCCAGTCGGTGTCCATTTGGACATCAGCTCTGGAGGAGCTGGATCAGGCAGGGTTTGACCCCTGCTCCAGAGAATGAATCAGCCATCTGTTCCTGCTCCAGACTGGCTCTGGGGAATGCTCAGATGCCTCAACAAGGGAGTATTTCACTATAGCATCACCTATGTTTCATACCCACCATCTGCTGAGCAGGAAGGCCATTTGTAGCTCACAGGTGACGACGTCGCTGCTTGAAATCACCGCATAGCTCATAGCTCTCAGGACAGTTTACAGTGAAACAAGGAACACGTTGTTCCATTTTAAGAAGATGGAAGAAGAAGAACTGAGGGTACAGGTGGACAGCACACTGAACATGAGCCAGCAGTGTGGCTCAGTGGCCAAGAAGCCCAATGGCATCGTAGCTTGGATCACCCATGGTGTGGCCAGCAGGAGTAGAGAAAAGCTTCATGCCCATGTACTTGGCACTGGTGAGGCCACATCTTGAATCCTGGGTTCAGTTTTGGGCTCCTCAATGCAGGAAAGACATTGAGGGGCTGGAGTGCATCAAGAGGATGGCAATGAGGCTAGGGAAGGGGCTGGAGAACAAACATTGCTACAGGCGGCTGAGGGACCTGGGACAGTTCAGTCTTGAAAAGAGGAGGCTGAGGGGACGACCTTATTGCTCTCTACCACTACCTAAAAGGAGGTTTTAATGAGGTGGATGCTGGTCTCTTCTCCCAAATAACAAGTGCTAGAACAAAAGGAAGAGGCCTCAAGTTGCCCCAGGAGAGGTTTAGATTGGATATTAGGAAAAATGTCTTTACTGAAAGAGTGACGAAGGTCTGGAAGAGTTACCCTGGACAGCAGTGGGGTGACCATCCCTGGGAGGATTAAAAACACTTGTAGATGTGACACTTAGGGATATGGATTAGTGGGCACAGTGGTGTTGTACTGATGATCTTAGAGATCTTTTCCAACTTTAAAGATTCTTTATTTCTGTGATTGTAAGAAAACATGTCTAGATGCTATTTTTTCTTTTACTTCCTCAGCTACTACAAATGATACATCTGTGCATTTTCCAAGCACAATGCTCAGCGTTACTGCTGTTACTTTAATGCAATTGCATTCATTGCACAGAAATGTGTTTTAAGTAGTAAAATACATCTCTTGACAATGAAAACTGCAGTTACATAATATTTGAATGCAAGAGTACAAGCAGTTTGATGTTAAGCTTCAAAGCAACTCAATCTGTCACGTCAGAAAATTCTGTTCAAAACATCTCGAGTACTCAAAAAAACCCTCAGAAAATTCAAAGAAAATTACTTATAAGACTAGCTGTTGATTATATCACATGGAATTTACAACACAAATATGTCTTTGTGGTTGTTTTATGATTTAACTGCAAATGGATATAAATATGCAGAGGCATATGTTCAATACAGTTCAGTGCCCAGGCTGAACAACCCCAACTCTCCCAGCCTGGCCTCACACAGGAGCTGCTCCAGCCCTCGGATCATCTCTGTGGCCTCCTCTGGACTCGTTCCAACAGCTCCAGGTCCTTCCTGTGCTCAGGTCTCCAGGTGGGGTCTCACCAGAGGGGAGCAGAGGGGCAGAATCCCCTCCCTCCTCTGCTGGTCCCACTGCTTTTGATAATTCATATCAGTAGCACTGTTCTGCTTGCTAAATATTTTTATAGACATATTTAGGGCTATGGAGGTTTTACAACAGCACCCTGGGCAGTCCTAGATATTTCACCAGCAGATCATGGAGACGGAGTAAGACCTTCAGCTCAGCGACTGCTTTCAGGTAAAACTGCTGCCCCTCCTTACCTCACCCAAGTAACTGCCAGGCACAGAATATGGTTTTAGCATCCTTAAACAGTATTTTCACAGACCTACAAAAGCCTGCCTTGGCAGATGTCTAATCTTAAGCTCCAGGACATTTCTTTCCAGAACTTTGGATCTCTTTCTTGTTTTTTGCACACACCACTATTGTTAATCCCCACCAACCCAGAATTTAAGGTACTTTGGAGCATATAAATCACCAATATCATTCATTCACAGCTCTGCTTGAGCCCATCTATTCAATATTTAGAGTAATATAGCAGCCTTGTCACTGCCAGGAACTTTCAGGAGTCAGTGGTTATGAGAAGGACATATGGATCAGAAGGAATGGACATAGTCTGGGACTAAATATTTCATTACTGGGTCCTTTGAATAGCCAGACACTGGCTTAAAAGCAAGAGCACCCAGTCAGAAGACATCATCTAGCCTAAACTGCTATCTATCTTACTAATAAATCTTGTTTCAAAATTGTAGAATAGAATCATAGAAACATTAAGGTTGGAGAAGACCTTTGAGATCATCCAGTCCAATCATCAGCCATCCCCACCGTGCCTACTAAACCATGTCCCCAAGTGCCACATCTACATGGTTTTGGAACCCTTCTAGTAATGGTGACTCTTCTACTGTCTTGGGGCAGCCTCTTCCAGGGTTTCTCCACTCTTGCGGTAAAGACATATTTCCTAATATCCAATGTAAACCTCTCCTGGGGCAACTGAAGGTCATTTCCTCTTGTCCTATCACTTGTTACTTGGGAGAAGAGGCCAGCACCCACCTCACTATAACCTCTTTTTTAGTAGTGGTACTAAGAGCAATAAGGTCATGCACCAGACTCCTCTTTTCCAGACTAAACAGCCCCAGGTCCCTCAGCTGCTCCCAGAATATCGGTGCTCCAGAGCCTTCCCAGTCCCATTCTCCTTCTCCAGATGTGCTTCAGCCCTTTAATGTCCTTTATGGAGTGAGGAGCCCAAAACTGAACACATGATTCAAGGTGCAGCCTCACCAGTGCTGAATAGAAGACCACAAACACTTCCTTCCTCCTGTTGTCCTCACCATTTTTGGTTTAAAATAAATCTTTACAATAAACCCCATATAAAAAAATACTTATACCCCAAAACCTAAAATAATTGCAATTATAAAACACCTATTAGTAATGCACGTTACACCATTTTATGAAGTGTTAATAAACTCAATAATAAAAATATATTAATATGCAGTGGATTTTTAATTATGGAATGCAATTATAGGTCATTTGTTTGTTTTTAATCATGCTGAGTAATTGGCTCCCTTGCTCCCCACTGATGCATTTATCATTCTTTAGAGAAGTAGTTTTGTCGTAATATATGGTGGGTAATGCTTTTATACCTGCTTCACATTTCTGCAGACAACTACAAAAAGATACAGGGCAGAAGTGATTTGGGCTCCCTGCGAATGAGCTCGCACCATCTGTGCTTGACATGCACTTTACTCAGGCAGAATTGACTGTGCGGGGCAGGACTGGTGAACCCGGCTCATGGCATGGGCTATGACTTAGTGAGGCGACCTGTAGGACAGTGGGAAGGGAGAATTTATGGCAGGATATGAAAACCATCGAGCCAAAAGCACATATACTGACGGTCTGCAGCTTTCTACAAAGACAAGCTGTGATTTGTAATCATAGAATCATGGAACAGTTAAGGCTGGAAGGGATCTTAAAGCCCACCCAGTGCCACCCCCTGCCACGGGCAGGGACACCTCCCACTGGATCAGGGGGCTCAAGGCCACATCCAACCTGGCCTGGAACACCTCCAGGGATGGGGCAGCCTCCCCACACTCAGTGTGAAGAATTTCTTTGTAATGTCCAATCTAAATCTTCCTCCTTCCAATTTAAAGCCACTCCCCATCATCCTGTCACTACAGGCCCTTGTAAAAAGTCCCTCCCCAGCATTTTGTGGGTCCGCTTTCAGCACTGGGAGCTGCTCTAAGGTCTCCCCAGAGCCTTCTCTTCTCCAAGCTGAGCAACCCCATCTCTCCCAGCCTGGCCTCACAGCTGAGGGGCTCCAGCCTTTGGATCACGTTTATGGCATCCTCTGGACCCATTCCAACAGTTCCAGATGTTTCTTATGTTGGGGACTCCAGAACTGGACATATTGCTGTAAGTGGGGTCTCACAGGAGTGCGGTTTAAATCACACCAGCATTACAGCCCGGAATGCTTTGATATTATCCTCAAAATCCTGTGTCCATCAAATATGGAGACTGAATTTCGCTCCTTGCTACGGAAACATTACCAGTTTCTGCTTCCACAGCAAGGTGAGAAACAAAGCCTTTCCAAGGCTGTGAAACCCATGTGGCACGCAGACAGTGTTGCTTGTGAATCTGCTTCCGAGACACGTCCGGGAGCCTACGGATAACGAAGCATCCTGCCAAATGTGTTGACCATTGAACCTTAGGATCTCTATCACATTGCTTAAAGAAGAGAGATGTGAAAAACCTGAACCCACGAGCCCTAGGACAGACAAAATGATGGATGAGAGAGATCTCTGGGGCAAGAACAGCAAATGAAGTGCCAGAAGTGGTCACTTGACAACTTCCCATCTGTTAAGTGAAACAATTCTGCAGATCTTCTCAGCAAAATGGTTTAAATTACAGCTTGAACATGTCAGGGGCTCAAAAGGGCAAATGTGCAGTGGATTTCTGAAGGGTATGCTGACTGTTTTCCACTCCACGAGGGGGTTTAGAGGCAGGACGTGCTCTGAGGGCTGCTTAAATATCATAGAATCATGGAATGGTTTGGGTTGGGAGGAACTTCAAATAGCATCCCATTCCACCCCCCTGCCACGGGCAGGGACACCTCCCACTGGGTCAGGGGGCTCCAAGCCCCATCCAACCTGGCCTTGAACACCTCCAGGGATGGGGCAGCCACCACTGCTCTGGGAAACCTGGGCCAGGGTCTCATCACCCTCACAGGAAAATATTTCTCCCTAAGATCTCATCTCAGTCTCCCCTCTTCCAGCTTCAGACCCTTCCCCTTTGTCCTATCCCTGCATTCCTTGATAAGGAGTCCCTTCCATTCTTAACAATGCCCATTTACACACACACCCCCCTCAGCAGAAGGGGTGGAGCTGGACGGGCTTTAAAGCTCCTTCCAACCCTTCTATGATTCCATAATTGTTCTCTTTTAAAGATCCGTAATACATGGCAATTCACCCATAAGCCCTTTCTGGAAAGCTGTGCACCCAGGTGAACAAAAAGGTAGGTTGCTTTGAAACAACACAATTTCAAAGTATCCTTAAGTTTTGAAAAAAGGAACTGCTCTTTATTCCAGGGCTACAGCCTTTACAGTAATTCCCTACTGCGAGTACATGAGGGGTTTTCTTTTTGCTGACTGAATAAATACATAGTTCCTAAATGGCCATTATTTCTCTTAATTAAGTACAGTGAAAATATATCGTTTGCTAAGTCAACACATGTCAAACTAAGTCCAAATAACATTGTCTGAAGGATATGTAGGATACATTACACGATACACAACCTAGAGAGCAACTCTTACATAAGGCTGATTTCACTAGGAGGAAATTCTGTCTTTTCATAATTAAGAGACGCTAAAAACTCCGGCAGCCTGCTGAATGACAAGCCCATCTCTGACTAACCAGGTTATTATTCAACAGTCAAATCCGATAGTAAAATGCCATTCAACAAGATTCATCTGTCCTCAGAGTAATTTATCTCTGTAGTGTAACTTTCCCCAGACCATCAAACTTCACATGCGTCACACCACACCTGGGAAGTGCTGAGGTGCAGGTGCCTGGTTTGAGCTGAGAATTAAGTGGAAATGATGGTTACGGTTGTGGTGGGAGGGGATTTTGGCAAGCAATACTACTTAGAGAAATGAACATATCCATCAAAAAAGATATGACCAGGGGGAATAAGCCTTTACCATCCTTACCATCCTAAAAAACTGATCACAGAACCGTGAAGGTTGGATAAGACCTCTAAGATCACTCAGCCAACCAGCAGCCCAACACTACCATGCCTACTAAACCAAATCCCCAGAGGCCAAATCCACACGGTGTTTGAACCTCTTCAGGGACGAGGATTCCATCACTTCTCTTGGCCGCCCCTTCCAGGTCTCTTTCAGTGAAAACATTTTCCTTGATACCTAAGCTAAACCTCTCCTGGCACAGCCTGAGGCCAAATCATCTCATCCTGCCGCTTGTTACTTGGGAGAAGATTCCAGTGCTCCCCTCACCACAGCCTCCTTTCCAGGAGCTGCAGAGAGCGATGAGGTCTCCCCTCAGCCTCCTCTTCTCCAGACTAAACAGCCCCAGGGCCCTCAGCCACTCCCCGAATCCCTTTCTCAGCTCCGTTACCCTTCTCTGCATGCTTCTCCTCAGATGCGCGTTGCTTGGATCAAAGCATCGTGTCACTGTTAGGCACTAACGTTTGACCTCTAAGGTCTTTCCCAATCAAATGATTCTGCAATATCCAAAACACCAACCTGGGATGCTCCCACCCTGTCCTCTTCTAATCCAGGTGTCCCTTTTCCCTCCTCTGGAGTGAGAGCAATGGCTTTTGCTCAGGCTGCCCTGACTCTCGAGGCAGCTGGGTCTCTAAACGGGCATGGCTGGAGCCTGGGGACAGCCAGGACTGTCACTTCACCTACAGCCTCATTGGAAACCCTTTTTTGTTTCCAGCTGTCATCTACCCATCTGATTACTGTAATCCCTTCTCCATAGCCTCAGGGAGAGGAGCCAGCCTTTCTCAAATGATTGTCAACAGTAAAACTACTGAAAAATGCATAGAAAAGATAAAGCACGGGGAAACAAATAAGTAGCAGGTAGTACCACTGCAGGCCATACCACCTCAGCTTTTGAGGAGGGAGAGGGGAGAAGGAGGCAGCACATCCCTAGGAGGAGAAAAACTAAAGAAACCAAAATCCACCCTCCAAAAAAGTACAACAAAATACACCGAGAAAATAAATTTTGAATAAAAAATCATGGAATGATTAGGGTCAGAAGGGACCTTAAAAATCACCCCATTTCCAAACCCCCTGCCATGTGCAGGGACACCTCCCACTGGGTCAGGGGGCTCCAAGCCCCATGCAGCCTGGCCTTGAACACCTCCAGGGATGGGGTAGCCAGGACTTCTCCCGACAACTGTTACCAGGGCTTCACCACCCTCACAGGAAAACATTTCTTCCTAAGCTCTCATTTAAATGTCCCATCTTTCCCTAATTTATAGGCAATCTCATTGTATTATGAATGCAAAAAAAAATTGTATTTTCTTTAAAGTTCTTAAAAATAAATCTCTATCAACTGGTAGAAAATAAGTAGACTGCCTGGACTGGTGCATCTTAGCCAAACATCAGTGGTAAACACTCCAAAACAAAGCACTTCTCTCACAAGATGATCAGAAAGTCAATTCTCTATTGTTTGGCCACTACCGTCAAAGAGAAAGGAAGCTATTGTCTCTTTCCTTACAGACTGCAGCTTTCCAGCAAAGCCAGAGGAGGTCCCAACCCTGCCCCAGCTGGGGATGCAGGATTTCCTGGGGCAGGCAGAACACAGGATAATTGCCAAAATTTTACTGAAAGGAGTCACTTTCTTCCTTTTGAAGAAACAACCCCTGACAACACCACACTTGCTCAGCTGATGGACACAGTTGAAAGGTGCAGAGCAAGCAACTTCAAATCTGGGGGTTCCTCACTTCCAGAGGAGAGTTGTGATAGAAGGTTGGCAGAAGTCATGGATTTCTCACCCCTAGAGGCGTTCAAGGCCAGGTTGGATGGGTCTCGGAGCCCCCTGATCCAGTGGGAGCTGTCCCTGCCCATGGCAGGGGTGGAACTGGATGGGCTTGGATGTCCCTTCCGACCCAAATAATTCTATAGTTCTATGAAACTGAGCGCTTTTCTATAGGTTGGGGAGGGAACAACATCTTAAATTCTGCAAAATGGTCCTTTTACCTCAGGAAAACCAGCAAAAACCAAGCAAGACCCAGCTACCAGCAGGTGATCAGGCACCTTATTAGGCAAGGAGACCTCTTACTAATGAATAGCTAATCAGATAAGCCTGCCTTCTTTGCTTAGTGGACAGCACGTTTGGGTTTGCAAAGCAGTCCTCCTCTTTCCCTCACCAACCCTTCCCACTTCAGCCATGATTTATTGTACCCGTCAGGACCAAGCAGCGTTTACAAGCCGTGTACAGAAAAGTAGACAACGAAAGCAAAATGTTTTTGAACAAGTCCTTTAGGAAACAAAGGTCTGGCCACCTCTGGAGGAGTTCAAGCCAGAGACATCCAGTCTGTGGCAGATAATTCAGCCTCCACACATCTGTAGGGTACAAGGGACTCCACTGAAGTATATTACACCATCATATCAAAAGTAGCTTTAAAAGGCACAAACCTTAAAGAGGAATACACTGAAATTGAATGATCAAAGACATCAGACAACATGCAAAAAGAAAAGGAGATGGATTTTACGGCTTCCTGCGTTCCTGTAGTGCAAGGAATCATTATCGCCTTATCTGCCAGCCAGCCCCTGAGACTCCCCAGTGCTCGCCTGCCGCCAACGCTGCTGCATTATAGAGTTCTTCAAGTGCCGGCTGATGCCTGACTCGCATTCCTTAAGGAACTCAGGACAGTCCTGCATTTATTGATACCCATTTAGTGACACCTTGATCTCATTGCTAGTCCCAAAGCACCACCTGTGCAGGACACGGATTTCCTCCAAAGGGCCTGAATTTTGATCCTTCTTAGACCGACACATCTGCAATGAGTTCGGATGCCTGCACTTGTAGGCAGGGAGGCTCTGCTGAGGGATCTGCACAGGCTGGGTCGATGGGCTGCAATCAACAACAGGAGGTTCAACAGGGCCAAGTGCTGAGCTCTGCACTTGGGACACAACAACCCCGTGCAGCGTTACAGCCTTGGGGAGGAGTGGTTGGAGAGCTGCCTGGCAGAGAAGGACCTGGGAGTGTTGGTTGGCAGCGGCTGAACATGAGCCAGCAGTGGCCCGGAAGGCTGAGGGGAGACCTCATCACTCTCTGTAGCTCCCTGAGAGGAGGGTGTGGTGAGATGGGTGTTGGTCTCTTCCCCCAAGTGACAGGTGATGGGATGAGAGGAAATGGCCTCAAGCTGCACCAGGGCAGGTTCAGATCAGACAGCAGGAAATATTCCTCCACCAAAAGGGTTCTCAGGCCCTGGCAGAGGCTCCCAGGAAGATGGTAGAGTCTCCATCCCTGGAGGAGTTTAAAAGCTGGGCACACCAAGTGTTCAGGATTCTGGTTTAGTAGTGAACGGGGATGGTTGGACTCAATGATCTCAAAGGTCTTTTCCAACCAAAGGTTTCTATGAGAAAATCCTGGGGCTCAACGGTGTTCATTCTGATTAAGAACATTCGTAGAAATCAGTATCAAATCAGACATTTGGAATAGCAGGTTAAACTTGTCTCAGATAAACAAAATAAGCAGCCAGACTTGCAGTCTTCATTCATGCAGCACGGCCAGAAGACATGGTCTGCGTTTCAAAAAACAGAAAAGTTTTTGATTTATCTAATCAATGTTCACTTTCTATTTTCAAAATCATAGCTCAAGGGAATGAATATGCATTTTTTTGTCATTAGCACTTGAAACAGAGACACTGCCTGCATCTCTAGGACTCTTCTTTCTAGATGAATTCTTATTTATCCAAGATGAAGACTTTAGCTGTTATTTTATATGGGAAGTACAGTTTTTTAGCTGGCTCATCCCTTTCTCCTGGGCGTCAACCGGACGAGTTTGCAGAACCACTGCCAAGGAACCTTGCTTTACCAGTCTTGACTAATGTCAGACAAAATGTCAGAGTCCCGAACTGCTCTTGGCAACACACAAGATGGAAACCGTCCAAATTCAAGCAGCTGAAAAAGGGCTGCGCTGTTGCCGCACAAAGGAACTGATGCATTGCATATTGAATTGTGTCAATGATCACATATAATTGTATCATTACCTAGAGTGGAATTAGTGGAAGGTTACCATTCAGGAGCAGAAGAAAGAAATTAGCTTTGAAGTAGTATAATGAAAGATTTAAGTTAAGGAAGGAATCAGCCACATTTTTTAAATTACTGGTTTTATTGCCACCAAACACACAACCATGCAAACCTTGTTTGTCACTTGGACGTGAAGATTTTTTTCTCTCCTTCAAACCACAGTGTTATTCTACAAGAATCAAGCATGAATAACTGTCTTGACCCTGATTCTCAAATATACAGGCGCACACAAATGAGCGAGCAGGTGAATGAAGACCTATTGTCAGATCCATGAGAAAAGACAGCACTTAGAGGCTCTTTCACAGGCGAAATTCTATTCAAATGCTAGTCAGGCATCACGGAGCAAAGGGAATTGCATCACTGAGTACACAACTGCACCTCTTTCACAGATCAAAGCCATTCAGTAATTGGTCAACAGTTGTTTGCAATGCATATTAAAAAGAAAGCTCTGCTACTCTTAAAGAAAAATAAGATTTACAATTTACAACTTGACATTATTATCTCAGAATAGGTCCCAAGCAACCTTGCTGGAATGATGTGACTTATTTATCGCTCTTTGAAATATGTTTGAGCAAGTCATGGCAATTTTATTTCAACCTAATCCATGCTATTGCACTATTTCTTACAGATAAACTCAGGTTTGAGGTATTGCAATTAAAAATACCAGTGTAAACACAAATATCTCTGCTTGCTTAGCAGTTGCACAGTCAGTATTTGCAAAGCTGAATGCAACAATCTGAGAGACAATTACAACTTTCAAGGCCGTGAAGATAAAATTAGTTAAAAGTATGGGTAGTAAAAAGCTAGTAAAAGCATGGTCTAATTACCCAAACACAATTACAGGCTGGGTGCAGAAGGGATTGAGAGCAGCCCTCAAGAGAAGGACTTCAGGTGCTGGGGGATGAGAAGATCAACATGAGCTGGCAACGTGTGCTCGCAGCCCAGAAACCAACCATGCCCTGGGCTGCTGCCAGAGCAGAGGGACCAGCCGGGGAGGGAGGGGATTCTGCCCCTCTGCTCTGCTCTGTGAGACCCTACCTGGGGCCCTGTGTCCAATTCTGGAGTCCTGAGCACAGGAAGGACCTGGAGCTGTTGGAGCGAGTCCAGAGGAGGCCACGGAGATGATCCAAGGGCTGGAGCCCCTCTGCTGTAAGCACAGGCTTGGAGAGTTGGGGTTGTTCAGCCTGGAGAGGAGAAGGCTGAGGGGAGACCTTGGAGCAGCCTCCCAGGACTGAAAGGGGCTCCAGGAAAGCTGGGGAGGGGCTCTGGATCAGAGGGTGCAGGGACAGGATGAGGGGGAAGGGTTTTAAGCTGAAAGAGGGGAGATTGAGATGAGATCTTGGGCAGAAATGTTTTGCTGTGAGGGTGGGGAGGCCCTGGCCCAGGGTGCCCAGAGCAGTGGTGGCTGCCCCATCCCTGGAGGTGTTCCAGGCCAGGTTGGATGGGGCTTGGAGCCCCCTGATGCAGTGGGAGGTGTCCCTGCCCATGGCAGGAGTGTTGGAACTGGATGATCATTCAGGTCCCTTCCCACCCAAACCATTCTATGATTTCATGACTACAGGCAGTGTAATTTATGTCCTGTTGGTGAGTTTCACAACAAAACTGGCATCTCCCCAGCAGGACCTGCTGCCTTAGCCAGGAACAGCTCTTCAGCCCGCACACAGTTGTACGCTGTGTCCCTCCTGTGGGAGGATTAATCACGTTACTGAACACAGCAGCACCCAGGGCTTGGAGTCATCTCCAAATCAGCCAAGCAGGGCTGCTTGCCTTTGGCCTCCCTGTTGCAGTAAGGTTGGATCAGTAGCTCCACCAGAACTCCTTGGCTTTTAGCTCTAATGAAACAATGGGAACTCATCTGAACGCTTTCCAAGGCACTTCACACCAAGCCAGTTGCAGCTTGCCTGAAGAGCTCTGTGCAATCTTCAAAACGGGCCTGATTTATTTCTGGAAATAACATGGCAAGCTGGATTCATCACTTCTTTATTCATGGAAAATCTGGAAGAACAGTGAAGTCTGAATACTGGTGGTAGTATTGAATCATGGAATAGTTTGGGTTGGAAGGGACTTCAAACCACATCCAGTTCCACCTCCTGCCATGGGCAGGGACACCTCCCACTGGGTCAGGGGGCTCCAAGCCCCATCCAGCCTGGCCTTGAACCCCTCCAAGGGTGAGACATACCAGCTTCTCTGGATTGCCTCTTCCAGTGCCTCACCACCCTGATCATGAAGAATGTCTTCCTAACATCCACACCAAATCCTCCCCCTTTCAATTTAAAGCCATTCCCCCTCATCCTGTCACTAAAGGCCCTTGTAAAAAGTCCCTCCCTAACTTTTCTGTAGCCCCTTCAGGTACTTGAAGGCCACTCTAAGCTCTCCGCAGAGCCTTCTGCTGTCCAGGATGAGAAAGTCGTCCCTTAATGTCAAAATGCATTACTGCAAATACCCCATAGAATAGCTTCCTCAATCTTGAAGAGAAACTTAAAGAACTTTAAGGTTTTTTACATCTTTCTGACATTACTTTTCTTAGAATTATAGAATCATAGAATGGTTTGAGTTGCAGTGGACCTTGAAGCTCATTCAGTTCCACCCCCTTGCCGTGGTGTTCATATGCATTTGTCTGCGCTGTCATACTTTACAGTTTTGGATTGCAATGAAAAAGACTTTGCACGTCTGTCACCCAATTTTGATATGAATCCATAGATCAGCTCATGTCTGAATCTTTTAGTAAGCCTGAAATTAAATCAAATTAATTGAGTTTGCAAGATAACTGAGTTTGTGATATACATGACCATCATCATCATAACTAGGTAGATTCTAATATTTGATATTAGTGGAAATATGTGAATAGTCATAGAAACATAGAATTGTTTGGGTTGGAAAAGACCTTTAAGCTCACCCAGTCTAACTGTCAGAACACCACCACTGTGCCCACTAAACCATGTCCCCATGTGTCACAGCTACACGTTTTTTGAACCCCTCCAGGGATGGGGATTCCATCATTGCCATGGGCAGAGTGTTTCTTCACTCTTTCCGTAATGGCATTTTTCCTAACGTGCAGTCTGAACCTCCCCTGGCACAACTTGAGGTCATTTCCTCTCATCCCATCCCTTGTTCCTTGGGAGCAGAGCCCAGCACCCCCCTCACCACAGCCTCCTCTCCGGGAACTGCAGAGAGCGATGAGGTCTCCCCTCAGCCTCCTCTTCTCCAGACTCAACAGCCCCAGGGCCCTTAGCCAGTTCAAGAGCCCCTGTGCTCCAGACTATTTTTCATCTCTGTCCCTGCTCTCCAGACATGCTCCAGCCCCTCAATATGTTTCTTGGACACAAACTGAGGATTTGAGGTGTGGCCTCACCAGCACCGAGTGCCGGGGGAAGATCACTTCCTTGCTTCTGCTGGCTACACCAGGGCTAATGTGAGCCAGGATGCTGGTGGCCTTAGCCACCTTGGTCACTGCTGGCTCATGTTCATTTGCTGCCAACCACCACCCCCAAGAACTTTCTTGCCAGGTGGCTTTCCAGCCACAGTTCCCCACACCATACACCTACAAACTTCAGCAGAAAAAACTCCCCAAAACCTGACATCAAGAAGTTATTGTATAGAGCAGTTCTGAAAAAGTACTGAAAGGAGATGGATCTGTCTTGAAAATACTGGTTTTCTTGGGGTAGTTACTATTTGAAACACCAGTTTTAATAACCAGATTTCTAACATATTTGATGTTGTATCAGAACATCTTTCATATGTTGTAGAAGTGAGGAGGTACAGAAGCCACTCACAAACTTACAGCACAGGGGCTTCCCTGCAGGCTATGGTACCTCAGGGACAGATGGAAAACACCCACTTTAACATTGCGGCTTGGATCTCAAGAACACTTTTCAGAGCTCCTTGTATCTCTGATCTGTTATGCTTGATCCACATGGTGGAGCAGTCTTCGAGCACGTAAACTGGATCCTTTCCAGCTGAAGCTAAAGACAAAGCTGTGCTGTAAGCACCACACAGGCATTGTATCCTGGGATTAGACCACAGCTACTCGAGGAAAAACCTCCTAAATACACATAGCATGGACACCAGACACTCCCCAACTTTGGTGCTTCTTAACTTCTAATGCAAGCAGAGATGTTGCCATCCTCCTGATTATCACCCAGTTTCCCAAGCTTTTATTGCCAACATCACTTGGAAGAAGAGCAAGGTTAACGTAGAAAGTAATCAAAATATTTTTCAAAAGTCAGTAAGTGCTTGATTTTGATCCAGTTTGATTCCTGGACAAGTATTTGGCTGAACAATGATCATAAAATCATAGAATCATTAAGGCTGGAAAAGACCTCTAAGATCATCCAGTCCAACCATCAACCCAACACCACCGTGCCTACCAAACCATGTCCTGAAGCATCATACCTACACATTTCTTGAACCCCTCCAGGGATGGAGACTCCCCCACTGCCCTGGGCAGCCTCTGCCTGGGCTTCACCACTCTTCCAGTAAAGAATTTTTTCCTGCTACCCAATCTAAACGTCCCCTAGTTCAACTTGACGCCATTTCCTCTCATCCTGTTGTTTGATGGTTCAGGATATTTGTACAAACAGGCACTGAAGAAACTGTAAAACTGAACTCAATACATTGTTAACTCTTCTAAAATTGAACTGTTCTAAACCGGGGGAAAATCAAAATGCTAGATGTAATTCTGATTATCCTTCAAAATCAGGACTCCAATTGCTTAAACACATCTTCTTTCTTCCTTCACTCGCATAAATATTGGGGGAATAAGAGAAATTGCAGTGTGTCCCAACAGCCAAGGACCAACCGTGTCCTGGGGTGCATCCAGCACGGCATCCCCAGCCAATTGAGAGAAGGGATTGTCCCGCTCCGAGCACCGGGAGCAGCTTTAGGTGCCACAGGATAAAATGAAACGAAATCTACTGGAGAGGGTCCAGAGGGGGGCACAAAGTTGGTGAAAGATCTGGAGAGGAAGTGTGTGAGGAGCAGCTGAAGTCACTTGGTCTGCTCAGCCTGGAGGAGGCTGAGGGGACCTCATCACCCTCTGCAGGTTCCTCACACGGGGAGGAGGAGGAGCAGGCGCTGAGCTCTTCTCTTTGGTGCCCAAGGACAGGACCCGAGGGAATGGCAGGAAGATGCCAGGGGAGGGTGAGGTTGGACATGAGGAGAAGGTTCTTCCCCCAGAGGGTGGTGGAGCCCTGGCACAGCTCCCAGGGAAGCAGTCACAGCCTGACAAGATTCCAGAAGCCTTTGGCCAACGCCCTCAGACACACGGTGTGAATGTTGGGGTGTCCTGTGCAGGGACAGGAGTTGGACTTGGTGATCCTCGTGGGTCCCTTCCAACTCAGGGCATTCCATGATTCTATGAAATAATATTCTTTTAAGAGAAATTGCCCTGAGGTAAAACTAATATTTTAAAGTTTTATCCCTGGTAGGTTACAAAACTCCTCTCCACTGACCCTATATTCTTTAGCCTAAATTGATTTTTTCAATTAAAAATTTATCAGGACTAGAGGAAGTAATGAAGCAGCCAAAATCACTATGAGAGACCGAGAAATGAAAAAATAAGGTTGTTTCAGAGAGTGAGATGGGCTTGAGATATCAAAAGGAGTTGATGCATGCAATATCTAAATACAGGCAACAAAATTGGTCTACAACAAAGAACCAGAAAGAAAGGAAAGGGAGGAGGAAGCAGGAGACAATCAATGGCGTTAGATTTATAGTGAAAAGGTTAATTAAATCTTTTGCTGACTTTTACTTTGGAAGTCACTTTTCCTAATGTAAATATATAAAGTGCCCTTTTCTGCGGCTCCAGTCTCAAAAATACTTGATGCATACAAAACCACCCCACAATAAATCACCACTTCACTTTCTGAAAGGTAAAGTGGTGCAAGCGTATAGCAGTTGACCTGCAAATAAATCTTACCAGCTAGACATGTCCCTTTCTGTCTGGCACTGTAACTACTGGAGGCATTTATTTCCTTTAAACAACAACAGCAACCTTATAACAGAGGATTATGGTTATCAGAAAGGATCTGCGCAGACCTGCACGCATAAATCTGTTCAGATAGAGCCACCGCGTTACTTCTTCAGAGCTTAAAGAACGCAATTTTATAAACCAAAGAAATAGTGAACTTGTACAGTACCATCTTCAGAGGTCAAGAGCATCATCGCAGGAGCAATATTTTCTCTAACTCCTCTTTCAGCCAAGCCTCACCACCCCTCCTACACCTGTAAATGATGGATAGCAATTGATTTAAAGCTACCCCAGAATGATGTTCAAGGAAAACCCCACTGTAGAGCAACTGGGGGATGGAAATCTGCACAAATAGCATCATTACCCAGAAAAGCCTGTCGGATGGGCAGAAGTGGGTCATCCCATTACAGTGAAAACAGGGCCATTTAAAACCAAAAAAAAACCAAAACAAGCCTCCGATTTGTTTTGACTGCATCTTTGGTAACAGATCAATTATTAATGCTATTCTTGACTTACGTATTTTGAAAATTATAGAGTCCTCCTGCTACTAAAATAATTTGTACATGATGAAACTGGAAGAGGTGTGGAGTGGGAGGAGGAAAAGGAAAAGGGGAAAATTACTGTACTTTTTTCCCTAAACAACATGCCAGCATTCATAGATTCTCACATGCTTGAATAGGAACCTCTCATGTGTAAAATCAAAACTGAGGGATGCAGCTTCTTTGCAGAGCTGATCTCTCTTCTCCTCTTGCCAGACATTTGCAAACACATAAGGCTGTCCAAACACAGTATCACAAGCTACTTTGTTCAGCCGCAAAATGGATCATAATCACTTCATCTCCTAAAGAGGCAGCCGTCGCACCCCTCCAGCTGCAGAGAAGGCATTTAATCATCACTGAAAAACCACGAACAGTGAAGAACTGGCTGAGCTGGGCTCAGAGCTCCCGCAAGTGCTGGTGTTTCTCCTGGAAAGGTGGAGGGGAGACAGATGGAGTCTGTGCCACAATCCTACCTTGCTGATAAGATACAATCATTAAATCATAGAATGGTTTGGGTTAGAAGGAACCTTAAAGTCCATCCTGTTCGAAATTCTCCACCATGGGCCAAGACCCCTTCCACTGGGTCAGGGGGCTCCAAGCCCCATCCAACCTGGCCTGGAACACCTCCAGGGATGGGGCAGCCACCACTGCTCTGGGCAACCTGGGCCAGGGCCTCCTCACCCTCAGCATGAAGGATTTCTTCCTAATGTCTAATCTACATCTTCCCCC
Source organism: Neomorphus geoffroyi (assembly GCA_033558235.1). Taxonomy (NCBI): domain Eukaryota; kingdom Metazoa; phylum Chordata; class Aves; order Cuculiformes; family Neomorphidae; genus Neomorphus; species Neomorphus geoffroyi. The sequence goes on from JAUMJM010000025.1 coordinate 1,456,032, forward strand.
TTCCAATTTAAAACCATTCCCCCTCATCCTGTCACTACTTGACCTTGTAAGAAGCCCTCCCCAGCTTTCCTGGAGCCCCTTTCAGTGCTGGGAGCTGCTCTAAGGTCTCCCTGGAGCCTTCTCTTCTCCAGGCTGAACAGCCCCTACTGTCTCAGCCTGTCCTCATAGCAGAGGGGTTCCAGCCTTTGGATCACCTTTGTAGCCTCCTCTGGACCTGTTTCAACATTTTCATAGCCTTCTTATGTTTGCGATTCCAGAATTTGACCCGGGGCTCCAGGTGGGGTCTCTGTATCACTGTAATTTAAGCCCTGCTGCCACACAGAAGGCGGCTGAGGAAAGTCGTCTCTAGGAAATCCTTGTCATCTTCTACAAGTCCCTGAAATGAGGCTGTGATTAGTTGGGTGCTGGTCTCTTCTCCCAAGTAACAGGTGACAGGATGAGAGGAAATGGTGTCAAGTTGCACGTGAGGAGGTTTATACTGGATATTAGGAGAAATATTTTCATGGAAAGAGGTATCAACCACTAGCAGAAGTTCCCCAGGGCAGCGGTGGAGTGATCATCCCTAGAGATGTTTAAAAACCGTGTAGATGTAGCACCTGGTTTAGCAGCCACATTAATGTTGGACTAACAGTTAGACTGGGTGGTCTTTGAGGTCTTTTGCAGCCTTAATGATTCTATGAACATACGCTCCCAGGATTAGGAAATGGCCGGTAAGGAAAAGAAACAAAAAGATAATAGACCCAGGTACTACAACTCCCCATGAGATCAGCTCCCTCAACAAGTGAAGGCAGGGAGCAGGCTCAAGCTCCCCTCCATCCCCTCCTGCTCCCCTCCATCTCACCTGCTGGGCACGCACCGATGTCAGCTGCGTGCTCCCCACAGGGACATCAAGTGACAGCCATGAAATACACCATTACACAATATCAACGCCCAGCATCTGTCACCTTCACATTACTTTATTTCCCCATGGTCTAAGGAGCTGCAAAAGCTTCCCAAAAGGTTTCAAATACAAAAAAAAAAAAATTACTGTTTTAAAAGAAAAAAGACATAGTTGTAGCTGGTTTGTCTTCTCTTGGTACACATGGCTCACGTCCACGGAATATAAAGAATCATAGAACCGTTAAGGCTGGAAAAGACTTTTGAGATCACCCAGTCCAATTGACAGCCCATCTCACTGTGCCTACTAAACCAGATCCTGAAGTGGTTTTTTAGCCCTTCCAGGGATGGGGCCTCTGCCAGAGCTTCACCACTCTTTCAGTGAAGACTTTTTTCCTAATATCCAACACAAACCTTCACTGCTACAACTTGAAATATTTTCCTCTCATCCTATCTCTTGTTACATTGGAAAAGAGACCAACATCCAGTTCACCACAACCTCCTTTCTGGGAGCTGCAAGGAGCAATAAGGTCTCCCTTCAGTCTCCTCTTCTCCAGTTAAAGCAATCCCAGGTCCCTCAGCCGTTCCAGAACCCCTGGGCTTCAGCCCCTTGCCCAGTTTTGTTCCCTTCTCTGCATGTACTCCAGCCCCTCAAGGTCCTTCTTGGAATGAGGAGCCCAAACTTGAACACACAATTCAAGATGTGGCCTCACCAGCACCAAGTCCAGGGCAACAATCCCTTCCCTGCTCCTGCTGCCACACCATAGCTGGTCCAAGCCAGGATGCTGTTGGCCTTCTTGGCCACCTGGGCCACTGCTAGCTCGTGTTCAGCTGGCACTGAAGACCTGCAGCTTGGGTTGAGGTGAAGGAAAAGCAGTATTTGAGGTCAGCTTTGAGATAGTAAATAAGACTACAGATAAGAGAGTAACCCTTTCTAACCTCAGGTCCCAAAGAGCACTCAGAAGTCGGGTTCTGCTGGTTTGGGTTATTTATAATTATTACTTGCACACTGAGAGAAGAAGTGCTGAAGTGTCAAAATGCCACCCAAATCATCCATATGCAGAAATTCAGAGGAAGCAATAATCATGGTGATGGGGCTAAAGACACTTGGTCTGTTCATGCTGGAGAAGAGGAGGCTGAGGGGACCTCATCACACTCTGCAGGTTCCTCACACGGGGAGGAGGAGGAGCAGGTGCTGAGCTCTTCTCTTTGGTGCCCAAGGACAGGACCCGAGGGAATGGCAGGAAGATGCCAGGGGAGGGTGAGGTTGGACATGAGGAGAAGGTTCTTCCCCCAGAGGGTGGTGGAGCACTGGCACAGCTCCCAGGGAAGCAGTCACAGCCTGACAAGATTCCAGAAGCCTTTGGCCAACACCCTCAGACACACGGTGTGAATGTTGGGGTGTCCTGTGCAGGGACAGGAGTTGGACTTGATGGTCCCTGTGGTCCCTTCCAACTGAGGGCATTCTATGATTCCATATATTCTGTTGGTCTGGACTGCACTATCGGCTTCCGTGGGGAATTGTAGAGACAGTGTGAAAATAGAGCTCAGCCTTCAAAACAATCTTTTTCTATAGAATTCATTGGATATGGCTCTAGAGTGGAGGAGGGAAACAGATTTTTCCATAATGTTGTAAGAAAAAAGCTTCATATTCCATATGGCAATCGTTGGATTTATAGAGTAAGAAAAGACAACTAGGTTTCTACTCCTTCCTTTCATTCTCTGCATTAAGAATTTTTCTTTGCTTTAAAAACCCTGCTTACAGAAATGAATGCCGGCACCGATACCTCTTGAAGGACAAGCATTCGGAGGAAGAAACAACATCGTATAGACCCTTAAATATTGATTTAGAAAATAAACATAAAAGGGAAACAGTAATCATACTTGGCATGTTCGGTAGAACAAAGTCAATCAGCTCATCCACAGAATAAAGAGGAACCAGCCAGAGCTCCTGTATTTTACCATGAGTGTCCTATTGTAACGGGTCAGACAGAATTCCTCAGTTCAGGAGTGGGAAGAGCATCATTTTCCCAAAGTTTCCCTCTGCCCTCCAGAGGGAGCAGGGCAGGCAAGGAGAGGTTGGCCTACGCTAACATCATGAAGTCCAGCAAGGCCAAGAGCAAGGTCCTGCACCTGGGTCGGGGCAATTCCAAGCACAACTGCATGCCGAATGGAGAATGGATTGGGAGCAGCCCTGAGGAGAAGGACTTGAGGTGCTGGGGATGAGAAGCTTGACATGAGCCAGCAACGGGTTTTTGCAGCCCTAAAGGCCAACCCTGGGCTGTGTCAGAAGGAACAAAGCCAGCAGGGAGAGGGAGGTGGTTCTGCCCTTCTGCTTCGCTCTGGGGAGACCCCACCCGCAGCCCTGCATTCAGTTCTGGAGTCCCCAGCACAGGAATGACATAGGCACAAGGGCAGGCTGAGAGAGCTGGGCCCCTTCAGCTTGGAGAGGTCAGCGTGCTGGTCACACCGCAGCACGTGTGACACGTTACACTGCAGTGGGGTGTTGTAGCCCCCCATGAAAGCGAGTGCGACACCCCTGCCTCAGAGCAACCTTTTAGTACTGAAAGGGCTCCAGGAAAGCTGAGGAGGGGCTCTGGATCAGGGAGGGCAGGGACAGGATGGGGGGGAATGGTTTGAAGCTGAACAACAGGAAGATTGAGATGAGATCTTAAGAAAAGATGTTTTGCTGTGAGGGTGGGGAGGCCCTGGCCCAGGGTGCCCAGAGCAGTGGTGGCTGCCCCATCCCTGGAGGTGTTCCAGGCCAGGTTGGATGGGGCTTGGAGCCCCCTGATGCAGTGGGAGGTGTCCCTGCCTGTGGCAGGGGGTGGGACTGGGTGGTCTTGGAGGCTCCTTCCAACCCAAACCATTCCATGATTCTATGATTCTATGACTCCCCAGCAGGGGTCACTGAATTAATAAAAAATATGGAAATAAACTAAAAAGTGGTCATCTATTCTTCCAAAAATTTCATTACATTTTAATCTTATGTTTGCACGGACACCCTTTAAAAAAATGTAGATTGTTTGTGCAAAACTCATTAAGAAAATTCCACCCCAAACTTGACTGATTCAGCTTCATCATCAAAGCAATAAACACATCATTAACACAGAAGAACCTCTACTTATTCCAAATCAGCAGGTGACCACTGCATACAACCTACAAAATTCAATTTAACCTTGTCTCTTAGTGTCCCTATTTCTTTTCATCTAGTTTTATTTCATTGGGGTTTTCTTTTTTTTTTTTTCTTCAGGATCACAAAAAGCAGAAGAGTCTCAGCTGGTGTAAATTAGCATAGCTGAAGTCTTCTACCCCAAGACTTCAGAATTATGCAAATATTTACCATCTGTAGGTCTGGGTCTAATCTCTCAGAGAAAAAAAAAATAGGCAAATTTCTCTCATAGTGTCTGCTCTCAACATACAGCTTAATGTTTCTAAAGATCAGAGAAGAATTACAGGTAATTACTGCATTTGTAAAAGATCTTTTAACCTTTACTATCATCTCAAACCATCATCTTCACAATTTTTTCCATCTACACAGTGGATCCTCCTTCCATAAACCTCACTTTATCAGCCAGGATGTAAATAATTTGCTGATCTAGCTAAAACAAGACAGGGAAACAGAGAAGTAGGAAAGTCTCTGCTCAGTAATTTTATTACAGCTTTAAATTAAAGAAGGGGAAAAAAGGTGTTTAAAGTGCTTTCTATTCCCTTTTCTAATAGAACCCCTGCATTTCCCTCAGTTTTATTGTTTAAGCTGAAGTGGTTCCCATTGTTTCCTCCCCAGCTCTATTGAGGGCTCCTGACAGATGACCCATGCGGGGCTCCCTTCTTTGTCTTCCAACCTCCTTATCACCCTTAATTTCTCCTGAAAAGGGGCAATCTGCTTGGCCTACAGCCTCTTCCTGGGAGCAGCAGTTGGTAAGCCTGGGGTCTCCTCCTACCCCTTGGCTTTTATGCAGAGCATGTCCGCATCCCAATTATCCCAGGAGAAGTTCTGCATAAATTAGTTGATATTGTTACTAAAGCTGTCAGGAATAAATGGTTCTTATTTGCCACAACTGTCAAGAGGAGGGAGGGGGCTCGGCCATGAGCTTTGACACGCCACTGCTGCTCAAAGGCAGTGGATGCAGATGCTGCCTCCTGCCAGGGGGTTGTCCTGACGACTCCAAGCCACGCTTGGTAGATAATGATAACACACACACATACCCACAGCTGCCTTAGAGACTGCAGATACCGAGCAGAACCGTCTTTCAGAATATGATTTAAAAAAAAAAATCATAATTAAAATACCTGGCATTGGGACAGAGCTCTAAATAACCATTTCTACCCTCAAAATTTGCAGATATGTCTGAACAGAGTTCGTAGCAACATATGTCCACGGCACTTAATGCAGGTTTTGCTTTTTCCACAGGCAGATGCAGGGCTCAGTCTGGATGTTGTTACAAAAACTGAGAAACTTCAGAGCAAGAAAGAAAATCCCAGTAGTGCTCTAAACTGTCTTTAATGTGCATCACAGAATAAAAGAACCACAGAACGGTTTGGGTTGGAAGAGACAATGAAAATTATCCAGTGCCACCCCCTGCCATGGGCAGGGACCCCTCCCACTGGGTCAGGGGGCTCCAAGCCCCATCCAACCTGGCCTGGAACACCTCCAGGGATGGGGCAGCCACCACTGCTCTGGGCACCCTGGGCCAGGGCCTCCCCACCCTCACAGCAAAACATTTCTGCCTGAGATCTCATCTCAATCTTCCCTCTTGCAGCTCAAAACTGTTCCCCTCGTCCCATCCCTGCACTCCCTGATCAAAAGCCTCTCCCCAGCTTTCCTGGAGCCCTTTCAGCACTGGGAGCTGCTCTAAAGTCTCCCCACAGCCTTCTCTTCTCCAGGCTGAACAACCCCAACTCTCCCAGCCTGGCCTCACAGCAGAGGGGCTCCAGCCCTCGGATCATCTCCGTGGCCTCCTCTGGACTCACTCCAACAGCTCCAGGTCCTTCCTGTGCTCAGGACTCAAGAACTGGACACAGGGCTCCAGGTGGGGTCTCACCAGAGTATATCAGCAGGGCAGAACCCCCTCTCTCACCCTGCTGGTCCCACTGCTCTGGGTCCAGCCCAGGGCACGGGTCGCCATGTCTACTTAAAGACATTGTATTTAATTTGCCAAGATGCTGCACTTGCATAACAAACCCTAGCTAAGGCAGGTGTAAAGCAGATGTAAAACAGCAGCCTAAATACACTGTTCACTCCTGTGAGAGACAAGTTTAACAAAAAAGCGTGCTGGGTTTTGCGCCTGGGGCACAGCAACCTTGGATGTCCATACAGACCAAGGAGTAAGAGGCTGGAGAGCAGCCCTGCGGAAAGGGTTTTGCTGTTTCAGGTCAGCACGAAGTCGAACATGAACCAACAGTGCCCTGGAAGCCAAGAGGGCAACCGTGCCCTGGGGTGCATCCAGCAGGACATCACTGGCTGATCAAGGGAGGGGGTTGTCCTGCTCTGCCCTGTGCTGGTGCAGCCCCACCTTGAGCACTGGGGGCAGTTTGGGCACCTCAGGATAAAAAGGATCAGAAGCTACTGGAGAGGATCCAGAGGAGGGCACGGAGTTGGGGAAGGGTCTGGAAGGGGAAGTGTGTGAGGAGAGGCTGAAGTCACTTGGTCTGCTCAGCCTGGAGAAGAGAAGGCTGAGGGGACCTCATCACACTCTGCAGGTTCCTCACACGGGGAGGAGGAGGAGCAGGCGCTGAGCTCTTCTCTCTGGTGCCCAAGGAGAGGACCCCAGGGAATGGCAGGAAGATGCCAGGGGAGGGTGAGGTTGGACATGAGGAGAAGGATCTTCCCCCCTCTGGGAAGCTTCCCTGGGAAGCAGTCACAGCCTGACAATATTCCAGAAGCCTTTGGCCAACACCCTCAGACACACAGGGTGAGTGTTGGGGTGTCCTGTGCAGGGACAGGCGTTGGACTCCATGGTAGGGTCCCTTCCAATGCTGGACATTCCATGATTCTATGAATTCAGACCACCACTAAGTGACACTCAGCTCAAATGAGCATCCTTGAACATGTGTACTCCACTTCCTTTAACAAATTCCAGTTAACAAAAACCATTAGGTAAAAAAATGGAAAAAAAAGAAAGAATGTATCATCTGCTTTGTATTACAACCAAAGAAAGCTTTCAGAGCATAAAAACACTTCACTCCTGTTTTGCTGGATACAGTCATTTCTGATTCATACATGTGTACATAAAGGAAGTCTGACCCAAGAGCAGAGCATCCTGCTACCTTTTAACAGCTAGGCAGTCTTGCTAAAAATAGAGATACTAAAGGAGAAAATTACTAGCAACCTACAGCCACAGATATTGGTATGCAGAAGGGATAGAAGCACAAACGTTTGAGAGAAAAGCAATTTGTTTCTTCCCAGAAATCTGGGGCCAAACCACAATATATAGTGCCCTTGAAGTGTTTTTCTAATATTAAAATAGAAGGCATTCCCATTTGCCTAAGGTACATCTCGCCCCCTTAACCCCACACTTCAGTTCCGCTTTCTACTAACATAAACAAAGTTTCAGAAGGTAAGTAAAGAAGTGTTTCCAAAACAAAATTTCCAGAAACTCACAACAATGCTAATTGAATGTGGTTAAAATAACAATATCCCGAGATCACTTTTCAACTTCTCACTCATGTCATGATTTTCATAGACTCATTAAATTGTTCGGGTTGTCCAACCCCAAAGCTCCACAAGTTTGCTTATTCACAAACAAATACATTAAATTTTCAGTTTTCTACTGGCTCTGCCAGCTGCCCACAGCAGAGCACACACAATGCCTCAGAGAAGAACACGTGACTACACTATGACATCTTTACCTTGAGAACATGTTGCAAAATCTTCAGCAGTTCACCTGGTTGCCAATACCTATACAACATTTTAAGCAGAATTGATCATATCCTTAAGCTTGGAAATAATTTTTTATGCTAATAATGAAATCATAGAAGGACAGAATTGTTAAGGTTGGAAAAGAACTCTAAGACCATTCAGTCCAACCATCAGCTGAACACCACTGTGCCTGCCAAACCATGTCCTGAAGTGCCATGACTACGAAGTTTTTGAACATCTCCAGGGATGGAGACTCCACCACTGCCCTTCGCAGTTTCTTCCAATGCTTCACCACTCTGTCAGTAAATACATTTTTCCTAATGTCTTATCTTAACTGCCCCTGGCACACCTTGAGGCCATTTTCTCTCAACCTATCTCTTGTCACCTGGGAGAAGAGCCCAGCACCCACCTCACCACAAACTCTTTTTTGAGAGGTACAGGGTATGATGAGGTCTTCCTCAGCCTCCTCTTCTCCAGACTAAACAATCCCAGGTGCCTCAGCCGCTTCCAGAACCCCTGGGCTCCAGAACTTTGCTCACTTCTGTTTCCGTTGTCTGGATGTGCTCCAGCCCCTCAATGTCCTTCTTAGAGTAAGGGGTCCAAATCCGAACCCATAATTCAAGGTGCAACCTTATCAGCATTGACTCCAGGTGGACAATCCCTTCCGTAACCCTGCTGGCCACACCATTTTCAATTCCAGCCAGGATGCTGTTGGCCTTCTTAGCCACCTGGGCCACAGCTGGAATGGTTTATTAGGAACAGACAGGCATGAAGTTATAACTGGAATAAATTGTACCGGTTTCGCATCCTTTTTCCAGAGAACATCGTACAGGTTCAGGACATGTTATCACGTTCATACGATATTTTCAAAACCAAAGCCATAAATAGGTTAGGAGCTTTTTATATTGTAGTTTTGGGTAGAGGTGTTTGTTTTAGTTTGTTCTACTATTATACCTATTCCATGGGAATTTTAGTCTGAAACCTAGAAAGACTGCAGGTTTATCAACATAATTTTAGAAACAGAAAAAAAAGAATTATCTGTCAGTATCAAAAGAGTTCCTGACATTCTGGAATGAAACGTTTTCATTTTTCATTTTTAAGGGCTTTTTGCATCAGAAGAGCTAGGCTTTGCATTACTAAAAGATGAACATGTTGTTTTGCCCACTCCCAAACTCCAGAAGCTTAATTTCCTGACAAATTATATCCCATTTTCTTACACTGCCACCTCATTAATTCCTCCTCTCCCTATGGAGTCACCTCCAATGTCCCAGCTCTCTCCCTTCAGCCAATGCCACAGCTGCCAACCACAGCCTCGGCAGCCTCAGGAGAACACCTGTGGTCTCCACCCAAACCCATGTCAAGAGGACAGTTGGCTCCTGTCCCCCAGCACCTCTGAAAAACCTGGTCCTGCTTTGTCTTTGGGCACAGCATTCAGTTGGGTAAACCCTCCTAACAGCTGCGGATGTTCATCTCTTCTTTAGGAACATTTCTTAAATATCCGCGTCGCCATCACATTCAGCTGAAATCAGACAACGTGCTGAAGAACTGTTTTCTCCTGTGGGGGTGGGGAGGCCCTGGCCCAGGGTGCCCAGAGCAGTGGTGGCTGCCCCATCCCTGGAGGTGTTCAAGGCCAGGTTGGATGGGGCTTGGAGCCCCCTGATGCAGTGGAAGGTGTCCCTGCCCGTGGGGGGTGTCCCTGCCCATGGCAGGGGGTGGCACTGAGTAGGCTTTGAGGTCCCTTCCAACCCAAACCATTCCAGGCTTCCACTGACAGGGAGAAGGACTTGTGGATAGAAGAGAACGGAAATGTTAATTTTGTGCTGTGGGAAGCAGGCAAAAATACAGCTAAGACAAAAAATTTTTAAACAAGATATTTAAATTACTTTTTAAAATAATCGTCCCAAAGGCTTTGTAACATTTTTCTGTGTGGGGCATTTTTGTATCACAGAACAAGATATGTTCCTATTCCGGCAGAAAAAGGAAACTCTGATCTCCTTTTTTCACAGAACCATAGAATGGTTTGGGTTGGAAGGGACCTCAAAGCCCACCCTGTTCCACCCCCTGCCATGGGCAGGGACACCTCCCACTGGGTCAGGGGGCTCCAAGCCCCATCCAACCTGGCCTGGAACACCTCCAGGGATGGGGCAGCCACCACTGCTCTGGGCAACCTGGGCCAGGGCCTCCCCACCCTCACAGCAAAACATTTCTGCCCAAGATCTCATCTCAGTCTCCCCTCTTTCGGTTTCAAACCCTTCTCCCTGATCATATCCCTGCACCCCTGATCAAGAGCCCCTCCCCAGTTTTCCTGGAGCCCTTTCAGCACTGGGAGCTGCTCTCAGGTTTCCCCAGAGTCTTCTCTTCTCTAGGTTGAACAACCCCAACTCTCCCAGCCTGGCCTCTCAGCAGAGGGGCTCCAGCCCTGGGATCATCTCTGTGCCCCCCTCTGGGCTCACTGCAGGAGTTCCATGTCCTTCTTATGGTGGGGATTCCAGAGCTGGACACGAGACTCCAGGTGGGGTCTCCCCAGAGCAGAGCAGAGGGGCAGAACCCCCTTCCTCACTCTGCTGGCAGCGCTCCTTTGCATGCAGCCCAGGATGTGGTTGGTTTTCTGGGCTGCAAGCACACGTTGCAGGTTCATGCCAGTCTTCTCATCTCTCACCCCCAAAGCCCTTCTTTGCAGGGGTGCTCTCAATCACGTCATCTTCCACTCCCTATTGAAATCGTGGATTGTCCCAACCCTGGTGCTGTACCTTGCGCTTGGCCTTTTTGAATCTCACAGAGCTCACACAGCCCCATCTCTTCAGCTTGTCCGGGTCTCTCTGGGTGACATCCCGTCCTTCTGGTGTGACAACTGCACCACTTAATCCAAGCATCCAATTAAATAACACAGAAGTCACCTAAATTCTCAGCCCCTTCGAATAGGATTAGCACTCTATCACTGCGTATTATTTTGCAGATCTACTCATATAATCCTGCAATATGAAGTATCTCATTAGACAGGGATCCAAAAATAACATAATGCCAAGCACTGGCAAAGAGAAAAAAAAGGGGGTCAGCTCTTGGGAATGTGGCACTCCCGCTCATGCTAATTATAGTCTAACAATTAAAATCATTGCATAGAATTCTATTGCGTCTACCTATACAGTCAACGTCTACTTGCCCTCCATACGTATGTAGACGTCTACGTAGGTACGTTAACCAGCATTAGAATAAATCAAGATCAGATTACCCAGTTAATAATTGCCAACTTCTGGATGACTTCCAGGCTCTTTCATGCACATCTGCTCCACACATTAACAAAATGTACAGCAACCATCGCTGCACAATTCAACACAACAATTTAAATATTTTGTAGAATTAATTATATGTAATTAAACTTAATATCATTACATTTGTGTTCTCGGAGGCAAGTATTTTATAATTGCTGTAATGTCAACAAATTACTTTTTTCCCCCTAGACCAAAAAAACAGCTTGGTGAATGGTATCACCATACATACTTAACAGTATTTGTTAAATAACCGTACCACAGAACAGCAAAGAAGCATCCCAATTCATCAGCCTCTCTCTCTCATTCTCTATACGCTCTTCCCTTGCCAACTAGCACGTCGCTACAAATATTAATGGCTTTCCGTTCAGGCTGCTCAGCACTCACAAACGAGAACATCGCCTCCTCCGCTCTCCCTGCTTGCCAGGAGATGGGCAGAGCTCCCAGGTACACCATCACTCAGCACAGCCAGAGCTGCGGCTGCGGACCTGCCAACCTGCCAACCTCCACCGGTCAGGAATTTAATTAGCATGCAGTGCTGAGAGAGCAGCTGCTCTGTGGCTGTTGCCTCCTTTATTTATAGCTGCACCTTCGCGTCCTGAGTGTGTTGGTTTTTTAAAACCCCTACATTTGCATGATGAAGATGCATACAGTGCAACTCCACCAGCACCATCTCAGAAGACTTTATGCACTTAAACTAATGGCCCATGTCATATATTACTGAGAACAGCGATGAAGAGCTGTCAGTAAGATTTCAGCTTTGAGGCCTTTGTTCTTTTGGACTGATTTATGAGGTAGTTATCTAATAAAAAGCTCTTACCGGCTTTCCTATGACCGCAGAAGTGTTGTATATTATGACACGACCTCCTTGCTTTAATGGATAACTTGGATTCAGTAGCCGCCACCTCCTTGACTGATTCTCCTGCAACGTTAGCCTACTTTTGCATTTCCTGATACACAGCGTTGTGGAACAGGTGCGTTTCAATCTGAAGATAACTTCCCATTTCATAGAATCATGGAATCATGGAATGGTGCAGGTGAGAATCCTCTCCCTCAACTTGCTGGTCACGCTGTTATGGATGCAGGTAACACTTCTTTTGATTTCAAGTTGAAGTTTTTTTCTATTTAGGGTAAATTGATCAATAGTTAAATCCTAAAACGTAATAGGTTTTTCTATGTCAGGAAATACAGGGTGAGGCAGCTGATGTGTCCCAGTTTACAGCCAAAACAGGGCTATAGAAATGGTCCTAAGCCTGTTTCATTTCAGGCTCAGCTCTGTTTCTCCTCCTCGCATTTTCCAGGGGTGAGCACTGTAAGTAGATTCACCACAACTCAGTCTTTGACGGTGGAGCTTGCCTCCCCCTCCTTCCTCTTCAGCAGCCACAACGAAACCCTTCTCACCCCACCCCAGCAGGGGTCTCTTGGAGTCTTTGAAACAAAAACCTGACCAGCACATCTAAAATGAGCTTGGCATCGGAACTGGGCCACTGGGAACCTGGTCTCTTCAATACCACCACCCCATCTCAGCTTCTCCCTGAAGCTCCAGGTGTTGGCGCAGACCAGAGCTGTACTTGCCTCAACTTGTCATGTGAGGCTGGAGATCCTGCTCCATTCCTTGTAGGAATGATTTTACTGTTATAGCACAACAGGAACTCAAGTGAATTTAACTTTAGTTAGGAAAAATAAAAGCCCCTTATTAAAAGAAAAAAAAATTAGCTGATTTTGTTTGCTTTTAAATTCGTTTGCTTTTAAATTCATTTGCTAGCTGGTGTTTTTGTACCCTCTAAGAACTATCAAAACCACTTAAGTTCTGAAATGCTTCTACTCTGCTCTTGTGAGACCTCACCTGGAGTGTAGTGTCCAGTTCTGGAATTCCCAACATAAGAAAGATATTGAAGTGTTGGAACAAGGCCAGAGGAGGCCACGGAGATGATCCGAGGGCTGAAGCCCCTCTGCTGTGAGGCCAGGCTGGGAGAGCTGGGGTTGTTCAGCCTGGAGAGGAGAAGGCTCTGGGGAGACCTCACAGTGGCCTTCCAGTACCTGAAGGGGCTACAAGAAAGCTGGGGAGGGGCTTTTCACAAGGGCCTGGAGAGACAGGATGAGGGGGAACAGCTTTAAATTGGGAGAAGATTTAGATTGGACATTAGGAAGAAATTCTTCACAACGTGGATGGTGAGACAGGTACACAGGTCACCCAGGGAAGCTGTGGCTGCCCCATCCCTGGAGGTGTTCCAGGCCAGGTTGGATGGGGCTTGGAGCCCCCTGATCCAGTGGGAGGTGTCCCTGCCCATGGCAGGGGGTGGAACAGGGTGGGCTTTGAGGTCCCTTCCAACCCAAACCATTCTGTGATTCTATGATTCTATGACTTCTAGTTTATGTTTTCAGTCCCTCGAGGCTGCCTTCATCCCGCGCACTCTTGGCATAGCAGGCTCCATTTTTCTCTACCAGTGCCAGCAGCGATGCCGCTGATGTGCCTAACACGCCGTAGCCATGGGGCTGCACGTGCCCCGGAGGTGACATCACAAGAGCACGGCTAGTGCTGCCAGCCATTCATCCCCATGGCAGAAGCACACTGCTCCGCAAACCCTGCTGGGTGCTCCTGCTAGCCGGCTCACAGCTTCCACAGCTGTGGCAAGAGCTGTATCATTTTTCCATAGTGTTCCTTGCAAAAACAACTACTTTCCATATTATTTACCATTTTGGGGCTGAAACACTAATGCGGTGGTGTGAATTCATTGTGTTGAATTACCTTACAAACAGCTGCATCTCCTTACCCAAACACAACATCGCACTGAACCGGAGTTTTAAGCCAATGGAAGTCCCATGGTTTCAACAGAGAAGCTGTAGCATACAGCTGGAATGTGGGACCTGGGCCCAGGTGGCCAAGGAGGCCAACAAACTCCTGGCTGGGATCAGCCATGGTACAGCCACCAGGAGTAGGAAAGGGATCGTTCCCCTGTACCTGGAGCTGGTGATGCTGCACCTCCAATCCTGGGTTCAGTTTTGGGCCCCTCACTCCCAGAAGGACCTTGAGGGGCTGGAGTGCGTCCAGAGAAGGGACCGGAGATGGGGAAGGGGCTGGAGCACAGGGGTTGTGGGATCAGTTGAGGGACCTGAGGTTATTTAGCCTGGAGAAGAGGAGGCTACTGAAAGACCTCATTGCTCTCTGATGGTCCTGGAAATGAGGTTGTGGTGAGGGGTGTGCTGGGCCAAGTAACAAGCGGTGGAAGGAGAGGAAGTGGCCTCCAGTTGCTCCAGGGGAGGTTTAGGTTGGATAATAGGAAAAAATGCCTTTACTGACAGAGTGATAAAGCACTGGAAGAAGCTGCCTAGGGCAGTGGTGGAGTCACCATCCCTGGAGGGGTTCGAAAAGTGTACAGATGTGGCACTTCGGGACTTGGTTTGAAAGCCATTGTGGTGTTGGGCTGATAAATGGACTCGTTATTAGAAGTCTTTCCTAACTTTAATGTTTCCGCTTGTCTGTACTGACACACCAAGAAGTCTTGCAGTCCATTCAATATCAGCATGTTCCAATACACCTCTCAGCTAGACAGTGTCAGCACTACAGGCTTAATCCCATTACAAAGAGAACCCAAAATCATCAGTGGGAGCAAATAAAATATCAAATTAGTATTTTCCTCAATCAAAAAAGTGACCTTCCTTATTTGAGTGTCACAGTTAATCAGTATAACAGACACAATGGCTGAGAGCCTGACCTTATCAGTACTGACAAGTCAGAGAAAATAGATTTATTCCAGATTTAAGATTATGGATTTGCAGCTACATCACCTTGCTTCAAGGTAAAGAAAATACCATATTTCTTAGCTCTGTAATTACTAACTCTCCAAAGTAAACAGAATTTTCAGAACAGATTCACACAATACTGAAGAAAAATAGAAAAGGATTCACAGTTAAAAAAATCAAACTAAACCAAACCAGAGATATATAATTGGAGACTACAGGAAAGCTGGGGAGGGGCTCTTTATCAGGGAGCACAGGGATAGGATAAGGGGGAAGGATTTGAGGCTGGAAGAAGGGAGAATGAGATGAGAACTTAGGAAAAAGTAAGGATGGGGAGGCCCTGGCCCAGGGTGCCCAGAGCAGTGGTGGCTGCCCCATCCCTGGAGGTGCCCAAGGCCAGGTTGGATGGGGCTTGGAGCCCCCTGATCCAGTGGGAGGTGTCCCTGCCCATGGCAGGGGGTGGCACTGGATGAGCTTGGAGGTCCCTTCCAAGCCAAACTGTTCTATGATGCTCTGAAATCACAGAGTAAATCGTTTAACAGACTATAAGTAATAGAAAATAACTGTATCCCACGATGGAAAGCTTTGCATAACCTTTGACAGAGGCAACACAACTCACAGAATCATAGAGCGGTTTGGGTTGGAAGGGATCATGAAGGTCATCTGGTCTCACCCCCCTGCACTGAGCAGGGACATATTCAACTAGATCAGGTTGCTAATGATCCTCCAGTAGCAACACAACAGACAGAGTCAGAGCTGCTGCAGCAGAATTTGTTTCAAAAAACAACAGAAAATGAGTTTTAGTTAGCAAGAACTGCCGCCTTCAAGTCCCTGAAAAATTTATGAAGTGAGAATTTTTTTTTCTAGAAACTGTCTTACACAAAAATAAGGGCTTCGTATTAATAACATTGGTTTATCCTGACAAGATTCAGAGCAAATAACACTTCCTTTTCTGGGAAATCAAATGTAAATCAAACCTTTATCTGTACAAGTTGCAGAAACTGCGTGAAGAACCAAAGTTATTTAAAGCATCTTGGATACAAACCTTCCCAAAATGGAAAGGGTCACTTAAGAGGAAGATCTGTTGCTAGGAGACTGTAATGATAAAAAATGGACATGAAGACTGTTGTTTATTTTCAAGGGAAAAAATTCAAGAATGTCCAACAAGGAGCATATTTATCTAACAAGGACTAAAGCTACCAGCATCAAACCAGGTATAAATTCAGAGTACAGGTAGAAGTCTAGAGTTACACTAATCAGTAACTACATATTCACGTACTCAACATCTCCCCCTGCACCCATTCAACATCCAACCCACCAGATGTCTTCACTAAAGGCAAATCATGCTGAAAAACTGTCACCCTCTCCAGTGGTGCTACAGCATTGGTGGATAGGGGAAGAGTAGCTGACATCATCTACCTGGACTTGTGCAAAACATTCAACACTGTCCCACATGGCATTCTGGTCAATAAATTGCAGGGATAGAGTTTTGACAGTGGATAAGGAATTGTTCGCACTCAGAGTTGTGGTAAATGGCTCAGTGTCCAAGTAGAGACATTCTTCAGAGTTCGGTACTGGAACCAGTGGTGTTCAACAGCTTTGTGGCAGACATGGGCAGTGGAATTGAGTACACCCTCCACAAGTCTGCTGATGACACCAAACTGTTTGACACAGTCGACACTCTATATGGAGGGGATGGCATCCAGAGGGACCTGGACATGCTGGAGAGGTGGGGCTGTGCAAACCTCGTGAAGTTCCAGCACCTGGGTCAGGGCAATCCCCCCCAAGAAATCCAAATCAAGGCTGGGTGGAGAATGGATTGGGAGCAGTCCCGAAGAGAAGGTAATGAGGGAGGTAATGAAGATAGGTAGATTTTTTAAGCTGAAAGAGGGGAGACTGAGATGAGATCTTGGGGAGAAATGTATTTTTTGTGAGGGTGGGGAGGCCCTGGCCCAGGTTGCCCAGAGCAGTGGTGGCTGCCCCATCCCTGGAGGTGTTCCAGGCCAGGTTGGATGGGGCTTGGAGCCCCCTGACCCAGTGGGAGGTGTCCCTGCCTGTGGCAGGGGTGTGGAATGGGATGTTATTTAAAGTTCCTCCCAACCCAAACCACTCTATGATTCTATGACATGGTTAAGTTACAACATCCAAATGAGAGGTTTAATCTTTGAGTGCCGTCAGCTGCTGCTCATTTCTCCAGTCCCAGAGGCCCAAGGTTCAATCAGCACTAACACTCACTCAAGCCCCAGCCTCCCTCTACTATAACAATAGCTTTTCAGCTTATGATACTTGCACTTTATTTATTTTACAACTAGAGGACACTTGTCGTAGAGACACTTCTTCACTGAATACTCATGGACTGAACTCACATCAACTATTTAAATGAGAGAGGGGGTCTGGGGAGTAGAAGAGAGCTGTGATTTTTCTGCTGCATACCTCAACAATTCTCAACAAGTTGTTCCTGCATTGTATCACTTGGAGCATAAACCCTTCCTTTTTACAGAAGGAAAATAAGAGGTCTTACTGCTTCATCACCTAGAACTCTGCTGAATGAGCTTTAATTTATAGACCTGAATGCATCAGTCTTAAAAAACTCCAGGTAATTGTTTGAAAGACAAAAGAGGTACATGGGTTAATGGAAGAAGGTAAGGGTTCAACTGCTCAGCATGGAACATTCGTCCTTTATGAGTGCTTCAATTCCACTACACAGGGCAGAAAATTTATTCCTGCAGTCATGTATGGAGGATTTAGGGCTGGCAGATTTGTATTTATGGCATGTTGCAAAATAAACAACATAAGCAGTTTCACCGCACAGGTGGTAAGGGTGCTTTGCTTGAGAAAATACAGCAAGAGAACCCAAATTTCCATCTGACTTCTTTTTTTTTTTTGAATTGGAATGGAAAATCATGACTTGAAACATCACGCAAAATGACACATCTGAAAGTTTTAAATA
This sequence comes from Neomorphus geoffroyi, assembly GCA_033558235.1. Classification (NCBI taxonomy): domain Eukaryota; kingdom Metazoa; phylum Chordata; class Aves; order Cuculiformes; family Neomorphidae; genus Neomorphus; species Neomorphus geoffroyi. Next base: position 1,473,727 of record JAUMJM010000025.1, read on the forward strand.
TGGTCAACTAAAGCATTTTGAGTTCAGTTTTCTTTAAAAATAATTTCAGATTTCTGGTTATGATTCAAGGGTTTCACATTGAAAGTAAAGCAACAAAAAAATTAGTGTGCTAGGTTTTAAAGGAAAAGTTCATCCTTTAGTAAGAAAGCCAACCGTATCCTGGGCTGCATCCCAAGAAGCGCGGCCAGCAGAGGGAGGGAGAAGATTCTACCCTTCTGCTCTGCTCTGCTGAGACGCCACCTGGAGCCCTGGGTCCAGTTCTGGAGTCCTGAGCACAGGAAGGACCTGGAGCTGCTGGAGCAGGTCCAGAGAAGGCCATAAAATTTGTCAGAGTCCTGGAGCACCTCCCCTATAAAGACCCCCTGAGAGAGTTGGCGTTGTTCAGCCTGGAGAAGGGAAGGCTGCAATGCCTTTCAATGCTTAAAGGAGGCTGGTAAGAAAGATGGGAAAAAACTGTTTAGCAGGGTTTATAACAATAGGACAGGTGGTACAGAGAGAAATTTAAAATAGATATAAGGATGAAATCTTTCATGTTGACAGCAGTGAAGCACGGCACAGGTTGCTCAGAGAGGTGGTAGATGGTCGATCCCTGGAAACATTTAAAGCCAGGTTGGATGGAGCTTGGAGCTCCCTGATCCAGTGGGAGGTGTCCCTGCCCATGGCAGGGGTGGGGCTGGATGGGCTTTGAGGTCCCTCCCAACGCGAACTGTTCCATGATTCTATGATCCTTTTGACTGAATATATTCCTAGTGCATCTGTAAATCCTAGGAAGAAACCTACAGCTAAATATACCAAAGTATGCATAATTTCTCATTAAAAATGCATGTAGCAATTGTGATACCACCCAAACCCTAAGGCTCAATGCGACAGTTGGATGGGGCTTTGAGCAACCCGATCCGATGGGAGGTGTCCCTCCCTATGGATGGGGGATTGCAACTGGACGGGCTTTAGGGTCGTTTCCAATGCAAACCATTCCGTGATTCTATGACCTTCTCATCTGCTCAACTGTCGAACAAAGACCATACAATTAGTGATTTATTAATTCCAAAACTTGTCTTTGCACCAAGAATATCGTACAAGAAAGGAGGCAGGTGTTAAGAGAGCATGGCAAATGTTCCTCTGGATAGTCAACCTCACTGAAGTGTCCAACTTGCTTATTATTTTAATTTGCCTCATTTTATCTTCCAGCTATTAGCTCCCAATGTTCTCTTCAAGCATTACATTTACAAACTCACTCGTTTCTGGCACTTTCTCCTTTTTTGAAATCATTTTGCCTCTCAAGTCATTGAAAACTGGAAAAAGTCCACATATACCTTTTTGCCAACCCCAAAATCAGCTCTCTAAAAAAAACCCCAACGAACCAAACACCAAAGTAATGATAACCCACTATTAAGTACACAATACTAGTAAAGACATCATTGTTAATATTGGATAGAAGGAGGACTTGTTTCTAAATCTGAATATGTCTGAGATAGGCATTTCAAAAAGACTTTCCAAACTGATACCCCATCCCAAGTCCTTTGTCCAGATGCAGCATGCAGGCAGGTTTGGCAATAGGCTCTTTCATCTCCTGAAACACTTCTGCCGCTCACCCCCTCTGCAATATTGGCAGCTGCCTTGCTTTGTCTCCAGCCTAGAAACAGGACTGTGATGTTTAGGGGCTGAATCCACATAGACCCAGAAAGACATCACCGACAGCATCAGGCCGGCGCCTGTTTGAATGGTTATCGGAGATGGCTGCCTCCAAGACTCAGAAAAGATACCTTGTTCTGCACAAAGAGGCATGTATGTCTACGAACAAGTCTGCAGGAGGCCACGGAGATGACCTGGGGGCTGGAGCCCCTCTGCTGTGAGGCCAGGCTGGGAGAGCTGGGGCTGTTCAACTGGAGAAGAGAAGGCTCTGGGGAGACCTTAGAGCAGCTCCCAGTGCTGAAAGGGGCTCCAGGAAAACTGGGGAGGGGCTCTTGATGGGAATAGGACGTGAGTGAATATTGTGGAGATTGAAGACATGGAGATCTAGATGTGACATTAGGAAAAAATATTCTCCTGTGAGGGTGGGGAGGCCCTGGCCCAGGGTGCCCAGAGCAGTGGTGGCTGCCCCATCCCTGGAGGTGTTCCAGGCCAGGCTGGATGGGTCTTGGAGCCCCCCGATCCAGTGGGAGGTGTCCCTGTTCACGGCAGAGGGTGGAACTGGATGGACTTTAAGGTCCTTTCCAGCCCAAACCATTCTATGATTCCTCCTGTAATGTCAGGAGAGCCACCACGCCTCCTCTTAAACCACCCAGAAAGGAAGGTCAGAAGCCACCTATTCCTCGACCAGGGGTTGGAACTGGTTGGGCCTTAAGGTCTCCTTCAAAACCCAAACCATTCTATGATTCTTCGATATTTCCCTCCTTCCCCTAAAGCTGCCAGATGGAAAAGCAAGAACCGATATCTTCAAGAAAAAAAAAAAAAGCATAAATAACGCTCAAATAAGTAAAACCAAGCCATCGCTTCTCAGAACCCTCAGAACCAGGGCAGCATTCAGATGGGAGTATTCAAATATTATGTTCTCTGGTTCTCCTGTCTGCCTATCTCACACCAAACGAGGTTACAGACACTCTGGATTATTTCCTAGAGACTGTCTTAGATGGAACCACTCTTTGAGCTTTCATGACAAATCTTACCTTCTCATCAAGGTTTAACAGCCTGGAGGATGATCATATGCAAAACAATGACTGAAAAGCCTCTTAAGCCAATGTTTCCACTATTATAAAGGAAAGGAGGGGGAAAGGCTTACTAGGATCTTTTTTTTTGGTGCAAGACAAACTCAATCTGCCTACTTGGAAGTGAAACATTTCAGCCATTGCCCTTAGTAAAAATCCACACCATAATTTTTCCTTCAATTACGGGAAGGCTGATTGCATTTACAAGGCAGAAAAACCACAAAGCTTGAGCCAGTCAGTAATGGGCCACTGGTTTCAGGAGAGGAGAGTGTTCAACATATCCCTGGGCACATGTCCGTCATCTTCAAGCAGCACGAGCTATAAGGAAGCAAATTGCGCAGGAACGCTTGCACTCCTCATGAAAATGATGAGTGAAAGATTTGTCAGTTGAAAATACAGGCTGAAATACCTGGAATTGCATATGCATAACTATACATCACAGCTCGATTGGTTTTACTGGGGGTCTCATAGGAATCACTTGACATACAGACTGAAGAGAGCGCTCAAGTAAAGTGTCTTGGATTGTATATAGGGGTTTCTCTGCAACTAGCTTTTGATTTCTTTCCTGTTTCTTCCCTCACACCATATTTTTCTTTCATTCTTTAGCAATTGCCCCAAAAATATAGAAGGAAACAAGGTGGTGCCATCCCTGAAAAATCACTGGGGTGGAAACTATATACATAATTTATGTTGTGTGATGTTCCAGAACGCCAAATGCGCAGAATTGCATTTTGATATTAAATGGACCTGATTAGTTCAGTATTTTATCAAACTCCAGTCAGCAATAATCACCTAATAAAAGTTTAATGACATATGGTCCCAAAGTTGCAACAATGGGATTTTATTTATAGTTACATAAATAAAGATAACTCATAAGGGATTCTTTCCAACATACCAGAAGAAAAAATTAAGCACAGCGCTAACCCAAGGGTAGCACAGTGAACAGTTTTAGAAAAAATTTAGTAGCAAAGAGTAAAAACCAAAATAAAAAAGCAACATAATATTTACATTGCAAATTTTCACTTTAAGCTAATTTATTGATTTAAAATATTAAGGAAAAAACTCATAGAATCGTGGAATGGTTTGGGTTGGAAGCCCATCCAGTGCCACCCTCTGCCACGGGCAGGGACACCTCCCACTGGGTCAGGGGGCTCCAAGTCCCATCCAACCTGGCCTGGAACACCTCCAGGGATGGGGCAGCCACCACTGCTCTGGGCACCCTGGGCCAGGGCCTCCCCACCCTCACAGCAAAATATTTCTGCCCAAGATCTCATCTCAGTCTCCCCTCTTTCAGCTGAAAATCTTCCTCTCATCCCATCCCTGCCCTCCCTGATCCAGAGCCCCTCCCCAGCTTTCCCGGAGCCCCTTTCAGTACTGGGAGCTGCTCTAAGGTCTCCCCAGAGCCTTCTCCTCTCCAGGCTGAACAACCCCAACTCTTAGCCTGTCCTCGTACAGGAGGTGCTCCAGCCCTTGGATCATCTCCTTGGCCTCCTCTGGACTCATTCCAAAAATCCCATGTCTTTCCTGTGCTGAAGACTCCAGAAATGAAGTCAGGGCTCCAGATATTGGAGTTTAAATCTAAATTAACCATGGAAACTTTTTGTTTGCAAAGCTTCACAGAGATCCTTGGTAGGATCCAGTGGGTAGTTTTTGTTTTATATGGGGTTTTTGGAGGGCTCTGTTTTTTTTGTTTAAGTGAGGCACATTTCATGTTCCCCCCAGGTCTTCAAGGACTGCCACTGTGTTCAGATGTGATGTTAAAAGCTTACCTAACAGGATTGCCAAGGTAACACTTTTGCTCAAAATTATTTAAGCACAAAAGTAAATGTATTTGAAAGCCTGCTCTGTATCCCGGAAGGGTTTGAAAAATGCCTCCCTTGGCTAATATTAAAATCCCACAGTTATCAATAGACATGGTCATTTAACCACTTGAGTGCCTTTGGATATATAACCGAAACCCTGGGAATTGACATTTATTCAGCCTGAGAATGCACAATTTGGATTTTTCTACTCTTACTGCTTCAGAGATCACAGCAGGGATCCCTTTAAAACCGGTTGCCAATGGCACTTGCCACGCTGTACTTAGCAAAGGATTGGCATTTCGATAGACAATTTAGTTGCCTGGTAATTTGCATAATACCACATGCACCCTAGTTTCCACATCAAAACAGAAGATGCTGATATCTCTTCCAAGCCTCAAGTAGCACCGCAGCAACTGAATAAAGCACGGCACGTAAGCTGAATAAAAATACGCAGCATTCTACACAACAGCAAAGTATTTTTCTGTAAGCGTCCTTTCAACTATGCCCACCTTCAGCTTCACCCCACAGATTAAGACCAAAACAGTCTAATTTTGTCAAGATACCAATACTAACTGGATACATTGATTTTTTTTCTCCTTGTTTGAGTGATTTTTCCCTGGCTTTGAACAAAAGAAAACATAAAAATCCCTTATTGCTCAGAGTCTGGCAGATTTCCTATGCGTGTTTCTAGACCAGCAGAAAACACTGATTTGAGAGGTTTGAAGAGACCTCGCCTGTTCCTCTCAACTGTACCCGCGAAAGGACACTCTTTTTTCTCCTCTTTTTGAGGAGCTCTAGACAAACCTATGAGCATAGGCTGTGACTGAAGTCCCATCATTGTTTTATAGTGCTTTAAACTTCAAAGAAACAGCATTTCCAGATGATTAAAATGCTTTGTGAAAGAATTAAAGAGAAATGTGAGTCCAAAATAGAGCCACGAATATTATTGCAGAGCTGGATCACCTCTGCTATGGGGACAGGCTGAGAGTTGGGGTTGTTCAGCCTGGAGAAGAGAAGACTTCAGGGAGACCTTAGAGCAGCTCCCAGTACTGAAAGGGCTCCGGGAAAGCTGGGGAGGGGCTCTGGATCAGGGAGTGCAGGGATAGGATGAGGGGAACCGTTTTCAGCTGAAAGAGGGGAGATTGAGATGAGATCTTAGTAGGAAATGTTTTGCTGTGAGGGTGGGGAGGCCCTGGCCCAGGGTGCCCAGAGCAGTGGTGGCTGCCCCATCCCTGCAGGTGTTCTTATAGACTCTAACAACCAGCTTTATATGAGATATTTTATAGTAACTAAATGCTGTGTAATGAAATAAAAACTGTACTTTATATTGAGTCTAAAATACATCCAGAGTTTGCTATGAGCAAATGATGAACTGAGATGGACCAAACAGTTTTTCAGCTTAGTTTAATATAGCCTGCTTGAATCTATTTGCTTAAACAAGACATGAGACTATGCTGCATGTGGAAGTAGACCGTAATCACCATCAGAATCATAGAATCGTGGAATGGTTTGGGTTGGAAGGGACCTCAAAGCCCATCCAGTGCCACCCCCTGCCATGGGCAGGGACACCTCCTATTGGATCAGGGGGCTCCAAGCCCCATCCAACCTGGCCTGGAACACCTCCAGGGATGGGGCAGCCACCACTGCTCTGGGCACCCTGGGCCAGGGCCTCCCCACCCTCAGTGTGAAGAGTTTCTTCCTAATGCCTAACTTAAATCTCCCCTCTTCCAATTTAAAACCACTCCTCATTTTCCTGTCATTCCATGCCCTTGTGCAAAATCCCTTCCCAGCTTTCCTGTACCCTCTTTCAGGTACTGGAAGGCCACCATAAGGTCTCTCTTGAATAAGGTCTCCTCCTCTTCTCCAGGCTGTACAACCCCAATTCTCTCAGCCTGTCCTCACAGCAGAGGTGCTCGAGTCCCAAGACTCCTTCATGGCCTCCTCTGGACCCATTCCAACAGTTCCATATCCTTCTCATATTCGGGATTCCAGAACTGGACACAGGACTCCAGGTGGGGTGTGACAAGAGAGAAGCAGAGCGGGACAATCACCTCCCTCCCTGCTGGCCACACTCCTTTTGATGCAGCCTAGAAGGGAAATAATAATCTCAGATCGAACTTGCTGGCCAGGCAGCAAAAAGTAATTTGAGTCCTGCAGATAATAAAAATTTCAGGTTTTCACATACGCAATTGTACCTCTGCACATAGGGATTGTTTGGTTCTATTCCTTATTTCCAGCCTTTACCCAAACAGGCATGGCAATTCTAGACATTGCCTTGTTGCTCTCAAGCATTGCAGAAGACAAGACCATGCATTTCCAGATTTAGATATTACTGTTTCACAGAATCCCAGAATCATTTATGTTGGAAAAGATCTTTGAAATCACCAAGTCCAACTGTAAACCGCATAGTATTTGTGCTTTAATTCAGTGACATTGTGGAGAACAGAAGACATGATATTAAATTTCTGTGTCATCCCGGTAACACCAAAATGATTGTTTCAATAAAAAACCTCCCGAACAACAGCACAGAGAACTTTTAAAATCTAACAGTCACTTTCCAGCTTTGCCTCAAGAAGTGCAAAGGCAGGATTGAGAAACTTGTAGATTTATCTTCTTCTAGGGACTTCAGACTTAAGTTGTTCTTAACAGATGGCCCCAAATTGAATTCTGTTGCACGTATCTAAATAATGTTTTATTTATTGTTTAATTTCCTGTTGTTTAGAACAATCACCATTCCCATTCACAAAATAAAAGGCGGAACAAATGAGGTAAAGGGAGAGTGTGCTTATCATGTCCTACTGTGAAGGCATTCGAGCGAGTCTCTGAATTCCCCTACGCTGCTCAGGACTCCAATGAATTCAAGACATGGGAACAGAACAAGACAAATAGAAAATAAATATCCAAAGAAAATATTCGAGGAAACAAGAAAGTATTATTCTCAGGAGAGATGGATTCAATGGATTGGGAGCAGGCTTGCAGAGAAACATTTGGGGTGCTGATGGATTGGAAGCTCAACACAAGCCAGCAACGGGCACTCAGAGCCCAGAAACCCCCCATGTCCTGGGCTCCACCCAAAGCCGTGGGAGCAGCAGGGGAGGGAGGGGGTTCTGCCCCTCTGCTTCGCTCTGGGGAGACCCCACCTGGAGCCCTGGGTCCAGTTCTGGAGTCCTCAGGGCAGGAAGGGGCATGCCCCAAGGAGGGGCATGAAGATGATCCAAGGGCTGAAGCACCTCCCATCCAAGAACAGACTGAGAGAGCTGGGGTTGTTCAGCCTGGAGAAGAGAAGGCTGCGGGAGAGACCTTACAGTAGCTTTCCAGTACTGACAGGAGCTCCAGGAAAGCTGGGGAGGGGCTCTGGATCCGGGAGTGCGGGGACAGGACAAGAAGGAATGATTTGAAGCTGAAAGAGGGGAGGTTTAGATGAGCTGTTAAGAAGAAATGTTGTGCTGTGAGGGTGGGAAGGCCCTGGCCCAGGGTGCTCAGAGCAGTGGTGGCTGCCCCATCCCTGGAGGTGTTCCAGGCCAGGTTGGATGGGGCTTGGAGCCCCCTGACCCAGTGGGAGGTGTCCCTGCCCGTGGCAGGGGGTGGCACTGAGTGGGCTTTGAGGTCCCTTCCAATTCCAATCGTTGTATGATTCTATACAACAGCATCTAGAATCTACGAAAGAGAGGAAAACTTGTGAGAGAAAAATCATGAAGACTTGTATGCAAATTCTAATAGCTGAGCTCTGCACAGTGGTGCACCGAAGTTATCGTATAGAAGAGAGAAAGTACAATAAGCTGGAAAAACCCCAAACATCAGTGCTGAAGCAGGCAGAAGAGATTGTCCCCGAGTCCGTATGATGTAGCAGTTCACTGGGCTGTAATAACCTTACACCTTTGCCACTGACCAACCTAATTGTCCTAACACACATAGCACTTTCCAAACATTAGTCAAGCCTGACAACAGCTCCATGAAGCTGGTAAATATTATTGGCCCCAGGGGAGAATAATGAAGGAAACTGAGGCTTAGTGAACTGTCTTTCCTAAAAATGACATAGCAAATCAATAATGTTACAGGGTTTTTTTGACTCTAAGCACCGTCCTCCACTCAACTGAACTGCTGTAGGTTGTGCATCCCAAATTCACTTCCTGCATCAGGTGACTGGATTCTTCACCCCCATTTAGGAGGATCATAATCACAGAATCATTGAATTATTAAGGTTGGAAAAGACTACTAAGGATCATCCAGTCCAACCATCAGCCCAATATCATCATGCCTACCAAACCATGTTCCAAAGTGCCTTTGGAACCCCTCTAGGGATGGAGACCCCACCTGGTCAGTCTCTTCCAGTGCTTCACCACTCTTTCATTATAGACTTTTTTTCTAATATACAACCTGTATCTCCGCTGGCTCAACTTGAGGCCACTGAACCACAGAATCATGTAGGTTGGAAAAGACCTTAAAGCTCAAGTCTAGCCCTTAATCCAACACTATTTCCTACACAGTGACACTGATGGTACACTGGGCCCAGCCACCTTTGATCAGACACTGTGAATATGCTTCCTCTCACAAATATCCTGGCCCCACAGAGCATGAAAGAGTTTTACATAGCGAGGAACCTCCACCAGGAAGAAAGGTCGCAAGTATTCCTCCAGTTTAAGAGGACCCTGTATAATCAGTCTTTCCAGACAGCATTGAACAACATAGAATGGTTCTGCATGGAGCTAGACACCTCACTACAATTGTTCCACCACCAGCTACAGTTTCATTCTGATACGAAACAACGAAATTGCTGTGTTCTCATCCTTGCAGAGATTTCCTTAATAAACGGATATGCACTTAGAAAAGAAATTTCCTAGCAGGGTCCCTGCCCATGGCAGGGAGTTGGAACTGGATGGGCTTTAAGGTCCCTCCCCACTCCATCCATTCTGTGATCCTGTGATTAATGCCAGAGTGCATCACACAAAGCCATTTATATTCAATCCCTGGACTGGCAGCCCCAGCACAAGGCTAAGAAGAGCTTTGAAAGGAGTCCCTCATGAATAAACATATATGCAGTTCAAACACCGTGGTGTCCCACACAGCTCCTCATGTCATTTGTCCTTTCGCATGTAAATAATGGGTTACGACCACATAAGTTACAGGAGGAGTGACAACTAAAGCCGATGCTGAAATACCCTTTCTCTGGTGAGGAGAATCTTGTTGCTGACTCAAGTAGGAGGCTGTGCTGTAGATAATGAAGTTACACAAAATTACAGTGGTGTAACCAGAAGCTGGACACAAGCACCTATCCGTCAATGAAAATGGAATCTAACACCTAAAAGCACTGGAGGCTGGAGGGAGAAAGCAGGACATTACAAATAAAGCTGGAAGCTTTATTTCAGCTTTAGGCTGAAAGAGGGGACATTTGGATGAGATCTTGGGAAAAATTGTTTTCCTGTGAGGGTGGGGAGCAACAGGTTGCCCAGAGAAGTCACAGAAGCCTCAACCCTGGAGCTGTTCAAGGTGAGGCTGGATGAGGCTTTGAGACCCCTGATCCAGTGGAAGAGGTGTTGGAACTGGCTTGAAGATCCCTTCCAACCCAAACCGTTCCATCAAATAGGTTCACTGGCCTACAGAGACAACGTGTCCTCAAGTTCTGAACTCTGAACTGAATTTCTAAATCCTGCTGCTAATAAACCTTCGGCATTGGAACTGTTACACAGTCTACAATCATTTTTCTCGCCATATGTATGAAACATTTCACATTCGTGTTTGTATTTCTCTCCCCATATATACTATTATAGATTTCTCACGAGGTTTATTAATATATTTGACAATGTATTTGCAAAAATCCAGACAGCTCTTTGATGGGCTGATACCATAAAAACACTGTGGAAACTACATCCATTATTCATGAGGCTTGGGACAATATCCTGCCAAAAGGAGCAACTGACAAACAGTAATAAATTTGAAAAGTAGCCATCAAATCAGATTTATAGGCAGTGCTCCCTGCGAACACTGCACAATCCAGGCTATTTATACACCGGCACTCAAATGAGTTACTGATCATTCAAATGCCTTTGAAGGGTATGGAAGAAACCCTTAACAATTAATAAAGACATTCAGAAGTTACTTCCCATGAAGATATCTGAAGGGCAAAAGTTACTCAAGCAGAAAGAATCAAAAAATAATTTTTTTCTACATAAAATCCTAGAATCGTTCACGTTGGAAAACACCTCTAAGATCCCCAAGTCCAACACCATTGTGACCACTAAACCATGCCCCACATTTTTGTAAGCCCTCCAGGGATGGAGACTCCACCACTGCCCTGGGCAGCCTCTGCCAATGCTTCTCTGCTTTTTCAGTACAGAATTATTTCCTAATATCCAATCTAAACCTCCCCTGGAGAAACTTGAGGCTATTTTCTAGCAGAAATATTGCCAACAATACAAATTTCAACAGGGAAAACGAACTATGGATAAAAAGAAAGGATAGAGCATCCCAAAGTGACAGATTCATATGGAACAGGCAGTATTTATTGTAATTGCTGGCTTGGCCATTCTAATCTGGCCGTGCTAGGCACTGGATGTACCTGTAATAATAATAGTATGTATCTACCTTGCATAGATTTCATTCTAAAAACAAGAATAGGAAAAAAAATCCAGAAATAAAATATCATCCTTTCTTAAAGGCACAGAGCCTGCTAAAATAATCTGTAAAAGTCGAACTGAAATAAACTGAAGTCACCATGTAATTCCTTATTTATTCCAATAATCCTTCCTTTCTAAAACAGAAAAAAACTGAAGAAAAGCATTATGATAAAGTATTTTCAAAGTTAAGTGTTGCACAATCAACATTTTGTTCAAGATATATTAATTATACCAGGTGAAAAAAAAGGCAGAACATCATTGGCACAACAGAACTAAATTGCTTTGCAAACCACATATGGTCTCTGAAGATCATAGTTTTCCTGCTTTTCTTAGAGTTGTTTGGTTGGGAAAGGCCTTTGAGATAGAGTACAACCCTACCTGTCCACTACTGAACCGGATCCATGAACACAAAACCCTTCAAGGGATGAGGACTCCGTCACTGTCCTGGGAGCCTCTGCCAGTGCCTGAGAACTATTTTTGTGAAGAAATTTTTCCAGATATCCAATCTAAACCTTCCCAAGGGCAACTTGAGGCCATTTCTTCTTGTCCTGCTGTTGTCGCTTGGGAGCAGAGCCCAGCACCCCCCTCACCACAACCTCTTTTCTGGGAGCTGCAGAGAACCATGAGGTCTCTCCTCAGCCTTCTCTTCTCCGGGCTGAACAATCTGCTTCTCCTATGTCTTGTTCTCCAGCCCCTCCCCAGCTCCGTTCCCTTCTCTGGATGCGCTCCAGCCCCTCAAGGTCCTTCCTGGAATGAAGGGGCAAAATACAAACATCGGATTCAAGGTGCAACCTCAGCAAGGGGAAGGGGAAGGTTAACTTTTGGTGTACACTGGCATACACCGCAGAGATACGACCACATTTGCAGCATCTCAGCTGTTGTCAGTGCTCCTCGACAGCCGCACGCGCTCACAGAGTGAAACTCTGCCTCAACATAACTACAGTAATCCAGAGCTCCAAGACAGTTTAAGGTCAGAAAAGGTTTGAATAAGGATAGACTTCATGGAAGAGTGCAAGACTGAGCCCGGACTCCAAAACAACAACTCCTTGCACAAGTTCCCTGCCATATTATATGGAGGAAATAAAATGATGAAGAGAGGATGGAAGACTCCATATTGGAGATCATATTTGGCCTCAGTTCAACTGAAATTCACTGTGATTGTATTTAGGGAGTGTGAAGGGCAACAAAGACCAGGATGGTGAAGGAGAGATACAGAGATCAGGATAATCATTTCTAAAGGGCTACGGAAAACATAAAATCATGGAATGAGTTGGGTTGGAAGGGACCATGAAGCCCACCCAGTGCCACCCCCCGCCATGGGAGTCCCATGCCCTGACCACTGGGTCAGGGGGCTCCAAGCCCCATCCAACCTGGCCTTGAACACCTCCAGGGATGGGGCAGCCACCACTGCTCTGGGCAACCTGGGCCAGGGCCTCACCACCCTCAACATGAAGCATTTCTTCCGAATATCTAATCTAAATCTTCCCCCTTCCAATTCAAAGCCATTCCCCCTTGTCCTGTCACTCCAGGCCCTTGGAAAGAGCCCCTCCCCAGCTTTCCTGGAGCCCTTTCAGCACTGGGAGGCTGCTCTAAGGTCTCCCCGCAGTCTTCTCTTCTCCAGGCTGAACAACCCCAACTCTCCCAGCCTGTCCTTGTATGGGAGGTACTCCAGCCCTCGGATCATCTCCATGACCTCCTCTGGACTCCATCCAACAGCTCCAGGTCTTCCCTGTGTTGAGGACTCCAGAACTGGACACAGGACTCAAGCTTAGGCACTTTCTAGAGTTTTTAGACTGAAACTAAAACCATGAAGCACATATTTCCAGTACAATTTCTATTCCTTGATAAAGTCAGAGGTGTACAGAGAAATCATGAATCTACAGATATAGATAAGCCATAACAGGTAATACAATTCCCTTTAGTATTATTTTCATTATAATTCAGAGCACATTCATTAATGAAATACATAAATCAGAGACTGTATCTGGGAAAACATATATTTTAAATACAAACCACCAAATGTAACAGGTTTTTAATGTGTTTCAAGATTATTGTCAATAAAACTACTTAATATCACCTATCAAAGTAGATGAACTGTAGCCAAATAAGAGCCAAATAATGATGTGACACAATTACTGTGGTCCAATTCAGTTTCCTTAAATAAGCCTCCAGAATAACTTGGCCATTTTAGCTTCCCAGAGATCTTTACAGCCTTTGGGAAGCTGCAAGGAAGGAAAAACTTTTGAAGGATTTGGGGTTTTATTTACTTGTTTCTACTATTATATATGGAAAACAAGAGGTTTTCATGTTCATCACAAAGAAAACTACCTATTTTAAGAGGCGCTGAGAGGAAGCCTGAGCAGAAAACAAGATGCCCATTGCTACAGAAGAAGAGACTGGGTTTCTGTAATGGCTGATGAAGCTTTAATCAGACAACAAACCAGAGCTATCAGGGCAGGTTGTATGGTAAATATTAATGGCTGGTAAGCCAAAAATCACAAACTTTCACCAATAAAATGTATTTCCCCCCCCCAGCTACTGATATTAGAATTTTGACAGATGCACTGTCTATGTGAAAGATGAAAACTGGAATAATTTTAAAGAGAGGAGGGTGAATTAGGAAGCAACAGCAGCCTGTCCCATCCATCTGTGCTGCAAGCAGCAGAGAGAAGTTGCTGCAGAAACCACCTGGCAATAGTAAAAGCCAGTGGTAGAAACTGTCTCTCGTGGTGGCAGCCTCGGAAGAAGAGTGAAGGACACCAAGTATATGGTAACCAAGATACCCTCTGACCCCGCATGCAGCATTTGGGTCAGGAACGAAAACCATCATTAGCCTGTCAGCATGCGAATGGCTGATAAGAAAAGAGATTATATCTGATCTCCATGGTTATTAATCCCAGCACAAAATGAAGGGGTCAAGCTCGTTACACACCAACGGCATTTCTGGAGCTTTGGAACAAAGATGCTCCAGTCCTTCCAGGGGCTGCTTATCCAGGAGCAGAAAAAGCAATTTCTGCCCTCCAAACCCTTCACAGCAAGTTGTATTCCTTTAAAATCCCAATGAAAAGACCACCAGTATCTCTAGGCTTTCGAACGGCGTCACACTAATAACATATTTCTTGTTTCTTTTAAAGACCTGAGACACGACTATCCTTAGAGATTTTCACTTTCACACTTCTTTTGTTACAAAACCATTTTTATCTGAAGCCACTGCTACTGGAAGTGCTATAAAGATCTCTTGTCCTTATTTTGAGAAACACTTGGTAGTGAAGAGAGCTGTTTTCCCACTGCCCTATTCTCATACACGGAGACATTTTTCATGTCTGAAAATATGGACACGTAAAATACAGAAAAAGAATTGTCGATTTATATTTAGGTCTAGAGAAACTTTCACAGTTTTAATCAAAGCATGTAAGGTTCAACTGAGTCAGTAGTGGATGCCCCATCCCTGGACGTTTTCAAGGTCAGGATGTATAAGGCTTTCCACACTGTTAGCCAGTGGGAGGTGTCCCAGTGTATGGCAGGTGGGTTGGAACTGGATGGGGTTTGAGGGTCCCTCCAACTTAAACCAGTCCATTATTCTATGATTTAATTCTTGCTGAGAATACAAGCATTCGCTCATCTATCTGTTTTCACTGGTGCACTTAAAAAGGCTTTATCAGGAGAAATTAATATTCATAATTTACTACATGGAATTAGGCTTCTCTGGGTGGTGTTCCCTTCCCCAGTGTCAGAGCTGAATCATTACTCTCAAAGTGAAATTCTTGTTTGGAAACCACAGAATAGTTTGGTTGGAAAAGACTTGAGATCAAGTTCAACCCTATCTGTCCACTACTAAACCATAGTCCCGAGTACCTTGTTTGCCCTCCTTTTAAACACCTCCAAGGATGGTGACTCAACCACCTCCATGGGCAGCTTCACCCATTTGGTGAAGAAATTATTCCTGGTCCCTAATCTGAACCTGCCCTGATGCAATCTGAGGACATTCCTTCTCACCCTGCCACCTGTTCACTGGGAGAAGAACCTCACCACCGCCTCCTCTCAGGGAGCTGCAGAGAGTGATGAGGTCTCCCCTCAGCCTCCTCTTCTCCAGGCTGAACAGCCCCAGCTCTGTTCCCTTCTCTGGATGCGCTCCAGCCCATCAATGTCCTTCTTGGAGTGAGGGGCCCAACCTGACCCCAGCACTCGAGGTGCCCTCCCCAGCGCTGAGCACAGGGGCACAATCCCCTCCCTGCTCCTGCTGGCCACGCTGGGTCTGACACAGGCCAAGATGCCATTGGCCCTCTTGGCCATCTGGGCCACCGCTGACTCATGTTCAACCATTGTCGACCTGCACCCCCAGGTCCTTCCCGACTGGGCAGCATTCCAGCCACTCTTCCCCAAGCCTTTAAAGCCGCATGGCGTTGTTCAGTTTGAAGTTCAGGACTTGGCACTTGGGCCTTGTTGAATTTCATACAATTGGTCTCCACCCTTCCATCCATCCCCCTGGGGGGATGCAACACGTGTGCTGTAAATCTGACCAAATCCAGCAAATCAAAATGCAACAACGAACCAGCTTTACCTGAGCAGCCTTGGTTTATTTGTTTATTGCAACGAGGAGAGCGAATATCGTCCTAACGTACCGAACGCATGCTTCTGCACCACTGATTAATTCCACTGTCCTCCCTGACTTTATGATAAGCCTTAAAGCAGTCTCGCAGTGAAAAGATGATACATTGTACTGCCAAACTCCAGAAAATTATTTTCTTGGACAAGAAGAAAAAGGTGAGGGAAAACAGACAAAAACTTGAGAACATGAAAATGAAAGGTTGGCTATAAGTAAAATGAAAGTGTTGCTTCAAAGAAATTCCTATCCAAATATAATATCCTTGAATAACCTTGTTAGAAAACTGTAGGATATAAGCCAACGTATGTAATCCCATTACAAACCGTTAGCTTACAGGCTTTATGCAGAGGAACTGTATAATGAGATTAAACCACATAAACAAACATGCCTGGCTGAAGCATGTAGTTAAAAAGAAATCTAAACCAAAAAGCCTTAAATGGACAAATACCACATTATCTACTTTTAAGTCAAGAGCAATTAAGGAGGAAGATTGTGTGGCTATACAAATGGATCCTCACTTTTCTGCACATTCTTGAATAGCTTTCCTAGCCTCACTTATTCCTTAATGGTGTTTTTATTATGTGTAAGTTATTTAATTCTCAAAGGTACACAAAGTAGCTAATTGCTCTTAATGAATATTTCCTCTGCACCTGAAAAATGGCTCACAGAAAACCACTGGCTTTCCCCTTCAGCTTTGTCCCTTAAATAGCATTATATTCTCAGCTGATCATTACGGAGTATTTTCGTAATGCATACAGAAAAGCTGGGGAGGGGCTCCAGTAGGGAGTGCAAGAACAGGATGAGCCGAAATGGTTTGAAGCTGAAAGAGGGGAGAGTGAGATGAGGTCTGAGGGAGAAATGTTCTGTTGTGAGGGAGGGGAGGCCCTGGCCCAGGTTGCCCAGAGCAGTGGTGGCTGCCCCATCCCTGGAGGTGTTCCAGGCCAGGTTGGATGGGGCTTGGAGCCCCCTGACCCAGTGGGAGGTGTCCCTGCCCATGGCAGGGGGTGGCACTGGATGGGCTTGGACGTCCCTTCCAACCCAAACCATTCTATGATTCTATGATTTTGTGGGTTTTTTCTTTTCCGTGGTGGCATCACAAAAACAGGTCACATGAATCAGGCCTCCCTTTCTTCCTTGCAATTAACATTCATTGCCGTACACACACTGTTCTGAAAATTACACACCAGTCCTTTCCGAAGGCGTATAGCACATAGAATCAGAGAGTGTCCTGAGTTGGAGGCGATCTTTGAGTCCAACTCCTGTCTTTGCACAGGACACTCCAACATTCACACCGTGTGCCTGACAACATCGGTCAAAGGCTTCTGGAATATTGTCAGGTTGTGACTGCTTCCCTGGAGAGCTGTTCCAGTGCTCCACCAGCCTCTGGGGGAAGGATCTTTCCCGATGTCCAACCTCACCCTCCCGTGGCACACCTTCCTGAAATTTGCTTGGATCCCATCACTGGTCACCAGAAAGAAGAGCTCAGCACCTGCTCCTCATCCACCCTTTTTTGAGGAAGCTGCAGACTGCCACGAAGTCTCCTCTTAATCTCCTCTTCTCCAGGCTGAACAGACTTCCCTGCTAAACCCTTCACCAACTTTGTGGCCCTCCCAAAAGCAAAACCTGCTCTCAGAATCACGTTGTCTGTCTCAGCTCTTCCCATCATCAGATCCCCATCCTCTAAGGTAGACTGTGACCATTGCCCTTTATTCTTCACAGATATCCCTCCGACACTACACATTCCTCACACATATCAAGGGCTGAAAACAAAAAAGCATACATAAAAAACATTACGTAACTGCAGATTTAGCTCCTTTTTTTTCCCCACAAAAATACGACAATTTATGGTATTTTAGTACTCTTGCAGACATTCTTATTTTTTCTGCTTCTCACTATGTCTCTTCATCACACAGCACCCTCCATTTCAGACTCACTATGTTTGAAAGAGTGCTGTGAAAGTGAAGAGTTTGAATTCATAGAATCATAGAATGGTTTGGGTTGGAAGGGACCTCAAAGCCCCTCCAGTGCCACTCCGTGTCCTGGGCAGGGACACCTCCCACTGGATCAGGGGGCTCCAAGCCCCATCCAACCTGGCCTGGAACACCTCCAGGGATGGGGCAGCCACCACTGCTCTGGGCAACCTGGGCCAGGGCCTCATCACTCCCATCTTGAAGAATTTCTCCTAATGTCTAATCTAAATTGTCTAAATAAGTAAAATATCAGTGAGACACTTAAACTAGCAGGACAAATTACTTCATAATGCCAGTTGAAAAAGGTCTCTGGTAGCTTGAACCATTTACCTGGGACAAAGAAAACTGGGGTCCAGCTTCAGCATCTACAAGCAAACTAAGTGCCTAAGTTCCAATTACGGTGAATTAAAGAAAGCAGCAAGATGTAGACACAATTTAACGGATCAGCTTCTAGAAGCACAGTTAGGATGCCCATATATGGGCTTTATTTCCAGTGGAGATGCCTCATAAAAACCTAAACCTAACCTAAATCTAATGACCCTGAGAAAGTCCAGATTCATTACTTAGAATGCTGGAAACAACCACTGAGTGACTACAAGTGACAAGAGTGTAATGCTTTCGACACTTAAAAGGCTGGTAGTTGTTACAGCTTTGACTCGTGACCGATAGTCTCACATCTCCCTTGCTTATAGAATCATAGAATCATTAAGGTTGGAAAAGACCTCTGAGCAAATCCAGTGCAAATCCGACTGTCAGCCCAACCCCACCGTGCCTGCTGAACCATTCCCCGCAGAGCCATAGCTGTATGTTTTTAAACCCCTCCAGTGATGGTCACCCTGGGCAGCCTCTGCCAGTGCTTCACCACTCTTTCAGTGAAGATGATATTTTTCCTAATAGCAGATCTAAGCCCCTCCTGACACAACTCGAGATGATTTCCTCTCGTCCTATCACTTGTGACATGGGAGAAGAGACCAACTCTGACCTCACCACCGCCTCCTCTCCGGGAGCTGCAGGGAGTGATGAGATCTCCCCTCAACCTCGTCTGCTCCAGGCTAAACAGACTTAGGTCCTTCAGCCACTCCCCGTATTCCCTGGATTCCAGCCCCTTCCCCAGCTCCATTCCCTCTCTGGATGCGCTCCAGCCCCTCAAGGTCCTTCTTGGAGTGAGGGCCCCAAAACCAAAGCCAGGATTCGAGGTGCAGCCTCAGCAGTGTGGGGCACAGGGACACAATCCCTTCCCTGCTCCTGCTGCCACCCCATGGCTGATCCAAGCCAGGATGCTGGGGACCTTCTTGGCCACCTGGGGCACTGCTGGCTCCTGTTCAGCCACTGTTGATCAGCACCTCCAAGTCCTTTATAATAAAGACATAACAATTTACACATCAAATAAGTTTATAGAACTGTGTTCCATCACTTCCTAAGTTACTCAAAATCTCAGCACTCAAAGTTATCCAAACCCTTATGAACACCTTGTCCTACTAGAGCATATTTTTTTTTAAATACTACCTTTTTTAAAGTTGTAATGACATTACAAACATCACTGGTTTCTCATGTAGATCCTATGCTGCCCTGCTGCCACACTAGGGAACAAACCCCAATAGAATAATCCAGAAGCATTCACATGCCCATTTTCTACAACAGACCTATGGTCACTGATGCAGAGAAATCAGCCTTTAACAGAAACCAATGCTCAGGTAAGCCAAACCCATTTACCACAATTTTTTTTCACGTGTCTATAGCAGAAGAAAGACTTTCAAAATGTTGGAAGAGTTCCAGAAGAGAGCAAGCACCTTTCCCTGCCAAGCTTTCACACAAATACACACTCACTCTTGCTAAAGCCTTGGTATTTTTGAACTGAGAATTGATGTTTCAGTGGTGTTTGAGCTACATTATATTTTCATGAAAGCTGTTGTCAGGCAGCTGGAACTCTGACATTTAAGTGACATTTTCTACAGAGCAAGATGGAGTTCATCCCTTTATTTAGCTGTTTTAATTTAAGTCTTCTTCTGAGACAGTAGCATCCTCCTCTTGTATGCTAGTGCAGCTGTGGTGTTCCCTCACTGAGCACATGGGTCCTAAGATGCTACAACTCTTAAAGAGTTTACCACCTCTGCAAGAACTTTGGTTTTGAAATAACTGTTCCAACTTCACTTCTGTATTTCTTAGAAAAAATACCAACCTTTCCTTACAGCGGATGCTGTTCTGCTACTAGAACAAACACAGCTTGTAACCCAAGCTCAGGGGAAAGAGTGTCAAGGGTATAGGAAGAAAGGAAGAACGGAGAAATGAAGACATTTGAGTACAAACATTTTTTCTACTGTGAATATAACTAGTGAAATAGTAAAGGAAGTGTTAAGAGAAGAAAACACCTTCACAAAAATACCTTACCTAGGTAAGGTATTCACCTAACCAACCATCATTGAAAGTAATAAGAAATGTTTCCCTGTGAAGGTGGTGAGGCCCAGGGTGCCCAGAGCAGTGGTGGCTGCCCCATCCCTGGAGGTGTTCCAGGCCAGGTTGGATGGGGCTTGGAGCCCCCTGACCCAGTGGGAGGTGTCCCTGCCCATGGCAGGGGGTGGCACTGGATGGGCTTTGAGGTCCCTTCCAATCCAACCCATTCTATGATGGTTCTATGACCTGTGTTCTCTCCAAGTGTCCTCCTACAGGCTGTTCTTTGAGGGTATGATAGCAGGTGTAATGGGCCAATTTGCAGCCGGATTTTCTGCACACAAACATTCAAAAATGTGGATGTGAGAAAGCCACACAGGTATTTGTATCCTAATGGCGTCCTATTGATTTGCCTTATTCCCTGCTATCTTCCATTGATGAGTGCCATTAGAAGCCAAATAAGACCTCATGAAACTTTCAAACCACCAGTGTTAAATTTTAACTCAAGCATTTGAGACATCCATTTCATATCAGAACTTTAGCTACGTGTTTTACAACCTGATCCAGCGGGAGGTGTCCCTGCCCATGGCAGGGGGATTGCAATTGCATGAATTTAAGGTCCCTTCCAACCCAACCCATGCCATGATAATTCCATGATTCTATTTTTGCCAACCTCTAAATCAACTGTATTAAATCTATCCCTAAGTCCTGCTAAAGTCAGGGCTACAGGAAACCAAATTAAACAGTCTGGCTACTCTGATCTGAACGTGGCCCACCAATGCAACAGGTGAAAACCCAAAGCAATTCCACCACAGAGATGGTGCACAAGCAGCTTTAATCCTTATTTGAAGCATGGAAGCATCCTGCAGATCAACTTGTCTGCATTGCAGCCAAGATAATCCTTCATTTGAGCTGCTTATCTGAGATCCACCCTGCTGTTTGGATAGGAGGATTTAGCTCTTAAGGGACTATTCTTCATGATCCTGAACCGCTCCTGACAGATACTTAGACTCCTCTGCTCTTCGTGCAATTGGCAGCAGCAGGACTGTTCGGAGCCGTGACACAGGCAAGGTAGGATCACACAGGACAAGGCACCACATGGGCCTGGGGTTCATGGTGACATGAAAGTGTCACTTAGTCAACCCACAGCTCTGCCAAAGGAGAAAGGGGTTGGGTTTTGTAAAATTATAGCTTTATTTTTACCTTCTAATAAAAAAATAAATCAAAAGTATTACCCCAGCATTATTCTCACTCCTTGGAAGAGGTCAAGGCCAGGTTGGATGGGGCTTTGAGCAACCTGATCCAGTGGGAGGTGTCCCTGCCCATGGCAGGGGGTTGGAACTGGATGATTGTTAAGGTTCTTTTCAACTCAAAGCATTCTGTGATTCTATTTTATAAAAATATTGTTTTGCTTTACAGAGGAAAAAAAACCCCAACAATGGTGCTTAAAGCTATATCAAAATAGAGGAAATCAGTGTCTGAATCTATATCTTACCATAATATAAAGAGGTGAAAGCTCAGCTTTATCAGTTAACCCTCTCCCTTTTCCTTTTTAAGCCTTTCATGCTTTCTGATGAGTTCTAATTAATATCCTTCAGAAATATTTCCAGGACATCTTCACCAAAAGGCATGTTTCCCCATCCCTTGAGGTGTTCTAGACCAGGCTGGATGGGGCTTTTAGCAACTCAATCCAGTGGGAGGTGTCCCTGCAGGGATAGAAGGGTTGGAACTGAATGGACTTCAAGGCCCCTTCCAACCCAAAACATTCCATGATTCTATGACTTGCACGACAGTATTTTCCCTTCTGATTTTTTTCGCTGTCACCTAGGGGAATTAAGCAATCAATTCCCAATTTTCCTTATGCCCACCAATATTTAATAATTGACACATAATATTGCTTTTAAGCAATAGGAGGGTGGCATCTCTATATATAATTTATGTAATTGCCTATGCCGGTAACATATTAAGTAAAGCAACGTACCGCCGTGAATTTCACACAGATGATTCATATGCTTTTCCTAATCGTTGAACTCATGTAATTTATTGCATGTTGCCAAACAGTAAGCAAAAGTGCATCCCCCCCAAAAAGAATAATTTAGAAAATTGACTCCAATTATGAGAATGCCCTAGAAGTCCAATTTTCAGAACTGGGTACTTAATCTTGGTTTCAAGACAAACTCTGCAGAGTAATTTGCAGTACCAGCTCCCAGTGGAGTAGAGGTTAATGAGTGACTCCTGGAATACAAGACAGATCCCAGAGCCCTGGATGACCCCAGTGGAAGTTATAGATGCTGAGCAAGTCTCTCATCCAGGCACACACTCTATTATTGCAACTCTGTGTAAGTATTCATGATAACACTTCATCAGAGCTACCAAAGCCGCAGCACCACAGGCACCAATAACAACTTCCCTGTGTCTCGGCACTTTGCTTGTCTTGCAGCAAGGTGGTACTCTCACCGGCGGTTTTAAGAATGGAAACCACAGGCAGCAGAAGGAGGTTTTGAAGACCTTACTGATAAATCCCTGAACTTTAAGAAGAAGATCAGCTTGATGACCTCCTGGTGTCTCCCAGCCTGAACTAGCCTGTGGCAAAGAATTTGTTAATGGATGACCACAGTTGCACTCTCCAGCTACTCACCTACCCTGTGTTGAAGAAACATCCTGACTAGTGATGACATTAACTGATGTCTCACAACTGCCAAAACCATCCTTTATTGCTGTCTCTGTGCTGGACTGCTAGGGGGTCACAGAATCATAGAACACTTGAAGCTGGAAGGGACCTTAAAACCCACCCAGTGCCATGGGCAGGGACCCCTCCCACTGGATCAGGGGGCTCCAAGCCCCAACCAGCCTGGCCTTGAACACCTCCAGGGATGGGGCAGACATGTCTTCTCTGGGCAAAATTGTGGAAGTCACTTACTGATGTCTCGCAACCTCCAAAAACATCCTCTACTGTTGTCTCTCTCTTGGACTGCTAGGTGACGGTGAGTAATTCATTTCAAACCTCTATGGGAGTCCATTTCTTCATCTTTAAAATAGGGATAAATGATTACCAGAACTCCAGAAAAAGTGATTAAGGATTTATACTAAAACTCTTGCAATAGAAATACCTACTGCTAACAACACCTGATTGGTACTTAGTAACCTGTAACGAGCCCCAAGGACTAGGCTGTAGAGACATGGCATCATGCAATATTGCCTGTGCAATGACCACACATTTGAAGTGAAGTGATTATGAGCAGACAACTTCGAAGGGCACTTAATATTTCCATTTGTCATTAGAAGCAAAATTAGTATGATCTTCTTGGGACACGTTGCCTGAGTTACATTTCCAGGACACTAAGACATTTGAAATAAAGGCTACTGAGGAGTTAAGAGAACTTATGCCAACCACCTCAACATCGTTGGAATTACAAATAAACATGACAATGAATTTCCCAGCAGAGAAAACGGAGAGACACTGCAGTAGTTGAATTAGGATCCCTTCAAGGGACTGTCATGCATCCTGTATTATTCTGGCAAGGAGTGAGCAGAGTGTGGTTGACATGACAGCAGAAAAATGCACTCAGATTTTAACAGAGATAAAACATTGACACCAAAGCTCTGCTTCTGCTCTCAGGCACACATTTTTGTTCTGGACTTCTGATCATCATGCAGGTTCAGTAGATTTAAACACAACTGGGAGCTTTAAACACCGTGCCTGAGCACCATATACTACTGATAAAGACTGCACAGGAGTCCCCTCCTAATCAATATTAAATGTAGTTTAATTAATTAGAATACCTGAAGCATAATTACAGTTCTATTTTTCCATAAGGCACACCTACACGTACATATTTGTGCATTTTGTATAAAGCACAGTCATCACAATTGCTATGATAAACTGCTACAAGACCCCCAGGCAGCCTCTCTGTAATTGCCAGAAGACGGGAGCCCTGACCTCGGATGGCAACCTATATCATTACCACAGAGAAGACCTAAGCAACTGTATTGATCGGGTTCCTGAAGGTACCGCAGCAGGATGGAGTGCCGGATTAAAATTTAACTACTCCCATTATCCTTAATCAATTATGTCTTTAATCATGTAACATTCGCTGTATGACATCCAAAATCAAGTCAAGACATGGCAATGAAAGATTTGGAGTAAGGAAGCGAATGAGAAGCTGACAGAGCAGAGCCAGACAGCAGTCAGTTAAAAATAGAGAGAATTGTGAATAAAGTGTGCATTATAGAAACGCCAATACACATCACTTCAGGCTGGTGGCTCCAGACAGTTTTGAACCTGTTTTATGGCATTTTATCCATCTGCTATTGAGTTGGGCTTATAATTACTTGAGTCTTACATTTATTATGTACTTCCATTGTCCTAAGCTACCCATTTTGGTAACACCTGAACAAGTAAAAAGCAGTAAAATGTAACATTTTTTAATATCATAAATCATGTTTATGGTTTCTTTCTAGTTGAAAATAATCTACACCATCATGAGTTATTAGAGGGAAGTTAAGTTGTACAATCTAATGACAAATTAATTTGCCAGTCACAAGTAGCGTTTCTCAAGGCTCAGAGTCAGGGCCTGTTTTGTTTAATATCTTTATCTATGATCTCAACAAAGATATTGAGTGTACCTAAACCTGACCATCACTATCGCACTCTTGAAGATGATAGCTTAAGCTTCAAGTTGCCCAGAGAATCTTGGACATTCCTGGACATGCTCAAGACCAGCTTGGATGGCACTTTGAGCAACCTGAAGCTGTGAAAGACATCCCTGGCCATGGCAGGGGGTTGGAACTGGATGGGGCTGTAAGGTCCCTTCCAACCCAAGTTATTTTATGATTCAGTTCAGCTCAGTTGGAAATACGGTCGGAATTAAAAATTCAAAGGAAAACAAGAAGCCATGGAATCATACAACAGTTTGGGTTGGAAGGGAAGCATGTTCAATTCTCTCTGCCATGGGCAGGGACCCCTCCCACCGGATCAGGGGGCTCCAAGCCCCATCCAACCTGGCCTGGAACACCTCCAGGGATGGGGAAGCCACCACTGCTCTGGGCAACCTGGACCAGGGCCTCCCCACCCTCACAGCAAAACATTTCTGCCCAAGATCTCATCTCAGTCTCCCCTCTTTCAGTTTAAAATGTTCCCCCTCATCCTGTCCCTGCACTCCCTGATCAAGAGCCCCTCCCCAGCTTTCCTGGAGCCCTTTCAGTACTGGGAGCTGCTCTAAGGTCTCCCCACAGCCTTCTCTTCTCCAGGCTGAACAACCCCAACTCTCTCAGCCTGGCCTCGTACAGGAGGTGCTCCAGCCCTCGGATCATCTTCATGCACATATTTCACTGATCTTACACAAATCCTTCCTAGCAGTGTGAAGGAAAAAAATCACATATGTTTTGTATTTAGACCATTGTACCGTTATCTCCAAAACAGCAGGATGGTGAGGTCTGGGCTGAATTGACTACTGCCACAAACAAAACGAGGTATGCTCCGGCATCAGAGCTTAAGAACCCTACTGCACTTTAGGAAAACTGTTTCAGCTCCATCATCTAAATTGCCCTTCACCACGGCAGGAGAGCAGGCTGTTTGCGTTGCCTCCTCATTGGTAATGTGAATCTGTATGTTTAATTAAATAAGGTATAGGATATTGACGTGGGGAGAGGGAACAAGATTTTTGCTTGTTAGGGTCAACAAATTAAATCCTATTCCCAGTCACACCATTATAATGAGGTAAACATCTACCTTTACCCCATGGAAAAAGATAATGTTTAGTGTAAGTGAGTGCAAAACATAACCCAGAGGGTTTATTAAAGATTGACAGAGCTCCAAGAGCAGAATTTCCTCACTATATTGTCTTTCACTCCACAATGCTACAGCTACGCCAGTTATTTCATAAAATCTACTGGATGGAGTTTCTAACATGCTTTTCCCATTTGTAAAATCCTGAGTCGTGTTTGCCAGCAAGGAGGAGCATAGAGAAAAGATGGAATAAACATCCTAATTGGTGTGATAGCATCTTTTCTGTATTGTGAGAAGTGACAGCCGTAATATTGACCGATCGCTGCCAGCCGACAACGAAATGTCAGGACAGGGTTGGAACAATATTCTTCATAATAAACCGACTCTGAATACAAAATTGAGCAGGGAAAGCAGAAATCAAGTGAGAACAAAAAAAGTATAAACACTTCTGATTAAGAGCCAACAGCACCAGCTGGAAAAGGCAGTGCAACGGTCCTGTTGGAGCAGAGGGGTCGGCTCCACCAGTGACAGGCTTGGCAACCTAACCTTGTTAGCAGCAAGATGAAACCTCATTTGCTTAAAAATTTCAGAGGACATTCCTTGGGCATCCACAGCAAATTAACATTAGTACATGAAATCGCATTTAGCCCCGACTTCCTGGCACCTATTCCTATAACAGGCAAACGAGTCACAGCCATGGTGATCGAGGTGACAACCAGCCAGCAAAATACATGGAAGATGCAGATCCTCAAAGGCAGTCAAAGCAAAATGAGACCAAGCAGGTAGGACTGTGAGGATGATCCAAGGACTGGAGCACCTCTCATACAAGGACTTTTTATCACAGTATGACAGCATCACAGTATCGTAAGGTTGGAAAAGACCTTTGAGATCTTCGAGTGCAACCTATGACCCAACACCTACACCTACTCCTACTCGTCAACTACACCATGGCACTAAGTGCCTCATCCAATCTCTCTTTGAACACCTCCAGGGATGGTGACTCCACCACCTCCCCGGGCAGCGCATTCCAATGGCCAATCACCCTCTCAGTAAAGAACTTCTTCCTAATGTCGAGCCTAAACCTCCCCTGGAGAGTGTGTAGTGATAGGACAAGGGGGAACGGCTTTAAATTGGAAGGGGGACAATTTAGAGTAGTCATTAGGAATAAGTTCGCCACGATGAGGGTAGGGAGGCCCTGGCACACATTGTCATGTCCCTCAGAAACTCGATTACCCATCTTTTAAACCCCTCCAGGGATGGTGACTCCACCCCCTCCCTGGGCAGCTGTGCCAATCCCTGACCACCCTTTCAGGGAAGAAATTCTTCCCAATGTCCAGTCTAAACCTCCCCTGGGGCAACTTGTGGCCATTCCCTCTCTCCCATCGCTGTCCCTTGTGAGCAGAGCCCAGCCCCCACCCCGTCACAGCCTCCTGTCAGGCAGTTGTAGACAGGGATGAGGTCTCCCCTCAGCCTCCTCTTCTCCAGGCTGAACACCCCCAGGTCCCTCAGTCTCTCCTTGTAGCACTTGTTGTCTAGCCCCTCAACTAATCCACTCTAGATCCAGTTGAAGATCTCTCTGCTCACTGCAGGGGGTGCAGGTGACCTTCACAGTCCCTTCCAACACAAACAAGTGTCCCTGCCCATGGCAGGTGGGTGGGACTGGATGGGCTTTGAGGTCCCTTCCAACTCAACCCATTCTATGATTCTATTATTCAGAAGCAGAATTTTCCTCTATAAGTAGGACTTAATTACAGGCAGTTAAAAAATTACACTCATAAATACCATAATATCTGAATGGTATCTTTCTATAGAAAGTGCTTTATCAAGAGCTCAGTTTAAAAATAAACGCTAATTTCTGGTCTCCAAAGCACTGCCCTCAGTATCCCAGCTCTAACTCTGCTAAGCATCTGTACTTCAAAGCTAAAAATCTGTGCAAGATTTTAACAAATAAGCACACCAGAATTACAGGAATGTTTTCCAGTGAAATGACTGCAAACTAACAGCCATCTAGTTCTTCATATTACTGCAACACCAACTGAGTCAAAACTGGACTCTGCAGTCTCTGTGGAGGCTTTCATCAACTTTCATTTGGGTTGTGAACTGCAGTCAGTGAGCAGATCCTCAACACAGATAAACAGGGAGAGCTCTATTGTGTGCCGATTATTAAAAAGCACTTGGAAATCTACAAGTCAAACAGAGACGGCGATCATTAGCTCGAAGTGCGCTGAATGCTGCAGGATTGGAAGAGAACTCATCTGTCCCAGCATAGGGGCTCCAGCCCTGCCAAGTCCTCTGAATGCACACCAAGAATCTGGGGGTTTCAGATGCTATGGAACAATCTAGGGTTTGATGAGCCCATTCTTGCCTTTGTTGCCTTTTGTGTTCAATAGGCTGGGTAGGGACTGTCAGTAGAAATTCGTGCCACATGATACAAAGAACCCCATTTTTCCCATTTGTCATTCTTTCTTTTCTCAAGTTATATCTCCTATAAATACAAACCAAGGTCTATCAGCTTATAAACCTCCGTTTCTAGTCTAATGTGAGAATCTTTTTATTAAAAGAATGAGCAAATAATTGGTCAAGCGTCAGAGAACGACCAACGGTTAATTATGAAGAATAATTTATAATTCTCATTGCTTTTGTTTCCTTTACTGAAACAAGTCTACTAATGACCTCTTAAGGACTCAATTCAGCTGTACATTGCATTAAGAAAATACTAAGAAACAGGATGATCTTTAAGGTCTCTTCCAACCCAAACCATTCTGTGATTCTGAGTTTTCCTGTTGGTACAGCTGCTCCTACATCCTCCTGGGAAAGACTTATTCCAGTGTTTATTTCCACTTACCTAGAACTTCTAGGAAAAAGGAAAAATAAATGCGTCGTGCAGCTGCATACAGACCCTGTAGCCTGTAGAGACAAAGACCTTCTTGGGTAGAAAACCATAGATTTTTAAGTTGGTATTTGCCTCCTCTTACTGAAAACACTAGAGCAGCAGGGTTGCTTGCTCTTAAGAGCCTGGTAGAGCATCTAAGTGTGGCAACTTATCTTCTGAAAGCGGGTCAGACAGTTGGATCAGAAACCATTTTTTGTAAATGTTTATTATATATAAAAATATTTGCTAAATTCATTCAGGAAAACTGTGCTGTGCAAACTCCACCAGGGTTCCAACGGGCCTGGGCAAGTCTGGAAAACCACACTGAAGGTAAAGATAAAGGTTTCCAGAATTCAGATATCCAAATCAGACCACGCCAACTGTACGAGACACCACATGAAGCATCTCTCTGGCTACGTATCGAGCTGATAGGAGAGGAAAAAATCCCTAAACCCAGACATCAGACTTTGAGTCATAGAATCGCTTGGGTGGAAAAGACCTTTGAGTCCAACTCTACCTGTCCACTACTAAACCAGATCCCTGCGCTCCTCATCTATCCGTCTTTTAAACACCTCCAGGGATGGAGACTTCATCACCTCACTGAACAGCCCTTTCCATTGGCTGAGAACCCTTTTGGTGAAGAAATTTTTCCTGATGTCTAACCTGAACATCCCCTGGCAAAACTTGAGGCCATTTCCCTTCGTTTTATCACTTGTCACTTGGGAGGAGAGACCAACACCCACCCCGATACAACCTCCTTTCAACCTCAATGTCCTTCTTGTAGTGAGGGGCCCCAAACTGAACACAGTCACTTCACAATGACTGCAGCCAAGAAAGGATTCAGATTCCATCTGCTTGGATGAAAACACAAGGGACTCAGAGTAGACCAGGATAAACTGAAGGAGCTGTGTTTTAATCAGGATACTGGGATTAATTAATTGGAGCAAGGATTAAGAAAAAAATGGATGTGCAATTTATTAGAGAAATGAAGGCTTGGTGGCTTATTCTCCGGACAGGGAATTAAATGTCTTCCCACTTACTCCAGCAAGATTCTTAAATAAGTCTGAATTAGTCAATAAATACCCATAAAAAAGTGGTGTTGCACCAGGAAAACCTGCCCTCTGGCTAAAAGGATTAAGTTCAGCTACAAGCTTTTCCACAGTGACACCGAGCGACTCATCCATCTCCTGTTCTTCAATTTCCATAACTGGAGTAAGTGGAATAATCAGTTCTCTCCCTTTCTGTGTTCCATTATGTCAATTCAGAGATCAAACTCTTTAAGTCGAGGACTTTATTGTATGTACGATGCATAAAGAATTGTACTCGCTAGGACTAACGACGATTAGCCTCAATTTGGGGTTTAGATGCTACAGCAACGATGCCAGCCACAGTGGTGTTAATGTATCTCATGGCATGAGACACCTGCAGGGATGAAACACTGAAATGTTTACAAATCATAGCATCAGAGAATTGTTTGGGAGTGAAGGGACCTCAAAGTCCATCCAGTGCCACCCCCTACCATGGGCAGGGACACCTCCCACTGGATCAGGGGGCTCCAAGCCCCATCCAACCTGGCCTTGAGCACCTCCAGGGATGGGGCAGCCACCACTGCTCTGGGCACCCTGGGCCAGGGCCTCCCCACCCTCACAGCAAAACATTTCTGCCCAAGATCTCATCTCAGTCTCCCCTCTTGCAGCTCAAAACCCTTCCCCTTGTCCTATCCCTGCACTCCCTGATCCTCAGCTTTCCTGGAGACCCTTTCAGCACTGCTCTAAGGTCTCCCCAGAGCCTTCTCCAGGCTGAACAACCCCAGCTCTCTCAGCCTGGCCTCACAGCAGAGGGCCTCCAGCACTATGATCTTCCTTGTGGCCTTTTCTGGACCCATTCCAACAGTTCCATAACTTTCTCATGTTGGGGATTCCTAACTTGACACAGGACCCCAGGTGGATTGGGGATAATTACCCACCTCAGCCTGCTGGCCATGGTTCTTCTGATGCAGCCCAGCGTACAGTTATGAAAACTGTTGATGGGCTGTTGACCATCTAAAGGTTTTCTTGGTTCATCTGACTCCATACACTCAGAAGAAAACCAGTGGATTTTGTTGTACTCTCTAACAGGCTACAATTTCTGTGATTTTGAACTAAAACAAGTGGTAAACCAACTGAGATTGGTCTGAAGCATGAACTATTACTGTATTAAAGATCAGAGAGGTTTAGAGAATCTTTTATAGTAAAAGACAAGAGCTTTGGCAAAAAACAAAGAAAAATTAAAAAAAAAAAAAATAATAAAAGAAAGACACCAATCTCCAATGTCTCCAAACTTTTTAATTTGACCCTTTTGCCTATACCCAAACCAGGAACATAGTTCGAGCAGGGCATTTTTTTATATGTGGTTTCCCACTCATTTGCTAAAGAGATAAAATTTTTTCTTCCTTAGATCTCACCTAAATCTCCCTTTTTTATCTTAAGACTATTACCAATCATCCCATCCCTATATATACATAATCAGCAAGATCTTGGAGTTTTAGAAGTATCCAGTGGTGTCTATTACCCATGATTGGTGCGAGATCTTCAGGTGCTGCGGTTTCCATGGAAGGCAAGGAAAAAATATAACAAATACCCAAACTTCACAAAACCAGAGAAAGAAGAGAAATGTAGATTTGGAAAACAAATGTGGCCTGGAGTCTCCAGAAATACCAGCTTAAAATCTTTTTCATTAGGCTCTGACAGGAGAGAAATGAATTTACAGGAACACAGCCACAGATGAAACCTGTTCCTGCTCCTATAAAATGAATATATAGCATTCTAGAACTTAAAGAGAGCATAAATCTCTCCAGAAATGACACCAAAAACCTGCTGAGTGACTTCAGCTGCTTGTCGGGTTCTGCTGGATCGTGGAGTATTTATGAACAAGACAAAATGGGATACAGTATTCCGGTGTTTCCGAGAACCACACACGCATAATCCTCATTTACAACTTGTCACTGCCCTAATCTGAAGAGTAAGGCAGGAGAGCGTGGTGTTTAGTCATGCTTCTTAAATGTGCTTTGTACACCACTTTGCTCTGTTCTGCTTAATGATATGCTGCTGACATCCCACTAAAACCTTAAGTACAGCTCTGAAAGAAAAGGGCCATTTTCATTTTCCCCTGTTAATAATGCCAATCAATTGGCGCCTTCAGGCAATTATTGACTAATTAAAGACTATCTGGGAGAAGACAGAAAAAGCATTAGGAAGCTCGCGTGTGGTACTAAACCATTTCATAATATTTGCAAAGTGACATAAATGGCAGAGCAAACAGAAATTTGCTGAAGCTTTTAGCAAGGAAATTGGAGCGCTGGTGACCAGACAGAACAAATCTGTTAGCAAAGTGGGAGCCCTTCGTGCTTCTTAATCTTTGTAAACCTTCACAGTAAGTCCAGAGCAGACCATGGAGATCATTGAAAGGCTGGAGAACCTCCCAATCAAGAACAGGCTGGGAGAGCTAGGGTCATTCAGCCTGGAGAGGAGAAGGCTCTGGGGAGACCTTAGAGCAGCTCCCAGTGCTGAAAGGGCTCCAGGAAAGCTGGGGAGGGGCTCTGGATCAGGGAGTGCAGGGACAGGACAAGGGGGAAGGGTTTTCAGCTGAAAAAGAGGAGACTGAGATGAGATCTTGGGCAGAAATGTTTTGCTGTGAGGGTGGGGAGGCCCTGGCCCAGGGTGCCCAGAGCAGTGGTGGCTGCCCCATCCCTGGAGGTGTTCCAGGCCAGGTTGGATGGGGCTTGGAGTCCCCTGATCCAGTGGGAGGTGTCCCTGCCCATGGCAGGGGGTGGCACTGGATGGGCTTTGAAGTCCCTTCCCACCTAAAACTGTTCCATGATTCCTGTAGCAATAGGGTCTGCAGCAGTAGGACAAGGGGTGATGGTTTTAAACTACAGTAGGAGAGGTTTAGACTAGATATTAGGAAGAAATATTTTATGCTGGAGGTGACGAAACACTGGCGCTGGTTTCCCAGAGAGGTGGTGGCTGCCTCACGCCTGGAAATATTCAAGGTCAGCTTGGATGAGGCTCTGAGGAAGCTGATCTGGTTGAAGCTGTCCCAGCTCAGTGCAGGGGGTACTGGGTGACCTTCATGGTTCCTTCCAATGCAGATTCTGTGACTGTGTTAAGAGACAGGTCAAGCGCACTGCGACTGCCAGCCACTGCCATGGCCCTGTTTTACACAAGACCCTGAAGACCTCTTTTCCAGGATACTGCCCTTCATCCAAAGCTTTTTTAATAAGTTTTTTTTTGAGTGTTTGACAACACTGATGGTATTAGTTGGGTAGCAGTAAAAACCGTTGTTCATTACTCATTATTCATTAATTGTTCCTCTTTGGGGATTTTCCTTTGTAAAGCTGCAGCAAGGCATGCGGGAAATTAGAATCATGGAATGTCCTGAGTTGGAAGGGACACACAAGGATCATCAAGTCCAATTCCTGTCCCTGCACAGAAGAACCCCAACACTCACACCGTGTGTCTGAGGGTGTTGGCCAAATGCTTCTGGAACATTGCCAGTCTTGGCACAACAACTGCTTTCCTAAGGAGCTGTTCCAGTGCTCCAGCACCCTCTGGGGGAAGAACCCCTCCCTTGCCATGCTGGCAGAGTCCCCTCCCTCGCCCTGCTGGTCCCATGGCTTTGGATGCAGCCCAGGACATGGGCGGCTTTCTGGACTGTGAACCCACATTGCACGCTCATGTTGAGCTTCTCATCCAACAGCACCCCAAGTCCTTCTCCTCAAGGCTGCTCTCTGTCCACATGTCAATGATGCCACATAGTTTGGTGTCCTCAGCAAACTTCGGTGCCTTCAATCCCACTGTGCATATCACTGACAAAGATGTTAAAGAGCACCGACCCCTCTAACGACCCCTGAGGAACACCACGGGTCACTGGTCTCCATTTGGACATTGAACTTCTGACCACAACTCTTTGAGTACAACCATCCATCTTCAGGGTCTCCAGCTGTCCCTGGATACTAAAGATACATTCAAAGGACCTCTCCCATCTTGCAGAAAACAGCTTGTCTGCATGAAAAATTTCAATTGTTGTCTTTCAAGTCTGCATTTCAAAAGGGTTCATCAGTTTCTCAGACAACTCAAAATATGTTGTTATGGCACAGATATCCTCTTTTCTGTTTCAATTTATGCTCTTATTTGTACTTGACATGCCAGAATAACCCCACGGTAATTGAAATATTATTATACTTATTTTGCAATAAGGAACGACAGCACAAACCCAAATTGTCATCCCTCGAAGGAATCCATGATAATTGTACCTAAGCAGATTTTAAAAACTGAAGTTACACAAAATAGCTGTAACAAAACTCAGGATGAAACTTCTCTCAAGACACCTATTCTTGACTGTCCTCTCACAGTAAAAGTCTTTGCAGCAATTCCTGACTAAGTGTGCTCAGTTGTTGTTTCCCATTTCCATGAATCTGTAATTTTTTTCTGTCTCTATGAACACTCATAGAATCACAGAATCGTTTTTGTTAGAAAAGAGCTCTAAGATCGTCAAGTCCAGCCATCAATAGAATACCACCGTGCCTACTAAACCAAGTCCCGCAGTGCCACAGCTCATGGTTTTTGAACCCCTCCAGGGACGGTGACACCACCACTGCCCTGGCCAGCCTCTGCCAGGGCTTCACCACTTCTTCAGTAAATAATATACACCTCCCCTGGTGAAACTTGAGGCCATTTCCTCTCGTCCTGTCAATTGTTACTTGGGAGAAGAGATCGGAAGCCTCCTCACCACAACCTCCTTTCAGGTTGTAGATGAGTTGTAGACAGTGATAAATTCTTCCCTCAACCTCCTCTCCTCCAGGCTAAACAATCCCAGATTCCTCAGCCGCTCCAGAGATTTTCCTAGCTCCATGCCCTTCTCTGGAAATACTGCAGCCCCTCAAGGTCTTTATTGGGGTGAAGGGCCCAAACGGACCCCAGGATTCCAGGTGCAGCCTCACCAGTGCTCAGCCCAAGGGGTCGATCCCTGCCCTGCTCCTGCTGCCACCCCATGGATGATATGAGCCAGGATGCTGGTGACCTTCTTGACCCCCTGGGCCACTGCTGGCTCCTGTTCAGCCGCTGTTGACCAACACCCCCAAGTCCTTTTCAAGTGGGCTGATTTCCAGCCACTCTTCCCCAAGCCTGGATCATTGCGTGGAGTTGTTTTTATCCAAGAGCAGCACACTCGAAGTCTTGTGGAGAAGAGCCAGGAGTCCTGAGGTCATAGGAGCTAAGAGGGAAACACCAGTGGAAAACGAAAGCAATTAAGGGGTGTTCCTTTAAGGAGGTGACATGGCTGACAGCCCAGCTGAAGTGCCTCTACACCAATGCATGTAGCATGGGTGACAAATAATAGAATCATAGAATTAGGGAATCATAGAATCATAATGTTGGAAGAGACCTCTGAGGTCATCGAGTCCATCCGTGCCTGTCTCCCTACAGGAGGAGCTGGAAGCCAACGTGCTGCCGGAATCCTACAACCTGCCTGCCATTACTGAAACTTGGTGGGACAAACTCTATGACTGGAGTGTGGCTGTTGATGGCTACAGACTGTTCAGAAGGGGCAGATGAGGAAGGAGGGGAGGAGGTGTCACCCTTTACGTCAGAAAAAGGGTAGACTGTGAAGAGCTGTATCTGAAGAACGGCCATGAGCAGTTTGAAAGCCTATGGGTAAGAAGTGGAAACAGAAGCAACAAAGGGAACCTTGTACTTGGTGTCTCTACAGGCCACCTGCTCAAGGGGAGCTTGTTGGTAAAGCCTTCTTACTCCAGCTGCAGGATGCATAGCACTCACAGGCTCTCACTCTATTGTGGGACTTCCAACAACCTGAAACTTGCTGGAAAAGCGGCCCGTAAGCAATCCGGGAGACTCCTGGAAGGCATCCAAGCATGCATTATTAAGCCAGGTATTGGGCAGCTCTACGTGAAGGGGTGCAATAATGGACCTGATGGTCACCAACACCAACGGTGCAAGGTTTTGCACCTGGGTCAGGGCAGCTTCTGGTATCAATGGGAGATATCTGCTGGGAGATGGAGGGATTGAGACCAGTCCTGTGGATCAACTGGGGACACTGGAGGATGATAAGCTAGACACAAGCTGACCATGGGAGCCTGCAGCCCAGAAAGCCAACCATGTCCTGGGTTGCATCCAAAAAAGTGGGACCAGCAGGGTGAGGGAGGGTATTCTCTCCCTATACACTGCTTTTGTGAGATCCCAGCCACAATACTGTGAGCAACTGTGGAGTCCTCAGCACATGGAGGACACAGATTTGTTGGATCGAGTCCACAGGAGGGGCATGAAGATGATCCAAGTGCTGGAGCACCTCCCATATGAGGACAGGCTGGGAGAGATAGGACTGTTCAGTCTGGAGAAAGCTCCAGGGAGATCACAGAACAGTCTTCCAGAACTCAAAGGGGCTCCAGAAAAACTGGGGAGGAGCTCTTAGTTAAGGAGTGCAGGAATAGGACAAGGGGAATGGTTTGAAGCTGAAAGAGGGGATATTGAGGTGAGATCTTAGGAAGGAATATTTTCCTGTGAGGATGGGGAGGCCCTGGCCCAGGGTGCCCAGAGCAGTGGTGGCTGCCCCATCCCTGGAGGTGTTCCAGGCCAGGTTGGATGGGGCTTGGAGCCCCCTGATCCAGTGGGAGGTGTCCCTGCCCATGGCAGGGGTTGGCACTTGATGGGACCTTCAAAGCTCCCTTCCAACCCAACCCACTCTCTGAGTCTGTGGTTTCAGACCATCTCGTGGCTTAAAATGGTAACAACCTGGCTTTTTGACACGATACAGACTTTGCATGGATGTAAATTTACACCTGAGAGGATGATCAAATTGAGAATTCTCTAAAGCTGCAGGTATAAAACACCAACTTAACCCAACACTTACAATAGCAATTGTTTTCCAGTCACCTTGCTGATTATCATAAGGTTGACTGCTTTCCTTAACAGCAGTTACATTTCTGAAGTGGTTCATGTTCAGTCCTTGTGACAGAAGTCTCTAAAGTAATGCTTACCTTTAATTTTCTCAGCAGTCATTCACTAGTGCAGAGCACAGTCACCATCCCTGGAGGTGTTTAAAAGATGGGTAGGCGAGTTCCTTAGGGACAGGGTTTAGTGGGGAGACAGGCACGGTTGGACTCGGTGATCTCAGAGGTCTCTTCCAACCTTTGGATTCTGTGATTCTATGATCCCGATTTTTCCCCTTCCCCTCAGAAAAGCCGTGCTCCCTTCTGTGTTGGACCAGGGCACTCATTCCTTGTTCAGCAGCCTTGTTTCATTGCTCCATTTGCAAACTAATTCTGAACTGTAATTACTGTCTTATTTGTGTATCAATAATCAGTTGGGTAAGTTGTAATTGGTTGTCTGCATCAGCCTTGGACAGCACAGGCTCTGGGCTCCAAAGGATGACGAGCCGATGTTTTCGTACTTTCCTCTCTGAGCTGCCGGGTATGGGCTGTGTCAAAGGGTTTCATAAGGGCTTGATTTCATAGAAAAGAGTCATAAAATCATAGAATCGTCAAGGTTGGACAAGGCCTCTAAGACAATCAAGCCCATCAAGACAAACAACACCACTGTGCCTCCTAAGCCATGAGCTGAAGTGCCATGGCCACACAGTTTTTGAACCCCTCCAGGGATGGAGACTCCACCAATGCCCTGGGCAGCCTCTGCCAATGTTTCACCACCATTTCAATACAGAGATTATTCATAATATCCAATCTAAACCTCCCCTAGCATAACTTAAGGCCATTTCCTCTCATCCTATCAGTTGTCCCTTGGAAGAAGAGACCAGCACCCCCCTCACCACACCCTCCTTTCCAGGAGCTGCAGAGAGCGATGAGGTCTCCCCTCAGCCTCCTCTTCTCCAGCCTAAACAGCCCCAGGGCCCTCAGCTGCTCCTCATAAGACTTGTGTACTAAACCCTAATGTTTTTTAAGAGTAAACACTAAATAAATTGTTTGTAATGACCATGTATGATAGGTAGCAAACCGGAAAGTACATCTATCCTTGAAACATGCAGAGCTGTAGCACCCAATCCTTAACATTATCTTGTTAAAGAATTAACCATGCTGCTTCACACGCTGCTGGTTTTCTCTTCCTTTCTCCTCTTGCTCTTTTAAATATACCAGGTATTGTTTAATTAAACAAAGGAAAAGGCATCATCTTTTAACACAGGCTCTGCAGATCAAGAGACTTCACAGAAACACAGAGTGTCCTGAGTTGGAAGAGACCCACAAGGGTCATCGAGTCCAACTTGTGTCCCTGCACAGGACAGCCTTAAAATTTACATCATTTGCCTGAGCATATTGTACAAATCCTTATTGAATATTGCTAGGATAGGCACCATGGCTGCTTCCCTGGGGAGATGTTCCAGTGCTCCACCACCCTAGACTTACGTAGTATCTTAGATTCTGATGAAAACTTCCTGCCCAACGTTGGACAAGCCATTTACATTCGTCACACATCGCTTCCACCATAATGAAAGACATCTAGTGATGCTTTCACATCTCAGGGTTTGTAAATGATGCTCACAGGTTCATGCGTTCGTGTTAACAGCATCTTCTCTCTGTGATGGAAGAAAAGGATTGGTTTGAACTTGGGAATGGATGCAGAGGTGTAACTAATGGGAATCAGCACTGGGTGTGCATTGGTAGCTGTACAATAGCTCTGGTTTTGTAGCTCATAAGTGG
The DNA here is from genome assembly GCA_033558235.1 of Neomorphus geoffroyi. Taxonomy (NCBI): domain Eukaryota; kingdom Metazoa; phylum Chordata; class Aves; order Cuculiformes; family Neomorphidae; genus Neomorphus; species Neomorphus geoffroyi. Next base: position 1,512,118 of record JAUMJM010000025.1, read on the forward strand.
ATGTTATTTCAGGGGTCGTTTGTTTTCACAGAGATCTTATCCTGCTGGAGTAAAATAAATACACTGCCTTTACTTGGCACAGACCAATTTCACTTTCTGAACACAGAAACTACACAGGCATTTGTAAACAATATTTTTTTCTGTACAGCTGTCTCCAAACTGTCAACCTATGGAAAATTTAAAGCTTTGCTTTGAAACTCTTTACTGAATGTTTACTTAATAACTGTGTTGAAACATACACTTACAGCCCCATCCAACCTGAGCTTCAGCACCTCCAGGGATGGGGCAGCCACTCCTTCCCTGGGCACCCTGGGCCAGGGCCTCCCCACCCTCACAGCAAAACATTCCTTCCTAGGATCTCATCTCAGTCTCCCCTCTGTCAGCTGAAAACTCTTCCTCCTCATCCTGTCCCTGCCCTCCCTGATCCAGAGCCCCTCCCCAGCTTTTCCTGGAGCCCCTTTCAGCACTGGGAGCTGCTCTAAGGTCTCCCCAGAGCCTTCTCCTCTCCAGGCTGAACAACCCCAACTCTCCCAGCCCATCACATATAAAGCTTCTGGAAAAAAACTGACCACCAAGGCAAAGTTGACAGGACATCTCCAACTATAAACACCACTTTTCTTTTCCTGCAGAAGATGACACTTTCACAAAGGACCTTTTTTTTTTTTTTCAACAAAGCCAACAAAGCAGTGAATTCAAGATAAGTCACTTATCTGAATTCAAAACACAGAGATCATTATATAAGGATGGAGTGAGTTCAAGATGCTTTTAATGACTAATGTTGCCTCCAAAATGACTACTGATACAAGACCTTTTATAAAATTAGGAGAGGATGACAGGAATGACATGAGATACTGTGCATTTTGTTCGCAGGAAGGACTCAACAGCCTGGGACTCCTCGGATGACAGTGGTGTGGAAAGATCTACTGGACATCTATAAAATATGTTTTTTCAGGGAAGTTAAATAGGGAAGGATAATTCACCTTGTTCTGGACACAGAAACTGAGAGATTTCAATGAAACAAATAAAACTAATAATTTGTACGTGCAATGCATAATTAAATTCTAGAACTCTAAGCTGCAGGATGTTACAGAGCCAAATCGTTCAGAAGCAGATGAGACAAATTCAGAGGGGAGATCCAATGATGTTGTTGAACATGACAGATGGAAAGTAACACTTAGCTCTGTCAGTTCCTGCATGTCAATGGCCAAACAAGGAAGGACTTGCCAAGGCAAAGCCACTTGAAACATGTTTCTTCTTTAATTCTCCATTGTTTCCCATTCCAAGAGACTGGCTACTGACCTGGACAGGTTTTTTTAACCTCATCAAATTTCTGGCCAACTTACAGCTATCCTGAATTTATGGTTGAGTACAAAGCTAATAATGACCTACTCTCCCTTCCACTTCTATGACAAGCATCCATGAGGCAGAGACAAGCATCCACCTCACTGGATGTGAGCTTCCGAAAACTACAGTAACCAAAACTGACGTTGACTATACCGGTTCTCAATCCCCACATGCAGTTTCACATAACTCTGAGTTTCAATGCAGGGGGAGCAGCTGCAGCAATACCATCACCAGTGGTTTCCACATCTACAACAGTTCCAGCTCTTCCCAAGTTGGCCAATAGAAAGAAAAACTTGTGCATGTCTTCCCAAATGCTCCAGCGAGTCCAGAGGGGGCCACAAAGATTGTGCAAGGTCTAGAACATCTCCCGTACGAGGACAGGCTGGGAGAATTGGGTTTGTCCAGCTTGGAGAAGAGAAGGCTCCAGGGAGACCTTAGAGCAGCCTCCCAGTACTGAAAGGGCTCCAGGAAAGCTGGGAAGTAACTCGTGGTCAGGAAGTGCAGAGATAGGATGAGGGGAATGATTTGAAGCTAAAACAATGGAGATTGAGGTGAGATCTTAGGGAGGAATGTGTTTCCTGTGAGGATGGAGAGGCCCTGGTCCAGGTTGCCCCAAGCAGTGGTGGTTGCCCATCCCTGGAGGTGTTCCAGGCTAAGTTGTATGGGGCTTGGAAGAATGCAATCCAATAGGAGGTGTCGCTCCCCATGGCAGAGAGATTGGAACTCTATGGGCTTTAAGGTCCCTTCCAACCCAGATCATTCTATGATTTTATTCCATTGTTCCTGGCAACTTCTGAAGTAGCTGTAGCTCCCAGTCATGGCAGTTTTGCAGGCACTCAATAGCCAAATTTGTTTGCTAGTGTGTGGTTGGATTGTGAGGTGGTTGTTTGCTTCTTTCAAAGACGTTGCCCATTGTTTGTGGTGTAGCCAGCTGGTTAGACATTTTATTCACGTTTCAGAAATACTTAAATTAATTCTCTTAGCCTGCAGAAATGCTTGCTTGTTATCTCCCACTTCCACAGACAGCAGAGCACAGACGACTCGGTGCAGGGTATTCTGCATCAGGATACCTTGACAAGAAATTGGACAACTACACAGCAATCAAAGCAGCACCATTCTGATCAGAGGCAAAGCAGGGAAGAAGGAGCTTTATTCTGTGTACAGCTGTAAGGAGAGGAGACCTGAGTCCCCCTTCCAGTATCAGCCATGCATTTTATTCTAGTTACTCACTGCTAAGGGAAAGAAAAAGGACTGAAAGGGGCTGCCCAGGGAGGTGGTGGAGTCATCATTTCTGGAGGGATTTAGAAGACAGGTAGATAAGGTTCTCAAGGATCTGGTTTGGTAGTGGACAGGTACAGCTGTACTTGATAATCACAAAGGTTTTCTTCAACCATTCAATTCTATGAAAATAATATCTATGATTAAGGAAGAGGAGGTCCAGGTACAGCAAGGAAGTTAACATGAATTTTCTGAGCCTAACTCTCACTTTTGGAACCAATCCAATGCAGCAACCTCTGCCTGTATTATTTCAGAAAGAACCATATGGAGAACTGCAATTCCCTAATTTTTAATAGAATCATGTTCCTTCTCCCACTTAAAGCCACATCTTAGTACTGATTAAAGACATCTTGATCAGATAGGAAGAAACAACAGAGAAAAGTACATCATTATATTAAATCGATGCAGATATCATCAGCTTAAAACATGATTAAGTTACCTTTTATCGAAAGTGGTGTGGCCAGCAGGAAACAGGAAGGGATTGTCCCTCTGTATCCACTGTTGGTGAGGCTGCATCTTGAATCCTGGGTTCAGTTTTGGGTCCCTCAATACAGGAAAGGTTTGAGCTGCTGGAGTGCGTCCAGAGAATGGGACGGAGCTGGGGAAGGGGCTGGAGAACAGGGATTCTGGGAGCAGCTGAGGGCCCTGGGGGTGTTTAGTCTGGAGAAGAGGAGGCTGAGGGGAGACCTCATCGCTCTCTACTGCAAGGGTGTCAAACTCATGGCCCATGGGCTCCTCGCCCCTGCGCTCCTGCCAGCATGCTGGTCACGTGTGCTGTGTGTGACACACAGTACGCTGTGGAGCCGTGAGTTTGACATCCCTGCCTGACATCCCATAACCTGAAAGGAGGTTGTGGTGAGGTGGGTGTGCGTCTCTCCTCCTAGATAGTAAGTGATAGGACTAGAAGACACACAGCCTCAAGATGTGGAGGGGAAGTTTAGATTGGATATCAGGAAAAAAATTCCTTTATAGACAGAGTGGTGAAGCACTGGCAGAGGCTGCCCAGGGCAGTGGCGTAGTTTCTGTCCCAGGAGGAGTTCAAAAAAGGTGTAGATTGGGCACTTCAGGACATGGTTTGGCAGGCGCAGTGGGGTTGGGTTGGTGGTTGGACTGGATGAGCTTGAAGGACTTTTCCAACCTTCGTGTTTCTATGATTTTATGTTGATAACAGGACAGAAGGAAATCATATATTCACTTGATTGGGAAAGGCCTTTGAGATTATTGAGTCCAACTGTATCTGTCAACTACTAAACCAGATCCCTAAGCACTTCAGAATGCGAGGGTGGCTAACGTAAAGGATGCAAGAGGAGGCAGAGACAGTGTAGCCTGGGCTCAAATATATACTATCATTACCAAAGGAAGCCCAATACTAGCTTGAAGAGATTTGCCTTGATTTACTCATTGAAAAGGTGGCATATTTTCCAGTAAAAACGTTCAAATAGGGGTGGGTAGACTGTCAGTAAACTATGACTCTTCGGTGATGCATTGTCTACTCTATTACAACCTCCATCACGAGAGAAAAAAATTTAGCCTACCTTTTGACAGCAAAGGACAAGATGACTGACTACCAGTTTGTATCTTTAAACACAGTGAACCATGACAGAAAAAAAAAGCAACAGAGTTGTTGCAGTGAATTCATCCCCTATTCCCGGGGCTCCGGAGTTCTGAAAGTTTTATAGTGTTGAAATATTCTAAATCCAGGAAAGCACTGACTTGGTGAAGTCGATTTATTTCCATGAGATTTCTTGTTAAACCTAAATCTGTCCAGTTTTATAATTCACTCCCTGAGATTCTTGAACTCTTCCATATTTTGGATTTTTAGAAACTATTGCTGTACCTAACAATTTATGAAGAAGGTTGTGTATGAGTTGAAATGGTGCTAAGGGAAAAAAAAAAAAAAGAAGATGTTGGAAAGAATTACTGCTAAGAAACTAAATTGACTTGGAAACCTTACAGATGTTATGAATTCTGCTGCAGCCAATATGATTTTACTTGAGGAACTTGATTTTCACATCGCTCTCCACACAGCTTCTATTGGCTTTAAAGGTACATTTTTCCTCTGTAAAATACCAGTGCTACCTTTCTGTGCCTGTAATTAATTTCAGATACAGGCTGTAATAGTTGCAAGCTGATATGACCATTATTGATACTCCCCAGAAGCCTTGGGGAAACTTGGGAAGAAAGGATTTTATTATCTCAGAAACAGTTTTCAATTTAAAAAAAAAAATAAATAAAGCCATTTTGCTTCAGGAAAGAAAAAAAAAAAGAATCAAAATAAAATGTAATCTGTCAAAGACATACTTTAAGGGAAAGAAAGCCTCTGTAAAATCTCAAAGTAACCACTGCATCCAAGTTGCCTGGCTAGGACTGGGGAAACCCAGGTCCAAGAATGTAGCCTGAATTAGGAGGAAAGAGGTTGGTAATTAAAAAATTCATAGAATCATAGGATTGTTAAGGTCAGAAAAGACCTCTGTGATCATCCAGTCCAACCATCAGCAAACCACCACCACCACTGTGCCTACTAAATAATGTCCCAAAGTGCCACATCTACACATTTTTTGAACCCCTTCAGTGATGGAGACCCCACCCCTGCCCTGGGCAGCCTCTGCCAGGTCTTCACCACTATTTCAATGAAGTTATTACTCCTGATATCCAATCTACATCTTCCCTGGTGCAACTTGAGGCCATTTCCTCTCATCCCATCACTTGTTCCTTGGGAGCAGAGCCCAGCACCCCCCTCACCACAGCCTTGTCTCTGGGAGCTGCAGAGAGTGATGAGGTCTCCCCTCAGCCTCCTCTTCTCCAGCCTAAACAGCCCCAGGGCCCTCAGCTCCCACAACCCCTGGGCTGCAGACCCTTCCCCAGCTCCGGTACCTTCTCCAGATTCACTCCAGTCCGTCAAAGTCTTTCCTGGAGTGAGGGGCCCAAAACTGAACCCAGGATTTGCGGTGCTGTATGCCCAGCCCAGGGGCACAATCCCTTCCCTACTCCTGCTGCCCAAACCATTTTCGATAACAGCCAGGATGCTGTTGGCCTTCTTCACTAGAAGAACCTTCACACCTGAGACCAAGCCAATGACAGATTCAGTGATATGGTCCTACTCTGCTTCTAGCAGAAATCCAGTACAGGAAATAAAAAACCTTTCTCAGCTGAAAAATTAACATAAACAAACAAACAAACATGTCTACAACTTTACTCACAAAACCTAAGAAAGTATGAAAATGGCCATGAGCCACGAACAGCACGGCCACGAATGTGCAGAGAACAAACATAGCAAAAGTAACTCTCCGTGAGAAGGCATGCTCCTAAAGTTCAATATACACCCATTTATTGAAAATATTACATGCACAAGTTCTCATTGCATTACAGCCAGCAGTGATACAGTCAGAACAGAAAGCTTTGACTTCCATGGATTTTAATTAGAAATACATTTAGGTGTGAGTTTATTAAGTATGCAAGAAGAAGGATATGTATACTTTACGTACCTGTTGAAGTGAGCCTAGAGGATGCCAAGGGATGGAACACCTCCCATAGGAAAACAGTCTGAGAGAGCAAGACTTGTTCAGCCTGGAGAAGACAAGGCTCCAAGGAGCTTCCAAGGAGCTTCCCCATCCCTGGAGGTGTTCCAGGCCAGGTTGGATGGGGCTTGGAGCCCCCTGATCCAGTGGGAGGTGTCCCTGCCCATGGCAGGGGGTGGAACTGGATGGGCTTTATGGTCCCTTCCAACCCAAACCACTCCACGATTCTACGATTTAAAAACCTGCGGTTGCTAATTGGATCAGGGGCACACATTATTTATTTATACTCCAGGGCAAAGGGATTAACACTACATTACAGTTGGTAGGGCTCTCCCCATGTGAGCAAGACCCTTCACGCGTGTTCCTAGAAAAGATCATGCTCCTTCAATTGGTCTTTCCTAACTAGTCACTAATTGATAACGCACACTGTATATAATTAGCCTGCGTGTCATAACCTATTAAGCAGAAATGCAGTCATTCCTGTTGAAAACTCCTGAACGGTGAATGCCACCTTAACCCATGCTTAGACCACTTGTATGAAATGATCATCAAATATGATTACGGTCACGTGCTGCATGGCATTTTTTAGGGGTTTGTTTTGTTTGAAATCAATGTCATTAGGAAATTATTAGTACTGTGTTACATTGGGGAAGCTAAAGAGACAACAATTTAAATCCACAACACAACAAGGTGGAGGAAAATGATTCCCATTACTTTCATCCCAACTTTCCCTTCCATTGTATCCAGTCACCCATAATAACCAATAAATTCAACTGTATAGGAATCAGACAATTATACTTTTGGACTCTTGTAGGTAACATGATAAACGTGTCTTGGATCAGTTCCAAAACTGGAAATACAGTAAAGTTTTCAGATCAATTGAAGTCAAGCAATGCCGTGGGCAACCTTACCTTTCCTTTAGCCTCCAATTATTGCTGACATTTCTCAGAAGAGATGTTTGCTTTCCAGTTGAAAGCAGAAAGATATCTGCAGAAAAAATCTTCTGATAAGTCAGAGTGGCTGTTTACAATGTGAAATGCAAAGTAAAGGGAAAATGAGACTGAGAGGTCTGTTTCATCCATGGTTTTTCTCTCATAAACACAACACAGCCATGCTACCTGCACACGTGGAACAAAGCACGCCTTACTTCCTTGGCAGAAATTTTCTAAGTGTTTATTGGCCTACTCAAAATCAGCTTCTCCATAAAAAAACACCAACCTTTTAAAAATGAAAAACTTTGACAATAAAAGATAATTTATGGATACATAATATGTTTCTGGAATGAGATGGTTCTTATGATTGGCACTAAGGAGGAATCAGTACACCATTGCTATTAAAAATCCACAAAGTCAACTGTATCCTGTGCTGCACCCAGGGCAGTGGGACCAGCAGGGTGAGGAAGGGGATTCGTGAGACCCCACCTGGAGCCCTGACTCCAGCTCTGGAGTCCTCGGAGCAGGAAGGACCTGGAGCTGTTGGAGCGAGTCCAGAGGAGGCCACGGAGATGATCCGAGGGCTGGAGCCCCTCTGCTGTGAGGCCAGGCTGGGAGAGTTGGGGTTGTTCAGCCTGGAGAGGAGAAGGCTCTGGGGAGACCTTAAAGCAGCCTCCCAGTACTGAAAGGGCTCCAGGAAAGCTGGGGAGGGGCTCTGGATCAGGGAGTGCAGGGATCGGATGAGGGGAACATTTTTGAGCTGCAAGAGGGGAGATCGAGATGAGATCTTGGGCAGAAATGTTTTGCTGTGAGGGTGGGGAGGCCCTGGCCCAGGGTGCCCAGAGCAGTGGTGGCTGCCCCATCCCTGGAGGTGTTCCAGGCCAGGTTGGATGGGGCTTGGAGCCCCCTGATCCAGTGGGAGGTGTCCCTGCCCATGGCAGGGGGTGGCACTGGATGGGCTCTGAGGTCCCTTCCAATGCAAACCATTCCATGATTCTATGATTCTACGATTCATTATTTTTCTGCATCTTTCTACTGCAAAGAATCAATAACTCAGAAAGACGTTTTCCTCAGAAATATCAAGGGAGAGGATTGTTTACAGCTTGTTTACCTTTAAAATTTCATGCAGAATTGACAAACTACAGTACCATTTAAAATTAATTTGATGCTTCTTATTGCACTTGATTTCTGGTAGGGGAATTCTGCTATTGCACACGCAACTGTGCTCCATGTCTCCAAGAAACTATCAGGGATTTCCATGTTAGTGCCATTTCACATGTCATCAGGATGGAGTATCCAAGAAGCACAACCAACAATCTAATGAAAACAATGTGCAATTACTTGTCTTTCAAATTATTCAATACATAAATGGAGGTTCATCATTAGCTCATAACATTTTATGAACTGGATTGTTTAAATAAAGTTGTTTGATAAATAGGAATTAATTAACAGAGTCCAAGATAGTAAGTTAGGCTAAACTTGTCTAAAGCCACTGGAAAAAAATAGTTTAAATGATAAAGCTCGATGATAAACTTCAAACAGTACAGTGTTTATTGAACTACAGTCTTCCTCCTTGTACTGTTTCTCAGTCATAGCTCACTATTTCTCCAAGACAAAATGAATTTAATGTGTTAAACATTCAGGAAAGAAACATAATGCATAAAAGATGAAAAGCATCTCAGATACACAATTAGAGACAAATGAATCCAGAAATATTTTTTCCTAATTTCAATGTTCTATGCAACCATCAAAACACAGTATTTCAAAATTCAAACCACATTAAAATCAGATCCAAGCCTCTCTGGACTGATCTCTGTCCAATGTAGTTTTGTAAGAAAAGGTATGTAATGCTGGTTTTCTACCTAATGCTATAAACTATTTATTTATAAACTGAAATCCAGTATCCCCTGCTCAAGGCTTGGAACTAAACAATTACTGCAGCAAGAACTATTCTGATAGCCCGTCAGGAAGGACCTTCATGAGACCCCATTCTTCTGCCCATCTTTGAGGCATCACGTTGTGTGACAAGATGATTGCATGACAGGAGCTTTCAGTCGCCAATCTGCACACGATTTTCATAATAGAATCATAAAAGGAAGGAAGAGTGTTGTACCGTAAAACAGACAAAAAGGATTTTGGTGGCAGAGAAAGAACCAACCTCAGTCTCCCAGGTTTGAAAGGGTTTGTAAGTGACTGAATTACCAGTGGGCTGGCCAGACTTTGCATCATACGCTCCAAAGTCTCCTCTTGGGAGTGTAGACTCCTTTGGGCAACGGCAGAGACAGAATGTAAAGTGAACTTAAAAAATAAGGGTAAAACCAGAAACATCTCTAACTTTTAATAAGACTCAACATGACACTCTGCCCAGCTAACACATTGCTTGAAGTTGCTGGACACTGAGACTTCTCAATTGGACATAACTGTAACATATATAGAGTCATGGAACCATGGAATGGGTTGAGTTGGAAGGGACCTCCAAGCTCATCCAGTGCCACCCCGTGCCATGGGCAGGGACACCTCCCACTGGATCAGGGGGCTCCAAGCCCCATCCAACCTGGCCTTGAACACCTCCAGGGATGGGGCAGCCACCACTGCTCTGGGCACCCTGGGCCAGGGCCTCCCCACCCTCACAGCAAAACATCTCCTACTAAGATCTCATCTCAGTCTCCCCTCTTGCAGCTCAAACCATTTGCCTCATCCTGTCCCTGCACTCCCTGATCCAGAGCCCCTCTCCAGCTTTCCTGGAGCCCTTTCAGTACTGGGAGCTGCTCTAAGGTCTCCCCACAGCCTTCCCCAGGCTGAAAACCCTCAACTCTTGCAGCTTGTATGGAAAAGCTCCCAATAACTTTGTGTAAGAGACATAAGATGCAATCCTGGTATTCCTAGGATTTTTTTCATTTTAGTGATCAAAATGAGTGAAGGTTTTCTTTTTCAATAATGCAACACAAGGAAAGGTAAAACAGACTTAAAGGTTTTTATAAGAATTCTACAAACTCCGGCATACTGTGTCTTGAAAAGTAAATGAGACATTAACAGAGAACAGCAAAGCTTCATTTCTATTCTCATTTAATTTTTATAAATTAAAGTTCTGAGCAAACTTTCAATTTCAAGCAAGCAGACACTTTGCTGCCTTCTGATTTCGGCATTTAAATGGAGAGAGAAAAGCCTGACCAAGAAAGGTACAGCCGTCACCAATATTTATTACAACATTCACGAGAAATTCGGAATTTGACACAGTAAAAGAAAAAATCACACAGATGCACACACCTAACAGATCTTCTATTGCCACCTCTTGCTGTGGATCTGACTGTTTTGGGCTGTCTTTGTAGGAAGAGAACGGTTCAAGTGATACAGAAATTTGAACTCATGACAGTGCCACAGCTGATTTCAGCAGCAGTGAAACCGCATTTTATTCTAGTTCTTTTGTCTTCACAGCTATGTTTCTTATATTCTTTTTCCAAATCCATTTTTAAAGCTGTGTTTGCATTCCTAGGCATTGTCATTCAGGATTCTGGCTCTTGACTCTATAGAAACAAACTCTGGTTTCAGCTAATCATCATACCTAATGTGATAAGCTAAACACAGTGAACAAATATTTCCTGAAGGGGCAAAATAATTTGCAGGGAAAGAATAACCTTACTCACTAAATTTAATTGAGGACTTTATCTTTCCTACAGATCATCCACCGGAATTCTAAGTATTTATTTTCCTTCAGGACCCTGGAGCCCCCAGTACCTTAAGCCCCCAGGAACGTTTTGTTTAATTTCAGTCTCAAATAAGGCAGGATTAATCAGTTCTTTTTTTAAAGAAAAACATTCATAAAAGCATAAAAGCATTAAGGTTGGAAAAGACCTCCAAGATCATCCAACCCAAGTGCCACTCCAAGACCACTGTGTGGTGTCTACTAAACCATGACCCTTGGTGTCACGGCTAAATGCTTTCTGAACCCCTCTGAAGATAGAGACTTCCCCACTGCTCTGGGCAGCCTCTTCCAACGCTTCACCACTCTTTCTGTGAAGGAATTTTTCCTAATAGCCACGTTAAACTTCCCCTGGTGCAACTTGAGGCCATTTCCTCTCATCCCATCCCTTGTTCCTTGGGAGCAGAGCCCAGCACCCCCCTCAACACGACCTCCTCTCCAGGAGCTGCAGAGAACGATGAGGTCCCCCCTCAGCCTCCTCTTCTCCAGGCTAAACAGCCCCAGGGCCCTCAGCTCCCACAACCCCTGGGCTGCAGACCCTTCCCCAGCTCTGGTCCTTTCTCTGGATGCGCTCCAGCCCCTCAAGGTCCTTCATCAAGTGAGGGGCCCAAACTGAACCCAAGATTCGAGGTGCAGTCTCACCAGCGCTGAATCCATGGGATGATCCCTTCCCTGCTCCTGCTGCCACCCCATGGCTAAGCCAAACCAGGGTGCTGGGGGCCTTCTTGGCCACCTGGGCCACTGCTGGCTCATGTTCTGCTGCTGTCAACCGGCACCTTCAGGCTCTTTTCCATCAGCTTTTCAGCCACTCTTCCCACCATTATCTTCCCTTGTGCTGAACTAAAAATGAAGCCATACGTGCTGTTTCCCATATCTTTCTGGAGCAAGATGTGCAAAAAAATAAATAACACCAGCAAGACTCGTTTCAGGATATCTGCATAGCAGTGGAACAAGGTGAGAAGGATATCAGCCCAACATTTACTTTTGTATGATCTTTCTGTGCGCTCTGCAAAATGTCAAGAATTTCAGACATGCATGCAGAGAGGGTTTTCATGCTCACTTATAAGAAACTTAAAATCCAAATTGTTGGATAATCGGCTTTAAAAGTTGCTGGAGAAAACTCTACAAAAGTAAACCAGTGCTCATACACCATGAGATTTGGGCATTTTAACTTGTTTCCACCTACAAAATTTTTCAGTCCTTGGTCTTTCTCTCTGATGACTATGAAAAGGAAGCCACACTCTTTAAACACAGACAGTTTGAATTGTGCGCAGGAAACCTGAGATGAGAAGCATTTTGAACACTCAGAAGTAAGGAGATACACATCTTCAAGGACATGTCTAACTGCAAGCCCTCAGCCTTATCTGACAGAACAGTGAAAGCAGCCTTCCAGTGCTGAAAGGGGCTGGGGAGGGGCTCCTGGTCAGGACCTGTAGCAGTAGGACAAGGGGGGATGGTTTTAAACTGAAAGATGGGAGATTCAGTGCAGATAGAAGACATTTTTTTGTCTTGGGAGTGGGGAGACCCTGGCCCAGGGTGCCCAGAGCAGTGGTGGCTGCCCCATCCCTGGAGGTGTTCCAGGCCAGGTTGGATGGGGCTTGGAGCCCCCTGATCCAATAGGAGGTGTCCCTGCCCATGGCAGAGGGGTTGGAACTGGGTGGGCTTTAAGGTCCTTTAAGGCCCTTTCGAAACCAAACCATTCCATGAGTCTATGACCTTTAGAAATACTTCCTCTCCACTAGCACACTCTGACTTTCATATTTCTGATGAACCCCCAAACAGAGACAAGGTTTGAACAGTTGGAAATTCAATACCGCAAATTTGTGATAATTACTGGTGGGGGCAGGAAGAAGATATATGTATACACACACAGTTGCAGCTACCAAAACCCTACATATTTACCTCTGTAAGAGGTAACAGCCAGTGAAGAGATGCTCTGGACCACTTATTTATTTTACAGAAATACTTCTGTAATAAAAAGAAATGAATAAAACAAAATTGAAATTGGTCTTTTATTCCACCCACCCCTTAAATGAAAGGGATAAATGGAATGAGAAACAATGTCAAGGCATACTGCACTGACTGGCTGGAGACACCCGTTACCCTTCTGACAACCTGAGCTTATCACAGTGGGGGGACTTCAGCAGGAGCTGAACATCTTGAAATGCAGGGGTGAAGAGAAAAAAGGAAGGAAATGCCAAAGAAAATTATCTGAAAATGGGAGAAAACGACCTATTATCGCTTCTTTTTTGTATCACACCATTGAGAGGACTCAGACTAGCTGTCAAAAAGCTTTCTTTGCTGAAAGAAACTAACAGGGGGTCCCAAGAGTCTCATGGGACAGTAAGTGACAGAAGAAAGAGAAGGATACTATAAAATGCAAAGGAGAAAGAGGCAGAGAAAAGAAAGGTCTGAAATGGTTAAGGGTGTCAGGCAGTATGCAGACACATACATCTCTGGAGGAAAAAAGAGATTAATAAAACCCAACCCAACCACAAAGCACTGAGAAAAAGCAGACGAACGAACACTGCGTGCCTAGAGACTGCAGCGTCTCACCCCACATAAAACGTTTTTCCTCCTGTAAACCCCTTCCAGTCTCCTGTCAAAGCACACCAAAAGCCCGGATTGTCTCTCCTGAGTGTCCCCAGCCTTGTTTCAGATCCTGGGAGGTGTCTGTTGGGGAAAGAGATGAACCCCCCTTCTTGCGTGTCCTGACATCCAAAGCGTCGTCAGCCTGCAGCAGCCTTGCTGTGTGCAAGGAAAGCTGCAGACATCATATGTTTCTAACTTCCCTGGGAAAAATACAGGCGCATTGGTGTTTACAGTATGAAAAGAATTCTCTTTGCAACGGGCTCTTCTGCTCAGTGCAAAGCTCTTTGCAAGCTAACACAGCTGCCTTGTCTCCTGCTCAGAGTTATTATCCTTCCACAGACAGGCAAACGAAATAGCAGGGAGCTGGCTCTCTCTACTCTACGCACACAGAAAATGTAAGTAAAAAAAAATCAGGTCACTTGCTTCTTTCCTGGACATTCCCTAAAAGACAATTTTCCTGTTTGCTGAATGTCATAGAACCATGGAACGGCTTGGTTGGAAAAGACTTTTGCGATCCTCAAGTCCAACCATGCCTGTCCACTCCCAAACCAGATCCCTGAGCACCTCATCTGTCCATCTTCTAAACATCTCCAGGTGTGGGGACTCCACCATCTCCTTGTGCGGCCTCTGCCAGGGCCTGACAACCCTTTTGGTAAAGAAAAATTTTTCAAAAATCCAATCTAAAACTCCTTTGGCACAACTTGAGTCCATTTCACAGTACCACAGTATCACAGTATCGCAGTATCGCAAGGCTGGAAAAGACCTTTGAGATCATTGAGTCCAGCCCATTTCCTCTTATCCTGTTCCTTGTTATGTGGGAGAAGAGACCAACACCTGCCCCACTACTGTGATAAGGTCTCCCCTCAGCCTCCTTTTCTCCAGGATAAGAAACCACAGTCCCCTCAGCCTCCTCTCCTAATTCGATAGTCAAAATGTGTACATTAAGCTGGGTAAGGCTGTGCGGCTCTGAAGAACACACAATGAAATCGAATCTCCAGGCTAATAAACCATTTTCTAGTGAGCAGACTTCTGAATGGTTTCTGATGAAACCCCTATATTTTTACCCTATTTTTGACTGTGGCCACCAGCAGTCACTTGTCCGTCCCACTTCTGCTCTCGATCAGACCATGATGTTGCACAAGTGCAGCTTTTTTCACGGAGAAATTACAGAACTGCTTGGTTGGAAAAGACCTTTGAGATCAAGTCCAACCTTCCCTGTTCACTGCTACACTACATCCCTGAGTAGCTCATCTACTGGTTTTTTAAACACCTCCAGAGATGGGGACTCAACTACCCGTGTAGGCAGCCTCTTTCATTTCTGGAAAAACCTTTGGGTGAAGTAATTGAGGACTGGGGTGAAACCTGATCATTAACTTGTGTTCTGAGCTGAGTTTTTGGGTGCCTTGTTGTCCAGGGATTGTGGAGATATGATTAGTAAATGGGTTCTGTGATGACTGGAGGCATACGGGTCCCTCCATTGCGTGGGGTGTGTTTGACCATGGGTAGTGTGCTGGCCCTTGACATCCATGCCCTCCTTAGAGGAAAGCTGAAGGAGAAGAGAAAACACACAATATTGCCCTGTAGGTGCTGGAGGCTTTGCAAGCAAGGACTCCTAACCAAAACCCTACCTGGCTGCCCAGAGGCACAGCTGGAAGTGAGAAGGCAGGTGTGGGTGCACAGAGGATGGAGAAAGAGGTACCAGCTCCCTGTGCCTATGCTAACACCATGGGGACACACCTTTTCCTGATTTTAGGTTGGACTCGATGATCTCAAAGGTCTTTTCCAACCTTATGATACTGTGATACTGTGATTTTGTTGTTGGTGTTGCTTGGGAGAAAAGTAGGTCATAACACAGGATCTAGGGACAAACTGAAAATGTTGAAGCCCTCTTGGTGATCGTGCTGCTATTGTTGCTTGGTTCTCCCTCTCGCCCGCAGCACCGAGTCAGCTCATCATCCCAGGAGCCATCCCTCTGCACTCTGCTGGAAGCAGCTGTCTCCGTGAACTCTCACACATTGCTCAGCAGGGGCTGCAGGAACAAAATTGCCGTGTGACGCCACCATCCCTGCAAATCCACTCACATCTGCAAAACGGAGCTCTCCTCCCCGCTGTCCCATCTGCTGCTTTGTCATTAGAGACTTTGTTCACCCCACGTTACACTTATTATCCAAAGCACTTTAAAAGTCATCACGGGGGACCTTAATTGTCCCTATAAGAGCTGCACAAGCATCAGGGTTTAAATGCGAGAACTGCTCTGAATTGCAACCAACGCCGTGAAAAAAACTTTTCAGTAGTAAAAAACTGGTTGAACAGACCAAGTATCCGTGATTTCTCTGGGCACCCTGGGCCAGGGCCTCCCCACCCTCACAGGAAAACTTTTCTTACTAAGATCTCATCTTGATCTCCCCTCTTTCAGCTTCAACCTGTTCCCTCTAGCCCTGTCCCTGCATTCCCTGATAAAGAGCCCCTCCCCAGCTTTCCTGTAGGCTTCTGTAAGTACTGGATATCTTATAAACATTCTCTGTGTCTTCTGGAGTCAGAAAGTCTGTAGCAGGTGTTGAATATAACCCATGCTACTATATCCTCTATAAAGCACGGGAGATCAGCCTTCCGCTCTACCTCTCCTCCCTCCTAGATTTATGCAAGGCTGAATATATCTATGATTTAGAAGTACCTGGAAATCCTTGCTACATAAATGAAAAAGATTGTCTCTTCAAATAACCAAAACACACAAAAAATGAACCAGCTGTACCCATATTTAGGTGATGCGTTAAAAAAAATACCTTACTGGCACACACAAGACAGAAGATCAATGTTTTTTATGAAAACAAGCACCCATGGAAGGCTCTTTTCCAAGATGTGAAGTAGGGGAGAGAGGCTGGCAAAAAAACCCCATGGAGACTCATGATTTATTGCAGAATTGCGATACTGATTTGATTTCCTTTAAATAGTGATATTACAGCTTTAATCAAGATTAAATCAAATGACAAATAATAAATCACTGAGCAGAGCTCACACCTGAATAAATAAGTGACTTGGGGGGTGGGTAGAAGAAAGCTTTAAGATACTGAGAACGTTTCAAAGTTGTAACACGCTTGGAATTTTTCAGCAGTAAAAGTGAACAGGTCAGGATGCAACAATGGGTTCTATGACAGATGAGTGGTCACGTCCAAACGGTACTTCAGAGCAGCTCCCAACTGCCACGAGCAGCCCAGAGAGATAAACTTCATAAACTGAGGTCTTAACTTTTTCTCTCTGGATCTCAAGCAGGAAGAAAATCATGCATTTTGGGAGTTAGGGAGTTTGGGGAAGCAAGGGAGAAGTGATGGCAGAAGGAAGAGGTGGAGGGACTGTCTGGATGATGACATCCAGCTCTACAAAGCCTTCCCAGCACAGAATCACCACCGATTTCCTCCTGACCTCACCTCTCGGCTCTTCAGCAACTTTTCAAATACATCTCTACTTTGATCTTGCAAGACCCCACCTGGACTCCTTTGTCCAGGTCCAGAATTCCCAACAAAAGAAGGATGTGGAAGTGTTGGAACAGGTCCAGAGGAGGCCACAAAGGTGATCCGAGGGCTGGAGCCCCTCTGCTGTGAGGACAGGCTGAGAGAGCTGGGGTTGTTCAGCCTGGAGAGGAGAAGGCTCTGGGGAGACCTCAGAGCAGCTCCCAGTGCTGAAAGGGCTCCAGGAAAGCTGGAGGGGGGGGCTTTTTCCAAGGGCCTGGAGTGATGGGGTAAAGGGGGAATGGCTTTAGATTGGAAGGGATTTAGATTACACATTACGAAGAAATTCTCGCACTGAGGGTGTGGAGGCCCTGGCCCAGGATGCCCAGAGCAGTGGTGGCTGCCCCATCCCTGGAGGTGCTCAAGGCCAGGTTGGATGGGGCTTGGAGCCCCCTGATCCAGTGGGAGGTGCCCATGGCAGGGGGTGGGACTGGGTGGGCTTTGAGGTCCCTTCCAACACAGACCATTCTACAACTCTGATTCTAAGATTGTGCTGCCAGTTTGAGACGGCTCCTGTTCTACCACATTAGGAAACCCTTGACAAAGCAGTTCTTGTACCACTCGGGTTATTTCCAGCGATCCCTCAGCTTACTGAGCATGGAAACTCATGTGTTTAGGAAGTCATCACTACTGCATCCACTACTGGAAATGAAATGTGTTTTTCAAGATCTGTTCCAAATAATCCTTTCTAATGCAAATCAAAAAAAGTGAGGGCAGGCAATTGAAAATGACATTTAATTACAGCAGTAGCTTGTGCTGAAGGATCTCAACAGTTAATTAAAATCACACCCTGCTCGTGTGGCACATGTGTCAGTAAGCCAAAGCACAAACGAGCAAGCACAGCTGTGAAAGAATAATGACAAAGAAACTCTATAAAGATCTCTTTTCAAAATACAAGTCAACTGCCCCTCTGCTCTGACGTGATGGGAGGCCACCTGGAGCTCTGTATCCAGTTGTGGAGTCCTCAACACAGGAAGGACTTGGATCTCTTGGAGCGTGTCCAGAGAGGCCATGGAGACAATCCAAGGCCTGGAGCACTTCCTGTATGACAAGTTAGGTTAGTTGGGGTTCTTCACCCTGGAGAAGAGAAGCCTTTGGGCAGACCTCAGAGCAGCCTCCCAGTGCTGAAAGGGCTCCAGGAAAGCTGGGGAGGGGCTCTGGATCAGGGATTGAAGGGACAGGATGAGGGGGAATTGTTTGAAGCTGCAAGAGGGGAGATTGAGTTGAGATCTTAGGCAGAAACATTCTCCTGTGAGGGTGGGGAGGCCCTGGCCCAGGGTGCCCAGAGCAGTGGTGGCTGCCCCATCCCTGGAGGTGTTCCAGGCCAGGTTGGATGGGGCTTGGAGCCCCCTGATCCAGTGGGAGGTGTGATCCGTGGCAGGGGGTGGCACTGGGTGGGCTTTAAGGTCCCTTCCAACCCAAACCATTCCATGACCCGATGATTCTGTGACTGAGACCTGCAAGACAAGGGGCACCACTACCCTGAACAAACTTTCCTTTTTCCTTACCTTACAAGTATCTTAAAATTACTACCCAACCTTCCTCCAGCTCCCCCCTTTGTTTTTCCTGGCATCGTTCTCTCATAAAACTGACCCAAGAGACTTCAAAAGTTAGAGATAGGTACACTTGTTTCAAACAGCAAAGTATTCCAACACCATGGATGATCAGATCAGCCCACTTGGCAAGTGGCTGTCAAAGACAACAGTGGAAATCTGAACGCAGTCCAGGTCCTAGAGAACAACTACATAGCCCCAATCAGGACTCACATAGCCATCACTTCCATCAATTACTAGGAAAAACAGTCCCCATTTTCACAGTCACTGACGAAACCCAAGTCATCTGCCCACCCGGCACCGGCTGCATGGTACAGAACTGCATCCCACTCACAGAAGTCACACACTTGTAAGAACTTCGAAATATGGCAACAAAAAGTTGTGTTAGGTTGAAAGACTACAAATGGTTTAAAATTGATGACTTTCTCCAACAGCATGGCTTTTATGATGCAGGTGATCACACAAAGCTACTCCTTTGGCAGGCTCTCCTCATCCCCTCCTGTCTCACTGTTGCTTCACTAAATCAAACAGCACAGAAAGAGGAGTTTCTAAACTCTTCCAAGCTAAATGCTAGGAGTGTTTCAGGTCATATCTGCCTGGAACAGCCCCCCAAGATACCTCAGAGGTGCAAGTCCCAGCAGGCGTACTCAGGGGACAAGGCTTTTCTCGCTGCGTCATTGCCCGCAGGCAATGCAGAGCCTGTGAAGAACTCCACTTACTTCGAAGTAGCACAAAAGAAACTTTATTTTGGAGGGTTTAATTGGAATAGACATTTGAGCATCAAGGACGGCAAAACTGATCATTATAGTCTATCATTGTAACGTACAGGGTGAGCAGAGATTTCTACAACACGTCAGAGGAAGATTCGCAAGAGTAAAACCAGCCTCTTCCAGTCAGAAGGATTTCAGCCTTTGAGCCTGAGATTTTGAAGAACCTGATCCAATGAAATGTACTCCTGCCAATGGTAGGGTTGGAACTTTAAGATCTTAAAGATCCCTTCCGACTCAAACCATTCTGTGGTTCTATGATCCCTGGAAGTGTTCAAGGCCAGGCTGGATGAGGCTTTGAGCAACTTGATCTACTGGAAAGTCTCTCTGCCCATGGCAGGGGGACTGGAATCTGGATGAGCTTTAAGATCTCTTCCAAACCAACCCATTCTATGATTCTATGATTCTGTGATCATTCGAAAATAGCTCTGGTTACGATTATCATAATGTTTTTCTTAATTTTTGAGGATGTCTAGTTTACCATAAATCCTCTGTAGGCAACGAATACAAAGATCAGTTTCACAATATAAAGAGAAATGCTGGGAAGCTGGCCTGGGTAGTAATATTCCAGAAACCTTTGGACAAAGCACTCAGACACACAGTGTTAATTTTGGGCTTGTCCTGTGCAGGGACAGGAGTTGGACTTGGTGATCCTTGTGGATCCCTTCCAACTCAGGACTTTCTGTGATTCCGTAATTCCAAGAACTCAGTTTCTGTTATCTTGGCTAGCCAAGAGCAGAAGTAAAATAAGAAAATCTCCACATGTTTGTAAGTTGTTCCTGAAGAACAAAGTTATTGAAGCAGAAAAAATTTTAGTCACCTTTTTTTGAGCACTCATGTGTAAAGCACCCTATAAAATTAGGAATGGGAGCTTTCAAGTTTGCAGAATTCTCAGTAATTCCTATTAATTTCTTAAACATCTTTGAAAAAAACCTTCTTAATTCATTTTTCCATCATTCTGATGGAATGGGGGAACCATGGAATGGTTTGTGTTGGAAGAGACCTTAAAGCCCATCCATTTCCAACCTCCCCGCCATGAGCAGGGACACCTCCCACTCGACCAGGTTGCTCAAAGCCCCATCCAAACTGAACATATTTAGCAGATAGGAAACCAGAGCAAAGTGAGTCTGAGTTACTTATGATCTGTTTTTGCATAAATTCTTCATCCAGAGTTTTTTCATGTCTCTATTCCGTGTATGGCAGCCCATGCACATCTTTTTGTCGCCCTGGGACTCCTAAGGGGAAGGTTTTCATTTGTATGTAATGTGTGGTGGTGTACGAATAAATAAAAAATAAGGGTAATTAATAATAGATGCCAAATTTATATTTTCAGCAGCGTCCCTTTTCATCTACAAACTTTTTAAAAGGATGTGACCTTAGGATGCTTTTTAGTTATTCTAAAGGAGAAAACTGTTCTCCCCACCTTCTTACTGTGACCATGTCACAGGTCTGAGGAGGCCGGATGGATTTGCCTTGAAATTTTCCAGCATAATCAAGCCTGAATAAACATCAAACACTTGGCATTTCAAATCCACTGAGGATTGACTTGGGAAGCAACGTGCATATGAACCCAAGAGACTAGATCAGAACACAGCTTTCTAACATCAGCTATAGGCAGTTGTTTTTTTCCAGTGATGGTCCGGAGTACAAATCCCAACAGCAAAGGTATAACATCACATCCCAGCTGTGAAAGGAAAATAGCTGCCCTATATATATAGGCCTCAATAAATGGGCATTATAATTCCACAAGGGACTTTTCACTGTGCTCCCCTGCACTGAGATCATGGTCAGGTATCTCCAGTAAAGCACCAAGGGGTCATCCCACATCCAAAATACGGATGTGACCCAGCACAGCCCTGGGCGTAGAAACTGAAGCACTTCAGAGGCTTCCTCTGTCCAGTTCTGGAACGGTCAACACAAGAAGAATATAGAAGTGTTGGAACTGGTCCAGAGGAGGCCACAAAGGTGATCCAGGGGCTGGAGCCCCTCTGCTGTGAGGCCAGGCTGGGAGAGTTGGGGTTGTTCAGCCTGGAGAGGAGAAGGCTCTGGGGAGACCTTAGAGCTGCTCCCAGGACTGAAAGGGCTCCAGGAAAGCTGGGGAGGGGCTCTGGATCAGGGAGTGCAGGGATGGGATGAGAGGGAACGGTTTTAAATTGGAAAGGATTTAGATTATGCATTACAAAGAAATTCTTATGATAATGGGGTTGAGACGCTGGCATAGATTTCCTGCAGAAGCCGTGGCTGCCCCATCCCTGGAGGTGTTCCAGGACAGGTTGGATGGGGCTTGGAGCCCCCTGATCCAGTGGGAGATTTCCCTGCCTGTGTCGGGGGTGCCACTGGATGGACTTTAACGTGCCTTCCAACCCAAACCATTCTATGATTCTATGATTCTATGAGACACCAGAAATGTGAAAACTGAAGCCAAATACACCTGCCAAGGTAAAAATACTGAAAAATAATATTTAAGTCTACAAGGAAAACATAAACAAGTTTATCATCCAGTCTCACCAGCAGACCAAAGCAGAGCTAAGAGCTGCAAAAACCCAGAGCTACTTTCTTCCCACAGCTGAAGGAACAACACAGAGAGCAACTCTGTACAGAAGGAATTGTGGGTGCTGGTTCATGAGAAGCTCCACGTGAGCCAGCAATGTGCTCTCACAGCCCAGAAACTGTTTCCTGGGCTGCGTCAAAGGAAGTGTGGCCAACAGGGAGAGGGAGGGCACTCTGCCCCTGTACTCCTCTCTTATGAGACCCCACTTGGAGTCCTGTGCAGTTCTGGAATCCCCAATTAAAAAAGGATGTGAAACTGTTGGAGCAAGTCCAGAGGAGGCCATGAAGATGATCTGAGGGCTGGAGCCCCTCTGTTATTAGCACAGGTGAGATAGTTGGTGTTGTTCAGCCTGGAGAAGTCTACAGGTAGACTACAGGGAGACCTTATAGTGGCCTTCCAGTACCTGAAGAGGCCTACAGGAAAGCTGGTGAGGGACTTTTTACAAGGGCCTGGAGTGACAGGATGAGGGGGAATGGCTTCAAATTGGAAGAGGGAAGATTTAATTTAGACGTTAAGAAGAAATGTTTTGCTGTGAGGGTGGGGAGGCCCTGGCCCAGGGTGCCCAGAGCAGTGGTGGCTGCCCCATCCCTGGAGGTGTTCCAGGCCAGGTTGGATGGGGCTTGGAGCCCCCTGATCCAGTGGGAGGTGTCCCTGCCCATGGCAGGGGGTGGAACTTGGTGGTATTTGAGGTCCCTTCCAACTCAAACCATTCCATGGTTCTAAGACCAGATGCCAGATTTTACAGGGTCGCCGTGACGCCTATCATCTTCTTTCCCAAACTCCAAGACAAATGGCAGTGCCCAGAAAACCTCAGACACTTTCCACACTTACGCATGCATGAGACCATTTTATTCATGCCACATCCCCGGGCTGAGGTGGGGAGAAATGTGTGCAGGCATTGGCGGGGATCATCTGTAGGAAGGCCAGGGTCTGTCTCTCAGCTTCCCCGAGGAACTGAAGTGCCTGGTACACAGAGGATTTCCATGTACAAAGGAGAGCAAGCCCAGCCCCGATGCTCCATATCCATTTCTTTGTTGTTGCTCCCTTAATTGCTGTTCCAAAATGCTGGCAACATTGCCTAAATTTTAGGGATGCTGGCGTTTTCCAGAGCACAAAGAAAATCACAGGGAGGTAAATCTGCTTAAAGAGCAGCATCTACAATTTTAAACAGCAGTACAGAGTAACCATGTTGAAAAGTGATGTATGATTACTGTCACAAGTGCTTTGATTGATTATTGATTGCAATCATCTCCTCACTTCCATGATGAAATTGGCTACAGCTCCTTCAGGCAGACTGGATAAGACAGCGTGCCTCCCGTGCTGGGGCGGTGGGGGTGTGCTGCACGGGAGAAATGCCCTTGCAGACAGATACCCCCACCACAAGATGCTTGTGGGGTTTTTCTGGGTGCATGGCGATGCTGCAGGTGAACACAGGGTGGGAAAAAGCCCCTGCTGGAGCCCTGATTTAGGGGGGTGGAGACCATTCCTGGGGCTCACAAATCACAGAATCATAGAGTCGTTTGGCTGTAGAAGACTTTTGAGACCATCAAGTCCAACCATACCTGTCACTAAACCAGACCCCTGAGCACCTCATCTACCCACATCCAGGGATGGAGACTCCACCACCTCCCTGTGCAGCCTCTGCCAGGGCCTGAGAACCCTTTTGGTGAAGAAATTTTTCCTGGTGTCTGATCTGTACCTGCCCTGGTGCAACTTGTGGCCATTTCCTCTCATCTTATCACTTGTTCCTTGGGAGAAGAGACCGGCACCCACGTCACTACAACCTCATTTTAGGTCTCCTGTGAGTCTCATTTTCTTCAGCCTAAACAACCCCACTTCCCTCAGCTGCCTCTCACAAAGCTTGTTCTCCAGCCCCTTCACTGGCTTTGTTCATCTTGTCTGGACGCGCTCCAGCCCCTCAATGTCCTTCTCATAGTGAAGGGCCCAAACTGAACGCAGGACTCAAGACGTGACCTCACTCATGCCAAGTGCAGAGGCACAATCCCTTCTCTGGTCCTGCTGGCCACACTGTTTCTGATACAGGCCAAGATGCCTCACACCCCACAGCACCTCCATGCACTGCTCCTGGGACAGCTTCCAGGTTGAAATCCCACTGGAGACCACGCTGAGCTCCACCAAGAATCACCCAACCCCACCATCCCCCTTCACGGCCATGTCCACATAGGGCTGAGCTCTGCGGGAAAGTTGGGGGAAGTCAACACCCACTGTCCACCCAGTGCCTTCACTACCCCTGAAAAGGATTGTAATCTGCAAGGAAACACCTCCTCCTCTGGGATTTTATACCTTTCCACATCGGGAACACTTACTGGTGATGAAAGTTGGGAAATTCCAGACTCTCTGATTTCATCCCTGAGACCACTGCGTTCCTACCAAGTCAGCAGGTTGCTCGCTGAAATATCAAGTGATATGGCACAGGTATTTTGTCATGCCATGAGAATGTGTAGTAATAACCACTAATTAATATGGCATAATAAGGAAAATGATGAAATACTTTCTCCCTGAAATGTCAAACGGTTGCCGAGTGTTCTTTCTGTTTCTTCTGTTCTGTGTTAATCATTTACACAGAACATTTCTTCCCTTACCAATTGTTGCTGCAAGCCAGCAGAGCAACAGAAATCCCTGTTGGAGCTTCTAATGCAAGACAATTTTAGCAGGCTTTAGGAAACAGAACAGGGCAAACAGGTTGGATATTCCCCCTCTAATACACCAACACCTACCCTTCAGACATTTTTATTATAGGATATCTCTTAAGTCTTGGCAATTTTTTCTCCCGTGCTTAGACTAAAGGGACATTTTCAGCAGCATTTTCTTGCTTGCTGGAAATCATTTTTCCTTCTAGTATGAGGCAAACAAAACTCTTTTCTCCCATTCTGACTGCATTAACACAGTTCTTTGACTTAATTCCAGCTTTTCAAAGCAACCTTGTTATAAACGTCTTTATTTGTCTGTCACCCATACCACATGATGACGAGGATGGTTCAGAGGAACTGCTGGATCTGGCAGATGCTGAAGAGCCTACAGAGCAAGCATAACGTACTGAGTTTTACAATAACTTCAAACTGTGTGCTGAACACCAGGAGCTTCATAAACAGCACAGAATCCAAGCTCATACTGGTCTCAATGTCAACATTTACAGGAACCAAGCAAAGGAAAACTTCTTGTTGGCCGCTCAAGCAGGTGTAACTGAAGTTTTCAGGTAAGTTTAGGCTCTGTTGAACGTATCATAAGAAGAAATACAGGCTTTGCAAAGTCTGCTGCTCAGAGAGATGAAAACAAGTATGATGTATTCGTTTATTTAAAACATGGCCTTCAGACTGCCAAGAACATGACACTGTTGTGCATGGCTAAACAATACGCATTCAGGATACATAATTTCATATTTTGGTAAGGAAAGTGGCATCAGAGCAGGCCGGTTACTTTTTTATATGTGTATGATGTCAGATACAAAACACTCCTGAGTCTGACCCTATAGCTTGGGAACCAGGAGTGGGAGGGGAGAGACAAAGAGATGGGTATAGAACACATTGTAATCTGTCACAAAGAGATGAGGCTCAGCTTCATCGCTTCACTCAGTGCAAGTGGGCACGTGTACAAATAGAGACATTTTCTTACCCTCTGTTGGAAAATGTTGCTGTGCAAGAGTGAACAGTGAGTGAACATCAGCGCAACAGTGCCAGCCCACAATGTTTTGTCTTTGAAGCAGTTTTCAGCTCCTCACAGCATCCCTGTTCACCGGATCTGGCACCTTCTCCCCAGCGATCAGGTCGGTGTCGGAAGGAACCCATTCGTTGTTCACAGAAGTTGTGAAAGCAAAAAAAGGTTGGAGACCCTCAACAGCCCTTCAGAAAATGATCCATGGAATTGCTTTGGACATTGACAGCTTCGGATGCAGCCGTGTGTCAGCTCAGAAGGGAACTGTTGTGAAGTTGGTTTTGTTCAATAAAAAGAGTTACAGGCACAGTCTCAGATACTTCTATGTCGGACCTCATACATGTACACATATATGTCTATAGAGATGCACATACATATATATAAATATGTATATATACTACCTACCTAGTAGATGGGTTTTACATCTTTCTACAATCAAAATGTTCTCTGTTAAGTCTTTCCTCTTTCACTGCCCAAATATGGTAGGGGAGGTGCAGGCTCAGTGTCCCTTCAGCCATATGCTCAGTGCACAGTAGTACCTTTAATTAGTTACACATGTAAGAATTAATACACCCATTTAACAACTACAGAACTCCAGGCTTTCCTACTACATTTATTTTCATTCACATTGCTAACAAACGCTGTGATAAACAATAGAATAATACCCCTTCGATTAAGTATAATTAAGCTTAATAATTGCTTAAACTTGTCATCCATAAATCATGACCAGTAAACCATTATAAACCAATTAATCATTAGTGGCATCATTAAGTATGTTTATTTATAGAGTATTTATAGAAAACCTAATCATGTGGTAGAAAAGATTAATAAGAACAAGCTGGCAAAGGGAGGGATGGGGGAGAGGTGTTGTACAAGAGCAGGGAAGCCTTGAATGAGATCCCATCAGGCAAACAACAATAACACCTCTATTGCAACTATTAGATATTTAATGTACAAGACAGAAACAGGTGTGAGAATCCCATCAAGGTGTCAAGGGAAAATTGTAGCTACTAAAGACTTTGCAACAAACAAATAGAACCCTTAAATTTAAATTTGAGTCTGGGATGCACGTGTTGGTACTGCAGCAAGTGTCTATGAACTCAGGAGAAAGGGGCCAATAATTTGCTATGATAAAGACTGCAACAGGACTACAAGGCTGGTGCTTTTCCCCCAGTAGCACACGTCACAATTTAAAGTCGATGACTGACATTTTCAAAGAAACTGAGGAAATTAGGCTCTAAGATAGCACGGAAAGAGGAGGGAACAGGAAGAGGTGACTGAGTTGCTCTTGACTCCTAGCATGGATTTTTCCATCTTAAATGCCTGCTTATGCTTTACTCTCTTTTATAATTCCTAAGGTCAAGACTTCTTCTTTTAGCCCCTAAACTCATTCTTACCTCTAAGTATTTATTTGAATGTCTTCAGGGGTTTAGAGCATCAGAGACTAAGTGGAGACAGATTGGGAAGCCAAAGAAATGTATGAATGTTAATGTAATTGACTTTTTTTAATAGACTTTTGAGTGTAAAAAATTAAACTCCTGCTTGGGAACTGGGTTCTGTGAGTAAAACAATCTATCCATTGATCCAGAGGTTCACAAGGCTACTCATCATCAAATTAAAACAGCTAAGGAATGCATTGCAATACTGCATACCCAGTACTGGCGTTTATTGCAGCGTATTTGTGGTCTCCTATGATTAATATTTTTTACCATATTTATGACATGTCATCTTGTTATTTAAACACATTTCACTACAGCAGTAGCCCCTTATTGGATTTTATTAACTAGACATTTCCCCAAGCATGTACGCCCTACACAGTTGAAAATAACTATAGCCTCAGTCTCAAATCAGTGAAACTTTATCAACAGTAAAAACTGGAAAAAGAGACCTAAAAAAATAAAATCACACTATTTTCTAAGCTTTCTAGCTCTTCTCCCATTAAAAGGACACAAATGCTTGCTTTTAATTTCCATTTTATACTACCTTGTTATTTCCAAATGCATCTTTCTATTTTTTGTGAAAGTAAACAAAAGTGATTTTTAAAAAAAAAAAAAAAAAAGACCAGCATTTCCCACCCTCCTGACCTATCATCTGGGTTCACGTTTTACCATTAGATTACAATGTAGTCATCTTGAAAACAAGTAATTCTGAGTACTCTTCCTAAAATTGCAGCAAACCGCAATCAGCCCTGCGGCAGAGGGCAGAGAAACCCAGTTGAGATCCAGGGACCCGGTGTCCAGTGCTGTCATGAAGCACAAACCCCCTCCTTTAGGAGGCTTTACTTAGCTGAACAAAACTACCAACATTAGGAAGTTAAATGGGTCCAGATGTCAATAGATACCTGGCTTATAAAGCAGGCACCTGACATCTGTTACAGCCAGGGTGGAAGGTCGGTTCATACAGTGAACCCATAAATGTGTCCGTGACCCTGTTCATCACTATTTTTTTAGTCTAGAAACCCAACAGCAATCAAAGAATCATCGAATCATTAAGACTGAAAACAAGCTCTTAGCTCATCCCGTCCAATTGCCAATCCTGCCGCACCCTGTCTACTAAACCATGTCCCAAAGCACCATATCTCCCTGTTTTTTGAACCCCTCCAGGGATGGTGACTCCATTACCTCCTTGGGCAGCCTCTGCCAATACCCCGTCGCTCTTTTGGTTTTCCTAATATCCAATCTAAACCTCACCTGGTGCAATCTGAGGCCAGAAAAGATGCTTTATCCCTTGTTGAATTGCAGTCCAAATTTCCTTGATATTATCAATAAATAAACTTTAAAAATATAAATGTTAGTCACTGATCCTACGCCAAAAAGCTGTCAGCGTCGTATAAATTAGCATGAACATATGTTAATGCATAATTCACCATTTGCACCAGGGCTTTGTTGAAAAATTGATGAAAATTCATGAACGAACCTTTTCCAGATTAAGTTGCACAATAAACATGTAGCCAGCGGCATTCCTAATGTAAAAGCAATAGTTTAGATTTACCCTCTGAACATTTTGTATATTCAGGGACTGTACATTAAAATTTTAACCATGAAACCCAAACATTGAATTACAACACAGCAGTGTGTGTGCATAAGTAAGTGGGTGTTTGCATGCGTGCTGTAGGTTTACGTTTCCACTGCTTTGCGAAATACTGCTGCTCTTTCAGATGTGTTCTATCTTTGCCGTACAACGTTCTTCAGAAATACAGTTTTTGCAGAAGAGTAAAAAATTTTCAGTATTTCACTGTGCAGGTTATGGAAATAGAAATGGTAGAAGTTGTTATATCTAGCCCTGTGCACTGAATATATTTAACTGCATTACATTTTTAAGAGAGAAAAGTACCTTGCTGTCCCAATCCATCCAAAAACATACTGAGCTAAATTATGTGGCACACAACAGTATCTTAAGTCCAGGCAACGCAGAAAGCCTGAATACAACAACACAATCAGAGAATTATAAAATCATAGAATCATAGAATGGGTTTGGTTGGAAGGGACCTCAAAGCCCACCCAGTGCCACCCCCTGCCACAGGCAGGGACACCTCCCACTGGGTCAGGGGGCTCCAAGCCCCATCCAACCTGGCCTGGAACACCTCCAGGGATGGGGCAGCCACCACTGCTCTGGGCACCCTGGGCCAGGGCCTCCCCACCCTCACAGCAAAACATTTCTTCCTAAAAATCTCATCTCAGTCTCCCCTCTATCACATTAAAATTGTTCCACCACATCATGTCCCTGTATACCCTAATAAAGAGCCCCGTCCCAGCTTCAAGAACTGTGGGCAACAATTCCTTTCCTTCTCTCCATCATTGAAATCCACCTGATTTCTGTACAGTGAAAATTCAGTCTGTGCTCAGAGTTAACTGCAGGCAGGTAGAGTCTTCCCACCTGTAATTGATTAGGTAACAGAGCACTTACCTACTTCTCACACATACCAAGCAAATTTCAACAATATCTTGTTTATCGTTACACCAGTTCAGCAGGATCAGAACCTTTACTCCCTTTGAACAAAATTCAGTGTTTTGTCCTGAGAGTTTTGGGTTGATTTGCAATAACCTAATTAATGAAATTAACAGATGAGAATTTGATATTTCCAAAAAAAGATAAGTAATATAGAATCGTAGACTCATTAGTGTTGGTAAAGACATTTAAGATCACCCAGTCCAACCACCAACACAACACTATCGTGTCTACAACAGCTCTTACTCTGGAAGACCCTCTGTTTCCAATGGGAGATGTATGTCCCTTTGGAAAAATTGATTTATCTTACAAATTCAACAATCGAAAATGCATTTTACTATATTTAACCAACTCCTTGCTAAACTGAGTCCCCAAAATCACCTTCTTTAGTCACAGGTGGTTTTGAAGGCACTTTGCAATTTCGTTGTGTAAAGTTGTAAACGGAACCAATATTTTTAAAGACGTATTCCTGCCAATGCATGCAGTTACAATGAAAGTTCATTCGTACTAATAGCATAGTCGTGCTACAGAGGCCAGATGCCTGTAGAGACATTGTGTCTACCTGTAAGAGCTTCAAATCAAAGAGAACAATACGGGATAGGAGGGGAAGGCGGTCATTCATACCACAGTCATCACTTGTCAGTGTGTAGCGAATCTATTAAAGCATAGCTGTCTTTTTTATTCGGGTTTCTTTCCTTTTGGTCTAAAAGCCTGTTAGAAAGGAGAAAAAAAAATCTTAGACTGATAAAACAGGGGCTTTCCTGAATTTTCCCACTACTAATGGTGATATTCAATAGGAAAATGTGCAGCAAACATATGACTTGTCTCGGCTTTATGCTGAAATTCAGCTGTGACAATTGCAAGCCAGTATATTACGACTGCTAAACAGTTTCCGAACCTTCCCCATCCTGGAAGCTGTTATCTTTGATAGGTTGAAGCCGCATGATACCGGAGGCAACGGCATTACCACTGAGACCCATTTAGAGAGAAAATACCATGTATTTTCCTTCTCTGTCTGTCTCTCTCTGATGGCTTCTGTCCATCACGGTTCACTAGAAGTTCTTCATCCTCGAAACCTGCCTCCCTCAGCTGCCACGCAGCCCCCAGCCGGCATGGCAATTAGCCAGATGTCAGCAGTCCTATTATCTCCATTCCTCGCTCCTACATTATTTAGGCACCGCACGATAAGAGAGAATTATGGCAGAGGATCCCACCAGGACTCCACTTTAGAAACCTGCATGCAGCCTGAAGGAGGGCCAGAAGAGCGGCCAAAATGATGCAAAAATAGCTAAACACTGTCTCCTTTCCTGTTGGCACCCAAGTGCTTCTTCTTTAACATCTCCTCGGGAACAAGAACAGGTTGGGGAGATTATAAAAGCGTAGCAGAGGGTTATTCTTCCTTGTCAGACTCCTCTGCAGCTCTGCATAAAGATCTCCGTTTTTTTCCAGCAATGCTGGCATAGGAGATGAACACCATAGAATCACAGAATGCGTTGGGTTGGAAGGGACCTCTAAGCCCATCCAGTGTCACCCCCTGCCACGTGCAGGGACACCTCCCACTGGATCAGGGGGCTCCAAGCCCCATCCAACCTGGCCTGGAACACCTCCAGGGATGGGGCAGCCACCACTGCTCTGGGCACCCTGGGACAGGGCCTCCCCACCCTCAGCGTGAAGAATTTCTTCTTGATGTCCGACCTAAACATTACCCCTTCCAGTTTAAAGGCATTCCCCTTATCCTATCACTACAGGCCCTTGTAAAAATCCCCTTCCCAGCTTTTCTGTAACCCCATTAGGTACTGGAAGGCCACTATAAGGTCTTCCTTGAGCCTTCTCTTCTCCAGGCTCAACAGTGCCAGCTCTCTCAGCCTGTGCTCATAGCAGAGGGGTTCCACTCCACGGATCATCCTCATGGCCTCCTCTGGACCAGTTAACACAGTTCCATATCCTTCTTACATTGGGAATTCCAGAACTGGATACAGGACTCCAGGAGGTGTCTCACAAGAGAGGAGCAGAGGGGCTGACTCACCTCACTGCTGGCCCCCTCTGGTAATGGGAGGGCAGCAGGCCACGGAGAGGCACGGAGTCACACATCATATGGAAAACACACTCAGTCATTTTTTTTTTCCATAAAAGATAATATCATATGCAGAATTTGTATTTAAAACCCAAAGGGTTATGACTTTCCATTTTTGATGCTTTTTTATAAAAATCCTGCCTTACCCACTGAGGGAGGGAACAAAATCACGTAATAAAGCCAAAGGACAATTTTCGAGGTTTGCCTACAAGATATTCCTGCTGAGGGTTTTCCTTTGCATATGGAAAAGCATGTAAGCACAGGGGCATGCTAGTTAGTATTTCTGGGTCATCATTTCGGTCATCAATTAATCAGTACTTCAGATGTCCAGACAGGCAATTAATCAGTGGCGTGAGCACAAGATAGACTGTGGATGGAAAGTAAATATGACAGCAGCACTCTGTAAATACTTAGACTGTGATTAATACCTGAAAAATGACTCTAAAAGTGCCTTTCTTCTCATTTTCTTTTGCATACAGAGCTTTTTACAGAGACAGAGTCTCCTTTCTTTCCAGAGAGACTTTACACACCACCAACAGCTTAAAATGAGGATACCTGGTTTCCTTTCTTGCCTCCTTCAATCCCACGTGTCCTGCTGGAGGACTCAAAGTCTTTCATCAAGGCTGATGAGCTGAACCTCAGGACAGTTCTGAGAGAAAAGCAGCTTTTACTATTATAATTAATCGTCTCAGGCACATAGGGAAACCGAGGAAGAGAGAAATGATGCAGTTCATTTATAGGTGAAGGCTGTGACCCCAACACAGCGCAGGGAGCAGCGGAAGGGAGATGTGTCCTGGCGCTGACAGCGGAAGAGGGACAAGGACAGGAAGCTCCCAGGGCCATATATTGCATTTCCACATCTTCATTTTAAGCTGAGACCAAAGCAGACAAAGCACCTCAGAGGAGCATGAAAAGTACATTTTGCTGGTGATAGTTCCTAAAACTCCGTGTGCTCTACTGGAAGCCTCCTATCAGGTGTCTTCAAGTCTGTTTGAACGGCTGTTCTAAGAAGTTTTAAGTTTCGCTCTCATCCTGTCCCTGCACTCCCTGATCCAGAGCCCCTCCCCAGCTTTCCTGGAGCCCTTTCAGCACTGGGAGCTGCTCTAAGGTCTCCCACAGCCTTCTCTTCTCCAGGCTGAACAACCCCAGCTCTCCCAGCCTGTCCTTGTACAGGAGGTGCTCCAGCCCTTGGATCATCCTCTTGACCTCCTCTGGACTTGCTCCAACAGATCCACGTCCTTCCTGTGAGAAGACCTGAAGACCTATGCAAGGGCATTTTTTTTCCTCTTGCCCATATTTCCACGTCCTAGTACCCAATTTTTAGCCTCCCTATAGCTCTTCATCCCAAAATAACACATACTTGTGTCATAAGAAAACATTGTGAAATAAATGACAGAATCTCTTGTGTTGGCTTGCTCTATTGTGTCCCCACACTCATCTGCCATTTAACATATTAATTGTTCCAGGAATGCACAAACCAGCCACGCATTTTGCATTCCAAACTGCTGCCCGCCCCTCTGACAGGACCTTATTTGCAAACACTCAACTAACATGATTCGCTGTGTTTTGAAAATTCAAAAAAGTGACGGGGAAATAACATCCCATTTCCTGTCTTCCTGATTACCAGATTTTGACACATTTGATGCAAGTAATTAGTTAAACCTGATTGGTTTGCATTACAAAGGAAGGCAGCTGAGCCACAATCAGAGACATTATTAAACAAGTCAGTTGTTTCTCAATGTCCCAAGCTATGGACATCTTTAATTCTTTCTTGCTATGACAAGCAGGAAGCGCGGCGCAGGGGCTGGAAGGAGGCAGACACAATGAGCGAGACAGTACTGAACTCATTACAGTCTTGGTCATGGACAAATCAGAGAATCACAGGATGGTTTGGGTGTGCAGGGAACTTAGAGACCATCCATTTCCAACCTCCCACTGGGTCAGGGGGCTCCAAGCCCCATCCAACCTGGCCTGGAACACCTCCAGGGATGGGGCAGCCACCGCTGCTCTGGGCAACCTGGGCCAGGGCCTCCCCACCCTCACAGCAAAACATTTCTTCCTGAGATTTCATTTCAGTCTCTCCTCTTTCAGCTTCAAACAGTTCTCCCTCATCCCATCCCTGCACTCCCTGATCCAGAGCCCCTCCCCAGCTTTCCTGCAGCCCCTTTCAGCACAGGGAGCTGCTCTAAGGTCTCCCCAGAGCCTTCTCTTCTCCAGGCTGAACAACCCCAACTCTCTCAGCCTGGCCTCATATGGCAGATTATCCAGCCCTTCGATTATCCCTGAAGCCTCTTCTGGACTTGTTCTAACACACCTGTGTCCTTCCTGACACAGACCTAGGGACTGTATAAATACTAGAGTCTCGTCAAAACTTCTATGCCTTTTGATCACATCATCGCACTTTATGCCAATGGAGGAACTTGCGGTCGTGGAATTAGAGACCACTGAATAAAAGCAAAGCAACGCTCCAGTCCAGGGCATTTAACCATTAGCTTTATCATTTTCACTTCAACACAAATGTTTCAGATCAATACTGCATAGATCTATCCACTCATGACGGCCCGTAAAAACTCAAGTGATATTCACAGTGTACAACAACCTAAAACCATCCTGTTGATCACCTTTGCCCACCAGCAAATTCATTTGCCGTGCTTCAGCCGCAGAGCCAGCTGCCCACGGAAAGCTGAAAATAATAGGACCTTGTACAAAATGCCCCGAGGACCTCTGAACTTTTGCTCAGCGAGACAGGTCGTGCTCTGATCTGCAGAGGCACAAAATGGAAAAGCCACAGCTGAGTTTGCCCTGCCAGCAGCCAGCCCTGGGAGGGCATGTTTTTAATGCTCCCAGATGGAAAAGCTCTCCTGTTATCCGAAATCCAGCTGCCAGCACAGCTCCACAGTACATCTGGCTACCTACCCTCAATCAATAAGAACCATTATGAGACTGGACTTTAAATGCAATTATCTAAAATATCAATGATTCACATACAACAACTGTCACTTCAGATTACCTACACATTTTATCGTCAGTGATTGTTCTTGAATATTTCATTGAAATGGAGGGGGTGAGGAAGGGACAAGAAGTTACAGCAGTGGCTAGAAAGACAGAGAGCCAGAAGAGATGACAAATTAACGCGGCCATTAATTGTGGCAGCGTCAACAAGGTTTCCTTCTGATGACACATTTTTAAAACATAAAGAACACTGTGGTCTAATTTGCCGATTCCCTCATGAAAATGATTGCTGAAAAGCACCTATCAGGGAGACAACCACAATTAATCCTGGCCTGTGCAGCCACACTGATAAAACTGTTGTTAAACAGAGATTTCCCTGAGCACAGGAGGTGGTGTGGGGAGAAACATGGACATGGGGGCAGAAAGCACCTCTGCAGGGTATGGGAATCAGCAGCAGACCTGAAGAATCCCCAACCGATGCTTGTTTCTGCCATCCTTAAGAACCTCCAAACAAAGATCTTCCATAATTACTTTGATATTTGGAAAGATTTCCTAGCTTCCTGCTGGGATACCTTAGAGCAGCCATTCCAGTAATGAAAGGGGGCCTACAACAAAGCTAGGAGGGGCTCTTAATCAGAGACCGCAGGGGTAGGACAAGGGGAAGAGTTTTAAGATGAAAGAGGGGAGACTGAGATGAGATCTTAGGCAGAAATGTTTTGCTGTGAGGGTGGGGAGGCCCTGGCCCAGGGTGCCCAGAGCAGTGGTGGCTGCCCCATCCCTGGAGGTGTTCCAGGCCAGGTTGGATGGGGCTTGGAGCCCCCTGATCCAGTGGGAGGTGTCCCTGCCCATGGCAGGGGTGGGACTGGATGGGCTTGAAGTCCCTTCCAACACAAACGAAACCATGATTCTATGATGCTCTGGTTATTAAGCTGGCCTCTCACAGCAATGTCCCCAGTAGACACAGAAAATAACTGGTAACACCCTCTCTGCAACAAGATTTTATTTTTTCTCAGACCCTGTCATGCCCTTCCTTTTTTCCCAGCCCAGAGTTTTAACCTTCCCTTAAAGATCACCATTTCCCAAACCTCTAAATGCTTCCCGAACAGCCACAGGTCTTCCGCAGTTTTAAGTGCAGTACCCAAACTGGAGCCGCGTATTCCAGCTGCCGACACGTCAGTGTCAAGTGGAAAGAAATAACTCTCTCCATGTGCTGCTACACTTCAGTTAAGGCAGAAATATTTGTCTTTTCTGTGACAGCATCGTAGTTTTGGTTATGGGATCATAGAATCATAGAATCATTAAGGTTAGAAAAGACCTTTATGATCAAATCCAGCCATCAGCCTAACACCACCGTGCCTACAAAACCATGTACCGACGTGCCACATGTACACAGTTTTCGAACCCCTCCCAGGGATGGTCTCCACCACTACCCCGAACTCCCTCTTACAGGGCTTCACCACTCTTTCAGTAAAGACATTTTTTCAAATATCTGATCTGAACCTCCCCTTGCACAACTTGAGGTCATTTCCTCTCATACTGTCTGTGCTTACCTGGGAGCAGAGCCCAGCACCCCCCTCACCACAGCCTTCTCTCCAGGAGCTGCAGAGAGCGATGAGGTCTCCCCTCAGCCTCCTCTTCTCCAGGTTAAACAGCCCCAGAGCCTTCAGCCGCCCCCACAAACCCTGTGCTCCAGACTCTTCCCCAGCTCCGGTCCCTTCTCTGGGCGGCCTCCAGCCCCTCGAGGTCCTTCTCGGAGTGAGGGGCCCAAAACTGAACCCAGGCAGGATTCAAGGGTTGTCCTCACCAGTGCTGATTACATGGGCACAATCACTACCCTGTTCCTGCTGGTCACACCGTAGCTTTCACAAGCCTTCTTGGCCACCTGGGCCACCACTGGCTCATGTTCAGCCATCATCAACCCCAGGTCCTTTTGCACCAGACAGCTTTCCAGCTACTCTTCCCCAAGCCTGGAGCTCTGCACGGGGTTGTTGTGTCCCAGGTGCAGGATCTGGCACTTGGCCTTGTTGAACCCCCATCCCACTGACCTCAGCCCATGGATTCAGCCATTTTAGATCCCTCTGGAGATCCTTCCTGCCCTCAACCCAATCCATGCTTCCACCCAATTTGGTGTCATCTGCAAGCTGACTGAGGGAGCACTTGATCTCCTCATTCAGTGGATGGAGAAAGATATTTAACAAGACTGGCCCCAACACTAAGCCTACAATCATGGACCAACCACCTCTTCCAGACCCATTTTTGGCAACAGTGCTGTCAAGTCCAAACCTTTGTCAACCTGTACCCATGCTCCTGTGGGTTTCTCATCTACATTTTCTTTCTCCAAGCTATCATTCCAATGTAAAGTCTACCTCCTTCCTTTCCAGGTTTTCCCAGCCTGGTGACACCTATAGGTTTGCTAACGGTACTTTCTATCTTAGTTTCCTAGTGATGTAGAAAATGAGAGTTGGATTTTACTCCCAGCTTTGCCACTAATGAAGCCTCTAGGCAAATCCCATACGATGTTTCCCTGCTCTGTGAGCCGGGGGGTGGGGGAAGGGTGTCAGGAATGTGCAAACACGGAGACCCTGTGGCATGGGATGGGAGCAGTAGAACCCAAGTCCTCTTTTCACAGCATCCCACTCCTTCCCCCTCATGTCTATGGGCTTTATACACCACTGATCAGGCTGCAGCAACTCATTTATTCTGAGAAAAATGACAGGCCCCAGTACCTATTATACCTTGGCATAAATCTTTAAAGCATTAGACAGCAGAGTAAGACTAGCTGTGTATACTTCTTATCCTACACAGTATCTCTGTCAAGGCTTTATTTAGGGCAAGTCTTTTATTAATATTATTATTATTCCACCAGAAAGGTCTTATTTGTCATAAGAATGAAGTTTCCTAAGATCAGCTGGAATCGTAATGAGCACACACTGTGACATTAATTGGGACGCTATTACCTGTTTTGCTATAAACACTGCTAATATAATAATACACCTCCCGATCTTTCACTTTCGGAGAACGTTACTCACATTAATCATTTAATAATTATTGCACAGACGTTAGGATCTTCTCACAGGTTCTAATCTTGAAGCTTTTATTTAGCCTGTACTTACTCAGCAGAGATTTTTCAGTGCAATAGGTGAAAATGCCTTTAATGGTCTCAAACCACGACACGGAAGGGGTCTGGTACAGGTCTTACAGAATCATAGAATCATAAAAATATCTAGTTGGAAAAGACTTTTGAAATCATGGAATCCAATATTACCTCTCCACTAAACCAGATCTCTGAGCACCTCATCCGTCCATCTTTTAAATCCCTCCAGGGATGGGGACTCAAGCACATTGCCGAGCACCTTTGCCAGCACCAGAGAACTGTTTCCATGAAGAAAATTTTCCTGCTATCCAATCTAAACCTCCTTTGATGCAAGTTGAGGCCGTTTCCTCTTGTCCTATCCCTTGTCACTTGGGAGAAGAGACCAACACTCAGCTCCCTATAACCTTTCAGGCAGTTGTCGACAGTGGTAAGGTCTCCCCTCAACATCCTCTTCGTTGGGCTAAACAAATCGAGTTCCCTCAGCTGCCTCTGATAAGAATTCCTCTCCAGACCCTTCCCCAGCCTCGTTGCCTTCTCTGGACGCGCTCCAGCCCCTCAATGTCCTTCTTGGAGTGAGGGGCCCAAACTGACCCCAGCACTCGAGGTGGGGCCTCACCAGCGCTGGGCACAGGGGCACAATCACCACTCATGACCGGCCTCCACTGGGATTTAATTCCATTCCCCACAACCCTTTGGCCCGGCCATCCAGCCAGTTTTTAACCCCGCAGAGGCTGTGCCTGTCCAGGCCAGTGGCAGCCAGTTTCTCCAGCAGGATGCTGTGAGAAACGGTGTCAAATGTGTCACATGGAAAGAAACGGAAAATCAAGAAATATTAAGCTAAAGCATTTTAAACTGCACTTTGTGCTTTCTAACTCAATGGTATTTACCTGATCTTAATTCCGTAAAATAGAAGTGGACAATTTATTAACATGTTATAACTATGACTAGTGGCTTAGTGCCCGTCCTTTGGGAGTTCTGGACTGTAAGAGGAGGAAAATGAGAAAAGATGCTTCAAGCAGACTCATATAGCTCATTTTTACAGGAACTCCAAGGTGTAGATGTGAACATGGTGAATGGAGGGGACAGCTAGGACTCGGTATACCCTACCTGCCAGTGAAATTTGCAGATTTTCTTAAATGGCCACTTTAACAGCCTGGCATATGCATTAGCAAGTTATCTAAAGTGTCACAGCTGTTTCACAGCTTCTTCAAAATCAGGAACAGTTGGACATCATTTCTGATGTTCAGGTCAATTTGCAGAACACAATAGAGCTCTTTAGATCCCTAAAACCACAGCTTTCATGTCCATCCCATTCTTGTCCCTCCCTTACATCTCACTATATTACAAACATCCCTTTTTGCAGCACAGGGAACTGCAACATGCTGGGAACTGAGAACCTGTTTGGGGTGAAAAGGGAGTGAGGGACTGAAGCCCCCTCTGCTGCTCTCTGTTGAGACTTCACCTGCAGTCCTGTGTTCAGTTCTGGAGTTCTCAGAACAGGAAGGACCTGGATCTGTTGGAACAAGTCCAGAGGAGGCCATAGAGATGATCCGAGGCCTGGAGCAGCTCCTGTACGAGGCCAGGCTGGGAGAGGTGGGGTTGTTCAGCTTGGAGAAGAGAAGGCTCTGGGGAGACCTTAGAGCAGCTCCCAGTGCTGAAAAGGCTCCAGGAAAGCTGGGAAGGGGCTCTGGATCAGGGAGTGCAGGGACAGGATGAAGGGGAATGGTTTTCAGCTGAAAGAAGGGAGACTGAGATGAGATCTGAGGAAGGAATGTTTTGCTGTGAGGGTGGGGAAGCCCTGGCCCAGGGTGCCCAGAGCAGTGGTGGCTGCCCCATCCCTGGAGGTGTTCCAGGCCAGGTTGGATGGGGCTTGGAGCCCCCTGATCCAGTGGGAGGTGTCCCTGCCCATGGCAGGGGGAGGGACTGGATGGGCTTCATGGTCCCTTCCAACCCAAACCATTCTGTGATTCCACGATTCACAGAGCAGTGCCCAAAGCACTGAGGACTAAAGAAGTCACATCTCTTGGAGGG
The DNA here is from genome assembly GCA_033558235.1 of Neomorphus geoffroyi. NCBI lineage: Eukaryota > Metazoa > Chordata > Aves > Cuculiformes > Neomorphidae > Neomorphus > Neomorphus geoffroyi. The sequence continues at coordinate 1,551,630 of JAUMJM010000025.1, forward strand.
TCAGACTACAGCCAAGATCCTGAGGAATTTAACTGCACTATCCCTGGAGGTATTTAAACACGGGATGTGCTTAGGTATCTGGTTTAGCAGTGGACTGGTATGGTTGGGCACAATGATCTCAAAGGTCTTTTCCAACCAAGCAATTCTAATTTTGTATGTATAAAAACTTTGAGGAAAAAACACATTCTAAGATATCTTGAAGTGTCACCTTTCCAGTTGGTGAAACTTGTCCCCACTCCTTTCGGTCCCAATACTCCCATCATCTTTGCTGCAACACAGCGTCAACTAGGACTATGCAATGCTAAGGCACCGAGGGTCAGGGACAGCTTGGATCAACAATTACCACTTGGTAAAACCAGTAATTATCACGCTGATAAAGAAGGAACAAGGAAAAACTCTGACAGCAGCAGACCAGCCCATAATTGCCTACAATTATGTACCTGTGCACATATGTTACGTTTAAGTCCGATACAACCCACTCACAAGCAGCTCTGGTGCTCCTCCAAGGTAGCAAATACCTTTCCTCCACGTCAGTGAGCAAAACAGAAATGACTAACATAGGACTGCGAAAACCTAATGTCCTATCCTGAGTGTATAATGTAGCTTCACTAATGGAATAGGGCTGGAGAGAAACAGCTCTGTGCTCTCTGTAATGTGTCAAACGTGGTTGCTCAGGAACATCTGATTACTACTTCTTGGCATCTTTGCAGTTGAGCTGTGCGGTGTGTATCCCAAGCAGAATGGGAAGGGATGAATTGGTGGAAGATGAGCTTGGGAACTGGACTACAGATCTGCCAGCAATTCACATGCACTCTCCCCAGATGCCTTCTGCAGCAAAGCATCACGGATCAGCTTACAGATGCAACTGGATTAATCCCTCACTCAGGAGCCCCTGTCCAGTTTCTACAACAAACAAATTTCCTCCGTGCTATTTCTGACAAAATAACAATCTTACAGAATCGCAGAATCACGGAATCATTAAGGCTGGAAAAGACCTCTCAGCTCATCCAGTCCAACTGTCAGCCCAACACCACCGTGCCTGCCAAACCATGTCCTGAAGTACCCCATCTAGACATTTTTTAAACCCTCCGGGACTGGGGATTCCACCACTGCCCTGGGAAACCTCTTCTAATGCTTCACCACTCTTTCAGTAAAGAGATTTTTCTTGATATCCAACTTCTACCCTCCCTGATGCAACTTGAGGCCATTTCCTTAGGTCTCTTATCACCTGTTACTTAGGAGGAGAGATCAGTAATCACCTCAACACAACCTACTTTTTAGGTAGTTGTTGAGAGCAATGTGGTCTCCCCTCTGCCTTCTCATCTCCAGACTAAACAGCCTCAGGTCCCTCAGCTGCTCCTCATGAGACTTGTTCTCCAGATCCTTCACCACCTCCATTCCCCTTCTCCAGACACACTTCATGGCCCTCAGTTTCCTTCTTGGAATGAGGGGCCCAAAATGGAATCCAGGATTCAAGGTGCAGCCTCCCCAGAGCTGAATATAGAGGTACAATCCCTTCCCTACTGCTGCCTGACACACCATGGCTGATCCAAACCAGGACACTGTTGGCTTTCTTGGCCACCTGGGCCACTGCTTTCTCATGTTCAGCCACCATCGACCATCACTCCCATCTTCCTGGGATACCTTTTCCCAACCACTGCCACTGCATACATCCTATTTTTGTTCTATCTGTGGCTGAAAGAAGGAGAAACGGTTGACGGATCCACCGCTGGCATGTTGAGAAATTTGCTAGTCTATCTGTAACGGCAGGCATCAGAGGGAATCGGGGAGACGCTGGCAAAGTGTCAGAGAGGGATATTGTGAGTATGTGCAAGTGGAAACAGCATTCAAATCCAGATAGATTGATGCAGTCACTGTTGCATAGAGAACAGACTGGAATCTTGCAACTCTAATTTAATTTAGTATCCTTCAAAACCTAGAAGTTGCCAGCTTGTCAGCGAAGCAAGCATTTGACAGCCGTACCTAGTTATAAAGCAGTACGTAGTCTCCTGGACCTACATGAATCAGCCCTGGAGAAATTCAGCTGCAAAGAGCAGATAAAGGTGGAAGAATTCCCGCCTGTCTCAGGCACTTTCATACCTGGATCGTCTCTATCTGCCAGATACTGATTCCAGGCACCGGGAATCCTCTCTCTCCGCTTAGAAATGATAATGTGGGAAAGAATTTACATAAATGACAGCTTCTCAATAATAGAGAACTGCACTCCCACAGAAAGGCACCGCACAACGAGAATGTTACCTGTTGGTGCCAGGAGGAAATCTGTATTAAGCACAAAGATGACTGAAACCTGGTAACCAACAAAGAGCAGACCACAGAAATTAATTTTCTTCTACCCATTTCAAAGGAAATGACAACAGCGTAACTGTTACTTAATTGTCTCACACCAAGTGACAAAATGAGTCCTCGATGTGAAACTGTGAAGGCCAAAGCAATGAATTTGTGTGCTGGAGCCACCTTGGAAGGCTGCGATTAGAGTGGGGAGGGTGAAACAGCAAGGCTGCATGTGTCCATGAGGATGATAGAGAAAGAAAGATACTTTCAGGTGCTCAGAAATCTTCCTCAAGGCACGGTAAATCACAGAATCACAGAATGGTTGGGTTGGAAGGGACCTTGAAAATCATCCAGTTCCAGTTCCCCCTGCCACGGGCAGGGACACCTCCCACTGGATCAGAGGGCTCCAAGCCCCATCCAACCTGGCCTGGAACACCTCCAGGGATGGGGCAGCCACCACTGCTCTGGGCACCCTGGGCCAGGGCCTCCCCACCCTCACTGTGAAGAATTTTTTCCTAATGTCTCACCTAGATCTTCCCCCTTCCAGTTTAAAGCCGTTCCCCCTTGTCCCATCACTCCAGGCACTTGTAAGAAGTCCCTGCCCGGTTTTATTTTAGGTTCCCTTTCAGCACTGGGAGCTGCTCCAAGGTCTCCCCAGAGCCTTCTCCTCTCCAGTTGAACAACCCCAGCTCTCCCAGCCTGTCCTCACAGCAGAGGGGCTCCAACCCTCAGATCATCTCCATGGCCTCCTCTGGACCTGTTCCAGCAGTTCCACATCCTTCTTATGTTGGGGATTCCAGAACTAGACACAGGACTCCAGGTGAGGAGTAGGCCGGGTGGCTTTCTGGGCTGCAAGCACCCATCGGGCGCTCATTTTGATCTTCTCATCAAACAGCACCCCAATGTCCTTCTCCTCAGGGCTGCTCTCAATCACGTTATCCTCCACCCTTTAATGAAACCGTGGATTGCCCTGACCCAGGTGTAGGACCTTGCATTTGGCCCTGTTTAACCTCATGATGTTCACATAGACCCCCCTCTCCAGCTTGTTCAGGTCTTTCTGGATGACACCCCAACCTTCTGGCAACAAATAAATCAGAATATGTAGGGATTTATGCCTCTGGGGCCTCAGCATAAGTCCCCAAAATTATATGTTGTACCAACCTGTGCTACACATATAAAACTTCAGGCAGTATCACACCAGTGCAGCAAGACAGCAGTGAGCCCCCTGCACGCATGTTACACAAATACTGCACCTGTACGCGTAACAGGCAGTGTTTCCTGTCTTTGCTTTCGCATTATGAACTTGGATTAAATAATCTGTATCTGTGAATAAACTGTCATTGGGCTGTACCTTCCAAATGGTTTACATTTCTCACAAAATCTTGAACTGCATTAACTGAAGAAAGAGGAGTCTGGCCTTCATCTCATCACCCTTTCCAGCTCTGACAGCCACCCAAGGATATCAGGTACCTCCAGTTTAGCTCTCCAGGGCCAGGGAGTGTTCATAGAATCATTAAAGCTGGAAAAGACCTCTAAGATCATCCAGTCCAAACATCAGCACAGCCCCACTGTGCCACAGTATCCCAGTATCATAAGGTTGGAAAAGACCTCTGAGATCATCGAGTTCAACCTATGACCCAACACCTACACCTACTCCTACTCGTCAACTACACCACAGCACTAAGTGCCTCATGCAATCTCTCCTTAAACACCTCCAGGGACGGTGACTCCACCACCTCCCCGGGCAGCGCATTCCAATGGCCAATCACCCTCTCAGTAAAGAACTTCTTCCTAATGTCGAGCCTAAACCTCCCCTGTGTGCCACATCTACACATTTTTTGACCCGTTCCAGGGATGGAGACCCCAGCCCAGACCTGGGCAGCCTCTGCCAGGGCTTCATCACTCTCTCAGCAAGGAAATTGTTCTTAATATCCAATCTAAATCTCCCCTGGCATAATCTGAAGCCATTACCTCTCATCCTGTCACTTCTTATTTGGGACAAGAATTATCCACCTGCCTCCCTATAAATTCCTTTCAGGTAGTTGGAAAGAAAGTGAACGAGAGAGTTTGGACCCGCATCACCCACAAAGGCACACCATCTGTCACCAGGATGGGGGGATCTTTAGTCTTTCCTACAGACACTACTAGCTTTATGTAAAATACACTATGTTTTGTGAGAGAAAAGGTCCATGCGGTCTAATCAAAAGTCAGAAAGTAAGGTTATCACCAGCCCCTTCTCCACTGAGAGCCCAAGGGGTTGAACAAGAGGAACCCATTGTCTGCACACAGACAAAAGAAGTCCCACCTTGAAAACCATAGAACCACAGAATCACAGAATCTTTAAGGTTGGAAAGACCTCTAAGATCATCCGGTCCACCCATCAGCCCAACACCATCATGTCTACTGAACCATGTCCCCAGGTGCCATGCCTACATGTTTTTTGAACCCCTCCAGGGATGGAGACTCCACCACTGCCCTGGGCAGCCTCTGCCAGGGCTGCACCACTCTTTCATTGATTAATCTTTTCCTAATACCAAATCTAAACCTCCCCTGGTGCAACTTCAGGTCATTTTGTCTTGTCCTGTCACTTGAATTGATACGATGGATGACCCTACATATTTTGATTGTACTTTGTTTTGTTTGTAGTTAGTAGCCACTACTGGACAGAGATCTTATGCTAGGGAAACCGTGCAAACACAGTCTATAAAATGGAGTCATGAATGCTTTTTTCTTTGGTTTTCAAGGGCTATAACACACTCCCACAAGAAGACTGAGCATTTAATGATCTTGAGTGCTGACAACTCTTCTGAGAAGAGGATCTTACAAGTAGAGGTTAAATTGCTTGTGCAGAGCCACGTGGCAAGTCAGCTTCAGAGATGGCAAAGAGGGACGAGTCCCAGCTCCAGCACTACCGTCCTTTTGTAATGCCTGGGCTCTCATGCTGCACCAGAAAAACCCCAAAACAAGTGCCATTGCAAATGTCTGCTAATTTTCTGGAGGAGACTTGAGCTTCACTTGAACTGTTGCTGGCATTTAATGCTATCAAATACAAACCAGACATTTTCTCATGAGTGGCTTGCTTTCCCTCCCTCTATCCCATTCACAGTACCACAGTATCACAGTATCACAGTATCATGAGGTTGGAAAAGACCTTTGAGATCATTGAGTCCAACCTATGACCCAACACCTACACCTACCCCTACTCGTCAACTACACCCTGGCACTAAGAGCCTCATCCAATCTCTCCTTAAACACCTCCAGGGACGGTGACTCCACCACCTCCCTGGGCAGCGCATTCCAGTGCATTCAAAAGATGATGCTCTATTGCTACAATTCCTGTCAAAAAACAGCCTCCATCATGCAGAGTGAGTGGAGTAAGTTATCCTTTTAGGATGGTGACATAAAGATTGGGAAGGATTTTTGGTGTACGAGAAACTGTCATATCCAGGTCTGACAGCAGCCAAACACAGAGCGCACGGTGCAGCACCCAGTATTTCATAAAATCATAGAAGCATTAAGGTTGGAAAGGACCTCTAAGATCTTCCAGTCCAAATGTCAGCTCAACATCATTGTGCCAACTAAACCATATCCCTAAGTGCCACAGCTGCATGTTTTTTGAACCTCTCCAGGGATGGTAACTCCATCAGTTCCCTGAGTAACATCTTCCAATGCTTCACCACGAGAAATTCTTCCTATTACCCAATCTAAATTTCCCCTGGTTCAACTTGAGGCCATTTCCTCTCATCCCGTCACTTGTTCCTTGGGTAAAGAGCCCAGCATCCCCCTCATCACACCTTCCTTTCAGGGAGCTGCAGAGAGTGATGAAGTCTCCCCCCAGCCTCCTCTTCTCCACACTAAAGAGCCCCACATTCCATAGCAGTCCTGATAAGAGTTATTCTCTAGACCCTTCGCCAGCTTTGGAGCTGTCCTCTGGACATGCTCCAGCAACTCAGTGTCTTTCCTGACATACAGCAGCATTAGCTTAATGTCTGTCCTTTGGACCAGGAGGCAGGAAAGGTCCTCTCCGACTGTAGAGGTGAGCTGAATCTTCGCTACAACTAAGGACCGTCCTCGACCTTGCCTTGGGAGATGCACTCACTGCAAGTGGAGGGGAACGGATCCAGATGCAGATAGAAAGAAAATCCACCTAGGGCAGGAGAGGAAACCCTTTCCAGGACTGGGGGATGCCCTACAGCACAAGCTTTCTGCTCTCAGACATCCAAAGTCAGCGGCACCTTGTCCTGGCTAAAGAAACACAAGCCCTCTAGGAGATGCGGCTCTAACTCTCACATTGCCTTCACAGAAAACACACTCCCAAATGTTCAAAATCCCTTCTTTCAAGTACTTCTCAATGGGGAAGCAGCTGAATCACCATCTCTGGAGGAATTCAAGAGACATGGTGCTCAGGGACATGGCTTAGTGGTGAAATATGGAGCGTTCGATTTATGGTTGGACTTCAGGATCTTCAAGATCTTTTCCAGCCTAAACAATTTCACAAGTCTGTGCTTCTTGCAATTGGTTTCCAATGGAGTTACGCTTGCTTCTTCCAACAGTCTTCTGTATTTTGGATTTCTTCAGCATAACACATAAAAGAGAACTCAGAAAATGCTGCTCTGCACATCCCCATCATGCAATTGTCACTTGCTCAGGTTTATAACTCTGATAAATCCATCATGCACTTGCATTCTGCCCCTGATCTTATACACAACCTTGGGAGTCTGAAGGTACTTTAATTTCATAGTATGTAGAATACTTAAATGGGTTTTTTTCCCCTAGCAAAAATCCATTATTGTATCATGCCTGACATCTGTAAAACTATTTTCTTTTATTTTACTTTACATTAAGCTTTAAGGACCAGCACCTCCTTCACAAAATGATAAATCCTATAAATTAAATAGGAAGACGCAAATTTATATGTAACAAATCACAGCCTAATTTGCTAATCCATTACTACCTAGTCAGAGATTCTCTGTTCCGAGTCTTCATTTGTAATTCATGAATATTTCACATGCATCCATGCATTACCGGAGGAACGCTGTGTGGCATTGTTTGCAGACGTTTTACAGGCATCAACTGTGCATGTAGAATGGAGAAAATAAAAGGTGTGTTGTCATTCTGCTGAGTCGGTGAAAGGAAACTGGAACACTTGCTCTCTGTCACCTGCAATGATACTCCTCAGCATGGAGAGACAGGAAAACTAATGACAATTACGTTGGTATTATACTGTCACCACATGCAGGGCACACATTACAGGTGGAAAACCTTCCTACTGGAGTGTAGCAGTCGTCACTGGTAAAGTGAGCAGGTGTTTGCAGGGATCTCCCATCAACAAAACCATTTCCTTGTCAAAGAACAAGTGTTCCCTGTAATACCTTCCCCACTTTCTCGCTCAACCCACTTTTCAATATTTTTTTTAACTGAAAGAGAGGAGATTGAGATCTCAGGAAGAAACATTCTCCTGTGAGGGTGGGGAGGCCCTGGCCCAGGGTGCCCAGAGCAGTGGTGGCTGCCCCATCCCTGGAGGTGTTCCAGGCCAGGTTGGATGGGGCTTGGAGCCCCCTGATCCAGTGGCAGGTGTCCCTGCCCATGGCAGGGGGTGGCACTGGATGGGCTGTGAGGTCCCTTCCAATCGAAAATGTTCCATGATTCAATCATTCCACGATTCAATATCATAGTGTCATAGAATTCTTTGAGTTAGAAGGGACCTTAAATGTTCATCTAGTTCCAAATATCAGAAGCAACGAGGCCATCTACCACCTTCCCAGGTGAGCTGACACAAAAGCATCGAGGGGAAAGTCAGGCTACTAGCTACAATGCTTTCCAAATCTAGTGAAAAATACAATACAGGAATTTAGTATTGAATGTGCAGGTCTGGTAAAACTCATCCTCTGCAGCAGTCTGTCTCCAACAGCTGATGATCCTTGACAGTTCAGAAGAAACAAGGGGAAAGAAACCCGCCGGTAAGCAAATTACAGCATAACCTCCTGATGAGAGTCCCAGGGAGACAGGGCATTCACGTACACCGCCACCTCCTCAGGGCAAAAGACCTCTTTGCGGTAATAATCCCCAAGTTACATCCACAGAGACTGGCACTAGGCTAAGCTGCTCCTCACCTGGAAATCTGGGCTCCTCTTGGAAGCTCCGTCCACCTTTTGGCTTGCTGTGCCCTCCAGGTTTGTCTCGCTGTTCTTTCTGCTATAGGAAACCAACCTGAGCAACTCTGCATTCAGGAATGACCCCCCAACACCAAGCGGGATTGCAACAAGGTGACCAAGATGACCAAATGCTGAACAGATTTCCTATTCCCACCAAACATGAGTTAGGACAGGAATGCAAGTCCTGTCTCTGAAAATACTCCAGAACAAGGAAGACCGAACGACACAGCTCATCTCAAAGTCCAGCCTACTCTTTTTTTTTGAGAGAGAGAAAGTGTCTAATTCTGGCTCCAGCTGCACCCCAAATCCTGCACAAACATGCTGACTCCCCACCATCTCGTATCCCCACCAATGAGCACCCCTACCACACCAGCTCTTGTCTCTCCTGATATGCAGCGTGAGTTCTTGCACCTTGAATAACATCCTCCTAGCTGGTACTGCTTGTGTTTATTTTTCAAAAAAGGTACTTGGCTTTGATCAAGATTTTTCAAATACATTGAGCTTCAGATGACAACTGCTCCCACCGCTGTGGCATCTTTATTCTTGTCGAAGGCTACCCAGGGTAGCGGTGGAGTCACCCCCAGAGGTATTAAAAAAACTGTGTAGAGGTGGCCCTTTGGGACATGGTTTAGTAGGGACGCTGGTGTTATGTTGATGGTTGGACTTGATGAACTTAGACGTCTTTTCCAACATTATTGATTCTATGATTAAGTTTGTGGGCCCTTTATTATTGTCTTCAGAGGCAGCAGAGAGCATAATTATGTCCAGGTCTCCTCTTGGCATCAGCTTCTGTCCTCCAGCTCTTTTCTGTTACTCCCCCTGATATATCTCAACCTCCAACCTATTGCAGACCGGGTTTGGAGAGAAGACATTTTCAACATGAAGCTGACATGCACGACCTTAAGGAAAGTCTTTATAGTGAGCCAGTCGTAAGTAAATATTGGAATTTAAACTGATGAGAAACAGATCGGGTGTTGCCTGTCAGAGCCCCAAAGGCCACATAATAAATGGCTAGGTAACAGCAGTGCCGGCTCATTGAAATGCAGACGTTATGTGCTGCAATTTCATATGCACGGCTTACTCTCCACTGCCTCCTTAACAGATGTCAATGAATCAGATATACATGTTCAGTGAAATGAAGTGAAAATACCACTGCAAAATCAGGGGGAGGTGGAAAGGGAGGCTGAGCCCTGCGCATCCCTCCATGCCTCCCAGCCCCAGCGAGCCTCCCATCCTGCCCCAGCAGGAGATGCACATACGCACGGTTCATGCACACACATCCCAAAGCTTATCTGGTTTTGAATTTCATATAAACACATCAAGAGATATTCTGAAATCAGTCTGCCACGCAGTTGGAAATGCAGAACAACTTATACCTACACAACCCTGAGACCCAAATGCCCCAGGACTATTTCTGCCATGAAATCTTAAAATATCAGGATACCCTTTCTCACCAAGGGACACTGGAAGTTGAATTATTCAGTGTTGTGACTAAACCTCAGTGCAGGGCTCCAGGCAAGCCTGTGTGCCACCAGCAAGGAGATGCTCAGCATGGAAGAGTATTCCCTGTGCCTCTCACCATCTGAACCAGGTATAAACCCAACAATCTCCTGTTTGCCCTGTCCTTCTGTTCATTTTTTTTTTTCATGGCTTGCTTTCCGGTTCACAGCCCACACGCATTGCACACCAGATTTCTTCTGGTCTGACACGGTATCTCTTCACTGAAGCCAATGGACAAGCATTAATTTTCACCAGCAAGGAACCTAGAACTATGTTTAGTTTCCATTATGTGATTTAACTCCTTCTTGTGTTCAAACATCATGATGTTCTCTTCTGAAACTGCTATAAATGCTTTACGGAACTTATAAATGGAACACCTAAATATCACCTATATAATAGTTTAAAATTGTTTAACTTGACAAATAACATCCAGTTTTTCCATAATTAAAAGCAAATAGGGGGAAAAATACCTCCCTCTCTGTTTGCTTTCCTGCATTTGAACAGATTGTCTGCATACTCTGTTTCATGGTTCTTCCAAGCATCACTCAGTAACTTTCTCTTCTGTGCTCCTCGCTGCATCGAGGGGCTTCAAGTCCCTCAAAACAGTAAGAAATAATAACTGTAGTAATTACTGGTGAAAGATGAAGGTTACCAAATCATAGAATCCTCGAATCATGAAATGATTTGTGTTGGAAGGAACCTCAAAGCCCATCCAGTGCCACCCTCTGCCATGGGCAGGGACACCTGCCACTGGATCAGGGGGCTCCAAGCCCCATCCAACCTGGCCTGGAACACCTCCAGGGATGGGGCAGCCACCACTGCTCTGGGCACCCTGGGCCAGGGCCTCCCCTCCCTCAGCGTGAAGAATTTCTTCCTCGTGTCTAATCTGAATCTTCCCCCTTACAATTTAACACCGATTCCCTCTCCCTCTCCCTGCACTCTGTGATCCAGAGCCCCTCCCCAGCTTTCCTGGAGCCCTTTCAGCACTGGGAGGCTGCTCTAAGGTCTCCCCAAAGCCTTCTCTTCTCCAGGCTGAACAACCCCAACTCTCTCAGCCTCTCCTCATACAGGAGGTGCTCCAGCCCCCAGATCATCTCCGTTGCCTCCTCTGGGCTCACTCTTAATAAATCCATGCCCTTTCTGTACCGAGGACTCCAGAAATGCATGGAGGAGTCTGAGGCCTCACCAGAGCAGAGTAGAGAGGGAGAATCCCCTCCCTCATCCTGACGGTTAATGCTTCCCAAATAGTAAACACAAATGGAGATTAATTTCAAACATGAATTTGGCTACAAATCAGGATGAGATCCTGTAGAACACTCACATGGTAGAAGCTGGCAGCAGAGGAGGACCAAAAGAGGTGTCACCGCTGCAGTTTTCACCTGAACTACTTGCTGTGTGATGGAGGACCAGTCTCCCCTGGCCACAGGCAGCTCTGTAGTTAACACACAGAGGTCTTGCAGGTGGCCACAGAAAAGATGGAGGGAGGTTGCTCTGGTCTCCACCAAAGCTGTTTGTGACAGGGCATAATTGCCTCCATCTGACAACCGAATCCCGGTGCTGCCCCTGACCAAACCATGGTGTGGCCATGTGACAATCCCAAACACGTAAATCACCCCTGTCACTCCAGACCTTCTTTTTGGCTGGCCTGGGTCATCAACCTCTGAAATCAAACAGCAAATCCAGCTGGTTTTTACAAGATAAAACCTGTTGACTTTGCAATCCTTGCTGTGAAACTACAGAGCATTTCTTAATGAGCTTTTACAGGACTGACATCCCGAGTCAGAGATACACCATGCGTTTCAGCCACTTCACTCCCACTACTTTTAAGTTATAAAATTGCTCTTATTGGTACACAAACTAAGAGCACCACCAAGGGAGGCATCGATGAAAGTATACAACTCTCAATAGTCGCTCTTACAGCCTCGAATTTACTGCTACCTTGCGCAATGCTGGTGTTTTACCACCTTTGTGGTCGTAAAATATTTTCGTGGTGATTATGGAATCCAACGATGCACCATAAACCCCATCATTTAAGTGAGAGAAATCCATAAAATAATCTAAGTGATGAAGATATATTACTTGGAGGGGTGAAGTCACTCAAGCTGGGTGGGTGAGCCCCTTGTGCCAGGAGCATCCCCAGCTCTCAGGCTGCTGCTCAGAACGAGGTGTGTAAGAAGGGTGAGTGTCCTTTGACAACAGTGTTTTGAAGTTGTTCAACTTTGCATAGAAAAATGTCAAGGCTTTATGGTCCAGAGGGAATGAGAGCTGGAGTGTAACTGTAGACCTTTTCCAGAGAAGGCAAGAAAAAGGAATCCAAATGGTGTTCCTGGAATTGTTAATAGATTCTCACAAAATACCAGTTTAAGGGATGCTGTAAAAACAATTTATATCTGTCACACCAGTGACAACCTCCCCAACCCTTAGAAGTCTAGGGAACAGAAGTTCTTGGTGACCTGGCTCTTCGGGGGTTTAATATCTGCTTTGGATACTGGCTCCTAAGCCCAAATTGAGGTGCTCGCTTGAGACGCTCATACCCCAGTGTGAGGCACCTCGCAAACCTCAGTCCGGCTCCTGGGATGCTCTGGGACTCACTCCCCAGGGCACCCTGGGCAGCTCAGCTCCCTGATGGCACTGCCTGCCAAGGCACGGCCTGGCAACAGGGACCACATCCCAGCTCCACTGCTCCCGGGCAGTGCTGGGAATTGGTTCAGATTCCCAAACTCTGGGAGGTTTCTGGTTCCCTGGGATGGTCTGGAACTCTCCTGCATGCAGGACATTCTTAAACCACCAACTGACGGGCACAGAGCACGAATAGTAATTAGATGGCCTCAAGCAAAAGATGTGTAATTTCAGCCTCCACTTCCCTGCTCGTTTTGAGGTGAAGAAACATGCTCATTGCAGGGTGAGGAAACATGGTCAGACTCTGCCGCGGGGTCAGACGCTGAATGAGGGAGCAGAACCCTGCAACTCAAAGCAATAAGACCAAGGGTAATGGTTTTATGCTAGATGAGGAAGGCTGAGGGCAATGAAACACAGGCCCAGGTTGCCCAGAGCGGCGACGGATGCCCCATACTTGGAAACACTGAGTCAGGTTGGATGGGACTCTGAGCAACCTGATCCAGTGGGAGACATTCCTGCTCACTGCAGGGAAGTTGGACTAGATGACCGTCATGGTCCCTATGACTCTCCCAGTACGGGGGAACAGACGCCAGCCCACTGCTCACCTCCTCCTCTGCTCCTACAGGAAGAGATTCGTTTCTTGGTGCTGGTCGAAACTTTCCTGATAGGGACGCAAATGATCTTAAATCCTCAAGCAGATCACAAGGCTTACATTTCCTAATCCTATAAGGAGATATCCTGAATAATTTTGACATAGTTCAGGAGGTCCTAGTTCAAAGACTTCAATGCACCTATTAAAGAATATCTGAGACTTACAAAGCCAAATGCACAGCGATATATTCAGAGAATTCCACATGTGCAGCTTTAGCATGTCCAGATGATGTTCCTCGCAAGTACTGAAACTCAGATAACCACCCTGTTGTTGCCAACAAGAAGCTCTCTACTTTGCCTTTTCTGCCTCCGGTACCATATGAGCAATACAATTTTTCAACCTCGTTAAAAGCTGCCATTATATAAATTGCTGGATCTATTAGTATATCTTAATTACAGCATCTTGAGCTGCTCTTAGCCTCTTGTGGGACAAAATTGTCGTGATTTATACTATACTAACAATGATATTTTTACATTAGTAAGCAATTAAAGGACTAAACAGCACCCATGGGAAGTCTAGAAAATCTTGGAAGGACCACCATCATTCTGAGTTATATCTAGTCTAATTGTATTTACAGAAACCTTATGAAAGAATAATACCTTGTCAAAATATTTGCAGTGTTCAGAATCAATGTGTATATAAAAAGCAGCATTAATGGCTTGAATTTATGATAAAAGGAAATCATAAAGGTGGGGAGAAATGGCCTCTGATAAGGTCACAGAGAGAAGATTATTACAGGGCTTTGGATTTGTCAGCCTGGATTGTTAGAAAATGTGGGCCATTTTCAGTCAGGTCTTTTTTAGCGATGCGGAGATGACAAGTGTCATCATTACAGCTTATATTTTTAATGTTATTACGGCAGCGACGGCTGCGCTGAATTAGCTGCAGCAGTGCTGTGACTGTGGCTTACGTTCGCTGGACAGGCTGGAATCAAAGCTGGCGGGATTTTCACAGAAAGGCACACAGGGCGCAGTGCAGACGCGCCTTCCTTCTGCGCGGGCTCCTGCGCATCCCAGCACAAGATGTAGAAAGGGACTGGGCTGGTTTTCAGAAGTTTTGGAGTATAAGCAGGGAAAAAAAATCATAGAATCATTTGGTTGGAAAAGACCTTTGAGATCATTGACTCCACTGATAAATCAGATCCCTGAGCACCTCATTAACTCATCTTTTAAACATCTCCAGGGATGGGGACTCCACCGCTTGCCCAGGCAGCCCCTGCCAGTGCCTGAGAGCTCTTTCAGTGAAGAAATTTTTTACTATTATCCAGTCTAAACCTCTTCTGGTGCAACTTGAGGTCATTTCCTCTCATCCTATCCTTTGTTACGTGGGAGAAGAGGCCAGCACTCACTTCACCAAAACAGGCCTTAAGGGGGTGCTGGAGAGCGATGAGGTCTCCCTTCAGCCTCCTGCAGGCTGAACAGCCCTGGGTTCCTCTGCCACTTCTCCTAAGGGTTGTTCTCCACCCCCTCACCAGCCTCATTTCCTTATTCTGAACACGCTCCAGTCTCTCAATGTCCTTCTTGATGTGAGGGACCCAAAGCTGAACCCAGGATTCGAGGTGCAATATTGATAGCCAGGATTAGACATAGCAATGTGGGAATCCTTAGCTGGTTACAGAACTACAGAAGGATTTCTTCTGTCATTCAGATTCCATGGAGGAGAAAGGACAACAATGAGAAAGGTCAGGCAGTGGGGTTTTGTGCATAGTTAGTCCAAAGACATGCCAAACAAACACAACTAGGAGATCTGATTCTGTACTTACATAACCCACCTCCCAACAAATGTAATAGCAATAAATTGCGATCTGTTACCCCAAGAAACTTTTAAACCCAAATAACTGGGAAACATTCAAGGGTCACCACCAAAAAGTCAATATTTTTACTCTATGAAGTAACCATCTCATTGCCTTGGAATCCTGTGTGGTTCCAGTGTTCTCCTGCCATGGGGAAACCTTTGCTCAGGTGCTCACTGGTATAGAAACTCACCTACAAGCTAGAGGTAGAAGAAGACATGGATGTGGTGATGCTTCTCTCCATCCACCTGTCCTTTGCTTCCAGTTCCATGGTTCCCACACAACACAGGAACGCTAGCAGGGACTTAGGAGCCAGGTTGGAGAGAGCTCAGTGATGCTTCATGCTGGGCAGTGAGAGAAAGAGGAGGGTGGGCACACATCCCGATCCACTCCCCATGGAGGACATCCCCACTCACCGTAGAGCCTGGACAGCTCAGATGCAGCTCCATATCTATAGAATCACATGTTTATTTGTCAGCATTTTATGTGCACTGAAACCTCAGAAATTTACTCTCAAGACCCCAAATTCACTGAGTTCTTAGGAAAAAAACCACTGATGACTCACTAGGGGTACAGAAAGTGACCTGCTGCCTCACCTTCACGTATTTTCCCATCCCACCCTAGAAGGGAGATCATCTTTTTCTTTCCCTGGGATTTCTGTGGTCTTCCCAAGAACTGAGGATAGCATTTTATTATTCTTCTGAAACATACACGTGCTCTTACATGAGAGGTTAATAGGGTTTTAAAAGCACTCTGATCATTTTCTTCTGGTACAAATGTAAAACAAGTCATTCTGACCGATGGTGAAAATGTCACCTCCCGCAGCAATTATGAGGCTCATGTATTCACAGCGAGAACAAAACAGTGACTCCATTGGGTCTCTATCGAAACAAACAGGATGTGTCCACTCTCCTCCAAAGCATTGCATCTCCTTAGGTAGAAATCATAGAATCACAGAATCACAGAATGATTTGGGTTGGATGGAACTTCAAAAATCATCCAGTGCTA
The DNA here is from genome assembly GCA_033558235.1 of Neomorphus geoffroyi. NCBI lineage: Eukaryota > Metazoa > Chordata > Aves > Cuculiformes > Neomorphidae > Neomorphus > Neomorphus geoffroyi. Next base: position 1,567,648 of record JAUMJM010000025.1, read on the forward strand.
CCCCCTGCCACGGGCAGGGACACCTCCCACTGGATCAGGGGGCTCCAAGCCCCATCCAACCTGGCCTGGAACACCTGCAGGGATGGGGCAGCCACCACTGCTCTGGGCAGCCTGGGCCAGGGCCTCCTCACTTAGAGTAGAGAAGACTGAAACAGAGAAAAGAGTAAAATCTCAGAGGAAGAGTAAAGACGTGTTTAGTGTTTCCTATTAAATAGCACAATCTTAATTTTATCGCTCTAACAGCAGTTCAAGGGAAACCTGGAAAGCCAGCTAGACTTCTTAAGTACACATAATCTAAACCATCTCCTGGTTCTCTGCTCCTTGTACCAAATCAGGCTAAATATTCACTGCCTTGTGTTCCTCAAAATGATTAGTTTATCCAGGTTAGCTCATATATAAATGTCAATGTACTCAGAATAGCTGTCCTTTCCTTTATATCCCTTGCTTTATCCTTTCATTCCTATCTCTGGCAGCACAGTGTGGCGTGAGAGGGTTTCGCTTGCTCGCAGTGCTGTAGCTCTGCTAATCAGTGGTCTGATGGTGTGCAAGAGTTCAGTGAATCAGAATTCTTCTTAATTAGTTTTTTTGCTCCCTCCACGATGAAGGTGCAACTCCAATGAAAAATAGGTTTTAATTATTGAAAGTTTCCCATTGAATTTAATTAAAGTCATGCGGTCGGAACCCCACACCTCACTCTAAAAAATTAGAGCTATTGGTTTCCTGAATGAATTGCAGTAAATATTGCTGCTAAAAGGAAATGCTTTCATGGAAGAAGCGATGACCCTCATAATTCAGTATGCAAATCACAGGAAAAAGCAATATCCACTTTCCTCATCCATCTCACATATCCTAAGAGGCATAACAATATCGTATCTAACTACCAATGCGTATGGCAAAAATAATGAGCTGAAACAGGTGATGTTACAGCAACAGCATCAAGAGTCTCACTAATAAAAAGAAAAGAATGAAAGATGTAAAACTTAATATCTCTGCTGTAGAAATGGGAAACAAGACATCAATAAATAATCTGGACAGGTGACCACCAGTTCTTTGGGTTGGAAGGGATTTCTGACAGATAAGCAAATCTACACCCTGGTTTGGTGGCAAGATGGACCAGACTGTGTACAGGCAATGGCTTTTGGAGCCTTGCAGATCCAAGATGACATATTTCTGCCATATTTTGGTATTTTAATTCCTGGTTTGCATGATTTTCCAGTACATACAGGAACTTCAAAAGACACTTTTGGAACAGCTTTTCACCAAACAGTGTTCGCAACCAGACTAAAATTGTTTAAAAAAAAAAAAATCCCCTTAATTTTTTTCTGCATGCATGTTTAGTAGACATCTAAATGACTGAACTGCATGAATGAATAATGTTTTCATATAAAAGGCTGAGATTTTAAAGCACAAAACCATGAATCTGAAAACCTGTGCATGTACAAAGATGAACTGGGAACACAATTACTATTTTTACTGTTTATATTCCTATTCAATCTAGACAAGTTGTCTGTGTGGTGGGTGAGGAACTGGCTGACTGGCAGCACCCAGAGGGTGGTGGTAAACAGTTGTTTCTCAAACTGGAAACCAGTCACATGTGGGCCCCCCCAGGGATCGATATCAGGCCAGCAGAGATAAAGAAACCATTATCCCACTGTACTCAGCACTTGTCAGGTCACATCTGGAGCGCTGTGTCCAGTTCTGGTCCCCACTATCCACCAAAGGACAGGGCTGGAGAGGGGCCAGAGAAGGGTCTCTGAGATGATCAGAGGACTGGGAAGCCCTACGTGTGACTGTGACGTAGGGCTCAGAGAGCTGGGTTTGCTCAGCCTGGAGAGGAGAAGCCTTAGGGCAGACCTTATCACCACGTACCAGTACAGAAAAGGTGTCTGCCAAGAGGATGGAGACTCCCGTTTCACAAGGAGTCACATGGAAAATTCAAGGGGCAATGGGTAGGAGTTGCTCCTGGGGAAATTCCGGTTGGATTCCAGAAGACAATGTTTCCCCATGAGAACAGTGAAACAGGGGAATCCTCTCCCCAGGGCAGGGGTGGATTCCTCTGCACTGGACACTTTCAACACTCAGCTTGGCAGGTGCTGGGCCATCTCGTTTACACTATAGCTTGCCTAAAAAGGTTGGGCTAGGTGATCCCTGAGGTCCCTTCCAACCTGGCATTCTGTGAGTCCAGTTTCAGATTCCTTTGAAATATTTGAAATACCAGAAAACAATTAATACATAGAAGCATTTTTAAAATGGTACTGAAAGTGCTGCAGTTCATAAAGATACATTTACACGCATCTGTGCATAAGATTTCCCAGTTAAATGGGGCACCTAACGGTTGGCTGCTTCTAAATATAGATAGGAGTAGCGTATGCAATCACAACAAATGCACGTACAGACTACATAGGTATCTGGTGTATATTTTGCAATGGAGCCTTGCAAAATTGCTTGCTTTTCTGAAAATGAGCTGCAGAACCCTAAAAGCTTTGGAGGCATTTTTTAATTGCATTTCTACCTTCTGGTGGCCAAAATACACGAGCAGAAATGGCGACAGTGTGACCCTCGAGGGAGGTGCATGGCCGGTGGCTGGAAATGAAAACCAGCTCCTGCTCCTCATAAGCAGAGCAAATTTCACGTGGCATTGAGAGACAATGGATATAGACGGATGTCTCCAGTGGCTTTATCTGTTCAAACAGATTGACTAGCCAGAGTGGAAACAAATTTTGTACAAAGTCTATCTTCTTTTGGTCCTTTGCCAGGCAATAAAAACAACACAAATAGCACAAATATAATTGTGTTGATGTCCCTGACTATAAGATAATTCTCACCATGCATGTTTGCAAGTCAGTGAAAATTGAGAGCACCGCGTGGGCCCACTGATCCCATCTAAGATCTGGTCCCACTGCAGTTAGAATGGTCTTATTCCATCCATGCTACGAAAGCTGGTCATGCCATCATTAGTAGTGCTTTCTTTTTCCTCTACAAAATGCTTTTTGCATGAGATTGTGAATGTATCAATATCAGAGATGTTCACTAGAGTGCATGAATTTTTAATGAAACTCCCATTACAGAAGATTTTCAAGTCCAAGTATGCATGGTCAACATGGAAGGAAAGCAGGAAGGACGGACGACAGAAAAGAAGGAAGGAAGCCAGGAAGGAAGGGAGGAAAGAAAAGAAGAACTCACTTCATGAAATCTGGCAATTTAGACTCTCATGTAGGATATTGGAAAATGTCGGTTTATCTGAATCATGGGTTTTGCTTTTGGATATATACATACACGCATTTGGTGCTGGATGGAGGTGCTCCATAGATCTCAGGCTCTGTAGGATGAAAATGCTGTTTGCCTCTGAATCATCTGCCTTTGGGGACGATTCTGGACTCATTTAGAGCAGAACATATCAGGGTAATTACTAGGAAAAGATAGCTAGACTTAGCTTCTTCTTTTCCTTAGCTTTTTGTAGAATTAGCTTTCTTTTTAAATGGAAGGTCTTTTCTTGTGAAGAAACAGAACCACTGAATCATAGAACCATTCAGGTTGGAAAAGACTTCTAAAATTATCCAGTCCAAACACCAGCCCTGCACCACCGTGCCTGCTAAACTATATCCCAAAGTGCCACATCTACACATTTCTTTAATCCCTCCAGGGATGCTGACTCCAGCGCACGGTGTCTAGTGGACACCATGGGGATGATGAGGGGACCGTCACATCTTTCTTTGGGAGAGAAGATGGGAGACCTGAGGCTTTCCAGCCTGGAGAAAAGAAGACTGAGAGAGGATCTCATCAATGTTAATCAATACCTGACTGGAGGGGGATAGGGGAAGGGGGCCCAAACCTGTTCGGTGGTACCCAGTGACAGGACAAGGGGCACCAGGCATGAACTGGAGCACAGAAAGTTTCACCTGAAGATGAGGAAAAACTTGTTTCCTGCGAGGGTGATGGAGCACTGGAACCATCTGCCCAGGGAGGGTGTAGAAAGGCCTCCAGAGAGATCCAAACCCACTGGATCTGTTCCTGTGCGACCTGCTGGATGTGACCCTGCTTTAGCAGGGATGCTGGACTGGATGAGCTCCAGAGGGTCCTTCCATTCCAAGATTCTATAATTTGTCTGCAGATCTGCAACCAGACTTCATCTGGGATGGACTTAGTGGTTTCACTCCGAAAGACTGTCCCCCACTAAAGCACCATCTCTGCAACGTGGCTGACCATGGCGAGGGAATAAAGCCAGAAGTTACATACTTAATAGTACGTAAATCCCCATCACACGCAGGAAAGCCGGCTAGAGCTGGCAAAGCAGACTTTCTGCAGCAAACTAGCCCAAGCTGCAAAGTAACAATGGATAGAAAACATGGGGGAAAATCTCATTTTACCCTCTAGCACAGGGACCAGTTGCACCTACGACTGAGCCCAAAGGGTGGTAGTGAATGGTGTCCCATCCAGTTGGCAGCTGGTCACTAGTGGCGTCCCCCAGGGTTTGGTGTTGGGCCCGGTCCTGTTTAATATCTTCATTGATGATCTGGATGAGGGGATCGAGTCCTTCATCAGCAAGTTCGCAGATGACACCAAGCTGGGAGGAAGTGTGGATCTGCTGGAGGGTAGGAGAGCCCTACAGAGGGACCTTGACAGGCTGGAGAGATGGGCTGATTCCAACAGCATGAGGTTTAACAAGTCCAAGTGCCGGGTTCTGCACTTTGGACACAACAACCCCATGCAGAGCTCTGGGCTGGGGACAGAGTGGCTGGAGAGCAGTCAGGCAGAAAGGAACTTGGGAGTGCTGGTGGACAGGAAACTCAACAGGAGCCAGCAGTGTGGCCAAGAAGGCCAATGGCATCTTGGCCTGCATCAGGAACAGTGTGGCCAGCAGGACTAGGGAGGTCATCCTCCCCTTCTCCTCGGCACTGGTCAGGCCGCATCTCGAGTGCTGTGTCCAGTTCTGGGCCCTCAGTTTGAGAAAGATGTGGAGATGCTGGAGTGTGTCCAGAGGAGAGCGAGGAGGATGGGGAAGGGGCTGGAGCACAAGCCCTGTGAGGAGCGACTGAGGGAGCTGGGGTTGTTCAGCCTGGAGAAGAGGAGGCTCAGGGGAGACCTTATTGCTCTCTACAACTGCCTGAATGGAGGTTGTGGTGAGGCAGGAGTTGGACTCTTCTCTCAGGCGACCGGTGACAGAACGAGAGGACACGGTCTCAAGCTTCATCAGGGGAGGTTTAAGATTGACATTAGGAAGAAATTCTTCACTGAGAGGGTAATTGTTCATTGGAATGCACTGCCTAGAGAGGTAGTCGAGTCACCGTCCCTGGAGGTGTTCAAAGAGAATTTGGATGAGGCACTTAGTGCCATGGTGTAGTTGACAAGTAGGAGTAGGTGTAGGTGTTGGGTCATAGGTTGGACTCGATGATCTCAAAGGTCTTTTCCAACCTTGTGATACTGTGATACTGTGTAATACGACACAGTATCTTCAGCAGGTAAAGATATGGTCTGTATTAAATGCAGATTATGGAGTGTAATGTGGAAAAGAATTTCATTTTCGATTTAGGACAATTTTGTGCTCTGTGATTTTGCAAGACTCTGACCCCAGCACACCAGGTAATAAATAGCACTCTGATTATTTGTATTTCAGATTCCACTGGAATTTCAAAAAGGATGAAGTTAAAGTCTCATTTGCATTCAGCAAGACAAGTCCCACGCAATGATGGGCAGGAAAGTGGCTTTTCCGGGAATCCAAACAGACAAGTGTGAAGGTACACATCGGTGGGGCCAGCTACTGGGGCTCTGGGAGGTCTCCTTCTTAGTTCATCGATTTTAAAAAAAATTTTTTTTTTCACGATTAAGAGTTATATAATGGTAGAATCATGGAATGGTTTGGGTTGGAATGGAATGGACACAAAAGCTACAAATTTCCACCCCCTGCCATGGGCAGGGACACCTCCCACTGCATCAGGGGGCTCCAAGCCCCATTCAACCTGGCCTGGAACACCTCCAGGGATGGGGCAGCCACCACTGCTCTGGGCAACCTGGGCCAGGGCCCCCCACCCTCACAGCAAAATATTTCTGCCTAAGATCTCAGTCTCCCCTCTTTCAGCTTCAAACTGTTCCCTCTCACCCTATCCCTGCACTCCCTGATCCAGAGTCCCTCCCCAGCTTTCCTGGAGCCCTTTCAGCACTGGAGGCTGCTCTAAGGTCTCCCCAGAGCCTTCTCTTCTCCAGGCTGAACAACCCCAACTCTCCCAGCCTGGCCTCACAGCAGAGGGGCTCCAGCCCTCGGATCATCTCTGTGGCCTCCTCTGGACTTGCTCCAAGAGCTCCAGGTCCTTCCTGTGCTGGAGACTCCAGAACGGGACCCAGGGCTCCAGGTGGGGTCTCAACAGAGCAGAGCAGAGGGGCAGAACCCCCTCCCTCACCCTGCTGGTCCCCCTGCTCTGGGTGCAGCCCAGGACATGGTTGTGTCTCTGGGCTGCGAGCACACATTGCCAGCTCATATGGAGCTTCTTATGCACCAACACCCCAAGTCCTTCTCCTTGGGGCTGATCTCAATCCATTCTCTGCCCAGCCTGCAGTTGTGCTTCTGATTTCCCAGACCCAGGTGCAGGACCTTGCTCTTGGCCTTGTGGAACTTCATGAGGTTCGCACAGTCCCACCTCTCCAGCCTGTCCAGGTCACTCTGGAGGCCATCTCTTCCCTCCAGTGCTGACAACAGCACACAGCTTGGTGTCATTGCCAAACCTACTGAGAGTTCCCTTAATCCCAATCTCCATCCTATTGCCAATACCACTGTCATCAAGAGAATCCCTCAATTTTGGCAAGTCTAGAAATAATGCAAAACCTATAATTTTTATGTTTGTCAGGGCTTCTGGACAGAGTTGAAAAGACTAATATACCAAAAGAAAATATAAAGTGAATGTGAATATAAAAGAAAACTGGAAGAAAAGTCCAAATTTTGATTGATATTTGTGATTAAGGTTAATTTTCTTTCTAGATGTTGCTAGAAATTTGGAGAGGCGTAAAGGCAGTGCTTAAGCCTTTAAGAGCATAATTTGATATCTCTCACATTTCCCCCGCAGCACTAAAACAAAAAGACCAGTGGGACACAACTACTCCACTTCTTTGGCCTGCTAAAACTCAAAAGGATTTTGTTTACTCTCTTTTTTTCATAATGCTAAGGTAAGTTTCTGTTTCTTAAGCTGCAGAGATGTGTCTCCAAAGGCAACCAATCTGCAGGATTGCACAGGAAGAGCTGCCTGGGGTCGCCCATGGACAAGCTGGAAACTTTGATATTCCTGTAGTCGGTTCCGCCGGCAGAGCTGATCCTGTGCCACATCTCCTCGCAATGTGGGGACGCAGCACACGTGCCTGAGAAAATAACATCTCTACCCTCAACAGACTGTTAGACAAAGGTGAGAAAAAGGACTTCTCTTAACATAGACTCTGGGTGCTTATTTCTAGAGATGATACTCCATAATTGCATACAGCCTACTGGAAATTAATTTCCAGCCTAGAAATTTGCACACAGCAACTACAGATTCTGGTTCTCCTCTGGAATATGGACGCCTCCATTGCAGTGCTTGTTAGAGTAGGAATAAAGAAACTCCACCCTATTCAGCTGGCTGGGTATGTTTGATAACACTATAAATAATCCTCATGTATATTTATCTGGTGATATAGATCTAGAGAGGGGACTGGGAGAAATAGAAATCAGTACAAGGTAGGATAAGGTGGAAGGAGCAAGCTGACATTACAGCCTTCCCTCCCTCTCTGTAGGCCTCCCAGAAAGCTATCTGTGTCTTTAGCCACTGTGAGCCTGTCTTCTTTGTAGGTAGACATGTGTGGATTTTACTCCCCCCAAAAACCCAAACCTAAACTCGAGACAACTAAAGAGATGGAGAAAGAGGAGAAAATTCCTCTTAGGGGCCACTAAGAAATGCATTCCTCCAATAGGGAAAGGTAGTCACAAGATTTTATCTTCTAATTGTTCTTGCTCTCTTGGGGAGGGGCTCTTTATCAAGGAGGGCAGGGATAGGATGAGGGGGGACAGTTTGAAGCTGAAAGAGGGGAGACTGAGATGAGATCTTGGGCAGAAATGTTGTGCTGTGAGGGTGGGGAGGCCCTGGCCCAGGGTGCCCAGAGCAGTGGTGGCTGCCCCATCCCTGGAGGTGCTCAAGGCCAGGTTGGATGGGGCTTGGAGACCCCTGATCCAGTGGGAGGGGTCCCTGCCCATGGCAGGTGGTGGCACTGGATGGGCTTTGAGGTCCCTTCCATCCCAAACCATTCTATGATTCATTTGGTAGGGATTCCTTGTCTAGAAACCTTCCTAGCGCCCCTGTACCTCTTAATTCTTTTCTTTCTAGTGAAGAAGCTCAATAGGAAGTGCCCTAATTGTAGTAAACTGCTCACCAGTCTTGAGTCAGAGTCCTTGGTGATTCACCTCTCCACCAGCTGGCGGGTGATGCCCCACCACTCAAACAAATGCCTCGTGCTGCAACACCCCTTTACTGGCACAGTAATAACAGGGCTGGAGTCCCAGTGACAGCCATGAGCATCTCAAAATATGGAGAGATCAGACACTGTGATGCTGAACCAGGGGTAAATCCCATCGATAACACTCCTTGGTAGGAAAATGTTAAAGCAAGTTAATCATTGTATCAGAGAATCATTAGGGTTGGAAAAGACCTCTAAGCTCATCCAGTCCAACCGTCAGCCCAACCCCACTGTGCCTGCTCAACCCTGTCCTGAAGCACCACATTTAGACAACTCCTGAGCCCCTCCAGGGATGGAGACTCCACCACTGCCCTGGGCAGCCTCTGCCTGGGCTTCACCACTCTGTCAGGAAAGACATCTTTCCTATTATCCATTTTAATCCTCCCCTGGCACAACTGATGGGACTGATGCCAATAAGTATCTGCAGAAAATGAGTAAGTTTGTACAGAAATATGCCTTCCTGAAGACACTGAGTACTTAATTAATACACACTATTACCTCGTGAAGTACGGACTTCTGCACAGGGATATAATTTAACCGTGAACGCAACCAAAATTAAGAAGTTATTTTCCAGTGCACTGTAAAGGATTTTTGCAGAGAAGTCTGCACAATAGCAAAGGGGAAGTTCATGTTGAACCAGTCCTACTCTGTAATTAATTAACAACACGCCATGAAAAGACCATTATTCTTTTGTTTCTTCCATTCAAAATATGTACCCAAGAATGCGAATGCTGACTAACAGTAATTTTAATATTCTGGAAACATGACACAGAGTTTATGGATAGTTGGAATAAGAAAAGATGGTGAACACGTAGACACTCTCCACCGTGCTGGAGGGTCTCTCTTGCTCCTCTTTATTTCCTCTAATGATTTTCCACTGCATGTTAGGCCAGCAAAGATCAAATTCAAGCTAACAGAGCATGTTGTCAGTATTTATCCTTCAGCTCCGGCTTAATGGATTAGCTATGGGAGAAAAGAAAAATCTTTACAAACATATTTTTGGAATTAGAAGGAGAAGAATATGAAGTCCAGCGCATGGGGACAACCGGGTCGAAGACATTAGCACTCAGCATAGTGTGACACAGCGTACACATCTCACCAGACCTCGAGATGGCCAGGGAAAGAGATTCCTCCCTTTAAGATGAGAAAAACGAGATGGAAAACCTGGAATCATTTTGCTGAATGAGCTCCTCCCACTGCTGTCCCTCAAACATTTATTTTGCACTGAGGTGAAACGCTCTGTTTCACTCAAAATTGCATACTACATTTCATACTGACTTTATTTAACATTTATGTTTGACTTTTGTTCCCATTAAACACGAAGTGCTGCTCAAAATGAAATGTTGGAAAGTTTCATTGGAAGATGTGAAAATTAAACACTTCAAGCTTTTATAATAGTGCATGCATTTGGGTATTTTCTACATCCTGCATGCCACATCTAAATGTGCTTCTTAGCCAACTGTAATCTGTAGTTGACCTTAATTATTTCAAAGTTGTTCTGGAGGGCAGGAGGTGTAAATTAAACTGAGTTGCCTTTGTGCAGACATTGTTAATTTGTTCCATAGTTTGTTTCATGGTCTTTTGTGGAAGATGGAATCTTAGATTCATAGAATGATTTGGGTTGGGAGGGACCTCAAAGCCCCTCCAGTGCCACCCCCTGCCATGGGCAGGGACACCTCCCACTGTGTCAGGGGGCTCCAAGCCCCATCCAACCTGGCCTGGAACACCTCCAGGGATGGGGCAGCCACCACTGCTCTGAGCACCCTGGGCCAGGGCCTCCCCACCCTCACAGCAAAGCATTTCTGCCCAAGATCTCATCTCAATCTCCCCTCTTTCGATGGAAACCCAGGCTGTGTTGTGAGCTTCACTCCTTCCAAAAGTGGGAAAGTGTTTCTGAAAATAAGCTTATTTTTCAATGTTTCCTAAAGACAGATTGAATCCAGGCATGCACTTCTGGAAAATAATATTGTAGTTCAATATCTGTGACTGGGAATGCCTCATTCCCAGCATCGATGCGCTGCTGCCAGAGCTCTCCTCCTGTAGGACACCATCCTGCTGGACAGACACTGACCAGGACCTGTCCCAGTCTCATCCCATGGAGCCAAAGGAACATTTATTTGACTTCATGGGCTCTGGGTAAAGGCTCACAGTAGCTGTCCTTTCTATTAATTATATTTATTAAAGTAAGCCTTCCTCCCCAAAAAGAGAGTCAGCCGGGGAAACAAGCAGAATGATCCTCCAGTGAAGAAAATACCATCACCAAAATTAATGACATCTGCTGAGAAGCACCTTCATCACCACCAATTTAATTTAAGCTGCAAAGAGTCTTCTCTGGGCTCTTAGGACAGACAGGATAAATAAGCCTGAGCTTGTGAACAGGCAGTGTGACAGAGGAGCTGCGGCCATCAGGAGAAACAGCTTTCCTAAGTGTCACTCCAAAGTTGCTTTTCAGAATAGAGGGACCTAAAACTGAGAAAGCACGTAAAAAATTGAGCCACTTCATACATTTTAAGTGCCAGAGTTACCACCTGTTCCTTTTCTCTCTAACACCAACTGCATGTGAATACTGACCTTGCACCTCTGGAGCTGCCGAAGTCCCATTTCAGTATTGCCATTTGTTCTTGCCTTCCCTCAGGGTGTATAAAGCATTGTGAAGACTGCTCACAAGATGCTCGGGTCTTTGACAGTTTTACTGAATTACCAGCAAATGCGTGTCAAGATTTCACAAGGGAAAACTCCAAAATCAGTGAAATTTAGATTCCTGTCAAAGTAGTCAAGAGAACAAGTGGGATGAGATTCCTTCTGCACCAAAGGAGTGAGGTAGCTCCCATCAGCGGGCAATTTCTGCAGTGTCTCTACATAAACACGACCACAGCCACTCACAAAGAGCTCTCTCTCCAATTCTGCCAGCTGCTGTCTGGAGTCAGAGGGCAAACACAGGATGGTAGGACAAGGGGGAGTGGTTTTAAACTGGAAGAGGGGAGACTGAGGTGAGATCTTGGGGAGAAATGTTTTGCTGTGAGGGTGGGGAGGCCCTGGCCCAGGGTGCCCAGAGCAGTGGTGGCTGCCCCATCCCTGGAGGTGTTCCAGGCCAGGTTGGATGGGGCTTGGAGCCCCCTGACCCAGTGGGAGGTGTCCCTGCCCATGGCAGGGGATCGCACTGGATGGGCTTTGAGATCCCTTCCAACCCAAACCATTTTGATTCTTTGAAGCCTCTTGCGTGTTTGCTGTGTGGTGATCCCACACGTTCCACACACCGTTCAATGACCACACAACAGCTGTGCAAGGCTGGCAGTGGTCCTCACGTTGCTTCTGAAGGTACCTGGGAACCACGTACTGCACTTTTCTTCTGTCATGCATCCAGATGTGTTTCAACACAACTCAAGGCACATAGATGTAGAATCTACCCCTAAATGTCATAGAAACATAGAATTGTTTGGTTGGAAAAGACCTTTGATATTATGAAGTCCAAATGTACCTGTCCACAACTAACCCATATTTCTGAGCGCCTCATCTGCCCTTCTTTTAAACACCTTCAGGAATGGTGACTCCATCACTTTCCTGTGCAGCCTCTTCCAGTGCCTGGAAGAACCCAATGTGGCAAAATTTTTCCCAATATCCATTCTGAACCTTCTCTGGGAAACTTAAGGCTATTTCCTTTCATCCTATCACTTCTTACTTGGAAGGAGAAGATTTGAGGCAAATGACCAAAGAGCCTTTAACGCGTGGAGGTCATGAAACCTGTGAATTTGATGTTCACAGAACCTTCTAACACGAGTCTGATAATAAATGAGGGCAGAGAGCACCTTCTGCAACACTAATAACTTATGTGTGGGTATTCAAGGGGAGTTTTTATGCAAGTAGTGATACAAATCTCTTGGCCTGAGAGACACAATCTCTTTGGAGGCCCAAGTGCTATTGCTTCAGGTGACGCACATTAAGATCATTAATTACTGTCTCACAACTTGGCTGTGGACCCAGCAGCTTTTCGTCTGCTTTGGAGCACTTGCTTTCTATTTGAAGTACTGTGGAACTGAGGACAATAACGGTCGATTGCAACGGGTGGGAGTGACAACACTGCTTTCCTGTAACGCAGCATGCTAAGTGCTTATGAACTAGAAAGGAAAGAATTAGTCCCCCTCTGGAAAAAATCAGTGCATGTTAATTAGTTGCTGACCATAAATATTTTTATATAAATATTCACATCATGCTTAGGTGTTTCACAGCAACATTGGAACAAGAGGACCAAAGCAAGGAAAACAAGCAGGTATTTTGGAAGGTTTTCTGAATCTTAGTATCATACTGCCCCGCAGGAGGCTGCCCTCAAGCCATGTTAAATACACAGTCCCTTCTTGCAAAGCAAGTATGATAGAGATTTAGTAGTTAAGTGTCATTTTTCTTCATTACAGTGTGAAAGAAGAGTAGGAATGAATGAGTCTTAAAATAAGTGCCATCGGAAAAAAACCTTACTGTTGCTGAGGTTAATGGCAAAAAAAAAAAAAAAAAAGCCATTAAGAAGGACAAATATTTCATTTTATGGTTCTCTATTAGCAGCACTTCTTAACTACCTAACTCTGCTATTACCTGTGTGTAGTGATCTCAACCAAAGAAGGCAAACTCACAGACAGGCTGTGCCCCCTGTCCCCAAAGCTGGTATAAGTTATTTCCCATTCTGCCTAAGGAGTGCAAAAATTGTGCTATTGCAGCTGCAGAAGATGTGGTTCACTCTAGACTTTGCAGGTTTCTGCAGAAACTGCAGTACTCGTGAAATTAATTTTGTGGGAATTAGTATATGCTTTAAAAGTTAAGTTTGCATTGATGCTTCTTAATGGGAAAATGGAAAGCATTTGTTAACAGACACAGCAATAGTAACTGTTGATCAATGTCAACAACTATTACCGCTAAGCCTTTCATCTTCGGCTCTAATTAAAACCTTTGGTGTTTTTTTATCCAAATACCTACCCTGACTGCTAATAACTTGTTTTTATTTTGCTTGCAGTCACTATAAAGCAAAAATGCCTCTCTATTGTACGTATTTATTTTAAATACCAAACAGAACAGAGTGAAAAACCACATCTCTTGGCAACAAAGACAACCTTGACCATGAACTCAGATTTACCCATTCTGCACATGGCTATCTTGCAGATTAATTAAGAGAAGCCACATTATTATTTTGCATAGCAATTTTTGTCACAAAGACAAATTAAGGGAGCTGGGTCAGGTTACAATGACAGAAGCTGAAGCCAATCAACAGAAACCATCAGAGACTTACACTTGATAAACACAACAGCAAACCATCCTCCCCCCGTCACCCAAGACAAGTTGAATTTTCCGCTTGTTTTCATTGTTGGAAATTTAATTTGGCCTCTCCCACGCCAGCGCAGGGCAGGGGGTGGCTGTGGCCCTGCTACTCCCCCAGCACCATCCAAGCTCCCTTGGCAAAGGAGAACCGTCTGATAGCCCGTGTCGAGAGGCCATGTGGACTGCCATGAAAATTCATTGCCATCACGAGATTGAAGGCCCAAACTGATGCTTTTGACAAGCCTGAAATCAGTAAATGAGGACGGTGAGGAGAAAAAGGCGTGAAACATTGGCTAATTTTAAAGGCTGGATCTCTCTTCCTCTGTCCCACTTGTTCCTTTTTCATTTAAACGAGTGTAACATTAAATGAATTGCTTTTATTTTCTCCTACTAAGCCTATTAGGATTTAACTCTGGAAAGTTGAAGCAATTTTTTCCTGCTTAAGTTCTCTTCTCTGCACAAGGCTGGGCTCCAGCTGTCAGCGCTCCTGAAGATTCAATGAGATTAGTCCTAAATGTTCTCAGCATCATTACAAAGGTTGTAACCGCATTACTTCCTCAGATGAAATTGTTTTATTGTTTCCCTAAGTCAAGTAAGAGGTCAGAGATGAATACAAGCAGTTTTGAGATGACTGAAGTTTTCAAGACTGTGAAGTTCTTAAAGCAAAGTGAGGTACAGGGTGCTGCCAAAACTGCTTTTGCAGGGTCTGCACCAGAATCATCAGCAATCTCACTGCCCATTCATTGGAATCATGGAATGGTTGGGCTGAAAGGGACCCCAAAGCCCATCCAGCGCCACCCCTTGCCATGGGAAGGGACACCTCCCACTGGGTCAGGGGCCTCCAAGCCCCATCCAACCTGGCCTGGAACACCTCCAGGGATGGGGCAGCCACAACTTCCCTGGGCAACCTGGGCCAGGACCTCCACACCCTCACAGGAAAATATTTCTTCCTAAGACCTCATCTCAGTCTCCCCTCTTTCACTTTCAAACCACTCCCCCTCATCCTGTCCCTTCACTCCCTGATCAGTTCCACAGCTTTCCTGGAGCCCTTTCAGCACTGGGAGCTGCTCTAAGGTCTCCCCAGAGCCTTCTCTTCTCCAGGCTGAACAACCCCAACTCTGCCAGCCTGGCCTTGTACAGGAGCTGCTCCAGCCCTTGGATCATCTCCGTGGCCTCCTCTGGACTCGCTCCAACAGCTCCAGGTCCTTCCTGTGCTCAGGACTCCAGAACTGGACCCAGGGCTCCAGGTGGGGTCTCCTCAGAGCGGAGCAGAGGGGTAGAATCCCCTCCCTTCTCTGCTGGTCACATTTCTTTTGACACAGGCCAGGACACCATTTGCTTTCTGGGTTATAAGTGCACATTGCCAGCTCCTGTTGATCTTTTCAGCCACCAGTAATTACTCATGGTTTACAACGTCTTAAGGGAGAAAAGGTCACATCCACAGGACGCAGGTGAAAACAAGTCCAACCCTGCTAAAACCAAGACATCATGAGACTTTGGAATAAGGCCATACACAATGGACTGAAGGGACAACCCTAAATCAAGACCACTGCTCCATACCCACCAGCTGTGGTCTCAGCCTTTGCCTGTTGCAGCTGAGGCACCTGTTCTAACGATCTACAGCAAGTTATTCTGACAAAATGTTCTAGGAATTTGTGCTGCTGGAGAACCCTTGCTCTCAGGAAATGCAAAGTGTTATCCCAAGACACATGAAGTGCCCTATTGTCCTTCTGGATAAAAGCATTACGTCAAGTATGAAGAGGTGACAAACAAGCCCTGACTCATGAAACCCATGAGAACTTCTTAGGTTTGAGAGAGCTGATCCATCAAGTGGCCCAAGAAGAGAGTCTGTAGCCACCATGGGCAGGATGGGCTGCCTCCCCACATCACGACTCACAGGCTCATTTCCAAGGGCTAAAAGCACGTTCTGTATTTTCAATCCATTCTCTGCCAAGCCTGCTTGGGATTTCCCTGACACAGGTGCAGGACTTTGCAATTGGCCTTGTTGAACCTCATGAGTTTCGCACAGCCCCACCTCTCCAGCCTCTCCAGATCCCTCTGGATGCTATCCAGGGAAGGCCCTTCGGCATGTCAATTGCACCACATAGTTTGGTATAATTGGCAAATTCGTTTAGACTGCCCTCAATTCCACTGTCGGTGTTTGTGACAAAGGTGTTAACCACCACCATCCCAGTTCCGACCCCTGAGGAACTCCATTTGTCACCAGTCTCCGCTTGGACATTGAGCCAGTGACCAGAACTCTTTGAGTGTGACCACCCAGTCAGTTTCAGGGGTAAACAGCCAGGCTTTTTACAATATTGGCAACAACTATACTGTCTCCTGTAAATAAAACCATGAAGTGGTGAAGTTTTGTACATGCATGGAGTAACTCCCAAACCTGCTAAACCCAAGCAGAACAGCACTGTGGGTTTGTGAGCACCCACCACGCCCGGGTCAACACTGAGCAGGTTTTGTCCATGTTACTGCATGAGAACCGTGATAAAAACATCTTTGGAAGTTCACAGGCACAATATATTTTGTTTTTCACTCTGAACTGATGCCTTTGAAGTTCAGTCAATGAATTTTTTATAGTCTTCATTAGGACTCGCATCTGATCTCCAGTTCTACCTCTGAAGAGCCATGCTCTGAGGTTGCTAATTTGGGCAGTGAGATTAGCCCTGTTTATTTCACATCTTTCTTGTTGGTTGGAACAAGGCTGTTTGTGAAAGAAGAAAGGTCAATTTGCATGTTAATGAGGGTGCAAGAGGATTGAAGTCATTCATGCCAGTGTCCATCTCCAATTAGCCGAAGAATTTCTATTCTCAGTTTAAAGAGTTAAATGGTTCCATCAAGGGAACAGCCCTTCGCTTAGGCAAGGAGTCAAAAGGACAGACAGCCTGTTCGGGAAGCGTATGCATGACTTCCTAATCCCTCCTCATTTAATAATAGCAGATAAACCATGTGGTCAGTGCTTAGGGCTAAAGAAAAAGAAGACCCCGCAGATCCCCAGAGCCTGTTTTGAGGAAGGATCATGTACCAACTGCCTTAAAAAGCACCCAAACGGCCAAAAAACATGCAAGCTCCTGTTGCAAACAGACAAACCTCAATACAAAGCCTGTGCTTGGCTCCTTGTTTCGCTTCATCAGTAATAAACATGTTCGCTACACTCTCAGCATGCTTTAAAGCACTAAGAAATTCTTGTTGTCAAGTGACCTCTTTGTTCACAGGGATTTTTTTCTTTTAATTATTATTAAGCTTGGAACAAAAATGCAAATTAAATATTTAAAGCAGCACTCTTCAGCATCCACTAGAGAAAAACGTTCTCATCTCCTAGGGAAGAGAAAAGGACTTTTTATATATTCTATTTAGCCACAGTGGTGTGGGAAACACAACAAAGCAACAGCTACCTCACAAAGAGGTCTGAGCATCTGTAGTATTTCACAGGAGGTACACAACAGAAATCAAGTGGCTTGAGAATATGCTAATCATGGTACGAAGCCACTGTTCATGGGATAAACGCAACATACTGAAGAAAAGACACTAGAAGAAGACAGAACAATCCTGTTTGGTCCTCAGATCAGCCTGCTACCTGACCAAGGAAAACTTCTCCAACCCTTTGCATTTCTCTTTAACTAATAATTTTGCTTCTTTAGGGGGACAGTGTTGTTTCGAGGAGGACAAACCCATAGAGCTGCACATCTGTCACCAGCACACCCTGTTGGTTTACAGTTTCGTGTGCAACAGGAGAAGTCTTCAGAGCTGTTGATCATCCCAAATTTTGGAGCTCTACTGATCCAACCCAAGTGGGCACTAATACTCACTTAATGTTGGTACATGGGGAGGTGTGCCCTCTCATTGACTTTCAAAGGATTTCCAAGCCTCTGAACACCAGGTAGTTACAAGAGGCAGGAATCAAGGGGGATGCAGGATGGGAGAAAACCTTTTTCATGCTCATAAGGTTCAGAATATCCCTGTCTTTCACCCTCCCACAGCACTGGGCGGGGTGGAGATGATTTGTCTCCCACCTACAGAACCCAGAGGGGAGCTTTTAGGAGAGGAACTGTTTACAGCAGGGTGGTCTCACGGTGCCTTCTTGCTCATCCTAAACCTTCTTTGGAAGCAGCAGGGCTATGGTGTAGTGGCTCATAATCAGTTATCGTCTTTGAGCACACAGGAAAGTACAACTCTTCACAGCCAGCTCTCCAGCGCCAGCTCTCCACAATGGTCAACTCTCTGCGGGACAGCTCTACATGGTCAGCTCCCCACAGGGAGTGTTAGGGTTGAGATTAAGATTAAGGGTAACCTCAGAGGTAGAAGCTCCCCATGTGGAGCCATCCCCATGTAGGAATGGCCCACAGAGGGTTGTCCTGCAGAGAACTGGCTGCAGGATGTTGCCCTAGACCCTTGTGCACATGGGTGTATGTCCTAAGTGTGATGCTGATGTAGGGCTGGCAAAGAAATGCCTTGGTGAGAGAGTGGGAAGAGAAATGACGTGTAATAATAGGAGCTGCTATGCTCTGGAATTTACTCTGAAAACTGAGTAGAAGATTGAACAAGCACAGATCTCACTGTGTGTAATGAGACCCCTTGTATCAATAGAGATGGTGAACTGTGGACACGAAAACACTGAGTCAATCTAATCTAAACCTAAACGCACCTCCATCTCAAGAAAATGCTTACAGCTGCTGGCTAGTGTTCCTTGTACTCCTACCACTCTGAGAAGATGACTGTTCCCCACTTCACTGCTGAGACGATGGGTAATCTTCTAATTTCCACAGACTTTCAGGGTCAGACGTGCTGACAGCGAAGCACTACTCTGGAGAACAAGCCTTATGAGGAGTGACTGAAGGAACTGAGATCATCCAGCCTGGAGAAGAGGAGGCTGAGAGGAGACCTCCTCGCTCTCAGCAGCTCCCTGAGAGGAGGTTGTGGTGAGGGGGGTGCTGGGCTCTGCTCCCAAGTGACAAGTGACAGGAATAGAGGAAATGGCCTCAAGTTGTGCCAGGGGAGGTTCAGGTTCAATATTAGGAAATATTAGAGTTGTCAGGCATTGGCACAGTCTGCCAGGGAAGTTGTGGAGCCAATACCCCTGGAGGCATTTTAAAGACACCTAGATGTGTCACTTAGGGATATGGTTGAGTGGTGGACATTTATAGTTGGAGTTGATGATCCTAAAGGTCTGCTCCAACCTGAAGGATTCTGTATCTGAGTGTAACACGAGAGGAGATTCAGAGCAAAACACGTCCCTGTCCAGGACCACCACCACGACCAGTGCTTTTGTAACGTGGTAGAAGCAGCACAGGGCTGTGTCCCTCCCAACCACACTGCAGTGGGTCTTGATTAAAAGCAAGCAGAGCTCAGACAGCCAGTGCGCATTTTACTGTTTACCCAACAAACATGTGAAAAAGCAGCTCTTGGTCTGAGCCCTGCTGCCACCCCAAACTTGCTGGGCCTGATCCTGGCCTGGCTGCCTGTGTTACCCAGAATTATCAGTAAACAGCTGATCAATAGCATGATCAGGAAACAGTTACCAGGGGTTCAATCAGTATTTATGCCTGTACAGTCAAAGACAGAGCCAGCTACAGAGTTCAGAGATGGCCAAGAAGGAAATGCAGTTGCTCTGGACATTCCTGCAGCGTTCCTTCTGTTTGGGAGGTGTTCGAGAGCCATTGGACACCACAGTAGGCAGTTATGGAGCAGAAAACTCCTGGAAACAAGATCAGAAAAAGCCACATATGCACAAAAAAAGCCCCCCAAAATTCAAATATCCTTGCTTTTCCCTTTCAGAAAGTGTTACATTCCTGCTAAGCAACACCAGGGACAATTACAAAGGATGAGCTCAACTCCAGCGGGCTGAATGGAGCTGCTCTAAGAACGAAACCTTAAACAGATGCTTCTTCTTCTCAAATAAAGCCCCAAAGCCTTCTTTAGGTAGCTGCTGTCTCGTCTGGCTCCCCAGGGGACCGCTTAAAAAACTACCTCCTCCCATTGACAAGATGCATCCATTGTGTGTGTCCAACTGCGCAGACTGGCCCAGCATTGGCCAGCCCCGAGGGCTGCTGACCCCGCCCAGCACCGGCAGATGTGGGGTCTCGTGCCAGGAGACCCCCAAAAGCCCTTGTGATGGTAGTGCAGTGGTCCCAGCTGAGACCACCAATATCTTCCCCATTTATTTCGCCGTTGGCCATGGCCTGGGGGTTCTCCTGCCTGCAGGATATGCACTACAAAAGAGCAGCAGGAGGTCTGCTGGGATTTACATCCTGCTGTTTCTGAGTTTAAGGAAAATAAGACCATTTCCTAGAACATAAAATATATTTCATTATGTAACACAATGTGCCCCAAGTCACACATATACATATAATACATAATGTACATGTGTATGTATATAAAATATATATATACATCACTTGAATGAGCAAAGACCTGAATTTGTTCCATTAACACCACAAAAAGTTAAACATCGTTCCGCTACTCACTTATAAAATTTAATTACATGAACACTAAAATGTGGGTAGTTATGAGTCAGCTAACAAAAGACAACGGAGTAATAAATTCCATATACAAAACACAGGGAAGTTAATGCCCCACTGCTCACATTCAAAAATATCCACTGATGTTTAGAGGTTTAAAGTAAATGCTGACATATGTGTTAGCAAGCTGCATCTGCATTTTTTACCCTTGCTGTATTATGTTTTAGGAGAGAAACTGGAAAAAGGGTAATTGTGCCTCTTTTGCACGCAGAGTGATCCATCTATCTTCCCCAGCTTTTTACTCAGCCAACAAAGGAGGCAGAGAAAACAGTGTGCTTTCCCTCTGCAGTCTGGAGTGGCGTTCTACTTAACTACAAGGGAGTTGTTTTCCTTATGGGGACCAAAACACACGTTAGGAGAGCATTAGGAAAGCAAGGGTTAAAAACAGGAACAAGCGCAGCAGCGATGCAGCACAACACCGTCCTTCTGCAGGTAACATCTCCTGCCTATGCCCAGAGGGGCTTGTGGGCTTCTCCTCACCCACAGTCGGCTGCAAGTGGTGCCTCGAGGAAAGGCTTCTTCAGAGGGACCATGCGTGGGTCAGCTTTGCTCTCAGGCAAATAAATCCTAGAGTCATAGAATGGTTGGGGTTGGAAGGGACACCAAAGACCACGGCGTTCCAATCCCCCCTGCCATGGGCAGGGACACCTCCCACTGGATCAGGGGGCTCAACACATGACTCTCCATCCTGTGAGCTGCCCGACGGCCATGTCTAGGGAACTCATATTTTTAACCAACTTATTGATTGATGGCAACCGTGAGATGAGGGCATGAAGAGGTGCCTGCCGACCCTGTCGAGCTCCCCCTCCAGCAGAGGCAAAAGCAGCTGGGTGGTAACCCAGGGTCCGGGCAATTACAGCATTGACTAGGGGCCACAGTCGCCAAGCTGCGGCAGCAACAATCTGCCTGCCTGCCAGATGCCCCAAATACACGGGGTGTCCCATTAATCAAAGGACATCTGCCCTTCTGTTTTCTCAGTAGCTCCACAAGCCTTTGCTCCCCCGGGGACAGTGTGTCCGTCTATAATTGACTCTGTTCCCAAGTCTACATCCTGACTATTATGTAGGAGAGGAGTATTTAGCCCAGGGACAAGGATAACACGGCAAATTCATTTCCACATCTGAGCAGATTGTTTTAATGAGACTATGTATGTGTTTAAATGCTCTGCTGGAGTTTTCCCAAGATCTCAGACCTTTACAAATCAAATCCCATACTCCAGTCTCTAGACAGCGCTAAGGTCAGACGGTATACGCTGACTGAGGCACAACCGCCCTAGTAAAAACTAATCCTTGGTT
This sequence comes from Neomorphus geoffroyi, assembly GCA_033558235.1. Taxonomy (NCBI): domain Eukaryota; kingdom Metazoa; phylum Chordata; class Aves; order Cuculiformes; family Neomorphidae; genus Neomorphus; species Neomorphus geoffroyi. Next base: position 1,589,243 of record JAUMJM010000025.1, read on the forward strand.
TTGCTGCATGCACACAAAATTTTTCCCTCTGTAATATAATAAAAAATTTAGCAGATCCTCTACCTTGCTATATTCTGCTAAATTAAATATGCATATGGAGCACTGAGATCAGCTGGCTCCCTATACAGGCATCACAGAAGAGCCAAATTTGGCACCGAGCTGCAAACTGAACATTTCCAGGACACCTCATGCTCTCACAGAGCACGAAGGTGAGATACGTCTCATTTATCCCCTACCACTGTGACGTAAACTCTTAGTAACCTGATGTAGTGGAAGGTGTCCCTGCCCATGGCAGAGGGCCTGGAGCTGCATGGGTTTCAGCAAGGGGGGTCAGAAGTGGATGGGCTTTAATGTCCCTTCCAACCCAAACTATTCGGTGATTCTATGATTATAGAAATCTTGCAACTATTTTTAACACACAGTTAATTCATACCTACAAGATTCACCAACGGTATCCTTAACAGAAAATTTCTGTAACTTCTCAAAGATCCACAGGCTCTGCTGAACCAAAGACTTCGCACATGGCGTATCCGCTCAATTGTCTTAAACATCACAAATTATGCTTACAGGGATCCTGACAACTGTACAATTCTGCCAGAAGATAAACTGTTCGCAATTGTACCTAAGTAGCAGTGCTTGACAAAGGCACTGTGCATTATCTAGGACACACTGCTACTATTATTCACTCAAATACAAGCTTTTCTTCCATGGTGAAGAAGAGGCTGCATCTATTTCATAGAATCATGGAATGGTTTGGGTTGGAAGGGACCTTAAAGTCCATCCAGTTCTGACTCCCTGCCATGGGCAGGGACACCTCCCACTGGGTCAGGGGGCTCCAAGCCCCATTCAACCTGGCCTTGAACACCTCCAGGGATGAGGCAGCCACAGCTTCTCTGGGCACCCTGGGCCAGGGCCTCCCCACCCTCATTGTGAAGAAATTCTTCGTAATGTCTAATTTAGATCTTCCCTCTTCCAATTTAAAGCTGTTCCTCCTCATCCTATCAATACTTGCCCTTGTAAGAGGTCCCTCCCCAGCTCTCTTGTAGATGCCATTCAGATACTGGAAGTTACTTCTCCTAGTCTTGCCTATTTTGTTAGACTGAAAAGTTGGGAACTAAGTTTTCTTAAGGAAAGCATGGGGAACAAACAGGAGGAAGCTGTGGTTAACCAAGGCGACTATGATCTAATTGCCATCACAGAAACATGGTAGGACGATTTGCACAACTGGAGTGCTACCATGGATGGCTACGAGCTATTTAGCAGGGACAGACTAGGAAAGAGGTGGTGGGGTTGCTCTGTACGTCAAAGAGTGCTTTGACTGTATAGACCTCAGTAACAACGATGATGACAAGGAAGAGTGTTTATGGGTTAAACTCAGTGGTGTGAGGGGTAACCCAGACATTGTGGTGGGAGTTTGCTATCGGCCACCCAACCAGGATGAAGAGACTGATGAAGTCTTCTATAAACACCTATAAGTCTCGTGATCCCATCCCGTCATTCTTGTGGGGGATTTCAACCTTCCGGATGTCTGCTGGAAGTACAACACAGCAGAAAGGAAGCAGTCTAGGAGGTTCATAGAGTGGGGGGATGTCAACTTCCTAACACAGCTGGTGAGTGAACTGAGTGGAGAGGATGCACAGCTGGACCTGCTGTTTGTGAACAGAGCGGGCCTCATGAGAGAGGTGACGGTTGAAGGACGCCTGGGACACAGCGATCACGAGATGGTAGAATTTTCACTTCTTGGGGCAGTGAGGAGAGGGGTCAGCAGAACTGCCAGCCTGGACTTCCGAAGGGCAGACTTTGAACTCTTCAGAAGGTGCGTGATAAAGTCCACTGGGAGGTGGCTCTAAAGGACAAAGGGGTGCAGGAGGGCTGGACGCTCCTCAAGAAGGAAATCCTGGTGGCACAAGAGCAGCCCATCCCCATGTGCCATAAAGCAAGTAGGCAGGGAAGAAAACCAGGTTGGCTGAGTAGGGAGCTTAGTATCAGTATCAGGAAAAAAAGAAAGTACATGAGCTCTGGAAGAGAGGGCAGGTGTCCCAGGAGGACTACAAAGCTGAGGTGAGATCATGTAGGGAAAAAATCAGAAGGGCTAAAGCCCAACTAGAACTTCAATGGCCACTTCAGTCAAGGACAACAAAAAGAACTTCTTTAAATATATCGGCAGCAACAGGAGGACAAAGGAAACTCTCCCTCCCTTGCTGGGTGCAGAAGGGCCAGTAGCAATGAGGGACGAGGACAAGGCAGAGGTGCTCAACGCCTTCTTTGCCTCGGTCTTTAACCCCAAAGGGGAAAGTGCTAGGGGGATGGTGGGGATGAAGCTCCAGCTGTTCGGGAGGACTCGGTTAGTGACCTGCTCGGCCAGCTAGACACACACAAATCCATGGGCCAGATGGGATCCATCCGAGGGTTTTAAGGGAACTGGCAGAGGTTCTCGCCAAACCCCTTTCCCTCATCTCCCAACAGTCCTGGCTGACTGGGGAAGTACTGCTGGACTGGAGACTGGCAAATGCTACGCCTATTTACAAGAAGGGTCGGAGGGAAAATCCGGGGAACTCCAGGCCTGTCAGTCTGATGTTGGTACCAGGGAAGATCATGGAGCAGATTGTCTCCAGTGCTATCATACAGCACACGCGGGACACCCAGGTGATCATACCCAGCCAACATGGCTTCACCAAAGGCAGGTCCTGCAAGACCAACCTGATGTCCTTCTATGACAAGGTGACCCGTTTAATGGACGAGGGAAAGGCTGTGGATGTGGGGTACCTGGACTTCAGTAAAGCCTTGGACACCGTTTCTCACAGCATCCTGCTGGAGAAACTGGCTGCCATCGGCGTGGGCAGTCACAGCCTCTGTGGGGTTAAAAACTGGCTGGGTGACCGGGTCGAAGGGTTGTGGGGAATGGAAGTAAATCCAGTTGGAAACCGGTCACGAGCGGTGTTCCCCAGGGTTCAGTGCTGGGTCCAGTCCTGTTCAACATCTTCATCAATGATCTCGATGAAGGCATCGAGCGCACCCTCAGCAAGTTTGCAGGTGGCACCAAGCTGGGTGCAAGTGTGGATCTGCTGGAAGGCAGGGAGGCTCCGCAGAGGGATCTGGACAGGCTGAGACCAACGGGATGAGGGTCAACAAGGCCAAGTGCAGAGTCCTCCATCTGGGACACAACAACCCCGTGCAGCATTACAGCCTTGGGGAGGAGTGGCTGGAGAGCTGCCGGGCAGAGAAGGACCTGGGGGTGTTGGTTGACAGCGGCTGAACATGAGCCAGCAGTGACCCAGAGGGCCAGTGGCACCTTGGCCTGTGTCAGACCCAGCGTGGCCAGCAGGAGCAGGGAGGTGACTGTGCCCCTGTGCTCAGCGCTGGGGAGGGCACCTCGAGTGCTGGGGTCAGTTTGGCCCCCTCACTCCAAGAAGGACCTTGAGGGGCTGGAGCGCGTCCAGAGAAGGCAACGAGGCTGGGGAGGGGCTGGAGAACAAGTCCTGTGAGGAGAGACTGAGGGACCTGGGGGTGTTCAGCCTGGAGAAGAGGAGGCTGAGGGGAGACCTCATCCCTGTCTGCAACTGCCTGAAAGGAGGCTGTGACGGGGTGGGGGCTGGGCTCTGCTCCCCAGTGACAGTGATGGGACAAGAGGAAATGGCCACAAGTTGCCCCAGGGGAGGTTCAGACTGGACATTGGGAAGAATTTCTTCCCTGAAAGGGTGGTCAGGGATTGGCACAGCTGCCCAGGGAGGGGGTGGAGTCACCATCCCTGGAGGGGTTTAAAAGGGTGGATGAGTTCCTTAGGGACAGGGTTTAGTGGGGAGACAGGCACGGTTGGACTCGGTGATCTCAGAGGTCTCTTCTAACTTAGTGATTCTGTGATTCTGTGATTCTATTTTCGTGATTTCAAACAAAATTAAACAAAAAAAATTGATAGCATTTCATTTTGTACAGTAGTTATTGTTTCCTCTAAAAATAATGAGGCTATAGTCTGTATTTGTATGTTTCTAATTAAAAACGAATTATCAATGAACAAGCATAAAGACTGAAACAAGACAGTGGATTCAGAAAAAAAAAAAGCAGACGAAAGATTTCTCATTTTAGCCTTTTCTGGTTTAGCATTGCTCTTCAGCCACTCTGCCAACCAGATGTACTAAAAATAGAGATTATTCATAAGTATTTGGTATTTGCAAAGCTGTATTACTCAATTAAAACTCCCTGTTTAATGGACCAGAATTCAATTTAACAACACCAAAGAGGCTCGAATTTCAACAGGCTGATTCATTCGTAATTTTGCAGAGTTTTATGCCTATCCTGGCTTTCTCTGAAGGTGAAAATGCTCTGCAGGAGGTCAGTTCCCTTTGGTGGCCGATGCACGGTGCTTCAAGGCTCAGGCACACGCACCACGCTTGCCAAGAGCGTAGAATCCCGGTGTAAAACCCTTTGCCCTGCTTGCTGGCACGGGGGGTGGCAGCAGTGATTTATCAGGTGCCAGACAAAGTAGACACCACAGCTTATCCTGTTAATGTCTGCTCCACACACGACACCACAGGAGCCCAATTCTTCCTCTCTTTCTGCTCTGATTGTGGCTTTTTTTTTTTTTAATTAAAGATCCCACTGATACTTGTTATGAATCGGCATTCATGTCTCCAAACAACTCCTCTGGGCTGTAGCTCTGGGGAAAGAGTGAGCTTTTAATCCCACCCCTGCACAGGTGGGAAACTTTTGCTGGCAGCAAAGAGGCATTTCAAAGGACAGGGACACAGTGTAGGTTAACACCGACTTTACTACTGTCCTCAATACTGTTTAAAAACATTGAAAAATGAATTTTCAGGTTTTATTTAAAGAGCAGCAATTTCTTATTCTGCCCTATAATATACCTGACTGCCTAACTACAGCGGGAAAAAACGAACCGTGTTCACTTCCACACACCTTGAGCACTAAAGGAGGGGAAGAAAATCTGGTAAATGCAGAAATATTAAAAGCCAAGTGAAAATCTGTTTGGTACAAGGGATCATAGAATCATTTGGGTCAGAAGAGGCCTCAAAGCCCATCCTGTTCCACCCCTGCTGCCATGGGCAGGGACACCTCCCGCTAGATCGGGTTACTCAAAGCTCCATCCAACCTGGCCTGGAACACCTCCAGGGATGGGGCAGCCACCGCTGCTCTGGGCACCCTGGGCCAGGGCCTCCCCACCCTCACAGCAAAACATTTCTGCCTAAGATCTCAGCTCAGTCTCCCCTCTTTCAACTGAAAACCATTCCCCCTCATGCTATCCCTGCATTCCCAGATCAATTCCCCAGCTTTCCTGGAGCCCTTTCAGCACTGGGAGCTGCTCTGAGGTCTCCCCAGAGCCTTCTCCTCTCCAGGCTGAACAACCCCAGCTCTCCCAGCCTGTCCTGAGATGCGAGGTGCTCCAGCTCTTGGGTCATTTTCATGGCCTCCTCAGGAATCACTCTAACAGAACCATTCCCTTTCTGTGCTGAGGACTCCGGAACTGAACTCAGGGCTTCACCACTGCTTGCCCAGTCTGCAGCAGTGGGTCTGCATCACCCGTGTCTGCTTTTTCATGGAGCAGGATGTCGAGTGTGAATGCACTGCTGCCATTGTACAGGCAGAAAATACTAAATATTTTGAATTTTGCTTGTATGAAAATACTCTTACAGCAACAGATGAATTATATGGCCTGAACTGGTAAAATTCCCCAAGTTTCAGCTCAAGGCAACATGGGAGCATTACACTGTCTGGTCTGTAGTCACACGCCATTAAGTTTCACTGACTTACACCTACATTAAGACTAAAGATTTTAGCTATATTAAGGCATCTCAAACCACATGTGACTGAACTAGACACCAGATGGAAAAAAAGAGGAAAATGCACCATTTTTTGAGGCCCCACAACCATTTCCACAACAATTTCCGGTCCCCAGGGCCCTCATCTCCCTTGCCACTTTGAGCAGGGGGTTTTCATAGCATCTCTTCCCATCATCATTCTAAATAATCTGATTTGCAGGTTTCTCTTTTGTTTGGGACAGTTTGGCTCGCACTTTCCATATAAACACAAGCCTAAAATGTTTCTGCTGCTTTTAGTGCTGCCAGTTAATTTTGTTGGCAATAAATTACATTATTCAATTCATTTAATTTCCAAACGCGCTGGTGGAATACAATGCTGTGCTGGCTATTGAAGAGAGAGAGTATAAAACAAATCTAATTGAGTTAACCTACAAAGACAATGCAAGGGTGAGAAGCTGTTTCCATCCCTTTGTCTGTTCAGTTGATACTAACAGTCATTTACATTTCTCCCCATTATGATAATCAAGTGGTAGACGTACAACTGCATGCAGGTCTCAAAGATTTATATTAAGTTATACAGATATTTAAGGTTTCTACAATGAAGAATGAGGTAGAAATCTACAGGTTTGGGGTAGAAATCTACAATTCTGTAGCAGATTTGAAGTCAGGAATGTGTTTTGTTGCAGGCTCGACCGTAGATTTGCTATGGCAGGGGATTAGAACTGCATGATCTTTAAAGTCCTTTCCAACCCAAACGGTTCTATGATTCTTTGATTTTATGATTCTACGATTCTATGATTTGGAGAGCTCTTCATGCCTCTGCGTAACAGACACCAAACCTCTTGTGTTAGCACGTGTAAGGGGTTGTTGAGAGCAGTCAGTGCTCACGCATCGCTCCCTCACCTCCAAAGAGTGCAAGGAAACGGCACTATGCTATAAGCTCACCTGTAGCTGACAGTATTTCTGGAATTTGACACGGATAAGACAAGCAAAATTACCATTAACATTGCATAAAAATCAGGAAACATGTTGTGTCTCTTACTTAACCTTCCTCCTCTCACATTCCTTTTTATTCTACTCATATCTTGACGCACTTATTGTTCATTCATTTTTCATGGATCTAGTTTCCATACTCTCATGCAGATTTAACTACTCTCAGTCTGTCATCTTTTAAACCTCCGTTTTTTTAACTTGCCTTGCAGCACAGTCACCCTTTCAAGCCGTGTCATTCTTGCAGTATTTTCACTCTGTGGCCCCTCTATGACACCACTGAGCCTCCACACCCAGCACAGGGGCACGTACAACCCTCTTGGCCACCCCAGGCAAACAGAGGTTGCCAGGAGCCAGAGGTTGCTATCACAGGCTAAGGAGTACATATGTATTTTTAAGTACACCACTTCATGGCCCTGCAAGACGCTAAGTGGGAATTCCTTAGTGTCCTTACAGTAGATGTCCCTACTGAGCCCAGCCAGATGTGTCAGAGCTGCCCCGTCCCAGAGGTGGCACTGGAGAAGGGAAACCAGAGACTGGATTTCCCCAAGGCTTTTGATATGTTTTACCACTCTACTCCACACTGGGACAGCCCCACCTTGAGCACTGGGTGTAGTTTGGGGTACCACGAAATAAAAAGGATCTAAAGCTACTGGAGAGGGTCCAGAAGAAGGCACGAAGGTGGTGAAGGGTTTAGTGGGGAAGCATGTGAGGAGCAGCTGAAGTCACTGGGTCTGCTCAGCCTGGAGAAGAGGAGACTGAGGGGACCTCATCACACTCTGCAGGTTCTTCACACGGGGAGGAGGAGGAGCAGGTGCTGAGCTCTTCTCTCTGGTGACGAATGACAGGAGCCGAGGGAATGGCAGGAAGATGCCAGGGGAGGGTGAGGTTGGACATGAGGAGAAGGTTCTTCCCGCAGAGGGTGGTGGAGCACTGGCACAGCTCCCAGGGAGGCAGTCACAGCCTGACAAGATTCCAGAAGCATCTGGCCAAGGCCCTCACACACACGGTGTGAATGTTGGGGTGTCCTGTGCACGGACGGGAGTTGGACTAGATGGTCCCTGTGGGTCCCTTCCAACTCAGGGCATTCCATGATAATATCATTCTAAGCACACCCTGAGGAAGTCTGCTCCCTTCAGAAGGGAGAGTGATCCTGAAGAAAGCTGGAGGAGTGGCCTAACAAGAACCTTATGTATTTCAACAACAAGTGTAAAGTCTTGCACTTGGAAAACATAATCCAAGACTGCAGCAAAGGCTGGGATCTACCCAGCTTGGGAGCAGTTGTATGGAAAGGGACCTGGGAGTCCTAGTGGTGAACAAGCTGGGTATGAGTAAACAGTGTTCTGCTGCAGGAAAGAAGGCCAACAGGGTGCTGGGCTGCATCAACAGGGACATCACAAGCAGAGATAAGAACTTGTTATCCCACTGGACTTAGCACTTGTCAGGCCACATCTGGAATACTGTGCAGAGTTTTGGCCCCTACTGTGCAAACCCGTTGTGCACAGGCTGGACAGGGTCCAGACAAGGGCCACAAAGACCGGCAAATGACTGGAAAGTCTGCCATGAGGAAAGGTTGGGAGAACAGGGTTTGTTCAGTGTTGAGAAAAGAAGGGTTAGGGGAGGCCTCATGATCATGTTTCAATATTCAAAAGCTCTCTACAAAGAAGATAGAGACTCCCTTTTTATAAGGAGTTACATGGAAAAGGCGAGGCACAATAATGTTACTCCTGAGATTATTCCAGTTGGTCACAAGAGGAAAGTTTTCCACAATGAGAACAATCAGTTTCTGAAATTATTTCCCCCAGGAAGTGATGGATTCCTCAATATTGGACATCTTTAAGATGGGCTGTCTTGTCTAGATTGTGCTTTTGCCAAGAAAATTTGGGCCAGATGGTTTTTGAGGTCCCTTCCAAACTGGTGTTCTGTGATTCTACAGCTCATCAGGGTCCGTGAAATACCATTTCACTTATTTCTTTTAAGTTTAGCTGTGTTTCTGACCTGGAATGGTTTTTATCTCCTGAAGGCATGGAATTACCCTGCAGCCACGCTCAGACTGTGCTTTGGAAAAGTAGGTCCTACTCTGAAAAACAAAATCTTGTGATAGAACTAAAAGCAAGACACCAGGTCATGAGCAATGGATTCAAACAGCCTAAACTGAAATACAATTTTTTTTGTGAAATGTTATTAATTTGATGTAAAAAATGCAAACATAAACACATGCACGTTAGACATTCAATTGCAATCTGACTTGAAGTAGCCATTTAGCAACTTCTCAAGTACTGGGGCTGTTCACAGCCGTTTGTGTGACAGCCATCAAGGACAAAACATCAGGGATTAAACTGAGGATTTTCAGAGGTAAAAGCATCTGTTAAAATCTGAGTCTTACAGTCTGAGAAGTCTTTTTGTGCTAGAGACACAACACTCCTGTAACATGTCCAAGGTCTAATGTCTAATTTACATTGATGACAGTGAATTAAGACCCATAGAGAGGTCTCTGGGCTCTGCTGCAGTTTCTTGCACCTAAATATTAGCATTAACTTCAGCTCAGAGTGGAGTAAAGAAGTACAATTTATAGTAAGCACATGTAGGAGACCTGCCCTGACATATCTGCGACTCCGTCGACTGCACAAGCTGTGGGCGGGAGCTGTGAAACTCATGCTCAGCTGCTTGTGGAGGCCAAGCTTCTGCATCCATTCGAACACAAATCTGCCTTGCAACAAACATCGGCACTCATGCAGCACTTGATTCACACATCAGTCACAGCTGCGGAGTTTGGTGTTGGTTGACAGAGGCTGAACAGGAGCCAGAAGTGGCCCAGGTGGCCAAGAAGGCCACCAGCATCCTGGCTTGGATCAGGCATGGGGTGGCAGCAGGAACAGGAAGGGGATCGTCCACCTGCACTCGGCACTGGTGAGGCTGCACCTGGGAATCCTGAGTCCAGTTTTGGGCCCCTCACTCCAAAAAAGACCTTGAGGGGTTGGAGCGCGTCCAGAGAAGGGAACAGAGCTGGGGAGGGGCTGGAGAATAGGGATTATGAGAGGCAGCTGAGGGCCCTGGGGCTGTTTAGCCTGGGGAAGAGGAGGCTGAGGGGAGACCTCATCGCTCTCTGCAGCTCCTGGAGAGGAGGCTGTGATGAGGGGAGTGTTGGTCTCTTCACCCAAGTGACAAGTGATAGGATGAGAGGAAATGGCCTCAAGTTGCACCAGGGGAAGTTCAGGCTAAACATCAGGAAAAATTTCTTCTCCAGAAGGGCTCTCAGGCCCAGGCAGAGGCTCCCAGGGAGGTGGCTGGGTCTCCATCCCTGGAGGGGTTTAGAAGCCAGGCAGATGAGGTGCTCAGGGATCTGGTTTAGCAGTGGACCGGGATGGTTGGACTCGGTGATCTGAAAGGTCTTTTCCAATTAAATGATTCTATGATTCTATGAATTTCAGATGGCTCCTTGGAAGCCATTCACAAGTTCTGCTCACACAATTCAAACTCCTTCCTGTACAGCAGAACATATTTCTTGTATGTGAGAATCATGGAATGAAGGTTAGATAAAGGGATCATTAATAAACCTTGGAGAAGCATAACAGATCTGCTGAAATCGTAATGACAACTCCAAATGATGAAATACAAACCAACTCTTCATCAGTCCACCATCGTGCAGGTTTCCGACAGCAGGGATCATGGGTTCATTGGAAAAGGCAAAGTCTGAACTTTACTAACGGTTTCATGTAAAACCTTTCCATTGCAAGATAAGATTATTATGGACTTGCTTATTAATTAGGCAGGCATTTTTGCAGCCCTGAATAAATTTCACAGACAGGAAAGGAGCTTCTTATGTCATTCTGTTAAACCTGCAGAAAAAATGTCCCGCCTGCCCTTACCTACATGCCTCAGCCGTTAGACTGACATAGCAACTAATTACATCAAAAATCAAGGGTTAATTATGCCAAAAGATAACATGTCACCTAAATGGAATTCCTTTTTTTTTTTGTACCCTGGAAAAAAAAAAAAAATAATAGCTCTTTTGCTTCCATCAGTGGCATCTTGCAGAGAAGGCTGTTGAATTCTTACTCCCAAAATCAACAACAAATCTTAATCTGCTTGCTAACGGTGCAGGCGGTGGTGAGCGGCAATAACCATGGAAATGAGATGAAGTGCTGCACCCCGGGAGGAAGCCCTAGCTAAAAGCAAGGGCACATCCTATCATCCTCTGTCTTCTAATTTAGTGGTGCTCTAAACGATGTCATTGATGCCAGCTCCTTCTTCAGCCTCCCTCAGCTTTGTCAGCAGAGAGGGGTTGCACAGAGACGTCTGCTTAATGGGTCCATTTCCATTGATGAGGAGCAGTGTCAATGGAGAACGGAGCAGACGTCGTTAGGCTTCGTTACAGAGTGCAGCTCAGCTCGCGGCTGGCAATGATGAGGCTGTCAGTGTCGTGTTTGTTCATTAATAACGGGTAAGCTTCCTAGGGCTGATGCTTCTAGCAGATGAGGGAAGATGGCTTTTTTTCTCACTGGAAACGCAGCACTAAACGTCGGAGAAGCAGTGCTGTGCTTCCCATTCCTTCAGGATTACACCCTGTAACAGGGAAAAGTTGGGTGCACTGTGGGTTGGGTTCCTGGCATCAATGAGAAACCTCCTGCAGCTCTCTGGGATGGCAAAAGCGCAAGCACCCGTGCTGTGAAGACCCTTGGGAATGCTGCAGCCATCACAGCTCATCTTTATTGTCCCTACAACATCCTCAAGGGATTTCACTGCATTCTTTCCACTGCATATCCCTCACCTTTATAATCCCTCCAATATTTTGAAAGCATCTCACTGCAACCCCTTGATTAAAGGCATCTTGGTGACACGAACTTACAGGAAGGCTGGGCAGCCAGGTGTCCAAGTTCCTCTATTGCTTTCTCGACCACAAACCTGCTAGGTACACCTGCTTAAAAGAGGACATCGTGAACCTAAACAACCAACGCTAGTAGAGTACTTTGGTGGTCTTAATCTCTCCTACTCTTCTCCTGCAGAGAGAGACAGCTGGGGCCTTTGGGCTTTTACGGAATCACAGAATTATAGCATCACTGAGGTTGGAAAAGACCTCTGACATCAACATTCAGCCCAACAACACCTTGTCTAGTAAACCATGTACCAAAGTGCCAAATCTACACACTTTTTAAACCCCTCCAGGGATGAAAACTCCACCAGTTCCCTGGGCAGCCTCTGCCAGGGCTTCACCACTCCTTCAGTAAAGAATTTTTCCCTAATATCTGACTAAACCTCCCTTGGCAAAACCTGAGGTCACTTCCTATTGTCCTATCATTTATTCCTTGGAAGAAAAAAACAACGCTCACCTTACTAGGACCTCTTTTCAGGAGATAGGTGTAAAGTTTATTAGATATTTCAGGGATGCCCTGTGCCAGAGGTGTGGAGGGGGCTCAGTGAGCTTGTCTGTATCAAAAAGCATGCATTTCCAGGAATGTGACCTCCTTGACAAACCAGTCCTTCCTACTTTGTTATTCTTGGCTAGAGCTCAACGCAGTTATTGCATCATTTATTACCATCAGGTATTCATGAAATGCCACACAATCCTACATCAGAGCGGAAAACAAAAACTTTTGGGTTTATGTCAGCTTGTTAATGAAATGAAATGAACACTGTTTTCTGGCCAGTAAGAGATAGCATGTCATATTAAACTACTTGAACTTAAGTATTTCACCGTACCAACCCTGTGTTTCCTAAATTTCACTTCAGTTCTACTACAGTGCTGTTTTGTTTTGTTAGGCAAGCAAACGAAACCCATTAGTCCCCTGGTTCTGCAAAGGCAAACCTGTTTCAAGATAGATTTGATGTTCAGAAACCCTTTTTCTATTGCTCCATACTGAGGCAAGTCTCTAAAAACCTCCTTCTACTTCTTCTATGGGATTAAGAGATTAATTTCAGAAACTGGAAAGTGATGGAGGTCTCCCCTAGGTGAAGACAGAGGAACATTCAATCCAACCTTTCCTTCACCCAGCACAGCAAGGATTAATTATCAATGTCTGGTCACTAAAATATTAATGACAAATCACGGTTTCAACTTATTTTTACCTTTCTATGGTTTCTCTCTGCATTTTTATTACATTGCCTCATCTAAATGTTCACTTTATTTTCTTTTAAAATTTTTTAAACAATCTTTTCTGCTTTTTCCATCTGAGATGTGATTTGCTGAAGAGACACAAAACTTTAGTATTTGGAGACAAACGCGTAACAACCCCCCAGTCATAGAATCATAGAATCACAGAAAGGCTTGGACTGGGAAAAGGGATTTAAACAATAGGAGGACAATGTGCTCAGGCATCTGGTGTAATAGTGGACAGGTCCGGTTGGACTCGATGATCTGAAAGGTCTTTTCTAACCAAACAATTCTATGATTCTGTGATATTGTCATACCCTTGCATATATCTTTAAAGAAAAAACATGGAGGAGAGGTAAGATGTTTTCCCAAAGTTAAAATGCTCATTACTACTTTATTTATGGGTTTTTTTCCCTAAGCTTTATGCACTTATCTTGTCCTTTTGAGTCACCACCACTCCATACCATGAGAGTCACCAACTGTGTCATCATCTCTGATGCTTTCAAAGGACGGCAGCATCGGTGAAGACCATAGGTCCAGCCAGCCTTTACTCATTCTCTGATCATCAACAACACTGAAAATACAGGGCAATCCTCTAGGAACACCTTCCCTGAATACTGTCCCAGATTCCATCAAACTGGTATTCATTAAAGCCCTTAGTATGAGGGTATCTTCATAAAAAGAAAATCCAAAATCTATTTGTAACTCCTTTCCTCCCTCCGCCTTTTCCCTCTTGGGTCTCTATCAATAATTTTTTTTTAAGTTAACCGAAGAAAGGGAGTATTTCCATGGATTTGAACACGTTACACGGTTGGTTCGCGGAGACTCATTGATTCAGTATGAATACAAGTGTCTCACTGCTTTGCCGTGTCAGGCCTCACGGGAACGATTGAACGAATGAATTCATATTTATGGTGGGGTTTTAAGGCCTGTTAGGTTTTATTTCTGTCAGCCACAATGGTGTCTTTTTAACTAATATGAATTATAAGCATATGAAAAGAAAATACTGATTGCAGTGAGGAAAGCGAGCAGCCACATCACAAACAGCTCCGTCTCATGAGCAAACACGCCGCACACGCATTATTCCATCGAACATGCAATCAGAAGCACGAGAAAAATATTTATGGTTGCACTGCAAAAAGCCATATGCTTAAACCATGCTATAATAGGAAGAGAAAGCTATAAAGTGTACTGTAGTCATCGAGATAGGCTCTACTTTTCTTGCCTCGCATCCTTAATGACACTACTTTTTTGTTTAATTCTTTAAAAGAGCAACAGCAAGGACTCCATCTCATCTACAATGCAGTTTTCCAAACCAATGGAGTTATGTCTCCATAAAACAAAAAAAGATATATTTTTTTTTTACATAACTCATCATTACAGCTTCAAAGTGTGAGTGCAGTTTATCATTTTTTTCCAAATTTATAAATTGACACTTGCGGACACAATTTAGTAGGTATGGTGGGCTGGGGTGGTGGCTGTACTGATGGGTGAGCTTAGAGATCTTTTCCAACCCTAATGATTCAATGATTCTGTAAACAAAAAGTAGACAATGCAGAGAAGAAAAGTTAAACAACTCCAAGCTTTCATAAGCATTTCATAGAATCACAGAATCATAGAATCTTTTGGTTGGAAAAGAGCTTTGGCATTATCAACTCCAACCATATCAGTCCAGTACTAAACCGCATCCCTGAGCGCTTCATCTGCCCATCTTTCAAACCCCTCCAGGAATGGAGACTCCACCACCTCCTTGGGAGCCTCTGCCAGAGTCTGAGAACCCTTTCAGTGAAGAAATTGTTCCTGATGTCCAATCTGAACCTGCCCTCGTGCAGCTTGAGGCCATTTCTTCTCATTGTATCACTTTTTGCTTGGGAGCAGAGCCCAGCACCCCCCTCACCACAACCTCCTCTCAGGCAGTTGTAGACAGCGATGAGGTCTCTCCTCAGCCTCCTTTTCTCCAGGCTAAACAGCCCTAATTCCTTCAGCCACTCCTCATAAGACTTGTTTCCTTAGTAGGAGCATCCCCAGACACTTCCCAACATCTATTCCTTCAAAATTCTTGTTTACTTTATCTGAAGTTTGTTAATGCTGACACAGGACTCGGGGAGACCCCCGGGGATGCTTTTCCCTATTCTCCTCTGTACATTCCAGAACACTGAGCCTGCAAAATTACCACTGGGGCAAGCCAGTCTCTGAAATTGTTCAACATTAAACTGATATGAGCAGTAAATATTGGAGTTGCTGGAGCCAGTGGTTCCCTTGAACGTTGTTTAAAGGAGTTCCTCTGAGATATCAGCAATGATGTTAATTTAGGTCATTTGTTTCCATGCATCGGCACATGCTCTCCCTACGTTACTTGACTGCAGACAGCTTCACCTAATGAGCCACCATCTAGTGGAGACGGCACATTTGTTCAACATCCCAAGATTCATTTGGAAAACGATAATGATTGTGCCAAAATCTTTGCATGCATTTCTACTAAAGCTTGAACTAAATCATTATTTTACAACTGACCCGACAATATTACCTATCTTGGTCTAATTTATTGCATTCCAGCAGTACGCCTGCGTCAAAAAGTTCAGGAATCACTTAACATGGGGGAAGAAGGAATTTGTAGCTCTGTGTTTTGTTATCATCCAGGTGCTTCTGAAGAAGTTACTCAGCTTTCACTTGATTTCATCCCAATCTTGGCTTTGTCTGCACTTATTCTAACCACTTATTTCACCTTGCCAGCGCACACAAACTGCAGAGGAGGCAGTTCAGGTGTTTTCTCACAGAACTGCTAGGGGAAAAGATCTTTTTGAAGTCAAAAAGTGTTAACAGCCCTTAAAGTGATGCTCAAAGGTAAGTAAAGGTCCTCATCATCACCCAGTGCAGGTGCTGGCCAAGCCCAGAGGCAACAGAGTCACAAAGTGCCACTTGTGCCAGACCGGGGACAACGATTGGATGAAGGATTTCCCAGGGCATGAAATCAAAAATCAATTGGCTGAATTCAAATGCCTCTTTGAGCCTTGCATGCAGTATAACCCTCTCCTCCCCCTCGAGACATGATCGCACTAGACTCGCTCCTGATTGAGCTACAAGAGAGACAAATGACCACATATTTGTGCCCATGGCAGCGTCATCACTACCGGTTGGGTCTAACACACTTTTTAAAGAGTCAGATCCTTTCAGAGTGGCAAAGGAAGCCAGGGCAGCACGCTGCCAGTCTCCCCCTTCTCTCAAGTTGATTTTCCTGGCCTAATTTGACAAAATTGCTCATACTAGAGGTCCTGATATTCATATACTTTCCTTTGACCCTGTTCCTCTATCACCCATAGAAAAGAACCATGGAATGGGTTGGTTTGGAAGGGACCTTAGAGCCCACTCAGTGCCACCCCCTGCCATGGGCAGGGACACCTCCCACTGGATCAGGGGGCTCCAAGCCCCATCCAACCTGGCCTGGAACACCTCCAGGGATGGGGCAGCCACCACTGCTCTGGGCACCCTGGGCCAAGGCCTCCCCACCCTCAGAGGATAACATTTCTTCCTAAGATCTCATCTCAGCCTCCCTTCTTTCAGCTCAAAACCATTACCCGTCACCGTGTCACTGCACTGCCTGATAATCATGTCATCCCCTTCCCTGTTGCTGACCCCACTACGCTTTGGGAGAGATGAGCACTCGAGGTCCTGCCAGATCCCAGCCCCCCGGCCCAACCCGAAGAGCTGTTATTTCCATGGTGGCCCTGGAGCTGGGCAGCTCCTGCTACCTTGCTCGATACTTGATGGTTCCACACAAATTCACAAGCTTAGGATTTCACTTTTACTCCACGACGGGATGCTCTTGCCCCATTTTGGCAGGTTTTGGTGCTTTGGGGAGCGCAGGTGAGCTCTGTGAGTGGAAGACAGCTCTGGGTTCAGGCTTGTTGAAATTGACACAGTGCTGGAAACAGGCATTTCCAGTGCTAATATGTGATTTTTTTACTGGACTCAGCAGAAGTTAATGTAAATAATTGCCTGTGTTAGTACAAAGTAAGGAGTTGCACTCTCATAATGTGCTGACTGTGATGTGCGGTAGCGTGGGTGTTTGCTGGGCTCCTAAAGGCAAGGCCTGTTTTAATTGCATTACCTGGTATCCAAGGGACCTCGCACAGAAACTCACCATCCTGAGCGGTTTAGGGAGTGTTTGTGCGGGGAACGCTAGGATAAAATGAATAATGATTTTAGCGGATTCTAATTTATCTTTCATTTTGGCCCACAACCCAATGACAGCCATCAAGTATTTTTAGCACCATCATAAAGAGTGGTCAGGAGTTCAAATTCAAGAGTGTGAAGAATTCTTTGATAGATATACAAGAAGCCACATAAATATACGATCCCAGGTTCAGAAACAAATAAATCACAGGAAAAAATAATGTAATGTTACCTTTTATTTTAGCAGAAAACACATGTTTTTTTTAATCTTACTCTCAGGAGGTTAACAAACATAATTCAACGTAATATCAAACATAAAGAAAGATGCATAAAACATAAGATTAGAATGCTTTGAGGAAAGCTGAATCTTTCATTTAGTTCTTTTATCTCATCACTCAATAATTCGAAGCCAAGAAGTGCTGTTGGCTCTGTTTGGTAACAATCCATCAATCTTTCCTCAATGAAAGTCAAGTGCTCCTTCCTCCACTCCCAGATTTTGGAGATACTCCTGTCCTGCTTTGACTTTTAACTTCAGAGCAGCAGACTGGCGTAAGGTTAACCAGTCCCACTCAGCAAGGAACTGCTGTTGCCCACCCTCAGCTAGAAAATTTAATAAATGCCCTCATTAAAATATCTTCAGGAGCTGGGTAATGTTTCACGTATTTCTGAAAGACCCATTTTACATTGGAAACCAACAGTAGTCCCAATGGTCCTGTAGTACAGGCAAAACATTTACCGAAGTGAATAGAGTATGTTCAGGCAGCAGCGGAAATCTGGAATAATGCCACTGAATCGCATTAAGGAAACTTGGGATTTTCTGTTCCAACAGAGTTTACCCTTGCAAATAGGAGACTGGGGTGATTCATCCTCACCTGCAGAGCTCCTTGGGTGTAAAAGGAACATCTCACCATGCCACACGGAAGGGATATGGGGAAGCACGTGCTGTGCCTAGAGGGTTTTTCTAAACACTGGCTTAAGTATCATTAATAGCAAACAGACCGTGAACTTTGATTTTAATATCACACTACTTAGTTGTAGCATTTGCCATTTAATGAATGTAGAAAGCAATAATAGGTCAAAATCGGGGTAAGGGCTTTCTTAAGGCGAAGGCTATTCCCGCTGCATCTGACGGGTCCATCACTGCGTTACAGCTTAGCTTTCTGGAAGAGCAATGGCACGAACAAATGTCTCATGCCGTGGCCGCATTCCCTCTTTCCCTCATCCCAAACAAAGCGCACGGAAGCGCTGAGCTCTCATAATAAATCTTTCACCAAGTTGGTCCATACAGTCTTTCACCCCGCACAAACCACTTTGTAGTTGTGCATGGCCACGGTTTGTCGTATCCATATCACCTTCAGGCAGAATGTGGAAGACCTCCTTCACCAGCAGTATTCTTCTAGTACTTAAAGAGAGCCTAGAGGAAATCTGGGGAGGGGCTCTTGATCAAGAAGTGCAGAGACAGGATGAGAGTAAATGGTTTTAAGCTGAAAAAGGGGAGACTGAGAAGAGGTAACAGGAAGAAATGTTTTGCTGTGAGGGTGGCGACGCCCTGGCCCAGGGTGCCCAGAGCAGTGGTGGCTGCCCCATCCCTGGAGGTGTTCCAGGCCAGGTTGGATGGGGCTTGGACCCCCTGACCCAGTGGGAGGTGTCCCTGCCCATGGCAGGGGGTGGAACTGGATGGGCTTTGAGATCCCTTCCAACCCAAACCATCCTATGACCCTATGATTCCATGATTCTATGATTCTATGATTCTATGATTACCACCTGTTGAACTCATAGAGGGAGGGAAAGAGAAGCTGGGCTGGAATTTATGAACCACCAGTTAAACTTGTGTCAAAAAAATAAATTCAGTTTTTCTTTGTGGGCCTGATGAACTTCTTTTTATGTTTTTAAGGTCAAGCAAGGGAATAAGAACAAAATCAAGACAAAAATATCCTTTTGGACTGAAATTTAACTTCATTGATTATGTCAGTGAAGAGCAGATGCAAAATAGACACCGTTAGCAGAAGACATAGACTCATAGATGATCCAATCAACCATTGATGTGTCTTCTGAGGAAAATGAGGCAGAAGGGGGATAACTGGTTTAGAAGGTCTCCAACTAGTAGTCAGCAACAAGCAGTTTTAATACAGTGAATAATTAAATATTTTTAACCCCACTCTCAAAAAAAAAAAGGCTGAGTAAAAAAATGGAGGAAGGAGCAGCTGTTCATTTACCCAAGAAGGAAGTACGTAACTTGGTAAAAACTCATGTAACAACAGACTCTGTACAGGTGTATCAATATTTGCTTTCCTCATCCCAAACAGGTCCGTGGCATTTCCACAAGCCTCCTATATCAACTTTTCAGGGGCTGCAGTGTTTTAGTAAGAACCTCTGATCTCGCAAATAAATACTTTTGGACAAATCACCTTCCTGTGATCACAGCTCTCACTTCAAATCTCCTGGGACAAGGCACTGCCACCCCACAATTCACTGGGAATTCCCCAAGAAATAGATGAGCAAGGTTGGGCTGTTTCCTATGCCAACACTCAAAGCAAAGCTAATGGACTCCTGAGCTGTCGTTTATAAATGAACGGCAGATGAAGCAGCAATTTCTGTCTGTAAGTACCTCTTGGTGGTTTCTATCAACAAACATCTATTTTAAAACAAATTGAAGGTGCTCTCCAGGCTTCACACGTAGACAGCATGAAGGGCCCACTTCTATCAGAATAATTCATACAAACTGCTTTTGCAGCTGTGAGAAAAACTAAGTGCATAAATGAAAGTTTATAGAATCATAGAATTACAGAAAGGTTTGGGTTGGAAGGGACCTCAAAGCCCATCCAGTTCCACCCCCTGCCATGGGCAGGGACACCTCCCATTGGATCAGGGGGCTCCAAGCCCCATCCAGCCTGGCCTGGAACACCTCCAGGGATGGGGCAGCCACCACTGCTCTGGGCACCCTGGGCCAGGGCCTCCCCACCCTCACAGCAAAACATTTCTTCCTGTTACCTCTTCTCAGTCTCCCCTCTTTCACTTTCAAACCACTCCCCCTCATCCCATCCCTGCACTCCCTGATCAAGTTCCCCAGCTTTCCTGGAGCCCTTTCAGTCCTGGGAGGCTGCTCTAAGGTCTCTCCAGAGCCTTGTTCTCTCCAGGCTGAACAACCCCAACTCTCCCAGCCTGGCCTCACAGCAGAGGGGCTCCAGCCCTCGGATCATCTCCGTGGCCTCCTCTGGACTCGCTCCAGCAGATCCATATCCTTCCTGCAGTGAGAACTCCAGAACTGAACACAGGGCTCCAGGTGAGGAATTAACAGCACTCAGAGCATCGTTCACCAGCACTGCAGGGTGTCAAAGAACCGAGGGCGTCCGTGTGTTTCCCCGAGCTGTCCCAGCACTCACAGATCACTGCAACGCTCATCCAACCACACAAAAATGTCCCAATGAAATGCCATATGACTTCCAATTTTCTTGGTGAGTTCAGCTTTGGGATTTTCAATGCAAGTCCCGTAATAAATCTTGCCACGCTTCTGCGGTCTCCTTATGACAGTATCACACACCGATCTGCTTCATGTATTACCACTGTTTCATGCAACCCAAATATACTCTAAGAGCAGCAGTGCTACTATAAACACAGGTATCAGCAAATTCATTCTGTATTACGACTGCCATAAATCTATCAGGACTTGTCAGCTGCAGAAGGGCCAGAATCATCCATAAAGCAACAGTGCTTAAAGCTCAGAAATCTCAGCAACATAAAAGCAAAATAAAAAGCACAGTGCTAAATGTTGCAGGTCAGAAACATCCCAATTTTTTAAGGACAAAAAAAACCCCACAAACACAACGTAACAATTTTCTTTCTCTGCAGAGAGAGGCAGCTGACAGATGGACAACGCCGTTAAATGTCAGCGCTATAACTCAAATCCCAAGCACGAGCAAACAGCCGCATGCACAGGTCTGCTCACCGCAGCCCATTAACTGCCCATGAATCTCACCACTGCTCCGGACTCACTCACCTCTGAGAGCTTCTCTGCACATCCCGTGGGATCACGATATCTAACTATAGTGACTAATTCATCACTAATTCATCACATCTGGCATTTTAGGCTTCTGCTTCTTGAGGGTTTAATAACACGAGGCAGGAAAGCATAAAAATACAGGCTCAGAGTGATTTGCCAAAAGCTCTATTTCTAAATCATGTAGGAGCACAAGCCTTACTAGTGACCACCGACTACATCCCGTAAGCGCTGTCAGGAAGCATAACCTTTGGTTTCAGCTACTCCACCCAAGGCCACACATCGTGATAATTATTGATATTAAATGATCTCTTAGCCTTCTTAGAATCAGAGGTTTTTTGGTTGGAAAAGACCTTTGAGATCATCAGGTCCAACCGTACCTGTTCACTGCCAAGCCAGATCCCTGAGCACCTCATATGCCCATTTTTTAAATCCCTCCAGACTTTTCTGGACTCCACCACTACTCTGGGCAGCCTCTTCCAATGCTT
Organism: Neomorphus geoffroyi; assembly: GCA_033558235.1. Classification (NCBI taxonomy): domain Eukaryota; kingdom Metazoa; phylum Chordata; class Aves; order Cuculiformes; family Neomorphidae; genus Neomorphus; species Neomorphus geoffroyi. The sequence goes on from JAUMJM010000025.1 coordinate 1,610,753, forward strand.
GATAACCCTTTCTGTGAAGAAATTTTTCCTGATACCCAGGCTAAACCTTCCCTGACACAACCTGAGGCCATTCCCTCTCATCCCAACTCTCGTCACTTGGGAGAAGAGCCCAGCACCCCCCTCACCACAGCCTCCTCTCAGGGAGCTGCAGAGAGCGATGAGGTCTCCCCTCAGCCTCCTCTTCTCCAGGCTAAACAGCCCCAGGGCCCTCAGCTGCTCCTCATGACCCCTGTGCTCCAGACCCTTCCCTTCTCTGGACGCGCTCCAACCCCTCAAGGTCTTTCTCGCACTGAGGGGCCCAAAAATGAACCCAGGGTTCGAGGTGCAGCCTCACCAGTGCTGAGTACAAAAGCTGTTTGAGCAAGGGTTAAGATTTCTGACATGATCTAATTTCTGTGTTCTACATTCAAAATGTTTCTTTCAAGGGCTTTGTGCCTTGGAGTCTGCACTTAATTGCAATGGATTACTGAATACTGCAGACTTGTCCCATGCAAAGAGATCCTCTGAGCAAAGCAGGAGTTCAGTAATGCACAAAATTAACCAGTGTGTGCTTCAGAGGTGCAGAAGGATCTCCTTACAGCCCCCTGTGCAACCCAGACTGATGTCTGCTTCAGCCCCATCTTTGGGAGGAATTCTTCAGGATTCTGCTGATTAAAGCCAGGAGCTAAAATGGAAGGCGGGCGTTTCGGGATAAGTGCGTTCATTTTGCATGAAGTTAAGGTGTGATTGCATCTCATCTGCCTGCACCACCAGCACAACAGAACAGGAGGCAAAGAGGAAAAGCAGCAAGCGTAAGGAATGGGAGCACTCTGGATTAGTTTCCTTTAACAGGGTAGTCTGGATTGAAAAAAGAAGGGTGTTCTAATCATCTCTGCCACGATACCTAATAGAGCTGATTTCTAGTCAGACATTAATGGACATGTAGGCTCTGCAGAGGGATCTGGACAGGCTGGATCCATGGGCTGAGACCAACGGGATGAGGTGCAACAAGGCCAAGGGCAGAGTCCTCCATCTGGGTCACAACAACCCCGTCACAGGCTTGGGGAGGAGTGGCTGGAGAGCTGCCTGGCTGAGAAGGACCTGGGGGTGTTGGGTGACAGCGGCTGAACAGGAGCCAGCAGTGGCCCAGGTGGCCAAGAGGGCCAGTGGCACCTTGGCCTGTGTCAGACCCAGCGTGGCCAGCAGGAGCAGGGAGGTGACTGTGCCCCTGTGCCCAGCGCTGGTGAGGGCACCTCGAGTGCTGGGGTCAGTTTGGCCCCCTCACTCCAAGAAGGACCTTGAGGGGCTGGAGCGCGTCCAGAGAAGGGAAAGGAGGCTGGGGAGGGGCTGGAGAACAAGCTTTAAGAGAGGCGGCTGTGGGAACCAGGGCTGTTTAGTCTGGAGAAGAGGAGGCTGAGGAGGGACCTCATCGCCATCCACAGCTCCCTGAGAGGAGGCTGTGGTGAGGGGGGTGTTGGTCTCTTTTCCCAAATGACAGGTGACAGGATGAGAGGAAATGGCCTCAAGTTGCACCAGGGCAGGTTCAGATTAAACATGAGGAAAAATTTCTTCACTGAAAGAGCTCTCAGGCCCTGGCAGAGGCTCCCAGGGAGGTGGGTGAATAACCATCCCTGGAGGGATTTAAAAAAACAGGCAGATGATGTGCTCTGGGATTAGCAGTGGACAGGGATGGTTGGACTCAATGATCTTAGAGGTCTTTTCCAAGAAAACAATTCTATGATTCTGTGTTTCACTGAAGGATGCTGAGTCTCACTCAATTACGCAACAAGGCAGTAAGGAAGAGGATGATTGCCTGGGATAGCTGAAGCTGAACTGGCTATCGCATCACAAAGGCACCTGGAAAACATACAATGGGGAAAAAAAATCCGTGCTGACAGGTAGGAAGGAGTAGATTAATGATCGGAATATCCTCCTTCTCTCAACTCTTTATTATTCTATGAATGTGTTTGATTCTCACGAACAGTTAAAATTCTTACCCCGACAAAGGATGAGTTTCAGCTTCGCAAAGAAAAAGGCAAGTCTCTGATTTTTATTATTCCTGTATCTCCTTTAGACAGAGCTCCTCAGGTGGTGATGCGATTACGGCATTGAAAGAGGAAGGGATGGGCTGCGGCCAGGACAGTAATCAGAGGTGGAGAATAGAGAAGCTCTTCTATCTTGCACAGAGACGGTAACACTCATTTTAGATAATGTGTCTACAGTAACCCAAATAATCTGGATCATAGGAAATGGCAAGTATCAATCTCAGCAACAGCTATAAAGTAAGCAGTGCCCAAGAGGAGGCAACCAGCAAAGACGGTTGCTATCATTACGGTGATGAATGGGGAATTCTCCACAATGCTACAGGTGTAGGATGGGCAACAACTCACTCGTCTGCAGAATTTATAAGAGCACTGCAAGCATCTCGGTGTTACCACACCATTAACACTGCCCCAGGCTCCTCCATGACCCTGTTCAAAGGGGGCTGTGGAGTCACGGAAAAGGAGAGAAGAGAGATTCTACAGGAAAGCTAGGAAGGGCTTTTTATCAGGGAGTGTACGGATGGGATGAAGTGGAACAGTTTTGAGCTGAAAGAGGGGAGACTGAGATGAGATCTTAGGGAGAAATGTTTTCCTGTGAGGGTGGGGAGGCCCTGGCCCAGGGTGCCCAGAGCAGTGGTGGCTGCCCCATCCCTGGAGGTGTTTCAGGCCAGGCTGGATGGGGCTTGGAGCCCCCTGATCCAGTGGGAGATGTCCCTGCCCATGGCAGGGGGTGGCACTGGATGGGCTTTGAGGTTCCTTCCAACCCAAATCATTCCATTATTCTATGATTCCCTGTTTTACTGCTTTTATCTTCATTGTCACCTGTTAAAAAACAGCAGAGAAATAAAATCAGTCTTCCCACAGCTGGGATTATACTCTTTGCAGAATACAGCCTCATGAAGTGCAGATGCTTTTTCCTGCTTAGACGGAGGTGGGCATGGATTGAGTCAGTTTGGAGACAGAGCTTCTGAAGTCTCTCATATAGAAAAGTAATCGGTCGGCTGGCAGAGACAAATTTTTAGAGCAGCAATTTTATGAGCGGGCAGGGTAAGCAGGTTAGTAGATTACAGAAAAGACTTAAAAAACATCAGCATTGCAACTTGACACTAAAATGACAACAGCAAAGCGTGGAAAATGAAAGTCCTTCTTCTAAGCACAGCTAGGAGAGGAGTGGGAGTATTGAGCTGGCTCTGTCTACCAAACAGCAGGAAAATAATAATGGTTGTGGAGGCAAGGCTGACTGGCAGTAGCAGGGAATGGGTAACACAGCATCTCTGCAAAGCATGGAAAAGTTTGGAGGAAAAAGTTCAATATTGGCCAGTCACCCCTAATAATCAATAGTGGTTGTTGTGGATTTGCAGCTGTACAAATAGATAGGATCTGTGGGTCTGATTGCATTGCCTCTCAGAGTGCTTACGCTTACGACAGGCTGAGAGAGTTGAGGTTGTTCAGCCTGGAGAAGAGGAGGCTGCAGGGAGACCTTAGAGCAGCCTCCCAGTGCTGAAAGGGCTCCAGGAAAGCTGGGGAGGGGCTCTTGATCAGGGAGGGCAGGGACAGGACAAAGGGAAGGGTTTTAAGCTGAAAGAGGGGAGATTGAGATGAGACCTTAGGAGGAAATGTTTTGCTGTGAGGGTGGGGAGGCCCTGGCCCAGGGTGCCCAGAGCAGTGGTGGCTGCCCCATCCCTGGAGGTGTTCCAGGCCAGGTTGGATGGGGCTTGGAGCCCCCTGATCCAGCGGGAGACGTCCCTGCCCATGGCCAGGTGATAGGAATTAGATGGACCTTATGGTCCCTTCCAATCTAAACCATTCCATGATTCCATGAATAACCTCCATCTTATCGAAACTGTAAGACATTAAATGAAAATTTGGGAAGAACCAAAGGAATCAAAGCCTGATGGGATTTCAAATAAGCCTGTTCTGCATATGTTGTGGTCTAGGTCTTGAATAGATGAGGAGATTTTTACATTTTTTTTCTTTATTAAGTGGAGAATAAAACCAAATTAGAACGAAAAAGACACAAGAAGACCTTACAGAAAATTAAGGGATCCCTGAAGTTTCCATTTCTGAAGCTCTGTACATGCTTCACCAATGGCAAGGCTTGTTCTGTTGTCACAAGGGATGACAACTGGACGAGGCACTTAGTGCCATGGTTTAGATGATGAGTAGGTGTTGGTGTTGGGTCACAGGTTGGACTCGATGATCTCAAAGGTCTTTTTCTACCTTGTAATACTGTGATACTGTGATACAAGCGGCAGCACTGCCCTCACAGCCCAGCGCTTTCGCCTTGGCCGAATTCTGCCACACACCCAACAATAAGAAAGATCAATTTTGTAACTGCTGCTATAGGGCACTTAAATAACAGAAGATAGAGGAAAGTTTTTTTAAAAAACCTTTTGGGTTTATTTTGTTAGGGTTTCAACTTCAAAGGAAAACATGTGCATTAGACCAGCAAGGTACTGCAAACACCTGGAGTCAGTGGCTGAACAGAACACATGCTCATACATAAAGGAATTGGAGACTATAGGGTATGGTGTCTTATTTTAGCACCCCATGGGCATTTCCAGGCTGGACTGTGGGGAGTGAATGCATTACTAAAGAAACCTTAAAAGCAAGGCTGCAAGGTGCCGACGATAAGCAATGGAAATTTCAAGAGAGGTACAAGGATCAGCTAACGGAAATGCAATGTTTTCAAAGCCTGGACAGCAGCGGAAAAAAGCATCCTGTCAGGGAGAGAAAGATAAAAGTGGTAAACAGGGCAGCAAAAGTGAACCACAGATAAAATAGGGAAGAAGGGAAATCAACAAAGGCAGATCTGACATTTCCAATGCTCTGCACAAACGCACTTAGGTTTCAGGGATGTCAAGAGCTGAGAGTGTATTTTCACCTGCAAAGTTTAAAACAACCACACCACGAGAGTCTAGAAACTAAAGTCTCCATCAAGTGACTTGAGATATTCAGATATACACTTCTTTCTGTAAAACACATCAGACAGAGGGCAAATCTGTCCAGTTAGGAGAGCCCAATGCTCTTCTTTCTCCTTTATATTCTCACATTTCATATGATAAATGCTTTCTGTGCATTTACAGAAGATGCTGATGTCACATGCACTCCAGAAAATCCTCTCAGTGCCTTGAAGTAAAAGGATCATAAATATTACAAAAAAAACCCCCCTTTAGACAAGGACAACAGAAAGTGCTACAACAACTGGTAAATGCCACAACAACCAAATCAGATGCACTGTGCCAAGAGGACCCCCTTGGCTCCAGAGCTCTCCTGCAACACCCAGGCCTTCCCCAGCTGCACTGTTGACATGAGACGGCATCAAGGTATGCCTTCATCCTGGCTCTTCTTGCCCAGACAAGTGGATTCCCACCGACCTTAATAATGCTGCTCCAGAGGGAAAGGAGAAGCTGGAGCAGCCACAGCTTTTGGATTGCTGCTGTCTCTAATCAAGTCTCTCGTAGATGACTCAGGGCAGCAGTGCAGCAGCAACAGGAGTAGGTTTAGCATCATGGAATCATAGAATCATAGAAGGGTTTGGTTCGGAAGGAAAATTAAATCCCATCCAGTGCCACCCCCTGCCATGGGCAGGGACAGCTCCCACTGGATCAGGGGGCTCCAAGCCCCATCCAACCTGGCCTGGAACACCTCCAGGGATGGGGCAGCCACCACTGCTCTGGGCACCCTGGGCCAGGGCCTCCCCACCCTCACAGCAAAACATTTCTGCCCAACATCTCATCTCAATCTCCCCTCTTGCAGCTTCACACCGTTCTCCCTCATTCTATCCCTGCAATCCCTTATCAGGAGCCCTAATTTATTTTTCTGGAACAACATCATCTAATTAGAATGAGGATGACGCACACACTGTGAGTCCTTCTGAGTTTGGATTACAAATCTCAGTTCACTCCTGATGCCAGAGCTTCTTCCCTGCACCCCATATTTATCATCAGTGAGTCCCAAACCCTCATCTGCTCCACAGCCCTTCTGATCTTTCCCAAGACCATTCAGTTTCTTGAATGATTTTCTCTTGTCTGTCTTTTCCTCAGACTTTCAGGTCTGAATCACTGGTCTCCAAACATAACCCACTGTGCCAGCAAGCTGCAGTCATTACAGTCTCGATTGGTTTCTGCAGCAAAAAGGGTTAGATGGTTGTGCAATGGATTTTTAGGCTCAGAAAAGCTCAAATACATTTGAAGCATAGCAAGTAATAGCTCGGGCTGGTTGGAATGGCCAAAAATACTGTATTTGCAGCTACTATTGCTTGAGGGGAATTGCTGAGTGCGTGCGTTTGTTTCTTCTACACTACTGTTTGCCAGATCCTGTCAGTCATGGTTACTCGCTCACAGTGAGGGCAATAACTGTATGACAGTGACAGCTCCTGTCCAAGGCAGAACTGGCACATGAGAGAGAAAGGGGAGAGTGTTACACCAGGAAGGTCACATCCCACTGTGATTGTTTATGTTGATGCAGAGATCCGGGGGGGAGCCCAGCCTGCGGTGCCTGAGCCAGGGTAGCTTCGAACCAGCTGGTCCTGGTGTTGCTAAATCCCAGAAGAGAGACTGCTGAGCTTGCCCTGGTGCTGTGCTGCTGCTCTGAATTGGGGAAATACAGGCTGAGCAGAAAATGGATTGAGAGCAGCCCTGAAGAGAAGGACTTGGGGTGCTGGTGGGTGAGAAGCTCAACATGAGCTGGCAGCGTGTGGTCACAGCCCAGAAACCACCCTTGTCCTGGGCTGCATCCAGAGCAGTGGGACCAGCAGGGTGAGGGAGGGGATTCTACCTTCTCTTCCCCAGGCTCCACAATCCCAGCTCTCTCAGTCTGTGCTTGTACAGGAAGTGCTCCAGCCCTCGGATCATCTCCATGGCCTCCTCTGGCCTCGCTCCAGCAGCTCCAGGTCCTTCATGTGCTGACAACTCCAGAGCTGAATGCAGGAATCCAGGTGGGGTCTCACCAGAGCAGAGCAGAGGGGCAGAATCCCCTCTCTCGCCCTGGTCCCACTGCTTTGGATGCAGCCCAGGACACGGCTGGCTCTCTGGGCTGCACATTGCCAGCTCGTTGCTGGCTGTGTTACTCCTCTGCTTTAAAGTGGCGTTGGGAATGAGGCAGGGAAAATAAAACACTTTCAGCAGAGAAAGCAGTATTACTCACCTGGCAGTACCCTTTATATCTGTTTTAGATACAGCAACGGGAGTGCAAAGCAAGCACAGGCTGAAAGGACAAACACTGTCACAGGAAAGAAACAGCCACCTGAGTCAGTGCAGCATCCCTGGCAGTTGTGATCTGAGAGACGTGAAACATCACCACTACAAAATGTAGATAGGATGACACCAAGATAGTTTATCATTTTGTAAGGACAGCTTCAGCCTTTAGGGTTTTCACCCCCTATTCATGATGCTGATCAGGTGTTAAGGTATCAGCTTTTAAAAGCTACCAGAGGCATTAACAGCAAAAGGCTTCCCATGTATCTACCTTATTTTTGTACTTCCTATAACACAAAATTGAGATAAAAATATTCCCTTTTCTCCCAGAGAATACAGTCTCTTCTCGGAGGCAGACCTCATACTTGGATGCATTGTCAGCAGGATCCTGGATTAATTTGTATGCAGGTCAAAAAATTGAAAGTAATGTGCACAGGGACTCCTTCGTCCTCCCTAATCTCAGGTGAGAGGGAGCAGGTAAGGGAGAAAAACAAACAGTTGCTTCTAACCCCAGAGGGAAAGCCAAAAACCAGAGCTTGAAGATCTAGCTGAAGGTCTGGACCTCAGCCAGTTCAGTCTCGTGTTTTCCGAGGCAGAGAGAGGAAGAAAAGATGCACAAAATGAAACACCTCTTCCTACACAACACATAGGAGAAGGTCAATCAGCTTGAGGGGTACAGAAATATTCTTGCTGGGGAAAAAATAATAACAATAAAAAGAAAATAGATCAATCAAATATAATATGGTACAGGATTGTGAAGCGGTTAATCCAGGAATGAATGATATATCGTACCTGGAGTATCTCAAAACAGCAAATACAGCTTGCACAAAATTACTGTGAACAATCTCCTCTCAGCTACTACCAGACCCTCTGTAAGACCCTCGTTTGGCCATGACATTCTCAGACAGTGGTATAACCTCTTCGCTCCACAGTATCACACACAGTATCACAGTATCAGAAGGTTGGAAAAGACCTCAGAGATCATCGAGTCCAACCTATGACCCAACACCTACACCTACTCCTACTTGTCAACTACACCATGGCACTAAGAGCCTCATCCAATCTCTCCTTAAACACCTCCAGGGACGGTGACTCCACCACCTCCCCGGGCAGCGCATTCCAATGGCCAATCACCCTCTCAGTAAAGAACTTCTTCCTAATGTCAAGCCTAAACCTCCCCCAGCGAAGCTTGAGACCGTGTCCTCTTGTTCTGTCGCCGGTCACCTGACAGCAGAGACCAACCCCTGCCTGACTACAACCTCCTTTCAGGCAGTTGTAGAGAGCAATAAGGTCTCCCCTGAGCCTCCTCTTCTCCAGGCTAAACAACCCCAGCTCCCTCAGTCGCTCCTCACAGGGCTTGTGCTCCAGCCCCTTCCCCACCCTCGTCGCTCTCCTCTGGACACACTCCAGCATCTCAACATCCTTCTCAAACTGAGCCTGGGACCTTCTCTTTGTTACCAGCACCAGTCCTGCGGCTCGGGCCTCGCTAATAATCCAAGCTTTACAGCACTTTGCTCAGGGAAGGCTGATCCTGATTTTTGGATGGCTTCTACCAACTCTGGGTCCCCGTGGCTGTGATAGGCTTTGCTCATCAAGCAGGAGCCAGCTTGGGGTGCTTAAATTACTTGCTGGTGGCTAGAGCTCCTGCGAAGATCTCGGACAAGGAGAGGACCACTGCAGAGCACGAGAGATTAAAAAACTCTAAAATATACTTGACAATTACAACTCTTTCTGATGACCCTAATAGGGTATGAAAGATGCCTCAGCAAACAGAAAGGACAAACAAAGAACAGAAAAAAGCCAAGCAAAGTCAGAGCCTCTGGTGACCCAACAAGAGCAATTTTTTGTGATACAAATGCATGAGTTCAACCAGGAATGGTAGAGGGAAAAAAGGAAGATTTTCTGCATCTTAGACGACACAGACACCCAGGACTCTGCCAAATCCATCTTCTTTAGTAGCCTCCAACATATTGATAACTTCGTCTCCTCTGTTTTTAGCTCTACAGGGAAAACCTTCAGAAGAAAGATATTTTCTTTAGAGAAAACACTACAGAAAGCATGATAAAGACAGACTGTCTGTCAGTTCTAAGCTCCCTTCAAGATCTTGTGAACTTCAGCGTAAGCGGGGCTGGAATTTAAATGCCAAGTGTAAATGCTGTCTGGATTGTACATCCCTGGCAAACAAAGAAGAAAATACTTTTGGCAAGGGTGCCCAGAGCTGTTCAGCTGAATAAGCACCTCAGGAAAAGAATTAATAAGAAGGAATAATTCTGAGATGGACCAACAAAGAAAGTACCCTTTCAGAGGTCAAACAGCACAGGGCTTATTTGGAACACGTAGAAACTGAGTGAGTGAGATGACTAAGAGGAAACCAGAAGTATTTTTAGACATATAGATCACCTGCCAGGCTAGACACTTCTTTTTATTGGTATTTAACAGTTTATATAGCTGGAACCTTGTCAAAGGTGATAGGGAGATTCAGCCATAGCCTGCTGCTCAGGTTAGCAATTATTATGTGTCTTCACATCCTCTCTAGCAGGAGAAGGAATTTGAACCTTGGTCTGAACCATCCAAAGCAAACAGTCGACTGAGACACTGGGTAAGGACCTTCCTCCAGCAGTTTTGCTGCCTTCTAATGGGTTTATTGTTTTTTTCCATTGAATATTTCATTCGGAGCCCAATGGAACATTGCACATAGTGCAAAACAAAAGCCTAAGCGTCGTCCATTTCAATAATTGTTCAGTCCTTCTTCCTTCTGCATCAGCAAGGGGCTGAAAAAAACAGCTATTTAGAGAAACGTTTCTGTGAACAAGAAGGGAACAGATTTCCCACATCTACCCAGCCTCCTTCAGCCACCCACTTGAGCTCTTCATAGGCAAGGAGGGAGAGGGAGTGAAGGTGGTGCTGGGCAAGTCCTGCAAGCCTTGCGCTCAGGATGCAGCCATTGAGACCTCCCCATGTGCAGCGCCAGGGTTACAATTCTGCTCACTCCAGCAACCTGGGGAATCTATTTGACTACAGTACCACCTACTGTCATACCATGTGTGCTGATTAAAAGAAGAAAGGTGAACTCACCTTTCTTCTCCACCTCCTTATCAGTGAATACAGAATCCCAGCCTAAAATGCACTTTTCAAAGAGCAGTTCCGTTAAATACGATTTCCAATTGACAATTCCATTTGTTTTATTATACAGGGTATTTTTGAAGTTCTTTTGCTCTTAAAAAAACAGTGAAATAAATAAAAGCAAGGAAGCAGAGATTATCTTTAGAATAGTTGAGATTTATTTCCCCACGAATTTCAGTAAATACAAAAGGAACCTGAAGCCCAAACAACAAACAGCAGACAGTTATCTAATTAAAGTAATTCCTGACTAGATGAGGCTCACACAATGACTCCACTAAATAACGTTCTGGGTGTTACCGAGCAGGAAAATTAGATGGCCAATAACTATGCAGGGAGGCACACTCAGTTGTAGTAAGGCTCTTGGGAGGATGAGGGTTTGTGGATAGAGGACAAAAGATAAGCGAATGTGGATAAAAAAAGAGATAAGGAAGGTAGCATTCAAAATGCAAGGCCAAGGAAGAAGTAAAGATGTGTGCCAAGGCGCAAGGAAAGACAATTGAGCTGCAGGGACGTGACAGGAATGAGCAGCGGGGAGATTTGTAGAGGGTTTTTCTCCTGGTTCCAGATCAGCAGTGTGAAAGATTACTCTGTTTGTCTTGCAACATGTTAAGGAAACCCTTCAGCCAACTTCTCTTGAAAAGAATATTCACAGAGAGAGAAACGAGAAGTGGGAGGCTGGGTGCTGGATGTAGGTCAGGGATTAAACCAGAGCAAGGATGCGCCAGACTGGGGGATGGGAGAAGGGGTAGAGGGGATCCTCCAGCTGGGGACTTACTCATTTCTCTATAAATAGGAGGAATTATTATTCTTAATTTTGAGAGAAATTTCCAACTCACAGCTGGTTTTACCTAGGATATGATCCAGGTCTTTCCCCTACCCATCAGCCTATGTACCTACAGCTACTTTGGTACAATGATACCAGTATGGATCTGCATCTACGCCTCAGCTGAGTGTAATTCTTGGACCTTCCTCCAAATAAAGCAAGCAAGCAAGCAAGGTGTCCTTGCCCCGAGGACACTCGCTGTCCCTAATGTCTCTGCCCAGCCTCCCCCAGGCCTTCCCATAGGGAGACCCCTTTTCAGCCCAGTCTAGGGGTGTCCGTCCCTGTCCCAGCCATGTCCAGATGCAAGAAAATGAGTATATTGTGCCACATACAGCTGTGGGATAAAGAGAGAGGGCAACACATACACACAACCTGTTTCCAACCACAGCAGCAATGGTGCTGACAAGTGCCAGCTGACAACTGAAACAAAATAATTTGGGATTGAAAGCTGAAACCAGCTCACAGCACCTGAGGCTGGAGGTCTATCCCTTGCTGAGACAATCAAGGTTTTTAGGGAGAAGTCATTAAAAAAGGGATAAATTATGAATTCAAGCCTAGATCAGCTTGTGCACTTTGGCATTGATGATGTGTATGAAATAAAATCCTCGAGGCCAAATTCCTTCCTGCTGTGAAAAACAGAAGAAAGAGGTGAAAGAGCGTGGAGAGAAATGACAGAGCTCGGCTCTCGCCTTGCACAGTTGGGCTTGTCACAGATTTTCCTCTCTCTAAGCCATATAAGCGTGAACAAACAAAACCAGTGATCAGCTAGAAGGTGTGAGTAATAGAAATGTGTAACAAAATGCTCATACTAACTATGCACGACTACCAGCTTGCCATTTTTACAGTAAACCCAGGGCAGCAGTTGATCCATGGCGCGAGTTTTATCCCTTTTGCTCTCAGCTAAGCCCATGCATACTTGCAGCAGGGCTGTTAGGCAGCAGCAGGAATTTCTCATCCGGATGCTACTCCAACTCCCATGGAAATGTTGTCGATACGCCAATGCAGTGTTGCCAGTCTCCTGCAACTGTCCCTGTCATGGGAAAAGGACAGTTCTCCAGGGAATTACACCACCGGAGCAGATGCAGCCCTGGGTCTCGTCTGAAGCAGGCAACAGGAGCAGACACATTTGAAGACCAAAGATCAAAGATGCAAAGATGCCCTGCTTCATCCCCAGGTACAACCTGGGTTAGAAACCAAAGTACGTGACTTCATGGCCTTTGCAACATTTTAGTTGGCAGCACCCATTCCAGCTCAGGATGCTCGGGTGATAAACGTGCAGCCCAGCGCTGCAAACTGTGAGCATTACTGCTGTGCCCTAAACAGCTCTGGGTTTTCAAACATGATGTTGTTAGAAGTACAGTAACTACTGAAACTGCAAAGGGTAGCAAAAAAAGGAATATGGAAGTGAAGGACCTGTGGACATGTGGTTGCTTGGCCTCTGGAGGCACAGTTTCAGGGTTGTTCATGCTCTCTGTTTGCAGAAGAGTCGAGGATGGCAGTGATACCTGCCTTGGATATCTCTGGTGCTGACTGCATTCTGTCTGCATCAGGCAAAGAAAGGGAGGAGCGAGGGGAAGGTTTAAAAGGAATTCCCATGTTCCTACAAGGAGAGCAAGCCCTCCTCATGGATGCTGAGCCACAACACAGGCAGACTGCACATAGCTTATCCAATATTTTCCCCAAGAACAAAGACTGTTCTGATTAAAAGAAGACCAAGTTTTGCTGGTGACATGGATTAACCTCCAAGTTCTTTTACTCATGTTGCAGATTTAACCCAAAAGAAATGTCCAAAGCACACTGCGAGCGTGCTGTTGTACTCCACTGCTGATTTCAGAGCTGAAAAGCAGGCAGAACTGACATCAACATGAGATTCATTCCTTAATTTTTAATGTAGGAAAATCAATGTGTTTTGGGCAAAGAAAATAAAAGCCTTGAAAAGCATTCAATAAGAAACTCTAATTTTGATGAAGGCACTAATACACAATATCAGAAAGTGCAGAATGAAGTGAACCAGAATGAGAGGAAATTGTATAACTTCGGCGTGTAGAGCAGTTACAGAGCTAAAATGTTGCGAACTCTATATAAATTACCACTGAAATGATTACAAAATAAACTGGATCTTCACAGCACTGTTTGGTTTCCTTCGCTCTGAAGAATTGCAGTGACGATGCTGTTGGTCCCAGCAGTTGACATAGACCTAAAACGCATTCAAGGTTTTGGTGGAGCATAGAGGGGACAGAGACCAAGGGAACACATTGATTGGGAAACACCCCATTTTGCTCTTCCGCTCTGATGCAACCAACTCCCTAAAAATGCCCTTGTACCTCTCCAGGGAGCAGACCCTTAATGTCGGAGATTGGAGCCCTTATAAAATCGTTCAGGGAAGCAGCCAGGGAACGGAGAAAACTGACACGCCATAAACTGCTTGCAGGATATTTATAATGCTCAGGGTCCTTCATGTACTCTTTCTGTTTTATTGATCATAAAAAAAAATCAATCCATAAACTACGTATGTATACAAATATAATACACTGATATTCCTTAAGGGAATTACAGTACGAACTTAGACCAAAATGCACTAAAATGGATCCCAGAACGCATCTGAAGGTCGATGCAGAGCTGGGCAGCCATGGCCCTCGGCAGCTGGAGGCACCAGCTTTGGCGCTGCCGAGGGCCAAAATCAGGTTAATGCGGTGAGTGAATCAACTCTCTTAATAGATACACGGCCAAGTTCATTGGCAGGGCAGCGAGGGGAAGCTCGCGGCACAGCTCTGCAATACGACGGGTCTACAGATAAAAACACCGCAGTCTGCAACGCTGCCAGCTATTTAAATTTTATTGTATAAACAGTCAATCATGGCTTCTTAAAAGAAACCCGCCCAAATCCCCTCATTCAGACAGGTTTAATTGATTGCTGTTCTTCAGAGAGAGTTCAGAAAAATGAAAGATGTTCTTATCTAAATCCTTTCTTTTAATAGCCCTAATTTTGCACACCACCACTAGTATGTATTTATATATCAAAGCCTCATGTCCTGAGGATTTTTGCTTGACTCTTGAGAAATTTCAATATTCGATCCTGAACTGAGGATAAAACATTAACTTGCAACCTAAATAATAATCATTTAAAGTGAGAGTAACGTAAAGCGGACATAAGACCTGCACTGTGCAGAGGATGCACCCAGGAATCATAGAATGGTTTGAGTTAGGAGGGACCTCAAAGCCCATCCAGTTCCACCCCCTGCCACGGGCAGGGACACCTCCCACTGGATCAGGGGGCTCCAAGCCCCATCCAACCTGGCCTGGAACACCTCCAGGGATGGGGCAGCCACCACTGCTCTGGGCACCCTGGGCCAGGGCCTCCCCACCCTCCGCGTGAAGAATTTCTTCCTGATATCTAAATCTAAATCCTAGCCCTTCCAATTTAAACTCATTCCCCCTCACCCTATCACTCCAGGCTCTTGTAAAAAGTCTCTTCCCAGCTTTCCTGCAGCTCCTTTAAGGAACTGGAAGCCGCTCTAAGGTCTCCCCGCAGCCTTCTCGTCTCCAGGCTGAGCAGCCCCAGCTCTCCCAGCCTGTCCCAGGGCAGGTGCTGTGAGCAGCCCCACCCCCGCCCACTTGAGGCACGCTGCAGACTCCTTGTGTGTTACACTAAACACATCACCTAACAGAAAGGAAGAATTTATCCGGATGGGAACTGCAAAGGCCTCGTGGAACGGTTTCTTGGGGTGGTATAACTCCGTGGCAGGATCCACAGTGGCTTCCGTGGCCATCCCACCACCCAAAGCCCCAGGTCCTTGGCAGGTCGCTTGCACAGATGAGCCACAGCTAGGCACGTTCCTCGTGCTGATTAGATGCGCGGTGCTGTGCTTTGGTATTCTCTACAACATTGCTCGTGAGATGAGTGTCAATCTTTTCTTTTTTTTTTCCCTTTCCCCCGTTTCTTTTTCCCTTTCTTCCCTGGATATCTGTGCCGTCACACGGCTCAGATTGAAATGTTACGGTAACCCACGGGAGCAAGAAATTTATGACACAGAAAACAGTGCCGTTTCAATAACCATTCCATTTTTTTTCCCCTCGTTTCACATCACAGTGGCAATTTTGCTTATTTATTTATTTATTTACATGTACCTACTCTGTAAATATATTCTCCTGGTCTCAACCCTACCGTAGAGCAACAATTTTTTTCTCCTCTGAAATCTAAGATGAAAATACGACTTGACTAAAAATGTCACATTTAATACACTTCTGCTGTGAAGATTCAGAAAATGCAAAGGGAATAAATGAACCTTATGGTCAGATTAACTGCTAATTCATTAGATTAATTTCACATTTTGGTGTTTATCTGGATATAGCCTTCTATTCAATAATAACCTCCAAGGCTTTACATCCACATTTTCATGATGATTTTGATTTGCGCATAAGAGACGGATACAGTAGCAGCTTTGTTGTCTCTTTTTATTTTTGTTTATCTATCTTTCTAGTCTTAACCTGCATATTTTAAAAACAAATAAAAGAATACTAAGATCTCTGGATATCTCTCTCTGCATCTTCACCGTGTTCAAGATAAACCTTGTATGTTGTTCTCTGCATTTACTGAGATGCGAGTTGAACTTCTCGTTAACTTAGAAATCATAGAATCACAGAATGGTCTGGGATGGAAGGGACCTTAAGGCCCATCCAGTTCCAACCCCCTGCCCTGAACAGGGACACCTCCCCTTGGATCAGGGGGCTCAAAGCCAAGTTGAGAAATATTGTTGTGTTACAAACACCTAAGTGATTCTTTCTCGGACACTGCTGAAATCTATTCTGTATTTAACATAGCTTTAAACACTTTTTAGCCAAACGGGTTGAACTGGGTGATTATTAGAAGATACCACTCTGCTAGATGTGTACCTCTATTCTTTTAGAATCACAGAGTTGTTTCAGTTGGAAAAGACCCTGAAGATCGTTGAGAGCAACCGTTAGCCTAACACTGCCAAGCCCACCACTAAATCACATCCCTCAGCACCACATCTACACACCAAGAGGGGATGCTCCAACCTTCTCTGCCAGCTGCCCAGTCCCAGTGCCCACCACCACTGTTCTACTGTTCTGCTGGCAGCAGTGGCGGCGTTTGATACTTTTCTTTCCTTCCAGATGGACTGAGTTCAAAGCAGAACTCGTGTGCTGTTGGTCTCATATGTTTTGCGTATCATTTCTCCTCTTGGAAATCCTGAGACATCATCACAGGTAACCGATGTGGTCCGAAGTGCCTGGCTGCCGCTGGGAACGGCTGCCGCGTTGAACTCAGAGGTTATCCAGCCATCAGACATTATAATTGGTAATATTCAGATGCCTTTTTTTTTTTTTTTTAACAGCAGATGAGATGACATTTGGAAAAAAAACCCAAAAAATAAAGACAGCTCTGAGTCCAGATGGCTTGAAACCTACCAGGATGAAAAAACTGACAGATCTGTGGGGAAAGAAAGGAAAGAAAAGATGAGAGAGGAAAAAAAAACTAACGCAGACCTGTCTGTGTAGGTAGAGCATGGAGCGAAGGAAGCCGGTTGTATTTAGCAAGCCAAGCACCATAAATCCAAGAACACCCTCTTAAAGCGTGCACATTTATACTCATATTTGTAAGCTGATGAGGGAAGTAGCAGAAATACTAATTTCATGGTGTGATCATAGCCTACGATCTCTAAAACAAGCCAACTGGTATCCTTGTCTCTATTGTGAGTACAAGATTGCGTTAGAGGGAAACACAAACCAGTGAAATGTCAAGAGCAATTAACTCCTGCATCTTTCATGCAACACAAAATGGGAAAATTTTATAGGGCTCCTATAATTAAAGTTAATAAAAATGAATATACAATTCCCTGAAGGACTGTAGGGGATACAAGTTTCTCTAGCCTCAACATAGCTGTGCCCTCCCCGGTTCCCCTGTGCACCATTAAAACACTGGAAAATGTTCTTTCTCTGCATTTCTCACAGCTCCGGAGCTGAGTTTCTGAGCCACCAAGGGAACTCTCAGCAGATTTCTCTTTGTGAAATCCAGTTTAAAACAGCTTGCTCCTCACCATTGAACGACTCTTTATTAACTCGGCAATTGCGGCACCAGGCAGAGGAGTGACACGGAGCAGGGATGGATGAAACGACGAGCGGTGTGATAAGGTACACGACGAGGTTTTGGTCTGGGCTCCTGAGGATGAGCTGTTTGAAGGCAGACGATGCTTTGTTTGGCATCGAGGACTGACCGGAGCCCTCCGCTCCCACCTGACCCCAGGCAGCTCGTGTATTACCGCACTCTTCAATTTAATGACTTTAAAACAAGAAAGCTGAAGATTAGGAACTATTGGTGAGTGGTGAATGCACCAAAAAGAAGCCAATGTGGGCAGTCATGGAACAATTTATGCTTCTTATTACACTTATAGGGGAAAATGAAAAGAAAGAAAGAAAGGAGGCAAAGAGAAAGAAGGTGATGTCAAGGCTTATTGGTCTCATTAGGGTGCTGGCTTCCTTCCTCTGTCTGCAGGAGCACAAGATCTGCTCTTCTGCTACTCAGGGAAAGGCACTTTTAATCCTGTGCTAAATTTTGGACCCCTCACTCCAAGAAGGACCTTGAGGGACTGGAACACATCCACAGAAGGGAGTGGAGCTGGTGAAGGGGCTGGAGCACAGGGGTTGTGGGGGCGGCTGAGGGCCCTGGGGCTGTTCAGCCTGGAGAAGAGGATGCTGAGGGGAGACCTCATCGCCCCCTGCAGCTCCCTGAGAGGAGGCTGTGGTGAGGGGGGTGCTGGGCTCTGCTCCCAAGAGGAAATGTCCTCAAGTTGCTCCAGGGGAGGTTTAGATTGGATATTAGAAAAAATTCCTTACTGAAAGGGCGGTGAAGCCCTGGCAGAGGCTGCTGAGGGCAGTGGTGGAGTCCCCATCCCTGAAGGGGTTTGAAAACTGTATAGCCATGGCACTTTGGGTCATGTGTCTGCAGGCACAGTGGGGTTGGGCTGGTGGTTGGGCTGGATGATCTTAGAGGTCTTTTCCAACCTTAATGATCCTAGGATTCTGTGATATTTAAGGTGCTGCTGGCTGTGCCAGACATCCTGCAAAGTAATACCCATTGATCCCAAGACCACGACTTTTATTTCCCACCACGGAGATGAGCAGAGGGACAGGGAGTTACCCTCTCTTCTAAATACTCAAACATCTAGAAGTGGAAAAGCTCTGTGGGCAGACCCACAAAGCCCCTCCATCCTGAGAAGATCTGGCATGCTTCCAGATGGGGTGGGAAACCAGCCCCTTCTCCTTGGTGTCCTCCATCCCCACACAGCCCCTGGCACAGGCTCTCAGATGAAAAGCACAATCTCTGTCTCCATTTCCTCAGTGATTCATTTTTGCAATACTTCATTTCTCAGAAAGGCTGAGTGTGTTTACACCCATGTGGATTGAGCAGAAAACTTCTTTTGACATTAATTGAATTTTTCTGATGTTAATTTTTATCAGGGAAGAAAAAAAATACATTTTAAATCTGGTTTGATCCAATCCCTTTCTTCTTTCCATTTCAGCTGCTGAACCAGGATAGCTGTAAAGCGAGTTTCCCCACTGGAGAAAGCCCTGTGGATTCTGCTATAAGCGAGATCCCCGTCCAGAAGAACAGAAGAGGATGTCTATTAACCCAGGATATCTTTCCAATTTTCATTTCCTATTCTGCTAGTATTTTTAGAAAGCACTTAAGTCTGTGTGAATTTTTGATCTGGTCTATGATGAAAAACCTCCTCCAGCTGGGAATACCTATGAAAGGGAGAGTCAGAGCCACAGAGGTGACCAAAGACAGGTAGAGACATGATCTCCATGTGAAATTGTCCATGGTGCATCCTGCAGAGGAGCCGGCCACATGATGGGAGAACTACACAGCCAATACCATTTATGCCTTTATTTTGTGTGCAAGGCCATGGACTCACCTTTACATGGACAGAGAAATGCCTAAATTTCAGAACCTTCCGCCTCCAGAAAACACCCTCATTGTCGTTCCCAACTTTGTTTGAATAAGCTTCGCTTCCAAAGGGCTGTGTGAGTTCATTCTGGATACAATTCCCCTTTCCTGATTGTTCTTCCTGACTCAAACCTGCTGTCATGTCAGTAAAAATTTCCCATCACCTCCCCATCAGCCCAGGCAGCCAAGAGCTGGTCAACCTGGAAACCAAAGCTGTGCTGGCTGCTAGTGATGAGTCTGCAGTGATGATTTCCTTGGGTCAGCAAGTGGAGAAGTGATTCTCCACAGGAAATCCTCCGGCTAAGAAGTTCTTTAAAAATGTTGGAAACAGACACAAGCAATCATAGAATCACAAAATGGTTTTTGGTTGGAAGGGACCTCAAAGTCCACTCGGTGCCACCCCTTGCCATGGACAGGGACACCTCTCACTGGATCAGGGGGCTCCAAGCCCCATCCAACCTGGCCTGGAACACCCCCAGGGATGGGGCAGCCACCACTGCTCTGGGCACCCTGGGCCAGGGCCTCCCCACCCTCACAGCAAAACATTTCTGCCTAAGATCTAACCTAAATCTCCCTTTTTCAACTAAAACCTTTACTGTTACAAACAAACCTCTCTCTCGGTGAGGGTTTTTATTCCTTCTCCAGATGCAGTCCGTATGCAGGACACCGTCAAAACGCATCTGTCCTGGAACTGCTCTGAAGCGAAGTACGGAGTGTCACGTGCTGTCCTGAGCCTGCTCCAGCACATTTTAACAGCAGGGGACATGGGTAAGGTAGTGTGTACTGCAACGTCTCTTATCAATTCCTTTTTTTCTTTTTCTTTTTCTTTTTCTTTTTTTTTTTTCCTGTCTCATTTTTTTTTTCTTTGATGTCGTTTAAAAAAAGCCAAACGGCAATATCAAACAGAACAGACCTTTCAAAAGGTTTTGATAACAGCAGCCTGCTGAGTCCTTTTTAAATGCAATTATTTTATGTGGGACTAATTCAGAGATAAAAGTCAGCTCTGTCAATAGAGCTTAAATCCATTCCTCGCGAAACAGGCCCTTGAATTACTCCTCGTTGATACGATGCGTTCGCTGGATAGCAGCGGTGGAATGACCCATCGCAAATCCCACTGCCTTGTGCCTCACAGAGCCCAGCTTGTCCACAGGGAGAAATAAATCCTGAAATGGCTTAACCCGGCTTGTGAGGTGGTGAAACAGAGGGAAGCGAGGGGGTCTGCGCGGTCGCCTCGTGCTGTTTGCTGGGAGCAGCTCCTGCTCTCCAGGGGTGCAGGAAGCACCAAGGGCTCTGCAGCCACCACCTGCATTCAGATTTGGGGCTTAAATTTAGCTGCTGCTTGCAAGGACAGGGCACGGCCATTTCTCATGCTTTGCTCGGAAAGACAGTACAAATGGGCCACTTACGAGAGGGCTTGTTATGTACGAGCGCTCATACATTGGAAGACGCGGCAGCACTTCTTAATTTACTCTTCAGCGACAGCTGAAATCCTCTCCCGTCAGGCAGATTTTCTGTGTAAAACCTGTTTTTCACCAGTTCCTGGGCCCTTCGCCACCGAAGCCAGACAACACACAAACAAGCCTGTGCGCACACATAATCAGGGCCTGCAATCACATATGTAATCACGAATGGATTAGGCAACCTTTACAAAGTTCAAGCTGCAGACAGAAACAAAGAACCTTGCTGGGAAAAAAAAAAAAGATGTTGTTATACACGGTTTGATGGACTTGGCATTAGGGATGCCAACTCGCATCTTTACCCAAATGCTGCTTTTAAACCCCCTCTTCAGCCCTCTCGTCTAGAAGCGAATAACTCCGCTGTACATCAGCTTGCGTTTCAGTGCTAAATAATATCGGTCTACAGAGTTTTAATTTAAGGAAGACCCTTCTGTATGGAATGGCATGACTGTTTTAACACTGCACTCACTACAGTCTTTTGGCTGGCTTTCATGGCTGGACTTAATGATCTTAAAGGTCTTTTCCAACCTAAATAATTCTGTGATTCTGGCTGAGAGACAGCCAAGGTGATTTTGCGTTACCAGTGGACGGTAACGCCTGCCAGGTTAGGCATTACTACCTGCTGCTACCCAAACTACCTGCTGATGTCTGGGCACACGTATGTTCAGGCAATTTCTGGTAGAAAGAAGCCATAATAAAGAAGGGAAAAGCCAAAGTATAGGAACCAAATTGCCACTGTTTGTGAAATACCTCAGCAGGGCTTGTTAATTAAAATAAACAACTTAACTATAATTAAATTAACACAATTTAAAAAATTATCCTTGTGGTTTTGGCAAAAGCTACTTAAGATTTTTGATCTGTTTTCGTTTCTTCTCAGGTAAGCACCTTAAGCCCTCACTGGAGGAAATACAAGATAAACTTTTCTACACTGAGCTTCAACTGCATAGAATCATGCACACTTCGATATTTCTGTTCATTATACTCCTGGATTTGCCATAGCAAAGGTTTCCTCTCCCCCTGGAGCAGACAAGTTTGGGTTGCTTGCCCATCTCATCCACCAGCATTCGCATAGGCTGGGGCATGGCAGGATGAAGGCTCCATCACTCGGGCAGATTTCAGCTCATGAATTACCTTTCACCTCAGACTGAATAACTTGAAATCTTGCTGACCAAGCCAAGAAGACTTTCATACACCCTAGCACTCACAACTATTGTAGGAGTGATGGTGGAGATCGTATCCCACCTAGTCCCCTCCCCCTGCTTATGGATCTGCTACTATCCATGAGCTGCTCTAAAGCCTTCTTTTTCCCATAGATCCCATCTGGCTCCGCAACATCGGCAGCTATGACCACAAAATCACAGAACCATGGAATTACTAAGGTTAAAAATGACCTCTAAGATCATCCAGCAGCCCAGCACCACTGTGCCTAATAAATCACAACCCAAAGTGCCACCACTTCATGTTTTTGAACCCCTACAGGGATGGGCAGCCTCAACCAGTGCTTGACAACTCTTCCAGTGAAGAAATTTTCCCTCTTATCCAATCTGAGCCTCCCCTGGTGCAACTTGAGGCCGTTTCCTCTCATCTTATCACCTGTCACTTGTGAGCAGAGCCCAGCACCCACCTCACCACTCCCTCCTTTCAGGCAGTTGTAGACAGTGATGAGGTCTCCCCTCAGCTTCCCTTTCTCCAGGCTAAACGATTCCAGTTCCCTCAGCCACTCCCCATAGGATTTGTTCTCCAGACCCTTCACTAGCTTTGTCACCCTGAATCACTCCTCATTGCTTAAAGAAGCACTCCTGTCCCCCTGTTTCTAACCCATACCTCTAATTTCTTTTCCCAGTCACACAAAGCAGTGAGGCACAAAATACTGGATGACCACTAAACCAAAATGAGGAACAAGAGATAACACTGAGTGTAAAACTAAGTGAGTCAGATCTGACCAAGCCCACCGGGTGTTCTGACCCAATGGGGCATCCCTGGGGCTCAAATCATGCGTGTTGGACTCCCCTGTCTTAGAGGATGGCACCTCCCACTCTTCATCCACTCCAAACTCACCACTGCCTGTAGTGGGAACAGTGAAGAAGTGAAGAAACAGAAAATGTGCCCTGCATGCAATACTTAATCCCATACCTTAGACGAAACCTGAAAAACATGGATTTGCCATTTACTGTGAAATCACTGAAAAGCGGTAGCAATTTTGTTGCCTCATTAAGTAAGATTTAAAGTTGAGAAAAGCATAAGTTGGTTCATTTTGTTATAAAAAAATAGAACTAGTGTTCTTCAGCTGTTTTCCAGCTCTGCATGCTTTCCAGGCACTGCCTGCTGATGTGTTCCAGCAAGTCCTTCACATTGAGTGAATGATTATTATTCACACAGTACGGTGAGGGAAGTCGTCAAGGCTAAACTCTTCAATCTCTAGAGTCAAAAAGTTGGATAAACCCAGGAGTGCTGAGGGCTGGCAGCTGCTCTTTAGAGAAGCTTTTTACACAGCTGAAATGGGAACCACCCTGCCCTTCACAGACTGGGATTTCTGGACCATGTGACTTGGGCAAACCCACGATCAGATTTTTTATCATCTGGATTGGAATCAAAACCAGCCTGGAACAATTATTATGTGCCTAGAGCAGAATGAATCCAAACAGTGTCATAAGCTCCCAGGGAGATTATGGGACACTGCTCATTCTCAGGCTGCAGCCACAGAATGATAGAATCATTAAGGTTGGAAAAAAACCTCCCCGGTCCTCCAGCCCAACACCACTGTGCCCACAGACCAACTCCCCAGGTGCCAGGTTTGCGTGTTTTTTGAACCCCTCCAGGGAAGGAGAATCCACCACCGCCCTGGGAAGTTTGTTCCAATGCCACATAGCCACTCCTATCTGTGCAGGCACAGAGGACAGCACTGCCAACACCACCCCACCGCTGCAAAAAGACCAGAATAAAGTGCTCCATGCACGTGCTACCCACATGCCTCTGCGTTTTCTCCCAGTCTTCAGATATATTTGGCATACTGTTCGGGTATCCATAGCAGTTATTGCAGGAATGGGGTTGTAATTTTTAAGGCAGTCTCATTAATGAAAAGCTAGAAAAGAGACAAGTCAAAATAGAGAACATAAAACACCCAGTAGCTAATTTACAATCTTTTATTTCTGGATCTTGGATGCATTTGCTTCATAACAAGAATATATTCTCTGCTCCTCTCTTTCCCCCATTTTCAATTTCCTGGGTTACTAAAGTTGAAAAATTTGTTAATGAAAGCTCTTTGCATCCATAAGTCAGGACACAGGGCTTCTTTTCAAACCTGGCAATAAAGCGCCATTTATAGCTGGGAAGAGTTAGGGCTGGTTAGATCAAATACCAACCTAATCCCGCTGAAAGAAACCATGTTGCAAAAGTAATTGCTTGTTAGTAATCACCACCCAGCTGCAGCTCTGTATACTGCTGCCTTTGAGGAGCACAACACCAAGCCAAAGGAGATGTGCCCATAGAAAGAGAGCACTCATGAAAATCAGAGGAATCAATTTGGGCATAGAAGGTGTAATCCAGCAAAGGAACCGACAGGGAGAAAACTTGTCCATGATGCTGAAGGAACACAGTGCTCCCTGGACTTGGGTGAAACGAGAATACAAAAAGATACTTCAACAATTTGTCTTGGTTTATGAAGATTGCATTCAACCTAGATGGGAAACCTATCACGGTGTCACAGTATCACAAGGCTGGAAAAGACCTTTGAGATCGTTGAGTCCAACCTATCCCTGGCACATGAACTGAGACCAAGAGGCACTCCAGCTCTGACTGAGAGGAGAATGTTTAAACCCAAAGGGGAGACACGAAGAAACTGTTCCCAAGCTGCAGCAGCTGCTTTCCCCTACTCCCCCAGCACACAAACCTTGCCTATGCTCCTTCTCAATAGTGGCCATGGGCACAGTAATGCAGCATTTCCAGACCGATTTTGTTTCTGTTCTTGTGCTAAATACAAGAAATAGAACCAAAATTTCATCTGTGGGGGTTTTTTTGTTGTTTGATTTTCTGTGTGCACATCAATAAATATCACAAAGTATCGAGTGTAAATGCAGTCCCTGCACCTATTTTCGCAGGTAGGGTAACATCACCACATGATTTTGCTGGGGCGTATCACCGCTCAGAGTGGTTTTGCCTACTGACTGTCTTATTGAGTGATGGCAAGAGAAACAACCTTATTAACAGAAGCGACATCACACCTTGATTTTTATCCCCTCCTGTTTCTTCTGAAGTATCAGAGTTAGAACAAACCCACCTCCCTGCTGGTTTCAGTGGGACAGACAGCAAAAAGCCTGGCGCAATGGTGCAATAATTACAATCTCAGATTGTTTACACACACAAACACACACACACACATACATGCACACTTGCACACTTTCTTCCCCCCTCCAGAAGTCTTCTGAAAACACCAACCAGCTTGGTTGGCGTCTGGAAGGCCACTTGCTTAATGATGCTTGCTTAATTACAATTCATCGCATCTCCCCGCTATGTTAATTATCACTCTACAGCTTTAAACAAAATAAAAAGTTTTAGCAATCTCTGCACTGAAGTTAACAAAGTTGAGCTTTGCTCTCTGGGGCTGCACCTTTGGTCTGGGTCTCCATTCCTGAAGGGCTTGGGGGACAACTGTGTTTCTATCGTTCTTCAGCTGCACTTGCTTGACTTGAGCATCCCACCAGCCCTGTCCTTACTTGAATATGCAGGACTTTTGTTCATCAGGAAAATGACTATTTTAAGCTCACGAAATATGGTATAAATCACCGCGTGGGTCAATGCTTGCTAATTACCCATGACTAAGTCCCAATTTAATGTGTACTGACATAGAGATTTCCAAATAATAATGCTTTCTCCCTTGCCGCACTACACAGTCATAAAATATACATTAAAGAGGCCTTCTTTTAGGAGAGCAGGTGCTGAGACTAAGCACTGACAAAAAGGCACTTCTGGGGTGTGAAATACGTTATTGAATTAGCAGCGAATGCATTAGTTAGGTTGGCGTTATGCTTCCAACGTCTAAGACGTACGCAGCCACACCAACTCCCTCCTCACTCTTTCAGCCCAGCTTCAGGGTGCAAACTTCGCTTGTCGCCTCCTGAATACGATACAGGGGTAGAATGGGGCATGGAGAAAGCAGTGTGAAGAAGGATTACGGTCAAGGGATGTTGGGAGGTTTGAAGAAATGGACGATGATTAAAAATGGAGGCTATTTTGTGAGCAGAGAGAAGGTGAAGTAATCAGGCTGTTGTCAACGTGCAAGCAGAGAGTGGTCCCCAACACTTTCATGGCAGTAACTTGGAAGGACAGGACCAGATCCTGAAACAATGGGTGACCTCAGGCAGATTTACTCCCTCCTCAGTGTAGTAAATTATCCTCTCATGAAGTCCAAGGCCCCCAAAACATCATTTAAAAAATCAAACCCAACTTTTAAGGCTGCTAAATGAAAGCAACGCAATTGTCTGTCGCATTATCTAGAAACCCGAAGCAGTTAAAGCCAGGGAAATGAATAGTTAATGATACCATAAATCTTAAGCTGCCACATAAACATAAACACAT
Organism: Neomorphus geoffroyi; assembly: GCA_033558235.1. Taxonomy (NCBI): domain Eukaryota; kingdom Metazoa; phylum Chordata; class Aves; order Cuculiformes; family Neomorphidae; genus Neomorphus; species Neomorphus geoffroyi. Next base: position 1,636,918 of record JAUMJM010000025.1, read on the forward strand.
TTTTTCTTGTCATGTGTGAAGGAATAAATGTTTTATCACACCTTAACTCTGCCACATTGAATTATTTCCCCATTATTACTATTTTAAGGCAAGTATGCATTTCACCAAAAAGGCTCAGCTAGGAACGAGTTACCCGTTTATTTAATTGTGAATGGACAGTGCACCTTCAGTGAAGTCCTCCTGTGGAGATTTAGACATGTCCAAAATAACACTAAACAGAAATCTGTCCAACAAAAGTGACTGGAAATGGTAAGAGAGACTCCCTGGTCACCTAGGAGGTGAGACAGGACAGAATAACGTGGGTCCATGGATTGCAACTTCTTCCCTGTACCAGAAAGGAGAAGGAAATTTCTATGGAAGGAAAGATGTCTGGCATTTCTCTCTTGTAATACCCCATGATGCTCAGCAGCAAGAAGTATCCACAGTGTTTTGCCTTTGAAAATGAAAAAAAAGAGTGTATTCCTTAGGATAAACTCAAAAGAATTGTCCACTCTTTGGAGCCCTTGGGAGCAGGTGCACCTCTTCACTTCAGCTACTGCACGTGTCCCACAGGCTGAGCGGTACCCAAAGGACTGCACGTGGAGAAATGATGTGTATAACCTACTGGCAGCCAGAATTAAGACGGTAGGAAGATGTTTTCATGATGGTGTAAAAGAAAAGGCCTGCCCAGAGAAGAAGGGTGAATAATAGCTGGGAAATGGCAGCTCTAGTTCTGCCTAGAAAGGGCAAATTCCAGTCTTGGGGGAGCATTGAGTTCATAACTCACCTCTGTGTTTCTGAGGCTACACAGAGAAAATCTTACCACCTTTGTAAAACACTTTGAAATCTGAGTGAAAACTATTATTTAAGTGCAAAATATAATTACAGTGAAGAACAGCATGTAGAACGCTGCTGGGGAAAGGGGTGTGACATTACTCTTAATAATTAGACAGAAAACACAGAGGAAATGGGTTGTAAATAAAAAAAAAGGAAAGAAAGAAAAAAAGAAAGAAAAGGATAAATTAAGCTTAACTAGCAAAAAGCCCCTTTCAAGGACTGTGTATTATTGAGTCTAAACCAGTAAAGTGGAGTTGATCTTGGGCAGTAATTCAGTGTGCATCGCCTGGGTTCTTTTCTCAATGTCTTTATCTGCAAAATAAAGGCTAGTAACTGTTATGAATTTTTGGTAGGCACAAGCAGCAATATGACAGCTAGCTTTGATTTACCGTCATGAACACTTGGAAAGTACTCTGTTCTTTGTGTGAAAGGACAGCTGCAGAGGTGCAAAGTATTATTATTGTTATTATTGTACAGAACATTCAAACGTGGTACAATAGAACTTTGGGCTAGCAAACCAGTGTGCAGAAAAACAAGCCTGTACAGCAAAATTGCATCAGTTAATGAAGTCTTCACAAAAAAAATAAATAATTGGATTGTGAGATGACTTCCTATGAAGGGATGGACCACCCCAGTCAGCCAGATGGAGTACGTTTTCTCCCAAGCATATAATATATAGATGCCACAGATATCTGCCTAGTGCATAGACAGTTAACTACCATGAATATTAACTGTAATGAGAACTTCACTATGCAAAAAGGAGGCTCTGTAGCAACACTTTTATAAGGTTATCAAGCTAGATAGCTAAAATTATATAAGGCAAGCCCCTCCAAGCTCCTTCTGAAGAACCATCAGGTATTACTCAGGAACCATCACGATTCATTCCATGCACCAGGTGTCAGGTAGGAACCAGAAGAATAGAGCAGACACCTGTAGGATTAAGGGTAACAGCCTGAGCCATGTAGGTCCAGACTGGAAAGTGCTGCAGGCTAATATTTTCCAGCATTTAAAAGGTTTCGCCATCATCACTTTGCGAATAGTCCCTATTGCACTGCCACAATTAATCCACTCCAAGCTTTTCACTGCCTATAATCAGGTCAATTCCTCCTATATTGAGACAGAGAATTACTATTTAAGGGCTTTTTCTCCACGGCTCCCTACAGGTTTTTTACAAGCAGACTCACTCCACCCCTAGAATATCTCGTAGGCTGTGCAAACCATGAACACATTTGCACCCAGGGTGTGCATGTTCAGGACATCAGGAAAACGCAGCCAGACAGCGTATTTTCCTCCCTGGTAACATTTACAAGGAAAGATGCATACCTAGTACCCCCTCAAAGAGATTCCAGTCCAGACTCTCTCAACAGCACCTCATTCACTTGGCCATTTGAGAGGCAATGCGGGCCAGGGGGGCTCCACGTTGCTTTTCCGGCAAAATCCTCCCTCCCTTTTCCGAATGCTTTGGACTTCCCTGAGGCTCCCAAGGACTACACGGGGCTGCACAAGGCTGTAACTCAGACGATGAAGTCCAGCCCAGTTAGCTTATGTGATATGAGGTTTCTTGACTATGCTGGCCTATTGATTAGTCTGTCCGAAAACGCTGCCTCATTTATTACGGTTTGATTTAAGCAGATAGAGCGCACCAGAAAGGTCACTCATTTTTATCCGTTCCTAGCAAACAACACCCCCAATTCCATTACTACTATTTCCAAATCAATGCTGCTTTACTTTTCCCTTCTGAGCCTCTGGAGCATAGCTAGGATCGATGGTGCTTGCTCTGACTTCGGGGTGTGAAACATTGCTCAGGCACTGTTGCAGGGAAAGGCTGCTCCTGCAGTCGTTGCTGCAGCACAGACATCATCTCCCGTTTGCTCATGCAAACACAGGCAGCTGGATAATGAGTGCCATATTCCAATCCATTTGTAAGTGATTTGACCCTCAGAATGGATTAAAATATTTGTGCTAGAACGTTTCATACTTCCCCACCTCCCAAACTCTTAAAATATAACCAAACCAAACCCTTCTCGTCCCTAAATGGAAACCATAGCATCCATTTGTTCAAAATATATTAAATAACTGATTCCACCAAGATTCTCTGTTCACAGAAGATATAATTCCCAGTCTCTGCAAAACGAAAGTTTGAAAACAGGTCACAACACCAAAACAAATACTTGAAGTAAATTTTCAAACTTTCTGGCAAAATTATCACAGTATCACAAGGCTGGAAAAAACCTTTGAGATCATCGAGTCCAACCTATGACCCAACACCAACACCCACTCATCATCTAAACCAAATGCCTCATCCGATCTCCCTTTAAACACCTCCAGAGACGGTGACTCCACCTCCATCTCTGCCTTTTTTGTATTTAAATCAAAGTCAATGTCTGGCTTTCGGCAAGAAAAGCAGATTCAGGATACATGGGCTACTCTCAGCTCTCGAAGGTGAGGAGGAAGAATGTGGATTATCTGCATCGCTGGTCTGTGCCGTTTGCTTGGATTACAGTCTCTTTCAATACACTGTCTTCAATGTCACTGTCATTTTGAGGACAGTAAAGAACCTCTCTGGGTTGTTATTTAGTCCCCCAGTGATATTTAAGAACCTTTTTTACTCCATCACTGCATTACACATTATATAACACAACATTTGCTCCACAGTCAGAAAGGACTTGGGTTTTGACCAGACTTCCATGGACTTCTTGGACCGTGGATGTTGGTTTCCTGCTTTCTCACCAAACTCCAGTGACACATCAGCCGCTGCCCATCCCTTCCTAGCTCTCATCTCAGATTCAGGGACACAGCCCCAGCCAAAGCACTCCCGGGCACACCTATCACCTCCCACCTGCTGGTGCGAACACTGGAGAGGAAGAGATGTGCAAACCCCTCTCCCCTTTACTCAGTCGTTTATTAATTAAGCTCTCCCTATAGAAAAGGCTCATTGTGGTTACCTCCATTGAGACACAGGGCTCTTCACCCACCAACCAAGAACTCTAGGAAATTCTCTTCTTCTAAGAGTAAATGCAATCACTATCATATGTCGAATTCCCATCCCAGTTCACCTCCTGCAATCCAGTAAGTGCTGCAGCTTTGCTAGTGACGGGCGCCGAAATCCAGGTTCCCACCCCACTGTCACTGAGGCCCCAGTTCTGGGATTTCCCTGTGCCTTTCTGCTCCACGTTGGCTTTCCCTGGCCCTGTTTTTCACCTTTTCATCCTGAAAGTGAATCCACCACTGTGGGTAAAACCCAGAGGAAGGTTGCTTCATTTAATATATATTTATATACATTCCACTGATGCCATACAAGTTACATCAAAGTTTGGGGGGCTTGGATGTAATTAGACAATAGCATATGTTGGGAAGATAGCAGCCCAGGTACAGAAAACAGTGACTTCATGTACATGTGCCTTCTAGGGATATATTCTGGAAAACTGTGAAAATTCTATGAAAGGAACTAAAATTGGCCTTCTTTTTGAGTAGAGGAGGAGGGACAGGAGGCCTGCGGGGCCAAGCCACAGGCAGAAAGATCAGTCCATGACTGAAAAGCAATGAGAGAGCAAATCTTCCTTTACCATTGTTTGAATAAATAGCATAAAAACCTACACAAAAAAAATCCAGCTACATTTCCACACGGGGAAAGCTGTAGCTTCAGGGCTCGTGTCCGGCAACCGACTGACAAGCAGCTCCTGGTGATGCCAGCACACACTCACAGACACACACACGTGTGCAAACGCACACACGGGCAGTGTTTGAGATAAGTAGCCAGCTCTGCTGCTCTGCGAGGCAGCAGCTGCATGGTAATGCTGTTACCATAATCAGTTGCTATAAATCTCCCCATCGGAAACCATAGGAAGTATTTAGTCAGAATAAAATGAGCTCTCTTCGCCTCCAACCAGCGCATGATTCCCAACCCTGCAAATCACACCGCAGCCCCAGCCCTTATTAAAACTGCAACACAGAAAGCAAATGCAGGCGTTGTGATGCGGTTTTGCTGCTCACGCTGCCGTGCCCTCACCAAATGCCTCGCAGGTCTGTGGTTGAATAATGCAATTATGGAGTCAAGGAACTGGAGAGGGAGAGCGAAAAGCAATAGAAACACCGGAGTTTTGGTGATGCTGTGACCGCAGCGGGAGAAGCTGCAGGGAAGGAAGAAACCAGGAGGCCGTTCTCACTAGCAGAAACTCAGAGGAAGATGCTCACCAGCTGTTACAGGGCAGCGTGGGCTGAGCCTGGGTGCACAGATGGGGCAGAATGGGACAGGATGGCTGTGGCACAGGGGCTGTTTGCAAAGGCAGTGGGTGGACAGCTGCTAAAAGAAGGCAGTGCAGAAGAAGGCAGTGCTAATGCATGGGGAGAGAAAAGCTGGAACCTATCAGCAGCAGAAAAAGTCCCGCACAGGAGACACGGCAACTTGCCTCACTTTATGGTGCCACTTCAATGAGGACCAGTGTCCTCCTCTGCTCCACTCCAGCGCTGAGGGCTGCCCACCACCACTGCCCTAGGACACAGGGGAGGCCGCACACCCCCGATTTCTGCTTCTTCACCAAGTGTACCAGAGTTTCCCAGATTGGCTATGTATCCTCTGGTACCACACTTGATCCTGACAAAAAATACCTGGTATGGAACTATAAAGCCAAGGATCTTTTCCTTCTTCATCTCTCTACTTCCTCATGCCACACCAGCTTTCCCAAAAGGGCTCTCTAACCCCATCCCAAAGCTCTGGAAAAGAATGAGGGCATCTGAAAGAAGACACTGCTGTGCTCGTTAGGCATTTTACACAGCAAAGTAACAAGCTGCTCAGAATCACCCATGGCAGACTACAATGATGTAATACTGTTGCCGCGGTACGATGGTTAGACACACGCCAACCATCAGTGCTTATTGTCCTCCTGTTCTATAATTTCCCATCCCCTGCTATCATTCTAAATTGGTTATATTGCAAAACGAAGAGGAGTTTCCCTCCTTTGTGGGCTACAGATCCCAACCAAGAAAGCAGCAGGGAACTTCAATCAGCCTGTGGTGGATGTGGAGGTGAGAGGCTGAAGTGCTGCTGTGACTTTGATGCCTGCTCCACCAGGAACCACCAAAGGCATCACCAATAACCCCTGCAGCTGAGGAACCACATGACACCCTCCAGTCCTTTATCACCTTGGGACTGTGAGGACGGGAAGATGAAATATCTGAAATGGGAAGGACAGGACAATGAACAGCGTTGTTCTGGCAGAATTAAGGATGTTTTTTCCCCTTCTGTCCTGTTTGGAATGAAACCGTGGTGCGTAAGTTCTCAGCTGCTGTCAGTGTTCATCACCTCTGCTCCTGAAAACACACATACCAGACATTTTTTCTTTTGTTTTTGTTCTTGAGGACCAGCAGAGGGATAGCGTAATTTGCATGCGAATTCTTAAGCATGAGTTGGTCAATTAATATTAAAAATGAGCGATGGAACAAAACAGATCAGGGACCAAACAACATGTGCTGCTGCTCTCCACTACCTCCTGTTTCTCTAACTTGCACCTTGCCAGGAAAGCTGGAGTCACACCAGAAATTAACTCTGACACAATGCAAAGCAACCCAAACAGAGCAGGAATGAGGCCACAGAGAGGGTTAGGCTTGAACTTGCAAGGTCTTAGGGACAACTTTCCCATAAGGATAGACCATCCCAGTAGCTAAATAATAATTAGGCCATGATTAAATTTGCAATTTTGACATACCCTGCCACATGACATGTTATTTTAGCAGCACCATGATATCAAAGCAGGTACCCTGATCCAGTGGAAGCTGTTCCTGCCAATGGCAGGGGGGGTTGGAACTGGATGATCTTTAAGGTACTTTCCAACCCAAATCATTCTATGATCCTATGAAAAGAATAGAAAATTTCCACCCTCCGGGTACCCCTCAAAAGTTTTCAGCTCAAATATCTTCTGCCGCATCACAGAAAAGCAGTAGTCAGTATTTCCCAGCACTGGTGTTATCTTCTCCTCTTATCATTTGTTCTCCTCCAGGTTTGCTTTTCGTTTTGCCGGTTCCTCTCTGTGCTGATACAGCACCTATTGTTATAAATCATTAAAGTTTGACTACACTGTTAATATTGGTATTCATGCAGAGGTGACACTTTAATAGCATCCACATGCAGAGATGCGGCATAGAGATTTCCTAATGGTTTGTGTTACCTTTGTTAACATGATTGCTCCTCATTTAACGACAAACCTTAAGACATTTGCTAGTGTGGAACTCCTGTCATTAGGTGGAGCAATATCAATATTTCAGAGCAGTGAATTACACGCCCGAAGTTCAGAGGAATTAGCTAATATCTACCCAAACCCTGCCATCCATCACGACACACACACGTTTACCTGGGTTCTCCGCTCCTGCCACTTTACTGAACCCCTTCTAGAAAGTTATTTTCGCTATGGTGACAGTAAAACACTTCACACCAGTGGGGTTATTGGATTTTACTCACTGTGCAACTATTGCTAATGGACCATTTTCTTCTCCCCTGCTTTTCTCCAACCTCCAGTGGCACAGCCTGTGTTTCGTCCTGATTTGACACGCAACGTTTTTACATGTAGGACCACTATTTCAAATACACGTGTTCATCAGCCTGCAACCAGTGTCGTGCTTACCTCTAGGCATCCCAACAACTGAAGCAAACGACAATTGAGAGTCACGTGTCAGCCTAATTGAGGGCGAGCATGGCCCTGCTTTGGGTGAGCAAATCAAGGAAGAAACACCCAAATCTGGCCATTCCTCTGCACACACGGGACCTCACTCAAGTGTTTCTCAGGCAGCCCAGTCCCTGACTGAATAATCACTCCTAGACGTGGCTCCCTTTTATTAACTGTGCTCTGGGATAGACACGGAAGGAAAAAGCTCCTTCATGAAATCTTGGCACTTCTATAATGTAATTCTTATCTTCCACCATGTCATTAATCTCCCATGGCAGACACTAGGTTGCATGTGTGGCTTCAGGTCCCAGACCTTCACACATAAGGTCCCCCACACCTGTAAAACCAGCTACAGCAGCGTAACCTGAGACAATGCCGTCCAGGACTTTAAAGGCAGTCACTATTCGGTTCAGTTTTAAATGATCAAGGCAATCTGTCCTTGAATCATAGAAATGTTTAGGTTGGAAAACACCTTTAAGATCGTCAAGTCCAACCATCAGACCAACAGTGCCAGCCTCATCACTAAACCATGTTTCTAAGCACCACATCTACACATCTTTTAAATCCCTGCTGGGATGGAGGCTCCACCACTGCCCTGGGCAGCCTCTTCCTATACTTCATCACTCTTACAAGAAAGAAATTTTTCCTAATATCCAACCTAAACCTTCCCTCACGCATCTTGAGGGTGTTTTTTCTTGTTCTCTCACTTACTCCTTGGGAGAAAAGACCAGCAGACCTGCAGAGAGTGATGAGGCCTCCAACCAGCCTCCTCTTCTCTAGATTAAATAGTCCCAGGTCCTTTAGCTGCCACACATAATCCCTGTGCTTTAGACCCTTTATCAGCTTCTTTGCTCTTTTCTGGACTTGCTCCAGCCCCTCAATGTCTTTCTTGGTGGAAGACTTTTCAATAGATTATCTTCTAGTGAGATTTTCAGTGAGTTTACATTAGGAAATGACTTTACAATCCCATTTTTCTCCTCACTTAGGAAACTCTCTAGGCATCAACCTGAAATCACCTGCATTCTGTATCTCACTTATTTCTTTTCTTTCCCATTGATTTTGAAACCCTTTAGATATCTTGCCTCCTTTACAGGCTGGGAAGAAACACACAGAAAAGCCACGCCGGCTTCAGAAGAAACTTATCACAATCAGACATTGCTCTCAAAGCCTGCGCATTTCTACAGAATACCTAAAACAACCAAAACCCCACAGCTTTCCTGGATAATGCCGTTGCAATGAATTGTCGTGGTAAGCTCCACAAACCACAAATGCCATGCTATCTTTCTAATACGACCCTTTCTTTGCACAAGCCCAGTGGCAACCTCATTCCATTATGTCTAAAGGGCAGATATTTATCTGCCAGACTAACACAGCTTACCAGTGCATTTGCTCGAGATTGATTCTTCCACTGGGGGAATAACTCCCTTAATTTTTAACTTATTTATTTAGCCTTCACAGTTTTAGTGAAGAAGCTTCATCATTGGTCTCACTGGAGGGTAGGGAGCAGGAGTGCAGCAGCTGCTTGCTATTCTTCTCTTGTCTCAGCAAACGTCTTCGGAAAGGTGTGCTTTGCTGATGGGACTCAACAAGGTGGAGAGAGGGGGGTGATACCAGGATAAATGAAGGTAGACATCCCAAGTGACCTACTTTTGGTGCAGGACACTGTCAGCATCACAGTCATGATCCAAATACAGAAGTTCCTACACTCCCATTACACACTCAGAGAGCACATATGGGGATGTGCTGGCTTCCCATGGGCTCCACAGCACTGTCATGCAGCCAGGAGGATTTGAAAGAGCCTACCATGTCCTGTCCTGCTTGCTGGGGAAAATCTGGAGAAGAAAAGAAGCTGGTGCATGTCACCTTCAAAATCTGTCCCATTCCAGGGCATTTTTTATAACCTGATCCAAAGTAGTACCAGCAGAAAGCAGAGAGTACGTGAGTAGGCTTTGAATGTCTGTTCCCTCTCTTTCCCTTGTTTAGTGTTTATTGCCTTTAGAATTCAGCTAACAAAAAAAAAAGAAAGAGCATTCATCTTAGCCAGTAAAGAGAAACATATTCTCCTCCTGACATTTTGTTCTTAGAGGAAAATGAACTATATCGTGATTGTCAGGTAGCAATGAAGCTCAGAAACTAAGATACCGACTTAGTCAAAAACGGGAAGATTTTGCAGTTGTGACAGCATCAGCCTGTGTCACCGGTAATTTGATTTAAAGAAGAAATATCCTGATTTGGGTTAGAGAATCTGAATGTAAGACAGACACAGCCAAAGAAAAATCAAAACATGCCCCCTACCTAATCCTGCTGTTGCTCTGGGTTTCTTCTACAGCTTCCCATCCAAGCTGAAGAGCACTGGATTTTAGCTACAATTTTTCAAGGTGCCTCCAGAAGCTACATGTGGAACTTTTAGAATCAGTAAGGTTGGGAAAGGCCTCTAAGATCATGCAGTCCAACCGTCAGCCCAGCATCACCGTGCCTACTAAACCAAGTCCCCAGCCTCCTCCTCCCTAGACCAATCAACCCTTGGTCCCTCAGCTGCTCCCACAACCCCTGTTCTCCAGACCCTTCCCCAGCTCTGGTCCCTTCTCTGGACGTGCTCCAGCCCCTCAAGGTCTTTCTTGGACCCCCAAATTGAACCAAGGATTAGAGTTGCATCCCACCAATGCTGAGTACAGGGAATTCGATTTACTTCCCAGCCTTACTATAAGGCTCCTAGCTCAACCCTTGAGATTTTGGCTTCAGAGAAATCGTTCCCATATTCTTTTAATTCAAGGTGAAAACACAGAAACAACTGGGCTGGGAAGGGCCTGTGCACATCCTTTGGTCCAACCCCTGCTCAGGGCATGGACGAGGCCAGAGAGAGACACAGTTGACTCGATGAGCACTTTGACGCTACCTGGCCAGGCAAGGTCCAAGAAGCCTTCTGCATCTTCTCTGCTGGGCAGAGCAGGATGGTCCAAAGCCTTGAAAAACAACTCCAGCACCAGTATGTACCCTTCCAAAAGTGCCCATTCTGTCATCTCCACATTGTCACACTTATGTTGTCACATCTAACTCAATTGAGCCCCATGAATCCCTCTGACACCTTTTTTAACCTTTTTAGGATCTGTGCACAATCCTAAATTGCTAAATCCACTTCTCCATATTAAAAAGCCTGACAGGGACATTTCTTAAGCCCATTGTAGGCAAATTTGGCTTTTGAGTCACTGTTACCTGGTTATTTTCACAGTCAAAGGTATTTCAAGTTCAATTTCAGTTTGTAGCATGGCTGTATATTATGATTACTTAAACACCTGTTATATAAATATATGCATTAATGCTATCTATGCCAATTAATTCCATCTTTCATTATGTTCAAAAGAGACATTGTATGTGTTTGTGGTTTTCAATGAAATTCCAATTAAAAATAGAAGTATAAGAATAGAAGATGGAAAAGCTCTGCATTTGAAGGCATTTTAATTCTGATTTTAAACTTATTTTCCTCTGGGTCTTAAAGCACTCGGTGTCAATGCCATAAAGCCAGCTGAAAAATTTAAATTTTTAGGCCTTAATATAGTACAGACATATCTCTGTTAGATGGCAAATATCTTTCTGACCTTCATTAATGCCTGTAATTTTTTTCCTTTTTTACTGCAGTGATTTAATCTCTTGGTAGTCTGCAGAATTGTTAATGAATGGAGGCTGTGGGAGGGAGCCACCTCCACTGAAACGTGCTGCTATCTCAGGCATCTCTCAAGGTATTTGAAATACATCAGGACACACACTGATAATATAAGCTGCCCTGATGCATGATATTATTTTCACCAGCTGGAAAAAAGAATGAGAATCCAGTGATGCTGCTCTCAAATCTGGCAACACATTTAACAACCACCTCTGCAGCTCTCAGCTTGTTTTGTTTCTTCTCCGAGCACGTGCTCGTAGATCTCAAAGAGAGCACGGCATAACGGAGCCAGGGAGCTTGTTTGTCCACAGCACAGGGTTGGTGCTCCATGTTGTGCTACCAGCAAGTGATCCTGGCCAACACAAGTCCCCTTATGGGGGAGGCATCCACGTCCTCACATAAAACCTCCATGTGGGTCTTCTAAACAGGCTTTAAGGGATCAATCGAGTTAATTTAGCAATGAACCAAGTGGTATTTGGAAACTGGAACTGGATGATCTGTAAGGTCCCTTCCAACTCAAACCATCCTATGGTTCTACGATTTGGCCAGGAGTACTCAATCTCTGCTCAAGGCTTCAGCTGTTCTTCCCATCCACTACTCAAACTCTCACGTCCACCTCTGGATCAGAGTTGCCTGGCTGGTGCCCAGGAGGAAGCTCCGTGGCATAGCACGAGCGTGGAGTGCAGGTCCACACTCAACAATAGCTCTGTGTCCCACCACTACACTCAACACCTTTGATATTGGCCTTGGCTGCCCCGCGAGCTCTTCAGTGACAGGTAAAATAGCATTCACTGACATGGACAGCCGTCCCTTGAGAAAGCCATGAGCCCCACTAAGCTACCCCAGTGGGTAAGAGATGTGGCTTTGTGACGGCCACAGCTCTCTGCAGCAGCAGAGACACATCTCACATCCCACATCTCAGCTGCTTTAGCACTGCCTGAGGTCTGAAGAAACAGCGCTGGAAAGAAAGTCCAGCTACGGACTCCACATACTAAAATACTACTTAAAAATTATTAGGGACCCTTTCTTGCTTTTCAAATTAGTACCTTGGTTCCAGTCGCCTGGCAAAGGTTACAATGGCAAGCTGTGCTTTGTGATTTTTTTTATTGATCTCAGTATGTTTCCCAATGGGAGGTTTATCATCAATTCTCTTCATTTAAGTCTGAGCACACAAAGCCTATTCAGTTCCAGGGGGAAAGAAGGGGGGTTTGAGAAAGCCTTTAATTTCTCCTGTGTCCTGGAGAGCTTGAGCAGTAGAGAGAGAGTGAGACTTTGCAAGAACACAGACTCGCAGACCTGTTGGGCAGAGGAATCAAACCATGTCTCATTTACTTCCACAAATAAGTTGGCTGAAGCAATGAAAGTACAATAAATAGCACAAATGCATCACTAGTAACCTGCAGCAGGCGATATATGAGCATGACGGAGTATAACTCATTTATCATGCTCTTTAGTTAGTAGCGACCATGCACGTTTCCATTTATCCACTGTTTAATTATGCACAGCAGCTCCTTTCCCATATATAGACATACGAAACGCAGCCATTCATCATTTCTATAGTTTATGTCTTATTCCATTCCAGTTCTCTCTTGTCTTTACTAGAGTTTAAACAGGAGCTTTTGTTCGTGCATACGACCCTCTCTTTTTTTTCCTCACAAAAAGCAGCCACCCATCCCTCGACTCGCCAGGCATGAGGATCCTTTCCTCCATCCCATAATCCCTACACAACCATCCCACACCTGTCTGTCCCACATATGTCTGCTGCTCAATCCAGGGGGGAATTTTAACATGCACTTCATGGAGCAACAGGATGGGAATTGGAGTCTCTGAAGGGAAACAGATGAGGGAGGTAGATTTCCCAAGGATTTTTACCTTTGGGGGAGAGTTCTCAGTCACGAGCCGAGCTCTTACTTCCATGAGGAAGCCAAGAGCCCATCCCCACGCTCCCAGCATCCTTACAGCCAGCAAGGCAGGTCACCCATCTGTGCACCTACTCCCCCAGCATTTTCCTTCCATTGTGCTCCCTCTCACTCCTCCTCCCCCACCATCTCGTTTTCTGCCTCTCTCTGTCCCACACCTCCCCCACGTTCTGCTGGGTCTATTCTCCTCCCGGTATATAACTCACATTAATGTCAATTGGAGTTATGCACGCGTACGGAGGGGAGAATGGACCTCTTGGAGCGGAGCTAATTAAGCTCTTCTTTAGAAGTCAGAGCCTGTAATCTCGCAGCCATCAGTAGCCTGCTGTCAATCAAGGTGCATCCTGGGCTGCTAGAGATTCCTGCCTACCTGTTCGCTTCTGGGTTTCTGACAATTACTGATGGGCTGCAATGGGGGTGGGGAGGGCGGCAGCCACGCTTGATTCTGCCTCAGCTCCAGCAAAGCCTTAAAGCAGACCCTTGAATGGACTCTCATTTTGAAAATGCCCTGAATATGCATACTTCTGGCTAAATTCTGACTCCAGTCAATTCTGTGTAACTCCCCCAGTGCTGCTGAACTGCATATATTGAAGGCAGCAATTTGCATTTAACTGTCTAGAAACTTTACCCTCTACTAGCAGGCATCAGAAGATGACACCGCCTTTGAAAAGCCACCTCAGTACAACCAGGAGAGGCACTACCAGTGCACTTCCTACTCAATTCAACTTCAATTTATTTTTTCTCCATTCACCAGCAGCAGCTCAGGCTGCAAACTTAGCATCACAGGATCATAGAATGCCCACTGGCAAGATGCCCCTGTCCACACTAGGCAAATCCACGCTGCACTGGGACACCAACAGGACCCTTTCTCCCGCCGCCACCCATGGCACCTTAGCCTTATGCTCTCCTCCATCAGCCACAAAGCCAGCACATTTGGCACAGCCCAAGAGTCCTGGCACAGACAAGCCCTTTCAAGCACCTGGTAAAGTGTCAGAGTCCGAGATGTTCAACAGAAAGCCCTTGCCCAACAGGCAGCCCTTCTCCCTGCTGCACGCAGCATCCTCCCCACAAGAGACAGCACGGCGTTCTTAGGATCTTGGTCCCAGCCCAGCTTATATAAGACCTCAGACTTCCATCCAGTCTGAATGTGTCTTACTTCCGAACTGCAGGAAATAAAGGGTTTGCTGTTTCTTTCCATACAAGCACAACTTGAATCCTGGGAAATCATGGTAAAATGTCTGGATTCCCCTTCAGTTCATCTTTGAAAGATGATCTATCAACTTGTCACAGTGAACACTATCACCACCCTCCTCTACCGCACCTTTTCTCCACCAGCTGCAAGGCCCATACAGTCATACCCTCGATTTTACAATGCCTCTGTCTCAAATGCCTTCTCATTACACCGTAAAACCAAAGCACCATTAGAGACCTGGACCACCTCGCACCAAAGCATCAAGGCTTGTGATCCGGTAGTCAGCTGCAAAACCTTCCTGCAAGAAAACACAGCAGCCAGTGCACCGTGGGAGACTGAACCGAACAACAAGCAGCTTTTTCTAGCCTCATATTTGGTGAAATCCAACCAAAAAAATAAATGATCTGCAAACAAAAATTTAGCTGTAAAATAATTTAGTAACAAGCTGAGAGATCACACTGAATAACAAGTAGGGGGAAGGAATTATTTTAGAAGTTATAAAATATCCCTTTGGTGATTCCCTCAAAGTAATCCAGAAGGAAATGCGCTGTGGTTTGCAATGATCTGTAAATATTCTGTTTTCATTTGCATTTTTTATGGATATAAAAATCTCAGCTGTGAACTGGAAAGAATAAAGATTATATCGGATATACGTTCTTTTTAATATAACTTCAGGAAAGATGAAGGTCCAAGGGAAGTGCCTGAAGCTTAGAACAGAAATAGGAGAATCTGAAACATGTGACTACTTCTTGCACTAAAAATCCTGCTGTAGCTGTGAAAACGCTAGTGCCCTCTTCCCTAAGGCTTTTACTGTGTTCCAGTCTTCACCTTACAGGGAACAGCATCACTGTCTAACTTAGTGTGATATTTTGCCAGAGACGGAATGGAAAACAGTTATTCACCTAAGTGAAATAGGGTGAAAATCCACTGAGTTCAATTAATTGGTTCATTTTCACTAGCTCCAGATTTGTCACTTTGATTAAATCGCATGTTCAGCAGGCAGGTGCCGTGTGGGAACACGGATCTCAGATAATGCAGTGATTTGCCTTAATGTCAAAAAAAGAAATCCAAAATACCAACAGAAAATTCAACCCAGACTCACACTGCCCCTGCCCCAGTACCAGTTAATAAACAGTCGTATGAAATCTTCATGGCAGTCAGAGCCCCCAAAATAGGTCCCATCTCCTCTAGGAAGAAACAAGGGGATGTAGCAAGGAGGTGACACGGGTACCTGCTGTAGAAGTGGGAAAAGGATGGAAGGGTCCCTTGGTTTACTGAGCAGTTCCTGGAAAACTCAATTTGAGGAATACATTACTGTCAGCCAGAAACACCCTTTCCCTTCCAGAAATTCCATTCTTTTGGCAGAAAGACTTGATGTTTCATTTGTCACACCTCATGGGGTGTGGGACACTACCAAAACCCCACTTCCTATGCATTTTTCTACTTGGAATGAGTTGTACATAGGACATGGGTGTTGGGGAACCCCTGGCACTCTGCTCCACGGATGGTCACAGGCTGAGAGTTGGGGTTGTTCAGCCTGGAGAGGAGAAGGCTCTGGGAAGACCTTAGAGCAGCTCCCAGTACTGAAAGGGACTCCAGGAAAGCTGGGGAGGGGCTCTTGGACAGGGAGGGCAGGGACAGGACAAGGGGAAGGTTTTGTAACTGCAAGAGGGGAGACTGAGATGAGATCTTGGGAAGAAATGTTTTGCTGTGAGGGTGGGGAGGCCCTGGCCCAGGGTGCCCAGAGCAGTGGTGGCTGCCCCATCCCTGGAGGTGTTCCAGGCCAGGTTGGATGGGACTTGGAGCCCCCTGATCCAGTGGGAGGGGTCCCTGCCCATAGCAGGAGGTAGGTCTGGATGATCATTAAGATCCCCTCCAACCCAAACCATTCCATGATTCCACAATCTTTAAGCTCCCTTCCAGCCCAGTGTATTGAGAGATGTCCCTTGTCATGGCAGGGGATTGGAACTGAATGACCTTTAAGATCCCTTCCAACCCAACCCATTCCATTATTCTATGATCTTTAAGGCCCTTTCCAACCCAAGCCATCCTGTGATTCTATGATTGTATGAAGGCACAGGGAAGGGGAGCTTCTACGCCGGGGGATGCTGGAAAACTCCACTTTCCCCCTGACTTGCCGTGGGGTTTGGTAAACCGGAATGCTGGCCAAGCAGGTCTCCGAGGCTTCATTCGCTTGTCAAGTTCCCAGCTAAAATTCTCCAGCCTCTGCTCAAAACCTTACCCACGCAGCCCCCAGCTACAGTCCTGAAAACAGCAACAGTGTTTGTGCTTTTTCATTTACAGTGATACTGCGAAATTAATTTCATTACGAAGTGCTTTGTTATCCCTAGACTCCAGACGACACAGAAGAGCTTGGCAAACAGGATATGATTCCTTGACAATTGCCAGGATTTCATCCGCAGTTATTAAGCAAAGAGACTTGATTTCAGTGGTACTTGCTGAGGCTTCTTTTTTATTTTTAAAGTTACTTTTTTTCAATTTGGTGCCTGGTGCTTTGCAAGACATCTGGTATTGGATCCTGCAGTAATCTCCAACAGCACAGAAAATGCCCAACAGCTAATTAAGTTCTGTTCTGAGATCAATCAAAAATCCTGCTAGCCAATACATGTTTGCAGACACGTTCCTGCACATCCCAGGTGCCGCCCAGGAGCAGAGTTGGGGTGCAGCCCTCACCACAGGCTTAGCACCCGCGGGAGCTGTCAGTAGCCCCAGGCAGCGTCCCTGAACGTAAACCTGTATTGTCCTACAACTGAATTCCTGTGAGAGAAATACATCGCGTAGGATACAAGAGCCTTGTATTCAGGATGAGTAATACCAAATACGTGGAATTATTTTGTTACTAGTAAGTTTTTTTATTATAGGGTTGGGTATAATGTTTGAATCTTGGAAGAAAAACCCTTCCAGAGTTAATTCTACTCAGAAAAAAACTACATTAAAACTTTATTTAATTTTTTTAAGCCCAAGACGTGGAGATCATCATTGAGCACTTGTTCAGTTAATACAACGCTTGAAGATGAAATGACAGAAGAGCTATAACTAATTAAACTCAAAAATTTTGCAATATGAGCCAAATTCAAGTCCTCCATCATTTGCCTCACTCATTACCACAACTTGGACAAAAAAATACTCTGAGGTTTCTGGAAATACTTTTAATATTCTTTCAGCCTCTGGTTTTATTATGACATTTCTGCAGTAGCACACTGGGTTATATATTTATTCACAGAAATCAGACTTTGGTACTTATATCCCTCCAGCAGTAACTTGGCATCTAAAAATCTCCCCAGGGTCCTTTACCTCTCTACAGACACCTTTAAGAGTGTCACTCTGCGTGCGTACGTATGTGTCGTTTACCTGCCTCTGTTTATCCATACCAAAATATCTCTGAATCGAATACAACACTCCATAAAGAAACTTTTAACCGAGCTGCTCATAAAGGCCACCCTGTCAGTGTCGCCCAGGCTACGCCAGGCACTGACGCACACCAGTGTGCTAATTCTGGGTGTATCCATCTGCAAATAGAGGCCGGTGACCACAGCACGGGGCAAAATCAAAATACAAAGGTGGAAGATAGGTGGAAGATGCTCCAAGGGCCATAGATCCAGGGGCAAAATGTTCCGCCAGACAGGCTGTCTGCTCTCCCCACTTGGGACCTGATGGTCCATCTCTGATTTTTCAGCAGTAATTTACTGATTTTCTACTGTAGAAAGAGTTCCTGAGGTCACTTCACCAAACTGGTGCCCAGTGCACGCAGATCTCACCTGGGACTTTACAACGACTTCTCTGCTGATGGTTTTACCATGGAGAAAGGAGTCATGTGGTTTCTCCAGAACAAAATTCAAATCTCCTGCTGTCTTATCCTTACATGAATCTTTTTATCTCAGAGAAGGCAAAAGGGCCTGGGCATACAGAGAAGGACAGAGACAACCATGGGAAGCAAAAGGCACGGTGGTTTTAGGCTGACGGTTGGACTGGCTGATCTTAGAGGTCTTTTCCAATCTTGATGATTCTGCTACTCTACAAAAAGTTTTGGTTAATGAACAAAACCAGCGTATCTCGACTGTGCAGTAAATAGGCTTTGCTGCCCAAGACCACACATTAGAAGAAGAAATGTTCAGCCATAATAAGCTGATATATTATACAGTTACGAATAATAAAATCTGACCCCAGGTTGATTCATAAATCCTCTGGAAAGTACTTATGGAAACTGTAAGGGCCAAATCCTGCTGTTCTTGTCAGAAAATACGTCCCCTTGAAACCACGTGAGCTCTGAGTGACTGAGATGTGCAGATCTAGGTCTCCGTCACCTGCAGACTAATGAGTCCTGTCTGAATCTATCTGAGACATCAATTCCCAGCCTCCACACCCACCTGTCCATCATCGCAATCAAAGTCCTGCTCAGGAGAGAGCAATCCATCGCTAAACTCTCGTAAGACAAGTGACACACATTTAGGATCCTCATATGCTTTCCCATCACTCACCGGATAACACTGAATTGATCCGGATAGGGTTTCTTTTATCATTCTTAGCTTATTGTCACTTTGTCCTCTGTGATTTCCACACTGCCCCATGACATAAAGCTCAAAGTCAAAATGTAACACAGTGCTTGTTGCTAAAGCTAACATTGTCATACGCAAGTTACAGGTTGCTTGTGTCTCTGATTTTTCCCTCTGAGGGAAGTTTGGTTTATAAATCCAGACTTTCAGCAGTGAGAGTCAATCATCTACAAAAGTGCCACAGGTACACATGACCTTCACAGTGTCTACTAGGGTACAGATGCTGCCCAATCCTTATCCATGCGTGTGTCAGAAATTCACAGAGAACTGCATATATGATATTCACATAGAGAACTGTGGATTTCTTCATATTAAGAGGAAATGTTTTGCTGTGAGGGTGGGGAGGCCCTGGCTCAGGTTGCCCAGAGCAGCGGTGGCTGCCCCATCCCTGGAGGTGTTCAAAGCCAGGTTGGATGGGGCTTGGAGCCCCCTGACCCAGTGGGAGGTGTCCCTGCCCATGACAGGGGGGATTGGAACTGGATGGGCTTTGACGTCCCTTCCAATCCAAACCATTCCGTGATTCTATGATATCCTCTGACTTGTTGATTATTACCTGTTGAGTTCATTCAAACAGCTTGTGAGACGTTCCACCATGGTTTGACCACGGCTGGACTCCAGGTGAGGTGCCCGCTCACCTGCCATGCCCTCCTGCTTCTGTGCCATTGACAGCAAGCAAAGGGCCCCTCTATCAGACCACCAGTGAAGTTGTCAGCAGCCCCACCAGGGCCAGGATACCTGCCTACCTGATGGCAATAAACTAAGAGGCAGGAGCTATTTAAAACAACCCTGTTGTCTCCAGTGACTGAGGGGGAGCTTAGGCATTTGCTGTGGAAGGACTGTTCCTTTGAGCCCCTAGAATTTAGGGGTAGATTAAGTACCTGAGCAAGGCAGGTGGGCTTCAGCTCCCTGTGCCCACAGCAGGCGGACACCACAAGCTAGGCAGGATGACTCTGAGCCATCACAACCAGTGTACAAGGATGGCATAAATCAAATAAAATGGGTTCGCAGAAGTGCACGGGACAGTCCTTCCCATCCACATCCCCAGGAGTGAATGCAGAAGGCTGCTAGGTCTGAACTGGGTCTGAGTACAGGGTGGGGAACACTCAATACCTGTAACTTTAAACAACTTCATGTATCACCTCTGTCATCTAGCGAAGGTGTAATTTTGCAAGAGGTAGCAGCAAATACTCATGAGAAAATTAAAGAAGAATAATTACAACTAGGTATTTATTACGCACTTGGTTTACTGAACTGTATTACCTCTGTGTTCTGGCTTCAAGAACAATCTTTTTTAAAGCAACAGAAGTAAATAAATAATAATAAAAAAGGAACAAAGAATTCCAGATCTCCAGATACAACATTCAAAAACCTCCTTAATATCCATACCAAGAAATGCCCCTGAACAAACAAGCTCAGGTAAGAGAAGTCAAGTACTGATTCCCCTTCCAAAATCTGATCCTTTCCCATTATATCTAGAATCATAGCACGGTTTGGGCCTGAAGGGACCTTAAAACTCACCTAGCTCCATGCCCCTGCCACGGGCAGGGACACCTCCCACTGGATCAGGGGGCTCCAAGCCCCATCCAACCTGGCCTGGAACACCTCCAGGGATGGGGCAGCCACCACTGCTCTGGGCACCCTGGGCCAGGGCCTCCTCACCCTCACAGCAAAACATTTCTTCCTAATTTCTCATCTCAGTCTCCCCTCTTTCAGATCAAAACCCTTCTCCCTCGTCCTATCCCTGCACTCTGTGATCCAGAGCCCCTCCCCAGCTTTCCTGGAGCCCCTTTCAGTACTGGGAGCTGCTCTGAGGTCTCCCCGCAGCCTTCTCTTCTCCAGGCTGAACAACCCCAGCTCTCCCAGCCTGGCCTCACAGCAGAGGGGCTCCAGCCCTCGCATCATCTCTGTGACCCCCTCTGGACTCGCTTCAACACCTCCATCTCCTTCTTGTGCTGAAGCCTTCAGAAACGAACACAGGGCTCCCCAGGTGCAGTCTCACCAGAGTGGAGTGGAGGGGCAGAACTAATTCCCTCTCTCTGCTGGTTGCACTGCTTTTGAAACAAACCCAAAGCACTCTCTCCTTGAAACACCATTAGGCCTGGTTTAGAACCCAAGTCCCTCAGAGGCACAGCGTTCCTTTCCCCAGGCCTCTCTATCACACATCGAGGACTTTTTGCTTCTGACCATCAATAAACAGAGAACCTCGGTGAAAATATTCCTTTCAGTGGGAAAACATATTCACATTCCAAAAGAGCGCCCATAAACCAAGGTAATGACAAGATCTGTCCCTCAGTAAAGCACCAAAAAGCATCACAGCTCCCCACAAGGGCACAGATAATTCAGCCTCTGGGCTGGCCCAGCATTGATGTTAGGAATATGATGCTCATGCTCTTCCACAAAAGGCACACCTGCCCATGCTTGATAAATGCCCGTGTGATTGATGCTATATTTATAGCAAAGATTTGGGGCTGGATTCATTTCTTGCATAAACCACGCTAACCTACACTGCCTCCCATGCCCTGGGGAGGACAGACGGACGTGCAGCCAGCTCTCTGGTGAGAGAAGTGCCCTTCAGCAACACCAGCCCAAAAAGCATTTTCTCCTTCTGGTACTGTGTCCACTACCACACACAACACGCACCATCTTATCTCTGCTCCAAAGGCACCTCCCCACCATGCGTCCTTCTCCATCCCCAACCACCAGTGACAGCACCGCTAGAAAATGCATCCTGACTTTCATTTGCAAAATCTACTGCTTCTCTAGAAATCCTTTCCCTGTATGGACAAACAGGACATAAATGTCAGCCAATCCTGGCTTTCGTTTGACTCAAACAGCACAAGACACTGACCATTAATTCACATCCCCACAGCTGCGCTCTCCTATGGGACCATTCCTTCCTGGAAGTCAAACTCCAAACTTTTTATGGTTTAGTTTTTTTATGTAGGCATCAGACATTTGTATGAGCATCCATCAAACATTTGATCTCTGAGCTGGGAGTCGCAGCACAGCCCTGAGCTCATCTATCACGGCAGCCCAGCATGCATACGGTTGAAGATTCAAAACAGGTCTCTCGAAAAACATCATGTTTTGGCTTCTTGTGGAGGGTGATTAATTTTTAGAACAAAATTTGCATAACATCTTTTCAATCTATTTGCAATTACCAGAAATTGAAACAAGTGACACTTATTTTCAGCTGGGTGTTAACCAGAAAAAAAATAATTGAAACTCAAAGTTTCAAGTAAGAAGCCGAAATACAACTTTAAAGTACTCAAAACCCACAAATCTTAAGCATCCAACTTACACTACTGAAAAGAAATACGCAAGGGTTATATATATTTTGAAATCTGAAGCTATATGCAGTGCACACAGCCGTGTGTGCTCATGTATGCGTGGGGTGGTGGAGAGAAAGGTTCTGTCACTGAGATCTATTTGTAGAGATGTGCAAATAATTGCTTTATGGATTGGTGAGTGCAAACACAAACATTAGGTTGACAATGATGGTTTTGCGCAAAAAGGAAAAAACAAAAATGAACAGTGAAATATGCAGACGATGTAATTTTTCCAGCTGAAACAATTCACAAGTTTTGCTGAAATCTGACCTGAAAGTGTATGTGTGTGTGCTTTAATGAGTGAAAACCGAAGGTTCCAAGAGACTGTATTTGAAACCCAGGGAGCCTGTGTAGCTGTTCCTCGGTTATTCTGTTCTGGTACAACGCCAACACCGTGTGATGTGCATATGCACATTCACACCTCTTTCTGACGTATTAGCACAGGGGTACCCTTCCTCATTCAGGCAGTGCTCCTCTCACCTGCCTGGCCGCTCCACTCATTTCCATTCCAGAAGCTGTGTCCTCGTGCTTTGCAATTTGCCTTCTTTCTCACCATTTTGCCTCGCTTCTCACTTCACTACCTTCCTATAAATTATTTTTTTCATGTTAAAATTATTGCTGTTGCATTTGATTTGGATATCGAACTCTCTTTTCCGGTCTCTGATGTTCTTCTTTATGCAGTTCCTTCCCTTTTTTTCTGAGCATCTCTTGCCACGAGTCACTTAGTAAGATTTCCTGAAAGAGCCTTCACCGTTACCTGCTGCCGCAATCAGATTATATAGGATCCGCCCAATTAACACCGTCTCAGATAAATAGTACAGGATCGACCCAATTTCAGAGCTGAAGAGAGACGAATCAAGGGAAAACAAAGCACTTGGTGAACATCCTTTCCACCTTCACAGGGAGCAAAAAAGTTCTGCTGGACAATCTATCCCACTGGGGCATATACGGGCCAACTGATTTCATATTTCCTGCTTCTGTGGACTTTTCTCTCCGAGTTCCTTTAGCCTTCAAAGAAGTGAAGGGTATATGCAGGAAGAGGCATTTTACAGTAAGCAATTACATTTATTGTTCAGCCTTTGCTGTTCTTACAGTTATTTTTTTCCCTGGAGAAAAGGGACATAAATAACATGAAGAGTCCTCCTGGGGCAAAACCAGAGTGCTCTGTCCTTTGCAGCCCCAACACACTCCCGCTTTCTGTACAAAGCGAAAGCCACCAAAGCACCCAGGTCACCAAATGGAGAGTAGGCTGTTACACCAAAACTCCTGTAGCATTCCTGCTTTACTCAGTAGCAGAGCAGGGAAGTCTGTTTCATTTCCATCGTGCCCAGTTAATCTACGCCTGCGTAAACATCACAGCTGTTCATCCCCATGAGTTCAGTCGTGCCCAGGGCGCGTGGTCACTGTGTCAGCTACATGAGGCTTCTGGTCACCCAGGCATATGGCTGAGAAAGATGGGGATTAAACAGGTCTGACTGCATTTAATTTCTAATGCTAACAGCCCAGTGGGAGCCGCAGCAAATCCTCCATGTGAGGGGGAAGGAAGACATCATTGTGGTTGATTAGAGACAACAATAGCTGGCAGAACGTTTTTACTGTGCTCTTGCTGACAA
Source organism: Neomorphus geoffroyi (assembly GCA_033558235.1). Lineage (NCBI taxonomy): Eukaryota > Metazoa > Chordata > Aves > Cuculiformes > Neomorphidae > Neomorphus > Neomorphus geoffroyi. Next base: position 1,660,681 of record JAUMJM010000025.1, read on the forward strand.
TGGACAGCAACTTAGAATCCCAAATTATTTAGGTTGGAAAAGGCGTTTGAGTCCGAACATAAACCCAACACTGCCAAATCCACCACTAAACCATGTCCTTAGGCACCACTTCTACGTGTATTTTTAAATACCACCAGGGATGGTGACTACACCACTTCCCTGGGCAGCCTCTGCCAGTGTACGACAACCCTTTCCGTGAAGAAGTTTTTCCTAATATCCAGTCAACGTGGTCTCCACTTAACTTGAGAGACTCTTCTTAAGAAACTTTGCCAAAGGACTTTTCACCATTCCTGAAAAGATCCCATCTCATTGAGAAGGCTTCACTCCAAGAGAGAAAATTTTCTGGAGGTTTGCTCAAGGCAGACAATCAAGTGTAGTTTTTCTGTTCTTTAACTTCAAAAAATGACAAAATAAAGGAAGACAAATCCGCAGTTAGAGAAGGTGATGTCATGTACCTTTACTCTGATATTGATTGCCAATTTACAGTACTTCACTTTAAAATAATGAGCAACCCAGAAATAGAAGCATAACCAATCAATTATCCTGTCCTTCTAATTACTCAAAGCCAAATTTGGTGGCAACACAGACTTTCACAGCAGCTTCTATGGCATAAGAAAGCCCTTTCAGATCCTTCCCAAGAAATGGAAAGACAGAGCCTTGCAAACTCTACTGAACCGCAACATAAGCCTGAATAGCCGCCGGCTTCCCGGACGGTGGCACAGATCGATTAACCACACACAGGCACTCCTATGGCTCGCACACTCTGCTGGGATGTTTACTTAAGCTTTTATACCCATGCAGGATTTGGGTTGTGCAGAATGGGATTTAAGCCAGCGCTTCATTCGTCAGGATCATGAGAGATTTTGTGTCTTTGTTTCACTTTGTAAGAGCCAGAACTGCAGGTTGTTGAACTACTTACGAAATTTAAGTGCAAACTGAATGTTAAGTGCTTGAAAACCTGGCCCCACCGCTGTGCAAACCAAAAGAAAAGAGAGTGCTGCTCGGCTGCAGTCGTGTTGTCACCCTCCGAGCTATAGGACAGAATAATGGGGAAAGGTTTTCATCTTCCAGCAGTTCCAGTGTCAGGCTGAATAGCAACCAGCATGTTCATGCAACACATGAAACCCATCCCTCACCAGTTTCCATCTGGAAAATACTGAGTGCCTACAACCAAACATTATTGCCAGGCACGCATTTCCCTCACAAAACACAGGAGCCAAACTATGTATGTAAAGCTCAGGCTTAATGCATTACAAATCACTATTTCTCCTTCCCCGCTCCGCATTTTCCTTCTTTGCTCACACAAAACCAATCATCTTGTGAAATGCAGGTGTGAGAAAATTATGCTGACTTCTTACAAAATGTTGGTTGGAATCAAATTCAATCAACTAGAATAAATCTATGTTAGATGGAAGCTGAAATCTCTGCAAGTGCCTCTCGAGCCATAAGGTCTGATCCTAATTCCAAATGTAGCCTAGGCTGGAATCACTGCCATGATCTGGGATCAACCACGGTACAGAAGTTGTGCCTGGTGCACCTGATCCCATGCCGGTAACTCCGTGTTGGTGCAACCACTTTGGACTAAGGTGGTTGATGTACAGGAACAGGAGGGAACTCAGGCCAACAGATCCTATAGGAGAGGGCTACAGGAAAGCCAAGAAGGGGCTCTTTGTCAGGGAGTGCAGGACAGGACGAGGGGAACGGTTTGAAGCTGAAAGAGGGGAGATTGAGCTGAGATCTTGGGGAGAAATGTTTTGCTGTGAGGGTGGGGAGGCCCTGGCCCAGGTTGCCCAGAGCAGTGGTGGCTGCCCCATCCCTGGAGGTGTTCCAGGCCAGGCTGGATGGGGCTTGGAGCCCCCTGACCCAGTGGGAGGTGTCCCTGCCCATGGCAGGGGGTGGCACTGGATGGGCTTTGAGGTCCCTTCCAACCCAAACCATTCTATGATTCTATCGTACTTTTCCAAGCCTTTTTCCAGCCTGTGCCCAAAGTCTGCTCCAACACAGGAAATCTCAAAACGTCAACAATTCTTTCATATCACACAGGAAGCAACTTTTACAGAGGTTGAGACCTAGAGGTACAAGGAAACACTGAAAGACTTTGCAAAGACAGTAAAACCCGTACAGAAAAAAGTTTGACACATGTATAAAAGCAGAGGGCAGTTTTTCCTTTAAAAGTCAGAGTTTACCTCACAGTAATTTCATTCCACAACAATTTTCTAATTGTTCATTAAAAACACATTAATTGTGTGTAAAATGCATAATTTACTACTGCTTGGAAGTGAAAAAAGAAAACCCCAGGAGAGCAAAAGTTGGCACGAAGTCAGCTGTCTGATTTATCTATAAAATCAGACTCTGGGTGCTGTTCATTTTTATAACTTTCAGAGGCAGACAGGTTTCTACTTTAAAAAATACTTTTAATGTAGCCATGCTTGATTGTGAATAAATAATATTGTAATAAAGCACTGTATCTTTCAGAGATAATCTGTGTATCCTCCTGTTGATTATATCCAGCTCAAAAAGCCACACTTTGGAGTGAGTGCAGAACTAACGTATTTCAAAGAAAACGCCACCCAGCAACAGAAGATCAACAGAAAATGCTGCAACATCACGCTATGTGGTCTCATGATTACTGTCTCCTCTTTTAATGAAGACGTAGCACACCACTTTGTGGGCCTAATTTATGCTATAGATCAAAACTATGTCAAATTTTCCAGTTCTTTATGGGAGGAGGGCGATTGCCACATCTATGAAATTCAGTGTACACTATTATTTCCATTTACAAAATTAGCATTTGTGTGCCAGGGCAAAAGCTTGCTAGGATGTGTTTAATCTGGCACTGAACTTCTGATTCTTAGAAGTCCAAATAATATTACTATTTTACTCCTAACAATAACAATTGAAACCTTCAGTTCAAGTCAAATCTTTCTGGCTTGTTTGTTCAAATAACCTAAAGGAGAAAAGGAATTACCAAAGTACTGTGCACTTGCACTTTTTCTTTCAGCTCTTCACGCAAACGTGTTTGCTTTTCTAACCATAGTTTACTAAGAACTTGCATTTTCTTTCTCTCTGTGAAGAGTGAGAAATATTGGTAGTAAGTGGTCTCACTTTAGGCATCAGTGGGAGGGGTATGTCCTGGTACAATCCGGCAAAAAGTAGATTTCTGTTTATTTTGTATTTAGAACCATGGAATCATGGAATCATTGAGTTTGGAAAAGACGTCTAAGCTCATCCAGTCCAACCGTCAGCCCAACATTACTATGCCTATAAAACTGTGTCCCCAGGAGTCACGTCTACATGGTTTTGAACCCCCTTCAGGGATGGAGACTGCCCTGAGAAGCCTCTTCCTGTGCTTCACTGCCCTTTCCATGAAGATATTTTCCCTAAAATCCAATCTAAACCTGGTGCAACTTGAGGCCATTTCCTCTCATCCCATCACTTGTTCCTCGGGAGCAGAGCCCAGCACCCCCCTCCCCACAGCCTCCTCTCCGGGAGCTGCAGAGAGCGATGAGGTCTCCCCTCAGCCTCCTCTTCTCCAGGCTGAACACCCCCAGGGCCCTCAGCCGCTCCTCATAGTCCCTGGGCTCCAGACCCATCACCATCTTAATTTTGTCAGTCACAAAAAGAATAAAACACATAAGGTCAAAACCTTTCATTTTTAAAAAAAAGAGAAAATTCCCTGGCTGACTCACGACTTAAACTGAGGAAGGTGTCCTTCTTGAGGGAAACCGGTTGCTCTCACCACTATTGCAGGAATGGCTTGAAAACTCTGACAGAGAAAATTGCCTTTCGCACTTTTCTTAGGGCCCCGAGTTTGTCAAATTCCAGCGCCTTTTCTTTAGCGTGATCTGCTAGACGACAAAGTTTCAAGAGGATCTTCCCCAACCCGCTGATAATAAGCATTTCCTAGCCTCTGCTTCCACTTACAGATTCTTGCTTGAGGCATCGGATGCTCCAAGGCAAGCTTTGATAAAGGAGCCTTACTGTCTGCAGTGCCCCGAATTATAGCGGTGCCGTTTCCTTGGTTGTCCGTGCTCAGTGCTCTAGGTAAATGCCACAAAGGTCACTTCGTTAATTCAATAGCAAGCCCATATTAGAAATCATTAGCACGAGGCTGCAAAAGTTAGTATCTTTTTTAATACTGATGTAAAGGTTTTCTTAATACATAAATCCATAGAAATGAATTTAAATTGCAGGTAGGTACCTTGTGAAGTTGACCATTATCCCAAGATAAGACATCAAGGCAGGACAGAAGATTCTCCTGCTGGAGGTGACTATGTTCCTCCACGGATTAACTTACGTCGTTATGCCTTAAACGACAAACTTCCAAGAACGTTAAGTCAAAAGTGATTATTTCCCACTGGGTATCATTCACAGAGGGGAGTTCCCACCAGGTAGAGCTCCAATTTGACCCAACACGTAGAAGGAAAAGGGCTTCACATGGGAAGGAATAACCAGGGTAAACAAGCCCACTGCGCAGAAGGGCAGAGATGCACCCACTGCAGAAAGGTCCATAGCGCTTTACCACGTGCCACGAACCCTGAAAATACTCACAGGTGCCCCTCTTAAGACCCCCTTACAGACCAGAAACCACAACTACCGTAGGAGACACAGGATGCTGATGTCCTCGAATGGAACACAAGATGCTTAAAGCCCATCAGACCCCATTCTACAGAAATGGGGGAAAAACACTCCGTGGCAATGTGGCCATTAGGGGAAACCTCCTGTCTGATGCAAAATTAGGAAAACATTAGGAAAAAATTCTTCACTGAGAGGGTGATTGGCCATTGGATGGCGCTGCCTGGGGAGGTGGTGGAGTCACCGTCCCTGGAGGAGTTTAAAGAGAGATTGGATGAGGCACTTACTGCCGTGGTTTAGATGACGAGTAAGTGTAGGTGTTGGGTTATAGGCTGGACTCAACAATCTCAAAGGTCTTTTCCAGCCTTGTGATACTGCGATACTGTAAAATTGGCAGCTGTCTTAACTGTGGGTGTACAAACCGAAGGCAGCAGGTGGGCTCCTGCAATCGCTGATGCTATCAGGACGGCAACAGTTCCTTCTTCCACCTGCCTTGTTGGTGACCATTGTGCCACTTGAGAACATGGTTCAGCAGGCACGGTGTTGTTGGGCTGGCACCTGGACTGGATGAGCTTAGAGGTCTTTTCCAACTTTATGATTCTAAGTTTCTACATCAGGTGCAGTTTTCTTATGTATTTAAGGATGTGCATCAAACTAAAGGTCAAATCTACAAGAAACTAAAAACCCTTCCTGCATTGAAAGCTACTGGGTTGGATCCACAGCACAGGCCTCACCGGATTTTCTAGCACCGTCATGTGTTGTGTTGTCCCACTCTCCTCTCCTCCACTTAAATTGGCTTTCTGTCATGATGAAAAAGCTACTGCGGGAAAGTAAAAAACAAAGTACAAAGCACAAAGCAGGATTTACAAGAAGGTAGGAATAGAGGAGATGTTCATTCACTGTAGCCCTTCCAGCCCAGACAGCTGACAATGAATTCCTAGGCTGGAACCCTTATGTTTTTTCCCAAAATACAATACATGAAGCAACAGTTGATATTTGCCCCCAGCTTTGTGTTGTGCCTGTTGGGTTGCCATTCTTATTTTGTTCAAGGTGCTTCCAGTACTGAGAGGGGCTCCAGGAAAACAGGGGAGGGGTTCCAAGAAAACAGGGGAGGGGCTCTTGCTCAGGGAGTGCAGGGACTGGATGAGGGGAAATGGTTTGAAGATGAAAGAGGAGAGACTGAGATGAGATCTGAGGAAGAAATGTTTTGCTGTGAGGGTGGGGAGGCCCTGGCCCAGGTTGCCCAGAGCAGTGGTGGCTGCCCCATCCCTGGAGGTGTTCCAGGCCAGGTTGGATAGGGCTTGGAGCCCCCTGATCCAGTGGGAGGTGTCCCTGCCCATGGCAGGGGGTGGAACTGGATGGGCTTTGAGGTCCCTTCCAACCCAACCCATTCCATGATTCCATGAGGTTGCCATGTATCTGCTCAGAAAGGCCATTAATGAACAGAAAAATTACACTACAAGGAGCACTGAGGTGTCACCTGTTGGAGCACCAAGAAGTATTTTTCATTCCCTCTTCAAGCTTATTAGGGCTGCAGATGCCAAGAATGTATTTCACATAGTAACAGAGGGGTGAGGGAAGGCCTTCAGCACTTACAATTTTAAAATTAATGACCACAAGGAAGGAATACGTTTGTTTCAGTCATAGTTCTGGGAAGTAACTGCCAATTATTTTGGGGAAAATGTTTACCAAGTATAATTTTAAAAGAGCAACTTCCTCCCAGGCACCAGTCAGGCTATTCCTAGGGATGGATTTTGGAACCCGTTTGCTGTTCAATATTTTATATTACAGGGTAATGTATACGCCATCAAGAAATGTTCTACAAAAAATGAGAAACAAATTCAGATAAGTTGCTGACAGATCGTATACTAAGAGGCCAAATTTTCATCATACATTCGCTGAATTACCTTTTAAAATCTAATTTATCGTCAGGCTAATTCTAGTCTCATTTGGACCTTACTAGCGCTAGGGTGATCAGCATTTTACGACAGCCATACATTACAGTTGTGTCGTACTCTTTTACTACAGGAATCGCAGAAGCATTTTACCATCCTTCACAGGCACTGGCAGTTGTTTAGCCTTAACTGTGCTAAGCGAGTCTTCATCCTCACTTAACTTTGTGGAGAAGTGGCCAAGAGGACACTTAAAAGGCCATGGCAGCACTACAGAGTGATCTGGGAAAATGAGATTTTTAGACCTGATATGATTGGAAACCTAATAGAAAATCAGGAAAAAAAAACCCCTCCCTCTCAAAGTGTCAGCATCAGGTTTACTCACGGAACTTCTAGTTCTACAGCTCGGCTTCCCTGGAGCTCATCTTCTCCTTGAAGCAGCTGGGATGGAAACCTGTGCATCACTGTCCATTTGGCTGACTGAGATTACAGGGGAAGGTAGCCCCAGCTCCAGGAGTGTCTAGTTGCTGTGGGGGTTTTTTGATGTTTTTTTAGTCATGCAATGACCCAGATTGACCTTGTATAAAGGTTTAGTTATTTCTGACACAACCCATTTACCTACCATATGGGAACAGAGCACTCAGCAGCAAAGCCTGGAGCCCCAGAAAGGGTGATGCAGGGAAACTCCTGGCCGTGTAAGAGATGTCAGGAGCAATCAGAACTAATGAAATAGTTATTGCTATCAGGTATTTGGCATATTAATGCGCAGAGACAGATCTCGTTTACTGAGACAGACTCTGGCAATATAAATTATCGGACACTCGAATGCTATCACACTCCACATTTAAGAGCCATTTGAATTGTACTCAGGTAGTTTCACTCATCTGCAATCTGAGGAATGTGTTAATAAATACAGGACTGAATCACACCATTGATTTGTAAGTGGAATTTCCCATTAAAACCTGTCAAGAGTATTACTTTAAAAAGAATTAATGATATAATATAGCCCAGGGTTCTGCTATAACGTACTCCTGGCGGGATGGCTCTCTGAGTCGCATGGGTGATGGATATTCTTGTTTGTTCGGTATCGTCGCTGTAATATCTTTCTTTCGCACCTCTGCTGCAGCCAGAGGTCTCGCTGACACCAGTAGGAGCCTGTGTCCATCCTGGTGGGAGATGGATGTAACAAGAACACGTCTACACTTTCTCTACACTTCCCTGAGGAGCAAAAACCGGAAATTCACTGCTCCTATGCTGCCGCTTTGGGCTCGGCTCCGGTTTCTCTCTGTTTGGATTTGAGCTTGTTCTCCCAAGTCTGATGGGTTTGGTGTCTTTTGGAAAACTAGCTGGTTTTGTAGTTATCAATGGATGCACTCCTCCTTCCTGGGATGCCGATGTAAAAAGGAGATGTGGATGACAGCACACTACCAGCAGCCTGCATCTGGCACACACAGGGCTACCCTTCTTCATCGACAATCGCACCCCACAGTACTTCAAGAATTTGTGATAAAGACAGATTAAGCTTATGGAAGGAGCATCAGGGAGGGGGGAGGTAGAGCCAGAGCATTATTTTATTGCATGTTTGAGATTAAAACCATTTCATACTTGATTCACAAAAAACAATTTGCAGGGAAGCAACGGTGCCAAGGGATTTGGGTGGCTCCAAGCCAGCGTGCCCATTTCAATGGGAACCTCCCCTCGGTCAGGACTGGAAAATTTGTTCATTAAGAAAGTCATGGCACTGCCCCCTTTGCGACTGGTTGGTTGAGCACAAAGCATTACTCACAACCTGGAGTGGCCACTGTCCTTGCAGTGATATCATTTTCCGTTGATTGTAATTGAGTTCTATTAATGATGTAATTCCATTAGACACAAATCAAGAGATAACTAATACTTTAAATCACGTAACACCAGCTTCTGACAAAGATGGAAAAGCTTGATAGAGTTACTGGTAAGAGAACATCCCTCTCTGGAGAGATGTTAACAACCCTTTTAATACCAATGCACCTGCTATAGCGAACCTATTTGGTTGCGGAGCATCAGTGCTTGTGTGAGCACACATAGAATGCAAATGATGTAAACCAAATTGTGTTAGGAGGATTTTGTTGATGTGAAGGTGTCTCTGTGGAAGGCAGTGAAGATTTATTCAGATTGAGAATCTGGTCTAATGTATTGAAACAACCTTTCTCTCTCTTTTTGTAATTGTTTAAATCATTAAAATTTGATGGATTAAAAAAAAAAAAAATCTGATTTATTCCCCATTACTGCAGGCTTAGAGAATTGTGTGGGCAGTATGGAAATACAGCTGTTTACCCAGTTTTCTCCTGAATCTTTCACCCAGATGACCTTTATTTCAGATTAATGAAAACAAAGGATGAGTAACGTTTTCGCAACAAACAGCAAACTGCCATGTGTAACGGTCTCCCCCAGAACTGAATACATTTCTTGTAACACAGACCTGCATTTCCAAACCACACAACTGTGTTAATTTTGACAAACTGAGTATCCCCTTACTTTTAATGTCAAAAACAATCAGACAGAAACATAAAAACATAACCCCCCATGATTTCTGCAAAACGCTTTGTACGTACAGCACCCTGACTTCTACAGCACTTAAAAATCTGATGCATTAATACTTCCGGAGTATCCTTATACGCTGGTTTGTTAAATGCCCTATCACCACCTGGAACATGGGAGCTATCACCCATTTTGGCACCTCTGTCACAAGGACAGGAAATTTCTACATTTCTGAATCTCTGAGTATACCAAAAAAAAAAGCCATTCTGCACTGTGCAGTTGTACAAAACCCCCTCCATTTTGCATCTTTTTAATCCTGAGTGATAAAACAACAGCTGATACATTAAGTTGATTTTTTAAACTCATTTCATGCTGTTTCTCACCCACAAGGACTCACTATTCTTTGTGTCCAAGGAAAATAAAAAGGATCGGAGCCCCCGTAAATATATATATTAACACCCTTTTTAACAGCAAGATCTAAACCTAAGGCCATTAACTAGTTTCATATGTATGGCAGACTCTTCTTCAATAATTCACCCAAACCTTTTCAACCTTTTGAGCAGAAAATCATGTAGGAAGCTTCCTTCCCAAGCATAACGGGGGATTATGGGCTTTCTTGCTGAATTTATAACTAACATGTCGGAAATTAGGATAAAACAGTCATGCCAACAGCACACTTACCTGTAACAGAACAAAGTGACAAACTAGGAAAAAAGGACTTTCACTTTGGCTAAGAGGAACATCAGCACCGTGACATCTGGAAAAAGAGTATGAAATTTACAGAAATTGATGACAATGGGGAAAACGGCCACACCACTGCAACTTTATGAAAATAACATGAAATGCCATCTACACCCACCTCGAAATACACACCTCGTTCTACTAGACCACCCTACCCCATGGCCTTCACTGTAGGTAGTTCAGCACAAACTCTAACCCAAACCACGGTTACTAATTACAGACCTACAGAACAGTTGCATCGGTCCTTCCCTGGGGTCTGGCACAAGCACCTGTCACCAAGGCAACAATGATCAAAACCTGAACCTGAGCAAGAAACACGTTGCTTTTTCAGTGGTCAACAGGCTGGTTCATTTGGGTCCCACCATGACCGTGACCTGTTCTGTGTCATCAGCACCAGGGAAGAGCAGGGGGAAAGTTTTAGTGGTTTTTTTCCTCTTCTTCTTCTGAGCATCAGAGGGCAGAGAGGAAAAAAAAAAAAAAAAAAAGAAAGAATATGGATGAATGGTCCTCAGAGGCTTTTAATGTCTTCTTCCCCTGATGCTTCTGAGACAAAAAAAAAAAAAAAAAAAGAATGAATACAGCAGATAGAAATTCAAAAGAATGATTTTAAAATGCTTTTCAGTCTTTGGCTAGTGAGGGGAAGAGTGTCAGAGAGACACTCGGGGGGAAGGAGGTTCATGAAAGAACTCTGCACCAAGCAAGTCCTCTTGAGTAGCCATGGCTATGGATGGAAAACTCAACTGCTGCCGGCCCCGAGACAACCCACTTCCTGCTCCTACGTCGTCTCCACTCACAGGAAAACAACCTTCAGCTTCTAATTGCAACGCTTTGGGGAGCCCTGCCTTTAGAAAGAAACACTTCATGGAATTATGTCAATTGACCTTGTCCAGAGCTGTCATGTTTTGTCTAATTACCGCTCTCAGAGCTTGACAGGCAGGCAGAAATGCCCACCAGTTTAGCTGCGGGTTGCACAGTTAACACAGGCACGAGCCCCCTGATGCTTTCTGAAACAAGATTTCTCAGATTCTCTGAACCCTATGCAGTTGCTGGGCATTTTTATGTTCCTCCTCAAAACACACTCCACAAAAAAAAGGACAATGAACCTGAACTAAGCCTCTAAAATAAGGTTTATGACGTTGGTTCAGCTATGCCAAGAGCAATCGCCTCCGGCTCAGTAGGATTGCTCCTGTCTTTGGCGCAGCTATCGGCATGGGATGGGCCGGGAAGGGGGCAGGGTCTGGCCGTGTGGGCAGTGGAGCACGGGCAGATCCGGAGCATCCATCCAGGATCAATCTGTTCAGCTTGTCAGAAAGGATATGAAGATGTGCCTTCACTGTACTTCACACCTCAAGGAGAGCTCTCTGCTGATTTACAGGGGAAAGGCACAGCAAGAAGCTGAAGCCAAGCAAATCTGAATGAGAAACAAAGGGAAAACAAGCAAGGAAAAAGTAACCCAGTGAAATGCAATCAGCCTTGCCAAAGGAGAAAGTTTGTCCTCCAGCCCATCACAGCACTGCAAGGTAAACAGGAGAAGTTACATGAATTGTCCGTAGGCAGAACGGAGTAAATGAGCAAATTATTACTCTTTTTAGTCCAAACGGTATGTGTTGCCATCCCGGTCGCAAGATTTAGGCAAATGCATGAGTGTATCATGCACAGGGCTCATGTGAGGACTTCTTCACATGTTTACCTTGAGACTCATTCCTCTGATCAGCCAAACTTTGTGCTGCTAATTTTTATGACAGTCCCTCTCTATTCAGTGTGCCCAAGAGTAGGCAGGGAATGGCAAAATAAAATAACAGTTAGCTCCAGTACAACTTACAATGCTATAAACTCTCTCCTTTCTTAATCTTCCATTGTAGAAACCACCCATGTTCAAGTGCAACCTTGCTGCTACTTCTACCAAAACAACCTGTACTCACGGTGCTGCAGTGAGATTGTACAGAGCATGAGGCAACGGCAGAGACGGCAGAAGGCATGTGGTGGGAGTAAACAGAAACTTAAGAAATAGGAGGCAAATAGAGTGCTGTGATAACGAGGGGAAAAAAGAAAGCAACAATCAAAGGCAACTTGGCAATACAGAAATGTAGCTCCTCACCTGTGCAGGACAAACACGGTCACCATCCACACATCCCAAACCCTGTGGACTGACTCGGTGCACAGAACATGGACACCAGGCTGTAAAATTATTATTATATATAAATGATAAATATGATTTTGGAGACTGTCATTCATTGCAGAACGCTTCTAGTGATTGAAGAGCTGACCTGAGCTCAGCTAATCTACAGAGCCGCTCAAAAGAGTCGTAACCCTGCAATTTATAAAGCTCTCCATCCACTCCCTAACAAGCAGCCTCACCTCCCACGGTACATCTTCCTCCCACAGTAGGTCCATGTCATGCAAGCACCACCTCCAACACTTGGATAAATTCTGCATTTCATAACACAGTGTCACATTAGGTGTCCAACTACCCAACCCTCTCCAGATAAAACAAATGCTTCCATCACTGCCTGCACTGGTGGCTGGGAGTTGTTTCTCTGTCCTAAGGCTTCATACACAGAGCAGAAATTTTAATGTGTATTTCCAATATCTTTAATTTACGCATTACCTATTTTTTCACCCTTTGCTTTTGCAGTCAGAGAACAACTGCGAGTATTTGTTTCACTGGTTCAAAGTTTCGTCAGAGAGATAGAAACTGATACCACAACTATGGAACTGACAAAGCCAGTGGTGGTGGTGGTTCACCTTCTGCTTCCAAGCTGGGAGAGGAGGCACCTGGTGAGCTATTGACTGTGGAATATTGTGACCATGAGCAGGTGTACGCAATCAATCCAGTGAATCTGATGGTTCATAAGGCACCATAAAAGCAAACAAAATCATCAAAACATTAGCAGCCTCCCGGTTCCAAACTCTGCTTCACAGGGCAAGAAGCTACCCAGTTTTCAGCCAGCGATGCGATTTCCAAGAAGACTCCATTCCTTCAGCTTCTCTGTTTGACAAGCAACATTTTCCTGAATCTTCGGGCAGCAATTTAGAGTAGTTTTCAGTGTATTTTGAATACTTCAGAGCATTTATAAAATTACAGCACATATTGGCATTACCATCGACAAATGACTGCCATCAACTGCGACAGAAATTGAGATATTTAACTGTGCGTTTTATCACGCCTCTCCGAGAATCCAGCTTCTTTTATAGCACAGACATCTCCAAATTCTCGAGCGAGATGTTCTGTCATTAGCCCAATTTAGCTGTAGCCCTTCACATCAAAGCTGAAATTGAGAATTGTTGGCAGAAAGAAACAATTCTGCTAGGTTTACAATTATCTGATATGTTACCTTTCAGGAATAAAATACTCTGTTTTACCAGTGAATTTACTGTCAGAAATCAGGAGATGTGCTTCGCTTTCAGTTATCCCCTTCCGTAGTTGGACAGTTTTCCTTACAGGAGGCAGTGCAGAAGACACAAAAGGAGCAAATATTAAATGCCTGAGGCTCTCCACCCATATTAAGAAAGGATTCCCAAGCATCCTTTATCTTGCAGAGGAGGCCACTGCAGCTTTTCAACAGCAGAAGTGTTAAAGCAACTGCCTGTGAAGTTTATGGAAGGGGATGGGGAGGAGGAGATAGGCAATGGACACATAAAGTAGATTTATTTCCCAAGGACCAGAACCAGTAACAATTCATTCCATCCCCACAACAAGCATTTGAGAAGAAATTCTTCAAAGTGAGCATCAGAAATGTTCGCCAGGGAGCTGGAGAGAAAATGATATGAACACCAGTACTGAAGCCAGTGCCCTGCCAACCACCCGTACTCAGCTCCGCCTGCAGCACAGCCTCACAGCTCAGACGGGGAATGTTGGGGCACCAATTTCTGGGCAAAAGAATTTTTGGGTAAGCGTGGAGAAAGGAATTCCCTTGGGCAAATTAAAGTTAAGGGTGTTCAGAGACGCTGGGAATAGCAAAGAACACCTGGTGGTGGATGTCTTCCGGAGGAGCAGGGACCACTCTCTATCCCAAGGAACTGGGTGCCACATCCCAAGCTGATGCTCTCCCTCCTGGGAAAGAGAAACTCCATCCAGCCCGCGGCACCATGGCTGCAGTAAGAGGGATGCCAGGGAAAGGAGGACAGGGCCAGTGTGTTTACTTTGGATTCCAATGGAAGCAAAAAAATTAGGTCATTTTTTCACCCAAGGGATAATTTTAACAGAGTAAGTGATTTTTTTGCCTTTAGTTAATTAATCATGAAAGTCTCAGTGGAATTTGTCAGTACACTTCTTATTTAGGCAAGGTGAACATTTTAAAGAATTTCCATCTATTTGTATTACAACCAAGATTTGGCTGCACTGGCTCACGTTGTTACAGATACGCACTTCGGAAGAAGGGAAAACCAGGGATGTAAAAAAGGGATCCCCTCTTTGAGCATCAGCTGCTTTGACAACCACCTCGTTCAGCACGCGAAGTGACTAACTCCTGTAAACAGCATCAGCCACGGGATTCACAACAGCAAACCCAAGGTGAGAACCTACCTCTTGGCACACACGTAGCCATCAAGTCTGAGTGCTCCTAACAGCACAGCTAAGCCACCTCTTGGACCGGCACGGAGAGGAGCCGGCCACCTTTAGTCTGGGAAGGTGCTGAGACACCAAGGAAGGGCAAACTTCTTTCTTTTTAGCACATTTGCGAAAATCTCCACAACAACCTTTTCCAACCAAGAATGGAGGTGAAAACTGACTGCAGAGTTTTATCCTTACAGCTGGATATGCCACACAAGCAGGCAAAGGGGAAGCACTCCTTTTCGTGGCATTATTTTATGTTAAAAAAAAATAACACTTACATATAAAATCAGTGCTGGCCCTCTAAAGGACATCTCATGGAAAATACAGGTGCGCCGAGCAACTGACGAAAGACCGAAAGACTTATTTTAGCTACCATGTCACAGGATTGGCACCACTCTCCCGTTAGAAGAGGCATACCCAGACGCCACGTGCAACACGCGCGTGAGGGACAAGCTCAGGCAGAGCCCAGATCATTGCAGGATGGTGTTAAATAACAGGCTACAGGGAAATGTCAGCCCAGTCAAAATGTGAGACAGGATAGGGATGAAAAACAAGGCACTCTGCTTCCTTGGCAGCGGGGGGAAAACCCAGGTGGGCTGGGAGAAGGTGGCACTTGCTCGTCCATCACCACTTGGGCTGCTCCGGGAAAATGAAAACAGCAAGGTCAGCACAAGAGCTCTGAACTTAAATGTGGTCCGATGATGTGAAGAACTCATCCAGATTGCAAGCTGCAGCTGGAAAGAGCATCCCCACAGGTTTTCCTCTTTAGGTTTGAGAAGATGTATTTATTAATCATTTTGATCCTGGAAGCCGTCGTCACGAACCACAATCCTGCTGCAAATCTTCACAGCAAAGCCCTTGCAGTCCTGCCCCAAAGACCGTAACATCCCATGGTAAAACCAGCAATCAAAGACACGCTCGGGCAAGCAGATAAATAGAAAGAGAATATCTTGTTGGCACTGCCATGTGTTGGGATTTGGAACTGACGTTTCACGCTAAGTTTAGTGTTGGGAAGGACAAAGGGAGTAGCGGAGAAGGATAAATGAACCAAATGTGAAATCTGGACATCATTACAGCTGGCATAATCTCATTGAAAACAAGCATTCCTGACGGTGTCTTTGAACTCAGTATTGGTCCTGAATCCGTATAAACGTAGAAGGGGGGGAGGAGAATGAGAATACATAAAACAAGAAGAGCCCAATACAAAAATATTCAACAAACCATAGAAAGAAGAGTAAGCAAATGTAAATTGCTCACTCTCCTTGACGATCATTTCCATTTTTAAAAGCCCTCTCGCAACAGAGGTTGCCCCTCTCCCATAATATGTGTGGTGGCTCTCACACCTCCTACGACCGAGGGCAGCTGCAGCGTGTGTGAGATGGATGCTGTGACAGGTCACTGGTGATTTATATTGCACCACTCACAGAAGTGATTGCCATAGTACCCAGACATCACGGGGCTCTGACAGGCTGCACCAACGCTAAATTCCTCACCGAGATCTAGTGGGAGTCAAAGACACCAAACACAGAAGCCATTCACAAAAAACCCTTTGAGATTGAGTTGAATTCCCACTTGCAGAAAGAAGAAAATGGAAACAGAAAAAAAGAAGAGGGAAGCAGTTTGTGTTTACTTTAATACCTACAAAGAACAAACTCTACAGCATCATAGCAATCAAGCACTACATAATTTACATCTGCCATAGCAGGAACATGTTTTCCATGGTTGGTTTCCAAAATGGCAAACACTGCCCATCACCTGTTCTTCTACCCACATATATGTGTTTTTAACCAGGAAAAGTCTGATGTGCTTTACTTTTTGTGTCACCCCCAAAAACATTTTGCTCCTCACACACAACGGCAAATGACAGGAGCAGGACTCGACTCCAGCGCAGCTGCAGCGTATCCGTGCCCACGCGTGGATGCGTGGCTGCCCTTGGGTAGCAAAGTTCTGAACGCACCCCTGCATCCCTAAGGCAGCTCTGGGCTTTGGACAGGGAGCAAGAGAGGAGCCGGCTGCATTGTGCAGCATCTCCAGGAGCCCTTTGTTAGCAGCGCTCACTGCCTGCCCATGCCCTGCTGTGTGAGGACCGTGGCAGCCACAGTGCGCTGCCCGCACCTCCTGCCCACAGCGCACCAGGTTGTGGGTGGAGTGGAAGAGCCAAGCAGAGGCCACAGCCTTGCCCGAGAGGGGCAGGATCTGCTTGGTTCTGTTTTGTCAGCTGACTTGGGATGGTGATAGGGATGCTCGGGGAAGCACAAACTCGCGAGGGCCCCCGGGGCTGCGATGCTGGGAAAACTTTGCCCATTTGCAGCTTTTGAAGCACAGCACAAGGACCTGGATGCAATACAAAGATGCCACCTTCAAAATCAGCCCAGTAAACACCTGTGTGTCACATATGAGGCGTGATACACACAACCAAGACATGCAGCTAGAAAACAGCCTGTTTCTTCCATGTACCACAAAGCAATGCTGATGCTATAGGAGTGATGGGTTTGCAGCACGTTTGGCCCCTGACACAGCACATGGCTCCCTTCCCTCCTCAGGCGATCACACACAGAGGCTCTCCCTCCATCCCCTCCTTCAGCAGTAAAGCAGCCTGCAAGTCAATCATCTTTCACGAAGGAAGACCACTGTCTCCCATGTCTCCATGTCTCCCAGCTTCCAGCCTTTCAGCTGGAAAGGCAGGAGAGGCACCCATTCCTTATCCTGCTTCCACTGCCCAGGTACCCCCTCCTGTGCAAGTAATTGCAGAGGACAATGATGGGGACACGCATGCACAAGCGCGCACACACGCGCATGCAAAATAAACCTCCTGCTTTGGCAGAGCAGCATCTTCCAGTTTACTTGTTAAGTCCCCAAAACCAGGACAATCAGGAGACACCCGTCTGTGTGGAGGAAGCATCACCTCCGTGGGCGATTGCCATTTGCATGTAGCTGATAACCTGAGCTTTGCCAGGAGACACTGTGGATCTTTTTGCAAACCGCTTCTTATGCAGCACTTTCCCCATCACAAAAAAACCTGCTTTAGCGCTGGTGTGCACGGTGTGGGGAGTTGGTTCCCATTGTTCCTCCATCGCTGCCGCAAAAGCTCTGTGCACAGATGTGTGCCGGGGTCCCTTTTTGTATTTTCCAGACTCTCCCTTTCCCAAGGTTTCTCTTTTTCTTTTGGAGAAAATTAAATGAGCACTAGAGAACAATATTTCCTTGCACGCATCTCCCTCCACCACGCACTCACACCCCAAGCCTCCTGCAAATCAAAGCTGCACTTTCTTAGTTCTTAACACTTCTTGGCTCGCACTCCCATTTCTCTTTTCTCTCTTCCTGAATAAGAGGTCTGTGTTACCGCCAAGCCCTTCTCTACCCTCCCACACCAGTAGCCTCAGAGCATCACTGTGCCAGTTCCCTCCAGTCCTCCCCAGCCCCAGCTCCACACATAACTGGTTTTGCCATTTTTAATTAGAAAATGTGCCTGCCAAGTGCAGCGAGAGAGGTGCAGCCCTAAAGAATCACAGCCTAATAGAGTTGGAAGATGCTTTACAGATAACTGTGTTTTCTGCCTTGCTAACTCCTCTGCTGCTTTTATTCCTTTACTCGGTAAAGGCAACCCCTTCCCTGGATTTCAGCACAGGAGACTTGAAAAGCCACAGGCATATATATCCAATCACAAGCAGGATCAGGTGCAAAAGAGAATGGAAACTAACCCTATCACCACATAGCACACACTTACAAACCTATTAGTTCACCTCCTGCCACATTTCTTTATTTTCCATGGATTTCCTCCTTCCTAGGGCCGCCCGTTCTCGCCAATGCTGCACAAGGTGCTTGTAACCCCAGTTCCCCCTTTTACCGTGGAAAGTGATGTGAAAGCTCACACTGCCAAGCAACAACAACCACCTCGTCCCCCCCAGAAAAACCCACAAATCATGCTTGCAGAAGGTAAGAAAAGTCCATGAGCAAAGAAAAGTGGTCACATTGCACTTCGGGGTGAATGGGTGAGTTTTTCTCCACATCCCAAAGCAAAGGCAAAGAAGGCAGAAGCTGACTTACCGGAGACGCGAGGTTGCAGGATCACCAGCGCACACCCAAAGAGGAGAACAGCCAGCTTTGGTACCCAAACACATCCAACACTACTCTCCATATTTCAACGCACACCTACAGAGTCGGATCCTGAGCACCAGCAGCAGCCACAGACGCACGCACAGCCTTCCTCGCTGGGATGGGGTTTTGTCCTGCCGACTGGGATCAGCAAAGGGAAAACGGGTGTGGAGGAAGGAAAAAAAGTTGCATTCAGTCCAGGAGGTTGCGAGGCTCCCGAGCGTGCAAGGGAACTAACTCAAGGAGACGGGAAAGGATGGAGAAGGGTCCTCCCACCTCTGGAAAACCACACAGAGAGAGGAAAATCCTGCCAAAAAAAAAAAAAAAAAAAAAAAGAGCCGTCCGACGTGCATCAAAGGGATCGCGGTGGCTCCATGTCCAACACGGCGCTAAGTAATAAAATAAAATAAAAAAAAACAACAAGAAAATTAAAAATCAGTGGGGGAAAGGCGGGATCCAGGCGGGAGCGTGCGGCTCTGCCTCCTTCCTGCAAGCGCTGGAGGGAGGGATGCGGCTCCTCACTTGTTCCAGGCTCTGCCGCCCGCAGGCTGCCAGCCGGGACGTGCGGCCGCGGGGCGGGGGCGGTGGGGGAGGCAGGGATGGAGGGATTGAGGGAGGGATGGAGGGATGCGGGGAGGGAGGGGAGAGGACGCGCTGGGATGCGATCGCAGCGGCCGCCGCAGCGTGCGGCGGGGAGCGGGGGCGCCCCCTGGGGGCCGCGCGGGGCAGCGCCGCACCCTCCGCGCGGGGTGCGCGGCCCGAGGTGCCCGAGATGCCCGAGATGCCCCAGGTGCCCGAGCTGCCCGAGCTGCTCCAGCTGCTCCAGCTGCCCCAACCGCCCGAGATGCCCCAGGTGCCCGAGCTGCCCGAGCTGCTCCAGCTGCTCCAGCTGCCCCAACCGCCCGAGATACCCGAGGTGCCCGAGCGGCCCCAGCTGCCTCCACTGCCCGAGCTGCCCGCAATTTTGCATTTCCCACACTCCCTGCACTGCCTGCATTGCCCACCCTGGCCACGCTGCTTGTGCTGCCCGCGGTGATTGAGCTGTTTGTAGCGCCCGCACTGCCCGTGCTGTCCGCATTTCCGTACCGACTGCACTGCCCGAGCTGCGGGTGCTGCCTGCCCTACCCATACTGGTGCTGCCTGGGCTGCCCGCTCTGCTGGCACTGCCCGGGCATCTTGAGCTGGCTGCGTTACTGGCACTACTTGCACTGCCAGCACTGCCTGCGTTATCTGCACTGCCTGTGCTGCCTGTGCTGCCTCTGCTGCCCGTACTGCCCCAAACGTCTGCACTGCCTGCATTGCCAGCACTGCCCATCCTGCCCCTGCTGGCCGTGTTGCCTCTGCTCCTTCTGCTGCCCGTGCTGCCCACTCTGCCCGGGCTGCTTGCACTGCCTGTGCCACCAGTGCTGCCCGCACTGCCCTCCCAGAGCAGGAGCCAGGTGCTCCAAAACCAGTGCCACCTCATCTTTACTAACTTTGGCAATGATCATCCAGCAATTCCATCTCTTCTCTTGCTGATTTCTCTTGTTATCCTTCCACTTTCCCACTCCACTTACTCATTCTGTTCCCAACACCCAACCCATTTCCACCTCTTTTGCATGGAATGTTCCCAGCTTCCTCCAAACATCTCAGGTCATCACAGTCAGGTTATTACAGCCATCCAGCAGGACGATGCGAATGCTCAGCTCCACAAAACCGACACAAAGAGTTTTTCTTGGGCAGAAGATTGTTTGAAAGTGGAAAAAAAAAAGGGAAACTTAGAGCAGTTTTCCAGTACTTAAAGAGGGTTACAGGAGGGCTGTGGAGAACCCAGCCCCTCTATCAAGGAGTGCATGGATACGATGAGGGGAAAAGTTTTCAACTGAAAGAGGGGAGATTGAGATGAGGTCTTAGGAAGAAATGTTTTGCTGTGAGGGTGGGGAGGCCCTGTCCCAGGGTGCCCAGAGCAGTGGTGGCTGCCCCATCCCTGGAGGTGTTCCAGACCAGGTAGGATGGGGCTTGGAGCCCCCTGACCCAGTGGGAGGTGTCCCTGCCCATGGCAGGGGGTGGGACTGGGTGGGCTTTGAGGTCCCTTCCATCCCAACCACTTCCATGGTTCTATGATTCTCCCACATATCTGATTTCACACTTGAGAAAAAGATACCTAAAGAGGAGAGCATCAGAAAGAAAAAAACAAGGCACTGTAGACTCAGACCACAGAAGTCAGCCCTGAGGTCAGCAGAGTCCTGGGAAGATCCCACAGCTCAGGATCAGCACCAGTGCTTTGAAAGCAAGAAATACCAGGGCTCAAGATGCAGGATCCAGAGCAGCTAACAAGACTATATTAAACTTCAGGTGGAGAGGCTGAATGGTGGCCAAAATTTAGCACTGGATATACTTGATATAACCCAGAAAATCCATACTTTGAATAATCCATAAGAAAAAATGATTGAGCAATTCCCATTGCCATTGGGCAGTGAGGGAGCTGAATCTCAGAGGGTAAATTGATATTTAGGAGATTTCGGGCTGTTTCTGGATAACCTATCGCAGCTCACAAGTGCTGAGTGCTTGGGAGTCTGGTACTGAGACCCCAAGTAGCCCTGCAGCTGCCACAGTCACCAGCTGTCCAGGAAGAGTGTGTGTTGGAGGGTACTCATCATCATGGCAGTCTTCTCCTGCAGAGAAACGTTGTGCAGCCATGGTAATGACACTGACTGTGACTTCTCTTGAGCATGAGCTTTGGATGAGCGAGAGTCAACATCTCCAACATTTACATAAAGAACACCTCAGGGGAAACAAGATTAAAATCCCAGGCAGAAGTCTACAGCACGGATGTTTTTCTTGTGGGATTCTGACTTTATGCAAGAATACTTTAAAATAACCAGCAAACCAATATGGTTTGCCTGCACTCTTTGCTTTGGCTTAATTAGAGCATGCCATGCCTTAGGTCAGAACCCCAACCTTGTAGTGCTTACTTGGCCACTCTCCACCCTTTTTTCCTGCAAGCAGAACATACACGTGTTTCAGTAATATCTTGGCTGCTGGAAAAGCATGTGTTGGGCAGAAAGCAAAAGCCGAGGAGCTCAGACAACTGAATGAATGAATTTCCACTGTTCAGACACAAGTCTTCTTGGAAATGCCTTCATCACCTGCCTATAGACTTCTGCACATGGAAGGGTTCTCTCCAGAAGGTACTCAGGTCAGACTTCAGGACAAAGATCCTGGGGAATTCACCTTGCCACCCTCACAATAGACTGACCTTTCTCCATCACCCTCATTATTCCCTCACTCAAGGGTGCTCCACTTGCTGTCCCCTGGAGCTTTCACACACCAAAGCCTCTGCTCTGGCTTTGCAAGTCATCCCTTTCTGCAAAGAGTCTATTTCTGGCACTTGTTGCTGGTTTTGTCCAACTTGCCTCTGCTGTTTTCTCTGTGTTTGCTCATATTTTGGTCTTTTCTTTTCCCCTCACTTCCCCTGTGACCTGTCTTCTCTGTGTTCTCAGAAGCACCATCACTACTTCTGCCTCTGCACCAAAATTACAGCCTGAAAGTTGAACACAGCTCTCACAATGATGAATTTCTCACTGGTGGTCAGACACCTCCATGCCCTGATTCCCACAGATACACAAAGGGATTTTCTCTGAACAGCCCTGCTCCATTTTATGTTCTCAGAAAGTATTCTGCAAGGCGAGATAACTACGTGATAAGTTGCAGCTGGTCATTAAATCACAGAATCATTAAGCCTGGAAAAAACGCTAAGATCAGCCAGTCACCATCAGCCCAGCCCCACCGTGCCTGCTAAACCACGTCCTGAAGCGCCACAGCTACGCATTGTTTAAATCACTCCAGGGATGGAGACTCCACCGTTTCCCCAGGCAGCCTGTGTCAAGGCTGCACCACTCTTTCTGTGAAGAGACTTTTCCAAATATCCAATTTAAACCTTTCCTGATGTAACTTGAGGCCATTTCCTCTCATCGTATCACTTCTTACTTTGGAGAAGAGACCCACCTCACCACTGCCTCCTCTCAGGGATCTGCAGAGAGCAATAAGTTCTCCCCTCAGCCTCCTCTTCTCCAGGATAAACAGCTCCAGGGCCCTCAGCTCCCACAACCCCTGTTCTCCAGCCCCTTCCCCATCTCCGGTCCCTTCTCTGGATGCGCTCCAGCCCCTCAAGGTCCTTCTTGCAGTGAGGAACCCAAAACTGAACCCAGGATTCAAGGTGCAGCCTCACCAGCACCAGGTCCAGGGATTCAGCGCCTTCCCTGCTCCTGCTGCCACCCCATGGTTGATCCAAGCCAGGATGCTGTTGGCCTTCTTGGCCACCTGGACACACTGCCAGTTCATGTTCTGCTGCTGTTGATCAACATCCTCAGGTCCTTTTTCACCAGGCAACTTCCCAGCTGCTCTTCCTGGAGCGTTGCGTGGGGCTGTTGTGGTCCAAGTGCAGTAACTGTCTATTACCATGAAGGCTGCAAGAGAGCAGCCACTACTGAAAGGGAAAGGACTGCGTGCAGGAGCCATTTGTAGTTGGGGATGGATTTTCCCGCTCCTGCTTTCCCAGCAAGCTCCAACATGCAATTCCACATTTCTGCACTGCCACACAACACTGTTCTCAATGTAAGCTCAAAGTAACCTGCTTCTAAAAACTGCTCTTCCAAAATCAGTCTTTCCTTGAGTGTCTGCTCATGTAGCAGAAACACTTTTGCTCCCACAAAGCCTAATTTTATAAATACAAAAAAGCCTTAACTCTAAATATGGATTTGGCTCCAAGGAAATAGCGAGCTGAGCAAATGCAGGCTTCTGTTTTAAACAGAAGACTTCTGCCAGTATATGGCCAAAACCCTTTCCATTCAAACACAGAGAGCGACATATGGTGATAATTTCAATACAACTTGCAGCCACTCTGAGGTGGGAGTTTCTCCCCGAGACGCTGATAGTCCTTTGAGGAACAGACCTTTGCCTAAGGAACAGCACTATCGGCTTCAAAGCACAGGGAACCTCTGCAGGCGCCAGCCTATGTGACACTTAATGCCACAAGCTGGACTGGAATCTGTCATCCAGGACATGACATGATGTGAAGAGCAAACTGTGGCCAGGGGGAAACAGGCAAATTTTCTAATTTATAGAATATATAACATTTGGATTTGTCACCCTAAATCTAAAGAGCAAACAGGACTGTGGGTAAAACCATGCCATTGCAGCTCAGAGGTTTGAAAACGTCAGTAAGTGCCTTTGCATTGCAGTTTGCAAGGTCCATAGACTGTTTTTCTATTTGACTTTTCATGTATTCTAGTAGTGAAAACATAATAACTCTTGCCGAATTACACATGGAAGTAAATGAGCAAAGACAGAGCATTAGAAGCAGCCGTTATCTCTCGAGCTGTCCGGCAGAGTTATATGGCAATTGTGTCCTTTTTCCAACTTCCGAGCCAATGTTAGTGGAGGACAAACAGGAATGATGTGAACCAAGCAGAAAATAGGCAAGTGCTGTGCTTTCTTCTGACATGCGATCTCTCTTATTTTTGCCTGGAGCTTCTTCAGGAACAGACTGCCAATTGTGCTGCACTCTGTGCTGAGGGTTTTCGAGCGTCACAAATGGGTGAGCAGGTTCTCACCACTCAATTCGTTTTTACTTTCATTGTGAATGCAGATCCCGAGGGATAAAAGGCTGGTGTGTGCCTTCAAACAAACAGGCTCCACATCAGTAGAAGTAAGTATCACTGGTCTTCGGGGAAGTAGAGACCCGAGAAGCCAAATACGGGTTTTAGGAGGAACAAGAGTCCAGTCAGTCCTTGCACCCTACCATGGTGAGATGGGCTACAACTGCCTGAGCTGCTGAGCTGCCCTCTTTCCTTAGGCTATGGAAAAGTCCTGGAGTTTTTGCCTACAGCCTAATAACCAAGCCCTAGGGAGGGTCTGCGAGTCAGATCCAGAGAATAAAAACTGCAGTAGATGCTGCAGTGGAGATTAAAAATCGGTCTGACCTTAGGCTGATCATCAGCACGGTAGTTTGCACAGATATTTTCTCCAGTAAAATTGCCTTCCTCAGCAAAATCCCACCCCTTCTACTGTGCCAGAAAAGACCTGGAGATTCATGGGGTGAAAACTTACAAGACCAAGTGTGACCCTGAAGGTGAGGGGTTAAAAGCACTGACTAGGCTGAAGGAGATTTCCATTCCAGCAGCTGATCCTCTGATCAGCACATGGAGACTGCCCCAGGGCCAGAGGAGTTCAGCTCTGAGAGGACGCTTTCCATCAGTAGGATTTCCTTTGTGCAGCTCACCCGGTATGAACACGTAGGCTTCTCCTCCCCTATCCCCGTGATGCTCTGCAGTGCTCAAGGCAGAAGACTGCAGAGATTGCTCTGTAACACATCACCACTTTTTTCTGGGGTCTGGTTCCCTCTACCTCAGGAGACTTGTTCAAAAACTTGAACACTTCTTTTACTGACTTTTACATCCCAATAACCGTGTTTAAGGTACTATTATCCAGTGTAAGATTATGTGCAATTACCTTCTTCTCATGTAATTTTGTTCTCCAGAATTACCACTCCCCTTTCATTTGTTACAAGGAATATGTTATACACCTTTATGAATTCATCCAACTATGCAGTAGATCAGAACATGTAATTTCATCACACTTACTTAAGTGCCTTTTAAACGTAATTAGAAAATTGGTGCAAGTCAAACTAAGCTGCAGCGAAGTTTTCTCCTTTCCTACCTGTTTTTCTTCCCGCTAATCCTCAATGTGCTGCTTTCCCTGTGGGCTCCCACCAGATACCATTTGTAGCTGTCTCTCGCCAGTGTCCCAGGCACCCCATGTGCCATCTACCATCTCCACATGCTGCCAAGCAGGCCTTCTCCTACCAGGCACAGTAGGGATGCATTTAAGGTCAAAATATCCTGTATTTATCTTAGTTTAACCCCAGCCAGCAAGTTAGCTGCACCCGGTCACTTTCTCACACCCCAGGTGTGATGAGGGACGGAGTAAGAGTAAAAGTGGGTTGAGGTAAAGACTGTTTAATAGATAAAGCAAATGCTCACAGGCAGGTGTTCAGCCACCTCCAGGAAAGCAGGGCTCCATCACATCTAATCATTACTTGGGAAGACAAACACCATCAGTCCAAACATGTGTCCCCCTCTTTCCTTCTCCTTTTCCTAGCTTTATATGCTGACTGTCAGGACCGGAGGTGTGGAAGATCCCTTGGGTTAGCTGGGGTCAGCTGTCCTGGTTGTGTTTAATCACATCCTTTATGTTGCGTTGCCTAGAGGGGGTTTATTCAGATCACAATGGTGGGGGTTGGAAGGTCCCTCAGGAGCTCATCGAGTCCAACCCCCATGCTAAGGCACAACCACATCCAGAAAGCTGCATGAGACTGTGTCCAGGTGGGTCTGGGTCTCTCCAGAGAGGGAGACTTGCCCTCCCTGGGCATCCTGTGCCAGTGCCCCGTCACCTGGGCAGGAAAGAAGTCTGTCCTCGTGTTCCACTGGAGGTTTCTGAGCTCCAGGTTGTGCCCAGTGCCCCTTGTCCTGTCGCCGGGCACCACTGAGCATCGTCTGGCCCCACCCTCCTGGCACCTGCTCCTTAGATATTGATCAGCATTGATACTCAACATTCCCTAATTCATATGTGCTTGCAGTATTGCAGTTCTGCTTCCCAGACTCCAAATTCTTTCTGTTTCCGTTGTGTTCGCTAAGGATTGTGGGTCCTTGTATATCCAGAAAACATGCATGATGTTAAGAGTGCTGTCACTAAGCAGTAGGAAAATAAACTTCCAGTTGGTGAGAATACAAACCCCAAAACCTTTGTATCGCTGATTTCAGTTGAAGACTTACGTAATTCAGACCTCCTGAATAGAAATAGGTGATGGCTGATAAGTACACCGTCTTGTTTTTTCAGCCAGCAGTCTCTGGTCCTGCATTTGTTTCCACAAAATATTGTTAACAAGTCAATATTTTAGACGGCATTTTGAGAAACCTTTTCTGTCAGGTAGAATATTTTATAGTAAGTCAGATATGTGGCTAATATGAAGTGACATGCATATTTTATTTTTAGGTTTGGGATTTTTTTAACAGTTGGGTTGTGCTGTAAAAAGAACAACTGATTAGTTAGTATGATTTATAACTGTCTTGGCATAATTTTACACCTTAAGCCTCAATCCTAGTAATCATAGCTATAAAACTATATAAAAAATAAATCTAGAAATACAGTAATAATTTAATGGAAAGCATTGTTTGGGTGTTACTGAAGGCATTGGATCATCTCAAACTCCTGTACCCTGAAAAGCCAGAAAAAGCATCCTCAGCCCAAGCTCTGGCAGCTTCACGCAGCAAGGGGTAATTTATGTTGTATCACACAGGCTCCACAGCGCTGCACCGCCAATCTGAAACGGCAAAGAGGATGCCACAAATATGCGAATATCAGTTGTGCTTCTCCCAGAGTTAACTTTTCCGGCTACAGTATGCAGCTGGGGTTTGGACCTTCCTCTTATCTCCATTATTGCATCAAAATAAATGATTTTTTCCACTGTCCTCTCAGAACAACTTTGTAACTTGAACAAAGGACAGTAAATCTGCTGTAGCAAATAGGATTAAATGGTTTGTCTGCCACAATATCCAGACTTTTAAAGATGCAAGTCATTCTTCCTTTGATGACGCTGGACTTCAGCAGCTGAGATGCTCTCAAAGTTATCAAGCATGAGCAGTGAGGGATGTCTCCGAAAAGTTTGCTCACATACTGCTCTTCTCAAGGTCAGCACACCTCCGTTTTCACTTATACTCATTATAATTCCCGATGGGCATTTTCACGGGAAGTTTCTTTTCTGGAGATTTCATGAATGTACAGCTGGCATTGCTCTGGAGGATGGCAAACAAAATCTGCCTACTTTTTTCTTATACAAGTAGGTACTGGTCTTGTCCCAGCTGAATGAACTTTGACAGGATGAGAGAGCTGAACTTATTCAGCCTGGAGAAGAAAAGGCTCTGGGGAGACCTTAGAGCAGCTCCCAGTGCTGAAAGGGGCTCCAGAAAAGCTGGGGAGGGAATCTTGGTCAGGGAGTGCAGGGATAGGATGAGGGGGACGGGTTTTAAGCTCTGTTCCAGGGTGCCTAGAGCAGTGGTGGCTGCCCCATTCCTGGAGGTGTTCCAGGCCAGGTTGGATGGGGCTTGGAGCCCCCTGATCCAGTGGGAGGTGTCCCTGCCCATGGTGGGGGGTGGCACTGGATGGGCTTTAAGGTCTCTTCCAACCTAAACCTTTCTATGAACTCCGGATTTTTCTGGACACCAAGCCATGTGGGAGTTGACTCATTCTTATACATTTATTAAAGTGACCATCTTTCAGGGTAAAATGTGGCTGTGCAATTCTCAGTGACTTTCCGTCAGATGTTCAGGTGCCTCCAGTGCGTCGTGTTCTCTGATGGATTGCCAAGATGTTTCTTCTCCTAAAGCAGTTTTGAAGTCTCCTGGAAAGATTTGTTTTCCCTAAAGAGGCTAAGGGCAAAGTCCAGAGCATCTTGTGTCAGCACATGCTGCAAAAATTCAACAACCCATGCCTCTCTCTGGAAAAAGCACAGTGTTATTCTCGGCATTTTCCTGGAGGTTACCTTGCAGTTTACCTGTGCCCACTGCCCCCATTACTGAAATCAGAGCAAGCCCTTTGAGAGCTTCTCATGCTTATATGGGGAAACTGCCCACAAGAGTTTGGTTGAGGAGTGACTTTGCTTGGTTTTGCGTGATTTGGGGAATTACACTGATGCCATGACAGCTTTCAGGAGCCAGTTCAATGTAGGTTCTGGGTTCCAGATGCCTTTTCTGTACTTAGCTCTCCAGAGAGCGAAGCTTTCTGAGCCACTGTGTCTGCTCTTACCAACTGTCTGCTCTAGACAGACTCCTGTATTCCGAGCCAGTCCTACTTATCACAGGCACCCCTCCCTGCGAGCACCGATCTCCCTTCAGGAATCTGTGCATCCTTTGCATTTATTTCAATTCCTGAGCTTTCTAGAGTTCAGAGCAAATCCCAATCACTGTATCCTCATGAAGCGCTGATGCTCTCCAGAGAATGTTCTAGAGGAACTCTAGCATTCCTGACCCATTGCTCTAAACAGCCATGAGAGATAAGCAATGGCATTGACAGCAAAAGCTGAATATTCTGGCAAAGACTGGGCAATGTTCTTTGGCCCTAAATTTTTATCATGTGATATGCAGATGTCTCCACCTGAACCAATCACCTGAAATTCTTTATTACAGTCAATAGAGTGAATACCCCCACAGTTTCAAGGTCTCGCTCTCAGACCCCTTCTTTAGGCCCAGGCAAGTTAAACTCTGGAAGAACCTAATCCTTTCCGTTGACGCTCATGCTCAGCCTGGTGACCCACTCTGCTTGGAAATGAAGCCATTTTAGACAGCTGGTAGCACACAGAAGTCATCCGCAGACAGATTGCCAAAAGGCTCTTGGGGACATGTCTGATTTTAAGTGCATGGAAAATCAGACAAGCCCCACTGCTGTCAACAGAGCAGTCACAAGAGCAAGAGGAAACAAGAGCTGAAAATCTTGGCTACATTACACCCTCAGTCAATAGCAGGTCTTAGAGGATTACACCTAACGCTACACTAGTACATTAAAATACGGATATTTTATAGCTAATATTAGATGATAAGAAAATCATTTATGACCTCTAAATTTAAATGCTGTAAGGCAATGCCTGCAACTCTTACAAATCAGAGATCGAAGACATTTCCATGAGATCCAGCTGAATTCCCAATTGGCAATGCCTTGCTGCTAAATTGTCACAGACCCAATACTATTGTATCTGCAGCTCTACAGGCCCTTTGCTTGGGGCAGCAAATTATTTTGACACCTCAGGGCACACTTGTCTCTAACATATTCTAACCCGTACGTGAGGCTCCACAACCACGCTATCCTCTTGCACTCGATCTGTGGAAGAGAAGAAACCTTTACTGTAGCTATGACTCCAAAAAGGATCTTAGGTGCCCATGGGCAGAGTTTGTCCGTGTGATGAGTGTCTAGAGCCATGCCTGTACTGCAGGGCGCACTTACGGCTCTCTTTGGGAAAATCCCTTGCCACTGACTAAAGACTCTCAAAGCCACCAAGGTCCTCTTGCATATCTCCCTCAAAAGTTGTCTGGTGAGGTTGGGGACAAGGAATGCTCAGTGTGGGTTAAACTGGGGCTGTGTGACTGCTGACCAGATTGCCTTCTGCCAGCTTCGGAAGCTAAGCCGCTTTTCTGCCTTCCTCTGGATTTTCTCCCGTCATGGTTCAGAAGACGCCCATCCCAAGCACCTTGTGAACTCAGAGCAGTCAAGTTGACAACAAATTACACTACTGAACAAATTTTGTTTCCTTCTCCTGTCATCTGCCTTTGGAAACTGTTCTGCCCATGTCTATTTCTTTACACCATCCAGTCCCCAGCCAAAATATCAAGTCTGCATTATCTGTCTCTGAATGACTGCCAGGGCTTGAACTGCTGATTAGGTATGTCAAACCTGACGGTTAGACCACTGCGCTCTTCCCTCTGGGAAAGAGACAAGCATCTGGTCATTTTTTTCTGTTCTGTGTTGGACTGTTCAGGCTGAGAAGCAATTTGTTCAAATGTGAAGCCCTTACTAAGAGGACTGTGTCCAAGATGAGACGAAATTACAATGAAAGGAAAAATAGCCCATAGCGGCTCCGCTTGCCAACCGAGCCATGGCTCCAAATGGGAAACAGAATACACTGCCTAATGCTGTCCAAATGTTAGCCAGCAGTTATTTGCCACTTCAAAACCTCTTTTTTCTATAGACCCCTTGTTGTTTTAAAATCCATGTTTCGGCTTGAAGAGCTACCATATCTTTTAATGGAAAGTAAACTGATACTTGCCGAGAAATTATCATTAAATCTGTTTAAAGCTTATTGTACTATTGTTGGGCTGCCAAAGAATCAGTCATTAACAATCCACTTACTCAAAGTTACACTTTCCCATGGCTGGAACAAATTCAGCACCTGCAGCTATCTCTGTTAGCAGAGGCTGCCACGGGTTTAATGTTTCTCCATGTAATTATCCAGCATTGGTCACTCCATGCTGGCAGAAGACTTCCACACTTTTCCCCCAGATACAGCAGCTGACAGTCCACAAAGCAGCTGTGGCAACTAAAATCTGCCATGTTCTCCTGAGACCATGTCAGATAACATTTCTCTTCCTAAAAATGAATTTTTTTCCTTTATTTTTGATCAATCTTTGATTTTTAAGACATTTTTCTACCTTACACAGGGAGTTAGAGCATGGAAGTAAACACAGCTTCTAAAAACTTCTTTTCCTTGACCTCTGGAATATTATGTAGAAGAAGGTTTTTGAGATTGGAAACAGATAATGCAACTTGGAAAAAACCAAATGGAGGCTTGAATTTGACAGATAATGAGCCTGGAGAGGAGGAGACTTAGGGGACCTCATCGTGCTCTGCAGGTTCCTCACAAGGGGAGGAGGAGGAGCAGGCGCTGAGCTCTTCTCTCTGGTGCCCAAGGACAGGACCCAAGGGAATGGCAGGAAGATGCCGGGGGAGGGTGAAGTTGGACATTAGGAAGAGGTTTTTCCCCCAGAGGGTGCTGGAGCACTGGAACAGCTCCCAGGGAAGCAGTCACAGCCTGACAAGGTTCCAGAAGCCTTTGGCCAACACCCTCAGACACACGGGGTGAGTGTTGGGGTGTCCTGTGCAGGGACAGGAGTTGGACTCAATGGTCCCTGTGGGTCCCTTCCAGCTCAGGGTTTTCTATGATTCTGTGATTTTGACATTCTGAATTGGATGCATCCCCAAAGGTACCTAATTTTTCTCCACAGGCTCCACAAGGGAATCAGGGCTTCTGACTTTGTTCAAACAAAATTCAATTAGTTGCTTAATACTGCCTAAAATAGAGGTGTGAATCTTCTCTCTCACTCCCAAGGGGCCATTCCTGGGAAATCCGGAGTTCTCTAACCATAATTTAATGACAGAAGTTCCTCAATATCTCTCAAAATCCGGAGATTATATTGCTGCTGAATGAGGTGTGCAATGCACCCTTTGCTAGGAAGGACACTCACACTCAGTACGTCCAGAGCCCTGGGAACAGAGCAGACCAAAGCTGGTTCCAGTGTTCT
Source organism: Neomorphus geoffroyi (assembly GCA_033558235.1). NCBI lineage: Eukaryota > Metazoa > Chordata > Aves > Cuculiformes > Neomorphidae > Neomorphus > Neomorphus geoffroyi. Next base: position 1,692,162 of record JAUMJM010000025.1, read on the forward strand.
CACTGTTTTATCACCAGTGCACAGCCTGCGGACTCAGTGGATGCCAAAATACTCCAATTAGATAAGCACCTGAAACTCATTAACGAATGTCCAAACACTTACACATCTTCAGTCAAAGCCCACTAATTTCTAATTTGTTATTTTATTCTGTTTATTCCTATAAATCGATTGTGTCGCTTCATTCAAAATCAGAAACTACAAGGTAGCAAGAGAACGCTAGGAATCCACAAGAGCCTTTCAAATTTCAGGAGTGATACTGGAAGTAAAAGGCAAAGATAATATGACAATGTTTTTGAAGTTATACCTGTTGTTAGCTCCTTTCTCTTCATATTTAGATTATATTTCTCAATGAATATAAATTAATATAGCTCCTAGATGACAATTCATGTCAATTTCTAGTCGAGGTTTTCTCATCCCTCTCCACTTCTTTCAATACTAATTCAAATTATCATACAAATATAATGGAAGTACCATAATAGTTTGAGAAATGTAACCAGCAAGAGGACAAGAGGAGTACAGCACCGGGGAACGTTCTGCTTTAGAAGAGAAAATCACCTTTCCTGCCTCACAGTTATAGCTCTGGCTGTGAAAACTGGCAAGGGAAATGTCTCACTGCATCGTCACTCATGCTAAAGGGCCGTGGCTTCTGTAATCCCTGCTTGAGAACTGTAGTTTCTAATTAGCTTTCACTTATTTCCAGCAAGAAGGCCGATTTGAGAAAATCACTCTACAGAAAACTCTTACCATCTCATAAAGGCAGAATTAACTTATTTCTCCTAATTCTCCACACGTTCGGGGAAGTGGCTTATTAGGTTTATCACATGCCCAATAATCAAGTCAATACAACAACCAGTTTTGCACGCCAGGGGCAACAAGAAATGCCCCTGTGTGATCCTTGTCAAATAAAAGTGTTTTGTGAGTCTTCCAGATCACAAAACAGTAACACTTTAAAGGAATTTGTAGCATACAATAAAAAGCTTAACCATGCACATCTGAGCATCACAACTGAGTGAGCACCTGAAACTTACAGGATATAAAATCCATCTCTTATGCTGATATTAAAGAAGAGCTTTGTTTTCTCACCTGTCTCAACAAGGATGTATGCAACAAAATCTGACATTCCAGAGCAGAGTGAAACAGTGGATTAAGAGAGATTTGGGCTTTGAAAAATCCGGATAAATATCAGTAGCTGTGTGTGTATGGCATTTCTTTGAGCTACACCTGCATACTGAAACAAAATATACAACCTCCAACAGTGGAAATACAGAATATAGCAGATCATACACTGCCTCCTTCAGGAATGTTCTATACCGAAACACCCAATGCATGGGATTTTTTGTAAAAATATCTGTAAAAATTTTTTACAGTTTTGTTACAGAGTTAGCACTCCAAATAAATTCCACAGACAAACTCTTCATTTGGGCTGGGCTTTTTTTTTTTTTTCTTTTTTATCCTATCTAGTCACGGAGTTCAGACAAAAAATAAGTAACAGGAAAACACGAAGAGTAGGCAGGAAGAAAGAAGAAGCTTTTGAATAAGATGCTTAAGAAGGTGCGGATGTACAGCAGAAGTGTTCGTGCTAATACAAAAGAAAGTCCTTTTCAGTCTGAGATCACGACTAGATACAGAGTGAAACAAAAAAAAAAAGAAAGAGAGAACGCCTACAGGCATGCCTCTAACTTTTTCGCTTTATGTCTTAAAGCAGGATGTTAGAAGACAGAAGAAGGGCTCCAGAAAGCTCAAATTTCCATACGCTTCTCGTGGCAGTTGTGCTAAATAGTTCTTTAAAGGCTGGGGCTGGCACTGGCTGCTGCTTGAGGTGGAGACCAGGGTCTGTCTCTGAGGATCTCCTGCTCCTCAGCGGTGAATGAAGATGTTACCCAAATCCTGCCTAACTGATGAGGTGGAATGGAACAGGAGGGCCGTAAAGCCCTGTGATCCTATCTTGTGACATACAGGAACAACTTGTTGTTCCTCCAAAGTCTCTGATCCAACTTTCAAAGGTTCCTCACAGCTTGGAAACACAATGGGTTTTGCTGGAGGCTGGGCAAAAAAATGACGGCTCTGGCTCTGGAAACACCAGTTCTGAGAGCGCTGGCACACAGCGGTGAGGAGAGGGTACCACCAGAAATACGTGGCAGAACTGCAGGTGTGATTCCAAGGGAAAATCAGGGAAACAAGAAGAAGTAGGGGTGAGAAGGAGAGTTAGGATGAAGACGGACAGCATAGGTTGAGATGTCAATCCTGGAACCTGGCAGAGAAGGCTGATGGGGGGACCTAAGGCACTTCACAGGCTGGTCCCTTCCCTACCAGTGGAACCCCCACAGGGAGCCACTGCCTCCTTACACGGAAGAGGGAGCAAAGCCTGTTGGGCCAGCATAGGCAGAAATAGGTCACCGCTCCCACCAGGAACACGAACCCTGCAGTCTGGCCATTTCTTATAAAGTTACATCTTCCTTTAGCTATGTACATGAGATTACACCAACTTCCTCCTCACAGGAACTCTATCGCCGTATTTCATTATGTCCTTGAAGACCTTCTCAGAGAATGTGTAAGTACGTATTTATTCATAGAGTGATAACCAAATCCTGAATTTCTGCTATATACTATAGGAGTTTGCCTTAAAATGCCACATACAGTGGTTGCAGCTGCTGATAGCTCGCCTGCTTCCTTTATATGAAAAAAATAAAATAAACATAAGTATCAGCCTCAGGGGAAAATAATCTATATACGGTTAAAATGAGATATTTCCCTTATTAAAATGTCAGGCTTAGAGCTCTCTTGGCATGCTTCCCTCTTTGACATGGTTTGCACCTATACACAATACTTTTCATAACAGAGCGGTCCTTGCAGTCTACGTTCATTGTGCAGCTTTTTAAGGGAGTGTGTTATCAAGGCCTTTTTTTTTTTTTTCATTTCCCTCTCTCCTGCTGCAGGAAATCATTTAATGTCATTGCCAATGCTTGGAACATCATGAAATGATCCATTTAGTCAGACAGAGGTTGTTATTTGAATGCAGGCATGAAGAGAGTTTACAAACCACTGCAATAATACGTGTGTGTGTGTATACATAGAGATTTAGTGTAAGATGTAGGACAGCTGTGGAATAAGGGCTTCTGAAAAACAGGCACAAGGAGAGGCAATTTGCTTTGTTAATGTTTCTCATACTTAAACACAATTTCGTGCATCTGTGTTATGTGCCAGATGCCAGTAAAGGTTGCTACGATCATAAACTTGAAGTCTCACTGAACATTTAACCTCAAGATGACATTTACTCATCACGGAAAGTTGGCGAGTAATGGTCATAGCAGCAGCGCTGTCTCCTGGGGCAAACCTGACACAAAGCACAGGGCTTGTATTTCTGTGAGCAAGTTATTTCTCTGGGTAGGAAGGGCTTGGAGCTGCACCCCAGGACTCCAACCTTCTCCGACAACCAAATCATTGGGCTTCTTAAGTTAAATTTGTCAATGATGACCTAGAAACCATGGCTTGTAAATCAAAAAAATATTGTTCCTGTGTGTGACAGTAAAAGCTCCCAGGGTTCAGCTGGAACTCAGGCTGGACAATGCACAATACCTGCAATATAGCTCCTCTGAACACTTCTGGGAGTTGTTCAGGGTTATGGAGCTACCACGATGCTCGTGTACAGGAACGTACACAGTGTTCGGGAACGCAGAAGTAGGTAGAGCAAAAAGCCATTTACCCCTTTCCAGCTCTTAACCTTTGCACCTGCGTCTCTGGGGGTAACTCCGCGGCCTTGGCTTTCAATGCAGACCCAGGGCACGGAGCACCTGACCCTCTCGGAAACTGGAGGAGCACAGAGGATTTAGATGGGTGAAGTGGGAATTAGAAATGGCTATTTCAAAAGCTTTCTGCGTTGGTCTTTAGTGGAATCCTTGTCAACTGCAGGACAGTTAAACCAAAAATGAATCTGTTTGACTCAAGAGACACTACAGCAATCGCAGGTCTTGGAGTCAGTTTCACAGCCGCTGTCTGGCTGTACTACATGCTGAAGTGTGAAAGGGACAGTCCCACATCACACAACATGCAAGTTGCAATGACTGCATGCAGCCCAGGAGCAACATTGGAAAAAAATAAGAACAGGAAAGAGACCTTTCATCTTAGGACACAGTAATAAAAAGGCACAGGTTCTGAGCAGCACAAGCAAGGCTCCCAGGAGCCTACAATTCTTATGAAACAAGTAGGATTTCTTTTATTTTATTTATCAGGACTGTTATTGCTACGCCTCTCATTGTTTATCTCCTACTGTACCTGATGCGCTGGTAATCACAGTTTGCGGAGTGGTGCGTGCCCAGCTCGGGGTTTATGGAACCCCTGCAGGCAGAGGGCAAGGGGATCAGCCAGGCACCTGCCAGTTTACAGGCGGTCACTGTGTAGTCCATCATTTACGGGGCACTGATATCCCTGCATTGCGCTGCTCTCTGTCCATGGCCGTGCACTCACATCTGCAAATAACTCACGCCCTCTTCCCTGCTTCCCAAACTGCTCCTTGGAGCACGCTCCCCGTTATGCTTCAAGGGCGTAATAATGGCATATTATAGTTCTTCGATGACTTCTTTTCCCACAAGGTCTCCCTTTGCCAGACACAAGTAATAATACACATTTTTCATTGCACCAACTGCTTGGGGAAAATGGAGTTTTGTTTGTGTTTTCTAGCACTTTTGAAAATCAGCGTGTTACCTATGTCATTTCTCCTTTGTGGACATTTTTCTATCATTGTGTATATGTTTAATTACGATTCTTTTGTCTCCACCTATTTTATTGTACATTTTTTTCCTGTGTTCTGCTTCCCTTCCCTTCTTTCTGACATATTATGTAAGTTATTTTGGTACCTTCATTCCATTTAGCAATTAGCTCTCACTTTTCCCTAATGCCTTACATTGAGTGAAATCCACTGCCTCCAAAACGACAGAGCCCCTGCCCCTCCCTGTATGGCATGTTCCCAACAAAAGGATTTTCTAGGGGTGAAGGCAAGAGGATAAATATTACCAATTTTTTTTTTTTCAAAATAAACGTACTTAGGAGAAGAGATTTGTAAGAGTTTGACGACTCTCTATGTTGTTTAAATATGGATTTTATGTAGTAACTGTAGTAATGGAGTCACAGAGTCACAGAATTGTTTGGGTTGGAAGGGACCTCAAAGCCCATCCAGTGCCACCCCGTGCCACGGGCAGGGACACCTCCCACTGGATCAGGGGGCTCCAAGCCCCATCCAACCTGGCCTGGAACACCTCCAGGGATGGGGCAGCCACCACTGCTCTGGGCAACCTGGGCCAGGGCCTCCCCACCCTCACAGCAAAACATTTCTGCCTAAGATCTCATCTCAGTCTCCCCTCTTTCAGCTTCAGACCGTTTCCCCTCATCCCATCCCTGCACTCCCTGATCAAGAGCCTGGTCCTTTTGTGATTATAACGTGTATTTGTAGGCACATAGAACGTTACTACTTTTCATCTCTAAATCTCACAGCACTTTGGAAATAACCCCTCTCAAATTTTCTCATATTTATGAAAGGAGAAAGTGAAGCATGGGGAGATTAAGGGACCTGCCTGATTCACACAGCAAATGAGTGGCCTGGATCCCACATCCATACCCAGGTCACTGGGACCTCAATCCCTTATGATGATCTTGCATCACTTACAGCTATTTATTGTTTCCAGAAGATGCTAAGTTAGATTCCAGGAGCCTGTATAACCAAAGCAGCACAATTCTCTTTGCCTCTTTTTACTGCACGATGCAAATCCCGCTTTTGGGGGGATTGTGTTAGAGCCCAGGGCTCTGGCAGGGGCTAAGAGTGAACCCTCTGAATGAAACCACAGCCATTCAGAGGTCTGCACAGAAACTCGTAGATTTCCATAGTGCTGACAGTTGGAAACCAGTGACTCCTGCCAAGTTGCACCAGGGGAGGTTTAGACTGGACATTGGGAACAATTTCTTCCCTGAAAGGGTGGTCAGGCACTGGCACAGCTGCCCAGGGAGGGGGTGGAGTCGCCATCCCTGGAGGGGTTTAAGAAAACGGTGGATGAGTTTCTTAGGGACAGGGTTTAGTGGGGAGACAGGCGCGGTTGGACTCGGTGATCTCAGAGGTCTCTTCCAAGCTTAGGATTCTATGATTCCATGAAAAGGCATCACTGAGAGATGCAATTATAACAGGCACATATAAATGTAGATCATGCAACAGGTTTGCTTCTAAAAACCTTGAAATTAAAGACTCTGGCATAATACAAAGGATCTGGGAGGTGAAAGTCTTCTTACATCTTGCAATGGATGACATCTCACGAGAACGAAACACTCATTATCATGGGCAACCTGTAAAGCCACTCTGCTGGATATTTTGAGCTATGGCCAGTGCACAGAGCATTGGGTCAGGCTTCAGAGGTGGGTGGATGCAGTCACCTCTGCGCTGCATCCTTACAGCAAGATCTCTTTTTGTGTTTGCCTTACTTTTCCCCATAATTCGTAAAACTGCAGATACAATTGCAAACAGTAAAATGAGGTCATGATGCTGGCTCCCCACTTGAGACTCTGGGAAATTTTAAACTGAAACAGCTATGTTGGAGTGCAACTTAATTTCAATGGTTATAATTATTGAATTGGTAGTTTATGGAGAATTAATCATGGAATCATCAGGTTGGAAGAGACCTCTGAGATCACTGAGGCAATCTGCTCCTATCTCCCCACTAAACCCTGTCCCTAAGGAACTCATCCCCCATCTTTCAAACCCCTCCAGGGATGGCGACCCCACCCCCTCCCTGGGCAGCTGTGCCAATCCCTGAACACCCTTAGAATGAAGAAATTCTTCCCAATGTCCAGTCTAAACCTCCCCTGGCACAACTTGTGGCCATTTCCTCTCGTCCCATTGCTGTCACTTGTGAGCAGAGCCCAGCCCCCACCCCGTCACAGCCTCCTGTCAGGCAGTTGCAGACAGGGATGAGGTCTCCCCTCAGCCTCCTCTTCTCTAAGCTAAACAAGCCCAGGTCCCTCAGTCTCTCCTCACAGGACTTGTTGTCCAACCTCCTTCCCTTCTCTGGATGCGCTCCAGCCCCTCAAGGTCCTTCTTGGAGCGAGGGGCCCAAACTGACCCCAGCACTCGAGGTGCCCTCCCCAGCGCTGGGCACAGGGGCACAATCCCCTCCCTGCTCCTGCTGGCCACGCTGGGTCTGACACAGGCCAAGGTGCCATTGGCCCTCTTGGCCACCTGGGCCACTGCTGGCTCATGTTCAGCCGCTGTCACCCAACACCCCCAGGTCCTTCTCTGCCAGGCAGCTCTCCAGCCACTCCTCCCCAAGCCTGTAGCTCTGCACTGGGTTGTTGTGACCCAAATGGAGGACTCTGCCCTTGGCCTTGTTGACCCCCATCCCGTTGGTCTCAGCCCATGGACCCAGCCTGTCCAGATCCCTCTGCAGAGCCTCCCTGCCTTCCAGCAGACCCACACTTGCACCCAGCTTGGTGTCATCCACAAACTTGCTGAGGGAGCACTCGATGCCTGCATGGAGATCATTAAGCCTTGCCTTGCCTTACACCCACGGCAGCAGCAATCAGAGCTGCCTTGTACTCTCTCCCTGGTCTTGCTGGCCCGGGCCCGGGCCACAGCCTGTGGGATAAGCTGGAAACTCATTTTCTTTTTTCACATCAGTTCAGGCTCTGGGACTGTGGGCTGAGTTTGCAACAAAGGTGAAAACTGGGACCAACAATAATAAAAGGCTTTTTGAAGTGCATCAGTCTACCCAGGTGCGAGCTAGACTGATCTCCCTAATTCACTTCGTCAGGTGCACATTATCACACGGTGCACCAGCTGTCACGCCGTGCCCAACGTACTCCACTTGGTATCAATCACTTCACCCTAATGAAATCAGAATGAAGGAAAAATTCAACTGCAAACAAATAGATATGTACTACAGATATAAAATTAAATTAGAGGCTTTATTTTAACCACAAGGTCTGCGCTGGTTGTGACTTAGGGAAGATAAGTGAGTCTGGGCCCATTCCTCCTCAGCCTGCAGCAGGCTCAGTGGTGAGACAGGACAGCTAATATGATTTTCTGTCTCAGCAGCATCATTTACTGAATCTTTTAGGGCTCATATTAGGTGACAAAAGGTGACCATGAGCCCCATTCATGCTGCCTCCACAGAGTAGCGTTTGAAAAAGTTATTCAAACCATTAATCCTTCAGTGCCAGAAATCTGCCAGGGAGCAGCATTTACCAGTCGGCAGTTATTTATTTACCCTTTCACTATGTATGAAACATCCGTGTAGCAATGACTTACAGTTCCCGCGCTTCTGAAGCAAACAGACAAAACCCCCACACCTGCCTATCACAGCACCACATCTCCTACGCAGCACATGAACTCCCTCATTTTACTCAGCGTGGCCAGCAGGAGCAGGGAAGGGATTGCGCCCCTGTACTTGGTACTGGTGGGGCCACGCCTTGAATCCTGGGGTCAGTTTTTGACCCCCTTAGTCCAAGAAGGACCTTGAGGGACTGGAGCGCATTTGGAGAAGGGAATGGAGCTGGGGAAGGGGCTGGAGCCCAGCGGTTCTGGGAGCAGCTGAGGGCCCTGGGGCTGTTTAGCCTGGAGAAGAGGAGGCTGAGAGGAGATCCTGACACTGTCTACAACTGCCTGACAGGAAGGTGTGGTGAGGTGGGTGTTGGTCTCTTCTCCCAAGTGACAGGTGATGGGATGAGAAGAAATGGCCTCAAGGTGCACCAGGGCAGGTTCAGATCAGACATCAGGAACAATTTCTTCACAGAAAGGTTTGTCAGGCCCTGGCAGAGGCTGCCAGGGAGGTGGTGGCATCCCCATCCCCGGAGGGGTTTGAAAGATGGGCAGATGAGGTGCTCTGGTTTAGCAGTGGACAGGTACAGTTGGACTCAATGATCTCAAAGGTCTTTTCCAACGAAATGATTCTACGAGTCTTTGATTTTATGATCCTGCCATCTCTCTAAATGCCTGAGGGGGAGGTCCAGATCCCCCACATCGCTGAATGAGATGGAAATACAACTTCTGGTTTTACTGGATGTGGCTGCATCCCCAGCCTTTCTTTCAAATTGTCCCAAGGGCACAAGAAGTTTTGAGGGTGTAACCAGGTCCAGGCTGATTTCATCCCTGTTCTTGCTCTACTGGAATGGTAGAGCTAGGTGTGCTGCAGAAATTTTGAGGAGGGAATTATCTGTCCTAAATCTGGCATATCAGTATTAGCTATCTTAGCCCCAGCTCAGCACCTTAGCCCCTATAATGCTAACGCACACCTGCGAGTCCTTCCAAAGGTGATCACAGTATCACAGTACCACAGTATCATAAGGTTGGAAAAGACATCAGAGATCATCGAGTCCAACCTATGACCAAACACCTACACCTACTCCTACTTGTCAACTACACCATGGCACTAAGAGCCTCATCCAATCTCTCTTTGAACACCTCCAGGGACGGTGACTCCACCACCTCCCCGGGCAGCGCATTCCAACGGCCAATCACCCTCTCAGTAAAGAACTTCTTCCTAATGTCAAGCCTAAACCTCCCCCAGCGAAGCTTGAGACCGTGACCTCTTGTTCTGTCACCGGTCACCTGAGAGAAGAGACCAACCCCTGCCTGACTACAACCTCCTTTCAGGCAGTTGTAGAGAGCAATAAGGTCTCCCCTGAGCCTCCTCTTCTCCAGGCTAAACAACCCCAGCTCCCTCAGTTGCTGCTCACAGGGCTTGTGCTCCAGCCCTTTCACCATCTTCGATTCACCCACCCTGGCATAAACCTCGCCGGAGGGTGAACTGAATTGCCCTTCGCAGGACAGCACAAAGTCTCTATTGCACTTTCACAGCATTCCTACGAAGCAGCTGGGTCTAAGGTGTTGTTTTAAGGTGTTCTTTACTGAAACTCATTGGGGTTTTTTCCTCCTTGTAATGCAGTGATTTAGAAAGGAAAAAAAAAAGGAACATTTTCAACACAAAAAAAATTCTCGTGAGACAAAAATAGAAAACTTTGTATTGGAAAAAACACCCAGCTATATTCTGAACTTACACAAGTGTAAATAATGTGTTTTGAAATTACTCTACGTCTTTTAATATCACAGAATAGCATTAACATTAAATAGTTAAAATATTGTATTCAGAATAATTAAGGACAGCTGCAATTTCGTGTTCATTTAAGTGTGCTGCTTTATTTTCTGTGTTAAAACAGCTCTGATAAAATGAAATAACACTTTTAGGCTGTTGTCATTAAAGCAAAATAAAGGTGGAGGTAGTAGAGATATGAGTGAAGAAATACCAGGGCAGAAATACTAGTCTTTTAGTTTGCAGTCAGTGCACATTGCAAACTAAAAAAGACATAAGCAGCCACTGTATAATACCTTTTCAACCAATATTTAATAAAAAAATTGAGATGAGAGTTTTTGGAAATAATATTGGACTTAAAGTTTCCTCATCTACAGTTTGAATGCTCTGGGCTCTCTGATATATTTTCTAATTGCCCAGCTACACCTAAAGATTAGGAAAAGCAAAAAGAAAAACAACTACTGAGGTCACTCCAAACCTGCATTGGTAAAAATTGAGCGATAGCATCAGCAGAAAAGAGCATCTGAAACCCATCCTTCTACCCAAACACAGCTTTGCCTCTCTCCTGTTGAGCAGCAGTTACGTTCCTAGCAAACCTTGCTTGATTTTGCTTGCCCACAGCACACTCTCCAAGGGAAGCCAGAGAAATTCTGATGGCTCGGCTCAGCAGTTTGTCAGCTCCAGACAAAAACAAGTATTGACCTTTCATTTCAGTCAACACCAGCCTCTCCAGCACAGCCAGGTTCCCCCAATGCTGTCTTTTAAAACCATATTCCTTTGTCTCATTTCTCCTTTCATCAATCCATTTTTGTTGCAAAATGCCATCAGCATGAATCCCTTGTATGGATTTCACATAATTACTATTATGCTTTCATTACACTTCTCTTGTGCTTTAGCAAGAGGTATTTTATAAATCATGTGGATTTTCCAATCAGTTTCTTTTGAATGTTATCACCCAAGCCTTTTTCTCCATGGGAATCCTTTATAATACCTGTTGTAATGAGCAGAACGATACAGTCAAAGATTTTCCTTGAGGCCTAAAATATCTTGAGATAACAAATTGCTCTTTATTTACACATACGAACAGATTCCATTTGCACCAGTAAAACTAGCAAGAGACCAATAGGCTTTCAAATTCAATTTATATGCTGTCCAAGGGACGAAATCCTGCTAGAATGAAGTGGAACCCCAGTACATTAAAAACTAAAGTTGGGTTAATTCAAACCTCAGATGGTAATCCTGCCTATCAAGTAGTTCCGTGTTTAATGAGTGATTTAATCGCTCACCAGCAACACATCCAGAAAGCATCCTAGTTCAGGCGAAAATCTGAAACCTCTGGCGTGCATTTACATTTCATGACTACAACGGCCTTTCCTAGAGCTATGGCAGCACCCAGCTGTGCAGGACATGTCTAAGAATAGGAATCAGAGAGGCTTAAAACACAGAACTAAATCTGGGAAAACAGGAGAAAGAACCATTTGGAGAAGGCTGGGAAAAACAAAACCCCTGGGTGCAATAGGTCAGTGTTTGAAACAGTGGTGACATGGTCCACACATTCCATTTGTGAGGATGCATTAGCTAAAAGCAAGAGGAACATTCCCTCTGCTCTAGGGACCCCACTTCTGCCTCTCTGAATGCATTTGGAGTGCTATCGTCATTAAGCTGGAAAAGACCTCTAAGCTCATCCAGTCCAACCACCAGTCCAACTCAACCGTGCCTGTTAAACCCTGTCCCTAAGTGCCACAGCTACAGGTTTTTTGAACCCCTCCAGAGATGGTGACTCCATTCCAGTGTTTCACCACTCTTTCAGTAAAGATATTTTTCCTAATATCCAATCTAAACCTTCTCAGGTGCAACTTTAGGATGTTTCCTCTCATCCTATCACTTGTTACTTGTGAGAAGAGCCCAGTACCCACTCACCCCAACCTTTCAGGGACCAGCAGAGCGATGAGGTCTCCCCTCAGCCTCCTCTTCCACAGGCTAAACAGCCTCAGGGCCCTCAGCTGCTCCTCATTAAGACCTCCAGCCCCTTCCCCAGCTCCGGTCCCTTCTCTGGACGCGCTCCAACCCCTCAAGGTCCTTCTTGGAGTGAGGGGCCCAAAACTGATCCCAGGATTCGAGGTGTGGTCTCACCAGTGCCGCATGCAGTGGGGACAATCCATTCTCTGCTCCTGCTGCCACCCCATGGCAGATCCAAGCCAGGATGCTGGTAGCCTTCTTGGCCATTTGGACACACTGCTGGTGTTTCCTCCCAGCTGGAACCCAACAGGCAATACTGAAGGAACAGTTCTCCAATAACCCTGCTGAATATTTCATCTGCTGCCTGGCCCTGCTGGTGGCAGTGGCTGGTGCGCACAGAGAGGCTGCTGGAGTTGTCCAAATCGTCTACGAGATTACACTTCAGAGCGTCATTCAGCCAGGAGACTAAGAGGACAGATGGGCATCCAGGTTGATCATAGCCATTTGAAATACAAGATTGTGCCCTATTGAATTGTATCCCCCACACTGATCATTCTTCAGTGTTTTAGTGCAGACTTCATGAAGATAATCTACAGCTGACCTGTGACTGCGACTCCGTAGTTTAAAAATATCAGCAAAATGTAGTGTTCTTTTAAAAAAAGTTTTAACCCAAATGATAACGACTTCTCGTGTTAGCAGCCAGGTGTGGACACAGAGTTTAAGGAACTTAATGAAGGACTTAAGGAAGTCTTTGACTAGGGAAAAGATTGTTCCCCTGTGCTCAGCACTGATGAGACCACACCTCAAATCCTGGCGCCAGTTTCGGGCCCCTCATGCCAAGAAAGACCTTGAGATGCAGTGGCACATGCAGAGAAGGGAAGAGAGCTGGGGAAGGGTCTGCAGCACGGTGGTGTTGGGCTGACAGTTGGACTCAATTATCTTAGAGGTCTTTTCCACCAATAACCATTCTACAATTCTAACCCTCAAGGATCTTGATGACCTCCATAAATCAAATGTCCAGGAGGCCATTTGAACAGTATTGAGAAGAATTTCCAGGTTATGCCATGTCACCAGGAGAACTGCAGACAATTCCAAGAAAGTTACAACTGCATTCCATTAACTTGCAAATCTTTGCATATACGTAACACTTTCATAATTGATTCACTAAAGGCTCCTCTAAGGTAGTCACCCTCCTGCACACTTGTTATCTCTCTTCAGGAGAGACAGGGGTGAGAGGAGGGGTGGATGGGGGGCCCTGTACACTAAGGAAACGACGCTGTAGAAGTTGAGATTGGTGATGACCAGATTGAGTGTCTATGGGTAAGAGTAAGAGCCGCAAGCAAGACTGACATCCTGGTTGGAGTATGTTACAGACCGCCCGATCAGGAGGAAGAGGTGGATCTGTTGTTGTTTAAGCAGCTGGAAGTTGCCTCAAGATCGGCTGCCCTTGTTCTTTTAGGAGACTTTAATCTCCCAGATATCTGCTGGGAACTTAACACAGTCCAGAGGAGGCAGTCCAGAAGGTTCTTAGAGAGTATTGAGGATTGCTTCTTGTCACAGCTGGTGAGTGAGCCTACCAGGGGTGAGGATCTCCTTGACCTCCTGCTTACCAACAGAGAAGGGCGGGTGGGTGATGTTGTGGTCGGAGGCTGTCTGGGCTGCAGTGACCATGAGATATTTGAATTCTCCATGAACAAGAGACCAAGGAAGGGAATGAGCAGGACATCCATGCTGGATTTTTGGCGGGCTGATTTCAGATTATTTAAGGAACTAGTCAGGAGAGTATCCTGGGAGATAGTCCTTAAAAGCAAGGGGGTCCAGGAAGGCTGGACGTACTTCAAGAATGAAATCTTGAAGGCGCAGGAGCAGGCTGTCCTGATGTGCTCTAAGATGAACCGCAGGGGCAGACGGCCTGCCTGGATGAGTAAGGAGCTTCTGAAGGAGCTAAGTGAGAAAAGGAGGGTGTATCGCCCTTGGAAAGAAGGGCAGGTAAGTCAGGTTGTGTTCAAAGATATCGTTAAGTTGTGTAGGAAGAAAATTAGGGGGGCAAAATCCCAGATGGAGCTCGAATTGGCCACTCGTCTTAAGGATAAAAAGGGTTTTTACAAATATATTAATGGTAGAAAGAAGGGCTGCAATGTCCTCCACTCCTTATGGATATTGAGGGAAACAGAGTAACCCTGACAGGCTGGAGAGATGGGCTGACTCCAACAGCATGAGGTTTAACAAGTCCAAGGCCGGGTTCTACACTTGGGACACAACAACCCCATGCAGAGCTCTGGGCTGGGGACAGAGTGGCTGGAGAGCAGTCAGGCAGAAAGGAACTTGGGAGTGCTGGTGGGCAGGAAACTCAACGTGAGCCAGCAGTGTGCCCAAGTGGCAAAGAAGGCCAATGGTGTCTTGGCCTGCATCAGGAACAGTGTGGCCAGCAGGACTAGAGAGGTCATCCTCCCCTTCTCCTCGGCACTGGTCAGGCCGCACCTGGAGTGCTGTGTCCAGTTCTGGGCCCTCAGTTTGAGAAAGATGTGGAGATGCTGGAGTGTGTCCAGAGGAGAGCGACGAGGGTGGGGAAGGGGCTGGAGCACAAGCCCTGTGAGGAGCGACTGAGGGAGCTGGGGTTGTTTAGCCTGGAGAAGAGGAGGCTCAGGGGAGACCTTATTGCTCTCTACAACTGCCTGAAAGGAGGCTGTAGTCAGGTAGGGGTTGGTCTCTTCTCTCAGGTGACCGGTGACAGAACAAGAGGACACGGTCTCAGGCTTCATCAGGGAGAGTTTAGGCTTGACATTAGGAAAAAATTCTTCACTGAGAGGGTGATTGGCCATTGGAATGCGCTGCCCGGGGAGGTGGTGGAGTCACCGTTCTTGGAGGTGTTTAAAGGGAGATTGGATGAGGCACTTAGTGCCGTGGTGTAGTTGACAAGTAGGTGTTGGTGTTGGGTCATAGGCTGGACTCGAGGATCTCAAAGGTCTTTTCCAGCCTTGTGAGACTGTGACACTGTGTAAAGGGGATGAAATCTGCATGGACATTAGCAGTACTTGAAACCCTGAATTAAACCTAACCAGGTTCTTGTTACAGGCTCACACATCTCTCACTATTCCTTGGGATTATGATGCTAGCAAGCCATTAGCCCTCAGGCATTACTTCACTTTTATGTACAATATTCCAATTAACACCTGAAGAAAAGTAATTACAGTATTTTTTCGGAAGACCTTAGTAGCAACCAAGACTTCAAAGAATGTGCATTGGATGATGTACCACAAAAGACACCCTGGCAAATTTGAGTAGATCTGAGGAGAAACAGTGGCTTTCATACTTTTGGGTTTTGTCCAACAAACATTGGTGTTGGTTTTGTCAGTTTTGTCAATTGTTGATGTTCTATCTGTGCCCAAGGAAGCTGCACACCTCACAACCTCTAGAATTTCATTCACAGAGTGTCCCAGGTCCCGTGACTCTGTCTCAAGAGGAACCATTTACTCCCATGCACAGAATCACAGAATGGTTTGGGTTAGAAGGGACCTTAAAGCCCATCCAGTTCCACCTCCTGCCATGAGCAGGGACACCTCCCACTGGGTCAGGTTTCATAGGAAGTAACTGCTTATTCAATTGAAACTGAAGTTGGCACTAAAGTTTTCCACATGAGAATCCTTTACCACATCTGACAAATTTGCTTGCAATAATTCTACTCATCCTCCTCTCAACCAGCCTCTCCATCTCTCCTGGTAGACGACAAAGTCACAGCTATTTCTGACCTAATTCAAGATCTATGTCAAATCTTACAACATTCATAAACCTATTTGAATGAGAAAAGATGGCTTTCAGGTGAGGATTTGCTTGAGAGTGGTGGAGCCATGGGGCACAATCTGCATGCACATCTTGAGTAATTGCCAAGAAAAGTTACAATATACAATATACAAAAAGCACGTCTATCGCGCTGTAACTCTGTGAACAAGGCCAGCTGCCCTGTGCACCCGAAGTTGCTCAGCAGATTCTCTGTGGGCTTCACGTGTTGGATGTCCAGTGGTGAATCCTTGCAAACCAAGAAGCCTGGAAGAAAGTAACACCATGAAGAAACCCTAACCAGGCAGAGGAGATGATGTCTCTGAACATCACCAGGACAGATACAGACGTCTTGTCCACCTAGTAATCGGATCACTAGTTTCTGGAAACGTGTCTGCTGAAACATACCTTCTGGTTTGATTTCCTCTCTGGTTTTTGGAGTCTGTTCTACATTTCATACAATCTTTGAGAAACTCTTGCTATGTGGGTGCTTGTGAACTATCTAAATTCCTCTTCCAACTGCAATTCTGGTAGACAGATCTGGTGAAATAGCTGGTTACAAAACCACTGAAAAATGCAATTTCCTAGTTATTGAAAACCACCCTCTCCTCTGGGAGTATGGAAATCAGCAGGAAATACATACCCATGTCCTTAGAGGTGACCTTCTGCTTCAAAGTACCCAGAGAAAACTGGTCTGTCCCATGCAGGAAGGGACATCTTTCAGCAGGGAGGTTTCATGACTTCCATAATTACTCCCAGTGAGACGACCATTCCTACCAACAGCCCTGGATAAAACGCTGGTGTGATTTCTCCAGAGGCATCCCAGCTGAACCTCACAGTAGCATGGGAGGGTTCAGAATAAATTAAACCCAGAGCTGTCCAAAGGCCAATGGAGCAAAGGGTCAGTTAACAACACATTCCCAAGTGCACAGCCATTGGCAATTTAAATTATTTCCTGCCCCAAAGGTGAGTAGATCTAAAGCTTTTAAAAAATGCTTTGTGCATCCAGTCCAGCCCGTGGCACTCCAGCCTCGGCACCATGGTGACTGGCACATTTGCAGTACTGGTCGAGAAACCCACAAAAAAGCCAAGGGCGATGAGCCGCCTGAGTGATAACTGGGCTGATAAGGTCAATGTCAGGAATACATGTGTGATTCTGCTGCCACTTTTACCTGTTTCGAAGGACTTCCTGGAACACATGGGCAGAGATTTCCCTGGGACACCAGCAGCTGACCTGGAACTGCTGGAGAAGAGAATCCTGAGGTGGTGACAGGTTGGAGCTGCAGAACTGAAGAGGTTTCCCAAGTCATAGGTCCCCACCTGTCCTGGGGTACCCGTGCATACCAAACAAAAGACAAGACCTTGTGTTGTCCTAACTAGTTTTCTCCACGGCTCGCTCATTCTACAAAGAACCAAAGAACTTTCAAGATTTCCACAAATTCATGTAAGATATTGGGGATTAACTCTTTGTTCACCAATTTGTACTTGTACACATTCATATGAAGCTTTGGCGAAGATCAAGCAATCCCAGGCCAAAGTGATCTGCAAAGACCTGGACAAGAGGCAAGACCTGGCAACGATCTCCAGTCTCAAGTGTTGTCAGTATAATAACAAAATTGGTAGAAAAGGTTCAATTGAAGATTATTTCATGCTTTTGTATGTTTTTAATGTGGTTTCCTAAGGAAGAAAGGACTATTGGAACACGATCCATCTATTGGTCTTTCTATCCTCTTTCTTTTTTTTTTTTAAGATTCAGGTCTTTTTTATTTTGAAGACCTGAATTTGGCAGAATAGAAAAATATTACAAATAGCCCTCATTAAAGCAAGAAAAGCCTCAGTCAGAGGTTAATAGTCAGTAGAGAATCATATCCAGAAGACATAGAGCTATTGAAAAAACAGAGACCTCTCCTGTGCACACATCTGCTCAGAAAATAAGTTATTATAT
The DNA here is from genome assembly GCA_033558235.1 of Neomorphus geoffroyi. Lineage (NCBI taxonomy): Eukaryota > Metazoa > Chordata > Aves > Cuculiformes > Neomorphidae > Neomorphus > Neomorphus geoffroyi. The sequence goes on from JAUMJM010000025.1 coordinate 1,709,907, forward strand.
TACTGATCTACTCAGCAGAAAAGCAAGCCCCTATTCACAGAGAATCCCTGACACATAATGATCAAAAGCTAAGTAGACATGACCAAGGGTAAGAAGAAAAATCAGCAGGAACAGTCAGGTCACTTAATACGAACTACAAACTTTCCTTAATTCCAGGATTTCTACTTAGGAGCACAGAACACCTGGTCACCTGCTTTCTCTTTTCTGGCCCTTTCAGAAAGAAGAAGAAATTGCACTTATCTGTGGTTCAACACTAATTCCTACCACTGCTACCTGACAACTGGGATTTTCTTCAGGCTGGGTCCAGAGTGTTCTAAATCAGCCCTCTCCTACAGCCACATTTGCCTCAATTCTCTTCTTCCAAACCTGCATTACCTCCCACCAACTACAGCTCTGCTAAAGTAAAAGATTTGCCCAAAAAATCTGTGTACAAAATGATCATGTCCTCCTTATCTAAAACTTTGAATACTTGAATACATTTGGCACGCCTGGCAGGATACTCATTGCAATATAATGATTTTCAAAGAGAAAAGGGTAAGCTTATGCTTTGACATGAAACATTTCCCTTCTTTCACAGCCAAAAAAAACCCCCAACCCAGGAATATGCAAATCCTTTCCCTTGACCTGAGCACTTCACAGCTGCTTTAGTCTGTGTTGGTGAGAGATTCCTCTTCCACTTTTCAAAAAAGGCCAAGCCTTTTCTTGGGAGTCCATTCAAAATAGTATGATCAGGGAGAAACAAACAATTGGTCAGTAATTTAAATAAAAGTATTTAACTGCTATGCTTGACATTTGCAGTTACATTTTCAGAACACCAGAAGTGAGAAATGTGCATCCACTTCTGCTTCTCTGAATTTCCTGAGGCCAAAGTTGGTCCCCTAATAGATGAGACTCTTGCGCAGGAAACATTCAGAAATCGATGTCCAAAGCACTTTTCCAGTCATTGTGATGGGAAGCACTTCCAGCTTGCTTCTACAATTCCCCCCAGAAAGCCGTAGTTTCACAAAAACCCACCGCTAGCAGAGTTTTCTTTGCACAGCCCATGTGTCCACGTGCTTCCCACTAAGAGCACCACAGGTGTGCCCAACACAACAGCTACTCCTGCTTCAGCTCGTGCTTTTGTTTGCATTTGCAGCTTGATTATTGCTTGAAAACCATAAATTCACTCATCCAGTGAAGACGTCTTGCTGTCTTCTCTGGATGCAGGGGCAAGCCTACCCCAGGGTCCCACACACAGCTGTGCGGCGCTTGGGTCCCTGAACACGCAGCACGTTCAGGCTGATGCCAGCTTTGTCAACCAGCCTCAGTATGGAAGCTCTGGGTGTTGGTGTGTGTGTTCAGGCTGCAGGTGAAGCTGCCTGAAGTAGCTGGGAAGCACAGCAGGACAGGTTAACCCTTCTTATGTTCGTGACACTTTGGGGGGTTTCTCAGCACATAGAGGATGTTTCAGCAAGAAAACCTCTCCCCTGTCATTTGTGAACCCAAATTCCTGCTCTGCCGTGTTGTAGTGACGTTGGGTTTGCCCCAAGAGCTTCAGCCAAGATTTTCTGTCCTCATGCTGCGAGGCAGCCTGCTGTGCACTGTTAAGTCATCTGCCTTCTGTCCTGCATCCCAAAGGTACCTGGCGGCTTTTCAGTGGTACCATATGTAGAGCTTGTAGGGCCAACTTCTGTCCTCAGATGTGTGTGTCCAGTTTCCATTTGTTTCATTTGGAATTTTGCACTTTAATCCAAGAGCAAATTTTGGCCTTCAAGCAAAAGCAATTTTGGTTTCAGTCATTATATTTTCAGCCATCATTTTATTGTCTATTACGGAGAATGATAGAATAATTAAGGTTGGAAAAGACCTCTAAGATCGTGAAGTCCAACGATCACATTTACTTTAGGAAGAAAGGACATACGTACAAGCCTTCCCCACCTACATACATAGACCATCATTTGGCAGTAGAAACATGGGGCTTTTGAATCCAAGCCCTGAAGGCTTGGATGCTCCAAGCTGTATTTCCCGGCCTGTGGATAGGTACACTGTAGAGCAGACTCATATTCAGAGGGTAAGCCTATCCCAGACTTCACTGCATTCCATCACAAGGCAACCATTTAGCTCATCCAAACGTTCACATTGTGCTTGGCTGCCTTGTGCATCATGTGGCATTGTGCTTCAGTCTGCTCATTCCCTGAGTGCACCGATATAAAAGCCGGAAAAAATGTCATTTATACAAGGCCCCTGAGAATTTTAAGCATTACTGAATGTGACTATTATATCCAAGGTACTCGTCTCACTTCTTAACTTTTAGGATAAAGTTAAGATTTTACTTTCTCTATTAACTTTAACAGTCCATTGAAATACAGATTGAGAGGCCTGAAGGTAAGCTTCAGGTTTTAGAGAAGTTGTCCGTAGCCCTTTATGACATGACACTAATTATCACAAATACTAAAACGAGAAAAATTTACAGAGCCATTAGCAGAAGCCTTCTGTGTGCCAGCAAAGTGATGGAATTAACTCCTAAGACTGTGGTGGTGGTTACTCACTTACAAACAGTGATTATCCCTTTACAACCTGGAATTTAGCCAAGCTAAACCCAATTTAAAGATAAGCTGTGCATTAATACTTTCCTTCATTCTAATTCATGCCACTTTTAAAACAGACATAGGATTCTTAGTTGCTCTCTTTCACCTCTTTCTTCTGTAATTAGGCAAAAGACAGCAGAAGGGGAAAAAAAAAATACCAGTGCACGCAACATAACTGTGATTTTCTGTCCAAAGAAGAAAAGCTCAAAGGAGAAATGTATATACACACACATAAATAGGTGCTTTTTATGGAACGCTCATCAGGGAACTTGTAGCAGCTCATTAAAAATAATGCATGTAAAAATTGACAATGAAATTTGGCCAGAAAATTACATGAAAGGGATTGCTGTCTCCCATTCTTCGGAGAACACGAGCTCCCTGGCCACAGTGGCCACAGCCTCCCAGTGTTCCTGGGCGTTACGGACAAACTGCCCTAAGAGACGGAGCTGGCTGCAGAGAAACGAGCACAGTGAGACCCTTGATGCAAAGCCAAAAGTTTCACCAATAGAATCACAGAATCACAGAATGGTTTGGGTTGGAAGGAATCTTACAGCGCATCCAGCGCCACTCCCTGCCATGGGCAGGGACCCCTCCCACTGGATCAGGGGGCTCCAAGCCCCATCCAACCTGGCCTGGAACACCTCCAGGGATGGGGCAGCCACAGCTTCTCTGGGCCGACTCCCAGATGATGTTTTTGGCCTCCTCTGGATGTGCTCCAACAGCTCCAGGTCATTCCTGTGCTGAGGACTCCAGAGCTGAATGCAAAGCTCCAGCTGAGTTGTCACCAGAGCGGAGCAGAGGGGCAGAATCCCCTCCCTCACCCTGCTGGTCCCTCTGCTCTGGATGCAGCCCAGGACACGGGTGGCTTTCTGGGCTGTGAGTGCACTTCACCACTTCTTGTCCAGCTTCTCAGACACTTCTCCCGAAGTTCTTATCTGCAAGGTTGCTCCCAATATATTCCCCGCTCAGCCTTTATTTGTGCTTGAGATTGCCCTGTCGCAGGTTCAGGATAAGATAGCCAAGAGTCACGGTTCATATCAGCCCCCCAAATCAATGTCTGTTTTGGGTGCCCAAGGTGTCACTGCACAGAGGATAACCTTTGGAGCCGGAGAGCAGGGCTGGCACAGGGACAACTAGGGCCCAGCCAAGCACATGAGTTTCTTGGAACAGCTGAACACTACAGAGAGGAGGGTGAGCAAGTCAAGGGGAAGGTGAGGGATTATACAGCACAACTGCTTGAGGTAACAGAGAGCTGGACTTCACAAAGCTCTTTCCCTACCAAGCTGCTGCAGACAGGAAAGCGAAGGCTCCAGGGAGACCTTAGAGCAGCTTTCCAGCACTGAAAGGGGATCCAGGAAAGCTGGGAAAGGGCTCTTGGTCAGTGAAGGCAGGGATAGGATGAGAGGGAATGATTTGAAGCTGAAAGAGGGGAGACTGAGATTACACGTTAGGGAGAAATGTTTTGCTGTGAGGGTGGGGAAGCCCTGGCCCAGGGTGCCCAGAGCAGTGGTGGCTGCCCCATCCCTGGAGGTGTTCCAGGCCAGGTTGGATGGGGCTTGGAGCCCCCTGATCCAGTGGGAGGTGTCCCTGCCCATGGCAGGGAGTGGGACTGGATGGGCTCTGAGGTCCCTTCCAACCCAGACCATTCCATGGTTCCATGCTGCATGCAAAGCACATCTGACTCTGCTCTCCTATGGAAATGAGAAAAGCGTCATAACACAAAGGAACTTGCAAGCATTTTCTCAATCAGGTATGTTCATACTTCTCAAGAGAGAATACTGATTTTGCTGATTAACATGAATATATAATAGGCTCACATTTACAAAGCAAAACATTATCTCCCTGAGAGGAGGAAGCTATTAGAATGCACTTATAAACCATAGCAAGTGATAAAGCAGTTTACAGTCCACTGTGCTAATGAGATGCTCAGCTGGCAAAGTGCACCATCATGCTTACAAATCATTTGTTTCAGTGACACTTCAGCTAGCAATTTACAAAGAAGCAAGCATTAAAACCATAACCATCACCACTTCATCATTTTTAACTTCAGAGTTTCAGTAGCTGTGCAAGTCGCAGCGACAATAAATGTTAGTGGCATAGTAATGGTGGATTATCTTTTTCACCATGCAAAGTCATTTGGGTGTTAGGAGCTTGTAGATTTTTGACACTAGGGTGTCAAGGGTTCAGCAACCTTCTTACCATAAAATGAGCGTACCAATTAAACTAAACAGCATCATGGCAGATCTGTAATTTGTAATTTTAGGATCTGTTCAGAGGAAAGACAGCGTAGGTCAACGAACAATTGAAGGTCCATGGCTCAGTCACCTCTAGTTCATTTGTCACCTCCATAATAAGCAGTACAGAGCTGGAGGAGATCAGGAAGAGGGAAAGTTGCTTTAGAAGGTACAGCTTTTAAGATTACTAATAGGGAAGGAGCAGCACTGTTCAGAAGCTGTCGCAGTAGACCTGCTTGCAAGGGAAGACCTTGGAGAGACAGCACCTTGTTCGAGGAGGGGAATAGACACGATGTGGCCAGGGCACAGGTGGTAGCAGAGAGTCCTATTGATGTGCATTACTCAGGCTTCCCCCTGCACCTTGTACTTTTATCTTGCTTTGATCTATTAATTCTCACCTCTGCACTCCCATGACCTCAGTGGTACCTCTGCTCTATCTTCCTCTCACACTGCTAATAGACCTCGATATAATCACCAAGTCAAAACTTCTGTGACTCCAGGTCACAGACCCGAAAGCAAAACTATTTCAGATTCATTTGAATATGATTTTAATAATCTAATTTCTACTGCCCTTAAGATTAGTCATGCTCTGAGCTGCTGGCCTCTTCACCTCCTTATCCCGAGAGATGAAGAGATGGTTTATTTTCCTCCAGGTCTCACAAGGCTGAGCAATGCATCACAATTTTAATTTCTCGAGCCTGGGCTGGAGCACCACTTCTGAAGTTCACCCACCAGCAAAACATTTATGCAGAGTGGCTACCTCACTGGACTACTTATAAAGCTTCAGTAGTTATCATCCTGTGAAATCCTTTGTGACATTCAAATTCAAGGCTCCGAAAGAAGCGCAATGAAGGTACCACCAGCCAAGAAATTGTTCGCAGCCACACAGCCTGGCTTACACGGACATCTGGCAGAGGAGTCTTCCCCCTGCTCACAAAACACCCGAAAACATAGAACTATACCAATAGCAAACGTGTTCTAGAAAAGGCAGCCCCACTTAAACCTTTCCAGTGAGATCACTTCAGCATATGAGACAATTCTAACAGCACATGGTGGGTGGTTAAAGGGGAACCAGGAGGGAGGTGGGTCCAAATGTCTGCATCAGGGCCCCACGAACTTCAGGTTCTGCCTCACCTTCCAAAGCACGTGCAGGTAGCACAGCACCGGAAACGTAGAGCAGGGACGGATCTCGCCCACATCCACTGTCCCCTGCTAGGAGTGAGGTGGGATTTCCATCACTCCAGATACACTGCAGAGTGCAGGTTGGGATCCAGTGTTGCATACAGCAGAAATGAGGCATAATCACATCTACATTAATCACAAGGCGGTTGTGCTCACACAAGCTTTTGGCCAAGTTTATTTCCTTGGTCAATAAAGGAAGAAAAACTGATGGTAGCTGTCTTCGCAAACTCATAGAATCATGGAATGGTTTGGGGTGGAAGGGACTTCAAAGCCCATCCAGTGCCACTCTCCTGCCATGGGCAGGGACACCTCCCACTGGCTCAGGGGGCTCCAAGCCCCATCCAACCTGGCCTGGAACACCTCCAGGGATGGGGCAGCCACCACTGCTCTGGGCACCCTGGGACAAGGCCTCATCACCCCCACAGCAAAACATTTCTGCCTAAGATGACGTCTCAATCTCCCCTCTTTCAGCTTCAAACGGTTCCCCTTGTCCTGTCCCTTCACTCCCTGATCAGGAGCCCCTCCCCAGCTTTTCTGTAGGATGCCTTTAAGTACTGGGAGGCTGCTCTAAGGTCTCCCCAGAGCTCGCTCTCCTGCTCACTATGAATATGCACACCCTGCTGCTTTACTCAAGGCCCTGCACTGGCTCCTTAGAGGGATCTGTGGCACTGGGCACAAGCTGCCTTCTCATAGTAGCTATTTTATGTCTGAAAGGATTGCCTGTCATCCAGGTGCAGACTGTAGCCATCTCTGCCAGTCCTGTCTGACGAGTCAGCAGAGAAGGTTTTGCATTGGGGTCCTTTTTTCCTCCTGTTGCCTTTAATGCTATAACTGAAAAGGTCTCTTTTTTGCATCTCTGTGAAATTTCTGTCTGAAAAAAATCAGGCAGTTCCAGTGACAGGTGACACAGACGTCCCGCCACGGTCTCACACTGAAATCCAGCTACACTGGCTCTGTGTTCATAGACCGGTGTAGCATCAACAGCATCCAAGTGCCATCAGAAAGGCTAAAGACAGTGAAGAATAAGTCTAATCCTTTGAAAATGTTTCTTTCTTGGTCACCTTTTGAGCAGGCTCAGGCTCCCTGAGGAAACAGCACCTGGGAGCAGGTGGGTGCTTCAGGCTTCAGGTTTCTCCAAGCACCTGGCCATGCTGGAACAAGTGGAAGGTTTAGATGCAATATTAGGAATAATTTCTTTACTGACAGAGTGGTGAAGCCCTGGCAGAGGCTGCCCAGGGCAGTGGTGGAGTCTCCATCCCTGGAGGGATTAAAAAGAGTGTGGCTGTGGCACTTTGGAACACTGTTTGGTAGGCACAGTGGTGTTGGGCTGATGGTTGGACTGGATGATTGTAGAGGTTTTTTCCATCCTTAATGATTCATGATTCTAAGACACCAGGCCAGGGCACCATACCCACCCTCAAGCTTTGGTTTACATCATAGGGTGCTCTCAGGGCATGCAAATTAGATTCATTTTGGTTGAAATCATGAGGAATATTAATGGGACCATACAGCCTGAGAGGAAACAGACTGAAATAAGTCCTCCCTCAAATGGGTTCTGCAGAGATGGAGTCCTCAGCACCAGCTCTCCGCTCTGCAGACCAGCCCCGCTGCCCGCGAAACTCCTCTGCCACAGACCTGAGCCCCTTGCCCAAGGACAAGAGTGGGAGCCCCAAGTCATGTCAGTCACAATGTGGTGCTTTTCACTCCAAATCAACGTCAGGGTCAAACTGACACCGCGAGTTCCCTGGGCTACCTCTCCTTAGAGCAGGTACACACATGAGAAGTACAAATGGTCACCACTTGTAGAAACTCCTCACAATACCTTTAACAGCAGCCAGAATTTATCCCTGGAATACCCCTGAGATGAGCTGAAGTGTAATCAACACCACATTGCTGGTTTTTGCAAGCGGAGTATGCAAACACCTCTGTCTGCTCCATCTTTGCCTCATAGGCTGCTGTTTGTTCATATCTCAATTGCTACTATGCTCTCTGTTTGCTCCAGGTCTCGTGTTCTTTATGTTCACCCAACAAGCTATTTCTTTCCGATTTAATTTAGTTGAGTCGGTAACAATGCTGAAACTCTACATTGCAATAAAATCCATGCACAGCCCACTCGCACGTGCAGGGCCTCAGGACCTTGCTCATACATAATTCTTAGGTTCAAAAGACCTGCTATGTAAAACACACACTGAGAAAATTATGCAATTGCATAATTCAAGAGCAAGAAAACCTAGTAAAACTGGTGAGTAGGTTATGTATTTGTATCAGTTCCCAGCTCTGTGGTGTTTCTTCATGTATCTGGGCAAAAAGGAGAGCAAAAACATCTTTGTCCCTCAGAGCTTCTTTTCCCTAAATGCTCTTTGCTAAAGTCTCTGAGGCTTAAAGGTGGAGAAGAGAAAACCTTTGGGCTCTTCCAGGCATAACATGCTGAAACTCCAAACAGAAACTGAGGGAAGTCATGTAAAACCAGTTCTCTGTTCATACAATCACAGAACGGGTCATGTTGGAAGGGACCTTTAAAGTCCATCCAATCCAAACCTCCCTGCAGTAAGCAAGGACATATTCAACTTGATCAGGTTGCTCATAGCCCCATCCAGCCCAGGCCATCTACAGCCTCTCTGGGCAACCTCTTCCAGTGTTTCACCATCATCAAGGTAAAGAATTTCTTCCTTTCATTTGGTCTGAATCCCTCCTCTTTTAGCATAGAAACATTATCCCTTTTCCTATTGCAACAGGTCCTGCTAAAACGTCAGTCCCCATCTTTCTTGCAAGGCATCTTTCGGTACCGGGAGGCTGCTCTAAGGTCTCCCCAAAGCCTTCTCTTCTCCAGGCTGAACAATGTCAAGTTCAGCCAAGTTACATTGTGTTAAAAACCTCTATTCAGAGAAATTACACCAAAACCAAACAGGTAGAAAGCAATCTGTCACGGTGCTTATCAGGCATCCTGGGTACACAATCAAACAGGCAACAAGGCACAGATTTCTCCGGGATGAACTGCGCTGTGGACCACCTTGGGAGCTCACTGCACCAGGGAGCACGGCAGGGCAGAGAGCTGCCTGTCCACATCCATTCTGAGTACCCACATGTGCCCAAAAAGCCCTTCCTCCTGGAAGGGCAAAGGGAAACTTCTGCATGCGGCTGCCCATGTACGTAATTCTTCCTACACTGAGAAATTGCATCCCTCCAATCACATATCAGTCAAGCAGGAAAGTGTCTTTGCATTATACAACCCGCAACGCAGCAGGGATGTGACCGACTGATCTCCGTGTCCCGCAGACTACTGGACTGTGATGTGCTGTTGTTGTATGCACAGGAGCAAACCAGCTATAAAAATAACTTATGCTGCTATTCAAATGACCCCAGAACACCATCAACCATAGCAAAGGAAGACCAAAATGTTTATTCATAGACCTTTCGCTGCTGCAAACATCTCAGAGACATTAATACACAAGTTAGTATAGGTCAGTGCAGATTTCTCAATTGATCTCCAAAGGAAAAGGAAAAGTAGGCTTGGGGAATAATCCAAAGCTGGAAATCCAGTTAATACTCCTATCCAGACCCAAAAGTGTTCCCATCTGAAGCAATCAAATTCTCAATTTCTCAGTTTCATTTAAAATATTGCATTATTAACAGGCAAGATTTGGTTATGAAAATATTGTTGTATCAGTAAAGATTAATCAAAAATAAACTTGTCCCAGAGATTATTTGCCCACTACTCCACTCTAGTCAGCCCTCACCTGGAGCCCTGCATTCAGTTCTGAAGTTCTCAGCACAGGAAGGACCTGGAGCTGCTGGAGTGAGGCCAGAGGAGGCCACGGAGATGATCTGAGGGCTGGAGCCCCTCTGCTGTGAGGACAAGCTGGAAGAGTTGGGGTTGTTCAGCTGGAGAGGGGAAGGCTCTGGGGAGACCTTAGAGCAGCTCCCAGCACTGAAAGGGCTCCAGGAAAGCTGGGGAGGGGCTCTTGGACAGGGAGGGCAGGGACAGGATGAGGGGGAACAGTTTTGAGCTGAAAGAGGGGAGACTGAGATGAGATCTTAGGAAGAAATGTTGTGCTGTGGGGGTGGTGGGGCACTGGCCCAGGGTGCCCAGAGCAGTGGTGGCTGCCCCATCCCTGGAGGTGTTCCAGGCCAGGTTGGATGGGGCTTGGAGCCCCCTGACCCAGTGGGAGGTGTCCCTGCCCGTGGCAGGGGTGGGACTGGATGGACTTTTGAAACCCTTCTGAACCCAAACTATTCTGTGATCCTCTGATTCTATGATTAATGCTCTGAACAAGTAAAGAACAGGGCATGCTTTATGAAAGAGAGAAATTTAAAACATTTCAGGAGTACAGACACCTGAAGAGCTGAGAACACTCCAGCTAGCTGGATTTTCAGGGTGTAACTTGTTTGATAAGGAAAATAACTCAAAGTTTGGAGTTTTTTATACCCCCATGGCATCTGGCACTGAATACTGTGGAAGAAGGGTCCTGGACTGGGTGAGCAGAAGATCTGTCCCAGTGTATTCCTGTCTTTAACTGGGAGAGATGCTCCGACTGCCACCTCCACAGGGCTGTGCCTGCCTGTCCGGATGCCTGCACAGGCCCTGAAGCAATCCCTCTGCTTTGTGGAGCAGCTGTGGAAGAAAGTGATACATCTGCAGGATGCCGTATGAAACGGCAACTGTGGGAATTGAAAGGATATTTTTCATCCTCTTTTGAGCATAACTACTTATTCTTCCCTAGCGCCTACCTGCTAGGCACAGTCAGAAAGTGCTGAAGCTGCACGTTTTTGGCATGCAACTGATGATCTGAAAGTTAGGAACCTTACATAAACACGCTGCGGACATTTGGCCTACAAATATGAAAATAAAAATGTATCTCTAAACTCTTATTAAGGATAAGTGGTGTGCAGTGAGGACCAGCTGCAAAGCCAAGGGCACAGAAGGAGTTTCCAAGGTGCTGACCTGAATAGATCACTTAAGCTTAAAATAAATGACTTGTTTCACAAGTAATTGATCTGACTCGTACTGACAACACGGACAGCCTCTGCCGCAACACACGTCTCAGTCAAACCGATTGGCAGGCACCTCATTTTACTCAAGTTATCCAGCTCAGAGCATGAAGGACTGGGCTGTCAAAACCCTCCGCATCCAGTCCGGTGTCAATGGTAGTCATGAAAATCACAGGATTGTAGAACGCCGTGAGTTGGAAGGGACCCACAAGAGTCATAGAATCATAAATGGTTTGCGTTGGAAGGGACCTTAAAGATCACCCTTAACATGGTGACGTTCTTAAAGGAGGGCAGGTGAGCAAGAGAAAGAAAAAGTCGAGTGAAGCATTTCGCAGCCTCCCAAACCCACGTCCATTTCATGTAACCGCAATATGGAAACATCAGGCTGGAATAACCATCCTATCTCGCCTGCTGCTGTAGGAAGACCCTTAACCTTTGTGAAGTCCACAGTATTTTTAGTACTCCCTGATGCTTAAGCCCATCAAAAAAGGATCAAAACCACAAAGCTTGGGGATGATGCTGAAACTGCAGTGTCAGCAGTACTTCGTGTTTCCTGCACAAACCACGCGCTGGGGTGAAGCTGTCAGCCTCCTCCTGTGAAGGGGACCGAACACCTCCTCACTCCCTCGGCAGCAGAGGAGTCCTGACTCTCCGTCTACACTTTCCCCCTGCACCTTCTGAAGCGAATTCAGATGATGCCCAGAAAGATAAGTAACTATCAAACCTGAGCAGGCCGTGTGAAGTCAATCGATCAATGAATCAATAGGAACACGCAGGCGAGGAATTGTGGTGAAACTATTGCAGGCGAGCTCCTCGTCTGCAGTGCAGCTCTGTGTAAGCACCGTGCATGGATTCCCAAGTGGCACAAAATACCTGGGCAGCTAGACAGGTTGTGAATTTGATCGAACCTGACCTATGCCTGTCATTAAAATACGAGCCAAGTTTTCAGGAAAAATTAAGATTTTTCTCTTCCAACAAGAAATACTTTGCTGTATTTCATAGCTCAGATTAGTTTGTTATTCCAATTAAAACTGTGCTGTTTAGCAATATTTATTAAATGTTTTTAGTGGAGAAGGCTTATTTTATGGTGAGAAGAACTAAGGAAATCTAAAACCACTTTTTGACACCGGTGATACTTTACTGCAGGCAAATCTGCTGGACTGCAGATCACGGACTGAGCTGTTCCCTAACAGCTTTCTATGGGGAAAACGCTAATCTGCAATGAAAGCATGCACGCAAGGGAGCGGGTGGGATGTGAATTCTATGCTAATAGTATGCAACTCTGGAACCACAAGCAGAGATGTCTTATGTTTTCCCAACACGGAGACATGCTCGATGCATTTCATCTTTTAGGGATATTGCATTTATATGTGTGTATATGTATCTCTATACATAGAAAGATGTAAAGGACATTAAAGGACAAATAAGTACTCCCTACAATATCAAAATCCAAGCGTTCCATCAACGTAATTTAATTCAGAGCTACACAACATCATTTAGACAACCATTCAAGTCATGATTTAAGGACTTCGAGTGATGGAGAAGCCATCATACCCCGAGGTAAATTATCCCAACAGTTAATTGCATTCATTGTTAAAATCGCGCACATTATTTCTTCCCAGTTCATCTTGCTTTGGTTTCCAATCTGCGACTCTTGACCCTTTAACCCTGAGAACTTGTCTGAGGCGACGAAGGCTGTCGTCTGCCTTCCAGCACAGAGAAGCGCTAAATTTGAGCAGGAAGACAAAATTGCCAGAATACAACAAAGCTTCTTTTTTGCCAAAACAATCTTCAACAGGGTTTGTAAAACATTTGAATAAACAGCATGAAAATGTTTGGTGGGATTCAAGGGGGTTTTAACCTTTTTTATATGGAGTTTAGTAATAATTTTATCTTTCTGCATGATTCATTGTCATCTCTTTACCAGAACTGAGATCTCCTCCCAGTGTTTTCTCTAAAAACCTCTTTTTAAAATCCCATCAACAAATTGGAGGGAAGGTTGGGCCGATTTCCCTGCCACTGGTAATGCTAATCCCTGTCTGCATATATTGCTAATTCATCAGTGCCAGCGACAATTTAGCCCAGAGAGTCACAGAACTACTTCTAAAGGCTGCATCTTGTCTTTTGCCCTGGGTGCAGAACAGATTGCACCAAACAACAACATTTCCCCAACATTTCCCAGGGTGGGAATTTACTGGCTCCCTTAGAGGTACATTAAACTTTCTCTCACATCTTCAATATGTAATATTTTTTTGGAACAAAGTGGGAAGGTTTCCAACAAGTCTGTAAAGCATATGTTTGTTTGCCCAGTAGTATTACCCTGCCCACTTGGATCCTGGATCTGAGAGAGAGCTTTTGTCTAAAACTGGGAAAGAAACAAAGTCCCTTCTGCCAGAGCGAGGAGGTTTGTCATGGGTGGCTGATTAGCAGTTTTGTTTGAAGCCCTACTTAAAAACATCGGGAATGGCACCTTTGTGCTGTGTGGTTCCTGGTAATGAGATATTTCAGAAATAAGGAGAAAGGAAGGATTTGCTATGACAAATTATAGGTATCAAAACCATGAGGACTTTTATCAGCTGCCGTAAAGCAAATAGGTGTACATTCAGTTTTGGAGCACCTCCAAAGCTACTGTTTGACCCTTCAAGATTTCTGTTGCCTTTTTTCAGGCATTCTATTGTACTGTCTGTAAGGCAACTGCGAAGAACCATATGATAGTGTATGGTGCGTAGGAGAGAATAAATGACTGCATAATGTTTCCTGGTGAGGTTTCTGTACTAATTACCACTTTTCTGAGGGTTTTTTTTTCCCTTTGTTTTCTCCAGCTACATTGTTCCAGAATAATGAAATTTTCTCTTGCAAAATTTTCCATGACAGTTTCTTTTTAAACAATACAGGAAAATATGTATTTTAAAGTTATAATTATCCAGAATTGATGCATGCAACAGAAAGTTCAGTTTCACTTCTCTGCAATTCAACTTTCAGCACTCTAGGTGGAAAGTATTATTATATAACATACTTTTAAAAATAACTTGAAAAAGAAGGTAAAGAAGAGTCTCCGGCAACAAAACTACCTTTATCAATTATAGTCAAAAATAGTTTCTGGTACTCTATGCCAGATGTCAGTATGATCAGACTCAAAGGGCTCTGGGATTGTGGTTGAACAATGGGAAACCACCAGGAAAGCTGGTAAGAAAGCTGTGATCATCTTGTTCAAAGCTATCGCTGACTCAGCAGTATTTCAATCCTATGACTTCTTGACATGATAATGCACTCTCAGCCGGTTGTCTTCACTTGAGCTGCTGGGGATGGGTATTGTTTTCTTTACCTGCCTGAAGAAATTATTCTAAATCAGCAAATAGAACAACTTTTTTTGGTATTTGGGTATTTTCAGATTAATGCGGATCCAAATTCCAACAGTTTGAGGGGAGTTCTTCTTTAACACAGGTATATATTTCCACTAACAGCAGGGTCCCTCATGCGTAGCGCTGGCTGTGACTTTCGTACTCATACTCCAGCACATTTTTTTTCTTTTAATTCTTTTAACAGCAAATGATTACCAATGCCTCATTTCCCTGACAGTAATGAGGGATTCCAAGGTGAATGCAGCATAAAAACAACTGCTTTTAGCAAGAAGTTAAATTAAACTATTTGAGCGACGTGAAAGATGACTATTCTAGTTTATTAGCTAACTCCACCCACTCAAAGTTTGTTCCAAGACATTTGCAAATAGATGTACATTCTCAGCAAATGCCACATAATTTCAGGCAGATCTCTATTTGCTGTCTGTTCTGTTCTTCCAGCACATGCTAAAGAAGGAAAGGTTAATACCAGGGGTTACTGGAAACTAAATAGAAAATAGATTGAGTAACTCTTTAATATATTGGATCCAACAGAAGACAGTGCAGTAGAATGAATGCATTAACCACTCTTGGGATAACATCCCTAGATATCAAGCTAGATGATGGTTTCTCTGTGCTGCGTCCTCATTCCTGTCCCTGATGCCGCAGGCCAGGCAGTCACTGTCCTTGGCCTTGCAGACAGGGTTTTGTTCTATTTGCCTTACCAATCTTGTCAAAGAAGTGATGTGGATAGGCAAGTCATAAATTTACCTTCGCCTTCACCAGCATCGGCAGGATGTATAAATTACTGTGTTCCTCCTATCAACTGGAGCACTTCACTCGCACATCCCCGTTGCTAGGGCTGAGAAGATGGGACTCCGGTGGAAGACAGATGATAATTGACGCTGGCTGAGGAGGGAAAAGTGTAAAGGTCAACACTAGCTGATGTCTGCCATAGGAAGAACCAGCACTTTCTGCCTCCCACCACAGTTATGACAGTAATTCCCTTAAATACAGTGAATTTCTCGGACCTTAGAGTAACAGATACTGGGAAAGTAGTTTCAGAATAAAGAAAAGGGGGTCATTTGACACTGCACAGCACCTGACTCTACAGCTTAAGTAGCTGCAGTACCTAAAGGAGGCCTGTGGGAAAGCTGGGGAGGGCTGTTTATCAGGGAGTGCAGGGACAGGATGAGGGGAACCGTTTGAAGCTGAAAGAGGGGAGATTGAGGTGAGATCTTAGGGAGAAATGTTTTGCTGTGAGGGTGGGGAGGCGCTGGCCCAGGGTGCCCAGAGCAGTGGTGGCTGCCCCATCCCTGGAGGTGTTCCAGGCCAGGTTGGATGGGGCTTGGAGCCCCCTGACCCAGTGGGAGGTGTCCTTGCCCATGGAACTGGACGAGATTTAAGGTCCCTTCCAACCCAAACTATTCTATGATTTTGTACAACAACCAGACATAAAAATTCGCAGCTTTGGACCCTGAAATCCAACACCCGGATCTCCAGGGCAACACCTGAAACAGTCGCCCTGCTGGCAGGGATGGGGAGCACCCCCAGCTGATCATGGCCTCTCTCTCTCCTTGAGCTCCTCCCTGCTTCCTCCACTCAGTTTTGAGGATGCTACACTAGGAAGCCTGGACTATCCAGATACCGGAATCAACAGCAGCAGCTCAGGGGCTGGCAAGAGACGGTCCAGCCAACACCAAACCAAATCAAAGACGTGTTGCAACCTGCGCACAGCAAAGGAGATATTCCAATGAAGGTCTTGCAGGGAGCTGTCTCAGAAGCAGGACATCACCACTACAGAGCTAAACAGTTCCAAGGTACATTTCAAGGGGCGGAAAGAAAGGTTGTCTTTGATATTATACACTAATACTCCTATAAATGAGCAGCCAGTATGCTGCACTATCTTGAGCAAGCCAAGAGAAAAAGAAGGCGACATTGGAAGGATGTGCCAGTCCAGCCTATGCCTTGTGGCTCGGTGCATCATCTGCCTAAACATATTTGGATTAAGAGCCCTAATGCATGGTCTGGAGATGAATGTGTACAAAAAGCCCCTTTCGTTTCAGGATGAATATTATCCTAGGCTGATCTTCTTCTGTGATGTATTCATAGACAAAAACCAAAACAAAAAGTCCTTTAGAATCCCTTCATTTCGGAGGGTGGGGGTGGGGGGGTGGGTATTTTTTTCTTGGATCTTTGTTTTATTTTGCCTTCTTTTATTTTGCTGATTTTTGTGTGCATGAGTATGCATTTTTATGTGGACACCTCTCTATATGGCAGAGGAGAAGCAAGAATTCCTACCTAAAAGGGAAAACTTATTGCTCTGTTTTACTGAGGAATATTTCATGAGTAACTCCAAGAAACAGGAAAGGGAATTAAAGCAGGAAAGGGTTCTGTAACAGCCAAATTGTGCTGCTTTGCTGAGGGCTTCCCACTGTGCAGAGTCCTGTGATCTCACCACTCCAGTCTTTGTGAAGGCACATCCAGCAAGACGTGCCAGTTTGGCAATGACAGGCTGTTCCTCAACAACCAGCTCCTGCAAGGGGTGTTTGTGGTTTCCCACTCTGGTATGTACCATAAGGTGTGGGACATGAGGTGTGCTTGCTGAACATGAACTCTGTGGCTCCTATTTGGAAATACCATGTTAGGAGAAAAATTTGGGAGGGCTGAGGCCAAGATGCTGAGGCACCTCTCCAAGACCAACTGAATTCCTCCAGCTTCTTTTGAAAAATCACATTTTATCAGCATGGCTGTATGTCCCCCTTGGGACAGGGGAGATTTCCACTCCCTCACTGCTGGACAAGGTCATCCTTCAGATTTCCTGACATCCCAGTCGTCCCACAAAGCCACTACCTGGCATTTCTATGTTCAGCCAATGCTGCTCAGATGGGAAAGGTCTCTCCCTCAGCCTGCGCAGAGCTGAGGCTCTGCAGCCCTCACACAGTGCCAGACCCTGCCATCAGAGAGCTCACAAGCATCCAGGTGTCATTCCCTGGCAGCAGATTCCAAGGGGACCCAGGAGGAAAGGAGAAGGAGGTCCCACGCTCCTCCCTGGCTTTGGGGCAGGTGCCCCAGCTCGGATGATTTAGTTTGGCTTAGTTTGAACCAGCCCTGCCTGGATTTCTGATTTCTCCTCAGAAATGATGCTGTTCTATTTAGTTATAACTTAAGAAAACCTCCATTCACCATGCCCTAAACCCCCTGGTTTAACAAGCAGACACCATCTTACAGACTGTTCAACAATTCTTTCGTTTATCTGAATATTCACATTTGTGTGTGGTTTTGTGTACCTAGAATAAAAAAAGCAGAATAACATTAAAAATGTTAAATACTAGTCACTGGAACATGTGACTTCTCTAACAGGACAGGTTTTCCCATATGTTTTATCTCATATGGGATTCAGAGATGAGGTTTAATTTATTTTTTTTAAGAAGGATGAAAAATTGCATGGGTGGATGCCCTGTGGACCACTGGATGGTGTTCTTTCTATGCATGCACATGCACGTTTCTGTAATACTGTGAGCATGCAAGCTAATGCAAATTATTAATTGCCCATTCTCTGTTTTACAGGTCCACGTCTGGCAGACCATAGGTCACGGTAAAAGCACAAAGCAAAAAAAGATGAAAGGTGCATGTTGATTACCACTCAGAATTGAGCAGGCTGCTGATCGGTGGGACCGTAATACCTCATAAAGATGGTAATGATTCTTCCCCCTCCTTTTCCATCTTCATAAACAAGCTCAATTCCATCAGGTTCCATGAAGGGCTCGAAGAACAATGAACATAATCAAAATTCCAATATGTTTGCATTAAGACTGAAATGAGCAGTGACATACCTGTACTGTTTAATATCTGCGCCTTCTGCCCTGGAGTAAAGAAAAAGAAACATCTTTCTCTTCAAAAAATGGAGAGGAAGGGCAATTAACTACATGAAGCTTCTTACTAGTGCCCAGACTTGATGCCCAGTCCAACACATTGGAGCTGGGTGTCTGCTGTGTGCTGCTGCCAGCAGGTCATCACGGCCCAGCTTTCTGGCTTATGAATTTCCATGGAGAAAACAATGCATTATTTTGCTAAGTAGGTGCTAGTTGTAGTTTCTGCTTTACGATCTGTTCTAATCTCATACTGAATTAATCACTGATGTCCCCCTCACAGCATTCCTTCTGTGAAATCATATTTCTCATCACTGAAGGCAAATTCATTCCCCAGCACGGAGCGAATCCTCTGTTATTTATAGCTTCAAGCTCTACCTTTCCATCTCTGCTGTAATTCCCATCTGCAAAGGAGACTGAGTGGTGGTGTCTCCGAGCACTTCTCAAAGCTCTGGAGGAGGTAACGCTGGTGGGTTTGGTCTTGGTTGTGCTCCTCTCCAGCCTTCATGAACAGTGTGTGCTTGCCCTGTTGTTAGGAGGAGTGCTTCCAGAGGCATTTGGGCTTTACAGTCTTGCTCCACCCTGTATTTTGTCATTCGGATTTCAAGGTCGTCCCACAAAAGGCTATGGCTATTTTTCAAAGATTTGGCCTCAATACAGCAACACCGAGTAGCCTATCAGCAAGCTCTTACCATCTACCTGCCATCTCTGCAACGCCTCAGGTAAGGCTGAGGTTGTGACCATCAACTGGATGGTGGCCAGGTGGCCTCAAGTGCTTTATATCACTGTGTTATGCTCAGAAAAGATTCCTCCTGCAGCTGCCCCTGCACATTCGTTACCCATCAACCTCTCACTCTGCCATAGCCCTGTGTGCTGGGAATCCTTTCCCTGGGCTCTCAAGCCTTTTTTGAATGATGACAAAACACAATCGAGTCCTCTCTTCCCTCTTTTGTCAAGGCAGCTCCTGGACCCTCTTTCCAGGCTCACCCTCCTAATGCCTCGATAAGCCTTGTAACACTGCTTTTACACTGTGGTGATGTTGTGAATATCCTTCTTTAAACCCACTGCCCAGTGCTGGACATGACATTTCAAATGAGGTTTTACAAAGGCTTTGTATAACGAAACCATTCTCTCTCCTGATTTTAACTAATCCTCTTGCTTATTCACCATAAGACCTGATTAGCTTCTCTTGCATCTGCCACACACTTGGATCTTTACCTTCTAATTATCACATGCTTTTTATCCCTAAATCTGCTTCCTTTGCCGTCTTTGCACATCTGTTATTCAAAGCACATCTTCCTTTCCTTCAAGCTGCCTCACCTTACCTGCACATGCATTGCAATGTCTAGGACTGTGTCCCAGATTTAAGGCTCTTTTTAAAAAATGTGTTCATTTGACAGAATAAAAGCGTTCTACACGTGAACTTGTCAACACCACATTGTCTTCCTGAGTCTGTGGACAGCCTACAACAATAATTCATTCTCTTCAGCACCACCTCACTTATCCCGATCAGTTGTTGACTTCAGAGCCTAAATGTGGTGATTTAAAGGTCAACACTCTTAACTACTCACTTAGCCATAATTTTAGCAGAATTTATTCTGTTAATGTACTTCTTTTCCATCTCAAATTGCCTCCCCAGAGGTCAGAAACCCCATCTGTCGCTACCCTTCCAGAACCTCCAGCCACAATTGCACAGTGATAAATCGTCAATACAAACATTTTGGGCGTATTGAGAAAGCTGAAGTGTTCAGCACGGTAAAACAAACAGGATTGAAGGGTCTGCAGCACTGATTATGCCATCCATTTGTCTATCTGCTTCATTAAAAAATACCATGTTTCTACCCAAATGAAGCCACCTCACAGTTTCCATTTGCTGCAGTAGCCAGTGGCAGAGCTCGGGCTCCTGAACTCTGCCCTCCTTGGGTTTCAATTACCATTGCCTGAAGGGACCGTTATCATCACGGCAATGACCTCTTCCATGCTACCAGCCACAGAACTTCACTTGGTGACCCTAGCTGTGAGCCCAATAACCGCTAACTGAATTACAGCCTGTCTATCAGCAAAGTATGTGTTATTCAAGGAAAGACTCTGGGAAACAGAAACCCTGGAAGTGGGGTGAGTGATTCCAATGGTTAACTACCCTCGCTGTTAGAAATGCATGCCACGTTTCCAGTTTCTGTGTCACTTACAATCCATCTTTGTACAAAACATTCTTTTCAATCGAATATACACATAAATACACATATATGCAGGTACAACCCTTAAAGAGAAGGGAGAAGAAGGGCTCCCAGACGCTGCAAATATGAAAAGCTGCACAGCTGACAAGTCTCAGGCTCTGGATATTGCCCATCACTATGGAAAATGGACCCAGCTGAAGTGGCTCTGAAAGCAGGACCCTGCAGAGCCCCATTGCCAAGGTCTTTTGTAAAACCGTCAGGCCAACAACCACCCACACAGAGTGGCTCCATTAAAGTGCAGCACAATTTAACTCAACTTCAATTTTTCCTGTAGAAAAGCATAGATAAAATGATGATTATGTGACAGTTTGGAGAGAGTACTCAGGAGAGCAGGAGAGCCCTCAGTCTCGGATTCCTAAAACATGCCAAAAACATGGAAAGAAGAACCCTCACCGGGAGGATTTATATCATTTTCAGTGGTGTAGATGATAAATTAGTGTCTGTTCATCCTTCATCTGTTAACTCATTCCCTCAAACAGCTGCATCAGATTAGTCAGACAAGACTTATTTTTAGGGGCTCTCTGACAGGACACGGTTGTTACCAATCACCTCCTGCTCTGCAATGTGCTGCCTTTTCTCCAGAAACTGATTCATCATTGGACTTGAATGGAGTCGACCAGATATTGGTAGATTTCTATGTGCCTTAAATAATGAACACTGGCTTTTGGTTGTTGCCGTCAGACCTTGGTTAGCTGAAGCTGTGCGGAATCCAAAGGTGAGGACCACAAATCAGGTCACGCCGTTTACCTGGGAGCATCAAAATACATGGCACTTGACCACGTGCAGTTTGTTTGCCAGCTTGCTGCTGGCTGCATTCTTGGGCTGACCAGCTCCTCCTCCTGTCACTCCTTAGTGATAACTCACAGGTGACGTCAATAGAAGACGCAAAGCACTGACAAGATGAAAGAGCCCAGGCAACTAATGATGAAGATTTCAGCCGCCATCAGGAATGATCAACATAAGAACTCGTATGCCCATGCAGCTCTTGGTCGCCTCTGGAAACCAATTCAAGATGGTAATTCATCAACAACATCAACAGTTCTCTAGAGTAGCTGCAGACAGGACATTGCTCACCCTATCCACCTCAGTTTTTAAGGAGGTTTCATAAACCAGCTCTCAGCTAAACTGCTACTCAACATTTATTATCTCTGACCAAACATACCCACCAGTCTGGCGAAGTTTGCCTTTGGTGACACTTTTAAGGAATTAATCAACAGCAAAAGAAGCGAGTCATCAGGGCAGAAAGACCTGGCGACCTGGGAACAGATGATTTAACATGACCCATGGCTCAGCACAAAACCATTTGGCACAAATCCAACCCGATGCTGCAGGAAACAGCAGCATGGCAGGATGGTGTCCCTTGCAAACCAGCTCTTCTAAAAGCACCTAGGGAGGGATAGTGGTGGATAATCTGTTAAATGAGAGCTCTCTGCATGACACTGGAAGGAAAGACAAAAGACAATAATGATTAAGAACAGCAAAACTAAATAATCTTGGAGTAAAAGAAGGGAAATTACCTTTGGAAATGGCTCTGGAGCTAAAACCACTGTGTCATACCCCGTTCTACCAGCCTGGAAGGATACTGAAAAGCTGTTGACGATGCAAACAAGAGTCTCAAGGCTAATTAGAGAATAAGAAAAAAGCTGTAATATCCTAGCTTGTCAGGAAGAAGATTAAAGGGTAAGTAAGGATAACTACAGAGGATTCAAAATTTCAAGAGGACTTCTCAGTTTAGCTTGCAATATGTTGTGACAAGAACCAGAAGCTGGAAGTTCCGGCTGCAAAAGGGATCCAGCATAAGGTGTGATATAAGATTTCAAGAGTGACAGTAGCGTAGCTGCGGGACCAGGCTGGCAAGGTGTGGGGGGGTTCTTTATTGACAACATTCACTTTGTTGGCACGAGTAGGTTTTTTGTTCAGTGACATCATCTTTCTGCTCAGCACATGCACTTGAACTGGAAGAAAAAGCATTGCTGTGGCCGTGTTGCACCATGTCCTGCCCAAGGAGTCAAACCAGAGTCACAGCAATGCTGCGAGGTCAACACCCATCAACTCACCCCCATCAAATCTTTGCCCATAAGCGTTCATAGATCTTTTTTTTTTTCAAAAGAAATAAGGAAATTATAATTCCAGTTTCATGTTTCATAGAAACAGGACACTTGTGAACCAGGAAGAAGGTCCATCAGTCCGCCCTCAGCAATGCAGCACAGAGCAGAGCTGATCCTATACGGAGGTGAGAGGGAATCTTCCTCATGTGAGACACAGTTAACAGCATGTCCGTCCATTTGGAAGAACTATTTGATTTATATAGATAACTCTTCAGAGAAAATAGATCAGTATAAGGTTGAATTTCTCTCCCTCTTCATTTCCTAAGTGTACATCATATTTGTACACCATCTTTATGCATTAAGAAGCAGTCTGAGATTCCAAACTGATCGTATTATAGGATTTATGTCTTTAATTTCAAGACAAGTAGAATGAATTCTGCTGAAGAAACTTATCGACCCTGTAAGGTTGTGCTTTACAGTAAAAGATTAGGACTGGCCCTGGTGAGCATACGTTAAGTACACCTGCCTCAAGGTCCTGCATTATCTGACTCACTCCAAGTGTGATCCCACACCAGGGCAGAAAGAAAAAATCTGAAAATTAAAATAAAGGGGGAAAAAAAAGAAAAAAAAAGGAAAAAAAAAAAAGAAAAAAGAAAAAAAAGAAAAAAAAGGAAAGAAAAAGAAAAATAAAAAGACAAAGAAAGAAAAAGAAAAAGAAAAAGAAAAAGAAAAAGAAAAAGAAAAAGAAAAAGAAAAAGAAAAAGAAAAAGAAAAAGAAAAAGAAAAAGAAAAAGAAAAAGAAAAAGAAAAAGAAAAAGAAAAAGAAAAAGAAAAAAAAAAAAAAAGAAGCCACCGCACTGTCCCCACATGGCACTGTTCCAGCCTGCCATGCCATCTAGTCCCTCTATCCCTGCTCCTTCTGAGGCGTTGCGTCTGGTGGGAATTAATTCACCTAAAGGGTAGTTTGGTCTCTCTGCCTGTAGCCTGAGCAACCAGGTGAGTTCACAGCGTTTCGGTGGAGGTGACGCAGTGCGAGCTGTCCTTGCCGTGGCACGTCCACGCTGGATCAGGCATCCCTTCAGCCCCGCTGACCTCACTTCTGATAGCCTGGTGTTAATACCTGCTATTGCTCCTTGCTCCTTGCAGACCTTCAGAAGAGACACAGCTCCCAACAAACAGCATCTCACTGCCCTTCTCACACCCTTGCCCTCCTTCCCAGTGGCTGAAGTATCCAGCAAACTGGTTTTGCGTTGGATCCTTTAACAAAACAGAC
The DNA here is from genome assembly GCA_033558235.1 of Neomorphus geoffroyi. Classification (NCBI taxonomy): domain Eukaryota; kingdom Metazoa; phylum Chordata; class Aves; order Cuculiformes; family Neomorphidae; genus Neomorphus; species Neomorphus geoffroyi. The sequence goes on from JAUMJM010000025.1 coordinate 1,733,647, forward strand.
TTTCTTTAATCTGCATCTTTGTCCACGCTGCATTCAAGGGGCATGTTTGCGTACAAAAAAAAAATCCCACTGGTTTTTTACTCAGTGGTCTTGCTGTACTAGGTAATAATCTTAGCTTTTTTAAAAAAAAATCTTTGATTAGGAAATTCTGTCAGATAGGCAGAAATTTTTTTTTGGCTTCTTTCTCTCCTTATTTGCATTAAATTCCTAAGTCTTGGCTGTCATAGCTTTTTTTTTCCATAGGTGAAATTAAAAAAAACCCACATCTCTTAAAAAAAAAAGATGTAGCAGTAGTACATTATGAGGGAAAAGACATCACTGCTAGCCTCAACTAGCCTTAGACTGCGATTTTTGCTGGAGAAGGGTTTGCCCTCTCTCCCTCTCAAAGTCACTTCTCCCTGCTCTAATTTAATGGAATTTTTTAAAAACCTACATTGTATTAGAGAGTCTGCCACCTGGACACTGCAGTGTGGCAGGAAGGCTGCTTTGCATTGCGAGCGGTGCCTGCCGCAGCAGGCTCGCACACACAAAGCAAGGCACGAGCAATTTTGTTTTTTCTCTGGGAAGAGAGAAAAAAACAGCGTCAGACACAGAGCAACTTTGAGAGGAGCCATCAGGAACCGTAGTGTCTGCTGCCAAATATCCAGTCCCATCTTAGATACGCTGAGACAGGCGACCGCAGCGCTGCTCCGGGAAGGGCATCCCACCACTCATCGCCATCGCCAAGGTGTTGATTTGGTAACGCACTTTGGCGTGTGCTGAACTTTGACAAGAGCCACGCATGAAGCTGCACAGACGTTGCACGTGCTTTGCTGTTTTCTACCCATCTCTCCGACAAAATTCTCCCTCCGTAGCTCACTTGCATTTTGAAAACCCTTATCATTAATTCTGGATGAGGATATTAGACTCAATGCTTTACAGCTAAGATTGCACCCGAGCAGCATTGCTTTTCCTTTTCTGGAACAGACTTTTGCACTTCAACCAAGAGATGGGAAGGTCAGGTTCACATGGTGAGGACAGGCATCCTTGTTTTGCTACAGGCCCCGCTGGATAAGACACACGGCCGAGTACCCCAGCACCTGCAACAGCCACGACGGTTTCCCAGGCACTGGCTGCCGCACGGAGCCTTTTTCTGTGGACAATTATTCACAAGATGAGAACAAGCATGGGAATGACTTGAGGTGAAAATAGAGCAAAGTATCACAACATGAGAGGGAAGAAAAAGATCCCAAAGTATCAGGTTAGTTTTAGTGGACAATTTTATTTATATGTTGCAATGATCACTTGCGCTGAAGTGGAAACTCAGCTGCTGCTGAAAGACTGTGGGATTGCAGCACTCCTCTGCCAAGGTGTGATTTACTGATGAATTCTATTTTTCCTAAGGAAATTTGGTATTTTTCAGTGTTTTCCTTTCCTTCCCCCTCAAATTAAACAATTTGGTTTATTCACTGCATTCTTAAAGCATACCTGGCCTGCCTTCTGAGACCACAGCACACACACTGAGAGCACAGGGTCTCGATTGCTTAAGTGATAAACTTTAAGAGAATTACCTTCTGGGTTGGGAGCAGAAGGAGAAAGCAGACAATGGAGAGTCAGAACTTTCTTCTTCAGCTAAACAGTGTCCAGATGTAGTGAAGTGATCAGAGCGTGATAAGCTAAGCCACCACTGGGCTCTCCCAGTCCAAAAGCTAACTGGCACTCATTTGCTCCAATTCACGTTGAGATGTAATCAGGAATCTTACCAGATTTATGGCTGGATGACGTAGCCTCAAGGAAGTGTTCTGGCAAGCGGGCTGCTGCCAAGTCATGTTTTCTCCCCTTTACTAGAAAGCAGCCTTGGCAATATTACCCTCTCAAGAACCTCTTTGCACAAAAGTAATTTTCAAGAGCCGTTTAAACATATTTTTGGCTGCTCTGTGCTGCCAGATCAGTGCTAAGCAGCCAGAGCACACCAGGAATCAGTGTGTGTCAGAAGAAGTTGGCTGGTGCTCACTGCTGAGACCGCGTACGGCAGGACGCGATCCAGCAGATACGACAGCAGGTTAACAGGCAGGGCTGCACCTGCAGAAGTCCCTCAGCCAGGATCACAGCAGGGGCTCGGACAGTTATCCCGGCAGTTCAGCCTTTAACCTGATTCCTGGAAGTGCTTTGATCCCGGGAAATGAGCTCCAGGCAGTGCTGGCAGGATCCGAGGGACAATAGAAACCAAGGGCTGTTCCTATTCGGTTGTAGTCAACGGTGCTGGGCCATTTGCCCCCACGATGGGACAAACGGGCTGTGCCTACAGCACATGTGTAGCCTGAGCTATGCAGGCTACATTCCATTGCTGCTCATCTTTAGACTTCAGTTCAGCCTCTCTAGTCCTTTTTCTCTCCGACAGGTAAATCTTTGATCTTGGACTGTAGGATACAAGCCTATTGTGGAGGGCAGGGAAAATCTTCTTTACTCTCCCTGGCACACTTCTGGGTGGAGATCTGGTCATTTTGCAGACAAAGAGCAATAACCAACAAAGTTACCAAATTACGTTTACTCAAACTTAAATTTGAGCAATGGGTGCCTAACACTTAGAATCACAGAATCACTAAGGTTGGAAAAGTCCTCTAAGCTCATCCAGTCCAACTGTCAGCCCAACCCCACCGTGCCTGCTAAGCCTTGTCCTGAAATACCACAGCTATACATTTTTTGGATCTCGCCCCCAGGGGTGGATAACCCACCACTGCCCTGGGCAGCCTCTGTCAGTGCTTCACCACTCTCATAGGAAATAAACTTTTCCTAACATCTGGTCTATGCCTCCCCTGGTGCAACCCAAGGCCTTTTCCTCTCATCCTATTACTTAAGAGGAGACCAACACCCACCTTACCACAACCTCCTCTCAGGGAGCTGCAGAGAGCAATAAAGCCTCCTCTCCAGCTTCCTTTCTCCAGGCTAAGCAATCGCAGTTCCCTCGGCTGCTCCTTGTAAGACTCGTTCAGCCCCTTCCCCCGCTCTGTTACCCTTCTCTGGATGCACTGCACCCCCTCAGTATCTTTCTCAGCTCATAGGGGCCAAAACTGAACCCCGAATTCAACCAACATGCTGAGGTCCTTCTCTGCCAGGCAGCTTTCCAGCCACCCTTCCCCAAGCCTGCGTGCTTACACGCACACACACCAACGCTATCCATTCCCTCTGAGCTAAGTCACAGGAACCTCATCTAAAGGTTAAAGAACAAGGCTCAGCTCCTCCATGTACTTGTGCTGTTTGCCAAGCCGTGGGCACGTGTACATGAAGCTGGTGTCTTTATAGTAGTTCAGAGACAGCTTGGGTGCCTGGTCGGCTGATGAAGGAGTGACAACACAGGCACAAGGAAGCCTGACCGAGCTACACAGGGTGAGGAAGGATTTATTGGAAACCAAAGGGGACAGTGCCCAAGGAACACGAGGTGGAGAAACAGAGTACAGATGCAGTGGCTCCTCACTTAGGTGACTTACTCAATGTCAGCAGAAACTGAAGCCTGGACACAGCCTGCCCTGAGACAACTTCTCTTTCTGCTTCTCTTTTCCATTTTCATTTGCGGGCTGTATCTTTCCGGCTGGAAAATACTAACCCAGTGGGACGTGGATTGCCTGTAAGGCAGTTTGGATGGCTGCTAAATTAACTGGAGGAGAAACGTCTGCAACGTATCTTCCCTCCAGTGGTAGATCAGCTCATGCCTAGAGGAGGTTTTGCTTTCAAAAGAGATGCAACACACATTCATGATTCAGATAAATCGCAGCTGTCTCCAAGTGGTCCATGCTCACACATGAGAAACCCGGTAACTGCAGGCGCTGCCCAGACGAAAGAAACCAGCTGTCAGCTACCTTTCCATGATAAAACCAGGAGATAAGGCAAATAACCTGAAAATTGCATAGGCACACAGCACTCTGCCTGAGCATCACTTGACAAAGCATTGCCAGCCACTCATGGCAGGGTGGCTGCAGGCCTATTTCGACCAAATCCAACCTACAGCCACGAGGGATGGAAGTGCCTTACTCAAAGCAGTGCCACAAGTGAGCAGCAGAAATGAATTCCTGAAATCTCAGATCCCTGTTCTCATCTCTGTGCTTGAACCCTGCCAAGTCCACTACCAGCTCTGGCAGGGCAGAGCGATAGGAAAGGAGAGTTAAGGTGTGTCGTAAAAATCATTCCATTATGAAGTCCAGGACTGACAATACCGCTTTATGAATTTCAGTTCCCTGGCTCCCCTTCTCCAGACTATTTCTGTAGCGCTCTATCAAAAAGCAGAGCACGGCAGTCAGTGGGTGACTAGTTACTCTGTGAGAAACATTTCCTCGCTGATAAACTCATGCTCTAACACTTTACCTTTAGCCTAAATTTTCCCTTTGATTTCCTGCCATTTCTGTTGCTGAGAATGCAGATAGCTGCATCCAGACCTCATCATTCCTCCCTACATAAAGCTCCTTCCAAACAGCTCCATTCCCTTTTAGTCCACCATGTGACTCTGCCGTGGTTTCACTGCAGCTGGCAACTAAGCACCACACAGCCACTCTCTCACTCCTTGCCCACACTCCCGGTGGAATAAAGGAGGAGAATTGAAAAAAAGGGTAAAACTCATGGGCTAGATGAAGACAGCTGAATAGGACATCAAAGGGAGAGAAAAATAATAATAATAATAGAATATGCAAAACAAGAGATGTACAATGCAATTGCTCACCATCTGGTCGTTGATGCCCATCCCATCCCTGAGCATCAGTTGCTGCCCCTGGCCAGTTCCCCCCTGTTAACATACTGAACACGATGTCCTGTGGTATGGAATATCCCTTTGGCCAGCGAGGATCAGCCCTCCTGGCTGCGCTGCCTCCCAGCTTCTTGTGCAGCTTCTCACTGGCCGGGCATGAGAATCTGAGAAGTCCTCGACGTAGTAGGAACGCTGCTTACCAATAGCTGCAAACGTCAGCGTGTTATCAGCGTTCTTCTCATGCGAAATCCAAAACACAGCACTATACCAGCTACTAGGAAATAAAATGACTCTATCCCAGCTGAAATCAGGACAGAATGGAACCACAACATTGTATTCAGCTTTGGGTCCTTCAGTGGTTGAGGAACCTGGGGTTTAGCCTGGAGAAGAGGAGGCTGAGGGGAGACCTCATCGCTCTCTGCGGCTCCTGAAAGGAGATTATCACAGTATGGCAAGGCTGGAAAAGACCTTTGAGATCATCGAGTCCAGCCATCGAGATTGTTCTGAGGGGGGTGCTGGGCTCTTCTCCTAAGTAATATGTTGAGAGGAAAATGCCTCAAGTTGCATCAGGGAAGGTTTAGACTGCATGTTAGGAAAATATCCGTTCTGAAAGAGTGGAGGAGCCCTGGCAAAGGCTGCCCAGGGCAGTGGTGGAGTCTCCATCCCTGGAGGGGTCCAAAAAAGGTGTAGCTGTGGCACTTTTGGACATGGTTCTGTAGGCATGGAGGGCTGACAGCTGACCTGGATGAGCTTGGAGCTCTTTTCCAATTTTAATGTCTCTATGATCGTATAGAAGAGAATTAAGGAAGTCCCTGCTTGCGAAGTGCACAAACCCACTGCAAGCTGAAAGGAAGGGATCTGTTGGATTTCCTAGTTGTCTCAGCATTAGTCAAGTGTACAAAATATGCCTGAGCTAGCACTGGGGAAGACTTTTGGAGGCAACAATAGAAAACTTTCCACTCTTCTGGAAGAAGCCTATGGAGTTACATTAGCTGAATCACAGGACTTGCCATAATAATCCTTCTCGTATCTTGTACCCAACAATGCCACATCCTGGATTCTCTGCAAATGGGAAGCAAATCCCTTAAAGTTTGCCAAAATGATGGCATAGAGTTCCCCTGAGGGAGAACTTCTCCATCTCTGAGTCTGGCAATGAGTTTAAAGGCTGAAAACATGAAGACAGAGTCACAAATTTTATCCTCCCTAAGCTGCCAGTATTACTCATGTGAAAAATTTCTCTGCTGCCATCCAGTCTATTTTCAATTCAAATGTTTCTTGTTATGTGATAGCTTTAACAAAATGTGTTGCGGGCAGGATTTATTGGAATTTACTGGTGGTGAAACTGTGGGACCAGGAGGCTCTCAAACAGTGAGTTCTCCATCCTCTCTGAGTGCAGGAGGCACGGGAGACACCTGTGTGTGACAGGCAGTGAGGACAGCCTCCGTCACCTGAGTTATGTCAGGGATGAATGAAAAACATTGATTTCAGATGGTACCATGACTATAGAGAGTGTCTAAGAAAGGGAGCAGGGACCTCTGCGTGCTTTCGGGATAATACAGTTACTATCCTTCAAATTCAAAGTCACTAACTTTCCTCTTTCTCTCTATACAGGGAACAGATAATACCATCAAAGCCTAAAATATTGTCGAAAATATTGCTCTGGGGCTAGTTCATAAGCAATGCACCACAATATCAAATGAAATATGTGTGTAAATATATATATAAAAAAAGAACATTTCCAGAAGATCAAGACTATGGGAATGAAAAGAATCTATACTCTCAGCAGAGGGTAGCTCCAATGACAGCTAAAGGACAGCAAGAGCTTGAATTATCAGGAGCAAAATTTAGGAGGAATATTATTACTCTTCTAACTTCTGATCAGTGTCAGGAGAGAATTTGCTTCCACACAGACGGTGGTGAGGCAGGAGGAGGATGCGTACTGCAGAGAAGAAAGATTCTTGCAGATCAAGGTGTTGGCATGGGAAACTGGCTCTTTCTCCTGAGTCTTTGTGCATGAGAGAGGCAGGAACCCACACCTACCAGTAAAAGACCATGTCATACCGAGCCCTACCCTGAGTGACTCATTGACTCCCGAAAGTCCCTTTGTGCCTCAGCAGTCACGCTGGGAGAAAAAAAAGCAAACCAAACTCTTTTTCACCAGCATGCTAATTTTTTCCACAATTTTTTAATGGCAAGCACAATCTTTTACTGTGGCTCTGTTCCATTTGCCGCATGCTGGGGCTTTGACTTCCTTTTGAGATTGCTTAGTTTATCCAGATAGAAGTTAATAAAACAACTGCCATGTGAATATTATTCTGCTTTCATCAGCATTGGATCTCAAGAGCTAAGAATGTATCATAATTGCTCCAGAAGAGAAAAATCCATTTAACTACAGACAAACCCATTTTAGCAGAACGCGTTTCTTTGTGGGTTTCCCCATCCTTTTGCTTTCTACAAGCAAGAAGCTTGCAACCTTATTTGTGTAAAGTCCATCTGCTCCCATACCTGAAAGTGCCATAATCCTCTTTCTGTGACATCACTATAATTTCATCCCTGCTACTGTCATATCAAAAGCAGGATTATGACTTCAGGTGGGGGAAATAAGCAGCAAGAGCAGATGGGCCCTTAAGGAACAAAGATCACAAAGATTCTCTTCTCATGCAAATACACCGACATCATAAAGAACAACTGGGGAGAAATGAAGAGAATTATATGATTCCAGCCCAGAGTAATCTAGATGACAGCATAACATTTCTCAACCCATCTGTAGGGCTGAAACAGGGTCTGATGGGAGCAAAGTCAGAGAAATATTTTCACCAGGAATAAAGCAGAGAGTAAGGTAAAATGGTCAGAAGTAGCAATTAATTTTAAAGGGATAGCAGAGCCAACTCTAAAGCAGACGTAGACCAGCACAGGTTAAATGTTTTTAAAAGTTATCCTGATTTATACTAAGCAAGGATAGGCCGGGCTATGATGAACGTTAGCAATTACCAGCTGAAATATTGCTTGGAAATTATTTGTCCCAGAGAGCTGATGTTGACAAAGGAACAAAGACCTTTCTACCAGTCACAGGTGTTACAGTTCACTTGGAGGTCAAGTCTGGATTCCATTAGTGGCTTTATGGCATGAATCTCTTCAGCTGGAAGTCCTCAGTCATTACATCACGGTTTGTCACTTCTATGAGTCTGGTAATCTGCCTGTTTAGTTTTTCCAAGTCAACTAACCAAGTTTGCTCCAGTGTGTTCTCTGCAGCCCAGATGACAGTTACATCTTCATTCACTCATATTCTCATCAAAAGGGGAAAAAAAACCCATGAAAAACCTTTGGATAGTTTTGCGTGAATGGCCTAGAGCTGCACCAGGCAGGTTTAGACTGGATATTGGGAAAAATCTCTTTACTGAAAGAGTGGTCAGGCACTGGAAGATGCTTCCCAGGGCAGTGGTGGAGTCTCCATCCCTGAAGGTGTTCGAAGAACCTGTAGATGTGGCACTTGGGCGCATGGCTGAGCAGGCACTGTGGGGTTGCACTGATGGTTGCACTGGATGATCTTAGCAGTCTTTTAGAACCTCAGTCATTACTGATTCTATTCTTCTACAATTAGTTTGGCCTAAACTAGTGACTCCTGAAAGCTCACTCTGGTTTCAGCTTCCACCTGCTTTTCCCCATGCTCCTAAATAAGCTCTTTCCCACAATCCTGCTGCTCCACTTTGAGCTGGTTTTGTGTTTTATAAAAAAACTCTACTCAGACTTCCAGATACAGTCACTCACAAAGCCAGTTATCCAGGGTCTGGCTTGGGTTTGGCCAGTTTGGAAAACTAATGGGAGATCAATTGCTCCCAGCAGCCACTGGAAGGTAGCTTTTCCCCTCCATTCTTCAACAACGTGCGTGGCAGGTTTCTCTAGAGACGAGTCAGCCCTTACCGAGGTCTCGCTCTGCAGAACTTGGAAGATGAAGGGTGCAGCACCCCTTGCTCTTGAGGCTGCGTTTCTGTGTACAGTATGTGGCAGTTCGGGATGCTTCCGACTTCGTGGCTCATCTCTGCCAAACTGTCATGTATTTTCAGGATCCTGATCTGTTGCAGTACTGACAAGGTGTTCACATTGCTTTCTATACATAAATAAATGTGTGCTCGTTTATTTTTCCGTCTGTGAAGAACTGCAGCCCATGTGCTGTCAATCTAAATTAGATCGGTTAAGAACATTTTGTCATGTAAAATAAAGCTCTAAAGTGGAATTGGATGGGGAGAGGGTAATTGCGGATTCTGCTGAGTGACTGTTTTGTATTAGTGGGTGACTTTTACAGTAATCCTTTATTGCCTGCGTGTACTACAGTTGCCTAACATGACTGAAGCAAGAGGGTTGTATGTGAAGGAAGGAGGAGGGAATTTAGGACAATTATAACCCAAAATGGCACTGATTGCTGCTGTTATAATCCCTGGTAAATTCTGGAATGAGAGAGGAGCTCACAGAAATGAGCTATAGATTCAAAGCTCACAGGGCTGTTTCAATCCCAGACTTAGAAGGTCGTAGTCTCAAGACACTGCGCAGAGCTGAGTTTTTCTGTTGCCTTTGTGCCTTACAGTAATTCCTTACGGTGTAGGTGTTACAAACAAAGCCAACACCAGGATTAGAGGGTCTGCATAGTTGCTTTCTGAAGTGTGGAGTGAAGCTTGTTACTGACTTCTGGATAATTGGAAACCTGGCTGCCACGGCTTCTTGCTGAAATCTGCTGGGTGGAAGAGATGGACGGAGCAGAAAACCAGCACGTTTACACCCTCGTGTGAGGGTCCCAATTCACAACACTTTCATATGTTCTTTTGAGGCCAGGCTGAGAGAGTTGGGTTGTTCAGCCTGGAGAAGAGAAGGCTCTGGGGAGACCTTAGAGCAGCTCCCAGTGCTGAAAGGGGCTCCAGGAAAGCTGGGGAGGGGCTTTCGATCAGGGAGTGCAGGGACAGGGTGAGAGGGAACAGTTTTCAGCTGAAAGAGGGGAGACTGAGATCAAACATTCGGCAGAAATGTTTTGCTGTGAGGGTGGGGAGGCCCTGGCCCAGGGTGCCCAGAGCAGTGGTGGCTGCCCCATCCCTGGAGGTGTTCAAGGCCAGGTTGGATGGGGCTTGGAGCCCCCTGATCCAGTGGGAGGTGTCCCTGCCCATGGCAGGGGGTGGAACTGGATGGGCTTTGAGGTCCCTTCCAACCCAAACCATTCTGCGATTCTACCATTCTGAGAGCAGCCAAAAATCCTGAAGTGTCACAAAACAAAACCATCACATCCCATGAATGTTTAACAGTGAGCAAGAGAGGAGAGATAAAAATAAATCAGGTATTTCAGAAAAATATTCAGATTTGTTCTCTGAACAGAAAAATCAAAGAATTCATTGCCCTCACAGAGCTCACCAAAAATACACTAAGGCTTCTCTCAGCAAGCACAAGCAAAATTTTAAAATACATCTTATCTCAATGAATTATCAGGTAGGAGGAGCAAGACCAAACAGATTTCTATACAGCCAAAAACATTAACTTAGAAATTTCCTTTCCTGATCTTACTATACCTCAATTACTGACAATATATTTTCTCCTGGAGTGGGTGGATACACAGGGAGCTGTTTATAGAGTAAGATGTTTCTCCACAGCTGGACTGTCTTTGTTACACTGCAGATCACTCACACAAAATATCACCAATTCCTCCACCAGCAGGAAAAGGGATTAGTGCTTTACCCAAGCTGTCTTCAAAGGGGATCTGTACACTTTGGTTAGACTCACAGATTTTGCTGAAAGGACTGCTAAATCGTGTCGTATGACCTCTGTATAACACATGCCACAGGATTTCAGGCTGCCACTATAATAAGCTCCATAATTCCTCTTTGAAGCACATGTTCTGAGAAGGCATCGCGACCTTACAGTCCAAACCAGCATAGCCTGAGTGAATCAGTATCATTATAAAGCTTTTGCCATTTTTGCCTTGATCAGTACAACGAGATAAAGGAGTTCTCAATAACATTTTTCATATAGTCTGAGAATTCGTACGAAAGGCATTCATATTATGAGTTCTTTAATATTTATGAGATGAACTACATAAAACACAGTTAGGCAATAGCAGAGACAAAAAAAACCAAATGATGTTGAAGTTTGGCTTTACTGTAAAACATTTCCTTTTGATGGTGAAAGAGGGAGAGAGAAAGGAGCCGGCACCATAGAACATGAAGTCAGTCTCGCAGCGGTACTTAACCTGTGGTGTTGGACTGTAAATTTTGGCTTCTTTGTGGACTTCATTACTTTCTTCCCCTTCGTTTGTGCAGGTGACCTGAGAAATGGCCACACTGTTTTGACGCCTTGTTTCCGACGCGTAGGTTTTCCGGTAGTTTTGTGTCCAAAATACACATTTATTCAAGGTGCACATTCAGTGATCCCAGAAGAGAGCTGGTTTCTGCAAAAGTGCGTGTGGGAGTATCATTACAGTGTGTATTTTTCCTTTTAACAATAAGTGATTTTGACAGAGAAAATCTGCAATATATATTTTAGGGAAACTGTAAAAAAAATAACTTCTGTGTGAATAAAGAGAAAGGGTTTTTTCCAGCTATTAAATCCTACCATGCTGTGCTTTTCAGTCTGTTTTTAACAAGTGGTTTGTGTTCAGCTGCAGTCTGGAAATCTGAATGCCCCACCACAGACTAGGAGCTTGGTTCATGTGCTGCGGTCGTAACTGCCTAAGTCACTGTCAGCTGGATCTGCTGGCAGGCGTGGGTCATCTGTCACAGAATCATAGAATCATTTAGGTTGGAAAAAACCTTTGAGATCATCAAGTCCTGTCGTAAACCCAACAGTGCCAACTCCACCACTGAACCCTGTCCTTAAGCGCCACATCCACACGGCTTTTAAATCCCTCCAGGGATCATGACTCCACCACTGCCCTAAGCAGCCTCTTCTGATGCTTGATCACCCTTTCCATGAAGGAATTTTTCCTAATATCCAATCCAGACCTGTCCTGGCACAACTTGAGGCCATTTCCTCTCGTGCTATCACTTGTCACTTGGCAGCAGAGCCCAGCACCCACCCCATCACAGCCTCCTCTCCAGGAGCAGCAGGGAGCCATGAGGTCTCCCCTCAGCCTCCTCTTCTCCAGCCTAAACAGCCCCAGGGCCCTCATAACACTTGTTCTCCAGCCCCTTCCCCAGCTATGTTCCCTTCTCCGGACGCCCTCCAGCCCCTCAAGGTCCTTCTTGGAGTGAGGGGCCCAAACTGCACCCAGGATTGGAGGTGTGGCCTCACCGGCGCTGAGTGCAGGGGGACAATCCCTGCCCTGCTCCTGCTGGCTGAATTTCTGATGCTCCTTCCTGTACAGTTCTTTCCCTTGTCAGCTGCAAACTCAGATGGAAAACGGTGTAAACTCCTCTGTTGAGTACACACCACATCTCAGCTGAGCACCCAACATCTCTTCCTGGTGTTCCATGTGTCACCCCTTTTGCAGGAAATGAATCACCATGGCTGCAGAAGAGGAGATGAGAGGTTGGCAGTGTACCCACTCAGCACCTTGCACTCCTTTCTGTGGAGATGAAGCGTCTCTAGCCCACAGGGGAGCTCGCAGTGTGAGCACCTGCAATCTTCACTCTGCAGCTGTACAGGGGTTGTTATTTAGTAAAAAAAGCTTTTGTGCTCAGAGAGGGACAACTTGTGTTTCTTCTCTGCTGTCCAGATGACAGAGGAGCTGCTAGAGGTTTTCAAAAGGGAAATCTCAGCCAGGTCAGAAACAGCCCCAAAAGTGCCCTAAATATGCTTTAATTACCTTTATTACACATTGGAGGAACATAAAAATAAAACATAAAAATCAGGAGGAATGTCATCCAGCACCTTGGTGTTTGTCCGTAGTCTGGGCTGTATTTCAGCGTAACATAACAGGTCCATGCAGAAGAGAACTATCACATGGAGAGAGGAGAATTTATGCCTCGGGTCTTCTGTGTGTGGATTTACAGCCTGGTGCTCCCACCTCTGCTCACGTGAGCATCCCCCCTCCCGGCACAGCTCTGGCTTATGCAGGAGCCTACTGCTCCAGGTACCCAAGATAGCTGACAGCCTGAAGGATTTCTGACAGGTCCACTTTTCACAGAGACTGAACTTGACTGAGAATCCATGAAACGGAGATTCTCTACAGTTACTTTAAAATAATGATTTGCTGAAATCCTTGTCTCCTTCTTTAGTTCATCAGTGGAGATTAACAAACCAAAATCCAGTTCTGAATGGAAAAAAGTCTTCAAAATTTGCATATGAATACGACTTTGAGGCTAATTTTTATTTTTTCCCTTGTAATTTAAGATGCAGAACCAAAGGCACAAAGAGCAAGTCCATTCCTGGCAAGGACAGCTATCCTGACACAGCCAGCGACTATTCAAAAGGGTAGTGGAATAGGGGAGCAATCATAATTTTGCCAAATATGAAAAGCAAAATAATTTGTGAAGTACTCCTTCCAGGGAACCAGGTAATATCTGGAGAGCACAGAACAAGACAAACTACAGAATTTACTTAGGAAAACAAATAACTGACAGTTATTCATCAACAACTGAATTTACTGGTGTTTCTCTACACTGTGTTTAGCCCAGCAATGAGAAAGGTCAGCGAGGCTGGAGGCCATCTCTTGACACATGAAAAAAATCTATTACATTGTGGGTTTCCTCTTCCAAGCAAACTACCATGAGTTCAAGTGACCCCTGAATGATTATTTAATTCTTCTAAAGATTTACTGGTCAGCAAGCACTAGCATGTCCCTTTTTTACGGATGATCTACAAGAGCAGTAGCAATAAGGAGACACGGTAGAAGAATGATGGGCATGAGGAAGCAGTGAGCTATCTTGCTGGCAGTGGCATTAAAGCTCCTTCCAGTAGAGGTGGTGGCTGGAGATGGTTTGTGGGAAGACTCAGCCCCAAACAAGCTTGATTTCTACATCCCCCAGGACAAGAACTCTTAGCATGGACCATACCCTGCACACAGATCCATCAGAAATGCCTCATTAGGAGTTCACCACTGCTGTAACACAACCTGCACCTTGTTTTCCAGCTTCCTGGGGTAAGATCCTCTTGCCCAAGAGCTGGGAAAATCTTTACAACCAGTGGATGGTAAGGTTTATCATTTTGAGTTATTTACAGTATTTCCCCCACACACCTTGTCCTGTTACTGTCCTGGCAGATTGCTCCTTGTAGGTCATATTAAAGTGCTTTAGAAGGAGCACAATGCTAGTAGAGACCGATCACAAGAAGAGGTCTTTCTGCTTCTTGGGGTAACATAGAAGGGTGTTTCTGAGGCAGAGAATATGACAAGTCCTTATCTGTTTTGAGGAGGAAAATAAGTTGTAAAAATAATGCAACTAATAGCAACAGTCTATAATTCCATTTAACTGCCATTGTGGAGGCAGCACCATCTATACCATATTCTTTTGAGGGAGAGAAAAATTGACCATGGAAACAGAAGTTATTTAACCTGGATGGAAACTACTGGGCTGGTGCTGCATTTCTAGAGTGGAAATAAAGCATTCAGAGCTCCCTATATTGAAGAAAGGTAAATAGGCAGATTGTGATCTCAATTACTGTAGCTAATTTGGCTCCAGTGACATCAGTGAAAAGAGTTTTTGCCTTGAGAAGTCGATTTAAACAGTCCAGAATAGCACCAACATCAAAATTTACTTTCCACCCAATGCATCATGAATGTGTGTTTGAGCTTCAGTATCCAAAACACACTTTGCTGCCTGAAAATCTCAGGGCAACCGAGATTTCTTCACTGAAGAAGAAATTAACTTTATTAAAACAGAGAGTTTGCAAGCTAAAGGAAGTCATGGCAAGGAGGGAGACAGCTAAAAGGAGGAACTGATGTAGCTGAATCCCCCACACACTCTCTGTATTTACATATCAGAGAGCTGTGCTCTTAAAATGTGGACTGTTATTTGCATTGCTCCTATTTTTGTCTGTGCAGCTCAGTTGTTGTATGTACCCAAATTTAAAGCGATAGCTTGTTCTCTATTCACTCTCAACGTTTCCTTCCTGTTTTTATCTCAGTGCTTGTCCTCACACGTTTCACTCCAGCTCTAATTCTCTCGCCTGCCTCTGCCAGCGGGCCCCCTCCCTCACCCACATCTTTTCACTTCTTTTACAGCCTGGTTTCCTACTGGGCGAGGGACGCTCGTCCTCTGTCAAGCTTTCATCCCAAGTCTGGAGCAAGAGCAGCTACGCTCAAAGACCCATGTGTTGAGCCTTCCCTAATCATCTTTCTTTGTTTGCACTCCCCTGCCACATGCAGTTTGTCTGACAAAAGGGAGCATCATACATGCAAATGGATTTTGCACACTCTGGCTTGCTGGTAGCATCATTGTTTGCTCTGCTCACAGTGGCTGCCTGGCCCCTGAACCAACCGGAGGCTGTTCTTGCCCTTTTGTGTCATCTGCTCCGTTCTCCTTTTGCCTTTTAAATATCAGCAGGCTGCCCTTCCCTCCCTAGATTCAGACAACACAGTAGGAGAAGCTACGGCCACTGAGCTGCATTTGACCGAGGCCGTGCTCCCTGGCTTTGCAGATAACCACGGCCACATATCTCTGCAGATCAAAAACTTCTTCTTTCCCCCTAGTATGGTACAAACGTCTGGTATGAATCTTATTCCTCTTCTGGTCACACACTTTTAAGATAAATATCCTTCAGTTCCAATGTGCTATCACTCATTTCTCTTAAATGCCTCAAAAAACAGATTTCCCTTAAAGGATCAACATTCAGAATTAGACCTTTACGCTTGATAATAAATATCATAGAATCACAGAATCACAGAATGGTTTGTTTTGGAAGGGACCTTAAAGATCTTCCAGTGCCACCCCCTGCCACGTGCAGGGACACCTCCCACTGGATCAGGGGGCTCCAAGCCCCATCCAACCTGGCCTGGAACACCTCCAGGGATGGGGCAGCCACCACTGCTCTGGGCACCCTGGGCCAGGGCCTCCCCTCCCTCACAGCACAACATTTCTGCCCAAGATCTCATCTCAGTCTCCCCTCTTTCAGCTTAAAAACTTTCCCCTCATCCTGTCCCTGCCCTCCCTGATCCAGAGCCCCTCCCCAGCTTTCCTGGAGCCCTTTCAGTGCTGGGAGCTGCTCTAAGGTCTCCCAGAGCCTTCTCTTCTCCAGGCTGAACAACCCCAGCTCTCTCAGCCTGTCACCACACGGGAGGTGCTTCAGCCCTCAGATCATCTTCAAAAAATGGGTGCATATACCTGCCCAGAAATTAAAAACCAGAAACCTCCTCACATAAGAGACCTGAAAATCCTGCACAGAACACCTATAAACACAATACAGGAACAAAATAACAGTGTGAATGCATCAAAAAGGGACTCCCAGGTTTTTCCTATGGGTATTACCCAGTAAGCCTTATAGAAGACTGTGAAACTAATTGTTATAGTTTGAAAATCAGTCTGTTCCCTTTCGGGAGGGACGATGTTACACCTGAAACCAAGAATACACAGTCTAGGTATTTTAGGATATCCATGCACTATTAAAGTTCCATCTTTCTGACACTGAATTTTGATGAAGAACAAAGGAAATGGCCAATAAATCTCTACAGAGAAGAACCTGGGCTAATGGTTACTGGAGCAGGTCTTCCTTCAATCGCCTCTTCTGGATTTTCCTGATGACCAATGCTAATTTACATGGAGGAGGCGATCAGGTTTGAAGAATGCGAGCCAGTGTATATGGCCTGGAGCAGCGTGGTTGCCACAGATTAAGCACAGCACTTTAACTAATAAATGAAGGTTATAGTGCACCCACTGACGCCGTTAAACACAGCAGATTAAAAAACTCGGTTCTGAGATGTGGAAAGCAATCTGATGGATTCTTTGGGAAGAGATGAGCTTTTTGGTGGAGTTGGTTTCAAACCAACATAAATCCTTATTTTCAGTGGGTTTACACGATGAGCTGTCACCTGAACCACTCATCCTAATAAAGGATTTGGAAGAGGGAACCTGAATGCAAAGCTCTGCCAGACCTCTCTCAGCCCCATGGTGCTAAGGGTTGAGTCTCTGTGGAAGGGAAGGTGCCTAACCCAGCAGCTGTGCCCCTTTGCTTGCCCCACAGACTAGTGCCCAGCTTCCCAAAAGTAAAAGCACTCTCGGGAGCACTGGATTTACTCTGTGTGTGCGCCAGTAGTCTGTCCTTTCCTGCTCTTGATTTGCTCCTAGGAAAGAGGGCAGCTAAGGACCCAGGGTACCGCTATGGCCAGTTCAAATGGAGAGGCTTTATTGGAGACGATCAAACTAATACCAAGTACTTTGCAACCAGACACTCTATTTAAACACCTTTCTCCGAACGGTGGCAGCTCATGGCTGCAGTGGGTTGAGATTGGCTTGCCATATGCTCAGTTTGGCTTCAGTTCAACCTCTTAATCTCTTCAGTGATTAGCACTAAACAATAAGTCTTCATGGTGACCTGTTTCATCATGGTTACCGAAGGCAAGAGAGAATATATTTTGATCCTGTTGATGAGTCAAGTAGAGTCCAAATTTGTACCTCCAGCACAACACCCGGCTGAGCTCACTGCTTTCAGCTGAGTCTCCAGACTTAGTTGTGTAAGCAGTATAAATCAGAACAGAACTGTACATGGGTTTTGGCAAACACAGCAAATCCCAAAGGCCAGAGTCTGCCTGCTGGTTACACGTGTGCCCAATATGTGGGGACAGAACAGACCCCTCATAAAGCTTGTATGAGGGCTGGCAGGAGCACAGACTGGTGCTGCAGGGAGCAGGAAACCCTTGACAGTGACAAAAGACTGCTCTCATCTCCCAGCCCTACACGACAGAGCCAGTATATTGTATTTTCCTTTGTAAAGCAGCATGCCTTGCACCACTGCAGGATGCTGCATGGGCTCCCTTCTCACTGGGGAGGTGCCCAGGCATGTTTGCCTACCTTTTGCCCAGCACTGGGTTTTTTAA
Source organism: Neomorphus geoffroyi (assembly GCA_033558235.1). Classification (NCBI taxonomy): domain Eukaryota; kingdom Metazoa; phylum Chordata; class Aves; order Cuculiformes; family Neomorphidae; genus Neomorphus; species Neomorphus geoffroyi. The sequence goes on from JAUMJM010000025.1 coordinate 1,751,304, forward strand.
GTCCTCTGTACGTGCAGCCAGGGCCAGATGTTATGAAGATTTCCCTTCCCAGTTAGATACCTAGGTAAAAGCCAGAAATTCAGAGGCACTGGTGGTTCCCTCTGTAACATGTTAATGCCAGACGATGTTGACGCTGCAGTAAGGCTGACTTTGAGCAATTAACACAGCGTAGTCCTGTAGTTTTAAATCTAGGTAGTTAATATATTCTCCCTATTTTAAGCCATTTTGACGTTTCTTTCAAGCTGTTCCAAGTGCACTTAGCTCTTTTGTTCATGTATCCATACTATCAGCTGTGAGGAGCGCTATTAAGTTGAAAATAACTTTTATAACAGGTAGGAATCCCTTCAGCAAAACCTATTTTGCTTTAATCCTCTTTTATTTCCTTTTCTCGCCAACATCACCACCTGTTGTTTCTCCCATGTTTTGCCAGTGGACTGGTGAGATTTAGCTTTGCTATTGGAAAAGGACTGACTGGTTGTCAGAGGTGTTAAGTTTAGCGTGTTTGTTAAGGATGCTCTTTTATCTGAATAGTTAGAACCCATGCTTATCTACCAGAAAAACAACCTCTGGAAGTTTGAGACCAAAAGCATATGTCTTATTTAACTGCCTGCTTCAAAGCCTTTGTTTCCCAGTGGCCGTTCAATAGAAGACACCAATTCCCTGGCCTGGTCCAGTGTCGTTATTCCTAGGTTTTTCAACTGCAGTGATGAGCTAATGATGCAGCAAATTCTAGAGCCACAGCATAGCATTAACGTATACAATTATGTACAGATCACAGGAATCAGACATGACTAGAAAGAAAGATTGGTTGAGTCAGTCGCCCACCAGCTCCTGCCATGTTGTGTTGCACCCACCACCATGACACTCGGATTTGTGCCTTGCCTTCAAAGGGAAATAAACTCGAGAGTTCCTCCTACACATGCTCGCAACCATTATATATTCCCACACTTGCAAAGAAATCACAGCTTCTTTCGTTGTTAATTAACATCACCACATAAATAACAACAACGGATAAGGGAAACAGTCTTCCTTCCCCAACAGCAGCACAAAGAGAAGACAATACTTATCATGTTCTTCATGTTACTTGCTCTTAGAAGTGCTCTGCCAGGTTCAGCCTCTTCCCTTCATTAATTTATTTATAATACGACTTTGTAAAATTAAGTTAATTGAGTTTATTACAGAACACATTGGAGTGCATTCTTATCTGAGCATGCTAGATCTGTACACAAAAGCCACTGCAAGAAGATGTGGGGAAAGATAGGTGTGCTCGCACTTCTATTAAAAGGATAAGTAAATCTCCAAAGCTTCCAGGGCTGTAGAGAGAAATGAACCACTCAGAAAAGGGCAGAAAACCAGTAGTGAGAAGGAAATATGTCCCTATTTTTCCTTCGTAGGCAACTACGACAAATAACACCCTGTAGCACCTGACATGCAGGAGGACCCAGTACCCCGAATGCTCCTCCAGAGTAATTTTCATGGTCTTTGCGAGAGAAGATTTGCCAAAAAAAGTCCGGATTCTCTCCTCCTAATCAAAGATCAAGAGGATAGGAGTATTTGGTAAAATCATTGTATTTGCAAAATCATCAGCTGCCTGTGCTGTGCCAGCAAGATACAACCTTGCTTAAACCACATTTGCGAGGACGTAAGACAGCTCGGGCAAACGCAGCACTCGCAGTCAAGATCCACGTGCCGCAGGGAGTCTCCTCACCGTGGCACGAACGCAGCCCACAGGCTCCCGACAAAAATGCAGCCAGTCTTTGTCAGGTGGAAACTCAACCCCACGTGTGCACGAGAGAAAAGGAAAGCAGTAAGGGGGACAGGAGGACAAACCTCTCCGGAAGACTCCCTTACCAACCCCAACCTGACACGCCTCTGGGTGCTGCCACCTGCCCTGCAGTGCCCTGGAGAAGCAGGGCAGGATGGAAAGTGCTCTCAGTACACGCCAGTATTGCAGCTACAATGAGGACAGTAAGTGCCAAATCAAAGGCAATTGGAAAATAGCCTGACATAAGTCAGGATAAATACAGAATTATTTACAAAATCCAAATAAAATTGTTTCAAAAGCTGTTTTGTGTCATTGATCCCAGCACAAGCCGCTTCTTCATTCTCACTGAGATAACAAGCTTTAGATATCTACCTGGTTGCGTGTTTAAAACCATGTTTTTCTGCAAGCTTTACATCTTCCACGGGCTGCGCTACAGCAGCCTACCCCGGACTGGGAATGCATTTACTCTTGTATCTAATCCCTTCTTTCAGGTTTCCTTGGGGCTCCATTTAAATTCAAAATCTTTCCCCTCAGGCTGTTTTGCTCCTTGACTTAATTAGAAGGCAGCTTCAGTCCTCCTCCTACCTCACTACTGAGGGTCACAACACTTCCTCCAGCTATTCACAAGGCATGTACCTTTCTCAAGGTCAAACAGGCCCACGTGTGGATCCAGTTTAATGCCTTTTTGCGCAACACATTTTATATTTCCTACCAACCATAAGCAGCCATGCCGCACACCATCATATAGGAGGGATTCGTGTATGGGCCTCGTTACCATCACCTCTTCTCTCGGACGGTAATCGGTCACTCTGGGAGCAATTACGGGCAGGGGAGCGACAGACACCTCACTCCATCTTTGAGAGACGCCTTGGCAGGTGCTAGAGCTGAAGTCAGGATGAAAAGGTTCCTTGCACATCTGGTGTTTAGTTCACATCACTATCCCCAACCACAATATCCCTTAAATATCTGCTTAAGTCACACCTGCCATCGATTCAGCCGAAGTTCCGCCACCGGGGAGCAGGTTTAAGCACCACCTAAGTATGCTACAAGTGGGCAGTGTGTGCAGTTCTTCCCCAGTACAGCCCCGTTAAATGCAACCATCATTTGACACAAGAAACCTCAAGGTGTAGTTGGAAAACAAAGTTTCCTGCAAACTCTGTCTTTTGCGAAGCTTCCCGTGTAGCTGGAGGTATTGCTCTCACCTCCCTCCATCACCCTGTCACCAGGGTTGTGGAGCCTGTTTGAGCCTCTCTTTAATTGCCATGTTCCTATTCGCATGTCACCGCTAAAGACACCGTTATTAACTCACAACCTGGTATAAGCAGTTCAACTTGGAAGTCTTCGGAGCTTCCTCACAACCTGGAGCACAGTCTGGGGAGGCAGGAATCAGGAAAGGAGGAAGAGTTCAGGTTTTTGCCAGTTGTTTGGTGGGCTAATAAACTCGTTGGAAGAGGGAGGATTAACCTTTCTGTCACTGTGGAGAAGTAAAACTGCTAAAACCGTTCCCCTGTAGCCACAGCTGCATGGTTCAACATCTGTTATTTCTATATTTCAGGTACCAAATTCACATTTCCAACATGCAGCACCTGCCTCATTTTAAGGATGAAACAGACAACATAATTAAAAATGTGCATTCACTTTAAAGGCAACTCAACTGAAACAAAAGCCATTTTTAGGAAACCAATAGCAAGCAAATAATAGCCTCACCTGGAAACCAAGTCACAGATGAATTAAACACAAGTTGACAGAGTACAGTGATAATCTTTAAAGCTCTAATCAGAAGATGACTTGAAACACCTGCACCTTCATGAAGGCTTTTTACAAGAAGTACCTACTGCAAAACTCTATCAGTCGAATGTAAAATTCTCCCAAAGCAAATAAGGAAGCAGACAACGGTGCTAACGACAGCTGGCAACAAACAGATTTTTCTAAATCGCAGACATTCTTGCATGTTTTGAGCTGCACAGGCATTTCTTCCACTCCAAAGTAATCTTCTCAGGTTCTGGTGCTGGTTTGTGGCAGATGTAGCAACATAATGACACAGAATATTGAAACCGACACTGGAAACAGGGATGCTGCTTGCAAAGGCAGCCCCTACGCCACCTAGAACGTACCAAATAAATACCAAGCAGATATTCACCAGAGTTAAAAGTTGATACCAGGGTCCACCACCACCCCCAAGAAGTGTAATTTAACACTTAAACTCTCACATCATCTTACTTTCATTTGTTACAGGCTGTATTGCTGCCTGGCAGCCAAATCAAACCTCATTTCACTTTGCAGTCAATACTATTGCTGTCTGAATTCAAGCACTCGCTGCTAGTTTCTGATAACGATTTTCACGAGCTTGGACAGCACTAACGGCTTGTTTCATAAAACCAGAGAAACCTGCGGCTCTGCAGGTAAAACCTCTGCGGGAGCCGCATCTGCTGGGCAGACGGACGCCTCGCGCTTCAGGCTGGACACACACCAGGGCATCAGCGAGGAAACAGGGCACTGCTGTCACTAAACGCCGCGTGACTACACAACAAAGAGGCTTTACCTGCCACTTATTAGTTTCAGCAGCAGGTGACAGACACATGGGGAATATAAAGAAACTACGCACTGATTCTGGCTGGCATGGGTTGCTGGCGGTCAACGTGCTCTCGCTGCCAAAACCCGCGCTTTGCTTGATGTTCCCGCAGCCCTGGGTGACAGCTTGCACCACTTCAGAGCAAGTGTAAAATACTCCAGAATACAAGTTACTTTGCAATCGATGCGAGCAGGCCTACACACACAAAAGGCAGGGAAGAAACCAGCTGTCTGTAAAGAGACAGGAACACTGCCCGTGGCAAGCAGCTGGGGAAGAGGGAAGAAGCAGGCATTGATTGTTATCTGCTGTTTCCCAGCTAATACAGGTTTTCAGGGTGGGGATGCCGTAATCTCTCCTCTCTAGCATCGCAAAGCCAGCAGCTTTCCAACACCGTTTGCAGCTGGAAAGTGTTCCCTCTCCCATCCAGCGATGCCCACCTGCCCCACTGCTTGCCCGGCAGACGTGCCCGTCGCTGAACCTGGCAAGGGCTGAGCACCAACGCACAGCTTGCTCTCCCCTCCGCCCTGCAGAACGAGCATGGCTAAACAGCGGAAAAAAAGCAGTAAGTGGTTACATTTGCTCTTCACCGCAGCAGAGGCGCTTGTGAGCGCACCAAGGCAGGGAACCTGCTGGGTAAAAAGGCCGTTTCCACACAGTGGCTTTACAGGTGCAAGGCTAACTTGGACAGAGCTCTAATAACAGTAATCACCGTACTGAGCCTGGATCAGCTTGAGTCTACATCAGCCCTCCCTTTCCTCCTTTGTCTAATTAGCATTACAGTCCCTCTTGCTGCAACGGTAATATTAAAGAAAAGTGTTTCCACCCAAATCAGCTTCCTATTGATATACTGGAATTAGGTATATTTTTGGTAAGGTATCAAACTGACAGCCACTGTAGTCACCAGAAAAATTACTTTAAAGGTGTTTTCCCCTGTAGGTTAAAGGAAAGAAATCTGCCCATATCTTCAGAGAGAGACGCCACATTTCTTTAGGTGAATTTCTACCTTGCCTCATAAGTTTGACATAACGTTAGTAAGTTTGAACACTTACATTTTAATACATTTTAGTACAGTTCTTTATGACTTCCCAGCTGCTGCAAAGTCAGCATCCTTCTCCAGCAGCAGGGCTTCCACTTCTCTGACTGACTACCGGTGGCATCAAGCTGGGCTTTGCACAGAGGTGAGCTTCATTCATTTGGTCTGAAATACTGACTTTTCCTCTTGCTTTTGACCAATGCCATCCACATTGAGTTCCATGATGTCCAGCTGAATCGATATTCTCTGATGTCTTCCACAGATTTTTTTGCCAGATCCATCTCATTGCTCCCAAAGCTGCGGTTAAATACCAGGCTGTAATGCATCCAAGCAGTGGGACCAGCAGGGTGAAGGAGGGGTTTCTCCCCCTCTGCTCTGCTCTGGTAAGACCGCACCTGGCGTCCTGTGTCCAGCTCTAGACTGCTCAGCACTGGAAGGACTTGGAGCTGCTGGAGTGGGTCCAGAGGAAACCACAAAGATAATTCGAAGGCTGGAGCGCCTCTGCTATGAGGACAGGCTGAGAGAGTTGGGGTTAGAGAAGAGAAGGGTTCAGGACTTTAAAGCAGCCTTCCAGTACTGGAAGGGGCTCCAGGAAAACTGGAGGGGGGGGCTCTTGATCAGGGAGCGCAGAGATAGGATGTAAGAAACAGTTTTAAGCTGAAAAAAAGGAAATGATTGAGATGAGATGTTAGGAAGAAACGTTTTCCTGTGAGGGTGGGGAGCCTCCGGTTGCCCAGAGCAGTGGTGGCTCCCCCATCCCTGGAGGTGTTCCAGGCCAGGTTGGATGGGGCTTGAAGCCCCCTGACCCAGTGGGAGGTGTCCCTGCCCATGGCAGGGGGTGGCACTGCATGGACTTTGAAGTTCCTGCCAACCTTAGGATTCTGTAAGTTGAAGTGCTATTGACCCATGAAGCTCCCCTGGTCCCCACCAGCTTTGGACAAACTCCAGTAGAGCTGCTGTGGTGCACCAAGCCCTTGGCAGGCTTGTGTTTAGCATATGGTGATCTCTACAACTTCAAAGAAGAACTCATGGGCTGCATTCAGTGACCCCTCCAGACAATGCTGAGCAAAGGGAAATGCTCATCTGTGGAGAGGAAAGGAGCCCGAAGAACCGCTTGCCCAGGAAGGGCTGTAAATTCTGCACCACGCCAGGGAACACCAGTACACAACAGGGAGACCTCGACATAGCTCTCGTAATAACTCTTTCTCCTAAGTGATTTTGCAACTCTGTATTTATCAGATAAATTAAATATTAATGAAAAACAGAACTATTTGTTTTCAGATTCTACAGGTTTCCAGTAATAAGGATTACTAATGCTTCATTTTGGGGCACTGGTTAGCTAATTTAAACTTTTTTCTCATTACGCAGACAATTCATTTAATTTGAAGAGGCCAGGTTCTTTCTAATTTTATTAGCATTTGGCCCTTTTCCAGCTTGTCTTAATCAAAATGCTCATTATTTTTCCTGGCTGTTGAGGCTAATCTGGCTATTATATGGATACTAAATTACAAGCAGAAGAGAGAATTTTGTTCCTACCAAACAGCTGCTCTGCTCTGTGTGCGCGAGCCCCATTCAGCCACGTGCAACACAGAACCTTTCCCAGGCTGCAGCATCCCTGCTGCTCCAGCATTGCTGCCATTGAGGGTGAACGATCGCCAGCGTTAATGCAGGGGGAACTGCAGGTCTCTGCTTTGGACACGGGGAGCAATTGCCTTGTCTTTTGGGAGGCAGAGAGATCTAACACCTAAGAACAAGTTAAAACAGAAAATGGCAAGGATCAGAGAGACAGCTCACGATTTCTGATGGCAATAAATCCCCTCTCCCCCTCATTGGGCCACGTTATCCCTCTCCAGCTGCCAAACCGCCTGCTCCGAGCAGCCACTGTTCTCTTTCCCACAGTCCAACAGTTATCATTTCTGGTTAAACTCAGAGCAATAGTCTTCAAATTGTATCTAGCTTTGAACATTGCTGCTTGTGTGCCTCTGGCTCTCTTGTTTTTCTGAACTGTATCAATTGGTCTAATAAAAGATATTACCTTGCCAGGTTCGCAAACCTGTCAGCTTTCTGCCACTAGGGAGGTTTTTTTTCCACTTAGACTGCTTTCTAATCGTTTATTTGGATGCAAGAAACTTGTTCATGGCCAAGACCTGCATGTTTTTGCTGTCCTGCATCACTAAGCAGCCTCATGAAGGCTGCTCCATCCTCCTTCTTCGTAATTCGGGGTGTGGGGGGGTGTACAGAGAGAACAGCCAAAGGCAGCACTGTCTTGTGCAAGTAGAGGGGGAAAAGAGACATCAGCAGTCTATTTCCTCCTCTCTGCTGGAGCAGTCTGCAATAAAACAGCTCTCTGCTCTGACAGGGGAAGGCTGGATGGGAATCTAAAAGACAGAGAAGTAATCTGAGACAAAGAGATGGCAAGAGGATGGGGCTTGCTTTGAAGGTGCAAGAGCAGGCGAGGAAGGAAAACAGAGTGCAGGAGAGCAAGGTGTCGGTCATCCCACAGTCTGGTGCTCAGATCTGTTGAGAAGACAGCGTGGAAGAAGGAAGCAGAGCCCGCAGCGAGAGGCCATGGAAACACACACCAGCAAGCCAGCGCCGTGCCGGGGAGCACAAAGAGAGGACGTCAGGGACCTCTGCAGTGACCTCCGCTGCCCAAGCAAAACAAAAGGGAAAGGGGGAGGCAGGGGATAATTCCTGCCAAGAAGGGAATCAGGGACCCAAACTTCCTCAGGACAGAGGAGTGGGCAGAAGTGTGAGAAGGAAAATACCAGTGGATGTTTCAGGGAGCAAGGATCAGAAAAGGCACAAAGAACAGGTACTATAAACTCAGGGGAGAAAAGGGGAAGCGTACACTATGCCTGGGTGTTTAACAACAGCTTTTGGAACAGGGAGATGGATCTTGCCAGAAAACACATGGAAAAGAGCAGAGATCATCTGTTCAGCTGGGCATCATGAAATTCAGTTTGGACCCTTGGTACTTGAATATCAGTGGTTTATTCACATGACAAGGAGCCTTGCCGTCAGGGAAAATCTCCAAACATCAGAACCTTTAAAGTTTTGCTTTTCACATGTTCTTGTAAAGCAACCTAGAAAGCTGTCTAGTGCAGTTTTTACAGGTGGGTGCAAATCTGATTCCTAACGACAGAGCAGTCGCTAATGGTTCATTGCAAAGTCAGACCTGTGCGAGTGGGGATTCCCCTTCTGTCAAGATACCCAACGTTTTCATCAGTGCCTGTAACAATTAAATTACAAGTATTCTTACTAAACTGTGAGGAATAAACCACAGTATACAGACACGCAAGTCTTTAAAAGGGTGGGATGTGAATTCAGGATTACTTTGTCAAATTGAACTAACAGTGCAGAAAAAGAAATAGGATGCAACTCAAAATGGCAGTGGAAGTACAGCAGGTACCTGAAAACCTAGTGCAAATACAGGATGAAAAATGAGAGATTCAACACTAGCTGTGCAGAGAAGGACCTAAGGATTAGAACAGGTCATCAACTAAGCAGGAGTTGGGTTTTACTGTTATGAAAAGGGTGAACAGCACAGTAAAAATAGATGGAATTGGAGCCTGCTGACTAAGACAACTGGACAAAAATCAGCAATGAACAGAGATCTAGAAAACACAACCCCTAAACAAGGCACATGAGAAGAGAAGTAGTTTCATCCAGAAAACAGAAACTTTGGACAGACGCAGTAACTTTTCAAATTAGGGAAAATGCTGATGCAAAAGAAACAGTGATAAGTCTGTTTTTTCCATCCCCTGCAGATAGTATGTGCAGTAACAGGCTTAAGTTATAGACCTGAAGATGCAAGATTTAGATTACGTGTCAGGAAAACTTTTTGACGGTAAGGATAGTTAAAAATAGGCATGCATTGCTTCTCCTCAGTCCTCTGGGATTTCCCTCTTCACTTATAATTTTTGAAGATAGCTGCTTATCAGGGATCCTAGCAAACAGAGCCAGCCCTTAAAAGCATTTCCATTTCCTCAGCTAAAGCAAAATTGTATTCAGTGTGTGTTTCTCTAACACATCCTTAAAAACCTCTACCAGCAGTTTCTACCTCCTCTTGGAGTAAATACCATTTTCATCTAGAAAAGCAAGCAGTTATTTCAGCCACTTTTCCATTCTCAGTATTTAAAGATTCTCGAAGAAGGTATGGTGGTGCTCAGTTTGCAATACCCAAAAAGAAACAAGGTTCACTGTAGAATGGAAAAACAGACCAAGGGGAATACATCACGTTGAACACAGGTACAGGCCTTTAAATCCACTCTTGCATCCTTCATAGTAACAACGCTGTGAAAAAGACAAGTACAACGGGATGCAGGAAGAAAAGTGCTATATATGACATAGCAAATGGAGGAGGAGGCTGTGATATCTACGAGCTGGATTTGGGATTCTCCAAGGGAGCCACAGGAGACAGCAACTGACCCTCGGATGCTCCAGAAGAGGCAGGAACTCTGAAGGCTTGGAATGCACCGCTGTCAGCATTTCCAGGCAAATTGTTTAGGAGAAAGAGGATGTAATCAAGAGGAACATGTGAAGCGTTATATGGAAAGACACATATTTATTGTGTATAGGTGTAGAAGTATGAGTAATTGTAATCACAGAGCAGAAAACAACTGAATAGACACCATTCAGGGTGTGGGAAGTATCTGAAAGCTCAGCTGGAGCAAGGAGCAGAGGGCATCACTTTAAGCACCTCTCTGCATCTTTAAGGGTCTGCATACTTCAGAGTGACAAGCACCGAAATGTGGCGCAAACTTCTCAGAAACCCTTTTCAGCGGGCTGCCAGCACTGCCGTCACTGGTACAGACACCATCTCTACAAATAGATGTATTTCCATGTATAGCTGCATACGTGCCGGCCCCACAACACAGTTGGCAGAGTCACCCCCTGCACAGCTGTTTTTCCATGGGAAAGCCCTGCTTCTGCTACAGATCAATACACAGGGAGGCACAACAGAAGGCAGCCACAGCCATAGCTCTCGGCACTTGCATAGTTTTGGTGAGAGTTTTGTGCCAGAAAGTAAGATAATCTTCAGTCAGGTCCAGTTAGACAGGCAGTTCAACTGAAAGGTCCTCTGCTTTGTCTTGGAGGGTGCAGATAAATCTCATGTCCATTCTGCATTTACGGTTTGGATTTACAGCCCTCTTCAGGCAACGGGGCAGCATTTATTTTTGCTGCATCCTTGAACGCTGGCGGAAATCAGGGCGTGGGGCTGGACTGTCACATCATCTTCCCCCACCTCACTCCCATCTGCACTCGGCTGTAAGCTCTAGGGTGTAGTTTGGTGTTTCGGGGGACGAACTGAGAGCAGTGACGGAACAAGCAGAGGTCCAGAGTTGCCACTGAGGTCACCTTCTACCAAGTGTCCTGTCACTGCACAGAGACAGCCACACTCAGCAGCTCAGCAGGAGCCCACAAAGCAGTTCTTGCCATTGCCCTGGACTGATGCATCAGAGCTGTGATGGGGAGCAGGCAGGAGCTGTGGAGGGAGGTGGGAACGAGTCAGCACAAGTGTTCGTGAAGCAGCCAAGACTGGCCAAGGGTCAATACAATTCCAAACAGCCCAGAGAGAACTGGGGTGGGAACAATGCACGTTGTGCACCTCTTCTGCCACCAAGAAGCACTGTGTCATGCAACAAAGGGCTCTCTGTGCCTCCCAGTATCTGGGCTTCACAGCTCCTTGTCCCCCAGCACAGTCTGAGCCCTGCCCAGCCTCTCACATCAGCCCACATTGATAAACTGAGATCTTTAAAAATCACAGCAAGCTGCAGGCAATCACTACTGTGACGTCCTAGCTGGAGGTGGGAAATCCTCCTCTACTTTTCCTGGGGTTCATACTGCAAAATTTTTGTTGCTGCCTGACACTGAAATCAGCTCCCCAGAGCACAACAGCTTTCTGGACAGCAGCACTCAAGGAGGAGGCTGGTTTGCTCGTAAACCAGGTCAGACCTCTCTCTTGATTTGTCTTTAACACCCAAAACCTCTCAGAGAGCCTCTGCCACCAGTCCTTGGGTCAGTGATTTCTCAAAGAGAAGGATACAACTCCTTTTTGCCTGGCTTCTAGAAGTATCTCATATTTAAGTAGGCAGTTACTTGTTAATGTATAGAGAAAAAGAGAGGGATGAATTCAAATTAGTCGTAATTTACTGACAAACATTCCAAATAAAATATAGAACAAACCCAAGGGAACAGTGATTGTAACTTTTTTCCTTAATGAATCAGATTTTGAAGTCATTACCTTGTTGCCATAAAGCTCTGTTCTGGTAATTCACTGCTACAATTTTTTAAATAGTTCTATAAAAGTAAATGAATTGCTGGAATAAAGTGAGCTGTATTTTTTACCCCACTTCTCTGAAATGCTCACATCTCAGCTGGATTTTCTGAGGGGCTGAGCGCTACCTGAGTGCTTCAGTTCTGACTACAGAGCTTTTCTTTCCTCCTGCTATTTCTTATTATGGTCTCAATTAAATGAAAGTGTCTTGCTTCGTAGCTTGGCTTGACCGATGTTCTTCCCACAGACAATGCTGGCACAGACATGCAGCTCTCTGAAGTATTTACCCTTTGCTTCCCATTGATGAGCGCAGTCAAAACTCACCATCCCTGCTCACCCACCTTGGAGGGCAATTTAGGGAAGGACTTCTATCAAGGATGACCCAAACATCATCTTTATAGGAATTAGCACCCAATCATCACTTTTGGAGGAAAAATAAGTAAGTACCTGATCGACACTTTGTTTGGGTGCCAGAAATTCTAAAGAAGAAGGGCAAAACAAAAGGAAGCTGAGAACACTGTTCCTAAAAGTCCTGGCTGTCACTCAGCTTGGTTGTAAACCTTTGTCAGAGAGATTCAGTATCCAATGGCCCCGCTGGACCTTATGCCCCTGGTGCGAGTGAGCAGGTCATTTTCCTTCCCTGCCCTCCATAAAATTCAGTGAACGTGCCTTTGTACATCAGCCAGCTGCCACGGGAACCTCAAGGACTGGATCCAGCCTGCCTGGGATTGAACTTCCGCATCCCCAGCAATGAAGTGCCTTGGCTCCACCAGGCAGGGTGCCGCACACAGCAGTCACCGCAGCCGAGTCGCGGCGCAGGCACATGCAGCACCAGCAGAAAAGGCAGAGCCAAGAGGCACGGAACGCTGGAATCAACCCCCTCCTCCGTCCCTGCCTGCGTCTCACTGCCCAGATGGCTCTCCTGCCTTTCTCCAGTTTTGTGGCACCCACCTGTCATGGTTATTTGTGGCTTAGGCTTACATGCCCAAAAGCGCTTTCAAGTGTGTTCTCTGAAGACCTTTTCCCCTTTCAAAGACTTCTCCCTACCCTGTTCTTCCCATCTACCTTGCATTTGCACAAGCCTTCCTGCCTCTTGTTTCCTAACACCACCTCTTTCGGGGCAGGCCAACTTTTTTTCCTCTAAGGATTTGTTAACCCTTCCAAAATAATCAACCCACCGAACCATCAACCTCCCCCCACGTCCTCCTCAGTCATTTAACCAGCCGAGAAGCTTCACAACACAGCCTCTCACCACTGCATCCTCCCTGTGGCCTGGCATCATGAATATATTTTTTTATTATGAAGTTTTATGAATTCTGTACCGTGTGTCATGCTGAATAAATGTTTGATAATGCTACACCGAGAGGAGCAACGGAAGGAGCAATCAAGGCTTTTGTGGTGCTGCAGATAATGGGGAAAGACCACATGTTATGCTGAAGCTCAGCCTGAACCACAAATGGGAGGCTGGAGGGAAGACCCTGTTTCCAGGCTCTGGATGCCCAATGCCAGCCGTTGCCTCCTCCCTTTTGGCTCGCTCTCAACAAGAAGTTTCCTCTCCAAAACAAAAATCACGAAGCTGTTCCTTCACAGTATGGAGGGGAGATGTAACCCATTAACTCTCACCAACAGCAATGACCAAAAAGTTCCAGAAAGAAGAGACAGAAAAGCTAATAAATTTGTCTGCTTTAGTTCAGTGCCAGCTCCAAATGACCCCCTGAAGAATTTTATCCAGCACAGCTTCAAGCCACAGGACTCAAAGCAAAAAAAGAAACATCCTAACAGGAGGTTATTCAGCTGTTTCAAGGCTTAGTAAACATGGAAAATACTTAAATGCTCTTAGTGTGCAGCAGGAGTTGCTCTCTACTGCAGTAGATTTGCTCCTCTTTACAAGTGGAGCGAGCAGAGTCACACAGAAAGACTCAGGATAAGCTACCGTCGATGTGGGATGTGGACTTACAGCAGCACGCTCACGGCCCCAGCACATGCTAATAACCCGTGCAGAAAGAAGGCGATGTTTGGGGGGGCTGGTTTTAAAATCAGCCTCTTTGGGCCTTTCCCTGCATGGCCGTTACCTGGGTATCCGAGCACTGTCCCCTCTCCATGGTCCTAGCTCTAGGGTACAGCGACCCGGCAGGGTTCGGTCTTTTCTATAGTTACAAATCATTATTGCTGCACCTATAGAGAGCTGCTGATGTGCACCTGCCGACAGCCTGACCTCAGCGAGGCACTTTCAATTCATTAATGTTCCCAACATCCAGATTAGTCTTTAAGGAAAAAAACCCCACACTCACTATTTTGGGGGGGTTTTTTGTTCCTACTTCTAGCTGTCATTCTTTTGAGACCTCTAACCCAAGCTTCACGCAGGTCTGAGTTTGCATCCACAATGGGTTTTTGCAGGCTGCTACACTCTCAAGTCCAGCTACCCGCACTTTTTTGTCCGGATTTACATTTAGCTGGCATTGCTCAAGCCCAGGAGCCAATCCTTTGGTATGGTTTTCTTCCAAGTCCCTACATACAGCGTGCTTGTTTATGTGTAGCACATACAGAAGTCTGCATCTATTACGGATACATAACCTCCACCTCCTGCCCTGAAGCCCAGCTGGCCCGAATTGTCCCCCCTGCCCTCCTGCCTTCGGAGGAGCTGCACGCCTTTGGCTCTGTGATTAGTGAGCCTTTTCCATCTTAACCAGATGATGTGAGCTGTGTGTGCCTATCATTGTAACTGGACTAATAGTACCCATTAGTTGTATTTTGATAAGATTAAGACTTTTATTAGACTAACATATTCAAAACACTGCATTTAGGATGCATTCCTTTTTGCCTATTAGCAGCGTTCTGAGCATAACACAAGCCTTCTTTTTTAATTTCCAAAACTTATGCCAATGCTACCACAACACAATTTGACTGGTAACTTAGACTTAATTCTGATTAAATCTCACATTAAAAGCAGCAGGATCAGACCTCATATTTTCCTAGAATCTATGCAAACAAGAAGAAAACAGCAATGCAGCTAAAGGGATGAGCAATGTAACAAGATCTTAGGCAAAACAGTAAAAACAGTTTAACTTGACAGTTAATCCTTGTGTTTGCTACTTGTTTCTGTTTTCCCATCCCCACCTCAGCCAGAGAAAACAAATACTGCAGCCACTGTTAATTAAAGATTTCTTTAACAGCAAACATGCTAAATAAGCCACTTCTCACATAGCGGGGCATGAACTCTATTCTTCACATGCAGCAAATTGTGCCACCCAATAAGTAGCATTAAAATGATAATGTTAGCTAGCTGAGCCCTTAATTGGCTGAATCAGAGAGCGAGGAGCATGCTTGTGCAATCAAGAGACCCCCGTCTGGCCTGAACACTGAGTTTTAAACAGATGTCTTAAAAAGAAAAGGGGAGAGGGAAACGAAAGGAAGGGAATATAAAAGGACTTTGCAAACAGGCTAATCTCAGCCTCTGTATGCACAGATGCAAAAAAGAAGATATTCTCCCCCCATGCCCCTTTGAAGTCTTTTGACCTGGCAGCAGGGATCACAGGTGGCGACTTATGCAGACATCCTTATGCTAGGGAAGAATAAATGCACAGACAGATCTTTAGTGTAAACATTTCTCTTGCTATAGGGTTGATAACACTTGTTAAGTCTTGTGCCAGGACTATCTAATGCTGCTTTAACAAAGGAAAGGAAAATTTTGCCTTATGACTTCCATTAAAAAAAAGAAACCTCCCTTATCTGCACACAAGAATTTCGATTCCACACACAGTGCGAGTTGCAAGGACCTAGTTTGTGAAGTCTCACATTGCCTTCCTGCATCCCCCAGAATAAATGCTTTCTCTTTTTACGCATTTCCAGACTTTGTGGAAGAAAACCAGATTGCAGTGTTGAGTGTGGGAGATAGATTTCTGCTCGTCTCTATGGCTTCTGTCTGCTGCTTTCCTCAGTTAGCATAAAAACTTCCACTGCACACAGTCTTCCAAGAAGAATTGCCAAGTTTGATATTATCCGTAAGTGCAGAGCAAGATCCATCCTTCCTGCTCTCTCTCATCCAGCAGTTCCCAACCAGAAAATGTCTCACTGCTTTTCTTCTGCTTGGAAGATGCGAGGGAAAAGCCACCCACATGCCAAGGGTCCCCAGGACCTTTAACTCCCGGAATCTCATGAGCCCAACTCCTCAGGGCTCTCCCTCCCAAAGGGTAGGAGGGAGGGCTTTTATCTTTTTTTTGCTTCCTTCTTTATACACAAGAACAGTATCTTTTAAATAGGGGTAGCAAGACTAGCCAGGAAGAGACGGCTTCCAAGAGCCAGATCCAGGGACAGGGTTAGGAAGAACACCTTGCAGCAGGCAGGGATGAGCCCCAACCCAACCTTACATGTGGGCAGAAAGATTCTTTGAAGAACTCCAGGATTGCTGCAGGGAGTTCTTGGACACACTTATACCAGAAGTAAAGCAGGAATCGGGTCAGGAATATCCCAAAAGCCAGGGACTGGAAGCACAATGGAGAAGCACCAGAGGAAAGGCTAAGCCCCTTCTGTGTGAAAAAAAAAGGAGGTGCAGTTGGTACAACACGCAACAGCAAAAAGATGTTCTGCAGAAACAAGTGAGCCTAAGAAGGAGTCATTTGCACAAAGTTACAGCAAGAGGTAAACGTTGGTCAACGAAGCACGTAACAGGCGGACACCCTGTGCCCCGTTTGGCCATGAACGGCACAAGGGCGGGAGAGCAGAGCTCTAAGCTGGTGTGCAGCGGGGACACGCAGCGGTGATATCTCTGTGGGTGCAGAGGCAGAGACACTGTTTACAGCTGCTTAGGAAAGCGTCTGGCAGGGATGATTCCGAGTCACGAAGCACTGCCGGAACAGAGAAAGCGTGGCCCATGCAGTTGTCAGTGGAGCCTTCCATCAGCAAAACGCTTTGTGTATACCTAGCCGTGCTAAAAGAGCCTTCAAAGACATAACAGTTATAGATTCACATTTCTTAACCCAATATTGCAGCCCTGATGAAGGTATGGAAAGGAGAGCAGAGTCTCACGTTGGTCATCTGGGTAAATAAGGAGGAATTGATCACAAAACTGGAAATCAGATGTTTCTTGAGTGCAAGTGATCACGGCTTGATTGCATTTATTATATGAAAGGAAAAGAAAGTCTAAATTGTAATCACACACACATGCAGCTTTGCAAGGGCCAGTTTCACAAAGCTCAAACTGATAAGTCAAATCTGTAAAGATAAAAAAACTTTATATAAACAGAAGTTATTCTCTGTTATCGTATGCTTTAAAAAAAACAAAACCTAAAAGCAAAACAAAACAAAAGAAACCAAAACACAACTAGATACCTAACAAATCATTTACACAAAAGGAGAAAACCAACACTGTTATAAAGCAAAAATAGAGATGCCAGTCTTCCTTAAAGGAAAAGCAACTAAAACAAAGATTTTTAATTATCATTTGAAAACTCAAGAGAAAGCTAATAGCAATCAATATGTGACAGAATCTGGGAACTGTAGAGTGCAGATAAGGGAAGTAAAAGGGCAATAAAAAGCAGTCTGTGACTGACATAATTGAAATAATCGGGGATGTTATTCTTTTCAAAGACACCACCCACATCTTACTAACAAATGAATCCATTTAGTGGATTTATCCATATTAGTATAGTCCATTACTAAACACAAGTGGTAGAATTGATAATAGAAAAAGGCTGTAGTGTTCAACAAATACTCACATCCCACAGCTGGGAGAGAGCCAGCCAACATATGGCTATCAGAAGACGAAATACACAACATCGTGAAATTACTTTTGGAACGTAAAAATATCAACTATGAAAGATTACACCGTATTACCCTAATTTCATCTTTTATTAATGCCTGTCAACATGAGCTCAGAGAAACTAGTGTTTACTTAGCAGAATATCTTGCCAGCATTAAGGTTTTTATATTGGCAAAGACATCCTTCTTAAACGGTTCACTTTGTAGGGCACAATGTCTGGATAAGTAAGGAGGACAACACAGAAAAGGAAACCAGCCTAGGCCATGCTAAATGGATTAAAGACACACCTGAGAAAGGGAATTCTCTCTGACAGCAGAGCAGGTGCATTCTCACTGCAGCTCCACAACGGCCATTCTTGGGAATGCGCTGTGCAGCAGTCTGGGGCTCTGAGGAAAAGAAAACAAACAAACAAAAGTGACCAGGAATTCTATTTTCCAGGTGCAACCAGAATGAGAGAACAACAAATAGGAGGACATAAAGTTTGGAAAAGAAGACAAGAGATTAACTAATGAGAAACTACAGCAGTCTCTCTCCTTACATTTAAGGGAGAAAGGTTCAAGGAATCATAGAATCATGGAATGGTTTGGGTTGGAAGGGACCTCAAAGCCCATCCAGTGCCACCCCCTGCCATGGGCAGGGACACCTCCCACTGTGTCAGGGGGCTCCAAGCCCCATCCAACCTGGCCTGGAGCACCTCCAGGGATGGGGCAGCCACCACTTCTCTGGGCACCCTGGGCCAGGGCCTCCCCACCCTCACAGCAAAACATTTCTGCCTAAGATCTCATCTCGACCTCCCCTCTTCCAGCTTCAAACCCTTCCCCCCGTACTATCCCTGCACTCCCTGATCTCAGCCCCTCCCCAGCTTTCCTGTAGTTCAAGGAAAATGAACACAACAGAGTGACCAAATTAATAACTGGAGTTGGGCAGTCAGGGACTGCTCAGTCTCACAAAGCCTGTTGTCTGGTGGTGCACACAACCAGCTGACAAACACGGGAACAGTGCAACCCCTCGTGTTACTGAAGCAGCTGCCACAGAACAGCCATAACAGCTAACAGCTCAATGGACTCCGCGTGCACACAGCCTGCCAAAGATCCCACTCACATCCTTTCACCATTTCATTCTGAGCAGGAAATTCATCTGGACATCACTCTAAGACGAATGCCCAGCCTGAGTGCTGTTCAAGCTGCAGCAGCATTTCTTGTTCTGACCAGGAATGCCATCCTGGGTATGTAAAGCCTTCCCTGTCAAAACTGAAATTTGCATCCCTCTGAAAGGAGTGGCAATTTTAGCTAAAATATTCCATTTGTTCCAGTGTCAAAAGAGAATCCTAATTTACTTTGCCATAATAGCCCCCCAGTTCCATCCTTCCTCCCTATAACAAGGCTGCAGACAGCCCGTGGCAGTAAAGCACTGCCTTCACAATTAGATGGCCATCACCACCGTTACTTATTCCAAAGAGGAATGGTAGAGCACATCCAGATGCAGAAATGGTGATTTCATCACAAGTACAACTCCAAGAACAAGCTTAACGTGAGCAAAAACTGCAGCTGAACGGCAACTGCGGGCATGGAGCCAATGCCACCGGCAGCGGCCGTCGGCCACCTCCGGTAGGCAGCTCACGGACGGGTGCCTCCTCCAGTGCAGACAGAGCTTCTGATAGCCCTTAACCCAGTCAGTCGTTATCAGCCACGCACTCAAGCGAAGAAGAACGAGGTGCCAGGAATGGCAAACAAATGGGCTGTGACAGAGGTACAGACATGACACAGAATGTAGAGAGCAAAATCAGATTTCCCCCGACCACTGCAGAGCGACGCAGAGGTTCTCTCTCCGGTGATTTATACCTTAATTTTGCCCGATAATGTCTGCATTTGTCTCTATACTAGTTATTAGCTTCCCCAAGGAAAGCAAAAATCGGAAAGGTTTTGAAAGCTCCCAGAGAAACGCTGCTCTTCGTTCTCTCCTAGCAGGCATATTTATGACATAATCCAAAGGAATAATTACTCCAAATCGTAGACCGTGTCTCCATGTGATCAGCATGCCTGTGCAAACTTACAATCAATGCAGAAAATGGATGTCCCAGTATTTACGACAGGACAGTCCATCTAACTTCGAGAAACCCGTTTCTCCCTCTCCTTCCCACCTCATTTCGCAGTTGGAGTTGGAGTTGCACTGGAAAGCAGAAGACACAGCCACACACCAGCAGCGTCTCCCACAAAAAGAATACCTTTTTTTAACTACTAACTGCTGAAGCGCTACTCTAAAATCTAATGCAGCCTATGAAAAATAAAAAGAAAGGTAAGAAAATGCTTACAGTAACAGAAAAATCTTTGGACATCGGTAATTGGTCTATTTGTCTCTCTGTATAAACAAGAGAAGCTACTGTGCCTAGGAAGCTCAGTTACAAGTTTCTCCCTTTATTTGCAAACCATTAACATTACTCAGCGTTGGGGGTTCCCAGTGAAACAGGTTTGTCTGCCGCAATTACAGGAATCCCCAAAGAATTCTAACTTTCAAAACAGTTGCATAAAATATTAATTACTTGTATTTGGAGTAAATGAACATAAGCTAATAAATTTACAAATTCAATTACCATGAGCTATCAGATGACTTTTTATTTAATTGCTATGGATTGCCCTTTAGACATCATAATGAAATTAATAGAACATGCTGGTAATCGATACTTACCGATTAATCGATTCGGAGCAGCTCTTACGAAGACTTTTCAACCCCCAGACGTCATTATTTATTACCTTATAATGCAAGTGCAGGCATACACAAGTCAAACAGATACGGCACATATTTAGGAGCGCAGCAAAGGTATCTGAATGTTATACAAGGTTCAAGGTGTAGCAATATGGGATTTTGCATATATATAGGATATGTCACCCTTGAAGGTTAAGTATTACACTCATTAATATATGATCAAGGTCTTCTCACCAGCAGAGTAAACAGTCATCCTTCATGGATGATCTGCTTCTATTTATTCAGCGAGGAATATTTACAACATTAAACTTCATCACGGTCTATCTGTTCGATGCCTCTCAGTGCTTATGGAAAATATGTGCTATTTAAATATTTTCACATGTGCCCAGACTTTCTAGGAATCTACACACGGAGGTACAAAATTTGGAAACCAGTGGGAGTAGCTCAGTTGATGCCAAGAGTACACAGCATTTTTACGCTAACAGTAGCTTCACCGTCTAAAACGCTTGTGCCCATCATTAGCGCACAAGCGCGTCTCTGCTCTGATGTAGACGAATGCTGTAAAATGGAACAGCTTCCAACGAAAGAGTAACACCTTGATCTCAGGTACTTATATTCACAGGTCGCAAAAGACAAAACCCTTTAAAAAGAAAGGCAGCAATGCCCTACAGACCTGACTGCAACCCGCAAAGACCTTTGATTTTGCCAAGATCACTCAGCAGTGTCGGTTTCGTACCGTGCTGTGTCTGGCTGGCTGCACTGCCCTTTGCAGAGGGCACAGCACAGAGGGGCACAGCATCACCTCTTCCATCACAACAGGAGGCCACAAGGTCAACATGGACTTTTGCTAATAACAGACTAGGTTTACCCTTTCTTCTGTCACTGAGAGAAGCGGTGGTGCTGCTGGGCTTGTGAAGCTCCTCCTCCTTTTAACGCATTCAACAGTTCAGCAGGGACATTCTCAGAGAGGAATTAGACCATGCCAGCCTTGGCGCGAAGCTCAGAGCTTTACTTACAGACAACTTTGGCAGTAAAAACCTCTTATGCCATCTGTGGCTTCCGCCCAGGTTCCTCTCCAGCCATGCTCCCAGCATCCCTGTAGCTACCTCACTCGGCAGGCAGGCAGCCCAGGCTTTTGGCACCTGCATCTCAGGGCAGACCTCCAGGCAGGCAGCTCTCACACTGGGGACTCCAGGGCTGCTCTCTAATAACTCCTTATTCTGAATTAGTAAGAAGCTAAATCCAAAGTAATTTTTTTATGGTATCAGTGTTCTCCGCTCCCTGTCCCCCACACCTCTAGCAAGACCTTGCTGAGGTTGCGGTGGTGGGAGAAGCAGCAAGACCCACACCCATGGAAGCAGTTGTCCCCATGCCCACAAACCCCGGCTGAGCAAGGACCATCTACCTGAAGGACGGATGTGAGGGTTTGGGATGGGTGGGCATTAGATCAGTTTCCTGGTGTCTCATTCCCAGCCCATGCATTCCCTACCTTCCTTTCCAGAGTTCTTAGCTGGGATGCTCTCCAGCAGACAGATTTCATAGAATCATGGAATCTTTAAGGCAGGAGAAGACCTACAGGATATCCAGTCCAGCCATCAGCCCAATCACACTGTGCCTACTACACCACATCTCAACTCATCTACATGATTTTTGAATCCTTCCAGGGTTGATGACTCCAACATTGGCCTCGAGCAGCCTCTTCCAATGCTTGACAACCTTCTCCATGAAGGATTTTTCCCCTGATATCCAGTCTAAACCTGTCCTGGTGCAACTTGAGGCCATTTCCTTTTGTCCTATCACTTGTTGTTGGGAGAAGCGACCAACACCCCCCTCCCCACAGCCTCCTCTCAGGAGCTGCAGAGAGCGATGAGGTCTCCCCTCAGCCTCCTCTTCTCCAGGCTAAACAGCCCCAGGGCCCTCAGCTGCTCCTCATGACCCCTGTGCTCCAGTCCCTTGCCCAGCTCCGTTGCTCTGCCCATACAATGAAGAACCAGGAAGAACCCACGCTTGCCCGCACCCAGCAGGCTGGGTAGCCGAGCCGTGTGAACAGCTGTCATGCACAGATGCTGATTTTGTGGGCTCCTCCAGTGGATTTGAAAGCATTGACTGTCATAGGCTCTGCACAGCTCACAGGAACATCCCCAGACCTCCCCGACAGGACGGCACGCGGGCCGGGGTGAACCAGGCTGCCGGAAAGGCCTCACTAACCCATAGATTGTGTTTGCAAAATTACTGCAGAAGTAAAGAACAAAGCTGAGGCTGGGAATGATGTAAATTGAGTTTGTCTGCGCTGACAATAGCTCTTGATTAGAGGCTTCCCGAGCTCCCGAGGAGCTGGCAAATCCTTTTCCCCCTCCCAGTCAGAGACCGCAGCAGTCTCAGGATCAGAAGAAGTCCACGGGCACAGATGCTGGAAAAGGATGCTGTGCACCTCTCTGAGCTGCCAGGCTGGGCTGTGAGCCCAAACTCTGCTTTCACAGGGGCTGCACAAGCACAGAAGAGAGAAACAAACCTTCCAGCATCTCCCAAGCTGCAGGACAAGGTCACGAGATGAATCCAAACAGCTTATCAAGGTTTAGTGTTTTCTCCTCATAAACAGGTCAAGACAAGAGATGAAAAAAAAAAAAAACCACAGAAAAGGCATTTCAGTATTCTACATGTTGTCAAATTTGCAAGCAAATGCTTTGAAATACAAAGTCTTTTTTTATGGAATACATTTTCTGGTGTTTAAACAAAGCAAGTACCTGGCAACAAAACCCTGAGCCACATTATTGTTAACAGTGAAACAATAATTGCAGCAATAAATAGGATATGTTGAAAATTATAGCAGCCTGAAAACATTTACCCCATCTGACAATATATGGGACAATTTAGCTCCTGGTGAGCAACGTAATGTCTGTTTTTATTATTATATAGAGATTCCTGCAATGTAAAGTTATCATACACATCTATAAAAATATATACGGAGCAAAGTTACTCCAGGGAGATGCACTTTTATCTACACTAAATAAACTTTTTGCTGGATGCTGTTGTCCCCATTACCTAGTCATTACCTTGTCATGAAGTCAATTTCCTCAGCCTTCCTCATTTCTGGAGCCGGCGTTGGTTCGCTCCAGGTGAAGCCAACATTTTATCGATTAAGTACATCAACTTAAATTATAGGCTGTTCACAGTTGCTTGTATTTCCGTTATTATCACAGGGTATTACAGCATACTGCCATGTGGCACTCTGCAATATGTCACGTTTCTTCAAACAACGGTTGCAATCCTGCTGAACACTATTTATAGCGCTGCGTATGTACAGAACTTATGGCACCGAGATCACTTCCCACGGGTGCAAAGCTGCGGCTGGGCCCTTGACCTCCTGCGTCTGATCACTGCCTCAAACCAGGGGCTTATCCAAGGCTCTTTCTACACTCAGAAACCCTCAGTTCTTCAATGCCTTTGAAAAATAGCCTCCCTGTTTCACAGCAAAACGCAGCAGCGCATTTATGCATGCAGCCGCTGGGCATAGCGACTGCCTGCTTCTCACCCTCCATGCAGATCTTTCCCTGCACAACACAGCAGAAAGTCCAAGTGTAAAGACTAAAAGAGCATCTTGCCTCTGTGTTTTCTGTTTGGAAATAATCCTGCTCTCTTGAAACGTGTGCCTTTTCCTGCCGCGGGTTGTAACATGGGCACACGGCTATCAACCCTGCTGGCTTGGTAGGAGCAGAGGAACCCACAGCTTCGTGCAAGCACTTAGCGACTGCTGAATATCAACATTTGGGCTTTGTACAACCATATTAAGCTCCCCAGTGCTGAGTAAGGAGCCCTTATTCCCACAGACACTTTTAAATCCTAGAGGTCCCTGTTGTCAGACGCATGAGCCACAAGTATCGTGGCACCTACTTTTTATATACATAAATCCTTCCTGCATCCTCTTGGTACAGGTTGCCCTGGGAAGTCATGGTTGCCCCATCCTTGGAAGTGTTCAAGGCCAGGTTGAATGGGGCTTTGAGGCCCCTGATCCACTGAGGGGTAGAACTGGATGGGCTTTGAGGTCCCCTCCAACCCAAACCATTCTGTGATTATATGATCTAATTCCAGGTACCTGACAAAAGTACTTCTTGATTTCATTAATGATGAAAGAAACTCTGGGGGCACATGGGGGTCCTGCATGAATGTTACCTTTTCACAGTCCTATCTCCAGAAAATTGCAGTCCCCTATCATCCTAATAGTATCACGAATCAGTAAATATTTGTGCGGCATTTTAAAATATGTAAAAGCACTGCTTTAATGCTAACGATCATCATATCCAAAGACAAGCATTTTAACTGCCACGTTATTCGTGAAAATGTTCTTTTTGTTACAGTTTTGATTATTGCAGATATTAGAAACTCTTGTTCCTTCAGCAGTTTACAGTATCTTTTCTTACAGTAGTATCATAATGTGGTGCTCAACTATTTCTCCAACTTGATATCATTCTTCATCTCAGCTGGCTTTATTACAGCAATACAGGATGAGATAGAATTGCAATACAAAGTAATTCACCAAAAACTGAGTGTGCTAACAATGAGAAACAAGTACCGTCTTCATCTCCCAAGCAAAGAACGTACACATGCAAAGGGACAGAAAAAAAGTTAAATTTAAGACCCATGACCTTGCAGCAAAAGGCTCCAGCCCAGGACATTTTAAAAGGGAAGGCATATCCACCCTTTGAAGCATTTACAACGAGTACAGTTCACGGCGCTAGACATAAATGTCTAAAAATAGCATTGCAGGTATGACTTCCATCACAAGGTGAGTGTAAGTCTAAAATGAAGCCAATCACGAAATACTAGAAGGAAATACTCCAAGACAGAAATTCCAATAAGCTGCAGTAGTGCTGGGAGTCCCAGGCAGAGTGTCCCTGTATTAACATGCACACGTTCACCGGCAGCTACATGGAAAGCAATACAAGTCCTGTGTACAGTAACCACTCTGGGGTGGTTTGTGTTTAAATCACTCCAAAATCTGAACAGCAAAGATTTAACATTTTAGACAGGTGCATTAGAAACTATGCTATCCAAAAATTGCATTATTAAAAAGTAAAAAAAAAACACCAAACACCTCTGTTCACAGCAAACCAAGGAAAAAACCACGGATTTTTTCAGAGTGCTGTCTCTTCAAATTGTGGATGCTGACACATCCTCGCCGTCACACCGGCACCAGCCCATCCAACCTGCTCGTGGCAGCAGTTCTTCCATCTATCACTCCCAAGGAAGCGTTACGCCGGAGCTTTGGGACATGGAGAGGCTGGAGAGGTGGGCCTGGGTGAGCCTCTTTGGATTCAACAAAGTCAAGTGCAAGGTCCTGCACCTGGGTTAGGGAAATTTATTATTTAAATACAGGCTGAGGGACAACATGAATGAGAGGACTTGGGGTGCTGGTGGGTGAGAAGCTCAACATGAGCCAGCAACGTGTGATCACTGCATGGAAAGCCACCCCTATCCTGGGTTGCATCCAGAGCAGTGGGACCAGGGCAAGAAAGTGGTTTCTGCCCCTCTAATCCTCTCTCTTGAGACCTCACCTGGAGCCCTGTGTCCAGTTCTGGAATCCTCAACATAACAAGGATATGGAACTGTTGGAATGGATCCAGAGGAGGAATACAAATGTGATCTGAGGGCTGGAGCACCTCCCATACCAGAAAAGGCTGAAAGAGTTGGGGTTGTTCAACCTGGAGAAGAGAAGACTCTGGGGACATTTTAGAGAAGCCTTCCACTATCTGAAGGGGTTACAGGAAAGCTGGGGAGGGGCTTTTTAAAAACACCTTTAGTGACATGATGAGGAGAAGGGCTTTAAACTGGAAGGGAGAAGATTTAGATTAGACATTAGGCAGAAATGTTTTGCTGTGAGGGTGGGGAGGCCCTGACCCAGGGTGCCCAGAGCAGTGGTGGCTGCCCCATCCCTGGAGGTGTTCCAGGCCAGGTTGGATGGGGCTTGGAGCCCCCTGATCCATTGGGAGGTGTCCCTGCCCATGGCAGGGGGTGGCGCTGGAGGTCCCTTCCAACCCAAACCAATCCATGACTCTACCAGTCTATGAAATTATTGCTACAGCCAAGCCAACATCCATGCCATGATGGCCGATAACTGATGCCAGTAAGGGAAACAATTCTTTTCATACCATTTCCATATAGAATTAGTACTGTCTTTCGTACCTGGGAGGAAGTAGGGACATTTTTTTCCCAGGGGCAGAATTGCACCTCTAAAATGTAAGACTGATGAACCAATTGCACTCTTAACTAGGATAGCTACTATCGTTAGTAATGATCATTCAACTGTTTAATCAGTTCAAACTACATAGTAATTGTAATTCCTGCTAATAAGCAAGTATCTTGAGAATAGTCCTAATGTCTAAAGCACACTGAGCTGCTTCAAACTCGCAGGGACTGATGAGATGGAGTCCTGCGGATAAGGAAATCATTAGCGATTCCCTATGCCACAAGGACATCTCTTCAGCCTGCATGTGACACATATATACCCCAAATCCTGCAATGCCACTTACGTAGCAACAACTCACATTCTGCCCCAAACCTCCAGCACTGCGTTTGAAGAGCTTCCTGTAACAGGACAAAAGGAAACAGTCTCAAGTTGTGCCAGGAGAGGTTTAGACTGGGAATTATGAAAAATTTCTTTACTGAATGAGTGGTGAAGCCCAGGCAGAGGCTGCCCGGGGCAGTGGTGGAGTCTCCATCCCTGGAGGGGTTCAAAAACCAGGTGGTCATGGCACTTTGGGTCATGGAATCATAGAATTATAGAATTGCCCAGTTGAAAAAGACCTTTAAGGTCATCAAGTCCAACCATACCTGTTCACT
The DNA here is from genome assembly GCA_033558235.1 of Neomorphus geoffroyi. Taxonomy (NCBI): domain Eukaryota; kingdom Metazoa; phylum Chordata; class Aves; order Cuculiformes; family Neomorphidae; genus Neomorphus; species Neomorphus geoffroyi. The sequence goes on from JAUMJM010000025.1 coordinate 1,778,252, forward strand.
GCTAAACCAGATCCCTGAGAAACTCATCTGTATGTTTTTAAAATACCTACAAAGATAGCGACTCCACCTCCTCCCTGGGCAGCTGTTCCAGTGCCTGAGAGCCCTTTCAGGGAAGAAATTCTTCCCGATGTCCAGTCTAAACCTCCCCTGGCACAACTTGTGGCCATTTCCTCTCATCCTATCGCTGTCCCTTGTGAGCAGAGCCCAGCCCCCACCCCGTCACAGCCTCCTTTCAGGCAGTTGTAGACAGGGATGAGGTCTCCCCTCAGCCTCCTCTTCTCCAGGCTAAACAACCCCAGGTCCCTCAGTCTCTCCTCATAACCCTTGTTCTCCAGCCCCTCCCCAGCTCCGTTCCCTTCTCTGGATGCGCTCCAGCCCCTCAAGGTCCTTCTTGGAGTGAGGGGCCCAAACTGACCCCAGCACTCGAGGTGCCCTCACCAGCGCTGGGCACAGGGGCACAGTCACCTCCCTGCTCCTGCTGGCCACGCTGGGTCTGACACAGGCCAAGATGCCACTGGCCCTCTGGGCCACTGCTGGCTCCTGTTCAGCCGCTGTCACCCAACACCCCCAGGTCCTTCTCCTCCAGGCACATTTCCAGCCACTCCTCCCCAAGCCTGGAGCTCTGCATGGGGTTGTTGTGTCCCAAGTGCAGGACATGTTTTAGTAGGCACCATGGTGTTGGGCTGAGGGTTGGACCTGATGATCTTAGAGGTCTCTTCCAGCCTTTATGATTCTATGATTCCAGCAGCTTCAGCTAAGACCACAATCGTTGACGAGGTGTCCTTATCTGTTACCTGGCAAAGCACAAGCTCCTTAGTCTGCAGCCGGTGTGTTGGGCTGGATAACAGCCAACACTGCCTGATGCTGGACAGACATTCGTGCGGGAGATGTAAGATGTGACTGACATGGAGCCACAATGGCTCAGCAAACAGTTCTTTTATCATTTTAGGCATTCTTCTTCAATTTTGAGTTTCCTTCACAAGGTTGTTGTGGTATTTTTTTAAAAAGAGAGCCCTTCTATTCAAGAATGATTTCTCTGTTATTTGTAGACTTAAAAGGGGTGGGGAAGGAACGGACTACCCAGTCATTATTTATCCCAGACCTTCATAAATTTAACAGAGACCCATCCTATAAAAAACATTTAGATTTTAACTTGTCATGGCTGAAATAGGAGGCTATAGCTCCAGGTCACTTAGAAGTAGGAGGCAGCTCCTGTTGCTGCAGCTTTGCACTAGGGTAACATCATCGGTTTTGACGTCTCTCTCCCTGATTCATGGCAACGTAATTAGGTCTGAAAGTAAAGCTGAAAATTGGTCCAACAAGGGTGAAGTAAAACATAATATAGTAACAGCATTGGCTTTCACTGCCAAATTTTTGTTGTGACCTATAAAAGCACTTCCAAGACACTGCATTTAATTAGAGTTTTATAGCACCTATGAAAAAACATGCTCTGAAAGCGTTTAACATTGACTTTTGCACTTCCCATGCCTTCATACCTCCTTGTGACTCTGTTACTACATGGTTCCCTTCTTCCTTCACCTCCTCATCTTTAAAAGACTGAAGTAATTCTTATTCGACAAGAAAAAAATGTCATGAAACATAAAAAAGGGCACTCAAAACCAACTTTGTCAAGAGAGACACCGAGAGCTCTACTCTCCAGTTTATTTTCTAGATGTTATGAGAAAATATTACAGCCAGTGTAACAGGCTGGACAACTGCAACAAGGTCTTCTGTGTCTTAGCTGTACTTTTAAAGCTTTTTAAGGTCATTTTATAAAGGAGGAGTATGGAAAAGATTTGAGGAATCAGATCTGACAACAGAGGGCTGGTGTCTGGGCATAAAGGTTAAACCTCCCCTTGTTGACTTGGAAATGTGCTGGCAGGGTGAGGATTGGCTGAGATTCCCTCGGAGAACATGGTGAGAGGGTGCTTCAGCTGCAGCAGGGAGAGCAGGGAAGCAGGAGCCTGGAGCACAAGGAGTTTCAAGCTAAAGGGAAAATGGGGAGGCAATGAAACATCCAGGCTATGGTACCTCACCAGCAGGCTCACTGAATTGTTACACTAAAGGACACACGCAGCCTGCCACACAATCATCCTCGGACAACGGTGAAGAGGGGCCAAGAGCCATGTTTGCCAAAAGAGACAAATGTCTCTGCGGAGGCACTTGGGATGAACATCCAAAGCCCAGACCGGCACAGGGACAGGCAGAGACTCCCTTCTGAGAGGACAATGAGGCACCCTGAAGGCAGTCAGATGTAGGACACTGAGGTGTTGTGTATATGACCCCTATGCTGGCCCATGTTACCCTCCAGCCACCACCAGTTCAAAAAAATAAACACTATTTGGTTATTTTTTTCAGGTTTTGACCATAGGGAAGCAATTTGGTGGCAATTACAGATCTCTAAGGATTATACAGAAGTACATGAAGTACTTCTATACATGAAGTAATTAAAATTCCATTCCAGACAGACTCAGTTGACCGTTCTACACTTTTATATATGCATATGTAAGTGTGCATACACATATGCATATATATATCTCTCTACATGTATGTATATATATTTACACAGAGTCACAGAGCACAAATTGCAAGCTGAGGCTCCTGCTTTACATAAACCAGATGCCTAAAGTATATAAATATTTAATAAATATCTCCTTAAACATAACTGCCCTCTTGGGATGCAGCACACTGAGCATCAGCATGAGCTCGGGCAAGTTTGTTTGCAGCCTACAAGGCACAGACCTATAGGGTGACCCCTCAGGCAGGTCCTTCACCCCACTGCTGACATGGAACCAGGAAGGAAGATGCCCAAGCTGAGTGCCACGGGGTGGCCACAGGGCACTGCATCACTGCCTCTGCTCAAATGCCACTGAGCAGCTCTCACTGCTCCCCAGGGCATGCAGGGAGAGAAAAACCTCAGCAGGAAAAGGGTGTGGGGGCAGAGAAGCCTTCCTGGAGCAATAAGCCAGTGAGCTATCCCCCTTGCCTGGAGGGAAACAGAACCTCCTGTGTATCTTCCTGTAATTAAACAGGGGCTCCAAGAGGTGGATTTGATTATAATGAGTCAAATCCTTAAGAACCTAAGCTGGGTCTTAATAAACCCACTGTGGCTGGCCACTCAAACCAGTGGGGGAAAACAGCTCAGGCTGCAGTCCACATCCTGTGCAATCTCTCAGACTTTAGTTTTCTTACAGCTTCCATTGCACACCCTCCCATCACGCTGCCATGTTGCTGCCTGGTTTTGAATTATTCCCTCTGCAGAAAAACATTGCAAATTCCTTCCTCCATCTTCAGGCTTTTTTCCCTTTACACACAGTCAAATGCCACGATCCCCAGCAGGTCCCCTTCCCAACACACACTAGGAGCTGACTAGCACTGAGACGCTTGCATCAGAAAAGCTTACAGCGTACATCAGAAGTGTCATTTTTCTAGTGGGAAAAGGTAATGAGAACCACTGACAGGCAACACATCTCTTCTTGTGAGGCACAGTGCCTGACTTACGACTGCTCACATCTCCCTGTAAAGATGATACGGAGTGACTGCTAATACACCTCTACAGCTTCTTCTCTACTTCTCCTTTGCTAAGTCAGTCAACAGCTGGAACATCACTACAAACGCCAGACACAGCGGTCTGAGCTGCAATTTAATACTTCTCCTGGCAGTTTTACTCTTAGACAGTTACATTATCAAATTCCACCTATAAATACCCGCTCTTAAATGCGTATAAATAACACTTAGCTCAAAGGATCTGCAAACACAGACAGGTACAAGCTATATGCCAGGCTCTGCTACAACTGCCGTGAAATAAGGCTGTCTCTGAGGCAGTTCCATCACATAAGAGTTTTGGGAGGAGAAATGAAGAAGGGGAGTGAATATCACTAGCTCCTCACATCAGGCACCGAACAGTGTGAAATGTTTTCCGTTGGCAGTAAGGTTAAACAAGGTATCAGAATACCTGAGATAATGCCAACATAGCGTTTCACTTGGAAAAGGAAAAGATGTACCCCCAGTCATCACGCAGAGGTTCAAGTAGATGACAGCACGGTGTTCCTGGGTCAGGTGGGTTTATTGTGGGGCCAGACCCATCTTCATCTCCACTGCCTGCCAAAAGGTCAGCAAATCTCTTGCTCCCATAGCCGCATGCAAGGGGTCAGTGGCACTGCCCAGCAGACCTGCACCATCCCAGCAACACTTCCAGACTTGTTGGGAAAGCTCTCCAGCTTGGTGACCAGGACTTCGTCACCCAAGCTGAGCACACATTGAGTAGTAACAGTTTTCCAATCTATTTTTCTGAACCTACACGAGTGACTGAAAGCTGTCTCCACTTCTGTGATAACCACTTGGCACAGCGTTCAGTGAAGGATGCCAATCCTCCTCCTGAAAATGAAGGAACTGGCACAAAAGGTCACCTGTTTAATTATTACAATATCCATACATACATTTTAACAAGCAGCGAAAGATGGGGAGCAATTCTCTGGGAAACAAGGACCACTTAGATCGTGCCACTCTCGATGCAGTCCCCTCTCAACAGGTCCTCTCCCATAGGATATTCCAAATACCTTGCCTACGCGCTTTCCCAATCACAGCCTCACTCAGCCCATGTTTTACCTCTCTTGAAACCATAACACAGGCAGGCAAAATCCTGGGAGTGTGTTAGATCTGACCTTTCAGAAGATTGTGGTGCTTAGCGATACGGTTTAGTGGTGGAGGTGGCCGTGTGAGTTTTACAGCTGGACTTGATGGTCTAAAAGGTCTTTTCCAACCCAAACAACTCTGTGACACTGTAATTCTCAAGCTCATGGAGGCAAAACCAAGTCCTCCTCACCGATACACGCATACCTTTGTGGGCTGGACTTTTTTTGTTGTTGTTCTCTTTTTCCAAAGCAGAAAAAAAAAAAAGATAAAACAAAACAAACAAAAAACCCCACTAAAACCCAGACTGAGTAGAATACGTAGTGATAAACACAACTCAAGCTGTCCATGTCTCACACAGTTATTAAGCAATATAAAGAGAGAGAGATGTTTCTAGGATGAAGCACTGTTTATCGATGTTTGTTACATGTGCTTGAGCTGCAGCTCTCCCGTTTATAGCATTTTCTCCATTTTTTATTAAATGCCCTGAAGACAGGATTATTAGTTTCCTCAAAGCTTTTATACCGTGCTCATGACTACACTAAGTCCTTCACAAATGTTATTTAGTTTTACAACAACCAAGGATTTTGGAGACTGTTAACATCTCTGCTTCACTGAGGCAGAGAGATCAGGCTGTAAAATTTGCTTTATTTTGGGGTGTAGCCTGAGCCACCCAAGACACAATTTTTCAAAATGCCCCAGTATCACAGACTGCCTTGGGTATCTGAACCTTGGCTCCTGAGAAGCTTAGTTAAAGATCCCTGAACCTGGCACTTCAATTAGACCCTGCAGCCTTAAATCAGGATGTGCAGGCCAAAAAGGAGGAAAAACGCTTAATAGGCAAGTTTTAAACAATTTCCCCATCAGCCCATTGAATGCAGCAGCAATAACAGGGCTGAAATCAGTCTCTCCAAGCCAGTCCTATCCATTTTCTCCTGGTGATCACCTTGCACTTAACACGTCTCCCTGACAGGGCCTCAAAAGATGGAGTCCTGCTGACACACATCTGCCACACATTGCTCAGGGCCCTTCATCCCACGTGCGTGGGATATGAGCACCTGGCGGAGAACAAATGCGTTGGCTCCGCAGAGCCCGCGGCAAGCCAGCCCTACGGAGGTTCAGCTTCCTGCTCCTGACACGACTCTACATGAACTTCTTAGTCTGTGGAGAGAACCAGGCCCTCCGAGGGAGCAATTCACTTGACCCTTTCTAGATGGTCCAGTGTTACTTTAACAAGCCCTCTGCTGATTCTGAAGTGACCCTAGGGAACACTATGGGTTTTTTCTGCTAGTCCTGTGATCCATATCAGGGGTGTCAGCTTCCCAGGTGATTCATGAGCCATTAAATGAAAAAAAAACCACCTCAAATAAATGTTCTGTGGGTGTCTACTTTTCTCCAGTATAGTAGGGTGGTAGAGTTAGGAAGCAAACTCTGCCTTCTGTACCAGTGCGTGCTGGCAAGAAGCCAACTCTGTCTTCCAGAAAATATCCTCTCTGACACTTTTCAGTTTTCGAGCACTTTTTCAGTTTTTGAGTTTTTTAACTTCACAGCTTTTCAAAAATATATTTTGTTTGCTCTCTCCTAGGACTTTGGGGTCTCATTTGATCCCCCATGCTGGAACGCAAATACCTCCGTGGAACAGACTAAGACACTGAATTATCATCTAAGGGAAGACCCAGACACACCCAAAAGGTTTCACAGGCTGTTTTCGAGGTGGGGTTGATAATTCCACACTTGGCAAGAGTGTGTGTTTAGCCTGGTCCTGTACTCAACAAAGCTGATGTCTTTAACTCTTGCCAACCTTCATTTTTTCATAGAATCTTAAGATTGGAAGAGACCTCTGAGATCATCAAGTCCAACTATGCCTGTCTCCCTGCTAAACCAGATCCCTGAGAAACTCATCCACCCATCTTTTAAACACCTCCAGGAATGACAACTCCACCACCCCTGTGGGCAGCTGTGCCAATCCCTGACCACCCTTTCAGGGAAGAAATTCTTCCCAATGTCCAGTCTGAACCTCCCCTGGGGCAACTTGTGGCCATTCCCTCTCTCCCATCGCTGTCCCTTGTGAGCAGAGCCCAGCCCCCACCCCGTCACAGCCTCCGTTCAGGCAGTTGTAGACAGGGATGAGGTCTCCCCTCAGCCTCCTCTTCTCCAGGCCAAACACCCCCAGCTCCCTCAGTCTCTCCTCACAGCACTTGTTCTCCAGCCCCTCCCCAGCCTCGTTCCCTTCTCTGGACGCGCTCCAGCCCCTCAAGGTCCTTCTTGGAGTGAGGGGACCAAACTGACCCCAGCACTCGAGGTGGGGCCTCACCAGCGCTGGGCACAGGGGTGATGGTGATCTACACCTCCTGCTCTGGGGGTCTCTGCTTTCCCCAGCCTTACACTTCCTCCCTGCTGCCTCCCATCCAATTACCTGCTGTATCCTGCCAGCACACCCCTGCCTTGGATCTCTGTTCCCACTCTGCTGTTCTCATCAGCCCCAGTGCTGTTCCCCAGGTTTCTGGTCAGCTCACAAACCACGCGGCAAGCAGCCCAGCTAATCTTTTTCCATGTTGTCAGGGTGGGAGTGTGAGAGAGTCGTGCCTCTGGTTCTCAAGCGTGAAACCTTCAGAGGCTCCAGCTACTGAAGCCTCATGCATTAACATGGACACAGATTCCCTGGGAGAGCTTCGTGTCTATATCCAAAAGAGACACTGCCAGGGCAACAACAAAAAGTGCAAACCATAAAAAGTGCAAACAATGAAATTCTATCTGCTGGCCTGCTGCAAATTATTATTAAATGGAAGAGGATATTCCTCCCACCACCACCCCCCAGAAGAAAAGTGGTTCTCAAATGCTTCAATTATTCCTGTTGAAAAAGTCATTAAAAAATCCAGTCTGCGGCACATGTTAGGCTGAAGGGTTTTAGCAATCAGTTGAAGACTGACAAAATTACAAGCAATTACAATAAGATTTTGTAAAATGAATGGGTGAGTTCAGCTCGTGAGCAGTCTTAAGCATATGCTGCAAAATAATTCCTTTTTCTTGAACTTCCTACCCTAACATTAAAAAAGAAAGACAAACCCAGCAAAATGTTGCTATGCAGATGACAGTTAAACATTTTCTTCTCTTTTAAATTCTAGAGGCAAGGTATTGTCTGGCAAGGGGAAATCTTTCCTTTTGCTGCAGAGGATGTTCATCTTCTCTTGCTCTCAGTTTCAGCATTCAGTGGGGGAAACCTGTGCTGGCCAGCTGGACCGGCTGCTGCATGCACATCTACTTTGAGCAGTTTAACTAAAAAAAGAGATGTGATAAAAAGAACTTGTGGGCCTTGCATAAGATTTGCTGTCATTAACACAACATACAAAGTGAGTAACATGACATATTTGTCTCCTGTTTGTTGTTTCTATTCAACCTAGGTCTTCCAAGCCTGTGTGGCCAAGGCTGCTGCTCCAGGTTGGTGCAGCAACCGGGGCAGCAGGGATTTTGGCAGGTGGACTAAAGGTGCTGCTGACAAACGTGGGAGATAACGGGGCAAGTTTGTGATGGGAGAAAACAGGAAACCCTAAATCATTTCAGTGCATTGCAACATCTAAAATGCAATTCCCTTAACAGGAAAATTCTCAGAGCAAAGCTGCTCTCCAAAATTATTAATAATTCGCTATAGGGAGTTCCAGCACACTCAACGAGCAAGATCAAGGAGTTCAGCATTAGATAAACATGTTTTGACTGCAGAATGGCTACTGTGAACCTCGGGGTCAGCCTCAACTAGAGCAGGGGGAATACTGCAATGAAATTCCAGAAGTACTTGTTTAGATCTGTAAACAAAAATCACCTCAGTTATGCTTACACTCCTCTCTCTGAATGCTTCTAGGTAATAGTCTCCCCACAGTTTTTTAGGCTTTTAAGCAAAAACATGTCATTTGCATTTTTTCTTCCTCCTTCCCACCAAAAAGTCCTATTTTTATTCTTAAATATTGCTGATACTTCGTGTGAAATGATAATCATTCCTGTAAAACCACTCTATTCTAGAAGCAGACCGCTCTGCTGTGGTACAAGCGTTACAAAACATGCAGAACAGGTCGCCACATCCCTTGAGGACAAACTCCTACCTTCTGCAATTCCAATTGTTGTGGATACACAGAAAAGCCAGGCCAGCTCACAGGTGAGCCTGGCTACAGCACCTGCCTGGACATGTCCTCATCTCTTGCACAGACATTGAAATCAGCAGCGCCGCAAGCTGCCCAGTGGGGAAAGCACTGTCACAACCAGGACAGTCGTGTTTCACTGCTTGCACAGCAGGATACCTGACAAACTCGGGTGTCTCTGGCTGCTCTGTCCACATCTCTCCTCCCAAGTCCTGCGAGGGAGGTAGTGAGGGTGATGTCTACAACTTGAGGTCTTATTGGGTGAGGAAGTAAACACCCACTGCAGTCACTGGCAGTGACAACCCATGGTAACCATGGAGAAACAGGCTAGAGTCTTACCCAGAAACCAACCTCATACTCAACACTGCATAGGCAGGGTGAGACCTCTTTGAAACTACTGAGCATCATGGAATCACAGAATAGTTTGGGTTGGAAAGGACCTCAAAGCCCACCCAGTGTCACCCCATACCATGGGCAGGGACCCCTCCCACTGGATCAGGGGGCTCCAAGCCCCATCCAACCTGGCCTGGAACACCTCCAGGGATGGGGCAGCCACCACTGCTCTGGGCACCCTGGGCCAGGGCCTCCACACCCTCACAGCAAAACATTTCTCCCTCATTTCTCATCTCAGTCTCCCCTCTTTCAGCTGAAAACCCTTCCCCTCATCCTGTCCCTGCACTCCCTGATCCAGAGCCCCTCCCCAGCTTTCCTGGAGCTCCTTTCAGTACTGGGAGGCTGCTCTGAGGTCTTCCCAGAGACTTCTCTTCTCTTCAGTTGCCCTTCCATCATGTTAAGGATGAGAAACAAAGATGGTGTTCCGGGAAAACACGTGAAATAAAATAAAAACCTACCAGCATCACAAGTTCAGGAGGGATTTGCTGAGATTTTGCTTTGGCAAATACAAGAAGGGAAAAAAAAGAAAAAACCCAACACACACCACTCACACATTAAAAAAGAAAAAGGAGATGCTTCTCAGTCAACGGCAAAGGAGCAGGTTCAGCTTTTTAGCTGCTGCTGGCATCAGAAGGACCAACGCTAAAGGACCTTTGAAGCATTTTTGTACTTTTCTTGGGCTTGAGCTGGTGGGTTATTAGGTGAGAATAAACACACGTGATACCAGCAGCCCACTGCTCAAAACCAAAACCTTTTCCCTCTTTGTTTCATGCTATCTGCAGATGGAGAGCATGTGCGCTGTACCCTAACCCCATGCAAACAGGCCACGGCACAGGCACAGCTCCGGAGCAGAGTCGTCTTGCTGCATCTGTGTCCTGCTTAGCCTGCAGGATTATTGCAGAGTGAGTGGGTGGAGAGAGGTGAATGTCTCTGCAGGAGGAAGAGACAAGCAGTTTCCACAACAGGGAGAGAAAAATAGATGCTTGAGTAGAAAAATATTGAACATTCTGCCTTAAGTTCATCTCTACGGTAGTGGGATCCAATACTTAGCAGCCGTAAAAACCAGCAACTCCTGTTATTATCACTTTCACGTAGAGATAGATAATCCCACATCCAGAAAGGGTAAAAGATTTCTTTTGTCAAAGTGAGATGAAAGGAAGACATGCTTCTACGGCGAGCAAGTGTCCCACAAGTGAAACTCCCACCCCCATACTTCCAGTAACCGTCTATGTAGCTAAAACTTATTTGTTCATAATGCCCCAAGAATTCCCTTTTTTCACAGTACGTCTTTCTCAGCTTTTTTAGCCCTTACCCTCTTACCCCTTCACTACACTCCCAGCACTCTTCAAGATTTAGGCTTTTTTCCACAGATATAGCTTCTCAAATTTCAATACTATTTCTCTGGTCTACTCCAAGCAATAATCAAACCTTGGTACTGCAGAAGGAAATTATAGAGGTAAACTATATCCTTCAGATAAAAAAACATATCCTGTAGATTCTAGATGTAGCTATGGAGAGTTATGAACCATCTGTACTCTTCAGAGCCACATGAAATGTGTTTACGTTGTATTTGTTCACGAAATCCAGTGGCTTCAGTCTAAATTGTGCCATCACACCCATTGTGTGCTCATATTTGCTGGCATTTAAATGTCTTTGTCCAGTGCAAATTAAAAAGGAGGTGCTCTGCTTTGAGCGTTCTAGTTGCTACAATTATTTTGACTTGTCTAAGAGCTTATTTCAAACCATTTTACCACTCAAGTTGTCTCCACCTCATTTATCATGAGAGCCTTTTCTGTTTTTAATGGAAGCCACAACTTTATTCTGAGCTCCGATGTCAATGAGGCTGCAGGTGAAAGCCAACAAGGGACAAATTAGGTACTGTTTTATTATTAGTATGGGATGGCCCCAAGCCATATGAATGTGCCATTTGGGTTCCAGTGAGAGCAGCGATAGCTTTTTGTGCGCACCAGCCCCTGCTTCTGGCAAAGCAGCTCACTGCAGCTTCGCATCCACCAAATGAGGACACTGTGGCGTTAACTAGCTATTCCCATTTAAAATTATAAATGGGATTCAATGGTCCCAGATAAAGTAATACTATTATTAGGGAGTGGTTTGAGTCAGCCAAGCTGCAATGCTGGGACAGTGATTGTAGTTTAGCTGTCATTATTTTGAGTTCCCTGGGGATCAGCGTACGTGGGCACTCGGCTGCGTGGACATGTCGGCCTCTATTGAAAGCCGGAGCAGCTGGTCCTGTGCTGTATGTGTTTGCTTATAGAAGAATTATAGAAAAATGCTGGTTTCAACTTGCAGATTGAAGTAAAGTCAACTTTTTGTTAAACGTGAGAGCAAGAAACATCTGCCACGGGGTCAATCAATCAGCTGCATATACTTACTCCACATTAAAACAAAACCTACAGAGGCTCGCCCTTCAGTAGGGAAGGAAATCTTTACAAGCACAAAGTAGGTACTGACTTTGATGTAGTACCCACAGCCGATCAGACAACTTGTTTAAAAATTGCTTCGCTATGTTTCGCCGTGCTGACTCTAACCGCTCTCGCTTGCAGGCATGCAACACTATGTGAGGAGCATTAAAGAACAAATATCTAATATCACCACAGTTTTTGTAAAACCCTGTTCCCAGGAGACTTCAGATCAGATGTGCTATCTGATTTTCACTGAGGTTTCTGCTTTCTTTCCCTAATTTTCCAGCTGGGTTAACTAGGCAGGAGGAGGTCAAATACTTTACAGAAAAACCACACAGAGTGTCAGAGCCGCAATCAAAAGCCAGGATCCCCCAAACATCTGCTCTTTTGCTGTCACCATGCTACGTGTTCCCCAGGTTTTAGCTTCTATTTGCCTTCTATTACTGATAAGCGTGATCATATTTCTGTTTATTAGGACTCAGCAATGGTTTTCTCACTTTTCCACCAGGACTGAGGTGGCATTTACCATGCAAATCCCATGATTCTTTATGCTGTTCTGCATTGTCTTTGCACAAGTAGGAGAAAAAAATTTAAAAAAGCAGAAGTTTTCCACATTAGTCTTGCAGAGCAGCAAGCAATCACATACCCTGCACAGCTGCAGAAAATCACATCTTACAAGTCTTCTCCTTTCACATCAGGCTGAAATATGAAAGCAGAGAAATCAGTGCCCTTCAGATATGTTCTCATAGTGAAGAAAATGATAAAAAACACCAGCAACACTGCTCAATAGATTCATTCTTTAAACAATAACAGCACTGTGCTGCACCCGGAGAAGTAATGAACTGAAAGCGTATCTGGAAGGCAGAATACTCTCCTGATCAGTATCAACTGTTCACATTTAAGTAAAGACAAATAAAATGCTAACCACTGCCCAATACCTGCAAACACTGTTCATCACTTGTGTGCTATCTCATGGCTCATTTTAACAATAATTGCTTATCAGGCTGAATACAATCAGCAGAAGCCCCAGTAATAAGGAGCGGTAACAATAACCATGCAATGAATTGGGTTTAAATAGGGCCTTTGCTTTCAAAGGAACCTCCTCTTTTCTCCCTAGGCACTTAAGCACCAAACCAGACCTCAGCTTGCACCGCACCGATGAGCCCACAAAATAGTTCCTCTCCCTGGCTTTTCGCTTTGCAAAGAAATTTGTCATCGGGACCCTTTTAATTTGCAGTGGCAGCCCTGCCTTCCCCGGGTTTCCCCATGCAGGGGTTGCAGCTGAAGGCCAGCTGGGCACGGAGCGGCACGACGCTGCCACAGATGAGGCACAGGCAGCCTGGCCTGAGGCCTGCAGGGATGAGACCCTGGGGGTTTGCCAGAACCAAACACAGTTTATCATCCGCACAAAGGGGTTTTTTCTTTTCTTTTTCTTCTTCACATGGAATGAGTCTCGTGCCAATCCGCTAATGTCGTGAGACAGCAGATGGCGGGCACCCAACGAGGGGCCATCCTTGGACACCGAGTCACAGAGTCACACAGTCATAGAATATAGAATGGTTTGGGCCAGAAGGGACCTTATAACCTATCCAGTTCCACCCCGTCCTCTAGCCTGGCCTGGGACACCTCCAGGGATGGGGCAGCCACCACTGCTCTGGGCACCCTGGGCCAGGGCCTCCCCACCCTCAGCGTGAAGAATTTCTTCTTAATGACTAATCCAAATCTTCTCCCTTTCAATTTAAAGCCGTCTCCCCTCGTCCTGTCACTCCAGGCCCTTGTAAGAAGTCCCTCCCTGTCTTTCTTGTAGCCCCTTCAGGCACCGTAAGCTGCTCTAAGGTCTCCCTGGAGCCTTCTCTTCTCTGGGATGAACAACGCCAGCTCTCCCAAGCTGTCCTCGTAGCTTCGTGGCCCTGCCCTGCACACGTTCCTGTATCACCACCCGGAGCACAAAGCACCAAAGCATGAACTGAAAGGCCGCTCCGCATGTGATATGCCACGCCAAGACTCAAACGGGGCTTCAGTGACGCTGAGCTCCAGTGCGTCCTGCCTCGCCCCAGACCAGCGTCCCCGTCTCCAGCAGCCCTCTGCCCTCCCAGGGGCTTCCCACAGAGAATGTCCGCACGGCCCCGCCACCACAGCCCATCCTGCCCCTTCAGCTGTGTATGTCTGGAAGGGCCAGTTCCCAGGTTTTATGCATGGGCTGCTGTTACACCGTGAGCCCCTAACAGGATGGCAGCCTCTCCCGCCCAGCGCCGCACGCCATCGCACCACTTTTTTACTGCATTTTTGCTCCTTTTTCTAATGAAACATCCTCTCTTTTTAACATATGATTTTATATGGGAACAGCTACAACAACTCAAAGTCTAAAAAGAATATTTTAAGAACAGAACACACAACGTTGAACACAAAGGGGCAGGATAAGAGCATCTGCTGCCCTAACAACAGCTTGAATCCTCTTTCCCTTATTTCTCTAGGTGCCCATGTGTGGCACAGCAGTAAAGCAAAACGATGGTGAAGAATTTGGCTTCAAAGCCCAGACACTGCCCTGGCGAACTCTGCAAGAAGTCACCTGAGATAGCTTTCTGCTGGCTTCTCTCAGCTCATGTCATACTCTCTTCCTGCTTAATTGTTTCAGATGTTCTCTTTTTAATAAAACGCATACAGCAAATAATTCAGAGGAAAACAACAGGGAGAAAAAGTATAACCTAAGTTTTCTCTTGACAGGTCTCCAAACCATGAGATAAATGACTATAAAAGCTACTTCTGCTTGCAAAGCTTGACACGCAGGCACACCTGCCCTTCATAAACCCCCAAATCCCACCTGCTCTACCTTTACAGCCTTTCTAAAAAGCCAGCCCAAGAATATTTCCAAATGCTTAGCCCCAGTAGATTTCGCTGAGGGTCCTTTGGGAACCTCAGCATTATTTTTAGTACTAAGGATTTTGGAGGTCCCAGTTACACCTGAGGGGGTGCAAAACCCCACTCTTAAATCTACATCCAGTGACGCCAAGACGCAGCAGAGATCCCAATATCTCCCTCACATCATAAACAGCAGCCACCCTTCTCTGAAAGCAAGGAATGGTGCTCTCTGAGAAGTTAAAAAGGAGACTGCTGCAAACACAGGCTACTCACAAAGTGCTGGCGGCATGCGAGTGTATAATAAACGCTCACATTTACCAGTACTAATCTTCTTGCACTGTGAATATATTTGTGTTACACGGTGCATAAAAACGACAACGGCTCTTACTTCTTCATTATATCACAGCAGCAAGGTAATGAATCCATTATGGTATTATTATTTGGAAGACAAGTAATTGGCCATGTCAGCCTACACTCTGCTATTGAAGCTGTCAAGTGTGAACTTTTTTATGGTAGTTTGACATTTAACAATATGTTAGGTTTTCATTTATTTTTTTTAAAAGGCTATAGAAATACAAAATGTAAGAAATTGTGGGCTCAACCGTTGATTTGAATAATCTATCCTGAACTTGATATCCAGCTCCTCCCTGAAAAGATACATTAGAGAAGATCACAGGGTGTACTGGTAAATTCAATTGTTAACCTTGAGGGAACATACATGACCTTGCATCAATTCTGTAGTGTTATTCTGAAATACAGTAAAGAGATGAAACATAAAATACCATGTGGATTTAACTTACAGTACAATCTGAGCCTGCACTTGTGTTGTCCTGGGTTCTTCCCAACAGCAACAGATCCAGCACTTTGATAAAGTTATCTTTCTAAAAAAAATGTCGTACACTGCAAACTTTTTTAGACTTTGAAGCAGGTGCCCGTCCCTGCTATCCTTTATTTTTTCCATGCATTTGAAAACTCTCTCCAGGTGAGACAGTACATTTACACAGTAAATGCATTGTCGAAGATGGAGTAAATTCTCCGTACTATGTTCTCCAGTGAATATTCTCGTAGGTTAATACCAGCCAGAAATCTTTCAGCCCACAGGCATTCACATTTACTCCTAACACACACCCCACCTACAACAGACACACAGAAACCACACCTAAAAAATAATGACCCTCTGCTGACGGAAGTCCAGCCACCACTTTTAGGAAATTCAGATTTAAATCCCCGTGCCACCGGTGATTTTTGATCAGTCATTGAGTAAGGCACAGATTTGGGTGAGTTTGCCCCAAGAGACAACGTATTTTTCTCCAAAGTATATTTAAGAGGTTGTATTTTTTTCAGGAAACATTCATTAGGGTTGCAACAAACAGAAAGCTTATGTGGCAATTAACCAAATTGCCAAAATTAATTTGGTTTCTACTTGCTAAAATATTTTTTCAATAAACATAGATTTCTAAACTTAAATCTTTTTAAAAAAAAAAATAACAGCAGAGAAAAACTTTTAAAAACACTTGTAAAAAGCTTGTTTTCTTTAGGAAGATGATTGGTTTTGACAAAATTAACATTGCACTTTGCCGATGAAATAAATGCAAATTCCTAAAATGTTTTTGTTTGATCATATTTGAATTCTTGCAAAATAAGTTTTGTCCTGGACCTATGACAAAATATGTCATTGAGTATCCACTTTAGGAGCACCAGGTTCTCCCTACATCGACAGTGGGTGTGTTAGGCACTCAGAGGGGCCACTTGATTGAGTTTTAACCCTCAGTACTGAGTTCCTCACCTGCAGAGTGGAATTAGAGTGTTTTAATATCACAATGTCAGAACCCCCCAAAATGTTTAAGCCAGTTTTGTGATATCCAAAGCAGATACTTTCAATCCTGTTTCAGGGTTCAGAAGCAGCTTTTATACCTGAAGCACAGAACAACTCAGTGGAAGCAATAATGAGCCTAGACAGTATATCTCTGTAAACGTATTTTCATACACGTGCATAAAGATAATACACAGACAAGCATTTTCCTCACTGACAAACTGTGCCATTACTCTGCATCAGGTTCCTTATTTGCTTGCTTATTTTCCAGTCTTGAAATATTTCATGGAATTATGGAATCATAGAATAATTTGGATTGGAAGGGACGTCAAAGCCCATCCAGTGCCACCCCTGCCATGGGCAGGGACACCTCCCACTGGATCAGGGGGCTCCAAGCCCCATCCAACCTGGCCTGGAACACCTCCAGGGATGGGGCAGCCACCCCTGCTCTGGGCACCCTGGGCCAGGGCCTCCCCACCCTCACAGCAAAACATTTCTTCCCAAGATCTCATCTCAGTCTCCCCTCTTTCAGCTTCAAACTGCTCCCCCTCACCCCATCCCTGCACTCCCTGATCCAGAGCCCCTCCCCAGCTTTCCTGGAGCCCTTTCAGCACTGGGAGCTGCTCTAAGGTCTCCCCAGAGCCTTCTCCTCTCCAGGCTGAACAACCCCAACTCTCCCAGCCTGGCCTTGTTTAAGAGTCGCTTCAGCCTTCAGATCATCTCCGTGGCCGCCTCTGAACTCGCTCCAACAGCTCCAGGTCCTTCCTGTGCTCAGGACTCCAAAACCGGACCCAGGGCTCCAGATGGGGTCTCACAGAGCGGAGCAGAGGGGCAGAATCCCCTCCCTCCCCTGCTGCTCCCACTGCTCCGGGTGCCGCCCAGGACACCGTTGGCTTTCTGGGCTACGAGTACACGTTTCCAGCTCCTGTTGAGCTTCTCACCCACCAGCACCCCGAATTCCTTCTCCTCAAGGCTGGTCTCAATCCACTCTCTTGCGCTCATCAGTACATGAATTGAAGGTAAATAAATAATAAACGTTAAATCTTTCACCAAGCAAAGTTACACCAATTTTGACAA
Source organism: Neomorphus geoffroyi (assembly GCA_033558235.1). Classification (NCBI taxonomy): domain Eukaryota; kingdom Metazoa; phylum Chordata; class Aves; order Cuculiformes; family Neomorphidae; genus Neomorphus; species Neomorphus geoffroyi. The sequence goes on from JAUMJM010000025.1 coordinate 1,795,579, forward strand.
AAGGAACATGAGTGGTTCTAGCAGAGTTTCATGCTCATGTTCGTTCACAAAGGGCCCAAAAGCAATGCCAGCAGGTTTGCCTGGTGTAAAAGAGAAAAATATTGATTTATAACTGGGTTTTGCCCATCCCAGGGGCCTCAGCTGCACCCACACATGTGCTCAGCCCCACAAACCCCCAAAGAACCACATTCCAACACCATTTCCCAATAAAAAAAAAAAAATAGGAAAAGAGGTCATAAACCAAAAAAAAAAAAACCAAAGCAACCCTCCAGAGAGCAGCAAGGGCCTCCGCTGAGGCACCGTTAACCTGCAGCGCAAGCCCATGGTGGCAGCAGGACCACAGCCGCTCTTTGTGATTGAAATGGAGGCCAGGGCCTCCCGCAGGGCTACCCCCCTCCTGAGCTGGCCTTGATGAGGAGCACACGGCCCGGCTTTTATGAACACCTGTGTCTAAAGCCCACAAATAATTAGCTTAGCCTCCCTGTTTCCCTCCAATAATGGCGTAATTTGCCATGCCTTTCAGCCCTGGGACAGCTGGTGCTATTGAAAATCACCTCAGGATTAGGCTGTAACGCCCAGCCTCCCTCTTCGGGGGCTTCTCACGTTTCCATGGCAACACACTTAGGCTGCAAATTATCACCTCTAATAATAACAGGGAAAGTCTATCTTATTTTATTCCGGTTTATATCCATAATAAAAGACAAAGCGTGAAAATTGAATGGAGGTCTCGAAGCTGGGAAAAGATCCTTTCCTGGTCCAGGAAGAAGCAGGGGAAGCAGATGGTAGAGCGCATGGTGTGCACTGGGGGACTTGGGGCTGGGTTTGGCCAAAGTTTCTCCTCTACCTGGGTCCAGATGTGTTTGGTGTCAGAAAAGGTGTATTCTGTACTGTATTCAGGTTGGGTCCCTCAGTAGAAGGACCTTGAGGGGCTGGAGCGCGTCCAGAGAAGGGAATGGAGCTGGGGAAGGGGCTGGAGAACAAGGGTTATGAGAGGTGGCTGAAAGCCCTGGGGCTGTTCAGCCTGGAGAAGCAAAAGCTGAGAGGAGGCCTCAATGCTCTCCACAGCTCCCTGAGAGGAGGCTGTGGTGAGGGGGGTACTGGGCTCTGCTCCCAAGTAACAAGCAATAAAACAGGAGGAAATGGCCTCAAGTTGCACCAGGGGAGGTTTAGATTAGACATCAGGAAAAATTTCTTCTCCAGAAGGGCTCTCAGGCCCTGGCAGAGGCTCCCAGGGAGGTGGCTGGGTCTCCATCCCTGGAGGGGTTTAGAAGCCAGGCAGATGAGGTGCTCAGGGATCTGGTTCAGTAGTGGACAGGGATGGTTGGACTCAATGATCTCAAAGGTCTTTTCCGGCCAAATGATTCTTTGATTCTATGAAAACAGTCCTGCAACCCCACACTGGGGCCAGTGGAGGCCATCAGCCCTGGTGGGAGTCTAGGACAATTCTCCAAGGCCAGGTCTCCACAGGAGAACTCTACACACCTGACTCTCAGTGGGGACATCTCCACACAGGGAAGGTTAGGGTTGGGGACTCCCTGTGCAGAGCTGTACACACCAAGAGTCAGTGATGTAGAGTTCTCCCCTGGATAGTTGCCCATTGCAGAGAGTTGTCCACCGCATAGACTTGGCCATAGAGAGTCATCCCTTTCCACCCAGTGGTGCCATGACGAGGGGGCAACACCAGCAGCCTCCACAGTGGAAAGCTGTGCCCCACAAACACCTCCAATACAGCCCTTGGGCTCCCTAGAATGTCACCGAGTGCTGTGTGACAGGTGCCGTGTGACAAAGCCCCTACTGTAACAAACAGGGAGCATCCTCCTCAAGGGAATGAGAAGTTCCTCTCCTGATGTCCTTCCTACTTGCCAGGAATTAAGAAAACAAAGGTGGCCAAATCCTGAAACCATGTGAAGGAAGCTTTAATTTTCCCTAAATGTCACAGAATAGTAAAATTGTAGAACGGTTGGGTTGGAAGGAACCTCAAAGCCCATCCAGTCCCACCCCTGCCATGGGCAGGGACACCTCCCACTGGATCAGGGGGCTCCAAGCCCCATCCAACCTGACCTGGAACACCTCCAGGGATGGGGCAGCCACCACTGCTCTGGGCAGCCTGGGCCAGGGCCTCCCCACCCTCACAGCAAAACATTTCTGCCCAAGATCTCATCTCAATCTCCCCTCTTTCAGATCAAAGCTGTTCTACCTTGTCCTGTCCCTGCACTCCCTGATCAAGACTCACAGCCTGGCTTTCCTGTAGGCAAAAGCCATCTTTCACCCCAGTCAAGGAGATGGGGAGGATTCCTGCAAATGCCTCCCTGATGGAGGATCCCCTTCTCTCCTGATGCCCCAGTGGCTCCTGCACACACCAGTGCCTGCTGTTACCTGGTTTTAATTGTTTTTATTTCAAATGGCCTCTAGTTAGTCATTAATATTGATATGAACGCTGATTTCATGGCCACACCTTAAAGAAGAGATCTACAGACAGGACAAAAATCTAATCTTTTCACATTTTCTTTCCAGAGAAGGCCTTGCATTCCCTAAAAGTGGCCACGGACCTGTTATGGACAGAGGGCTGCCTCTTCCAGCCGAAAGGAAATCGTTCCCACTTTCTTTAAGGAAAATTCAATACTCTTTACTTCCAACACTAGTGCAATCAGCAGCAGCTGAGCCGGTGTACTCCTTCCTTATCTGTGCGAAGGCACAAAGTAATAATAAAAACAAGGGAAATAAACAGAAGTATGTCTAGTGTTACACAAAAAAATTTCCTGAGGAGAATTTCATCTGCACTTGAACTTTGTTGATAAAGCCAAGACACCAGAAGGGACAGAAATCTGGCTTTTACCTTTCTTTGAGTTGATAAACTGGGCAGGGCTCTGAGGCAAGACTCGTGCAATCTGAGATTGCGCTGAATTACATCAGGTTCTTGCAGTTTAGGAAACGAAAGGTAGTCGCATCTTCCTCTGCGTTGAAATAGCCACAATACAATGGGTAGGTTTTTGGTGGGGTGGAAGAGTGTTTAGATGAGGGAAGATGGGGTTTCAGTGTGCCTGTGTACAGGCAAGCTGCCCTGGTTTGATCAGTCACCTTTGGCTACCACACATTGGAAAGGAGGAGCCTTGTGGGAAAATCCTAAAAAGGTATCTGAGTTTTTTTTTCCTCCTGGCCACGTGCTCACTTAGGAAACAATCCTATATCGGGAGGGGAACCATTTCATTTTTCCTGCTTTTATCTGCTTCCTATCTTTAATTTTCAGACTGGTGACTGCTTAGTGCCTTCTTATTTAAAGGCTGATTTGCCAACAGTTAGAACCCCTTCAAAGTTCACACCATGTGTTTATCAGTCCAAGAGACATAGGGTTGCAGGGAGGAGGTAAGGGTGTGTGCCTCTGCAATGGGGTGAGGAGCATGCAAGCTGAGACAGCTGGGGGTGCTCAGCCTGGAGAGCAGAAGGCTCTGGGGAGACCTTAGAGCAGCTCCCAGTGCTGAAAGGGGCTCCAGGAAAGCTGGGGAGGGGCTCTGGATCAGGGAGTGCAGGGATAGGACAAGGAGAATGGTTTGAAGGAACTGAAGATCCAGTGGGAGGTGTCCCTGCCCATGGCAGGGGGTTGAAACTGGATGGGCCTTGAGGTCCCTTTCAACCCAAACCATTCTGTGATTCTATGTGTGACCAAAAGAAACCTCTTGGTCAGATGCTGCTCTCAAAATGTCAGCGTCCAAGACAGACAAATGACATTGCAGAGAGAGGTAACAGTGACAACAAGACCCCTGTTCTGCTGTCTATGACAACTGCCAAGGCTTGTACCGATCTTTGTATGACTCCTCAGATCTGCGCAGCTGCAAGCTGGCTGCTGAAAGGGGAAATCCTGCTCTCCTGGGAGATGTCCCTTCCTCCTTCGGCTCACTAAATCAGTAGGAAACATCTTTTTTTTCTCCCCTCAGGCTCTCCCTGGCTGCTGAATTAGTGAGCTGAACTGGCTCATTGAAGATGGGAAATGAACATTCAGGCTGGCAGAAGGCAAGATGCCTGGGAAGAAGCTGAATAGGTCCAGCTACTGTGCAAAGCCTCACTCTTCCAAGCTGTGAGCATCACTGGGTCCAGGAGCAGGAAAGCCGGGCATGCACAGGAGCGTTACTGCCACATCCAAACAACATGACAGCACGGGCACAGCAAGAGCTCCCAGAAAGCAGAATCTGGGCACAGTTTTTCTATCTCCCCATGTGCCTTCATAGCTAACTCATGTATTTTTATCTTCAAAGCGTCCCAGATCTCCTCCTCAAGTTTAAGAGTCTCTGCCCCAGGGTTTGGTCCATGCGGTCCATACGGTTTGCAACAACACACAGCAGTGGGGGGTGGAGAGGAGGCAGTGCACAGGGGCATGCTCAGGCATGCAGGCAAAACGTAGAGATCATTGGAGAAGTCAGGTTCTTAAGTTCACATCACCCCCCTGACCAGAGCTGACAAGACAGTTAATTCATGCAAGCTGGTGACCTTGGTTGCACTACAAGGGTAATGTTTTCTCAAGGATGAAATGTCCCTGTGTAACTCCCATAGTGCATTCAGGGTGAATCTGCAAACATCTGACAAGCAGAGCTTCTTGTTTCTTTCCTTTCACTGTAAACATCATTATTGAGACCAGAAAAAAAAAACAAAAAACACTGTTTTCATTCAAAGGCTTTATCAAAGGTAGGAATCTCTGTCCATTTCCTAGGACCTATCTTGCCTCAGGAAGAAGCAGCTTTTTGCAAAGCTGTCCTTGCACCAGCACAAGGGAGGACATTCCGGAACAGCTTTTCCCAGGGCAGCCATGCAGCAGCTATACCACAGGGAGGCATTTAACTCAGCCTCCCAAGAGTCCTAGGGCTCCCAGTGCCAAAAAGACCTTAGAAAAGCAGTCTCAGGGCAATAAATAGCACAGTGTAAATTGTGCTTTGGAACAATATCACCACAGCATCTCCTCAACTTGGTGTCCTAAGGACCCTGACCCTCCTCTTCCTCCTCACATGGTTCTACCAAATCAAGCACCTTCCCAGTCTGCGGTTCAGGTTACTATTAGGCCAGCCCATAATGACCAAAGGAATCATATTTGTGACGAGTCGAAAGTAACTCTTTATCAACATCTAGGTTACACAGCTAAGCAGCTCTAGGTCTGTTCCACGAAGAGCAAAACTGTAAAGTGACCAGCTGAAACAGGGGGTTTTAGGTGGGTTGTCTTTTCTTCTACTGCAAGACACACAGCCATTAATAACTGGAAAAAAATAGGTTCCAAACACAATTTGTTTAAAAGTAGATCTACAGAAAACATCAAAAATCAGCTGCAATCCAGAGCTGCGGGACTGTTGCTCATTTCCATGACTTCAGTGCTGGGATGGTGAATCACAGGCAGCACTGAGCACTTATCTTCAGAATTAGATAGATGTTTTTATCTGCTTTAACGAAACTTGATAAAAACATCCTTAGAATTTGATTTTCTTTCTTATCTGATTGGCCTGAGATTGTGGGAACGTCCCCCTTCAGAAGCTGAGTGACCTCTCAGCAGGGCATTCTGCAGCATCTTTGTGCCTCTTCCTCCACCTCAGCTCTTTGGGGCAGATTTAGCCTTTGAGGAAACCAAGGTCAGCAGGAACAAGATAAGTTCACCAGCAGAGAGACCTTATTGCTCTCTACAACTGCCTGAAAGGAGGCTGTAGTGAGGCAGGGGTTGGTCTCTTCTCTCAGGTGACCGATGACAGAACGAGAGGACACGGTCTCAAGCTTCGCCAGGGGAGGTTTAGGCTCGACATTAGGAAGAAGTTCTTCACTGAGAGGGTGATTGGCCATTGGAATGTGCTGCCCGGGGAGGTGGTGGAGTCACCGTCCCTGGAGGTGTTTAAGGAGAGATTGGATGAGGCTCTTAGTGCCATGGTGTAGTTGACGAGTAGGAGTAGATGTAGGTGTTGGGTCATAGGTTGGACTCGATGATCTCAAAGGTCTTTTCCAACCTTATGATACTGTGATACTGTGATAATATTCATACCTGAGCAGTAGCTTTAGTGCTGATTCTAGCAGCAAATCTGAGTGCAGTCCTGCACCTGACGGAGGTGGCCTCATGGGTGTCATACCAATGTCCTACAGCACAGACCAAGGGAGAAGCTCACCGAGACTTGGCTTCCACACAGCATTTCATGAGCTACAGGGGCTCCCAGCAGTTTGCAGGAGCTGGGCAGATTTACTGGTACTGCTGAAGCTGAAAAGAAATATGTCAAAAGCAAGAGAAGATGGTGTCAGGAGCTGAAGGTGGGGAGTGGAATGCTGGAAAGAAATTATCAATCCAGTGTTCCTTGAGGTGAAGAAGAAGGATGGGAAAGGAGAAGGACTGCTCTGACTCAATAAGATCTAGGGCTTTGCCAGTTTTCATAAATGACCCTCAGCTCCAAAACTGTGAAAAAAACGTTCCATAAAAGCAAGAGCCCAGTTCTAGATGAGCTTTAAATTTAAAAAGCAAAACCAGAAACATATAGGTAGTCCTGCTGGCTGCTGGGAAAATATGATTCAGACAAACTGTCCAAAGCCCAAACTCCATTTAGCTGTTAGCAAGCTATATCTAAAACCTATGCAATTAGCAGGCTTGAGCATCCAGGAAGACCAAATGGTTTTAAAATACAGCATATTGTTGCTGCACTCATACCAAAAGCACTTTGAAAGAAGATAGACCTTCAACAAGTCGACCTTTGAACCAAAGCATCGTCCTTGCTGTGGAAATCATAATACCAATGCTTTGGTGCAACCCATGAGAGAAAGGCAGTGCAGTTGAGATAGTTTGCACTTTGAAAATGAAATGCATCGAGACAAAAAAATATCTTTGTAGAAATAAAAGCAAATTTATCAGGGGTTAAGATGACTTGACAGCTGAAAGAGAAAAAGAGCAAAACAAAACCCAGAAGCTTGTTTTTACAGCTTTGCCGTATTTAAAGAATCAATTCTCTTTAATCCTCCCCCCAAAATGCATGTTCCTGTAAGATTGCAATGTGATGGCAGTAGAAACAGCTGAGGTGCAAAACATGTTGCCCAGTGGTGAAAATACTCTGGCTTTAGTTTGCTTTCCTGTTTCCACAACAACATCATTCTGACCTCAGGACACTCCTACATTCATTTTACCGGTGAGGAGAGGAGCTCAATGCTTCTCACCACCTCACAGAGGTGCACAGGCAGAGCTGCCCTTATGGAGTCTCCAGTTAAACTCTGGGCACTCCCTTGCCTTCTGGTAGGGTGTTTTGCTGTTTGCCAGTGACCACTCCCATCTGAACACCTCCATTAGCTGAGCTGTAGGACAATTCAATATTTTAAACAGTTTCATTTTAAATTTATACAACATTAGTCTGAGAAATCTATGGAAATTAATCCCTGCCCTGGGGTCTCTGAGTGTGTGAGTGGACCAGAGCCACTGACACAAGCAAGCAGGAACTTTGCACCTGGTTGTGACGAACGCTGTCCTGTTTATGTCTGCAACTTAAGGACCTCAGCGTCTGAGGAGAGGCAGAGAAGGAGGAGTTCTGGCTGAAGCCTCACCAGTGACTTTCTACAAGGCTTGGCTCCAGACTGAGGTACAAAGCAAAAAAGAACAAAAAGTTACACATGTCAAGAAAGGTGGAGGAGGTGATGAGCTGAATTTGTGGTTCCCTCCCACGCCCAGACTGAGCAGTCCTGTCACACAGGGAGAGGGGAGGCAGATGGAGAGAAATGCAAACTTGTAAGGGAAGAAAATATGCATCAACAACAAAAAAAAAGAGTAAAAAAAGACTGATTATTCCCTTCTTCACTCCCAAGCAGCTGGAGAGGAAGGACAGGTCTGAGCTGTCTGCACTCGTGTTTCATGTGTGTTCTGGTGGTGGTGCAGGTGGATGCTGCTAAAGGCAGTGCTGTGCCAGATGTGCTCGCGTGTCTGCATGTCTGTCTCTGTAGGATACAGACTGTCTTGCTGCTGGCTGGACCGAGAGATGAAGCAGCAGCCACATCCATCAGCCTGGGACAGAGACATCTGGATATCCAGGTGTCCTGGGCTAGGCTTCAGCTGGCTGGAAAAGTCTCCAGGTTCTGAATTCTACAGGATTAAGGAGCTCCCTTAACGCACACTTGACACAAAGAGAAGTGTCACACAGAATTCCTTCTTATGTCTACTCCATAAAGTCAAACAAGTTTCTGTGAATATATATTTGTCTGGAAAACAGCATTCTAACTGTCCCCAAACCGTGGAGTTTCTAGATGGATTTGCTAAACTTCCTAGACTTGAACAACAAGGAGAAAAAGAAGAAAAACATATTAAAACCTGTTCCTGTCAGTGTTTTCCTTCTTTTGTCCAACAGAATCACGGAATCACAAATTGTTAGAGTTGGAAGCAATCTCGAAGACCATCAATTCCAATCGTCAGCCCAACCCCACCGAGTCTACTAAACCATGTTCCCAAGTGCCATATATACACATTTTTTTTAGCATTTCCAAGGATGGTGACTCCACCCCTGCCCTGGGCAGCCTCTGCCAGGGCTTCACCACTCATTCAGTAAAGAGATTTGTTTCCTAATACCCATTCTAAGCCTCCTCTGGTGCAACCTGAGGCTTCCTAAATGATTCTAGCTACCAAGGGTTCATCCACAGAGTTGTAGGTTTTGGTACAGTCTCTCTGACTGTGAGAGTTGTAGAGTCTTGTACTGCTCTGCTCTTCCTTTTGCTGCAGTCTGAAAGGATGCACCAAGCAAAACCAAAGCACTCATGTGCTGATGGGTGGCAGGAAATCTGACCCAAATGCAATCCTTGGCTACTTTGTGACCCATCTCCAGACCAAGGTGTCTTGCAGCCCTTCGAAGGACTTAGAGCCCAATGTAAGCCCTACATTACAGTCTTCATGCAGTCCCTCCACTTGCAATTCACCCCTCTGCAAAGAATAGCCTCCCTCGGGCAGTGAGACCCTGGGGCTGTACCTATAAGCTCTCTGAGAGGTCTTGTTTTCAGAATAGTCTGAAAAATCTACAGGGAAGTGCTGCCTCGTAGGATGACTTCAGTCCCTTTATAAACCCCACGACACCTTATGGCGCAACACACCAGGAATGGCTTCGGATCTCCTTATCTATATGGTATTGCTTATGTGATGGCACTGCAGGGTGCAAGGAGCATGCTAGGACCTGTCTGCCCTGTGCGCACAAAACCTTTGGGCATGTGTGGTCCAACACACTAAAAAAAAACGAACAAACTAACCTTAGAGCTTGGAAACCAAGAGAGGGAGGTGAGAGACAAAGAGATGGCTATAGAACATATTCATTTTCATATTCTTGTCACAGTGAGACAAGGCTCAACCTGATGGTTTCAGTCAGTATGAGTAGACGGGTGTTCAGATAGAGATGTCTTACCCTTAGTTCAAAAATGTCAGTGTGTGCCAGGCTGTGAAGCAGTTTCCAGCTAATAACAGTATAACTGTGTTTGAGCAGCCACCCTATTCACTGGACCTGGCTCTCTGCAATTTTTGCCTCTTCCCAAAGATCATGTCAGTGCTCAAAGGAACCCATTTTTTGTCAGTATAAGATGTGAAAGCAAAAAAAATGGAGATCCTCAATGGTTTTCAGAAAATGATCTGCAGAATTGCTTTGGACGTTGGCAGCACCATATGCAGCCATGTGGCAGCTCAGAAGGGAACCGTCGTGAAGTGATCACAGTTGATTTTCTTAATTTGTTCAATACAAATCTTTACAGGCACGGCCTCTTGTGCTTTGTGTGTTGGACCTCATATATTTAAGATTTCCTTCCTCCCACACATCCTATATTCTGGTGCACCAGCAGTTTGTCCTAAATGCAGTTCCCACTGCCCTCCTGAGGGCAAATAGTTTGGGCAGCTGGAAAACTTCATCTTGAGTTGCTCTTAACAACGCAGATAGAGTCTCGTGTCTGAATCAGGGAATGCTCCATTGCTCCTAATAACTGAAACAATATCACTAGGCAAAAGGAGGAAAACTCAATAAAAGATGAGCTGGAATTTGAGACACTCTCCTGGGAAATAAGGGGAGGTTAAAAATTCATTGTCCAAACCAGACAGGAGCCAGCAGGAAACGCCGTGGTTGTGAGACTACTGAAGGCTGGTGCTGCCAGTCCTTGCCTTTTTAAAAAAGCAGGTACCATCCTCACAGGGTGGAAACTTGTCCACACATGGAGTCCAGTCACTCATTGATTTATACCTGGCAGGATAAGGAAAACCAAAAAGATGGTTAAAAATTGGTCCCTCTTCTTCCCTGAGAGATCTGTGAAGGCACATTAAACAGAACGAAGTGGAAGCTGCCTCATCTTTCTGCTTTTCTCCATCAGGGCTCCTGGGACAGCAGAACCAGGTGTGAAATGCAGAGCTCCAGCATCTCTCTGTGCCTCTCTCTCTCTCTGTCCAGTGGAGAAAGCGAGGTTTAAACAGTCAGATCAGACAGAAGAAGTAGATCTGTCTGTTTGGACTGGCATATTTCTGCTACAATAGTCATGATAGTCATCATGGCAGTCTAATGACATATTTTTATCTTGCATTCCTTTCAATGGGGTGGGGGGGGTCCATAGCATTTAACGAGTTTTAATTGATTTTCACACCACCTCTGCGTTACAGCACAGTTATCTCACATTGCAGCGCATCCACCCCCACAGACCCTCAGCAACCTCAAGGACTAAAGGAATCTCCTGTACTGCTCTCTCATGTGTGACCTTAGGGAGTTGATGCTTTGAAGCCATTTCCTCTTTACTTTTACATTTTTTTACTGGCCAATAACAGGTGTCTCATGTAATAGCTTGACTCCAAAATCTTACACTTTAAAAGGAAACCATATATGTGATAGTTAATGACTGTGGACGTATTTTACAGGAAGCTCTTTCGTTCCTCACAGCTTGAAAATGTCAAAAGATAGGGAAGATATGTGTTGAGCTGTGAACTGTGTGAGTCTGATATACTGGTGGCCACACTGTCTTCTCTCTTCAGCCTGTCCTGCTGCCTCCCATGTGTAGCTGGGGAGGTTCCTCCCGCTGACCACGCGGTGCGTTGGCCGGCACACAACAAGCAATATGCGTACGCATGGGAAGATAAGTAGAGTGACCCAGTCAGCTTGCTGCTACTTAGGTATCGGTCAAGAAAGAAACTCATCACAGAGACTGAAGCTCATTCCTGGGAACCAGGTGTTTCATTTGCTCTCTACCGTGCACCGGAGAGCTTTCCATCACCTCCATCATTGCACAGCACTGCCTGTTGGTGCATCGAGCCTCGGATAGCACCGCATCTCCTCTGCCACGGTTCTCTTTGCCTCCCCTGCCCCTGATGTAGGTTCTGTTTCTAGGTAAAACAACACGCCTAGCGCAGAGAACTCACGGACCGTTACGGTCCCGCTAATCTGACTCTAATGATGAACTTACCTGCAGGCCCCATATTAATAGCAGATTTGTTTTCAGGAAGTGGGTTCCAAAGCAGCTTGGAGATCACTGATCCAGGAACTAATGAGCCTACTTATTTATCACTCATCCTCTTCTCATTCTTACCTGTATTTTCCTGGTTTAGTGCACTCAGATTTCTGCAGGGAGAGTGGTATCTAATGCCACTGAGTGGCTGAGGAGGAGCCAGGCTCCAGGGTTTGTTCCTTGTTTCTCCGAAACCAACCTGTTGTTTGGTTTTGAACAACTAATTTATCCTTTCTGTCTGCCTTTTTTTTCCTCTCAGCTATCTTTCTGTAGACAGGACAGATGGTTTACACGGACTTTCAGAAAACCTTTGACAGCTCCCTCGTGAGATGTTATTAAGAAAGCTAAGTAGACATAGGGCGAAAGGTAAAGTATTGTCATAGAAACTAGCTAAAAGACAGAAAGGAGTATGAATACATGTTCAATTTTTTAATCTAACTAAAAGCTGCCAGTAGAACTGGCCTGGTATTTTCGAAAAGGGGGAAAAAATTCTATTAGAAAAGCCAGGTTAAAACAAAATTGAACCTTTGCACTGGGTAATACCATTTGCAGAAAGGGTTCTTGTTTATACACGTGTGCATATATACGTATGTGAATATATATATGTACACAATTTTTTATGTGCTCATTTGTATTTGCATTGTGAAAATCAGAATTATTGTTTTCTTTCAATCATACGTACGAAGCTGAATAAGAACAGGATAAACAGTTACCTGGAAACAGTCCCCAAGAAGCCCCAGAGAAAATGGTCATTAGCTTCTAGAAAGATTAAGTCATTGTAATGAGGTAACCACTGATTCATAGAAAATACATTGGAAAGTTCACAAAAGATCAAGGAATCATCTGGAATAACCCCTGTGCCAAGGCAGCACCAGCTCTGCTGGTGGCATTCCTAGAAGGTGGATGCTCTAGACATTCGTCCTCAAGAACTACCAGCAACAAAGGAGACCCTTGGTCCCCCAGGAGTGCTCATCCAGGACTGCCAAGATACCTCTGCAACCCTACACTCCAGCTTTGAGCAGGCCACCTTTTCCACCATTCCACCAGAACCCGCACACTTCATGCGCAGCAACATTTGTATTTTCCTGTGGATGATCAATGATGATTATTTAGGCGCGTATTGTCAAGAATGCATTTCTGCACAACTCAAGGAGAAACATTCTTTAGATGAGAATTTCCATATCACAGCTATTTTCATCTACTCAATAAATAAATTGTAATCTAATATTGACTAAGCTGCTGCTGTATTTGATTGAAATATCCTGTGGAACTGAAACGTTATGAAAATCTAAGTAAATTCTGTCAGTGTGGTTGACTGCGCATTGATGTAATGTTTATCTTTTTTTGAATTCTTCATTATTTGGGGCGAGAAATAAACAATAAAATGGAAAGAACTGCATTTGACTCAGGGTATTTCAATTACCCAAAAGAAAGCAAAAGAATTAAAGAGAGACCTAGGATAAAGTACCACAGAAATGTAGATAAAGATTTGGGGATTTCTGGCAAGTACACTGTGCGTTGGAAGGTCTGACTCAGACTATCCACACATCTTGCTGAATGCTGAGCACGCTACAGCCATTATTACAGACAAAAAAAAAGTGCAAACAAATAACATAACACAACACAATTCAGTGAAAGTCTCTGTAATGTCCAGGCAGGTAAAGTGCTGTGACAAAAGCTAGGGTGGAAAATAACACTGGAAGTGTTAAAGCACCATCAAGATAAATAACGTCTTGCCCTCAACAGGAAAGCTGTTGGTTTGTTTGTTCGGGGTGTTTTTAACTGACTCAATTCAGAAGAGGAAAGAGGGGATTCTTGAGAGACTGGAAGTGAAAAGACTGAAACCATAGACTCAAATGAACAGATAGGAATAAGGATATAACTAATAGCAAGTGCAAGAGGACCGGAAGCAATCTTCAGAGAGGTAGAATAAAGCATTTCTCACCTTAATCTAACCTACATGCATTCAAGCATGAAATTCAGGCTCTTATGCAGTCAGTGAAGGTGGGCAGCCCCAGGCAGGAGGATCCCAAGAGGCAAAGTTCAGTGGTGTAAATGCACAGCTAAGTATATGCTGCTGTTGCACTGACCTTCTCCTGATAGCAGGGATCCTGGCATCGCAGCAACTGCAGCATCTGCTCCGCTTTATGCCCTGCACAGAGCTGCAGCTCTGTTTGAGGTTTAGTCTGTAAAACATCACTTCATTTTTTTTTAACAATAATACTATGAAGAGCACTTCCCATTTAGACACTGATTAGGAGCTGGACATTCTCTAAATTTATTCTTTAACTATATGGATTAAAATATACCTCTCATAATCCTACTGAACACAAAGTTATAGAAGGAATGCAGTTAGCCTAGAGCAAAGCCCATGGTCCTGATTAAGAACTCACACCAGACAAAAACTGGACAAAAAGAAACAACAACCGTTTTCTATTTTCATCCAACGAGGACCAACCTTTTAATTTTTGCAAACATCCTAATTATACCTGCGTCAAAAGTGCTTTGCCTCAAATGACATAGAAAGAACTACTTGTAAAAAATCAATAAGTGATGAAAAAGAAAAGCAGGTCTTCTAAGAATTTTTTTTCTTAAGTCTTCTCAGAGTTCAAAAGGCTTGTTAGACATTTCAAGAAAGGTAAGGAGCACTTCACATTAAACAAAACTTTTTTTCACCATATTGATTATAGTAAGGAGAGGTGGTAAGGGGCTTTTTTTCACTACAGAAAATAGACCCTTTTTCCCACAGAAAGAAAAAATGGGTATAAAGTGCTAGCAAGGTCTGTACTGAAGTCAATAAGAGCGTACTGGTACATTTGACAAAGAGTCTTACTTTTACAGCTCTTCTTTTCTCAGCTTTTCATCAAGTCTTCATTAAAGTTGACTGAACAAAACAAGAATCCTGCTCATATAGAAGAAAAAGAAGTTTGAAAACAGGTAATTCTGTGAGTTGTGAAATACACAAAGCCTGTTTTCCTGGAGCTTTTTGTTCTTAGGAGCTTTCTTCCTCATGTTCTGCTCTGGTTTCAGATAGGGGTTGAAGGACTCACCTTCCTCCTGCGGACACACTCAAGCTCTTCAACTTTACTGAGCTCCTCAATGGCAGCAAAAGCTGTTAGGAGTGGATGGATGAATTGCCACAAACAGTGGGGCTTTCTGAATTATTGTAGAATCATAGATATAATTTTGATGCTTATCATTAAATTATGATGATTTCCATAGGAAATCAATGTATCCTATTCAGCAAGAAAACTAAATCTTTGACTTTCGGGGTTGGTTCTGCTTATGTTTTATATAGGCAGATCCATGCCAGAGGAATGGAGTGACAGCTGTAAAGACGAATCTGTTATACCCTTATCCAGGTCAAGGCCTTATTGTGAGGTCTCTTGCACCTAAGAGAATTGCCCCAGCCATCTGCTTAACGACTGTACTGAGGGGCATTTTCTATACTGATGTAAAGAAAATTCTCTGCTGGAAAGCTCTGATTCCTCACACATATATAAAAATATATATCGACATATCAAGAGAACATCCTTTAAAATTATCTCACCCAGTGTTAATATTAACTCCTCCTTTTCTTTTTACAGCCTCCACAAAGCCCAATAAACTTAGTCCTGGTACAGTTATTTGACAAAATACTCAAATCTGTATAACTGAGATTCCCATCCTCTGTAACACAGCAGCATCGCACACGTCCTTTTCCTCCTGACCTGATGAGCCTGCCTGCTGTGATACATGCAGCCACATAACTAAAAGGAGATGTCATTTTGCTGATGGATATCACAATTTTAAATATAACTAAATGTCCCTGCCCAGTTAATCTTGCAGCTACAGTTCATTTCAGATTCACGAGCTGAAAGTGTTCATTTCTGTGATTTCGTTCCTGGAGAGTTTCTCCTCAGTTCTGATTGTCATTTCCCTTTAATCTAAAATTAGTAGCCTGAATTGAGAAATACATGCTTTGCTCTTTGTTTATGAAAAACATACCATTCATGTTTATATCCTCTTTATGCTTCCAAAATCAAAAAAGTGTTTCAGAAACTAGTCAAGGTTGCTAAGTAACAATGACACTTACAAAACCTGTGCTGCACTTTAAAGGTGAGAGCATAATGAGAATATTTAAGACTATCATAAAATTTATTATAAGTAAACAAACCCATTATTCTCATCAAATGAAATGAAACAACTTCAAGTCTGTTCTGGGGATTTAAAAGTATTTTTTCTGGTATTTATTTTCAGTCTGTGACTATTTCTTGTGAAGCGATGCAATTAGATGGGAAATCATTGCTCTGATTAAAACGTAGATGTTCTAATTCAGTGGTTGTGGTTGTTCTGTTCTTGTTTTAATTGAAGGGCTCACAATTAAATTGATTGCTGAGAGGAGGCTATGGTGTTGGCAAGATTTTGGATGTGGAGAAAACAAATGCTTCAGAACACACAATGGATGGTGCCCACCTAGGATACAATGGGAACAGTGTCAGCATCCAGGTAGTTCACTGGGGCCAAGGAACTAGATGACTGGGAATTAGAGAGTGCATAGCCCCAGGCAGAATAGGTGGGAAGAAAAACCTGAAGAACCAGTGCTTCAGCCTCTTGAAAAAGAAAAAAGGGAAGAAAAACACACCGTGTACACAAATACACACACGAAAAATTCCCTCTTCCACTACCCTTTGCCTCCCCCTTTTGCTGGCAAGGTGGGAGGTGGACAGGCAGGTCGTGTGGTGGAAGGCACGGAACTTCATTTTGCTTTTTTCACCCCCTCAAAACTCAGACAAGAGTCATCAAACACAAGCACAGGTTCCCCAGATGCACACAAGATCAGCTAGAGAGGGGGCAGGGGTGGTGTTCCCACGGCATCTTGGAGCAGGGTTACAGCACGAAGCTGCAAACAACCACCAGTGTTCTGCTGCCTTCTGCTCCAACAAGGGCTCCGGGCAGAGGAGGCACGACCCGTAGCGTCAGATGCAAGGCGCAAGCTCCAGCACTCACTGTGTGCTTTATTAATCGCCCAGAATGAACATCCTTGGCGGGGCTGCATCTGCCTCACCTGTGATGCTATAGGGCTGAAATCTCTTGAGAAACAGGATGTTCCAGAATCCTGGACCCAGAATGGACCATCACAACTTCCAAAACAGAAAAATGGGAAATGGTTATACTGGAATTTGCTCATGAATTTGACTTATACGTCTTGTTCTGAATGTCTTTCCATTCTTATTGCAGTGCTCTAGCCACCCTAAGTAATTGCCTTTCCCTGCCATGAGCCAGGAATGATAATAAACTCATAGGATGGTTTATGTTGGAAGGGCCCTTAAAGCCCATCCAGTTCCGGCCCCCTGCCACGGGCAGGGGCACCTCCCACTGGATCGGGGGCTCCAAGTCCCACCCAGCCTGGCCTTGAACACCAGATCCCAGCACATCACAGCAGCATGTAAGTCCAAGGGTTACAGAAATATCAGTTGGGAGGGAGTTCTGAGGGTTTCTGGTCCCAGCTCCTGCTCTGTGAAAGACTCTTGACAGCAGTGAGACCATCAGCTGCAGCTTTGCCTAGCCAACTCCTGAAAATCTCCAAGGATGCAGATGCCACCTCTTCAAGTCCACATTGCCCTCCTCATCAAGAAACTTTTTCTAATAACTGATCTGAAGTTCCCAAGTCACAACTCGTGGTCTTTGCCCTTTGTTTTATATGTGACACTTCCAAGAAGAGTTTGTCTCCATTGGTTTTATAACTGTCCTTCAAGTGCTGCTGGGCTGCCATGGGATCACCCTTAGCTCCCCCTTCATTGTGCTCGAACCGCCCTCAGCTCCAACTCAGTCATGAACTCCTGGCCATCCTCTCCACCTTTTTTAGGCCCTCTAAGCTTCCCCCACCCACTGGAAATCAAAAGTAACGGAAGTAAAGCAAAGGTGACTTCTTCTTGCCTCTAATCATCTCTATGCGTGTTCCCAAGCAGAAGTTAAGTCATAACGGGAGTCAAAGAAAACCAAAAAAAAGTCAAAAAAAAGAAAGGAAACTCAAAATCTCAAACTAAACCTTTGCATTTGTGAACAGTAGATACTATAGAGAAGAACTTCTTTGCTTTTCCCTGCATCAGTTTATCGTTACATGTTTATTTTAAATAATCTCCATGCATAATTATACGGATGTGTTTTCCATTACAAAGTAAACCCCAGCACATTCACACTAGTTTCCCTCAGCCAAATAATGTTCTATGACCAGAACAAGAACTTACAAAGAGAATTGGCACCTTTATTTTGGAAATACAATGCAAAAACAGAAGCTTCATGGTTTTTTGGTGTAAAATTCAAATATGTATTCAAATAAAGGAAGGTAGCCAATTATCACTGTGAGCCTAATATTTTTTCCCAGAGGAAAGCTATTTCTGCTTGTCACCTTTATTATTTCCGCACGCTTCATAATTCAGGTATTGCTGTTGTTCATTAGGCATAACCTTGATTGATCATTTATACTAATTTTAGAAACAATAATGAAAGCAGCATGGCTGATACTAATTGATGTTTTCTTTCAGTAATGAATGGTTTGACATCAATTCTGCATGCTGGCTGCTCCTGGGTCAAGCAAGAAGTAAAAAGCCAAGCGGTCTTATTTTGTGCTGCCAGGCAACATTGGAGTCCAGCAAAAACTCGCAGTCATCACTAACGGCACCCTTCAGCCACTGCTGAAGATCTTGTTTGGGAGATTTTCATTAACACAGTGTGTTCCAAGGGAATGGAGAACAAATCTGTTCTCTGAGTGAGGCCATGAGCTGTTTGGTCCCATTCCCAAGTGGCACACGAGAGCTCAGCTGTGCTGCGGCAGCTTTCACGAGCCTTCGGGGAACGCCGCGATCAGTGTCCTGGGCTGGATGCAGGTGTTTTTATGACCTTTAAGGTGCTCAATGGCTTGGTTCCCACTTATCCTAGAAAACCATTAGGCAGCACAAGTTGATACTGGGAGAGGTGTGCAAGGGTGCACAGCACAGTTTTCAAATGGATGTACAGTGGTACAGGGCTCCCAGCCCAGGAGGTTCCATAGCCAACGCCCAGAGCCTGTACCACAGGTGCAGCTAAGCGCTTCCCTCCTCAACACGAGTCCAATCATACAGCTGTAGATCCGATAAGAATTGCAGGATAACTATGGTTTCTTGCCGAACTATGACCTCAAATTATAATTCAATGCGAAAGACAAAACAAGTGTCCATGAGCAAGACAGTCCTTGACAGAGCAAGTCAGTGCTCCAACGTGCTTGAGTTGAATTTATTTCTGTCATGAAAAACTAACTTCCAAAACTGCAGCATTATCAGCACTTCACTCTATTAAAAAAGGGGTGTACACAACACAAGGACAAACTTAGATGGTCA
The DNA here is from genome assembly GCA_033558235.1 of Neomorphus geoffroyi. Classification (NCBI taxonomy): domain Eukaryota; kingdom Metazoa; phylum Chordata; class Aves; order Cuculiformes; family Neomorphidae; genus Neomorphus; species Neomorphus geoffroyi. The sequence continues at coordinate 1,814,373 of JAUMJM010000025.1, forward strand.
GAAGCTTCGTAGTCTATGGGTTTTCTGGATGTACAAGTCCCATGAATGCTAATTGGAAAGTGTGGTACAGCGTAAACTGCCCAACATCCGTATTTATCTACTAGACTCGGAAAATATCAGCAGATTACATGAGCAACAAGTTAATAAATCAGCACAGTGGAAGTTCAGGTGAGAAATTTCTGACCTCCACACACCTGGGATGCAGTAACTACGCACAGTAAAAGCATGAAAATAGAAGAGGACCTTAAGCTCCTGCAAATAACAAGTTGTTCTGACCCTGTGTCTAAGAAAACAGCAGACAGGGCAAGAGACTTCTGCCAGCCACACAAAAGACCTTGTTTTGCACAGTCTCAGCCATTTCAGACAGAATATTTCTTTCTGATGTTAAAACTCCGACTTGGTCACAGCAGGCTGTATCTGAAATGAGAACTGATGGAAAAAGATAGATGTGGAGAGGATTTTCTTTGTGCTTGAAGGGCTTCTTATTTCTTTATGTTTTAAATTTCAGTGATTTTCTGTGTTGAAGTGCAAAAAATATCAAGTAGTTCCATATTTGTCCAAAACTTGGGGGGGAATATTCACTAGATTTATAGAAACATTTCCTAGTGATGCAGCTTTCGTGAATAGGAGCCAGAGAATGGTTGTAGTAAAATTAATAATAATTTATTATGAGAAAAACTAATTTTGTGACACAAGACTATGAAACTCTGGACTTCAACCAGCACCCTTAACAGCCCAAAATATGAAAACTACTGATCTGAAATGCAAGTTTACGACCCATTCCCGCAGCTCTGAAGCTCTCTCTGGTTAAATGGAGCTTGATGTAAAGCTTATGTTTGGTGTGTCAGCGTGATCTATATGGACTCCAGAACAAAAGCGGCTGAGCGTTTCTGGGTGGTTGGTGGGTGTGTGCTGACAGACACCCCTGCGAGGCAGAACTGCTGCTCTCCAGTACCTGCAGGAATCCTCCCCTTGACCTGTTCCTGATGGCAGAGGAATTCTAGAGCATCACCGCCCACCTCTCCCACCTGCAGTATCATTTTTTTAATGTCAAGGCAATGCATTTTTACCGCTTCCAATGAAATGAGACTGTTCTAAGGAGAAGAGTTGTTTCTGCCAGCACCTTCCTGATTGCTGTGCAACACCAAATGTGCTGTGAGCAAGGAGATCTGCTGATCCTTATGCCCTCTGGAGAGGGCAGTGTAACAGGCAGAATCCTTTTTTACAGGCTACAACACTTGCTGCCACTTTCTAATAATTTTCCCTCCAATTATTGGGTTAGAAAATTGATTATGAACTGAAGCTGCACTGCTTTGGGGAATTAAGTTACTTAAAAGGTTTGATAGAATTGATTATAACCTGAGAACAAGCCCTGTTGCCTGGTGCGAGAACATCACGGTCTGCCTGCAGAAATGGTGTGCACATTCACCCCCTCAGCAGGGAGGAGGGGATGCTTTTGCTGCTGTTATAATTCATAAGTGCGTGTTGAAAACCCTCTGTTCCTTTCCATGGGATGCTGCCAGCGGTGCCCGTCACTGTCTCCGTGATGCCGCCGGGATTCTGTCAGTGCGGGCAGGACTGAGCCAGAGGATCCTGGCTTTGCTGCACCCATGCCAGAAGGCAGGGATTCGTTCACCCCTCAGCTACACCAGACCTTTGGAGCAGCTCGATGTTCCCAGCTCTGTTCCAGTCCTTACCCTCCGTAACATCCGTAGCTGGCCACGCTCCTGCAGCCCACAGCCGCCCACCGGCACCACACCTGCAGCATGCACACCTGCTCGCAGGGTACAATCACAGCTCCTCAAGGCTGCAACAGCTTTTGAGGTGGCAATTGTCAGTCCTCGACCGCTGCACTTGAAGTAGAGGTCTGAAAATGAAACCAGCCGTGCAGAAGAAGGAACATGGTTTGCAAACAAGGTCCTATTTGCTGTGCCAGCTTGATTTATTTCGTTGTTGCTTTGTTCTCCTTCGCAATATTACAGCCCCAGCTAATTCACGGAGGCCTTCAAAAAGGCCAGTACAATTCTGTAATTCACCACCTCCTTCCCCCAGAGAGAGGAAGGCGTTGATGCCCTTCACTGAACCAGGCACAGAGGGAGAGCTCTTCAGGAGTAACACAAGCAATTCAGGTCCCCAGGGACCAGGGGGGATTAATTCAAACCTGTGCAGGTGCAGGGAAGACTTCTCAGGCTTACAAAAGGAGGCAAAAGCCTACTTTATCATGCAGAAGGAAACTAAGTGTCATTTGTTGAGCCTAGCAATGGCAAAAGCTGAACGGGGTGGGCACCCTGTCTAAGCCCCAGGGATGGGAAGAGCTCATCAGGTAAAAAAATACTGGTGTGGGAGCCTGTGGATATAAATTAGAGAAGGATTCATATAGTGTCAAAATGAGGGAGAGTCTTCTTGTCGTCAAAGCTGAGAAGGCTCAGGAACAGGCTCTGAACAGCAGCTACGTAGCCAAGAAAGTAACCTTGAGATGGAGTTTGCAGCATGAGGAACCTGACATATTTATCTGACCATAAAGACCTACCCCGTCCTGGCTCACATGTCCTGGTATCTTCTGCTGTAGCAGGTTCAAAAGTGCATTTCATTTGCAGTGTTGAATTTCAGAAGGCAGAAATCATCCTCTTATTGCAAAAAGCTCTGATGAGGGTATTCACATCATTTTAGGCATCTGATTTACGAGCATGAAATAGGCACCTTGCTGCCCTGTCAATGCAGTCCTGTGAAATGATTCAAACCACTCAGTTCCATTAATCATACAGCGAGCACAGCAGTTCTCTGAACTGCTCTTCATGTAACCACTTAATTAAGTGAAATGACAGATATACGCCAAAAACTGAAACTGGCTCTAAATCCAAGTTGTGGATTAAAGTCCTTTTTCCAAAGGAAGATTTCTCTCTGATACAAGTGTGCAGAAGCTCATAAACACTGCAGGAGAGAGAACATACGCAACTCTGTCTCAGTCAGACTGGGCAAAGGCACTACCAGGTTATTTGCACAGTGCTGTTGATTTATTATCTACACAGAAAATTTGGGTTTCAGTATCCCAGGATCACTTGTAATAAGTAGGTATCAGGTTGAAGACAAGTGCCACCACTGAGCGCTGCCAGAGGTTTCCCCTGTGACAGCAGCGTTTCTTAACCTGACTATATATAAAACAAAGCTACTGGCACCACGAGAGAAGTCAGATCCACTTCTGCCGCCGCAGAGGGAAGGCCTACTGTGTTTTTTGTGGCACAGAGTAGCAGAAGATGGGCAAAGCCTTTGAAAGTATTCAGCGTACTAAGCTTTCAAGCAGGATATGTCATATGAAAAGCTGAACCGGAAAATAGAAAGCGAGCCTAGGGAAAGCTGGACCAAGTGCTGTTCCTTTGGTTAGAAAGGACAAGCATTGCCCAGGGCTTATCTGAAGTGTCACTTTATCTCCAAAGCAGCATAAAAAACAAAGGGTGGCTTACAGAGGAATATGCATTTCTTTGGCCAGGTATTTGGATTTAATGTACTAAGGCATCCAAGCCCGCTCAAATGAACAGCAGCCTGCCTGCAAATCCTTTGGACACCATTTATCTCCACATTTAATTTAAAATAGTACCATCAGCTCATCATAAAAAGGCCCAAGGGACACTGGACCACAAGCTGAATGTGGTCCTAATCCCTCCGAACCAGATGGCATTCATTTACACACCATATAATCCTTCTGGCTTACCTGGGGGTCTGTGCCAAACCAGAGATAGAAAACTTCATCTCTGCCTCTTTTCCTCAGGCTTTGAACAATCAATGCCAGCTAAAGATAAATTTATTTCCTAATATTCCACAATATCATGTTATCAGATAAAGGATTTTCACGTCTAGTGCAAACAGCACAGGGAAGACTGCTCTTCCTCCCCATCAAGATATTTGATAAAACAGTTGGGTCACATCGACCATCCAACAGAGACAGCGATAAGAGATACAGCTTCGAGCAAGTCACCTTGAAGCTGCTAACAGCACTCACAAGACTCCTTTGAGTATCAGTTCAGTGCTAACGAGTTGGAACTAACAAACACCCAGGGAGACACTGTGGATGGGTGAGCATGGGATACAGCTGCACTGGGAGGGCTGTTCTCTGCTTAACCTTGGGGTGCGTAACACAGGGACGGAGTGGGAAACATCATGACCAGTGCATCTCTCCAACCCGCCCTTGACTGACTATTTTCAGCATGAGCACCACAGTCCATGGCAGGGAGAGCATCTCTGGTCACTGTGTGTAACGTCACTGCCATTGCATGGCAGAAACATTTCTGACCTGACTGAGGTGGAGGGGAATAAGAAAAAAAGCCATATTTCATAAGACTCCAGCATGTCTCAAAACACCAAACCCAGGAAGGCCTCCCAAGACAACAAAGAAAATCTTCTCGGCACACTTCACGCCCAGCTCCTCAGCTATCCTACCGCGTGTGAATCATGGAAAAAATGAAAATGCATTGCCTATGAGATAACCCCTGGGACTGTGGTTATTGTCAGAGACTGCAGTGCTGCCGTGTTTCACTCCACTTATCAGACCCAGCCAACATCAACCATCCAGTGCCACGGTGAATCATTTCCTCCAGCCGGGCCAGTTTAGGTGAACCACCTACAGATGACTCACAGGGTCCACTCTAAATGTGATAAACAGAAAATATCCCCTAAAAAAGGTTCATCCACCATTACTGGAGATGTGAGGACCACCTTTCCACTCCTGAGAGCTGCCAGCTGTGTGAGGTGGCTGTCCTTATTTTACATCCTCTATCTGGGACATGGAATTGCAAGAAGAGGTACTGCTCTAATGAGTCTGAGGCTGGGTAAAATTAAAGCTCTCGTTTAGCAAGGAACCTCATTTAAGCCACATAAAGTGCAGCCAGACCCCTGGCAGCACTATGAACTTATTGAATAAAATAATTGCTTTTGGCAAAACTAAGGTAATAACATCACTTCAGTGAAAATGTGTTTATAGAGCCATCTTCACAGATTACTCCCTTTCTGTCACAGGATAATCGGCTGGGAGAGATCAAGATGCTCACGGCTCGCAGCTTCTGCTCCCTTGGCAGCACAGCCCACACGAGGCAGAGGACAAGGGATAAATGACTTGAGACCAGCCGGCATCTGTCTCACAGGGGAGGAAAGCAGTCCTTGTGCCTTGCCCCAGGAATTGATTTCCCCATGGAAGAAAATTAACTCAGACACTGACATGAGAAAAGGATACAAGAACCAAGCCATCTGGGGCACCCATCATGTTTTCATGGACAAACTTCGTTTCAGCTCTTGAGCAAAGCCACCAAAACTTGTCCTCTTCCTGGCCCGGCCCTTCCGTCACACCTCTCCTCATCAGAGCTCATGCTGCTTCCCCTGCCTTCACCACTGCCTTTGCAGAGCATCATGCCCTTACTGGTTTCTCCAGCCTTGTCCTGTCGTCAGATCCCTTGGCATGTTCCTTCCAGCCATTCACATAGAATCACAGAATCACAAGATTGGAAGAGACCTCTGGGATCATCGAGTCCAGCCGTGCCTGTCTCCCCACTAAACCCTGTCCCTAAGGAACTCATCCACCCATCTTCTAAACCCCTCCAGGGATGGAAACTCCTTCACCTCCCTGGGCAGCTGTGCCAGTGCCTGACCACCCTTTCAGGGAAGAAATTCTCCATACTGTCCAGTCTGAACCTCCCCTGGCACAACTTGTGGCCACTTCATAAAAAACATCAAACTCAACATCTTGTTTTCTTTGCTTCTTCCTATATCAATTCTTTTACATTCTGGTGTTTTCCTCCTTATTCATTTTATTATTACTTCCAACAGAGTTACGGCTCACTTTGTCCCATCTCCCACATACAGATACTTTTTTCTGCCCCAATGTCTTTTTGTAGAATTCACCATTTCTTCTAGTTTTTCAAGCCATTTTCTATTCTTTCTCCTTCATTCCCTAGCTGAAACACTTCTTCTGAAACTACTAAGATATAAACTGCCTGAATAACCACTGTTATAGCTCTGCCAAGGCATAAAGATATTTCAGAATAGATATACTATAGTTTGGGATTAACCTGAAGTGAGAATATTACCGCTATCTCCAAAATAACAATAGAAAATCCTTTAAAACTTTCCCTTCTCTTTTTTTTGTGGTTGAACAAAATGTTCCTCCAGAAGAAAAGAAGTCTAGGTCTTTTTATAAGGGGATTATCCCTTCTTAACCTTATTTAATATAAACGTATGAGAATTGAAAGCATTTTTAAAAACTTAAAAACAAAAGTATAACTGAAATTTTTCAGTTGTAAAGCATTGTAGTCAAACAAACCAGTTATTTGGCTTGGTTTGGTTGATATGTGTCACCTGATTAAACCCAAAGAGTTCAAGTTTCCCAAGAGGACAAGCATTTTGTGCTTTGCTATCAGCTTTGTGCATCCCCAGCACCTCAGGTAGTCAGGCATTCCTGCCTCGGAGCTCTTTAGCAGCAAGAAGAGTGTAAGTACAAAGGTGAAGCAAGCAGGAAAAAAACACAACGAGATCTCTGCAGTGGGTCTTGTTCGTCCCACTGAGGTGACGGCGTGTACTGCCTGCAGTCAGTGCACTGTGAGACTCTTGGAACAGTCTTTCCAACATCTTTTCCTTGGAAATGCATCTGACCATCTTCAGACAGACTGTGCTCCGCATTAGCGCGAAGCAGCACGGCATTTACCAGAAAAAGCCTTCTGCTGCATAATCAGCAAACAACAGACTTGGACAAAAAAAAGGTGCAATTTCACTCCAAAGCCTGGTCATGAAAAGAAACAGAAAAATTACAGAAAGATGTAAGAAACCTCATAGCTTCGTTCACCTCCATTATGTTGTTAGCAAAGAGCAGGGTGCAGAAACTAGCACCTAATAGGCTAAGCAGTTTTACCAACAAGGTTTTTTTCCTGTGCAAATGTAGGCTTATGATGACACTGAAACATCTAAAGCTGCCAGGCCATTTACACTTTGCGTGTCGTTCAAGGAAAGCTGGTTATTGGCTGCTCAAATATCCTTGGTGAATAAATATTGGTATTAATACCTGAATACGTTGCTATGACTGAGCCATTTAAAAATCAACACTTTGAACTGCTTAGGGAGCAAGTTTTATGGCATACCAAGAGGATAAATTTACTGCATTAAACATGCTCGTGGATGAATGTTCCCAAAAATTCAGTGGTGACCAAAGTTATCTTTCTGGTGGTCACACAATGAGAACATCCACGAGCCAACATTACAGAGAATGCGCACTGACACCACCAGCGGCAGCATCACTAGGGCTTTGCTCACAGCCTGCCTTGGCATCACTGCAGTGGCAATGCCCCAAATCCACCACATGCAAAAGAAAACCAATTTCCATAAAACCATGGGATCATGGGATGGGTTGGTTTGGAAAGGACCTCAAAGCCCACTCAGTGCCACCCTCTGCCATGGACAGGGACACCCCCCACTGGGTCAGGGGGCTCCAAGCCCCATCCAACCTGGCCTGGAACACCTCCAGGGATGGGGCAGCCACCACTGCTCTGGGCACCCTGGGCCAGGGCCTCCCCACCCTCAGTGTGAAGAATTTCTCCCTAAAGTCTAATATAAATCTTCTCCCTTCCAATTTAAAGCCATTACCCTCATCCTATCTGTGCACTCCCTGGTAAAGAGCCTCTCCCAGCTTCTCTGTAACCCCTTTCAGTATAGGAATTCTGCTCTTAGGTCTCCCAGAGCCTTCTGCAGGCTGAACAATCTCAGTTCTCTCAGTCTGTCATCAAATGGGAGGTGCTCCAGCCCTCGGTTCGAATAAAGAGCTTTTTCCTGCTTTGAGGAAGCGTCTTCCCAGAGGAACTATTTGTACTTCTCACACCCCGAGCTCCTTACATCGAAGAGGTTCCTGCACCTTCCAGATGTAGAAGCATCAGTGCAGGATCCCCAGGCAGGCAGGGAGTGGGAACACATCCTAACTCATGGATGGGCTGTGGCAAAGCCTGGCAGGGTTTCAAGGCACAGGAGCTGGAGACTAGATGGAAACAGACCTCTGCACACAAACTTTCCCACTTCCTACATGCTCAAGCAAAAAATAACCAGATTTTGCATTGGTAAGAGAGTCAAAATTCTTACTGTGATTTCCTGAAAATCCAGTTAAACCTGAAAATTCCTGCCCCGTGATGCACAAGCATCACGTTCTTTCGCCACAAAACTCATCCTTAGTACCAGAACGAGCTCAACAGATGCTATTATGGTGCCGAACTAGCCACTTCACAGAAAGTTCAAAAGAAATATTTCTTATGCCTCTCTCAGAATGGCTGCTCACAGATTAGAGGTGCCTGTGAGGCCAGAGCATTAGTCACTCGCAACAATTTAATACAAATATGGACAATGGAGGCTTTAGTATTTCATCTAACAGACATATAAGAAAAAACAATTACATGGCGTAAGACTCTATTCAAAATATCTAAATATTTACTTTGCATTAATCAAAGGAGTGGGAGATGCCCACAGACCAAGAGGCCGAAGACGGGTACTGTCCAAGGACTGTCGTTAATAAGCAATGTGCGTGTAGGCGCCAGGAGCCTGGTGGAAAAATATTGGCACGCTTTGTCAGGCAGCGGTGAGGGGAAGATGAAGAGCCTTTTAGGAAGAGTATTGATCAGTCAGGACCAAGCGCCGTATGCTGTGTTTGCAAAGGGCTGGCAGAACGTTCCACCCAAGCAGGCACAAGGGTGTAAGGAAAGGGGACACAGCATGTGGTGACCATCGCAGGCACTGGGATGCAGAGATCTGCCCAGTGCTGGTTTGCTGCTGCTTGCAGTACTCTGCTCTCCTGAGACCCCCACCTGGAGTCCTGCGTCCAGTTCCGGAATCCCCAACATATGAAGGATACAGAATGGTTGGAACAGGTTCAGAAGAGGCCACGGAGGTGATCCAAGTGCTGGAGCCCCTCTGCTGTGAGGCCAGGCTGGGAGAGTTGGGGTTATTCAGCCTGGAGAGGAGAAGGCTCTGGGGAGACCTTAGAGCAGCTCCCAGTGCTGAAAGGGCTCCAGGAAAGCTGGGGAGGGGCTTTTTAGAAGGGCCTGGAGTGATGGGACAAAGGGGAATGACTTAGAATTGGAAGGAGGAAGATTTAGATTGGACATGAGGAAGAAATTCTTCACGCTGAGGGTGGGGAGGCCCTGGCCCAGGTTGCCCAGAGCAGTGGTGGCTGCCCCATCCCTGGAGGTGTTCAAGGCCAGGTTGGATGGGGCTTGGAACCCCCTGATCCAGTGGGAGGTGTCCCTGCCCATGGCAGGGGATAGAAGTGGACGCAATTTAAGGTCCCTTCCAACTCAAAGCATTCTGAGTCCATGATTCTATGATTGTGCATTTTGGAGGTGAAAGATGCAACCCTGCGCTGCAGAGATTGCGGTGGCTAAGAAGGGGTTTAGCTGCACACTCACACTTAGCAACACAAATCCTTCTCTTCATGCTGCAAACATGGCCCACAAGGGTTACTCTGGGTGCCCTAACTTCTGCAAATGTATCCAGAAAATGTGTCTAAAAAGTGGACCTCTATGTTTTCCCAGGCTAGATGGTGTCCATGCCACAGCGATGAGGTGGCAACAGAAGCGATAGCAAGAAGCTTTGTCCTTGGGCCCAGGTATGCCTGATGATTCCCACTTTACGAAGGGTGATGGAAGGGAGTCAATCCAAGCCTTTCTGGTGTGGGTATAGGGCTGCTGCTCCTCCTCTCGTACGAAGGCACAGAGGCAACCGGGGCTTTCGAAGCTCCGCATGACCAGCAGCTTCATTTTTCCAAACTTGGAATGTAACTTTGAGTATATTTACCAGAAAGCTCAGATCCTCCACTAAGAAATTGCTTTCTCTGCTTGGACATTAATTTGTCCTTTACTCCCAGAAAAGGACGATTATTTATTTATTGGTCTCTTGAGCAATTTTTATGTTATGTTTGCCAAAGTTCAACAAAAATAAATCATGTATTTGACTAGCCAGAGACACAATTGTCCTATTCCAGCAAAGCGTGTGAAGTTATTTACTACAACTTGCACAAGTCTGAATGTCCAGAGCCTTGAAATCACATGGAAAGAGATTAATTACGACTGTTGAAAAGCCCTGTAGCTCTGATGTGCTCTGTAACAGAGTGCTACTGAAATTAAAGTCTCTAGCATTTGCCTTCCACCATTTTTGTGCAGCACAACTGAGAGCAAGACTTCTTTTCAGCAATATAGGTATTGAAAATCCGTTTGGCTTCACCACTGACCCTTTCAAAGGTCTGTTAGCAGTCTCCTAAAATAAACAGATCTTGCATTAAATTGGTCCTTTTGAGATCAATTGTGGATAGGAGTCGGTACAAATCATACTCTGTCTGAAAAGCCTCTTTCAGTGAAGCTGTAAACAGAAGACCATATATTGACACTCTTCATCCGATACTTGCACGGCTTGGCTCAAAACCATAAATTTTTTTGGCATTTCTTTTACAAAAGTTCCTTTAGAGCAAGTGCTATTAATTTCCCAAAGAGAGCTATCTCTCAGTTGCTCCCATAACAAAGATTCATTTGAGACTGTCAGAAGACAAAGGAAATTTGAATTAGTCATTTGTGCTGGTTTGGTTTCTTCCACGCATTTAGATTCCTCCAAACTCTCTCCTTCCTCCCCTCTTGAAGCATCAGCAAGAGCCTCACCTGCTCCATATCTCTGCATAACTCAGAAATACACTCTGTTTGGTGTTCGGGAGTCTAGAGAGGTAAATCACAGAATCATGGAATGGTTTGGGTTGGAAGGGACCTCAAAGCCCATCCAGTGCCACCCCCTGCCATGGGCAGGGACACCTCCCACTGGATCAGGGGGCTCCAAGCCCCATCCAACCTGGCCTGGAACACCTCCAGGGATGGGGCAGCCACCACTGCTCTGGGCACTCTGGGCCAGGGCCTCCCCACCCTCAGCGTGAATGGCTTCAGAGCCACCACAGCATTGCATTAGTAGAGCCAACACAGGCTTGGTTTGACCTCAGTTTACACTGCAATGAAGTCACAGGTCCCATATCGTTTATTTAATTGTGCAAAGTGGTGGCTCTAATTGCCAGAGCTCAACCCTGCAAAGGGAGGTCCCCAGCACCTCCAAGTCCATTTACTGGGGCAAAAGGTAAAGACTTTCTATAGTGCACCTCCCCAGTAAACCCAATTGTACCGTTAAAATCTGTACTGAAGTCTTTCCTGGTTTTCTCAACCTCTTCTCCACAGTCTGAGGGACGTTATTTATCACTCCTCAAGGAACAATGCCAACTTCTGAGGCTTTTTCTGGTTTTTTTTGCTCTGTTTCAAGTAGGCATTTCACTTTGTCTTCCTAGCACCTTTCTGTCTGCAAGCAAATTGAATCCCAAGGCCCGGGGAAGTGACCTTACTCTGCTATTTACAGAAGAAAAGACACAATTCATGCAGGCTTTCAGCAATATCAATTTCCTCACTCACAACTGTGTGAGTCTTTCATGCCACACAGATGCTTCACCTGTTGTGTACCCCTAAAATATTGTCATTTCCCCTGGACTACTTGGGGCAGGCTCAAACTGTGTTATAAAAGTACCCCAAAACCTACAGGTTTTGGAGCCCAGTAACACACTGTGCAGTGTTTCCTCTATTGACACGTTTGCAAGCAAACAGCGGTCCCACTGCTTGCGTTGCAGCATTTCTCTCTCTACCACGGCCCTCTTGGAAGTTAAATGGAGCCCAAGTCCTGCCGAGCACCAGGACTGTCCTCATCATGCAAACAAGCAAGGATTTAACCCCTGGCACCCCACAGATTTTAAGATGAAGATGCTGCAGTGCTGCACAGCAGGTTCCCTCTCCATCCCTGTCCCACATGTTGCACCATCCATGGCTGCACCTGTGGCTGTTCCACCAGCACGACCCTCAATACCATCCTGTGGTGTAACGTCAGTGCCATCTTCCACATCCCACCAAGGCTTTAATTGTCGCTTATTGCCTTTTTATCTGACACCATTTCCCTGTTATTGTTCTTTCCTTCACTGCAATTTGATTCACATTAGGAAATCACTTAACATTGAGCACTGTTCATGCAGGTACCCTGGTCCCCTGTTACTCCTGCATCCCTTTCTAACTTTGGATTTCAGGTGGTCTAAGCTGATAGCGTAAGGCTGGATGTTTGCAGGTGCAAATGAGCTGTGTAGCATCAAGTGATCCATGCCAGCTGCAGATCTGGCCCACAAGGTTTTATTCTCTCCAGAGCTTGGGTTGTGCTCCACCATGCTGAAACAGTGAAGAGGTTTCTGAGTGTACTTAAGCATCTGCGTCAGTGTACTTTGATGTCCTTCAGCTTACTCACTGTGCAAAACAGCTCTAAGGCTAATGAGAGTGAGGGCTCCTTCTTTCCTCAAACGTCATAACAAGTTCTTAACAAACCTTTAGGATCCTAAAGACACTCAGCCTGGAGACCATTTCCTGCCTTCTTAGAATCATAGAATCATTTATGTTGGAAAAGAGCCTTAAGATCATCAGCCCAAGTCCAACCCTTAACTTGACATTGCCACATCCTCCATGAAATCATGTCGTTAAGTGCCACATCTCCACATCTTTTAAATCCCTCTAGGGATGGCGACTCCAGCACTTCCTTAGGCAGACTCTCTCAGTGCTTGACAACCCTTTCAGTGAAATAGTTTATCTGAATATCCAGTCTAAACCTCTCACCCTACTACAGGCTCCCACTGCGGAGCCAAGCAACCGTAAGCCCCACAATAAATGCCACGAGCTCTGAATTTCCACAGGGCCATCAGCTGTATTTATTTGGAGACACTTTTGCACTCCCCAGTTTATGAGTTTAATTCCCTTTCTGCACACAGTCATTCATGAGAGAAATTAGCTGCCCTTTAACTTTGCTTCATTACTGCCACTTCCACTCTCGCCTTTGCTCCTTTGCTGCATCTTCAACCCATTCCTTGCACCGCCACATCCCCCCATCGCCCAGACACCACTTTCCCTAGGTGCATTGCCCACGTGTGTTCCAGACAGATCTCTACCTCCTTTGCACAGGTTGAATTTGTCTCACAATCCATTTGCAATACAGCAGAGAGGCGAAACCCTTCCTTTAATAGCGCTTTGATTGAGGGCTTCGTAGAGCCAGAGCCGTCCGGCACAAGGAAATGGAAGGATAAGGAGGCACATCAAGAATATCAAACCTATTAGGAGCTTTAGCAACATCCTGCTAGATGTAGCACCTGTATCATCTTTATTTTTTCATTCCCACAAGCCGGTATTTACTCACTAAAAGCTTCCCTTTATCCTGACTCCGTAGGTCTCTGCTTTCTTCTTTCTGGCAAGAAATGTGAGTGCTGCTCAGGTCCTACTCAAGGAGGTGCAGCTGCTGGAGAGGAAGTGATTTTCTTTATAATCAGCCCTATACCACATAAGTTTTGTCAAGATCAGGACTGAAAATTGCCAGATTGTAATCAATAAACTGCAAAGGGAAATGAGAACTATTTTAAGATGCTTTTATTTTTTTAAAGAAATGAAAACATAGCAAGTACAGATCTGAAAAGCGTCACTTGGGAGAGCAGTCAAACTACATCAGGATGGCAAGGAGTGACAGGAACAACTGTAGGTAATTTTAAATTCATGTTGCAGATCAATGAGAATAAGGAAACCAGGTTTTCAACCAGAGGTGATTTGTGTGTAGGGATAGAAAATGATGATAATGGAAATATTAGCGGTAGAAAAGGAAGGCTGTCATGTAAAATCCCACTCAAAAGTTACCACTCTGGGAAGAAAAGACAATTCCCCCTTCTTACACAGCCAGCTGTCTGCTGACCTGCCCACTGAGTTCAGCTTAACAGAGATGTGTGTATGCTCGGATGTAAGAATGTGCATATCTTGCACTGTTCAATGCTTTACTGTAGTGTTTCAACTGGCTGTTTTCCATTAAAACTAATCATTTAATAGGTGTACAAACCTCTTTGGTGAAGAAATTTCATGTCCTCCAAATACCATTCAAGTATGACTGGTTCTGGTGACTCATCAGAAGAGAAGTTCAACTGTGTATGGACCTATTGGTAGCTGGTTATAAATAAATGATTAATTAACTCTTCTAGTATTGTTTTCTGGTTACTTTTTGACACATATTTGATACCAGACAATATTCTGGAAAATGTCTGGATGGCTGTTAGGAAAACCTGGACTCTTGTGCAGGCAGAGGACATGGAGATACGTGTAGGAGACACAGGTCTGGGAATTACAGAGTTGTTCTAAGGACACTTCCCAACATGCCCAAGCATGATGCTAACTGAAGGCAGACACCATTGCCTTAATTTTTCTGAAATATTATCAGAAATGCCAAAGGAGGTAAATCCCAAGAAACCTTCACCTTCTTATTCCTTTCAGCCAAATATAAACCTGATTGTTCTTCTGAAAACCTGTCCCAAAAGATGCAACCCCCCAGGCATGACCATGGGGTGAGTCCTCCCACAGCACAAAACCTCTGAGCAGAACTTCCCAGCTGACTTCACACCGCTTGCTCCAGGGCTTGCACCTTTCAACATGCAGGTGGAGACCTGCATGTTGAAATAGCCAAGGTAAAAATGCATTTTCCTTCTGTGCCCTTGGCAAAAGGCCAGTGACTCCAACCCCTGAAACTCCTGAAAACCTGCATCATAAATCTTGTGGGTTTAATTGATTTGATTTTGTTGGCTGGCAAACTTTTCAGTGTTGAGTCTGAATGCATGCTGGGCCAGTATATAAACTTAACAAAAGGATGATTCAGGGTTTTCTAATTCCTAAATGGCTTGCTAGGGAAAAGTCATGAAGTACTTTCAAAGTAATATTCTGAATAGCACCTGGCGAGCAGACCTGCAGTCTCTAAAGGTAAAAAAAAACCATTACCACTGCAGTAACAGTGCCAGTACTGATCACATATTACACTAAATATTTTGTTTTCCACTGACAATATTGTGTCACACACCTCACAAGCACCTGTATCTGCATCACGATGAATTTGCCAGCAAGTCCACAGGAGACGATGGTACCTCGGTTTTAATGTTGCTGAGTGATATGACAGGGGCAAAGATCAAAAACGATCTGGCATCTCAGAAGAGTTTCCAAACTACCCAGCTGAATTTCACAGAATCAAAGAATCACAGAATTGTTTGGGTTGGAAGGAATCTGTAAAGGCCATCCAGTCCAATCCCCCTGCCATGGGCAGAGACATCTTCACCTCAGTCCAGTGGCTCAGAACCCCATCCAACCTGATTTGGGTATTTTTTGGAAGGGCGTATGTAAGAGTCGGTCTGAAGAACAGTATTTGCCTCAACATCGCCATCAGGGACTTGGAGAGAGACCAAAAAGTAAACGCCCTGAGAGAAAAGAACTGCCTGGTACAAGCAGCCACTGTGACCAGGGACTGCCAGGAACAGCTAAGAAAAGGCCGTATGGCTGCTGTCCAGAAGATGGGTTCACCTGCTGCCTCAGCCAAACTTGCCCCACCTCCTCCCTGACAAAAGAAGAGCACGCGCAGAGACTCGCGGAGGGTCTTCAGGTCACCCAGCAGTCATGAGAGGAAGAAGAGGTGAGGAAGCAGAAGACCCCCGAACACGAGGTGGCGCAGGCGCAGACGAGTTCTGGCAAGCAAAGCGAGAACTTTTGGAACCTGCACAGTTCAGCCTGGGTTGTGAAACGAAGGCGGAGATTGGCCTCAATCCATGGGAGAGAGGAGGTGCGAGGTGCTGCTGCTGAGCATAAATGGTGGTTCCTAACCGAACCCCGGGGAGATCTCCCCACCTCTGGATCACGGATCGCCCGTCGTGACGACGAGTCTTGACTGAGGACCAGCAGGATGCTGCTCGGAGCCTGGGACCATAGGGACGCCTTTGGACCCGTGGTGGTAGCTATCATCCTCTTCCTCCTTTTCCTCCCCTTTTCTCCACTTTGTCTATCGCTTTACGGGCAAAATAATAAAGTTACTCTTTGATTGAATTATAACCCCTTGGCATCTTGGTTGCCTTAATTTTGCACTTCTAGGTCAAGGTAAACGAATCATCACGAGTCCACTGATTATCCACCACAACTCTGGGCAACCTGTGCCAGTGTTTCACCATCCTCATTGTAATGAATTTCTTCCTTCTGTCTCGTCTGAATCTCCCCTCTTGTAGGATCACAGAATCACGGACCAGTTTGAGTTGGAAGAGACCTCAAAGCCCAGCCAGTCCCACCCCCTGCCACGGGCAGGGACACCTCCCACTGGACCAGGGGGCTCCAAGATCCGTCCAATCTGGCCTTGAACACCTCCAGGGATGGGGCAGCCACCCCTGCTCTGGGTAACCTGGGCCAGGGCCGCACCACTCTCAGCATGAAGAATTTCTTCCTAATGTCCAATCTAAATCTTTCCCTTCCAATTTAAAGCCGTTCCCCCATATCCTATCACTACAGGCCTTTCAAAAAAGTCCCTCCCCATGCTTCTTGTGGGTCCCCTTTCAGTACTGGGAGCTGCTCTAAGGTCTCCCCAGAGCCTTCTCTTCTCCAGGCTGAACAACCCCAGCTCTCCCAGCCTGGCCTCACAGCAGAGGGGCTCCAGCCCTCTGCAGTTTAAAACCATTTCCCCTTGTCCTACAGTGACAAATCCTGCTAAAAAGTCTGTCCCCACGTCTCATGCCTGATGATTCCCAGTACCTGCTACACAAAAGGAAATCAGCTTGGGGCAAAAGCAACTTATTCCTGAACTGCAGGCATCACTTTATTGGGCTGCTGTCGACATATGAAAGCACAAAACAAAACAAAGACATCCCTTCCAGCTGTTACGGTTGTGCTGTGAGAGTAGGACCTGCTCCTGCACCATTGGTTAATTGAATTAAAATGAATCAAAATGCAGAACAAGCTATGGCGAGCACCTGTGTTATCTCAAATTGATTTGTCCGATTAACAACCTGGAGAAACACGTTAAGGTTTCCTTCCTATTTTTTTCAAGCCACTAAGAGTCAAAATTCAGCCAAAATGAATCGCACGAAGGTCACCCTGAACGAAAGTTCTCCTTGCAAAAATCAAGTGTTTTCCTACTTGGTTCAGAGCAAAGAAAACAGATTTTGTGATGTGTAATCTCTCCTGTAAGATTCATTTGAGTCACTAGATGACCCAATGCCACAACAGCTAATTACCTCACAGTCTTCGGTACATCCATCTTCATACCCTACTGTGGAAAGAAAGAGTGATTATCTTCATTTTACTGATGAGAAAATGAGGCATTAGGATTCTGAGCTATTTGCCTGTGGTCACACAGGAGAAAGAAAAAGACAGAACCTGAAATCCCAATTTTGGGAGGATGTCAGCCTGTTTTGTCACCTCAGCTGTCCTTCCCTGGGGAATGGAGGTACCTCCAGCCTCCTGCCTGGCCCTTACTTCACCACCAGGGATACAGAAAGGGGAAGATGCTCCTTATTCCTGACTATGTGGGCTCAGGCTGAGATGTAGGCATCTGTGGGGGTATTTTCCCCCTGATTTAAATAAGGAAGTGTTTGCTGCCACCTTGGGCAGCAGTTGGCATAGGTGGTGCTGTAGAGACATCACTTTCTCACTTGTTTCAGGTTTTTATTGGCATCATATGTAAAACATTCTGGCTGAAACTGTGTAAGTCATGCTTTGCAAATCAAGGGAAAAATACCAAAAGCCTTGCACCGTTTAAGGTGTAACTATTTATCCCAGCGTTATGAGAGAGGAAAGGAGGGAATCATGGGAGAAGGGAAATGGGGAAATGAATGAACATCCATATTCCAAAGGAAAATGTTCATGTTTTCCATGAGGAAACAAGAACCAGGCCCTGAAAGCACGTGGAGGATAAATTATGACAGTGAATAAGAAATCCAAGCACAGCTGGCCATGCACGGCCCTGCAGGCTTGTGGTAGTGACCCCCTGCTGCCTCTGCCCCAGGGAGGGTGAGCATCTGCAGCCACCCCAGGGCAAGCAGGGTCTGCCACTCCTGCTGGAGACACAGAGTCGTGGACTCATTAAGGTTGGAGAAGACCTCCAAGATCACCCAGTCCACACATCTCCATCATGGACTCACAGAGTGGTCTTCAGCTCCCACAGCTCTTCCAGACAAGGGGCTGATCCACACAGGGCACCAGCAAGGGCGTCCCCAGTGAGCACTTGGTTGATGCAAAGGACCAAAGCCTAGAACTTTGGCTTTTGGGGGACAAAAGTAGGATTTAAATATGTGCGATCCAATTGAGTCTTGCAGGTATTTTACCCTTCGCATGGCTTCTCATTCATAGCCTTGTAGCATATGAAGCACGTTCCATATGAAGCAAGTTTCTCCCTCAACCGCCAGCTCCGTGCTCACGCCACCTCTTCCTCACACACCTTTTCAAACCTGACATCCAACAGAACTCATGATGCTATTATCAACACAAATACTAGCTGGCTAAATAACCCCCCTGGAGAGACGTGCATATGGCTTAGCAAGATATTGATCTCAATTTCCAAAATATGTGTTCGCAGACTTTACCTTCAGCTGTTCTTGCAACTCCGACAATTAGAGACAGAGAGGAGGAATGGGGATAACGCAGAGCAGATTTTGTCGGCACTTAGCAGGATTTTCGTTTTAAGTGACAGAAGCGTGCCTACTCCTCTGTCAAAATAGCAATTTAAAAAAAAAACAAAAAACAAAAGCGAAAACCTGTACCTTTGTTTCCGGCACCAACAGATGTCCTTCAAGCGTTCAGCTAAACAAATATTGCAAGGGTTATTGCAAAATGTTATGAACTCATATAATGCAGCTGAAATGTTACGCTCAGTGCATTCATCTGTGCTCACAATTAAGAAACATGCGGAAATATGGTCAATAAACCTTCTCCATGTATAACCAATAAAAAAACCTGAGACTTGATTGGAATGAACCTAAAATAAGAAATAAAAAGTCTTCTCTTATAAATGCAGTGATCTCTTTCCATGCATAATAAATTGATGTTCACATTGGATAAACTAAAATATTTTGCACAAAGTTTGACTTTGGTTTGTGCTGGAGGTTTATGAAGCAATCCCTGAGGGTCATTCTGGGTGCAAACACGAGCCCTTCTCCCTGCTCACCGGCCACCAGGAGATGTGCTACAAGGTTGTTCTTATGCCAGGACACACGGGAGAGAACTGGATGGCCCTTGTTCAGCAAAATTCGTCTGGTCTAAGGTCTCTTATTCATCAAAACCAGAATTAGTCATTGCAAAGAACTGTTTTAAACAAATTCCACGTTAAAAACCTTTGAAACCGAGAAAAACTCCTCTTATAATAGCCTTAAAATTAAATATTGGTTTTCAATTTGAGCCATTTATGTTGTTTTAAAGATGTTTTTCAAACTGATTGGAAGGAAACAGTTCAGGTAACACAGGCAGGTGTCTTCTTCGGTTTAAATTACCAGTTCATGAAAAACTCAATTTCTTTCAGCACATACCTCAGGAAAACATTCAAAACTTGAACCTTTGTAGGAATAGAAAGATTATTCTTTGCTTCTACCAGCTGTTGTATTTGTAGCATTTTCGTGCTTAAAACTCATTCCCCAGCTCAAAACCTACCTGCGGTAACAGCCTTGCACAGATGTAGCATCTCTTGTTATAGAGCGATCTCAAGTCTTGTGAAATAAAACTGATTTTTGTCTGGGATGGGGGAAGTATGCCGGCCATAACTGCTGTATCCATGCTCTCTGCTGTGATTTTCAATCCCACCAAAATCACTCTTGTCCCATTTCCAAGAGCTGAATTTTTAGTCTTTTATTCTTGTTCCAGTTTTGGCAGATAAACCAGTACTGCTACCTCGCTTTGCACGGAAGAACTGAGATGCAGAGGCCACCTCTCCCCTAGAAAATTGAGATATCTAGTTAAAAGCACTAAATCAACAAGGCCAAGTGCAAGGTCCTGCACCTCGGTCACAGCAATCCCAAGCACAAATATAGGCTGAGAAGAAAATGGATTGAGAGCAGCCCTGAAAACAATTCAGGGTGCTGGGGGATGAGAAACTCAACAGGAACCGGCAACGTGCGCTCGCAGACTGGAAATCCACCCTCGTCCTGGGCAGAATCCAAAGCAGAGGGACCAGCAGGGCAAGGGAGGGGGTTTTGCCCCTCTGCTCTGCTCTGTGAGACCCCACCTGGAGCCCTGGGTCCAATTCTGGAGTCCTGAGCACAGGAAGGACCTGGAGCTGTTGGAGCGAGGCCAGAGGAGGCCACGGAGATGATGCGAGGGCTGGAGCCCCTCTGCTGTGAGGCCAGGCTGGGAGAGTTGGGGTTGTTCAGCCTGGAGAAGAGAAGGCTCTGGGGAGACCTTAGAGCAGCTCCCAGTACTGAAAGGGGCTCCAGAAAAGCTGGGGAGGGGCCCTTGGTCAAAATAGGATGAGGGAGATTGGGTTTGAACTGAAAGAGAGAGATTGAGATGAGATCTTGGGGAGAAATGTTTTGCTGTGAGGGTGGGGAGGCCCTGGCCCAGGGTGCCCAGAGCAGGGGTGGCTGCCCCTTCCCTGGAGGTGTTCCAGGCCAGGTTGGATGGGGCTTGGAGCCCCCTGATCCAGTGGGAGGTGTCCCTGCCCATGGCAGGGAGTGGGACTGGATGGGCTTTGAGGTCCTTTCCAACACAAATAATTCTATGATTCTATGAAATCAACTTTCTTCAGTGCAGGAACCTGAAATAAGCCCCAATAAAACATTAACAGATCATCCTCCTTTCCTTTTCCAAACGATGCTATTGCCCTGAAGTGGCAATTCATGCTCAGGGTGCCACTAATCAGCCTGCAAGAGGCAGAAGCGGCACAACGTACAAGTCTGCCTGACGTGGCTGCATTTTGCTAATCATGCAATAACCTCACACACTTTTCTGGAGAAGAAAGCCCCAGTTCTCAGCTGGGCATCACCTCGTCTTTGCCTTGATGTGGGGCCACAGCAAGCTTGCAACCTCCGGGTCCCTCTGGAAGGATGCTGGAATAGATGCCACCAAAACCAAGCTCTTCACCGGAGGTGGTGGCACCTTTGGAAAAACCTAGCTTTTAAATAGTTTTGCACGACTGAGAAGCCTTTGGTGACATTTAGCATCCTTTGAAAATCTCTTTCATGGAAAGAGGAGTAAAAGGATTAAGGAGAAAAATGTCACCATCTGAGTTTGTCCTGGGTCTCAGTGCAAGGAGGCAGCCGAGGCTCTGCTGAATATTTAGCGGCTATTTACGGCACACTGGGTTGAATATATCGCAAACACATTAAATTCAGCACCACCACTGCGTAGCCACGGCAAGGCAGAAGGCTCAAAAACGCCTTCCATGGATTTAGAGCTTTAAAACATGATGTCTATGAAAAACGGTAGATTAACTTGAATCTGAATGAGGACACGCTCACTTAAACCTCTCAGGGAAACCTAATCAAGGGAGTTTAAACCTTTAGTGCCATTTTTGCTCCCAACGCTTCGCCCTCCCAAGAAATCCAAAATCATTTTATTGGTTGCCTGTTAAAAAGATAGAAATTAGAGCTGAAGAAACTTTGCCTTGGTACAGACGCAGAAGATATACGAAAGTTATAAGAGAAAAATAACTTTCTGAAGAGCAATTGATTAAATAAGAAGGGGGGCAAATGCATATTTAAAAATACAGCAACTGCTGAATTTTTAAGCCTGTGGAGTATTTCGAGTTGAGCATGTTCCCCACAGTGTGTAGGTACGCAATACAAACAGCACGGTTATTTTAGGTAAAAACAACTAAACCTGGGAAAGACACTGATTTTCTCCTCCAGGGGCAATGCTCCTGGGAAGTCCCTACCCACAGACACCCACCAAGGATTAGGAATAAAAGCATCTTGCAAAGGGGAACGTGGACCCCTTGCCATGCACATTCAACCGAGAGACTTACCTGCATCCTCAGGGTGATGGGGGCCCTCCAAGGTGCTTATCCTCCATCATTGTTACGAATGATCACTGTCATAGTACGAAAATAATTATCAGTATTATTAATAATCGTAATAATCATGGAGCATTGCTCATGCTGTTCATTAACTGTTATTAATTATTAACAGCCACAAAGTACCATGTTTGCTCAGCTCCCATTTTCTCTACAGCCCATAGCAAAAACAAAATTGTCATGATTTATATAGGTGAATTTAGCAGCTTTTTCAGACCTGATTTGACTGCGATATAAATCAGCTCGCACGCTTTCTGTTCAGGAATGAATTACTTGTTAACAGAATAAATATGTATTAGCAGATCAGACGTGGATAAGTTGTTTGGCGCGTTGCTCACAGGCTATGATTCATGTTGCCGTGCATGAGCTCTGCCGGCTGCATTTCTTCCTCTGTTTTGTCCTGGTCACGGCTGAGCAGGAGAGGCTGGAGCCTCTTTGCTGCACTTCATGACCTAAGCTGAGTCTACCTGGATCATTTTCACCTTCTGCGTTTCTTGGGGTCTTCAGGGGAGCTGGAGCAAAGCTGATGGCAAGGAACAGGGACAACAGGCAGGACACAAGGACAAAGCGGGCCCAGCTCGCACCATCCGCGAGCACCTCTCCGACGTACTAAGAGATGACTGAAGGGTCCACAAGTGGCTCGTGCAGATCCACCTCAGCTGGGTGACTCAGGAGACTTCTCTTGGGATGACAAAGCTGCCATGAAGTCAGCGAGGTCCCAGAGGAGGTGCAGCCATCAGAGGTGGGGTCATTTATTAACAGAATTTGTCAAAAGCCGCTGTTCCCCTCCAATGAGAAACATTGCCTTCACGGCCAGTTTTTTGTTTCCCTCAAACTTTTTTGAAGTTGCTTCTTTTTTGCTTTCTTCAAGGACTGGGAAATCCTCCCATCTGCATGGAAAGTGGGCCTGAGATCTTCTTTCAAATCCCAGCATGTCGGCTGGTGCACCTGAAGAGCAACAATGTGTGTTTGACACCTGACATGCCAAAAGCAGAGACAGCATTTCAACAGATGATGCTAACAGGAACCCCGCTGTGAATGAGCAAGAACACATGTTTTTAATGATAACAGCTTAAACGAGTCTTTAATCTTTCACACATGAAAAAATAAAACCAAGGGAAAAAACCCTCACCCTGTTCTTGCCAAGGAATGGCATTAGAAGAGCCAGCCTAAAATAACAACCCAGAGAAATCCAATGCATATTTTAAAATGCAATAATGAATTGAGTTTTCTCATTTAATCTTCGCCAAATAATGGGGAAAATTGTATGTGGCAACTATGAAATGAAATATTGACTATTCACTTTCTATAAAATTGTAGGTTCTTCTATTTGTCACAAAAGATCTAGGGAATATGTCCCCATCCAGGGATGTCTGTCAAGCTATAGGAAAAGTCTATACCTGACTTTTTGTAAAATAAACAGCTATTAACCCGTTTAGGGAACTGAGAGGGAACTGCATTTTGGCAAAGACAAGGTCTCGCTGAAGCTCACAGTGAACATGCCACTTGTCAACGGTTTTACTTGAGTGCAGCGTAAAAAACAAAGATAAAAATTAGTTTAATAGCATCTTTCCCAAAGACATCAAATGGCCAATGTTGAGAGCAAGTCTGGGTAAATGGAGTTTTTTATAATCCCCGTGGATTCCTCAAAAGCAGCCCAACATATCAACGCCTTTTAAAGAACATTGGGTTTACCAAGCTCTTAGTTTGTGTGTGATGGATTCTGCACTCAGTGCTTCAAACTCCAGAGAAGACGTGCCTGAATCAATTTACATTTTGATTAAAAATAATTCAAAGCAATTACTTAATTTCAGCTGGTTAAAATATTGCGATCAAAGAGGAGGGGTAGGGCAAAGAATGGGAGGATCTGCTCAGGGAACCTCCTATCCAAAGAAACATAAACACACGCAAAACCCCTGCAAAAATGAGAAGTCCTTGGCTTCTCTTTTTCATTTTTATGTTTTAGTAGGCCACTTGCTGCTGGGGATTTGCCAGAGCTGCTTCTGCTGAAAGCCTTTGCTTTCTCCTTCTCCTCATAAAGGCTGTTCTTTGGCGTCCATCTTTTTTTTTTTTTTTTTTGAGGCTTTTGGCACAGGGTAAAAAGGGGTCAGCAAGTTAACAAATTAGACACGTTCCACCTGGACAAGCCATCAAAAAGCTAATTTTACTTGGTCGTGTCATAACCTACCCTCTATAACTTGATACGTACCTAAGTGATGGAAAGCACCACTCAGATTCATAAAATATTTTACCAAGAGTAAAACAGATCTAATAGACCTATTTCTCATTAAAAAGGTCAATGTAGAGAACGCCTGATGCTGTATAACTGTCTGATTCAATTTAACAGGTCAAGCTTCACTAATCCAATGCCCTGATTGGTCTGAATTCATTTCTGCTGGGAAAAAAAAAAAAAGAAAAAAAAAGAAAAAAGAAAAAAGAAAAAAGAAAAAAGAAAAAAGAAAAAAGAAGAAAGAAGAAAGAAAAAAGAAAAAAGAAAAAAGAAAAAAAGGCAATTTTCCAACAAAATGTCAGGAATTTGTACTCTAGCCCTGTATTTTTACATCACCAGCACGTTGATCAAAACAAGTGCACCTATTCTATTCTGCAGGACCGAGCGAAAGGTTTCTGTGGCAAATCAACACCCGGAATCAATAATCAAACAGATGTAAACCCCGCCAGGAATCAGAATACGTATTTACCTCAGCCAGGAGCAGAGGCAGCAGAAGCTTTGGGAAGCAGCCGATCCAGGTGTGGGGATCAGAAGCAGTAGATGATGTCTTTAAATATGTTGTCAGGCGTTAGAGCGGTGTCTCACACCCAGCATGGGCAATTTTAAGTGCTCTTGGGTTTATTTCATACCTGAAATGTGGGAGCACGTGGTGGTTTGAGGGAGTCACTTCTACTTCATGGTTTCTGTGGCCTTTTTTAGTGAGTTTAGGTTTGCTTTGCCTCTTGGTTTTCAGAGGGGAGCTCGCAGGACATATTTATCTCCCATTACAAGGAACAGAATTTTTCACTGTTTCAAAGCAACCTCCACCACCGGGGGGGGGGGGTGGGGGGGCAGAATATTCCCTTTCACAGAAAGCCTGGGGTAAGGAAACAAGGTGACCTTTGGGGGACCAGGTAAGCTGGGATGTCCCCAGGGGTTGGACAAGGGGGAACCCCAGGAGCAGGCGATGCTTTGGGCTGTTCTCTGCACTGCTGTAAGGGCACAAACGATGATTTCCAGCAAGCACAAAGTCATTTAGGACAGAAACTCCATCAACACGGCTCAGTGCAATCCAGAATTTACAATGTATTAATTATTTTTCCAACAAAACAGATTATTGTAAGGAAAAAGCCATTGCTGCTGCAATGTACTGTAGCAGGAGTAAAACCCCATGAGCCAATTGTCCGTGCCCGGGGATCTGAGCGCAACACAAACCGCTCTCAGTCAATTAAAAGCACTTGCAAACTTTCCCGGGAGGCTGCACAGGGTGAAAGAGCTGCCAAGAGGGAAAGAGAAAGCTAGACTTTTTAAACAACAGTAGAGAATGCATCAGTAAGTGTCTTGCCAGATTGGAAAGACTCTAAAGGACTCAAACGAGCACGTCCAGAGACTCTGGGATTAATTGCATTAGCCCCTAACAAGGTCTGCCCAGCTTCCTACTAGGGAAACTGAGGCAGGCTTAAAGTAAAGGCATGAAAGTGAACCAGAAACCTTTGCCTCAAATGAACCTGAATTATTTGCTTTATCAGCAATGGAGCGAAAGTCGTATATTTACAGATCACCTATCAGATCTGCTACATGAGGCTCAGTAACTTCCACCTTCCCTCGATGGGCAGCTTACAGTTCTCACATGGGTGTCCACGGAATGGTTTGGCTTGGGAGGAGCCCTAAAAGGTCCTATCCAGTCCAATCCCCCTGCGCGAGCAGGGACATCTTCAACCAGATCAGGTTTCTCAGGGCCCCATGCAGCCTGGTCCTGAATGTTTTCAGGGATGGAGCATCCACCACCTGTCTGGGCACCCTGTGCCGATGCTTCACCACCCTCAGCATAAAAAATTTCCTAAAAGTTAGCAAAGTCTAAGAACTCCAAGCACCGAGTGAGTTGTTTAGCATGGCAGTGATTGTATGTCCAAGCAGCCAGCTGCTGAGCTGCTACCCTGAAGGGAAAGAAAAATACATGTAAAACTTGTTTGGGAGTGACCAACAGACCATCAGAATGACATATTGCAGGGACAAGCCATTCCCTACCTCCTTCCAAGCGGCCCCGAGCTGCAGCAAAGTGTGCGGGGGTGATCAGCAAGCAACCACGGCTCTGCTTTGCAACCGCCGAGAGCCACAGGGCTGCTTTCCGATTTAATTGCATCCAGCTTTTCCCATCCAGGGCTCTCTGTTTAACATGCAGCTTCTATTAATTTCATGGGATCACCCCAAGCGTCTGGAGTGCTGTGCGAGAGCAGAGATCATAGCCAGGGCGAAATGTTTCCATGCTGAAAGACACAGGACTTCTTTAAAAAACAGCAATAAAAGTCACAGCATCGTGTTTACGTGTGCACAAGGAGATAGAATCATAGAATTGTAGAATCCTAAGGTTGGAAGAGACTTCTGAGATCGAGTCCAACCGTGCCTGTCTCCCCACTAAACCCTGTCCCTAAGGAACTCATCCACCCTTTTAAACCCCTCCAGGGATGGCGACTCCACCCCCTCCCTGGGCAGCTGTGCCAATCCCTGACCACCCTTTCAGGGAGAATTGCAAAGGATGGAGGATCACAGAGGATAGAGGTGAGAGTCTCCCCAAGAGCACTCAGCTCCACAGCCCCCAGTCCGATTTTTCCTAGCTCAGGACTTCTAATAGCGCTGATAAAACCAGCTGTTGGCACCTTGCTCTACGCTGGCCCCACGTTCTCCTATTTAATGCTGGGATCTAACCCATTGCACAAAAAAAAAGGACTGCAATTTACAACTCAAACAGGGTGCTCCCCTGCTTCTGGTGAGCCTTTACAAGGATCTTGAGATGGGTGGAAACCCCTCAGTTCTGGAATCCCCAACATGAGAACGACATGGAACTGAAGGAGCGAGTCCAGAGGAGTCTACGGAGATGATCCAAGGGCTGGAGCCCCTCTGCTGTGACAACAGGCTGGGAGAGTTGGGGTTGTTCAGCCTGGAGAAGAAAAGGCTCTGGGGAGACCTTAGAGCAGCTCCCAGTACTGAAAGGGCTCCAGGAAAGCTGGGGAGGGGCTCCTGATCAGGGAGGGCAGGGACAGGACAAGAGGGAACGGTTTGAAGCTGCAAGAGAGGAGACTGAGATGAGATCTTGGGGAGAAATATTTTGCTGTGAGGGTGGGGAGGCCCTGGCCCAGGGTGCCCAGAGCAGTGGTGGCTGCCCCATCCCTGGAGGTGTTCCAGGCCAGGTTGGATGGGGCTTGGAGCCCCCTGATCCAGTGGGAGGTGTCCCTGCCCATGGCAGGGGGTGGCACTGGATGGGCTTTGAGGTCCCTTCCAACACAAGCCAAACCATTCTGTGATTCTATCATTCAATGATTATTATTAGAATTATTTATTAGATATTATTAAGTATTAATAGAACCATTATTTAAGTTGTTCTCTCTCATTTCAGTTGCAAACTCACTGCAAATACGCTGTGGCTCAGCCAGAACGCACCCTGCATGGAGCATTTCATCTTTAATGTCTCCAGACTGGTGACGTGCACCATGACTTTGACATCCGACCCCTGCAGCCCCTCATCCAGTAGGTGCCTCCTGGTGGCTTTTGTGTCTGTCAGGATCTTTTTCCCTGGAAAGAACAGATTTTCTCCCTCCTGCACATCACAAACCGCTGGCTGGGGGGCAGGTAGGTGATTCCAGGCCACAAATATTTTGACAGATCTTCTCTCCCAGGGCGGGTTTCGCCCAGGCAGAATGAGCGAGGAGAAAGAAATATTTCTAATGCCGTCTAAACTGCAGGCACACACCAGGTACAGGGGGCAAAGGACTTCAACCGTCTTCCTAATTACTATTTGCCTAGTGATATTTTCATGCCAGATATAAAATCTTTATAGTCCTTCCGTGACTGGTTGGCATTCGCTTCTGCAAGTTAACGTATAGAGGTATCCGCATGCTTTAAAGTATAACTCTCCAAATATACATGTTATACAAGCACGTAGGGTTTATATAAGGTGTACGTATACATCTGTATTTATACATACATCTATATACAGGCATATATAGATAATGCATGGCACAGAGGTCAGCAGCGGTTTTAGGACCTCAGAGAAGACAGACACTTCTCCTGCTCCTTCTCCTGCTCCCTTTTTTTCTCCTGCTCCTTTTTCCCTCTGCTCCTTTTTGGGGGAGCAATGAGGAAGAGAAGTGTCCAACTCGTAGTGGAAGGGGAAGGGACCTGCCACAGATCATCATGCTCACAGCTCGCCTGGGGCAGCAGCATGGTAGAGCACCCTTCTCCCACGCTTTTACCATAAAAGATGTTGACCTTTCATGTTAAGCTGGTTTTTAATACAAATATTTTCTAGTATGTATTGCGGAATAACATTTCTGAAAGGTCAAAATGGAAATGAAACAGTTCGGTTTTATCCAAAAGTCCTTTTTACAACAGAATCAAAACCTACCTTTTTTGTGGGATTTTTCTGCACTTTCTTTTCTCCTGTGGAACAAAGCAGATTTCCAAGCTGGGTGGACTGGGAAGCCTTGCCACAAGAAGGAGGCTCTTGTGTAAACCCTGGAGTGCAACTCAGGGTTCCACCTGGCTGGAGAGCAGCTCTGTGAAGGAGCTGGGGGTCTTTGTGCCCAACAGGCTCAATATGAGTGAGCCGTTGCTGCAGCAGCAAAGAAAGCCAACAGGATGTGGGGCTGCGTCAAGAAGGAAGGACATCGCCAGCAGAGATAAAGAAACCATTATCCCACTGTACTCAACACTTGTCAGGTCACATCTGGAGCGCTGTGTCCAGTTCTGGTCCCCACTATCCACCAAAGGACAGGGCTGGAGAGGGGCCAGAGAAGGGTCTCTGAGATGATCAGAGGACTGGGAAGCCCTACGTGTGACTGTGACGTAGGGCTCAGAGAGCTGGGTTTGCTCAGCCTGGAGAGGAGAAGCCTTAGGGGAGATCTTATCACCACGTACCAGTACAGAAAAGGTGTCTGCCAAGAGGATGGAGACTCCCGTTTCACAAGGAGTCACATGGAAAATTCAAGGGGCAATGGGTAGGAGTTGCTCCTGGAGAAATTTTGGGTGGATTCCAGAAGAAATATTTTCCCATGTGAACAGTGCAACATGGGAATCATCTCCCCAGGGAAGTGATCAATTCCTCTGCACTTTTAAAGCTCAGCTTGACAGAGTTCTGGGCAGTCTCAATAAATTATATATTGCTTAAAATATTGGACCAGATGATCCCTGAGGTCCTTTCCAACCTGGCATTTTGTAATTCTGTGTGACCATGTTACCTTTCAGCTCCTTGTCAGCCCATAGCAACTTAACCAAACTCACCTTCCCCCTCTTTCCGACTATTCCTTCACCAGGTGTTTAAAACATAAATTACGAAGTTTAAAAAGTTATATCCTATGGACACCAGGTCACTGCTAAGGACCTGGGGGGCATCACGTGCTCAAAGCAGTGCCTTCTGCCCTGTGCTGTCCCAGCTCCAGATGGCATTGGCTTTGTACGGAGTGTGCGCACTGAATGCACAGCATAGAACACATAAGCACAGGCGTGTGCATGGCAGCACGTGTTCACAGGTGTGCTTCCTCCTTCCCCAGCATCTGGGGGTCCACCACACCCCATGCTGGTTGGGTGGGAGGTTATATCTCCCAAACACCACTCCCTGCAGATCCAATAACACACAATGTCACCCTCTGCCACGCCATCGACCTTCTGTCCGACAAATTCCCACACCAGCTCTGCAGGACAGGACTCTGCATTGGTGAGGCCCCACCTCGAGTGCTGGGGTCAGTTTGGGCCCCTCACTCCAAGAAGGACATTGAGGGGTTGGAGCGCGTCCAGAGAAGGGAACGAGGGGCTGGAGAACAAGTGCTGTGAGGAAAGACTGAGGGCTCTTCTCACAAGTGACAGCAATGGGACGAGAGGAAACAGCCGCAAGTTGTGCCGGGGGAGGTTTGTACTGGACATTAGGAACAGTTTCTTCCCTGAAAGGGTGGTCAGGGATTGGCACAGCTGCCCAGGGAGAGGGTGGAGTCACCATCCCTGGAGGTGTTCAAAAGAAGGGTAGATGAGTTTCTCAGGGATGTGGTTTAGTTGACAGATACAGTTGGACTCCATGATCTCGGAGGTCCTTTCCAACCCCATGGTTCTATGATTCTCCCTCTCCTGTACAATGCCTGTATTACAGAGCCTTCCCAGCCCTCCTGTCACCCATAAAGCCTCCTGGGCAAGATGCTGTTATGCGTAAACGAGAAAAGACACAGGAATTTAAAGGGGTTTTGGCACAGCTGAAAATATATTTTTAAGTCACATTTAAAGCTGCCATCAGGACCATCCAGTTCACCCCAGTTTCAGCTGGTGGAACACAGGCTGATCCATGCTGTCCTTTAAGTTTTACAGGTGCCCAAGTCAACAACATAGCTCAATGCTGAGCAAAGGCAAACAAGCTCACAATGAAGCAACCAAGATATTTCCCATTAAAAGAGGAAAGAAGCTACACCCTTGCCCATGGACGTGGTGAGACAGAACTCATCTGGGAAAACCTGTACAATTCCTGCCATCTACCCACAAGAATTTTTAATCCCAACTGGAAGGGACTTCCCAAGCTGTGATGGGGACAGAGCCCACCCTGCCAGAGGGGTTGAAGTCACCCCAGAGCATTGCTGGCCCCACCAGTAAGCGTGGGCTTGCAGCCCCTTGCCCTGCTGTGCAAACACCCAATGTGAGGACCTTCACGTGTTCATCACTGCCCAAGGAAAACTCAACTCTGAAGTTGTGTCTGCAACCCAGCAATAACAAAAACCTAAGTAATAAATGCTAAAAGGAACCCGGGAATTTTGTGGTGCCAAGCACCGAAATAGGAGCTGAGATTGTTCCTGCAAAGTCTGTAACTGGTATTGTACAGTAGTGTCACCAGTTTTTACTGGCACCCTGAAGCCATCACGTTATGCTGCTCAGCTCCGTCTCAGTGAACAACAGACTAAGTTAATAACGTCAAGACCGGCAACAGGTTAGAGACACAGAGGGATGTAGGAGCCACAAGGATGCAATATTTACATTGACGGACAAGAAAACAGGAGTTCAGCCCCAAATCCCTCTGCCACAACAGCAGTGATGCTCCATGCTGTTGCAATCATGTGGGACTTCTCACCAGTCCATGCCCCCCCAACTCACCCGACACTCCAGCAGTGACCTGCCCACACCAGAAACACAGAATATTTTTATTAGTGGCCCTGTTGCTGCCCTGACTGCCTTGCACCCACACATCGCGGCCCGTTTCTGAGCACAGCCTGAGCCAAAGCTATTATCTCACTAACGATCAATAAATAGATCAAGGGTTATAGCCAGAGGAGGAAAACCCAACACAGCACAACCTCAATAAGCAAGATTTTGTACAAAGTGGAATTCCAGGTTGCAAACATCAGGATCACGTTGAGGATCCCAACTTCCACGCAGATATTGCACAAGCACTAGGGAGCCGTGATTGCTGCTGGAAGGAAACCTCTTGTCTTTCCCATCCTGGTCCCACGGGATACAAAGCACAACTGGTCCCCAGGGAGCTCCCCCTAGTACAGACGTTCATTCCATGAGTGTGCAATGATGGCAACAGGCTCCACAAGCCACCAGGAAGCAGCAAAGCTGATCTGGGGTCAGTGATAGGGAAAAATACAGATGCCCATGTAGAGAGATCAAGTAAAGAAGAGCCAGCTTCCAGAGACGGCTCCCTCACTTGGCAGTCCCAGTCATTAAAATGTCCTGCTTCTTTATTCCTATTGCACAGTACAGATGCAGCAAGGAAACGAAGGGATATTTTATTTATCCTCACCCGCCTATTAGTTACGTAGTTCTTGCAATCTGCTAGACAAAATAATTAGTTCACAGTATCACAGGTTGGAAAAGACCTCAGAGATCATCAAGTCCAACCTATGACCCAACACCTACACCTACTCCTACTCATCAACTACACCACGGCACTAAGAGCCTCATCCAATCTCTCCTTAAACACCTCCAGGGACGGTGACTCCAACACCTCCCCAGGCAGCGCATTCCAATGGCCAATCACCCTCTCAGTAAAGAACTTCTTCCTAATGTCAAGCCTAAACCTCCCCTGGCGAAGCTTGAGACCGTGTCCTCTTGTTCTGTCACCGGTCACCTGAGAGAAGAGACCAACCCCTGCCTCACTACAGCCTCCTTTCAGGCAGTTGTAGAGAGCAATAAGGTCTCCCCTGAGCCTCCTCTTCTCCAGCTCCCAGCTCCAGCTCCCTCAGTCGCTCCTCACAGGGCTTGTGCTCCAGCCCCTTCCCCATCCTCGTCGCTCTCCTCTGGACACACTCCAGCATCTCCACATCTTTCTCAAACTGAGGGGCCCAGAACTGGACACAGCACTCGAGGGGCAGCCTGACCAGTGCCGAGTAGAAGGGGACGATGACTTCCCTAGTCCTGCAGGTCACGCTATTCCTGATGCAGGCCAGGATACCATTGGCCTTCTTGGCCACTCGGGCACACTGCTGGCTCCTGTTGAGTTTCCTGCCCACCAGCACTCCCAGGTCCCTTTCCGCCTGACTGCTCTCCAGCCACTCTGTCCCCAGCCCAGAGCTCTGCATGGGGTTGTTGTGTCCAAAGTGCAGAACCCGGCACTTGGACTTGTTAAACCTCATGCTGTTGGAATCAGCCCATCTCTCCAGCCTGTCAAGGTCCCTCTGTAGGGCCCTCCTACCTTCCAGCAGATCCACACTTCCTCCCAGCTTGGTGTCATCCGTGAACTTGCTGATGAAGGACTCGATCCCCTCATCCAGATCATCAATGAAGATATTAAACAGGAAAACCAGCAAACCCATATCCTCACCCCAAGCATCTTAACTCGGAGCTCTGCAGCCACCACTTCACTGCAGACTGGGAGACCCTGACACGCTTTTTCTCCTAAATTGCAATGAAAACGTAAAAAAAAAACAAAAAAAACAAAAAAAACCACCAAAACCTAAAATTCCCCTTGAAATGCAGCTCCAGAGAGAGAAAAGCACTTATGAGAGGGTATAATTTCCTTCTGCGTTTTCCAAGCGGAGCTGTGTCTGCAAAGCCAAGGCCAAGATTGCTGCTGCCACTCCACAATCGTTAATATTGGATCTGAGTGCCCAAGGAAGCGGCTCACAGCAAGCAGCAAAAAGCTGGGTCTTACTTGAAGCACTTTGTGCTGGTTGGAGAATAGAAGAAATTAAACCTGATTCAGGATAAGAACAGGAGAAAGATTATACTCTACCCAATATAACACTTTCTGGTACAAAATCAGCCCTGCACAACCAGTTTCCACCAGCAAACTGGTTTGTGGTGAATCAAGGTGGCCACCAGCAGGAACCCCCTTGCAGAACAGTCTCCAAGGAGAAGCTCGATCCAGACAGGTTAAAAGCCGGTCTTTACACAATCTTTCCTCTTCTATTTAAAACACGCGGTCGTGTAACAGTGACTCAGCAGCGCTGCAAAATGCTTTTGACATTTTAACAGCTCCACCCTTCGGGCACTGGTGCCTCGTGTTCTCCCCCAGTTTACGGTCTCGAACGCTTTCCTCAGAGTGCCTCCTGAAGGGCTCCGAGGGGTCCAGTCAAAACCAAAGGCAATTGCTGGTGATGAACGCCATGTGATGTGTGCAGCTGACTGTGGGCTCGCTGTTCCCGACCCTGGCGGTGATGCTGATGCTGACACCAGGCACTTCATCTGTCCCAAAGAAAACCGCGTGCTCTGCGCTGCTTCTGCAGCACCTCCCCTGCTCTGCCACTCTCCCTGCAGAGGCACCAAACCCAAACAATGATTTGATAAAAACATGGACGAGGACAGTGGATGGCAAATGGGTTTGACCCAAAACTGGTCCAGGATTGATCCTTCTGAGGTGGATGAAGAGTTTAAAAACTTCAATTATTTGGATGAACTCCAAATTACAAATATTAATAAACCCACAAAATAATAAAAAAAAAATTGCTTCAAATTTTTTGCACGGATTTTTCACCTTTTTGAAATAATTAAGCTCATGCTTCTCAGCAAGGGGGAGTCACTTTGAACCTGTGAGTGAAGCTTCTTTTAAATTCCTTTTAGAATAGGACATTTCTCTTTCCAGAACGGTTTAGTAATTGGAAAATTCAACAAAGCTTATGCACAACACAAGCTTCAGCATTTTCTGTTGCAAAAGCAGTAGCTGAAGATGTATCGACTGGCTTGGGACTCATCTTGCTGCAGTACAAGGGTCTTCAACAATATGGGAGGTGCAGTTTGCACCAGCCACAACCACTCAGGAGGGAGCTATTGCTGGGCTAAACACTGGTGGTGCACAGATTTGTGCCTATTTAAGGAATGAATGCATATCAAGGCAATTATGTGATTTATCCAACTTCAGTCCAGAAGTTGGCTATTAAAACCAGACAAAACTCCAAGCTCAACTCCTTGTTTCTATGATCAGACATCTCCCTGCTATCAGGCAGTAATATGTGTTCATGTTTTGCCTTTGAATATTTACATTTCCATTTTGCAGTGTTATTGCAGCACAACATCAAAACCAAAGGGTAGTCTTTACCAGCAATCCAAAAGCAGAAATCCAAAGGCAACTCTAACAGGATCAGCCGTACCCCTCTGAGTTGGAACATAAACCAAGAGCTCTCTGCACTTGATATAAGAGGTTGTACTCAAGCTCCTAAAGCTTTAGAAGGAGCTTCAAAGTTAAACTCCATTTTCAACAAACCTGAGATGAAGACAAATGTGATTAATCCCACTTTACTGTGGACTCTGGAAGAAAATTACTTTGCTACTTACTATAGATTTTGATATAGAAGCAAATTCAGGCTTTTCTTTTCTTAGAGGAAACCAAAAATACAACCCAGCTGTGTTGCATCTTAAGCTCAAATAGTTATTAGGAGCAACAATTAAAATTCCTGCCGCCAGAGTCAAGCTCCACTTGCAGCCCAGGGTTCTCAGCCCACAGGGGTATTGATTGGGAGAATCAATTTTGCATATAAATTAAAAAAGACAGAATCATTAAAGCATATAAGATTTAGTTATAAAGGCAGAACCGCTGTGTTGTACGAAGAGGCTGTGAGAAGCTGAGGTTCAGGAAAGGGCTGAGATTTAAGGTGGGAGAGAGATTTCCAACACCCCCCCACTCTCCACAGGCCTTAGGAGAGGAATTTCAATAAATGCCTTGATAAAACAAGCCAGGACCTCTGTGGCAAAGCATTGGCATTTTAAAAGACTTTGAAAATATGGGGCATTTAAAATTGGACCTCTCCAGGTACCGGTTTCAGCGGTTACATGCATGATTTAACAATGTACGTCAACCCTCTAGGCTTAACTGTTGCATATCAGGGAGATTTTTCTGTATCAAAAATGGTATCAAAGGGCCCTCTGTAAACAAGCACCTTCACAGTGCTTCCCACATTCTCCTCCTGATCTCCTTCCAGGATGCTCCAGTAGTGGGAATACCCGTCAGGTCCTGCAGGTCTCTGTGGAAGCTCAGCTCACAGACACACGGACCTTCGCTTCAGGAAGCTTTCAAAATTCTCACTGAAGACTTAAAATCAAATACAAGGGTGAACGGGAAAAAAAGGTGCCAGGCACTACCTTCACCCTGTGAATTTTTGCACACTTCATCGGTACTTTGTGTGCTGCCCGGCAGCCACTGTTGGCGCATCCGTGAGGGCTGCAACGTCAGCCTCACCCTGGCCAGGCTAAGAGGCTGGGAGGCTCAACCCCTGATGGGGTGGGTAAGATGCAGTGGAGTCTCGTGGTATCTGGAGGATGCAGGATCTCATTTCCCCTTTGTTTCCCTTGGAAAACTGTGAATTATTACTTTTCGCCCAAAACAGGAGCGGTCTGGTTCTTCTGACCAAGGCATCGCACCAGATAAAAAACGTTCCTCAAACCCAAACCATTCATAGAAACATTTGCAGCAGAGATGCTGTTTCTGAGGTCCATTTCTGACAGCCTGAAAGGTAAGGTCGTCCCGAAGGCCCAGCGGCGCGGTGGCAGGTGGAGGAGAGGCACACAGCTCACCGCCCGCTGCAGCCTTCGCATAAGCTTTAATTGCCAAACACAGAACGTATCTGCAGCAAAGCAGCGCTGCTGTCAGCACGGCTGGCTGGATTAGAGTATTAAAATACAACGGTCACAGCTTCAATATTTTTAAATAAAACCTCTCCAGCAAACAGTGTAATGAAGAGAGAGCTACCTTATTAAAAATTAAATAGGAACAGCAAATTACCTCTAAGCCATTTTACAAACATGCATTAAGTTCTGACAAATAGTATATTAATAAAACTCGCCAGCAGTCCGTGCAGTAAGTGAAAATAATATTAACAGAAAAAGTAAATAAGATTTTTTCCTGTTTATGTAGCAACAATAAACTGATGAAGTGATGGGCAAATGAGTTAAAAGTCTAAATAAGAAGGAAGACTCCAAGCTGTTAGATCTATAGGGCAGACATAGGTTTAGTTACTCTGGCCAAGAGCCCGGGGAGTGATTGGGGTGAGAGTGGTGGGAGATCCTCGGGAACTGCGTTCAGGGGACCTTGGGCAGGCTGGAGACATGAGTCAGAAGGGATGTTGTGATGTTCAACAAGGGGACACAGTAAGCCCAGACCCTGGAGAGGAGCAGCCCCCTTCACCAGTATGTGACTGGGTTAACCCTGCACAGAAAGACCTAGAGTGCAGGACCAAAGTCAGCATCTCACCTGGACAGCACTGGCTGAGGCACACCTGGAGTGCTCAGTCTGGATCTGGGCTCCCCAGTACAAGAGAGGCAGGGATGTGTCGAATGCACTCTGGAAACAGTCAGGTGCCGAAGCAGGTCACCCGGAAAGTTTGTGGAGCCTCCATCCTTGGGAGATGTTCAAAATCCAACTGGACACAGTCCTGTGCCACTGGCTGTAGCAGATCCTGCTTGAGCACTGGTGGGACTGGGCAATTCCCAGTGGTGCCTCTAGCCCCGGGCATGCTGTGACTCCCTTACATAGGCTGTCCTCAAAGAGTGGCTTTGTCTCTGGCAGGAAGTATGGAGAGCTGTCGCTTTCCTTCATGAACGATTACAAGCTATCCAGATTAAATCGTGGGTTCACTGAAACAAAGACAAGATCTTCAAAGCAGCTTGCACAAGGCTGGAAAAGCTGTAGTTCTGTTATTATTGTCAGGCTGTCAGAGAACAGCTTGTTTTGGCCGGGTTTATAACACACAGAGCTATCATTAAGGAGACCCAGATATGATGGATGCCTGTGGAATGGCTGGGGAAGCCTGTGAAATATCTATTACACCTGTTTACCCGGATCAGGGAATTACCTCCAGATCTGTAGGAAAGAAATGCCTCGCAGGGACCAGGTTGATACAATCCAACTCAGGCTGTTAACTGGAGCTATCTTCCCACACCACAGACAAAATAAACTCTAAATCTAGTTTCCAGTGGTGCTACAGTCACAATCCTTTCTCCATTTTCCGACGCAGACTCCTGCAGTACGGTAAGTGACAATTTCTGAGGCGGATATTACAGCAGCCTTTCTCAGAAGCTCACCAGCAGAAACCAAGGAAGATTTCTCATGCCAAATCATTTTTCCTAACAGAAGGTAATTATTAGCTAAATTTTGCCTGAACATTGTAATGGCAAGAAGGTCTCTGACAGAGGGAGGCTTAAAAAAAGAATTAACTGGTTGAGGGAAAAGCAATAGCGATATTCAGGGTCTGCAGAACATGAACCAGCAGAGATGTTTCATAGAGTGCATAAAATATATATGCATGTAACATATGGGTGATAAAATACAATGTGTGTGTGTATACATAACATAAAGCTCAGATGCAATCTCCCAAAGCAAAAACACTGCTGTTGCTCTTGCTGTGTGGCACACACACGTCAGCCTGCCCTTCCCATCAGGGTTGGAGATCCCAAGTGCCGTGGGAATGATCCTGCCCTAGCAGCATCCCACCACACCTGACTCTGTTCAGCTGAAAAGTCACACCAGGAAAAAACCCACATTGTTCCACCAGGTTTTCTGTCTGCTTTAGCAGTGCCTCATCCTGCTGGAACA
Organism: Neomorphus geoffroyi; assembly: GCA_033558235.1. Classification (NCBI taxonomy): domain Eukaryota; kingdom Metazoa; phylum Chordata; class Aves; order Cuculiformes; family Neomorphidae; genus Neomorphus; species Neomorphus geoffroyi. The sequence continues at coordinate 1,852,472 of JAUMJM010000025.1, forward strand.
TGGTGGCGGGGGTTGCACAGAAGTCATAAGTGATTGTAATGAATGTAATAAGTTAATGAAATAACTATGAAATCTGAAACTCCCTCTTTTGTTCCCAGCTCCCTTGGTTATGTCAGCAGTGATCAAAACTGAGTGATTGACAGGCAGTTATTTTTGCTACCAGCTCACATGTGCTGCACACGTGGCTTTCCAGGAGCAACTCCCTCACCGCTGCTGCCCACCGCATCCACCCATGGTGCCACAAACTCACGCAGAACAGTGCTGGTCACTTGCTGACCGCGGACATGAAGCTGGCTTTTGAAAAAAATAGCTGGCATATCAGTAATTTTCATTTCCTGACATGCTCTCACACACCCCAGCAATAATACTGAAATAAAAAAAGTTGGAAAGGCAAAGAAGCAGGGAAAGTCCGAGGAGCTCCTTCAGTTCAGAGGCAATTCAGCACGCCCCAGATTAGATCTCTTGGGCTGTGATGTTCTGTCGATGGGAATAATCAGTAAGTCGATAGCTGCCTTTTCAATTGTGTCAACACTTGCTCCTCGCTCATCCTGGCAGGGAAGTGCCAGTCCCCAGGCGGTGGCAGAAGTCTCCCAAGGGCACACAGGATTCCTCTCCTTCGCTCACATGGTTTATTGGGGTTTCTTTAGACCATCTTATCACCAGTTTTTAGTGCCTGTTGTTTCCGTTGTCCCTGACGTTCAGGAAATTTGCCAAAGTAAATCCTGCACACAAAAGGTAGAACTAACACGTATAGAGGGTTAAAGACTTTTTCCCATACCTATTATAGAATCATAGAATCACAGAATCCGAAGGTTGGAAGAGACCTCTGAGATCACTGAGTCCAGCCGTGCCTGTCTCCCCACTAAACCCTGTCCCTAAGGAACTCATCCACCCTTTTAAACCCCTCCAGGGATGGTGACTCCACCCCCTCCCTGGGCAGCTGTGCCAATCCCTGACCACCCTTGCAGGGAAGAAATTCTTCCCAATGTCCAGTCTAAACCTCCCCTGGCACAACTTGTGGCCATTTCCTCTCGTCCCATTGCTGTCACTTGTGAGCAGAGCCCAGCCCCCACCCCGTCACAGCCTCCTTTCAGACAGTTGTAGACAGCGATGAGGTCTCCCCTCAGCCTCCTCTTCTCCAGGCTGAACACCCCCAGGTCCCTCAGCTGCTCCTCACAGGGCTTGTTCTCCACCCCCTCACAGCCTCGTTGCCCTTCTCTGCACACAGAGAATGTGTCTAGAATTTTATTTAGATGCCCTCCCCCCCCATAAAAAAAAAAAAAATCTTTCTCTTACTATTTCTTTTTTCGGCACTAAAATGACAACACCAGTAAAGCCATCCCTGTTCCCATCAGGTTTCCATTTGACTTGGGCAGTGCAGGTTACGTAGCAACATTGACGAGGGGAGAGCATAAAAGCATGGCAGACTTTACCCCGATAATAGCTTGGAATTAGCACAGGTGCTGGAAAGACTCCCTGGAGCAAACTAACTGAACAACAACAGCTTAAAATACTTCTCTGCGTGATGGATGCACTCAACCCCACCTTAACTAAACCATCAGGAGCTTGGTTCAGACTCCACAGGAGGTAAAAGTCTGAGCCGTAGCCGGGCTGAGAACTTCTCTACAAAACCCAGGAGGAGCAGAGTGACACAGTCAACATCAATAAAGAGCTTTGTGCTCAGATCTACAATATGCAATTTCAGTACGAGTCAGCCTCTTCCATCCCATAAATGTGATAGTCTTAGTGAACCTTCTCTGAGCTCTCCCTTCTGGGCAGAATAGCTGCACAGCGATGGTCTCCCCTTGTCGGGATGCACAACAGGCAACTCTCCTCTTTGATAGGGACTGGTTGTTTCACTTAAGTAAAGTAAGATTTTAAATAGATTTTACATAGAGTAAATAAGTAAGATTTTAAATAGAGTAAGTCCTTTAGTGTTGTGCTGCTGTGTTGTTTAGTATGCTGTTTGCTTTGATTTCTAAACCATGAGTAGCAGCACTGGCTGAAAGATCAGGCTGTAAGCTGTAAATTTCCACTTAAAACTTGGCAAACTTTCCATCTGGTGAAAACAGGACCTCCAGAGTCAAAAAAAAATCAGAAAGTGCTGAGGCTTCAAGGATACAAAACAATACCAGCTGCCACAAGAAAAGGTAACAACCCACCTGATACCCAGCGAAGGAATCCGATGAGCAGTAAGACAAATCCAGGCCCAGACATTACTACTGGAGCAAATAATCGCATGAGGGGCAAGTAAATGGTGGTCACCATCCCTGGAGGTGTTTGAAAGATGTGGAGACGTGGTGCCTAGGGATGTGGTTTAGTGGTGGGCTTGGTAGTGTTAGGTTTACAGTTTGACTCCATGATCTGAAAGGATTTTTCAACCTGAGCAATTGTATGGGTTTGTGAAATAGTTTGTAAGGGTATAATTACCCATGGATTTCTTTGGTCATGCCACCTTCTCTCCCCTGAGTCAACCACGCTGCTGTACTCCTCTACTAAACTATTTCTTTTTTAAAATTCAATGACCGAAAATCTGCTTCCCAGAACTTGGGATTAGAACTTCCGAGCAAATGCTGGACACCCAGGTGGAAGGTAACTGAATTGGGGATAGGCATGATCAAACTTTGAAGTGTTCGCTCAGCGACGTAGAGGATCAAGTAGGCCCATGTAATCCTTTAGTTACAAACACACATAAACCTTTAGACATGAATGTATATAACCCAATTTTCCTCCACGTAGTAAACAGAGCGACCGCCATCATACCCTGTGAAATTTCACTTTTGTCTAAATATGGATTTTACCTAAAAACTCAGTTGTGACAGGCTGTAATAGTTGATCTCCTGCTGTCTGCCAAGACCATTGCAGTAGGTGTCTCATCTGAATATTTCTGAAGGCTAATTCCTCCCACCAGATCTGCTGGAAACTCCAGGATCTACATGTTAAATGGGATATTATCTGGTGTGCAAGGTGCAAAGGGACATCCCAAGGAGTCGCTGAGGCTTTGAGGGGCTCTTGATGACTGCACTCATAGCCTGGGCAGGAGATGAACAGCATGGCATCAGGCTCAGTCGAACCCTGGGAGACGAAGCGCTACAGCCTAAACCTGCCATTTTCCAGAGGGTGGGATGAAAGTTCAAGCAGACAAGGCCCCAGTGTCAAAGAACAGCTTGGGTGAGGCCACACCACCTTTGCCATCTCACATCATGTTGCGTTCGACTGTATGGAATAAGAACCATCCTTTTTTGTAGGCCCATCTTACCTCTGGGTAGGAGAGCAAAGTAATAAATCTGTCACCAGCCAGGATGCACATCCTACCAGCCACCTTTGAGGTTTGTCTCCTCATACAGGTATCTCAGCTGAGTTCCCATAAAATTTTCCATTTGGCATCTAAAACTTGGTGGATGAGGCAAAAACAGGCAGGGTGGCAGGTGATGTCACGCAAACCCTGTTTGCTCTCAATGCAATTTGCAGTTTTGCTGTCAACATCAACTGTAGTAGGATCCCTGTATCCCCAATTCCTATAAATATGAGAAAAAAAAAAAAAATCCAAATCTCTCCTCCTCGCTTTTTTCCAGAACCCCCCTCAGGGCTCTCCCTCATAATGCATCCCCGATACCCCATTTTTAGGCTCTCAATTGAAATTTCTCATTAAAGTGTCTCAAGGAAACATAGCAGCCAGCCAAATTGTGAAATATTGCCTGCAAAACAAAGAAACCCAGCTCAGGGATGGAGTTTCACAGTTCTCAAATCACAGCTTGCGAGAGCCGTGAGCGCTGGGGCGGATCGCTCTGTATCGAGTTAGCTCAGCCCTGCCAGCCTCACTGAAAAACTCTACTCATTGCCGGCGCTGCCGAAATTCTACAGATTCAAAACACTGTTTTCACATGCTGAGCCATCCCTCTACAGGTCGGAAACATACTGCTGTCCAAGAGGGAAGGAAAAACCTATTCAGCCTGTACCCCCAGTGAGACAGGAGCAAGCACTACCCCCTTCATCCCAAGGCATCCATGGGGTATGGGAAGCCGAGTCTGGTTCCCTTTGCCGTCGCTCCAAGGGCTGCTGCGTTCAGACTGCCCCACATAGAGAAATTATGTCCATGGTACATAAGCCATCCCACTCTGTCTATACCTGCAAATTAAAACCCATGGCAAGCAATATTGCAGGCTGACACTGCGGCTGAGTTATTACCTGGTGCTGGCACAGCTTCTGTCTGTGAGCAGTTGCCCACAGAGCTCTCATCTTCAGCCACTCATGGCCCAAGGGACCTGCATGTACCCCCACGGTGGTACGAGGGGTGCAAGGGGGGCCACATTCAGCTCTCTCCTCCTCCTTCAGTCCAGTGTCCAGAAGCATTAATACTGGCAGGGATGTGGCCCAGGATAGAGAAAAGAGGAGCTGTCCTTTCAGGGTGTGCATCCCACCACGTTATCTGTACAACAGGATCTGAGGAGCAAAGGGATAGCCTAAACCTTTCACAAATGATGGATTTTCAAGCCTAATATTATAGTACAGACTCCTTTCTCACAGACAAGAAGGAACTGGGGGGGGGCAAAAAAAAAAAACCCAAAACCATAAACCCACCTCCCCGGGCTGGGCAGGTGAATCATCTCTCCAAGATCCACAAGGATCAAAACTCCTGCTGTATTAAGTTCTCCTGCAGCTGCTGGTAGCATAAATTCAATCCCCAAAGAGCTATAGAATGGACAAAAGCAGTCTCAGGGTGGCCAGCAGCTACCAAGGAAGACGCCAAAGTGATGACTTCAAGGGATGCAGGAGGCTCTTGGGGCCAATATAACTAAAAGTCTTCCTCTGCTTCTCCAGTTGCCCCAAAGACACTCACTAAGCAAGACAGTGAGAGCACTTGCTTCAGCTACCTGTGACAACGCTTCTCTTTAATCAAAGAACATACAAAAACAAATACCCCTTCCCAGGGGAGATCTGAGCCAGCTGGGGCAGTTGAGGAGGTGCAGCACACAATGTCTGCTGTGTCCGTAAGTCATGGCCATGCCAACAGGTGTCCATGGGATTGTCTGGCTGTTAGCAGACCTACCATGAAGGGTGTGACTTTCTGCTCAGGAGAGATTTTACCCACGAAATCAGCTCTTCATTGCTGCAGAAGAACTGTAGCAGAACAGAGGGGCTTCACTTGCCCTGCAAATCCATGATCTTGCAGAAGAGGCACCTGCTTGCCCAGGGCGATCCTCTTTGCTCCTTTTCTTTGAAAGCATCGTTCTAAAAATTGCTAACACTATCTTCTGAGTTTCGGCTACAACTGTGGCTCCTGAGCTAGGATGAGGAAAAAAAATATTCAAACACTGCCTAAGGGACTAAGCACAGTTTTTGAACCCATTCCACGGTTAGTACTAGGAAACCCTGAGCTGGGCTTTGACTTAAAACCTGCCCTACGTTGCCCTCTTTCAGGTATAAAGGAAGTCTCTGAGGAAGTGATGTGCAGTCTTGGTCTTGAAGCCTTTCAAATGAGAATGAAACCAAAAAGCTCCTCAGCATGATGGGAACCAGAACAAGGGAGGCTCTTGCAGCCATACCAGGCATCACTGAACAATCTCCAGGTGACTTAGGGACTCATCCGGGGGGTGGGAGGCAAGTAAAGATACTCAACCAGCCTTTTTGATATAACATCATTTCCTAATGATATGATTACACACAAGGTGTCGTAAATTCAACAGTCTTCACCTCTAAGCCACACTGTCACTGCATTAAAGATTCAGCTAACTCCTCTTTGGTGAACAATTATCTCATTCAATGGTTTGATTCACTGATATCTTAATGACAGCCTCCCCCGTTGTTGTTTTTTTAATGTTTAAAATATGAAATAAATGAGCCCTGTCAGGCTGAAAATTCTGGGTAGACTCTAGTAGCTGTTTTCAATAAATAATGATGAGAAGTTTCAATTTACCCATCATCTGGCATATCGCGTGACGAGGTTGTCATCTCCTTTCAAGCTTAAAAATCCATTCCTAGCCATCTTGATAACGTCATTAAATATTGTGGCAGAGGCACGAAGTTTCTTTTTAGAAGTAAACCTCACTCCATCAGGAAATAGCAGTGACCTGGGAGAAGCACAACCACAAGAAGACAAGGCTCCATGCTGGTGAAGATCGCCATGCCCCAAAGGGCTGGGGGCTTCCTATTCCTTTTCAAGGAGTCTGCCACATTCTCTGAAGAAGCAATTATCATTTTTTCCCCCTGCTCTGTTGCAGTAGGGACTGTACAAGCTACAGAGGGCGGTATCCTGTGAAAAGGACAGCAGTTCGATGTGAAATATTGGCCTGGGCCACAGTAGCAGCAGAAAAGCTTGCAGGCAAATAGCTTTGCAAAGGGGTGCTCGTGAGCTTCAGCATTAACTGGTGCTCTTCAACATAGCTTCTACTTTGCCACAGCCCTCTTGTTGGATACAAAAAAAAAAACCAACAATATTCTGATTTTGGTCCAGTACACAAAATCCTTTCGGTTTTCTCAGTGTTTTTTTCTTTTCAATGACATTTTTCTGCACCGCAAGTTTAGTTCCACTGCACTTCCAGGCAGGAGAGCGCCTGCAGCGATGGCTGAGTTTGCAAACCTGCCAGGGACGTATTGAGGATGAACAAGCAACCCAAAAAACAGTCTAGCTTATGTTTGGTATCAAAGGGGGGCTGAGCTGAAACATGGAACATCAATTACAAAGAAAGCATTAATGAGAATACAACTGCAAGCAGCAGTGTCACTGCCCGTCAGCGTGCCCTGCGGGGCAACCACCCTCACCAGCCCCATCCCACGGCAACTAGGCTCTCCCCAACGTCCCTTAGCATGTCCTACCCAGCCTTTGGGAACGAGATAAATCATCCTGAGCCCTGATCTCCGTGCCCCACTAATATTGTATTAGTTACTTCCCCTCTTACAGCCATTCCCTTCCGCTCACAATGGATTGCATGGCAGCAGGTTGCACGCGCAGCATTGCACATGCAGCTCACGGGCATCATCTCGTGCAAATCTCTTTAGCTTTGTTTCATCCAGGCAGCTTTAAAAAAAAAAAAATCTCAGCAGATTATATCAAAGCCTTCATCAGATTCCTATTGTCCTGGGTGCGCCACAATCCAAATGGTTTCAAAAGAAAACTGCTACCTGCTGATAGCCAGAGTGGCTGCCAGTTACCAGATGTCTGGCTTTTGTTGTCTGTAACTGGCATAATTTTTGCACAAAAATGAAAGTGGTTTTGATCCTGCAGAACAAGATGCACCATGGATCAATTCATGGCAAAAGGCCTTCTTTTAAGGGTGTCTGCGCGGACGGAAATTTTGTTTTAGTGGGATGATTGGCTCTATTTAATTTAAACCTGTATTTATACTGAAAATTCAAATAATGCTCCCTACTTTGCATTTCAAAAAGAATCTCAGTGTTTATGAAATCACTTTTGAGTCGCAATTACAGTTATTTGTCTCTGGGACACACAACATGTAATTGGGTCAACATTGTTAATGAGCTAGTAGCATTATTGTTAATGAGCTACTAGTGTTAGTTTCAGTGTTTCATCCCCAGCAGGCGGCAAATACAGTATGTTAAGATAGATAATTATGTTAATGTTACAAATATCCACAGACCAAAGAAGTCATTAAAAATATTAAACAAAGAGGTTAAGTGAGACAATTGCATGGAGTGAACTTGCACAAGCAGCAGCAGGGAGAATCCCGAACCGCTCGGACATGGAGGTGTTTTCTCCCAGTACCCTTGAGTATTGGGAACAAACACTTCCCTGCATCGATCAGGGGTGGGAGTTGCCCCATTTCATGCAGGGTGACAGAAGTTTTGTGAAAATCAAACCTTGGTTGCAGGCACCCAAGTGCACACACAAAAGCATGAAGAGGGAAAACAAGCTGCGAGGGCTCCTGGGCGTCATCTGGGACATAAAGTCTTCTTGATGGACCATACGAAGGACATGCGCCACTTTTTGTTCACTCTCAGCATATCACCCACTCATTTCATCTGCGGTTTCATAATCCCCTTCTCAAAACAGCTGGTGATGAGCTGTTCCCCATTGACTTCTTCAAATCTCTTATGATTTCATAGGTTGCCTTTAAAAAAATTGTATATATGAACTCAAACACACTCCACGACGCTCAAATACTCGTAGCTGGTGAGAAAGGTCTTCGGCTCTCATGTCTCAGGTCAGAAGAGGGCACCAGCAGTGGGAAGTGTTTTCTCTATGGAAAAGAAGTCTCTATAGGATCCTAAAATGTGGGGGCTTTGCTGACAGGCAGGCAGGAATTTAAAGGATTTCTTTTTAAATCAGATCATGCAAAGTGAAACAGGAGTTAATTTGTTGTCTCAGATACAAAGTATATTTAGAGGACCTTAAAATAAAGGTCTACGTTGCAGTAGTCCAGTTTCATTCAGTACTACAAATGACAGTGAATGATTGATGAAAAAATGATTGGTCATGAAAAATAATTGAATTATGAAAAATGAGAAGTTACAAGGAATTAATGAAAAATAATGGAAGTGACTGTGTTTTGAAATAATTAAAAATATTAATGGAAAATAATTGGAGTGTGCAGATGGTTATAGCTCAGAGCATCTGTGGAGAAATGCTATTTATTTGGCAATGGCTAAATACCAAGGAATTTAAACTAAATCGCTCTTCCCCAGCATACACATTTTATACAGAGCTTTCAGCCAAGCCAAATTTCCTAGAACAGAATTGTATAGGTTTTCACCCTATCCCTTGCTATGACTCTCAGAGCTAACACAGAAAAAAAAGAACTCAGTGTTAGGAAAGTTAAAGCATGTGATCTCTAATGGAGGTGCCAATAGCTGCCTGTGTTTCCCAAAATGTTTAATTGCTGCGGAATTCACCCCTCCAGGACAACGTGGGGGCTCCCACTGCCCTTGCAGCCAGCTGCAGCCCTGCCATGGCCATGCCTGGACAGCCAGAGAGGCCGACCGCTCTCTGCCCTAGAGCCAGGTATTTTCAGCCTCATAATCCGCGCATCCAAGCATCTCCTTGGCAGAAGTTTCTACATGGCGCAGTAGTTCAGCCCCTGCAGTCCACAGATCCTTTCTCAGACACACTGAGGCACACAACGCTCTCTCCAAGTGCTTTTTTTCCCTGGAAAAAGCTAAATACAGAGGAAGAAGTGTCCATGCCACCAGGAAGGTGCAAACAAAGCACAAATTCAATATCTCCCTGCTTACATCAGCATCCAGAAAAACATCTAATTCTAAAGTCTTGCCCTGCTCGAAATCCTTCTGCGAGGGGAAGCAACGCTGCAAGCAGGTGTATATCCCGGTTTTGCACGACGACTCAGTGCACCCATTCCCAGCCACCACCTTTCAGCACTGTTGCACCAGGGATTATCCTGACACGTAGTTACTTTGCTTACAAGATCTACTCCCATTAAATTTGAGATGTAGTTTTGGATTGAGAAATGCAGAAAATGTAGGGTCCACCTGTGAGCTGCTTTACTGTTCTACGAACTGCATGACGAGGTCATCCTTTATTCCCCCTTCAGTGCTGTAAGCACATCCCTTCTCTTCCCTTCTCATCCCTTCTCTTTTCCTCCAGGACAGGAGATCCCAGATTTAAATGCAGTGTTTCATTTTGTTTATCAAGAAGTTCCCTGGAGCTCAGGTGGACTCCTGAGCTTCCTACAGCCACATCATCAGTGCCTTCAAGAAAAAGCATTTCCTTTTTAGGTTTTTCGGCTCAAAATCAAAAAAATCCCAGAATAAACCTGGAGACACAGGATCCAAGAGACCAGCTGGAGCAACAACTCAGCATGGGATTGAAACGCCACAGGAAGGAGGAGCCTGCAGTGCCGGAACCATAGCCACACAGATCCCTGAACTAGAACCACCCACCCTGAGGCAGTTGTGCTCAGCACCCCCAGAATTAGTCATCTGGAGTAGAATCACATAGAATAGAATCATCATAGAATCACAGAATCATGGAATGGGTTGGGTTGGAAGGGACCTCAAAGCCCACCCAGTGCCACCCCATTCCATGGGCAGGGACACCTCCCACTGGATCAGGGGGCTCCAAGCCCCATCCAACCTGGCCTGGAACACCTCCAGGGATGGGGCAGCCACCACTGCTCTGGGCACCCTGGGCCAGGGCCTCCCCACCCTCACAGCAAAACATTTCTGCCTAAGATCACATCTAAATCCCACGTGTGTGAGAGTCTCCTAGCAAAAAGATTACTTTCTCAGCTGATTTAGTCAACAGAGATTGGAACTTCGCATTTTGCCTCCAAGAGGCAGCAGCAGCCAAGCACCAGACTCAGCTGCAGCAAAACTGTATTTCGGCAGGTCTCTCCCCACCCCAGTCACCCCAGTATTTCCCTGCAGCCCTTCCCACCCTGGCAGGACCACAAACAGAGCCAGAACTCAGGCTGCACGGCGGGGTCCCACATTACAACATAAAAATTGGAAGAGATACAAAGCACAAGGTAGGACCCAGGTATGAAGGGACAGCTGCAGAGGGAGGAAAGGAAGACCTTTACACTTATGACTCTCCCATGATGTAACAGAAACTACATCCCTGGAAGAAGAAAAATTCCATGTATAGGACTTCCAAATTGAGCTTTTGGAAGAAACTGATAATCCCCAACTTTTAATATTGAAATAATTGTCGTAGAAGACTCAACTCCATAGCAACACCCCTCTCAGATCTGGGGTCACCATGTTGGACCATAAAACTGATAATATCAGGCATTTAAGAAAGGAAGAGGGTGTGACCTGGATACCTGCAACTCTAAAAAAAAAAAAAAATCATGACAGTGTCTGAAAAACAGGAAGAAAAAATTTTTTCCAAAAATTTATGCCAGTCCAGCCCAATGCTGGTCTTTGCTAGAATAAGTTATTTCCAAGAGAAAAACAACATGCTTGATTGTTTTTCTTAAGCCTCGAGTGGAAGTAGCTCATATGTAGTCAGAGGGAAGACCTAATAAGACAGCAAAAATAGTGATTAACGCAGACTTGAGAGGGACTAGTGTGGAAGTTTATCATGATGGGCTGCGCTGGAAGAGAGGATAGAGGCTAAAGCCGCACCTGGAAGAAAGCCAGTCTGTGACTGCTCTATTTAATGTTCGTTTTAATGAACTTAATGGAGAAAAATAGAAGCACAGGGATGAGTTCTAATGGTTATTTGGGAAATACCAGCAATATGGGGAAGGTTCAGAGTATTAGGCACAGAATTGGAAAAATAAGGCACAAATTAATAGCATGATGTGCAAAACTGATATTAACTACAGGGATCCCAGCAGAACTGAAATTACTACCTTGTCCAGGGTATTATAGGATCTCACATGGGGGCCCAGTAGACAGTCCAATCGACACATTCCTCCAGGAAATCTGTAGGCCACCAGCACAAGGCACCTGAGAAGCATTAATGTGATCCCAAGGCATGTAACCCACAGATGTAATCCACACAGTATTTCTAATTTACAGGAAGTATTCCTGCTACGGGGAGAGGCAGTGGTGGGACCCTCACGAAAAAACACTGGTAAAACCAGCCCTCCTGGTGCAGATCAGATGAATCCAGGCTGGACTAAGCCCACAAGAGCTCCATTAAAGCAATACAGAAGACAGATTTACCAGTGCATGCTGAAAAACTCAGCTTGGTCATTGCCACAGAGAGATGTATTAAGACATACTTGACCCATTTTTACAATTATGCATTGAAAGAGTCAGAAGGGAAAAAAAGAGCACTCCTGGCTCAGAAAGGGTTGATGAAAGAAAAGGGTGCAAACTGGTCACAAATTCAAAGGCTTCTGGTTTTAAAACAAATTCAAGTATCAAAGGAACCTGGGTTCTGGTTCAGCCTTCCAGTAAGATTAGTGGAAAGAAGAAATCTAATTAGCTTTTAAGGAACCGCTCAATCAATTTACAAAGCAGTTTGTGCAACAGTGTTGACTGATACAGGAGTGAACACAGACAGTGTTTTCCAGTCCTGTGTCTTTGGTCTCTACCATCTGATATAGCAACATTTAATTTGAGATTGGGAAAGAGGTTCAATGCGGCAGAAGAAAAAGGGAAAGGAACCGTCCATTTCATAAAGTCGATAACCCCATAAATGTGCGCTTGTCTCCTCTGTTAGGGACGGCAGCTCTACGTGGAACCCTCAGAACAACACGAGGACTTGGTTTCACTGGGATTTCAAGGAGCAAGTGGGAAAATGCAACAATACATCAAAAGATGAGAGAAGGAACAGACCACCCAGGCCTTTCAGGGGCAACAGTCACGGTGCTGGGGATTCTCCCTCAATGTGTTGCACAGTGTTCTATTCCTGGCTGGCCCCCAGGGCAACATCCTCGCTTGCACACCTTTTAGCAGTAGCTGGAAAACCTACATATAACACGAGCAGAGCTGGAAAATCCACAGCATCATCCTGAGGGAGATGCACGTAGCACAGGCAAGTCCCTGATGAGCTGAAAGATACTGCAACTTTATTTATAGCCTGACTTTGGGGAGGAAAAAAAAACAACAAACCAAAAATCCCAAGGCACAAGTGATATGACCCATTCCTCACATGGCTAAAAATAAACTCTCCTACTGAATAATTTAGTGACTCATCTTTGCCGAGTCCCAAGTATTCTGGAAAGGAGTCAGAAACATTTTCCCCATTAATTTCCTGCAAATACAGGTTTGCTGTTCATAATCAAACTTAAATACGTAGGATTACTCAGCAGGAGATTTTAAAAGTAGGTCCCACCACAAACATTTGTGGAAAAAGTAACCAGGCTATTGGGCACTAAAAGATGTTTTTTTGACCGTAGGACATCCCTGGGTCTGTTCCCTTTAGCATTCCAGAAAGGTACCTGGATAAGGAGAAAAAATGGGGGATTTAGGGCAGAATTAGCATAAGTGACCATTTTTACAGTGATGTTTTCAGCCTCCAACCTGCTCTGCAAGTTCGTCCGGCTCTGCAATGAGCGATGCCCGTGGCACACCTCTCATCTCCACAGCTCAGAGATGTTCTTAATGGACAAAGTTTCAGCTCCACAAAATCCACTCTTATTAAATCTAATTTAAATGCATAAGTTAAGATTCCCAAATAGACATATTACAGAGATTTAAAAAGACAGTTAATGCATGTTAAGCATAATAAATTCAGATGATGAATAGTAATATGTTTTAGGAATCACAGCATAACAGATTAAGATACATAGCCTATTGCTGATCTAATAATTAAAAGAAAATTAGTGCCTATTTAAATCTCAGTAAAACTTGTCAGAAAACAGGGCTTTCATTTTAAAATTAGATAAAGGTATCCAGCCATTTAAGTGCTGTCATTTTTTGTGCAATTCAAAGGCCTGTTGTTTTTGAGAACTGCCAAGTATTACCTTTGAGGAATTCAAGCTTTCTCAGGGAAGCTTTCTCAGGGAAACAACAAGGGTGCTCATGTCACCACAAATCACTGAGAATCACTCCAAATTTAGGCTGTGAAAATAAGTTTGGTCTAAGCATGGGCGTCATCCCTCTTGTAACAAAAAAATTCATATATCCAGTATAAGTTGCCAATCAAGATTTGCTGTAATGTGAAATATCTCAATAAATAACTGCAAGAGTTTGGCTTGGGAAAAGTCAAATTTATATTGTAGGGTGTCACTGGACCCAAAGCTCCAGCAATGAAGGCATTGAAAGAATCATCTCTCTTCATGGCTGCATATCCTTCCAATTCCTTTGCCATGTTTTGATTTACCAACAGCACATGACTTTCTCGTCTTCTGAAGATCAAGTAGATTGAAGTATGACATTTGAAACTGAAGATGTGAAAATATTTAGAACAACAAATATCAGATGGGAGAGAAAAAGATGAATAAAAGAAGGTGAACGCATGAGAGAGTTCATTAAGCATGTGCATTAAGCAAGCGTGCTGAACACGTGATTAGAGCTGGAGCAAGGCTGAACCTTCGGCTGCACCTTGAAACACAAACACAGATCCGTAGGTGTTGCCATTGTGGGGAGGTAACAACAAGAACTGTTACTGTGTTCTTCCAGGCAGCCCTGAGAAGAGGTGGTTAAAACCATTTCTTCGGGCTATTGTGCTGGCTGTGTCTTAAGGCAGTAACAGTGGGACTTCAAAAGCTTCCATTTGCACCTTCAGTTTGAGGGTTGTCAATGTCCTGTATTTCAGGATTCACAAATCTTTCCCTGTCTGCAGTTTTTTCTGTTCTATAAACAGCTTGTTTTGTCTTGGAGAAAATGTGTTACAAGTAACAGCCTTAATAATTAAAGTTTTCTTTGCTGTCCAACGCTTGTGTTGAAGAGGCCAACGAGGAAGCCAAGGGAGTGCTAAACAGGGAGTCTTTAGTCAAGATTTGCCGTGTAAGAAAATGAGCAACTCGTGTAACGTTGATTACAACATCTACAAGCTCCTGTCTGAAGACAGCTGTCAGCAGTGCGGCTCGGCTCTGCTCCTGCCAGGTTTGGAGGATACACACCTCCCTGCAATTAGGCTGAAACCTCTGCCACTCAAAGGAAAGGAGAAAGCAAGCACGCACAAAGGTATCATTTCACATTAGAGGCGAAATTGCACATCTCATTTTGCTGTCCAGTCCTATCTCAAAGTTCACAGGCTGCAAGAGCCACTCCAACACTTCTGTGCGCCACAGGGCCCTGGCTGTGCCCAGCTTCACCAGGTTTACAAGCAAAAATACCCTTCTCAGTAAACAGAAGTCATTTGTCAAGTAGAGAAGGACTAGGAGATTGAGGGACTTGGTGACAAGGCTCATTCCTGGTGGGCTGTCCGTGTCCACAAAGATGATTTTAATGTGCCCAAGTGGCCAAGAAGGCCACCAGCATCCTGGCTTGGCTCAGCCATGGGGTGGCAGCAGGAGCAGGGCAGGGATCTCCACCTGGGCTCGGCACTGGTGAGGCCGCTCCTCCAATCCTGGGGTCAGTTCTGGGCCTCTCACTCCAACAAGGACCTTGAGGGGCTGGAGCGCGTCCAGAGAAGGGAATGGAGCTGGGGAAGGGACTAGAGAACAAGGCTTATGAGGAGCAGCTGAAGGAACTGTGGCTGCTTAACCTGGAGATCAGGAGGCTGAGGGGAAACCCTTTTGCTCTCTACAGCTTCCTGAAAGGAGATCATTGCAAGGTGGGTGCTGGTCTCTTCTCTCAAGTAAAAAGTAAAAGAATAAGAGGAAATGGCCTCAAGTTGCCCCAGGGGAGGTTTAGATTGGATATAAAAAGAATTCCTTCATGAAAAGAGTGTTGAAGCCCTGGCAGAGGCTGCCCAGGGCACTGGTGGAGTCTCCATCCCTGGAGCAGTCCAAAAACCATGTAGGTGTGGCACTTTGTGACAAGTTTAGCAGGCACGGTGGGGTTGGTTAACAGTTGGACTGGATGAGCTTCGAGGTCTTTTCCAACCTTAGCAATTCTGTGGTTCTGTCTCCACCACCTTGAGGCTGCTCCCTCCTCATTTGACTCCACACCTGTGCAACACAACAGTGGAGAAAATAACACAGCTTTTCTGTTCCGCTCTCCCCCCAGCAAAGAAATAGTTGTGAACTGACAGTCTTGAGGCTCCTCGGCAGAGGAACCCAGCGGGCAACTCTCACTCCAGAGCCATCATTGAAGCCTCTCTAAACTCCAAACCTTTATACCGCGCCTCCCGGGTAAAATTTCATAATCTAAACATCATCTGGCTTTCACAAAAAACCCTCAGCAGTGAGAAACTGGCAAATCTATTCAACTCGCACCACAGGGCAAGTGCCTTGCCACAGCTCCAAGACACCAGCTCTGCCTTCTGCCTCAAGTCTTCATCCCTCTCAGCACATGACTTCTTACAAAAGTAAAGGCTATGAAACCACAATTTTGGATGCCAGAGAGAAAGAGGTTTTTTTCAAACAAGACATCCTGTTGAGAACGTTCACCCCAAATTTGTCAAAAGCTTTCTGCTCTTAATTGAAGGAAGCAGAAATCTGTTTGCGGAAGATCCATAAGCAGCAAAAAAAGATGTCAGATAAATTATTCATCATGAATTACTCTCTTGGCTTTTGTTAAGAAATGACTTGTTTTCACAAAGCTTGGATCAGATTAATTCCTCATTTATTTCAATTTATTTAGATGTCTTAAGCCAGCAAAGGGATATGGATAGTAAAGATGCAGAACAACGGCATAAATACATTCTCCATCCAATCTGCGGGTGACCACTACTTGAGCAAATTAGCAAAACCACTCAGTTCCATCGCAGTGCAGAAGGTGCATTTCCAGAAACAGCAATCTCGAGCAACTTTATTACCATTGCAATTACCTGCAAGTGGATTAACAAGTGAATCTGACTTCATTACATTAGCTTGATATTAAATAAGTAAGAAGTTTCAATTCAATAGGCATACTAATTAGTCAAAATAATAGGAAACATAAGAGGATGATATCTGAGGAACCAATGCATAGTTAATAAAGCATGCTTGAAATTACCTGCTACCAAGGAGGCTGCAATCCCAGTATCAGCCAGCATCCTACCCGCTGTCTCAGTTTCGGTCTGGCTTATCTTAGAGCAGGGAATAAATATATTTTCAACCCCAACCCTGAAGTTCCTGAACTTCACTTGGTGGCTCCTGGAAGCAATTGATCTCCCATTAGTTTTCCAAACCAGCCAAACTGAAGCCAGAGCCTGGGTAACTGGCTTTGTGAGTGACTGCATCTCGCAGTCTGATTACAGCTTTTTATAAAACACAAAACCAGCTCAAAGTGGAGCAGCAGGATTGTGGGAAAGAGCTTCTTTAGGAGCATGGGAAAAAGCAGGCAGAAACTGAAACCCAGGTGACCCTGAGCAAGTCACTAGTTTGGGCAAAATTAATCATAGAAGAATAGTATCACTGACTCGTTAAGGTTGGAAAAGGTCTCTGAGCTCATCCAGTCCAATCATCAGCCCAAGCCCATGGTGCCTACTAAACCCTGTCCCCAAGTGCCACATCTATGTGGTTTTTGAACCCCTCCAGGGATGGAGACTCCACCAGTGCCCTGGGCAGCCTCTGCCAGGGCTTCACAATTCTTTCAGTGAAGAGATTTTTCCTAATATCCAATCTAAACCTCCCCTGGCACAACCTAAGGCCATTTATTCTTGTCCTAAGATAACAGGGTTCGCTTTCAAGGTGTAGCTGCTTTCAAGGATTAGTTATGGCACCAGAAACTCAATATTTTCTAAAGATTCTCTCAATTTATCTAACTCAAACATTCTGGCTATGTGTTTTTTCTTTTTAATGATTACTAAGCCTTTTTACTCACAGAGCTAGAACCTGGGCATTGTTACAATATTCCCTTGAGATTCAGACACCGAGTTTAAGTGGCTGCCCTCCCCGGCAGTAGCTCCTCTACCTGCTCTCAACATTGCAGCTACTCTTGTGAAGAGGTTTGCAGCCTGCTGCTCCCGTTCCTTTCAGGTATGCGGGGGAGAGATATTAGCTGTAATTCACTGTCGGAAGAAATCCAAGGTGCTGTAACATCACCATTATATAAGGAAATCTGATACAAAGACACTACAGTCTGCAGCTAAGCCTGCTATAAATACGCCTGTTAAACTGAACATTGCAGACTGACGTCTCAGCTGCACAGTGTCTGGGGCTGGTCTGCTGAGGACCTCCTTCATTCCCAGGTGCCAAGGAAAGTTGGCTCTTGAGGGAATGACAGCTGATTTTCCACAAGTAATCAGGCCCTCCACACATCACCACCACATGCAAATTTCTAGCATGCAAAAACACTTCATAGAATCATAGAATGGTTTGGGTGGGAAGGGACCTTAAAGATCACCTGGCTCCAACACCCTGATGTGGGCAGGGACACCTCCCACTGGATCGGGGGCTCCAAGCCCCATCCAACCTGGCGTGGAACACCTCCAGGGATGGGGCAGCCACCACTGCTCTGGGCAACCTGGGCCAGGGCCTCCCCACTCTTATTAGAAAAGACTAATAATTGATAAGCTCGTGGTAATTAAAGTGGCAGCGAGTTCTGCATTAGGGACTGAGGTAAACACGATGAGATCTTTAGGAGTGGGAAAGAGGAAAACATTTCTTCTTATGGTCTCATCAGAATGTCTCTTTTTTCAGCTTCAAACCATTCCCCCTCATCCCTGCCCTCCCTGATAAAGAGCCCCTCCCCAGATTTCCCGTAGGCCTCCTTTAAGGCATCCTGGAACTTCTCCTTGCTGTTAAACTTGAGCTCAGCGCCACTGGGAAGAATGGGATATTTCTCTTCCTTCAGCTCTCCAGTGGGAGATCGACCATGATGAAGTTGGGTGTGGTAAATCTGGTTCAAGCTTCCAGCTGCTCCATGGAAGCTTGGTGGGGCTTCCTAAAAGTTCCCTAGAGCCCTTTATCCCACCAAGCAGGAGGGCAGTAGGCGCCCAGGATTAATAGCCATGGTGCCATCCAAATCAGGGGGAGGCAAACACCTTGGCTCAGATCACAAGTATTTCAGGGCTCATCAAGGCACATTTTGGGGAAGCCCAGGCCTCGCTGCCCGCACACAGGTCTGTCTGTTCAAGCCTTCTACCCCGTTGTTGAAGGATGTTCCTGCCTACTCACACCTCAGTTCCCTAATTTTTCCGCAGCTACTGCAGCATCCTCGCCCAGACTTTAAACTCCTTTCTCGTTGCTGCTGGAGACGCCCAAGTCACCTGCTCCTTCCTGCCCAGCCACATCAACCCGAGCAAACAGGACTCCCATCTTTTGTTCCCTTGGCATCTCCAGACCACCTCCAAGACAACTTTGTTCCCCAGCCCTGACCTTTCTGTCCCTTTGGGTGGAGAACACAAGGGAGCGGTTGTACCTGCTCGTGTTTTCACCTGAGGCCACTGGCACCCTCATGCTCTGTGCAGCCAGAGGCCACCTCTGAAGCTCGGGGGCTGCCGGTACCCCAGCACTGCCCAAAGTGCTCTGACCTGATGCTTTCAGGTGCCGCACGGCAGAGCTGCTCTGCTTTCTGCTGTAATTAAATATTTATTAGGCCAGCAAGCAGCATCACAGCTCTGCGGTCAGGTCAGTCAGCTGGGATGTGGGAGAGCTGGGTTCAAAACTGCATAAATTAATATTTAATGAGCTGGGCGAGGTAGAAGGACTTCACCAGGAGAGACAAAGGGCCACGTGCATCCATCCACCCCTCCAGCCTCAGGTTTGTGTTCCAAAAAACCCATCCCCAGCAGGTCTGAACCCTGCAAAGCTGCAGCCTGAATCACGGGAGGCACGACGGAGGGAGCATAGCCAGGCCCTCAGTTCGCTCCCTAACAGGCACTGAGCCCAGCAGCAGGAAGGGATTTAGTTAATCCTGACTGGGCTGGAGTCCCACTGAGAGCACTGAACAAGGTAGACACGAGGGTAACCAAGATGCCTTTTAAATCTTACATTGAGGGGGAAAACCTCCACAATTTCTGTGCCTCAAAAATGCAAGAGGCGTGCCTGACTCTGTCCTTCACCGTAGCCATGTGAAGGGAAAAATGCTTTAATTAGGTCCATTTTAGGCTCAGCTACAACATGCTCACCTGCAGCAGACCTTGGATGGTTGAGCAAACAGCAGCAGCATGAGCACAAGTGTTTCTGGCACACTGGGCTCAGGTGTCTTTATGGATGTTGACTTCATGGATGTTCAGTAGCTCTGGTCCTAATATTGTCTCAGCTCTTTGCCAGTCCGAAAGATCTCACCATTTTTCCAACGTTTACCTCAGTCCCTAACGCAGATTTCACTGCCAATTTAATTGCCAGAAGCATATCAATTATTAGACTTCTCTGCCCAAGCGCCGAGTACCTTTCCTCAGCACTGTGTGTGCAGCTCAAGAAGTGTTTGGGGGATATTCCTCAAAGAGAAGACTCACATGAATATTAAACATCATAATTGAGTGCAGTGAAGTTCCTCCAGATTTGCAGAGAAATAACTCAGGGCCAACTCCTACCTGATAGAATTTAAAAGCAGTTTTCCCTCAGATCTCCCAGATTACTGTTAAAATCAAGCTAAAATAATACTTTAATGGCTGCACAATGTTGGTTTCTTCTTGTCCTAATCCCCCGACATCCCCATAGAGTTTGGTTTTCCTTGTTACTTAATGCCAGGAGATTAAGGACGCTGCTTGTGCAGCAGCACGAGTTGTTTGAACCTCACGAGCCTGTACACACACGTCGGTGAAGCATCCCAGCCCAACAGCAGATTCAGGAGGAGATTTGGCTCAACTCAGAGTTTTGGCTGGTGAGGAGCACATTTTGGCAGCAGACACTCTCCTAGAAGCTTTCCAGAGTTTCTGAGCACAGCATATTTTCCACAGGCTCCGGCTGATACTGTGGTCATTAATTGAATGAGCATTAATTCTCCTCCAAGGACCATCTGCTGAGGACCAGCTTGCAAACTCCTCTCGGAAACCAGGGCAACAGCACCATCTAGCAGAGCAGCCCAAAAAGTGCTGGAGAGTCTCGCTGCCCTTCAAGAAAAGGGGGAACAAGGGCTGGGTGGTGGCAAGATAAAGTCTTTTGAATCCAGCCAGTGGTGGCCTGGCACACCAGCGTCCCTATTTGCATCTTCAGACCCCTGACTCCACAGCCCCAGCATCTCCTGTTTCTTCCTGGCTTCTTCCAAACCTCCTATGGTACTTCTGTGCTGGACCATGATTTTCCAGCATTGCTCTTGTACAACTCACGTCACACCTGGGATGTCACTGTGTCACATAGCAGTCACTACCACAGAACCACACTTGACTGTAGCATAGCCTTTGTTTCAAAAAAAATCACCCAAACCTTTACAGGTGGAATGTTCCTTACAAAATAAACCAGGTCTGGTCTCTCAGATCAGTGAATTCATGAGCACAGGTGGAAACAGCCCAGGGAGCTGCGGATAAGCTAGGAGGAGGGAAGAAACCTTCTCACCAGCATCTTCTGCCTGACAGGGTGAAAGGTAGAATTTTGGAGGGAATCCTTTGAAAAAAACCATCTTTTTTGGGCTTTCTCTCCCCTCCTTACTTTTCTCAGAAGGGAAATCCGAACTCCTTTCCCTCTCAACTTCATGTAAGACGCCAATGTAACACTTATTTCATAACACAATTATCAGAAGCATATTAAATCTAATAATCTTCAGACATTTTACTCTCCTGTAAAGTAACCCGAAGCTGGCTTCCTCACACCATCCAGTTTTGTGGCATTTCCCAACATTAGAAATCAAAAGAACAGCTCAGCTGACGGATAACTTGCACCACGTAGGGGATACATGAGGAAGGCTGCTGGATCATACAACCAAAACCACCCTTTGCCTCTGAGCAACACAGCCCCGAGGATGGGTGAGGGGGATATTAGAGACTTATCCAAATGTGTTGAAAGGAAGGTGCTTCAAGCAGTAAGCGTCTTCTTTGGTCCAGTCTGTATGTTTGTGATGTTTGTGCTCACGGAGAGCTACAAATTAATGTTTATTTCCCTGTGGTATCTCCCTGAATGGAAAATTGATTTCAAAACCTAAAGCTCTGCACAATTGTAAGAAATTTTATCTCGGTATTATAATGAGTGGAAATTTATACTCGACGATCTATTTTGTCTGTTTGGTTTTTACTCCCCATGCAGGGAAAATAATGGCATTCTCATCAGGCAAATGTCAGGTTCTCCTCAGTCCCTTGTAATTCCTTTTCTAATACTGCTCATACTCATAAGCTGAAACCTTTGATTTTATGCTGAAAGAAACTGGCAATTGCTTAAACTGGCTTTGATGCTTTACAGGGCTGGGCAATTTCTCTATTGCACCACTGTCCAGGATGCAGTTACAGAATGTATTTTAAGAAAATACAAAGCTCTGGTTTTGATTAAATCCCATCACAACCCAAGAAAGGACATTCCCTGTGTTAATTACCCTCACAGCATGATACGTGCCTCCTCTGCCTAGTCTGAAATTACTGGCTTCAAGCTTTTTCTTTTAGTGATACTTCTGATTTTTATGATGCATTCTCCCCATTAGAAGTTGTGCCTTCCTGGGAAGATTATAACCAGTTCATCCACTGTTTTCTTTCAGAAAATCTGAACAGACTTTCTTCTAATGGAGCACAAACCAATGCTACCAGGGCTCTCTCGGTCCCTTTTCTGTCTCGCTGGCACCTTTGGGAGATGCAGACACAAGGGGAGGATTCAGGGTTGCTGTACCAGCCTTGACTGATCTCTTTACTTCCATGACATTTTCTTTTTCTCACAGGGGTACCCAGTCAGATCAACAAGCCCAGTAAGAAAATTAATTTCCTTTTTCAAAAGCATCCTGAAGTTTCTGAGCTGGAAATACAAGTCAAGTCCTAAAGAGGCAATTTGAACCCAGCTCAATATTTCAGAGAAGTGCATTGAAATTATTTTTTTAAAACAAAAACCCTTTCATCACAAATTAAAGATCTCTGAAGCCCTCAAACTGAAATGTTTTGTCTTGGTTCCTAAAGTGAGACAAATCCAATTTGTTCCAAGTCATCTCAACACAAAATTGCGTTTCCCTGACCTTAAATGCCTTTAGTTGTGGTTCCTCATCTGAGCAGGCTCAAGAGCCAAGATCTCCTGCCCAGTACCACAGGCACAGAATCCTCAAGGAAACCAAAAATCCTGCCTTTTCAACGCTGTGTGGAGGTCATAGTCCCAGTCTCATTCTCTCTTCTGGACTATGTCTCCCAGAATTAATATATCCCACACTTGATGCAAAGCTTCGTTGGTCTATCTACCTTCACACAAGTCATACGGTTTAGTTACAGCATGCATAATGCAGCCCCACCAAGAAAGCCCTGTCCTCCCAGAAGAGTGGAAGCTAGGTCAGTGATCTTAATTTTGCTGGTCCTATGTGCTAAGGAAGAACACTTTACCATCGCAGAGAGCCAAGTCCCAGCAGAGCTTTTCAGCAAAATAACTGAGAAGTGCATTAGAGCAGATGGAAAATTAAACATTTAAGTTTTCGTTAATAGAGTCAAGATTTTGGAATAAGTAGGATAAAAGCCCTTCAGAAATATCAAACCCGAAGGGAAAATCCCAGCGGTGTGCAGGACTTGGGGTCTGGCATCCATCAGCAGCTTTGATCGCTCAAATGCAGGTGCTTCTGAATCCTGCACGTAGGGACTGCAGCACTAAGCTGGTTCAACCGGCTTGGTGATTTCTGACCAATCTCCATCTGACTTAAAATTAGGGATAAGCCGGTATCCTTTCCTTCTGCACATTACCACCTTTTCCGTGGCTTACATCAGCACGGAATCACCACAGGAAACACACAGATCAGTAGCAGCTGAGCTGGTATTTGTTCATCTGTCTCTCCTCTCTGCATTGTCTTTGCCTTTTGGAGGACAAAATTTAATCCAAGCCTGGTGCTACTGAATATTGAAACTCACAGCTTGTGGAGGAGCCTTTCCCATGGCAGTAGTCCCCCCCTCTCAGGGAAATGAGATAATTTCCAGTAATCAGTCTGGGACAAAAATCAGGATAAAATTATTTCAACAGGAATTTAATTGAGTCTTAATGACTTGAAATGTCAGGTCTATGAAATCTGTCTTGGGGCTGGAAAAGCAGCACACTGCAAGAACGGTGCCTTTCCCTTGCTGCCCATCACACCTTTCCCACCACCTTCTTGCAACACAGAGCCTTCCTTCTGCCTGCTGCCCAACACCACCATGTTAAGATACGCTGCCTTTTCAGTCAGAGTATGGCAGGATTTTCAAACCAGGCTCACTCAGCTCCATGGCCACTAGGAAAATACATAGTATTCACCATTTGTTGATAAAGATAACAGAATTCATCAAGGGCTTAACACAGATTATTGTCTGACAAGATACTCAATTCTGACACCCCTTCCCCATTTCAGGGACCCACACACATCCTCCTTCCCCGATGCCACCTTTCCTGGTCAGAATTGGCTCCTTGATACAATTCTGCCACAGTTCTGCTCACATCTCTTTCAGGAATTTTTATTTCAGCTCAATTATGAATTACTATTTCACAACACAATTAGCATGGCTATTTCAAGCCTGTCCACATATTTTCCAAAGAGACCATTTTTATATTTCAGCAGATTGCATCTGCTCTGGTGGAAGCACTACGTTACTTGAAATAGGAAACAAAACCAGTGTTCGCACACAGCTTCCCACCAGTTTGCTGCCAAGAGCGTATGGCAGATCAGTACCAGCAGATCCTGGAAGAGCAACAGAAGAATCCAAATACAAGAAATCTTGCAGAGATGACACAGAAGTGATTTTTCATCCGTAGATCTGTTGCCCTGTGCAGGTTATCTGTGATCTGCCCTGGAGTATTACCCTCTTTTTCCACCAGCAGATGTTGGCCTTCCATAGGAAGTTAATGCCATAAAACTTCAACTCTTTAGGTACTTTTCCCTTTCCATGTTCCATGTAAGCACGTTGGGGGCTACAGAAGAATTAAAAGACAATTTTAGTGTGAAATCTTGTTTCTCTCCTTTCCCAATGAGGAAAACCACCAGACCTGTAATGTACTCATTTGAGCTGCCTGGTCCTAGAAACCACTTGAAGATCACCTCCAAGCGTTACCGCTTTCTGTATTGGTGAAACAAACTCAGATTGTGACTAATTAACTTAGAAAATCCAGCCATGCTTGCTGCAAGCAAGACTAGGGCAAGAGCAAAGAGCTTTAAGGCTGTCTGAGATGCAGATGATCTGGATAACAGGTGCCCACACAAAAAGCCTCGTGAGCCTGCTACAGGACCACACACTTCACCAGGATAAACTCTTCAGGGCAGTGCAATAGAGTCCTATTCCCACACGGAACAGGCGTATCCAGCCTGTCCATTACAGCTGAGTTGTCTCCAAAACACGTGGAAAGCCAGCAAGACCCCAAAAGGAGACGATGGAAGACTGCTACAAGGAGCTGTCAAGTGCCAAGCAGAAGTCTTTCATACAAAAAAAAAAAATTGGTTAAAGATCAACCATCCTTCTCCTTTCTTATGTCAGAAACCACTGGTGCATTACGCTGACTGGTATTGACATTTCACTCTGCTTGTATCTCGTGTTACAGCAACTCATTTAAGCTTCTGTAGGCAAGGCTGGGTTAACTTTGCCATTAAAAAGTCCCTCTGCCCCTTCCCCTTGGGCAAGGGGCTTTCAGCCTCACTCTGAACAGGGATGAAACTTGACAGAAGCTGGGGGGGAGGTGCTGACAAGTATTTTCCTGTATATCAATTTTACTATTTCCTTTGGAAAAATCCTGAACTATTAAATTTTTCATATTTTTAATGAATTTTCTTATAGCCTAAGCATTTCACTCCAAAGGACTGAGCGATCGGCTTCGGGTTTTGTGTTATTTTGGAAGCGATTCAGAGAAATTCAGCTGCTGAGATAACAAGATGTAAACAGGAGAAAAAGGTGAAGTGGAGGTTAACCCATCAAGCTGTAGTCTCTCCAGTGACAGCTGTCTCTCTGAATGAGCAAAACCAGCCAAGTGGACCAATATCAAACACCTGCACAGGAGGGATGCTCTCCCTCACCAGAACGCAACTGGTGATCAATGTGTGCCCTCTGGCAAAAGGGTTTGTCTTTTTTTTCAGCTACAGATTTGATACGTTATCTACACTGTGTAAAATAACTCAGGGAAATTCTGCTTTGCTACACAAGGGTGTGACTTAATATGAATCCTCTACATCGTTTTCCACACTTCCCATTGCAATCCGGGTATGGATGAGGAGCACCCACAATGCCTTCATCACTTCTCAATCCCAGTCACTCTGTAGTGGCCACGTGGAGCTATGGGTTTAGACCCCACACAGTTCACTTATTGGTTTCGTGCGGATTAAGCGGCAAGAGGGGAGACTGAGATGAGATCAAACATTCGGCAGCAATGTTTTGCTGTGAGGGTGGGGAAGCGCTGGCCCAGGGTGCCCAGAGCAGTGGTGGCTGCCCCATCCCTGGAGGTGTTCCAGGTCGGGTTGGATGGGGCTTGGAGCCCCCTGATCCAGTGGGAGGTGTCCCTGCCCATGGCAGGGGGTGGCACTGGATGGGCTTTGAGGTCCCTTCCAACCCAAACCAATCCATGGTTCTGTGAGGTTGTATCCATCTATTTCACATGTTGGTTGTCACGTTCTCTTACCTGTCTGAGACCATCCATTACCATTTATCTCACCTTCCCCTCCTCCACACACATCCGTTACAGTGTTTTCATGGGTTTATCATTAAGCTCAAGAATTTGGGGACATTTAATAGGATATTCTTCCTCAGTTCATTTTTTTCCCCACTACTTCTCATTTGATTTCCATTCACTTACATCCACAGCCATTTAAAGCTTTGGGTAACACAACCTTTGACAGTGCCACAATTATGCATCAGTGGTCAATGCCACTTTCCTTCCTGCACAAAGGAAGCCTTCATACAACCTGACCAGCTGAGCTGATAGATTCCCTTTGTCTATTGAAATGAGGTCAATATTCAATTATCCAGAGTTAGGAACACAGTTTCCACAGCAGAAAAGCATCATATTTTAAGATTTCTAAGGAAGCTTTGTAAGTGAGTGCCTGAGAGGTCCAGCAAGTGTCCCCAGGTTTAAGTGGCATGAGAAAACCCAGATTAAATTCCTCTCTTTTGGACATAGACTGAGAGAGTTCACCCAGTCATCTTGCCCCACACTCCATACTTGGATCTGTATTTATTAGCCCACCCTGGAGTTACTAAAATCCATCCTAGTTTCTGTTTAAAAGGTACTTTGACTTGCCACAGTTTTTAATGACCTGTAACACCACAGCAGAAAGCCATGCCTCAAAGCACCCTTACCCCCCAACCCAAATCCCTAAAAGTTTGATTGACCTGCTGTTTTCTGCAAGTCTTTTCCTCCGATCACTTCTTGCAGTTGTATTCTGTCAAAACAATTACTCGGCAGCAATTTATCTTTTCCATACTTCCACACAAGGATTGAAAACTTTCAAAGATAGTCTGCCGTTTCGTGCTTATCAGAACAAGATAAACTTTCCATGCGCTAGGCAGAAACGGTGTTTTGAAAAATACTGGGGAATTACTTGTGCTAAATCACGTGGGCCAGATCCTTAGCTCCTACACAGAGCTACACCAGGTAACGACTGATGAGAACCTGGCTCCTACACAGCAGTTTCCCCAGGTAAATGTGGGTTTTTGGACAGGCCATGTAAAATAGCATTAGATTTTACATCATTACTTTCATTATCAATGATCTTTACAGGAAAGGTAAGTAAATGTATCTAATTTTTTTTGCCTGGGCCACAAGATTTCCCATGAGAAATGCCTCAGTAAACACAGTCTGCCTCCCCCTCTTACACTCATCCAAATGAGGAGCAAACCCATCACACTCAGGAAAACCACCAGCATAGAAAACCAACACATAAGGAAATTCAAGCCAAAAATAGGCGTCTCTCAAAATCACATTGGCACCTGAATAACTAAGGAGCAACCCCACTAAAGCCGGGAAGCGCAGTTGCTCTCTGCCTGAAGTGTTACTTTAGACTCAGACTGGGGAGGGGCTCTTTATCAGGGATTGCGCGGACAGGACAAGGCAGAACACTTTTAAGCTGAAAGAGGGAAGATTTAGATGGGATCTGAGGAGGAAATATTTTCCTGTGGGGATGGTGCGGCCCTGGCCCAGGGTGCCCAGAGCAGTGGTGGCTGCCCCATCCCTGGAGGTGTTCCAGGCCAGGTTGGATGGGGCTTGGAGCCCCCTGACCCAGTGGGAGGTGTCCCTGCCCGTGGCAGGGGGTGGCACTGGGTGGGCTTTGAGTTCCCTTCCAACCCAAATCATTGTGTGATTCCATGGTTCTCCTGTAGCAATAATAAAACAGAAGCAGGAGAAAGGCAAAGGACAACTGCAGCTAAAAAAAACCTCTCCAAACTCTCAGCCAAACAAAGTTGTCCCTTCTTACCTTGCAACCAAGAAGCTGCTCCTCCCCAAACTGAGATAGAAATCAAACCATCACAGCCTCCCAGAGCACAAAAAGCTCAGGCCACCTCCCTGCTTTTATTAAATAAACTGACTCAATTTAGCTCACGTATGCCCTGTTTGGCCCTGCCCTCATTCTCTGAGGGCTGACAAAGATCAGCAACAAAGTCAGCACGGTGACCAAGAAGAAACCTAATTCCGTCCTGTAAACACAATATCAGGTCACCCTTGTTAAACACCGTAACTTTCTTTGAAAAAGCTGATGTCCTCTCTCCCTGGAGTAGATTTTGCTGAGAGAATTTTGGCCATGAGAATTCTGATGACCAAAAAAATATATAAATAAATAAATATATAAGAGCTTTTTTTACTTTTATAACTGTACATTTTGAGTTCTTCCTCCGCTCCCTGTTTCACAGCCAGTAGAACATGAGACCAGGTTCCTTTCCCGTCAGCTTTCATGCTGGGAAAAGTCCTCTCCTGCCTGGTGTCCAGGAGCTGCGGGGAAAGGAGCGATGGGGGAGAAGCTGCACACCTAAAACCATGATGTCTTACAGGAAGACAGACACCTTCGTGTCTGTAGAGTAAACAAGGGTCTGGGTTACACTGAGATTGATGGAAATAACACGACCCAAAGCATAAAAAGCACTCAGGAGCTGGAGAAAAGACAAATGGACCTCCATGAAAATTAGACAGGAAAGCACTGTTGCACTCAATTATCCACTAAAAAGCAATGATCACATATTTGTATTACACTTATTAACGTCTCCCTCACCTCTGAAAAATTGCACCCTGTCCAAGGGGTATTAGCAATGTAATACATGTTTTTGTTGCTAAGTATGACTACTTTTAATTTAGCTTCTTTATTTTACTGAGTGCGGTCTAAATCACTCAACCAAGTGCTCGCCCAGGCTGCTTTGTTACATGTGCTGGGTATTTAAGCTGGTGGTTATGGATGGAAAAACACTCTAACAGCTTTTCCAGTGCCTTTTGAGCAATTCAGTCCCCAGCCCCAACTTAAATTGGAGCCACGTTGCTGGGATTTGTCACACACACTCACGTAACTCCAAATGGTTTTGTTTTCCTTACGTTTGCTGGGGAAATGGGAATTGTCTTCGGAGTGGGCGTCAAGAGGAGCTTTACCTTGCCAGGAGTCTTGTGGCGGTGAAATACAAGCCAAGCCACTGCCTGATTTTGAAGTTTTTCCTCCAGCTGGTCTCTGTCTCTGCAGCTCCGACCAGACCAGGGGCTTTTTGCCCTTTCCAGATTTCTCCCCCAGCCACCAAAGCTGAGATCCGGTGCCGCGCCGGGGCAAATGAAAGAGCAACAAAAGCAAAGCAATGCTTCACCCTCTTTAAAATTAGGGGGTTTGCTCATTTTCAGCACTGTTGACCCACAACTCCCAGGGTGAACACTGCCCTTCTGGGTGGTCACTGACAACACAGTTTGAGGACGTGACTCCTACCAGCCCTACAAACACCCCTGCAGGAACAGGTCTATTAAATGTTGGTTGTCACGTAGCATTTGGGGGAAAAACATGAAAACATTGCCTTTCATAATAAACAGCTTCCCAGCACATTTCCATTAACAGTTGCTGCTCTGTGCAGTGAGTTATTTAAGTGAAACAGTGAAATGAATTCCACATAAAATATACGTTTCCATTAAATACTTCTGCATCACACGAGCATTTTTAAGCAAAAGAGTAAGTAAACATTCCCTGTGCATACAATACATTTCCATTACTTATGCCTATAAGGTAGAGAATGTTGTGATGATTACAGTGATTTTTCCTTCATAAAAGCTCCATAAGAGTTTTTAATCCATTACAGCTTGCAAAAATGTATGTTTACATTTATGGCAACCCTGACTTTTACTGTGTGATGGGTTCTGCCATTTGGGGAGAAACAGGACTAAATAACCCTTTGCTGTAGAAATACAGCTGAGCACCACGCTGGGATCCAGGCTCACCCCAGCTGACAGCAGCAGTTGGATATTTTATATCTGCCAGGTTTATCTGCCTCTGAGTTAGGCTCATGCAAAGCATCCCCGCTCCGCCGCCAGCATCTGCTGATGGGCTTTTCGGAGGATGGCCGTGGGAAGCAGGAATTCAGAGCTTTACATGGATTTTTGGTCATTTTCCCGTGACAGTGAGTTGTGCAGTTTGTCTGTCAGATCCCTCTTCCACCTCGCTGCTGCCTCTTTCCCTCCCTTCCTGCAGGGTCTGGAGATTTGGGTGAGCTCAGGCAAGCACCCAGCCTACGGTGACAAATTTCATGGTAGTATTTACTAGATTTACTAGTATTTACCTTTTTTTCGTTAATTTAAACGAATGTGGATGAAACCACACCACCTCAGTGCCTTTTGTGTAAGAGTGACTCAGGTCTGCAGGTAGCAAGGCAACTGCAGGTCCTGAAGGTAACAGGGACCTTGTGCTATCAGAATAAATAAAATATTACAACTGCTGTTGCTGTTATTATGAAAATTTATGTTGTGAAACGCACGGCACAGTCCCAGGCTGAAGTTACCTCCGCTTTCTTTGCCTTTTAGGGATACTGAGTGGAGCTGCTGCAGGAGCACTTTTGTTTATGGGAATTATAATTCTTTCACTGACTATGGGAATACCCTACAGCATTAAAAATAGGTACTTCATTATTTTGAGCTACCAGATAATCTGTAAATATTTTATACCACGGAGCTTTACCTTCCGGACAGCAGCCTGCAGTCCCAAGGAGGGCTGGGAGGGAGGGCTGAGCCTGCCCTGGCCCTGGGGACCAGGCAACAGAGAGATGCTGGAGGTTAAACGAGCGTGAAGTTATTCATGTTTATTATATTGCCATGTAAGTTGGGGTGTTTTTCAGGAATAAACAGATATTCTAATTACAGACTGCGAAAAATCTGAAGTATTTCCTATTCCTTTCAAAATATTTGTGTATCTATAGCCTGGAGGGAGACCAAATCTGGCAGTGCCTCTCATAAGGATTTTTGTTTCTGTCGCCCTGTAGCATGCCCAGTACGCAGCTCAGGGAGGTTTTTAGGCTTAAGCTACCCCAGCAAGCTGAGCTGAGCAATATTCTGTGCTTTTGCTTATCAAGGCCTCCAGCACAAATCCTCCAGGGTGCCTCAGCCGTGCCTTTCCCACAGCCCGACCTCTGCTTCCCAACGTGGGCTTGGAAACAGACCAACAGCTCAAAGAAAAACAGAGCAAAATCCTCAGAGCTTTCACCTTCTGCCATGCCAAAACTTCACAGCGTCATGGATTTCTCATCAAAGGGGGGAAATACAAAGCTTTTGCTTGAAAATCAGACCCGAGCTGGTGGCAAAATTAATATAACTCAAGTCTCTCATAGAACAGCAAAAATCCGGTAAGCTTAGCACCAGCTTTGAGGACTCAGCCTGAACATTGTCCTAAGGTGGTGGCAAAAGCCAGGGCTTTCGGGAAAGCACTGGCCCAGCACAGAGGGGAATCGGGCTGAGCTCATTCGAGAAGCCGTATGGTCGTGAAGATCGCTGAGATGCAATTTCCAATCCCACGAATCCAATTGTCCTTCAGCGTGATGTGTGGGTTAGATTCCACATTACAACCTCCTCGACTGCCAAGCCGTGGGCTTTGCTATTGGCATTATTTTGTTGAATGCAAAGAAACCTTTCAGTGCTGTCTCTAGACAACACTTAACTCCATTTCTGCCATAGACTTCTGGATCTACAGCTATACGTGGGTGTTGCGTACAACACACTGCCCTCCAGCTGTCACTTGCTGCAGAAGAGAGAGCAAGAAGAAATTGCACAGAAGCAAAATTCGTTATTCTTGGGGCTTTTTAGGAAACCCCAGCCTCTGGGAACCTTCCTGCTGCTTTCCTAATACAGTCAGGGTACTTATGCAGCAAGAAAATACTCAAAACATACGTATTCAAGGGTGTATCTGAAGTAGTATAAAATCACAGAATTACAGAATGGTTTGGGTTGGAAGGGACCTTAAAGCCCATCCAGTCCCACCCCATGCCACGGGCAGGAAGACCTCCCACCGGATCAGGGGGCTCAAACTCCATTGTTCCATAATGTAACAAATACGTAGCATCGCCAGGAAAGGACTTCACCACTGACTGCCTTTCTCTCCTTCATTATTATGGGAAGCGTAACCTCAGACCTCTCCAAAACCACTACAGACAGTAATTATTTCGAAAGAAGTGACTCTTAGGTACCAGCAGCTGGTGGGGTGGAGGATGGGGAGGAGAGGGCACGCACGTGTCCGTGGCCTTGTATTCATGTGGGAAGAAGGAGAAGAAAAGCTATGGCTCAGGGGAAGTTCACCGGGGATGTCTCTGTGTTTGCACTTATACTTCACATTTGTTGAAACAATAGAGAAATGTTTCCCTTTGGAAAAAGTTTGTACCTCCCATTGTCTGTATTTTTTTGCAAATTCACTTTTGCTCCAGGAAGAGGACAAAATGATGGAGTGCTCTGTCAAAACTCAATGAATTGTTGGTTCCCTTTCTTTTCATTTGAAAATATAAACTACCTTTTTTTTTTTAACCTCCCTTTTCTTGTCCAAATCAAATAAACCAAAGAATTGCACACATCCATAACCTATGGTTCTGCTGTCATCGACAGCCAATAACAGATTTCTGTGCAGCAAAGGAAAAAGCTCCCAGATACAGCAAGAACACAAGAAATCTTTGCTGTCTCTGCTCGAAGGTGTTTTGTGTTAAGCAACGCCGCAGTGAGGAGCTTACACCAAGAGCACGTTGAAATGCAACTATAACTGGATAAAGCTGTGGATTTAAGAGACTGCTAAGGGTTAAGTAGGCAATGAAATGCTGCTGGTTTATTAAACACTACAAATGCCACCAAATGGTTGTATTGCACAGCACTTCTGGTTGCGGGTGAGTCACCTATGAGAGGGCAGAGGTGAAGAAACCCTAAATCTACCACAGTTGATTAGAGTGTGAAGAGATTGGGGATGTCCTTTTCCATTGCTCAGTAATTCATCCTCAAAGGGGCAGCTTAGAGGGACAAGCAGCACGGTACCTTCCTGAATAAGCAAAGAATGATGCCACCCAACCTCACAGCTTCCTCCTGCGCCCACTTATCCCCCCGTTCTTCCCCTAAAATTGCTATTCAGCACAGATGCAGGCACGCTGCACACAGGCTTGGAGGGAGCAGCTGTGGCTGATGAGCTCACCTATATTTATGCAAATTGCAATAATTTCCATTTGACAGCGCTTGCCAATACGTCTGATTACATGGCACGGCGGGTGATGAGTCCCAGCTCCCGTGGTGGTACCCAGGAGCAGAGGAGGGACCTGCTGCTGCCTGCTTAGGGCAGTCTGACACCACGGGCTGCCTCAGGAAGAGCACGAGAACACACAGGGTACACCTGTGTGTCAACCCCCACCTAGACAAGCAGATTTTGCTGTGTATAAACAAGATTCTTTGTGTTGTTTGGACTGATTCATCCATTCTGGGAGCACAGGAGTCATGCCAGGCTGTGTGGGACCTCAGGCTCTGTGCTCGTGAGCTCCTTAGACTGGTCTTTCCAGCCCATTGCTGGTTAATAACACCTCATTGCTTTGAAAAGAGAGAAAATGCTTATTATTCTGGATTGCAAAGGGCTATGATTTGTGTCGGTTCCACTCCAGGGGGTAACTACCCCAGCAGAGTCCCACCAGGAACAGCTTCCTCGTTTCCTCTAGGTTCCAGAGCTGATCCTCGTCACTCTTCAGCTTCTGCAGGAGCTGTGAGACGCGCAGCTCAGGAAGACCCGATTTCCCACTGACTTCACCTTCAGAGAAGACATTCCACAGATCACATACTGGGGACACCGGGGACCAGAGCCGTGGGAGATGGTCCCCACCACAGGGACCTGGAGAAACCATGGGGCCAGTCCAGAGAAGGGCCATATCCCAAAAGTATTTTTCCTGGGCATGAGCACCTGAGAGAGGGATGGAGAACCCTGATGTTGGAGGGCAACGCTTCAGTCTGGGCTAATCATTTTTCAAGGATATTTGCTGGGGTTTGTTCAGTTTCCCCAATACTGAACCACATAATAAGGACCCGGGCGCTGCTGAAGGAGTAAAAACTCCTATGCTTACATTTACAGCTGAGAAAAATAGTATTTTGCATGGTCTTTCAGGTAAAATATGGCTTTGGGAAGAAAATGGAAATTCTCATAACATCACCTTAGAAATTTCCAAGGTTTCAGACTAAAAAAAAAAATGCTCTTCCATGAATGTGTGATTCCTCAGGCTCTTTTCCACTGAAAACTGACAAAAAGCTCTGAGGTTGGTCTTTCA
Organism: Neomorphus geoffroyi; assembly: GCA_033558235.1. Taxonomy (NCBI): domain Eukaryota; kingdom Metazoa; phylum Chordata; class Aves; order Cuculiformes; family Neomorphidae; genus Neomorphus; species Neomorphus geoffroyi. The sequence goes on from JAUMJM010000025.1 coordinate 1,886,595, forward strand.
AAACTACAGTTGCTGTGGGTGGGAGTGTCCAAAGCAAGAATTTCAACAGGAAACTCCACAAAGCAATTTTCCTTTCCCAGGTAAAGGCGATGCCACCTCCACCAGGCTTAATTCTCTTATGATGGATCACACAAAGGTCTGCAAGACGATGTGGGCTTTGCTTTCTGCCTTTCCCTCAAATAAAGACTTTCAGTCAACAGCTGCCGAAAGGTCCAAACCTCCTTTTGGCTACCGGCAGCCTCACCGTAGCCGTGCCCAGCGCCTTGAGCACAAACGTAACATTTCTCTGGTTTACAGCTGGCATTTGCGTACCTAAGTTTTAGGTGGTTTCTTCTCATCTTGGCCGGATTAGAAGAAGGAAACTACCACAAGATTGCTAAATATCCATTTGATTGCTAAATATCCATTTATTTAATTGCTAAAGATGGCATTTTCATGCTGTCTGTCCCCTTGAAGCTTTTCTCTCCTGTTCCTAGATGGGCTTGTGGAAGCTGAATACAGTTTGCACCAGGCTACGTACAGTTCCCCTCAAGCCCAGCACACCCAGCACTGCAGAAAACAGAGATTTGTTCTCTTAGCGCTCTCTAATGAAGCCAAATTAATTCCCCTACGCAATGAAATGTGACCGCCACCCAAAAACTAATGCCACGGATGCATTTGGCACCATTTAATTACATCATCTGAAGATAACTGGGAGGCTTGCTCTCACGGTGCCTTGTGTCCAGCCCATGCAGCAGGGATGCTCCAGCGCAAGGCACGACACCAGACTGTGACACCCACGACACCAGGGACGTGTAACTATTTGTAAGCAGTTTGTGCCACGAGTTTTGCCACATCTGGCCTCTTTGCAATTGGAGAAATGCGCTGGAATGGCTTTTTAAAGCAGTTTCTGAAAAAATGCCCGCAAGATCAACCACGTGGTAGCCCCTCCATGGCCTGTTGCCCAAGACCAACTTCCCACCAGCAAATTTCCAGGATGCAAAATCAGGTATTTTTAGGCCCTCATCACAACGTAGCCAGCAGACAGTAGCGTATAAGGCTATTTATAGTCCAGACATGACTCGCAGTAAGCAACATCATATTTCTGTACCTGTCTAAAAGGGAGCTAATACTCCTGAGCAGCGTTGGGAACAATCACCCATTGCTATTTACATAAGCTTTTGGAGATTCACAGATAGAAGCTGCTGTTGAAGTGAAAAATTCAAACCTCCGCAGAAAGTAGAACTGAGCCTTTATAAATAGTCTGTGATGCAGGGGAACTTGGGAAAAGTCTCTGCAACTTGGAAGTGCATTTATTTTTGTAAGCATGCAAGAAGATGATAAATCATTTCTTTTGATCCTCTTCACTTCTGTGCTTACAGCTGTAAAAAAAAATACACTAAAGGCTGCTTCTTTTTTTTTACCTTCTGAGTCTATTGGTGAGGAAAAAATCCTACAGTACAAAGCAAAGTGTTTTGGATAAAAGCAGACATTGAAGCACTGCTCAGCCCTTAGCAGGGCTGCTAGGATTTATTTCACCACTTCCTTGCACTACCAAATTAACCTGAACATCTCTTCAAATTCTTACCCACACTTTTATAGACTTTTCATAGACTAACCCATCCAGTGCCACCCCCTGCCATGGGCAGGGACACCTCCCACTGGATCAGGGGGCTCCAAGCCCCATCCAACCTGGCCTGGAACACCTCCAGGGATGGGGCAGCCACCACTGCTCTGGGCACCCTGGGCCAGGGCCCCCCACCCTCACAGCAAAATATTTCTGCCGAATGTTTGATCTCAGTCTCCCCTCTTTCAGCTTCAAACAGTTCCCCCTCCTCCCATCCCTGCACTCCCTGATCCAGAGCCCCTCCCCAGCTTTCCTGGAGCCCCTTCAGTCCTGGGAGGCTGCTCTAAGGTCTGCCCAGAGCCTTCTCTTCTCTTAGCCTGGCCTCACAGCAGAGGGGCTCCAGCCCTGGGGTCACCTTGGTGGCCCCCTCTGGACTCGCTCCAACAGCTCCAGGTCGTTCCTGTGCTGAGGACACCAGAACCACAGGGCTCCAGGTGGGGTCTCACAAGAGCGGCGCAGAGCGACGAAACCCCCTCCCTCCCCTGCTGGTCCCACTGCTTTGGGTGCCACCCAGGACACGGGTGGATTTTCAGGCTGTGAGCCCACCTTGCTGGTTGATGTTGATCTTCTCATCTCCCAGCACCCCAAGTCCTTCTCTTCGGGGCTGCTCTCAATCCATTCCCCGTTCAGCCCGTAATTGGGATGGGGTTTCCCCACCCAAGTGCAGGACCTCAGCACTGTTGTACTTTAACAGGACTAAATCCTTCCTTTATTAATGTGGGACAAAATCTGACTGTTGTTTCCAGCCCTTCCAGGTTGCAACCTCCCAGGTCTCTGTTGGTCATGGCAGGGGAACATGGCATTCAATGCTTTCACCTCCTCACTATGTAGGAAAGATTTGCCTTTTCCCTTCAAATATTTTATTATTATCATTACCACATCCTGTTGAGAACTGAGCACAGCAACAAGAGAAAAATTGGACTTCTGGGGTTTTAATGGTTTGCTTCGATACTCATAGGGATTTGGAGAGGGAATGCGTATAGCTACACATACACCTAAGAAAATCAGTGTATTAAGGAAGGAAAGACCTGGATCAGCTATATTGTGGCCAATTGTACCGAGTGAGCAAGTAGACAATGCTTAACATGCACAATTACACCCATTCTCACTGCGGTAACCACGATCTGCAATTTGGTGGCAGAGGCAATCAATGCACTTTTGCATAAGATTTATTGGATCTGAGAGCTGAGAGCAAGCTTTGCCCCTGTCCCCATGTGCACGTTAATCACAGCAAAGTCATTTAACAAATAAATAACACTAGAGCAAAAATGCACAAGCCCTTTTTAATTAAAAAAGAGGCTGCTGTCTTGACCTTATTCCAATACACTTGAAGTAGGTGGAATTAATGTCCAAATCCTGCAACTCCAACTCTTGAGAAATGGGGAAAGTCATAGAAACATTTCTTTAAATAATTTTACTACAGCTTCTCCTAATTCCTTTTGCAACCGCTGCCTTCTCCTTCCAACCCTTCCCCCCTGCCACAGCCCAAAGGCAAGTCAGGACAAGGCTTTAAAAGGTTCCCTGGCTGGGAGCAGCAGGGTTTCCCTGATTTTCTACCAATGGTCACATTCACGCCTGAAAAGACAAGAAGCATTTATACCCCTATCCCAGTTCTGGCAGCAGAAAGAGCTTTTGCCCTCTCAACGTGGCTTCTCAGATGTGAACCTCTAATGGCCTCAAGTTGCATCAGGGGAGGTTTAGATTGGATATCAGGAAAAATGTCTTTACTGAACGAGTGGTGAAGCCCTGGCAGAGGCTGCTCAGGGCAGTCATGGAGTCTCCATTCCCGGAGAGATTCAAAACCTGTGTAGACGTGGTGCTTCAGGACAGGGTTGAGCAGGCACAGTGGGGTTGGGCTGACGGTTGGACTGGATGAGCTTAGAGGTCTTTTCCAACCTTAACCATTCTGATTCTATGATTCTCTATGCCTCTCAAATGTTCGCTGTACTTTGGTATCAGGGGAGATTGGAAAAGATCTACAAATAAGAAAATTATCCCATGTGTCTCCCATGTTACAAAAAAAAATCAAAGGAAAACAAAAAGAACTGCAAGGATTTTGTTCAGACATCCTCCCAACTAGTTCACTCTCAGGTGGGCACGAAACACGTTATCGTTTTGCATCAGTTAGCTTCAGCCTGAAGCGCATTTCATTATAAATAAGTTTATAAGCCTCCAAAAGTCTAAGAAAGAAAGGGAAATTTTATTAGAAATCCTGAAAATCCTTAACTCCAAGGGGGTTCACAGGCTCAGATATAATTAAACACCACACTGAATAGCTGTAGAGGCTTTAATCAGGTTTGTGACGAACTCAGGGTGAGTTTGCCTCAGCAAAAGGTTATGTTTGCTTCATTAAAATCTGGATTCTGGCTTTGTCCTTGATGTGCTCTTGCTCCAGTTTCTTTCATCAGTTCATTCTTCGTAAGAGTTACAGAACATCACCCATGAAGGATGCCAAGAAGTAGGTGCTTAAAAAAAGTTACAAATTAAATATCCCTTCCAAGCTCTGCTCTCATTTTTTGCACCTTAAGTGCAAAACCTGAATAAAACTCCTCACTGATGATCTCCCAGGTTCTGAAGAATCTAGTAAAATTGGGATGCTCTCCCTCCTTTCAGCCACTTGGTAATTACATCACATCAATAACTGCTGTTCCCAAGGCAGCATTGGAGATACAGTCAAAATCCGCCGTGCCACACCTTATAGCTTGCACGGGTGCCTGCAGCACTGATTTTGGCAGAGGAATCCCACTGGAAATATCACCATTTGCTGCTGATTTCCTCCTGACAGCCTCTCTCGGAGACCTGTCAGTTAGCCAGCCCTCCATCCATTTAATGTGCTCGTTATTGATAGCTTACCATGATAAATGTTAATCAGAGTGTCAGCCCGCGCTGCACTAACCACTTTAGAGGAGTCTATTACCTCAACACAGTCACTTTTATCAACCAAATGTGTTATCTCATCAAAGAATGAAATCACATTTCTTTGACAAGATCTCTTTTCCATAAAACCATTTTGACTGGCATTAATTACATTCCTGTGCTTTAATTCTTTATCTATCACATCTGATGTCACCTTTTCCATTCTTTCACCCAGAAATTGTCAGGCAGCCCAACCGATGCTCACCGGGAGGCTCCTGCCTGCCCTGCCTTCATCTGCTGCACCAGCACGGCAGCGCTCCCTGTCTCCTCCTGGGATGTTCCTACAGGAGGCGCTGGCAGGTGGCCACCAAATGAGCTCTCCGTCCCAAGTCAAACAGCCCAGCCTTGCAGATTTGGACACATCCATCTCACTCACTGGTGTCTACGATCCTCTACAACTCCCAACAGGATGGGAATTTTCCTGCCTTCACCACGCAATGCAAGAAATCCCCTTGGTTCTTTCAAAACGCAGCGCAAAGGTGACTGCTGGAAGATCCTTACCTTCACCACCACGTTAAGAATCCCAGGATCACCTTTGTCAGCTCTGGATGTCTTCCCAGGACACTCAATAGAAACCCCTTAATGTCTTTTGCCATCCTGGTGGGGATTTTTTCCCCTGAAGAAAACTTTCCTCATCCATCCCTACAGCTAATGTCTTCTCATTTAAAAGGGTGCTATTTCCAATTCCTTTCCATGCTTTGAGTGGCCCTTTTTTATTTCTAATTACAGCCTTTACTTCACCAGTAAACAAAATTGTGTCCCTCCCTGATTCTAGAGGCACATTTCACCAAGCCTGCGGATTCCTTCTAAAGATTGATTTACTCTTTCTTTCATATGTTTCCTTCCAAGGGAATGTCATTTATCACTTTCCCTTGCTTTGGTAAATCAGGACCTTTGGAGCAAGGGGCTTATCTATACGATTCGCATGGTGCTGCACACCAGCATCCGCATCAGGACCAGCAGTGGTTGGAGCAGCTCTGAAATCAAACCATCTGTTGCAAAATAAATGATCTAAAATCACTAATACAAGGTAAATGGAAAATGCCACAGGTGTGTATCTTGCAGCTCTTTACACCCGAGTCTGGGTGGTTCCAAAAATCCCATTCTCAACTATAAATATGAGTGTTATTAAAGAACAGTCTGAGAAAGATCTGAATGTCAGAAACAACTCCAATTGTCCTCTTCTTATCCCTGTTTTCACAGTCACCGTGGCTGTTGCTGGGGGATTCACAAAGCCAACTACCATGCACCAGATATGAGACACTGAGCAACATTCCCAAAACCAGCCTGTTCCCCCTAGAAGGATTCTGTTTCTAGAGACTAAATAGGCTGTGGTGACTTCCAGACCCGGGAAATCTCACCGTATGAAATTTTACAAGGCCAAGTGCTGAGTCCTGTACTTCAGTCACAACAACCCCGTGCAGCTCCAGGCTTGGGGAGGAGTGGCTGGAGAGCTGCCTGGAGGAGAAGTGGGGGTGTTGGTTGGCAGCGGCTGAACATGAGCCAGCGGTGGCCCAGGTGGCCAAGAGGGCCACCAGCATCCTGGCTTGGATCCCCCATGGGGTGGCAGCAGGAGCAGGGCAGGGATTGCACCCCTGCACTCGGCACTGGTGAGGCTGCACCTTGAATCCTGGGGTCAGTTTTGGGCCCCTCACTCCAAGAAAGCCCTGGAGGGGCTGGAGCGCGTCCAGAGAAGGGACCGGAGCTGGGGAAGGGGCTGGAGAACAGGGGTTGTGGGAGCAGCTGAGGGCCCTGGGGCTGTTTAGTCTGGAGAAGAGGAGGCTGAGGGGAGACCTCATCGCTCTCTGCAGCTCCCGGAGAGGAGGCTGTGGTGAGGGGGGTGCTGGGCTCTGCTCCCAAGGAACAAGTCATGGGATGAGAGGAAATGGCCTCAGGTTGTGCCAGGGGAGGTTTAGGTTGGATATTAGGAAAAATGTCTTTCCTGACAGAGCGGTGAAGCCCTGGCAGAGGCTGCCCAGGGCAGGGGTGGGGTCTCCATTCCTGCAGGGGTTCAAAGACCACGTAGCGGTGGCATTTTGGAATATGGTTTAGCAGGCACTGTGGGGTTGGGCTGTTAGACTGGATGGTCTTAGGTGGCCTTTTCCAACCTTTATGACTCTATGAAACAAATCCCAAAGTATTGTCGCCTCACCATCCCCCATATCAGTCCTCACAGCAGCCCAGCTGGGTGGAGCAGACACTTTTGCCGTTAGAGATGGTCATCTGTCAGGGTCAGAAATTCTCACCGTCTTTTCCCCTGGCTTCAGGACTCCACAACCATCCAAAATTTTTAAAAACCTCAAGCTGCCCTTTCCTTGGCGCCACACAGCCTTCATGAACCCCCAAGTGATGCAGCTCAAGGGACATCTGCTCCTGGATATACCCCGACTCAAACAAGCTCTACAGCTGAGTCGTCTGAGTAAGATCCACAGCTGTTCCCTGCTCTCTGTGTAAAGATTGACATAGTTTTCACATATATTGAAGTCTTTAAGGCTTCAACTACTAAAAAACTGGAGCCAGCGAGACACTTCCCATGGGTATATTACATCCACACTTTCAGTTCTGAAGATTTTTATTCTGAGCACTGGTTTTGGAAAAAAAAAAAAATCACTGGGAAAATGGATTTCATCTACAGTATCTGCTGCAAGGCAGCAGTTCTTGTGTCCCTAAATGACATTATCTATGGGCATGTGGCACGTGGAAGTCCTGGATCTCTATGAATAATTGGAAATATGGACCATATACATGAGACGGAAAATGCCTTTTGATGTCGCACGCACAAGTGGGTCATGAAACATGGCAAGGTGTTACCTGAAATTAACATTCAGAAATTTCCATGTGGAAACTTAGTGTTTTCACCTGATTTTCATGGAATGGTTTGGTTTGGAAGGGACCTCAAAGCCCATCCAGTGCCACCCCCTGCCATGGGCAGGGACACCTCCCACTGGGTCAGGGGGCTCCAAGCCCCATCCAACCTGGCCTGGAACACCTCCAGGGATCTCCCTGAGATCTCCCTAAGATCTCATCTCAGTCTCCCCTCTTGCAGCTTCAAACCATTTCCCCTCATCCTGTTCCTGCCCTCCCTGTCCAAGAGCCCCTCCCCAGCTTTCCCGGAGCCCCTTTCAGCACTGGGAGCTGCTCTAAGGTCTCCCCTCAGCCTTCTCTTCTCCAGGCTGAACAACCCCAAGTCTCCCAGCCTGGCCTCACAGCAGAGGGGCTCCAGCCCTCGGATCATCTCCGTGGCCTCCTCTGGACTCACTCCAACAGATCCACATCCTTCTTACGTTGGGGACTCCAGAACAGAATGCAGGACCCCTTTTTAAAATATACATTTATTTATCTTGAAGAGATCTACTCCTGCAAATACATGCGTTCTTGCTGTACACAAAGGGCAGCCAGTGAGAATACTCAAGAAAAACCTAGTATTGACCTGCGTATGTGCCTCGAGGGCCGAGTCTCCACAGAGCACCCACATGCACCCTCCATCAGACCTTCCTGACCACCCATGGCATTTAAGCACATCTCCGAGAACGATATTTTCAAAACATTTAGACACCCGAAAACACATCCAGACGGATTTCTAATTAAGCATATTGAAATTCTGCCCTTTGTGCCTGTTCTTCATATTAAAAACAGTCACCTGGCCACAGGTACGCTGATGAACAGGGACGGAATAAAACTCAGCTTAAATGCTTTGCTAGCATGAATTTAGCACAGAACAAGTAGCCAGCACACGCAGGAGTTTTTCAATGCTATGTCTCTGTGCCGGTTAAAGCGAGAGGATTTAAGGACCACGCTGAGGCATGAGCAGGGAGCCCTATCTTAGCTCCAGTCACAGGTCATTTTTAACTACAGGCAGGAACGGTGTCAACCTTCAGAAAATATTTTGCCAGATCTGCAATCTGACCATCCCTAATAGAGCTCATCTACCCTCTCCGTGCTAAAAGCGAAGGCAATTGGCTGTGTCAGGTGTTATAACAGCTTAATACAACCATAATAGAGTGTTTGAAGGAGACCTCTCACGGAGTTAGTTACTTTATTTAAAAGAGCATCTTTGTCACTGTCGTTAGTTCAAGGGCAGCCCAATGTTTGCCACGTCAGGGACGTGGTACGGGCAACGCCGCTTGCACAATTTATAGCCTGTGCTACAAATTAAAATCCAATAAAGCTTTTATAAAGGCTGCCTTAGGAGCATCAAATTCTTTCCACGGTGCTCGTATTTTAGGTGATAGATTTGTATAATGACTTTACAGTCGATAAAAAAATGTGTAATTCTGTAAGCTTCTGTCCATATTGGTTGTAAAATAGTTACATAAATCCGTTGCCTGAAGGTGTCGGCAGTATGGAAGGACTATGGGATATATCAAATGTACAAGGAGGTGCAGGCCAGTTGATGTAGCTGAAGTTCTACCTCTTGGTTCACTTCACTTTGCTCTTTTGGACAGCAAAACGAGCTCACAACTTCAGAGCAAGCCCCACCACGCAGCGACGTGACTTTTTGCATAAGAAATGCTTCCTACAGAGCAGCTTCTGGGAGTCTTAGAGGGACGCATCCTACTGCTCACCCATAAAAGATGATCTCAATTTTGGATCACAGATTAATGGTGTCTGGTTTCCATCACTCTCCTGCTCAGCTCCAGTCCTTTAAAAGGCATTCAGGTTCCCCAGGAGGACCGTATTTCGAACATCCGCAGGTGAAGTGAAGTCTCGGTTTCCTTAATGTTCTCCAAAACGACGTCCCTCTAAAAACTGTTGGGATTTGTTTATTCAGCTGGGCCATGACGGGGTCAGGAAGGAAAATCCTGGACTTATTTAATCCCATCCTAAACCCCAACCATGACACCAGAAGCAGACCTCCCTCCTCCCAGAAGAGGAGACAAACCCACAAGGTCCACATGCCCCTGAATTTCCTACTGCAGTGTTACCCTTTTTGTGCTGCTTCGGTGGAACAAAGAGAAGGCGCAGAGTGAGGTAGGAATATTAAAGCGAGAAGGATTACGTGCTTAATTGTAAACTGAGATGGAAGATTAAGTCTGAAGAAAGCATTACTTACACAGGGGCCTGTTGGGACCTGTTCCTCACAGCTCACTTCACACCAGCTGAGCAATTTTAACCCTCTGCCTCCCCTTATTGCTTTGCTCTTACCCCCATCACAGCTGAAGGAATTTACTTTAGTAAAGAGGATTGTTAAAAGCTGAGCTCTGTAGCCATTGACCTGAGAGGGAGGGTTTAGGTTTCTCTTGGGTTGTTTTTCAGACTTTAAATAATATGCACTCCCCAATTAAGGGACTGCTTTGTTAAAGCCTAAAGAAAGGATGGCATCAACAAAAGGGTAGGTCTGGAGTGAGAGCAGGAGCTGCAGCTCAGCCTGACCCCAAATATCAGGAGCCACAGCTGAGGCCCCACTGAGTGCCAGGCTTGTCCCCAAGCTGTCCCCAGCTGTCCCACTCCCCTGGGGATCCAGCACACATGGGCACGGTGCTCAGGAACTTCTGTCCATCGATCTTTTGTCGAGTTGCACTTCGCTCACTGACTTTTCTAATATTCTCCAGTTTCTCCAGGCTCCAGGAGGTGAAGCTACTGAAAAGAGCGGATTCATAAGAAAATTGTAAGATACAGTACAACGAGGTTTTAATGCTTTTCTGACTTGAAGGGAAAGGCAGAAAATGCGACCTGAAAGCTCTCAAAACACAAACAAGGCAACAAACCACTTGATCAGAAATGTCAGGCTCTTCTGGCACACGACTCGTGGGTTTTGATGCTGATTTTGAATGCTGCGTATGTGCTTTGTGGCCTTCCTTTGGTTGCAGAAGTTATTAAAGCACACCTTGAAAACCTGTAGTCATCCAAAGCAGCCCATCCGGTTTTCCTGGGCTGTCCTGGGCAGCGTGTTCAACCCACAAGTGCAGGAGAAGGAAGGAGAGAGCAATTATTTTGGTAAGAACAAGTAGCCTCTTGGGGACTAACATGTATTTGTGTATTTGCAGTCAATTGTATCACAGGATCACAGCATCATAAGGTTGGAAAAGACCTTTGAGATCATCGAGTCCAACCTATGACCCAACACCTACACCTACTCCTACTTGTCGACTACACCAACACCACATTTCCTCCAAGAAATTCCAGTTCCAGGGTGAGACTGGGCAGGGAAGGACAGGGTGGCTCTGGCCCATCAGCAGGTGCACATCTCCATTTTAAGGTGATTATCAACAGGTGTTTCAGGACGGCTTCCGAAGGATGTCCCAGGAAATATCCCTTTGCTTTCACCTCCCTGTGCAAACCTGAAGACAGCAATTCACACACCGATAATTCCCTGGAGCAAAACAGAACCACAAGGAACAGGCAGGGGCCCACAGAGAGAAATCCATGAGAAGAGGCCACCTTGGATCTTTTACACCAGGGGAAGCTCCCGCAAAGACTCAGAAGACCCTACACAGCCGCATTCTCATCCCATTTTGTTTGTTGTCTAAGAGTATTTTTTAGGAAATGGATTGGTTGCTGACCATATTTACAACAGGCGATTTAAAGAGGCAATTATTAGAGAAAAGTTGCTGAGAATTACATTTTCAGATTAGGATCCACAACTACAGCTGTAGAGAGCTGACTCCAAACCCTGCGTGAACCCATTCAGAAACAAGATGTGATATTGTGCAGCGTGGGTGTCTGCTAAGGTTAATTAAGTGCCCATAACATAAAATAGCTATAAAACAGCTATATGGTGAAGGTCTTTCACTGAAGTTATTTGAGGCTCAAAATTTCAGGTAAATAAAGTACTAATTAGCTGGCTGGAAAGATTGAGAGGCAAGAAAAATTAAGCCAAATTAACTGACTCAGTTATTCACTGTAAATTATTTGCTGCATCCTGCCATGCTAACACACAAGCAAATGCATTTAATAAAATTGTGGTACCTTGAAGTTCCTTTGTGCGTGCACACATTTTCTAAAAAAGAAGTGAAAGTCTTTGCAGACTGAAAGGGAATACTTGATTTCCCCTGCAGAGCAGGAACAGAAATGAGCCTGTCAGGCACATTTCACAGCAAAGCTCTGGAGCAGCGAGAGGCACAGGAGTTATAAAACCTGAAACCAGGAAAAGCCTTTCAAAAGGCATTTTGAGGGCAAAGCCACCCGTGTAGGTACCAGTGCTGGAGCTGTAGGCTGAATTGCCATTTATATAATTAACTAAATTAAATAAACGTCTCCCTGTCCCTCGCTAACTTTGCAAATAGACGTTTTTACTATCACACAGAGGCTCCAAGCGGTCGAGGGAGCACAGATTGTCTCCAGCAGCTGTAAGTGTTGACATATCTTGTACTTCCACTCAGTAAAAAGTCTCAGAGATTTTTTTTGGCTGCCTGTCTATGGAAAATACCAGCAGCATTTTTCCTAGAGGGAAAACCCCGTCCCACACGGGGGAGCCCGAGCCATGAGCTCCCACCACGTCTTCAGCAATGGGCAAAACAAAGCACTCGGTGCTGGGGTTTGTGTGCCTTCCTGCAGCATCTCAGGCAGAAAGATCAAGGTAAGCCCTGTCTTTATTGGGGCACATCAGATTTCCAGGGGGCGAATAGGAAGCAGACACACTGGGTGTATTTAGGGCGACCCTGAGCAGCTTCGAGCTCTGCCTCCCCAGGGTGTCGGTGGTGTCAGCCCAGGTTCATAAAAGGTAACTACACTTCCATGGACCCCAAAATCTTTATTCCCAAATGTGGCTGTAACACGGGCCTGGTTTTAAGCCCGTGGCCACACTCAAGCTGACACGTGACTGAACCTGTGTGTGTATATAGATACAATATCTATTTTCATAGAATAACAGAATAATTTAGGTTGGAAAAAACCAGTAAGATCATCGAGTCCAGCCAGAAATCTCACACTGCCAACTCCGCCACTAAACCGTGTCCCTAAGCATGACATCTCCACGATTTTTAAGATCCTCCATCATTTCCCTGGGCAGCCTTTTCCCATCCTTGGAAAGTTTTTTAGAGAAGAACTTTTTCATAATGAATCTTCCTTGGTGCAACTTCAGACCATTTCCGGTTGCTCTAGGGCAGGCTTAGATCGGATATTAGGAAAAATCAGAGAATCGTGGAATGGGTTGGGTTGGAAGGGACCTCAAAGCCCACCCAGTGCCACCCCTTGCCATGGGCAGGGACACCTCCCACTGGGTCAGGGGGCTCCAAGCCCCATCCAACCTGGCCTGGAACACCTCCAGGGATGGGGCAGCCACCACTGCTCTGGGCACCCTGGGCCAGGGCCTCCCCACCCTCACAGCAAGACATTTCTGTCCAAGATCGCATCTCAATCTCCCCTCTTGCAGCTTCAAATCATTCCCCGTTGTCCTCTCCCTGCACTCCCTGATATACTGCCCATCCTCAGCTTTCCTGTAGCTCCTTTCAGCACTGGAAGGCTGCTGTAAGGTCTCCCCAAAGCCCCTTGTTTCTCTACGAAATAGAAAAATAGAAAAAAATTACCTTTGTCAGTGTTCTTACCAGCTGTGCAAGCAGCCTAATCCCTTTTCCTGGTTGTGGTGATAATTAAGAAGTGGTGAGTTTATTTTTTTCCTGATTTTTTCCCCACACCAAACGTTTAGGCTAAAAAGGAATACAGTGTCAAGCAGCTGCAGCCACAGACTTAGCGCGCCATGGATGTCTTCACTTCGGTCCTGAAATGTTTTATTCCAAGTAATGTGAGAGCGGAGTTGGAAGGCAGTCATTAACTCTGAATCAGTCTAAAATATATTCTCCTTTCCATACCTTTACTCATTCACCTTGGATCTGTGATTTTTTAAACGCCTTAGCATCCCTTGGGTATTCTCCCTCACAAAACAGGAGAGGGTTTCCCACCCTTAGCGAGGAGATCCTTAAATATCCCTTTGCAGAGCTCTTTCAGCCAGCCTAGAGGGGGAAAGCTGCATCCTTGAAAACAGCCTCTGCATTTCTTTCCCTACTAGAAATACTTTCTCTCTCCTGTGATGTGCTGAAGTCTGATATCACGTAAGTTCCTTTCTGAGAAAAAGAAACGCAGACAGAGGATGAAACCAGTAAAAGGCAGCTTGGAAATACGATAAGAAACCACTTTTTTCTCTTTTTTTCAGTGTATTTTCAGTTTTGCTTCCATTTCCTACGTGCAGACAGTATTCTGTGATGCTGATGAGCGTCCCACCAGCCACACAGCTGTACACAAAGCTTAAATAACCATAAAAGGGGAAGCGGACTCGGCCGTGCAATAACACTTGATTAATAAGGAGTTGCCTGGCACACAACTTGCTTTCCCAGAGATGTGAGGGAGTCTGTCCTGTGGCACATGGTAGAGGCTGATGGAAGATCAGACTTGCAATCCCTATCACTGTTTGTTGCAGCCCCTGATCGTTCACCACAGGACAGGACTCTGCGTGGTGGGGCTGGGCTGGCTCTCCCCAAAACAGAGGTGTTGTGTCCACCCAGTAATATCAAGGTGGATACTGGACTCTAACTCTTAACTCCCCTCTTCCTTGAACCAAACCTCTGAATTACGTGGCTTGGACCCGCCTGCAACCACTGGCCAAGGTTCATGGCTAGAGAAAGAGATGCTAGAAAAGTGACGTGAGAATGAAAATGTCACCTAAGATTTTCTCTTCCCCTTCCCACTCTAGGCACTCAGGGGGTTGACCTGCCTGCAGCAGATGTCTGTGAGCTGAAGAAAGCATTTCTCACCCAGTGTTTTTGTCAGATGAGTGATGCCTGTATAAAAGCTGCTTGGATGTTTCCTGCTTTTGTCCAATGTGAAAATGAAATTATAACACAAGGCTTCCTTGTGTGGAGCTCCAAGCACCGAGCGCACTTCAATGAGCCCAGGACAATGAGCCTTCCGGAGCTTGACAGCTCAGGAAAGCCTTTATCTCCTTCTCATACCTTCTCATCCGTTTAGCAGTACAGTCTCATGCTCAAAACTGTTTGGTTCTCTTGAACTGTAGCAGGACTTTTTGTCCCTGAGGAAACACTATTCAGAAGATATCCACTTGCTTTCTTGAGAGGCAAATTTTAGCAGCATCACAAAGATGAACTTCTTGAAAGTACATCTGAAAAAAAGATTATATGGGAAGACTGCTTAATTATTACACACATCTTCAGTGTGCCTGATGAGAGCACTTTAGTGTGTAGGTGTAGCTTTAGCAGAGGAAACAGGATTGAATTAATACAGAGTGATGAAGTTATTCTGTGCAATTACAGTCTGCCTTGAGACCTCTCCCTGGAGACATCTTGTTGCAGAGCTGAGTAGGGCCTTATCCAGTGCTTGCTCTTCTTCCAGAAACACAGTGCTCTCCACTGTGCAATGCCCTTGTCAGGCTTTAATTGAGTTATGGTCAATGAGAACTCCAGTTTGGGGCACCACAGCGTAAAAAGGATCTGAAGCTACTGGAGAGGGCCCAGAGGAGGGCATGGAGTTGGTGAAGGCTCTGGAGGGGCAGTGTGTGAGGAGCAGCTGAAGTCACTTGGTCTGCTCAGCCTGGAGGAGAATGAGGGGATCTCATCACACTCTGCAGGTTCCTCCCACGGGGAGGAGGAGGAGCAGGCGCTGAGCTCTTCTCTTTGGTGCCCAAGGACAGGACCCGAGGGAATGGCAGGAAGATGTCAGGGGAGGGTGAGGTTGGACATGAGGAGAAGGTTCTTCCCCCAGAGGGTGGTGGAGCACTGGCACAGCTCCCAGGGAAGCAGGCACAGCCTGGCAAGATTCCAGAAGGGCTTGGCCAACACCCTCAGCCCCCTGGTGTGAATGTTGATGTGTCCTGTGCAGGGACAGGAGTTGGAGCCACTGATCCTTGTGGGTCTCTTACAACTCAGGCCATTCCATGATTCTATGATTCTATGAAGTCCATATGTCAATGAGAACGCCCAGACCATCTAGTAGCTGTTGACTGTAGGGGATTTTCTTGCAGCGCAAGGCCATGGAATATTAGAAGAAGCCTGTGTGCACAACCCTGCCTACGATTACGGCGAGAGTGGCCTCAGCACCGTCCTTGGATAGAGCTGGGAAGAGGAACCAGGATGTTTCACAGGCGATAGGAACAAGAATGCAAAGAATGCAAGGCTTAATTGCAAGGTGGGGGGGTTGGCTGTAAAGTGTGCTTGCGGGTGAGTAGTCTAGCTGGACCAATCACATTGTTATGTTAGGCGGGTGGACACTGCATTGTAACCAATCAAAAGAATTGCTTAGCTGCGTGTACTCTGGCAAAATAGTATATAATCTGAGCTATCTTGGCAATAAGGGGGAACAATACCACACTTCCATGAAGATCGTGTATTGATTCCTGAGGCGGCTTCCTTCAGTTGACAACCTGTCCATGTGTCAGGTTGAGTTGGGTTGGCCACCTGTTGGCAACGCTGAGCTGAAAATATGGGGGTTACTGTGACCTCTTCTTCAGCTGTGTGACGTGAGTCACCTCAAAATACTCCATGACACTGAATATTCCCTGGCTGTCTCTGCTTTGAGGGTATATTTTTTTCAGAAATGCTGTAGTGCCCAAGCCTTGATTCCCAAAGCACAGGCAGAAAAAACAGTTCTCTGCTTATGTTGCACACACTCATCTGCCCAGAAAAACCCTTCCAAGGGGACACAAAGCTTTGCTATAACTTTCTCCAGGAGGTGTGACCGTGTTTGTGTACCCAAGAGAGAAGCCCATTACGCTATTCACCAAGCGAAATCACCACCTCATGTGGAAAACCTTCCCGGAGCAGATGAACCCTCCAGCGACGAAAGGGCAGCTTCTGACCCCGTGGGTTTTGCAGAAAAGAGGAGCAGATCTGAGCAGCAGATGGGGAAGCACAAGGCAACAGATGCCTGTGAGGAGCATCACAAGCAGCGTGCGGCGGACGCCCGGCTATTGTTGAGTGTCACAGGCAGTGCAGGGGACAGGGGACAAAGCCGGCATCTGTGCCAAGGAAAGAAGCAGTGCCAGGGAACAAAAGGCACTGAGATGGTGTCATGGTTTAGCCCCAGCCCAGCTTGATCAGCAGCTAAACGCGAGCAGTTGGTTGGAAACTAAAATTGAACAACTTTAATGAAGCGATAATAATAATAAGGAAAATATTGTTAATAAGAAAATAATATGATACGTGAAAATATATTAAACTGAACACCCCTCAATGGCTCCATCACCATAGATGCAGCAGAGCAAGCACAAGGAAAGGTCCTGGGCTGGACTCAGCAGCAAATGGGAGCTGGATCCGGGAAGTGGATTCAGGAATGTGTAGATCTGAGGCACAAAGACAGATGAGGTCCATATTGGACACCAGTCATCAAGGAAGAGAGATTGACCCTTGTGGTCCCTCAGTTCTATACCAAGTATGATGTACATGGGATGAAAAACTCTGCCGGTCAGTTTTGGGTCACCTGTCCTGTCCGCCCCTCCCTGCAGGTGTGACCCTTTTTTCACCTGTTTTCACGTACAGCATTCCGACTACTTAGGGATGACTTTTGTCTCCATAGGGAGAGATGTGAGCAGTGCCTTTCTGCGCACCAACGCTCCGTTACTTCGGTGATAAATTTTGTTATCACTTCTGGAGACAGACACTGTCCAAAACCATGCAGTTAATTTTCTGAAAATGAAGTTACTTAGACAAAGCTTACCTGAAGTATTAGAAAACTGTTCTATTTTAAGTCAGACCAGAACAAACGGGACAGTCTGTGCTGCAAATATCCCTGAGAGCTTGGCGTGCCCTCAGCCTGCGCACACGGAGGAGTCTGCTCCAAGCACCAGGGGACTTACACCGCTCCACCGTGGGAATCCGACCTGCCTCGTGCCGCCGTCCTTGCCCGGAGATGCTGCAGAGGAATTCATTGGTGTGACTTTCAGACAAACTCTGCAAAGCAAATATCTCATGTCTAAACCCTGTGTGATTTTAAAAAGAGCCATCTAGACCTGGAAAACTGTAGAAAACTGTTAAAAACTACAAAATCCACAAACTGGCACCCAGCCCCTCAGGATCCCTGAGATGCACCCAGTTTTTGTTGGCTTTGATATTTTTGTGACCGTGTGTTTGTGACAACTGTAAGGCAAGCAAGGTGTTTCCCATCACATGGGGAACAGAAATACTGTGGATACGGCTGCCGTGTGTGCACTGTACACAAGGATCCTGGATGTCAATGTCAGAGCTGTTTCAAATAATCATTTGAAAAGGTTTCACAGAAGCTTCTCAGGCTAACAGTCTCTTCAAAATGAGAAGTTTTCAGCTTTCCCTGCTTAACAGGAGCATCATCAGGACTTCCCTCCCTTTGCTTGTCTCCTGGTGCTCTGAGCATTTTCTGGGAAGGATGGCAAGACCAAGACATCACGTCAGGGTGGGGAGCTGAGAGGCTGATTTTCCAGGCACTGGGCATTTCTTAAAGAAAAGCACTGAGAATTAATAACAACAAAAAAGCTGGTCAACAGGGGATGCTCTTACTGCACCTGCAGGAACTTGCAGGTTATTTTGGCTGGAAGACCACCCAGCACGACAGCAAAGTTGGGCAATGGCCAAAGCCAGACTTAATCCTAAATCAAATTAAACTGAGAGCTGCAGCTGGGGGTGGGGGAAGAGAGATTTTAAAAAAAATGATTTCATGTTTAGTTTTATCTGAAGGTGATACTTGAATTCTGAAAGGGATGCACTTTATTTCAAATGAGGTTTCTGCGAGGGTCAGACGTGTGAAGAAGAAACACACTTAGGGTGCATAGGAAGCGCAAAGAAGTATTGCATTTAGGGCTGAATTAAATGTTTCTATCAACCGAAACAGAGTTTTTAAAATATACTTTTGACTAAGTCACCGAGTCAAAAGATCCACAGCAAACGCGAAGTATATACATAAAAATGGCAGAGGGAGATGTTCCACCTGTTCCCCCTGATTAACATCTTACCAATGTCATGCTGAGAAACCCAACTACGACACAGTGTGCTTGAGGATGAAAAAACCACTCACTTCAGCACATCAAGAGGGAAGAGAAACAAAGAAGTGAATAACCTGGGTCATATTTTTCAAAGCAACAGGGAAACGAAACTGAAGGGGAAAGCAAAACTAAAGTGAACAAGAAGGAAGGGAGAGAAAAATTTCTTCCTGTCTGTTGGCTGCTCAGATGAAGTGACAGGTCCTCAAAAATGAATGTACGGACATCAGAACACAGGTATAGAAAAGAAAATACTTGGAAAACAGCTTACAAGGAAGGTCATATATATTTATAAAAGAGAATATATCGCAAGGAAAGCATTTGGGGGATGGAATTTTACTTATTTCACAGCAACTGCATAGTGCCCAGTGAGTCCAGTGGTCCAAGAGGAGCCCAGCACTTGAGTCAAGGCTGAAGTAACTTGGGGGTTGCTTCCAGGGGACACTGAAAGTGAAGCCAGACCCCACAGCCCCAGGCAGGGGAAGGATGTTCATATTCAAAGACAACTGTAGGGACCCCAGCCCTGAGCCATCTGCCTGGACCTCCTGGCTCATCCTTGGCTGTAATTATCTGTTTTAGCAATTGAAATCTCCCGGCGCAGCGGGGTGACGACTTCCTTGCCGGTCACAGAGCAGTCATTGCATCGGCTTGCCAGACCAGCACATTTCCAAGTCATATATCTCACCCAAAAAACAGCTCTGCCATGGTAGGCGAATAAATTGTTGAGCCATTAAAAACACAGCTGTCAAAAGCTCAGCCAGGCCTGCGTGTTGTCAAGCATCGGGTCAACAACACTGTGCTAACACGAGATAAAAAATGCCCTCGTTAGGAAGAAAAATCATCCTTCCATCACCCCAAACACAGCAAAACGGGGGGGGGGGGGGGGGGGGGAGGAACATGAAGATGTAAACACCGCAAGTTAAAAGGGGAAATAGAGAGAAGTGGTGGGATACAGCCTGTGGTGCGGAGAAGGGAGTTAGGATAGGAGTGTGGGGTTTAGCTGTAATCCCTGTTCCAGCACCGAGGCGCCTTAGGAAACCAGTTAACCCCTGTGATCCTGTTGTCTGAAAATGGGGATAATCGTTCTTACCCACCTACATCCCTGGCAGGGGTGTGATGGGATTAATTAGCAGCGGATCGGGAAAACACAAATTGCTAAGCACACTAATTAACTGCACAGGTCTCTGCTCCGGTGATGGCTCCTGGTAGGGGTGAAACAAGCTCTGTTCTCCTCGCTGGCATTTTATCTTTCTTTTGTGGATGCCCAGAGGAGCCCATCTGCATGTGGCCGTTGGAAAGCAGATCCACAAGGATGCCTCAACCCATGCCCACCTCACACAGGGACAGCTCTTATCCAGGCTGCAATTCCCAACACAGTTGGGAAACTACACCCTGTGCAGATGCTCGCGTTACTCAGAGGTCCCAGCCACAATTAATGTAGCAAACAATTTATTCCCTTCCTCTATCCCATTGTACATCATAAAACCATCACCGTGTCTCTCCTCAGGAGTTACACAGGACACACAGCCCCCAGGATGCTCCTTGGAGGTCCTCATTTTTCCACCC
Organism: Neomorphus geoffroyi; assembly: GCA_033558235.1. Classification (NCBI taxonomy): domain Eukaryota; kingdom Metazoa; phylum Chordata; class Aves; order Cuculiformes; family Neomorphidae; genus Neomorphus; species Neomorphus geoffroyi. The sequence continues at coordinate 1,906,580 of JAUMJM010000025.1, forward strand.
CTCCTCACTGCTCTCTTCTGGACCAGTGCTCAACCCAACACCCGGGATACCAGCCTGGCCTTTGCAAGCCCCAGGACGAGCAGGACTGCCCCCAGACTGTTACAGATACTCACACTATCGTTATTCCGGTAACCCAGGGTGATGCCCACCTCCAGCACAGGGATTTGGTTGGGGACTATGACACCCCCAAGCCTTCACCTCTCTCATTATGGCCTACCTTTTTCCAAGGTCTTGTAGTGGTAGGATGAGAGGGAATGGTTATAAAGTAAAAGGGGCAAGATTTAGGTTAGACATTAGGAAGAAATTCTTCCCAATGAGGGTGGGGAAACCCTGGAACTGGTTTTCCAGGGAAGTCATCGATGGAACCTCCCTGGAGGTATTCAAGGCAAAGTTAGATGAAGTCTTGAGCCCCCTGATCCAGTGGGAGGTGTCCCTGCCCATGGCAGAGGGGTTGGAACTGGATGGGCTTTAAAGTCCCTTCCAACCCAAACCATTCCATGATTCTATAATCTCACACCGGATCGCTGATCCATGTGTGTTGCATTTACCTCACTGAACAGCATCACAACATTTTTGAGACCATTTCTCCAATTTGCCAAGACCCTTTCAAATTCTAGACCTGTTCTGAAAAGCCCTTGAAGCTTTTCCCAGGCTGGGATGATGTGGAAATGTGGTTACTGAACCACCAATATCACCTCTAAAAGCCAGACAGGAGCCCTCATCCTTGGTATTGCCGAAACACACTAAAGGCTGTTTCCATTTCAATGAGGAGTCACTGCTGACTGCTTAGAAGAGTTTCTTCTGAATTACGTCGCCCTATTTGCCAGGGAGGGTCATGGAGCAGATCATCTTGGGTGTTATCATAGAGCACACGTGGGACACGAGGGTGATCAGGCCCAGCCAACATGGCTTCACCAAAGGCAGGTCCTGCAAGACCAACCTGATCTCCTTCTATGACAAGGTGACCCGTTTAATGGACGAGGGAAAGGCTGTGGATGTGCTGTACCTGGACTTCAGTAAAGCCTTGGACACCGTTTCTCACAGCATCCTGCTGGAGAAACTGGCTGCCATCGGCGTGGACAGGCACAGCCGCTGCTGGGTTAAAAACTGGCTGGATGGACAGGCCAAAGGGTTGTGGGGAATGGAAGTAAATCCAGTTGGAAACCGGTCACGAGCGATGTTCCCCAGGGTTCAGTGCTGGGTCCAGTCTTGTTCAACATCTTTACCAATGATCTCGACAAAGGCATTGAGTCCACCCTCAGCAAGTTTGCGGGTGACACCAAGCTGGGTGCGAGTGTGGATCCGCTTGAAGGCAGAGAGGCTCCGCAGAGGGATCTGGACAGGCTGGATCCATGGGCTGAGACCAACGGGATGAGGTGCAACAAGGCCAAGGGCAGAGTCCTCCATTTGGGACACAACAACCCCGTTACAGGCTTGGGGAGGAGTGGCTGGAGAGCTGCCGGGCAGAGAAGGACCTGGGAGTGTTGGGTGACAGCGGCTGAACATGAGCCAGCAGTGGCCAAGAGGGCCAACGGCACCTTGGCCTGTGTCAGACCCAGCATGGCCAGCAGGAGCAGGGAGGGGATTGTGCCCAGCGCTGGGGAGGCCGCACCGCGAGTCACTACAAGAAGGACACTGAGGGGCTGGAGCGCCTCCAGAGAAGGGAATGAGGCTGGGGAGGGCGGGGTGGGGGCTGGGCTCTGCTCACGAGTGACAGCAATGGGACAAGAGGAAATGGCCACAAGTTGTGCCAGGGGAGGTTCAGACTGGACATTGGGAAGAATTTCTTCCCTGAAAGGGTGGTCAGGGATTGGCACAGCTGCCCAGGGAGGGGGTGGAGTCGCCATCCCTGGAGGGGTTTAAAAAATGGGTGGATGAGTTCCTTAGGGACAGGGTTTAGTGGGGAGATGGGTACAGTTGGACTCGATGATCTTGAAGGTCTCTTCCAACCTTGTGATTCTATGATTCTGTGATTGACCTCACCAAACTGCCATCCATAAATGCCTTTTTACAGTTGCAGGAGACAAAAGCCAGAGGCACACCCTACCACAGCAGGCTCTAATGCCACGTTAACGCTTGCCGGTGAAGTAGAAGCCTTAGAAACAAACCAGCTGTCGCAAACAAACTATCACATCCCAGCGGTTTTCTTACTTGGAGCTCAAGCAAGTCGCTGAACTAAAAGGTTGGCAGGGACACAGGGGAAAACAAAGCCTTTATCATCAGCTAGAGAGGACTCACCTCCCTTAACTCAAAGTATCTGCATCATAGATGTCTCCATCAGAGCTAATCACCCTCAGTTCCTTTAGTTGGTGAAGAGAAACAGGCATTTTAAGGGAGTGATTCGTCCAATCTATTTTAAATGTCTTCTGCGGGATGAGATAAATTGCACCTAGAAATCTCAGCTTCTCACTTTTGGACGGATGGGCCCTACATCTATTGTTAGGAATTCCTGTTTCATGGGGTTTAGATTAACAAGGAAAGCAGTTTGGAAGCAATAATGGCTATGGCTCTTTTCTTTGAAGTTAAACCCAGTCCTCCACTTTTACAATTAAATGAAATACATATACACGCAGATAAAAATACATAATATATATGTTATTATAAATATCTACATAAATTTATATGCCCAGAAGGCCAATTGTATCCTGAGCTCTATTAAAAGAATCGTGGCAAACAGAGTGAGGGAGGAGATTCTGCCCCTCTTCTCCACTCTGGTGAGACCCCACCTGGAGCCCTACATCCAGTTCTTGAGTCCCCAACATAAGCACAACATGGAGCTGTTGGAGCAAGGCCAGAGGAGGCCACGGAGATGATCTGAAAGCTGGAGCCCCTCTGCTGTGAGGCCAGGCTGGGAGAGTTGGGGTTGTTCAGCCTGGAGAAGAGAAGGCTGCGGGGAGACCTTAGAGCAGCTCCCAGCACTGAAAGGGGCTCCAGGAAAGCTGGGGAGGGGCTTTTTCCAAGGGCCTGGAGTGACAGGGCGTGGGGGAACGGCTTTAAATTGGAAGGAGGGAAGATTTGAATTAGACAGTGGGACAAGCAGGATGAGGGAGGGGATTCTGCCCCTCTACTCCACTCTCAAGAGACCTCACTCTGTTTTGCTGTGAGGGTGGGGAGGCCCTGGCCCAGGGTGCCCAGAGCAGTGGTGGCTGCCCCATCCCTGGAGGTGTTCCAGGCCAGGTTGGATGGGGCTTGGAGCCCCCTGATGCAGTGGGAGGTGTCTCTGCCCATGGCAGGGGGTGGCACTGGATGGGCTTTGAGGTCCCTTCCAACCCAAACCATTCCGTGATTCTACATACAATAATAATATAAAAACCATATATAGTATATACACACATGCCTTGTGAGATTCCCACGAACTTTCCAGGGCTCGGGTGCTGTAACCAAATGTGCTGCCTCTCTGTTTTCCTTCACTTCATCTCTGTTTGCCTACAACAAGAAAAATTAATACTTTCTGTCAGAGATGTGAGGTTTTAACACTCGTTACGGGCACTTAGTACATGCTTGAATGATCGTGCTGGCTGTGAACAAGGAAAGATTTAGTAGGATTAATATCGTGAACAAATGAAAAGATTTCCTGAAGGTGGAGAGGGGATGGTAAGAAAAATGACAGAGAGCAGATCTCCTCTCCATCCTCATGCTTCATGTTTTTCATTTTAGCACTCAACAAGAATTTTCTTATTAGCATTGGAAACAACCTCTTAATGCAAACAGGCCAGGGAAAGTAGAGTTTCTTAACCGAAGTCTTTCTATTACTGGGAGCTGGAGAGAAAAAAAATTAATACTGGGGGGTCGGAGCATTGCAGTGGGGTTGTTCATCCAGTTGGAAATTGGGCTCCTGGGGTAAGACCGGGGTAGTTCCCGTGGGGATTGCGGGGCCTCGTTACGTCTGCTCCCATGCAAAGGGAAGTTCTGAAAAGGACATCAAGTGGGGTCCCTGAGTCCCTCAACAAGGCATATCCCAACACTGCACCTGGATTTTAGCGGTCTGGGGAAATTTCTCTTTTCCTCTTCTTTTTAAGGATCAGATATGATAAAGCAAGAGCTTCTGCAGGCTCTGCTTGCCCCACGAACACACCTGGCAACACAGACGCTGCCAGATGACAGTTCAGCCACCAGCCCTGTGCCTGCAAACATCAATCTCCAACTATTTTATGCTGGATTTCCAAAGACAGAGAATGTTTTCTTGGCAAATTTCAGAGTTTCAGAAAGAAACAAATGTAAGGGGGGGAACAATGAAACCAGTTGCAAAATCACTGGCATCCCCACAATGCCCCATGAACTGGGGTCAGTGGGAGCAACAGCATCGCTGGGCCACAAGGATGCAGGGAGATGCTCCACCAGTGTCATGGAAGCAAGAGGGACCACAGTCCCATACACCTAGTTATTTTTCAGGAGAGGTGGCCACCAGCAAGTGAGGCTGGCAGACCTGGGTGGGATCAACACTCATGGGGAAATCTCGTTCTTGGATGCCACAGCCAGCTCTCAATGCTGTCATCCCATCCGTGCAGGCTAAACCTGCCTAAGAAACCGGATGTGTAGAGGCCAGTTTCCCATCCCAACACATCCTTTGGAGACAGGAGTGAGAAAGGAGAGACAGAAATATTTAGGGGAGCTGGTGCTAATTGCAGATTCTGACCCAGCAACTGGTCTGAGACAGAAATTAAAGCCTTTACAGCACCAACTTGAGCAGGCGTTCAGGTAACTGCAAATGGACTTCTGTGAGCAAAGGCTGTGGTGATGAACGTGCACGGCTGTGCAAGGTTTGCATGGGACCCGTAGGTTTCTTCTCAGCCCAGGAAAGCCAGCGTGGCACCAGGGCAGCCTCTGAACCGTAAGGAGAGCAAAAAAGAATGGAAAAGCCATTTCTAACACAGCTAAGCAGGCACTGCCTGTGACAGAGCCACACAGAGCCAGCTCGCCCTCAAAGGGACGCTGCAATCAGTAACACTGTTAAAAATAAAAACCTCTCTTGCTGACACTGCAGTTACATATAGAAACAATCAGATCCTGCACAAAGGCTTGATCTACTGAGGAATCACAAAATAGCACACTGTCTTGCCTCCAGTTTCCTCAAATAACAAGCAGTTCATCAGCCAGGGATGTGGGAAGGAGTTTATCCAGCAAACTCTTTCCAATTCATTTTTGGAAGACGAGTGATGCTTCGTGGCTGAATTGAGCCCCAGCACAGGGACAGCACAAGTGAGGAAAGGAGCAGCCCCTTCCATGCCAGCATCTCTCACTTCTACTGGCAGCCATTCCTTCCCCTGGAGATCCTGGGGTATCCTCCAACGCTGCTTTTATATTTTTAAATAAACTGGGGTGATGGTCTGGTAGAGCCATCAGCACTAGAACCTCCAGTTTCACCCCATCCGCAGCCTCAAGGCTGCACCCAGCAGCCAAGAGCCACCAACAAACGCAGCTCCAGAGACGCTGTGATAGGGTGAATAATAAAACCCTCCTTTGGAAAAATGCCAGGTTTGTTAATTCAGATCCAGCGTGAGGTAGGACAGCAGGAGCTCCAGCAGTGGGAGCAGTCAGGCCACCCCTGCCTACCACACCGGGGTCAAACTGGGCACTCCTACTTGTTCCATAGCTGGTAAGAAAGAAGCAGCTACTTCTAGGGAATGAGTTTGGGGGCTTTCTCATCCCAGTGTAGACACCTGGGATCAGTCAACAAGTTACCTACTGCCACCCAGAGCATCTCTGGAGCAAACATCCAAGAGCAGTCAAGCCTAAGGAAGAGAAACCTGGTACTTCGTGGTCTTGGAAGGGCTGAAAAAAAAGAGGGAGTATCCAGAACAATGAGATTAAAGTCAGCAATTACCATTCAGGGGAATAAACCTGATCAGCCTCCTCAGCTGATCTGAATTCTATCTGGGACGAAAGGCTGTTCCATGAGGTCCACAGCTAGCAGGTAAAATTAGGGAAGAGAAGAACTGTGAAAATCAGCAGGAGGAGTAATGGTGACACATGCCTTTGCAGTCTCACACTTGCATTTTATATATATACGCACTTCTAGATAAGCAAATGCCCATGAAAACACATTTAAAAACACTTTTTAAAGCAAGCTGCACTGCATGGCTCAGCAGAGAGTTTGTTCATTTTCTCTGGGGACCTCCCTGCTCGTAGGAGTCGCACACCTTCTCCTGATGACCATTGTGACCAGCACAAACGACCCGAGACTGGCCTTAAAGGGCTGTCGTGGCACTGAAGGAGCAGATCCAAGATCCCGTAAGGTTGGTGTCCAAACACAGATATCTAAGCCTCCAGTCTGCGAGAGACCAGACCTGGCTTGGTCGTGGTGACCACAGGAATGAGACTTTGTTGTTTTGCCTACTGATGTAAGAGAAGTTAATGCTTTTGATATTAACTTTGGTGGTGGGAATGAGAAAAAGAAGAAAGAAGAAAAACAAGCCTAGAAATATCAGGGAGGTTTCTTGATCTAAAATTCATAGTGAGCTTCAAAGATTTGAACTATTCCCACATACAACCGACTGCAGGAAAGCTAAAAGTGGTTGCAGAGAAGGTTAAGACCCTCACATTTACCATCTTCTATATTAAACCTCTTTTTTAGAACCGTAATTTGGAGAGGATGAAGAGATGGACTCTGTTTTCAAGCAGACAGATGACAGGGTGTCTACCTAAAATTTAAGCCTGCTAATTGGCAGTAGCTTGTTTTGGGAGGATGAAGCCTTGCTCCTGTCCTGAGGATGTAATTACAAAAGGAAGATTGATGTTTCATACTCAGATCCACAGGAGCCACTCCAGAGGGACGTTTATAGATCACAACGCGACTGCAGTAATCACGCGGGGACGTTAATGACACCCAACTGAGTTCTGCAAATACACTTCAGAGAGATGTCCAAATACAAAGGGGAGGAATTAATCTTCCAGGAGAATTATTTAAGACTTATAATCTGTTGAGAAAGGAATTACCAGCTGAGTGCTATGCAAAGCTGTGGTAATTATGCTAACAAATTAGAAGTACATTTATCTGCTTTCAAAGATGTTCATCAACATCATACGCTTGGCTTTCCCCATATTCATTTATGGGCAGAGATCATTATTCTTTGCAGGCTGCCACATACCAACCCCACACCACAATATATCTTTTTCACTAGGTAATAAGACAACATAAAATCCAACTTTTAGGTCACACGATCTCCAAGACTCGTTTCAAGCGCATCCTGCAGCAATCTGAATGAAGATCCCTGTAATATAATGATGTCACCATCACCAACCTTCCTGACACTGAGGGCTGGCAGCAAAAATTTCCCTGAAATGCAAGAAGGTGGATCCACTAAAAACAATTGAAGAATAATAAATAAATGCTTGTACAAAGTGGTGTGGATAAATATGCAAGTCTGATTATAAATGGTAAAGGCCAAAGTCATATTTTCCTCTTCACCTTTTCTTGAAAAATCGGCGTATCATTAGACAAGGCTGAATTTCTGAGAAAGGCAACGCTGCTGCCTTTTGCTCTTCTGCAAAGTCCATTCTTTCCATATTTTAAGATTGATAAAACAGTTTGTTCTGCCACCTTTCTCGTGCAGCGGCATGGGGAGGTTTTCTGATCAATCCTCACGCTGGCTTAGAGTGCCATGGTGAGCCACTCATTTAGAACCCACAAGGAAGGTTTGAAAACATTTATTTTCCACTTGCCAATGCATCTGTAGCTAAAACACAACATGGGACCATGCCGAGTTTGTTGAAACTCTGCCAGAAAGCCTGGCAGGTTTCTTACAAAATTATATCTAACAAGCAGATTTAAAAATAATAATAATTTTTTGCTTACTTTGGGATCTGGAGAGCATCCTGTAAAGCTTTACACCTCGTTTCTCGAGCCCACAAACTCGCAGCAGACGGTCTCGTCCAGACCCTGAGCAATCAGCTCCAGTGCTCAAGCTCCCAGCAGAGAGAGGGAGAAAATAGCAATCACATTCTGTCAAATGTCAGATGTGGGGTTTGTCCTGCAGGTACCTCATCCAGGAGGTGTCACCTTGCACAGGGCCGTACATCAGCACGCCGTCATCAGAGATGCAGCAGAAGCTCAGGACCTGGGGGGGGGGGGGACTTGGTAGCCCTCAGAGCCTCCTGGGGGCAGATTTGGATGGCACCCAAGGACTCCTTCTCACCAAAAGACACCATCCAATACCCTACCGGCCCCAAACACCCAATGAGACCTCACTCCCAAGATCTTTCACTTCCCAGCGATGGCACCAACAGCAAAACTGCTGCTCCTCAAAAGTGTCCTGTAGGTTATCAGCTTTTGAATGAGCTACTCTACTGAAATAGGTTATAACGTGTGAGGGCTGTGGATCCCGTCTCCATCGTGCGTCCAAACGAGCGCGCCTGCCCAAGGAACACACAGGCAGCAGGAGTAAAATCTCTGGCGTGCCACGACGTGACCTTCTCCCAGCACTGCCACGGGAATGTGAGCTCGGGCCCCTGACACCTTACTTCAGGGCAAGTCCCAACTGTGCTTTTCCAAGGAATTCCAGGACTTATCTCCTGGGATTTCACCCAGGATGGTGATACTGGCTTGGGCACACGGTGTAGCTGGACCCTGCCCAAGGGTCCAACCACACCATGACAAAGAGGAGTCTCCAGAACACCAAGATGCCTGGTTGGGACATTGGGTTACCAAGCAGAGGAGCTGGAGCACCAGTGCTGTGGGCAGCAGACGCAGAAGGGTGGGTGGGTGGGTGCATAGCTGTCCCCAGACTGGGGACTTAACTCTTGCCTCCATTTTTTCTTGAGGCAGGTGAGAAACAAGCTCGCTTAGAAACCTGCAGTGAGCATAAATACGCTGATGTTCCAGTATTGCAATGGGAATTGCAAAAGTAGGAGGTAAATATATTTACACTTAGTAAAAACAAATCGGTTATGTGCAACGAGAAAATATGTGCATGCAATTAATCCCTCGAGGAAAAGATGGTTAAATCTCATCAGGCTGCTTTTGAAACATGATCTCTTCCTAAATTAGGGATGCAGAAGCCAGGAGAGGCCCCAGCTCGCAGCCAGGAGGGACAGACATGGTGGCCTGGCTCTAATCATCACTGTACGGACTGAAACGTCGACCCAGCCCAGACCAGCCAGGGTAGACCTGATGTTTCTTAAACTTTTGCTAAATGCCTCCTCTGCCTTTCTTTGCCTCTGGTTTGGTGCTGTGAGCATGACCTGAGGGCTGTGCCGGCAGGATGACTGGAGTCTCTTTGATCTCTCCCCGCACACCCAGGTTGTAATTTCCTGAGGGCTGGAGCCTACAGCAGTTTCACTGTAGGCTTTGCTGATGCGCCTGGTGTCCGAGGGGAAAGCCGGCTGCCGGTCAGCGTGCAAGCACATTTTGTGCCTTGAAACTTCATTCCAGGATGGGATTCTCATCCCCTTACCGGAACTCAAACCACTTAGTTACTTTGTCCAGAGATGGCGCACTGCAGTAATGGAGAAGACGAGCTGTCCCCGCAGCAAAGGAGGATGCAGGTTTGCTCACACAGTGGTCAACGTCTCCAGAGGAGGTGGAAACCCTCCAGCACAGCTCCAGGGATGAGACAACCACCTTCTCAGCTCTCCCTGGCCACCATCCTGCTGCCTTTGAAGATGCCAACTAACAAACTAGTAAGAGGAGAGGACTTCACCCAGCATGCCATTTCCTCTCAAGAGTGTCCTCGCCCACTTCTTAAAGCAGTGCAAAATCCATACCAAGAGGTGTTTCCTTTTAACTACAAAATAAGTCAAGTTGGTTTTTAATTGCCTCACTATTTTCCAGAGCCAAACAAACACTTCCTGCAATGGGCAGTGGAAACCACGTCGCTTATTTTGCAAGATACCAATTTGCACGTTGCATGGTAAATATAAGTACACCATGAACACAAGTCACAAGATGATTACAGTGTGGGGGAACAACGGAGACAGAAAATAAAATAAATTGAGGGCAAGGCCACTACCCACAATGGATATTCTGTATTTTAGACCTAAAAATACTGTTCTCGAATAAGGAGGCTTTAACTTACTCTTGTCCAAAGCAAATAAAATCAGGTTGAGGATACATGCAGCCCAGAGGCCAGGAATAGAATATGTACAGATTTTATATATATATATATATGTTTTACTTTAAATCCCTCCTTTATTTACCTAGTTATCTGCAGCCGCTATCATGTATGTTTTCTTCCTGTACACAGAGCACGGGAATGCAGAAACAATTGTCCAAGGACAGAAAGCCTGGTTTGTTGCTCAGACTTTTTGTATCTCAGAGCGGTAGCCGGCATGGTTATTTCCTTGTGCCACCAAGAGTGACTCCGAGATAAGGTACAGGAACAGAACCAAGCCTCCAAGCTATAGCCTCCCACATTCTGCATTACAGCCCCAAACTCCACTTTTTTAGGACATGGGGTATTCATACCTGCCCAGAAAAACAATCCTGTACAGAAAATCAGTATGGCCAGTGGAAAAAATCTGGCTGAAAACCCACATTTTCATCAAAATAAAATTTCCAAGAGAAAGCGACCTCCGTAGCTTATTACAGCACCTCTTCAATGTTCTCTTGTTCTCTGTAGTCAGTTCATTTTTAGTGAAGAACTTCAGTTGTCACCATAAAGAAGCAGAAGGTCTTTCTATTTCAATTAATTTTATTTATTTATGCTTGTCAACCACACTTCTATATCAGCTGTCTCTGCTTGAGACCATCCTTATCAGCTGCTGTCAAGTGACTCTAAACAAGCAAAAGCCTAATAAGTGAAATAAGTACAATTTATATCGCTATCTCTGCAGCCTGGCTTCACCTGGGGGGAAGCACTACAGCACCAGGGTTTGCATTTATTTTCCTGCCCATTCTGACACCACAGCATGCAGTCGAGAAGCCAGAGCTGGAAAAGATGTCCTAGAAAAATGTTGAAGTGAAAGATAAAAATACCGTGTTACGATGTAGAGTGTGTAGGGAGTAGGTACAGAGCATCTCGTCAGCATCTCCGTGCTTGGGATGCGGTGTGGAGAAGAGCACGTTCTGTGCGCCACTCCCCCATCAACAGCTGGAGAGGAGCAGGGGGGAAGTGTTATTGTTCATTTCTGGAGCTGGAGGATGGCTTTTCATTTTTAAAACAGCAGCTTTTAAGACAGCAGCACCCAGCTTGCTGCTCCTCCTCACCGTTTTATCCACTACTCAAAAACATTCACCATGCACAGCTGAATCCTCCCATACGTGGAAGAAGTACTGATATATATATTTTGCAGGTACTTATCCTCAGCTCTGGGAAATTCAACAACTGAAGAAATGACATTAAGATTGGCCAAAATATTTATGAAGAGCTTGCACATAGCAATAAAGAAAACAAATATCTCCCATTGAGGACTGGAAGACGGTAACAGAAGTTTGCCGTTTGTCATTTAATTTCACCATTGACTGAAACAATGATGTCCATAAGGGTCTTAAGGGTCTTTTCCATCCTAAATGATTATATGGTTAACCTGTGTGCGGCTGAAGGCTACTCCAGCTCTGCAATGTGGGCCACTGCTCAGGTAGAAGCTTTGTTATGGAAGAGGAGAGAGAGGACAGTGCCCAAATGCAGGATTCCTATCCCAGAACTCATTATTCTCAATATTATCCCTCAGAAATAAGGTATCCGACCCAAACACACCACAGGACTCAGGAGAACAAGTCCGATTACTACAACGGGTTATGCACCAGACCTCTCAGGGATGTGCAGAACCCACCCAAGTCAAGGGGAATCTTTATGCGTCGCTCAGAAGACCTGGCACCAGCCCCTACGAGCAGTTAAAGTAGCTACCAAGTTATCCCAGAAAGCTATCAAATCCACAGCAATAGTCTCAGCAGTGCAGGTCGATTATTTAGGGCAACGTACTTCCTGGAGAAAACAGTCAGTCCAGCCCCAGCTGCCAGGTGGTTTTATTTCCCATCAGTTGTCACTTGATTCCTCAAAATAATTTCACAGCGGCTGTGTTTTCCAAACTCGGTGTAGGCTGAGCATGGCCAGCTCCTGAAAACATTGTTGGGAGGGGAAAGCAGCAAGGAACAAGCCATCTAGGATCACAGAAATCAGAATGGTCTCCCCCCCGGAGGGAGGTCTCCTGTAGGAAACAGCATCTCCTACGTATGGCAAGTCCTGACCCTCTTTCTCTGATATTCATATGAAGACTTCGTGCGAGGTTTCCTGTTCCTCAGCCTTTGACGTGCCCATTGAGCAACACAAACCAAGGAGACTGCAACACTGGACCTATGTCCCCATTAACACCAGAACTATTCCTATATATTCAGCATCATAAATCACTGCTTTTACATGCACGATGACGTTATTAGTTTGCATATTCATAAGGCTGCCTTAATTTATGCATGTTCATACCTATTAGGGAAGAAAAAATTTTCTATTCTTAGGAGAAAAAGTAAATGTGGATTTGGGTAAAAGCCTTCGTAAATGAAGCTGTTATGAAGTACTGCCTCTTCCAGCACCATGCAAAAGGGGTTTGGCTCAGAAATTCTCTGAATTTCTCATTTGAAGGCGTGCTTGGCTCCTCTCACAGCCCGTGTAAGTGTACATCTGGGAGTTTCAAACCCAATAAACAAGCGAACGAGCATGAGGTCAGCTGGGACACCCAGACACCTCCTCATGGAAGAGCATGGAAGGAGGAGTTTTAGCCAGTTTCTGGATATTGAGACTAAAATCATCCTTACCTGCTGCCTCGGAAAAACTGGGAAATCACAAAAATACCAGCAACATTGTAAAATTGTAATTGCATTAGTGTGCAATTCTCAGGATTCAGCTCAAGATCCTGCACACAGATGCAAACACCCTCACACATTGGCACAGCTGCCCAGGGAGGGGGTGGAGTCGCCATCCCTGGAGGGGTTTAAAAGACGGGTGGATGAGTTCCTTAGGGACAGGGTTTAGTGGGGAGACAGGCACGGCTGGACTCGGGATCCCAGAGGGCTCTTCCAGCCTTATGCTTATACGATTCTATGATCCGTGCCACAGCCTAAGTTCTCCTTGGCAGGAATGAGCTGTTCAACACACATCTCCTGAAGATACTAATGTACAGCACTTGCCTTAACACAATCCATTTATCAAAGATTTCCAATCAGCCTCGGCAAGGCAGTATTTTCTTCATGTCATCTTGGATGGAGGTGGTAAGCTTTATTTATCTGTTGAAAAATGGGTTGATTTGTGTGTTCTATATTGCCGTTCACTCCATTTACAGTGAGATCACATTAATCTCACACTTGTGTTTCTGCTTATCTGTACGAGGATAAAACATGATGTAGAAAGACAGCACCTGGAAACAATATGGATGCCAGGGACACAAGGAGGTGACTGTCCCTAGGCAGAAGTCACAGGATGGCTGGCAGGGTCCTCCCACTGCCCCCTCGGGCACCACCACAGCAGGTTTGTGTCTGCTGGGACAGAAGACCCAACACCACCTTCCTTTGCCATGCCAGTAGGCCAGATCACCACCACTCCAGTTGAGGAAGATGAGGGCAGTGATTTTTGAGAGGAGCGATGGAAATAATATATATAATAAGTCCCTGAATGGGTTTTGTTCAGACATTAGCATCTGTTTATCGCAGACCGCACAGGCATTTTTAAATATACACCCATAAATAGCCTATTTAAGTTCATTTTTATCCTGTTTCTAAGGGCAGAATGCAACACCTATTTTAAAGGTGCTGATTAACTATCAGCGCAATCAACCCCTAGCAGCCCGCTCCAGTGAAGCACTTGATTAGCTGTGCTCTAATTAACCTCTTCACCTCCCCATGCATTAGCAGGTAAATATATTTATACTCATGAGTACGCACAAATCCACGCATTGCTAGAATGTAAATTCCTCTTGTTTAGGCTCCGGTTCATTTTTGGCTACTTGGAGGCCAACATACAGTATATTTACACACGTGGCTTTTACTGGGCCAGATACCAATGATTCAAATCCCCCTTGGAGTCACCACTTGGAAATCAAATCTAAGGCTGAGTATGATTTTTCAGGGGCAAAGACTCTTCTCTGCCTAGGAGTGACAGCACCCTGATTAAAACGGGCCAAGAAGCCATCCCTGCCCTTGGCTGGGGGATGGAACGGGATGATCTGTAAGGTCCCTTCCGACCCAAACCACTCTTTGATTCTACGATCCCATTTCCTGCTCTTTCCACATATGAGACTGAAGTTGGACTAGGATGGTTGAAACAGTTACACACGGAGCTGAAATAAAAAGCAGCGAGTAATATAGAGAAATAAATAACAGAACAATATGGCAATAGTAAGAAATAATATAGTAACATAGAACAAGAAATAAAAGCAGCTGAGTAATATTTGCTCTCAAAAAGTAGGATTTGGGTGTTTTCTCAATCAGAAGCCATTTAGCCCCCTGTCGAATTTGATCTGGACAACAGCGAGGGTGGGATGAGACCTGAATCACTGATGGTTTCTGCTCACTGCCGGTTGAACAGGCAACGGATTGTGCCTGCTCCAGGCCACACAGATTTGGGGGGAAAAATGCCCACCTCCAAATCTATGACTTTTACTTATGAAGAGACGCAAGCAACTGGGTTTTTTCAGATGCAGATTGGAAAATAAAGATTTTGAAGCTTGCTACAATACTGCGGCTTCCTGTAAAGCTGCGGGATGCTTGAATCCAGCATCCCGTGCTGGCTGGCGATAACCATCCATCACTGCTGAAACGGCTGAGGGACCATAACAGGCTGTGTTGACAAGCACGAGTGGGAGGAAAGGAAAAGCTCTGTGCCATGGTTGTGTCGAGTTGATTTAACTTTTCAAGCCATCTGTAACTGTAAAATCAAGACGCCTCATCCACAAACGAAGCAGGCAGATGGTGGATTTGGGATGGCAACCATCCTGCAGGGATGCAGCAGCGTGTGATGGCTTGTCTTGAATCAGCTGTCCAAGAGAGGATCAAATGCCTTCAAAAAGCATAACTCCCTGACACCTGTACATATTTATTCCTATGTCAGCAGGATAAGCCAAAAATCCTGACTTCCTTGGCATGAAGGGCTTTTCTGGATCCTTCTCTCAGTCTGGGTATGACTGCACTCCCTAGCAGACACAACAACTCTTTGTCTCTTTGTCCACCTCCTGTCACCACCATGTGCACAGCCTGGGTTTTTCTAACCAACAGCAGACCGATAGGAAATATCCCCAAATAAATCAATAAATTGTGTTCACCGAAAGAAAGGTTTCAGAAAAGTCACATCATAGTGACCCTCTAAATAGACCTCCCGTGGAAATCGCCATCCTGCAGCAGAGGGTCTACCGCCAGCAGGCATGGGCCAGGCTAACAGAGATGAGTGGCTGCGTTACCTCCTCCTGCTTACTCCAACTTCTTATGAAAATGTCCTTCTTCATTTTTAATATTAGATTGTTCAGGGTCGCTGCTAAATAACAAGAGGAGAACAAACAGGAAAATCTACCCCAAACTGGAAAACAGATCTGACTAGTCAGAAGAAAGTTGAAAGGAATGAGGCAAATGGAGGATATCCCTGAAACAGAGAGGGAAAAGGCAGCCAGAGAGCTTAGCAGGTTTCAAAGATCAAGGAGAAATCCCATCTGATCAGCTTAAAAACTCCCAAGGCACTACATACCGTAAATGCAAGCACTGAGTCTGCAAAGTTTGTTTTTGAAGACAAAAGAAAACAGCTGCAATCCAGCCATCATCACAGGAGCTGGGACATCACTAAAAACAAACAAGTTTCATGAGATTTGAAAGAAAAATCCTGGGGCTTGGCAAGGTTGAGGGTGCCCTGAGGGGAGGAGGACCAGACAGTGCTGCCAAGGCTGTACAGGAGAGGGGGACCATATGGCACAGAGGGATGTTCGGGGAAGCAGGGGAGGAGAGGAGACAGCAGATAGGAGGAGGATATGAAACACAAACAGAAGGAGATGGAGTGTTTGGGTTTATTTTGCAGGAAAGGAGATGGCAGCGCAGGGGAGGCGCTTTGAGAGATGGTGCTCTCATCCCCCCTGGGGCCGGCTGGCAGTGGGGTGGTCCCCTCCCGCAGGGAGGACTGAAACCACACCAAGGACAATCAGGCTGGGAAAATACCAGACATGCCTGTACTGTATATCTGCAGGTTACCATTGAAAACACTCCCAAATTTCCTGTTGTTATAGGGATGGTCAAGCTCTTCTCTGCCCTTGCTAACAGCTTTATCCTCACCATGTCCACGAAGCATCATGGCAACTTCTGGACCACGCCTGGGAAGATAACTGAATGTGAAGTGTGTGTTCAACCACAGGGTGCATCTCTCCTGCCACGCACCCTTACCACCGGCACAGCTCATCCTGCTTTTGTTTGCTTGGAAAGCACTATTTTCAGAGCTACCAGACCTGCCTTGGCTTCTGCTGCGTGCGCTTTCTGGCAGAGCTGGTGCCTGAGCAACACAGTGCAAAGAGATGCCCTAGCTATGGAAGATGCTCTGGCAGCGTAAGGACCCAGCACAGGGCATCTCCAACACGCAGCGTTCACGTCTGGGCTGGCCAGCGGCCATGCCTACAATCCACAGCAAAAAAAGGATTACATAAACTTAAATTCCTGGCATGACTAGGCTGCCTTGCAAACCCTGCTGCCCTGAAAGCCGAAACAATTAGTATACTGTTCATTCATAAGATTAAACCCAGTGAGGTGTAAAACAACAGCTGTAGTGTCAAGCACAAGGCATTATTTCGCTGCCACAAAACAGACACGAGCCTGGGCTCCTGGCTGGGTCTCCAGCAATGCTTTCTCACTCACCTGGAATGAAGGAGCTCACTGTTGCTTTTATTTTTCACACACTCAGAGATCAATCCTTGGCTTTAGGAAGCGAGTGGGTTGGTCCATCCTCCACAAAGACTTCCACTGGGAATGGATTTGAAGAAATATTTCCCTTTTATAACCCCATTAAACCTCCCTCCTTATGCAACTCCTTCCTAATATCATTACAGGACCACTGTAAAAGAAAAGATTATAATAAGAATTACAAACGTAGAGTCTGTAGCTGGCCAAGCCCCGATACACAGCTAAGAAAACTGTTGATTCTGGGTCGATCTGGTTATTTATATCCACAGTACACACACAAAACTCCCACTTCCTGGGAAGTCAGTTGGTAGAGAACTCCTTGCTTTCTCAGGTCATTGTTGGCCAGCCACGTCACTGCTCTGTTTTACTGTAATAATGAGAATTATGCTTCAATCATGACTAGGAATAAATCAAAATACCAAATACAGTTAGTATATCAGTCATTTCTCAGCCTTCAGGTTAATGAATACAACTAGATGAACAGACATCGTCTCCCATTCCCCACAACGAGACTGGCCCAGGGTGCCCAGAGCAGTGGTGGCTGCCCCATCCCTGGAGGTGTTCCAGGCCAGGTTGGATGGGGCTTGGAGCCCCCTGATCCAGTGGGAGGTGTCCCTGCCCGTGGCAGGGGGTGGAACTCAATGAGATTTAAGGTCCCTTCCAACCCAAACCATTTTATGATTCTATGACCCTATGATAAATCCACCTGCTTCCTCCCGGATTACAGAGCACTGACTGATTCTCGGCAGGATGAGTGGGTTTTGTTCTCCAGAAACTGAATTTTTGGGTGCTATGGACAAAGAGGAAGATGAGCTGATGTGCCAGCAGTGCCTGAGCATCACATTGTCAAGGACGTTACTGCGCAGTCTGTGTCTGGGGGACTGCATCCAGCCCCCGCACCACATCTTGCAGAAGGCAACAGAAAATCCTTTCCAATGTAATTTGGGAAAAACTTTGCTCAGATCCAATAACCCATATGGGACTGTCCCAGGTCATGGGTCAACAGCAGCTGAGGGGGATCAGAAATGATACCCAAAAGCTTCTCTGCTTTACCAGCACATCAACACCTCTCTGAGAAGACATCACCACCCTGGGTGAACCAGCTTCTGTACACAACAACTCGGCCTTACCAAGCCCATCTCCAGCTGCAACCAGCCTTGAATGCCTCTAGAAAAAAAACAACAACAGCAACAAAAAAACCCACCACCAAAAAACAGCACAGGAAAACAAACTCATTAACCAAAGCCAGCAAATATGCACTGACCAGGCACAGCGGGGGGGGGGGAAAGTCCTCACTGACCCTCACATGCTGCTGGCTGGAGCCCAAAATATCACAATTGATCGTAGTAACTGTCAAGCCAGATGATCGTAACGGTCTCTTCTGACCTCAGAAATCGATTAAACATATTAGATAACAGCTGTTTCCATGCCAGGTGATGTCAAGACAACATCACTGCCAGAGGTCATTCAGATGGCAAAGAAAATCACCTAAGGTCACTGTCTCTGCAGGAAACCACTCTCAGATGCTTGGCTGTCTGAAGGCAGAAAAAAAACATTCTCTTTACCTCAGTTGGCACCAATGTTGCCTCAGAGCCCCAAAAAGTGTCTGAAATACATGTTTTCATCAGTGGTGTGTGCCCAAGCACATACTCGTCCTCATATTCTGTACCAGCATACCGTATCATTTACATGATAGACTAAAATGAAGCTCGGGACAAATTGAACTACTTGAAAAATATTGTTACTTGCAATATATTAGTCTGTTCCGCACAGAAGGTGGGGACAGCGTTGTTAATCAAGTGCTTAAAATAAGCTCAGCACTGTACAAACACACGGAGCTGAGCTAAAACTCCATCTGAGGCTTTTTTTTTCATCTAAACTGGGTTTAGCTCTGCACAGTCTGCAAGGAAGAGTCTCAGAAAAGCAGCTTGAAAACCTGGCAGATTTTGACTGGAAAACCCAAAGCTGTTTTTTTTTTTAAGACCACCACCCCTGCTTTTAAGCCAGAATTGTTCTGGAGATTGGCTGAAACGTCATGGAAAAAGATAACTGTTTGTTCTCCTGACCCCTCTGCACCCAGGCAGGCTACGTTAAGTGATGTGACTGTGGTTCTTGTCCTTCAAAAACAAGCAGACACCCAGGCTGGGCGTCTCCAGGACATCAGCAGCCCAGCAACAAAATCCTTCTTCTTTTCCTTTCATGCTGAGGGTGAGAAAAGGAGAGGCATGGGAGCCCGCTGTCCCTGCAGAGAGCCACTGCCACCATAGTGCTGCTGCTTTCCTTTCCGGGCAGAAGTTCGCTTCAAATCCTCCTTTTTTATTCACAAATCCATGAGCATTTGCGGGGATACATATGTGTTTGCATGTCTATGTGGAAAAGAACAACTTTTTTTCATGGAAATACCTGCATCTGCCAGCACTCAAACATGCTTATTGCTTGCTACATTTTAATAAACCCTATGAAAGCTTTAGCTGCCCAATACAGGAAAGGAAGCAATCCTGGGTGCCAGAAATCACACCTACGATGAATAATCAACCTTAATAATCTGCACACTTCATCAACGGATATTAATTTCATATAAATAGATCTTCAGGAAAGAAAAAAAATAAGGACTTGCTGTTTATAAAAATATCGAGAGGACTGTGCTCATGAAAACCAGGCACAATTTTTCAACAGGTTCAAATGAGATGATGAGATGAAATAGTGCCAGCTGACTTACACATCATAAACATTTTATCTCTGGTTTTCCACCGAAATCAATTGCAGGCTCCAATTTTACACAATTTCTTTGCTTTTTATTTCTTTTCTCACTTGGCTCTTTTAATACAGTTTTGCCGTTACAGCCTGCAGAAGCAAATCTGCAAGCTGAAGATCACGAAACTATTTCAGCTCTTTCTTTGCTGCAAGAAACCATCTGCCTCCCAGGCACAATCCCAGTCTACACTCGGTAGGAAACCAGTTTGGTTGCTGGCCATGAAACTGGATCCACACAGAGAAGCGTTTGGCGAAATGGTTTTCATGTTTACAACAATAGCCATCCAGAATTCTGCTTCTCTTTTCAGCGGAGCATGTCTGGATTTCAATCAAAACATTTTTAATCAGGTCACTCATTAGCATTTCCTAAGGTACCTGCTACCTGCAGCTTTGGTCTCAAAAATGCAGAAGCCATGCTGAGTTTAAAGTCTTTCCCAAATGTTCCTAAGAACTCTTCCCCCCTCATACCTACACAAGGTCTCTGAGAAGGCAAAACCCCGTGAAAATCTGCCTCTTTTCTAAAAGAAGTGACTAGGAACATTTTTTTCACCCTACAAGCTTCACAACTCCTTAAGCTCATGCAGTGCCTGAACCTTTGCTGTCAAAACGACATTGGACCAGTCTGTAACCTGTATCCCTCCCCAGCTTTACCTGTAGGTTCTGGGTAGCATCATTCAGCCTAAAAAATTTCAGGTGTGCTCTTTTGCATTTCTTCCAATGCTGCCTCCAAAGAACTCCCTGGGTCATCTGTACTCCTCTTCTGTGAACCCTGAAGGGCAGAGATGCTCACAGCATCATCTGCTGGGGGCATCACCCCTCACCCCAGCAGGCCCCCGGATCTCTCCCACCCTCACGTGTATCCACAAGGGCAAGAACAAACACAAACCAGCAGTGAGAGCTTCATCTTGTTCCCCTCTCTTGCTGAGCAGGATAAAGGCTCACCAGTGGGCAATACATACATATCTATACAACAGAGGGGTAATTTCACCTGCCAGGCTGCCATGGTGTTTGCCAGCAATCCCACGCTTCTGGCACACTCGAGCTTGTGCCCTATGACCTGTGGTCCCACTGCAGTCCTGGGACCCAGAACCCTGTACACACAGAATAGAGACCCTCACCCAGGAGACAATTAGAAAGAGATTTTAATGAGCACACGGGACAGACTGCACTGCTCATATGCAGGGCAGACATAAGGGTGCCAACCAGTAGCTTGCTTATGCACAACCAGCCGTTTTCATTCTATTTTCCCACCCTTGTTCCCATCAAAACACCCTGATCCCTGCCTCTGTTTTCTCCTCTAAATGTCCCATAATAAGCCTTGTGCAATTCTAAAATGCTCTTCACCAATGTGTCCCATACGCATGCTAACGGCCACCCACCCCTGTCCAAAACTGTGCTCCAGGGAGTGGCTCCATGCAGCCAGGGCCAGGCACTATTTGGGGTTCCTTTGCTTGCCACCACTTCTCTGTGTACACAGGGGAGCTTTTATCCTACAACCCACCATCAACACCCTGCAGGGCTGTGACTGCCGGGTATAACAGTCACACCGAGAAGGAATGGCATTTTCATCCTGCATCTGCACGCATTGGTGGCAGGAACAGAACAGGATGGCATGGCTTTGCAGTCCTTCCAAGCCTTTGATGAGGATGCGATCAGTGCCGGGCTGCTGAAAGCACCCCTGGTAGCCCTGAGCCTTTAGCTTCCCCTTCCTTTCCTTCTCCACAGAAATGCCTGTGGCCTCTGGCTGTTTCCTCCTCCAGCTACTGAGATCTTCCCCTTGGCAGCTGGTGGGACTGGGGCTTTCTAACCGGAGCACCCTCCCACTGCTGCCTGCCCTACGTACACACTGCAGCACTCCATGAAAACAACCGCTGGAGTAGAGCAATGGAGAATGGAGAAATCTGAAATAAACAGCAAGAATTTGGGAGAAGGGAGCAGGGAACAGTTTGTGAAGAGCAGTCAGAGACCATACATCGCAGCAGGAGGTAAAACATTTAATAAATCTAGTAGAAAAGTAAAGTTCAGCTACACAGACATGGGATGGATTCCGATGCTCCATAGAAACTGGATTGAAAAAACACCTCTTTTCACCCAGGAGTCAGTTCTAACATCTAGGAGCCCTTGAGCACTCTGAGCACTGGTTTCTGGGAGGCAGGTACAAGGTTAATGCTGGAAACAGCCAAATTGTCAGTAGGGCAACATACTTCATCATGGAGATAAAAAACAGCCATCCGGGCAGATGTTACTGAGCTTTACCTTGTTCTTCAGAAAGGCAACTTCCTGGCTGGCAACAATGGGTTTAGATCCAAGAGGTGTAAAAGCTTCTGGATGGGAACTAGTTTGATGCTTAAAAAATTGGCGGGCCCTAATAGAAGAGGGGAAGGAAATGTTGCAATAAGGGACCAAGGGTGCTTTGATTCCACTTCCACCTGATGCCTTAGGAAGGACAGGAAGAAAATACATATTTAGTAAACAGAAAGCAAACCATTATGAAACACCCTGACAGCTCATCTCTAGCATCTGGTCTGGAAACAACACAAGAAAAACAGTGTCTACAAGTCACAACGATATCCAGAGGCATCTCCAGAGAACTGGAAATACGGCCACCCCAAAGCCTTCAGCCCATCCAAAAAGCTCTAGGCAACATAAGTGCCAAGATTTAGCCAAAACACATGATGGGCAGAGCACAAGGGAGTGATGGAGAGCAAGGAAAAGTTCTGGAGAACATCCACTGCTGTGCCACCAATGCTCAGCCTAACAAGAGTCTTCACATACTCTTTGTGCGCACCTCGCTTGTTTCCCAATCAATAGCGATGGGCAGGCCTGGGTTACGTCATGGAAACTTTGTCAGACTTCACCAGAAAAAAAAAGGCACTTTCAGGCCATTGAAACTAGCCACAGAACTTCACCCAGTTACCACAGCCGTAACCTAATAATTTGTGTATAAATATCTGGTAGAGATCCACTGTTCTTCACGCCACAGACACTACCACTCCCCTTTCATCTCCCATCTAATCCTCTTCACAATGTTTTTGCAAATGCTGCCAAAATAAATTTCCATTTATTTATCAGCTTTAGAAGGCTTCAAAAGCTATGACCAAATAGCAGAGCTTGTCTGCAGCAAGACATGACTGCCATTTGCTCCACTTCAGAAGAAGAAATCAGAAAGTCATAAAGAAATGCTTCTTATAACGTACAGCTATGGTCCAGTTTCAATTTTTCCAACACGAAACAAGATAATTCTGCCATGCAGGGAACACACCGATGGATTAGAAGGAGGACGGGTACAGAAGGAGAAGGTGGAGCAATGGAACAGGTTTCTCTGGCCACCACCAAACCAGGGCACCCACAAACACGCTCCAGCTCCTTGGCTTGGGCAGAATGCCCTGGCTGCCATGTGATATTAGTTCAGAAAAAAGACATACGATTTCCTCCACCACCTCTTTTTCCTTCCCATGGAAACAAAACCAGAGGGAACAGGCCAAAGGGAACCACTGTGCATCGCAACATGCCTGGACAACACAGAAATCAGCATTTTCAGGCATATCATGGAAAAAATAAACCACAACACAGAGGGAGCCTCTGGTTTCTCTTCCTTTCAGCCTCATAAGGAAGTTGTCGTGCAGCTCAAGGAAAGCTAAACTGCTGAGTTCTCCTGCTCACGTGCACCTGAACCCCCTGCCCTTCCCACCCAGAGAGACACAAGAAGAACACATTCATTTCACCATGCCCATCCCCTTCCTTTCACATTACCCCTCTGTTTCACATATATACATATATTTTTTTTAACTAAATCTGAAGTCCTCTAGAGCAAACAATGCCATAAAAAGACGATTTCATAAAGTGTGAGGAGGGGTTCCAGGCTCCAGCCACAAGGTCACTCTAGCAGAGCAGGTCACCCAAAGCTAGGTGGACCCCCAAGTCCCATGCCTGTAAATACTTGTGCCTAAGCACAAGTGGGAGAGTTCCTCATGGAGCCTGACTTTACATTTAAAAATTAATGCTACAGAACACCAGATTTAACCTATAAAGAAACCCAAGAGAGAAGCATTAGAATTTGAGTGGAATTTGGTAAGAAAAGCATAAGTGGTGGCATTGTACAACATGTTATGCAGAGTTTAAATGTACAGTTGAGCCCTTCTCTACATCTGATTTTACCAAGAAAGGAGAAAAAAAAGCACATAAAACCCTGTGTGAGCCTCATCGACAGCCTAGGGAGGTTTCATCCCTGCAGCAGTCTCTCTGTGCTCTCTCTTCCTCAGCCCTACTTTCACCTTCCTCATCGCACAAGAACTCCTTCTTATCATAATCAACAACTTTAACGTATGGATTGTTTAAAGCCAATTACATCAGTCCTTCATAGGTGGTTTCACAAAGCCACATTTATAATTCTGGCGATTTACACTTGGAAACAAAGATACACAAAGGGATAAGGCTACTGGAGTCTAACCTGAAATCTAACAGTGGTGTCGTTAAAACCTTTACTGAGTATTTGTATAGGTTCATGGAGCAAACGTAACCAGGGGGAGCAAAACCCTCTCTCACTGCATCCAGGATTTTCAGCTGTTATCTCAGACCCAAGGCAGGAAGGATGTTTTAGCCCCCATTGCTCAAAAGATATCTTGAAGACCACTTTTTGTCTTGACCATGGCCTGCAGCGGGCAATTACCTAAACCTGGTTTTTACAAGTATTTTCCAGAAGCTGATATTGAAACTTTGTTCATGTTATTTGTTTTCTGGGTGAAAGAGGGAAACAAAGGTGTCTGCTTGTCTGAAGCAGCATGAGTGCCGTGCCCCTGGCACAGTGACCTAGAGAACATCTCCATGAAGGCCCAGGAGCTCTACTTTGTTCTGACCTGGAAGGAGCACCTTTGAGGACAAGTGTTGGTTTCCGCTGATGGAGCGGTTGCAGCAAGGCAATTTGGACCTTGGTCTCGCTGCCAGCAGCCTCCACTCAAGTGTCAATTAACACTCCCACTGATTGCAATGACGTGGACATCTGGCTGCTGAGAACTACATGTGCTGAGTACAACCGCCGCCATCTGGAGAGCTTTTCCTCTGGTTCAGACCTTGTTTCCTTTGAGAAGTCTTCTACCTCAGTACCCTACAGGCTTTGCCGTGATTGCCAGACCCATCCTCCTTGCCCTGGAGCCATCAGCTATCTGTGGCACCATGAATTATGACCCTCTCTTGGAAACCTCCCCTTCGTTCATCGACAGTGCACCAAGCCTTCCGCTGCAGACATCTGACTTCTACCCCAGCTAAAGATCCGCTGTCCCTCTCACATCTCACAACTGTCTGCCTTGAATACAGAACTCTTCATCTCTTCCAGACCATGATCCTACCTGATGGCTCCTTTGCCAGCACTGGGAACGACACTGGCATTTCTAATCTAGACTTGGACTTCTCTCCACAATATTTTCTTAGCATAACATCTTCAGGCAGCAGCTATGCAACCCCACTTCTTGCTCCAATGTTGGCATTTTAACCACTTGCACGTGGCTTTCCTTGACCATATCAAGAACAAGCCTTATCCACCCACACCAACCCTAAAGGCCACTGTTGAAGGTCACTTTCTAATTTCTTTTTGTCACCCTGTGCTTTGTGTTCCTCCTTGGGCTCTCCCTCCAGTCTGTGGGATGGGAGCCAGCAATCTTCGTATCAGAGCTACGCAGCCCACCTTCTTCCCAGTCACCATTTTGCTTCAGTGTCAAGAAGTCCTTTCTCATTTCTGACTCTATTTGACAGTCTAATGACATTTTCAAACACATTTACAGAATTCTGGAATGTAGGGGGTTGAAAGTGCCTTCTGGAGCTCAGTCCAAGCCCCTGCTACCGCAGGGTCACCTCCAGCAGGTTGCGCAGGAACACATCTGGGCAGGTTTGGGTCTCTTCAGAGAAGGAGACTCCATGCCCTCCCTGGGCAGCCTTTGCCAATGCTTCATCACCCACACAGGAAAGAAGTTTTCCCTCACATTTAGGTGGAACTTCCTGTGCTGTAGTTTGTACCCGTTTTGACTGAAATTTCCACCTGTGACTTGAAACTACAGGGCTGATATGAAGAGGCACAGGACTCTAACTCATCCAAGTTCTTGCATCAAGAAACCCAAACCTCAGCAGGGAAGCACACAACGGAACACGGGGAAAGGCATCCACATACCAGCACCTGCTGATTATGTTCTAAGCATTTCTGAGCTCACACCCATTGCACCAGGGTGGGTGGACTGAAACCCAGGGTGACCAGGAAGATTCCCTCACAGGTGCCCTGCAGTCGCTGAGGCCAAGGGGCTGGCGGGCAGGGTGATGGGATGTTTAGGTTGGATAGGAGAGGGTTAGGATGGACATTGGGAAAAGGTTCTTCGCTCAGAAGGTGCTGGAGCACTGACACAGCTCCCCAGGGAGGCAGTCACAGGCTGACAATATCCCAGAAGCATTTGGATAACACCTTCAGACACATGGTGTGAGTGCTGGGATGTCCTGTACAGGAGTTGGACTCGATGGTCCCTGTGCGTCCCTTCCAACTCAGAACATTCTGTGGTTCTGTACGGGGATGGTGAGGGTGAGGGGAGACTGAGGGGCCAGCAGGCTCGGCCAGAGGATGATGAGGGAACTACGATGGGTCAGTGAGCACTGGGAGGTCACAGTGAGGGGACAGGGTATGGTGAGGGGACAGTGAGAAGCCAGCAGGCACGATGAGGGGACAGTGAGGGAATGACAAGGGAATGGTAAGGGGATGGTGGGCACAATGAGGGGATGGTAATAGGACAGTGGCGGGCCAGTGGGGGAACAACAGGCACAATCAGGGAACGGTAAGGTGACAGAGCGAGGGGACAGCAAGCACGGTGATGGGACAGTGAAGGGACCATAAGCATTGTAAGGGGACAGTGAGCGGCCGATAGGCACAATTAGGGGACGGTGAGGGCACAGGGAGTGTCTGGTGGGCATTGTGGCTGGGACAGTGAGGGGACGGTGAGGGGACGGTGAGGGGACAGTGGGCACAGTGAGAAGCAGTGAGCACGGTGAGGGGACAGTGAGGTTACAATGAGAAGATGGCCAGGGGAGGGTGTGCACTGTGAGGGAACAGCGGGCACTGCGAGGCGACAGCGAGAGGCGGGAGCCCAGCACGCGGGTGCCCAGGGTCGCAGCCCGCCCCCAGGCAGCCACCCCCCCGCCCCCTCGCCCCATAAGCCCCGCCCCTCGCTCCCCACACGCCCCGTCCCTCCGCCCCACCCCTCCCCCGCGCCCCATTCGCCCCCGCCCCACAAGCCCCGCCCCGGAACCGGCTCCTCCTCCAATCCGCGGCCGCTCTCGCGGGGCGTGGCCGCACCGCCCCCTCCCTCCCTTCCCTCCGCGCCGCCGCCGCCGCCGCTGACGGGGCCGCCGAGGCCGCGCCATGGGACAAAAGGCGGCGTGATCGGCGCGGCCCCGTCCTGCCGCCTGCATGGCCGCCCCGCGCCGCTGACCCCACCAGCCCCCGCCATGCCGAGCGGCAGCGCCGCCGCGCCGGGCCCTGCAGAGCCCCCCCTGCCCCCCCTCCCGCCGCCGCCGCCGTCGCTGCTGCTGCTGCAGCAGCGCCTCGCCGGCCTCGGCCTCGGCCTCTGCCAGCGCCGCGGGGCGGCCCGGGGGGGCGGGGAGGAGCCGCGCGGCCCCCCCGGGGCGCGGGAGGAGGAGGAGGAGGAGGAGGAGGTGGCGGGGGACGGGGGAGCCCGGGAGGAGGAGGAGGAGGAGGAGGAGGAGGAGCTGCTGGGGGGGGAGGACGACGACGAGGAGGAGGAGGAGGACCCGTCGGCGCTGTTATTGCTCCCCGCGCCTTCCTCGCCGCCGCCGCAGTCGCTGCTGCCCGCGCTGGGCCGCCCCGCGCTGCTCTCGCCCCCCTTCGATGCGCAGGAGGCGCCGGCGGGGCCGCTCGGCGGGGCGGAGGAGCCGGCGGGAGTGATGGCGGCGGTGATGATGCTGCCGCCCCACCGCGCCTGCGGCGGCGGCGGGGGAGCCGCGGGCCTCGGCGGCGAGGCGGCCGCCCTGCTCCGCAGGAAGAGCGTCAACACCACCGAGTGCGTCCCCGTGCCCAGCTCCGAGCATGTGGCGGAGATCGTGGGGAGACAGGGTGAGTGGAAGCGTGGCGACACTGGGACACCCCCTCCCCGGGCGGGTGGAGGTGAGGCCTGGCCCGGGCCTGACAGCTGCAGCAACTCCTGGAGCTCCCCCGATCTCCTCTGGAGCCCTCCTGGAGTCCTCAGACCCCTCTCTCCTCTCCCGAAGCCCAGCTTCCCCAAGGAATCGGGGTGTCAACACCCAGCTGGCCGTTCTTGAGAAGGCAAGAGCTCAGCTCTTGCTGGTTAATTCCAGCAGTGAAACCCTGCATAGGATCATAGAATGGTTTGGGTTGGAAGGAACCTTAAAGATCATCCAGTTCCAACCCCCCTGCCATGGGCAGGGACACTTCCCACTAGACCAGGCTGCTCAGGACCCCATCTGACAGTCTGGCTGTGTTGGCACAGGCTTCTCTTTTTGGTGACACTCGGCCTCTGGCAGTGCCTTTTGCCATCAGAACTTTGCACCGTGTTTTACAGAGAGTTTTGAGTGAAGGATGTTAACGTGCTTGCCTTGCAGAGCAGAGGGTGGGCTGACGCTGTTCCTGCAGCTCTCCAAGACAAAGCAGGACCTCAGGAGGCAGTGAGATGGAGAAAGGAGCCGCGTGCAGCCCTCTCCTGTGTGAAAGCCCTTGTCTTTCTGCTCAGGTTGTGGCTTCCTGTTGACTGCTATTGCTGCGCTCTGTGGGTCTCTGTTCAGCCGTTAGGATAAGGTCATATCGGTGATGTCATGTTCGCCATTGGCCTTTCATGTGGTCTCATGGGAGCAGGGCTCGGAGGAGCTGGAAAGATGATGTTTCACACCAGCTTTCTGGCGGCAAACCTAATGTTCAAAGCAGTTGTTATACATTTAGGGAGAAGTGCCGAGCAGTGTCAGGCGTGTAGGTGTGGAAATGCAGACAATGAAGTCGCCGCTTGCTTCCTCTTCACTTTCTGCTTGTTCTTTACAGGTTTGGAGGTGGTGTATCTCGTTTGCGAATCAGCTCTGATAACGAGCGGTTACGCTGTCTGGTCTCTGCATCAATGTGGCTTCTGTTTCTTTCTTTTTCTTGAGTAGGAAAGAAAATTGTAAGATTGGTCTAAACAGATGTGGCATTAGAGAAGTGCTCACTGAGCACTGACACTGAGACAGGCTTTCCTTTTCTCTTCCTACCTTTATTTTAGGCTTTTAGCGGCCAAGGGTGGGGTTTTTGCTGGGTGTGTCAGTGGAGAGCCAAGGCCCTGCTGCAGAAATTGACAGGTAGCTTCCTCTTGTGCAGATGAGTCTGTTCTGAAGCAGCAAATGTCTTTTTCAAAAAGTAGCGTTTGAATGTCTTCAGGCCTTGCTCCTGTGTCACTGGGGATGGCAGTAGGGGAGTGGGTATGGAAAACAGAAGTGAAAACTGTTATTGCTTCAGTCCGCTAAAAGTGAAACACAAACTGTTGGCCTTGGAGGACTGATGACGCCACCTTCTCTGCCACATCAGGACTGTTCTCTGTAGTGTATTTCTCAGTGCTTGGAGTCACTTAAAAACAGGATAATGGGGCTTGCATAAAAATAGGATCATTGTTACTGAAGAGCTCATTTACTGCTTCTGCTTTTGTTTCTTCTCTGATATTGCACTGTTCTGGGTTGTGATGAAATATTCAGCCTGGGCAGGGAGGATTTGTATCCTAAAAACAATTGGGGCTACAAAAGAGGAAGGAGTGGAGGGAGAGCTAAAAAAAATCATGAAATACACTTGCACAAAAGCTTTGCGTGAGAAGTTCCTTCAGAATTCTCATTCGGGGGAGACTTGTGCTTAAAGACTGACTTATGTAAGTTGTATTAGTTTCACTAAATATTTGTTAGATTTCTTAAAAGGAGGTGCGAGGACTAGTATTTCTGTGACCCAGAGCTGTGCTGGCTCGTGGCATGGGCAAGAGTCTCCTGTGTCCCATCCACCTGCTTTTCTGGTGTCTGGGCTCCAGCATTGTCAGCTGTAGCACAGCTTGCTCTTCCTAGAGAAAGGCTGGCTGGAGCTGTGGCCTCCACTGGTCCCTCTGCTCTCTCTCAGGAGAAAGGCATTGCATATTCTCCTCCTAGCACACCTCATAACCAGCCGGTTGCATTAGCTTGAATGAATTCAGCTTCAGTTTCCTGCCAGACTCCTGTCTGCTGTAATACTTTATGTAAAGGCAGTACAGTCAGAGTGTTACTTCTGATGGGTTTTCACAGAGGTTAAGTTTATACTCTTTCTGTTGTTGCCTTCCTGAGGTATAAAAAGAACTAGAAATGTCTGCAGCCCAAAACCATCAGCTCTGAAGTACCAGGAATGCTGAGTTTGATCTGGGCTTTGCTGGAGGCCTCATTGCTGTGTCTGAAAGTATGTTTAAGTCCTAACCCCCTAACTAATGGTAACCAGAATTCCACAGTATTCTTTATCCAGATTTCACTTTTTGCACAGAGTAAGAGAATTTCCAGGCCCTGTTTATCAGATTGAAGTAGCCTGTGATTCCCAAGAGATCTGTAAACAAGCAAAAACCTAACAGTGCTTGCCTTTAACATCTTGTCTGAATTCTGTGCAAGTTTCTGTAATAAATACAGCACTTCAGACAGTGGAGTGGTGCTCCCACAGCCCCACTCCAGGTTGTGTGTGACGGGTGCCCACGTGTGTTGCTGTGCGTGCCAAAGCTGGTAGTGGTGGGCAGATGTGGGGTGTGGCAGCTGCAGGAGGGTGGGGTGTGGGTTTGGGTTGATGGTTTCCTTGTGAAGCTGTGTCAGAAACTGCTGGGTTACAGTGACTGTAGTTCAGTGAGTTGCTGCTGAAAGCCTTTGTCATAGAATCAGTTTGGGTTGGAAGGGACCTCAAAGCCCATCCAGTTCCACCCCCTGCCATGGGCAGGGACACCTCCCACTGGATCAGGGGGCTCCTTGCCCCATCCAACCTGACCTTGAACACCTCCAGGGATGGGGCAGCCACCACTTCCAAGGCCTCCCCACCCTCACAGGAAACCATTTCTTCCGTAATATCTCAGTCTCCCCTCTTTCACCTTGAAAACCATTCCCCTTGTCCTGTCCCTGCACTCCCTGATCAAGAGCCCCTCCCCAGCTTTACTGGAGCCCCTTTCAGTGCTGGGAGGCTGCTCTGAGGTCTTCCTGGAGCCTTCTCTTTTCCAGGCTGAACAACCCCAGCTCTCTCAGCCTGGCCTTGTACAAGAGGTGCTCCAGCCCTCAGACCATCTCTGTGGCCTCCTCTGGACTCACTCCAACAGATCCGTGTCCTTCCTCTACTGAAGACTTGAAAGCTAGATGCAGGACTCCAGATGAGGTCTCACCAGAGCCGAGTAGAGGGTCCTGTAGTATTTCTGAAACCTGCTGACATTTTGTGCTTTGTTGTTGTTGTTTTTTTAATATCTTAAGTGTTCTCAAACTCTTCTTACTGCCCTTGCCCCTCAAAAACGAAGCTGACAGATGCTGGTTGGGGTAATGTAATATAATTCATTGTAGCCTTTGAAATGGAAGAACTTCTAAGGTGAACAGCAAAGGAAAAGATATTTGTAGCCTTTTATTCTTATTAAGGCATGTGACTGGGAGCCAGGAAAACTAGATTCCATTCATGGCATTGTGCAGGCTTCCTGTATGAATTCGAACTAGCTGTTGAATCCAACCTTTGCTGAGCTGGCCAGTCATCACACTGACGAGAGAAGTGACTTCCTTTGCTGTAAGCAGCTAAATCTCCCACATGCACAGTGTTGTGTTGTTTTAAAAGAGTAAATGAAGTTGGATAAGGTGCTTTTGAGAAGTGGCAGTGAGAAAGCTGCATTGCTGAGGAGGTCGCTTTGATTTGCCTGAGAAAAGCTGGCACAGGGCTTATGCTAGAAATTACTTAATCATGGGCTGTGACCATCGAAGCTCAATAAGGCCGAGTGCTGGGTCCTGCACTTGGGCCACAACAACCCTGTGCAGAGCTCCAGGCTTGGGGAAGAGCGGCTGGAGAGCTGCCTGGCACAGAAAGACCTGGGGATGCTGGTTGGCAGCGGCTGAACATGAGCCAGCAGTGTCCCAGGTGGCCAAGAAGCCCGTCAACATCCTGGCTTGGACCAGCCATGGTGTGGCCAGCAGGAGCAGGGAAGGGACTATGCCTTGTATTTGGTGCTGGTGAGGCCCTACCTCAAATCCTGGGTTCAGTTTGGGGCCCCTCACTCAAAGAAGGGCATTGAGGGGTTTGAGCGCGTCCAGAGAAGGGAGCGGAGCTGGGGAAGGGGCTGGAGAACAGGGGTTCTCATAAGGAACAGCTGAGGGCCCTGGGGTTGTTTAGCCTGGAGAAGAAGAGGCTGAGGGGAGACCTCATCGCCGTCTACAACTGCCTGAAAGGAGGGTGTGGTGAGATGGTTGTTGATCTCTTCTCCCAAGCTACACTAACAAGACAAGAGAAAATGGCCTCAAGTTGCGCCAGGGGAGGTTCAGATTGGACACCAGGAAAAATTTCTTCACTGGAAGTGTTCTCAGGCCCTGGCAGAGGCTGCCCAAGAAAGTGGTAGAATCTCCATGCGTGGAGGGGTTTAAAAGATGGGCAGACAAAGTGCTCAGGGATCTGGTTTAGCAGTGGACAGGTATGGCTGGACTTGATCTCAAAAGTCTTTTCCAACCAAATGATTCTATGTATCCAGACTTCTGGAGATCTAACCTGGGAAGCTTTGGTTTAATCTCTGAATTGTGTGAACAGCTTGCAGGAGTCTGCTGTGGATCACCTGAAAACGCTTAGGTGAAGTTCATGATGGTGAGTTTCTGAGGCAGTTTTGTCATGGACTAGTGGGCCTGGAGAAGGGTTTGAGAAGTTTATGTGAAGTCTCCTGTTCCCTCTACTACTTTCTTTATGCTAAAAAAAGACATGTTTAAACACTAAAATCTCTTTGAATAATACAAAAAGAGGGATGGTGTCTGAAGACATGAAGGGAAACTCTGAAAATTTCTGTAAGGGTCAGAAACGTGTCCTGTAGAGCGATACCTCATCCTTGAGTGTGTTATCTTCAGCTAATGATTGCTGGAATGGATTTCCTAATGCATTCCAGCTTTGTGACTATCCAAGTAACGTGATTTTTCGGAGTGTTTATAGCCCTGATAAAGCTGACAGTAGTGGTTTTTCTCCCTAAGACATCATTGGAACTGGAGCTGCTTAACTCTAAAGCCGGTGCTTCTGTTTCCTCAGTAGAATAGTCCAGATGGTGCCTACAGAACTTGAAACGGGCAGGGCAGTCTCCAAACCCCAGATCAGTAAGAGGAGAGGGAATGATGTCATCCCCTTTCACTGCTTAAATCGATAATGACAGATCTACCTTGCATGAGATGGCCTTACAACTAAAATAACATTTGTATGCATATTTAATGATCTTGGGCTCCTTTTCCTCTTTGCTTTTTCAGTGTGGGTTCTTCAGCAAAATGTTACTTTGCTTGAAATAGTGCTGTAACTTGAAACAAACAAAATAACTCTGATAAGTTGGTGGCTGATAATGATGACTAGGTGAAGAGCCAAGTGAAAACAATAGCTGTTACTGATTGGGAGTGAAAACAGTGCTAAAACCAATCCTAGAGCAAATACTTGTGGTAGCTGAGTGCAGTGCATAGATGTCCCATGGCAGGATGATCACAGTCCTTTCAAAAAGAACTGTATGTTAGCTTTATGCCTCTGTGTGCTATGATGATAACATCACTGAGTTACTGGTGATACTTAACTAGCCTTGACTGGTTCTTAATTCCTGACCAGCAAGAAGTAGTCGGCATCAGCATAGCTGACCGGTCTAATTGTGTATTGGTTTTTTAAACTGAGATGCTTAAGATTTCCACTCTTATGAACTTTGCATGACCAAAGTCATCACGTATCTCTGTGTCAGCTGGTCACCACAGACAGCAAGGAATGCAGGTTTGGCTAACTTGGTTTAAGTGAAAACTGAAAAGGCGCTTTACACTTCAGGGGGTGGTTTTTGCTTCCTTTACAGCAAGCAGATTATTAAATGTTGCATTAAATGGCTTATTTTAAAGACTGAAAGAAAACTTGAGCTCTTTGAAATCCAGTATAAAAGCTATTTTTCAGAGAAGTTGGAGTCTCATCGCTTTTAGAGCATGGGACTCTGGGCACTGAAACTGAATTGCAGAATGATTTTGGTTGGAGAAGACCTTTAAGGTCATTGATCCAGCCCTGCTAAGTCCACCACCAGATCATGTCCCCAAGTATGGCATCAGCTTGTGTTTTAAACACCTCTGGGGATGGTGGCTAAACCACCTCCTTGGGGAGCCTCTTCCAATGCTTGACAAACCTTTCCATGAAGAAATCCCTTCTAACACATGAGCATGCTGTGGTCTGGCAGAGCCCTAAATCACCGCTGAAGTTTCAGTGGCCATATTGCTTTGATGCCATGTGACAAGCTGCAAGGTGTCTCAGAAGGGTGCAGATTCTCCAGCTGTGACCATAAGTCCTCAGTCGTAAATGCAGTTCTGTTGGGTGGGAAGCACACCGAACACAGTGCATGTGCAGGAGATTTTTCTCTTTGTGTATTCTACCAGAGATTCTGTAGATTTTAATGTATGAATACCAGAAGTGAATAGTCTTTGGGTCAAGCTGAAACAGAAATGGAATCATAGAATCCTAAGGTTGGAAGAGACCTCCAAGATCGAGTCCAACCGTACCTGTCTTCCCCACTAAACACTGTCCCGAAGGAACTCATCCGCCTGTCTTTTAAACACCTCCAGGGATGGCGACTCCATCACCTCACTGGGCAGCTGTTCCAATCCCTGACCACCCTGTGAGATAAAATGCTAATTTATAATCCTATAGTCCTTCTGGTTTTCTTGTTTGCTGTAAAAATTTGTGTAAAATACTCTCTAGAATTATGTTCAGGTTTGACATACACGTACAAAAGAAGTCCTAATTAATGTCCTGATTAATGAACGGCACTGGGTTATCCCATCTGTGGCATGAGAAATGATGGTAGGTTTTTCTTAAGCTGTTAGTAAAGCCAGCAGATGTTCTGTGTGTGTTTCCCTGTCTTCACCCCTGTTACCCTCACTTCTAGTACACTGTGGTCTGACTTTTTGGAAAAGAAGCTTTGTTCTAAACAAAAAAAAATGGTGTGGATCTACCAAAGGTCTCAAATTGGGTTTTGATGCAGTGCTTCCACAGGTCAAAAAAAAACCTAGGGACAGGGTTGAAAACTTGATGTACCAATTAAAAAAAAAAAAAAAAAAAGGCTGCTGAGCACTAGAACGTTTTTATTTATTCAAAAGAAAAGGCCAGAAAGCTGAAAATCAAGCATTTGTTTCCAGTTTAAGTTATTCTTTAAGAATATCTTCCTTTTCTCTCTTTCAGGTGTTGCTTTAATTTAAGTTCTTGAGATCTTGCCAGCATCTGAGGTCTCTGTTCCCTTTGTTGGTGTGAGTCAGTAATTCAACAGTCTGCACCAAGTTCTCTGCTGCTCCTTTGACCACAGACACAGTATTTCTTACTCTTTACTTGCTGGTTCATTTTACAGCTGACAATGTACTGTGGAGTTTTGTGTATGAAAGCACAGCCCTAGCAGGGTTTTTCATTAGGGATCTGGTGCAGGGGAAGACTTGCACGTTGTTTTACATTGTCCCTCTTGACATGCCGTGTGGCATGTTGAGCAGTGATCCCTTTCACCATCCTTGTGCCAGCCAGGTGTCCCAGCACTGTTGCTCACACTCATTCATTTCATTCACTAAATTAAATGTTCTTAATGAAAACAACTTTTTTTCCTGTAGCTGTTGAGTTTGTTGGACATAACGATTGCTTTTCTAACTTTGCTCAGCTGCTGCTGCCTTAGTTGTGATGCTGCAGCAGTGTGAGTAATTAATAACCCAGGTTGCTGCCCTCTGGCTGTTTTGCTGCGTGTAACTTGTTTACTGAGTTGCCATCTGTCTTGGGAAATGGAGTGTTCCTCTGCCTGTGCTATTGCTGATGTGATAGATGGTCCCAGCCTGACAGGAAGGAAACGGCATGCCGGCTGACTACTTCATTCTGTACTGGATTGATACATAAATCAATTGATAAATTGATACAGACCTAAGAAGTCTTTAATAAAGAGTTTGTAGATGTTTCTTGAACCGGGGTGTTTCTGTTCCAGAGGTGGAACATGTCCCTGAGAGCTCGTGAGCAGCCTTCCCTTAGAAAGCCTTCTCCAGCATTATCAGAGACCCTTACAGTTCCCCTTGTTTCCCATCCATGAGCCTGGCAGCAGAAGGGTATATCAGTGTCCTGCTCCCTGTGGTCTGGCACAGCTGGGTAGTTGACCATGCCTCCTTGGCCTATTGGTTATGACACTTGGTATTTCCAGGCTGTCCTCCTGCCCCCGGTACCTTGACCGTCCCAAGCTCTGGCATCTGGTGTGCTGGACCTCACAGTCCCTGTCTGGAAAATGTCTTGTCTGAAAAGCCTTCTGGTGCTTCAGCTGGATGATAAGTAGGGAGGTCATGGATCGTCTTAACATTCTTGTATGTAAGACAGAAGGTAAAGTCAGTGATCAGTAGCTCCTTGGTGAACAGCTTCAGTGTGATGGAATTGCCATTGGAAGTGGTCTCGGTCGTTATGTATAGAGTGAGGCATACTGAAATGTTCCTGGGGCAGGCAGGGGTTTGGTAACTGCAGCAGAACTGAAAGCTGTGATGGCAGTGGTGAGTTAATGAAGGACTCCAGAGGTAAGGGAAAAGGTCTTTGTGAGAAAGTGCTCTAATTTTATTTTTCTTGAAAGACCTGTATGCTGTCTTTTCTTCTCTTGCAGTAACTTCATCAGAGGGGCTGTCAGCTGAGTTTTTATTTCTCCTCAGGTCACAAAATACTAAATACTTGTAGTATTGCTTGTTGCAAAGTCATTCCAGTTAGAGGTGAAAGATGGTTACCACCAGTATACAGCCCTCCTGAGGGCCAGTCATTGTCTGAAACCCTTAAGGCAGCCACACTCCAGAGCAGACAGCCAGGACTTTGTTCACAAGTTTTATGTTGTAATGGTGTCAGCACTGCGTTTTGGATTGTAAATTTGAGAAGCTCAGCATGGTGGGTTCTTATAAAACATCTCTACTGTGATAAATCAGAATCACAGAATGGGTTGGGTTGGAAAGGACCTCAGAGCACGTCTAGTTCCAACTCCCCTGCCATGGGCAGGGACACCTCCCACTGGATCAGGGGGCTCCAAGCCCCATCCAACCTGGCCTGGAACACCTCCAGGGATGGGGCAGCCACCACTGCTCTGGGCACCCTGGGCCAGGGCCTCCCCACCCTCACAGCAAAACATTTCTTTCTAAGATCTCATCTCAGTCTCCCTTCTTTCAGCTGAAAACCATTTCTTCTCATCCTCCCTGCACTGCTTGATCAAGAGCTTTCCTGTAGGAAAACAAATCCTGTGGAAAGCTTCACATAGAAAGTACAGCCTGATGAAGGGCAGGAGCACACGCTGGCTGGCAGGAAAAGCCTTTGTTCCTGGACACCCACCTTGCAGCCCTACATGTGTGCTTCATGAGGCCACCTCCAAGGAACCACAGCTTGGACGCCACCAGGGAGGAGATCTCTTTGGTTTGTTATGTGAACGGAGTGGCTGGTGCTTCACATCTCTGTGTGCCTGTGTCCTCTTTCAGCTGTTAGCCCACCCTTTTCTTTGAGGACTGTCATTTTTCTCTTCCCAGACCTGCCAGTGTTCTGCCCCATGAGCCTGAGCAAATCCCAGCTGCAAGCTGTGCCCATCTCTCAGTGCATTTTGCTCTCTGGCCTGTGTCATGTCTATTTGTTGCCCGGGAGCCCTAATCTTGCTGGCTAATTAACCTAAATAGTGATCAGACTGGTTTTGGTATTGTAGAATGCTGGCGGGGAGCTGTTAAAGCTGTTGGTGACTGTTCTAGTCCTGTGTGCAGGATGGATGCTGTGCTCTGAGATAAAGCCTCTCTCCACTTACCTCAGGCTGTAAGATGGCCGCATAAAGATAAAAAGTCTTGCTTTCAAAAAGTGCTTTTTGGTAATTATTATCGAGGTGTAGTCTGTGTTAAAGTTGTTCAAAAATAAAATTTTAAAAGCAGTATTTTTACAGCCTTCATTCCTAAAGTCAAAATGCCAGAGGGATGCTAAATAGCTGCCAAAGTATGTAGATGCAGGATTTTGTGCAATCAGCATCTTTTTCAACTGCAGAGAAATTACTTTCTTCATCTCCCTTGAATCTAACTACATTCAACAGCCAGCTGAAAAAAAGAAAAGCATCAGGAGTTGAATCTTCCAGCCCATGAATTAAAAGAAGGTGTGAGATGAATTAATTGGTCTTAGGTGAGAAGCGATAGCAACCAGAGTAAGTCAATCAATGCACCAGACCACAGATAGTGTTTCATATCATTTTAATTAACCCAGTGAAGTGTCAGAAAGTGTTCTGGTTTCATTTTCCCTGTGTAGCCAGCCCACTTCTTGAGAAGTTTAAGCGCCAACGAGTTCAGAGTAGGATTTAATTTTCTCTCCCAGTGTAGCATCATATCTGTGTGTATAATAAACGCGGCGTATATTTGTTTTCTCCTGTATAATCACAAACTGGGTAGATGTTTTTACCTGTGTCACCAGCAAGAGGAAGCGCTGTGTGTGCCTAAGAAGAATGCAGCTTGTGCCACCGGTGGGAATAAACAGCTCTTCTGAAGTACAAGTGCAGCAGTCAATGAGGTAGATTAATTTTCCTTTCTGTTAATCAGGTGGGCAGTGCTCTGCTCTGCATCCTTGTGGAATATCCAGTGTTTCGATCTCCACAAATCCTTTGTTAACCTAGCTGCCACAGTTTATACTTCCCAGTTAAAAGCTTGTGGCAGCCTGGCAATGAAATAAGGGCCTCCTGGCTTAACAGTCGCTGCTGTTAAAGCTGGGTTCATGCACAGCAGTTGCAGGTGCGTAGAAAATCAATCCCTGTGCAGTCCCCTGTCTCCTTGGACTGCCCTGGAAGCTGTGCTGTCCCCATGGGTCTGCAGGGATTTCCCAGAGCCTGCCCTTACTTTCTAGGCAAGGAATTACCCATGGCTCTTCTAGCAGCTTGTGGTTCCCGATTGATGTTGCTAATTATTCTGTCACCACCTCCTTACTTACTGTCAGCCTATTACAAAATCAGTGGTTGGGGTGCTAAGGGCTGTGTTCGGAGCAGAGGCTGTAGCACAGTATCGCCTTTCATCAGATAACGGCAAAGCCACTGAAAAATATTTTCCTGTGAACTGCAGCTTTCTCTTCAGTGCTGTAGGGGTCAATCAGTGAGATCTCTGCTCTGCCCAGGTTTGGGGCTCGTTCAGCCTGGAGAAGAGAAGATTCTAGGGAGACCTTAGAGCAGCCTCCCAGTACTGAAAGGGGCTCCAGGAAAGCTGGGGAGGGGCTCTTGGTCAGGACCTATAGCAAGAGGACAAGAGGTGATGGTTTTAAAGTAGAAGAGGGAAGATTCAGTGTAGATAGAAGACATTTTCTGTATTGGGGGTGGTAAGGCACTGGCACAGGTTGTCCAGAGAGGGGGGTGGATGCCCCATCCCTGGAAACATTCCGGGTCAGGTTGGGCCAGAGCCCTGAGCAACTTGATCCAGTTGAAGATGTCCGACCTCAGTACTCGGTCGGGGGGGATGGGGTGGGGGAGTTGGACAGGATGGGTCCTTTAGGGGTCACTTTCAACCCAAACTGTTCTGTTGATGCTGATTCTATGGTCAGAGCTGCTCATCAGCTTTGCCTCCTCAATCAGAGAGGAGCTGGTGCCGATGCAGCATTGGCCTTCTTGTTTTTCTTGCTGTCCTGAGATCTCCCCACAGGATTTGAGAGTCTTGAAAGCTGCAGAGGGTCTCAGTTTTGACCCCTGTCAGGAACAGGGAAGGAGGACAAACCAGTGTTGGCAGTTGATCCTGGCTTATAAGGGCTGTTCACTGATTTTTATTTTTTTTTTACCTATGGTGACTTTCAAGCTTCTGTTCACATAAGCTGTTGTTTCCTTTTTATTTTTCTTCCATATGTAATTAGGGAGGCAGGGTTAATGAGATGCAACGGGAAGGTTTATGTTCCCACATGTGCCTGAACCCCAGTTCCACAGCACTTGGCAGGAGCTGCAGGGGGAAGGTGGGTATGTGGCATGTGTCCCTATTTTGACAGGCTGCATTTTACC
Organism: Neomorphus geoffroyi; assembly: GCA_033558235.1. Taxonomy (NCBI): domain Eukaryota; kingdom Metazoa; phylum Chordata; class Aves; order Cuculiformes; family Neomorphidae; genus Neomorphus; species Neomorphus geoffroyi. The sequence goes on from JAUMJM010000025.1 coordinate 1,946,336, forward strand.
AGGGTTGGTACTCAGAAGTGGAAAGAATTCTCTTTCCTGGTGTAGCTGAGACCACACCATGAAAGGATCCTGATCTATAAATCAGTCATTGTCCTGTTCCTGTTCTGATATTGAAGTGAATTCAGCAGAAGAAAGAGGAGAGGCGGGGAGTGCTGTTCCTCCTGGGCTGCTGCCGTGGCTGTGCAGAGCAGGAGTGTGAGATGGTTTTTCAGGCAGTTCCTGGCTCACAGTAGCAGACACTCACAGGGTTCCCACTGCGGTTGCTTTGCTCTGCTGACTCTGTTGGGGACTTCCCTCGTGAAGCAAATGACCTGAGACTGGGTTTGATGTGCCTCATCCTGTTAGTGATGATGGAAGGCGAATGTGGGAGTGAAGGCTGAGCTGTAGGATGGCTGAGGGCTGTGAGTGCTGTGGCTTAACTCATACGTCAAGGGGGGGGGAAAATCTGTCTTGCTATCACCTTTCTAGAAGAGGAAGTATTTGATCATTTAAAATTGCTGGTGTATGAGGTAAACAATTCCTTCAGAGCTACCCTTAAGTTTCTTGGAGTATAATGTTTGTAGTGTGTTTAAAATGTTTGGACAAATAATCCTAAGGGAAAAATGGGGAGGAGGCCCGAGAGGGATGGTGCGTATCAGCCGGTGCAGGATGAACACTGCCTGCAGGCCCCGGGATGTGCTCGCCTCCTCGGCAGGCAAGTACTAAATCTGTACCTAGAGTACTAAATCTTTGCCCAAACTAAAGCAAAATTAAATGGTTTTGCTTTACTGGTGTGAATATACAGTCGAGCATGCTGCCTACACTGCTGAACCAAGAAGGGAGACTCATACTGAGTGGACTTCTATTGTCATACCAAAACTAAAACTGAAGACTTTGATTAAATTGAATTTCCAGTCTAGAAGACCCTTCTTCAGAATTTTTGTCTGTGTACTTCAGAAATCTTGGATACAATGATCTGGTGATTTAAGGCAGAAGTGTGGGATGCTGTGGGTTTTGTTTCCCTTTGACTTTCTGTGTCTCAGGAGATTGGGAAACGTCTTGCTTCATCCCTTGGGCACATGACTTCATAGCTGGCTGAGCTTGTGTCATCGTGGCTGCAGCACCTCTGGGTGCTATGAATTGTCAGAGGATCAGCATGCTTCATATCATTGCCTGGGTAATGACTAACGAAGGAGGGTGGGAAAGCTGAGCAGCTGAGAAAAGAGATGTGTTGTAGCGGGCTGCTGACCTTGTGTTTTGACATGGCCTGCCTGTTGCGGGGTTTTCCAGCCCTCCTTGCAGACAAAAGGCAGCGGGAATTGATTGACGCATTCAGAAGTCTCTGCCTTTCTATTTGGCGACTTTCTTCAGTTCTTTCTAACTGTCTGAAAAGTTTGAGAAGCCGACCTTGGTGGCCCGTGGAGTCAGCTTTCCATTGAAGCCAGCTTCCCAATGTTTAAAAATCTTGTTCTGTCGCTGCTGGGAGCTGAGGCAGCGTCTGGCCTCTGCTTTCTAGGTATGTGACTCATACCTTAAAAGAAAAGCTCTGCCCACCTTGGTTTGTGCCGTTTTGCAACCTGAGGAAGAAAGGCAAGAATGCTTTTCTCCACATCAGAGTGGTTTGGAAATGTGACTCTGGCAAAACAGTCTCTGGGAGTTGGCAGCTGAAACTGGGAAAGAAGCTGAAGCTGCAGACTTCTAGCTTGATTTGATTTTAATAAACATCTGGAAAACCTTGCCTAAAATGTAAACTATGAGAATTAGTAAGACACCTCAGAAACTGTTACGAAGTAGGCTCTGAACTGTTGAATTACTATTAAAGATGTTCCAGAGGGGATGATCCCAAGGGCTGGAGCACCTTCCATACGGGAACAGGCTGAGAGAAGTGTGGTTGTTCAGCCCGGAGAAGAGAAGGCTCTGGAGTGACCTTAGAGCAGCCTCCCAGTACACAAGCAACGCAATCTAGGGGAAGGTGTCCCTGCCCATGTCACAGGATTGGAACTGGATGGGCTTTAATTACATATTTTTCTATATATGTAAATCTTATGCTGGCTGCCCTCGCATTCTTTTAAATGCTGCCTCTGTAATTTCCTAGAAAGAGGAATATATACTTGGGTGGAATGGAGTAAATGAAAGTAATTCGTGTGAATTGGAGAATAAGTGATTTGCATCAGGAGACTGACTTTGATTTTACATCTTCCTGTAAAGAAGAGTTGACTGGTGTGGAATCCTCGTTTTGGGGATCCCTGTGGGTTTAGATTTTAGGTCCACTTTCCCCTCTGTATAACTGGGAAGACATGGAAAGCAGAGCAGGGAGCAGATTTCCTTACAGGGAGAAATGCAGAAAAAGAGATGGAGGGAGTAAAGGCAAAGCATATGCAGCATGACACATTGAGGAAGTGGATTCTGCCCCTCTACTCTTTCGTGAGACCTGGGGTCCTGTGTCCAGTTCTGGAATTGCCAACATAAAAAGGATATGAAACTGTTGGAACAGGTCCAGAGAAGGCCATGGAGATGATCCAAGGGCTGGAGCACCTCCCATATGACAACAGAGTGAGAGAGTTGGGGTTGTTCAGCCTGGAGAAAAGGCTCTGGGAAGACCTTGGAGCAGCCTCCCAGTACTGAAGTGGGCTCCTGGAGAGCTGGGGAGGGGCTCTTGATCAGGGAGTGCAGGGATAGGATGAGGGGAATGGTTTGAGCCGCAAGAGGGGGGATTGAGATGAGATCTGAGGAAGAAATGTTTTGCAGTGAGGGTGTGGAGGCCCTGGCCCAGGGTGCCCAGAGCAGTGGTGGCTGCCCCATCCCTGGAGGTGTTCAAGGCCAGGTTGGATGTGGCATAGGAGGTGTCCCTGCCCATGGCAGGGGGTGGCACTGGATGGGCTTTGAGATTCCTTCCAACCCAAACCATTCCATGATTCTATGAATTGCCCAGGTGAGGTGCTGCTGTCCATTATAAGCAGAAAAATGACAAAGTTTCAAAGGGCACGTGCTCTACTCCTTCCAAGGACATCTCATGCCTATGTTTTCACTTTTTTATCCAGGAGAGCACTGGTACCCTTCTGGGTTGACTGCAGTGGGAGGCTGAGGCTGATGGCTTTGCTCTCTCCTACAGAAACTTTCTCTTCTTCCTGAACCTCTTGTTCTACCCTCCAGTCTGCATCGCTCCCTTTCTTGCCAGGAACCCTCCAGGCACTTTCTGGTAGAGATAGGGCCTCCAAGAGAGCCTTCCATGTGGAGCTGTTGTAGATAATGAACTTCATTTCCAGCTGTATCCTGGACACAAAGGGCTGTTGTGAGCAGCCTTTGTCCATGCTGCATTCAGGGGCCCTACAAGAAGAGGCTCTTCCCTCCCTCTGTTCCCACCGGCATCTGCACAGTTGCTACTTTTTCTGCTAGTAGATAGAATAGATGGCATCTTTGACTTTCAGACTGTAGAACTGTTATTACTGGTGGTACCTAGGTTGCAAGGCTCTGACAAAACACTCCTTCAAGAGACAGTTCCATGTCCCCAAACAGTTTGCAGATACTTAAATGAGGAAATGGGAAGAAATTTCACTCTGCAAGGGAAATGATGCTTAAAACACTCAGTCTTCAAATGTTGCTCCCAGTTGTTTTGAGATGAGGTGCTCTGTAAAGTGACATTTAGTGTGATGTGCTTTGGGGTTTGTTTTAATACAGGATTAATTCAGTTATGAATTCAGAATTAATACAGATGAATCCAGTGGGCTGTCCTGTGTGTCACAGATCTGCTTGTCTCTCTGAATTCTTGCACTGCATGCTCTTCTGGTCCCATGATGGCTAAACCGTGGTTCTCTGTGCGTCGTGCCAAAATGCCTTAAGCGTCTTCAGAAGAAGCTTGCCGTGCTGCATCCTAGCAGACTTTATAATTCAGTCCCCGAAAGTCAAAGACCTAGTGTTTCATTAACTTTTTGCTTCTCTTTCAGGCTGTATTTACCCACTTAAAGAAAGAAATTCCATGTAGGCACGTAGTGTTACATAGCAAGATTTATTTGCAGGCAAATGCTTGTATCCCTACTTGACAGTTCAAGGAGTGGCTCCTTCATCCCACAGGGAGAAGTAAGGTTTAAATAACACTTATTGATAACAGGAGGCAAATGAAGAGTTCTCAGTAAATCAATAACTTTATCTCTATCCTACACACATTGTGATACAGGCCGTTCTCTCACTTGTAAATGTGTAATTTGCTTGTCAGTGAAAGGCTGATGTATCAGCAGCTGTGAGTGTGTGTATGTGTGAGCCTCTGCTGCTTCTGCAGGAGCTTAGGAATAGCTAAAGGATACCAAATCGATGGGAAAAATACAAACCCACCAGCACATATGGGATAGTCCCAAAGTGGCTGTTGCAGAGGAAAAGCTGTTCACGTTTATTCACTGTCCTAACAGCAATTGAGGAGGCTAAAACAGCCTGAGGGACGTTGCTAAAATAGTTTGTGGCTGCAAGTGTCAGAGGTCTGTTTGGAAATAATAGGTGGAGGTCGTTACCGCTTTCTCTGCTGTGGCTTGCAGAGCTAAAAGCAGCTGCTTCTGGTTTCACCCTACGGTTTCTTGGAGCTCTCAAACAGCTTAAAATAGGTGGCTTTCTTGTGGCTTTCTAAACTTAGGCATCCTGCTAAACTTGCATGTGTTTCCTTTAAACAGGTTGCAAAATAAAAGCGCTGAGGGCCAAGACAAATACTTACATTAAGACCCCTGTTCGTGGAGAAGAACCCGTCTTTGTTGTCACTGGACGAAAAGAGGATGTAGCCATGGCCAAAAGGGAAATTCTCTCAGCTGCTGAGCACTTCTCCATGATCAGAGCGTCTCGCAACAAGAACGGTCCTGCCCTGGGCGGTGTGCCGGGTACCCCCAACCTGCCGGGTCAGACAACAGTCCAAGTCCGGGTGCCTTACCGCGTGGTTGGGCTTGTGGTGGGACCCAAAGGAGCTACCATCAAGAGGATTCAGCAGCAGACACACACCTACATAGTCACTCCCAGCAGAGACAAGGAGCCTGTCTTCGAGGTAACAGGAATGCCAGAAAATGTCGACCGTGCGCGCGAGGAGATAGAGATGCACATAGCCATGCGTACCGGCAACTACATCGAGCTGAATGAAGAGAACGATTTCCATTACAATGGTACGGATGTGAGCTTTGAAGGAGGCACTCTTGGATCTGTGTGGCTGGCTTCTAATCCTGTCCCTCCTAGCCGCACCAGAATGATTTCTAATTATAGAAACGACAGCTCCAGCTCCTTGGGAAGTGGCTCCACAGATTCCTATTTTGGAAGCAATAGATTGGCTGACTTCAGCCCAACAAGTCCATTCAGCACAGGCAACTTCTGGTTTGGAGAAACGCTGCCTACGGTGGGCACAGAAGACCTTGCGGTTGATTCTCCCGTGTATGACTCCTTACCAACGCCTTCCCAAACCATTTGGACTCCTTTTGAACCTGTAAATCCTCTCTCTGGCTTTGGTAGCGACCCAGCTACTAACGCTAAGCCTCCGCGCCGAGGCAGCCAACCATCTACTCCTCGCCTGTCGCCTACATTTCCAGAAAGCCTGGATCACCCACTGGCAAGGAGAGTGAGGAGTGACCCACCTGGCATCGGCCACCCAGCCGGCCTTCCCATATACATCCCCGCTTTCTCCAATGGTACCAACAGCTATTCCTCTTCCAACGGTGGCTCCACCTCCAGCTCACCCCCTGAGTCGAGACGGAAGCACGACTGTGTGATCTGCTTCGAGAGCGAAGTCATCGCGGCCCTGGTCCCTTGCGGCCACAACCTCTTCTGCATGGAGTGTGCCAACAAAATCTGTGAGAAGGAAACGCCATCATGTCCCGTTTGCCAGACAGCTGTTACTCAGGCAATCCAAATTCACTCTTAAATATATATATATGCTATTACACATGGACATTTTAAACTCTCAAAGGCATGGGTGTAATGGTACCCTCTAGTAAACTTCCTAATGAATTCTGACTGTTGGGCTTTCTTGGGATTAGGCTGAAGTTGTTAATAAATTTCTACTTTCTCAAGTGGCTGCTATGGTAACACTAAACCTGGTGGTCTCTGTCCGGCTGGATGGCACGGTTAGCAGAGGTACATCTGCTGGAGTGTTACGGCACAGCGAAGGGGAAGTTTGGATCAATAACACAACTGATCTTAACAGGTTTTCCGAAGTATCTCGGCAAAGTGTTTGCCTTCTGCGCTCTGGCAGCAATGAACCTGGTCACCTGGACGCAGGAGCCACTTGTCTGCCTGTGGAGGGTTCGTGGCATTACCAATATATCAAACAACACTTCCAACGCTGCCTTCTTTACACTGCCAGTTTCAAAAAAACAGGTTTGGGGAAATGTGTTTTATTTTGTGCTTTATGCGACAACTTATGCCTAATTCTTCAGCATTGCAAGTCCCTTTCTTTCTTGAAGCGTAGCTGGATGTATTGAAACGGATGATGTTATTGGCAGGATCAGGTAATGAGTTACAGTGAGGGGAGGAGTGAAGCTGCCCAATGCGCCTCCCTTGTGCCCCAGATGGTCTGGGAAGTATGTTCAGAGGACAAGTAACTTGATTTATGGATTCCTACCCACTGCTTGTTTTTAATTGAACGTGGAAAAGTCTGGCTGGCTTCATCCCGTTTCATTAAGGGCTTTGGGATACACGTACTTCGATAGTGAGGATGCTGACATTCCGTTTGCTAGTCTGATCAAGCTGTTGTTAAATTACATTGAGTATGTAGATCAAAAATGTGAAGCATTTTTATGTTCAATCCATATGTGTCTTGCACATGTATAAATATAAATATATTTTATTTCTAGTAGGGAAAAGGAGAAAGAGGGGATCTGTATGCGTGCCCTTGCGTTTTTCACGGCAGCAGCTGTGACAGCGGCCCCGCCATCAGCTTCCTTCATTTCAAAACCGTCTTTCCAATCATAAGCAGAAAATACAGAAGTTTTTAAGAATGCGCTTTTTACATTTCAGCCTGTGGTTTTTAGCTCGTTCATCCTCAGTACGTTCCCAAATCTGGGCTGGCATATATTAAACAAAAAAAAAAAGACACAAAAGTGGAGTTCTGGTGGATTGTTTTCTATTTTTTCTTTTTAAGCATTATTTTCCCGAGACTAAAGCTTTTTTTTCCTCAGTGTGATGAAATTAAAATTGTACAGGTATCAAACTAGTAAATACACAGAAAACTTTATTTTTTATTTCCACTTGAAGAGTTACATTTCGTATAAAAGTTTACAGAATAACGGTTTTTATTTACGGTTTTCCAGTATACGAGCCACCCTGGCGGTGTTATTACATACCGCGTAACTTCAACGCTACCACCGCTCGTTAGCGTAGTTGCACGTCAGTATTGGAACCTAACCTCTCACTGCGGTCCCGTAGGCAACGAACAAAGCGCTCACCAAGCATGTGTTTTGTATTTTACTGCACCGTACGTGGCAACCAATAAAAGCCAAGGAGCCAACAAGGCGTTGGGGTGCGTGAACCGTTTCTATAAACCACAAGCTAAGGATGACGAACTATCGGCATAGTTTAGTATTTGCTAATTTTACTACACTTTTTTTTGTTATGTATATGTAGGGAGGTTGTAGGGATTACAAATTCAATTTGAGTAAAGTTTAAAAACCATATATATTTTATGATAAAGGGCCTTTAACTTATGATGGCCAAAGCACTGATATTATATATTTGCTGTAAAGAGAATTATAAGAGTTTTATTTTTCTGATATTAAAAGTTACTTAATAAAGACTGGTTTCCATTAACTTGAACGTTTTGCTGTCTTCATGGTTGTAGCTTGGAGCATGAAGGTTGGGGTTGGCTGACATCCCTCCCTCCTGCCTTCCCTCCCATCCTCTGTCCTTCTCTCCCTGCCTCCCTCCCACTCACACAGGGCTTTTCCTTGTCCTGAATGTGCTGTGACCCTGCCTTCAGTGAAGCCAGGAGCCTCTACATGCGAAGGATCTGGTTTTCCATTAATTGCTGGCTTTGGAAAGCCATGTGTGGCCTTCCAGAGGGCATGGATGCAGCTGGATGCGATGCTCCTGAGCTCCCATCCAGTCATTTCAGGGTACCTGCAGGATAAACTGCACTTGTATTTGGGAGCACCAGGCAGCAGCAGGAATCACAGGATCGCAGAGGGGTTTGGGTTGGAAGGGACGTCCAGGCCCATCCAGTGCCACCCCCTGCCATGGGCAGGGACACCTCCCACTGGATCAGGGGGCTCCAAGCCCCATCCAACCTGGCCTGGAACACCTCCAGGGATGGGGCAGCCACCACTGCTCTGGGCACCCTGGGCCAGGGCCTCCCCACCCTCACAGCAAAACATTTCTGCCCAAGATCTCATCTCAATCTCCCCTCTTGCAGCTTCAAACTGTTCCCCCTCATCCTTTTCCTGCACTCCCTGATCCAGAGCCCCTCCCCAGCTCTCCTGGAGCCCTTTCAGTACTGGGAGCTGCTCTAAGGTCTCCCCAGAGCCTTCTCCTCTCCAGGCTGAACAACCCCAACTCTCCCAGCCTGGCCTCACAGCAGAGGGGCTCCAGCCCTCGCATCATCTCCGTGGCCTCCTCTGGCCTCGCTCCAACAGCTCCAGGTCCTTCCTGTGCTCAGGACTCCAGAGCTGCGCACAGCACTCCAGGTGGGGTCTCACCAGAGCGGAGCAGAGGGGCAGAATCCCCTCCCACCCTGCTGCTCCCACTGCTTTGGGTGCAGCCTGGGACAGAGCTGATGTCCTTAAATGTGAACCTTCTGTTCACTTCCTTCAGGAGGACACAGAGAGGAGAACATTTCCTTTTAAAATGCCTTTTCACTAGCAATTTTTGGGAAGAGCTCAAAGAGTATTTAAATTCACCTTACTTGGCTCTCAGGCGGTTTCAGTTGCAGCAAGAGACCTCAGACACAAAACCTCAGGCAGTAGGCACATCAACCACCTTAAATCCCAGCCCCTACGATGTTTTCTGTTCAGCAGAGCAAGCAGCACTGCGGTTACTGCTGAGTTGCATAAGGCAGGCACAGAGCTTAAAAAACTCCAGTCCTCCTCAATTTGTTGAAGTGAATTTGTTTTTCCATGCTCAGGAGCACTTGCGATGGGTGAGTAACCCACCTGGAATTTTAACTCTTGGTCATGGCAAGGGAAGCACCTGCCATTGGGCATCAGCATGCGCTGCTCTGCCCTGCTGCCAGCTGGGCTGGTGAGGAGAGCTGAACAATTTTAATTGGTTTATTTCAAGGTGCGGTTTTAAGGAAGCATTAAACTTGCATTTTTCGTTTCAGCCCATGGAGCTTTCCCAGCTGGGATCTGCTGGCCTGGGAGCTCCTGCAGCCCCTATCCCCAGGCAGGGAGGGCTCTGGCAAGGATGTTTTGGCATCAGCGGTGCCAGTTTGGCACCATCAGCCAGAAGCCCTGCAGGTCCTTCATCTGCCAGGGTGTCTCCCAGCATCCAGCTGGTTTGAACGTCCAGGCCCTGCCCTGGGAAACCTTCCCTGTATCCTTGTTGGGAGCAAGGGGGGAACAGCATCGTAGAATCATGGAATGGTTTGCGTTGGAAGGGACCTCAAAGCCCATCCAGCTCCATCCAATCCCCCTGCCACGGGCAGGGACACCTCCCACTGGATCAGGGTGCCACCTTCCACTAGATAGGGATGGGAAACCTCCCCCAGCTGCCAGGGAAGGACACCAGGATTGTTTTCTGCTTCATGTTGCTGCTCTTGCTTGCTTAGCAGCTGTATGAGCCCCAGAGAGAGAGAGAAGTGGTGCCCATGCTTGGCATCTCCCATTGGATCCTAAAAGCCCGGCAGAGTTTGGCTGTTCCTGCTCAGCGATCCACAGGGTTCAAACTTGCTCCTGGGGACAGCAGATACCGCACAGGAGCTGGCAATAAAATGCAAACTTCCAATCTATTCTTCCCCTGGTGCAACTTGGCGGCCGTTTGCTCTTGTCCTGTCGTTTGTTACTTGGGATGCTCCCTCCTCGGGATCTGTTCCCCCAGCCAGAGCATGGTTTGTGCCACCTTCCATCGCCCCAGGCTGTCCAGGTGTCCCCACCCACAGCCACCCTTCCCACCACCGTGCCACATGTCCCTGGTCATGTTCCTGCACCCTGGGGAAGCCTCGACCCGGGCACCCAGACGCATCACCCGCAGGCCTGTGGTGCCGCTTGCCTGCCCAGAGCGCGGTTGTGCTGCTTAAGGCCACTGGAAAGAGCTTCACCCTGACTCCTCAAATTAAGAAAATCATCCGGAAGTGTCAGGCTCTGCCCTGGGGTGTCCCTGTCCCTTGCTGATACCCTTTGGCATGGGGAACATGACCGAGAGAGGATGTGGCCCTCGCCACCTGGGCAATGTCTGTGCTCCCAGAGCCCCCAGCTCCCCACTACTCTGTCACCGGGTCCCTACGATGCCATCACCCACCAGATCCTCTGGCCTGGCCCAAGGGCCTCGGTCCCCTTTGCCAGTGGTGGCAGAGGAAGCATCTCTAGTGGGAGGTGTCCCTGGGCATGGCAGGGGGGTTGGAACTGGATGGGCTTTGAGGTCCCTTCCAACCCAAACCATTCCATGATTCTGTGATGAGCAGCATTTATCCGGGAGGCCCTGAGATGCCCAGCAACGCCCAGCAGCCCTGACCCCCACAGGGCACAGCCATGGCCCACAGCACCACCCCAGGGTGGTGGCATCCTGCCCTTTGGGTCACCCCAGGGCTCCCATGGGAATGCAACCAGCACTGGTCAGTGGGCAGGGGACAAAGACAGGGGTGTCCCCAGCCCCTCAGACTCCACTTGACCCAGACATTGCATTGCAACCACCAGGTTGGTTCAGAGGGCTTTGATGTGCCTGGCCCCAGTCCTCCCCTGCTAGGGGAGCCCTGCATCCCTTAGGGGCTTCCGAGGGCGCACCTGGTTGACATGAGCTCTGCTCAGCTTTCTGCAGGAGCGGCTATGGGGGCAGCACGCCAGCAGCTCCAGTTCTGCAAAACTCAAGAAGAATCTCCCAACCCCCAGAGTTTTTGCAGGATACAAATTGCCACCCCAGCCATCTGCTCCCTCCAGATGTTGATGAACACCTCTAGCGTATGAGCCGTTTAGGAAGGGTCACAGTTCAGGTGCTGCTGGTGACATCTGACAATTCCAGCCCCTCCCAGCTCTGCACAGCTCAGAGCAGCTGGGGACTGGGACTTCGTAACCCCATAGAGCATCCCACACACACACAGAGCATCCCCCAACTCTATACAGCACCCTCGCCCCCATACAGCATCCCCCCACCTGCTGCAGCACCCCCAACCCACAGAGCATCCCTCCACCCCATACAGTACCCTCTACCCTATACATCATCCCGTACCGCAACCCCCCCACCCTGTTCAGCTTTCCCCCACCCTGTGAAGCATTCCCCCACCCCATAAGGGATCTCCCTATCCCCCATACAGCATATCCCAACTCTATACAACACTCGTGCCTCTGTACAGGATCCCACACACACCTCGTATGGCATCCCCCAACCCTGTACAGCATCCCCCCAATACAGTATCCCCATCCCCCCCAACAGCATCTTGTGCATCTTGTACATCATCCTCTCTACGCTAGAGACAACCCCCAACCCCATACAGCATTTCCCTCACCCTGTACATCAACCCCCAGCCCTGTACATCATCCTCGCCACCCTTCAGTTATCCCCCTACTGCCTACAGCATCCCCACACCTGTTACAGCATCTCCCCACACCCTGTACAGGATCCCCCCCCAGTCCTGTACATCATCCCCTACCCTGTGCAGCATCCACGCCACCAGCCCAGCAGAGTGGGTAAGAAATCCGTGTTTCTACCACGTTTATGTGCGCCAAGGAAAGATGAAAAAACACAATCCAGACTTGCGATCTTTTTGGCTACGAATCAGAAGCCACGCTTCACCCGCAGGGTGACGGGTCAAGAGGAGTTGGTGCTCAGAGTAAGACTTTTTGGCTTGGATTTAGCTTCCTGGCATGGATTTACCCCAAGCCTTTAGCCACGTGGCCGTGGCAAGGGAGTGAAATGCTCGGCATCCTGGGCTGGGATGGAGCTGCTCAGGGCTCTGCAGGGTAACACCAGAGCAAGAGCCAACGGGTTATGTGTGACACAACCAGCAGGATTGCTACCAGTGACAGGAGGGAGTCCGGAAGCTTTCTGGAGAGGTGAGGAGCTAAAACGGCTTTAAGGTGGCAATTGATGGAGAGGCTGTGCAACTGGACAAGGGGATTGAGGAAGTTTGTGGATGACACCAAGCTGGGTGCAAGTGTGGATCTGCTTGAAGGCAGGGAGGCTCCGCAGAGGGATCTGGACAGGCTGGGTCCATGGGCTGAGACCAACGGGATGGGGGTCAACAAGGCCAAGGGCAGAGTCCTCCATTTGGGACACAACAACCCCGTTACAGGCTTGGGGAGGAGTGGCTGGAGAGCTGCCTGGCAGAGAAGGACCTGGGGGTGTTGGTTGGCAGCGGCTGGACATGAGCCAGCAGTGGCCCAGGTGGCCCAGAGGGCCAATGGCATCTTGGCCTGTGTCAGACCCAGCGTGGCCAGCAGGAGCAGGGAGGGGATTGTGCCCCTGTGCCCAGCGCTGGTGAGGGCACCTCAAGTGCTGGGGTCAGTTTGGGCCCCTCACTCCAAGAAGGACCTTGAGGGGCTGGAGCGCATCCAGAGAAGGGAACGGAGCTGGGGAAGGGGCTGGAGAACAAGCTTCATCAGAGGCAGCTGAGGGCCCTGGGGCTGTTAAGTCTGGAGGAGGCTGAGGGGAGACCTCATCACTACCCACAACTGCCTGAAAGGAGGCTGTGAGGGGGTGGGTGCTGGGGTCTTCTCTCAAGTGACAGGGGATGGGATAAGATGAAATGGCCTCAAATTGGGCCAGAGGAGGTTTAGAGTGGATATCAGGAAAAATTTCTTCACTGAAAGTGTTTCAGGCCCTGGCAGAGGCTGCCCAGTCTCCATCCCTAGGGGTGGGACTGGATGGGCTTTGAGGCGCCTTCCAGCCCAAACCCTTCCATGATTCTATGGAACATCTCACAGAGCTACGAGCTCTCCCACCCACAACACAGTGCAGGACTGCAGAGAGCAGTTTTGATAACTGGCCAGAAACAGGGTAAAAGCTCTCCACTGAATGAAATAAAGAAGCTGCAGACGTGAATCTTTACCTTTTTTAATCAAAAACATACTCTGTTACAGAATTTCAGGAAAGTTAACTACAGTATATTATCCACAAACTAGGTCTAATGAAAAACATACAGTAAGCTACAAAGGAACTACTGGGAATTCTGTTGACCGCTCATCAAAAGGCAATGGCTGAAAGAAACGCTCAGCTAGGCTTCCATGCTTAGAAAACCCTCTCACGGCGAGCTTTGGGTTATGAGTATTTCTCAACTCTCACTCCAGCTGAACCACAACTCAGTAGTGCTACCAAACTGCACCAAAAAGAGGAAAAAAGGTACTGCAACAAGAAAGCGTTAGGTGATGTCGTGAGGTTGAAAGAATCGAGTCCTGTAAATTTAGGAGCGATGCGTCACTCTCAAGGCAGAAGAGCAGCCAGCAGTGCCAAAACTTTGGAAGATTTTGTGGGCAGTAGTTCTGTTTTCCATGAAGCGAAACTTCAGAGTCAAGTCAGCTCTTGGAGAACCTTGTCAGCATCACATGCAGCACATGTCGCACCTCCCAGATCAATTTCAAGAAACACATCATCAAGAACAGCGTTTCAGAGGTGGATGACACGGCAATTCGGCACCGAGCTCCTGCATGACTGGTGTAGAAGTGCTTTCCATGGGATTCTCCTCCCTGTTTGGGACGAAATGCCAACAGCGGTAGAAGTAAACAGCTTAGTGCTCATGAATAACACAAGTGCCTGCGACAGACAATTTGCAAATCTCAGTCCCAAGAAGAGCATCACGATCCATGGAAACACCGTTATCAGCAGGACCAGGCAAGAGCATCGCTTTTAATGTTAAAGTCCTACTTTTTCTTAAAAAAAAAAAAAAAAAAAAAAAAAAGAAAGTAACTCTCAAACACTGTGTCCTTAACAATACCTGATAACTTAGCATCTTAACTTCACAGAGCAGATGTTAAGAAGCACAGGGCCTGGAAGGAGAAGAGGAGGGAGGAAAGAGGATTTATCCAATGAAGTCAGAGTCACACTGACAGGAAGACCCATCTGGCTGTCCTTAACTGGCTGCATTACATCAGTGACTCCCCGGATCCCCGTCACCCTGCGCAGCAGAGTCAAAACACAATTCGAGGAGACAGCCCTTTCTAAAGCACTTCCTCTTCAAAGAAGAGATTAAAGATGTCTCAATGAAGACCACCATCAAGATGTAAGCAACATTTGAAGGGCTTGGAGGCAGAAGCTGCCCTTATATACACTGGCATAGCAAATTTTTAATGGTTCCTAGTAAAAGAACTGAGGCAGTGGTTCCTGAGCTACACAAGAGAGTACGCTGTCGTCTTTAGAAGTGTCACAAGAAATAAGATGATCTCAAAGGTAAGGCACAGGAGTTGGACACCAAGCTCAAGGACTACTGCTGCAACAGATCTGTTTCATCACTGAGAGAGAGAGCGCTGTCTCCTTCAAACTTGCTGTCCCTCACTATAGAGTAGCCACAGCGCTTCCCAGATCTTCAGTACAATTATTATTAGCTGTTAACTAAGTGACTTATATCACAGGCCCCTAAATTCAATATTTTCATCAAGCTCAGAAATGTGATGTAAGGAATAACCTTTTCTAACCAGCACTGCTTAGCGGTTATGGCTCCTTCCCAGGGATTCTTGTTGAAATTGGTTTAACTATTTTTAAACCATTCCAGCAAAAAGGTTTCCTTTCCCACATCTCTACCGTGTTAACTTTAAATGCCCCCACTTTCAAAACTAACACCACCACGGCTAAAGCTGTCTAAACCTTCCGGTGCTAATCCCAGCTCTCCAGTACATGAAGTGAAATTAATAAAAGTACTCCTGCACAAAGCTTTTCTTGAAGAGTGCATAATCAAGGGTGAGAAACACAGGGGTGATGACTTCATCAAAAGAACTAAGGGGAGCAGACATGTGAACAGGATCGCAAGCAAGAGGCTGCTGGCTGAAAAAATACTTGGTGAATTCACCAGATTTGAGACAACCAGAAGGAGGGAGAGGTGACTCTGGCACTTCTGACATCCCAGCACGCACGGGGATCATCAGAGCTGTCAAGCAGCAGGAGCTCCTTCCTGAATCTCAGAAGAAGACATCAGTGTAAGGTTGTCAAGGATTCAATGTGCTGCTGCTGAAGGGTCTCCCATCCATTACGCGCTGCCTTTTATGCCTTTGTCCTAAGAAACAGAGGTACAAAAACTAAGTCAAAGGTGCATTAAAAAGTAAGAATGTGATTCTCTCATTTTGCCCTTTACCAGTTACAACGGCACTTTATTGGTAACTGCCTGGTGGGTGAGCTGAATGCCCTTCCACAATTTTTACTGCCTTGCACAATGTCTAGGTTTCTCCTGATGATTCCTTGGTTCTGACAGAACTCCATCAATATTATTTCACTGTTCTCTTGTGAATGTTTTTGGCCATGAAAATAGCACACCGCAGGTACCATTCAGTGTCGGTAGAGACTTAAAGAGTATTCTATCAAAGTCTGGCACAAATAAAACCAAAGCAGCTGGTACAGAGGGTTTTCTATGTTGTAGCCATGTACTGACCAGCCATTCACTTTGCAAAACCACAAAGGGAGCAAGCTCACAGACTCCTATTCAAACAAACTGTTATCAGCAATTCACTCAGGAGGATGGACACTTCCCAAAAGCTCAGGCACCTCAAAATCCAGCAGCGAGAGCAGGGCAGACCATTCAAAAAGGAGGCTGGCAAGACGAATACGCAGTCAGGCTTTTCATTTCTTCCCCCAGATCAAGTTTTCTGTTGTGGATGAAGCGTAACGGAGCTGCTGGTTAATAGGCTTCTCTGAGAATGCAGTCAGAATCCTCTAGTGAAATTTGAAAAAAAAATTTGAAAAAGCCTGTTTTTCAGACAAACTGGGTCTTTAGGAGAGAAAGGAAAACAAACAAGGTTTTAAATGCAAGTTCTTGAGAAAAGCAAATACTAGTTTTGCCAAACATCAAGAAGTTGCCACGTAAGAGGGGAAAGAAATGATCTCATGAGAAGTCAGCCTGAAGAACAGAACGCTGTTAATGAAAATACAGAGCAAACTCATCCCTTCCTGGCTATCGCTCCGAAGTCACCTGTCTTCTGTTCTTCCACACCCACAGCAGAACGATTGCTAACCTCTTTCAGTGCACAGGGGGAGCAATACCCAAACACCACGTGTCACAGCCCTCTGTGGCCTCCTGAAGCTGTTCAAGGAACTTGGCAGGAAGCTTCCGAATAATCTCTTCAAAGACTTAATGTGAACCACTGCCACTGTGCTGCCAGGTCAGCTCAGCACAGCACCGCAGCCAGACCAGACTGACACTGCCTGAAGGACTTACGTTGGAGCCGACGTACTTCCAAGCCTGCTTTAGCTCCAACTCCCTGCACAGGTGCTGAATAAATAAGGAATTCCTGTTCCCTCTTCATACAATATCAAAGAGACAGAAGAGGGATCCTCAGGATGCACTTGTATTGAGAAGCACTGAAAGTGAGAAAAATTGGACTTGCTTCCTGGACAGTTTAAACCTATAAACATTCCTGCTGCTGTTGGCTGCTGCCGCTGGCCTTGCAAGGGAAAGTAATCGCATCACTCAAGATCAATGGATTCAAGGTGCAGGATCACATAATAGAAGCAAACTAAGTTTATAAAAATCAGGGGTTTCGTAATTTTATTTATACTATTACTATGGAGAAAGCATACATGTCGTATCTGTCGCACAGTCAATACATCTGCTTGTTTTCTACTATAAATTCTCTATACAAAGTCATTGCCAATTGATGCGGTCACTGATGGCATAGGGCTTAGAATAACCAAGAGGTATAAAAACAAGTTTGCCATCTTGCCCTGAGTGGAAATGGTGAACAGGTACAAAAACTGGATCCTAAATATTGGTGCATTATTGTATATGATTTAATGGTATATGGAAGTAAAAAGAGTCATGCAATATTTTAAAACACCTGCCGGGTTTCACTTGAGTAAAATCATAGAAGTCAGTAGTAGTTATGAAAATACGTTCCTGAAATTAGGTATTCATTATGGAATTTCAGTGGCAACTTTGCAGACTGGGTATTATCTCATGTTACATTTAAATTGAGTGCCAGCACTGGAAGTAACCATTTCCTTTAGTGTTTTAAAACTCATGTGTCTATATAAATAAAAATCTAAGATATCTTTTTTTAAAAACTAGTGAAGGAAAAGCCAAATTTCTTTTCCTTGCTACTCTTAATCAATGCCAACAACGTATGTCTCATCCCTCAATTTTTGGCAGCTTCTACATTTTAATCTGAAAAAAAAATCATAGCAAGATAGTCAACAAAATAAAGAAGTCTTCTGTTAACTGTTGTTCCCTAAAAAGAACATCACAAATCATCTGGAATTTTAAAGTTGCTATAAGGTAGATGCTTATAACTATTAGAAGGAATTTTCAGATATAAATATATATATAATATATATTCTGCATACAAAAGGCTCCTGTGAGGCTTATCACCAAGATGCCATGATAGAGAAGGAAAGAGTCAAAGGGAAACAAACCCAATACTGTGACATCTCTATAAGGCCTTTACCTTTCACTGTAAGCCCTGAGCCATGTTTTATGACAATTCAGTTCTGAAAATAACCGAAACCCAAATTCTCCATGTTCAGTTTCTTTCTGCTAAGAGCAAGGCGGCAAACGCATTTTTAAAACCTGGTTTTAGAGAAGATTAAGCAGAACAAAAGTAAAATATATCTTCAGGTTATAAACAGAATTGTATTTTACAATCCACCATCCTCACAATATAATGGCCCACAGCAGTGCAGCAGAGGGGTCTCAGTCTAAAGGCTGTGGGTCTGCGATAGGCATGGTATGAAGTACTTCATCAAGAAGCTGGAGGGCACGGTGTAAGTGAATTTCGATCCAGCACGGCGTCTCTTTGATGCTCTGCCTTGGGTAATCAGGTCCCCAACCTTTTACAAAACTCATCCTGAGGATGCACAAGCGGCGAAGGTCATCGACACCAATTCCAGCAGCAGCTGACAAACCTAAATGGGTGAAG
Source organism: Neomorphus geoffroyi (assembly GCA_033558235.1). NCBI lineage: Eukaryota > Metazoa > Chordata > Aves > Cuculiformes > Neomorphidae > Neomorphus > Neomorphus geoffroyi. The sequence continues at coordinate 1,964,473 of JAUMJM010000025.1, forward strand.
TTTCAGGTAAGCATTTCCAGGCACACTTTAATCGTCTGTTTGTTTAGCCATTTGGCTCTTTCTTCACATGCAATTTGCTCTCACCACAGCCAAGGCCAATCTGTATTTCTAGATCTCTGCTATAATGAATACAACAATTATTTTGCATTTCTTCCCCTCATTCTGCAATCTCGAAAGGGTGATGAACTATAAAACTTCTAATAAATCAGACATGATGAAACAACGTCTTATGTAATACAACGTATGCGAACCTCATTTAGGTTTACCTGAGAGTGGGGAGGCCCTGGCCCAGGTTGCCCAGAGAAGCTGTGGCTGCCCCATCCCTGGAGGTGTTCAAGGCCAGGCTGGATGGGGCTTGGAGCCCCCTGATCCAGTGGGAGGTGTCCCTGCCCATGGCAGGGGGGAGAACTGGAGGAGTTTTAAGGTCCCCAACCCAAACCATTCCATGATTCTATGAAATATGGTAAAAAAATGCTTAATGTTGAGGTTTGCCAGCATAAAAACTCAAGAATGACCACCTGAAGGAAGCTGGGTGAACAAACAGCACTACTCGCATCCCATAAAATAAGAAGATGAATACAGGTGGCAAACTGTAAAGAACGGCTAAGACAGAAGTTGAATACATTCCCCACAATGCCTTCGGCAATTGATAGGATAGCTGGAAAGAGTCATGTGGCAATAGGAAGACACTATGGCACCTAAACACTATGGCACCTAAAATATCCCAAGACACCTAAGCACTTACACTTTTAAAAGTACTTGGGCATAATTTCAAGGGTCTAGAATTTAGTTACCAAGAAAATGCTAACCAAGAATAATTTTTTTAAAAAAAAAAGACAGAAAAGAATAAACACACCCTCACTCTGTCCCTCTTCTCAAGAATCCAAACTAGTTAAGTACTTTGTCACTCAGCAATCCCATTGCTTTGTGTAATGTTTTTATGAACTTAGATTTCAAAAATAATTTTTCAAGCTTGGGTCAAACGTATCTCTGAGTAAAGCAATAGGGTTATGCTATTTGACCTTGATCCCAAGTGTTTTCTCCTGCACCACATATCCAACATCGCCTGAAGGCTACAGAGTGAAAGATGGTGAGTGGAGCTGCTACGAACTGAATATGAGTACAGACTTACCATGATGCCACCCCAGCCCCACCTCAGCTCAATTCTGCTACCTCATCATTCCAGGCTCATTTGTCCTGTTGTAGAGTGGGATGAGGACCTGTGTTATTTGTTCTCAGGTGAGGGAAAAAAGGAGAGCAAGTGGTTAATGCACTTACTAATGGCTGGGGCTATTCCACCTACTGATCCTGGTCCGGGGATATTTCCAGCTACAGCCGCGGCTTGAGCAGCAGCAGCAGCTTGGGCAGTGGCAGCCTGCTGTTGCATCTGACGATGACACTGGCGTAAATCAAAGACCTTTGAAAACAAATAAACATTTCACTATTTAAAATTACCAAAATCAATGAAAGAAAGAATTCCCCAACTCCCATCCCCAGTAATCTGGTCCTCTCTGCCCTCCAAAGGCAAATTCTACAGTCTCACCGTACAGCTGGGTAAAAGCAAACCTTCCCTGGTGTAATTTCTAACAGATAACCCATCAAAGCCAATGCTTAGAGACTCTTCTCACAGGAGATTGCCACCCCTGGCAGCACCAGAACCTCGCTGAGCTGAGCAGGCTAAGGGCAGCACCCTGCACAGAACTGGCTCTAGGACCAAAATCTGAGTGATGCCACAGGCTGGTAAGACCCCCACTTTTTAGTTAAATCCTTGGGTTTCCAGAAAATAGCCATACAAAAAAAAAAAAAACAAAACTGGACCCTTACAGGTCCCGCTTAACTTTGTCAGAGCATTCTTCTTTGCTGTTTCACTGGAATGTGTTACTCTATTTAAGAGAAAACACCAATAATTTATAGGACTGAAGTTTCAACAGCTGGTTTTCATTTTGTGTCTTTGTGATCAGGCTTGGCACTAATATGTGGAGAAAGAACTCTGCTCTTTAGTACTAGAGAGCTTCTACATAGAGGCCAATGAGGTTTTTCATCTTCAGTACGCAACCTGCCTGCAACACTGAGGATTAAAGAAAAAACACTGCTAACTTCAAGCAGTTTATCTCTAATTCAAGAATGATTTTTCACAAGTGCGACTTGTCCTAAACGAAGTCTCAAGTCTGCAGAGGGGTGTCCAAACAAGAATCTTCTGAAAATGATTTGCTTTCGTGACCTCTGGATTACATCACAGCACTTCAACACACGCTTTACACTTCTTCTGCATTTACACATATTCCCATTTCTGCATGCTTTGTAGACAGAGTAAAACCACAGAGAATGTATGCTAAAAATTTTGATTCAGATGTATTTAATTTAACTTAAAAATTTAAGGCTAAAAATACAAAAAACTTATCAAGATTGTGACAAAATACAAAATGAGGTACTTCAGTAGAGTCTAAATTATACTTTCAGTTTAGAGCCATTTTAAAAAATCATCTTAAGTGACTTGCAAAATACAAAGTTTTAGGGTCTTTTAAAAGACAATCAAAAGGAAAGTTAGATTCGTTACAGTGTATTTATAGCTTCTCTAACGTTTACATGGACCACATGTTCACTTTACCCCTCCAATTTCACCTAGGAACATCAAACCAACCTTTATATATGCACTTGGGTAGATCTTGTGGACAGCATCCCCTGGTGCACGCCCCGCTTCTCTATCCAGGTAGTAACTCTGAACGAAGACTGCGTGGTCGCTGAGGCACCGAACCCACACATCACCTTCTCCTTTGCACTCCAGCTGCACCCCTTTACCTATGTGCAACCTTAAAGAGAAACACAGTTCCAATGCACCTGTGCAGGCCTACTACACACCACACGTCCATTAAATAAACCATAACCAGTTCTGCTCTCAGTCATCTGTGATACCTTAATTTATGCTCCACTCACAAAAGGACTTGAAAATGGAGGTGTAAATTAGTATATACTTGCACAAAATCTGTAAAAAACATCTCTAGCAGCATGTAAAGATCTACAGGAAACATGGAATGTAGAAGCAATGACATCTGACTGGCACTGACAATACAGAGCCGGGATATCAAATGCATCCAGTTCTGTTCAGAAGTGTAAAACCCCACCAATCACTTCGGCACATACACAAAGTTGCATTTTAACTCGGAACTGTACATTGGCTTGCATCACATTACAGCAATCCAGCATTTCAACTGCCATAACACAACATTTCTGAAGACATGGAATTATTTTATCCCTTTTTCTTTCAATGAAGAAATGAAAAACATTTGTGAGATTGCTTCAGTTCTCTACATTTCCACATCAGAGCCCAGCACACGCACGGTGAGAATGAATGAAAACCCAACTAGCTCCCTGTCACCTTTTCTTTGCCCCTTCAATAAATCCATACGCTGCAGTCATTCTCACATCACTCTGGTGTGGAGAGCTAAAATTCAGCTCACATACATAACTGCACAAGTTGCTAATTTTATCCCTGAAGGCAGAGCCTTTGAAAGCAATGAAATGCAAAGCTACTGCGAAGTGCACAAGGTCTGTGTCACACAGTTCACGTTTTGAATGTATTACAGCAGCGGCCTAGAAAGACACACTTCGCTATAGTTAATTCAGTTAAAAGCAAAGCAACACACTTTTAATTTCAAAAGGGAGGCGTGCATTGAAGGGAAAAAAGTATTATCAAATACTGCAGACAGTGGAGCTTTTAGGATCTGCAGAATACCTTGCTCTCTCGATGGCTTCTGTTCTATGCACGTTGGAAAGCTGGCCCAGGCAGAAACGGTCTCCTCCAGAAGGATCCACATATCCATCAACAGTAACAATTGGACAGCTTGAAGGGACCTTAAATGTTTCCCCAACTTGCACATCCATTTCGAAATATGCAATTGAACACCAATATTCTGGAGCTAAAGGATATATACAATTAACTTATTGAAAGGCACAACCTCCCCATAAAACCCATTCCAGACAATCAATTACACCTGCACTGCACTTGTAGTTCAGAAAATGAGTGCCCATTGACATAAGCAAATTCAGATGGACAGACATGTCTGCTAGCACAGAAAAACAGCACAGAAAAATACCACATGAAAACAAACGTGGGCCTGTTGTTATTTGAGCACAAAGCAATGCCAGGGTTTTGATCTTACAAGTCTTTGTACAGTTTGTAGTTCCATTCAGATGTTCTGAACCATCTGCATTCCTGCACCATATGACTACAGCTTGATTTTTGTCCTCCTTTAGCATAAACAAGTTAACACATTTATACTTTATTCATAGCCAGGCTGACAAAAAACAATTCTCAGATAGATCTGCATCCAAAGAAGTGTGGCCAGCAGGTCAAGGGAGGAGATTCTCCCCCTCCTCTACTCCTCTCTTGTGAGACCCCACCTGGAACCCTGTGTCCAGTTCTGGAATCCCCAACATAAGAAGGATGTGGAACTGTTGGAATGGGTCCAGAGGAAGAACGATGATCTCAGGGTTGGAGCCACTCTGCTATGAGGACAGGCTGTTGGCTCGTTCAGCCTGGAGAAGAGAAGGCTCCAGGAGACCTTACAGCAGCCTTCCAGTACCTGAAGGGACTACAGCAAAGCTGAGGAGAGACTTTTTACAAAGACCTGTAGTGATGGCACAAAGATGAATGGCTTTAAATTGGAAGGGGAAGATGTAGATTGGACATCAAGAAGAAATTCTTCATGATGAGGGTGTGGAGGCCCTGGCCCCGGGGGCCCAGAGAAGTGGTGGCTGCCCCATCCCTGGAGGTGCTCAAGGCCAGGTTGGATGGGGCTTGGAGCCCCCTGACCCAGTGGGAGGTGTCCCTGCCCCTGGCAGGGGGTGGAACTGGGTGGGCTTTGAGGTCTCTTCCAACCCAAACCGTTCTATGGTTCTGTGATTCTATAATCTGTGTTTAAGAAGGAATTTTCTTCCTCCCTCAGGCTCATAAATCATTGCAGTTCAGGGGTCAGTTTGTTTTTTCCCCTTTCTCTGACCTTTGGAAGCAGTTGCTAACAGACATCAGGCTTTGAGGTCCCTTCCAATCTAAGCTGTTCCATGATTCCAAGATATGACAATAACTACCTCCTAGGTGAAGTCAGTTTTCTCTGTCCTTCCTATAAAGGATTTGGGAAGCAGGACAACAGAAGTGAACAACAAAGATCAGATACTGATCTTGTCTGCCCACAAGAAAGTTGGGTATGGGATGAAACAAGGAAGTACTTAGTAAGGGGCAGAACAAAATAGCATGTTTTAATAGCTAAAAGGTGCCTTTTGACTCATACTATTTTAGAAAGAAAACTGGCTACAAAGGAAAGATGGTGCTTAGAAGCTACCATGCAAGGAAAGGGAACTCTTGACTCCCCGGAGGATGCTACTGACATGCAAACAATCAAGAATGTGAGGAAACCTGACAAAGCAGGCAAGGTCGTTTTCTACATATCTCTGCCACCTGCAAGCTACCTGGCTTGTCAAAGCTTCCACACGGTTTGCTGTGCGTACCTTCAGCATCGGAACTTCTCTCTCCAGCCACATTAAAACCTAAGGTTGCTGTAAACCCAAGCCACCAGGGATTTGGGGATTCAGCAACTGTGCCAAATGTAAGGGCTCGTCTCCACAAAAGGTAACATGGACGACACTTCAGCAGATTGTGGGGTAGGGCAGAGAGGATCAGTACTATGGTGTCCTCGAAGGAAGAGTAGCAGAAGAGCTAATAGGACAGGCCCTAAACACAGCAGCCTGATAAGCCAACAGGGCAAAACGATCTTCTGGTGCCTGAAGTGGCACTCATTCATTATCAACTGCAGCAGCTACTTATCTTCCTCAGCAAAAAAGGACCTGGGGGTGTTGGCCGACAGTGGCTGAACATGAGCCAGCAGTGTCCTGGGTGGCCAAGAAGGCCACCAGCATCCTGATTTGGATCAGCCCCATTGTGGCCAGAAGGACTGGGGAAGTGATCATTCCCCTGTACTTCGTGCTTGTGAGGCCACATCTCGAATCCTGGGTTCAGTTTGTGGCTCCTCACTCCAAGAAGGACCTTGAAGGGCTGGAGCACATTTAGAGAAAGGAACGGAGCTGGGGAAGGGGCTGGAGCCCAGCGGTTCTGGGAGTAACTGAGGGCCCTGGGGCTGTTTAGTCTGGAAAAGAGGAGGCTGAGGGGAGACCTCATTGCTCTCTGCAATGAAAGGAGGTTGTGGTGAAGGGGGGGTGTTGGGCTCTTCTCCCAAGTAACAAGTGACAGGACAAGAGAAAAGGGCTTCAAGTTGCGCCAGAGGAGATTTATGTTGCGTATCAGGAAAAATGTCTTTAATGAAAGAGTGGTGCAGCCCTGGCAGAGGCTGCCCACAGCAGTGGTGGGTCTCCATCCCTGGAGGGGTTCAAAAAAGGTGTGGCTTAGGCACTATGGGACATGGTTTAGTAGACACAGCAGTGTTAGGCTGATGACTGGGCTGGATTGTCCAAGAGGTCTTTTCAAACCTCAATGGTTCTTGATTCTATGATGCTGTCTTCAGGTGTTTTTATCTTCAAATAAATACCCATGTTTCTGAGGCCTGAACAGAGTGAACTCAACAGGTGAGTCAGCAGGGTGAAAAAGTCATACTAAATGAGATAAAACACAATTTTGCTACAGTTAAATTCAGCCAGCAATTATCAATGGTTTCACTTCTAGTATTGATTTAGTCATCAGCTAATGAATAATTGAGTTGAACTTTTAGGCTTTTCAGCTGTGCAGCTCTCCCTGTGCAGGCAACAGCTTTGCTGTGTTAAAAACAATACCACCTTTCACCTGTGATAGAGTTCGCTGGGACCACAAGACAACACCTCTTTTGTTACAAGAACTGCTACCATTAATGAAGATTCTTGGAAAGAGCAAAGTCCTATGCCACGGTCCAAAAAAGAACTTCAGCACCAAAATACTGCTCTTAGGAGGGGAATACCTATCTTTCAGAGTATCTGGCTGTGATGGACTTCTAGATCATGGATCCAAGAGGGCTTTGCCATGACCTAAACTCCACAATGTTTCTAAGCAGGCAAAATGTACAATTTCAGGCATGCTGCGAAGCTTTGGATTGAGGTACATTCAGAGTTCAGACACCTTCAGAGTACAGTCCAGCTCAGTGTGGGTTTGAGGACTGAGATTTTTGACTCAGGCATCTAAACTACAATTCATTGTGCAGCCTGTGTCACCATTCCAGAAGAGATGTCTGAATTCAAAAGAAGACTTACCACAAAATGGTTCCTCTCCTTCCTTCCTCCCCTTTTGAATATATATCTCATATACTTCAAAGTATTTGATACAAAAAAAACCCCAGAGTCAAATCAGAAAGTTATTAGCTTCCACAATACTAACATTACACAACAGATTTTACTCACCGGGATGATTTGATATAGGAGGCTGGAATGCAAGTTCATTGTGAACTGGCCCTTTAAAAAAAAAAAACATGCAATTTGTTTTAAATGAGGTAAAATGAGGGTTTCCTGCTTAACTTGTTTACTACAAAAAAAAAAGATTTCTGAAGATGCCAGATGTTATAAATCCCAGCAATTCCTGAATTAATTGGCCAAATCTGACAGAGGAGAAAAATGCTCACAGCAGAATTACACTCTTGGAGACTTCCTAAAAATTCAGAAGCTGAGTAGAGCTAAAAGCCCCATTAGTATCCGCGGAGGAAAGGGTGCCTATTGCTCAAGCCAGACCCAGCTCCAGGAGAGAACAGACATAGCACAGAAAGGCAACAGAAATAGGACTTAGGCTTTATATCTGCCCCCAGGTTGGGCAGGGAGAGAATCGTTGCGTAGAGGCATGTGATAGAAATCTGCCAGAAACCATATTTCCTTAGTCTCATCAATCACAAAACAAGTTGCCCAGCATGCTGTGGGCTTGACTGTAAGAAGCACTCCCTGAAGACGGACAAAAGCCCTAGAGAACTCATTTTCTAAAGAAAAAAAAATACTGGATGTGGTCTTGGTATTGGTCAGTTTATTCTCTCCACTTTTATAAAACCACTGGGTCCCTTACAGGTAGCAGAAAACAAGAAGCGAAAACTTAAACATAGCATTAAAAGTAACAGCACCTTTTGCAAGAACACGTCAAAACAGGCACAACGCTGGTATGTGTCAAAACAAGCAGCTCTGAAGTGAGAAGTGGCAGCAGCCAAGAAAAGCTCTATGTGGTATCAACAGCCAGTTACAAATATTAATTATGGAAAGATACATGCACTGAGGAACTATATAGAGCCTCTAAGCACCACTGAAACCTGGTATTTCTCAAAAATAAGATGATAAATGAAGTGGGATCCTAACAGAACAAAATAATGAAGCTTAATAACCATACAGAAACCACAATTTTCTTGATCGACGCAACCTGAAAAGTCATTCTAAAATTAACTCACAGTGTATTTTACCTTCCACTAACAACAACTACTGCAAACAGGTGATCTGGATAAGTAATATACCAAGAAATAAAGAACTGTTCTGGATTTTTACCACAAAATCTAGAAAAACTTCCATGTGGGTGTGATTTTTTGCACCATGCTAGATGCTTACACTGGCAGTTTGATCACTTCTTTTTCTTTCCCATGTCTTGTACTTTAAAACAAGAGGTTGTGCTCCTCATTCTGTAGATGAAAAAGATTTTCAAGTCTGTCAGCTAAATGAGAATTGGTGTTCTTCAGCCTGGAGAAGAGAAGGCTGTGAGGATGCCCATGGAAGTGGTGGCTGCCCCATCCCTGGAGGTGTTCAAGGCCAGGTTGGATGGGGCTTGGAGCCCCCTGACCCAGTGGGAGGTGTCTCTGCCCATGGCAGGGGGTGGCACTGGATGGGCTTTGAGGTCTCTTCCAACCCAAAACATTCCATGCTTGTGTGATTCTAAAAACGTACTCCTGAATGAGGCTGAGAAAAGACCATGTTATTGGCAAGTACTTGACTGCACCAGCTCTCACACAGTTGTCTTAAACTGGCCACTGTACACGGGCACGCATCCTCCAAAACTCAATGCTGACTACTACATCACTAGGACATGACTTCAAAATTTCTAGAAAATAAAACCAGCCAGGAACTTTCAAACGTTGAAAGAAGAATATCCAAACCACACACTCTGAATCAACTTCCTTTTCCACAAAGGAAATATTTACCACAAGACTGTGAATCTTAAAAAACAGGGGTTTAGAAAGGAAGTGCTAGTTTTGTTAGGTACAGCAAAACATCTACAATATAGACGGTATCACTACAACTATCTGAACTTCTGATCTCTGCTGATGTAATGGAGGCAAGTCCACCCAGCTCTAATATTTACCTGTCAGAATGTATTAAACATGTTCTATAACAAGAAAAAAAAAAGGATTTTAGGGTAAAGAATAATCACAAATGAGCCCCAACTGTCCCACAAAACCTGCAAACAAGGCGAAGTGAAAGCTGCAATGCTTACAGTAGTGTCCTGGATGCAAAGGCGGATGATGCTGAAGGTGGCCGTTCTGGTGGTGAGGTATGGTCGGCGTGTAGGCTGCCGTCCGACTACCAGTCCAAGTTGTTGTACTGTCTGGAAAAGAAAGGAGCAGTTGGTTTTTAAGGAGTTTTTCCGCATCTCACTTCTAATTCCTCTAATTTCTCCTGAACATTTGGAAACCGGTTTTAGAAAGCTAAGAAGAGTGCACGTATGTGTATACTCACTGTGATGGTAAGTAGCTGGCTGAGCTGTAAACCCATTCTGTTGAGTTCCTGGCTGAGGCCCTGAAGCAATCTGTAAGAGTCCATCACTATGGCTACCTGTCAATATACTGGTCGGTTGACCTGGTAAAAGAACACACTACCTATTCATGAACGTTCCAAGACTTTAATTCAGAAGAGCTCAGCACTACTGGGTAGGAAAATACACCCAACTAAGGGCACTGCAATACTCAGTTCCTTTAAGCTCAGTTCCAGTATTTTTTTCCACCCACCAAAGTGTTTAGGAAACTTGAGCAAGATGCTCTGCATCAGCTAACCTTAACTCTGACACCCTTCACGATTTAGAAGTATGCAGAAAATTCTATTTACCAACCGCATCTGTGGTTTTTTTTCACATAGAATCACAGAATGGTCTGGGTTGGAAGGGACCTTAAAGCCCATCCAGTTCCAACCCCCCTGCCATGGGCAGGGACACCTCCCACTGGATCAAGGTGTTCAAAGCCCCATCCAACCCGGCCTTGAACACCTCCAGGGAGGGGGCAGCCACAACATCTCATTGTTCAGTTTGAACTGAAAGAAGATGTCATCGGGTTTATTAGGTAGCACAGATGGGAGTAGATTTCGTAGGAATACAAGCAGGCCAACAGCAGGTCCAATAAGTTTCTTATTTTCAGCATGTTACAAATACTGTTCCTACAGAGGACGCACAACTTCAAATTTACGTTCCTCCAAAACTAGAATGCATTTTACTTTTAAGAACAGTGCTTGAATTGAGCTGGACTCCTCTTGCAAAAGTTGCTGGGTTTTTTTCCTCCCAAATAAATATTTCAATAATTGCCTAAGCTTCAAGGTAAAACTACAGACATTTTAGATCAGGTTAACAGATTTTGATTTTAAAAGGCTTCAGCTCAGCCACAAGCACTAAATTGATCAGCAGTTTCACAAGTACATTTGCACTCTCAAACTGATGTAACCAGCACAATTTAACACTTTGAAAACTTGAATTAAAACCTAAACCCAAGATTTTCCCTGCCCATCTGGGTCTAACCCTTGTAGCACTGATGAGAAAAAGTTATTGACTATCAACAGTTATGCGAAGGCAACACAATTACACTGCTTATCCTTTTTTCTGTGATGAAGACAAATACAGACATTAGACCTCAGCTTGGGAAAATCATCATTAGCTTTAGCAAAAAAGCTGTCAACTAAGGTTAAAAAACACTATCAAAACACCAAGCCACCATAATTCAAATGTGGTAACAAAAAATGGCTCATATCTGCATATGCCTGATACTATAGTGGCAAAGAGTATGTGAACCCTCTCCAAACATCAGTGTCCCTACATCACAGCTGCAGGACACTGCGTGTGTAACTGCTTTACTGTCCTGCTGGAGGGAAGCATGAGGTTTGATTTTGGCCACCCAGACTCTTCCTCTTGTACCAAACACACACAGAACAATAAGAAAAATTTGAATGCAGTATTCTCTATGGACTCATCAAAATATTAATTAGGGTTGTCACTTTGGTAGTACAGTTGGCATTATAAAAATAACACAACTCATTTTGTGAGCTGTCGAACACTAAAGAATTGACTGAAAACCTCTCAATGCTGCCACCTTTCAGTTTACCCATTTGCTGTCTCGCTTGCTGTCACAGTAAAATAATAGAACCACTCCTACAGCAATTATTCCAATAATAGTAGTGTTTTGTCAGTGGTCAATTGTTTTAACGTGGTATCTCTGAACCTCTAGCCTACCCAAAGCAGTCCTGTACCACTCACACAGTGCCAGTCTCATTGCAAAAAGACTGCACCACCAGGAAAACTCACTCCAAGAACGCTTCGAGTTAAAACCTTACGCTATCCCTTGGGAGACTGCCTAGATCATACTGCCGGACACTTTACCAGTGTGGTATGGCAGCAGCACAGCCTCAATGCAAGAACTACTCTGGAAAAATCCGTGGTTATCTCTGAGCTCTCACATTTTCAGTTTAGTATTTCCTATAATCTCGAAGATCTTACTTGTTGAAGCCACAGGAATGTTGGGAAAATTAGTGGTGCTGGTAGTGCTGGCCTCGGTGGGAGCTAACATGGCCGGGGTGCTGTAAGGCTCCGTAGATGCCCTGTTGCTTGGCGGATGCTGGATGGTTTGGACTGAATGGCCTTCGGCAGAGGACAGTGATGGCTGCCCCTCGTAGTCATGAACGTATTCATCTTTTACCAACATGCTTGATGGAGCTGCAGAGAAGCAAACAGTTATACGCGCAGAGCAAATCTATTCTCAGGGTTGAAATGCAAATTGCACTACTACTTTGCAGCAAAAACAACACTATTAAAACTACTGGGGGTAGGATTTAACCTATATAAACACTGCTAAAGCACACCTCCAAATCACAAACAAATGCTCCAAGTCAGCAGCAGGAGATTTTGAAGCATAAATGGATCGAAAAGCAAATTGTTTATTTTGCTTACTGCTATCAAACAAGCAGTTTAGTCCCACAGTAGCAGACTCTGAAAGCACTGTGCTTTCTAGTCCATCATTGTGTGATTGGACATGGTTAAGAAAAGAAAAACACATATTTTTTTCAAGCACTTAAAATATAATTTAACACAGTGGCTAACAAACAAATTCCTAGTATATAAGAACAGACATACAGCTCCTATGGAAAACATAATTCATGAAAACAGCATATAAAAAACTTCATGCATCCCTTACCTAATTTTAAGCAACTCCAATCCACAACTGAATGAAAACATCAAATTCACACTCAAAGACAATATAACACTACTCTATATTTAACAACATAGCCACTAATCCAGAATACTCCACAGACAGCATGAGCATCACCACCACAAGAATTTATTCCTATATATCCTATTGACCACGTTCAAGTAACACTCATATACTGCCTTAGCTTCCATGCTCATTTTTAAATCAGCCTTAAACCTGAAAGCCTTCTTTGCCTCAGTATTTACTGGGAAGACTAGCCTTCAGGAATCCCAGGTCCCAGACACCTGGGAAAGGCTGGAGCAAAGAAGATGTACCCTTGGTGGAACAGCATCAGGTCAGGGAACACTTGGGCAAACTGGACATACACAAGTCCATGGACCCTGACAGGATGCACCCACAAGTGCTGATGGAGCTGGCTGCTGCTATTGTGAGGTGACTCAAAGATCTCTGAATGACCACGATAACTGGGAGAGGTGACTGAGGACTAAAGGAAAGCAAAGAAGCAGACTCCCAGTACTGAAAGGGCTCCAGTAAAGCTGGGGAGGGGCTCTTAATCAGGGAGTGCAGGGACAGGGTGAGGGGGAATGGTTTGAAGCTGAAAGAGGGGAGACTAAGATCAGATATTTGGAAGAAATGTTTTGCTGTGAGGGTGGGGAGGCCCTGGCCCAGGTTGCCCAGAGCAGGGGTGGCTGCCCCATCCCTGGAGGTGTTCCAGGCCAGGTTGGATAGGGCTTGGAGCCCCCTGATCCAGTGGGAAGTGTCCCTGCCCATGGCAGGGGTGGCACTGGATGGGCTTCAAGGTCCCTTCCAACCCAAATCATTCTATGACTCTATATTAAAACCTGACAGTAATTTTCTGTTTCCTGCTTCAGAAACAGAGACAACACAAGGAAACACATTTATCTGCTGGCTAGTAAGGTCTGATCCTGTATGAGGGGATCACTCTTCTGAAGGCACACATAACAATGCACATCAGCAGAGATGAGCACCAAGTTAATGCTTTTAAAGTCAACAGGTTGTTGGGTTGTTTGAGGGGTTTAAGTAATTTTTTGCTTGAACTTATCTAATAATGTGCTATAACCCAAATTTCCTTCTCTATGAATTTCTTCTGGAAGGAAAAAAAATATCATTTGAAGCAGTGACCAGCCACAGTCTCACATTCCTGAACAACATTCTTTGGACACTGAATGTCCAATTTCCCTCAAGTTTCAGGGAAAGCAAGAACATTGGATAGCTTCATTCAACTGAATATTAATGACAATTTCTATTATTTCTTGTTAAATGACGTATTAAATTATAAGCATTTATTATTCCTCATTTAATTAATTAGTATATCATACAGGTGCACACTGTCTGGAGTTTTCCATTGGCAGCATTCTACAGTGATGTTTGTGTTCTTCTTTCTTGTTGGGGTTTGTAAGTTGCAGGCAATGAAAACAGAACACATCTACAAGATGAGTCGAAGCCTCGATTTAAAGAATTAATCAATATTTGCCTATCACGCGCTACTTAGCCAAAGCCAGAGAGACAAGAGCATTCCCATCTACTCTCTATCCTGCTTCCCAAGGAGATACACAAGAACAAACTGCATGTACCAAAGTTTAATGCTTTTGTGCCCACAGAAACGCAGCAGCAAACAGAAACTACTTACCAGAACTCTGTAGTGTCAGTCCTGAGAGATCTTTAAAGAGAAGAAAAAGAGAAGGAAGGTGAAGGATTACACATGCACAGATCTTCAACAACATTAAGTTTATAAGCCTTTACAAATTAGTACTACGGACTCTATCTATTACACTCCCTCTACTACAACAGTGCTAAGCTATTCCTGGGATACACATTATTTGTAAAATACAGGAGGAAATGCATCAGAAAGGCTTATACAAAAGCCACAAACTGTTCTCTGATATCTGGAATAAGGGTAAAAGAATAATTCCATTAAGCAGATGGAACAACAGCATAAGAGAGCAATTTATGATTAGATCATTAAAAGGTAATGCTTCTAATTTAGGCCTTTATTTTCTACAACTGAAAAGTAAAACACTTTACATTTTATTCCCACTGTTCCCTTTTAAATCAAGAGTCCACTTACCGATGCCAGGCGATACTACACGCTCATAATGATAAGGATTTACACAGACACTGTCACATTTTAAGTCAAATGCATACTGACAATATTTAACATGCTTGAGTTCATTTTTATGAAGATCAGGCCACCTCCAAAGACGAGCGTAAATCACATGAGGGAATCCCTTGCGACCAGCCACCTAAAAAGTCAAGACACAAAAACTGATTGGGAAAGCAGTAAGACACTTCTCCTTACTTAGTGAGGTGCAAAGCCCGAAGACAACAAACAAAAACTTAACCTCTCTCCATCATCAAAATATGAGAAGGAAAAAAAAAAGGTAGTACACAGTTCACTGAAGTTCTGTACTCAACAGAAATAAATCTCTACTAGGGTTTTGCTACGGTTTAGTCAACACTGCGATTCTTCAGTAAAAAAAACTGGATACAAAAATGGCAGAAGCAGATTTTGTGCTTAATGCGGTCTGTATGGCCACTTTCCCCATCATGGATGATGAAGGAGCTTTGCCCCAGAAGAAGAGGAAAAAGACACAAAGCTACGCTGTAAGGAATTTACAAGTAGAAGAATGCCAATCCACTATACTCAAAAAAAAAAATAATAAAAAAAATCAATGCTTCCAGGGTAGACAGAAAGCAAACATGACCTCTATCCTGGAACAAAGCCATGAAAACCCCAGCTTCACAGGTACTGAGTGCTGACAACGTGAGGCTAACGTAAATAAATCACACAATCATGGAATGGTTTGGGTTGGAAGGGACATCAAAGCCCATCTGGTTCCACCCCCCTGCCATGGGCAGGGACACCTCCCACTGGATCAGGGGGTTCAAAGCCCCATCCAACCTGGTCTTGAACACTTCCAGGGATGGGGAACCTGTGCCAGGGTCTCCCCACCCTCATCATGAAGAATTTCTTCCTGATGTCTAATCTAAATCTTCCTCTTTCCACTTTAAAGCCATTCCTCCTCAGCCTATCCCTGCATTCCATGATAAACAGCCCCTCCCCAGCTTTCTCTCAGAGCCTTCTCTTCTCTGGGCTGAACAACCCCAAATCTCTCAGCCTGTCCTCATGGCAGAGGTGCTTCAGCCCTCAGATCATCGTCCTGGTCTCCTCTGGATCCGTTCCAACACTTCCATATCCTCACATTGGGGATGCCAGAACTAGACGCAGGGCTCTAGGTGGGGTGTCACGAGAGCAGAGCAGAGGGGAAGAACCACCTCCCTCGCCCTGTTGGCCACGCTACTTTTGATGCAGCCCAGGATCCAGTGGGCCAGCTGGGCTGTAAGCGCATGTTGCCAGCTCATGTCAAGCTTCTTATCAACCAGCACCCCAACTCCTCCTCAGGGCTGTTCTCAATCCTCTGTGCAGACTCCTTGGAGTACCTTAGCAAGGGATCATTGATCTTTCTTCACACTGCTGACCCTCACAGAGCCTTGTAGTGAAAAATACCAGGATAAACATCCAAATGTGGTACCTGACCCTGCTCTTTACTGCCACACATGCACTCATTTAGAATGGCTGACACAATGTCTTCTGCTCATTTTGAAAAATAATAATCACTGTAGCAGCCCAGAGCTCCAGTCACAAAACGTGCCTAAAAACTAGGGCGACGGAGGTGCACAAGAAGAGCTACTCTTCCTTCCCTAGGATCCTACGTCACTCACTCCTGCTTCAGCTTCACCGGGAGGAAAGCATCTGGTTTTCACTGGTACTAACCTGAAGCCTCCCATCCAGCGTCCTCTGTATTGTAACACACTTGCTAGGATGAGCTCCGTTTGTGGTTATAGCTGTAATCAAAGAATCCAATTCGTCTTTTTTCTCCTTTAGCTTTTTAACTAAGCTTTCAATGGCGCGTTTTGCAAAAGTTTCACTCTCTCCACCTTGTCGATGGCACATCAAGCTGTGAACAATGCTCAGACAAGCATCATTACTTGTTGGCGTGTTAGTAATAGACATATTGTCCATTTGTCACAGCTTTTTCTCTCAGATCAAGTGTCAGTTTTGGGGGCTGTTATGATTTTCAAGCTGATGAACAAGAGATGATCCAAGTTAAGTGTTAGATGTACTGTCTCTTGGTAAAACCTAGGAGGAAAAAATATCTACATTAGAGTTGTTTTTAACAAATTGCAGATCATGTTTCTAAGGAAGTCTGTGGCTTTTTGGGTTTTTTTATTTTCAATCTAAGAGCAGGATATTAAAAGCATGTGAAAAAAATCCATTCCTTGTCCTGTGATAGCTAAAACATGCTTAAGATACAGCTTTAGATATAAGATTTTTCCCCCTAGTAACAATTTTTAAATAAAGATTATAGTTTACATGCATGTATGCATAGTATGTACATATAGAAAAGCAGGGACTGTTAGATGAACACGCTCTGAATCAGGAAAAAGAGGAAGTCACGGTCATCATTCTTATGTTTTATACTGGTAGGATGGAACTAAGCGAAAATACTGAGAGGGAATCAAAGGGAGGCGATTTAAACAAAATCTGAATAGTGAAGAAGCATGAATGCACACCAGCATCATCTGTCATCCTCATTTAATAATCCTGTTCAAACAGTTCACCTGAGTATTGACCTCTGAATGACTCTAATCAGAAAGGCAAAAATTGTACCTGGCCATTGCCTTCATACACATTCACGTTAATTAGCTCTGTGTGTATCTTGTATATGAAAACCCCAACTGACACATTTGTCGTTACTTATTTGGATGCAGCTCTCTCTGGATCAAGACAAATCAACCAAAGTCACTAAAAAAGCACTTCCAAATTGGGTCAAATGGAAGTGCCTTAATAAAAGTAAATACAAGACACAGAATAAGTTTGTCCTAATACACTTGGCCTTTAAACTCCATCTGTTAAGACCCTGCAGTGGTTTCTGGTCATGAAGTCACTCTTCTTAAAGCCAGCAGACCTCACCCTTCTGAACTTTCATTTAATTCACAGCTTAGAAGATGAGCTGGCCTGATTTCCACAGTTTTGAATGAGCCAATTTCTCTGTCTTATCCAGGCACATGGGAAAGCAAGTTTTGTGCATCCACAGAAAAGGAGTCTGATGTTGTCCAAAAGCTGCTCTGGTTTGTCATGCACCTCCAGCTCCAGGGACACGGTCACAGAATCATAGAACGGTTTGGGTTGGAAGGGACCTCAAAGCCCATCCAGTTCCACCCCCCTACCATGGGCAGGGACATCTCCTACTGGATCAGGGGGCTCCAAGCCCCATCCAACCTGGCCTGGAACACCTCCAGGGATGGGGCAGCCACCACTGCTCTGGGCAACCTGGGCCAGGGCCTCCCCAGCCTCATCATGAAGAATTTCTTCTTAATGTCTAACTTAAATCTTCCCCCTTCCACTTTAAAGCCATTTCCCCTCCTATCACTCCAGCCACTGTAAAAAGCCCCTCTCCAGCTTTCCTGGAGCCCCTTCAGGTACCGGAAGGCCACAGTAAGGTCTCCCTGGAGCCTTCTTTTCTCCAAGGTGAACAAGCCCAACTTTCCCAGCCTATTCTCATAGCAAAAGGTCTCCAGCCCCTAGATAACCTCCGTGGCCTCCTCTGGACCCATTCCAACAGCTCCATATCCTTCTTATACTGGGGATTCCAGAAGTGGACATAGGATGTCAGGTGTGTTCTCAGGAGTGCGGGGTAGAGAAGCAGAATCCCCTCCCTTGCCCTGCTGGTCCCACTGCTTTGGGTACAGCCCAGGACAGGGGTGGTTCTCTGGGCTGAAATCGCGCATTGCCGGCTCATGATGAGCTTCTCCCCTACCAGCACCCCAAATCCTTCTCTTCAGGGCTGCTCTCAATCACATCACCCCCCAGCCCATAATAACCACGAGTTGCCCCAACCCAGAAGCAGGACCTTGGCACTTGGCCTTGCTGGACCTCATGAGGTTCAGACAGGCCCACCTCTCCAGCTTACCCAGGTCTCTCTGGATGGCATCCTCTAACATCATTCTACCAACTACAAAGTCTGTCTCTAATACACCGGCAGCAAATACAAATAAATGTACATTTACATACTCTAAGTAAGCTTAAAATATCAGCCTTTCAGAAACCAACACATTGTTGTCACTAGTGTAAATAAAATAAGTTTGATTTCAATATCTCAGGAAAAAAATAGTTGTTCCACATTATCTGAGTAAAGTATCCAGTTCAAAGGCCTGTCACTGCGCCGGAATTTTCCATATTATTAAGAGGTATGGAAGTAGCAGCTATTTATTGGAAACAAATGTGTTGCACAAAAATAAGAGTGGGATGTTAATTTAGGAAGTTAGCACATCACACAAATTACAGTGTGGATACACGGTTTTCCTTTCCCATAAAAGGAATACTGTAACACACATCCAGCACAATTACCAAAGGACACAAAGTCTCCCCTATTTAATATTTTCTCCAATTTCAACCTGAGTAGAGCATGATTTAGTGTACTCGGAAAAAACACACTGCCCCCCTCCATTTTCAATACTTTTCTTCTTATGTAAGGATGCTTTTGGATCTAATTTCTCCCAAAGGAAAACAATTACCTAAAAGTTTGAACAAGATCATTTTACCCAGCTATTAAAGTTTCTGCTTCAGTGCTAGTTTTTCTTGCGCTTCAACTCAATAAGCCTCTTATAAAAGTCAAGCTTCACCTGCCAGTCATTCTCCATGGCAACCTGCACTCGCATAAATCCGTAAAAGCTTGCCAGCTAAAACAGAATAGAACATCATTTTCCTTAAATATAAAACAGCATTCTAGATAGATTTGCATAAGTAATCATAAATAAGTGACTAGGTAAAGCTATTAGCCAAAAGAGCTTTAAATAAAGCAATGCTTAAAATTAGACATGCAGCTCTGTCTTCCACACCCCTAAAACCATGAATGAGAATCTCGATCACTGACTTTCAGAAGACTATGATCAAGCACATAAATCCTTATTTAAGTGGAATGATCTTCAGAAATGTTGAGTCACCCCTCAGTTGCCACTGCACTCAATAGGAGCTTCTGACTGTTTGGCACTTTCGAAAGCCGGCCACTTGTTTAGCATTTTGAATACCACTACACACCACTGGTGAGTGATAGCACGGTAATTCCAGAGCCTCCCTTCAGAAGTTCCCTCTACAGAAACCCTATATTTCATCTTGCAATTTCGACCCTCAGAAAAAGGGGGTCAGGTCAGTAGCTATCGTTCAAATTGATAAATCATGGAATGGCCTGGGCTGGAAGGGACGTCCAAGCCCATCGAGGATAGCTCCCACTGGATAATGCTGAACAAAGTCCCATGCAGCCTGGCCTTCAACATGTCCAGGGATGGGGCAACCTTTGTCAGTGCCTCATCACCCTCACAGGAAAACATTTCTTCCCAAGAGCTCATCTGAAATCTCCACTCTTTCAGATTGAAACCGTTTTTCCAAAGCACCAGTGTATATCACAGGCACACTGAGTTTTATGTTCCACAAATTTAGTTTCTCACAAAACAGCTCTACAAGCCTATCTTTGACTTGAGTCACACATTCAAGAGGTGCCTTAACACCTTCTTACTACACTGCTTTCATGTGTGTACATAAAGGCAAAATGCAATCTTAATGTGTTGTATTTTAAGAAGACAGCCTTCGGAGATAAGGTTCCAGCATGCCCTTGGACACGGAGTGCTACATGTTCCGCAGAATCATAGAATCATTCGGCTTGTAAAGACCTTTGAGATCACCAAGTCCAACTGTACCTTGTCCATTACTAAACCAAATCCCTGAGCACCCAGTCCGCCCATCTTTTAAATCCCTCAAGGCATGGTGACTCTACCTGCTATGTGGGCAGCCTCTGCCAGTGCCGGAGAATCCCTTCAGTGAAGAAATTTTTCCTAGTGTCTAATCTGAACCTGCCCTGGTAACACTTGAGGCCATTTCCTCTCATCCTATCTCATTCCTTCGGGAAAGAGACCAACACCCACTTCACCACAATCTCATTTCACAGAGCAGCAGAGAGTGCTGAGGTCTCTCCTCAGCCTCCTCTTCTCCACTCTAAACAGCCCCAGGTCCCTCAGCCACCTCTCACAAGGCTTGTTCTCCAGTCTCTTCCCTAGCTCCATTACCTTCTGTGGACGCGCTCCAACTCTTTAATGTCCTTCTTATAGCAAGGGACCCAAAACTGAACCCGGGATTTCAGGTGCGGCCTCACCAGTGCCAAGCAGAGGGGCACAATCACCTCCCTGGACCCAACACTAAGCCCTGGGGAACACCACTTGCGAACAGCGGATTTCTAAATAAAGTAAGACAGAACAAGTTTGTTTGCGTAATTTAATGCTTGATGCGAGCATGAAGCTTCAGAATTGCTCCTTAGTGCACTGCCTGCCCAATTAGGGGATTCCACACTACAGCTCAAAGTTGGATTTACAGCAGGATAGGCAGGGCCAAATAAATTGAGCAAAGACCTTTCTACTTCCCTCTACACCGGAATTCCATGGAGACAGCAGTGGGCAAGAGAGTGCCTTGAGGAAACAGGGTGGAAAGAAGAGACAGGGAGCACAAGAAAAATAGCAGCAGGAGTCAGCACTTGTAGTGAAGCTCTCTGCTTCACCGACTGAGGAACAAACGTGTATTACTCTCCCTTTTGCTATTGTGTGATGTAAGCAGAACACAGAAGGGAAAAAAAATGGGTCATGCTAAGATAAATGCTAACAAGTTACAGAGAAGTGTCTCGTTATGTTGTGGGAAGCAATGTATTTCAGCATGAAGTATTGACAGGTATGTTACAAAACAAGTACACAACTAGAAGCGCTCTGCAACAGTCAAGTATTGTAACAAGAGTGAGATCCTCAGAAGAGGAGATAAATCTGAACGACGAAAGAAGTTAAGATTGCCAGGTAATTAAAACCACCTTTGATGACCCGTAGCGAATACCTTGCTATTTCAGAGAACTCAGAAGTAGCCCCCAACTGAAACTCTTCCTTCAAAACTGATGCAGACTCAAGCAAGCACCACAATTCTTCTTCTGTATGTCCCTGCGGCTGCTGGCTGAAGGGTGATGGATCTTTTTTAGCCTGTGCAATGAAATTTAAAACATGAAGCAGCTGTCTAAAATTAAAAATGCAACGCTGGTGCCACATGCCTCATTTTCACGCCTGTGGATAATTCTGACAGAAATGGTTACCTGAATAACACAGATTCTAAAAAACCATAAAATAATCTATATGGCAACTGTAATAGTCCGCTACCTTGTGCAACTAAAATCAAATATATTTTTGACTTATCATCATGGACATAACATTAGTGAGCTCCCACACTACTGCCCTCATTGCATTTACATTTATCTTCTGGGCTGGAAAGCAAAATAAGCACTACACAGACTCAAACTGTTCCACTGTTCCCAGATCAACTGCTACAATCTGCCTCTCAAAACAGCAATCATTTTACTAGGAAACAGACTGGGTTTAAAGTTCCGTATCTTCTGCAAAAGCTATGAACACTCACTGCACACTCAGAGCTCCAGGACAGCATTCCCGTTTGTGAAAGTAAGGTGCTCCTGATCAACGAGACAAAATGGAGCAAAGTATAAAAAGCGGACAAGACCTCACCCTAAGGGATAATCAATGCATTTAATGCACAGAAAATTAATATCCCAACTTGTTTGCCAGCATCTCCTCAACTGCACCAGCGAGATAATATTACAAGCTAGCACAGCCTAAGAACAAGAGCTCTTACATGCCAAAAACCCGGGGTAACAAAAACACAGTGAGCCACAACTTCCAAATATCTGCAGCAGCTCTCCAGGCAGCATGCGAGGTATTTAGGAGATACGATCATTTGGAAGGCCTCACGCGAGGCCTGAGGGCTGCTAAGGTATATTTTGGTTGAAATCCTTCAACAGAAACAGCGTGCAGATGCATACAGACATAGGCAGACAAACACACGCACACGGTCTGAAGGAGGTACAGGTTTTACAAAGAGGAAAAAGTCTTCCTGCTTTTCATGGTTT
Source organism: Neomorphus geoffroyi (assembly GCA_033558235.1). Lineage (NCBI taxonomy): Eukaryota > Metazoa > Chordata > Aves > Cuculiformes > Neomorphidae > Neomorphus > Neomorphus geoffroyi. The sequence continues at coordinate 1,986,899 of JAUMJM010000025.1, forward strand.
GAAAAAATACAATTTCCTTGCTTTTACAGAGGTATTCCTACAGTCGCATAGAAGCTCAGCTGAAATGTAAGGACAGAGATTGATAAAAAATCAGGAAGACTTCACCTAAAACCTCATCAACCCCTACCCATCCAGCCAAGCAAATTCCAAAACTCCTCTGAAAAAGCCCTTCCTCCAAACAATTCCCATTTCCAACTGTCTAATGCAGCTGAAATTTGCTGAGAGGTTACAAATCCAGATTTCTCAAAAAGAACTCACATTTGTTTTTCTACATGCTATCAACAACCTTAAACGAATGCTTTTCATACTCGTAAGTCACTTACCTTCCCCCCTTCCCCTCCCACAAAAGCCACACTTTGCAATTTGGGGAGAATGATGAAACCCTGAACAAGAAAAGAAAATAATACGCTTACGCAGACAAACCAGGTGATTATGGACGGAGCTGGAAGTCAGAGATGTAGCCCAAAGGAATACGACCCAGGCAATCAGCAATCCAACAGCTTGGGCAAGGCGGCTAATCCAGGCCGGACGCTGATACGATACCCTGCCCTATTCACTTACAGTGGGGTTTAAGCCAATCGCAGCTGTGGAGGGATCAAATTCACCAAGAAACTCAGTCTAAAAATGTGACAGTCCAAATGCCACTCGATAATTACTTTAAGATATGGGCAACATGCCAAAACCACCTCCATGTCACTTTCTTGGCATATATTTTATTCCTTAAGTTACTGCAGCAAGCTAGGTATTTTCCAAACAAGAGACAACTTGAGACTCTTGGGGACTTCACTGTTTGCGGGACAAACAACACAAGAGGTAGTGTGACCAGGACTGACCAAGTGACACTTCGTTTTAAACACCAAGATGCTAAGAATAGTGAAGTGCTGTATTTAAAGGAAAACAAAAAGTTAAAAAACCAGCATACTGTTTCGGCACAACTGGAAAAACAGTTCCTGCGGGTGTCAGGGCAACAACAGTCCCTTGGTAAGTTCTGGATAGACAAAGGGAAGCAGTCTTGAAGGTCAGCTCAGAAAAGAGGTTCCAGACACAGACCCAGTGCTGAATGACCAGAGGTGCTCGTGGAGAAGGCTCGTAAACACAGTAAAGGTGAGAGGCAGTAGAACACGTAGTGTACCCTGACACATCAGAAATGAATGACATGGATCTGTTAAAGCGAGTCCAGAGGGGGTCACAGAGGTGATTCAGGGGCTGGAGCATCTCCCATATGGGGCCAGACTGGGAGAGTTGGGGTTGTTCAGCCTGGAGAAGAGGAGGCTGCAGGGAGACCTCAGAGCAGCCTCCCAGTACTGAAAGGGGCTCCAGGAAACCTGGGGAGGGGCTCTTGATCAGGGAGGGCAGGGACCAAGAGGGGGAAAGGGGAAGGGTTTGAAGCTGAAAGAGGGGAGATTGAGATGAGATCTTAGGAAGAAATGTTTTGCTGTGAGGGTGAGGAGGCCCTGGCCCAGGCTGCCCAGAGAAATGGTGGCTGCCCCATCCCTGGAGGTGTTCAAGGTCAGGTTGGATGGGGCTTGGAGCCTCCTGATCCAGTGGGAGGTGTCCCTGCCCAGGTGGGCTGGAACTGGATGGGCTTTAAGATCCCTTCCAATCCAAACCACTCTACAATTCAGTGAACAACGAATGCAAGATGGATTCACAACTACAGGCAGAAGAGGCTTGAAATAAACAGTTGTGCTGGAAATCCAACCAGTCAGCAAAGTTAAAATCAAAGAAAATATTTTCTACCTGCCAAGTACCAGCAACACATTCAGGGCTCCAGAAGCCTTTGACCACAAGGCAGAGATTTGCTACGTTCTTGTACAAACTGATCAGACAAGAGTCCCGTGCCACCTCAGAGCACTGCAAAAGTTCTGAAGCAGACAATTGCTTTGTGCCCCTTTCCGACTGAACCATCCCATTCCAGACAGCGTGAACACAGACTCTTACCAGCAGTTATGCAAAAACCGTCTATGATGCACATAAATGTATGAGCCTGAGAAATGTCAGTGCTGGTATAACGACGTTAAGGGTTGGTGTCAAAAAGAAATAAAGAGATGTTGAAGACAATAACATCGGGGAACCAAGTGTGTCTAATGGCGTTCACCAGGCACAAGACAGCATCTTTATCTGTGCTATGAATCTGAAGATAACTTGGCCATTATCCATTGTAACATATTGCAGAGGGGTCTGAGCAAGTCAGCATATTTGCAGGCAGAACATCCTCTGTGATGAGCCATGACTTAAGCGAGCATTACCACTGTGGTCTTTAAAAAGAAAAAGCTCCTAATGGCTGAGCTTCCACGTTAAAATAGAAACACGTATATTGCATTAACAAAGACCACAGCCAGACCAAGGCCAGCGGTGCCGTACAATGTCCACAGGAAAGATGTACAGCCTGCAATTCCAGGGAGTCATCTACTAGGAAAATGAATTAATGCAAAAAATATCCTAGTGACCGAAAATGCTGCAAATCTGAAAGCAATTTTTTAAAAATTGTATCTAAGAAAAAAGCAAGTCGAAGCTGCCACTGATGCTCTAGGAGCATGATTTACCATTAACAGCCATCCCAGTTACAGATTCCCAGCATTTTGATACTAGGCAGTAGCACAACGATAACAAGCTGGCTAATTAGAATAGGTACAAACTGACATCTTGCTAGAACATTTCGCGTGAATAAAGGACACGAAAGGCTCTTGCATAAGCTGTTGCCTCCAAAACGAGACAAACACAAAGCTGCCAGAAAAGCAACATCTACATTTGATCGCTTTTAACCACTGAAACATCACTACCGAATTTTGCTGTTCAATAATGCAGTAGCAGGAGTTTTATGATAAACGTGATAAAGAAAAATCCATAAGCCAATAAAACAAAAGGCAGCTCGTGATTTGATGAAGAGATGAATAAGTGATTAAAGTGTGGATACTCTCCAGCACATAAGGCCATTGTCTGCTTGCCCAAAGGGCGAACAGGAACAAAATGTTTGTGGACATAAGAACAATTGGCATTAAAGAGCAAGAGAAAGAGTACTGGGAAGGCACCGCACTCGCGCTGTTCTGTACAGTGAGAGCCAGCATTGCCCAGAATACTATTTTTGTGCATGTTTCTGAATCATCAGTATCAATTCTGCTCATCTCTCTGTCAGTAGCTACAAAAATTTCAGACACATGACAGCATAAAAGGAACCGGAGGAGAGTTTTGAGAAAACTCTGAGTGGCAAGTCTTTCATCTGAGCATAAATCCACAGTTAAAAAGTATGAGCAGCCATTTCTTTGTGGGAGAAATTGATCTGCTGTAGCTGCTTGGCTGCAGCTCTGAGCATCTTTATCCATCTCAGCTTCCACCTGTGCACCTCCAACTGCTTTCAGAAGCACTTTACAAATGCAACAGACTTGATTCTGTGAATGCAGCAAACATTTCTACTGCACAAGGCTCCAGAACTTTTAATCCCATTCAAGAAGCGCACGCAACAGTAGAAAACACATCCAAGTTCTTATCTTGCCTTGGAATGTGTCGGGGGCAGGACAGGATGAAAAAGGCAGCGCTACTATGCTGGTGTGACTACAGGCGCAGACATTTTAAACCCTAAAATGCATTTGTCATTTTGGTTCCCGTTCCCTCTCTGCTTTTTGTTTTTGAGAAAGCACACAGCTGAACAAACACTCCTGTTTCCAACACAGGCTTCTGAATGGTCAAGAGAAGGAAGACTGCTGCAGGTTACACCATGAGAGGGGAAAGGGCTGTAAATCCCTCTACAACCACATCTATTTCTGCAACACAACACTGAGACTCACACTGCCTTACCTCCAAGAAGGTGTCCTACTGAGTTTCCCCTCCTTATCCTGGTACCTGGGGGGAAGGAGAGGATGAAAACCTGGGAATAGCAGGCAAGACCATGCTCAGAACGGGGCAGTGGAAGTGCTTGCTGCAGAACAACAGAGCAAACCTGAACCGAACAAACCTCAGAACGCCCTGTGAGACCCAACTCCTGGCAGAGGGCTTCTTTAAAAAAAGACAAACAGTAATTTGTTAAAACCTCACAAGTAGAGGAAACAATTGTGGCTGCGCCAAGCAATGAAAGGAAGAGTCAAGCCTTGCTCAGGCAGAAGTGGTGTGATTTTTCACTTGTGTGTATTGTTCCGATACTCTAGCAATAGGTGTATTAGATAACATCTGTTCCTTATTGTAATCTGCACAGGGATAATGTTCTCTGCATTTGTTTGAGCTTAAAAAAAAAAAAAATCACCTCTGGGCACAGCAAGCATGGAAAATTCCAGCCTCAACCAAAAGCAAAGTTTTTCACAAGGTTAACAACGTAGGAAAACAGAGTCCTGAAATTCCAGCAGGACCTTAACAACAGCACGGAGAAGGCTGCACTTCACCAGGATCGACTGATCTGCTCCCAGCACCTTTGTTCTCTACTAAATCTGTTGCTACCTCTCAGAACTGACATCCCTATTGTGTTAGCTGCATTTGAATGCATTACGTAAAGAGCTACAGACTTAAAAAAAGAATCCTAATCAGTTTGAGACACTTACTGCATCTCTCTAGGCTTCAGCTCTTTGAAATAAAGTTTCTATATCAATATTAAACATATATGCTTATGCAACAAGCAAATCAAAAGAGGCTCACGAATTCAAAGTGGGAAGAACTCCTTCCAGTAACAATCTGGCCGAGATAAGGAGGGCCAGAAGGACAAGTTGCCTGCTTATCATGACACTGGAGTACAAAAACATGTTTGGGTTTATAAGGCAGTACAGCTATTTCAGCAGAGAATTACCTACATTACCAAACAAAGAAACAACATACAAAAGTCTTACAATTTTACAAGAGGACAGCAATTGTAGAGTCCGAAGCAACTCCTGCCTGTTGACAGCGGCACGCCATCCCTCACCCAGATAATTTGAGGAACAGTGGTAAAAGACACCACGGTCCTACCCCAACCATACGTGTCTGACAACAACTGGCTTGCAGGAGTACAATTTGGGCTCTCGGTAATAACACATCCAGGCCACAACTCCATCAACCCATAAATTAACCACCATTCCACAGTAAAACCTGTGAGATTCAGCTATGCTGCAGGTCACAAACCTCCCCCAAAACCAAAACCCAGAAACAAAGATGGAAAGGAAAACCAGTGAAGAAGGAATAAGCCTTAACTAACAGCCCTTGGGCTGAGTAGCCCCATGCTGTTTGAAAACCAGCTCCAAGCGCCATTCTCTGCAATTGCAAATAAGATGGCAGACTTCAGAGAACCCAACGTAAAGCACAAACCCTGGGAGAGGAAAAAAAGTGCAAGGGAGTTGAAATGGGGTCTTAGAATTGTTTGGTTGGAAAAGGCCTTTAAGATCAAGTCCAACCATACCTGCCCACCAGTAAACCAGATCCCTGAGAACCTTAACATTTGGAGCAGGGGTAAAGAGGGTAGAATTGGGATTTTCCCTCACTCACAGGGAAGGAACTAGGAAAGGAACCCAGGAGCAGAGCGAGAGGGCTCAGTGGATGAGAGGGCAGTGGGCCCAAGGGGCAAGAAAGACCACGGGTGAGGGGGTCTGGGGATGAGGGGGCAGTGGGGCCAAAGGATGAGAGGACCTGGCAGGTGAGGGGGCAGAAGGATGAACAGCGAGGCCAGTGGGGCCAAGGTGATTGAGGGGGTGGCAGGGCTCAAGGATGAGGGGTCCCATGGGTCAAGGGGCTCGCCAGGTGAGGTTGCCGCAGGGTCCAAGGGTGAAGGAGTGGCAGGATGAAGGAGCAGCGAGCTTGGTGGGTGAAAGGGATTGAGAGAACAGCAGGTGATGGGACGGTGGGGCCCATGGATGAGGGGGTCTGGGGACAAGAAGGCAACGAGGCCTGGCACAGCCCAGGGTAGCAGAGCTGAGGGAGCAGTGGAACGAAGAAGCAGATCTGGCAGGTGAAGGGGCCTGAGCATGCAGCGAGATCTAGGGCAGCAGATCCAGTGGGGCTTAGGATCCCATGGGTTGAGGGGGCGATGGGGCCCATGAATGAGGGAATCCGGGGAGTCAGGGGGCACTGGGGCCCATGGATGATTCAACACAGGGATGAGGGAGGCGAGGGGAGCCCAGAGCAGCGATGCCGAGATGTGGGGTGGTGGTGGGACTCATGGTGTGAGGGAGCAGTGCTGCCGAAAGGACCACGCGTCCTGTGGGGCAAGGGGTGCCAGGGGTGAGAGTGCGGTGGGACCCCTGAATGAGAGGACTCATGGAGTGAGGGGACGCCGGTGCCGAGGGATGAGGGGGTGGCGGGTGCCACAGATGAGGGGGCCTGTGGGGTGAGGGGTCACCGGGGCTCACGGGGCGAGGGGTCTCAGGGATGAGGGGCCGCGGGGGCGAGGGGTCATCGGGGCCCAAGGGGTGAGGGGGTCCGTGGGGTGAGGGGTCACGGGGGACCACTGCCAAGGCGCCGGCGGTGCTGGCAGATAAGGCGGCCCATGGAGGAGGGGGCAGAGGGGCCCGTGGATCCCGGGGGCGGCAGCGGGGCCGTTACCTGCGCGGCCGCTGATCCGGTCGCGGCCCGGGGGAGGGGGGGTGCGGCCCGGGGGAGAGGGGGTGCGGCCAGGGGAGAGGGGGTGCGGCCCTCCCCTCGACTCAGCCCGGCCCCGCGGGCTCGGCCTCCGCCCCTCCGCCCTCCTCCACTCCCGCACCGGCCGGCGGGCGCGGGGCAGGCGGAGGGGACCCTCCCACCGCCTCCTCCTCCTCGGTGCCGGTGCTGCTGCTGCTGTTGTTGTTGTTGTTGTCGGGCCCGCCCGCGCTGCGCGGCCGCCGCCGCCGCCACCTCCGGCCCCCGCCGCCGCGCACGCGCCACATCCGGGTCCCGCCCGCGCGAGTCGCGCATGCGCGCCCCGCCCACCGGTGGCTGAGCGGGGAGGAGGGCGGGAGCGGGCGTCCCCAAGGTTTATTTTTGTGGTTGGCATCAGCCGGCCGCGCGGCTGATTCTCTGATTCTTCACCAAGAATCTTAGAATCAGAGAATCAGAAAATAACAGAATCAGAGAATCAGAGAATCAAATAATAACAGAATCACACAGAGTCCTAGAGTAACAGAATAATAGAATAATAACTTCACAGAATCAGAGAATAACAATAATAGACTCACAGAATCACCGAATCATAGACTCATACAATCACAGAGAATAACAGAATCATAATATTATCAGAGAATCACAGTTTGGGTTGGAAGGAAACTTAAAGCCCATCCAGTCCCACCCCCTGCCATGGGCAGGGACACCTCCCACTGGATCAGGGGGCTCCAAGCCCCATCCAACCTGGCCTGGAACACCTCCAGGGATGGGGCAGCCACCACTGCTCTGGGCACCCTGGGCCAGGGCCTCCCCACCCTCACAGCAAAACATTTCTTCCCAAGATCTCATCTCAGTCTCCCGTCTTTCAGCTTAAACCCCTTCCCCTCACCCCATCCCTGCACTCCCTGATCCAGAGCCCCTCCCCAGCTTTCCTGGAGCCCCTTTCAGTCCTGGGAGGCTGCTCCAAGGTCTCCCCTCAGCCTTCTCCTCTCCAGGCTGAACAACCCCAACTCTCCCAGCCTGGCCTCACAGCAGAGGGGCTCCAGCCCTCGCATCATCCCCGTGGCCTCCTCTGGCCTTGCTCCAACAGCTCCAGGTCCTTCCTGTGCTCAGGACTCCAGAACTGGACCCAGGGCTGCAGGTGGGGTCTCACAGAGCGGAGCAGAGGGCCAGAATCCCACTCCCACTGCTCTGGGTGCCACCCAGGACATGGGGGGCGGGCTGGGGGGGTTCTGGGCTGTGAGTACACATTGCCAACAATCTGAATTAAAAATCTTAAAAGTACTGCACATGTCACGGTAGCTCTCTGTGTTTACCCATGTCCGTTTCAAGGTTCATAAAGCAATCATTGTGCTGTGCTGCTTAACCAGGTGGTGAAACATGGAATCTAGGGGTGCCCAAGCCATTAATCTGGTGCCACCCTTGGTCTCCATTGCCCCCAGGTCGGCACAGTGTCCATGAGTCTCCATGCACACAGCTTTTAAGGACATGCAGCAAATCCTACAACATCTAGCACCCACATGTGAGGAAACTGAAGGACTCTGTGATCCTTGTGGGTTCCTTTCAACTGAGGACGTTCTATTTGATGAAAGGACTGACCTGAAACTAGAAAGAGATTGGGGTGACCCCAGGTAGGTGCTTCTCCGTGGAAGATGCTGACCTGCTGCCTCATATTTATCCAAACCCAAACAGTTCCAGCAACAATTACTTCTGGGAAGGACTTTCGTAGGGCACTATGGTGATTTTGAAAGGCTGCAGCGATACCACGTCCAACAAAATGGTGCTTTTCCCAGCCTCCTAAACTCCTTTGAATTCAACTGTTTTCCAAATATCAAATGCTGGTACCAGCAGGATCAATTTAACACATTGTGGTTTAGCATCCCTCCCCACCCCCTTCCCCAAAATCTGACTTTGATCGATTTTCTGCAACTTGTTCTAACTGAAGATACCAATCAATATGTTTTATTACTAATAAAAAATGCATTAGGTTGTTCTAGTGAATACAGGCCAAACCACTGGTTTCAGTGGGACCTGGATCAGTCCTACCACCTTGCCAGAAATTACATTTCTAGGATTAAACCATCCGAGGTAAATAATTAATAATCTTTTCCTTATAAATGAACACAATTCAGTAAGAGCAAATTGTTTTAAAAGTGTGTTTAAAAAAAATAACAGTGCTCCCAAATGAAGATCGTGTTCCTTCTACATGGGCAGTTGAAGAATCCCATCGTGGGCCGTGGTTGATAACAAGAGCTCAATAAGCCACAGCATCGAGGAACCCTTTCCAACTTGGATTTGGAATCCAGGCTTGGTCTCACACTCTCTATCCTCCAGACTGCACCACACTCAGAGCAAGGAGATAGGTTATTTCTCAAGCTGTTTTACTCAAGGTCATGCAGATGTCAGCACAAGGGAGGTTTACCCTCAGTCCCTTGAATGACTACTTACCAGTTAAAAGTAAAACTCAGGCACATCCCTTCTGTTACAAAAGTCTTTGCGTCTTATTTCCTTCCTCCTCCGCTTTTCCCCAAGATAAAAAGCTCCTTTCACAGTTTATCAAGTCCCTTTGCTAGCATCAGCTAAAAAAAGGAAATGAAATTAGAGGAATTCTTCCAGGAAAGCAGAGGAAATTTTAAAATAAGTTATACAAAGCTAAAACAAAGAAAATAATCTTAGTTTGCATACCCAGAACTTAAAACACCCTCATGATCCCTACAGGTGCAGACTGGAGTCTTTCACCTGCTGCCAGACAAAATACTCCCAGGGAAACATACTTTAACGCAAAAGAATTTTATTCTCCCATGATTAACAAATGGTTACTGGAAAGGTAAACTAATTCGGAAAATAAATAATTTATGGTCCAAATTTTTCTGTCCTTACTGGCACACGTGTTCCCATTAATTTAATTTGAGTTTCACTAGCAGTCAGGTTTATGAAGTCATTTAGTATCCAGACTTAGGTAAGAGGGGGCCATGGTAAGCAAATACACATGGGTCTGCTGAGGAAGAGACAATTCTAATATATTTTAATAGAAAATAAAGGAATTTCACTTAACTCCAGCAGTAAATATACACACATTCACCAACACACCAATAAGAAAGGACATGGAGTCTTGCGATCTACCTTAAGCCCTGTGTTCCATTTTGGAGTCGTCAGCACAGGAAGGACATGGATCTATTGGAGCAAGGCCAGAGGAGACCATGGAGATGATCCGAGGGCTGGAGCCCCTCTGCTGTGACGACAGGCTGAGAGCTGGGGTTGTTCAGCCTGGAGAAGAGAAGGCTCTGGGGAGACCTTAGAGCAGCTCGCGGTACTGAAAGGGCTCCAGGAAAGCTGGGGAGGGGCTCCTGATCAGGGAGGGCAGGGATGGGATGAGGGGGAATGGTTTTGAGCTGAAAGAGAGGAGATTGAGATGAGATCTTAGGCAGAAATGTTTTGCTGTGAGGGTGGGGAAGCCCTGGTCCAGGGTGCCCAGAGCAGTGGTGGCTGCCCCATCCCTGGAGGTGTTCCAGGCCAGGTTGGATGGGGCTTGGAGCCCCCTGATCCAGTGGGAGGTGTCCCTGCCCATAGCAGGGGGTGGCACTGGGTAGGTTTTGAGGTCCCTTCCAACCCAAACCAATCCATGATTTAATGATTCCACAAAACCATTTAAAAAATGGCAGCCATAGAGTTAACCCAGCCTTCAGTATGGCCCAGGCAACCTGCAGCTTTTCTCAGTGTAGGTGAAACGAGCATTTCCATCCCCGAGGGCTCACACAGAATAAATTTCCAGTAGAACTGGACTAACACATTAACTCAGTGCAAGAAAGTCCCAAGATCTAATGCCTGAAGAGAGCCTGGCCTGCTGCTTTCATTTAGTACACTTTTCCCCTTGGAGTTCTTTATCCAAATTGACCTGTTGTCAATTAGGATTTAGATCCTAAAACATCTTTAGGATGTAGGTCTGTGGTAGGACTAACCCTATTGACATCAATGCAGAGCTGTATTTCATAGAATCAGGGAATCGTGTAAACTCTGCCCCATTTTTTACAGAGAAGTCATTGAGATGTGACAGTTTCTGCTCCAGAAGTAATTTTCTTCAAGTTTGCAACTCTCCCCAGTATTTATCAGAGAATTGCTCTACATTTGAAGCACAAAATATTTATGTTGGTGCAATTCTGTTCAGAGTTACTGGAACAGCAGGTAAGAGAGAGTCTATTTGAAGGGTGGGGATAAGACATCCACTTCATTTCCATCAGTTTACTTAAACTCTACGAAATTACACTCCTTTTTCTTTGAGGACCATTGCTTAATCACAGCCAAATACGTGCTTAGCGAAAAAAAAAAGTGAAGAGTATGGAACAATTAACTGTGATAATTGGTGTGGGTGAGGCTTATCCCTGGATAATGGTACAGCTATGCATATATCCACAATTTAAAAGGGAAGGGTCTTCAAAGGCAGGCAATGTTTTCAGGCTTTGGAGCTTATTTTTCTACATTTAAGGGAGGTAGAGAAATGGTATATTAAAATCAATTAATTTTCCAGCTGTATTACCATCAACTCAAGAACAAGCATAACTGCTCGCAGCTGTAGTTAAACCTACCAGAGTTCTTGGTATTTACTTGAAAGCAATGAAGTGTTTCAGTTTTCAGGAATTCTTGCTAGGGGAAACATATTTAGGGTAGATTTTTGAAAACACACCGATTTTACTTTTGACCAGAAAATTAAACTAAAATTTGAGAAGCTCCAACTTCTGGTTTGTTTTAAGGTGGGAAGAAAAGGACATAAAGATGGTTAGCATGTCCCTTAGGTGAAAAAACAAAGTCACTGTAGAAACAGACTGAGCTACACAAAGGTGAAATTCCTTCTGTAGCGATAGTTCTACAAACAGAAACTTGGTTTTATCAGGATGATTTGTCTCTGCAAATCCACTTGGAGGAACACTTTAGGAAAGACTACTTACCATCTGCCTGTAGGCTTCCAGAGCATACTTCCAAAACTGTACCGATGCAGGGAACAGGAATGCAAACTTAGGGTTCACGCTTCAGAGCTTTAAATGAATCAAGTTGTCAGGAGTGATTTGACAGGAAGCCTAAACTATACTTATTTGTGAGAAAACTTCATATGCAAAGGCAGAATTCTGAGAGCTCCTCAACCTCAGCACAGGTACAACCCAGCAACAACCCAGGTACAAACACTTCGCAGAGTTATAAACAATTTATTAGCTTTGGTGTACTGGTCCTCTCAAGCATAAACTGGGTAAGAGTTACAAGATTCTGTATACATTTTTGAAATAGATGTTATTAAAAAGCTTGCAACAGGCAAGGTATCTTAAATTCTGCTGCAGAACACAAACCTTCCCAGGGGCTTCATTAAGCCAAATGATCTGGTGTTCTGCTCTACGCATCTGTGGTCCAAGGAAAACCCTGGCTATGCCAGCCTACACGTTCTGTTTCTGGGGAGGGCAGGTGTTCGAAACCACCACTTTGGAGTTTGTTCCAAGTCCCAGATGTCTGAGTATACTTTTTTCTTGCTTTACCAGAGCAATGATAACTGTACTTGTTACTCTCTCCAGTTCACAGTGGTACTCTGCCTGCCACAGAAGAGAACTAATTCAGATACCAGACACCCAACCACCATTTCTAAATGCTATCCAACACCCTCCTCCTTTACGTCTCCACACAGAGCTTGATAACGCTCCCATTTTCACTTTTTCATTGGAATTTCTATTGTCATAAAATCCTCAGCTAGAATTACTTCTTGACCATCTAGCACCGACTCCGCCTGTCTCTTCAGTTTGGTGACATCTGTATCCCCCTCATCTCTCTGAGCAGCTGGTTTATAGCGCTGGCTGAAGTGAGTCAAAACCAGTTTCTTAACTTTACACAACTTTGCAAAATCCAGTGCCATTTTTGGAGTGCTATGACCATGCTCTTTGGCCTTTTCCTCCTGGGTATCATCCAACGTGGCTTCATGTACCAGTACATCTGCTTCGCAGCAAAGCTTCACAGCCGCCTCTCCAACAACCCCAGAACAATCCCCCAAAATGCAGATTTTTCTTCCAGGAATAGGGTCTTCTAAGACGTCTGAAGGAGAAATCGTTACTCCATTTTCTAGAACAACTGTAGTTCCACTCTTCAGTATACCATATAAAGGACCTGGTTGAACTCCTGGTAAATAAAGACAAGAGTCCATAAGTATTATGATGAGTATCAGGGTTCAAAAACGAATCACTGAAGAAGAGATATGCTATATATAGAGCTGTCTCACTGAAAAATATAAAACCTCAGTGTAAATAGCAATTGACATTTCACATGTAAAGAGCTTCCAACATTAGCAGGAAATGTGTTCAAAGAAAAGCTATATTCTTCATATTGAAGTCAATAAAGTCATGCAAATACACCGGCCACACATCTCCCTGCAAGCCACACTAAGCTTTTTAAATTTTAACATGTGAACTTGTTTGCTTTTCCCAGCATGAGAATGGTCTGCCATATTAATTGGTACCAGCGTTGCATGCCAGTTCAGACCGATGCATTGCTGTGAAGTGCTGAAATGCCCTTAATGGAAAATCAAAGTAAAACAGATTATGGAGAGCTATAGTAGGTCTAATTTGCTAGGACCCCTAGAAAGGAGGTCATAAAAAGATTTCAGCTGCCTGAAACCCCTGTTTTCTTATATTTGCTGAAAACTGGAGTCACTACTCAACTGGAACACATAGCATCATAGGATCACTAAGGCTGGAAAAGACCTCTCGGCTCATCCAGTGCAACTATCAGCCCAACGCCACCGTGCCTACTACACCCTGTCCCAAAGTGCCATGGCTACACAGTTTCTGAACCCCTCCAGGGATGGAGACTCCACCCCTGCCCTTGGAAGCCTTTTCCAATGCTTCACCACTGTCAGAGAAGAAATTCTTCCTGATACACATTTCCACATCCATTTAGACATTTAAAAAATTAAAAAGAGGATAAATAAGTTGAAGTAGTTACCAAGGTCTTTCAGTTTCTGAACACTGAGTTTACCAGTCCGGGGCTTCTCTTCCACCACAAAGCCAAAGGAAGGAATGCGGTGAAATAGGCGAAATGCTTTCAAAACCAGCTGCTCATCCTCAACCAGCAAGTAAGAGTTTTCTACAGGATCCAGGTGGAGTATTCTCCCTTGTGCTCCCTGCGGAGTCACATCTCTCTCTAAGTAAGAAAAATCTTTAAATTCTTCTGTAGGGCACTGGTCCTGTGTTGGTACCAGTTCATGAACAGTGTAGGAAAACAGAAGTTTTGAGTGGGAGAGCTCCAGACTCCTGCATATGAAGTCTCGCAGTCCCAATGGTCCATAAATTTCAACAGGTGGTTTGTTCAGGTCCGGGCTGCTTTGGAGGCTAATGGTACACAGCAAGCCAGGAAGCCCAAAAAAGTGGTCACCATGAAGATGAGTTATGAAAATCTTGGTAATTCTGCCTATTGATTAGAACAATAGGAAAATAAAAACAAACCAGAAAAAGACAGGAAAATAAATTAACATCATAACAATTCCAAAGTAATCAGTTTTTGGCAAAAAGTACAAAATAAAGAAGGAGGGGAAATTAAAATAAAAAAAGTGTTTAAGAAATAAATCCCAAACCGCCAAGTACTCTTTCCTCCGTAGTAGTGGTAAGTATCTACACAAGATTTATTTGTTATTTTTATTTTATTTTAAGCTGCAAGAGGGGAGACTGAGATGAGATCTTGGGAAGAAATGTTTTGCTGTGAGGGTGGGGAGGCCCTGGCCCAGGTTGCCCAGAGCAGTGGTGGCTGCCCATCCCTGGAGGTGTTCCAGGCCAGGTTGGATGGGGCTTGGAGCCCCCTGATCCAGTGGGAGGTGTCCCTGCCCGTGGCAGGGGGTGACACTGGATGGGCCTTAAGTTCCTTTCCAACCCAAATAATTCTACGGTTCTAAAATTCTATGTTGGCTTGATTTGTCAGAAAAGATTATCAAGACAGAACTTTTGATTGCTTCTAATTAAAACATGCTACAAGCACTGAACAGAATTCACCAGTGACATCTGACATATTAAAACATAGGGAAGTGCTGGGAAGCGGTTGTGGTTCATACATTACGTGGACACTGTAGACTAATGAGAAACAATGTAGAATTTGTGTTATTCCTATTTTTGAATTCAGCATAGGAAATTATTATAATTAAAACAGAAAAAAAAGTATCCAGGTCTCATTTAAAGTTCTTCAAAAAGCAAGAACCCCACGGTGCCTGACTGCTTTCTTTCGAACAGATGAAAAATTGCACCTCAAGATTTGGGCTTTGATTCCTGCCTGAGTTTGTCTCACTCCAGCTCACAGGCTCTGGGCCCTGCCCTTTCTAGATTAAAGCAAATCCAGAATTTTCTGTCATTACAGACATGCAGTTTAATGAGGCTGCCTCAGTCCTCTCTGCTAGCTCAATTCCTGCTTCCTTGCAGTAATGCATTTTCTCCAGCATCTGTTAGGACTTAACAGGAAGAACAGAGTTTATTAGTTTTAATTTAAGAAAAATTTTGTAAATATCAGTAAATTTAGTAAAAGTTTGTCTGTACACTTGGTCATATAAATCACCAAATCATCATGGCTGGAAAAGACCTCAAAGCTCATCCAGTGCAACCATCAGCCCCACACCACCGTGCCTACTAAACCATGTCCCGAAGCACCACATCTACATGGCTTTTGAATCCCTCCAGGGATGGAGACTCCACCAGGGCTTCACCACTCCTTCAGGAAAGACATTTTTCCCAATATCCAATCTAAACCTCCCCTGGCACAACCTGAGGCCATTTCCTCTCATCCCATCGCTTGTTCCTTGGGAGCAGAGCCCAGCACCCGCCTCACCACAGCCTCCTCTCTGGGAGCTGCAGACAGCGATGAGGTCTCCCCTCAGCCTCCTCCAGGATAAACCCCAGGTCCCCTCAGCTGCTCCCAGAACCCCTGGGCTGCAGACCCTTCCCCAGCTCCAGTCCCTTCTCTGGACGTGCTCCAGCTCCTCAGAGTCCTTCTTGGAATGAGGGTCCCAAAACTGAACCCAGGATTTGAGGTGCAGCATCACCAGTAAGATATACATACAGCAGCTTCCCCGATATCTTCACATTTGGGGGGGGGGGCAGGAGGGCTGTTTCCTGTTTGTAACTGGTAATTCAGTCTTTAGAATATGAGAACCCAAAGTCTGCTCTTGCCACTGTGGACCGTGAAAGCACAGCAACTGAAGGCAAACCTGGTTTCTACATGAAGTAGAAACTTTATTGCCAAAATGTAGAAGTTGCCACAAATACAGACAACATTACTGAAAATCAGAAGCACAATATCTGTTGCCAGAAAGACTCACAGCAGGTATTGCCTGGAGCTGACTTTAAATACAAACTGTACCAGTTTAAAGCTGTTCTGCAGTTCATGTTGGAAATCACAGAGCCTGAGAAATTAACTCAGGAGAGTTTGGTTCTCAAACACAACTCTTTACCAAAGGGGCAACCAAGGACTGCTGCAAAGCAGGTTCGGCGACTGCCGCCCAAAGGCAGCACCTCCAGGTGCTCATGCATGTTCTGTACATACTCAAATACCACGAGCACGCGGATAAGGTATTTTGTTTAGATCTCATGAAATTTTTCCCCTTTTAACAGCACAAACCTGCTCTGAGATGGCTCCTCATGAACTGCGTCTGAGTTCCCTCTCCGCAGTCGAAGAGCCAGTACTCTCCTTCCCGGCGCAGCACTAATGCCGATGCTCCTCTTGTTGGAGAGGGATATGCTGAGCCTGTGCCAAGGAAAGTTATATCCATCGCCATTTTAAACACATCAGCGTGCCAGCTGAAAGACAGATTTTATGCTGCTGAATATATGTATTTATATTGGGAAAGAAACAAACATTTTCGCTTTCAGTGAAGGCATTCCATGTATTTTAATGTGAGGATCAAATTCCCCTTCCCTCAAAAAATAAAGCTTCCCTGGAGTGGGATATAACTTTCAGACAACAGAATATTTACAAGCAGCAGACTTCCTTTTTATGTCAGTGAAAGGCTTGTAAACACGCAGTCCAACCATAACGCCTTTGCTCATTACCTACGGAAACAGCCCTATGCAGTTGGAAATGCTCTCACCTTTAAACCCATTATTTATTTCTTTCTTTGCTTTATTTAAACTTTGAATTTTCCTGCCTGCTCTTCTCTCCAAAAGACTTTTCAGAGTAGCTGACATGAAGCAGTCGCTGGTGACATCTAAACAGCGTTACTGTACGTATGGAACGGGCAAATCATGAACACCGAGGAGAAAGACTTGCTCCCATCAAAACAACTCCAGAGACTGTAGGAGGCTGGAGTGACCTGATTTACTTTGCCTTTGGAACAGCATCATAAAACCATAGAATTGCTTGGTTGGAAGAGAACTTTGAGACCTTTCCTGTTGTCTCCTCATTTGTTCCTTGGGAGCAGAGCCCAGCACTCCCATCACCACCACCCCATCTCAGGGAGCTGCAGAGAGCAATGAGGTCTCCCCTCAGCCTCCTCTTCTCCAGCCTAAACAGCCCCAGGGCCCTCAGCTGCTCCCACAACCCCTGTGCTCCAGCCCCTTCCCCAGCTCCATTCCCTTCTCTGGACGTGCTCCAGCCCTTCAAGGTCCTTCTTGTACTGAGGGGCCCAAAAGTGAACACAGGATTTGAGGTGTAGCTCATCCTTCAAAGTGATCCACCTTTTCCTTCTCATCAACGCTAAATGAAGAATTAAATGCCATCAAACCTTTACGGAAGGCTGCGTGTGGACACATGGCACTTATTAGAGCAGAGGGCTCTATACAGTCATCATCCATACCCCAACTGTGTACATATCCAGATGAGGAACCTAGTGACTCCGTAGGAGCAGGAACATCCTCTGAAAGTGGCAGAACTTCCAAGGTGACTCTGATGCCTTTCTCCAGCCTTATTCTTCACAGACTTATTTCCTACCTTGCTTTTAGACATATTTCCACCTCATTTTCTGGTTCCAGGTGCCTCAGTAGTGTCAGCTAGCCTTAAAGTAAAAGAATTGCCATTTCTGAGGCTGAGTTGATCTCAGTGGAGCTTTCCCCAGGGCAGCAGCCCCTTTCCTAGCGTTGAAGCAGGGATTCCCAGGGACAACAAAGTGCCACATGATATTACATGATCACAGGGAGGACAAAAGTCTATAAAAAACACCCATTTATCCCAAAACCACGCAATCATAAAAGGGTTTGCGTTGGAATAGACCTCAAAGCTACCCCCTTGCCATGGGCAGGGACACCTCCCACTGGATCAGGGGGCTCCAAGCCCCATCCAGCCTGGCCTGGAACCCCTCCAGGGATGGGGCAGCCACCACTGCTCTGGGCACCCTGGGCCAGGGCCTCCACACCCTCACAGCAAAACATTTCTCCCTAAAATCTCATGTCAATCTCCCCTCTTTCAGCTGAAAACCGTTCCTCCTTATCCCATCCCTGCACTCCCTGATCCAGAGCCCCTCCCCAGCTTTCCTGGAGCCCTTTCAGCACTGGGAGCTGCTCTAAGGTCTCCCCAGAGCCTTCTCTTCTCCAGGCTGAACAACCCCAACTCTCCCAGCCTGGCCTCACAGCAGAGGGGCTCCAGCCCTCAGATCATCTCCGTGGCCTCCTCTGGACCCGCCGCAACAGCTCCAGGTCCTGCTTATACCGGGGATGGCAGATACAAAGGCAAATACGAACGCCTTGTGCCCTTCCCAGCGATGAACAAAGACACGGCTGCCGGGGACGAGGACTCCCCGCAGCCTCCTCCTCTCCAGGCTGAACAACCCCAGGGCCCTCAGCCGCTTCAGGAACCCCTGCGCACCAGTTCCCTTCCTCACCATTCCCGGCATCTCTCGCGGGACACGAGGACGCTTTTCCGGGAGGGGAGGGACCGGATTTCTCCTCCCCGGGCTCCTCCCCCCTGGGTGGCTGCGGGCGGGGCCCGCGGTAACAGGTACCGGGCTGCGGCACCGCCCCCCCCCAGCGCCGGTGGGTGAGGAGAGGTGACGTGGGCATCACACCTGACATCACCCCAAGCCAACCTCACCTCAAGTGACCTAAAGGGAGCAGAAAACGCATTAATTACACCCGCAGTCACACAGTCACAGAGAGGTTTGGGTTGGAGGGACCTCACAGCCCATCCAGTCCCACCCCTGCCATGGGCAGGGACACCTCCCACTGGATCAGGGGGCTCCAAGTCCCATCCAACCTGGCCTTGAACCCCGCCAGGGATGGGGCAGCCACCACTGCTCTGGGCACCCTGGGCCAGGGCTTCCCAGCTCTCACAGGAAAACATTTCTGCCCATGATTTCATCTCAGTCTCCCGTCTTTCAGCTCGAAACCCTTCTTCCCCCTCACCCCACCCCTGCACTCCCTGATCCAGAGCCCCTCCCCAGCTTTCCTGGAGCCCTTTCAGCACTGGGAGCTGCTCTAAGGTCTCCCCAGAGCCTTCTCCTCTCCAGGCTGAACAACCCCAACTCTCCCAGCCTGGCCTCACAGCATCGCGGCTCCAGCCCTTGGATCTTCTTCATGGCCTCCTCTGGACCTGTTCCAGCAGTTCCATCTCCTTCTTGTGTTGGGTATTCCAGAGCCGTGCGCAGCGCTCCAGGTGGGATCCAACCAGAGCAGAGCAGAGCGGCAGAATCCCCTCCCTTGGTCTGTGGGTCCCACTGCTTTGGGTGCTGCCATGTGCTCCAGTTTGTGTCTGTTGCCCCGTGTCCTGTCCCTGGGCAGCACTGAGCAGGGCCTGCCCCATCGCCTTGCCCCCCCACCCATCAGATGTTCATCACTATTAATGGGATCCCCTCTCCATCTGCTCTTCTGCAGCCTGAACAGACCCAGCTCTCTGAGATTCTCTGCCTGAAACAGATGCTCCGTGTTCCTTCTCACCACCTCTTGCCTTGCGAAGCGGGGCAAACGGGTTAAGACAACTCAAGGCCCTTGCAACAGAGGATGCCTTCAAAATAATCTATATATATTTAATACTGCACTTCACTGCACTGCACAATTTCTTTTCTCATCGAATGTGTGAAACCCACATCACAGCTGATGTCAGTAACACTCCTTCCTTCCTCATGTTGCTCTGTCCCCATTACCTTGGTTTCCCTGTATGTGACCTTCCTTTGCTTCTTAGGAGCACCTGTAGAAACTGATTGCTGCCATTTGGGGGCCGCACGGAATGAACACAGGACACACCTCTGTACTCGGCACTGCTGAGGCTGCACCTCGAATTCTGGGGTCAGTTTTGGGCTCCTCACTGCAAGAAGGACCTCGAGGGGCTGGAGCGCGTCCAGAGAAGGGACCGGAGCTGGGGAAGGGTCTGCAGCCCAGGGGTTGTGGGAGCGGCTGAGGGCCCTGGGGCTGTTTAGCCTGGAGGAGGCTGAGGGGAGACCTCATCGCTCTCTGCAGCTCCTGGAGAGGAGGCTGTGGTGAGGGGGGTGCTGGGCTCTGCTCCCAAGGAAGAAGTGATGGGATGAGAGGGAATGGCCTCAGGTCGTGCCAGGGGAGGTTTAAACACAGTATTAGGGAAAGTTTCTTTACTGACAGAATGGTGAAGCCCTGGCAGAGGCTGCCCAGGGCAGTGGTAGAGTCTCCATCCCTGGAGGGGTTCAAGAAGCATGTAGACATGGCACTCTGGGACATGGTTCAGCAGGCAGGGTGGAGCTGGGATGGTGGTTTGACTGGATTATCTTAGAGGTCTTTTTGAACCTTGATTCTATGATTCTGTGATTCTTATAAAAGAGTACTTCCAAGAGAATGTTATCACAACCACATTTGTTGACATACTCTGCGTTCGTTATACCTCTGTGGGATCGCCATCGTTAAAGCACAACGTCAATAAGCGAGGTGCTACTGAAGTCCCTCTTTACAAGTGCTGTCCAACAACGATGTTCTAGAAAAATCAGCGTAGAGATAATATTTTAATTGCTTTGCCTGTAGCCTAAGTATCTGTTTTGTTTGCAGATACATTTGTCAGGGGACAAAAGGAGAAAGGGTAAATAATATCATTGATTTCAGCAACTGCATACCAATTCTGTACACTGCGAGCGTTATTGTTTCAGAATAAAAAAAGACAAGAACAATTTAGGCAAAGGGAATGCATTTTACTAAGAAAATAGAAGACCAGAACACACATTTCAATAGAGTTACAGCATTATAAAGGAGAAAAAAACCCCAATCAGTTCACATTTAAATACAATTTTAGTTTCAGCTGAGTTTCAGCTCCCACTTACAGTCAATCCCAGGCAGATTAGGCTAGAACTGTTCTCACAAGCACTCCAGTAGGCTCATGCTTATTTCTGTAGTATAGATATGTTTAACAGAGAAATAAATGTAAATTATTTTGAAGTTTTATTTCTTGACAAACTGGCCATCTTACTGTGTTTGTGTAGTCCTAAAAGTATTTTTATTTCCATTTTCATTAGAAAGGAACTACTTAAAGGACGGATAAGTCAAAGTCAAAGGTACTTGGAGAGTTACGTTCAATCCAGTGCCCACTTTGTGTGCGGGGAAATGTAAATGCACGGTTTACATATGGTTCCTGTAATGTGAGCTGAACATCTGATGCAGGACTGCTTTTCACACGTGCTGTAGCCACAGTCCACTATGTGCCACCAGGTTCCAGATTCCCCACGTACCATCCAGCTGTCAGCGCTTGTTCCTCTGGAGAAGGCACGAATAAGCTGCACCCTTGGAAAGCCATGGGAGGAAACAGAGGTCTAATAGATGCTGATTTTTCCTTGCGGTTCCCCCAGAACACCTGCAGGCTTTCTGATACCGTGGTAGTGTGTATTTCAGAAGTAAGTAGGTAGGTCAAGGTAGATCCACACAGAATTAGATGTCCCTTCACAAGAGGTGAATAAATTACATTGTTCGAGTTCTGCTGTCAAGTGGGTGCAATTAGGAGTTTGCTCTAGATTTTCTCCTTGCTCCAGAATTCAGTGAAGGACCAGTCCCTGCCTATTGTGTACGGTGGTTATGAAACAGGAGAGCAGTACACATCATCCCCAAGAGAGTCCAAAAATGACAGTGGTTTTCTTAAACACAGGAATAGCACTTACAGTTGAGGCAGGAGTCCAAACTGTGCTGTTCTCAGACTGATCTGAGAGTCTCATAGTCAGCTGTATCCAAATGATGGACGTGCTCAAAGCTGCACCCTGCGGTCAAGAGGGACCCAGAGCAAATGAAGGAAGACAACTTGGATTTACTTAGGCCCAGACTCAGCTGAACTAAAATTCACAGTTGTAGCTGTACAACAGTCACAAATTAGGGCCACTACTGAAATACTAAAAGGTGTATCTTTACCTTTACAGTTTCTACCAGAGGAACGTGACAAAGGGTTACTACACCTCTCCTGCACGACAGCGTGCTGGAATAAAACAGTACAAAGACACACACCTACCACAGGAAACCTGCTAAACACTGATCTGCATGTAAATGTGGCTGTGCTTCAGGCTCAGAAAACAAACACAACGTCATGAAACGCCACTGTTCACAAACTTAGCCAAGAACTTACGTGAGGAGTCACATTTGGGGTTTAAAACCTATCAGCCACCATATTTTAATGGTCTTCCTCTACATGTCAGTTGTTGGCATGCAGGCATATGCTTCAGGAACACACAAACCTTTGTAAAATCCCGAATTACCACCACACCTATTCAATAAAAGAAGGCTACGATCCCCTAGCTACCTTCCTTCTCCTCCCCTAGGCATTTCTGTACGTTGCTGCCGAGAGGCTCCATCCTGTGTTGTTGGTTTCAAGGAAGCAAGGCTTGGACCAGGCTTGGGAAAGACTGAGCTGACCTCAGTGGGAGTTTGTGATCCTCTCGGCAGGTGTTCTCTGCATCCAGAACAATATGCCCATGGAAGAGATGTGAAAGACAGACTTCTAGACCATGCAGAGGGCAAAAGCAACCAGGGCTGTGTGAAGAACTAGGCTAGTCATCCGTTACATGATATGCTTTCTTAAAGAACAGTACTAAGCTTAACTTACGCTATGTGGCACTACAAAATGCATCCTGGTGACAGCTTTTTCCCTTTGCATACTGTGTAAGAGAATTTACTGTGTAAATAAAGACCGGTAAATGCTTTTGAATAAGCCAGCAAACAGTAAAAATCAGGTTAAGTAGAATATGAAAAAGGATACTGCAGTTCCTTACTAACCAGCAAGATTAGCAATTGTAATTAATTCAAAGATTGATTAGATCTCAATACACAAAACTGAAGATGGATCTATATATTTTATTTTTAAAAAAAAATCTAAAAAAGATGGAAGAGAGTGAAATGCACATAGAACAGGTTATCTGTTGCTGACAGGAAACAGTGGCTGTACGTTAAAGGCAAGATTCTGCTGTGTCTGTATCACAAGCTGTAGATGGTCCACAGAACCTCACTAAACCAAGTCCACAGGTGTGTGTGCACAGGTTAGGTCTAACTGGTACCACTGGGCTGCCGTAAGTGGGACAGGTTAGAGATGCAGCCAGGCCTTCTCTGCTGCAGAGCTCCAACCCACGTGCACCCCTATCAGGGCAGGGCTGTGTTGTAACTGGAGACTTTAAGTCAGTTAAAGACTGGTTTGTCCCTTACCTGTGCGGTGAGATTTACAGAAAAATTATGGACAACCCTTTGGACTTGGGAAAATCCCACTGCTGGCCAGTTCTGATCAATCCCTCTCGGCATCTGCCTAAAGCCAGCCCCTGCCAGGAAGGGAAAGGACTGCACTTCACAAAGCAGGCATCTTCCCTTCAGCTTGAAAGCAGCCGCTGCCAATTCCCTGTACGGAAGCTCCTTTTGGGAACTGAAACCAATTTTGCCCAACGCCAGAATCCTGCTGTGTGCAGGTAATGCTGTTTTTCCAGGCACCAGGTTTTCCTAAGTCCTATCAATGCCCACAGACTATGAACCACAACTGCACTTCTTGCCTGGGAAAAAGTAATCAGACTGAACAGATGGATGCATAACTTTATTTCGTAAGACAGGGTTGCATCTATGGACTGATTGCCCTGCCTCTGTGATGATTTTCAGCTGGGACATGAGATCAGTGAATGGGATATTTTTGCTTCTCCTGCCTAATTAGTTTGTTGGCAGAAGTGAGGAAGTGTGCGTTCCCAATATACCTGAATCCAATGATGCAGAACTCCACTGACACTGCAACAGGCTTCAGCTAGAGCTGGATTTTCAGAAGGTAAAAACAATTTGTACACTAAATAAATAATTTTTTCAGTAGGATCACAAATTTAAATACAATAGAAACCAGGCATAGCAAAAATAGATGAAAAAAAGCATTCTTTGTAAAAACACCCTATGTGTGTGTTGGTCTTTTTTTTTACATATACTTACATAAACAAGTTGCAAATCACGAATGTTGCCCATCCTGGCAACGGAGCATTTTTATCCCCATAAGACAGCACTTTACCACAGTTTGAATATGCACTGTTTTCCCCACATCACCACTATCTGCATTTATATAATCAGTCTTCTTTCCTCACTTCAGTAAAACCTTCCTTAAATATATTGGGTTTTTTGTCTAATACATGAACTTAACTTTAAAATCTGATAGTAGGCACCAGAGATGATATCCAAGGAGGTACAGAGACTATTTTCCCTGTTCTATTTTGGGCCCATTCTGTGGAGACTGTATATTCCAATATAAACGAGGATATGAGAGCTCCTTGGTATGGGTAAATCCTGAGCAAGCCTTCCTTCCTCTCTTTGGATTCCAGCTTCAGGTTTGCCAGGTATAGCCCTTTCACATCCATCTTTTTTTTTGTTGTTGTTCTTTTTTTTGCCTTGATGCAAACAGATCATGGAACAGCACGGAATATTTATTTCTGTTCCTGACACGCCATTGTTCTCCTCACAGAGAGCAGATTTACAGAAGTCATGGACTGTAACTGTTGCGAGGTGCCCTTACCTGCTAACACAAATTAACAGAGGGCACGCAAACCTGGTAGGAACAAAAGGAAAAGGAATGTACATTGTGCTGTCTGTTATCCAACGTGCAGAGCGATCCATTGCAAGGAAAAATTAAACTCAGCGGTTTTGTTTTCACACAAGAACGCTGACAAATTAATAAACCTGTAAACGGAGTGAGGAAGACGAAGTGATCAACTTCTAAGCACTAGATCTTTCAAGTCCTCTATTCAAACCGAACTGAGATTACAAGGAACATTCAAACCTCTGTAAATGTGCTTGTCTATAGCTGCCTGGAACACTTTCTGTGTTGGGGGTTTGTTCAAAGTGGCAACCGAGTCCACTTTGGAGGTTTTGTGTCAGCGATGTCATGAAAACATCACACACAACTTTTTTTGTGAAAACGATGGTATGAAAGGGAGAAAACAGTTTAGCTTGAAAGAAATAGAACCTTGAAATAATTAACAATAAAACAAGAATCCTTTGGTACATCCCCTTGGAGTCCACTGCAAAAAATCTCCTTGTAAAAATCTCTTAGATTTCCACAGATTACTTCAGATCCTGCCTTTAATTTATTATGCAACAGCGCAGCTTTGCTTTTAAAAGCTATTTAAAGGGATTAGTATTATTTTCAGGTTTCCAAAGGTAATTTTAAGTAGTTCATGGTTTTCCTGACAGCAGATTTTATGCAGCGCTGAAAACACAGAATCCAAGCACCGCTGCAGATCCCACAGGCAGACGCTACGCTGCTCCTCAAAGCACATTCATAGAAACAGAGCAGCCAATGCCACCAGGGACCCTGGACACGGGCATCTTTAAACACCATACAAAACAGAAAGCCTATTAGACTGTTAAATTTGTCGTAAGCTGTCTTTTTTTTTTAACAAATGCTTTCTGGTGATGTCACAGGCAATGCAGAGTGACAACACTAGGATGAGTAGAAGACTGATTATTAAAAGCAGGAATAAATAATTCTGGAAGTCAGCAGTGATGAGAGAGCTATAGTTCATCATCAAACACATGTAGCCTAAATACCATTATTGGAATTCTTCAGTGTGGTGCAAGTTCTAAGCTACAAATGCAATGTCATTATTGAAATTAACTTTGGAGAGCTCTCTCATTCCTGTGACAGATGCCATCATACATCAAATTTATCAAGTACTTCGAAGAGTGGGGAGCAATCTATGTCAAGTGAAAATCAGGGCATAAGGGGGAAAAAGACAAGAAAATGAGCAAGAATAAATTACAGGACTTGAAGATCATGACTTAAATTGGTCTGAAAAAGGGATCCCTGCAGAGTAGAAGATACTGCCTGAGGAGCGCGATCTTCTGATGCCTCAGTGAACCTTAGATTCAGGCCAGTCGTACACATCTGGCATGAAGGACTCATATTCGTAGGTCCAAACCTTTGATCGAATGTATCTGTTCTTGTCTGCAGGCTCAGGGTAGTGAAAAGCCATGTTGTTTGCATACAGAAATTCCATAACCTGGAAAGTTAAATCAACAGGCAGTGTGTACCTTTTACTACATTCATGAAACACCCATGCTTCCACTGCAAGATGTTTAGGACTTAGAAACTGGATAAACGCAAAGACTTTTTACAACTCCTGAATGCCTTACTAGGGGTCTGAAAACTTAAAATTCAGAAATCAAAGTACCATAATTTTGGCCCATCAGCACTGCCAAACTGAAGCATCCAACAGACCCAAGATTTTTATAACTGTCTCTCATTAAAGGCACCAAGAACTGCGTATTTTGTGCCCAAGCAACCAGTAATCAAGGGTCATACCGTGCAATTCAGCAAGTTAATTTACACATAAACCACTTCTAGTACAGTCTACTTCTATGCTTCATACTCACCTTGACAGCAATATAAATAGAAACTTCCCTGATATTAGACAGCGGAGGATAAAGTCTTCCTTGTGCAAGTTCTTCGTCAGTCAACTGTTCTGCCAGTGCCTGAGTTAGGAAAACAAACAAGGTCTATGTTCTGCATCCCAAATGGGATCAGTAGCTAAAACACCTGACAGAAACAGGTTGCGGTGTTCCTACTATGGGAGTGCTTCCAAAGCACTAGAGTAAGGCAGGCACAATCTCAAAATTCTCAAAGATCAACACTGCAATCTGAACCTATATTAGCAAATTTTGTTTAAAGCATTTAGCAAAATAAGATCCTATTTTTCTGGCGGCAGAACTACCCTTAACACAGAATCTTAGAATCACCTGAGTTGGAAGGGGCCCAAAAGGACCATTGAGTCCAGCTCCTGTCCTTACACAGGACACTGCCAGCACTTACCCTGTGTGACTGAGGGCATTGCCCAAATGCTGCGGCAATGCTGGCAGACTCGGTGCCGGGACGGCTTCCCTGGGGAGCTGTTCCAGTGCTCCACCCCCTGCTGGGTGAAAACCCTCTTCCTAATGACAATCAGACTCTCCCCTGGCACATCTTCCTGCCATTTCCTTCAGTCCTATCACAGGTTGCAAGAGAGAAGAGCTCACATAGCCATGGAAGTTATACGAGCACAACATGCCTGTAGTGTTTGGCCAGTTGACTCACTGGCTACTCCAATGTGTTAGGTGCTCCTGCTCCACAGTAGCAAGGCAGGGGACAGGACACTGGAGGCCATGTGCATCCCTGACCACACCATCAGCAGCGGAACCCAGAGCGGGGCAGGAGGCAGCAGGCCTGCTGCCAGACCTATGAGGCTGAGAATCAATTTGCACCTGGACAGATTTCCTACTTCAGTGTTTGGTTTCAGGATGAAAAATGAAATATCATAGAATTCAAGAACGGTTGGGTTGGAAAGGACCTCAAAGCCCATCCAGTTCCAACCCCCTGCCATGTGCAGGGACACCTCCCATTGGATCAGGGGGCTCCAAGTCCCATCCAACCTGGCCTTGAACACCTCCAGGGATGGGGCAGCCACCGCTGCGCTGGGCAACCTGGGCCAGGGCCTCCCCACCCTCAGCGTAAAGAATTTCTCCCTAAGATCTCATCTAAATCTTCCTCCTTCCAATTCAAAGCCGTTCCCTCTCATCGTATTACTTGTAAAAAGTCCCTCCCCAGCTTTCCTGGAGCCCTTTCAGTCCTGGGAGCTGCTCTAAGGTCTCCCCACAGCCTTCTCCTCTCCAGGCTGAACAACCCCAACTCTCCCAGCCTGGCCTCACAGCAGAGGGACTCCCAGCCCTTGGATCATCTTTGTGTCATGTCATGGAATATGGTATTTTTCACAATTCTGTTTGATTAAAACCCCTTCTTTTTTAGAACTGGAGAGGGATAAACCCAACAAAAACCAAACAGGAAACCAGGGATTTTCAGCAAGTGCTGAGAAATTGCACATCGTGTCAGAAGCCACAGCCTACTCTGCTTCCACACTTACCTTAGCAGCCTCTAGGAAAACCTTATCACTAATATGTCGAACACTGCTGAGGATCACAGCCAGAGCCACGCCTACAATAAAATTATTGCCAATTAGGGCCACAGCATTTTAAAATATGCAGACTGCTGCTTAGAAGCTGCGAAGACATCTACCATCACAGAATCACAGAATGGTTTGAGTAGGGAAGAACCTCAAAGCCCATCCAGCTCCACCCCCTGCCATAGGCAGGAACATGTCCCACTGGATCAGGGGGCTCCAAGCCCCATCCAACCTGGCCTGGAACACCTCCAGGGATGGGGCAGCCACCACTGCTCTTGGCAACCTGGGCCAGGGCCTCTCCACCCTCACTGTGAAGAATTTCTTGCTAATATCTAAACTAAATCTTCCCTCCTCCAATTTAAAGCCATTCCCCTTCTTCCTATCACTACAGGCCCTTGGAAAAACAAGCCCAGCTCTCTTTTCAAAATATTCCCACTGCTTCCTACACACATTTACAAAACTGCTACCATGTGTGCAATTTTCGTTTACCATAATAGGTGACTTTTGACAAGGGGTTGGAGCTTAGCAGATCGGAGAGGAAAGGGAGAGGAAGGGGAAGGCAGATAGTTATCCCTAGTGCTTCTTTTGTACCCTCACTTGTACAGACGCAACTTCAAGAGGTGTATATAGACACTTATTTTCTCCTTACCCTCCAAAACAAGCAGAAGAACCCATAATGCAGCAGCTTTCAAAGCCTTTAATTGGGCCCTTTTTTTTCTTAGAAATATCCAGTTGGGTAAGCTCACTGTGTGCATCACAAATGCGTAGCTGCACATGCCTAACATCCACCCTCAACTGATTTTCTCTCATTCATTCTTCTGGTTGAGTTCTCGGCTTTAAACGCTGCTAACATCTCTTGCGCTGCTTCACTAACTGTGCCTCCTGTAGCAGGGGAACCCAAGAAGAGGTGCTAATAGTCTAGTATTGAAGATTAAAGGAAGACAACATTATTTATTACCTGGAAAAATATAAGCATTGTTTCCTTGGCCGGGTTTGAAGGTTCTTCCATCTTTCAGAGTGACCAGGTCGAAGGGGCTGCCACTGGCAAACAAGCAACGGCCCTGTTAAACAGATGAATAATGACAGTCAGGCAGCTTCTAAAGAGCCAAGGGTATGGAACAACACAGTCACTGTGAAATACAGGGACACCAGAGTCCCAGAGCTCCCAGGCAGCTCTAGGACTGTCAGGAAGGTACTTGAGCACACAGCCAAATGCATAAAGGCTTCCTGAATGCAACTGGATACAGGCACATACTTAAATTCTTGTCTGACTCAATTCCTACAGTCCCAGAACAATGATCAAACCCACCCTTCCCAGTAGAACCTGGAAGAGATACGAGAATCGGTGAACATCTGCCACGTTTCTGCAGCAAACATGTGGGCAGCAAAAGCGGCGACCATACACATCGAACCCTGCAACTTTACAAGGGATGGAAGGAATCTGTTTATCATTCACCATTCTTTAAGACAGCATAGACTTCGAGGAACCACTCACACACAAAACAACGCATTATTATAACTATAACCATACATCAGGAGCCATGGCTACAAGCCAGGACCCACCACCGTAGAGACTGTACAAAGACAGCTCAATAATGGCCCTCCCAAAAGCAAACTGAAACAGGAGAAGAGGAACAAAGACATCACTTGTTTACTGACGGGTGGGAGGGTGAAGGGAGCGACTGCTGTATCATACTTCTATTGCTAACTGCTCTTTCTCAGCCATAAAGTGAATAATGTCATTTGTTTATCACTCCTTTGAAAAGGATTTTAATCAGCACACAATATTAAAACAAATCCAGAGTTCGGAGTGTGCAAGGTACCCTCCAGACCACTGACCCTTTCCCTCAAGCAGAAAAAGTCCCGTAGGCAAAAAATCTTGATTTTCTTTTGAATAATGAGTTCAACAACATTACTTAAAATATTTAAGGCTCCACAGGACCACTGCATTTGGGGAAAAAAATACCAAGGAAGCTAAAGACTCAGAAACTATGTTAGGGCCTGTTGCAAAATAATGTGCACTGCTCTGAACACCTTGATAGCAATCAGTAAAAGACTAACATTTGTTTATATTAAATAGAATAGCACAAGTTGTACTAAGTGAAGGATCAAAGCACACATAATCTGATGTAAGGAAAGTCTTGGACATCTGGACTGAAGGAGGACTTATTAAATCAGGTCTTGTCATCAAGATTACCAATTTGGCAGAGGAACGCAGGGAAAAGTGTCCTTAGAGCAGACCCTGACTCACCGAATATGTGCAGTAGAAAACCTTTATGATTAGAATCATTAAGGCTGGAAAAGACCTCTAAGCTCATCCAGTCCACTGTCAGCCCAACCCCACTGTGCCTGCTCAACCATGTCCTCAAGTGCCACAGCTACACAGTTTTTGAACTCTTCAAGGATGGTGACTCCACCACCTCCCTGGGCAGCTTCTGTCAGTGCTCCACCACTCCTTCAGGAAATAAGTTTTTCTTTATATCCAATCTAAACCTTCTGTGGCACAACTTGAGGTCATTTCCTCTCATCTTATTGCTTATTACACAGTATCACAGTATTACAAGGTTGGAAAGGACATTTGAGATAATCGAGTCCAACCTATAATCCAACACCAACACCAACTCATCATCTAAACCACAGCACTAAGTGCCTCATCCAGTCTCCCTTTAAACACCTCCAAGAATGGTGACTCCACCACCTCCCCGGGCAGCACATTCCAATGGCCAAGCACCCTTTCAGTGAAGAATTTTTTCCTAATGTCAAGCCTTACACCTACCACTTACTTGAGGGAAGAGCCCAGCCCCCCCCCCCTCACCACAACCCCATCTCAGGGAGCTGCAGAGAGCAATGAGGTCTCCCCTCAGCCTCCTCCAGGCTAAACAGCCCCAGGGCCCTCAGTCGCTCCCACAACCCCTGTTCTCCAGCCCCTTTCCCTGCTCCATTCCCTTCTCTGGACGCGCTCCAGCCCCTCAAGGTCCTTCTTGCAGTGAGGGGCCCAAAACTGAAGCCAGGATTCGAGCTGTAGCCTCACCAGTGCTGCGCACCACATGCAATGGATGCAACAAGATGTAATTTTGTTAAATCACTGACAATCATTTGTAAAGGGAAGGCTTAGCCCGTATTAACTCTCTAACTTTTGTAATAAATTGAGCAAAGAGGCTCCAGTCAGGGATGCTTGTCTGGAAAAGCCACTGAGCAACTAGATTTCCACAACTCTAATAAAATCAGTGTCTTGTCTTGGTGTGTGAGATTGGCTGTTTGCATGCCAGGTAATGAACCTGACTTTCTGGAAAACAGGCACACCCAAAACAACAGCCTGTTTGTGTAAGGAGCAAAACATACGGATTCATTTGAGCACCAAAAGGCAATGAAAATGGTAATAGAAAAGCCCATGGAATACACGGCAGCAGAGGGCACTAAATCACTGCCAGGCTTTTACAGGTGCCATCTAGTGGAAACAGAATAAGGAATAAAAGATTAGTGATGAATGGTATCTTCGTTTCCTTACTGGTTTCCTAGTTTAGTCTAAGATTTCACACCATCCAGGATAAGGTTATTCCTGAGGCCAAGAGACACACGGGGCTGACAGCTCTGATTGCTCACTGCATGACAAACTTGGTTAGTTAAAAGACAAAGTAAAGTCGAAGAGGATTTTCTAGGTAATTACTGTATATTCAAGGGAAAAATATACATTTTTAAGGGCAAAATATGGGTGAACTGAGTAGGTTTCAGAGGACTGAAGGTAATTACGAAAACAAGAATGAGATATGAGCCAGAAAATCAGAGTGGTTTGGGCTGGAAGGGACCCCAAAGCCCATCCAGTTCCACCCCTCCCCCGCCACAGGCAGGGACACCTCCCACTGGGTCAGGGGGCTCCAAGCCCCATGCAGCCTGGCCTTGAACACCTCCAGGGATGGGGCAGCCACTGCTTCTCGGGGCAACTTATTCTCATCTGTCATCAGCCTTACATGTAACCTAAACCCACTGTCCTTCAGTTTAAAACCGTTACCCGCTGTCCTGTCACGACAAGACAAGGTAAAAAACCCTCTCTCCATCTTTCTTATAATCCCCTCTTATACACTGAAAAGTTGCAGCAAGATCTCCCCTGAGCCTTTCCTTCTCCAGGCTGAAGAACTCCATTTCATTCTACAGTAAAGGCACTTTAGAGTATGTCTTTGTATGTGCAGTAAAGGCACAACATTTGGCCATCAGGTCAGCAGCGCCAAATCCCAACCCAAATACCAGGTCCACTCTTCACTTTCAAGTGGCCCCCTCAAGCATTATAAAATTAATTAATAAGGACTGGAACAAAACTGTACCTGTTCAGCAGTATGGACCAGGAATAATTACTCCCCCCAAAACCCCATGTCTCTAAACACTAACTTAAGGAAAATAATGAACAGAAGGGCATAGGGATCCAGTATGGGAAAAATAAAGACGCTCTCTCCATTTGGCACAAAGTTTTTAAATAGCACTGTGCTCACACAGCTACGTCAGTGAAGACACGTTACCACACCTGAATCTAACCAGCACTGTCTTTGTTCCACATCTCATAGTGACAACTACCCTGAGGGTCCCAGCTCCTTGGGACTCAACACAGGGAACAAATGAGCCTCTTCCCTTAAAACCTTCAATGCTCTGTTGAAATTCTATTAAAAGTGCAAGGAAAAATTAGGTTGATTCTCCCTGTAATAGTGCTGCTGGCCTCCTTTGGCCATCAGAGATGCTGCTAGTTTTTAGATTTATTTATGCCAGCTAAAGACTGTAAAGCTAATTCTTGTTTACCTTCTATTCCAGATACTGGAATTTAATTTAATCTACTGAAACGCTGCCTAACTACGTATTCTGGCTAATGTAAGAAAGCCCAAAGATATCAAATCATCTTCATTTAAAACTGTCCTCATTTACTATTAAGAGCTAAGGTCTAGATTTTGTCTGGTGGCTGTTATCCCTGCCTAGGGCTCACTCTGGACCTGCAAATCTCTGTAGCAAGACTTCCTTCCAAGCTGTTGGGCTCAGTAACACGGAAGGGAATCTGGCTGCCAAATGGAGATGCCAGAGTTCTGCCTTTCCCAGTGTGAAGCCAGTGCTGGAATGCTGGAAACCAAGCCACACTAACAGTGGAAGGAAGTTCATAGCTCTGCATCAAGAAAGAAGGAAAGATCTCCGCCCACTCATTTTCACATAAATGAGTCAGTTGGTATGGGGCTGTATTAAAAAACAAATGAAAGGAAAAAAAGAAGCCTTTTCCTGAGCCCGACTCCTGGAATCTGCAGGCAGGCCCTGTGGACAGCGGAGAGATCACAGCAAGCTGGCACCTACGAGGTAAAGGAAAAGCATTACCAGCCAGCTCAAAGTGCTAAAGCTGCTCCCTTGCCCCCACCTCCTGCCCTCAGGCTCTCTTCAGAGATTATTACTTTTATACAAAAAGTTGTGCAGAAGGATAAAAGACCTCCTCATTAAAGTCAAAACCAAGGTCTGGATGCACTGGTGATAGCACTATCAAAAAACCACACCAAACTACAACCTCCAAGTCCCTCACAGTGTAATGGCTTGGAGGTAACGGTGCAGAACAAGGTGTGTTTATTTTTGGTTCACTCATTTCAACATTTGGTGGTGCCAGTGTACGAGACACAGATGCTGCGAGAGGGGAACACGAGGACAGAGGGCCACCATGGACTCCTGCGCTGGAAGCACAAGTCTTCACAGGTCACCATTAACAATACCAGTTCTGACCTGAAGGCACTAAGAAATAACTGAATGCAATGCCAAATTCCAAAACTGATGCAAGGACATCACCTGCTTTCAGGACTTCACTCAGCCATTACATTTTAAACCACAGAATCACAGAATCACTTGGTTGGAAAAGACCTTTGAGATCATCGATACCAACCGTACCTGTCCACTGCCAAACCAGATCCCTGAGCACCTCCTGCCTGACTGTTAAACACTTCCAGGGATGGTGACTCAGCCATCACCCTGTGCAGCCTCTGCCAGGGCCTGAGAACACTTCCAGTGAAGAAATTTTTCCTGATGTCAAGTCTGAACCTCCTCTGGTGCAACTTCAGGCCATTTCATCTGTCACTTGTGAGAAGAGCCCAGCACCCCCCTCCCCACAGCCTCCTCTCAGGGAGCTGCAGAGAGCGATGAGGTCTCCCCTCAGCCTCCTCTTCTCCAGGCTGAACACCCCCAGGGCCCTCAGCCGCTCCCACGACCCCTGTTCTCCAGCCCCTTCCCCAGCTCCGGTCCCTTCTCCGGACGCGCTCCAGCCCCTCAAGGTCCTTCTTGGAGTGAGGGACCCAAAACTAAACACAGGACTTGAGGTGCGGCCTCACCAGCACCAACTTGAGGGGCACAATCCCTTCCCTGCTCCTGCTGCCACCCCATGGGGGATCCAAGCCAGGATGCTGGTGGCCTTCTTGCCCGCCTGGGCCACCGCTGGCTCATGTTCAGCTCTCCAGCCACTCCTCCCCAAGCCTGGAGCTGCATGGGGTTGTTGTGGCCCAAGTGCAGGACAAGGTTGCACTTAGTCTCTATTACAATAACTAAAACGTGTGGTGGGAAACAGTTAATAAATCAGAGCTATAAAACAATACAGGGTGCTCACTCTTTTAAAAAGTAACAACAAGATTTAAGCTTAAGCTTTACAAAACGTCATTATTTAAAAATCAAGACTTCTTGTCACATCCCCTCCATTTACTGTTGCCGGAAGATGAGAAAGAGCTGCATTATTATGTCAGTAAGTCCAAGCAATAACAAAATGATTTGAGTTCTTCCATTCTCACAGTAGCAAACAGTGCTACCACCCAGTGCCAACAGGTCACCTACCTCTGTTAGCATATATGCCTCCTCTGCTGTGCATTCAGCTTTCACCGTTGGGTTGCTTAGTGCAAATATGATGGGACGCTCATTGATAGAGGCCATGGCTTTGATCACATCCTCAGAGAAGAGCCTCCCAGCTCCTGCAACTCCTGAAGTAAATGGAAACACATGAAAATAAAATCAATACTTGACTGTTGCAGGGCAGATGACAGCAGCTGTAGATCGAGTTCATGTCACCCCCAAAGACTCCCACTTAGAGCAAAGCATTGCAGGCTTTTCTAGCAGCATTGTTAGTGGCAGCTTAAAATCCTCATTTTCATAGGAACACCTAATTAATGTGCTCCAAAAGCTTATTTTATATGATTTTTTTTTTTAACTGATCTGTGTAAAGAACACTTATCGCTGCCCTGGATAAGTAAGTGGGAGCTCCAGGTTCTCCACAGATGATTCATCCTAGCTGGGTGTTAACTGCGCAGTGCACGTTCCCTTGATATTGGTATTTCAGACCACACCTAAACACACAGGTTCAAATACATAAAAATGGGGTACATTTCTACACTGGCTACAAATTTCAGGGTAGCTGTTCCACCAAGAAACTTTTCTTTTCCAAATAAATCACATACAAAGGAAACTGCAGAGTTGTACCACAAGGTATCTGTAATCTCATCTGATCTCTGCAGGCAGCCACACTTATAAATCAGTATCTACATATGTCAGTGACCTAATTAGGTATCGGAGATGTGCAGCACAAAACCAGCTCCTTCAAGCCATGCTGCTGGCAGATTCTGGCCAGCGAAGCTGACTGGGGAAAGGAAGGAACACAAGATAAACATAAAAATGAATTACTCAAGTCAGGGAGCTTGTGCAAAGCAGAAATTGCAGTGTTCGTAACTGGTGTAGGGAATGGGTCTGGAAAAAAGATTATATTCGTGCTGTTCATTACAGTTTCAGTTCACTGTGACCATGCAGTCCTGCTCAGCATTGCTCTAAGGTCCAACAGCAGCTGGACAAGTACACAAGGTGAAGGGTTTAGAGGAGAAAGCTGTATAAGGAGCGGCTGAAGGCACTTGGTCTGTTCAGCCTGGAGAAAAGGTGACCCAATGAGGGGAGACCTCAGTGGGCTCTGCAGCTTCCTCACAGGGGGAGGAGGAGGAGCAGGCGCTGAGCTCTTCTCTGTGACCACCAACTGACAGGACCCGAGGGAATGGCAGGAAGATGTGCCCGGGAAGGGTTAGGCTGGACATGAGGAAAAGGTTCTTCCCCCAGAGGGTGGTGGAGCTCCCCAGGGAAGCAGTCACAGCCTGACAAGATTGGCCAGTGCCCTCAGACACACAGTGTGAATGCTCGGGGTGTCCTGTGCAGGGACAAGACTTGGACTTGATGGTCCTTGTGGGACCATCTCAGGTCATTCTATGATTCCATGATAAGAAGTGGAAGGAGCACCACAGGTGTAAAAGAGGATGCACCAAGAGCTGACCTGCACTTCGGTGTATTTCCAAGCAGAAAATGGACCACACTTTCATTTTATTTACACCAGCAGAAGTGCACATCACTGACACCAAACTCCCTGGAGCCACATTAGCAAATTAAATGCAGCAAATAACCAAACAGTGTAAATGCAAAACAAAAAATAACCTTACTTACCAATGATTGCCGAAGGCCGAAGTACCTTTACTGCCTCTACAAATGTCTTTGGTATCTGCTCTGGAGCTTGATGCGTAAATGGCTCTTGATTGGAATCTACATTTTGTTCCCGGCCCTACGGATAAACAGTAGATTCTTTTCGTAAGGAGGACATGGGAAGCATTGCCCTTCTGTACTGTGATGTTTCAAGGGATGGTGCACCCCTACCTGAACCAGTAACCCGTATTTGTCAAACATCCATATTCTCCTGTAGGCCTCCTCAGCAGAAACACCGCTTTCCATCATAGCCATAACGATGAGGTTTGCAATTCCCAGGGCAGCCTTGTGGATAAAAGGGACTTTAATTTTCAACAAGTCACAAAAGAGGTCGTTCATCACAGAAGATCACGCTGTTTAAGATCCCCACAAAAATAATTTCATAAGCCAGCTGTGGAACAGAAGCAATGTTTGCCTTTTCGGGGGAAGACGCATGAGATCAAGTGTCATGTCTTCAAGCAACAGGGAGAGGCAGCTCTTCCAGCTGCTGTGCCCTCATACCCATGCCAGTTTGGCAGACACAGTAACACGGCCCAACCAGGCAGTAAGAACAAGTCAGTGCTGCAGCCCTCCTGTCATAGAAACATGTTTGGGTTGGAAGGGACTTTAAGGATCACCCAGTTCCACCCCCAGACATGGGCAGGGACACCTCCCACAGGATCAGGGGGCTCCAAGCCCCATCCAACCTGACCTTGAACAACTCCAGGGATGGGGCAGCCACCACTGCTCTGGGCAACCTGGGCCAGGGCCTCCCCACCCTCAGTGTGAAGAGTTTCTTCCTAATGTCTAATCTAATCTTCCCTTTCCAATTTAAAGCTATTCCCTCTCGTCCTGTCACTCCAGGCCCTTGGAAAAAGCCCCTCCCCAGGTTCCTGGAGCCCCTTTCAGTACTGGGAGCTGCTCTAAGGTCTCCCCAGAGCCTTCTCCTCTCCAGGCTGAACAACCCCAGCTCTCCCACCCAGCCCTCGGATCATCTTTATGGCCTCATCCGGACTCGCTCCAACAGTTCCACATCCTTCTTATGTTGGGGATACCAGAACTGGACACAATACTGTCAAGAAATCACAGCCTAGTGTTTTGCACCCCACTGCTTTCCAGCCCTCTCTCTGCTCCCACTGCCTGTGATAAAAGCCTTGCAGACGGAGGGCAGAACGCAGATGCGAGCAGCATGTCCCTCCGCATCCCTTCTGTTCTCTCGGCTGCACACACTGCTGAGTCTGGCAGCAGAAGTAAGGTAGAGGGAAGTACAGAGCAGGGATCAGTGCTCAGGCAACAACATATCAGCCACCAATTACTGCAATCAGAACCTTCCTCAGCTGGAGAAATTTGCAATTAATTAAGTTATTTGTCAGCACTACAGAAGCAATTTTCCTGATATACCAAGAAGCATGGTACTGCTCCTGATGCCGCTGCCCCAGTAACTAACTACTGTCTGCTCCAAACAGCTGCTGATTTAACTTGCAAAGAGAACCACTGTGTACTTCTCTCCAATGCCATAAAAATGAACATATTCTTGAGTTGTGGTTGTTCAGCCTGGAGAAGGGAAGTCTCCAAGGAGACGTTAGAGCAGCCTCCGAGTACTGAAAGGGGCTCCAGGAAAGCGGGGGAGGGGCTCTGGATCAGGGAGTGCAGGGATAGGACAAAGGGGAACAGTCTGAAGCTGAAAGAGGGGAGATTGAGATGAAATCTGAGGCAGAAATGTTTTGCTGTGAGGGTGGGGAGGCCCTGGCCCAGGGTGCCCAGAGCAGTGGCGGCTGCCCCATCCCTGGAGGTGTTCCAGGCCAGGTTGGATGGGGCTTGGAGTCCCCTGATCCAGTGGGAGGTGTCCCTGCACGTGGCAGGGGGTGGCACTGGATGGGCTTTGAGGTCCCTTGCAACCGAACCATTCTATGATTCCATGATTCTTCCCTACTTTCTTACTAAATCATAAATTTACAGAAAATTCCCCTTCAACTCCTCAAAAGTCCCTAATGCTTATTTGCAAAGTCCATGTAAGAAAGCAAAAACCACGAGTCTTTGCAAATGTTAAACACCTTCCAAATAATGGTCTTTAAGCACACTGTCCCTTCTGTTAATGTATTCCAGCTGGCTTTATATAAAAAGTTCCGCAATGGCATGCAGAGAGTGTGAACCTGCACAGATCCTACAGAACCCGAAAAACTCTCTTATTGCTGTAAAGCCCTTAAGAGAACTCACCTCTCCTGCTCCAAGGAACAGCACCTTCTGCTCTGCGAGTGGTTTACCAGTGGCCTTCTGTGCTGCCAGCAGTCCTGCCAAGGCCACTGAAGCCGTCCCTGCAAAAACAGTTCAAATCTAAGGACAGCGAATGGATCTACATGGTAGACTGTGGGTTTAGGCAAGTTTTTTGCATATAAATAAAGGAACATAAATAAAGGGTCTACCTTGAATATCATCATTGAAGGTACAATATTTCTCTCGGTATTTTCTCAGAAAACGAAAAGCATTGTGGTTTCCGAAGTCCTCAAACTGGATAAGTGTGTTCTGGCCATACCTATGGAACATGGCAGATATTCCTATCACTAGGCACATACAGAAACACAATCCTTTTAAAACAAATCCTGCAACAAATCAGTTATCTTTGGGAAGAGGATGTCCTTGGGCCTTTCACTGCTTAAAACAGTTCCATCTCTGTTCTGTGCATATTTAACAGATAACTACAAGCAGCATGTTCCAGGTCACAGAAAAAATCACTACAGAGCCAGAAATACAGCCATATCTCTTGACTTCTAGTCCTACCCTTGTTCCTTAAATGCCTTTTTCAAGGACAATGTGTTATGGATTTTTTTTCCCTGCAGTTTTGGCCGTACTTCCATGAAGAATATTCAGCGTTGTACCTGTCTGTAATGGCCTCCATAAATTCATCAATTAGGTCATCGTAGAGCTGTGAGCGATCCCTTTTTTGGTACAGGCCCATATAAAACGGATCTTTTAGGAGTGTCTGAAAAAGAATAAATCAAAGATAGCAGCAGGATGAATCACTTCCTCAGTACACACTTTCCAGGGTTCACAGTAACACACTTCACACCAAAGATACCGCATTTATACAGCCACTGTATCTGCCTCCAGCCTGTATCAGTGCTCAGTAATTCCAGTTGGCACTTGAGGTTGGTGACTGGGGCTGCTTTTAGAAGGGAACAAATCAATACCATGAACAATAAAACTCCTTTAATAGATCGGATTCACATTCACAGCTTCTTAAAGTCAGGTCAACCTGACTCTCTATCTCCCAGTGTTCCAGCATTCAAATTACTTCCAAGTGCACTGTTTCACTGACAAATCAACCAGTGGTTTTCAGTTGCTGATATGTAACTGTATAGCGAATTCCAAATCACTTGCTCTTCCCTAGAATATTTGGTTCTATCTCAAATATATCGCTCAAATAAAAATCTTCTCTTAGAGTACTAAATACTCTTAAACACTTTTCATAGGGATGACTTATGGCAGGCAAAGCTCCATCAAACTCACTGTATTATCAGTTCCAACGTCGATGCACACCGGCAAGCATTTATCTGGATGTATTCCGGCACAGGCGGTATACAAACATAGTTTTCCTACTGGAATTCCCATTCCATACACACCAAGGTCTCCGAGACCCAATATTCTTTCTCCATCAGTGACAACAACAGCCTGAAAACAAAAGAAGCTGAAATTACATATGATCACTGAAAGTTATAAAGTTTTGAACTATACCAGTTGGGTTTCTTCCCAGGCAAAAATTCCAGAATGTTTGCACAGTCAAACAAATAATAGTTTAGAAGGAATATTTTACAGCTTATTGTGAGAATCTGCTACGCTGCTTCCTCTTTGCTGAAATCCACTGCCCAAATCCTTGAAAGCTAAGTGGGAAGGATCCAAGCTGCCACGCGGAACAGCAGCTCATAACTTGGGTTTATGATTTCTACTCATAAACCCAGACATGAAAAAGTTCAGAGAAGTACCATTCACCTCATTTCCCCTCATGGTTCTTGACCCAAAGCATTTAATGGCAAAATATGGGCCTCCCAACTACTACCCCTATCCTAATCTGAGGACCAGATCCTCTCTCCTACTGCTACATAAAACAGCAAGTAAATTCCAGAGATGCAACCCCCAACACCTCTCCAAAAGGTGTAATAATAAAGTAAAACAAGAAGTCTGACAAGTCTAGTTCTCATCATC
This sequence comes from Neomorphus geoffroyi, assembly GCA_033558235.1. Taxonomy (NCBI): domain Eukaryota; kingdom Metazoa; phylum Chordata; class Aves; order Cuculiformes; family Neomorphidae; genus Neomorphus; species Neomorphus geoffroyi. Next base: position 2,027,418 of record JAUMJM010000025.1, read on the forward strand.
ACCATTCACGCAAACCATAAAGCTCATATTTAGGAAAACACTGCTCTTTAAGCTATCACGTTATTTTCTTTAACTATATTTTGCCATCATCATCAAATAACTACCAAGGATGCATTCTTTAGCATTTACATTTCCATCAAATACTAAAAAATCTTAATAAACTCAACTGAGATTAAAATACAACTAGAAAAAAGTGATATAGAAGTAGTACCTTCACATCATTCTCTGGCCAGTTGTTCACAATTGACCTGATATGGCCTCTGTCCGAGATAGAAATAAATAAACCCCTGGAAGAAAAAAACAAAGCAGAAATATTTTATAGGTGGTAATTAAAGATTTTCCCTTGTGTTGCAAAACTAAATGTCAAACAGTTAAAACAAGTAAAATTAGGATGGGTAGCGTTGCGGTCACTGACATGAATCGCTCAAAGGACAATCTCTAACACACACATCTATTTAGCTACGTTGACATGCTAGAATAAGAACACAGGGAAAACACTTTTCATGATGCTACCTGGATTTTACATAACTATGGATATTCACCTTTAAAATTCCTCTAGGGCAAAACACCTCTGGTGTTAGCGTCAGACATGACAGGATCTACGCTCCCCTGTAAGGACACGAGAAGGGAACGTGATCCTAAGCTAGGCTTTACCTTAGTGAGTCTCTGCTCACCACAACACAGAGGTGAAGGAGGGGGAAAGAAAGGGAAGAGAAAGATGAGGAGTGAGTATACTGTCTTCTGCAAGAGCAGGAGGAGAACAGTGCTTCCCACTGGTCACTGCTCCTCCATGAGAACATGAGAGAGGAGGCAAAGGAACAGCAAGGAACAGAGAGGAAGGGAAGTGGCTGTATTTCTTCTGCTCAAGTAAGGCTGTTGTTATGGGGAAAAAGGGGCACAAAAGCCTCAGGAGAGGTGGTTACAGATAAACTACCAACAGTTGGCAAGTGCTGGTATAGTCTTTGGAAGCGTTAACAGTCTTGGGAAGTGCTGATTTTGGGAAAGAAAAGGGCACATCGCAAGTTCCAGTCCAAGCTGCTCTTCTTTTTAGGACAAGAGAAAATGGCTGCAAGCTCAGCCAGGGGAGGTTTGTACTGGACATTGGGAAGAATTTCTTCCCTGAAAGGGTGGTCAGGGATTGGCACAGCTGCCCAGGGAGGGGGTGGAGTCGCCATCCCTGGAGGGGTTTAAAAGGGTGGATGAGTTCCTTAGGGACAGGGTTTAGTGGGGAGACAGGCACGGTTGGACTCGATGATCTCAGAGGTCTCTTCCAACCTAGTGATTCTGTGATTCTATGACTCTTGCACAGGCAGCCGCTACAGGAGGACAATTTTCAAATTGTTTTATAATACATATAGACGTGGAAGAGGAAAGGATGTATGCGAGAGCCAGGAGTCCATCTTTCACATCCCCTGCCCCGGCTCAGGAGCAAAACCATGAGTTCTTTACTGGCTTTTTCCCAGCAGCCACACTGCACATTGGTGTCCTCATGGCAGGGAAGGATTAGCCCTTCCTCCACACAGCACTAAAGCCCTCGGGCCAGAGGCTCTGGAAACACATCTTGAAATGCAGGAAGAGTGCCATGGAAATGAGCTGAAATGACTGCCGGTCTGAACTGGTTTCCTCAGCACAGAGCTAACAACCTGAACGGTTGTTTTGAAGTCACTGCTGAACCCAAACCAGATTCCAGCCAAGCGATGTACTCGCAGTAGCACAGCTTGACTATGGGGACTGTGCATCCAAGAGAGTCTGAGGAGCTGCCATAAGGCAAGGCTCTTCTTCCTGGCTTTGCCAAAATCTCTCCCCACACGCTGCTTGCTGGTCTGTGCTCCTGCACCCGAGGTGCCACACTGAGATGCTCTGCAGAGCACCATGACAATCATTCCAGCACTGCAACCCTTTCCCACCGGCAGGAACATGTTCACAGCTTCAATTCCGTCACAACCACAGTTAGCCTGAGCTTGCTCCAGCAAATCCTCTCCAGAGCAGAGGAGTAACTTTACTGCCCTGAATTAGCACAACTCTTGTGTAGCTGAATCCAAATGAAAATGAAATACTATACAGAGAAAATTATGACAAAATAGCAGGAATATATGTCTGTCACCCTTACTTTGGTCTCCTGAAGATGTGTCCATACTGGGAGCAGGCAAGGCCCACTGTTGGAGTGTATACAATTGGCATTAACCGTTCAATATCATCTTGTAATACTCTGTAGAATAACTTTTCATTTCTCTCTTGGATTCCCATTATGTAGATATACCTAGAATCAGGCAAAAGGGAACAAAAAAACCACCAAACCATGTATTGTTTCACATTTATGCCTATCTAAAACCATGTGAAAAATGTCAAAGCACAAACCAAACTCGCTCCATTATTAGTCTTCATGGATTTCCTTCTTCCAATCAAGCTGGACAACGATCAGTCAACAAAAGTTGGAAAAGAAAGAGTAGAAGTACCAAAAAGCTGAAATGGAAGAACTGGATATGACATACCATGCATGCTAACAAGATAAAGAGCAAACAGGCATTGCAACAGAAGATAACCTGTGGATTTATTACAGGATGCAGCTGGGAGTCTCATCACTCTTAACAAAAATCATCAGCGAAAGAATTTTTCATCTGAAACCAGTCAGGTCCTGTGGTAAAGTCTTGTTCATCCTAACATTACACAGATGTAAAACAAATTAACTCCTAACAAAAAGTCTATTTTGAAGGGCTTACCTAGCCATGTAAAGTAAACCTGCATTTTTGCTAATTTACATACCCATCCACAGTTTATCAGTTCACATTTCAGTCTTGCTGACCCGACACAACAACGTAAAGATAATGAATTAGAGATCTGTCTTAGGCCACAGCAACTGGGCAGGTTGCCCACACAGATGACACAACTGTTTCAGATCAGCAAGTGACACAGTGTGGATTTAAAAGTCGTCTTTTGTTTTCCATGAGAACAAAAGAATTTTGATGTGGTCAAGTAAGCCTCAAACCGCTCCAGTGTTCTTCTCGCCTTTAGGAGACATTTTTACAGGCAGATATACATCGGCTTATATGAAAGCAATAACAGGATGTTAAAAATTCACTTTTCTAGAAAAACCCAAGTCTAAATCCTTTACATTTTATTCACCAAACCAGTGGATTACGCAAAAACATGCCTTCCAGTACTGAAAGGGGCTCCAGAAAAGCTGGAGAGGGGCTCTGGATCAAGGAGTGCAGGGACAGGGTGAGGGGGAACGGTTTTCAGTTGAAAGAGGGGAGACTGAGATGAGATCTTAGGCAGAAATGTTTTGCTGTGAGGGTGAGGAGGCCCTGGCCCAGGGTGCCCAGAGCAGTGGTGGCTGCCCCATCCCTGGAGGTGTTCCAGGCCAGGTTGGATGGGGCTTGGAGCCCCCTGATCCAGTGGGAGGTGTCCCTGCCCGTGGCACGGGGTGGCACTGGATGGGCTTTGAGGTCCCTTCTAGCTCAAACCATTCTTGAATTCTGTAATTCTATGATATTTTTCTAGTTTGCACTGGCTGTCCCTTCCTCACCAAATAGGTCTGTGCTGAAACAACCTGCCACCCAAACCATACATACACCAGAAATACACATAACACATTACATGTTACAGCAAGGTTTGTGGTTTTGTTACAGGCTAATTTATGTACATTCTTTTTCATTACCTTGTGACTATGGAATATAAAAAAAATTGTCCCCCAATTTCATCAAGCCAAGTGATGAACACATGAGCAATGAAAGCAGTTTTCTGTGCAAAACAGAAAATAACCTCCAACAGCTGAAAATCCCAGTGGAGGCATAGAAGCCTTGCGTGGTTATCCCCAAGCAATATTTTACAACAATTTCTGGTTACTTGCATGACAAAACAAGGCCAGACGAGTGCTTACTTTTCCAAGGGGTCAGTCATTTTTGCCAAATTCTTATGGAAGCGTAAGGCTTGAATGTCCTGTGTCTCTATTTTAGGAGGTAGAAGTCCTTGCAACCCGAGCATCTGTCGTTCAAGTAGTGTAAAGGCCATACCCTGAAAACAAGAGAGGTGAGAAATAATTAACAGTTATTCCTCTAGCATATCTATAATGTTTATGAAATACTTCTATATGCCATTTCAGACTGCGTCCTTTTCTCATGGCAGGTGCCACAGCAGGCAGGGTTTGGATATATTTGCCTCTGCTGAGGTTCTCCACATCCTTTGTGAGTGTCCCTTTCAACCACAGCTTTTCCAGATCTCTCAGAGCCCTCATGCCCTTTGCCAGATTTCACCTTCCTTTGTAAAACTGGAGGACAACTGAGAGATTGCTCTTGCAGACAGGCGAAGGTTTCACAGTAAATAACAGCTGCTTATAGAATTGTTTAATGGGAAGATAAAGTTGACCAGGAACACACTGGTCTCCCAGTCCAGTCCCCGCAATTGCAGACAGGAACGTTTAGTCCATAGAGCTTTCTCTGAATTGCTCCATTTTCCTGTTTTTTAATACATAATGTAGAAAACTAACAGTCAACTATCAAAAAGCCTCATTTGTAATGAATTTTAGAAGAGTTAAGCCAGAAAAACATCCCACTACTTCCACTCTTCTCTGTTTCAAGGTTGATGAGCAGTTTAGTTTGTTGTTATGTGAACAGTAATTTGAATTATTTAATGACAACATTCAATAAAACTGGCTTTTCACTCAGTGCAGGTAGCAGCCTGTTAGCGGAGGCATCTTCACTGGACAGTTAACTCCTAGGCATAACTTTCCAAAATGTTAACTGATCTGAGTCCGGATTCACAGCCAACCTGTCTCAAAGTGCTGACCCCGTTTTCAATGACAACCAACCCCATTTTAAGTTTGCCACTTCCAAAACAGCAATGCTAAAACTTCCCTTGTTTCAGTTTATCCAAATGCCTCAGTTCAACTGATTGATTAAATCAACATTTGGGAATGCAGGAACTGAAAACCCAGGAAAGCCTTTGCAAAGCCAAGGCTGCGCATCAATCTGTGATCAATATCAGAATTGGAAAGGGAAAGGTCTTCTAGGTGTTGTAATTTGAAAGAGATGGAAACAAGAAACACCCGTTTCATTCACAAACAACAATTCCTTTATTTACAAAAGTGACTGGGCTAAAAAACAAGAATGCATATTCTCAAATTTCCCACGCTGGAAGCAGACTCTTGCTGCCAAGTTAAAAAAATGTTTAGACAGTCTGCCTAAGGTTTGTTTTCTGCCTTGTAATCACACTCCAAATTCCTGCTTCAATCAGAAAAATCAAAAGAAGAAATATATTTACCCACTTCGGAATAAAAACCATAAAGATTAGAATATATGTATTTTCACCTCTGCTTACGTTTGAACAGACTTTCATGGTATTTGTACAAATCATGCCCATTAATAAAAAATATCTAGTTTAGAGGCTATACTTGGTGTAATTCAGCAGTCTTGATTGGTTTTAACCAATATAACTACTCCTTAGGAAAAAACATAATAGAAATAATTAATATTTATATCATACTTCTCTTTGCCTATTTAAATCATATTTAATAATAATAATATTTAATAATAATAATTTAAATCATATTTAAGTTGTTTTGACTACACTAATTTAAACAGCCCATCTGCTTTTCTGTAGTAATTTAACCCTAAAACGTATTTCTAACAACCTTCTCATTTCACATTGAACACTGAACTCAGTTAATCACAGAATCATACAATGGTTTGGGTTGGAAGGGACCTCAAAGCCCATCCAGTGCCACCCCCTGCCACGGGCAGGGACACCTCCCACTGGGTCAGGGGGCTCCAAGCCCCATCCAACCTGGCCTGGAACACCTCCAGGGATGGGGCAGCCACCACTGCTCTGGGCACCCTGGGCCAGGGCTTCCCAGCCCTCACAGCAAAACATTTCTGCCCAAGATCTCATGTAAATCTCCCCTCTTTCAGCTAAAAACCATTCCTCACCATCCCATCACTTTTCCGTTACCTACGAGCCATTCACAAACTACTTTTTCTCAAACCGTCGTTACTCTCAGTTATTCTTCCAGTATTGTCTGTAAGTGAATTTCAGATGATGGCTTATTCCTGGACTTTTTGCCCTTGGTCTTTCACTTCGGTGCAGGAGCCACTTTAGCCTTGTGATAACTTTCACTTAAAACTGACGTGAATGATCTAAAACTTCCAGTTAGAACACAAGCAGGAAGCAGAAGCAGCACTGGCAAGAGAAGCAAATCAGGAGGAACACGCCCCAACTGCCTTTTTCTTCCTGTTTGCTTCAGTTTCACTTGACAAGAAACACAGAAAGATTCTCTGGTAATGTAAATGCCTCTTCTAAAAGCTGCAGGGAAGGAAAGGAAGCTGGGGAGGGGCTGGAGAACAAGTGCTGTGAGGAGAGACTGAGGGAGCTGGGGGTGTTTAGCCTGGAGAAGAGGAGGCTGAGGGGAGACCTCATCCCTGCCTGCAACTGCCTGAAAGGAGGCTGTGACGGGGTGGGGGCTGGGCTCTGCTCACAGGTGACAGCGATGGGAGGAGAGGAAATGGCCACAAGTTGCACGAGGGCAGGGTCAGACTGGACATGACGAAACATTTCTTCACTGAAAGGGCTCTCAGACCCTGGCAGAGGCTCCCAGGGAGATGGTGGAGTCCCCATCCCTGGAGGGGTTTACAAGCCAGGCAGATGAGATGCTCGGGGATCTGGTTTAGCCATGGACAGGTACAGTTGGACTCAGTGATCTCAAAGGTCTTTTCCCAGCAGACAATTCCATGAAACAGGCAAACACCCGTCTTGCTACCTTCCCCTTTTCCTTAACTACCCCCTCAATTCGTTCCCTTCAGCACTTTGTGCCTTTCTAAGACAACCGTTTCTCAGCATAAAACATCCTTGTAGAGCACATGGCTCAGGGTCAGAAGCTGGGTGCAGCTGGTAAAAATCCACAGTATTTTGACTGTTACTGGAGGCACTATAAAAACAGAAACAATGCCAAAAGATTTATGATTAATGAGGAAAAAAAAGCTTAGTTTCTTTTCAGAAGATTTATAAACACTGGTCAGTAAAGGCACTAACATCAGCAGTTTAAGGCATGTGAAAGGCCAGGATCTCTCCAGGGCTACCACACATTGACATTTTACTCCAAATTAACTGAAATATCTCACTAGGAAAACCTACATCCTCCTCATCAGAAAACCCAAGTACATGAAAAATGAAGTCTAACCGATCAGAAACTCTCCATTCCTAGTATGACAATGGGACACAGATTTTCTGTAATTTCCCTGTTCAGTGAAACCATTGACCTTAGTCCTGCGTTAGGGCAATCTGTGATTTCAGTGCAGGCTGGGGACAACGTGACTGAGAGCAGCCCTGAAGAGAAGGACTTGGGGCGCTGGGGAATGAGAAGCTGAACATGAGGCAGCAACGTGTGATCACTGCATGGAAAGCCACCCCTGTCCTGGGTTGCATCCAGAGCAGTGGGACCAGCAGGGTGAGGGAGGGGATTCTCCTCCTCTACCCCACACTCCTGAGAACATACCTGGAGTTGTGTGTCCAGTTCTGGAATCCCCAGCGTAAGGGTACAGAACTGTTGGAATGGGTTCAGAGGAGGTCACAGAGATGATCCAAGGGCTGGAGCCCCTCTGCCATTAGGACAGGCTGGGAGAGTTGGGGTTGTTCAGCCTGGAGAAGAGAAAGCTGCAGGGAGAACTTAGAGCAGCTCCCGGTACTGAAAGGGGCTCCAGGAAAGCTGGGGAGGGGCTTTTTACAATGGCCTGGAGTGACAGGACATGGGGGAATGGCTTTAAATTGGAAGAGGAGGATTTAGATTGGACATTATGAAGAAATTCTTCACGCTGAGGGTGGGGAGGCCCTGGCCCAGGTTGCCCAGGGAAGTTGTGGCTGCCCCATCCCTGGAGGTGTTCCAGGCCAGGTTGGATGGGGCTTGGAGCCCCCTGATCCAGTGGGAGGTGTCCCTGCCCATGGCAGGAGGTTGCAACTGCATGATCCTTAAAGTCCCTTCCAACACAAAGCATTCCATAATTCCATGATCCTATGTAACACCAAAGGAGCCTGAGGTTAGTGCTAAGCAGAACAGCGACCCATCTTTATTCCCACCTTTTCCAGTCTATATGCAAGTTGGTTTTCAGTGCATCTGTAGTTACAACAACATTAAACACTGTGATTTCTTTAAGTAGTGCTAAGTACTTCCAGCTGTTTATTTATGTGATAATTAGATCTTCTCACATTAGAATATGCTTTATTTTTCACCCCACTCTATCTCAGGAACCCAAATGCTATCAGCGTCCCTAAAGAAACTCAATCCTCGTTCTAACGAGAACAGAACAAGTTTAGCCCAGAGCAGAACCACAAAAGCCCCACATCCCAACACTTGTTGTATTCCCTTTCGTTATCTTTGTCCACAATTATCAGCCGCCTCTTGTTTTCCCATTTAGTATTCCGTACAGAACCTAGCAGGATGGCCATTCTCCTTAACTAGTGTGCCTCGAAATGCAGTGTTACAAATTTCCTCACCTTTCCTCTCATTTTATAAACCCAGCACAGTGTGACCGACCCAGCAACCAGGTCCCAGTTCATCAGGAAACACCCAGCAACTGGCAGCAGGACTGATGTTCTCAAAGGCACTTTAGATCCCAGCACCTCCTTAAGGGCAATAATTCCACTGCCTTCCCCTGGGATTAAATGCCTAAATACTGTAATTATTAGAGTTTAATCATAGGCACCACTTTTTGGTTTCCTTTACCCACAGTGCTGGGTGTCCTTTCTCTGTGTGTCCCAGACTGACTTTCACTTGGATTAGTTTCCTTAATCCTCTTTATGGCTCAGAAAGAAAAGGTGTCCTTTGTAAGACAGGACAGACAAAGCTGGGAGCGCACCTAGGAAAAAACCCAGCACATTCCGAAGATCTCATATGAACTAATTAAATGAACAAATTTATTGCAGCAAACCCAATGTGCTGCTATGGGGCAAAAAACGAAGTGAATACTCCTCTCTACTCCTCTCTCCTGAGATCCCACATGGAGCTGTGTGTCCAGTTCTGGAATCCTCAGCATAAGAAGGATATGGAACTGTGTGAACAGGTCCAGAGGAGGCCATGAAGGAGATCCAAGGGCTGGAGCCCCTCTGCTGAGAGGACAGGCTGGGAGAGTTGGGGTTGTTCCGTCTGGAGAAGAGAAGGCTCTGGGGAGACCTTAGAGCAGCTCCCAGTGCTGAAAGGGCTCCAGGAACGCTGAGGAGGGGCTTTTTACAAGGCCATGGAGTGACAGAATGAGGGGAAACGGCTTTAAATTGGAAAGGGAAGGTTTAGATTAGACATCAGGAAGAAATTCTTCACGCTGAGGGTGGGAAGGCCCTGGCCCAGGGTGCCCAGAGCAGTGGTGGCTGCCCCATCCCTGGAGGTGTTCCAGGCCAGGTTGGATGGGGCTTGGAGTCCCCTGATCCGGTGGAAGGTGTCCCTGCCCATGGGACTGGATGGGCTTTGAGGTCCCTTCCAACCCAAACCATTCCACGATTCTGTGAGTCTATGAATAAACTGAAGTGTTGACAGCTTTTTTACTCCAGAGAAGCAACATTGAGTCACCACGTGCTGTGCCTTTAATCCACAAACTATCCAGCACTCAAACCTCACTTTGGCCCTGACAACTGGGCTCTGCTACACAAAGTGCGAGTGCTGCTATAAATACCCACATATAAAAAATCTATTTGCCTGCTTTGCACAAAGGTGAACACTGGAGAGCTGAGCACTGCAAGACTGATTTTATAGCTCCACCGAGTTAGTAACACAGAGAAGTTTCTAAGCAGGGATGTTTACCTCACTTGCAAAGTCTTGCAGGCATATCTACAGGAAGGGATACTTTTACCTGATAACATAAATACTCTCCAGCATGCTGAAAAGCTGTGTAGTTCGAAGCAAACAACCCGTTCAAAGCCCCGATAAAGACGTAAATGCAGGATATACCCATGTTCAGAAAATGAGAGCTAGTCTACCTCACAGGGAAGACTTAATCAAATGATTTTCATGTAACCGCTTATCACTGTTATCATATATTCAGCAGCATAACATATGCTTTGAAATAGCACCATAAACATTTTTAAAAATAAAGTAGATTTTATATTGGATTGTGGGCTGCTGCTTCTCTTAACTCTCCTTCCTTCTGCTAAATCACACAGTTCACCATTTCACAACACGTCTGCAGTGCAAATTAATTAAGTTCACCCCCATGAATCAAAGGTGCACGCGCTATCTCAACCATAGGCTCAAAGTTCCTCCGTGTTTATGTGAATTGAGCAGAAAATGGAAATCTCCTTTGATTTCTTTCCTCCTTCACTTTGTAAACTCAATTCAGTATCTTTATCCTTCTAGAAACAGCATACTATGCTATTCATAAAATTCTTCAAAATGAGGGTGGTGCGGCCCTGGCCCAGGGTGCCCAGAGCAGTGGTGGCTGCCCCATCCCTGGAGGTGTTCCAGGCCAGGTTGGATGGGGCTTGGAGCCCCCTGACCCAGTGGGAGGTGTCCCTGCCCGTGGCACGGGGTGGCACTGGGTGGGCTTTGAGGTCCTTTCCAATCCAAACCATTCCATGATTCTATAATAAATCACAGGCACCACGACTGAGATGGCTCATCTACACCAGGCAGCACTGCTGAACACGTCAGAGACACTCCATTAAACCGCCACTTTTCTAACTGCGCAGACACCACTTTTGCTCTCCTTTAATGGCATTAATCCTACAATAAAAAAACAAACCAAAAAAATTAAAAACGTGATAGCTTCCTTCCTCCCTGCACTGCCATCACCACAGCTCACGAGCCCCAAGCAGAAGAGCTGACCTAAGTCAAATGAGGTGCAATACAACCTGCCACCTTTGGCACTTAGAGCATCTTTTCAGACAGATGATAAAAGCTGGTTACAGATTAAACAGGTCCATCTTTCTGCATTTAATTCCTGTTGAAAGCACACAGATGTCAAGGAAGTTGACAAAAGCTGCAGAAACACAGCCATGCAACCTCCAACCAACAACCCCTCCATCTCCAAACCAGTTGGGCAGGACACAAAACTTGTGGTGGGACTTTTGGGCTGTGCATGTGCACAAGGAAACTAGCAGTTTCTATCAGTTTCTAACAGTTTCTTGCCTTCTAGGAGCTTCCTTTGGCATTGATCAGAAACTGCTGGCAGCATCTCCAGCACTGCATTTCTTAGCAAAATGACCACTGCCATGCATAGTGTATCTCCACACCCTGTTTATCCTGGTTTTTCCAGGAATGCAGATGCATTGAACATTCCACATCCTAGCTTCTCAAACCAACTGACACAGTCTAAAAAGTACTGGAACAACAGAAATCAAATGTGTCAAAAAGCCAGCATGGTGAGAAAGGGGAAAGGAAAGGGAGCATCTGCTTCAATATCTTAAATTTCACACCATCTTTCTTCATAATCCTTGTCCTGTCGTATTTATCTTGTCCAACTGGCTTTAACTTTGGGTTGGGTTTTGTTTGTTTGCTTGTTTTTCATTCTGAATTGGAAAGACACTGTTCAGAAATTTGCCAGAAGTCAGCAAGGACACCTAAAGCTTTGTTAGGAGAAGTGGTTCTTGAAACAAAGGTAATCTATCAGAATTTTTAGACGCACTCAGAAAGGCACAGATGGAAATAAATCGGGCAGCAAAAAGCTGGGAATGAAAACAGATGAAACGGTGATTAACAGTATAGCTAAACACAAGATAAGAGAGGATGACTACCCATATGGAAAACAGACGCTGAGGCAGTTCCTCAGCAATCAAAGAATAAACTGCCCCTTGTGATGCCGTCAGTGAATTCTTTTTCAACTTTTATCACGTATTCCCACACCTCTACCCAGGGACTTTCATACACACAAATGTTCTTGTGGGCATTTAACACAATGTCCTGAAGGTATCTGATGAAGCTAAAAATTTGGGAGGCACTGTCAGTACAGGAGAATGATATCAAAGAATGAAATAACCAAGCAATAAAGAGGAATGAAGTAACAGAAAAGTGGGAAATGGAACCAACTGTTCAAAATACAATCAGGCACTTCGAAAGTAATGAGAAGAATTGATGCCACAAGGTAGAAAAATCACCTGAAATACAGAGAGTGTATTCAGAGTCAAAAAATTGCTGCAAGTACACAAAAAGCAAACAGGAATAATCACAGAATCACAGAATGGTTTGGGTTGGAAGGGACTTTAAGGACCATCCAGTCCCATCCCTGCCATGGGCACGGAACACTCCCACTCGATCAGGGGGCTCCAAGCCCCATCCAGCCTGACCTGGAACACCTCCAGGGATGGGGCAGCCACCACTGCTCTGGGCAACCTGGGCCAGGGCCTCCCCACCCTCAGCATGAAGAATTTCTTCCTAATGTCTAATCTACACCTTTCCCCTTCCAATTTAAAGCCATTCCCCCTCATCCTATCACTCCTTGGAAAAAGTCCCTCCCCAGCTTTCCTGGAGCCCTTTCAGTACCGCGAGCTGCTCTAAGATCTCCCCGCAGCCTTCTCTTCTCCAGGCTGAACAACCCCAACTCTCAGCCTGTCGTCACAGCAGAGGGGCTCCAGCCCTCGCATCATCTCCATGGCCTCCTCCGGCCTTGCTCCAGCAGTTCCACATCCTGCTTATGTTTAGTACTCCAGAGCTGCGCACAGCACTCCAGGTGGGGTCTCACAAGAGCGCAGCAGAGGGCAGAATCCCCTCCCTCACCCTGCTGCTCCCACTGCTTTGTATGCAGCCCAGGACACGGGTGGTTTCTGGGCTGAGAGTGCACATTGCCATCTCTTGTCCAGCTTCTCATTCCCCATCACCGTAATTCCTTCTCTTCTGGACTGCTCTCAATCACAGTGTCTCCCAGCCTGTACTGAAACCATGGATTGTGTAATGTTACAGGTCACGTATTTCTAGTGAAGTTCAAGACACACCGATGCCACTCTACATGGCAGAATAGACATGGCCAAGGTCGGGGACCATCTACTCATGCATCATCTGTTATGAGCTAGAAGAATACTGGCCCTTCAGTGAGAATCTCAACTCTTTATTGCAATATAAATAAAAATTTAATTGCCAGTACTAAAAAGTGAGATTGTCCTAACAGCTCTCGAAGCACTCAACAAGCTTAAAATGCTGCCTGGGCAGAGCAGGGATCTCCAGCAAAATAAAAGTTCCCGAAGCCAATTAACTATAATCTGAATCCCCATCACAAAGCAGAAATCAAACACCACGGAAGATCGTAAATACACATGGATGCCAGCGGTGCAGTTACCACATGTCCTGCGATTGTCTGGCTGCAGCAGCAAGGGCATTACTGATATAGCTCATGACCTTTTCTGAGCTGCCCTGACAATAAACACTGGAATGCTCGCCCTTCAAACGCCCAAACCCAAAGCAGCTGATGCAGTTGCAGTGAGCTCCTGTAAACTACAGTTAAGGGTAGGAAAGAAAGGGAAAAAACCCATGGTATGAGAAAAATCTACCCCAACGGCAAAGAATAATTTGCTCAATGGGTAGGGGTGGTTTTCTGTTAGAGATGCTACCATATTTTAGGGCCCACATGTATTAAAGGAGACCAAGTGTTCTGTAGACTTGACAGGTACTGTAAAAACTTAACGTAAGCAACAAAAACATGAGTCATAAGATGACCATCTCAACAACCTGCAAGCAAGAGATAAAGCCCTTTATCTCTGCCCATATGTATATAGTGTGTATATGTATGTGCACATGTGGGTGAGAAAGCACAAAGGGTAAAGTACTTTGCATATTTAGTCAATCATTTATTTCTCTGCTGAACTTCAAAAATTCATTTCTATACAGGTACTCCGCCCCGTATCAAGCAGTATCACTTAATTTGCTTACAGACGCATTCAAATAGGCATCAGCCATAACAACAAGCTCATACAGAGCCTGGACAATGCAGAAATTTTTATTCCTCTCCTTGGTATTATTTCTTGGAGACATAAAAACACAAAAAAAAATCAACTGCTATTAATAAAGCAGCTCTCTGCTCTTCCCTACTCCTCAAAAAAACCTGTATTGTGCTCAGTCCACCACAGAACTCCAGGATTAAAGAAAAGAAGATGATAGATAGACGTTACCCTTAGAAAAACAATAAGAAATGAGCTATTGTTTTTGCTTCTTAACACTGTTGCATAATCAGCACTTGGAAAATCTTACACGGCTGGAAATAAATTCCAGTGACATGTCAAAGTGTTTATAGCTCAGAGGAGTCTTGAGATAATCTGATCTTGACAAATGGTACCAATTTATTTCCTTCTCCTTCCCTAACACTGTAATCTCAATTTTGTTCTTTCAGCCAGCCCATCGATAACTTCTCCATCTCTCACTCTCTCCATATATAATCTGCATTCATGTCAAGGCATCTCACTCTACACTGACACTACAAGAAATGCTAAGAAACTTGACTACAGGCCTACATTTTCTCTTTTTCCTTTGTTTTCACAACACTCAGGAATTCCTTTTGCCAAAAGACACGCTGGAGAAGTTCTTCCTGTAATTACGGGCACAAGGAGATGTAGCTTCTGGTTCCCAGCTTGCCACCCTCCCTAGGTATTTTAAGCTCACTGGCCAACTTCTTATTCTGGCATAAAGAGAGGGAGAAAGGAAAGGAAAGAAAAAGGAAGCGAAAGAATGAAACACGAGGAAAGAGAAGAGAAGGAAAGGGAAGGAAAAGGAAAAAGGAAAAAGGAAAAAGGAAAAAGGAAAAAGGAAAAAGGAAAAAGGAAAAAGGAAAAAGGAAAAAGGAAAAAGGAAAAAGGAAAAAGGAAAAAGGAAAAAGGAAAAAGGAAAAAGGAAAAAGGAAAAAGGAAAAAGAAAGGAAAGGAAAGACAGATGAGAGAAGAGAAAAAGAGAAGGAAGGAGAGAGAAAAAGAGAAGGAAGGAGAGAGAAAAAGAGAAGGAGGGAAAGGGAAAGGCGAAAGGGAAGGCAAAAGGGAAGGCAAAAGAGAAGGCAAAAGGGAAGGCAAAAGAGAAGGGAAAAGAAGAGGGGAAAAGAAGAGGGGAAAAGAAGAGGGGAAAAGAAGAGGGGAAAAGAAGAGGGGAAAAGAAGAGGGGAAAAGAAGAGGGGAAAAGAAGAGGGGAAAAGAAGAGGGGAAAAGAAGAGGGGAAAAGAAGAGGGGAAAAGAAGAGGGGAAAAGAAGAGGGGAAAAGAAGAGGGGAAAAGAAGAGGGGAAAAGAAGAGGGGAAAAGAAGAGGGGAAAAGAAGAGGGGAAAAGAAGAGGGGAAAAGAAGAGGGGAAAAGAAGAGGGGAAAAGAAGAGGGGAAAAGAAGAGGGGAAAAGAAGAGGGGAAAAGAAGAGGGGAAAAGAAGAGGGGAAAAGAAGAGGGGAAAAGAAGAGGGGAAAAGAAGAGGGGAAAAGAAGAGGGGAAAAGAAGAGGGGAAAAGAAGAGGGGAAAAGAAGAGGGGAAAAGAAGAGGGGAAAAGAAGAGGGGAAAAGAAGAGGGGAAAAGAAGAGGGGAAAAGAAGAGGGGAAAAGAAGAGGGGAAAAGAAGAGGGGAAAAGAAGAGGGGAAAAGAAGAGGGGAAAAGAAGAGGGGAAAAGAAGAGGGGAAAAGAAGAGGGGAAAAGAAGAGGGGAAAAGAAGAGGGGAAAAGAAGAGGGGAAAAGAAGAGGGGAAAAGAAGAGGGGAAAAGAAGAGGGGAAAAGAAGAGGGGAAAAGAAGAGGGGAAAAGAAGAGGGGAAAAGAAGAGGGGAAAAGAAGAGGGGAAAAGAAGAGGGGAAAAGAAGAGGGGAAAAGAAGAGGGGAAAAGAAGAGGGGAAAAGAAGAGGGGAAAAGAAGAGGGGAAAAGAAGAGGGGAAAAGAAGAGGGGAAAAGAAGAGGGGAAAAGAAGAGGGGAAAAGAAGAGGGGAAAAGAAGAAGGGAAAAGAAGAAGGGAAAAGAAGAAGGGAAAAGAAGAAAGGAAAAGAAGAAGGGAAAAGAAGAAGGGAAAAGAAGAAGGGAAAAGAAGAAGGGAAAAGAAGAAGGGAAAAGAAGAAGGGAAAAGAAGAAGGGAAAAGAAGAAGGGAAAAGAAGAAGGGAAAAGAAGAAGGGAAAAGAAGAAGGGAAAGGGGGGAAAGGGGGGAAAGGGGGGAAAGGAAAGGAAAAATGTTTTGTTGTGTAGTGGCAAGAGCCAGCCTGGCCCTTCTATGGAGAGAAAGGCTCAGGGTTGCGCATCCAGTCTGTCAGCTGGCCAGTTCACAGCACAGGCTTCCCTGCACATAGGCAAAGGGGGCGTGGGAAGGAGCCAGGAACACAGGGGGAGAGAAGGAGTCAGGGCCATGGACAGAAAAGGCAGCGGACGATATTTACAGTCAAGGGGAAACAGAAGGTATTAGAGGAGTGGGGGAAAAGTTACATCAGAGAATGAGTAGAGGAGAAAAGCCACATACAGAAAACATAGGACAGAACTACAGAACTCCAGCTTCCACAACTGAGGAAATATCCTGTCAGAGACACCTCTCTTGGCTACTTTAGATATCTTGGATCAAATACCTGAAGTCCTTGTCTCATTTCTTATGAGTTTACGCATTAATTGTCTCAATATTCTTGAAGGCTACTATTGCTCTGGGAAAAAAAAGACACTTGGGATGGGGTGGTGGAAAAATATGGGGAAAAAAACCATAAAATTTTTATAAAGGGAAAAATATCTTCTAGCCTTTCTTAGAAGTTCCTCCCAATGCACAGAGTTAACACAATATCTCTACCTCCCAGCTAGCTCCACTAAAGGCCTATTTTTAGATGGTCTCTGTACAGTTCCCTGCACAGGGATGTCTCTTACTGAGAGGGCTCCGTCCCAATTCTCAGTCTTGCAGGAAGAGCCAAGACTGGGACAGTGAGGCCACCACTTTCTATCCCTAGCAAGACTGTACTCAGAACTTTGATTGAACTTTGGCAGACTATGAAATAAAGTACAGCTCTAGCAGATAAGAGTGTCTTAATTCATCCAGCCCAGAACTAAGCCAGTAATAAGCAAGAACCAGCAGCTCTTCATTTAGCACAAGGAAGAAACAGGACTGATGTTGTAAACCCCAGCGAATCCGGGGAAGCTCGAGGTTTTATTGGATGTCTTTGTACTGCAGGTACTTGAAATTCACTCTGCACCTCTTTTTTTGGCCGTGGCCCAGCACATCTCGCGGAGGTAGTTCAACCCTGGAACAAGGTCCATTGGATGATTACCAGATGAAGATAAGATATTTGATAACCACAAGTTACCAACCTTGTTTGTTCGTGGGTTTAACATCAGTGGCTTGCCTTTTTCTTTCGTATGTGCGCTGCGACATGCCATCGCACAGGGAGTGGCAGCTACTCTGAGTCGGGAGAGCATGGCTTTTTTCTATACTGCACCTGGGAAAAGGGAAAAAAACCACTATTCAGATACAGAGGCAGAACTAATGCTCATATTCGTAGGCCACCTGTTAAAAAAGAAATAGGTGCATTCTAGGTAAGAGCCTTTGTTCAAAACCATCATAATAACTCAAAATTTCCTGGCAGCAACCAGAAGAAAAACAGAGAAAGAAGAGTTTACAATGACAAGAACACATGAGTGAGGGAACATACAGGGACATCAGTGCAAGCTTGCATTGTGCCGCGGGTTGCATCATTCATGAGGTATTGTGTGATAACTGCTGCACTGTAAACCCAGAGCAGAACGGCTGTTAGCTGTTAACCTTCTGTGGTGAGCACGCAACCAGCACCAGGGAAGTACCAGGGAGGACATGGTGACAAGGCCAGTGCAGCAAGAGAACTTAAGCTGAACTCCTCCAACAGCTTTCTGACAAAGAAATCATAGAACCATAGAATCATTTGGAAAGAAAAGACCTTTGAGATCATCAAGTCCAAACTTGTCTGTCCACTGCTAAACCAGATCCGTGAGAGCCTCATTTGCCCCTCTTTTAAACCCCTCCAGGGATGGGGACTGCACCTCTTCCCTGGGAGCCTCTGCCTGAGCCTCAGAGCCCCTGAAGTGAAGAATTTTTTTTCTAATATCCAACCTAAACCTCCCCTGGAGCAACTTGAGGCCATTTCCTTTTGTCCTACCATGTGTTACTTGGGAGAAGAGCCCAGCACCCACCTCACCACAACCCCCTTTCAGGGAGCTGTAAGACAGTGATGAGGTCTCCCCTGAGCCCCCTTTTCTCCTCACTAAACAGCCCCAGGGCCCTCAGCCATTCTCCAGACCCTTCTCCAGCTCCATTCCCTGCTCTGGATGAGCTCCAGGCCCTCAAGGTCCTTCTCGTAGTGAAGGGCCCAAAACCAAACACAGGATGTGATGTGCAGCCTTACCAGCACCACAATCACTTTCCTGGTCCTGCTGGCCATGCTGTTTCTTGACTGAGATGCTACTGGCCTTCCTGTACTGAATTCCTGCAACTGGAGCTCCATCATCCTCTGGCCCCGCACTGTGTTCTCATCCAAGACAAATGCAAGGACAGTAAAGCAGGTATGAGATGTTTCTAAGGAATGAAATGATGTATGGCTTGGATTTTTAATTTCTTCCAGATGGAAGCCAAAATTAGATTAAGGAACCAAATTTCATTATCTTAAATATAAGCCTGAATACTTTAGATAGCCTTTCTAAAATCAAATCTACACATAATCAACTTTTAAGAGGGCAGGCTGAACTCAGAAGTCACAATTCGAGAATTTTCATAGAATTATAGAATCATAGAAACACGAAATGGTTTGGGTTGGAAGGGACCTCAAAGCCCATCCAGTGCCACCCCCTGCCATGGGCAGGGACACCTCCCACTGGGTCAGGGGGCTCCAAGCCCCATCCAACCTGGCCTGGAACACCTCCAGGGATGGGGCAGCCACCACTGCTCTGGGCAACCTGGGCCAGGGCCTCCACACCCTCACAGCAAAACATTTCTCCCTAAGATCTCATCTCAGTCTCCCCTCTTTCAGCTTCAAACCATTTCCTCTCATCCTCTCCCTGCCCTCCCTGATCAAGAGCCCCTCCCCAGCTTTCCTGGGACCCCTTTCAGCACTGGGAGACTGCTCCAAGGTCTCCCTGCAGCCTTCTCTTCTCCAGGCTGAACACCCCCAACTCTCTCAGCCTGGCCTCACAGCAGAGGGGCTCTTGATCTCCTTGGCCTCCTCTGGCCTTGCTTCAGCAGTTCCATCTCCTTCTTATGTTGGGGATTCCAGAATAGGACACAGAACTCTGTTTTCTTCAAAACCTCTCCAAGCATCAAAAACATATGCAAACGTTTATTACTTTTTCTCATCAGTTATATCCAAATTTCTCTTCTACCCTTTATAAAGAGTAGAGGGAAGCAGCACTGACATTCAGCAGGATCCCTTTCTCTCATCCCTTATTAGTTTGTTTAGGCTTAGTAATTGAAAAAACTTCCACCCAGAAACCATGTGTTTAGTTGTTTTGCGGTAAAGAACATAAATGTACTGTGTGGAGACTGGGCAAATGACACCCTGCCAGCACAACAAACAGATGTGGTTTCTAACATGATAATTCCTCTCTAAACAAGCTAGCAGTGGACTGAATGCAGCTGCTCTGCCAGAACTCAGGGCAGCTGGAAATCTGGATCAGATAAATGAAATTAATTTTGCGCTGCAAAACAACCAGCCTTTAGGAATGCCCAGCTCAGGTTGAGCTGTTTTTAATTCTCATTGCCCATTCATCACCATTACACAGCTGCAAGACCATCTCCTCATGCACAGGAGACTGGAGATGATCTGTGATTACACTGTCACAGACAGCCTCAGCCTCCATCCCTCCCGTGTGGTGTTAGGGTGACTCTGACCTGTCATGAGCAAACACCTTAAAGGAAGAATTAGAAATTGGACCAGCCACCACACCTTATCTTACTCTAATTAAACTTAAATTACCTCACTGCAATTAATCAGCAATCACAAACAAGATTGTGGCACAGATTTCTCCTAACTTGATCAATTAACAGCTAAAATACAGGAAAGCTGTGGAGGGGCTCTTGCTCAGGGACTGCAGGGATGGGATGAGGGGGAACAGTCTGAGGCTGAAAGAGGGGAGACTGAGATGAGATCTTAGGGAGAAATGTTTTGCTGTGAGGGTGGGGAGGCCCTGGCCCAGGGTGCCCAGAGCAGTGGTGGCTGCCCCATCCCTGGAGGTGTTCCAGTCCAGGTTGGATGGGGCTTGGAGCCCCCTGACCCAATGGGAGGTGTCCCTGCCCGTGGCAGGGGTGGAACTGCGTGGGCTTTGAGGTCCCTTCCGACCCAAACTATTCCATGATTCTATGATCTCCCTAACCAACCTCAGAAAACAAGACTTTTCAGGGGTGTGATTCGTATATTACAAATCTCTTTCTTCTCCACTTTGTTGGACAGGCGACAAGCTTCTCTTCCCTGCAGTGCCACACCGGTACCTCCAACAATTCTCTTGTTGGAGGTATCTCAGATGTACATAGCAAGCAGGAGGAATCAGGCTCTGTCTTTTAAGTGTTTTACAAAACACTTTTTAAATGGTTTGTTTATGATGTGTTTTGCAGAAGAGAGGTCAGGCTTGAGATGATGTACTTCAAATACATGCAAACAAAAGCTGATTTTGGCAAGAATGGGGAGGGATATCACTAAGGGAAAGACAGGGGGTTTCAACAATACAGATACACAGAGGACTGAGGTTGTGCAATGTCCTGTTGGGAGGAATTAGGAAGAAAGCACAGAAAGTGAAAGAGCAATACAATTCCTGTGAAAATATGTGTCAGTATAAACAGAACAAGGATTTCTTTACTTCTTCCACTACTTAGAATCATAGAATTGTTTGGTTGGACATCACAGAGCCCAGCTGTACCTGTCCACTACTAAACCAGATTCCTGACCATCTCATCTGCCCATCTTTTAAACTCCTCCAGGGACGGAGACTCCACCACCTCCCTGGGCAGCCTCTGCCAGGGCCTGAAAAGCCTTGCTGTGAAGAAATTTTTCCTGATGTTTAATCTCAACCTGCCCTGGTGCAACTTGAGGCCATTTCCTCTCATCCCATCCCTTGTTCCTTGGGAGCAGAGCCCAGCACCCACCTCACCACCCCCTCCTCTCAGGGAGCTGCAGAGAGCGATGAGGTCTCCCCTCAGCCTCCTCTTCTCCAGCCTAAACAACCCCCCACTTCCATCAACTGCTTCTTGTTCTCCAGACCCTTCTCCAGTTCTGTTCCTTTCTCTGGATGCGCTCCAGCCTCTCAATGCCCTTCTTGCAGTGAGGGGCTGACCCCAGCACTCGAGGTGCCCTCACCAGCGCTGGGCACAGGGGCACAATCCCCTCCCTGCTCCTGCTGGACCTGCTGGGTCTGACACAGGCCAAGGTGACATTGGCCCTCTTGGCCACTGCTGGCTCATGTTCAGCCGCTGTCACCCAACACTCCCAGGTCCTTCTCTGCCCGGCAGCTCTCCAGCCACTCCTCCCCAAGCCTGTAACGGGGTTGCTGTGTCCCAAATGGAGGACTCTGCCCTTGGCCTTGTTGCACCTCATCCCGTTGGTCTCAGCCCATCGATCCAGCCTGTCCAGATCCCTCTGCAGAGCCTCTCTGCCTTCAAGCGGATCCACACTTGCACCCAGCTTGGTGTCATCTGCAAACTTGCTGAGGGTGGACTCAATGCCTTTGTCGAGATCATTGGTAAAGATGTTGAACGGGACTGGACCCAGCACTGAACCCTGGGGACACCGCTCGTGACCAGTTTCCAACTGGATTTACTTCCATTCCCCACAACCCTTCGGCCTGTCCATCCAGCCAGTTTTTAACCCGGCAGAGGCTGTGCCTGCCCACGCCGATGGCAGCCAGTTTCTCCAGCAGGATACTGTGAGAAACGGTGTCCAAGGCTTTACTGAAGTCCATGTACAGCACATCCACAGACCTTCCCTCACCAGCTAAGCAGGTAACCCGGTCACAGAAGAAGATCAGGTTTGTTTGTCAGCATCTGCCTTTCATAAACCCACGTTAACTGGGCCTGACCTGGTTTCATGGGTTTATGGGTTTCATAAGCCCATGTTAACTGGTTGTCCTGTACTTGACAATGGAAAGCACTAAACAAGGTTGTCGTGCACCACCAGGCTTAATCCGACATGACTCGTAGTTTTTGACTTATTACACAGTGTCACAATTTAAAAGAATTAAATTCTACAGTGCAGCAGACAGCTCTCTGCTGTGCCTTATCAGGAGGCATCAGGCCAGGTCAAACTAATTACCAGCCCTGCACAAGTAGTCTTATCTGGGAGCAAATGTTTTGCTGCTGCAATTATGGATTTGTTAAATTGCACAAGCTACTTTTCAGGGAAAGGTTCATCCTACTTTCAAAAGGTACAATTACATTGCTCAGAGAGTCGAGAAGCTCAGTGTCAATTAAAGCAAGGTCTGCTTCAATTACTGCGCAGGCTGCCTGATGCATGGATTACACCTTAATACCATGAAGTATCTTCCAGTGTCCAGCAGCTCAGGCTTGATGACTGTGCAGTCTTCCTCCAGTTTGAAGGATGGCTAAACACAAATATATTTAAAGCATTCCTGAAATCCAGTATCAAAGAACAGTTCCAGTTTTTCTTTCATGTACAGGAATTACCAAGACCAACGTATTAACAGGAGCTTGTTTTTGATAACACATGCTATTAATGGAAGGCGTACAGGCGTCACAGTTTTCAATCTTTCTGGTCTCAACTGGCTCCAGAATTTTTAAGCACCACTGCTACACAGCCAACAAACATTTTGGCTTGAGGGAGGAATTTTCTGACCCTCTGCTCCTCTCTCGTGAGACCCCACCTGGAGTCCTGTTTCCAGCTCTGGAGTGCCCAACATCAGAAATACAAGGAACTGTTGGAATGGATCCAGAGGAGGCCATGGAGATGATCCAAGGGCTGGAGCCCCTCTGCTGTGAGCACAGGCTGGGAGAGTTGGGGTTGTTCAGCCTGGAAACAGAAGACTGCGGGGAGACCTTAGAGCAGCTCCCAGTACTGAAAGGGGCTCCTGGGAAGCTGGGGAGGGGCTCTCTACAAGGGCCTAGAGTGACAGAATGAGGGGGAATGGCTTTAAACTGGAAGAGGGAAGATTTATATTAGACATTAGGAAGAAATTCTTCACGCTGAGGGTGGGGAGGCCCTGGCCCAGGGTGCCCAGAGAAGCTGTGGCTGCTCCATCCCTGGAGGTGTTCAAGGCCAGGTTGGATGGAGCTTGGAGCCACCTCCGGTGGGAGGTGTCCCTGCCCATGGCAGGGGGTGGAACTGGATGGGCTTTGAGGTCCCTTCCAACCCAAACCATTCTATGATTTTTTTCTTCAACAGGCACAGCAATCTATCCCATCAGCCTGCACCATCCTGAGCCTGGTGTGGATGCACCACTGTGCTCCTTTCTGTCTTTCAATAAACAGACAAGCCTCGCCTACCCAAGCATGACACAAAGCAGGCACACACTTGCTGGCTTCATCACTTTGTTAATGATAGAGCAGTCTAAAGTTATTACATAAGCTAAGTGCCAGCTATAAATGCGTCTCCCAGCGAGACTTGCGCTTAAGGCAAGCTTTCCCTGTGCCCACCACCCTGCACGCTGCAGTAGATGCTTGCACAGCAAGGGGGAAAGGGAGCATTTCCATTTTGCAGCAGGAGCACCCCAATACATACATGGCCAGAGGAAGGAGCAGAGAGAATCACAGAATCACAGAATAGTTTGGGTTGGAACTGGACCTTAAAGCCCATCCAGTTGCAAGCCACCTGCCATGGGCAGGGACACCTCCCACTGGATCAGGGGGCTCCAAGCCCCATCCAACCTGGCCTTGAACACCTCCAGGGATGGGGCAGCCACCACTGCTCTGGGCACCCTGGGCCAGGGCCTCCCCACCCTCACAGCAAAACATTTCTGCCCAAGAT
This sequence comes from Neomorphus geoffroyi, assembly GCA_033558235.1. Lineage (NCBI taxonomy): Eukaryota > Metazoa > Chordata > Aves > Cuculiformes > Neomorphidae > Neomorphus > Neomorphus geoffroyi. The sequence continues at coordinate 2,051,227 of JAUMJM010000025.1, forward strand.
CTCATCTCAATCTCCCCTCTTGCAGCTTCAAACTATTCCCCCTCATCCTGTCCCTGCACTCCCTGGATCAAGAGCCCCTCCCCATTTTTCCTGGAGCCCTTTCAGCACTGGGAGGCTGCTCTAAGTTCTCCCTGGAGCCTTCTTTTCTCCAGGCTGAATAACCCAAACGAGGGACAAGGCTGGGCGATGCAGTTCTGCACAGCAGCTCAGCACCTCTGCCTCCCTGAGCTGACCAGACACCTTTGGCAAAAGCTGGCAGAAGATGGTGGTAATAACATTCCAGGTTCCTTTGAACAAAGTCCTGAGCCACTACTTTAAATTACATTTCTAAGGTATCTCAAGATCTGCAGATTACAAGGAATAAGTATATGGAGAAGTGTTACTGATAAAGTGTTTGGCACTGGTGAGGAGGTCATTTTGGAAGCAGATCTTAAACTACTTTTCTTCCCTCTTACTCCTATGCAGCGAATTCAACAAGGAGAAAAGTTAGATGTAAAACACTTAGAGGTAAGTTCACAACTTGAGGCTTGTTCCTCTTATTCAGCAAATAAAGCACGCTCAGGTGTGTTCAAATGAGAGTAATTTCAGAAAAACCTTGTAAAAAGAGCATATGTTCTCTGAATAACTTACAATATCAGAAAACTTCCCATAGCACAATTAGAAAAACAGTGCTGACTTTTTTGGTGTTGGGTTCTTGGCTCACCAAAGTTCTTACCAATCACCTTAGAGAGCTATTTCTTTATATACTTTAATGGATCTGACCTAAATATTTTTCCTAAGCATTATCTCGTATTGTGGAAACCATAGCAGCTGTATTTTTGGCCTACTGTGATGAGATGTTCTTGCATCCTTCGTTTTATCCCATTTGTCACACTGGAAGGGTACCAGTGCTAAAAGTAAGTGTATCTACATTCACAGGAACAAAGCCTCATCTTGCAGAATCCTCTAGAAGACTGCAAAAACAGAGTCAGTGGTGCTTTATTCTGGGGAAGTGGTACACACCTGTATTGAGGCGCTAGGTTCAAAACCACAATTTTTTTGGCCGTAAGTTCTGAGAGAAGCAAGAATGTTGCTGCACACTCACAAAAGGGACTTCTTCCTGGGAGAATAACTCAGCAATAAACACAGAGAAACAGAGCTGCTCGCTAATTCAGTGCTGATCGGGTTAAGTATAAGCCTGCCAACCACTTATAAACCATGGTGTGGACTTTAAAATAAAAATACTGCTTAAGTTACAGGAGAACCTGAAAACTATCCATATGCAACTAGTTACCAGCCTGAGCAACAGCAGAGTGCTCCTTCCGTTGCAATAAAGGTGCTGCCACTAGCAGTAAAGACAAACATCTAGTTTGTACTCACTCAAGCACTTCATGGTAATGCACATTTTGACCGTTCCTTCCTTAGTTTGCAGCAGAAAGAGCTTCAAATCTCGTCTGCCCTCATGCTGCTGACTCACAACATTACTGCACAGGATTACCAGAAGTTTTGTCCTGTGGCTCTAACACCGTTTTTCTTAAAATACAGGCTCATAGCGCTTTTCTACAGACCCGACCACATGTGATAGAGTGAACAGCACCTTAGACATTGCTGGCTGCACATAAATCACTCGCAGTTTCATATTCAGCACGGTTCTTCGTATCACCGATATGTACACAGACATAGAAAATTTCCCTTTGCTGCTTGCAACTAACTTTTAGGAATTAAGACCATAAAGACAACAAATAGTTAACTGCTCACTTGGCTGCAAGACCAGTCCTTTTTACCAGCCGTTTATCAACATCGATGTGCGGTTTTGAGTGACTTTAAGTAGTCAGAGATCCTACAAGATCGATATTTTTTTATCAGCCCTTTATCAACATTGCTGCATGTTTTGGGATTTCTTTTAGTCAGAGATCCTATGAGATCAACCATCTTTATCAGCCCTTTATCAACACTGGCTGTATGGTTCTGAGTGTCAAACTAGTCATAGATCCTACAAGACCAACCTTTCTTATCAGCCCTTTATCGACATTGCTGTATGTTTTGGGGTCTCTTTAAGCAGCTGAAGATCTGTGCCATTATGTAAAGCCCAAGGTGGCTCAGAGACCAGCGCTTTTAGCATTTAATGTTCCAGTACAGCAAAGCCAAGGGCATGGGACCCATGATAATGGCATTCCAAACAGTCGAGAGGCACAGCCCGAGGACTGTTGATTTATTCTGGAGAACTAGTACATAAAGATAACAAATAGGTAAGAGCTTGCTTGGCTGCTTTATTTATCAGCCCTGTATTGACACTGCTGTACATTTTGGGGTTTCTTTAAGTAGACAGAGATCCTATAAGGTCAACATTTTTTATCAGCCCCTTACTAACACTACTGTATGTTTGGGGGTTTCCTTAAGTAGATAAAAATCGTACAAGACTGACTTTTTTTATCTGTTCTTTATTGACAATGCTGTATGTTTTGGGGTTTCTTGAAGCAGTCAGAGATCCTACAAGGCTGACCTTTTTTATCAGCCCTGTATCGACATTGTTTGTCACCATTTGACATCATAGGTTTTGGGGTGTCTTCAAGCAGCCAAGAGATCCTACATAATCTGTCCTTTATCGACACTGTTGCATGTTCTGGGGTTTCTTTAAGTAGTCAGAGATCCGTGCCATTATGTAAAGCAAAAAGTGGCTCAGACACCAGCACTTTCCGCGTCTGACGTTCCAGTGCAGCGAAACCAAGAGCACGGGACCTATGATGGTGGCATTTCAAACAGCACGAGAGCCACAGCCCGAGGACCGTGGAGGCTAAAAATACCAATCAGCCTGATGGCATTTCCCCTTTCAGCAGCTCTGCTGCTTTCCAACTTGTGTTCCCCAGCTCCAGGGCTGCACCACAAGAGCTCCCCAAAGGCTAAGCCCTGCATGGGCTCCAGCGGCCAACGCTGAGGAGCTGATCCCTCATCTTGGGGAGCCTGGGAGCGCCTCCGCCCTTGATCCAAGGAGCCGGCGGCAAGCGGGTGGCAGCTGAGCTTGTCACCAGCTTTGACAGCTGCAAAACAAGGGCTGAGGCACCATGCTATCCCCCTGGCTGCTCCCCACCTGCTCTAAGGGCGGGTTCCCCGCAGCAGGCAGGGCCTCGGGGCCTCCAAACAAGCAGAACGAGGGAGAGGGAGCTCCTCCATCCCTGCTCCTCCTGCTCCATCGCGGCTGCCGGAGGGTGGAACGCAGCAAGGGTGGAGGCGGCGGGGAAAACGCAGGGTGCGCAAAGAGACAGAGGGCCTTCCGATCGCGAAGTGGTTACCCGAAAGGGATGCGCCCTCCTCCTCCTACTGCCGCGGCTGCCGCTGGTGCTGCTGCTCCTGCGCTCCGGGCGGTGCCGGCCGAGGCGCGGTTCCTATTGTACGTGAGCTCCGCCCGCCTCGGTACCCAGCGCGGAATGCGGCGCGCTGGGCCGCGCCGGGGAGGGGCACCCCGGGGGCGGGGCCGCGCGCCTGACTGACAGCGCAGCACGGCCAATCGAAGAGAGGATCCTGGCCGGTCGACCAATCAGAAAGTCGGGGAGCCGGCAGGGGTGCGGCGGGTTGTATGCAAATGAGGGAGGGGAGAGGGCGAATCAGCGTGGAGGGGGCGGGGAGAGGGAAGCGGTGAGTGAGGAAGGGGGGTGAATGGGAGTGAAGCGAGGGGAGGGGTCAGGGAGGGAGGGGATGGAGGGAGGGAGGGAGGGGATGGGGGGAGTGGGGGACGGGGGGAGTGGGGGACGGGGAGGGAGGGGTCGGGAGAAAGGAGGGCGAGGGGACAGAGGGAATAGGGGAGGGGGAGAGCTGGAGGAAACGGGGAGGGAGGGGACGGGGGAAGGGGAGTGGGGGGACAGGGGGGCTGGGCAGCAAGGCGACAAAGGGGAAAGGGGGGTGAAGGAATGGGGGAACGGGGGGACGGGGGAGGGAGATGAAAAGGTGCGTGGGGGGACAGATGGGACAAGGGGGGGAGGAAGGGGAGGGAGGAGCCGGTGGAAGGGGGTAGGGGGACACCACGGGGAAGTAGGTGACAAGAGGGAAAGGCAAATGAGACTTGGGACATAGAGGGAGGGGGACAGGGGGATGTGGATGGGGAGAGAGGGGACAAAGGGGACGGGAGGGGGGATGGGTGGGACAGGGAGTGAGGAGACAAGGACAGAGGGAAGAGGGGGCAGGACAGGAATGGAGGGCACAGGGGAGTGAGGGGAGGGGGTAAGGGGAAGAGAGGGAGGAGGGGTACTGGGTCATAGGATGACAAGGAGTGAGAGGAGACAGGGAGTGAGGGGACAGGAGACTCCCCACCGGGAGCCTTGTGACCAGGTCTGGAGTCCCCAAGACAAGAAGAACATGGAACTGTTGGAATGGGTCCAAGGGCTGGAGCCCCTCTGCCATGAGGACAGGCTGAGAGAGTTGGGGTTGTTCAGCCTGGAGAAGGCTCCGAGGGGACCTCATAGAGGGTCTCCCGGTACTGAAAGGGGCTGCAGGAAAACTCGGTAGGGGCTCTCTACAAGGGCCTGGAGTGACAGGATGACAGGGAATGGCTTTAAATTGGAAGGAGGAAGACTTGAACTGGACATTAGGAAGAAATTTTTAATGCTGAGGGTGGGGAGGCCCTGGCCCAGGTTGCCCAGAGCAGTGGTGGCTGCCCCATCCCTGGAGGTGTTCCAGGCCAGGTTGGATGGGGCTTGGAGCCCCCTGACCCAGTGGGAGGTGTCCCTGCCCATGGCAGGGGGTGGCACTTGAAGATCTTTAAGGTCCCTTCCAACCCAAACCATTCTGTGTTCCTTATTCTACGAAAGGGGGGACAGGGGACAGGGAGCCAGAAGGGATGGGGGTGACGTGGGCTGCAGCTCGTTAGGGACACTGGGGAGGAGGGTGAGGCTGAAAGGGCAGAGCAGGAGGAAGGCACCAGAGAGCCAGGTCACTTGGTGGGAGGAAAAAGGGTCTTCACCAGGGACAGTTGTTTGAAGCAAGTTGGATGCTGCCTCCCAATAGCAGGGCTACAGTACCTCCCCTGCACTGATTACAACTCCTCAAAACGTGCAGAGCAACACCTCTGTGGAGTCAACCTCTGTCAACAGCTCTGCAGAGTTGACCTGTGTCTGTTGCTTTACAGAGCCTGAAGGACTGGAGCTCGCATAATGTACAGCAGGTTGGATTAAAACTAGCAACTTAGCAGAAGGTGTCAAGGCAACTACTGCTGCAGATCACCACCAAAACTGCCACGCCTCGAGAAGAATCACGGTGTGAAAAAGCATCATTTTCATACTAAGACAGGGCTGTTGTAATGCCCTAATGCAGCTCTAACCTTGAAATGACGCTCTTCTGCAGCTCAGTTTTCACAGTGCTTGGAGAGGGAAGGTACAACAGTATGCAAATGTGACCGCTTGGCTCACTTAGACTTCATCTGTCTTCTCTCCTGCCCGAACACTGAGGTGTTTTCTGACATTCTGAATTGTGAGGCCATTAATTCTCTTTGGTCACTTAACCTGATTGAAATTGTTCAATGTACGAATGTGCACAGTGCAGTTAAAAGAAGCAGAGTTGCTATAGTAACGATAAATAGATAAACTCACTTAATCAAAACCTCCTCTCCTAATCACAGTTGTGAGGCCTGTCATGAAGTGCGTGTTCTGCTGCTTTCCCCCACCGTCAGCAGGACTCTAGTGGCTTTGAGGCATTACTGAATAATGTGGTGCTGCACTTGTAAACAAAGGCTATTGCTGAAATAACATGCAAGGTCATGACTTCATGCCTGACTAAAACCAGCCCAAATTAAAGGCATTTAAAACCACCAGCCTTTATACCCGAGTGGCATAAATCAGTATTGCTGTAAACCTATGTCATTTCAGACTGGTTGAGGGTATCGCCCAAAGTATCTAATGAAGCATTAATGCCTTGCTGAAATACACCCATCCTTGTGTAAGAATGACTGTCCTGAAAACTGTGTTGTAATTAATCCCAGAAGAGAATAACCTCCACCCCGGGGAATGAGATTTAGCAGGGCTGGAGAATCTGAAGCTCCCAGCCACAATTTTTGATGACAGGGAGAGCTTTCATATCTAGACAGCACACCTGCTACCTTTGGCTGGAGTTTTTTCCCAGCAGCTCTTTTATATTGGTTAAATTCATTCCCAAATCCAGACTTCAGTCTACCAAGGCTTTTTCAAGAAACAGTTCATCATGGAGAGGCGGTCTGGGCTGTGCTTCAGACCTTAACACAACCCAGTCTTGTACAGTGGGCAGCGGTAGCATGGAGCTATGACTTCTCCCTGATAACCCAAACTTGCTTTCTCCTGAGGCAATGGGGTTGATCTATATGGACAGCAATCCCATGCAGTGTGGGACAGGGCAAGGTTTAGACTGGATATTAGGAAACCGTTTTTCACCAAAAGGGTTCTCAGGCACTGGCAGAGGCTGCTCGGGGAGGTGGTGGAGCCATTATCCCGGGAGGAGTTTAAAGCTGTGGATATGTGAAGATTTGGGAGGCGGTTTAGTGGAGGAATTGGCAGTGTGTAGGTTATGGTTGGATTTGAGATGATCTTAAGTCTTTTCCAATCCAAACGATTGTGTGATCCACTGATTCACTGCCACACAGCCATGGAGTGGTTGTCACATTTATAGCTAATTCATGCCACCGCCTGTGCTCTAGAATGAGAGAAGCAGTTGTTTCTAGGTCCTCCTGAGGACTTTTATCACCATATTTGGTCCCCAACGCAGAAGAGTTTCTTTTGGCACACGTGTTGTTTCTTTGCCATTGCCAAGAGAACAGCCGGGGGCCCTTGGCATTCCTCAGCTCCACAAAGACAACTGGTATGGCTCTGCTGTCTCACTTGGCTGTTACAGGACCAGCCTCAGGCAGTGCCACAGCTCAGTCACCACAGGGGCAAACACATCTATAAGTTTTTAATATAACAGGAGACAATGAGGTTATCAAAGCAGATTTCACACACACACACACAGCCCATTGTGTTTTACGAGGATTCCTCTGCAGAAGGAGCCAGCAGTTTGTGCCAAAATAAAACTCATGTCTCAGAATTCATCCCATTGCAAACTGAAGGTAGGCATCAAGGTGCTTGAATCACTCATGTTCCTAAAACTGTCCTGTATTTGCCATTGGAGCTTTCCTTGGCTTCTGATCACCTGCTGCTGTTTTTCTCTCTCTGTGCTGAATGACAGGGTTGGATGCTTCTGTTTTCATTTTTCTGATGATGAACCTGACTAACCATACCTGAGCCTGTCTGATAAATCGAACAGAAGACTTTTGTTTCCCATCCTTGAAATAGTTTTGTCTCTCCTTTCTGTAATATTTCCACTTTTTCAAATAGTCTGTTTATAGCAACATCAGCAGAGCTGGACTTTGTGTTCTTGGGTTTTATATCACTGCTTCTTAATGGGTTTTTTTAGAGGAAAATCACTTTTCAATTATAGAATCACAGAGTAGTTCAAGTTGGGAAGGACCTTAAAGCCCATCCAGTGCCACCCCCTGCCATGGGCAGGGACACCTCCCACTGGATCAACGGGCTCCAAGCCCCATCCAACCTGGCCTTGAACACCTCCAGGGAAGGGGCAGCCACAGCTTCCCTGGGCAACCTGGGTCAGGGCCTCCCCACCCCCACAGGAAAATATTCCTTCCTAAGATGTCATCTCAATTTCCCCTCTTTCAGTTTCAAGCTGTTCCTCTCATCCTTCCCCTGCACTCCTTGATCAGAAGTCCCTCCCCAGCTTTCCTGGAGCCCCTTTCAGCACTGGGAGGCTGCTCTTAGGTCTCCCTGGAACCTTCTCTTCTCCAAGCTGAACAATCCCAACTCTCTCAGCCTGTCCTCATAGCAGAGGGGCTCCAGTCTTTGTATAACCTTTGTGGTTTCCTCTGGACTCGCTCCAACAGCTCCATGTCCTCCCAGTGCTGAGGACTCCAGAACAGGACACAGGACTCCAGAGGTGAGGTCTCACCAGAACAGAGCATCTGGTGAGATCTCTGGATGCAGCCCAGGACATGGTTTGGCTTTCTGGGCTGTGAGTGCACATTACTGGCTCATGTTGACCTTCTCACCCACCAGCACCTCAAGTCCTTCTGCTCAGGGCCATTGCAGCTCCCGTTAATACACAGACAGTCCAACTATATATCCACAGCTGCTGAACAGTCATTTAAGCAGTCATGTTATTTTTTACCTACTTGCAGCCTCAGAAATGCTCACAGCACAGGCTGGCAGGCAGCCTCTCTCAGGAAGAGTTTCTGCAGCTTGATACAGACTGGCATCCGTGCCTTTCACTCCTTATTTCTGTTAAGAAGTGCTGAGGGTTAACTGAATGGTCAGGCTAATCCTCACATGGAGAGATGACCCTCGACTCTTCCCATTTATATTTTGAGACCATAGCAGGCACTGCGCAGTAAAGGTGATGATTGCCTCAAGGCAAGGCTTGTGAACAAAAATAGTGTCTTTTATCAGCCCAATTCTGGGAAAAGGTATTACTTGTCTCCAAAAACCTTGCCCCTTTTATACATTTAGAGCAACAACCCAGTGAATTACCTTTACTCTGCTTCCATTATTTTCATCCTACTTCTGCCTAGTAATTTTGTTCTGTGTTTTAAGGTAATTCTGCCAAATATTGCTCATGTAGCATTTTTACAATCAAGTATGTCCAGACTGTCCCCTGGCTCTGCAACCAGCTCGTATGAGAACAGCCCACGTCCATGGTATTAAAGTGTTAATCATCCAAACATTCACATGCAGACTGTATTTTGGGAATAGTGTCTTCCATACTAACTCATACATTGTCCCAGCAATTGTTTGGGAAAGTGCTAGTCAGCCTGATCCAGAAATGTGCCTGGGATTGTCCTGTCCACACAACAGTGTGGTTGGGAAAGCTGTAGCTGCTGGGCTCATCCAGGGGCACTGTAAAGTCTGCCTTGACTGGGGATGGCGTTACTGGAAAATATATCCATACATGTCTGTAAGTCTTCCCAGTTAGCAAGCTTTGGTGTGCGTGGATACAGGTCCCTTGTTCTAATGAATTCCTCGTGTCAGCGAGTCGTATAATTGTCATTGTAGGAAAACAGGTCTGTTAAGGAAAAACTGCCCAACTCCTGCCTTGCTCCTGGAGCTGAGATCACTGGTACCAAATGGAGCAGCCATCACAAAGAAGGCAAACAGCTTTTTGGGGCCTTCACTCCCCCATCACTCTGCTTTTCTGCTGGGACGCGGAGTAAACCCCTTCCTCTTCTCGCCTGCTGCCGGATGTATGAGTTGCATTGGCCGGGTAGACTGATGTGTGCTATGGTCACAGCTCTCGGCTCTGATGTGGGCACACAGGGACCCTTTCCTACTTCATCCTGGCAACCGGGAGCTTTCTTTCAGAGGTCATCTACAGCTCCCTACCTCTGCTCTTTAGAATCATCTTCCTTGACACCTCTTGTTCTTATATTTCTACTCAAGTGCCTGAGCTCTGTAGCTGTTGTGATGGAGGAGCAGAAGGACGCAGGGCCTGAACTGAGGCTGGCAATGTGGGCTCAGAAGAGGAACCTTGTGTCTTTAAAGCGCTGCCTTTAACCACTAAAATAACCCATTGTCATGGTTTAATCCCCACCTGGCTGATTTCAGCAGCTAAAACTGAGCAGCTGGGCTCCCAAATCCCTTTCCTCTCACCCTCAAGGAAAGGGGAAAGGAAAATGAGAGGAAGAAGACTTCTGGACTGGAAACTAAAACTACATTTTCAATGAAATTATAATAGTAATGATGAAAACAATTAGAAAACAATAAAACATATACAAATATATGAGATGGTGTCCCCATCCTTCAGGGACTGTGTGTCACCACAGATGCTGCAGAGCAGGCAGGGAAGGGGGCAGTGACAGGAGGGAGCTGGGCTCAGGGACTGGATTCAGGAACGCGCGGATGTAGGATCAGGGGCAAACAGACAGACGAGGTCCTCACTGGACGTCGGCCATGAAAGAAGAGAGACCCTCGTGATCCCTGATGTTATACTGGGTATGATGTCCATGGGATGGAATCCTCTGCTGTCAGTTTGGGGTCACCTCTCCTCTCCTGTCCGTCCCTCCCTGCAGGTGCAACCTTTTTTTTCACCAGCTCCAGGATGGCCTTGGTTTCTATAGGATTAAATATAAGCACGTAAGTATGACCTTTCTGTCTAACAGTGCCCCATGTGATCACTGCTATACAGGAACACTGACTGAAAAACATACAGTTAACTCTCTGAAAATGAAGTTATTTATATGAGACTGAGTTAGGGTCAGGAAATTGATTCTAATTTAACTGGAACCACAACACCCATCACTTTTCATCATGAGGCTTGAACAGTTTATCACCACACGTGCTTTTTGTGTGTCTATCCAGGAGAAGGCTGAGGACTGATGTAATCCTCGCAGATATTCCGTACTTGCAGCTCCACAGGGAAAACAGCAATCAAGGTGAAAGTGTAGCTTTGCTGATGGAACCGTGTTGTTGTTGGACTCTACTCCAGCACAGCAATGGCATTGAAGGATTGCGTCCATCCACATCCCCGACTCGGGTAACCATATCAGCACAAGTCTGCAGCATCAACTTGCGACTCGGAGACTCTTAATTCAAGTAAGCCAGTACAGAAGGGAAGGACTGCCCTCTTCTGATCACTCAGTACGTATCCAATAGGGATCATAATGCCTTTATTTGACCAAAGCGGGTATATAAAGTACCAAAGCCATAACACTAAACTCACTGTGCGTTTAGAAGCCCTGAAATCCCGCTGACTTCTCTTAAACTGGGAAAAGGTGTTACTCTGACACCTCAAGGGAGAGTCTGATCCCACCAGTAAGGGTTTGGAGACATTGCATCCGAGTTTAATATCTTGAAATCAGCATACAGTGCTTTTCTGCCTCTGTCTCATCTAACATGGTATCTATGTGCACTGCAGGTTGAGAACAGACCTCACAGGGACTGGTCAGAACCAGTGCTGAAACCTGCAAATTAAAGGGTGAGTTATCCCGTCAGCACATACACACTCGATGATGGTTTCTTCTGCTTTAAACTGACAGACCCCACACTCTCAGCCTGGAATCCCAGGCAAATACACTGGTATTTCAGATCTGAAACTCTCTAAGGAGAACACTGTGCTTTTGTTTCCATGTGGCAATGACAAGCAAAAATAACGGAGAGATCTGCCAAAAAATAGTCATTAACCTTCGCAGGTCTCCAAATTCTTTTGTCTTGAGAGTCCATAGAATCACAGAATTGTTAAGGTTAGAAAAAACCTCTCAGCTCATCCAGTCTTACAGTCAGCCCAACATCATCATGTCTGCTAAACTCTGTCCTGAAGTGTCACATCTATACATTTTTTGAACCCCTCCAGGGATGGAGACTTCAGCACTGCCCTGGGCAGCCTCTGCCAGGGCTGCACCACTCTTTCTGCAAAAACATTTTTCCCAATATCCAATCTAAACCTCCCTTGGAGCAACTTGGAGCAACTATTGCTTCTCACTTGGGAGAAAAGACCAGGACCCACCTCGCTCCAAAACTCCTTTCAGGAGCTACAGAGAGCGATGAGGTCTCCCCTCAGCCTCCTCGTCTCCAGGCTAAACAGCCCCAGGGGCCTCAGCTGCTCCTCATGCAGCCAAAGAGTGAATTTTCTCTATTTTTTAGCACAGTATCAGCACCTCTGGACTGACTCCTTTGTAAAGATAGCAAAGAATAGCATCCTAACCAGTGCAAATCAGCTTAGTTTCCTGCAAGAGAAGGGAGAAAAGAGACTATGAGCTGATAAGCACAGTACTAGCTTGGCACTAAGGAGAAATGGCTTCTATTTCTGCAGCCAGCACTTGCCTGCTGACCATTGCTGACTGCAAAGCGATCCGTGGGACTCTGCTAAAGCAGTGTTGTAGCTGTTGATCCACGTTACAGCTATGTCCTGCTTGGACTCCTTGACTTTTCAAGTCATCCAACACATACTCTCACTGGCCACATATTGCTGGCTGAATCACAACATCAACTCCTCCTTCAGGAGAAGGCTGATGTTAGCAACATGATCGGGGAATAATTATATTACGAGTTTTTATATCTCAAATAAACAATAAAAGTCAGAAATCCTTTACATCAATTGTGCATCATATCGCTTTCCAGAATACGCAGGCATCTGGATTTGGAGCCGTGTCAGGTGTCTTGGAGACTTATGAGATATCCAGATGGAGAGTTACGAGGCAGCTATATAACTGCTGCTATAAAGGGAGTTCCAGCTCTTATTCAGAAGCTCTTCTGTAGCTTAAACCACAGGGAACCTAACTCCATCGAGATTTCATCAGCACCTCAGTGAATGGAAGGCTCTGATTCTTGACAGCTTCCACAAAAAAGGTTTTAATCTCTTCTCAGAGCGGGGAATTTGAGCCTCTTGAAAACTCAGGCCTATTTAGCAAAGTTTTTACCAGGTCTGGCTTATTTCCCACAATCCAAGGACCAGGTGTGCTGGAGCTGAATGAAACCACCGCTGAAATGCACTTGAGGATAAAAGAAGGCCTAACAAAGAGCTGCAGGAACCACAAATCTTATGTCTGCTCTTACCTGCTGGCTGGAGGTCTAAAGGCAGCATGCTGAAAGAAGAAAGGCATCAGAAAGGCATCAGGCAGCCATCACAGAAAACTGTGAGGAGAAACAGACCTTCAATTAATCCTTGCTGGTTGTTCCAACCACCTTTATCCTCTTCAGGTGCTCGGAAGTGGCTTCCAGGAGGGTTTGCTCTCTTTTCTTTGCAGAATCTGAGCTTAGGCTCCCTGACCTGCAGGCTTGAGCAGCATCTTCTGTCCTAAGAAGGGTGTTAGGACCCCTTTGTACCCCTGCTGTTATTAAACACCCTCATTCAATGCACTCCTAGGGCTGCTCCTCCACCCCTCCAGGAACCAGCTGAAGAAAAAAGGTGCTGGCAGTCCCTGACTGGAAAGCTGCCAGCAGAAGCTGCCAGACGCTGTCAGAAGCAAAAGTCTCCAGATGCCAACCATCTCCGAAATGGTCCCCTGAGTCCCCAGGGAAAGCGTGTGGCCAGACCTGGAAGCGAGCGCACAGGACTGCAGTTAGTGTGTATTTTCTGCATGATTGAGCCCAGGAGAGTCAGTTCATTACTCTCCTTCAGTCTCAGCTGTTACCCACAACTCCTGCAGACTGCAAATTGCAGTCATTGGAGACTGCTCACAGGGACAGCAGCTGTACATGTTGCTTTTTGAGTTACATACAAAGGCCTGAACAACAAGACATTGTACTCTTTCTGCTACTGATAAACTCGTCTGAATGTCAGCTGTACATTATCCACATTCCAAACACCTAGGACAGAGTTTATGAATAAACTGGTGGCAGCATCAGGTTACAGTTCAGAATGGTTCTGACATTTTTGGGGGCTCCCCCAGCAGACCTCCTCTCTGTGGGAGAAAAAGCAGTCTCCAACATAATTTAAAAAATACTGCTACAAAGCATGAACCTTTTTGGGTTTTAAAAGCCATCCAACTCAGCAGGTAAACCTATCAGCTCAGTCCTATATGGAAGAGGTTCCTCCCTGCTTTTTGTGTCAGAGGGTGCAGTGAATTAATCTGAAAGAGAGATTAGACATTAGGAAGAAATATTTTGCTGTGAGGGTGGGGAGGCCCTGGCCCAGGTTGCCCAGAGCAGTGGTGGCTGCCCCATCCCTGGAGGTGCCTTCCAACCCAAACCTTTCTCTGAAATGTAAGTCTGTTGGGGGATGTAAGGTCATGGCTGGGCTCTCCCCCAGGACAGTGTCGTGGGATTGGGTCCCCCGTGGGGCTGGTCGGTAGGATGTAATCCAGGGAAGGAATGCAAAAGGCCAGGAGCCCCATTTTTATCAGCTCCCCTGCAGAGGGCAGCCCTTCCTCGCCTAACAGAGCTAGAGAGCTGCACAGCTCTGAAGCCAGACCAGACTTCTAACCAGGCAATGCGATTCTTCCCACTTGCTTACAGTAGCTTTTCAGTGCTGAAAGGGCTCCAGGAAAGCTGGGGAGGGGCTCTGGATCAGGGAGTGCAGGGAGAGGGTGAGGGGAAACGGTTTTCAGCTGCAAGAGGGGAGACTGAGATGAGATCTTGGGCAGAAATATTTTGCTGTGAGGGTGGGGAGGCCCTGGCCCAGGGTGCCCAGAGCAGCAGTGGCTGCCCCATCCCAGGAGGTGTTCCAGGCCAGGTTGGATGGGGCTTGGAGCCCCCTGATCCAGTGGGAGGTGTCCCTGCCCATGGCAGGGGGTGGCACTGGATGGGCTTTGAGGTCTCTTCCAACCCAAACCATTCCGTGATTCTGTGAGTCTCAGTGGCTGGGAAGGCGCTGCAGCACAGAGTGACAGGCCTGGACTGGGGAATCATGCTGAGGGAGGCCTTTGTCTCGCTGCAGTTCTGCACCTCAGACACTCCAGAAGCAAACAGGCCTCCAGGTGGCAGTCCTTGAATCTGCTACTCAACTCCTCTGACCTCATGTTGTGCCAGGGGAGGTTGGATATCAGGAAAAAATCCGTCACTGAAGGAGGCTGCGCAGGGCAGTGGTGGAGTCTCCTCTCTGGGTTTTCCAAAAATGTCTAGATGTGGCTCTTGGGGACGTGGTTTAGTAGGCACGGTGGGGTTAGTCTGATGGTTGGATTGGATGCTTTTAGGGGTCTTTTCTGACCTTAATGATTCTGTGAGTTTGTGATTCTTCCACCCACCTGCTCATTTCCCTACCCCATCAGATTCCTCCCTCCCACAGTTTCTCCCTGCACCCATTCTTTTCTCACTTCATCTCCTCAAAGCGCAGATCCTGGCTCTTTTATGGCTGCTGCCGAGCAGACAGCTCAGCAGGTCCAGCAGGAACCTCCCCCAGGAGCTGAGGTGTGTGGGCTCGGTGTCTGCTCATTACCCTAGATGAGCTGGTGCAGGAGTCGGTTCCCTGCAGGCTATCTATCCCTCAGCCCATTCATCCAAACTCACTGCCTCAAATTGGATGAGCTTTAAAGGTCCCTTCCAATCCAAACCATTCTCTAAAAGCTTAAAGATTGCAGAAGAAAATGAGAGAGCACTTTGTTCTTTTCATCAATTGGTCTCAAAGCATTTTTTTTTTTGCACCTCCCCCACATCACAGATGATGTAAAGGGCACACACACAGAGCTGGGGTGATTTCACCCCTGGAGGCTCAGCAGAGCAGGGACGAGCAGACTGCAGAGTGGGGCCCAGAGCAGTGCTCTGCCGTGCTCCTAACCACCTAATCAGGGCATAGGGGGTGGCCGATTGAAACTGAGCGTATGCAGTGACACTCACAGAATCACAGAATTCTTTCAGTTGGAAAAGACCTTTAAGACCATCAAGTCCAACCATGGATCCAGCCCTGCTAAGTCCACCACCACACCATGTCCCCAAGTACAACATCTACTCCTCTTTCAAACCCTTCCAGGGTTGGGGACTCAGCCACTTCCCTGGGCAGCCTCTGCCAGGGCCTGAGAGCCCTTTCAGTAAAGAAA
This sequence comes from Neomorphus geoffroyi, assembly GCA_033558235.1. NCBI lineage: Eukaryota > Metazoa > Chordata > Aves > Cuculiformes > Neomorphidae > Neomorphus > Neomorphus geoffroyi. The sequence goes on from JAUMJM010000025.1 coordinate 2,066,675, forward strand.
CTCCACCTAAATCCAACCTAAATCTCCCCTGGTGCATCCTGAGGTCCTTTGCCTTTGTTCTGTCACTGGCCACCAGGGAGAAGAGACCAACCCCCACCTCACTACTCCTTTCAGGGAGTTGGGGAAAGTGCTAAGGTCTTCCCTCAGTCTCTTTTTCTCCAAGCTAAACAGCCGCAGATCCCTCAGCTGCTCCTGACAAGGCTTGTGCTCTAAAACCTTCCCCAGCTTTGTTGCCCCTTCTCTGGATGCGCTCCAGCATCTGAAGATGCAGCAGCACAGAGAGACCTCAAGGCTCATGAGGGAATAATTCGAAGATTCAGGAGCAAGGATGGCAAATCTTAGCATTGACCAGCAACTGCTACATTTGAGGAACATAACTTTGAGTACCAAGCACCTGCTGCAGCAACAGACCATCACCCAGTGGAGAGATGAGAAACAGGTCTTGCCAGTGTCTGTTTTTAATGAGCAAGTCCAGGAGGAGCGAAATGTCAGTCGGTGTCTCTGAGGACAGAGGAGTCGCAGCCAAAGGGAGAAGCTGTGGCTCCTGCTGTTTAGCCATTTTGTGAATAGCTCTGTCATTAAACGTTTTGTTTGTTGCTCAGCAGTTCATGGGATGACATTTTTGCCACCTTTTCCTTTGGTTTCCTGTTTGTTTTTTCTATTGGAGACTGACAGCTTGGCTTAAGAGTAAGGTGTGACACAAAAATAAACTGCCACTGCCAGCAGTCTGCAGACATACAACTCTTTTGTGTCTGTTCCCAGCCAAGCCGGTTGCTCTGCCCTGGGAGTGTGGAGAATCTCACCCAGACCAGGCAAAGCCCTCTGGTGGCAGTGGCACTCAGGAAGGTGGTGGCTGCATAGAATCACAGAGGTTGGAAAGGGCCTCTCAGCTCACCCAGTCCAACCGTCAGCCCAACCCCACATGGATAAACCATGGCCCCAAGTGCCACAGCTACAGGTTTTTGAACTCCTCCGGGGATGGAGACTCCCCCACTGCGCTGGGCAGCCTCTGCCAGGGCTTCATCACTCTTCCAGTAAAGACATTTTTCCTAATATCCTGTCTAAGCCTCCCCTGGTGTAACTTGAGGCCATTTCCTCTCATCCTATCACTCGTTGCTTGGGAGATGCAGAAGCTTGTGCACATTCACAAGCAGACAATGGGATGAAATGCACTGCAGCCGTGTCCAAGGTATGGCATGAGCCACGCTTGGTGGTGTAAGTGCCTGATTTGCTGCCAATTTTGGCCAGAAAAGCTAATTTCTCTGCATCCTTTTGTAGGGAGAGAACCATAAGCTGTATTGGTCGTTGGGACCACTGAGGGCTCCAGCTGCCCAGCACACAGAATTAGCAGCAGAAGCACTCAAATGTAAGACCTTGTTTTGCTGCAGTGACAGACTTTTCAGCCTGCAGTGAATAACCATCATCTTCTCTAGAGAGAGACTTATTTTCCTTCTTTTATAGCTGACAGTTGCATGGGAACACATAGAGAAAATCTGGAGGCCACTCCAAATCCTTTTTAACTCTTTCCAGGATGGCTGTTGCTTGTTTCTAGAGCTCCTTGGAGACTGATTATATACACTGCACAGATACAGGAGTCCTCAAGTGCCTCTTGCCTTGCCTAGCCTTCCTCACATCCGACTGTGCCAACCAATTGACTCTAGAGCCAGAGCCTTTGCAGTTGAAGGTCTCTTCCTCTCCAGAAATGACTGCTTTGGGGAATGATCAGTTCCTTGTTAGAATTCAAATGTTGCCATCCATGGTCAGGCTCATCACTCAGGGTTGGAATAACTCTCTCCAGTATCACTGGAGAATGGATTGGGAGCAGCTCTGTGGGGAAGGACTTGGGGGTGCTGGTGGATGAGAAGTGCAACATGAGTTCGCGATGTGGCGGAAATGCACAGTGCCATGAACCGGACTCAGCCAGGCACCATAGAGTTCATGTGTGCATGTGCACATAGAGAAACACACAGGTTTCGTGTGCTGCGTTGCCTGGGGGAGATTCTGGATCAGGACTCTGGATTGGAAAGGTTCATTTCCAACCCCGTAGATCATAGAATCAATCATAGAATCATGGAATGGTCTGGGTTGGAAGGGACCTCAAAGCCCACCCAGTTCCACCCCCTGCCATGGGCAGGGACACCTCCCACTGGATCAAGGGGCTCCAAGCCCCACCCAACCTGACCTTGAACACCTCCAGGGATGGGGCAGCCACCACTGCTCTGGGCAACCTGGGCCAGGGCCTCCCCACCCTCACAGCAAAACATTTCTTCCTAAGATCTCATCTCAATCTCCTCTCTTTCAGCTTCAAACTGTTCTCTTCGTCCCATCGCTGTACTTTCTGATCAGGAGCCCCCCCCCGTTAATATAAGTGATGTGAGGGGGGGCTGAGGGCACATGGCGCTGGGATGGGTGGACACCCTGGATTTAGAAGTGTGATGGTGTGGGTGTGCTGAGTCAAGGCTGTAAGGACAGAGGCTGCTCGTTGTGGCCATGGCACTTTGGGACACGGTTTAGTTGGCATGGTGGGGTTGGGCTGAAGGTTGGACTGGATGAGCTTAAAGGTCTTTTCCAACTTTAATGATTCTATGATTTTGGAGACCTTGTGGTGAGAACACTGTGTAGCGTGGCATGCAGTATTTCAGGTCTGAAGTGTTGGCTTTCCTCTATTGATTCTAGGAGGAACTGAAGAGGACAAATAAACCATACGGTGTTTGCTCATGAGTAGCTTGTCTTTGACATTTTCAAAGGCAGCATTTGGTGTTGAAGCAGTGAATGGAGTCCTCTCAGAGCACATCACTTTCTGAGACCTTGCCATTTTGAACAGCTGTCTGGCTGCTGCTGGACCTGGTTTATAACAACCGCATTGCTGAATTCAGAAAGCAGGTTTTTATTTATCATAAAAAGGAGATTCTGTCTTAAAAAGTTGTCCTTTTTTCACAGGGGCTTATTCCATCAACTCTTGTGTTGCAGTAGAATAGACTGCCACAAAAGGATCTGGAAAGGGTTGCTTTGATTAATCTTGCAGTGAAAATAAGGTGTTTTAGGAAGCCTGTATATTTCTAAGTTAACTTTGGAGAGGATATACCCAAGGACAACTCTGACAGGTCAGACTATACCCAAAAATCCAATTAATTCCTTTATCACCATTGTATGAAGCATTTGTGTGTCCACACAGGTAGGATATTGGTTTCACTTTAATCAATATATGACAGTCCTCCCAGAAAATGGCAATAGGTGCCTGCAGGTCTGATTTGAATTCTCTGCTCACCCTCTGTGATCCAGTGTCTGTGGGTGAGAACCTCTTGGATTGTATCTGATGACCGCTTAGTGCTTGGGTGGCATATCTGTCCTGATGTTAGTGGAAATCCCTGCTTAGGTCATAACTGGTGATGGGATAATATCTGGGGAAAAATCTGAGGTGATTAGACAAACCAGTCTTAACCTCACGGAGAAGAAGCAGGCCACGTGCAACATCTGCACCTGTCAGGGCAAGCCCAAGCACAGCTACAGGCTGGGCAGAGAATGGAGCGGGAGCAGCTGAGGGATGGAGACTCCACCCCTGTCCTGGGCAGCCTCTGCCAGGGCTTCACCACTATCAGTGAAGGCATTTTTCCAAATCTCCAATCTAAACCTCCCTTGGCACAACCTGAGGCCACTTCCTCTCATCCCATCCCTTGTTCCTTGGGAGCAGAGCCCAGCACCCACCTCACCACAGCCTCCTCTCCCGGAGCTGCAGAGAGCGATGAGGTCTCCCCTCAGCCTCCTCTTCTCCAGGCTAAACAGCCCCAGGGCCCTCAGCCGCTCCCACAACCCCTGTTCTCCAGCCCCTTCCCCAGCTCCGGTCCCTTCTCTGGACGCGCTCCAGCCCCTCAAGGTCTGTCCTGGAGCAAGGGACCCAAAACTGAACCCAGCATTCGGGGTGTGGCCTCATCAGTGCCGCGTGCAGGGGGATGATCCCTTCCATGCCCTTGCTTGCCACCCCATGGCTGAGCAAAGACAGGATGTATCAAATTCAGGTGTTCATGATCACTTGCAGAAGAAAGCTAGTCACAAGTACTGGAATAAACCTTTTGAGTCTCAAAATAAGCAAATCAATTGCACACTACCAAGCAAGGAAGGCTCAGGCCTTAAATTTTATTGTAGATGAGAAATAAATCTGGCTTGTCATCGGCTGAGCACACACAGGTAACAAATTACATCCACCCCTCTCGTTCCTCACCTTTCCCAGCTGACGTTTGGGAACAACATTAAGTAACAGCTCACAAATCAAGATGGAAAATCCAGTGCAGTGACAACAAGCTCTGTTTGTTTCTTGTTAAGTTAATATTAGACTTTAACTGTGAATCCCCCAAGCTCCAAGAAGACGATATTGAAAAGCAAAATTGCTACTTTCATGGCCATAACATAATAAATAGTCCCGTATGCCTCCAGTGAAGATGCTGAGGCTAAGGGTAACAAGCAACCTATGGAAAATGGCTTCTGGTTTCAGAGGACGTGGCAAATGATGTCCATGGAGGAAGAGCTGGCGTGGTTTGATTGCTGCTGATTCCACGTCAGCGCATCTCCGTGTTAAACCCAACGGCAGCAAATAGTTGCTGAATTTGTCAGAAGAGTTCCAAAAGTTAGCTCTTGCATTGCTGATCTTATCCTTCAGCTTTAAATCCCCTTGGCTCCCAAACACTGAATTGTCAGTAGATGCCTCTGGCTGCAGCATTTGTGCATGTCCCATCAGAGGCTGGGCATGATCCACTCCTCCCAGGGTGACACCATGGAGCAACGGGGCACAACTGCGGCTGCTGCTGCCTCCTCTCCAGGCACACACTCACTCGAGCGCCGGCAATCCCCTTCCCAGCCTTTGCAGGCCACTGCCGGGTGCACAGTGAGCGGATGGTGGGCAGTGAGCCGGGGGCTGCTGGGGCCGGATTCGATCTGATCCTCTGCAGGGCCGGCCTCTTCTTCGATATTTGAGTTCCTCCCACCGCAAGTAAAAGTGCTGAGCTTTAGTTGAGGTATATCAGTATCTGCAACACACTGGAAAGCAACCCGCTGTTTCTCCCAGGTTTCCCCTTTCTAAACCACTGTCGGGGATGTCCAAACACTCGAAGCAAGGAGCACAGCCCAGTGGCTTTGCCTTCCCGATGCCTTATCCAAAGGCTCTGCCTTCCAGTTGCCTTTTCCAATGGTTTTGCCTTCCAGTTGCCTTCTCCACCCCTGCCCAAGGATTGCACCAGATCCCACCCATGCAGCCAGCAGCCTCCACACCTGTGCTGCTAATCAGCTGGAGTAATGGCATTTCAATCAGGCTACGGAGAGATCTTCATGAGAAGAACAAGTTTTTGGGCTTGCCAATGCCTCGCATGAGCTCTCCTACAGCCAAACCCATACCTGATCCCACCAAGAACAGCAACCAATGTTAATATGGTGAACGCTGCTGTTATCGTCCAAGTCTCCCGTGAGTTTTCTTCACATCTCAGGACATTTAGATGTTAGATTGCTTATTAAGAGTAGAATTAATTTGCACAAGAGCAATAGTTAAATATGGACCTGGGCGTTACCAAGTACAGCAGTTTCTCTTTTACAATTGAAAGTGGTGCCACCATGCTGGAGCGCACAGCAACACAATGGCAAGGAAAGCAAAGACTGGCTTTTATGACACTATTTACAAGTTCTCCATTTAAAAAAATGCCAGGTTTGATTAAATATAAGTATAGAACATTTCTCCCACATACAAACTCTTGTTAGCTGATTAATTATTAAGGTGCTCAGAAGTGTGGATGAAAAAAGGAGTTACAGTAGATCAGTTGTGTTTGTATCTATTTACAAACCACGCTTGGTTGCCTGCTGACACCAGCGCCTTCCAAAGAAGTTGGAAGCAAAGTGGCCCATTACAAATCTGATGCCACAGGAACTGTCGTTTTCTTCACAGCGTCTTTGTCAGAAGGTAAAACAGTAGTATTTTCATTCCTTTTTTTATCAGCAGAGGTGGTGCCCTTGCTGAGTCTGTGTAGCTGGTGGTGCCAGGCAGTGTCACACCATGAGATGCCTGATTTCTGGCTCTCAGCTACTGTCCAGCCCTTACCACCAGAATTTGCTGGTCTGCCTGAGACTTGGACTCGCAGCACCAGGTTGTTATACTGAAGTGCATTGCATGGGGTTTCCTAAGTGCTCGGGAGACCTCAGATCTACGCCGTGCAACCGAAGTGAGAGCTTATGTGTGAGAAACCAAAGCAGCAGAATGCGCTTAACAAAGATTTTGTTATCCAATCAGAAAAAATCAAATAAAACCCTAAGTGGCCAATATTTTGTAGGTCAAATTCCTTCCCCACTAACATTCTCGAAGAGTTATTTTCTGTCTGATGGCCAAAGTCTACACCTAGTTCCATTCCCTACCGGCTGACCATGCGCGCCGTGTGGCATTGCTTCTCTCCGTACTGCCTGTAAGCACATGGGTGCCTCAGGGGAGCTCAGAGTTCTGTGTTTTGGGAACCTGTCAGACCCGTCAGGAGGGCATCTGACCATAACAAAAATGCTGACTTTGTCCTCGTCATTTTAAGATGCTATAGAAAAAAAAAGAAAACTTGATTTTACTTCTGTTTGTAAACTTTTCATGTACCATCACCTTTCCCTCATACATTTAAGTTTCAAACAGGTCCCAGAGAACGCAAGGCAAGAGTGTTAAGGCAGTATAAGAAACTCAGTATTTCATTCACACCTCTTGATTCCCTTAAAGGTACTTCTAAGGCATCAAAAGGGGCATGTGGTTTGTGCTTGCCTTTTCATGAAAAGGCATTTGGTGCGTAGTTTATGTAAGGATGGTCAATGACAGACAGAAGCCACTCAGCCCTGGGCACTGGCCGCACCATCGGAGAGGAACGGGGAGACACTGCTGAGTTTCGTGGTGCAGGTTCCTCACCATCGCTCTTTCTGGTACACCTCAGTTTGTACAATCTCACTGGGGTGCTCAGATATGCAGGCCCCGTTGATGTCACTGAGCTTGTTGTCTGGAAGATCCTCGGGTTTTGTGCAAAGTTTCAGTGCCCTAGATATGAAGACGTCCAAGTTAAACTCAGGGTCTGTTTCACTGGTCACCTCCGTCGGTTCTTGGTGGAGACGGTGAGGAGAAGATGGCAGGCTCCGTTCCTGAATCTCCGGAAGAGAACTGGGACACTCAAGACCCACCTGTGTGCTCTTCACCCACTGAGCAATCTCCAAAAAGAGGTTGGATGGTTCCTCTTCCAGTGACAGCTCAGCTGTGGGTGCTATGGTTGCTCTTTTCCAGTGGGATAAATCCAAAATCAGCTTGGGCTCTGAGTAGTGATGGGGCTTATTGTCTCTCCACAGCAATTTGTCCAAGTAGGAAGGTGACCCCACTTTGTAATCACACGATTTCCCACAATCGGCATCAAATACTCGGTCCATGGATGAGTGAGATAGCTCCAAGAACCTCTCTGAGCTGCTTTGAGAGTATTTCCGTGGATCGACTTGTACTTCTTCAGCAATGGATTCAGACCCTGCCCGGGGGTCGCGCTGGACCTCGTCCATGTCGTGGTATTTATCGTGTCTCCATTCCAAGTCAGAGGAGAGGCTTACGTGATACCTGTGAAAGACATGCTGCTATTAGACACGCAGACGACGCTTCATTAGAAACCTTCTTAATATTAAAGACCTTTTCTTGTGTATTAAAAAAGGTGTGGGGGGGTGACCTTTTATCAAGAGTCTGAGATAGGATCAGTAGTGGAGATAAAAACCCAGTAACCAAACCACTTGCCCCTTTATTTAGCTGTTTGTCACCTTCCCTCTACTTGGAATTGAAACGTAATTAACAATGTTAACAATCAAACTGGCCCTCAGCCCAAAGACAAGCACCCATGGTGTGAATGCTCATTGTTAGCTGCCGTGAAAGTGAGACTGGACATCACCAGTTTGCTCTGACAAGGTGGACCAAAAACATCGCTGAAAAGTCATCTTGCTAAGCAAAAACTTCTCAATCCGGTCAAACTCCTTCAATGGCAATCCCCTGACAACACCCAGTCCTGCAAATGGTTTTCAAAGTGACACCTGATTTACTGGTTCCTAACGCAGCTCCCTTTCAAATGTGTTATCCAAGGTATTGGGACTCTACATCCCAGCTCTCTGAGTGCCCCATGGCACACAGGTAAAATCATTTCCCATCCCTAAAACATTCGGCCTGTGTTGCAGAACCTATGGCCCTACACGGGATGCCCCAGCTGGGTGGAGGACCAACAGTCCCCAACCCAGCTTCTTATGTCACACCAAGAAATATAAAAGCCAAGAGATAGAGGGGTCACCTCCAGCAATTGATTTGCTGCTTTGATGACATAACTGGCAGGGATCCTGGAGCTGTGGGGATACACTGAAAAGAGATATCCTGAGAAAAGCTTCCAGCTTTCCTCTTCCCCTGATTCACCTGTCTGTGTCCTCCAGCTTTCATGCTAGAATCACAGAATGCCCTGGGTTGGAAGGGACCCACAGGGACCATTGAATCCAACTCCTGTCCCTGCACAGGACACCCCAACACTCACCCCGTGTGTCTGAGGGTGTTGGCCAAAGGCTTCTGGAATCTTGTCAGGCTGTGCCTGCTTCCCTGGGAGCTGTTCCAGTGCTCCACCACCCTCTGGGGGAAGAACCTCTTCCTGATATCCAACCTCACCCTCCCCTGGCATCTTCCTGCCATTCCCTTGGGTCCTGTTGTTGGGCACCAGAGAGAAGAGCTCAGCACCTGCTCCTCCTCCTCCCCGTGTGAGGAACCTGCAGCGCACGATGAGGTCCCCTCAGCCTCCTCCAGGCTGAGCAGACCAAATGACTTCAGCTGCTCCTCACACACTGCCCCTCCAGAGCCTTCACCAACTCCGTGCCCTCCTCTGGGCCCTCTCCAGTAGCTTCAGATCCTTTTTATCCTGAGGTGCCCAACCTGCCCTCAGTGCTCGAGGTGGGGCCACCCCGGTGCGGAGCAGAGCGGGACAATCCCCTCCCTCGCCCGGCTGACGATGCCGTGCTGGATGCCCCCCAGGACACGGCTGCCCTCTTGGCTGCCAGGGCACTGCTGGCTCATGTTCAGCTTCATGTCAACCAGAACCCCCAGCTCCCTCTCCACAGGGCTGACCTCTTTTTTATTCTTTTTTTCCATCCTGACACTTGTTCACCGCAGCAAAGAGATTAATAACAGCAAAGGCAAGGGATTTCGGAGGATTATTTTTCCAATGCTGGTGAAATACAGTGGATTAAGAAGGCAAGGAGATTTAATTGATGTGCAGAGAGGAACAATGCTGCAGACATCCTCAGCCAGCTTGCCTTGCTCAGGTGGAAGTAGCTCTATAGGTAAAGGAACGTTGTTAATTCAGAGCTGCTTATTTTGTCCTGCCTGTTCCAGTTTGGGACTGGCCTGGTGACTGGGGCAGCCATCTAGGACACGAGAGACCTCAGGTCAAGGCTTTGACGCACTCTAAGCTTTCTGTACAACTTCTAGCAAACCATTTAAAACTCAACACAATAAGGATTATTTTTTTTTCCAAAGACCACAGGTCTGTGGCCTCTGGGGCTTTTGTGGCCAGAGAAATGATAAATATAGAGCTGCAAATCAGGCTCAGTCCCTGAAAAATACAAAAATTACATTACTTTATAACCTGCATTTTAAGGAGAGAGGACAGAGGGAAGAAACACAGTGATGTAATTCAAACCAAGAGAAGAAAGATACTCGGGAACCGTAACATGCAGGCTCCACACCCACTCCCTCTGGAATTCAATGGTGAGACTCTTGTTGGCTTCACCAAGGTGCCAGCTTGAGCCAGCATTACAACATGACATGACAAGGGAAAAATAGGGATCCTTCATGGGTCTGGAGCACATGTGGCTGAACCCAGCTAACAGCAGGTCTGAGACTCACCGGTCAAGCCCTGCCTAAAGAATTTAAGCCTGTGTCCGGGCTCTGGCCCAACCCTGGATACCATACCTGTCCCAGGTAGACAGTTGGCTCTGGTTGGCTTCCATCAGTAAGATATCATCAATCTCATCCTCAATCCGGAACGGATGCTGAGACACTGGCTCATCCTCAGGGCAGGAATAGGGACTCATGTAAGGATGCTGCAGACCCATCTCAGCTGTTAATCGATCCATAGGGTTAAATGTCAGTATTTTCTCCAGGAAATCAATAGCTGTGAAGTGGAGAGAAACAAGCTTAATAATTCCTCAAAAGCAATAACAGCTTTCTTTCCAGGATGAGCCTCATGAACCCCCCCCACTAACAAATCCCCTCAAAGCAAGGAAAGAATTAAAGGTCGCATCCTGCGTGCACTTAAAACGGACCCTTCTGTCCTCACTGCATCCACCTTACCTCCCACAGGAGCTGAGTGCTTGCAGAGGAGCAATCGTGCATCCCGCAGCCATCACCTCATCTAACAAGGAGGAGGAACGACAGCAGGAGCATCACACCTCCACAGGGCAGCATATACACATTATATCCTGGGCCAGAACGCTCATCTCACAATCCAGAAAGACCTCTGAACTGTGTTAGGATTTGACTGCAGGCTCTCAGATCCATTTGACAAGAACACTGCGTTTCAGGCAACCGATTTCACATCTTCATGTGCAGATGAAGGAAGGGGGATTAGAATTAAAGTGCCATTTTTAAAAGTCTTTGGTGTGACCAACACTACCCAATTACTTTGTCCATTAATACTTAAAGAATTCTGAGTGCCCAGAATTATTTTAGAAAGACTGAGGAGCATGAACTCTTCCTATGATGATGAAGGAGGATATTAAGGGCAAGTACAGTAACTAGAAATAACTCTGGATGCATGGGGTTTATTGTGACTTCTTTGATTATTCCTTTTACTGAGGTTCTGTGAAAAGATCATATCCTGTCTTTAAAGATGTTCATAGAGTCACAGAATTACCCAAGTTGAAAGGGACACAAAACGATCATCGAGTCTGGCTCCCGTCCCTACACAGGACACTCCAACACACACCCCGTGTGACTGAGGGTACTGGCCAAACACTTCTGCAGTGCTGGCAGATGTTGCTTATTACACTGATTCTTGCTGCACAGAAGAGGCCCTTAAGAGTTCAGATAAATCGAATAGGAATGTGTCTTCCTTTGGTCACCACTTTTGCTTTGTACTTTCAGAAATCTCCTCGCTGAAGGTACAGTCATGTGAACGGGACCTTTTCTTTAGGGGCAAAATCCCTCAGCAGAGAGGGCAAACCATAACTTCTGCCTCAGTTCTTAAATGTTAACCAGCCTCCAATTGCCTCCCATGAGATTATTTCATTGCCTGGACTAATTAAGTAGGAAGGAATCAATATCTTCATAAGGTCAGTGACTGCGGGCAAAGAAGCAAGCTGGGATGATGTATTAGGGGTTATGTATTAACGCTACATTACAGGTCAGAGAGGCAGGAAAATGCCAATGAATTATGTATGGGGCACAAGTGACCTTTCTTCCCACAGTAAATAAATCCACTCCTGCTTGCTGGAGGTTGACGTGGTCCCTGGATAACCCAGGCCAATGGGGATTGCATTGCCAAGCCAATATTAGGGCTTTAGCCTAGAGGAGAGGAGGCTGAGGGGGGACCTCATCGCTGTCTACAACTGCCTGAGAGTGTGGTGAGGTGGGTGCTGGGCTCTGCTCCCAAGTGAGAGGGGATGGGATGAGAGGAAATGGCCTCAAGTTGCACCAGGGCAGGGTCAGATTGGACATCAGGAATAATTTCTTCACTGCAAGGCTTCTCAGGCCCTGGCAGAGGCTCCCAGGGAGGTGGTGGAGTCTCTATCCCTGGAGGGATTTAAAAGATGGGTAGATGAGGTGCTCAGGGATCTGGTTTAGTACTGGACAAGTACAGATGGACTCAATCTCAAAGGTCTTTTCCAACCAGATGATTCTATAATTCTGTGATATAGCAAGATTTCTTATAATGAAGAGTTATGCCAGCAAACATGCATTGGCCTTGGTCTTGATGTCCTCCCAAAAGCACAGTAAGAAAATGAAAATAAACCCTGGGCTGAAGCCTCACTTGCACCTTAAGAAAAGGAACCATAAAGGAGGGAAGTAAGGCTGGCAAGAAGATGTGCCTTGAAGGTGCCTTGGAATAGTCATGGAAGACTATTTCACTCTTATTTCTATACGAGCTACCTGCAGGAAAGATTCTGCATCAGGATGCTGTCCTGCTGCCCACACCTTCCCTGCTAGAATGGTGAGCAGGACCAGCAACAGTGGTGGAGATGCCTGGTGAGCTCCAGGTGGGAGCAGGCATTGCGAACCCTCAGACATCTGAACTCTCATTCTCCAGTGTTCATGCATTGACCTCACAGGATGATTTCTGTGACCCTCAGGGGGAACAGGACTGAAAACCCAGGAGCTAAGAGAAGTCCCAGGAGAAGGACAATGTTGAGGCCATGGGCACTACGGTACCTTCACTGTCCACTTCGGGGAGCAGCTTGCGCAGCGGCTTCCTCACTTCCCAGGTGCTGTTGATGAACATGGGCATCACTTTGAGCAGCTCCTCTTTGTCTTCCTCATGGATAACAGGGATCGTCTCCAGGATAAGCTGCATCTGCTCCAGCTCGTGGCTCCCTAAATAGGCAGAAAGCAGGCAGTGAGATGAGACTCAGAAGTTAAACTGGGTGGTTGGCATTATTGGCCACCCTCCTGCCTGGCCACACCTCTGAAGCGAGCCATGTCCCCACAGTACCACATCTCCCACCAGCCCCTCCACACTGATGCACCCTCACATTATCCATCACTCCTTGCTCCAAGGAAAATGTGGTGGTACTCCCAGCCAGGTCACTTTATTTAAGGCTGAAAGACTTAACCCAGACAATTTGCCCTCCTGGTGTTATCACCCTCAGGCTGTCTCTGAAACTTTTTGACAACCTACATATCTATTTAATATGACTATTGAAGTGTACCCTACTGAAACAATGGGAGTACAGGGATAGGGCAACGGGCAAATCCTTTTCAGCTGCAAGAGGGGAGATTGCGATGAGATCTTAGGAAGAAATGTTTTGCTGTGAGGGTGGGGAGGCCCTGGCCCAGGTTGCCCAGAGCAGTGGTGGCTGCCCCATCCCTGGAGGTGCCCAAGGCCAGGTTGGATGGGGCTTGGAGCTCCCTGATCCAGTGGGAGGTGTCCCTGCCCATGGCAGGGGGTGGACTGGATGGGCTTTGAAGTCCCTTCCAACCCAAACCATTCTGTGATTTTATAATCTCCAGCATCCCTTACAAGGTGACTTCCCCACTCTCCCTGCAGACTGGTCAGAAGTGCTATGCCATAAACAAGGTTCACTCCTCTAGCCATGGATCAGTTGGGCACTGCTTGCCAGGAAAGCAGCCTGAAATCCATGACTTTGACAGCAGGGACTTGGTCACCCAAAAACCCCTGTGGGTTTGTGCGTCCCAGCCACCTTGCTGTCTTACTGGATAGAATATTTATACCCAGCGTTTCTGGCAGACAGAAAATCAATAGTGCAAGTAAGTATTTCTGCCAGGCTGCTTCTCCCTACGTATAGGAAGCTGGAAATCAGCTGTGGAGCTCTTGGTCACATCCAATAGTGCTCTAAAGAATGGGATTAGCATTCATTAACGAGGCAGTTGGCTCCACTTTCTGCCACTTCTCTCTTCTCACTGACTGGTAGCCAGTCCTGAGCAGGGGTTAGGGATGCGTGGATAAATATATCCTGAAGGAAAAGGACTGAAAATTTATGATTGCTCACGTCAGTCATGGGGATCATCACCATCAGAGCCTTGACTTTGTGCCCCACAGCCTGCAGAAGCCAGTCAGAAAACTGAATCAGAGAATGCCCTGAGTTGAAAAGGGACCATCGAGTCCAACTCCTGTCCCTGCACAGGACACTCCAACACTCACACCGTGGGACTGAGGGCGTTGGCCCAATGCTTCTGCAATATTGTCAGGCTCGGCACAGCCCACTGGTGAGCCCCATGGAGATCCGTGAGGACAGGCAGATTTTCTTCATCTACTTTCTTTTGCTTCCACTGGTGATGCTTTTGGCTACACTTCAGCAGCAGAGGATGGTCACTGGAGGGAGCTGTAGCTGCTCAGTTATGGATGCTCTTCCCTGTTTTCCATGCTGTTCATGGTAAGGAGCTCTCCAGAGGTCTGTGAACCAGATTTTAGCTGCAGGAGATGTGCTGTGCTCCTGTGAGCTTTGGCTTAGCCAGATTTCTTGTGCCCTCCCAGGGCTCTGCAAAACCCAAAGCTGCTCCAGTCACCGCATGACCCAAAGATGGCGCTGCGGGGAGGGCTGGTGGCATCTTTTTGCTGGGTGTTTGTTACCCGGTGTAGGAGGATGAAAGCAGTAAGTGACATCTATTGCTAATAACCAACCCTTGTAATTTAACCTCGCCGCTTTAAGTGTTCCAGGTTCCTGAGTTAATTACATTGACTTATGCTGAGCACCCCATCCACCCGGTGCTGCTGATGCACACTCAAAAACCACTTTATCCACTGTAAGGCAGCTGCTGGAGGTCTGCAACCTTCTGGGAACTCGGTAGTTGTTATTTCCCATGGGGTGTTTGCTGTTGACCCAGTTGTCTCTGAAAGTCTTGTCCTGCAGCCACAGAGTTTGGCTGCATCTGGCCAGGGACACATTCTGTTTCCCAGGCAAATAGGAGAAAAGCAAATGCAAAGGTGAATCCCCACTGTCATGCAAGTGTTTGTCACTTTCTCTAGGAGAAGGAGGAGGAGGACAGGCTGGAGAGGGGCCAGAGAAGGGTCACTAAGGTGATCAGAGGAGTGGGAAACCCTACATGTGAAGTAAGGCTAAGAGAGCTGGGTTTGCTCAGCCTGGAGAGGAGAAGCCTTAGGGGAGATCTTATCACCACGTACCAGTACAGAAAAGGTGTCTGCCAAGAGGATGGAGACTCCCGTTTCACAAGGAGTCACATGGAAAATTCAAGGGGCAATGGGTAGGAGTTACTCCTGGGGAAATTCCGATTGGATTCCAGAAGACAATGTTTCCCCATGAGAACAGTGAAACAGGGGAATCCTCTCCCCAGGGCAGGGGTGGATTCCTCTGCACTGGACACTTTCAACACTCAGCTTGGCAGGTGCTGGGCCATCTCATTTACACTATAGCTTGCCTAAGTGTGGACCAGGTGATGCCTGACGAGGTTTCCAACCTGGCACTCTGTGATTCAGTTCTAGCTGTCCTGAGTGACTGGGTTTTTATTCTCCTCCACTTCGGATACCAGCAGATGAAAGACAGGGACACCATGGGCACCCTGCCCCACTGCCAGGCTCACCCCCCAGCTCTCTTCGCTTGCTGATGTAGGAGGAGGCCAGGAAAATGGGGAAAGGGCCAGGACCTTCCCCTAATGGCTGTACAGATGATCTTTAAAGTAATCCAAAAGGAATACATATTTTGAATCACAGAATCACAGAATGCCCTGGGTTAGAAGGGACCCACAGAGACCATCAAGTCCAACTCCTGTCCCTGCATAGGATACCCCAACACACACCCCGTGTGTCTGAGGGCCTTGGCCAGATGCTGCTGGAATCTTGTCAGGCTGTGACTGCTTCCCTGGGAGCTGTGCCAGTGCTCCACCACCCTCTGGGGGAAAAACCTCTTCCTAATGTCCAACTTCACCCTCCCCCGGCATCTTCCTGCCATTCCCTTAGGTCCTTGAGCTTTGGTTTTGATCCCCACTCATTAACCAAGTACCCTGCATCATCTGAGGGCTCATTAAGTGATTGCATAGGGCTGGAAAGCAGAGAAGCTGGGATGCTTGCAGCACTTGTCCAGCTAAGCCCGGCCTGTGATCTTCCAAATCCCATCTCCTGATCTCTGACGTGCTGTGGACTCCAAGGAACCAACCTGCAAGACAGGGACTTGTACGGCTGCTCCGGGGCACCTCGCCCAGGCAGGTGGGATGGGACTGATCTCACTTGTAGCCATGTGCACACCAGCATGGGCATTCCAGCTTCTTCTCTGGGTGCTCGTCAGGAGCAGTAGTGGGAAAATAAATGTTTCTAAGGGACAGTAAATCTCACCTAAGGCAGACAGCTGACAGGGGCCAGGTGAATCACACCCTAGAGCTGTCTTTGTCTCTGCCTTGGCCATGAAGGGAGCATCAAGGATCAGCTCGGACACCGTGGTGACAAGCAGCCAACATAACTTCTACTACAAAGTTTACAAAAACAAATAGGGCTGCAATCAGGGTCAAGCACAGTTTGAAAATCCAGGATGAAGGTGTGCACTTGGGTGCTGTGGTGAGGATGGCCAGAGAAGGACCTGGACAAGCCAGGTACAAGAGACCAGAGATTTGCTTAAGGGACTAAAAGGATTTCCCTGGGGCTCCAGCAACATCCAGTTTAATATGAGGTGATGCATTGCTCTGATCTGGTGCAACTCCTGCAGGACCAGGACCCTGCCATGTGCACTGGGGTTTGCTTCTGCTCCTCTGGTTCACCTGGGGGTAGTTTGGGTTCAGTTCCTTGGAAATACAGTTTCCAGTTTGCTTCTACCCAAACAGCTTGGAGACCCTTCTATGGTGTACAACACGGCAGCTGGCAGAGCTGCCTCAGGACCTCATTCACGTGCAGCACCTCCCAGAGGGACCAGAAAATGCTGTGTGTCTGCAGGGACAACTGGCAGGCACAGATATTCCTGCTCCCAGAATATATTCCAGGGATAGAGCAGAAGCAGCCAGACACGGTGCATGATTTTCAGAGCTGAATGCATCAATTTTGGGAAGGAGAGACCAAGGACATGAGGAAGGCAGGCGAGGGAGGCAGTTTTAATGATCTCTCTGAAATGAAACTAACTGCTTAATTTTCAGCTTTCACAAAAGAAACATGGAAGCTGCAAGCGGGAACGCAGAGGGAGCGACAGAGCAGCTGCAATCAAGCACCGGCTGCAGAGCTCGGCAGCACACTGGAATATTTGTGAAGAAAATGTCCTTCTCCATTATTAATGAGTCTAATTATTTATTTACAAACTCTGTGAACAGCTGCTTACGGAACGCATTGAATCTTGTCAATCAAAACACTAACGGGTGATGGGAGAGACAAGCAAGGGGGAGCAGGAAGGCAGCTTCTTCGATAGCAGGACAGCGTCTCCTGCATTCCCAAATGAGCAGTTCCACATCCTGGCTTGGGAAGCACAGCTTTGCTTTTCACAGTAGCATTTTTGGAACTCTATTAAATAAAGATTTGCTTCTTAAGAATGTCAGAGTTGAGCTTCAAATGTTGCACTGATAACTACACACTCCTTGCTGGTGGTTTTTTTTGTCTTCTTTACTGTGTGCTGCACCTTTACAATTCCAATATCCATTTACGGGAAAATCCTGGAACTTGCCAAATTGACAGGCAGCTACGTGAAAGCTGGGAAGGACAACAAAAAGCACAGCTGCAAGATTGGTGGCACAACCCCTTCAATGTTTAAGAGGAGAAGCAGGGTTCCAGCCACATGTCTCCAGCCAGGCAGCCTCTGAGCAGGACTGAACCACCTCTGGCCCTGAGTTTGCTCACGGTAAATACAACAAATGACAAATACAGGCTTTTGCAGAATATATTTAATGTTACAGGAGCGTTTAAGGATAATTCTTTTTTTGGTTTGGTTTTTTTTCATACTGTGGGTTCCAGGATGATCACTGACAAACCTGCAGGGTGACGCAGGGCTGCAGTCGAGCTCCTTATTGAGGCTGAACTCCTTATTCCTGCCTGCAGGAAGAACTTCAGGGTGAAAATGTGCAGTGGCATTGAAATGTTTTCCCTCAAATAAAAGAAATACCTTGAAGACACCAATCAATCACAATTAAAATCCATAGCACAGAGCACAGACCCCTTGGGACAGGGCTGCATTGTCTCGTGTCCTTATACTCCACCCTGTGATATTTTTCAGCATCCTTCCTCCCAACAAGCAGCTCTATTTTCCGTCGGAAATCCAGAAACAGAAAAAGGTTTTGTTGTTTCATCAGAATTGTTCTTTGTTTGGGGTTTTGCTTTTCGCAGCAGACCGTCCCTGCCTGGCAAGGCTTGGCACAGAGGCACTGTCGACCCTGGATGGCCTTGGGCACTCCAAGTCTGGTGGCTTCCGACTGTGTGCCATCACCCTCGTACCACCCTGCATCCGTCCCGGACAAGCACGAGCAGGCAGAGTGAAAATCAAGATGGTAACTCTTCAGCAGCCCCAGGGACCTGCCTTCACCTTCACTGAACAAGGGACCCTTTAACACAGGAGTGTCAAACTCCTGGCCCAGGGGCTGAATCCAGCACTCTGCCCTGTTTTATCGAGCCTGGCACCTTGTTGTTACCTGGCAGCAGCACTGAGCTCCTTGCCCCTACGCTCCTGCCAGCCCACCAGTTACATGTGCAGCATGTGTGACGCGCATTACGCTGCCAGAGCAGGAGAATGGTGGGAGCCATGAGTTTCACACCCCTGCTCTAAAATCCGAGCCCGTGTAAGTGAAGTTCACTCCAAGGAACTGCTCTCATGTCTAATAACCAACTGTAGGATCCCAGCAGTGATGCTGCTACAAAAGGAGGTGAATTCCCTCTGCCACACTAAAAAGCCTTTGAACTGGGTAGCAAAGGAAAAAGGAGTGAGGAAACAAATTGATCAACAGGAGGCAGAAACCTACCAGCAAAGAGCATCCTTCCCGTCAGCATCTCGGCCAGGATGCAGCCAGCTGCCCACATGTCGATGGCTTTGGTGTAGTTGTTTGGCGAGAGCAGGAGGCGAGGGGAGCGATACCACTTTGTTACTAAGCCTTCAGAAAGGTAACCCTGAAAGAGTGGAGAGAGAGAGATGTCAGCAGCCCTGCAGGAGAGCAATTCCACTGCTCCCCAGTCAGCTCTTGCTGTCCACCGTGGTCCCTCTACCAGATCCTGCAGAGATCACTGCCCACCACGCCTGTGCTGCATTTAAGGCAGGCTACGGCTGCCTACAGAAAAGCCAGGAGCTGAGACATAAACCACTGGAAAGAGATGCTTCAGTGTTCCAGGAGGCAAAGCATTTGCTGCTCCCCTAAAACTTATCTGCAGTTTTTCACTGCAGTATTGAAGCATCTTCTGCAGAGGACAGATGGCTTTAATAGCACAGATTTGCAGATCACACCTGCAGAAGTTATTTCAGGTCACTGTTAGATGACCTAGATCTATTGCATAAATCCCAATTGGATCATCTGAGATATTTTGGAAGTCACCCATGTTATTTAAGTACTCTGCTAGGTCCCAGCCATAACCCACCAGTGCATGAAGGAAGCCTTTCCCCAGCTCCGTACCCACAAGTGCTCAGATTTCCAAAGCAATCTTTTTGCTCGTTCCATCTCAAGTTCATCACAGAATCACTGAGTGTGGAAAATACCTCTAAGCTCATCCAGTCCAAACACTAGCCCAGCCCCACCGTGCCTACTAAACTGTGTCCCCAAGTGCCAGGTCTACATGTTTTTTGAACCCCTCCAGGGGTGGGGACTCCCCCACTGCCCTGGGCAGCCTCTGCCAGGGCTTCACCACTCCTTCGGTAAATTTTGCCTAATAACCAACCTAAACCTCCCCTGGCACAACTTGAGGCCATTTTTGCCTCGTCCTATCACTTGTTACTTGTGAGAAAACACCAACACCCCTTTCCCTCAGCCTCCTCTTCTCCAGACCAAACAGCCCCAGGGCCCTCAGCGGCTCCCACAACCCCTGTTCTCCAGCCCCTTCCCCAGCTCCATTCCCTTCTCTGGATGTGCTCCAGTGCCTCAAGGTCCTTCTTGGACCCCAAAACTGAACCCAGGACTCCAGGTGAGGCTTCACCAGCACCAAGTGCAGGGGGACGATCCCTGCCCTGCTCCTGCTGGCCACACCTTGGCTGATCCAAGCCAGGATGCTGGTGCCTCCTTGCACACCTGGGCCACCGTTGGCTCATGTTCAGCCACTGCCGACCAACACCGCCAGGTCCTTCTCCTCCAGGCAGCTCTCCAGCCTCTCCTCTCCAAGCCTCGAGCTCTGCACAAAGTTGTGTCCCAAGTGAGGGTCCCAACACTTGGACCTGCTGAACTCCATCCTATTAGTTTCAGCCCACGGATCCAGCCTGCCCACGTCCCTCTGCAGAGCCTCCCTGCCCTCCAGCAGAGCAACACTCCCACCCAACCTGGTGTCATCTGCAAACTGACTGAGGGAGCACTCAGTCCTCTTGTCGAGATCACAGATAAAGACTTTAAACAAGACTGACCCTAACATTGAGCCCTGGGGAAAGCTGTTAAGCCTGTACATACAGTCCCTCCATAGTCACTCAAGCCACACGCAACAGCAAGATATGCGGCAGTGAATTCCCACGGATCAAACTCCCTGTGCTGATGTTGTAACTGAATTTTTAAAGAGTAGGAGCTCCCAGGGGAACCCACACAAGAGCTGCTGCCCATGGGTCAGCCCTGGCTGGCACAAACCCACGGCGAGAGCCTGCGGGTACACAAATCTAGAGGAGGGGTAGCATGGGGAGTACACAGGACTCCTGAGCGGGCAGTGCCCTGCGGACGCACTCAGCAGGATCTGGCCTCACACAGAAAAGAAGTGAGCTCACCCTGCTTGCATCCTTGAGATGCAGCCATGGCGGAGCCCAGTTCAGTTGGAGCCACAACAGGGGAACTGCAGATGAGCTTGTGTGGCATCTCAGAGGGGTGTGAGCATCTCAGAGGGATGGGAGTATCTCAGATGTGGGCTCTCATAATAAAGAGGAGAGTGAGGGAACAGGCAGGAAAACAAATTTGCAATGAAATATTGCTATCATGTATGCAGAAGAAAGTCTCCTTGACCAGTGGATGTCTTAAAGCATCAATGATTGGGTAACGCAGCACAGGCTCCCAGCCAAGACTCTAAAAATCAATACACTGGGGGATAAGTGGGAAAAGCCTTTTGGGTATTAGCTGGCTGATGAAGAGCTAGGAAACCCTGCTCTTTCTGCATTGAACCTGAGTCCTGCCTATAAAGTCCCCTCCCTCCCTCGCTACTCAGCCACTGAGGCATCGCTACTGTCAAGTGGGCGACACAGGGCAGGTCCTCATCCTCCGTCCTGCTTTGCTTACAGTGAGGATGGTTGGTTGGGATGCTTGACCTGGTTTCAGAGGCGATGCCATCAGCCGCATCCCATCGAACAAAGACCGAGCGCTGTGGTCTTTTTGGACCACAGCCCTCCCGTTCCTGCACTCACCCAGGAGATTTAATGTAAGTGCCAAGCTCCTGCTGAAATCAAGAGGATGTGTTCAATCTTGTAAATAATGCCAGCATCGGAATAGATGTCCCAGTGCTCCTGGCCAGTCAAGCTCCGGATGTGCGGGTGCCACACGGAGCTGGACATAAATGGTTGTTTCATCAGTATAATGGTGCAATACTCATAGGAGGAATTTTCTCTGTTAAATACAATGCCTTAGCAGAACGAGGTAGATTGAAATACAGCAGAAAAGACAAAATAAAATGAAACTACAAAGTTGAATTGCATTTAAATGCCAAGAAGCATTTTGAGAGTATCA
Organism: Neomorphus geoffroyi; assembly: GCA_033558235.1. Classification (NCBI taxonomy): domain Eukaryota; kingdom Metazoa; phylum Chordata; class Aves; order Cuculiformes; family Neomorphidae; genus Neomorphus; species Neomorphus geoffroyi. The sequence goes on from JAUMJM010000025.1 coordinate 2,088,159, forward strand.
AATTATTGCTTGATGAGAAGAGCAGTATGAGCCGGCAATGCTCAATCCCAGACCAGAAAGCCACCCGTGTCCTGGGCTGCACCCAAAGCAGTGGGACCAGCAGGGGAGGGAATTCTGCCCCTCTGCTCCGCTCTGGTGAGACCTCACGTGGAGTCCTGTGTCCAGTTCTGGAGTACCCAACATCAGAAAGATATGGGACTGTTGGAACGGGTTCAGAGGAAGAAGGATGATCCGAAGGCTGGAGCCCCTCTGCTGTGAGAACAGGCTGGGAGAGTTGGGGTTGTTCAGCCTGGAGAAGAGAAGGCTCTGGGGAGACCTTAGAGCAGCTCCCAGTGCTGAAAGGGCTCCAGAAGAGCTGGGGAGGGGCTTCTTACAAGGGCATGGAGTGATGGGATAAGGGGGAACGGCTGAGAAGGAGGAAGATTTAGATTGGACATTAGGAAGAAATTCTTCACGGTGAGGGTGGGGAGGCCCTGGCCCAGGTTGCCCAGAGCAGTGGTGGCTGCCCCATCCCTGGAGGTGTTCCAGGCCAGGTTGGATGGGGCTTGGAGCCCCCTGATCCAGTGGGAGGTGTCCCTGCCCATGGCAGGGGGTGGCACTGGATGGGCTTGGAGGTCCCTTCCAACCCAAATCATTCCATGATTCTATGAATCTATGAAAAAGCAGTGACAGCGTGAATAGGGTTCACATAAAAATTCCATCCTAACCGATACGGTTCCTAACCTGTTTTAAGTTGCAATATCACCATGAACGCAGTTATGCCCCATAACATCTCCAAGGATGTTACAGGATACACCTATCAGCCTAAACACCGCAGCAGTTTCCCAAACATCACAAACACCACATTTACAACACTCCCTTGAGTGCAGGTTTTTATTCCAATTCCAAACGTGCAAGTTGTCAAGCTTTTAATCATAAAGTGTTTGCTTCCAAAAGAACATGTTAATTTTGGTCTGCTTAAGACAAATCGCAATGGAGATGGATTAGCTCGGTAATTTAATTTCATTTTATTCTATTTTTGCTAATGCTGCTGAATCAGAACGACCACAAATGCCCCCAGGTGTTATCCAACCGGACCGCCACTTTTCAGCTACAGTTGTTTTTGCCAATAATGGAGATACTGGTATTTATTGAAAAAAAAATCTAAGAAAATAGACTCTGGGGATAGTGACCCAGGGCAATTCCTGGCTGGAGCAACACCCTCCCTTTCCCAGCAAAGGAATTCCACTCTCTTTACTGTTCTAACATATCTCCTCACTGACAGCAAGATGGATTTCAGTTCTTGGGGGCTGTGCACGATGCAAAATGTATGAGCAACGTACTGCAAATATCATAGAATCATTGGATGGTTTGGGTTGGAAGGGACCTCAAAGCCCATTCAGTCCCATCCCCTGCCATGGGCAGGGACACCTCCCACTGGGTCAGGGGGCTCCAAGCCCCATCCAACCTGGCCTTGAACACCTCCAGGGATGGGGCAGCCACCACTGCTCTGGGCAACCTGGGCCAGGGCCTCCCCACCCTCACCGTGAAGAATTTCTTCTGATTTTCTAATCTAAATCTTCCACCTCTCAATTTGAAACCATTACCCATCATCCTGTCAACCCATGTCATTGGAAAAAGTCCTTCCCCAGCTTCCCAGGAGCCCCTTTCAGTACTGGGAGCTGCTCTAAGGTCTCCCCAGAGCCTTCTCTTCTCCAGGCTGAACAACCCCAACTCTCCCGGCCTGTCCTCACAGCAGAGGGGCTCCAGCCCTCGCATCATCCCCGTGGCCTCCTCTGGACCCATTCCAACAGCTCCATCTCTTTCTAATATTGGGGATTCCAGAACTGGACACAGGACTCCAGGTGGGGTCTCATGAGGCAAAAGTAGTGGGGGAGAATAATCTTTCTGCCTACATCTTCAACTCCTTGGCTGCCATGCCAGGTTAGTGGTGGTAATTAATTATCAGGGCTTCTCATTGTGCTTCCGTCTGCTGCTACGCGTCCCCGTGTATTTGACTGTTGTCTCCCTGCTTTCATCTGCTGAATATTCCTGACCACAGGCACCCACCACCAAGCCCAGGAGGGACCTGTGGAGAGGAGCAACCTACAGCTTCTCTCCATCCCACAGACCTGTGGACCATACAGCTGGACACCCCTTTGCTTCCCGTGACATTTGGTTGCTGGGATTTGGGTTATCCCTCCTTCTCTGTGAGAAAATACTGGGAAGGGCTGATGGGTGGTTCTGAAAATCAAGACTTCTCTGAGCGGGCCCGAGTTCCTCTGGTGGAAGCAGCTGGAGGTGCTCTCAGGCTGGGCAGCACAGCACCCTAGTGCTGATAGGTTTATCCAGCCCCAACACCTCCTTCTGCTCTGCCTCTGCAGTTGCTAAAACCACAGGATAGGTCTTTATTTTTATAAAATGCATAAGATAAGTTCCTGTCCCACCACTTGAAGGAAGTAACTACAGTTCTGTGGACCATCGAGTCCTATGGAGAAATATCATCCCAGCTTTGGCAGCTGGGATCATGCAGACACCGGCACAGCCTTGGGATGCTTGGGTGAGGATCCACCTAAAGCTGGGTTAGGTACGGGCTCAGCTCTTACCCGTGGTGCCAAGACTTACACATGCCAGGATGGAGAGTCCGAACACTTCCAGACTTCACATATGCAAGGCACAGGCTCTAGCACAGGAATTTCACCACTTTACTCAATTCAACCAGATTGAATCAGACAGGGAGACCGAGAGCAGAAGCATATTAATTAGTTCTAATGAAGACGGAATGACAATAATCTGTGGATTCAGCACAGCCCTTTCTGAACTGAAGAACCACTGGAACCTCTTTAAAAAAACAACACAATAGAGTTAATTTAACAACAGAAATAGTTTCCAAGTCCAAGACCTTGCTCTCAAGTGCTCATATGCTTTTTTTTTTTTTCAGTTTTCAAGTTATCACTTTCCAGGTTCTCCCCTGCTCCTGCAGCACCTGCAGGAACAGCTCAGGCAATCTACAAAGGTGATGAACAGAAGGGCAATGCAACTGGAGAAGGAGCTGGAGCACAAGCCTTATGCGAGGCCACTCAGGGACCTGGGGTTGTTTAGCCTTGAAGAAAAGGAGGCTGAAGTGAGACCTAACCACTATCTACAACTCCTTGAAAGGAGTCTGTGGTGAGGAGCGTGATGGTCTCTTCTTCCAATTACCAAGAGACAGGACAAAAGGGAATGGCCTCAAGTTGCATGAGGAGAGGTTTAGACTGGATATTAGGAAAAATTCCTTCATGGAAGGGGTTATCAGGCACGGGCAGAGGCTGCCCATTGAGTTGGTGGTCTCCAACCCTGGAGGAGTTTAAAAGACAGGTAGGAGGTGCTCAGGGATCTGGTTCGGCAGTGGACAGGGATGGTTGGACTCAGTGATCTCAGAAGTCTTTTCCAGCCAAGCGATTCTATGATTCTATGAATTCCCCACAGGCTGGATAAGCATCCAGCTGTATCAAATCGCACAGCAAGGAAAGTGAAAAGAAAAGTGAATGTTTTTCCTAATCTTTACAAGGCATGGATTTTGTCTGTTGCTTGTAACACCGGAAGGGAAAACAGTTTAAGGTGGGTGTGGGTGCTGCTGCATCCTGGTGTTGGCGTGGCCAGGGCACACTGGACTGCCTTTGTCTGGTTGAGGAAAGCTGGCATGGCACGGCAGCATGTGGGAGTGCAGTAAGACCTGCTGGTTCTCCAAAATAACCCTCATCCAAGCCCAGACCTCCTCCTTGGAGCTGGAGGGACCAAGGACATATCTTCTTCAGGCAGACACCGAAATCCAGAATCCCTTCTGCACACTGAGCAGTCCCAAGCAGAGCAGCACAATGCCTCTCCTGAGCGCATTTCACACCAAAGCCATCTTTCTCCCCTCAAAACGCCACAGAGGTGTGGACCAGGTGTTTGTGAACTGTAACTCCAGCAGGATCCAGCCACAGCCCGTGCATCTATGCCTCCATCCATGGCCACAAAACAGGATTTGTGCTGCTGCCCCTGTGGGAGCCGGGTTGGCTCCTGGTGCAGACGGCAGCAATGTCAATGGGGGGACACAAAACAGCAACACCTCCCAGCTTTTGGAGTAATTCACGTGCAGCAACAGGCTGGAGCCTCTTCACAGCACGTTTTTTAAGCTTATTCTTTAAAAGGCAGGTAGGGCAGTTCTAGGAGAGGCCAGGAAAGAGGCTGAGTTTGCAGGAACGTTGATCCATAACAAAATAATTGAACGGCTGTTGTGCACAGCTCCAGCAACGTGACGTGTGTTCTCATTGTTTTGGGATGACAGAGTGCATTTATTTCAGGACTGCAGACTATTACGTGCTCCATCAGAGGACAGAGAAGGAGAATATCCGAGCTGAGGTCACAGCAGGGAGGCTCGATGCTGGCTGCACCGGGCCAAGCGCAGCTGCCCAAGGGTTGAACACAGAGGGTGGTCTCCTCCAGGGTGAGTACGGAGCAAAATCCACATCCTCATGTCCTTTGAAGACCTCCTCATGATGATCCACCTGAGAATTGTATTGTTTGTTGGATGCACTGGAGGCTATTATGTTTGCACTGATCATAGAATCACAGACTGGTTTGGGTTGGAAGGGACATCAAAGCCCATCCAGTTCCACCACCTGCCACGCGCAGGGACCCCTCCCACTGGATCAGGGGGCTCCAAGCCCCACCCAACCTGGCCTGGAACACCTCCAGGGATGGGGCAGCCACCACTGCTCTGGGCACCCTGGGCCAGGGCCTCCCCACCCTCACAGCAAAACATTCCTTCCTCAGATCTCATCCCAATCTCCCCTCTTGCAGCTCAAAACTCTTCCCCCGCATCCTGTCCCTGCACTCCCTGATGAAGAGCCCCTCCCCAGCTTTCCTGCAGGCTCCTGTGCTGTTCTTATCACCTGGAGATAGAGACCTGAGCTACAAACACAGACCAAATGGTGGGAGAAACACAAGCGAGGCTGCTTTGCTTCAAAGCTGGTGGAGGCCAGCACCCTGCTGTGTTCCAGGGCATCTCCCCGAGCTGGAGAGCTCTCCCTTTCCCACTAAATTATCCTAATTAAGTGGTTGCCTTCTGCAAGCCATGTAAACAGGACACACTGCCAAGTAAAAGCTATTATTTAGGTGGTATATGTATCTCTAAACTATGTTTAGAACTCCACTCACAATCTACCACTGCTATTATTTGCCATTTTAACACTCAGCGGGATGGTTTGGGATTTCAGAAACATCGGGTCAGAAGAGCTGTGACCTTTCAGACTCACAGCAACACAAAACCTGCAATTTTTCATTTTAGCAGCACACAGATATGAATCCAAGCAAATTTCAAATACAAAACAGCCTAAAGAAAAAAAAATACAAGCACTCAAAGTTAAATTATAATTAATTATTGAATTAAAATACAATTCTTCGCTGCAAAGGCGTAGCTGGAGGTGTAGCTCTGCGCTGTCGTCAGAGGTTTGGATCTATGGGGTCTTTATAGCAATTATTACCCAGGGAGCAGGAGTCTGTCTGCTTTTGGTCAGCTCTGCCCTAGCACCTGCCAGAGGCACTGAAATTTGGGGTGTAAGGACTCCTGTTCTCCTGTGCGGTGGGGCGGAGGCTCCAGACACGGTGATGCTCTGGTCCTCTCCCTCTTGCTGATGCTTTCTGCGAGCGCACAGAACAAGGAGCTTACAAATCTACAGAAGGTCCCTGAGGAAAGCAGAGGCTGGAAAAGATGTACAGAAAGGAAGGATGTACAGTCCCCTGTCCCAAGATAACACAACACATCCAGGGTTATCCCAACAGGAGACTTTCATTGCAAGAGAATACCATCCCGAATTAAATTTGTTAGCGGAAAAACTCAATTCTTTCAAAATATTTTTGCCTGAGTATAGAACTGGTCTCAGTACCTTAAATTATTTTGCAGCGTTTGGCAGCTGCCTGGGAATATGAACATTCATGGAAAACCTCTCAGCCCATGGCTCACTAATTTCTTGTTAGAAAGCATCACTTTGGGGGAGTTTCAGCTGAGAGAGTTGGGGTTGCTCAGCCTGGAGAAGAGAAGCCTCTGGGGGGTCTTAGAGCAGCCTCCCAGTGCTGGAAAGCTGAGGAGGAACTTCTTCCAAGGGCCTGGAGTGATAGGACGAAAACAATGCCTTCAAATTGGAAGGGGAAGTTTTAGATTGGACATTAGGAAGAAGTTGTTCAAAATCAGGGTGGTGCAGCCCTGGCCCAGGTTACCCAGAGCAGTGGTGGCTGCCCCATCCCTGGAGGTGTTCCAGGCCAGGTTGGATGGGGCTTGGAGCCCCCTGATCCAGTGGGAGGTGTCCCTGCCCATGGCAGCGGGTGGGACTGGATGGGCTTTGAAGTCCCTTCCAAGCCAAACCATTCCAGGATTCTGTGACTCCTTGGGCAGGGGGGAGAAAAGCTGGTGACAGCAGCAGGAGAGGAAAACTGAGGCATCCCCAAAGAACCCCCCAAGGAGGGGAGGGGTTTCCCCTGCTCAAGGGCAGGTATTACTTTTCCTGCATTTTGCTTCATTCCTCCTTTCTCTCCTTCTCCATCCCAGCCAGACAGGCATGAGAAGATGTGCATGGACGAGCAGATGGGATCACAGGGAACCCTGTGCAGATTCATGCCCTGAGCAGGGTGATGGCAGCACATGCCAGGCAGCCCTGGGCTGTGCCCAGCCTCTTGCAATTATTGTTTCATTATAACACAGTACAAAAGAGCAAAAAGCCTTATACATTGTGTGGATCTTGGCCTCAGATGCAAGAATATGACTGTAGGTCAAAGATCCATCCCTCTTTACTTATGATTAAATAAGTGTAATTCAATCAGAGCTGGGTTTTTACAAAGTGGGTTGGCACAGAAGTGAGGACAAAGACAAGCAGGATGGCTGCGGATACGCCAGGTTCCCTCTCCATGCGCTTCCACTGTGGGGATGAACAGCAGCTTAAGTTTTATAAAAACAGCAAATCAAAAACCACAGAGATCAGTCATTTACATAAAGCGAACAGACGCCTCCCCACAGCCCATTCCTGGGAGGAAAACAATAGAATCAGAATCAGAATCATAGACTCATGGAATGGTTTGGGTTGGAAAGGACACTAAAGTCCATCCAGTTCCAGGACCATGCAGCCCATCCAGTCCCACCCCTGCCATGGGCAGGGACACCTCCCACTGGATCAGGGGGCTCCAAGCCCCATCCAACCTGGCCTGGAACACCTCCAGGGATGGGGCAGCCACCGCTGCTCTGGGCACCCTGGGCCAGGGCCTCCCCACCCTCACAGCAAAACATTTCTTCCCAAGATCTCAGCTCAGTCTCCCCTCTTTCAGCTCAAACCGTTCCCCTCGTCCCATCCCTGCCCTCCCTGTCCAAGAGCCCCTCCCCAGCTTTCCTGGAGCCCTTTCAGCACTGGGAGCTGCTCTAAGGTCTCCCCAGAGCCTTCTCCTCTCCAGGCTGAACAACCCCAACTCTCCCAGCCTGGCCTCATAGCAGAAGTGCTCCAGCCCTCAGATCATCTCCATGGCCTCCTCTGGACTTGTTCCAACAGATCCACATCCTCCCTGTGCTGAGGACTCCAGAACTGAATGCAGGGCTCCACATGAGGAGCTTATACATAAATATATATGTGATACATATGATAGAAAGCAATGAAAGACACCTGAATGGCACTCAAACCGTCCTTTTGCCCTTCCTGCTACTTTGCAGTGCTGGAGAACCCTGTGGAGCACTTGGCAGAGCTCAACCTGCAGGCTACACCCTGGAAACACATGCTGGCTTGGGGCAGGGAGGGCAACAACCACCCACAACCACCCCAGCAGGGCTTACAGCTCTCCAAATGGTTCTCAAGGACCAGTTTCTCCCGACTGGATCCATCATAATTCAATCACGTCACCGTACATTTGTTCAGTGCCCCCGTGCCAGCTGGCAGCTTGCTGAGACAGCAACAGCCTTGGCACTTTGGTATTGCCTACCTTGTGTGAGTAATGCTGGTCCACAATTCTAGCCAGACCAAAGTCGCCAATCTTCAGCACCAGGTCCTCCGTGCTGATGAAAATATTGGCCGGCTTGAGGTCACGGTGGAGGACATTGGCCGAGTGGATGTACTTCAGCCCCCGAAGCAGCTGGTACATGAAGAGCTTGGCGTGCTCCTCAGCGAGCTTGCCCTGCTCCAGCAGCCTCGCCAAGTCCGTCTCCATGTACTCCTGGACAATGTACACCATGTTAAACTTGAAAAAGTCCCCACACAGGTTGGTGCCTTTCGGCCCCAGCACCTCGTACACCTTCACGATGTTATCGTGGTCCAGGCGGCGGATGATTTTGATCTCCCGGAAAGCGTGCTTCATGCTCCGCGCGTCGCTGATGGTGATCTTCTTTACTGCCACTTTGCGGCAGCTCTTGCTGTCGAGGGCTGACAGCACCAGCCCGTTGGCCCCGAAGCCCAAGGGGCGAAAATTAATGAAGCGACAACCCAGGTCGTAGCCGTACATGCTGGCAATGCAGTCGCACTTCTCTGCCATCGTGGGCTCCGTTCTCTGTCAGCTTTTCCTCTTCGTCACTTGAAGAGCTGAGAGAGCTGAAGGGCTTCCAGATCACAAGTGTGGTTTGAAATCACGTGCCTCATTATTACTTAGAAATGCCCATGGCTTCAAGATGACACTCAGATGCAGGGAAAATAGATATGAGCACAACACGTGAGTAAAGCGTTTTCAACCAGGTGAGAATCAAGGGGTAGAAGAGACTTCCCAAGCAGTGTGGATAAACGCAGCCCAGAGATCTCTAGTAAAACAGAAAGGTTATTTTTCTTGAGACTAAAGGACCAGTGCTGCTATATTTTTCAGTCACTGTTTTGTTTACCGTCTCTGATATCCCCGAGACGCCGCCGAAGCGCAGGGCTGGCAGCACAGCCAGATGCCTGGCCCCATGTTCCCGGTGTCTCAGTGCCAGGGGATCTGGCTGCTACCCCTGCAGTGGGGCAGAGCCCAGAGCAGCCCCATGTCCCCTCCGCTGCCCCAAACCCTCCCCACCTACGAGTTTTGACAGTGCTTTCCCCTCCAGCGAAGCGCATCCAGGCGCTGGCTGGGATCCCCAACAGTCAGCAAAGCTTTGCACTTCTCGTCGCTCCCTTTTCGGTACGGGCAGACCCCGTCTTCCCCATCAGCAGCCAGAAATCTCAACAGCAGAAAATATTTTGCAGACCAAAACTCACTTTATCATCAGCTGCGTTGAGTGCAATAAGTTTCCACGATTGCAGCTCCAACACCTTCCCCTGAATGCCTTTCTCCGGTGAAGCCGAGCACCATACAGCCTTTACAGCTTGTCAGGAGTTCTGTGCACTGCCCGGTTATCCCTCAGCAGGTCTCAGTCCCGCTCCTGGAATAAAAGAGGAGATGGATGCATTTGATATCTGCACTGCCTACGTAATGGCTTGCTGAAGCTTAACCATGAGCAAAACCGTGACCTTTCAGAGACTCATTAGTTATCCCCTCCAAAGGCACGCGTCATTACCAGCATTTTTCAGATGGTTAATTTTTCCTTTTCAATTTGTAACACACAGAAGGATGAAATCTTCCTTTCCCCTTTGTTGCTTCTGGATTTTAATGTGTCTGAAAGCGCTACGGAGCGATCTGCAGAAGGCAAAGGTTTAAATAGCACACTCTGTCTCTGACTGCCCATTTGAACTGCAAGAAAAGCACAGGCTCAACCCTCCCGGCTCAGCAGCTGAGAGCAGAGAGGGACACGGAGCTTTTCAGCTTACAACAACTAAAATTGCTCAGGCAAACAAGGCAGTGCCACCCTGGCCAGTTTTCCAAACATCCCCGAAATCCAGCTGCAGGGGTGGGAGACCCCCTGAATTTGGGATCCCACAGCAAACCTCTGCAGCAGCCTGACGATGCCGCTGGCTCGATGCCTGCGGTCGCGAGGAGCTGCCAAGCCCGTCCTTCACGCAGCAAACCACACCATTTCGGTGCAGCCACCGAGAGAGATGTTTCGGCATTGCTCATCCCGGGCAGCGCAGGCAGCTAACGAAGGATGCTTCTCCTCCAGTGACGGAGAAGGAGGAGAGCATCCTCATTCAGATGGAGCAGCCGTGTCATTAGCCGTGTGGATTTGCCATCCACAAGCAGTACCTGTGACCGCAGCCTGGGCACCTGGCTCTGCCAAGAGCCGCTCGGCACAGCAGCCGTGCTCCTGCTTCTCCAGCAGCTTTGAGGGCAGACCTCATCAATGCCCAAAACTGCCTGAAAGGAAAACGTAGTGAGGTGGGTGCTGGGCTCTTCTCCCAAGTGACAGCAACAGGATGAGAGGAAATGGCCACAAGTTGAACCAGGGGAGGTTTAGACCGGACATCAGGAAAAATTTCATCACTGAAGGGGTTCTCAGACCCTGGCAGAGGCTCCCAGGGAGATGGAGGAGTTGCCATCCCTGGAGGGGTTTAAAAGACGGGTGGATGAGTTCCTTAGGGACAGGGTTTAGTAGGGAGACAGGCACGGTTGGACTCGATGATCCCAGAGGGCTCTTCCAACCTTAGCATTCTGTGATTCTATGATTTGCTGGTAATGAACGCAGGGGTGGGACAATCCAGCTGGAAAATAGGAGCTGACTTAATCTCTCACCTTATCCTCCCTAAGACACACAGATGTGCAAAAACACTCCCCCCACCTGCCCAAGTTTGGCAGCTTCTCCTTTTGGAGGCTTGAGCCAGCCTGCAGCCTCCCAGCTTTGCTTTTCTCCTCCAGGAGGCTACGGTTTCACAGACTCAAGACCTTCTCCACGCAAACATATGCTAGGAGACAGGCACATGGTCCTGTGGTCCACTTCGATAGCACAGCTCAATAGATGAATGACAATATTTGTGGGTTTTCCACCTATTAAAAATAGAATCAGGAAATCACAAAATGATTTGGGTTGCAGAAGACCTCAAAGCCCATCCAGTTCCACCCCATGCCACGGGCAGGGACCCCTCCCACTGGATCAGGGGGCTCCAAGCCCCATCCAACCTGGCCTTGAACACCTCCAGGGATGGGGCAGCCACCACTGCTCTGGGCAACCTGGGCCAGGGCCTCCCCACCCTCACAGAAAAATGTTTCTTCCTGAGATCTCATCAAAGTGTCCCTCTTCGATCTTCAAACTGTTCCTCTTTCTCCTGTCCCTGCACTCCCTGATCAAGAGCTCCTCCCCAGCTTTCCTGGAGCCCTTTCAGTACTGGGAGGCTGCTCTAAGGTCTCCCCAGAGCCTTCGCTCCTCCAGGCTCAAGAACCCAAACTCTATTTTTCTCTAATTTGAAAAAATTATGACACCTTTGGCATTAAGAAGCTGGAACAAACGCATGTGGATCCAGCACAAGCAAGGTGAGCAACAGCAGGAAGTTGTGGCATCTCAGGAACACAACCCTGTGTTTTAAAGCCTCTCTGTGCCAGCACACATTCCTCTGAGTGATGGAAGAACCTCTTATCAAGATGTACTGACATTTAAAGAAAAGAAAAGCAGCAGAGGAACCCTCTGGCAGGACGGCAGACCCTCCCACCCCACTGCTGGCCACGGCACAACAGGCAAATACCGACATCTGCTGGGAACGAGGAAGCAGATTTATCCACAGGCATCCAGGATCCAAATATTTTGGGAATTTTCCAGATAAGAGAAACCACCAGGGACCAGCCAGCTCCACAACAACGGCTGCGATCTTGGCACAGGGATGTCCCAGATTAAACACTGGTCCCAGTGCCACAGAGGGAAGGAAAAAAATATAACTATGGTGGATCTGCTCCCTTTGTGCTCTCTGCGCCAGATTAACGCCTCTGTGAAAGCCCTCGACCACCAGAGCTGCTCCACCAACCTGGCAGCAGGTTCACAGCCTGGTCCTTCATCCTGAACTCTCCAAGCATTGGGAATCACCAATTGTATCCTCGTGCTCTCTGGAAGAAGCTACCCAGGGAACATATCAAACGCTGAGCTTTGTTTCGGTTTGCAGCCATCAATCATTAAAGGTGGACAAGAACTGCAATGCACGGAACATCCATTTGAAGAGCGAAGCAGTTAATTAATGGTTAAAATAAAGATATACAGACCATATGACTGCAGAGAAGGATGCAGGCAGGGCAGGAATGCCCTCCAGAGAGCATTTGCCAGCGGTTACCAAGCAGTTTGGCAAACAGTGCTTGCTCCTGTAGTTGGAAGCAAAAATAATTACAGCCTGTCTTCAATCCAGCAATTATCTAATGCTGGATTTTGAACACGAGGATTGCACAGAGAAAGCATAGCCAGAGATGTGGCTCGGTCTGTAGTCACAGGAGGGAAAAAAAGGATAAGGAACAAGGAGAGAAGGACAAAAGGAAGGTAAGTAGATTCTGAGGCTCTGGAAGGACAGCAGGATAAGCATGCTATGTGGGAAGGTTACCCCAGTGTTGCAACCCAACTGTAAGGCCAAGGAAAGGGAGCACAGGTTCTTTAAAGCCCAAGAAGGTGGTTGAGGACCACAGGGAGGTTTAAGGACAGGCTGGGACCTGATGAGCAACCTGGGGGCTGCAAGAGCTAAGTCTGGCTGCAGCAAAACCAAAGCTTTTCCACCTGTGGTGCCTAACTCGAGTTTCCTAAGCATGCACTGAAGACCTCATTCTCTGCTTGGGTCTCCTGGATGTCTGGGTAGGAAAGAAGGCAAGGAAAGCAGCAAAAAAATCCTACCAGCGAAGGCTGTGACACAGGCCCTGGGTTAACAGGTTTCAACAAGGTGCCATCCTGGGTTGGAGATCCATTTCTACAATTCATCTCTCCTCCTGTACGAGGCCAGGCTGAGAGAGTTGGGGTCGTTCAGCCTGGAGAAGAGAAGGTTCTGGGGAGACCTTAGGGCAGCCTCCATGTAGTGAAAGGGGCTCCAGGAAAGCTGGGGGGGGGCTCTTGAGCAGGGAGTGCAGAGATGGGAGAAAGGGGAACATTTTGAAGATTTAGATTGGACACTTCAATGAGATCATAGGTAGAAACGTTTTCCTGTGAGGGTGGGGAGGCCCTATCCCAGGTTGCCCAGAGCAGTGGTGGCTGCCCCATCCCTGGAGGTGTTCAAGGCCAGGTTGGATGGGGCTTGGAGCCCCCTGACCCAGTGGGAGGTGTCCCTGCCCATGGCAGGGGGTGGCACTGGATGGGCTTTGAGGTCCCTTCCAACCCAAACCATTCTGTGATTCTGTATCCCAACTCTCAGCCCCACCACCCAGAACCACAACGCTTCTTGGCTTTTTGGTACTGTGAGCCAAGCTCCACCAGGTTTGCTGAGGCCAGGTAGAGCTGGATGGGACACAGTGTGAGCTCCCACACCAAACTTCTTGGCTTACTCTAGATGCAATGGAAGAAAACCAAGTTTTGCCTCCTGAGCTTCATTATTAATAATTAGTACAGTTCTAGAAGCAGTGAAAGGGAAAATGTGCTGCATAACACTAAAAGGGAAGAAAGGGCCCTATTTTTTCTCACGAGCAGAATTATGAGCTTCATGGTGCCCCTGGCTATTCCTTAGTCCTCAGCTGAGGGAAGTTCAGATTGGACACTAGAAAAAGTGTTTTCCGAAAAAGTGTTGAAGCCCTGGCAGAGGCTGCCCAGGGCAGTGGTGGAGTCTCCATCCCTGGAAGGCGTTCAAAAGCTGTGCAGATGTGACACTTCAGGACAGGGTTTAGTAGGCACAGTGGGGTTGGGCTGACAATTGGATTGGTTGACCTTAGAAGTCTTTTCCAACCTCAGTGATTCTATGATTCTGTGGGTGACGATCCACCAGCATGTTCTGTAATTACAGAGAGGCCAAAGCAGAGGCATCCCTAACGAGGATGGCCCTGGAAGACCACGTGCTCCTGTCCTGGTGCCTTGGGACTCCTCTCAATGAACCATCCAGGGAAAAGCTGCCAGGGAATACGGGAAGACACAGTAGGAGGCAACACGCTCCCGCAGGACTGCCCACTGTCTCTGTTGGTCTTTCCCTGCCTCCTCCAACTGAAACAACAGCAAACCTAAACAATCCCCTCCTGGAATGGAAGGTTGTGTGGCTGCCCCATCCCTGGAGGTGTTCCAGGCCAGGTTGGATGGGGCTTGGAGCCCCCTGGTCCAGTGGGAGGTGTCCCTGCCCATGGCAGGGGGGTGGAACTGGATGGGCTTTGAGGTCCCTTCCAACACAAATCTTTCTGTGAATCTATGATCCAGCTGCTCAACCTTCCCTGAAAGGCTGGAGGAGGTATTTTTACTGTGCTCTCCATTATCCCAACTGGACATCACTCCTGAGTAGTTATCCCATTAGGAGCACTAAAGAAATGGAATAAAGCACGCCTGCAGCCTGGGCTCTGCTCCCAGGTCATCCAGGCAGCTGATGCCTGGGAGCTGCAGAGAGGGAATAACCATCTGACTGTTTAAAAGGGCGTTTCTAGCACAGGGCTGGGTCCTGGGGCAGCACTGCAGCCCCCAAGGCAGGGGGGCTCAGGATGCCAGCCTCATCATCACTGGCAATCCCCATTTTTCCTCTCTTCTTGGTTCTCCACACCTATTGTAGTGAAAGAGTATCATTTCAGTGGCTAATGAAAACAGCTGCCAGGACCCACAGTGGTCATAAACCCAGCAGCGATGCTGTTTGGCTGCAGATGACAAAAAACGCAGCCTGTATTCATGGAACTATGAACCAGAGTCCAAGAGGATTTTCAGGCTGATGAGGCCCAGGTTCCATTGCACAGCTGAATTTGATGGGAGCTGCAGGGCAAACTGCAGCAGAAATTGTCCTGAAGCACAACAGAGGGTCAGGAGCACAGAGCAATAAAGTTCATGGTTACACCAAGACAACGTGTGGGGAAATGTGGTGGTAAACAGAGTTCAAACGAGCTGAAGGCCGGTGATGGCAGTGTCCCCACGGCTCAGTGTTGGGTCAGTCCTGTTCAATGTCTTCATCGATGACCTGGATGAAGGGACTCAGTGCTCCCTCAGCAAGTTTGCAGATGACACCAAGCTGGGTGCAAGTGAGGATCTGCTGGAAGGCAGGGGGGCTCCGCAGAGGGATCTGGACAGGCTGGATCCATGGGCTGAGACCAACGGGGTGAGGTTCAACAAGGCCAAGGGCAGAGTTCTCCATCTGGGACACAACAACCCCGTTACAGGCTTGGGGAGGAGTGGCTGGAGAGCTGCCTGGCAGAGAAGGACCTGGGGGTGTTGGGTGACAGCGGCTGAACAGGAGCCAGCAGTGGCCCAGGTGGCCAAGGCCACCAGCATCCTGGCTTGGATCAGCCATGGGGTGGCAGCAGGAACACAGAAGGGATCTCCACCTGGGCTCGGCACTGGTGATGCTGGGGTCAGTTTGGGTCCCTCAGTACAAGAACGACCTTGAGGGGCTGGAGCGCATCCAGAGAAGGGAACAGAGTGGGGGGAAAGGGCTGGAGAACAGGGGTTCTGGGAGCAGCTGAAGGCCCTGGGGGTGTTCAGCCTGGAGAAGAGGACGCTGAGGGGAGACCTCATCGCTCTCTGCAGCTCCCGGAGAGGAGGCTGTGGTGAAGGGGTGCTGGGCTCTTCTCACAATTGACAAGTGATGGGATGAGAGGAAATGGCCTCAAGTTGCACCAGGGGAGGTTTAGATTAGACAGCAGGAAAAATTTCTTCACAGAAGTGTTCTCAGGCCCTGGCAGAGGCTCCCAGGGAGGTGGCTGGGTCTCCATCCCTGGAGGGGTTTAAAAGCCAGGCAGATGAGGTGCTCAGGGATCTGGTTCAGCAGTGGACAGGGATGGTTGGACTCAATGTTCTTAAAGGTCTTTTCCAACCAAGAGATCCTATGAATCTATGTAAATCAAACTGACTTGCTGATATTGGTAGAGTCACCCAATCTTTTGCTCATGTGCTCGAAGGAGAGTTGTGCTTGGGTGCTGGAAGACAGTGAGGGATGCTAGTTTTAAGATGCTTCATTGCTAACTTTATTCCTACCCCTTTTGCGTCTTCCTCTGTATCCTAGTTTGAAGCTAGGAAAGCTTTGGGTATCTCTGGGAACCTTTTCTCCATTGCAAAATTCTCCTGTTCTGCAGATCACAAATCCCGCTGATTTAATAAATACATGTGAGCCCAAAGTCATTGTTCAAACCTGCAGCACGGCCAGCGGGGAAGAGTCAGGAGTTCCTGTGTTCCCATCCTCCCATCACCTGGGCACAAAGGGGCAACAAAGGAAGGAATTGCCGCTGCTTATACAGAGAATTATACAACCAAATTCCCAAGAAACATCATGCATGTAAGAATAATGCAGGGAATGCAGAGACACATTCCCTCCTTATGAACATAGAAAGTATTTTAGTTTTGATTTGACATTTTTTCACTAAGGGTGGCAGGGTTCTTTCATTGTTTGCACAGTGTGTCAACCCAAAGATTCTATAGCCAGGAGCCCCCAATGAGGAAATTAAGACATTTTCTTTTAGTCTTCCATTTTTTTTATCCCTCTCTACCACACCATTCTGCAAGGAAAGCATTTGCTCTTGTGTTGCTGCAGCCATCGTGCTGAGTTTTCTGCTCCCTTTCCTTCTCTGAAGGCTCAAGGGGGAGCTCTGGACCCCTCTCAGGGGTTTTGGGTGCTCTGGGTGGCCTCATGTGAGTTTTCCACTGCCATATCCCCAGCAGGCTCCCAGCATTTCCCAGCGCAAGACCTGACTGTGAGGCTGTGACAAGATCTTCCCTTTCACCAAATCTACTCCAAGCAGCAGTGAGCTCTCTATATCTGGATGAATTCGTTAAAGCCCAAGTGTCGTAAGAAGATGTCTGTTATAAACAGAGCACCACAGGTGCTAATTACAAGAGGACAAAAGCCATTTCTCACTTGAACACCTTAGTAAAGGGCTGGATCCTGCAAACCACAAGACTTAAACAGGGCCTGAGATTAAACACCGTGCTGCAACGCAGGAAGGGTCTCACAAGAGCTGTGCTCGTTGTACGGCTTTGGCTTGTTGAAGTGGGCCTGTGTGAACCTCATGAGGTTCAGCAAGGCCAAGTGCAAGGTCCTGCACCTGTGTCGGGGCAACTCCTGGTTTCAATACAGGATGGGGAACGATGTCATTGAGAGCAGCTCTGAGGAGAAGGACTTGGGGTGCTGATAGAGAAGCTCAACGTGAGCCATCAACGTGTGCTCACAAGCCCAGAAAGCCAAGCCGTGTCCTGGGCTGCATCCAAAGCAGTGGGACCAGGGCAAGGGAGGGGATTCTGCCTCTGTGCTCTGCACTGGGGAGACCCCGCCTGGGGCCCTGTGTCCAGTTCTGGAGTCCTCAACATAAGAAGGATATGGAGTGGTTGGAGCAAGTCCAGAGGAGGCCACAAAAATGATCCTCTGCTGTGAGGACAGGCTGAGAGAGTCAGGCTTGCTGAGTCTGGAGAAGACACAAGGAAGACCTTCCAGTACCTGAAGAGGCTCCAGAAAGGCTGGGGAAGGACTTGTTCCAAGGGCCTGTAGTGATAGGATTGAGGGGAAATGGTTTTAAACTGAAAGGGGAAGATTTAGATTAGACATAAGGAAGAAATTCTTCACACTGAGGGTGATGAGGCCCTGGCCCAGGGTGCCCAGCGCAGTGGTGGCTGCCCCATCCCTGGAGGTGTTCCAGGCCAGGTTGGATGGGGCTTGAAGCCCCCTGATCCAGTGGGAGGTGTCCCTGCCCATGGCAGGGGGTGGCACTGGATGGGGTTTAACATGCCTTCCAACCCAAACCATTCTATGATTCTATGATTCTTATTTCCTATATTGAGTACATCTGGCAGGAGCACGATGACATTCATTATTTCATTCCCTCTCTTCACCCCAGCGTCCCTCCTTCCCTTCAGCAAAAGCCTTTCAAATGCCCTTTTTCTCTGCCTCGCTGCTCCCCGTGCCATGGCAGCAGCATTCCCGCCATGCATGCTGGAGGTCATCTCTGACCCAGAGCAGCCGAGCAGCAGAGACCCCACAGTGCAGGGCACAGCAGACCGAGACCAGGGAGTCTGGCGCCCGCTACTCCCATGATGGACTTGCACATCTATGAAACCTCTCCGAGCTTTAGTCACAGTAACAGAGTTACTGAGGCAGAGGAAAAATGGGCAAGTCTCCCACAGCTCTCAGCTCCCAGCCCAGCAACTGCTTCAAGGCTGGAATTTAATTAGTCCTTCCCATCACTAAACACAGGCTCCTGGTGCTTTCTGCAGGAACATCCCACAGAGAGCCCTGGGGAGCGCTGCTCTTCAGGCCTGGATGCAGGTAAAGGCAATGCTTCTCCTCTTCTTTTGGCAAACGGCCTCTTCCCTGCCCTCCTGCAGGTCAAGCTATAATATAAACGACAGGATCCGGTTCCCTCCTTTGCAGCTTCTTGCATCACGCAGGAATATGAGGTTTCCATCACAGAGCTGGATGCCACTTGCTCAGCCCTTCCCTTAGACCCTCCACGTGCCCCAATGCCTACGGGCTGCACCAGCCCCCCTGCAAGATAAAAAGCACATCAGGAGACCCGATCCCGCAGATGGGATCCCAGGGAATCAGGAAAACGCAGAAAAGAACCCACCCCAATAAACGGGTCTGATCACCGAGGAACAAGCTGCTCCCCAGACCTTGCGATAAATATTGCCAGGGACAGGAACTGCTCAGCCTTTCAGCCAGCGGTGGCCCAGGTGGCCAAGAAGGCCACCAGCATCCTGGCTGGGATCAGCCCTGGGGTGGCAGCAGGGGCAGGGAAGGGATTGTGTCCCTGCAGTTGGCACTGGTGAGGCCCCACCTCGAGTGCTGGGGTCAGTTTTGGGTCCCTCACTCCAAGAAGGACCTTGAGGGACTGGAGCGCGTCCGGAGAAGGGAACAGAGCTGTGAAACAGTTTAGAGCCTTATGAGGAGCAGCTGAGGGCTCTGGGGCTGTTTAGCCTGGAGAAAAGGAGGCTGAGGGGGGAAACCTCCCTGCAAGGAGGTCATGGTGAGGTGGTGGTTGGTCTCTTCTCCCTGGTAGCCAGTGACAGGACACGGAAAATGGCCTCAAGATATGCCAGGGGAGACTTAGGCTGGATGTTAGGGGGAATTTCTTTACTGAAAGCGTTGTCAAGCATCGGAAGAGGCTGCCCAGGAAAGTGGTTGAATCAACATTGCTGGAGGTGTTTAAAAGAGGAGTGGATGTTGTACTTGGGGACACTGTCTGGTGGTGGACTTAGCAGGGCTGGATCAATGGTTGGACTTGAAGCTCTTAAAGGCCTTTTCCAACCTATGCTTCTGTGATTTTGTGATGCTGAAGACAAGCAATGCTCTTGTGCTGTGTGCCCTCAGCGCTGGGGTCCCACACACCCCAACCTGGTACCCCAGAAAGCATTCCGAGCTTCTGCACAGATTGGGAAGCACTCGGAGCTGTCTAAAATCAGCTCCAAAGTCAGAGGACTGCTGCTGTGAGTTCCTCTGAGTGAAGTTCTTGCTAATTATCACTGGCAGAGTCCTCCCCTCCCAGGCAGAATCAGACCCTCTTATGCCACAGCTGCTTATAGCAAGAGTCAGAGATTACTGGATGAACTCACTCCAGGTTTTATACCCCCAGCTTTGCCAGAGCTGCTGACACATGGCAGGACAGGTACCCTGGGTGATCTGAAGTAATCTGTTTCCTATGACGCATGTTTTTGCTTTGGGATCTGTCATGCCCTGACAATGTGGCTGCACCAAACAGCCATGCAGCCAGCTCAGGAGTGGATCACCTACCTACTTCCCCCAAAACAGTATTTTTCAGACACCTTTAATACCAGAATCCAAATGGAAACCTACTGAGAAATGAGCAGAGTTGCCATCAGCAAAGGACCAGGATGCACCAAGTAGCACTGTGCCAGAAGGAAGGTGGAAACTACATGAGTCTGCAGGAAAAACTGAGGCAAGAATAAAAAAAACGAAGAGAAGCAGCATAAAAATGACCCCAGAATG
The DNA here is from genome assembly GCA_033558235.1 of Neomorphus geoffroyi. Taxonomy (NCBI): domain Eukaryota; kingdom Metazoa; phylum Chordata; class Aves; order Cuculiformes; family Neomorphidae; genus Neomorphus; species Neomorphus geoffroyi. Next base: position 2,108,033 of record JAUMJM010000025.1, read on the forward strand.
GTGTGTGTGACTGCATTTTCCCCATGCATACCACTGTACTGTAAGCAAGTGGAACAGCATCACTCGGCACCGCAACGGCACCTCTGCTGCCCAAAGCTCTCACAGGAAAATAGGAATTTTCCTCCTTAACGGCTTGTGGCCAGGCCAAATCACACTCGAGGGGGGGAGGAAAAGATTAGACAACGCTCATTAGTTCACAGAAAGAACAGAAAACAATGAAAAACTTGCTGACAGTCATAGAGATTTTAAGCGATGCGGGAAAGCCACCCGGCTGCCCCCAGGGCCAGACAGCCGGTTCTGGTAAATCAGCCGTGGCAAGGGGCTGCGAGCGACAGAACACAGGCGAGACGTGAGCAAAGGTCTCGTTTCCCAGTGCGACCCAGCACATAAAACCACTCTGGGCTCAGCGCTTTGCAGCCAGACAGCAACCAGACAGTGCCTTGAACAAACAGAGTTCAGTACATAGAATCACAGAATTGTCTGGTTGGAAAAGACCTTTGAGATTGAGTCCAACCATCTCTGTCCACCGCTAAACCAGATCCCTGAGCACCTCCTCTGCCGGTCTTTTAAATCCCTCCAGCGATGGAGAATACACCATCTCCCCAGGGCAGACTCTGCCAGTGCTTGATAACCCTTTCCATGAAGGAATTTTCTGTAATATCCACACTAAACCTCCTCTGGAACAACTTCAGGCCATTTCCTCTCGGCCTATCTCCTGTCACTTGCGAGAAGAGACCAACACCCACGTCACCACAAGCTCCTTTCAGGCAGTTGTAGACAGGAATATGCGCTTCCCTCAGCCTCCTTTTCTCTAAGCTGAGCAGCCCCACGTCCCTCAGCCATCTCTCGTAACTCCTGTTCTCCAGCCCCTTCAGCAGCTCCGTTGCAGAGCATGCGCCCCGCAGCCAACGCACCCTCTGCCACCAGCACAAACACATTTGTTTGACACGGAATGAAGTTGGAGAAGCCCAGATCCATCTCTGTGATGGCATCCGCCTGTGTCAAGCTGTCCATGACGGACAGACAAACATCATAGCCACTATATTCTGCTGCACCTGTAGCCCCCACCCTGCTCCCCCACCAGCCCCAGCCCTGCCAGATGCGGTTTTGATGCTGCTCCAGCTCTTAAAGGTCTGACACCACATTGATTTAAAACCAGCAGAATTATTTCTGTTACCTAAATAAAGCAATTCCTAGAATCAATGACTCAGAAGCCTCTCCCCTACCCATAAATCAGAGCAGAAACATGATACCTCATCAGGGCAAATCCCTTTGCTCTTTTGGTTTGGCACCTACAGGCTTTTCTTCTAACAAAGGGATGAGAATATCCGCTCTCTGCTGGCACTTCGTCAGAGTGCTGGGCCTTAACTCCCCAGGACACCACAGGTCAGGACTTTGCCTGTGTTATCACTGGTGGGGATGGACCAAGATAAGCAAAAGCAGGCTGGTTATTAAAAAACCAAAAGATAGAAACAGTCCTGAAGGATTTTTTTGGTGTGACTGAGGAGCCCGCATGAGGAATTTGCCCCAGAGGAGGAATGTGCAGCACGCTCCAGCAGCCGGAGAGATGGCAGAGTGACTCCTTCGGCTCACCTCTACCCTCCATGGGCCCCAAGAGGTACCTCTGCGAGCAGAGAGCCCGAAGTCCTCTCAAAACACCGCGCTGAGATCTGACAAAAGTGCTTGTACTTGTGTCTCTCGAGGATTAACCTCCCCTTTAATCCTTCTGCTCACTGACAAAGCTCATCCAGTCTATTCTGAGGGCCAGACCTGGACCGCTCACGTATCTGCGTGCTCAGCCTGGGAAAACAATGAAGACAGCCTTTATGAAGAGCGAAAAAACTCTGCACTTGACTGCAGAAACCACTTTGCAAAAGGATTCACCCCATGTGCAATCCCACAGCAACGGCCCCACACTGCTGCAGCCACAACACAATGAGAGATGCTCCCTTAGAAACCAAGAGGAGAAAGGGGGCAAAACTGCACTGTGCAGAGAATCACCCAACATCCCAGCCAGAAACATCGGCCCTGATGCGCCCCCCCCCTACCCCCAGGTGGGATCATGGTAGAGCTGCACCTCCAGCTGCAGGCTCTTGCCTCCATTGTCCTAAACAGCGCTGGTCCTCAGGGCTCAGTGTTGGAGCTGGTTCTGTTTAGTATCTTTATCCATGATTTGGATGAGAGGACCGAGTGTTCCCTCACTCAGTTTGCAGATGACACCAAGTTTGGTGTTGCTCTGCTGGAGGGCAGGGAGGCTCTGCAGAGGGACCTGGACACGCTGGGTCCATGGGCCGAGGCCATGGAGGTTCAGCAAGGCCAAGTGCCAGGTCCTGCACTTGGGTCACAACAACCCCGTGCAGAGCTCTGGGCTTGGGGAGGAGTGGCTGGAGAGCTGCCTGGAGGAGAAGGACCTGGCGGTGTTGGCTGACAGCGGCTGAACATGAGCCAGCAGTGGCCCAGGTGGGCGAGAAGGCCACCAGCATCCTGGCTTGGCTCAGCCATGGGGTGGCAGCAGGAGCAGGGAAGGGATCTCCACCTGGGCCTCGAATCCTGGGTTCAGTTTGGGCCCCTCAGTACAAGAAGGACCTCGAGGGGCTGGAGCGCATCCAGAGAAGGGACCGGAGCTGGGGAAGGGGCTGGAGAACAGGGGTTGTGGGAGCGGCTGAGGGCCCTGGGGCTGTTTAGCCTGGAGAAGAGGAGGCTGAGGGGAGACCTCATCGCTCTCTGCAGCTCCCGGAGAGGAGGCTGTGGTGAGAGGGGTGCTGGGCTTTTCTCCCAAGGAACAAGTGATGGGATGAGAGGAAAGGGCCTCAGGTTCCACCAGGGGAGGTTTAGGTTGGATATTAGGATAAATTCCTTCACCTAGAGGGTTCCCAGGCACTGGCAGAGGCTGCCCAGTCACCATTCCTGGAGGGATTTAAAGGATATGTAGATGTTGCACTTAGGGACACAGTTTAGTAGTGGAGTTGGCAGTGCCGGGTTAAAGGTTGAACTGGATATCTTAAAAGTTATTTCCAACCTAAACTTACCTAGGGGTAAGTGATCAGAGACATCTATCTACAAACAATCCCCTGGGAGGCGAGAGCGGTCTTTGCTGAACTCATATTCCCCCAAGACACCGAGGCTGCCAAACGAGGGGGCACGGCCAGACGGAGTACACAGGCTGTTCAAACCTCAAGGAGAATTAACCATATGTCCAGGAGATGTATCTGACCATTAGCTCTGCAATAGTGGCCAGGGTTGAAGAATCAGCCCTTGATTCAAGCGTACAAGGGTTGACACACAACGGGTCCTGGAAGATGTTCCTCTTCAAGGACAAGCCTGAGCTGTGTTTCAAGACCAAATGGCTTCATCATTCGTTCATGGTGAGGTGTGAGTGCACAACTCTGTCCTAGTTTATCTCCCAACACAATCCAAAGGGCAGCCCCTCCAGCCTGACCCAGAAATCACATCCCATCTGACTGGGGAGCAAGGCAGGTCCTTCCCAACAACAGGGATCCATCATCCCCAAATTCAGCCCTCTCCTTGCTCTGATTCCCTAAAGAGCAGGGCCACAAGCTCCCACATCTGCAAAGAGACACTGGAGATCAGGAATCCCACGCTAACGACTTCACATGGCAAAGCCCCCCTTCTACTCTGGGAAAAAGCTCTCTAATTAATGCTTCCCACATTTGTAATTGTGGGAGACCATGAGGTGTAGTTGTGGGAAGCCAGCAGCTGGCAAAGCTGAAAGCCTGTGGCAGTGGGAGAAATGTGCCGGCATCGTCAATAAAAAAAGTGCAATATTTTCTAGACCTTTAAAAAAACAAATGTTGCAAGTCCTGGTCGTAAAATCATAGAATCACAGAATCATATAAGGGTTTGGGTTGGAAGGGACCTCAAAGCCCACCCAGTGCCACTCTCCTGCCACAGGCAGGGACACCTCCCACTGGATCAGGGGGCTCCAAGCCCCATCCAACCTGGCCTTGAACACCTCCAGGGATGGGGCAGCCACCCCTGCTCTGGGCACCCTGGGCCAGGGCCTCCCCACCCTCACAGCAAAACATTTCTGCCCAAGATCTCATCTCAGTCTCCCCTCTTTCAGCTTCAAACCCTTCTTCCTCATCCTGTCCCAGCACTCCCTGATCCAGAACCCCTCTCCAGCTTTCCTGGAGCCCTTTCAGTACTGGGAGCTGCTCTAAGGTCTCCCCGCAGCCTTCTCTTCTCCAGTTGAACAACCCCAGCTCTCTCAGCCTGGCCTCACAGCAGAGGGGCTCCAGCCCTCGGATCATCTTTGCAGCCTCCTCTGGACCCGTTCCAACAGTTCCACTTCCTTATTTTGTTGAGGATTCCAGAACTTCACACAGCACTCCTGGTGGGGTCTCACAAGAGTGGAGTAGAGGGGCAGAATTACATCCCTCGCCCTGCTGGCCAGACTTAGTTGATGCAGCCCAAAATATCCCAGGCAGAATCAAAACATGCTCCCAGTGACTTTTAGCCATCCAGATAACGGATGGGGACTAAAAGGAGCACTGCTAAAGATTGCTTTCAGTTTAATCACCTACTCCTGTAATGAGATTATGTGGATTAGCCATATTTTAAGGGAACGTCAATGAACTGGGAGGTCTTTCTGGGCAGGGTTTTAGTGCTACATGGCATAATACCGGAAAGACATCAAACTGAGAGGCTACTTTTAGAAACCGTTCCTCTAAATAACCTGGGTAAAGAGAGATTGCAAGGCAACAGAAGTGTGTTAATGCAGGCAAAAGCTGAATGAATGAATGTGACGGAGAGAAACACATTCATCCCTGGTTTCTCTTGGCTGAGATGCACAAGAAATTAATTCAGCTGGACCCAAGCTCGCATTTTGCAATGTTGTGTTGTGAAACAGACTCAAGTGTTAGAGGAAATGAGCAGCCCAGGAAGCACTCTGCACTCCACCACCTTGCAGCCCCAAGTCCTTTCCTCCACTGCAGATAGGACATGCACATGGAAAGTTGTCCCCCAACCAAGTCTGGAATTAAGACTTCATCATCATCATCATCATCATCACAGCATCCTTCACCACATGGGACGCAGCAGCTATGTCCCACGCAGGCAGCGTTTCACCAAGGTGCATTTGCCCAGAGCCCAGAGGGATGGATGGGTCTGTTTTACAGTCACTGCATTCTTGGTCAGAAAACTCAGAGCTCATGCACTCACTCTCATTTTCTCCCAATGGTCCTCAGGATTTAAGAGGAACACTTGAAGCAAACTCATTTTTATTGTGTTTTATCCCTGGAACTTATTCCTGCAGAACACCCAGCAACTTCAAAAAACACTCCTTTATGGAACAGCCTGTCAGGCACTGGCAGATGCTGCCCAAGGAAGCAGTGGAGTCACCATCCCTGAAGGGATTTAAAAGATGTGGCACTTACGGACATCATTTAGTAGTGGAATTGGCAGTGTCAGGTTTACACTTGGACTCAATGATCTTAAAGGTCTTTTCCAACCTAAATGATTCTGTGATTCAAAATCATCTGAACACTGCACTGTCCAAAGGCCTTGACTCATTTTTCCCAGGATGGTTCCAAACTTGATCCCTGGGGAAGCAAAGTCCAGACATTTTGCTCCCTGCGTTCTATCCAGTTGCCTCTCTGCACGGTGTCTCTCATTGTGACTCACCCCAGGATCACGCACAAAACCCAATTAGGGATTAAGCAGCACACAGCCTGGGATCCTCAGCTCCCACCCTGGTGAAGCTACAAAAATAACCCATTAAAAAGTCACTTTAATTGCCTTGCCAGTGGTTTGCACAAACTCCAGCTAATGCTTGAGGTTAAAAATGAACTAAACCTTTAATAGCAGATTCTCTTCCATTCCTCCCACTTTTACTCTTAAATTTTATTGGGGTCATGCTGAGGAGTAAAGAATCAGAGAATCACAGAATGGTTTGGGTCGGAAAGGACCTTGAAGCCCATCCAGTGCCACCCCCTGCCATGGGCAGGGACACCTCCCACTGGATCAGGGGCTCCAAGCCCCATCCAACCTGGCCTGGAACACCTCCAGGGATGGGGCAGCCACCACTGCTCTGGGCACCCTGGGACAGGGCCTCCCCACCCTCAGCGTGAAGAATTTCTTACTGAAGTCTAAAGTTAGTTTAGTTTTCCCCTTCCCCTTTCCCCTTCCCCTTTCCCCTTCCAATTTAAAGCATCACCCTATCCCTGCATGACCTTGTAAAAAGCCCCTCCCCAGCTTTCCTGGAGCCCTTTCAGTACTGGGAGCTGCTCTAAGGTCTCCCCAGAGCCTTCTCCTCTCCAGGCTGAACAACCCCAACTCTCCCAGCCTGGCCTCACAGCAGAGGGGCTCCAGCCCTCAGATCCTGCTCCCCATCAAGACCTGGGTGCCCAGAAAGCAGGAGGGAGTGAGACAGCAGCTCCACAGGCAGCTGAGACACCGATGAAGGTTTGGGCTGGTTTGCTCTGCTTCCACATCTGACGATTTCAATGTAGGGCCAGAGCATCAGCGTGCCCTACGCTTCATTGCGAGAAAGGCAATTCATGCCCTCTGCACCCGCCTGGGCTCCAGACTGTCCGTGCCCAGCATTGAGCCAAACAGTGCTCCAAAACTTCCCTTCTGCTCCGCTCAGGGCAGTAAAAGAGCGATCAGGATGGAGCCATTTCACAGCTTTAATCCATTTCTTGACTTCTGGCTCCAGTGGGCAGCAAGGTACTCATTTTGCAGAAGGAATCATGCCAAGAAAACCTGGCTGAGTGGTTTGGTTTGCAAGACTCAGGTCTCAGACTCATATTTTTCCCTCTTTAATATCTATCACTCTAAAAATGCTTATATTTTTCAAAGCATTTTGCAGATCCTGCAGTACTTTGCTGGGATAAAGGAAAGCTGACAAACATCTCACCGCAGTAAAGATTACTTTCTCTGTCTGAGTGGTAGCACGCACATGAGATTTATTCAGATAAAAGAGGCCAGCATAGGAGATGAGCTTAGATTGCAGGATGTGAGCCCAAACCATTGAGAGATTTGGAGACTTCGTGGGGGATGGGCATTCTGCATTTCCAACAGGGAATGTCCTGCGTTAAAAGCAGCATCCCTGTACCCTCTCCAGGGTCTGCAGGACTCTGCCCTCCTTAGTGCCATGGCACTGGTTGAAATGAAACGGGTGAGAGTGGCAAAAGTCCTAACCCATACTCATCCGTAGGGGAAAAGGAGAAGTTTTCCAAACCTTGCCATCGCAGCTTTCCCCTAGTTGTCCAGCTACTGGATTAACCCTGGGGCTGCTCTTGGTACCTGCTGAAACACAGAGCATTTTCGTGTTGCAAGCATTGTAATGGAAACCTCCTTCCCATTTCTTCCTTTTTTCCATAATGCACTCTGCCCAGTCCGCTGCATTTGAGAGGCAGCCTCTTCCAATGCTTGACAACCCCTTCAGTAAATAAATTCCTTCTAAAATCCAACCTAAACGTTCCCTGGCACATTTTAAGGGCATTTCCCCTTGTCCTGTCACTGGCTAACAGGGAGAACAGACTGACCCCCACCTTGCTGCACCCTCCTTTTAGACAGTCGTAGAGAGAGATAAGATATCGGCTGTTGTGACCCCTCAGTTTGATGCGCCGTAGGACGTACATGGGATGCTGGTCAGTTTGGGATCATCTCTCCTGTCCACCCCTCCCTGCAGACACAACCTTTTTCGCCCCCTTCCCTTACGGCTCCTCCACCTCCAGGACAGCCTCGATTACGATTAGTTATAAACCATGGCCTTTGCACACCCCAGTGCTCCGTGCGATCACTGCTGGAGACAAACCCTGCCTGAAACACGTGCACCTAACTCCCAGAAAGCGAAGTGACTCAGACGAGGCCCAGCTGAAGTTAGAAAACCAATTCTACTTTAGCTCAAACCACAACACTTAAGGAGACAAAGACTATAAAAGCCTTCCCCAAATGCAGAATTGCCACCACACTCTCCAAACACACAAGATAACAAGGTCCTTTCTACCAGCCTCATCAGCGCTGCTAACAGTCCTGCTTGTGTCTCATCCACCCTCCTGTGGCTCAGCGATGCGCTCTCTGCAGCAGTCACACTTTGTTAAACAGTTGGTATTTACCAGAAATCCGAGGTCACTTGCACTGAGCTGTTCCACCCTCTCACCTGCCCAACATCAGGGGATGTGGGGATGCAGCTGCTCACCCCGAGCAAAACTGCACGGGGATGCAGATGGCACAGACGTTTGTCATGCCTAAAAGCAAGCAGGTATTTGGGGAGCAGGTGCAGCCATCTCATTTCTCTCTGAATTCTTGTTTTCTTGCATGAGCAGAATAAGGCCCTGTCTAACAATGAGAGCAGACAGAACCATAGAATCGTTTGTTGGAAAAGACCCTTGAGATCATCAAGCCGAAACATGCCTGTCCACTACTGAACAAGATCCTTGCGCGTTTTGTTCACTCATCTTTTACATCCCTCCAAGGATGGGGACTCCACCACCTCCCCGGGAGCCTTTGTCAGTACCTGAGAGCCCTTCCAAGTGAAGAAATTTTTCCTAATGTCCAATTAAAACCTGCCCTGGCACAACTTGAGGCCATTTCCTCTCGTCCCATCACCTGTCCCTTGGGAGAAGAGACCAAATCCCACCTCCCCACCAACTCTGTTCAGGCAGTTGTAGACAGTGACAAGGTTTTCTTCTTAGCCTTTTCTTCAGACCAAACAACCCCAGGTCCCTCAGCTGCCTCTCATAAGAATTGTTCTACAGCCCCTTCATTGCCCTTCTCTGGATGCACTCCAGCCCCTCAGTGTCTGAGTATAAGCAGACAAATTGACAGGTACACCCTGTGCTGGGTGAAACACTGTCTGGGTGGCCGGGCAAAGGGTTGTGGTGAATACAGTTCAAATGAGCTGGAGGCCGGTCACAAGTGGTGCCGCCCAGGGCTCAGTGCTGGGTCCAGTCCTGTTCAGTGTCTTTATCCATGATCTGGACGAAGGAACTCAGTGCTCCCTCAGCAAGTTTGTGGATGACTCCAAGCTGGGTGCAAGTGTGGATCTGCTGGAGGGCAGGGAGGCTCTGCAGAGGGATCTGGACAGGCTGGGTCCATGGGCTGAGACCAACGGGGTGAGGGTCAACAAGGCCAAGGGCAGAGTCCTCCGTTTGAGCCACAACAACCCAGTGCAGAGCTACAGACTTGGGGAGGAGTGGCTGGAGAGCTGCCTGGAGGAGAAGGACCTGGGGGTGTTGGGTGACAGCGGCTGAACATGAGCCAGCAGTGGCCCAGGTGGCCCAGAAGGCCCCCAGCATCCTGGCTTGGATCAGCCATGGGGTGGCAGCAAGAGCAGGGAAGGGATTGTCTTCCTGCACTCAATGCTGGTGAGGCTGCACCTCGAATCCTGGGTTCAATTTTAGGCCCCTCAGTACAAGAAGGACCTCGAGGCACTTGGAGTGCATCCAGAGAAGGGAACGGAGCTGAGGAAGCAGCTGAAGAACAAGGGTTATGAGAGGCGGCTGAAGGACCTGGGACTGTTTAGCTTGAAGAAAAGGAGGCTGAGGGGAGACCTACAACTGCCTGGGAGGAGGCTGTGGTGTGGTGGGTGCTGGTCTGTTCTTGCAAGTAACAAGGGGTAGGATGAGAGGAAATGGCCTCAAGTTGCAACAGGGCAGGTTCAGATTGGACATTAGGAAAAATTTCTTCTCTGCAAGAATTTCTTCTCAGGCCCTGGCAAAGGCTCCCAGGGAGATGGTGCAGTCCACATCCCTGGAGGGGTTTAAAAGCCAGGCAGACGAGGTGCTCAGGGATCTCATTTAGCAGTGGACAGGTACAGTTGGACCCAGTGATCTCAAAGGTCTTTTCCAACCAAACGATTCTATGAAAAGTCAGAAGTATGTACATGTCCAAGGCCAGGTTGGATGGGGCTTGGAGCCCCCTGATCCAGCGGGAGGTGTCCCTGCCCATGGCAGGGGGTGGCACTGAGTGGGCTTTGAGGTCCCTTCCAACCCAAACCACTCTATGATTCTATATCTACCGCTGATATTGTTTGGCAAACAAAAACCCATCAAGATGCCAGCTGAGGTTTCCCTGCCCCTCACTGAAGCAATAACGGAGGTGACTTGGTGATGATACCATCTGCATGCAATGCCCTCAGACGCACCGGTTATGACTCAAGCTTCATTTTCCTAAAAGATTCTCACCGGATTTGACATTTCCTTGTTCGCCTCTTGTACAAAAGAACCCAAAACTGACCTCAAGTGTAAAAGCAAGAACAGGAAAAAAAGAGAAACGTGCACAGCTTTGCATTAAAACTTATCTCCCTGAAGCTTTGCAAGCTGTGGCAGGAGCACACAGGAGCGAGGAATACGACGGCAAGCCTTGTCTGCCCTCACAGAGACGGCAGCAGCCAGCTCCATGCTCACAGCCCTACTAAAAGCACATAATTACCTCTGATTTATGGCATTTCTGCATTTCTGACCAGGCTCAGCCTGGGAGATACGTGGCAGGAAACAAAGGCTGGCCTGCTCATTTCAAGCTCTGGGGGAAAGCTTTCTTTCAGCCCTGAATTAAGAAAAAAAAAAACATAGGAGAAGAATTACCAGAGAGCAGAAAAACTGTAATTCCTAAGAGAAATAATCTGAAATACTCCTCAGGTCGGATTCAGTGCTTGCAGAAGAGATACAAACCAGTCCCAATGTTTCAAGCTGCAATACTGACAGAAACACAGAGTAATAAGTTTTTCTTTTCCTTCTCATTCTCCTTGATCTCATTTTAATTGGAACTGGTCCCAGCTGAATCCGATCCCAAGAAGCCAGCACCTACCCTCTGTCCTTGGAAGTCATTTTAAGCCAGGACCTAATTTCCACTTTCACGTTTCCACCCCTGCCTCCTCCCAGCAGGTAAGGGTTTAATTTTACCTTTACCCAAAGGCACTTTCTCATAGTTCAAAACTTTCCGTGTTTCAGGGGAGGGGGCAGGAGCAGTTAATGGAGCACAGAGGCCCGGAGAGGGGCCGGGCACAACCGGTGCTGCGACGGCTGACGTGGGACGGTGTTCCACCTTGACTGCAAACATGATCCAGTGCTTTCCTCCACCTCCATAAACCCCCAGGCCAGCAGCACGCACTCGGGGCTGGAGATACCTTCAGCTCCTTCCAGAGAGACCGGCAGCATCACAGCCACAAAAGTGAGAGATGGGAAAGGAGGAACAACTCCTTCCAGAAAGGTTCGAGCCTCCATAGCCAAGACATGGCATTCCTCCTGCCCCGCTTCACTTACACGATGGAACAGGCCCCTCTCAGGTTCCAGAAATGATTTGTATTTTCCTTTAGGAAGGAATTCCACGATTCTATGAATCTGTTGACATTAATTCCTGTAGGCATATCGAGCCTGTAACTGATGGTGGTTCCTAAACTATGTCCTGTGGAAAATTTATTCTTCCTCAAACTTATTTTCTTTCTGGAAAGAAAGCAGGTAGCAGTTGTCAGGCTGAACTTGTTTTGGATTCTGAAAGCTCAAGCAAGAACAACTTCCTCACTCTGTTTGATTAGAAGTAATAAGTATGTATGTGTTCTATCCTAAATATTTTCTAGGGAAAAAAGTTATGTTCTCATAATACTCACATGAGTAGCTAACACTGGGACAGCAATTCTACAGCCCACCTGCCTTTTCCCTCTTCTGATGGGGTTCGCACTGCGGGAAGTGCTAGAAGCAGCTGAAACCTTGCAGAGCATCTTGTGGGACACAGCCAGTAGATGCACAGGGAATTCCACAGGGAATTTTCCACAGGGAAACAGCACTGGGCCAAACTAGAAAGCGATGTGAGAATTGATCTTCAATAACCTTATGCAGGTTCCTGCTTCCATCCTTCCTGTCCTAACCCAGCAAAGGCTGTTCTTTAACCCAAATAACAATTGACTCTTGAAGTAGTGGAGGCCCCACCCTGGCAACATTCCAGGTCAGGTCGGATGGGGCTCTGAGCAACCCGATTGAGTTGAAGATGTCCCTGCTCCTGCAGGGGGGATGGACTGCATGACTTTCACGGTCCCTTCAACCCAAACCATTCTATGATCCTATTTCAGAAGGAGAACTTGTGAAGCAGGCTGTATGCTGCAACGTGAAATCGGAGTAGGCTTTTTATCTTAGTGTACACAGCTAATTGTTGCAGGTGTATCAGTTAGTACGCAATCAACACTGTTGTAAAATCAAGTGTAGCCAAGAACTGACTTGTGCAAACAACCCAGGCAGCTGGGACAGATGGATTCTGATGGGCTTTTTGCCATGGGGAAGGTGGTTTCCTCTTTCCTCAGTCCAAAGGGATCCTAACATGAGGCTGAGACACAGTCAAGCTGCTTCTCTGGGAAACTGTATGGACTCAGAATGTTTCCGATTGCTCAGCCTGGGAATAAGAAAACGGTGTAGGGTAACTTTTTATCCAGGGCAGGTCACGAGTGGCAAGGAAGGCACTAAAATGCAGGTTTCCCACCTGCACGTGGCATATCCACACCAGATCCCAGGAGGCAAACTCTGTATGTGCCACAGAGGTGCTATGCCTCCAGGAAAACACATCAGTATCCCTGCCAGCAATCCGATGGACACGCAAGTACCTGGGCACTGCTACTCGCTCCACCAGGGATGATCACATCAGTGCTCTGGAAACATTTTTCCTTGAGTTCTTGGTTCCTTCCCTTCCTCCCAGGAACAGACTGAGGATAAGAAGATGATCCGAGGGCTGGAGCCCCTCTGCTGTGAGGGCAGGCTGGGAGAGTTGGGGTTGTTCAACTGGAGAAGAGAAGGCTCTGGGGAGACCTTAGAGCAGCTCCCAGTGCTGAAAGGGCTCCAGGAAAGCTGGGGAGGGGCTCTGGATCAGGGAGTGCAGGGATGGGATGAGGGGGAACAGTTTTAAACTGGAAGGGGGAAGATTTAGATTAGATAATCAGAAGAAATTCTTCACACTGAGGGTGGGGAGGCCCTGGCCCAGGGTGCCCAGAGCAGGGGTGGCTGCCCCATCCCTGGAGGTGTTCCAGGCCAGGTTGGATGGGGCTTTGAGCCCCCTGATCCAGTGGGAGGTGTCCCTGCCCAGGGCAGGGGGTGGGACTGGGTGGGCTTTGAGATCCCTTCCAACCCAAACCACTCTGTGATTCTATGGTAAGCTAAGAGACAAGTAGCGCTGGGCTGCTGCAGCGGCGTGGGCTGCCCAGCTTCCTACGGAGATGACTGTTGTGTATAATATAGAAACTGAGCTGCTTGTTCCAAGCACAACCACGCTGGCTGCTTTTTAAAGATCGGCTTAGCTCAGATGCGAAGCACTGTGGGAAGATGCATCGCTAATCCCCCCTGCAGCCTCCAAGCCAGGGCAAGTTCTCAGCAGGGGGATTTGGGAGCATGTCCCACTCCTGACCCGGCACGCAAGGTTATCTTGGCTCCTTTCAGCAAGGCCGAAATCGGCTCCTGTAAATCCTCATGTGCAAGTCTGCCTGGAAAGCCCTCACAGATCACAGTTAAACCTCACCCTAGCACGGATCTTGGGAAACACACAGTGGCTTCCCAGTGACAAGCTTGGGCTGCACAGTTCAGCATTGTACCTGTCTGGGAGCCACATCCTATGAGTTTTGCAAGGTTCAACAGTCTGGAAGGAGAGGAGTCTGAGGACATAAGAGCACAAAAAAAGACATTCAGTGCTTAAACACACAGGAATATTTAAAAATGAATGAAGGATGTGATTTTCTCCCTTAACAGTGCGAAACACATCTGACCGTTTGCTGGGCATCCTCAGACCATGAGGTGTCCTCAGTCCATCCATACTGGGATCAGTGTGGTTTAATATTTTCATTTATGACACAGACAGTGAGACTGAGTGCATCCTCAGCAAGTCTGCAGATGACACCAAGATGAGCATTGCAGTTGTCACACCAGAAGGACAGGACGTTATATAGTCGTTTGGTTGGGAGAGACCTTTGAGATCATCAGGTCCAACCACACCTGTCCACTACTAAACCAGATCCCTGAGCACTTCATCCACTCATCTTTTAAACCCCTCCAGGCATGGTGACTCAACTACCTCCTTGGGCAGCCTCTGCCAGGGCATGAGAAACCTTTTGGTGAAGAATATTTTCCTGTTGAACAGAGGGACCTGGATAAGGTGAAGAGGTGGGCCTGTGTGAATCTCAGGAGGTTCAGCAAAACTAAGTCCAAGGTCCTACTTCTGGGTTCGGGCAACTCATGGTTTCAGTGCAGGCTGGGGACAACGTGACTGAGAGCAGCCCTCAAGAGAAGGACTTGGGGCGCTGGTGGGGGAGAAGCTGGACATCAGCCGGCAACGTGTGATCACTGCATGGAAAGCCACACCTGTCCGGGGCTGCATCCAAAGCAGTGGGACCAGCAGGGTGAGGGAGGGGATTCTCCTCCTCCACCCCGCACACCTGAGAACATACCTGGAGTTGTGTGTCCAATTCTGGGATCCCCAGTATAAGAAGGAGATGGAACAGTTGGAATGGGTCCAGAGGAGGCGACAAAGATGATCCAAGGGCTGGAACCCCTCTGCTATGAGGCCAGGCTGGGAGAGTTGGGATTGTTCAGCCTGGAGAAGAGAAGGCTCTGGGGAGACCTTAGAGCAGCTCCCAGTGCTGAAAGGGCTCCAGGAAAGCTGGGGAGGGGCTTTTCATCAGGAAGAGCAGGGATGGGATGAGGGGGAAAGGTTTTAAACTGGAAGGGGGAAAATTTAGATTAGGTAATCAGAAGAAATTCTTCACACTGAGGGTGGGGAGGCCCTGGCCCAGGTTGCCCAGAGCAGTGGTGGCTGCCCCATCCCTGGAGGTGTTCCAGGCCAGGTTGGATGGGGCTTGGAGCCCCCCGATCCAGTGGGAGGTGTCCCTGCCCATGGCAGGGGTGGGACTGGGTGGGCTTTGAGATCCCTTCCAACTCAAACCATTCCATAATTCTATGATTCTTATTTCAGCCTCTTCTTCACATTCAGCTACACTGATACAAGGAGGAAACCACCTCGCCACCATTCATTACATACGCACACCCAGAGAGGCAAATAAAAACACCACAGTGCAAACAACTAATGAATAATCAATAGCAAAACCCAGGAACACACTGACAAGTCCTCCAGATGAAAAACCGCCACTGGCATGTGGAACTGCTCACATTTCAGTGTTAATTGCCCACGGAGCAGCAGCAGGACTACGTGACAAGGACAAAGCCGAAACGAAGGGCCGTGTCTAACACGAGCCCTCTTCTTTCTGCACAGCTCACAGAAACTACGAGCACAAAATAACAGCAGCATTGTCTAAATTTAAAAGGGTAAACTTTACAGTGCCAAAACCAAATCATGGGCATCACTGAGAATATAGACTCACTCAAAGCATCCACAAAGGACCCTAAAAGTTACAAACCCAGAAAAGCAGCATGGTATTTAGATGGTATCTTAAAAAGGAATTGTTCCTTGTTAGGGTGGGGAGGCCCTGGCCCAGGGTGCCCAGAGCAGTGGTGGCTGCCCCATCCCTGGAGGTGTTCCAGGCCAGGTTGGATGGGGCTTGGAGCCCCCTGACCCAGTGGGAGGTGTCCATGCCCATGGCAGGGGGTGGAACTGGATGGGCTTTGAGGTCCCTTTTGGCCATGGGGAAGGTGGTCAAACCATTCTGTGATTCTCTGATTCTGTCAAAAATGAGATATTGAAAATGCATGGAAACATTAAAAGTCACAGAAAAAGAAACGGCACTGAAGAAGAAACATCCAGGGTCGATGACTGATGAGGACCTCTAAAGAAACCCATTAAATTTGAACAGCCAACAGAATTAGCTGTAAAGTAAGGCACTTTTAAAGCACGTTAGGATACAGGATTAGATAGCTGTTGGACTTGCTATGAGGTACCATCAGCAAAACTGGGAGTACCTCTGTACCAATGGGATGAAACACTTACCAGCGGGTAAGAGAGAAACGAGGTCTACAGATTAACCCTGTGCACGTAATAGCACAAAAGCAAGGTCCTTCCCAACACTCTCCTATACAGCCTACCTTAAACCCCTGTAGTACCAGAGATTTCAGCATTGCCAAACCTCTGTGTTAGAGCATTTTAAAATCAATTGGGGAAACTTTGTGCAGTCGCAGTATTTTATGGAAGTTGAAAGGCAGGAGCAGCAGGAAATCCGGGGTCAGCTCCAGCTAGGACAGCGGGACGGAAATTTCAGGTAAATACACAAAGTGGAGACTAAAAATACAATTCCAACCAGCCAGCTGAGTTTCCTCGAATTAGGTCTGTTTAGAAGACATATTTCTTACTTTGACAGCGAACACGGCCATATGACACAGGCAACCGCCTCAGCACAGCGTTTGCCCAAATTTGCCGAAAGCGTGTACTATTTTGAGGATAAATCTCACACCAGGTGAAACAATCCCTGGGCAAATTAGGTGTGTGCCAACACAACACCAAGCGTGGTTGCTCACAGGGTGAGACCAGGGAGTGAAGCCAGCACCTAAGTGAGGGCCTTGGGGGATTTTGTCACTCCTCAATCTCATCTGGGGGAGGAACAGAGGATCCCTTCTGGGGGATTATATTAAATATAAATCTGTAACTCAAAAAAACACACAGTAAATAATGGATGGCTGGTTGATGACACATTTGCACAGAGATCCAAATCACCTCAGTGGAAGTAACAGTCCAGCAGAACATGTTTTCACATGGCAAAGTCATAGAATCACAGAATGTTTTCTACTTCTCTGGGCAACCTGGGCCAGGGCCTCCCCACTCTTAGCATGAAGAATTTCTTCCTTATGTCTAATCTAAATCTTCCCCCTTCCAGTTTAAAACCATTCCCCCTCATCCCATCCCTGCACTCCCTGATCAAAAGCCCTTCCCCAGCACTGGGAGGCTGCTCTAAGGTCACCCTGGAGCCTCCTCTTTTCCAGGCTGAACAACCCCAGCTCTCTCAGCTTGCCCTTTTATGGGAGGGGCTCCAAACCTTGCACCATCGCCGTGTCCTCCTCTGGACTCGATCTGACAGCTCCATGTCCCTCCTGTGCTGGGGACTCCAGAACTGAACGCAAGGCTCCAGTTGAGATCCCACAAGTGCAAGTGTAATGCACGAGGCCAGAAAAGGGATCTCAGCCCAAGCCAGAAAGGGATTCGGGATGAGCATGGGGAACCTCTTCTGCATATGCAAAAGACAAAGCAAAAGGAGGTGGTCCTTGCAGGTGCAATGGGAAATGTGTCCATAGAAGCTGGAAAGCAAGCTCACAGCACTGCCAAGGTCACGGCTGCATCCAGGCCAGTACCTGGACAACAATGCCACACCAGCCAAGTCCCAAGGGTGGCCACAAATAGCACACACGATGGAGCAGGAGCCTCTCAGCATGACGTTATTGCACCTTAAGACTCCTGAGAAGCAGGTGAAGAGGTGACCCCATCACCGCGGGCACAGAGCAGGGAGTGAGGAGTCGCCTTTGTGACAAGGGCATTGCAACATTCCCCCCTCTGCAAGTCAAAGCTAGAGAAGTTCAACCTTGAAATGAGATAGCATCTCCCCAGAGTGAGAGCAATTAAATGTTGGCTCAGGGTATGGGAGGAAGGTGGGAGGGAGGAGGGAGGGGGGCGCTCACCATTGCTGAGAGCCATTAAAACAAAATTAACAGGCTGGTTTTTAACCCAGCCTTCTGCGTCTGCAGGAGGAGGATGAGCTGCAAACACTTCCCTGCAGTTGCATTTCTGCAACACCTCCCACCTGGGGACGTGGAAAGTTTTGGAAGCATTATTTATGCCTCAAAAAAAGGCCTGAGCAGCAAGAGAACAGCAGGGTCACACTAAAATTGGAAAGACCAAGGCAAAGGGACTGAAAACTATGGTTTGCAAGCCACGGGTGAGACTCATTTCACTTAAATTTAGACCTCTTAAACTCGAATATCCAGTACCCTGAAACACATTCACTCGAAAGATAAACTAAGGTTTACTGTGGGACAAAGCAAATCCCTTTTGGGAGGTGCTTGCCCTCTCTATTTGGTGAGGGCCAGCTCAGACCAGACAATTCAGTTGCCCAAGTGAGGGCAAACGCATCGCGTCTACCAAAACAGCTTCAAACTGCAAGTCAGCTGCCTCAAGCCATCCAGAAAAATGAGAGGTAATTTCAGCTCGTAATGCCAACTCTGGAGATTTTGCCTTGTCGAGTCGCCCAGCACACAGGAGGTAGAATTATAGAATTCTGGAATCATGGAATGGTTTGGGTTGGAATGGACCTTAAAGCCCATCCAGTTCCAACCCCTCTGTCATATGCAGGGACACCTCCCACTGGATTAGGGTGCTCAAAGTCCCATCCAACCTATCCAGAAGCAGCATAAGAAGCTACCCCAGCACCTGGAGGCAAGTCTTCACTCTCTGTTCTAGGAGACAGAGACCACCAGCAAGAAGCATTCCACCCAGAGACCTCAAGCTTGGCCAAGAAGCTCACAGTTCAGCACCCTTCTGTCCAAACATGCATTATTTAATTGTAATTTCAGACCTTATCGGTCCTTGTGAACTGACTGTGCTCAGCTTGAGGAGGGAAAGGACTGTGCTGAGCCTGACGTTTCTCTACTCAGGCTCTGAACCCAGGCAGAGACTCGCAGTGGTGGTCTCCCAAGCGTAGGAGAATCGACAGTATGTGGGTTATCACATCCCTTTACCCCTTCCTCTTTTGAAGGGAGAGGGAACACTGATGCTCACCTGCTGAATGTAAGATTTATCCTCAAAATAGGATGTGCAACTCCAGACCCAGCTCCTGCAATATCCTGTATGGTCCTGGTCTCCCTTTCCCTGCAATCCTTTGCATACACACCTCCACAGGGCTTCCTTCTCACCTTCAACCTGATGGACGTCTGTCCATCCAAAACCAGGAAAGTGCAAATCTGAGTCTCAGTTGCACCCCTTCATTACATCCAAGGTGGTGAGAAAGATGTCACCCTCCCCAGGCCTTGCTCTGTAGTGACTGAACTTCTGCTTCAGACCAGAAGGAAAACCCCTATGTGTTTCCTAGGAACTTCCCAGTGCCAGGTAGCATTAGGTGTACCTAAATAACAGCAAGGAGCAAACAACACAAGAGTGCAATGCAGGGACCAAAACTCCTCTCAGTTATATCCAGGTGTTGTGTCTCCAAAACCAAACTGACCAAAATCCTCCTGAGACCCTCGAGACTGCACACCACCTTCCCTGGCCACGAGAACTCCCAAACACCCAGACACAATGCAGGCTCAAGGGACAGGCAGCAGAAGTACCCAGACACCTCCAACACATAGAAAAAGCTGAACTCCAGGTGCACATTGATCACAGGGGCACCCTTCTCCCCTAACTCACCCCCGTGCCTTGAGGCTGGAGGATGCAGCAAGGCAAAGCCTTGTGCAGGTACAGCCTGTCTGGGACATCAGGGTTGGATTTTTCTCCCCTTTCTGATACTCGCACTACACCAGCCCACGATGAACCTTCCCGAGGTGTTGTGCCTCCCAAACGCTCATTCACCACACACCGAGCACATTCAGTGCCATTGAAGCCCGGATCATCACCGCCTGCCACCTCCAGTGCACGCCCTCACACCAGAGGGTTGGCAAAGAAATTAGACAGAGAGCAACCGCATGGAAAAGAAGCAGGTTTGCCACTCTGGATGTGGGGAAGGAGGCTGGGAACCCACAAGGCATGCTGACACCTGCTTGGATGTGCACAGATGTAGCTGTGTGAGCCCACAGGTCTGTGCAGAGAGACACCGAAAGCGTGTATAGACACATAAAGAGGCTATAGACATATAAAGGATGTATAGACACATGAAGCATGCATGAAACCAGAGAGGAGCAAATGCACGTGTACCGGCTGGTCCTCTCAGGCATTGCAGGCTCCCAGTCCCGCTCCCAATCCCAATCCCGCTGTCCCAAGGAGGGGGTCCTGTGAGGCTCGGCGGTGGCAACGAGGCCAGGCTGAGCACCAAGGTAGGGCGAGGCGGCACCGATCTGGCTTCAGGGAGGGCTGCCCAGACAGGGTCCCTGCTGCCGGCCCGGAGAGACCACACTGGCAGCGCCCCTGCATCCCCCCGCCCCGCATTCCCCAGCCCCGCATCTCCCAGCCCTGCATCTCCTGTCCCACATCCCCAAACCCACATTCCCCAGCCCCGCATCCCCAGCCCCGCATCCCCCAGCCTTGCATTCCCCAGCCACGCATCCCCAGTCCCACATCCCCAGCCCCGCATCCCCAGCCCCGCATCCCCAGCCCCACACCCTCCAACATGCCCCAGCCCTGCATCCGCTGCCCCGCATCCCCCCAACCTCGCATTCCCCGCCCCGCATCCCCTGGCCCTGAATCCTCCATCCCCGCATCCCCAGCACCTGGGCGCTGCTCTTACCGGAGCCGCTCGGCTCCTCCATGGTTCGGCTCCGCTCGGCTCCGCTCGGCGCGCCGGCTGCGCGCTCCCCCGCCCCCGCCGGTGACGTCACCCACCGGCCGGCGCCGCCGCGCGGGAGCCACCTGCCGGGGGAGGGGCGGGAGCGGGGGGGCTGAGGGGAGCCGCGTGTCCCAGCCGTGATCGCTGTGAGGAACCTCTGAGGGGACAGGTGTGTCCCAGCCGCGCTGCCTGTGAGGAGCTGCTCCGTGGGCTCCGAGTGTCCCCCATCCACGGTCCTTGAGGGGAGCTTCTGAGGGGTCCGAGTGTCCCCTGCTGTGGTCCTACTGAGGAACCTCTGGGAGAAATTGTGTCCCCCAACCGCGGTCCCTGTGAGGAACCTCTGAGGGGACCTTTGTGTCCCCCAGCCACCGTCCCTGTGAGGAACCTCTGAGGGGACCTTTGTGTCCCCCAACCGCGGTCCCTGTGAGGAGCTGCTCTGTGGGTCCCCCACCCACAGTCCCTGTGAGGAACCTCTTAGGGGACTTTTGTGTCCCCCAGCCACCGTCCCTGTGGGGAACCGCTGGAGGGATCCATGTCCCCCAGCCGTGGTCCCTGTGAGGAACCTGTATGTCCCCCATCCACAGTTCCTGTGAAGCGCTTGTGAGGGGCCCTTTGTGTTTCCCAGCTGCAGTCCTTGTGGGGAACCTCTGAGGGCATCTGTGTCGCCCAGCCGTGGTCCCTGTGAGGAGCTCCTCCATGGGCTCCGTGTGTCCCCCATCCAAAGTTCCTGTGAGGAAACACTGAGATCTGTTCTCCTCAGCCACAGGCCCCGTGAGGAACCACTGAGGGGATCTGTTTTCCCTGTTGGTCCCACTGGTTTGGACACAGCCCAGAATATGGTTTGGCTGTCTGGGCTGTGAGCGCATGTTGCCGGGTCATGTTGGTCTTCTCACCCTCCAGCTCCCCAGGTCATTCTCCTCAGGGCTGCTCTCAGCATTCCCTGCCCAGCCTGCAGTTGTGCAGGGATTACAGGTGAGGGAGCCGAGCTCTGTCCACCCCCAGGTGGCACGACCCACTGTGCAACCTTAATGGAAAAAATCTCACAGTGCACTGTATTTACAGTGAGAAAGGAACAATGAAGGAAGCTGCTTCAACAGCCTAAGTGGAGGAAGCACGAGAGTTCGATAGCTATTGATCTCCTCCAGACAATCACGCTGCTCTGTTACAGCTGGAGGAACTCTTCTTCTACAGGGGAAGCAGTGATGAAAGATAAAAGGGAAGGGGCCCAGCAAAATGAACTCCCAGGGAGGCACACAGGTGGAAATGAAGGTGTATGAAAAATTATTGGTGGTACAGTAAGTGATCGCCCTGGTCATGGAGTGAAGCTGATGTACACAAACCCTGTGCTGGAGGAACATAGAATCACAGAATCACCTGGTTGGAAAAGATCTTGGAGATCATCAAGTCCAACTGTACCTGTCCACCACTAAACTAGATCCCCAAGTGCTTCATCTACACCTCTTCTAAACGCCTCCAGGGATGGTGACTCCACCACCTCCCTGGGCAGCCTCTGCCAGTGCCAGGCCACCCTTTCAATTAAGAAATCTTTCCTGATGTCTAATCTGAACCTTCCCTGGTGCAACGTAAGGCCATTTCCTCCCATCCCACCACCTGTCACTTTGGAGAAGAGACCAGCAGCCACCTCACAACAACCTCCTTTCAGGGAGTTGCAAACAGTGAACATGCTTCTTGGAAATGATCCAGGGCTTTAAGGACTTTCTCTTCCACAGCTTGAACCCTTTGGTTTGTGGCTCTGCTGTACACTGAGCCATTTTGTTTTAGCAAGTGTTCAATGATCTCGCTCTTACAATTTAGCAATGAAGTGTGCCCATGCACATATGTGTTTATATTGTCTTTTAAAGGGTAGACCTGGGTTGAGGCAACCTGTGGATTCAATACAGGCTGGGAGATGACGTGATTGAGAGTAGCCCAAAAGAGAATGACCTGGGGTGCTGGAGGGTGACAAGCTCGACGTGAGTCAGCAACTCACAGCCCAGAAGCAAAACCATGTCCTGGGCTGCATTCAATGCAATGGGAACAGCAGAGAGAGGAAGGGGATTCTCCCCCTCTACTCCTCTCTCATGAGCCCCCACTGGAGTGCTGTGTCCAGTTCTGGAATCCCCAACATAAGAAGGATATGGAACTGTTGGAGCAAGTCCAGAGGAGGCCATGGAGGTGATCTGAGGGCTGGAACACCTCCCATCTGAGAACAGGCTGAGAGAGTTGGGGTTGTTCAGCTTGGAGAAGGGAAGGCTGTGGGGACACCTTAGAGCAGCCTCCCAGTAGTGAAAGGGCTCCAGGAAAGCTGGGGAGGGACTGTTTACAAGGGCATTGGGCGATACAATGAGGGGGAACAGTTTTAAATTGGAAGGGGAAAGATTTAGATTAGATAATCAGGAGAAATTCTTCACATTGAGGGTGGGGAGACCCTGACCCAGGTTGCTCAAGAGCAGTGGTAGCTGCCCCATCCCTGGAGGTGTTCCAGGCCAGGTTGGATGGGGCTTGGAGCCCCCTGATCCAGTGGGAGGGGGACTGGAACTGGATGGGCTTTGAGGTCCCTTCCAACTGAAACTCTTCTATGATTCTAGGTTTGGTTTTGTTGATGAGGCTGAGTATTAGTGGCACTTTGGAAAACCAGGGCAGCAGTCATGACCTCACAGGACCTTGGCGGTCATCCCTGAAGCATTGCTGCGTGAACAGGCAAAGCTGCAAACGGTGTTGTGGAGTGGCTCTTAGCAACGAGCCCCACAGCCTAGCAGGACCGGTCCTGAGCACTAATGAAATAAAGGGGCCTCCGCTCAAACAGGGTGATTAAACAGCAGTAACTCCAGGCAGCTATAGTTAGCTTGCCATCGTCATCAAGCTGCCAAGCGTAATTAATGGAAATACTGCATTTAGGGTGTGCGGAGTTGGCGCCACTCAAACTGTAATGCCGTAAATTGCAGGGTTTGGCTCTTGCGGGTGTGTAACGGTGCCGTTACGCACGCAGGCAGGCATCATCAGAGAGCTGCTGCTCTCCAGCATAAGCTGGGCACAAGGGTACATGCTTCCAAGTGGGATGAAGAGAGACAGGATGATAACATGATAAGCGACTTAATTAAGCCTGAATAGATAATCATGGGCCTGTGCTGCATCTTCATGGACAAGGAATTGCGTCTCTTTTTAAGTGGGGAAAAGCAAAGCTCTCGAAAACCTGCCTGAGTGTTTACATAAATTTCCTGGTGATTGGTGAGGAGGTTCCCAGCACACTTGATCAAAGCCGGCAGCGCTCTTGCCTGAAGCGTGTGCCAATAAAGGGAGCTGTAAGGGTATCTTTCACCCTTCAGAAATGTGGATTTTACCCAGGTTTTTAGCTCCCTTTCCTGTGTGAGACAGCTGAAAGTACAGCTAAGGCAAATGCAGAAAGGAATAGTGTTAGTTCTGCCTGAAACCCAGCAATTCAGCCTTCTGCTCTGGGCTTGGGCTGTCAAGTGCCTCCAAGAAGAAGGGGCTTTTCTCCAGTGTCTCCTTTGCCAACAGTTCTCATTTCCATTCAGAGAGAGGGCATTTTTATTGTCCAATCACAGCATTTTATTTAAAGCGTGAAATTTGCACCTTGCACAGGCAAAGAAGCCCAGACCATGGAGCTGACATTCAGACTGTACTGAGGAGCTTATATGCTGTCCAGGAGTAGGTGTCATGCAGATTGCATAACCACACAGAATCACTGAATCATAGACTAGTTTAGGTTGGAAAAGACCTTTAAGATCATTGAGTCCATCCATAAACCTAACACCGCCAAACCCACCACTAAAACATGGTCCTAAATGCCATGTTTGCACTTCTTTTAAATCCCTCCAGGGATGGTGACCCCACCACTTTCCTAGTCAGTTGATTCCAATACTTCACAATCCTTTTGGTGAAGAAATATTACCTAATATCCAATCTAAACCTTCACTAGCGCAACTTCGGGTTATTTCCTCTCATCTTATCACTTGTTTCTTGGGAAAACACACTAACTCTTGCCTCGCGACGACCTCCTTTCAGGAAGCTGTAGACAGTGATATGCTCTCCCCTCAGCCTCTTTTTCTCCAACTCCAGTTCCCTCAGCCGGCCCTCATAAGACTTGTGCTCCAGACCCTTCACATCTTCATTGCCCTTCTTTGCATGCTAACCATCCCCTCCTTGTCTCTCTTGTAGTGAGGGGCCAAAACTGAACACAGTATGCCCACTGCAAAGTGATTCTCTTGCATAATATTATTCTGTCTTCAGTTACAGGACTCACCCAAGGTATTTAGGAAGTTAAATCATTAGCCAACAAGACCCCAGGGTTGGCAACATGAAGGAGTTCCAGAAATTAATAAATAATCAATTTGTTTGATTGGAAAAGACTGTTGAGATCATGGAATCCAACCGTACCCATTCACTGCTAAACCAGATCCATAAGCATTTCGTGTGCCCATCTTTTAAACTCCTCCAGGGACGGGGACACAGCCACCTCCTTGGGCAGCCTCTGCCAGGGCCCAAGAACCCTTTCTGTGAAGAAATTTCTCCTAGTGTCTAGTGTAAACCTCCCCTGGCACAGATGGAGGCCATTTCCTCTCATCCTGTCCCTTAAAACTTGGGAGCAGAGCCCAGCCCCCCCCTCACCACAGCCTCCTCTCCGGGAGCTGCAGAGAGCGATGAGGTCTCCCCGCAGCCTCCTCTTCTCCAGGATAAACAGCCCCAGGACCCTCAGCTCCCACAACCCCTGTTCTCCAGCCCCTTCCCCAGCTCTGTTCCCTTCTCTGGACATGCTTCAGCCCCTCAATGTCTTTCTTGTAGTGAGGGGCCCAAACCTAATCCAGCATATTCCCTGCCGGATCTGAGTTCAGTGGCATCAGTGAATTGATGCACGTAACCTGGGTGCTGTCACTTCCTGCTGGATACGGTACATTCAGTGCATCCTTTTTGACACACATAATGCTGCCTTTTCCAGACACAACCCTGGTATTTGTCAGCCCTCGGAACAAGATGCCAAATGCAGGTAGTTGCCCTGCCTATTAGTGCCCTGCAGCAGCGCACCCTGGACTGAATTGTTAATGCTTTCACAGGCCCGTACACAACAGGCACAGAATAAAGACTCTTTTTCTTCATACCAAATTCACTAAATGAAGCACCCATGTGCAAGCAGCCACGTTGCTAGAGCTGCTAAGATTGGCTGCTGGGCTTTAGAAGCATCTCAGGACCAAGGGAAAAGACAAAATCAAGTTTTTATTCATCAGCTCTTTGTAGGTTGCCTTCTTGCTACACAGACAGGGAATATTGTGAGGGATTGCTCTGCACTGTAAAAATTTCCCACCTTCCCATCCTTTCCTGTGCTATGGGGAACCACAGGCTAATTTACACGGAAAAGGGCATACAGCCCCCTGCTTCTCAGAATGCATCTCCTTGAATCAGGCTCCTCACAGAGTTTTCTGGTTGAGTTTTGAACTCTCCAAGGATGGAAGGCTGTACAGCAGGGTAGGGCAAAGGGGACCGAACAGGATCAGGTTTCGTGTGTGTGACAGCAGTGTTTCTTGCCTCCGGAGTCTCCTCTCTGAGCTCCAGACTGCCTATCCCACGCATACACGCTGCTCCCTGGATTTTAGCTTTGTCAGCACTTTGAGTTTGCAGCCCAATTTTGTTCCATCAGCTGTATTATTAATCAACAGGCTGCAAATTATGTTGCCATAACCCACGTACTTTCTGTATTTTAAACTGAAAATAAAATAAATTGGTGCATAGTAAACAAATTCCAGCTTTCCAGGAGAAGCACACAACTGGCACAGCAGAGCATAGGGAGCATTGGCTGCCACAGGGCCAGGACTACCAGGAAAACAACTGTGTCCAGAATGGACACCCTTGTTAGCAGATGGAGATAATGATCATAGAATCAGAGAATGGTTTGGATTGGAAGGGACCTTAAAGCCCATTCTTGACCACGTACACAGCTTCCCTGGGCAACCTGTGCCAGAGTCTTGCCACCCTCAGTGTGAAGAATTTCTTCCTAAATCCTCTCCCTTTCAATTTAAAGCCATTGCCCCTCGTCCTATCACTACAGACCCTATGAAAAGACCCTCCCTAGCTTTCCTGAAGCCCCTTCAGATCTCGACAGAGCCTTCTCTCCTCCGGGCTGAACAACCCCAACTCTCTCAGTCTGTCCTTAAAGCAGAGGGGCTCTGGCCCTCTGAGCATCTCAGTGACCTCTTCTGGACCCGTTCCAACAGTTGGGGGATTCCAGAACACAGCACTCCAGGTGGGTCCTCACCAGAGCAAAGCACAGGCGCAGAACCCCCTCCCTCACCCTGCTGCTCCCACTGCTCTGGATGCAGCCCAGGACACCACTTGTGAGCTCATGTTGCGGGCTCATGTTGAGCTTCTCACCCAGCAGCACCCCAAGTCCCTCTCCACAGGGCTTCTCTGAATGAATTTTCTCCTCCCAGTCTATATTGAAACTTCAGGTTGCCCCAACCCAGGTGCAGGACCTTGGCTTCTTGAACCTCATGAGGTTCACACAGCCCCAGCTCTCCAATCAGTCCAGGTCCCTCTGGATGGCATCCCATCCTTCTGGTGTGACAACTGCCCTACTCAGCTTGGTGTCATCTGCATTAATAATGTGTATGGGTTTTTTGCCCTCCTGTTACCAAGAGGCGCATTGCTGAGAGCTCCAGTGTGGCTTTGACAGTGGTATAAACACCAGTGTAAGGTACGACACGAGTGCGATCTGGCCGTGTTAGCCACAGCTACTCCATCAACTCCACTGAAGTGACTCTATTTGCACTGATGCCATCAGGAAAAGATGAATTCCCCAGTGGGGACCGTGACAGTAATGTGTGAACTGCTGCCTTGGAATAGTATTAATGTACAAAAATAAAGTGGAAATTAAAACCAGCATGACAGGAAAGTGCTGCAAGTGTCAGGCCGGGGAAATTAAACCACTCTAACTCACTACACGTGATATTCGCTCCTCTGTGCATGCTCCAATTTCTCCCCAAAGTGTCATAAATCAAATAGAAGCTGAAATGTCGGTGCCTGCAGAGCAGCTGGGCCAGTGAGTCTTGGGTGGTGGGGATGTGTCAGGGGAGTGACACAGCCTTCCACAATGCTCACCCTGTGGCAGCTCCCTGTATCCACCACATTCTGATGCTCCAACACCACTGTTGGTGCACAGTGCCCTTCCCACTGCGACTGAGGACATCAAAAACTTGAACACAACCTCTTTGACACAGGCACAACACCTTCCTCCTTTTTTCCTGCACCAAAGACAGGTCAAGAGTTTGAGTTTGTATCTCTTGGAAGATTATGGAGCAGATAATTTTGAGTGCCATCACACAGCACATGCAGGACAACCAGGCCATCAGATCCAGTCAGCAAGCATTCAGGAAGGGCAAGTTCTGCTTGACTAACCTGGTCTCCTTCTATGACCATTTGACCCGCCTAGTGGATGAAGGAAAGGCTGTGGACATTGTCTACCTGAACTATAGTAAAGCCTTTGACACTGGTCTCCTAGAGAAGCTGGCAGTTGGTGGCTTGGTTGGGCATGGCCTTCACTGGGTAAAACACTGTCTGGGTGGCCGGGCAAAGGATTGTGGTGAATACAGTTCAAATGAGCTGGAGGCCGGTCACAAGTGGTGCCGCCCAGGGCTCAGTGCTGGGTCCAGTCCTGTTCAGTGTCTTTATCCATGATCTGGATGAAGGAACTCAGTGCTCCCTCAGCAAGTTTGTGGATGACTCCAAGCTGGGTGCAAGTGTGGATCTGCTGGAGGGCAGGGAGGCTCTGCAGAGGGATCTGGACAGGCTGGGTCCATGGGCTGAGACCAACGGGGTGAGGGTCAACAAGGCCAAGGGCAGAGTCCTCCATCTGGGACACAACAACCCAGTGCAGAGCTACAGACTTGGGGAGGAGTGGCTGGAGAGCTGCCTGGCAGAGAAGGACCTGGGGGTGCTGGTTGGCAGTGGCTGAACATGAGCTAGCAGTGGCCCAGGTGGCCAAGAAGGCCACCAGCATCCTGGCTTGGATCAGCCATGGGGTGGCAGCAAGAATAGGGAAGGGATTGTCTTCTTGCACTCAATGCTGGTGAGGCTGCACCTCGAGTCCTGTGTTCAGTTTTGGGTCCCTCAGTACAAGAAGGACCTTGAGGAGCTGGAGCGCACCCAGAGAAGGGAACGGAGCTGGAGAAGGATTTAGAGCACAAGGCTTATGGGGAGTGGCTGAGGGAACTGAAGTTGTTTAGTCTGAAGAAAAGGAGACTGAGGGAAGACCCTGTTGATTTCTACAACTGTGTGAAAAGGGGTTGTAGCAAGGTGAAGGTTGGTCCCTTCTCCTTGGTGTCCAGTGACAGGACAAGGGCAAACGGCCTCAAGATGCATCAGGGGAGGCTGAATGTTAGGAGGAATTTCTTTACTGAAAGGGCTCTCAGGCACTGGCAGAGGCTGCCGAGGGAGGTGGTGGAGTTCCCATACTTGGAGGTGTTTAAAAGAGTAGTTGTCCTACTTGAAGAATGTGGTCTTTTCCAACCAAAACCATTCTGTTGTTCTGTGACAGAGCCTCTGCTGAAGCCCTGGTTTGACTTCATTCTGGCACAGCAAAGTGGGCTGCACGCAAAGCTGCCTCTTTGCCCACCTCGCTCTTCCCACAGCAGAAGCGAGCCCCCAGGTGTGGGCACAGACAATTACTGCTGGACAGGCAAGACACCGTGATGAGTGACACCGTGATGAGTTATCTGCCCAGGAAACGGCTCGGAACAGTCTCCCTGTTCGAAATGGGAACGCTTCAAGGGAGGAAATGTCAGAACACAAGACCCATCAGGCACAAGTGAAGTATCACCCCTGGCCCCTGCTGGCTCCTCTGGTGCTCTGCGAGCAGCAAAGAATTAAACAGAGGAGGAAGGGTCTGAGATACTTCGGAGACACTGGATAGTGTGGCAGAGGACATCACGGATCTGGTTTGAAGCGTAATCAATCATCTGAGGAGAAGTGACACCCAGATGTTGAGTTCCTGGGGGTGAATCCATGCAATGGAAGCGGTGCCAGCAGCACAACCCCTTTACTCCCTGTTTACTGTAAATAAAGAGGCCGGTGCTTGTCTGCTGCTTTGTGCCCTCAGAACCTGCTCCTGCTGCTCCCTTCCGTGTCCCTACTCCACCACAGCTGCACCCTCCATGCACCCTGAAATAACATTTCTATTCACTTCTTCCTCCACATCTGATTTAATGCGGGTGTCAAAGCACCCACCCCCCAAACAGAAAAGAGAGCAGCAACCACCGCCGCTCGCAGGCTTCGAGGAATCCCAGTCCTTTCCCTTTCACGGGCAATGAAACTAGTCAAGAGCAAAGCTTTTGATTCCCCAAACTGTCACCACTTTGGCATCAGCTTCATTGAAGTCTTCCTTTTTTTCCTCCTGTCTTATTAAACTGACCTAAAACTGCCAAAGCAAAGAAAAAAGGTGAAGTCTCTCTCATGTCATAGCCACCTTTGTGAATCCTTGGGAATGTGCTTGTCACAACTCCCCGGTATGGGGGATGTCGTTATAGCTATCGTTCTTTGCAACCCACATTTCACCCCGTTTTACAATTCCTGCTGTTATTTTTCACACATTATAATCAGGCTTTACAGACCATGAATCTCGCACCAGAGCGCAGAGGTGAAGGAGATGCCTTAGGAGATGACAGGACTCCAGCTACTTGTTCAGGAGGCCCTAGGAATGGCCTCAGAGAGCCCAAACTTTGCCACAGTGCCTCCCAGTTTGTCTCCCAGCATCACCTCCCTTTCCCAGCCCCGCATCCTTCCCTGCTTACCCCATTCATCCTGGCATCTCGATAGTCAGCAAAGATGCTAATTAAAAACACAGTATCTGCTTGCCCTTATCCCCCAGTGTCACTGGATTAGCCATGGCTACTGAATCCACACAGTGGGCAAGGGGACCCTATGCACAATGGGAAGGGGCCACACGGGGTCTACAGCACTGCAAGACAATTTTGGAAACTAGTACCTGGATTGGCTGTATTCCTATCCTAGTGGTGGGTGGCTGCTCTTAGCATTTTGCACCCAAACCAAAAATCCAGCCACAAGGAAACCCAACAGAATTCTTTCCAAAGTTTTCCTTCCTAGAATCATAGAATGGTTTGGTTGGGAAAGACCTTTGAGATCCTCCAGTTCAACCGTACCTGTCCTCTGCTAAACCAGATCCCTGAGCACCTCATCTGCCCATTTTGTCAACACCTCCAGGGGGCAGCCTCTGCCAGTGCCTGAGAACCCTTTACCCGAAGATTTTTTTCCTTATATCCAGTCTGAACCTGCCCTGGTGCAACTTGAGACCGTTTGCTCTCATCCTATCGCTTGCTAATTGGGAGAAGAGACCAACCCTCACCTCTCTATGACCTCCTTTCAGGGAGCCATGAAGTCTCCTCTCAGCCTCCTTTTCTCCAGGCTAAACACCCCAGGTCCCTCAGCCACCTCTCATAAGCCGTGTTCTCCAGCCCCTTTACCCCTCCATTGTCCTAGAAGCAGATGCCTTTTTTTGCCATGACTGTCCCCAGTGTGCCAGATCCAGACCATGCCCAGATGAAACAGCACCACCTCAAACCTGCCATTTCCCACTCTTTGAGGCAAATCCATTGCAACGCTTGGATCCAGGCTGGGCTTTAAGCAAAAGAGCTACTCCAGGAACACCTCCTGTGGGCATTGAAGTGTTTTACCAGCTGCCAACATTAGCATTCCTGCTCATTTGCAGGAATGAGCCTGCAGCAAACAAGCGTCCAGGTTATCTTCTGTGTGGATTTTCAGAAAGCATTGCTTCAAGTTACCCGGGAGAAGCACGGGATGCATAAGGGAAATAAAAATAGGAGTTAGTCAAGGTTTTCCCGTTTATAGGTTGTTTTATCCATTGCCTAAAGCGCAGAAAGCTTGAGAATGGGAACAGCTTCCCAGCAGTCCCAATTAAGTGTGATGACTTTGCACCAGCTGCAGTGGGTATCCAGGGGACTGGGTAAGGACGGACAGCTTGATGGATGATAATGAGGGAGCTGTTGGAACATGCACAACTGAAGTTCTCAGATGACCTTAGGCAGCCTGGTTTGAGAAAGCTGTGCTATCTGCTCTGCTCTCATGAGACCCTACCTGGAGTCCTGTGTCCAGTTCTGGAATCCCCAACATAAGAAGGAGATGGAACTATTGGAAAGGGTCCAGAAGAGGTCACGAAGATACTCAGAGGGCTGGAGCCCCTCTGCTGTGAGGCCAGGCTGAGAGAGTTGGGGTTGTTCAGCCTGGAGAAGAGAAGGCTGCGGGGAGACCTTAGAGCAGCTCCCAGTACTGAAAGGGGCTCCAGGAAAGCTGGAGAGGGGCTCTTAAGCAGGGAGTGCAGGGATGGGGTGAGGGGGAAGGGTTTTAAACTGGAAGAGGGAAGATTTAGATTAGACTTTAGGGACATGATGAGGCGGGGAGGCCCTGGCCCAGGTTGCCCAGAGAAACTGCGGCTGCCCCATCCCTGGAGGTGTTCCAGGCCAGGTTGGATGGGGCTTGGACCCCCTGATCCAGTGGGAGGTGTCCCTGCCCGTGGCAGGGGGTGTAACTAGATGGGCTTTAAGGTCCCATCCAACCCAAATTATTCTGTGATTCTAAGATTCTACGCTATCTCCTCTGAGAGCAGCCCACCAGAAGCACTATCCAGCTTTTTGTATCTCACGTCTGATGTCTGAGGAACATTTTAATGTGAGAAATAACCCATGTCAAGTGCAAGATAAATTTTTCCCCAAGACTGGCAATTTCCCTGGTTTGCTGTTCCAGTTGTAATTAGTGCTTTTAAGCTTTAAAAGGTGTTTTAGAATTGGTGCAAACTGTCCAGCTTCCCAGTCCGTGGGACTGCTAACTGATGGGGAATAGATTATGCTTCATAATCATGGTTTCTGGCTCACAGCCAGAGTTGGCTGTCGCCAGAGAGAGGTCCCTGGCTGAAAGCTGTAATTCCCGGCTCATATCCCATGATGTTCTGAAGCTGAGCAGTATTTAGCTGAGTTCATCTTCTAAGAGGGGGTCAACTCAAATTTACAGCTCAACCTTAAACCCTCCAAAGCTGGGACTGCAAAGGGCTGGAAGAGCAGACACGGATAACAACAGAAGTCTCCAGGCCTAAGATATTTTGGCTGGGAGCAGCATCTGATGTCCCACAGGGAACACATTTGAGATAATGCCCAAGGTAGTTTGGGAAATGAGCTTTTAATTAATACTGCGGTGGCTTTTCTAGAAGCTTTTAGCTGGGAGTTCAGTGAGGTTGGCAGTGATGCTGAGCTGCTCTCTTTCATCCCAAGCTGAGAAGGTGCAAAACACCCTGCATCAGATGTGCTTATTACGGCATCTTTCGGGGGAAGAACCAGCTCGTAAGACACTCATTTATCCTGAGAGAGCATTAACTTTTCTCTGATGTCATCTGTGTTATCACACACTGGCTGTGATGCTACGGGTTTCAGCATTCTTCCAGCAGCTTGAGGATGGAATCTGGGGAGCAATGCTGCTCCTTGCTGGCACGTGGCAATGGCAGCACTGGGACCCAGCATCGCGGGCTCCAGGTCACCAGCAGAGTGGGACAATTTGACTGTGGATGAGGTGCTAATGATGACAGGGCTGGGAGCTTGCTCTGTCAGCAGCCAGGTCTCCTCTGGGCATACGGTGCTGGACAAGCCTGGCAAGCCCTGGACATCGCTGGATGAGCAGTCAGGCACGGGGCCTCAGAATCAGGCATTTTGGGCAGGGCACAACAGCAGAGGGTCCTCAGCTTCCCCTTTCTCCCAGGTCCCCTTAGTTGGATATTGCTGGAGTTGTTGGCCAAAAGGGATGGGGAGACACCTACTCGCTCCCTGCACAAGTATCTCCCTGTTGCCTTCTGTCTCCTGATGGGCTTCAACCACTGCTTTTCTGCCTGGAATTATCCAGCAAGGCTTGCATGTCCTCATTGACCAGGGGCTTACTCCAGGAAAGCCACCACTGTACGGGGCATCGGAGGATGCTTGTGGGAACTCATGGACCATCTCTCCCATTGTCTCTTTTCTTATTTTTATTGTCTTATTGTTATTCTTATTGTCTCATCTCTGTGGCCACAGACAAAGGTTTCACTGTGGCAGGGTGGAAAGCAGAGCTTAGGGTTCTGTTCCTCATCCTGTGGCTCCCATGTCTGTGTTTTTCCTCTTGGTGGTTCCCAAGATAATGCAAGGACTGTGTGTTTTCAGCAGGACATGTATTTTGTGACATGCACTGTGGTTCATCACTGGGAAGGGCTCTGGATCAGCAAGGACTGCTTTTGTGTGAGCTAAAGGAAGGATCAAGCCCTTGCTCACAGATCGCTGAAGGCTTTTCCAGTGCTGGTTTGTCCTTCCTGGACCTCCCAAGCCTGCAAGATGAGGGAGACATTTTGCACTGAAGAACAAAACCAGAAGAACCAGCTGGGCCACCAGTGCCAATCGATGCCTTCAGACTGCAGAAGATTCCAGCTGCCAGACAGCTTCCATGGAAGAAAGTCTTTTGACAGCAAGTGGAGCCTGGGCTGGGTAGAAACAGAAAATGAGACTCTGCCATGTCAGAGGCAAAACTTGCTCTGGGCTGAGTCTCCATGGTCCTGGAGGATGTGTGTGGCTCCCTCATAGAGGAATTCCTTAACAGATAGCTGGGTGGAGAAAAAACAGCCTCCTCCAGTCTCAGTGCTGGGTGACAAAACAACTCATAAAGAAGGAGAAAATTTTCTAGGGTGATTTCCCTGGAGTTGTGGGGTAAAGCATGGTAGCATGCATGCAGGTCCTCATGCCCAGCCTCCATCCCAGCTCCAGAAGCAGCTCTGGAAGCCCATTCTCCAGCATTGACCAGCCCTGTTCCCCACACCTACCTGCAGGACTTTATTCACAGCTGTCCTTCTGTGATGGCATATGTGAGCTCAGAGGCCAGGAGCAGGTTTCACTCAAACCCAAGGAAGCTCTGGATCAGCTGCCCCATGTACCCACCAACCTCTGCTCAAGGAATCATCTCAGGAAGGTCAAGGTGGCCCCAGCTCCATCAGAGGTGCACCTCAACCCAACTGCATGACGCTTCTGCAGCCCCACCAACCCCCAAACAAATCATGGCCCTTTTTTTGGCATGATAAGAACTGAAAAATTCCACCTGAATGACATTCACCACCAGCATGTGGAGTCAAGCCAGCTCATCCTACCTCCCTCGCTCCACCTGAGAGCTGAATGGCATCACCAAAGTGCCTGCCGTGACACAGGAGTGGGCTGGGGACGGAGGGCAGGACAGCCTGCAGAAGGCACAGAAGGCATCAGGCACCCTCAGCAAGGTTGCTGATGACAACAATCTCTGTGATGTGGTCGACACGCTGGAGGTAATCATAGAGTCATAGAGTCACCTGAGTTGGAAGGGGCCCAAAAGGATCATTGAGTCCAGCTCCTGTCCCTACACAGGACACTGCCAGCACTTACCCCGTGTGACTGAGGGCATTGCCCAAATGCTGCCGCAATGCTGGCAGACTCGGTGCCGGGTTGGCTTCCCTGGGGAGCTGTTCCAGTGCTCCACCCCCTGCTGGGTGAAGAACCTCTTCCTAATGTCCAATCGAACCCTTCCCCGACATCCTCCTGCCATTCCCTTGAGTCCTATCATAGGTTGTAGGAGAGAAGAGCTCAGCACCAGTTTCACCTCCCTCCCTTGTGAGAAGGCAGGAACAGCTGTGAGATCCCCTCTCAGCCTCCTCTTCTCCAGGCTGAGCAGACCAAGTGACTTCAGCTGCTCCTCACACACTGCCCCTCCAGAGCCTTCACCAACTCCACGCCCTCCTCTGGATCCTCTCCAGGAGCTTCAGATCCTTTTTATCCTGAGGTGCCCAACCTGCCCCCAGTGCTCGAGGTGGGGCCACCCCGGTGCAGAGCAGAGCGGGACAATCCCCTCCCTCACCCGGCTGGTGATGCCGTGCTGGATGCCCCCCAGGACACAGCTGCCCTCTTGGCTGCCAGGGCACTGCTGGCTCATGTTCAGCTTGGTGTCAACCAGAACCCCCAGCTCCCTCTCCGCAGGTCTGCTCTCCAGCCTCTCACTCCCCAGGAAGGGATGGCATCCAGAGAGGTGTGGACAGGCTTGAGAGGTGGAGCTCTGCGAATATCATGGAGTCCAACAAGGCCAAGTGCAAGGTCCTACTCCTGGGTCAGGGCAATCACAAGCACAACTATAGGCTGGGTGTAGGATGGATTGGGAGCAGCCCTTAGGAGAAGGACTTGGGGTGCTGGGGAATGAGGAGCTCGACATGAGCTGGCAACGTGTGCTTTCAGCCCACAAACCTGGCCCAGGTTGCCCAGAGCAGTGGTGGCTGCCCCATCCCTGGAGGTGTTCCAGGCCAGGTTAGATGGGGCTTGGAGCCCCCTGACCCAGTGGGAGGTGTCCCTGCCCATGGCAGGGGATGGCACTGGATGGGCTTTGAGGTCCCTTCCAACCCAAACCATTCCACGACTCTATGAAACCTCAGCATCACTGTCTCTACATCTACCAGTATCTACAACAAGCTATGTGGAGGAGGAAGGCACTGCAGGATTTCAGAGGAGACACCTAAGATTTGTGCAAGAGGCTAAGCTATGATCTGATATTTTCAGTTAGGGAAATTTTATTTATCTCATCACCTGGGGAACTCCGTGGTCTATTTGTACATTGTCTGTGTGTTTGTGGGTTGTACACTCCCACCTGACAGCTGAGATTCAGGCTTCAATGTAGCAAAGGAGAATAAGAGATTGCAAATGGTCCCATGGAAAAGATGACTTGAAAGGCTGAGGAGCCTCATGTCCAGGCTCTGTCGTTAACCGAGCTAATTCACGAGTGAGCTGACCAAGTCACATCAGGCTCAGAAAGAACAGCCAGGACAAAACCATCAAGGCTTTAGAAGAATAGAGAAATCTCTTGAAAGAGAGAGGTGGCTGAGTCCCCATCCCTGGGGGTTTTTGAAAGATAGGTAGATGAGGTGCTCAGGAATCTGGTGTAATAGTGGTCAGGCATGGTGGGACTCAATGATCTCAAAGGTCTTTTCCAACCAAGCGATTCTACAATTCCATGATACGGACCAGATTTCTGGTGGCTGCTGTGGGCACACGTACAGAGCCGGAAAAACAGAGGACTTGGAAGCCTAGGACAAGCATTTGAGTCACAGCATGGAGGATTTGGTGGCCACACCAAGCAAGAAAGTCCTTTCAGTGGCTGGACCTGGGTGAAGTTTGATGCAAAGTCGTGTTCCATCAGCCCAGTTATGAAATTGAGATGGTTGGGCTGAAGACTTCTAGGTACCCTTTTTCCAGGGTACCTAGGGTTTTACTTGCCTGCACCTGGGCTTAGAAAAGAGGAAGAGGGTACAATTCACCCTGTCTGAAGCACCTTATCAAGAAATGGCTCTGTAGCCAGTGCTGCCACCACTGCCCAGGGGCCCATCCAGGCAACATCCTACAGACGTGGGGGTAGAGAGGAACCAGAATTTGAGCCCATTCCCCCAGTGGTGCTTCTGGGATGAGAAGTTTGGTGGAGTTTTTTTATCACCCCGCACCAGAACTGGATGGTAGGAGGTAACACCAGCAGAAAGCAAAGGATAAGGGGTGCTGCTCAAGCCATATTATGGCCCCTCCGTCCCGTCCCTCCATGCTCCTTGAGCATCGAAGCAGTGTTTTGCAGAGCTGGAAATAACCACAGAATCGTAGAACAGATTGGGTTGGAAGGGACCTCAAAGCCCACCCAGTGCCACCCCCTGCCATGGGCAGGGACACCTCCCACTGGGTCAGGGGGCTCCAAGCCCCATCCAACCTGATCTTGAACACCTCCAGGGATGGGGCAGCCGCAGTTTCTCTGGGCAACCTGGGCCAGGGCCTCCCCACCCTCAGCGTGAAGAATTTCTTCCTAAAGTCTGACCTAAATCTTCCCCCTTCCAATTTAAAACAATTAAATTAAAATATAAGGAAATAACATCCCCAGTCACCAAGGAAAGAACTCCCTGCATGGGCTCCCCATGCTTCACCCTTCAGGCTTCCCCCTGCACTGCTGAAAAGCTGAGACCTCAGTTTTGACTGGATGAAAATATCCCAGCCGAAGGCAGATGAAGGGAAGTATTGAAACCAGCATCAAACAAGCTGCACTGCCATCACAGCAGCAGTGAGATGAGCAAAGCCTTCAAAAACCTGCATTTTCATCTTGATCTGCTCTGAAAGTCGGCTCCGCAAAGCCCAGCAGCTTTGCACTCCCCACCATCTCTGCACAGCGTGCTTCCAGCTTTGAAGGAAAGGGTGTTTTGCTGCGTTTTCCAATACTTCTGATAATATTTTGCAGAGAATCCCTCCTACACGCTCCGTTTCCAGGTGAGCTTCCCATGGTTAATAAATAATACAGTCACAAGGCTGGAAATAAACACGCGAGGGTGCAAATCTGAAGTGCGAGTGGGAGAAACACGGATGCATGTGGCTTCATGGCCTCAAGTAAAGTGGTTTAATTGCCTCAGGTGGCGCCAGGGGAGGTTTAGATTGGATATTAGGAAAAATTTCTTTATGGAAGGAGTGGTGCAGCACTGACAGAGACTGCCCAGGGAGATGGTGGAGTCTGGAAGGGTGCAAAAACCATGTGGCCAATGCAATTTGGGACACGCAGTAGGCACAGTGGGGTTGGGCTGACGGTTGGACTGGATGAGCTTAGGATGATCTTTTCCAACCTTAATGATTCCATGATTCGCACGGGGAAGGGCTCCTTCTGCAGCACCTGCACAGGATTCAGAGGCAGGGATGACAGAGTGAGTGCACAGGACAATCCTCCCATTTCTTCCCTGCTTCTGGGCACAGACACTCCAAAACCCCAGTCTGCCATGACCAGAAGTGTCCCAACATGGATAAAAGCCTAGAATCTCAGAAAATGCACATCCCATGTGCTCAGATAAGGGCCCGAATCACGAGATGCAACCCAACACTAGTTGAGCAATGCCAGTGGAAGAGTCACTACCTTCAGCCTGCTGTCCTGAAAGACCATGACCTTGAGTTCC
The DNA here is from genome assembly GCA_033558235.1 of Neomorphus geoffroyi. NCBI lineage: Eukaryota > Metazoa > Chordata > Aves > Cuculiformes > Neomorphidae > Neomorphus > Neomorphus geoffroyi. Next base: position 2,146,405 of record JAUMJM010000025.1, read on the forward strand.
ATCTCCACCGTTTGGCCCCACAGACGGTGTCACCAAGCCCTGCAGGGTGAAGGAGGAGGCAAATGCCTGCTATTTTCCAGAAGCACCATCCCTGGCCAAGGAGATGCCAGGACAGGGAATGAGAGTGGGACCAGCTTAAAGAAGCAGGAGAAATGTGGGGCCAGAGCTTACACCAAGCAGCCTCCAAAGCTGGACACAAGCACAAGAGGTTTGGATTTAAGCTGGATATTGGGAAAACTTTCTTTCCATTAAGACAGAAAGATCCAGACTCGCCAAGCTGAAGGGGAAAAGGTGAAGCCAAGTGGATTTAATGTGGAGCTTGGCAAGTTAACGAACTCAAAGCATGGTTCCTCAGGAAGGGATGTGCGAGGCAAGAGCTCAGGGGAGCATGGAGGGGTGGTGGCAAAGGAATGAAGTGCTTTGCACCACGATCTCCACCTTCAGTTCATGATGTTGCCTTGGGAAGTACTTTAATGCTCTGACAAGTCGTTTTCCTTTTGTAAAATAGAGATAATAACGCTCATCCATGCTTACGAACCACTCCCAACATTGACATTATGGGATGGGAACCTTGGTTTGCATCACAGCACAAAATATTAATAACTTCAAGTAGTTCATGACAGTTTTGCAATGGGAAACACTGAGGATCTGATACAGACAGCTCAGCTCATCCCGAAGCAGGAGGAATCCCCATGTTAATGTCACTGCAGGGGATGGAGCAGCCAAAGTATCTCAAAACCCCTCCAAGTGGTGAGGCCGCACCTTGAATCCTGCATTCAGTGTTGGGTCCCTCACTCCAAGAAGGACCTTTAGGGGCTGGAGCGCGTCCAGAGAAGGGAAGGGAGCAGGGGAAGGGGCTGGAGAAGAGTGGTTATTAGAGGCCGCTGAGGGACTGGGGGTTGTTTAGCCTGGACAAGAGGAGGCTGAGGGGAGACCTCATCGCTGTCTACAACTGTCTGAAAGGAGGCTGTGGTGAGGGGGGTGCTGGGCTCTTCTCACAAGTAACAACAGTTAGGATGAGAGAAAATGGCCTCAAGTTGCACCAGGGGAGGTTTATATTGGATATTAGGAAATGTATTCACAGAAAGGATTCTCGGCACTGGAACAGCTGCCCAGGGCAGTGGGGGAGCCTCCATCCCTGGAGGGGTTTAAAAGTCAGGCAGGATGTGCTGAGGAATCTGGTTTAGCAGTGGACAGGTACAGTTGGTCTTGATGATCTCAAAGGTCATTTCCAACCAAGTGATTCTATGATTCTATGAGGGAGGGACAAGCAGAGGATCCCTAGAGCCAGCCCTCCCCACCCGCGCAGAGTTGCCCCTTCTTTGCTCTTATACTTTATTAATAAACCTCTCAGCTCACTCTCCGCATCGCATACTGTTTAAATTTTAATTGGCGTGTGCACGTACGTTCATACCCAACCAGCTCCCATCTGAGGTGTTGCCATGGCATCTCCCAGCCCCAGGCCCAAAGCACCAGTGTTCAGCTGCTGGATTATTCACACTCGGCACTGGGTTCATAGCTGGGATGCAACAGCGTGGGGAAAAAACTGGCTGGTTTTACATTCATGGGGCTTTAAAGAATCAGTGAAATTGCCGCTGTTCCACACAATTACCCACTTCATTATTGGTGAGGGAAAGAAACACTGAAACTCCAGGAATTTCCAAATTTCCCACTTTGTGGGAGGGGAGACGTGAAGAACTCAGGGCACTGGTTCACGAGAAGAGCCCTACAACAACTCAGCTCGTCACAGAATCACGGAAAGGTTTGGGTTGGAAGGGACCTTAAAGACCACCCAATTCCAACCCCCTGCCATGGGCAGGGACACCTCCCACTGGATCAGGGGGCTCCAAGCCCCATCCAGCCTGGCCTGGAACACCTCCAGGGATGGGGCAGCCACCACTGCTCTGGGCACCCTGGGCCAGGGCCTCCCCACCCTCACTGTGAAGAATTTCTTCCCAACATCTCATCTAAATCTTCCCCCTTCCAATTTAAAGCCACTTCCCCAGCTGCTATTGATACATTCCCGAATACCTCTTCCTCCCGGAGCTGTTTCCCACCAGGGAACAATCCTGACCCTTTCTGTCCTTAAGGAACCAAGTGACCACCGGAAGTACACAGTGCTGCGGTAACAAAAATCCCCAACATATTTCCAGTTGGTAACAGCCAGCACATTATTTAATTTAAAAACCCTTTTAAGATCAGGGTGAATTCCCTGAGGGGAAAACACGTTCAAGTCACATTGGCAGCTGATGCTCGCTGCAGTTATTGCAAGGCAGGGAGGCGGCCCTGCCCTGGACATCTGCCACTCTGGAAAGCGACAAGAGGCAGAATATCTGATGCAGATTCCTCGTGCAGCCACATTACGGGGCCACCTTCGCAGGAGGCAGTGCAGGCTGGAAATTTGCAGACTATTTCTCCAGACGTGCATAAATGAGGAGCCTTTTCACTCTGCATGAGATTCTGGGGGTTTAAAAGCCTTCCGATACCTAGGATATTGTAGGAATACGTTACCAGGCTTTGCCAGAGTGCTGGAAAATGTAATTTTGGTTAGAGCTCCTCTAAACGAAGCAGTTATTTGCCTCCAGAAGAGCGGTTTTCCTTAGAAGGCACCTGGATGTCAGAGCAGATAGCGGACTCCATTCTGAATTATGGATTCACTCAAAGGCGGTTTATCCACAGCGGGCGGCATGAGAAGAGTGGATCTTCAGCAAAGGTTGAGTTAGAAACCAGAAGCTCCCATGGCATCAGAAGGGAACAAAGGGTCCCATTAGCATTTTAAATTAACTTAATTCCTTGGGTTTTTTGCAAAGGTGCAGGATAAGGACGTCAGGCCCTCGATCCAGGCTGCCAACACAACCAGCACAACCATGCTCTTCCCAGATGGAAGCAGACAAGAGACGAGTGATAAACCTGCTCTTAATTAAACATTTGTCTTGCAATTACATACTTCTGAGTAATTATCACCATCAAGACAAACACCAACTGGATTACACAGAGAAGAGACAGATGGTAAAGGTTAACGGGTCTTCTTCTCCCTTTGCAGTTGTTTTCAAAATCGTGCAGAGGGAAGGGCTGTCCAGAAAGCTGCTGCTGCTACTGGGTAGGGACAAGCCTGTTGAAGGAGGAATTAGCCCCCACCTCCCACTGGATCAGGGGGCTCCAAGCCCCATCCAGCCTGGCCTGGAACACCTCCAGGGATGGGGCAGCCACCACTGCTCTGGGCACCCTGGGCCAGGGCCTCCCCACCCTCACAGCAAAACATTTCTTCCTTAAGATCTCATCTCAATCTTGTTTCTTTCAGCTTAAAACCCTTGTTCCCCCTTGTCCTATCCCTGCAACCCCTGACCAAGAGCCCCTCCCCAGCTTTCCTGGAGCCTTTTCAGTACTGGAAGCTGCTCTAAGGTCTCCCCAGAGCCTTCTCTCCTCCAGGCTGAACAACCCCAACTCCCAGCCTGTCCTCATAGCAGAGGGGCTCCAGCTCTCAGATCATCTCCATGGCCTCCTCTGGACTCGCTCCAACAGCTCCATATCATTCTTATGTTGGGGATTCCAGAACTGGACACAAGACTCCAGGTGGGGTCTCACCAGACCAGAGCAGAGGGGCAGAATCCCCTCCCATCCTGCTGCTCCCACTGCTTTGGGTGCAGCCCAGGACACAGTTTGGCTTTCTGGGCTGCGAGTGCACTTTGCTGGCTCAAGTTGAGCTTCTCACCCACCAGCACTCAAGTCCTTTGCTGCAAGGTTGCTCCCAATGGATTCCCCAGGGTCTTGATCTGGGTTTGGTGCAACCCAGACCATGGCCAAGTACCTCCAGTGGCCACGCATCATCCCTCCTTGGCACCTCCCTGTGTTTTATCCCCAAGCTCCATGAAGGTAAACCTGAATCCACCCGCTCAGAGCCCATGGCTTCACTTCCAGCGTGTGGCTCCGCAGACACCAAGGCTGGAAGTTCCCAGGGGTGTCTTCCGTTTACGCTTCTTATCCCTCCTACCACCCTGGTCCATCTTGTCCCCACAAGGGGTCAGCACAGCAGCTTCTTCAAACACAATATTGTCTCCCTTCAGCCACGTCTTTCTACATTGATTAATCCAGATTCCTGTCTTTTCCCTTACATCAGATCTTTTTTGCCATTCTTGTTCCCACCTCTGGCTTCTCTTTAGTTTGTCCTAAGAGGCACCAAGAGAAAGGGTTCATGCCAGGTCACCACCTGTATCAGCATGCTGACTGACTGTTTCCACTTCTGACAGTTTCCATAGGGCAAACCTCATTTATACGCATAGAGGTTCTTTGTTGGCTTGCTTTGCAGTAGCCCCACGTAATTGATCTGTACTTTAATTAATCTGTGCTCCTCTGTGATCTTCTGATGTATCACTGCTGGCCCTGCTTCCGTCTCTCCTTCCCATGGGTATCTGTCATTGTCCTGGGATGTGGCACCAGGAGGTAAGGTGGCCCTGTCTGCCAACATCAGACTCAGGAGCTGGAGGAGCAGATGGCCTGAAAAGTGGATCAAAACTCACCAAGCTGGCAGCATGAAGTTCTGGATAATTCCTTACCTCCAGCTGTAACTGAGGAGAAAGAGATGCCCAGAGGTGAGGTTTCTCCAGAGGAAGCATGGCAAGATGTAAGCCCCGAGAAGATGGACAGAACTGTAGCACCTGTGTGGTCACACAGGAGGTATCACACGGTGGCACCAGCTGTGCTGGTTTTCCTGTCACCCCATGCAGCTCAAGGTGGAGGTGCTACAGGTCAGCTGAAAGGATCACATCAAAAGATGCTGGAGCGTGTCCAGAGAAGGGAACAGAGCTGGGAAGGGGCTGGAGAACAGGGGTTGTGGGAGCTGAGGGTCCTGGGGCTGTTTAGCCTGGAGACGAGGAGGCTGAGGGGAGACCTCATCGCTCTCTGCAGCTCCCAGAGAGGAGGTAGAGGTGAGGGGGATGCTGGGCTCTTCTCACAAGTGACAAGTGACAGGATGAGGAAATGGCCTCAAGCTGTACCAGGGCAGGTTTAGATTGGATATTAGGAAAAATGTCTTTACTGAAGGAGTGGTGAAGCCCTGGCAGAGGCTGCCCAGGGCAGGGGTGGAGTCTCCATCCCTGGAGGGGTTCAAAAACCTGTAGACGTGGCACTTTGGGACATGGTTTAGTAGGCATAGTGGGGTTGGGCTGACAGTTGGATTGAATGAGTTTAGGTCCTTCACAACCTCAATGATTCGGTGATTCCATGAAAATCAGGCTATTAAACCACATAGGAAAATACAGACTATTAAAGCCAAACCCTGGAATAACCAGAGTAAGTTTCAGACTCAGAACTGACTTGAAAGTCATGCTTACTGACAGCCATCTCCCCAAAAAGTACCATCCAGAAGCAAGGATCCAGGTCTTCTCCCTGCCATGGATGAATCATTTTCCTACTTGGAAGAAGGAGGCAGTACAGAAAAGCAATCCAGGTGCGTTCCCAGCAGCCTGTCTGATTTGCTGAGCCACAGCTGAATTATTAACGGCTGGCGCTGCAGTTTCCATTAAGGAAGGAGCACGCAGGTAGCAACCATTACACCGGCAATCTTCTCAGCCAGCACAGCTCACGTCAGTGACGAAGCTTGTTCGGCTCCTGGCCTGCTCGGACCGCGGGGAAATTTAATTATTAAAGTTTCTCAGCTGCTGCATAAATATCAAACATGAAACACAGGTCTGTCATTGAAACGCTGCTGCTCAGCACACGGCAAGAGAAGCTGTGTTAGCACGGATGAGTGAGGCGAGGCTGGCCGGCACGGGAAGGTATGTCGGAGCAGGGAGTGAGCTCCCATCAGCCCATTCCCACTGGAATTTGGGGGAAAAGTACTAGAAAAAAAGGGCAAACTTTGGAATGGATCAATTCACAAGAATTCTAGTCAACATGAAATAGCATTAAAATATTGGCACAAGCCTCCAAACAGCTCCAGTTCACAAAGTGACTTAAAGGCCTGGGCTTTTCATCATTTATTTATCTCACATCCACTTGGATCCTCATAAGTCTATGGGGCCCTATGGGATCCACCCTAGGGTGATGAGAGAGCTGGCGGACGAGCTTGCCAAGCCGCTTTCCATCATTTATCAGCAGTCGTGCCTCACTGGAGAGGTCCCGGATGACTGGAAGTTGGCCAACGTGACGCCCATCCACAAGAAGGGCCGTAGGGACGATCCAGGTAACTACAGACCTGTCAGCCTGACCTCGGTTCCAGGCAAAATGATGGAACGGATAATCCTGGGTGCAGTCATGCGGCACCTGAGGAATTAGTGAGAGATCAGGCCCAGCCAGCACGGATTTAGGAGGGACAGGTCCTGCCTGACCAACCTGATCTCCTTTTGTGACCGTGTGACTCGCCTGGTGGATGAGAGGAAGGCTGTGGATGTGGTGTTCCTGGCTTTCAGCAAGGCCTTTGACACTGTCTCCCACAGCAGACTCCTGGAGAAGCTGTCAGCCCGTGGCTTGAACGGGAATGTTCTGCACTGGGTTAGGGTGGTAGTGAATGGTGTCCCATCCAGCTGGCAGCCGGTCACTAGTGGCGTCCCCCAGGGATCGGTGCTGGGCCCGGTCCTGTTCAATATCTTCATTGGTGATCTGGATGAGGGGATCGAGTCCTTCATCAGCAAGTTCACAGATGACACCAAGCTGGGAGGAAGTGGATCTGCTGGAGGGTAGGAGGGCCCTACAGAGGGACCTTGACAGGCTGGAGAGATGGGCTGATTCCAACAGCATGAGGTTTAACAAGTCCAAGTGCCGGGTTCTGCACTTTGGACACAACAACCCCATGCAGAGCTCTGGGCTGGGGACAGAGTGGCTGGAGAGCAGTCAGGCGGAAAGGGACCTGGGAGTGCTGGTGGACAGGAAACTCAACAGGAGCCAGCAGTGTGGCCAAGAAGGCCAATGGCATCTTGGCCTGCATCAGGAACAGTGTGGCCAGCAGGACTAGGGAGGTCATCATCCCCTTCTCCTCGGCACTGGTCAGGCTGCCCCTCGAGTGCTGTGTCCAGTTCTGGGCCCCTCAGTTTGAGAAAGATGTGGAGATGCTGGAGTGCGTCCAGAGGAGAGCGACGAGGATGGGGAAGGGGCTGGAGCACAAGCCCTGTGAGGAGCGACTGAGGGAGCTGGGGGTGTTCAGCCTGGAGAAGAGGAGGCTCAGGGGAGACCTTATTGCTCTCTACAACTGCCTAAAGGGAGGTTGTGGTGAGGCAGGGGTTGGTCTCTTCTCTCAGGTGACCGGTGACAGAACGAGAGGACACGGTCTCAAGCTTCATCAGGGGAAGTTTAAGATTGACATTAGGAAGAAATTCTTCACTGAGAGGGTAATTGTTCATTGGAATGCACTGCCTAGAGAGGTAGTCGAGTCCCTGGAGGTGTTCAAAGAGAATTTGGATGAGGCACTTAGTGCCATGGTGTAGTTGACAAGTAGGAGTAGGTGTAGGTGTTGGGTCATAGGTTGGACTCGATGATCTCAAAGGTCTTTTCCAACCTTACGATACTGTGATACTGTGATACTGTGAAATAAGAAGCACTTCTAAACCAGAATAGAAGACAATCCAAAGCTATCACATTGCTATTCACCGCTATGACATCCCGCTACTTTATGTATGTTCAGTAAATCCATGAAGAATTAAGGATATAGGAAAACCAGTTTTCCCAGTGCAATTGTTAATACGAGGGGGCGGAGGCTACAACCTGATATGTCAAAGTACAAACACAATCAGTTTCGATCGTGGCTTTCCAAATCCTTGCTTTCATTCGACTTCGAAAGCAACACACGTAGGAGTAAACTTGTTCCGTGTTTCTGTCTACAAGTATAAAATGCAGGAGTGCTCCTGCCTGTACACAAACCCTGGAATGTTTAAAGCACTTTCATTTAAACAAGTTTTTCTGCATTTTAATTTCAACCCAATTCCTAGGGAATTATGTGTGACTCAAATTAGGTTTAAAAAAACCCCAAATCCACCATTTAATAAGAAAGCACTGTTTAGATTTTGTACTTTACTGTGGAAAAAAGTCAGCATAATTATGAGGATATTAAACATTGCAGCTGCTTCAATGTGTGCTCTCCATGTTCATCACCACATGGGTTCCCAACTCAGCCCAGCTCGTGGTTTTGGCCACAGTAAACACAGAATTGTAGAATCACGGAATGGTTTGGCTTGGAAGGGACCTCAAAGCCCACCCAGTGCCACCCCCTGCCATGGGCAGGGACACCTCCCACTGGATGAGGGGGTTCCAAGCCCCATCCAACCTGGGCTTGAACTCTTGTCTTGTCCAGCAAGCACTGACTACTCAAGGGAACAAAAGACCGTATAAATGCAGAACTGGACTAAAAAGAATAACTTAAGATCAAGGTTTCCTGCTTTTCCATGCAGGTTGTTGGCACAGGATTCCCCTGTGGGCAGTGGAATGTTCTGGAACACAAAGCCGTGACCCCGCTTCGATGATGCACACACATGTGGGGCGGGGGAAGGCAGAGCTGCCCGTTTATCGCCTGACTGCCGTCCTTACAGCACAGGAAGGTTGGTTCATCCCACGAGCCACGGCACCATCCCAAATAAAAATGTTTTTTAAAGGTGTTTTTCACCAGTTCAGAGGGTGACTGGATAAAGCTGTGCCGGAGAGAGACACCTTGGTCAGCTCAGAGATGCTTCTGTCCAACTCCTGCTACCAGCGATCAGCTTTGTGCAGCATTCCCGCACACCGCTCCTTTCCAGCTTTGCTCAATGTGAAATCCCCACAACCAAGGATCCCACATGAGTGACATGGAACGCTCGTTTCCTGTTCCTCCTCGTGGGCGCTATGAAAGGGAACATGTGCTCCCACAGATGGAAACTGCTGCCTCCTGGAACAGCCTGTCGCCAAGCACCGCGCTGAATACTCGCTGGTAAAGAGCGCTCCGAGCACTGATTCCAACAGATAATTATTTCCATCAGTGCCTCTTCAAAAGGGGAGCTAAGGATAACAAAAACTGAATTCTCTAACCAATAGAACTGCAAAGCAAAAAGGACACAGATCATTTCAAAAGGTCCTCAACAGCCACAAACCTCAGCTCTCCTCGGAAACCACATGCCACTGCCCTTCCTCTCCCAAGCAGCACGGCTGGGCAGGTCATCAGTCTGGTTCCTACCGGGCTTGCGCACCATGGCTTTGTCCTTGTCCAACGGCATCCATCCCATCCTCCAAACCCAGCCACCATTTGAATTCAGTTTGAATTCTGACTGTCCAGGTCAAATTTAGCAGACATTTCTTTCTGCATTTGCCCCAGACATTTGCCCCATCACACCAAGTTACCACAAATCTTAAGCTGCATACTTTGCCTTGAGTAGACCCCCAAAAGTGACTTTTTTCACCAAATACATGTTCCTCAACTGGTTCTCCTGTTTCTTACGGCTCTCACTATGCTGTGGAGAAGGAGAGCAATGGGTGTGAAAGGATGGATCAAGCTGTGCAATCAGGAGAGCAGATTAAGGCTACAGGAAGATCATAGAATGGTTGAGTTGGAAGGGACCCCAAAGCCCAGCCAGTTCCACCCCCTGCCATGGGTAGGGACACCTCCCACTGGGTCAGGGGGCTCCAAGCCCCATCCAACCTGGCCTGGAACACCTCCAGGGATGGGGCAGCCACCACTGCTCTGGGCACCCTGGGCCAGGGCCTCCCCACCCTCACAGCAAAACATTTCTTCCTAAGATCTCATCTCAGTTTCCCCTCTTTCAGCTCAAAACTGTTCCCCTCATCCTGTCCCTGCACTCCCTGATCAAGAGCCCCTCCCCAGCTATCCTGGAGCCCCTTTCAGTACTGGAAGACTGCTGTGAAATGTCCTTGGAGCCTACTCTTCTCCAGGTTCAACAACCCCAACTCTCAGTCTGTCCTCACAGCAGAGGGGCTCCAGCCTTCGGATCATCTCCGTGGTCTCCTCTGGACTCGCTCCAACAGCTCCTTGTCCTTCCTGTGCTCAGGACTCCAGAGCCACGCACAGCACTCCAGGTGGGGTCTCAGCAGAGTAGAATAGAGGGGCAGAGTCCCCTCCCTCACCCTGCTGGTCCCACTGCTTTGGGTGCAGTGATTCCTCAGAACACAATTCCTTTCTCATGTATCAGGCAATTATAATAATCTTGTGTTATCTCACTTTTACTTCTGTGTTTTCAGAACCTGGAATATCAAAGAAGCCAACATTTGGAAGAGCACAGGTTAGCACTGGAAAGCTCTGGTTTTTTGAGGATCATTGCACCAAACTACCCGGCAGGACTGCCAGAAGCCCTCACAGGTGCCCACAGCCCCTGCCACCTGATGAATACACTTCCAAAGGTACAGCGAGCACCAGAGGAAGCAGGAAATAGTAAGCACACAGCTGAGGTCAGTATTCTTTTGAGGAAGCTCCTAGAGATGAACTTTTGACCCCAGAACACTTTTGAAACACCAAAAGTTCACTCAAGAGAAGAGGCAGGAACTCGCTGAACCCTGGGACACCAGGGCACCATGCGCTTCCAGCCCTCAAATCTTTCTGAGAAGGAGAGGGAGAAGGTGCAGTGAGTGACCACAGCCTGGATTCCTCGTGAGAAGTGAGAGGAGAAAAACACTGTGTTAGGACAGGCGATTAAAATAACAAGCATGTTTGTGAGAATCTGCCCGAGGAAAAATAGTTTATAAAATTAAAACTCCATAGCAACAGGCTGAACACTGTTAACCAACATCTAATTAAATGCAGAATCATTAAGGCTGGAAAAGACCTCTAAGATCATCAAGTCCAAATGCCAGCCCAACACCACCACGCCTACGAGATATTTCTACTCCAAACAGCTCTTCATCTTGAAGAACCTGTTTCCACTCGCAGAGCTGTGTCCCTTTGGAATAATTAATTTCTCTTGCAAATTCAACCATAGGACATGTTTTTTACCACATCCAACCAACTCCTTGCTAAGCTGAGTCCTCAAAATCACTATCTTTAGTCACAGGTGGTTTTGAAGTTGCTTTACAATTTCTTTGCAGAAAGTTGTCAGTGGAACTGTTTTTTAAAGATACCCATTTCTGCCAATGCGTGCAGTTAAAAATGAAAAAGTGTTCATACCAATCACAAACTGCAGCCCCACAACCAAACATGAAAAGGAATTACAGGCAGGAGAAAAGAATTCACATACAGCCTGGGGAGTGAGAGGCTGGAGGGCACCCCTGTGGAGAGGGAGCTGGGGGTTCTGGTTGACACCAAGCTGAACATGAGCCAGCAGTGCCCTGGCAGCCAAGAGGGCAGCCGTGTCCTGGGGGGCATCCAGCACGGCATCACCAGCTGGGTGAGGGAGGGGATTGTCCCGCTCTGCTCCGCACCGGGGCGGCCCCACCTCGAGCACTGGGGGCAGGTTGGGCACCTCAGGATAAAAAGGATCTGAAGCTCCTGGAGAGGATCCAGAGGAGGGCACGGAGTTGGTGAAGGCTCTGGAGGGGAAGTGTGTGAGGAGCGGCTGAAGTCACTTGGTCTGCTCAGCCTGGAGGAGACTGAGCGGACCTCATCACACTCTGCAGGTTCCTCACAGGGGGAGGAGGAGGAGCAGGTGCTGAGCTCTTCTCTCTGGTGCCCAACAACAGGACCCGAGGGAATGGCAGGAAGATGGCAGGGGAGGGCGAGGTTGGACATGAGGAGAAGGTTCTTCCCCCAGAGGGTGGTGGAGCACTGGAACAGCTCCCAAGGAAGCAGTCACAGCCTGACAAGATTCCAGAAGCCTTTGGCCAACACCCTCAGACACACGGGGTGAGTGTTGGGGTGTCCTGTGCAGGGACAGGCGCTGGACTCAATGGTCCCTGTGGGTCCCTTCCAACCCAGGTCATCCTTTGATTCTATGAATTCATGCAGTAACCAAGCTTACCCAGACCTACACAAGTACTAAGGAATAAAAAACAAGCACAATGATAGAATTGTACAATCATAGAACTATAAGGTTGGAAGAGACCTCTGAGATCATCGAGTCCAGCCGTGCCTGTCTCCCCTGTCCCTAAGGAACTCATCCACCCATCTTTTAAACCCCTCCAGGGATGGCAACTCCCCCACCTCCCTGGGCAGCTGTGCCAATCCCTGACCACCCTTTCAGGGAAGAAATTCTTCCCAATGTCCAGTCTAAACCTCCCCTGGTGCAACTTGTGGCCATTTCCTCTCATCCCATTGCTGTCACTTGTGAGCAGAGCCCAGCCCCCACCCCGTCACAGCCTCCTTTCAGGCAGTTGCAGACAGGGATGAGGTCTCCCCTCAGCCTCCTCTTCTCCCGGCTAAACACCCCCAGCTCCCTCAGCTGCTCCTCACAGGACTTGTTCTCCAGCCCCTCCCCAGCCTCGTTCCCTTCTCTGGACGCGCTCCAGCCCCTCAGTGTCCTTCTTGTAGTGAGGGGCCCAAACTGACCCCAGCACTCGAGGTGCGATGGTACCTGAATAGAAAAACCCTGGCAGAACTATTGAGACTTCCCTGTGAACAGCCAAAGCCAAGGCTGTCATACGCTGTCAGGTCTGGTCATAGCAGAAGGCGATCTCGAGGATCCCAGGCTCAGCCTAAGTCTGTACAAACCCTGTTGGGAACCGGCAGCTCCGGGGCTGTGGTGAGCACCACCATGCTGCCTGTTGACAGAAGCCACACTTGGCCAGTTGAGAAAGAGAGGTCAGCTTTTTCCAACCAGCTGTCAGAGCTCACCCAGTTTCTGTTGGTCTCACTCCACACCAGCCTTTCAATCTGCTACTGCACATTCTGTGTCAGGCCAGGTCCCGCAGAGCTGCTCCAGCTGCATGTTTCCAGTCCTAGTGCTACACAGGTACCACAGGGCTTTCCTGATCCAAAGTCCTGACCATTTCAATAGTGAGGAACCAAATCATAGAATCATAAGGTTGGAAGAGACCTCTGAGATTGAGTCCAACCACGCCTGTCTCCCCACTAAACCCTGTCCCTAAGAAAGTCATCCACCTGTCTTCTAAACACTTCCAGGGATGGATGGCGACTCCACCACCTCCCTGGGCAGCTGTGCCAATCCCTGACCTCGATCTTCTCATATGCTTTGAGAACAGCAACATTTAAACAGTCATTAAGAAAGGGAGAGTCTTGTTGTCCCCTGATTATAATAACTGAAACATCAGACACCGCTGTCAGTGTCACTTGCCCATCAAGTTCTGTTCCAAGCCTGTCCTGCATATATATAGACCTCTCCTTACACAAAGTGTTCACTTGGACAGTTCTCCAGGGTCCTTTTGTGGCTCTTTTTGCATCTTCTCCACAGTTCTAAAGTTAAAGCCCTGTAGCCAACAAAACAACCTCCCTGCAGGGTCACCCTATGCCGTGGTATCTCCTCCTGGAGCAGCCTGGGAGCCAATGAGTCAGGTGATGGGAGGAGAGCAGGAGAAACCAGCAGCTGGGTTGTGGGACAGTCTGGAGCCAGTCACCTGAAAATGTCACATCCAAACCTGCAATGAAGGGCAGGACACTGCAGCTGCTTTGTGAGGAGACTTCTTTTAATGAAATAGAAGGGTGCAAGTCCAGAGTCTCAAAAGACTCTTCAGAGAACACAAAGCTGGGCAAAGCAACCAACCACACAGACAAATAAAAGGACTTCATGACTCATGGACCCCAACCCCTACACTTTATTTAAAGTAAAATAAGCCTAGAAGGAAACAAACAGACTCAACTGATACCTACAGAAGCCGGTTTTGTGCATGCTCTTGTGCTGTTTGTTGAACACGGAATGGACTGTGTTTTAACATGGAATACATTCCAAAGCGACACAGAACAGAGACCTCAGCTTGGATCCTAAAATCAAGAAGATAAAAAAAAAACAACCCAAAACACAACCACCCCACAAACACACAAAAAGGGAATCTAGGTATGTACAGCACTCTGAAGGATCTCTATTGAGGAAGCACAAAGCTCATTCAGGGCCTTTTAAATCGTCACGTTAACACCTACAGAGGCCAAGAAAAGGTATTTCACATCAGTTGCTAGGTTAACAGCAGATACGGTCTCATGGAAGAAAAAGACCATAACTCTTCTTATCAAAACCATTTTGACTACTTGCAGAGTTAGAATTTATCATAATAATTCAACTCTGGAACTTACTATGCTAATAGGTCATTTGAACACAATCTTGTTTAACCAAAATTGTGATGAGGTTGATCAGTACTTTCAAAGCAAAAGTTAACATTTTCACTTAAACCCCTCATTGCTCTACTGTTTCAGCCTATCAGGTTAGTCTGAGGGAAAAATCCGACTGCATGATGAACTATGAAGCCATAAGGGTAACAGAACCCACTGATCAACAGCCTGGAAATGTTTAAATCACCTCAGATCTTCCTGTTGAAGCAATGCAGGAAAACTCCAAAGCATGAAATTAGGACAAGAAGGAAAAAATTAGAAAGCCGGATAGGAATGCCTATGCGCAGAACCTCTTTGCAAACAAAACTTCTCTGCATCACAACATAATTCTGCCCTCTAGATCCTGGGCAAGTGGAATTCAGAAAGCTCATTAGCAGATGATGTAGCGGACAAGTTTGGAGCTACGAACTTCTCTCACTCTGTGGCAGTGGCGCAGGATAGCAATAACGCTGTAGAATTTCTTATCCAACTTCAGTTGGGTGAACTCTCTTAAATCTTTCTCCACGATGAAAAACCCATCTGGAAAACAAAAGACAACATTGCTATAGAAATGACTGTGCTGTAGGGAAGCCCTCTGTTTCCATACAGGCTGGGGGATGAAGTGAATGAGAGCAGCCCTGAAGAGAAGGACTTGGGGCACTGGGGAATGAGAAGCTCAACGTGAGCCAGCAACGTGTGATCACTGCATGGAAAGCCACCCCTGTCCTGGGTTGCATCCAGAGCAGTGGGACCAGGGCAAGAAAGTGGTTTCTGCCCCTCTAATCCTCTCTCTTGAGACCTCACCTGGAGCCCTGTGTCCAGTTCTGGAATTCCTAACAGAAGGATACAGAACTGTTGGAACAGGTCCAAAGAAGACTATAAAGATGACCTGAGGGCTGGAGCCCCTCTGCTGTGAGCACAGGCTGGGAGAGCTGGGGTTGTTCAGCCTGGAGAAGAGAAGGCTGCAGGGAGACCTTAGAGCAGCTCCCAGCACTGAAAGGGCTCCAGGAAAGCTGGGGAGGGGCTCTTGATCAGGGAGTGCAGGGACAGGATGAGGGGAAATGGTTTGAGAGTGAAAGGGGGGACTGAGATGAGATCTTAGGGGGAAGTTCTTCACACTGAGGGTGGGAAGGCCCTGGGGCTCTGTGTCCAGTTCCAGAATCCCCAACATGAGAAGGATGTGGAGCTGTTGGAACGGGTCCAGAGGAGGCCCTGGAGATGATCTGAGGGCTGGAGCCCCTCAGCTACGAGGCCAGGCTGGGAGAGTTGGGGTTGTTCAGCCTGGAGAAGAGAAGGCTCTGGGGAGACCTTAGAGCAGCTCCCAGTACTGAAAGGGGCTCCAGGAAAGCTGGGGAGGGGCTTTTTACAAGGGCCTGGAGTGACAGGAGGAGGGGGAACTGCTTTAATGCGGAAAGGGGAAGATTTAGATTAGACATTAGGAAGAAACTCTTCACACTGAGGGCTGGGAAACCCTGGCCCAGGTTGCCCAGAGCAGTGGTGGCTGCCCCATCCCTGGAGGTGTTCAAGGCCAGGTTGGATGGGGCTTGGAGCCCCCTGACCCAGTGGGAGGTGTCCCTGCCCAGGTGTGGAACTGGATGTTTTTTAAGGTCCCTTCCAACCCAAACCATTCTGTGATTTTATACTCTTACTTCATGACAATACAAGCTTTGTGACATCTGAAACAGGCAGTGGGACTGACGATGCTCTCTCAGCAGGGTCTCATATTCTGGGATTGGCTCTCTGCAGAGCCCTGCATACATCAGAGCTATGTACACAGTCATTCTCTTGGCTTCTATCAGGATTGGAAAAGAGTAATTCTTCATTAATTAAGGAAACACAAGGAAAAGACTGACCACTTGGAACAACATCCTCCCTGGGTTTGTAAGAAAATGGCGGAAAGGGAAGGAGGAAGGGAAAGGCAGAGGAAGGGAAGGAGTCATTCTAATAATTTGCAGCTCTAGGTAGCTGTGATTTCATATTCAGTCCTTACGCACTGCTCAGAGAGGAGATAATTATAGATGAAGTAAAATGACTGAGTTTAATGCTTCTTGAAACACAGCAGAAGATTTTAACCACCTTCAGAAAACCATAAGAAAGAAAAGCGACCTGAAACCAGGAACGTGCTAATTGAGGTATAAGAGAGAAATGTCCAATTATCTTCAAGGACAGGCAGTAGAAGGGAACAACATATTCTCTGTAGGATCATGCTGCCAAGTCTTACAAGAAAGAAGTCGCGAGGCTGGGGGTGTTGGAGCTTGGAAAAAGAGGGCAGGATTTTCCCTCCTTCCTTTACCCTTGCAGTGAAGAAGCGTAGCATCATTTTAGCTAAGATGGAGCATCTCTTCCTTCTATTAAGTTATTGGAGAGCCCTTCGAGTTTAACTAAGGAGGAAGTAGCTGACGCTAGCTGGAAAGCTGAAGCTGCCAGGAAGGCTTTTATTCATTTATTAAACAAGCACGCTGGAGCTTTACACTGGCAGATCTGCCTTTATATAAACATTTCATTTGTAAATTTCATCTTATGAGTGATTGAACAGAACACACACTCCACTCTGGAGTATCCAAGGATGTGATGGCTGCAAGGGCTGATGTGCCAGAGTGCTGTTCATAAACACAAGGTTCCTCTAAACATTGCTCAGAACTGAAGAACAATGGGACACATTTTCTCACAGGCCAGGCGATTGTGAGAGCTGGAGAGACAAGTGTTCAGCAGGAACTAGAACATTCCAGGGAGAACGACTGTTGGAAGCTGGAGGCCTTCCCCAAAATGTGAACTATAGTGGAATCTCAACGGAGCTTACAACACTGCCAAATTTGCACACAGATGAGCAGTGGAGAATGTATAGAATCATTAAGGTTGGAAAAGACCTCAAAGCTCATCCAGTCCAACCATTAGCCCATCACCACTGTGCCTGCTGAACAATGTCCCAAAGTGTCACATTTACACATTTGTTTACTAGGAAAACTAAAAAACTCTGTATTTTGCATGCTGGTCCTGCAGGCTGTTATATCTGGAGGACCATCAGAACACCCTGAACCTGGGCAGAGTATGATTTCTTCTAATATCTGCCCATAATTCAGGGCAGCAACACCCAGCACAGCAGGAGCTTGTTTGCTGAGAAACCAGAGCTGGCTCAAGGGTGGTGGTTTAGTTGGAAATGGCAGGTCTGTGCATTAAATAACCAGCTTCTTCACCTCTATTCCATTCTTGTGAGACCTCACCTGGAGTGTTGTGTCCAGTTCTGGAATCCCCAACTTAAGAAGGATATGGAACTGTCGCAGTGGGTCCAGAGGAGGCCACGAAGATGATCAAAGGGCTGGAGCACCTCTGCTGAGAGAGCTGGGCTTGTCCAGTCTAGAGAAGAGAAGGCTTTCGGGGGACATTATAGTGGCCTTCCATTACCTCAAGGAGGCCTACAAGAAAGCTGGGAAGGGACTTTTTAGAAGAGCCTGTAGTGACAGGACAAGGTGGAATGGCTTTAAATTGGAAGGGGGAAGATTTAGATTGGACATCAAGAAGAAATTCTTCACTGTGAGAGTGGGGAGGCCCTGGCCCAGGGAGGTTATGGCTGCCCCAATCCCTGGAGGTGTTCAAGGCCAGGTTGGATGTGGCTTGGAGCTCCCTGATCCTGTGGGAGGTGTCCCTGCCCATTGCAGGGCGTGGCACTGGATGGGCTTTGAGGTCTCTTCCAACTGAAACCATTCTATGATTCTAAACTGAGAGAATGCCCTCATCAGCTGGGAAGTTACCCTGGTAAACCAGGCAGCACCTTTCCTCATCTTGAAATCAAAGGAAGAGGTCAGCTGGCAACCAGCCCAGTCTGACAGACTGCAGGAATCCTAAGCAAACGCACACTCACAGCAGAAATTCAAGCAAACAAATCAATGAATGCACAACCTGATCCTAAAAAGTGCAATAGATAAAGACATTTAATCATTGCGCGCTGGCCAGATAAGAACCATCTGACAGCCTGCCCGACCTTTTCTCTAGACTTTCTAGATGATTAGTCACAACTAACAAAAACCAAAACAAAACCCCCATCATACACACACACTCGCTCTCAGATGCTGGATGTCCTACTTTCCCAACCGAACTTTCCAACGTGAACAAAAAAATAGTAACTGTCTCTCAGGTACTTGAAGAAATCAAAAGCCTTAATTTTCAGACTTAAAAGACCCACCCTTCTGGCAGAAAATTATCTCTGACTGGTTGCAGCTTACTCAAGTTGCTAGTGCCTTGCTCTAATTGCAGCCAAAGTTGCTGTGGATCACGGTGCAGACTAAACAACATTCCAGATTAGGAGAGGCTTTCCAGTGTGCATCCTCTCCCCTACATCCATGAGCTCAAACTCCTCACTATTGTCTGTATTGTCTGGAGGACAGTAACAGTTAAAACCAAAAAAACTTCTTTAAGTTAAAGACAATGAAGAGGTGAATTTAAGAAATACCATGTTAATAGAATCATGGAATGGTTTGTGTTGGAAGGGACCTCAAAGCTCATCCAGTCCCTACCTCCCCTGCCATGGGCAGGGACACCTCCCACTGGATCAGGGGGCTCCAAGCCCCATCCAACCTGGCCTGGAACACCTCCAGGGATGGGGCAGCCACCACTGCTCTGGGCACCCTGGGCCAGGGCCTCCCCACCCTCACAGCAAAACGTTTCTTCTTAATATTCTAGTTAAATATCCCCTCTTTCAGCTTAAAACTCTTCCCCCTCATTGTGTACCTGTTCTCCCTGATGAAAAGCCCCTCCCCAGCTTTCCTGGAGCCCCTTTCAGCACTGGGAGGCTGCTCTAAGGTCTCCCTGCAGCCTTCTCTTCTCCAGGCTTGACAACCCCAACTCTCTCAGCCTGTCCTCATAGCAGAGGGGTTCCAGCCCTTGGATCATCTTTGTGGCCTCCTCTGGACTAGTTCCAACTTTTCCATATCCTTCTTACGTTGAGGATTCCAGAAATGGACACAATAAAGAGTAATACGAGCTGTTGTTAAGACTGTAGCAAAACTTGTCTAAAAAAGCCAGCTACCAAGCCCAGCCAGAATTCAGTCAGGTGAGGCAGTCAAGCTGCACGCCTTCAGCACGCTGGTACTAAAGTCCTTTACAATGCTGACTTTCACAGGACACATTTATCCTATAGGTCTCAAAACAAAGGAAGTGCCAGACATGCCCGTCGTACCAGAATTCCTTCCCTGCCAAGGAGTTGCTCTTAGAGTCTGGATGTTAACAATGTTACCACCATGCCACAAATACTGAGAGACGAGGAAAGAAAAGGAAGGAAGAAAGAAGCTGTATTGTGCCATAAGGTGACTCCTGAGCTCCCGGCAAAGTCTGAAGCCAGATCGCCGGGAAAAAACTGAATGGCAGGCGCCAAGATGCTGTCAGAAAGCCAGCTTGTTCTGTGAGACAGAAGGGAGTTTGCTCCACACTTTATATCTAAACTTCGAAACGTGAGGGCATTCTAAGCACACCACCAAGCTCGATGTGTGCCGTACTCCAGGAGTAATTACATACTTGTTCCCAAAAAGTAAGGAATGTCAAAAAGAGGAATTTAATATTAGAGATTTACTGTTCCGCATATCCCTAGAAAAAATGTCTAAGTGTAACTTGCTTTCAAATTGAGACAAATGGATTTTTTGCGCATTTTCACTCCCTCTCTGTTTTTAAGAGAAGAAAACTTCTGAAGATTACCAGACAGTCCAGCCTCTTCCACAATGCTGCTGTGGCATGGCTGATCACCCTGATTCCTGATTCAGAACAGATTTCTCATGTTTCACGTGCATTCTAACTTAAAAATTGAAAACAGAGTTTATGCAGCTTATCATTGAATCATAGAATCATGGAATGGTTTGGGTTGGAAAGGACTTTAAAGCCCATGGAGTTCCAGTCCCACTCTGTGGGCAGGGACACCTCCCACTGGATCAGGGGGCTCCAAGCCCCATCCAACCTGGCCTTGAACACCTCCTGGGATGGGGCAGCCACCACTGCTCTGGGCAACCTGGGCCAGGGCCTCCCCATCCTCTCAGGAGAACACTTCTTCCTAAGATCTCATCTCAGTCTCCCCTCTTTCAGCTTCAAACCATTTCTCCCCTTCTCTTCTCCAGGCTGAACAACCCCAGCTCTCTCAGCCTGTCCTCACAGCAGAGGTTTTCCACCCCTCTGATCATCTTCATGGCCTCCTCTGGACCTGTTCCAACAGTTCCGTGTCCTTCTTGTGTTAGGATTCCAGAAATAAACACAATACACAGTAATATGAGCCACTGTTAGACTGTAGCAAAACCTGTCTAGAATAAGCCAGCTATGGATCCTAAATCAGAATCCAGTCACGTGAAGAACGAAGAGCCTACATTCAAATATCCCTGCACTCCCTGATCCAGAGCCCCTCCCCAGCTTTCCTGGAGCCCCTTTCAGCACTGGAGGCTGCTCTAAGGTCTCCCTGCAGCCTTCTCTTCTCCAGGCTGAACAACCCCAGCTCTCAGCCTGTCCTTGGATGGGAGATGCTCCAGTCCTTGAGTCATCCTTGTGGCCTCCTCTGGAATTGCTCCAACAGCTGAGGACTTCCTGTGCTGAGGCCTCTGGAACTGGATGCAGGACTCCAGGTGGGGGTCTCATGAGAGAGGAGCAGACAGGCAGAATCCCCTCCCTCACCCTGCTGGTCCCACTGCTCTGGATGCAGCCCAGGACACGGGGGGTTTCTGGGTTTTGAGTGCACATTGTCAGTTCATTCAAGCTTCTGTAATGCCCCAGCATTCCAAGTACTTCTCCTCAGGGCTGCTCTCAATCCATCCTCCGCTCAGCCTGTAGTTGTACTTGGGATTGCCCCAACCCAGATGCAGGACTTTCTACTCAACGTTGGTTTTGGGACTATCAAACTAGTAGTTTCCAAAGCTTGTAGTGATACCAAATTAAATCTTTGTGCACTCTGTAAGGATTTGATACACTATGTCATTGAAGTGATGCATTTTCAGTGAAACCAAAAAGATCAAGTAACCAAATTGGTTATGGAAAAACTCTTCACTCAAACCAAGAGCACTTGTTGCTGAACTATAGGACTTTATCCAGAAGAGGAGACTGCATTTTATACTAACTATCCATCTCTGTACACTAACAACACATTTATATCCCTTAAAGCATGGAATCTGATCTGAAAATAAATCTTGTTTCTGTTTTCCTCCCCTTACATCAATGAAGAACCACAACTTTCATTGTTCCATTGTGTCAAAACATTGTTGAACAGGAATTCTTCAGGGCCAAATCTGATTTAGACAATGCACCCTGCACTGGGAAGGGAGGGAAAGCCCTGTTATGCCCGCAGATTATTGGGTTTTTTCCCCATCTTCCATCTGAGAATAAGCAATAGCAGGTTTGCTAAAATCTTTCAGGACTGATGGGTTTAAGCACTTGCAGAGGTTAAGCCACCAGCTACTGGTGTGTTGGAGGGATTCTCTCCTGAGAATAAGGTGCCGTACATTACTCTAGAACAGGAACAGCACATGCTGTCATTAGTCATTTGATGTTTTGTCCAGCATTTTACACTTATGCAGCAATATCCAAGTGTTTTAAGTTTGAAACTAACAAAGAAAAAATAAATACCTTTTGTTTCCTTTGTTTCTTCTTCCACAAACCTGTGGTAGAGAACCTTGAGTTTTGCTTTTAGAGATTTCAACGGCTTATGCATGATGTTGTACTTGGCCAACACAGCCTTGTTTATGTCTAGAATGACTGAATTAATATTATCGTATGTTAAACGGCCTTTCAGGTACCTGCAAAAAGAAATAAAAATCAGTAACCAGGAACTTACAAAGTTCTGCGTGTAGTTTTATCTTTCATCAGTCTTAATTCAAAGAATCATAGGATGGTTCAGGTTGGAAAGGACCTCGAAGCCCATCCAGTTTCACTTCCTGCCATGGGCAGGGACACCTCCCACTGGATCAGGGGGCTCCAAGCCCCATCCAGCCTGGCCTTGAACACCTCCAGGGATGGGACAGCCACCACTGCTCTGGGCAACCTGGGCCAGTGCCCCACCACCTTCATCGTGAAGAATGAGATTCCTAATGATTCCTAATGTCCAATCCAAATCTTTCTCTACCAGTTTAAACCCCTTTCCCCTCCTATCACTCCAGGCCCTTGTAAAACCCCCCCCCCCCCAGCTTTCCTGGAGCCCCTTTCAGTACTGGGAGGCTGCTCTAAGGTCTGCCTGGAACCTTCTCCAGGCTGAACAACCGCACCTCTCTCAGCCTGTCCTCATAACCAGGGATGCTCCTGCCTTTGGATCATCTCCATGGCCTCCTCTGGAATTGCTCTAATAGATCTGTCTCCTTCCTCTGCTGAGGACTCCGGAACCGGATGCAGGACTCCAGGTGGGATCTCATGACAGAGGAGTAGAGGAGAGAATCACCTCCCTCAACCTGTTGGCCACATTTCTTTTGATGCAGCATAGACACACATTATTCTAGTTACAGGCAGTTTCTTCTGCTCTGTGTTAATGAAGCTGGGGAGCTTTTTTATAAGGCCCTTTTATAAGGGCCTGTAGTGACAGATGAGGGGGAATGGCTTTAAATCGGAAGGGGAAAGACTTACATTAGACATTAGGAAGAAATTCTTCACACTGAGGGCGGGGAGGCACTGACATAGGTTGTCCAGGGTGGTTGTGGCTGCTCCATCCCTGGAGGTGTTCAAAGCCAGGTTGGATGGGGCTTGGAGCCCTCTGATCCAGTGGGAGGCGTCCCTGACCATGGCAGGTGGGGTGGAACTGGGTGGGCTTTGACGTCTCTTCCAACCCAGACCATTTTATGATTAAATGTGATAACCATTCAGTCACTACCAAACTCGCTGTTTGTGTTTGTTTCAGTGTCAGTTTGCAGATGTGTAGAATTAGAAAGCCTCTACTGAAAAAGGCATTTCAATCAATTTTAAGAATTACTGGAGTTCTTTAGGTCAGGACATCAGGCAGCAAAAAGTCAGTGAGACTGAAAAGATCAATGAATGGAAGTTCTTCACTCATTGTAATCTGAACGGAAAACCTCCTTTTGGAAAACGTATAAAGAATTTAAAGCACAAGCAGCTAATCAATTACAAACTCAACATTCCAAACCAGAATGTGGCAGGCATTCTACAACTGCCAACTAAACAAGAAGTGCTTGCTGTAGGTTTTAATAATAGCCACTTGCTGTGGGGAGACAGATCTGCACAGCTGTGCAAGAGCTCCTGCATTCTAAGCAGTTGCTCTAATTTCAGACTGAACTGACACTAAGTTATTTGTACCCAGTTTTCAACTTCATTAATATTTTTATCATTTCAGATGCAAAGTTGGAGGTGCAGCCATCTATACAAAACCACTCTACTTGGCACATACAGTGTCTTTTCTCATAAAAGCAGCGCAACCACCTCTGAAATGTAGCCGCACTTGGCATAAACAAGTAGCACAGCCTACAGCCACAGGGGGCTCTCCCTGTATACATTAACTGCAATTTATTGCTCTGTCTGCATCCCTTAGCCTCTTTATAAAGCCATGGGGGAACATGCAGAGCTATGGAGATTAAGGCCAGAGGCATAAAATTCCTATATTTAAGTTCCTATGTGATCAATAGTGAATACACTTAACAGAGCCAAGAGAACACCTCAGCTCATCCTGAAGCAGAAACAGAGAAGCAGGATTCAGCTACTAACCCTAAGAACCAAATGCTTCCTGAGAAGCCCTCAAGCACGCAAAACAATCACATGGAACCAGCAGATGTGCTGGGGTTTACAGAAAACTCAGGAACTAAAGATCTGGCAGCACACACTGATGCATCTGCGATGGCACCAGGCAGTTCTGCTCAGGGAAGACGCCACGGGCAGTGGGGCTGTGTTGCGGTGTCAGCGACTGCTGATGGGACGCTGCAATGGAGTAGGAGCAGGGGCACAGGGTGAGCCTGCAGGCACTTGTGTCAACCACACTTACGTACAGGTGCCTTGCTCTGAAACCAAATTCTGTCAAAAACAACCAAAATTATTCTTCTGTGCATAACCAATGATCATAAAAACTCCAGTTCTTCCACAGATTTCACATGTTTCTATCCAGTCATGGCTAGCAAACCCATAAACACTGACATTTATTTCAGTCCTTACCTACACCTACCTACACATAAAAATACAAAGGTGAGGAGTTCCAAATTAATCCATTTAATTTAGATTCAAAATACCATTACAGTCTGTTCCACTGCACCAAAGGAAAATCATTCAAACTACTTTTTTTTAAAAAAAAAAACCAAACCCATAAGTGGTCCAATTTCTTCTTTTAATCCACAGAAGCCTCTTCAAAACACAAGATGACTTTTTTTCCCATAGGTACGAAAACAAAAGCACAGTGCTAGGTTCCTCGAAGGAAAGAATGACATCAATATATCATATATATACACCCTTGAAAAATGGATAAACCCCTGAAGAGCTATCTCCTGCTCCCTCAAAAAAAAACTTAGGCTAAAAGAAACAACATCGTCTGAGACTTCAGAGAGCTATAATGAACGTGCAGATTCTACAGATATTGTAAGAGGTAAGAATTTTAGACGCAGAATAAAGCAAGTGTTTTCCTTTGCCTCAAATTCAATGTTAACAGAGACACCTACTGTGGAACTTCCTTTTCCTTCCCCCAAACAAGGTCCATCTGGCACAGATTTGAAGGCTGAGATAATTTGCTGGTTTCTAACTGTGCAAGAGGACTCTGTTTGATCAAGGTGCCCCACACCTGCACCTTAGCACAGCAGGTACCTTTGTTAAATACCTGCCACAGAGTTCTAAAAACGCAAAGTCACTGAAGACCAACTATCCCTTTTAGTGCACTAATGATGTCAGCAATAGTTTTTTCTTCACTTTCAGCAAAAAGAGGATGAAAATCACCTAGATTTTTCACTTACAATCTACCACAGTTGTGGTGGGAAGGGAAGAGAGGAATGAGACTCTTGGCTGATTAAAAGCCCACAACACCCAGCTGGCAAGGGATTTAGAGACACACGTGATGCATACGCTCAGTTATGGTTTATGAAGTCCCTGAGAGCAGCTCAGCAGAGGCACAGACCTGCACTAGCACAGTCAGGCAGATCCAGGACCAAAGTTGCATGAAAATGCAGAGTACACCAAGTGAAGTGGTGCAGTTGTCATGCCAGAAGGACGAGATGTCATCCAGACAGACCTAGACAGGCTAGGGAGCTGAGGCTGTGTGAACCTCATGAGTTTCAAGAAGGCCAAGCGCAAGGTCCTGCACGTGGATTGGGGAAATCTGTAGTTTCAATAAAGGACAGGAGGAGAACAGATTGAGAGAAGCCCTGCAGAGAGGGACATGGGGTGCTGGTGGGTGAGAAGCTCAACATGAGCTGGCAAGGTACGCTCGCAGCCCAGAAAACCAACTGTGTCCTGGGCTGCATCCAGAGCAGTGGGAGCAGCAGGGTGAGGGAGGGGATTCTGCCCCTCTGCTCTGCTCTGGTGAGACCTCACCTGGAGTGCTGTGCGCAGCTCTGGAGTCTCTGCCATAGAAGAAGGACATAGAACTGTTGGAACAGGTCCAGACAAGGCCAAGATTATCCAAGGGCTGGAGCCTCTCTTCTATGAGGACAGGCTGGGACAGTTGGGGTTGTTCAGCCTGGAGAAGAGAAGGCTGCAGGGAGATCTTAAAGCAGCCTCCCAGTACTGGAAGGGGCTCCGGAAAAGCTGGGGAGGGGCTCTTCATCAAAGAGTGTAGGGATAGGACGAGAGGGAATGGTTTTAAGCTGAAAGAGGGGAGACTGAGATGAGATCTTAGGAAGAAATGTTTTGCTGTGAGGGTGGGGAGGCCCTGGCCCAGGTTGCCCAGAGCAGTGGTGGCTGCCCCATCCCTGGAGGTGTTCCAGGCCAGGTTGGATGTGGCTTGGAGCCCGTTGATCCAGTGGGAGGTGTCCCTGCCCACGGCAGGGTGGTGGAACTGGATGGGCCTTTACATTATTTTTCCTTTAAAATATAACTAAAACTTTCTCTTTATGAGCTAATGGCTTTTTTTATTTCAGTTCTCAAAACAAGAAGAAAACGTGTCTATTAACTAATAAATTTATATTCATGCAATGAAAGTGACTTTTGATATAAGACGTTTGAGTTTTACCTGATGAGTCCCGATCTTCCCAACATACACGTGAAGAAGAGTCTAATTAGCTCTGTTCATCTTATTTCCAGGTCTGCTGCTATTGCACATAAACTATTCGGAGCTGCCATCGTGATGTTTCATCCCATTTAAAATTTCAGAACACCCCTGTCCCTCTCAGTTCTGCAAAAACTCACTTTCCCGGACCTACGTTTGCCACCCAAACTGGCATCTCAGAGTCTGAGAAGAGCCAAGTTTACTTACGCAGGAACATTACTAAACTCCTCCACCGTTAGTAAGGGCACTTCTTTAATAGCTCTTGGCTCTTTTGCAGGTTTCTGTGCGCATTTGGTTTCTACAGCTTTTGTTTGCTCCTCACGTTGCACAGTTGGCCTGCTGGTGCTGTAAAATGAATGAACACGAAGTGTACAAATAGCAGATACGTAGTAAGGAACAACACTATTATACCACCAGCTCTGCTTACTCACAGCCCTGAGTTCCAACCCATCTGTCAGGCGGGAGGAACACAATTTGGGATCTCGCCTGAGGGAGAAAAACAAATAAGGGTAGCCCGCTCCATCTCAAACTGCCTACTTTTGCTGACTTCATTACAGCTCCTCACTTCGCTGCTGGAGAGGCTGCTAGCAGGTGAACTGGAAGCGCTCCAAGCGCAGTGCAGAGCACTTTAGAATGCAATATACTGTTACATTTGACAGAACATGAGGCCTAGCTTTTATCAGATGAACCAGAGCACAGATCTGCATCTAACAGGCAGATTCGCAATACTTTACAGCTCTTTTGAAACAAGTTCAGATCCTGCGAAGCCTGACTCATCCATTAATCTTTTGAAGCAAAGAAATTCAACACTATCCAGCAGGCTGAGATTTGATTTTATATGTATATATATGTATTTTAGGCAAGATCCCAAAAGCTGAGCAATTTGCTGCTTTGAGTAATAAGGTGCCACCGGGAGCAGGGGCTACTTGCTGAACTCCTGAACTGTTTGATTTGAGACATGGCGATGGATGAAGCTCTGTTCTGTGCCATGCAACAGCACAGAGCCCTTCTGAAATCCTGGACACCAGCAGTCAAACTCATTCACACATAAACATCTGGAAAAGAAGGTGAGGCTCTGCTCAAAAATAATCCTGGCACCACGGAGCTATCACTAGTTGCAGGGAATGTCAGAAAAGACGAGGGAGAGGGAAGGGTGGGGGTTTTGGTGGTGTTGGAGGTGGTGGGTTTGGAACAGAATGATAAACACCAGGACCGAGGGAGGCAAGTTCACATCCTAAAACTTCACTCCTTTTGTACACTCCTATCTCCTGCCATCCTCCTCACTGCAACAAGTCTCTTATCTTTTCTAGACAGCTCCCCACCTGCAGGTACTTCTGCTTTCGGCTCCTACCCACTACCTTGCCTCTACTGCTGCAGTGAGATAGCAGGTATGTGGTTCACTGTTGACCAGGACCATGAAAAGGAACTGAAGCTTGTATTCAAAATATGGCTTTGCTGTAGTGAGAAACTGCTCTCAGTAAACACTTGGAATACAAAGGGCATAAGATACATTGAACTGGCCTTTTATTTCAGTGAGATTCCTCAGAAAAAAAGAACTTCGACGCCAAAACACAGGAGAGAAACAACAGCTGAAGTCATGAATTGTTCCATTTGTCCATGTGGGCATTCTTCTCTGAGATTTGAAGTCTCTCTCACCAATGAGACAGAGCATCACTCTGCTTTCTGCACTACTTATGATACTCCCTTCACAAACAATTATTATTCAGCTCCCCAAACATCTTGGGACACAGATGAACAGAATAAAGAAGGTCTGTGTAGGCTGGGAAGAGGACTGAAGAGCCATTCAGACCAGTACAGATTCCAACCTATTACAGTCTCTCTAGCATAGACAGAACAGCAGTTGAGAGCTGGCAGAACGCAACCTATAGACAATTCTTAGGGAAAACTTACTTTGTTTATATGCATGGTTCTGCCTAGAAAGGGGAGGACCAGCTACACAACTAACCTCTTGATCCAAAGCAGGGCAAGACTGGAGGGGAAACAGGCATTCCAAAGAACGTTTTGATATTAGTGGCAACACAGTTGCTAAATAAGCCTCATTTGCATCTGAACAATTTCTAGGGGCTAATGTAAACTTCAGATGAAGGGGTTTCGTAAGTCAAGAAATGAAGTTACAAAGGAAAGGCAGAACCCCATTGATGATTTCTGAAGATTCTTTTCACACACAAAATTTTGCAACATCTAAATTGACAACAACATTGAAAAGGAAGAAGACTTAGAATCAAATAATCATTAAGGTTAGAAAAGACCTCTAAGATCAGATAGTCCAACTGTCAGCCTAACATCACTGTGCCTACTACACCATGTTCCCAAGTGTCATGTCTACAAGATTTTTTAATCCCTCCAAGGGTGGGGACACCACCACTGACCAGGCTGGGCAGCCTCTGCCAGTGCTTCACCACTCTTTCAGTAAAGACATTTTCCCTGATATCCAATCTAAACCTCCCTGAGTGCAACTTGAGGCCATTTCCTCTCATCCTATCCCTTGTTACTTGGGAGAACAGACCAACACCCACCTCGCCCCGACCTCCTTTCAGGGAGCTGTAGAGAGCAATGAGGTCTCTCCTCAGCCCTCTCTTCTCCAGGCGAAACAGCCCCAAGGCCCTCAGCTGCTCCTCATAAGACTTGTTTTCCAGCCCCTTCACCAGCTTCATTGCCCTCATTCTGCGTCATTCAAGTCATTCTGCATCTCTAGACACATTTTACAAGCCCATTTCCTAAACTGAGGGTTTGTTTGTCTGAAGGGCAGCATTTAGAAAAAAGTCATCTCGTTACCAGCTAAAACTTGTCCAACTCCCAATACAAGCACTGCATACAGATGAGAACATCGCTACCCACAATCCCAAATTACAGTTCATTTTTCTCTTCTGTAACCTTGTTTCCATATCCTTAACCTTTCACCTTGTTGGAACACACCTGTAATGTTTCAGATTATCTGGCATTAGGAGCCAGACCAGGTAAAGCTGATAGATTCAGGAAGCACTGAATTCAAACAGATGGACGTGTTGCCTTCTGACAAGCTGCAAGTATGGAAAGAAGGGCTGGGATCTCCAGATGTTAGAATCTAGAAGGGAACTCGATCCGGCACGCACTAACATCACTCAAAAACAAAAATCCATTTCAACAGGCCAGAGGAAGAGCTGACCACTCAGACACCTGGTCAGAGTTTTCTCTGAGAAGCTTTTAGAACAATAGCTATTGTTTCAAGCACTTGTGTCTCTTTCTCTCACTTGAGCTACTTTATCCTGAACAGCTTCTTACCGCAGACCTCTCAAAGGCAGGTGGACATCACTGCCAGCTAAAATAAACACCAGGCTGCAGCAGGGTAAGGAGAATAAAAATACTACAGCCATAATTGATTGAGACAAATGATTACAGAATCATAAAATAGTTTGGGTTGGAAGGGACCTCAAAGCCCAACCAGTTCCAATTCCCTGTCATGGGCAGGGACACCTCCCACTGGATCAGGGGGATCCAAGCCACATCCAACCTGACCTTGAACACCTCCAGGGATGGGGCAGCCATAACCTCCCTGGGCAACCTGGGCCAGGGCCTCCACACTCTCATAGGAAAATATTTCTTCCTAAGATCTCATCTCAGTCTCCCCTCTTTCAGCTTAAAACCATTCCCTCTTGTCCTATCCCTACAGTCTTCGATGAAGAGCTTTTCTGGAGCCCCTTCCAGTACTGGGAGGCTGCTTTAAGATCTCCCTGCAGCCTTCTCTTCTCCAGGCTGAACAACCCCAACTGTCCCAGCCTGTCCTCATAGCAGAGAGGCTCCAGCCCTTGGATAATCTTCTTGGCCTTGTCTGGACCTGTTCCAACAGTTCTATGTCCTTTCTATGGCTTTGAGGTCCCTTCCAACGTGATTCCATGAAAATTCAGTGGTGTTCCTCGTCACTCTTGCCAGCAGGCTTAAAGAGACACTAGAGGAGAACCAGTGCTGACCTCAAGAACCAGGCTGTGAACCTGTTTCTCATTCTTTGAGGAGAACCATGAGGTGTGAGAACATTTGAGTCACAAACATTTGCTATTTTGATTTGATTAAATAGCATTGGAAATGGCAAGCATACACGGCTCCCCCCGTCCTGTGTCACCGCACTGCCAGGCAACAAGAAAACTGGTAGATTAACAGATCTATTTGAACTGATCTAAGCCTTCCTCCGCATCACAAACATGCTTTCCCCACCTGAATAAAAATATCTCTGCAGCCACAGAAGCACTATCTAAGATAGCAGCTTTCTGTAAACCAGCGATGAACACAAGAGTACCCAGCTGTCCCCATTCTCACCACCTGCCAGCAGCAGTGGGACACACTCCATTTTCAAGGCTAATGAATCACTTCAAGAGGCTATCAGGGAAGAGTGTAGTTGTAACTGAAAGTTATAACAACATTTGTCCGGAACAGACTATGTCTATTTCTTTTGCCTGAGCAGAGATAAAAACCAAAAAATTCCCACACTCCAGCTTTCACCTTTCAAAAATTTTATCCAGAGTGAAGTACCTAAAGGAGCAAATCAATCAAATACTAAAGATGATCCGCAGAATAAAAATACTAAGTGCCTGCACTTTTAAGAAGTACCTAAAAGAGCCCTGTATTATTAGCTCAGCGTTCGGACTCCTTCATTTTTTGGGATCAAACAATTTGTTGGAAGAAAATGCATGCTGCTCACCTGGGGATTCTGAAAGCAATAGGCAAAGGTGATTTGAAAGCCTCAAGTAAAACACAGATTCAAAAAAATGTCAACAAGTGTTGTCAGGAACACACTGCTTGTAGAGTCCAGATAATAATTTAACCTTGGACATTACAAGAATGTTACCCTTTAGGCAGAAATATGTGTCATTGTCCACAGCATGCCATTTAAGGAAAGTGATTCATACTCGACAGACTTCAGACAAGAGTACCTGTTCATCAGGTGCTGACAAAAAACCTCATACCTTTCTATTCTAGAAATCTGAGGTCTTTCAGTGGGAGGTGCTTTTGCTTTTAACAAGTCTGGTTTCTTTTCCTATCTCAAAACAAACTGATTAAGTCAAGACTCAGTGTTTTCAGAAACCAACAGTCGTGTCAAATAAAACCAGCCTTTACATTATTTTTCCTTTAAAGTATAACTAAAACTTTCTCTTTATGAGCTAATGGCTTTATTTTTATTTCAGTTCTCAAAACAAGAAGAAAACATGTCTATTAGCTAATAAATTTATATTCATGCAATGAAAGTGACGTTTGAGATAAGACGTTTGAGTTTTACCTGATGAGTCCCGATCTTCCCAACATACACGTGAAGAAGAGTCTAATTAGCTCTGTTCATCTTATTTCCAGGTCTGCTGCTATTGCACATAAACTATTCGGAGCTGCCATCGTGATGTTTCATCCCATTTAAAATTTCAGAACACCCCTGTCCCTCTCAGTTCTGCAAAAACTCACTTTCCCGGACCTACGTTTGCCACCCAAACTGGCATCTCAGAGTCTGAGAAAAGCCAAGTTTACTTACGCAGGAACATTACTAAACTCTTCCACCGTTAGTAAGGGCACTTCTTTAATAGCTCTTGGCTCTTTTGCAGGTTTCTGTGCGCATTTGGTTTCTACAGCTTTTGTTTGCTCCTCACGTTGCACAGTTGGCCTGCTGGTGCTGTAAAATGAATGAACATGAAGTGTACAAATAGCAGATACGTAGTAAGGAACAACACTATTATACCACCAGCTCTGCTTACTCACAGCCCTGAGTTCCAACCCATCTGTCAGGCGGGAGGAACACAATTTGGGATCTCGCCTGAGGGAGAAAAACAAATAAAGGTAGCCCGCTCCATCTCAAACTGCCTACTTTTGCTGACTTCATTACAGCTCCTCACTTCGCTGCTGGAGAGGCTGCTAGCAGGTGAACTGGAAGTGCTCCAAGCGCAGTGCAGAGCACTTTAGAATGCAATATACTGTTACAAGGGCAGTCTTTAACTTCAGTTCTAGCAATGCAGCATTTGGATCAGTTACCCATTCTTCAGCCCTTCAGCATCACAGCAATCAGATTAGTGTGTCTGCAATTCTAAAGCAAGGAATGCTCAGGTTTATGGAAGAATGAGCTTCCCACTACTATTTAACGCCTGCTACTGGAAGCTTTCATCTCAACAACCTGGTACTCTGCAGGTTTTATCTGAAAAATTTATTTGGTCTAGCACAAGCCTGGTATGATCAGCCAACAGCAGAGTTAAGGATAATAGCATTTGCTCCTGGAAATGCACAGTTAATACACTGTAAAATGAGTGCAGCTGCGTGATGCTGCAGCTGCATGCCTCCGAAACAGCACAATACCCCCATGCTCATGTACCACGTACCAGTTCTTTGTTGGTTTGGGCCGATACAAAGGAATATTTTTAAGGAGGTGCCGTGCTCCATTTAGATCTCTCTCAGCACGCTTCTGCAGCTCCTGAAATTAATGTAAGTATCCATCAGAAATCTGAAACTTGATGTCAAGGAAGTAAAACTAGGTTACTAATAGGGTGATGCTAAAATAATTTTTTAACTTAGGAGATATTCTTTGCTCCCTCCCCATCAGTTTACCACTCCACCTCCTAATGTCCCCAAGAGCAACTAACTCTGAAAAAGAGTTAAGAGTGAGCAAACATAAGCTTGTCTATCCTTGCCATCAAAGTATCAAGAGAAATTTGAGTGGGCAAGAAGTAAATCCTTAACAATACCCCCTAGGCGGTGGGAAAGTGACAGTAATGAAGAGATATTACAGGAAACTCATCCACATTCCTCAAAGACCACTTCACAAATGAAGGCACCACAGACACACACTCACAGCAGATAAATATTCCAGTTAAACAGTTTTATATCTATTGGAAAGATGTGAAAATAGAAGTGTTCTTTAGGTCACAGTATCTATTGTAATAAAGACATGCTTTCAATGTATAAACCTAGAAAAGAAAATTTTAGTGTCCACTACTCTGGAAAGCTGCTTAATGAACCATCAGTAAGCATATTTCTGATCTAGAAAGGAACAACCACACACTTATCAAATATTCCTTTGAATTTCTCAGTGGTTTATGAACAGAAAAAAAGATTACTTGTAGGCTGTCCCTTAGGTTTTCTTGCTGATGAAGCGCCAATTCCATTTCATTCAGGAGCTCAAGCAAGTGAGCAAACTCCTGCCTTGTTTCCCTGAATATAGACTTGAAGTTCGGTACTTGAACTGTCAAAGAGAGAACATTAAGACAAAAAACCTCCAACACAAAACCAAAATCCCATTTACCTCATGTCTACAAGCAGCGATTACCTATAGATCTATGCTCCCCATATCATTCCAGAAGAAGCAGCAACATTTTCTGGTCAAACAGTGAACCTCCTACTCAATACAGCCAACGGAGTTCAGAGCTGCTGCAGGAATAAAGCCTCTCTCCAGCATGAGGCTGGAAAGTGCTGAGCTGTACCCACTGCCCCTGCAGGCAGAGGATGCGGCTTTTAAACACAGCTTGGCTTTCACAGCTGCTTGGTGGCAGTACCCTGTCCTCCTTCATGTTAAAGGGAGCCAGAAAGGCACTGCCCTCGTCGGAAATGGTTATAGCTCCTCTCCAAAGAGAAGGTTAGAGAAGAGGAGCCTCCCAACCAACATTTCTATGATCCTGTGCAACCTCTCTTTGTGCCTAGGAAAGGAAAAGAGGTGAATGTGAAACGTACCAATCAATGTCTGCACCTTGGTTTGAACAAGCACACCCAGCACAAAACACCTGTACAAACCTCCACTTGTGCCTTTCCATGTTCTTGTAATTAGGCTTAACACACTCGCCAAGATATTTTTCCCTCTCCCATCTGGAGCTTTCCCCACCAAGCACATAGAAGACAAGGTGCATCAATCACCAGTCTTCAGCTCCCTCAGAAGAACACACTTGCACTAAGCTCACACTCTCTGCTTGCCAGAAAACGTGTGGTTCCCTGATAATGCTCCCATTTTGCCACCCTTGCTAACTTAGTTGTTGTTGTTTACATTTTACTTGATGGTTGGATTCCCTGCCTAATTAGAACATTCTGATTTCCTGCAAGGAGATGCAACCCAAAACCCACTCTTAATTTCTTTTACCTATATTTCTTAAGAGTAAGCTCCTTTTAATTCTTGAAATCTTTGAGTTGATGTAGAGGGTTAAACCTCCCAGATCTGCACGCTGCATATTCCTTTATTAACAAACTGTGGGAAAACAAACAAAGAATGCTGTAATTTAAGAAAGAACTTCAGATGCAAACATTAAGGACACAAGCAAAATGTTAAAAAGGACTCGGATCTGTCAAAGTAGCAAAGGGAACTTAAACGAAGCAGTGAATGTGGTAACTACTTCCTCCTCAATCATGAAAATCATCCTTCACCTGTAACTCAGCATTGGTGAGGCCGCACTTCAAATCCTGGGTTCAGTTTTGGGCCCCTCACTACAAGAAGGACATTTAGGGGCAGGAGCACGTCCAGAGAAGGGGAACAGAACTGGTGAAGGGGCTGGAGAACAGGGGTTATGAGCGCTGACTGTGGGACGTGGGGCTGTTCAGCCTGGAAAAAGGAGGCTGAGGGGAGACCTCATCACTGTCTACGACTGCCTGAAAGGAGATTGTGGCGAGGTGGGTGTTGGCCTCTTCACCCAAGCAACAAGAGATGGGAGGAAATGGCCTCACGTTGCACCAGAGGAGGTTTAGATTTGGTATTAGGAAAAATTTCTTCACAGAAAGGGTGGTCAGACACTGGCAGAGGCTGCACAGGGAAGTGGTGAAGTCACCAGTCCTGGAGGGATTTAAAAGATGAGCAGATGAGATGTGCAGGGATCCACTTTAGAAGTGGACAGGTGTGGTTGGACTAGATGATCTCAAAGATCTTTTGCAACCAAACGATTCTGTGATTCCATGAACTACTTTTTATTACAATGAATTGAAAGCAGGAGAGGAATCACAAAGGGACTGTCATTAGACAAGACAAAGGAGTTTCCCTGAACTCTGGAGATCACCACAGTGTGATATCAGTACAACAGTTCCTCATGAAACTGGATAAGTCTTTATTACATTAAGGCATCACTAGTAAAACAGTTGGAACCTTACCAGAAAAAAAAAAGAAATACCTAGTTTATCTAAAGTAGAGCTACAAGGCTCTCTGAGGGAGACTGCATCAAATGATCAATATTTAGAGTTGGGTTTGGTTTTTTTTTAAAAAACAGACTAGTAGTTAAACAAAAGGAAACATGCACTTGCTTGGTAACAGATTACACTCAAAAATCATAGTATTATAGAAAGATTTGTGTTGGAAGGGACTTTAAAGCCCATCCCGTTCCAAACCCCTGCCATGGGCAGGGGCACCTCCCACTGGATCTGGGGCTCCAAGCCCCATCCAACCTGGCCTGGAACACCTCCAGGGATGGGGCAGCCACCGCTGCTCTGGGCAACCTGGGCCAGGGCCTCCCCACCCTCACAGCAAAATATTTCTCCCTAAGATCTCATCTCAATCTGCCCTTTTTCAGCTTAAATCCATTCCCCTGCCCTATTCGTGCACATGCAGGGCTCCAGGTGAGGTCTCACTAGAGCAAAGCACAGAGGCAGAATTCCCTCCCTCGCCCTGGTCCCAATGCTTTGGATGCAGCCCAGGACACCTTTTGGCTTTCTGAGCTGAGAGCGTACATTGTTGGCTCATGTCGAGCTTCTCATACGCCAGCAGCAAGGCCTTCTCCTCAGGGCTCAGAACACAATTCCTTTCTCATGTATCAGGTAATTATAATTGATCTTGTGTTATCTCACTTTGACTTCTGTGTTTTCAGAAGCTGGAATATCACAGAAGCCAATATTTGGAAGAGTGCAGGTTAGCACTAGAAAGCTCTGTATTTTCAAGGAACATTACCATAAACAACCATTTTTACCAAGCAGGGTGAGGGCCATGATTCTCACCCTCTACTCATGACACCACACCTGGAATCCTGTGTCCAGTTCTGGAATTGTCAACAAAAGAAGGATAGGGAACTGTTGGAATGTGTGCAGAGGAGGCCACGAAGATGATCTGATGGCTGGAGCCCCTCTGCTATGAGGACAGGCTGAGAGAGTTGGGGTTGTTCAGCCTGGAGAAGAGAAGGTTCCAGGGGGACCTTCAGAAGAAGGATTCTCATAACTGAAAGGGGTACAGGAAAGCTGAGGAGGGACCTTTTATAAGGGCCTGTAGTGACAGGATGAGGGGGGGAATGGCTTTAAATCGTAAGGGGAAAGATTTATATTAGACATTAGGAAGAAATTCTTCGCGCTGAGGGTGGGCAGGCACTGACACAGGTTGTCCAGGGTGGTTGTGGCTGCCCCATCCTTGGAGGTGTTCAAGGCCAGGCTGGATGAGGCTTGGAGCCCCCTGATCCAGTGGGAGGTGTCCCTGCCCCTGGCAGGGGGGATTTGATCTGGGTGAGCTTTAAGGTCTGTTCCAACCCAAACCATTCTGTGATTCTATAAGTTTATGATTACAATAAACTATGCAGCAGGACTGCCAGAAGCCCTCACTGGTACCTACGGCCCCTGCCAACCTGACAAATGTGTTGATAAATGTACTGCAAGCACCAGAAAAAGTGGAAAATAACAAATACATGGCAAAGGACAGTCTTCACAGAGCCTTCTCTTCTCCAGCCTGAACAACTCCAACTCTCTCAGCCTGTTTTCATGCAGGGAGGTGCCCCAGTTGCCTTACGGTCCACCATCAACACTCTGTGAGTCTCTCCTCTATAACCACATTTATTGCTGATACAGAACTGACCGAATCCGTGGCTGAACAGCATTCAGAGTTATAGAACCAATTGGTTGGAAAAGATGTTTGAGATCATCGAGTTCAACCGTACCTGTTCACTAACCAGATCCCTGAGCACCTTGCCTGACCGTTTTCTGCATCCCTCCAGGGATGATGACTCTAGCCTTTCCCTGGGCAGCCTCTGCCAGTGCCTTTTGGGTGAAGAAATTTTTCTTACTACCCAGTCTAAAACTCCCCTGGTGCAACTTGTGGCCGTTTCTTCTTGTCTTATTGCTTGTCACTTGGGAGAAGAGGCCAACACCCCCCTCACCAAAAACTCCTTTCAGGGAGCTCCAGACAGTCACCGTGCCCAGGGGCAGCAGGATCGCCCCCACCCCTGCCTGGACACCACGCTCTTTGTTTCTCCTCCAGCTTCCAAACACCAGGAATTCTATGTAGCCTCGCCGAGTTCTGCTCCTCCTGGGGAGAAAGAATCCATCACCGCCCGCAGCCCCCGCCCTCCCACCCGCCAGGGCTCCCCCCTTCCCAGAGCCCCGCGCTCACCGCGGCTGCAGGAGGAGGAAGAAGAGGAGGAGGACGAGGAAGGTGGTGGCAGTGGGAAAGGGGATCAGGACGAGGAGGAAGTGATGGCGCCGCTTTTCAAACGCCCCACGCTCGGCGGCCGTTGGAGAGCGGGAGCCCGCGGGGACGGGCTGGGGAGGGGCTGAGGGGGCTGGGGAGGGGCTGAGGGGGATGGGGAGGGGCTGAGAGGAGGGAGGGGCTGAGAGGAGGGAGGGGCTGAGGAGGGACGGGAGGGGCTGAGAGGGAACGGAAGGGGCTGAGGGGGATGGGGAGGGGCTGAGGGGGATGGGGAGGGGCTGAGGGGGATGGGGAGGGGCTGAGAGGAGAGAGGGGCTGAGGGGGATGGGGAGGGGCTGAGGGGGGACGGGGAGGGGCTGAGAGGAGGGAGGGGCTGAGGGGGGACGGGAGGGGCTGAGAGGAGAGAGGGGCTGAGGGGGATGGGGAGGGGCTGAGAGGGAACGGAAGGGGCTGAGGGGCATGGGGAGGGGCTGAGGGGGATGGGAGGGGCTGAGGGGGATGGGGAGGGGCTGAGGGGGATGGGGAGGGGCTGAGAGGAGGGAGGGGCTGAGAAGACGGGGAGGGGCTGAGAGGGCGGGGGGAATGTGCGGAGGGGACGGGAAGGAGCTGGCGGGGGACGGTGCTCAGGGGAGTGAGGAGGTGTTGAGGAGAACGGGGAGGTGCTGAAAGGGACGGGGAGGAGGGCAGTGGGGAGTGGCAAGGGGCTGAAAGGGGAGCAGGGGAAGCTCTAAGGGGAGCGGGGAGGAGGTGCTGGGGAAGGCGCTGAGCGGGACGGGAGTGGCTGAGAGGGACGGGGAGGAGTCGACGGGGAAGGCGCTGAGGGGAGCTGGGAGGGCGCTGAAGGAACGGGAAAGCGCGGGCCGGGGCGCTGAGGCGAACGAGGAAGGCGGGAGGCGCCGAGGGGGGCGGGGAGAGGCTGAAAGGGAGGGAGAGCACTGGGGGGACCGAGGAGGCACTGAGGGGGATGAACTGGGAAACGCCGAGGGGGACGCGAGCGGCGGAGGAGCCGGCGGGCAGGGCACTGAGGGCGCCCGCTGGGGCTGGGAGGAGCTGAGATGTGTCTTCTATAATCACTTTTGTTTGCAATCTTTATCTAAAACTGCAAGGTCAGACAGAGCTGGCTCCAGTTAGCAGAGATTTGGCTGTTATGCAGTTCAGGATAACATTAAAATTAGTCCTAGGAAAGTAATAGAATACGCATGGGATTTCTGGGAAAATTTGTACATATGCCTGTAAGTGGGAAATATATTCTCTACCAGCTTTTGTCTCGTTACGTGTGATTGATGGAAATCATTACCTCATGCACCCAGTGCTGAAATAAAGGATGCAGCTTTCTAAACCACCAAAATGAGTCTTAAGGGTTTATTTGCCAGCATTTTTGGTATCAAGAGGAGCTGGGAAGGCACAGAGGGGAACAGGGGATGGGGAGGAACTGTTGGAGGGAGTGGGACAGCCTTTCTGCTTGGCTTCCATTCCCCAGAGCTTTCCCCCAGGAACTGGGATTTCACCAACAAAAATAACCCTCACAGCATTTATTATTTGGTTGCATAAATTCAGTTTATTTTGGCATTCTACAGAAGACAAAGCCCCCATTAAAATTTAGTCACGTTTCAATGTATACATACTGGCCTGTCTCCTATGGAACAGGATCATCATCCATTGTTTTTCCTCAGGAGTGGGACAATAAACAGCTTGCACTTATCCCAAACTCCTTTTTTTTCTAATTACAAATATAAAAGTGTATTACTAAGAATAAGCCACTTATCTCTCCAAAGGAAATATGAGCAAAAACTCTGGTTGCTTTTCCACAGTTCCGTAATAATGAACAGCTCAGAGTATCCTCCCCACATCACAGCTCTAAAACCAACCAAAAATATCCCCAAAAACCTGAAAAACAGATTAACCTACTAACAAGTTAAAGGAGGTATGTTTTTAAAGCAGTGCTGCAGTCCCAGAAGTGGCCATGTTCAGCAGACCTTTGAGAAGAAAGGAAAACTAGCTAAAAAGAAGTTGCAGGATGCTGCCAGCCAATCGGTTACGGAAATTCCTAGGTACAAGAATGCATCGTCATAAAGTTTTTGTCAGTGAAAAGCAGTCAGCGCTTCAGCAGCGCAGGGGCCCCTCCAGCAGTCCCATCCACACCACCACACTGGCCCAACACCTCCTGCAACTCCCATCTCCCAGCCTGCATCCATCTCAGTAATGCTTGCAACTTTTCCGTGCTGTGTCTTTTAGACAAACCATAGAAGCATCACTACAAGGAGAAAAAGAATACTTCAAAAGCCCTACTTCATAAGCAATTTTTAATGTCAAATAATAATAATAAAAAAGGACAAAACCAGCCAAGCCAAAAAGAAACGTCCTGAGCTCAAAAGCTCAAAACACACATCCTCTCCTAACCTAGGATTGTTCACATTTGGTGGCTGCTTCAAAAAAACAATTCAGATGTCTCAAACATGGAGTTCTCTTGCACTAACCAGCTCTGCAGTGAACTGAATTACAGCATATGACCATAAAAAGGGGGGAAAAATAGAAACACCACTAGATAGAGAAAACTTAATTCTAAGTCCCCTGACTTATGAAGAATATTTGAACCTGGCACTCAATGGTTTCTTTTGTTGCTTAACCATGCCATGGGAATCACCTGATGTTTGTGCAGACAACTGAAAAACTGAAACCCCTCCTGTGGTCTCAAACAGTTTAGTGATGATTAAAAGTAACATTTCTTCTGCATGTTTTAAGGGTAGAGGGAAGAACTGCAGAAGTTAAAATGCTTTTACACCATCTGGTGCTGCCTGAAGTCACAAATCCAAGTCATAATGAACATACAGAAAGCTGTGGTACGCAAGATCAGGGTACGTTACTGTAGGGCAGTGAACATTGGAATTTCCATTTCACATCACCCACAAGAATCTTTCCCAAGTCAACACACAACGTTCATTCTGTTCCATGTGCATGAAATAAAATTCTTAGTGAGAAGGTTATGAGTTGTCCTTTAGCGTTTACATCATCGCAAGTCTACTTTATCCTCAGGAAGCAAAACAAGAACTGATCTTTGCATTTTATTAAGCAAACACCCCTGAGTAGAGAGGCTGATATCCGCTGTCTTCTCTCTTGCAGGTGAGTACGCAGACACTCAGCATGCCAAAGAACTGAAAGAGAGAGGGAGGGAGAAATTTAGTTCTGACAAACTGTATTTTATTTCCATCATCAGACCCAACACCAATACATTGTTAGAATTTTTCATTATAGCAAGGACATTCTTCTATCAAAAAATCACTTAGAAAGTACCTCTACAGGAACTCATTATTTTGCACATCAATTTCCAATAATAGTTCCAGCTCAATTTTTAGTTCCCTGGTTTCCCCCATTACTCCAGATTACATCCAGATTAATTCCTAGTTATCTTACTGGGGGAAAAATACCAGTGGAACATGGCATGATTCTGGACTTCAAACAAATTCCGTAAAATATTTAGGCATACAAAACATGCAAATAAAGATGGTGAAGAACAAGCTAAGGTAAACTCCAGAGATGATCACAGGAGGGATCCTGATGGGAGGGTTCATCGCGATTAGGAATAGGCTTGTAATGGGAGTGTAGGACTCATGGTTAGGGAGGCAAGGGAAATGATGGGAACTGTCACAGAGCCATTTACGCCTATGCGATCCAAGGCTGTAAACCAAGCGTGTCAAACTCATGGCTCCTGCCGTTCTCCTGCTCCTGGAGCGTAAGGCGTGTCACACACGCTGCACATGTGACCAGCGCACTGGTAGGAGCGTAGGGGCAAAGAGCTTGGCTCTGCCGCCGGTTAGAAACAAGGTGCTGGGCCGGATAAAACAAGGTAGAGGGCCAGATTTGGCCTGCGGGATATGAGTTTGGCACCTCTGCTGTAAACCATCACCTCTCTGCTACAATCAACATTAAGAAAAGGAAAGTTTAGCTAAGACACAGTCCTGAGATGAGCGGCTGAGGGAACTGGGATTGTTTAGCTTGGAGGAGGCTGAGGGGAGACCTCATCGCTCTCTGCAGCTCCCGGAGAGGAGGTTGTGGTGAGGGGGGTGCTGGGCTCTGCTCCCAAGGAACAAGCGATGGGATGAGAGGAAATGGCCTCAGGTTGTGCCAGGGGAGGTTTAGATTGGATATTAGAATCACAGAATCATAGATTCATAGAATCATCTGATTGGAAAAGACTTCTAAGATCATCGAGTCCAACCATAAAGGAAGGAAACATTTCTTTACTGACAAAGTGGTGAAGCACTGGCAGAGGTTGCCCAGGGCAGTGGTGGAATCTTCATTCCTGGAGGTTTTCAAAAACTGTGTGGCGATGGCACTTGAGGACAGGGTTTAGTAGGCATGGTGGTGGTGGGCTGACGGTTGGACTGGATGAGCTTAGAGGTCTTGTCCAATCTTAAATTCTGTGATTCTATGATTTTGCCTTCTGCAGTGAGTTCAGGAGCAGGATATCAAACAATAAGTGGTCTGCCCTGGCTCCACCTTACAGCCACTATTTTACAGAGAGAAAACAGTCAAGGAAAAACACTTTACTGTTATTAAAAGGTTCAAATTTCTGTCAACAAAGGACAGTTTCTTATCTGGGAGAACAGGTAAAGAGAACAATAACAAACCACTGGGCTAAATTTATGAAAAGCCTGCACAACTTTGTGATGTGCCAATTGCAAGGAGTTTTGGGTCAGGGCTTTTCAAATCTAGTTTTCACCCACAAGACGATTTGGTCTCACATTTACAAGATTGAATTAAACCACGGAATGTTTTGGGTTGAAGGGACCTCAAAACCCATCCAGTTCCCACCCCCCTGCCATGGGATGGGATCAGGTTGCTCAAAGCCCCAACAAACCTGGTCTTGAACACCTACAAAGGATGAGGCAGCCACCACTTCCACTGGTTTCATTCCTAGTTGTATTTCTAGTCCATTCTGATTCCAGGTCTCTAAATCCAGTTAAATATAGCAAAGCTGGTTGTTCTAATAAAGAATTTTAGATCTAGGCCTTTTAGCACACCCAGCTTTTTGTAATTCCTACCCAATGACCAAGACGGATTCTCCATTGACTTGCTACCTCAAATTCCCTACCAGCTTTTTGGATTCCTCCCCTTATCATCAGGCAGATGAAATGGCGAAGGTTGGAAGAGAACAAGCGAGGGACTTCAGGGCCAGAAAAAGGCTGCAGGGTAGTAGTAGATGATAGAACAAAAAATCCTGGGATGAAAAAATAAATAGCACTATTTTCCAAGAGGGAAGAGATAAAGCATTTACCTTTACAATGGCAAACCCCAGGATTACAAGCATAGCATAGCTGATAACGCTCTGCAGCCCAGACTCCAGCTCCCCTGCACAGCCCTGTTGTGAAGGAGATGAGAGAAAACAAATCAGATGTAATTCAGCTGGATGGGTTTTGGCCTTTTTTTCTCCTTGACTCTTAAAAGAAGGCAGGACCTTGCACTAACCTCATCTAACCAACACCTTCAGACCTAAGGGCTTCCATTCTTGTCTCCCAGACCCCATGGATTGTTGTTCACCTCTTGCTTGGGCAGAGGCACTGACATTTGCTGGTTTGCTGAATCTCCGTTGACTCAGGTCACGTCAAGAAGTGCACAAAACTCAAGAGCCAGGAAGACCAGCAGTGGTATCTAAAAAATTCTACTTATGAGCTTTTGCCCAGGGCTGAAGGCCCTGGTATGGAATTCTCCAGATACACCATCAATCCTAGAAGAGTCTCCTGTTCTGCTCTGAATCTGTTTGAACAACTGTGTGCCCATCTGGCGTCACCATGTTCCTGCTTTAGCAACATGAAATGGAGGACTGTGACCAGCAGATAGACACGACCAAACATCCAGACTGGTACTCCTCCTTCATCATCTAGGAGCTTTTATAGAATAACATGAGAAGAAAGTTAGCTGGAGTAAAACATCAGGAGGAAGGGGTTTGGGAGACAAATTGCTGAAGAGAATGGGATGAAGTTATCCCTAAACCCTGCCTGAAGTGCTTTCCTTATTGGTTCCAGTTGGTTCAGAGAATGATTGCGTCCCAGCGCCCTTTATCCTCACCTGTGTATTTAGCTCCTGTGGCTGATCCAAGCGCCCTGTGCAGTTCTTCATGTCTTCCCTGCAGCAGCTCAGAGGGACGCTGTTGTTACCGGTGGAATTAAACCACTGCGTGGCTGTCCAGTCACTGTAGTTCTTCACCCCACAACAATGAAGCTGCCAGACACAGGATAGTTACATGGATGTATGAATATATATGAACACAAATGCTAGTGTTGAGTTAA
The DNA here is from genome assembly GCA_033558235.1 of Neomorphus geoffroyi. Lineage (NCBI taxonomy): Eukaryota > Metazoa > Chordata > Aves > Cuculiformes > Neomorphidae > Neomorphus > Neomorphus geoffroyi. The sequence goes on from JAUMJM010000025.1 coordinate 2,190,264, forward strand.
ACCTCTCTTGGGCACACTGGGAAGAGCTGCCCTCAGATTGCAGCTAATTTGCAAGCAGCAGTACTTCAGGAAAACAGCTGTAGATAAAATAGATAAATATCCCTTCATACATTACCACCTCCTTATCAGTTTATTCTTTGCAAAAGCTTTAACACTAAAGTGATGGGCTGCAGGATAGGGCCTTCTGTCATCTTTCTATTTTACCATACAGGATTCTCAGCAGCAGCTTCTCCTATGTTCTTAACTGGTCTGATCCAAAGGCCACTTGTGTCAACAAGGTCATTCATTTACATGAATTTCCCACTAAGAGCCTAAAAAGTCCACTCTGCATGATTTCCCTTGGAGAATCAAATGCTAAACGCTGCTGCAGAGCCAAGTTCCAGGATAACACCATATTGGCCCTCTTCCCCTCCCTTCCCATATGAAATTCCTTGTTTAGGATCCAAATGTTCTTTTCTAAGTAATTCACAGGGCAATTTAAGTGTTTTCTTACCTGTTCTTGCAAATAATCCACAACAGTAGACTCTGGATTTTTTCCATCATATTTCTCAAAGACTGAGCGCATTGTGACTTGCACGTCGGTTTTTACCTATTTAGAGAGGAAAACCAAGTACATATTTTCACATGAGAGCTAAGAACTTCATACAGAACCATAGAACCCATAGGTTTGGGTTGAAAGGGACCTCAAAGCCCATCCAGCTGCAATACCCCTGGACCACCTCCCACTGGATCAGGGGGCTCCAAGCCCCATCCAACCTGCCCTTGAACACCTCCAGGGATGGGGCAGTCACCACTGCTCTGGGCAATCTCTGTTCCCTACAGACTGATCCATGTACTGGATGGTGACATCCCCATTCCCACTTGTCCCACAGATTGCAGGTGAGGGGATAAAGTGCAAGAAAACTGGATATACTGGAATGATCTAACAATGCAAGATCTATTCTTTACTTTTAGGTTACTACAGAGATGCTCATTCTTTGCTTACCCTTTCCCTATAAACAAATCCCAGGACAAAAGCAGATACTTCTGCAATGAAGATAACCAGGATAATGGCCAAGAACTGAAATTAAAAGAGAGAGAGTGTAAGGAAGAATTTCACAGCATTTGAATCCAATTGCATGTCACTCATCACATTTGTAGTGGTATGTTATTGATACCTGTTGCTGCCTCTGCAATGAAAACAGTAAAACATTTCTTCCCAAGATCTCATCTCAGTCTCCCCTCTTCCAGCTTCAAACTGTTCCCTCTCACTCTATCCCTGCAATCCCTGCTCAAAAGCCCCTCCCCAGCTTTCCTGGAGCCCCTTTCAGTACTGGGAGCTGCTCTAAGGTCTCCCCAGAGCCTTCTCTTCTCCAGGCTGAACAACCCTAACTCTCTCAGCCTGTCCTTGGATGGTAAGTGCTCCAGCCCTCAAATCACCTTTGTGGCCTCCTCTGGACTCGCTCCAACAGCTCCTTGTCTTTCCTGTGGTCAGGACTCCAGAACTGGACACAGGGCTCCAGGTGGGGTCTCACAAGAGCAGAGCACAGAGCAGAATCCCCTCCCTTGCCCTGCTGGTCCCACTACTTTGGATTCAGACCAGGTTATGGTTGGCTTTCTGGTCAGCAAGTACACTTTGCCAGCTCATGCTGAGTTTCTCATCAAGTCGAGGCATACTTTTAGTGTTCACAGAATAAGTCAGCAGGCAAAAACCTATAAAATCTGCTTGGCTTGCTTTGGAAATTCTCATCTCCTCCTGTTCCTTCACCACACCTGGCTTCTCAAAAAGTGCTGCTCTCCACAGTCATGTCCAGCAAGCTGGCTGAGACAGAGTCATGAAACTGCCCATAACTGCAGGAATGTGTCTGTACAAGGGAGGGCCACTAATAATTTAGCATGCACCTGACTCGCCATTGGTCAGGGCCTCACAGCAGGACATTACGCCCATAGAGCAGCCGTCCTTTGGCAGTGCATTTCAGAATAACCTTTTACTTTCTGTTCCGTGCAAGTCTAGCACCTCCCAAACCACACAATGGGGTGAAGAAGAGGACACACAAAAACGTGAGACACTCACCAGGCCCAGACCCACTCGAGACTCCCGGAAGGTGGCACAGCAGCCGATCAACCCAATGATGAACATCACCACAGCGACACAGATAATAATCACGGCGGGCAAGAGAGCGTACTTGTCCTGCAGAAAGTTGTCATAGCTCTTGTAGGTGTTAATGACGTATCCCCCGACATAGCTGAGACCTGCTGCTGCCGCCTGAAATGCAATGAAGAAAGTTATTAGCAGTTATTTGGCAATTATCTGCCTAGGAAAGTATATATGGGCCTTTTTGTAATGGCATAATTAATATTTTAAATATAGAAGTAATGACTACAATAGGCAAAGTTTTAGGAAACCCATACAAACACTAAAATGCAGAAGACAAGAGTTTTCTTCCTGTTAGTCATTCCTTTGCTAATGAAGCAGCACTTCAGCCAAGCTGGAACACAGGAGTTTATCAATGTGCCCCAACTAGAGTCTCCACAGAAGGCCAAGTTCACAGTGCTGATCCAAGACCACTTCTATCATACACATCACCTACGTGGTTTGGAGGAATCGGCTTCTAAGACAATCAGCACAAGGGTAGTGTTGTGGTTTGAGCTAAAGCAGAATCATTTTTCTAACTTAAGCTAGGCCTTGTCTGAGTAACTTCATTTTCTGAGAGTTAACTGCATGTGTTTCAGACAGGGTTTGCCTCTAGCAGTGATCACATGGGGCACTGGGACACCAAAAGGCCATTGCTTATACTTAACCATACTTAACTCTACCAGCCAAGGCCATCTTGGAGCTGGTGGAGCCATAAGTCAAAGACAAAAATGGGTCACACCTGCAGGGAAGGGTGGCCAGGGCAGGTGACCTCCAACTGACCAGCAGAGGATTCCATCCCATGTACGTCATACTTGGGAACAAACTGAGAGGGATCATGAGGGTCTCCTGCTCTTCTGTTATGGCCAACATCCTGCGAGGACCTCATCTGTCTGTTTGCCCCTGACCCCCAATCTCTGCATTGCTGAATCCAGTTCCTGAGCCCAGCTCCCTCCTGTCACTGGCCCCTTCCCCTGTCTGCTCTGTAGCACCTGTGGTGACGCACAGTCATCCAGGGATGAGGGCATAATTTCATATATTTGTATATATGTATATACACACACACACATATATATATATACATATGCCTGATCTCAGGAGAAAAAAAGAAAGTATATGAGCTCTGGAAGAGACGGCAGGTGTCCCAGGAGGACTACAAAGCTGAGGTGAGATCATGTAGGGAAAAAATCAGAAGGGCTAAAGTCCAACTAGAACTTCAATGGCCACTTCAGTCAAGGACAATAAAAAGAACTTCTTTAAATATATCGGCAGCAACAGGAGGACAAAGGAGACTCTCCCTCCCTTGCTGGGTGCAGAAGGGCCAGTAGCAATGAGGGACGAGGACAAGGCAGAGGTGCTCAATGCCTTCTTTGCCTTGGTTTTTGACCCCAAAGGGGAAAGTGCTAGGGGGATGGTGGGGATGAAGCTCCAGCTGTTCGGGAGGACTCGGTTAGTGACCTGCTCGGCCAGCTAGACACACACAAATCCACGGGCCAGATGGGATCCATCCGAGGGTTTTAAGGGAACTGGCAGAGGTTCTCGCCAAACCCCTTTCCCTCATCTCCCAACAGTCCTGGCTGACTGGGGAAGTACTGCTGGACTGGAGACTGGCAAATGCTACGCCTATTTACAAGAAGGGTCGGAGGGAAAATCCGGGGAACTGCAGGCCTGTCAGTCTGATGTTGGTACCAGGGAAGATCATGGAGCAGATTGTCTCCAGTGCTATCATACAGCACACGCGGGACACCAGGGTGATCATACCCAGCCAACATGGCTTCACCAAAGGCAGGTCCTGCAAGACCAACCTGATGTCCTTCTATGACAAGGTGACCCGTTTAATGGACGAGGGAAAGGCTGTGGATGTGCTGTACCTGGACTTCAGTAAAGCCTTGGCCACTGTTTCTCACAGCATCCTGCTGGAGAAACTGGCTGCCATCGGCGTGGACAGGCACAGCCTCTGCTGGGTTAAAAACTGGCTGGATGGACAGGCCAAAGGGTTGTGGGGAATGGAAGTAAATCCAGTTGGAAACCGGTCACGAGCGATGTTCCCCAGGGTTCAGTGCTGGGTCCAGTCCTGTTCAACATCTTTACCAATGATCTCGACAAAGGCATTGAGTCCACCCTCAGCAAGTTTGCGGGTGACACCAAGCTGGGTGCAAGTGTGGATCCGCTTGAAGGCAGAGAGGCTCTGCAGAGGGATCTGGACAGGCTGGATCGATGGGCTGAGACCAACGGGATGAGGTGCAACAAGGCCAAGGGCAGAGTCCTCCATTTGGGACACAACAACCCCGTTACAGGCTTGGGGAGGAGTGGCTGGAGAGCTGCCGGGCAGAGAAGGACCTGGGAGTGTTGGGTGACAGCGGCTGAACATGAGCCAGCAGTGGCCAAGAGGGCCAAGGGCACCTTGGCCTGTGTCAGACCCAGCAGGTCCAGCAGGAGCAGGGAGGTGACTGTGCCCCTGTGCTCAGTGCTGGTGAGGGCACCTCGAGTGCTGGGGTCAGTTTGGGCCCCTCACTACAAGAAGGACATTGAGGGGCTGGAGGGCGTCCAGAGAAGGGAACAGAGCTGGGGAGGGGCTGGAGAATAAACCCTATGAGGAGCAGCTGAGTGAACTGGGGTTGGTTGTTCAGCTTAGAGAAGAGGAGGCTGAGGGGAGACCTCATCCCTGTCTACAACTGCCTGAAAGGAGACTGTGATGGGGTGGGGGCTGGGCTCTTCTCACAAGTGACAGCGATGGGACGAGAGGAAATGGCCACAAGTTGCACCAGGGGAGGTTTAGACTGGACATTGGGAAGAATTTCTTCCCTGAAAGGGTGGTCAGGGATTGGCACAGCTGCCCACGGGGGTGGTGGAATCGCCATCCCTGGAGGTGTTTAAAAGACAGGTGGATGAGTTCCTTAGGGACAGGGTTTAGTAGGGAGACAGGCACGGCTGGACTCGGTCATCTCAGAGGCCTCTTCCAACCTAGTGATTTTGTGATTCTATGATATACTGTTGTTGTTGTTGTTATTATTTCATTAAAGCTGTTTTAGTTTAGTTTCCAACTCGCAAGCCTTTTTCCTCTTACTTCCCTCAAGGTGGAAACTGGGATACCAACTGCTCTGCTGCTGAAATTGGCCAGGCTGGGGCTAAACTGTGACAGCTGGGTTGTTGATTTGGGGCTTCATCCTTTCCGCTCTACCAACAGCACTAACCACTAAGGCAGGCACATATATTCCTGATCTCAGTAAAACACAGTCCCTCCTTTTCCTGGAGGAAATGGATTTCTTCATCCTCTAGAATAAACTCTCCTCCAACGGGATGATTTGCCAGTTGAGGCCAACACACAGTGCACCAGGGAGAGCAGCCCAAACAGCAGCCACGGACTCCAAAGGCTTTTATCCACCTAACTGGATGCAGCCGTGGAAATAAGGGGGAGGTGATTCTCCCCCTTTGCTCCTTGGTCATGAGACCCCACTGGGGCTCTGCATTCAGTTCCAGAATCCCCAGCATAAGAAGGACATGTAACTGTTGGAGCAGGTCCAGAGGAGGTTACAAAGATCCAAGGGCTGGAGCCCCTCTGCCAGGAGGACAGGCTGAGAGAGTTGGGGTCGTTCAGCCTGGAGAAGAGAAGGCTGAGGGGAGACCTTAAAACAGCCTTCCCGTACTGAAAGAGCTCAAGGAAGGCTCGGGAGGGACTTTTTCCAAGGGCCTGGGGTGAAAGTATGAGGGGCAAGGGCTTTAAATTGGAAGGGAGAAGACTTAGATTAGACATTAGGGAGAAATTCTTCATGATGAGGGTGGTGAGGCCCTGGACCAGGTTGCCCAGAGAAGCTGTGGCTGCCCCATCCCTGGAGGTGTTCAAGTCCAGGCCCATGGCAGGGGTTTGGGACTGGATGGGCTTTGAGGTCCCTTCCAGCCCAAACCATTCTATGATTCTATGAAATAACACCAAAAGACTCGGCAATGGCCTGCCAATGCCTCACCAAGGACATAGAAAATGCTCTCCAGAGTTACAACATCTCATCCACCCTCTGTAATCCTGCAGCACAAGACCATGCCTGTAAAAACAAAGCACCTTCCATACTCACATTCAGGAAACTCGAGGGAAACCAACTTCTTTGTTTGCCATAGGCTACAGCTGGATTTCATCACAGAGCTTATAAGCAGTTCATTACTTCGCCCAGTGCTGTACGTTTTAATTAAACAAAACACTCCTCACAGTTAGAGGTAGGACTTGCTGATTCCTTTACCTTCTTTGTCTCCTTCCCCTCCAGCCAGGACTGGTGCCTGCCCTTCAATTACCTTCAAGTGCAAGGCACATCCCTCATCCCAAACCGCTCTCATTCTACATACACCACTCTTGCATTCCTGGACATTGTCTGTACCTCAAAATTACCAGGATCAGATGCACCAGGTGATGACAACAGGATCAAACTAATACTTAGAGATCTTTAGCACACCTAGAATCATAGAATGGTTTGGGCTGGAAGGGACTTCAAAGCCCATCCAGTTCCACCCCATGCCACGGGCAGGGACACCTCCCACTGGATCAGGGGGCTCCAAGCCCCATCCAGCCTGGCCTGGAACACCTCCAGGGATGGGGCAGCCACCACTGCTCTGGGCAACCTGGGCCAGGGCCTCCCCACCCTCACAGCAAAACATTTCTTCCTAAGATCTCGTGTAAATCTCCCCTCTTTCAGCTGAAAACATTCCTCTTCGCCCCATCCCTGCATTCCCTGACCAAGAGCCCCTGCCCAGCTTTCCTGGAGCCCCTTTCAGCACTGGGAGCTGCTCTAAGGTCTCCCCAGAGCCTTCTCTTCTCCAGGCTGAACAACCCCAACTCTCTCAGCCTGGCCTCACAGCACAGGGGCTCTACCCCCTAGATCGTCTTTGGGGCCTCCTTTGGACTTGCTCCAACAGATCAATGTGCTTCCTGTGCCCAATATATCCTTTATTTCCAATATTTTCTAGGACTGTTGAGCATTGTGATTGGCCACATTGGCCTCAAACTCACTGAAAACGAATACACATTCCAGAGCGGGGATGCGGGGGCTTTTATTAACCACAGAAGTGCTCTGCTCAGCTGGGTCAGCAGCAACTCGGAAAGCAGCTCATACACTTCCTAAAACAGTTTAGTGTTTGGCCTCTGCTCCCACAGATTCCATGGAAAATATCCAAATAACCACAGGAGGAACAGCGTGATGCTCTGAGCTGACAGAAAATTCTCCCTATTTTTCCATGACAAGCAATATTACATAATTAATGTAACAGGTCCTGTCACAGTTGTCCCATCCTGACTGTAACCCCTGACAGGCACAACGTAGTACTGCTCCCAGTTCTCGATGCTTGTACCTGAGATCCCACTACCCTTGGTCTCTCTGCTGCTGCCATCACCACAAACCTAGCGCAGAGCTGAGTTACGCCTTTACAAATTCCAGGCTGGAGAAAGTCCTCCCAGGCAGTCACCCCAACCCAAAGGAAGAACTGCCCATAGCAGCACTAAGCCTCCTCCAGTTCCAAACGAGGCACTTGCACATGGGCACAGCCACTATTAAGATGTTTTTCCTGAGGCCACCAGCTCAGTACCCAGGCTGGGATGTCTCACCATAGCTGTCATCAGACCCTAAGTGTTGATGCTTCAGGACACCAGGACTGCAAGACCCTCAGGAAAGTTTGTTATGGAGGAAGGCAGTCCAGGGGGAAAGTGAGCAAAGGTGACTTTACTACAAGAAAGGCAGCACAGACTGAAGAGCTGGGTACAAAAAGGCATAAACCATGTTTTTGGCAAGTAAATCGGTCATCTGCATTCAGCAGTGATGTTATGTCAAAATGTGCACAATGAAACAGCCTTGTGACTTAGTTAATGCATATAAGTTCATGTGCAAAGTGCAAAGTTAACAGTTTGCCACCTTTAGAGAATGTGAAGCCCTGCTCTTCTGTGTAACTCTATTTCTGGCCTTTGCTGGCCTTTGTGAGGAGCTCTGTAGTCCTGCGCACAGCCTAAAGGCAGTCTGCTTCACAACTTAATCTTCCTATAGAATGTTTTACACAAAAACAGCCCCTGATATTTCCATTATGCTTCTGCAAGAAATTCATACAACAGACGTTCTTCGTTTACTGAACAAGTCCTGGCAGAGGCTGCCCCGCGCAGTGGTGCAGTCTTCATCACTTGAGCGGCTCAAAAACCTCGTAGCTGTGGCACTCAGGGACATGGTTTAGCCGACACAGTTGTGTTGGGCTGATGGTTGACCCTGATGATCTTAAGAGATCTTTTCCAGCCTTAATAATTCTATGATTCTGTTCTATGATTCATCCCTCATCTATACTTTGCACCCGGTTTTCTCCCTATTTTCAACACACAATGCAAAGGAAGCACACACAGGAAATGCTAAATACAGACCAACTGCAGGAAATCAAAAATCCCCTTGTTGCTAGTAAAGGGCTACCACAAATTAAAAACCTAAAAATTGTGCAGCCAATTCACAGTAGCCCCATAAACCCAGGACTAGTGAAGCTCCATGGCTGTAAGCCAAAATCAGAGAGTCCAGTGCTAAGTTCAAGAAGGTGTTTGCCCAAACGTGAGCAATGCCAATATAGACCAGCACTTTCACAGGAGGCTTTACTGCAACACTCAGGATTGTCTTTTTTCTGATCAGAGACAAAACGTGGCCAGCAAGAGGTCTGTTATAATTTCTGAACTTCTAGTTCCCAGCAGAAAAAGGAAGCCAAACAAGGTAAAAATGAAAGACTTTGTGTAAAGACCTAGCTTAAAGGAAGTTTACATTTAGTCACCAAAAGTGAGATACAGCCACAACATCACCCATGGATTTTAATTCAAAGTGAAGATTTTTAAGCATTAAGAGCAGGGTCAGTTAGGAGCACAAAGCATTTCAGGTAACCATTTGTTCCCTGTTTCATTCTTGCAGGTGAATCTCCCAGAGCCAAACTGCAAGATGAAAAATATTTTGGAACATAAAGCTGAGCTTTATGCGTTCCGAGCACTTACGGCAAGTTTGAAATTCGGTAGAGGGATTTTCCCCAAACATTGCAAAACCATCAGCCCATTCCTACATCTATGTGGAAATTCCTCTAGAAGAGAAGTACAACAAGAAATGTCCTTTTCACCACTGAAGACAGATCTTAAAACAAGAGTAAAAAGCATAAGGTATGCCTGCCTAAACAGGTTTCTGTTGCATCTCTAACAAAAAAATCTTTCACAGATACAAAGGCCAGGTGAAGCAATTACTTTTGGGGAGGAAGAGATCAAAAGGTTCCTTCTTCATCATTAGTTAAACACATCTAGAATTATAAACAAGATTGCCAGGATTATTCTGAGAAATTAATACCAGAAATTGTTATTGTTCTTCCTAATTTTTTTAGTCTCTTGCTCTGAAGTTTTCTTTCAGAAAAATTCAGTGCAGGATAGGATGACGTGATGTGCGGAGAGGCTCAGCCTGGCACAGTTGGCACAAACGCCAGCACAGACAGCCAAGGAGTGATGTGAGGCTGATATGGGCTGCGCTGCTGCCTGCACGCTGCTGCAATCCACCATGCTGCTGGCAAGCAGAACCGCCTAACCTTACCCCTTCCTCCCCAGACATCCCCATCTGACTCACTGGGGCTCCAGGAAATGCTGCTGTTATTTCTTACAACCCGGAAGACAAGCTGAAGAGATGAGATAAATGGAAATTTTGCAAGAAAGCCCCTTTTCACAGCTGAGCGACAAAGCTGCAGCCACCTCGGCTGTCTGACCCACCCCAGGTTGTGTCGCTCAAGGACCTAACACCAGTATTACTTCCTTTTTCGCAACCCATGCATCTGACAAAACGCAGAAATCCTAAATTGTTTGAGTGCCAACAATGAACTCTTTGTTGGGGCTGAGGGAAAGGAAAGCAAAGCCATAACAATAGGGCTTTCCTAAGCTGATGTTTGGGCAGGACCTGGGCAGGGGTGCTCACCAAATCGATTTCAGCCCTGCCGGTTGAGCCGGGGAAGCAGGTATGCAGTGCTGCTCTGCTTCAGGAATGCCTATAAGGAGCTGGAACTCTCTCCAGCCACACACAGCACCGTCAATATGCAATCCTGCCCGAGAAACAGAATGGGACAGGACTGAATGGCTACAAGGGGCCTGAGCTGTCTCACCAACACACAACAGGACAGCCAGAAAACAGTATCTTTTAGATACTTTTAAAAAAGCACGGCATGTTTTTTACCTTGTGTCCCACTGACAGAAGGGGAATTTTTTATATGCTCATGACCGCGAGTCCCTGCCCTTCTAGAGAGACTTATGGGCATGCAAATACTTTTTCAGTGTCACAGCCATCGAAAGGGCCTCTTAAACTTCCCTCTGTACAACTGCTCTGAAAAAGACAAGAAATACATACACAATTTTGGACTTGATGATCTCAAAGGTCTTTTCCAACCCAGCAATTTTATGCTTCTATGAATTTGCATTTATCGGTCAAGCAGAACAGACACTTTTCCACCCTCCCTTCTTTGTTTTAACACATTTGCCTCACATAATGGCTAGGAACAGAGACGTTTGTGTTCTTTGCACTTACCAACATAAGCTTCTTTCCTCTTCCCACCAAATCTAAATACAATACAGTACAGAAGTCAAACTTCTGGCTAGGAAATGAAAAGGTATTGTTTGTTGGTTTGGGGTTTGTAGAGGGTTTTTTGAAGGTTTCTCCCACCATCCACCAATTTCAGAGTGCTGATTTGTTCATTCAGCCTGTTAACGTGGGCCAGTATGGGATTTTCTTTTTAAAAGGCTAGTCAGTTACCCAAAGAGTGAGAGATGTTCCCCAGGACACAGCAGTGTGGCTGTTTCTATTTAATGTATTTATCAATGACATGGATGAGAGGACTGAGTGCTCCCTCAGTCAGTTTGCAGATGACACCAAGCTGGGTGGGAGTGTTGCTCTGCTGGAGGGCAGGGAGGCTCTGCAGAGGGACCTGGACACGCTGGGTCCATGGGCCGAGGCCATGGAGGTTCAGCAAGACCAAGTGCCAGGTCCTGCACTTGGGCCACAACAACCCCGTGCAGAGCTCTGGGCTTGGGGAGGAGTGGCTGGAGAGCTGCCTGGAGGAGAAGGACCTGGAGGTGTTGGTCCATAGTGGCTGAACATGGCCCAGGTGGCCAAGAAGGCCACCAGCATCCTGGCTTGGATCAGCCACGGTGTGGCAGAAGAGAAGGGAAGGGATCTCCACCTGGGCTCGGCACTGGTGAGGCTGCACCTCGAATCCTGGGTTCAGTTTTGGGCCCCTCACTGCAAGACGAGCATTGAGGGGCTGGAGTGCGTCCAGAGAAGGGGACGGAGCTGGGGATGGGTTTAGACCACAAGCCTTATGGGGAGCAACTGAGGGACATGGGGCTGTTTAGCCTTGAAAAAAGGAGGCTGAGGGGAGACCTCATTGCTCTCTGCAGCTCCTGAAAGGAGGATTTAGCAGGGTGGGGTTGGTCTCTTCTCCCTGGTGGCCAGTGACAGAACAAAGGCAAAGGACCTCAGGATGCACCAGGGGAGATTTAGGTTGGATTTAGGTGGAGTTTCTTTACTGAAAGGGCTCTCAGGCCCTGGCAGAGGCTGCCCAGGGAAGAGGCTGGAAGGGTTTGAAAGAGGAGTAGATGTTGTACTTGGGGACATGGTCTGGTGGTAGACTTAGCAGGGCTGGATCAATGGTTGGACTTGATGGTCTTAGAAGTCTTTTCCAACTGAAACCATTCTGTGGTTCTGTGAAAGCTATTGTACTAAAAGGAAGAGCTGTAAGGACAGAGTGAGCTGCAAATTCACCAAACAGGCATGTTCAGCAAGATGCATCTTCCATGCAGTGAAAAACAATGAGAAATGAGACATAAAGGCATTGCTCCCACATCAGACAGGACTTTCCTAAGCCAGCACTGGTATCCACCACAACACAAAACTCAGACTGATTCTACTTTGTACTGTATCACCAACATTTTATGGTCAAAGAAAGACATGACAAATAATCCTGTTCATCTTTAAAGAGTAATAGCATTTGTTTCCTGCAGCGAACTACTACACACACATACTGTAATTACAAGGAATAGCCACATAGACACTTTCTGAACCATTCCCCTAGTCCTTTAGCTCACAGAGTTTTAAGTAATTTTAAGGCCTGAAAACTACTTTTTTCAATAGTACCTTTGCATAGCAATTATTGAAGCCAGAGCACCTTGGGTGAGGTGATGTTTTTCCTGATGATGTTTTTCCTTCACATCCAACAACTGCATTCACTGGGATGCTGTAACATTTTCAGTTTGCCACTGCTCTGCTGTGCCCATGTCCCCATATCTAGAATCAAGCCCTAGCAACGATCGTTTCAATCACAGCCGCACACCCCTCCTGAATGCAGAAGACACTCTTCGTTATTTTTGTGTCCAAAGAAGAGTTCTGATTTACCTTGACAGGTAAATCCTCTGCTCAGAAGGGTTTGCACACCATTTCCTCCATAAACAGTTTATTTCATTACCCAACAGCATGCATGGCAAGGGGAATTGCTCTTTCTGGCTCCCCTGCTGGCTTACTGTACTGCAAGTTTTATTCTTCCCATTCCTTGCCATTCAAGTCCTCCTTAGCTGCTCCATTACTCCATTTCCATGGAGTCAACAGCTTTTCCTAGTTACCCCAGAGGGGAACAAAAGCACTGAGCACTTTTGAGAAAGCTTTCTTCATTTTGTGTTCACTTTAAGGACTTCACAACTCTTGTTTAAAAATCCACCTCGCAGCTCCTCAGACCCAACAGTCTCCCTTGACCCAAGGCAGAGCTGCTTTTTCCTCAGCAATTAGGGACAACCCTAGCTCAGCACTTCCCATCCCACTTGCACAGATTCCTCTCCCTTTTCCTGTCACAGGTTTAAATCTCCGGCAGCTGGGAGGGACCTCCTGGCTTCAGCCACCATTTCCTGCCCTGCTTACAATACTCATTTCTCTGACCAAAAAATCAATTTTTGCCACGCTTTTGTGATCTGGCTTCACCCAGGACAGCGTGTGACCCACCTTGCAGGCTGTGAGCCTTCACGGGCAGCACAGAGCAGCAGGCAAGCTCTCGGCGTGTCCATCAGACAACCACGCAGGCAACGACTGCTGTGGAGGGGATGCACCCACCGTGTGCAGCAGCTCCTGGCCACAAATGGCTCAGGACAGGCTGGCCATGCCGTGGTGCAGGACCACTGCACAGAAGGGCTGGGGTGGAAAAGAACTTCTGGAGGTCCTCTGGTCCAAAACCCTGCTCTAAAAGGGCCACTCAGAGCCAGCTGCCTATGATCACATCCAGCAGCTTTTGAATATCTCCAAGGACAGAGAATCCAACACCTTCTGGACGCACGGAAACATAGAATTATAGAATGGTTTGGGTTGGAAGGGACCTCAAAGCCCAGCCAGTTCCACCCCTTGCCATGGGCAGGGACACCTCCCACTGGGTTGGGGGCTCCAAGCCCCATCCAACCTGGCCTTGAACACCTCCAGGGATGGGGCAGCCACCGCTGCTCTGGGCAACCTGGGCCAGGGCCTCCACACCCTCACAGCAAAACATTTCTGCCCAAGATCTCACCTCAATCTCCCCTCTTTCAGCTTCAAACTGTCCCCCCTCATCCTATCCCTGCACTCCCTGATCAAGGGCCTCTCCTCAGCTTTGCTCTGCAAAGCCTTTCCTGGTGTTCAGTGTCTTCAGGAGGGCATTCCATCACTTAAGCTTTGTCAGATGGCTGGGAAAAACCCTGGAGTTAGGCTTGAGGAGCAGAAGGCATGCTTGGACAACTCCAAGAAAATTTCTTTAACATAACATAAAAACATACCCGTTAAAACCAGAATCTCCTCTTTAGCTCCCGGATTTGCAGCATGTGAAAACTGCAAGCAGATGATCGTTTGGAGTTTTTTTTTCCCCCTGAATGAGCGCTACAGGTTTTCAGAGCCTTTTGGCTGCTCCTCATGGTTTTATTTGAGGAAGAAAAGGAAAAATCAAGTGCTTCCCAGCATACCTGCCAAGCAGCCCTGCGGTGTGTTTTGAAGGCAAGCTGAAACGTGCCTATTAGTTGTGTGTCATGGCTGAATATTTAGATATAATGTTCTTTGGAGAGTCTCCCATGGCATTGTGTAAGTAGACTCAGTACACTTTTGTCGGTTTTGTCCCACCTCTGTACTTCACATGAGAAGACTGGTTTAAAGATTTTAAAGCTGTGGCTGGCAACTGGCACAAGATCAGTGGTCAGTGTTTCCTGGGGCTGTTGGTGCTGCTGGGAACCAAGCACAACTTGGTAGGGGCTCACAACTTTGATGCTTTTTGCTTGAATACAAAGCCAACTGGCTGAGTTCATTATGTTGTACTATTTTGCAAATCAACTTTTAAAGAACTTAGTGAGTGAGTGAGCACAGAAACATCTTCGCTAGGTTTTTTAATGGCCGATTGCTTTTTTATCAAGTAGAAAAAAAAAGTGGAGAAAGAAATGCTGGGATCTGAGAGGGGGAAACTAAAACCGTTCTATGGTTCTACGAATCCTGCCCCAAATCCTCCAACTTGTAATACTCAACATCTGCCTTGAGGTCGGTGTGCTGCTGCCAAACATACAGCTATGAGGACAACAGGACCGCTATTACGAAAAAGCTGTGCCAGCCTTTTCACTCTTCTTCCCCCCAAATACAGACACAGACTGCAGGGCAAGAGCTTGCTGTGAATGTCAGCTTAGCCTGGATGGATTTATCAGCTGCTGCCAAGCCGTTTTGGATCTGAACAGCCGGTTCAGACACAAAACACCCTTTAGGTCAATATTTGCCTTCAGAACCAACCTAGTTTCTTAATAAGCTGTTCCTGGCTCAGCTGCCAGATCCTGTGACTTCAACCTCACAAGCTACAAACCCAACAGCAGAGAAATGCTCCTAAACTACAGCGGAGCTGATCCTAAAGCCTGGGGGAAACTTCTCGAAGCTGGTAATGGGACAGCTGTTTCTAGTCTGTCCTGAAAGGCTGCTTGTCACCCAGCTGAAAGGGAAGCAGCATGAAGAGCAGGGTCATGTGGCAAATGTGTGCCTCTTCTCATAATTAAAAACACAGTTTAGGATATTCCTGTGACAATTCCTGCTTTCACAGGGAAGCAAATGCAGGCTGGTGGTGCTATAAAGATGATCAGAGGGCTGGAGCCCCTCTGCCATGTGGACAGGCAGAGAGAGTTGGGGTTGTTCAGCCTGGGGAGGAGAAAGGCTCCAGGGAGACCTTAGAGCAGCCTCCCAGTACTGAAAGGGGCTCCAGGAAAGCTGGGAAGGACTTTTTCCAAGGACCTGGAGTGACAGGATGAGGGGGAATGGCTTTAAATTGGGAGGGGGAGGATTTAGATTAGACATTAGGAAGAAATAAATTCTTCATCCTGAGGATGGTGCAGCCCTGTCCCAGGCTGACCAGAGCAGTGGTGGCTGCCCCATCCCTGGAGGTGTTCCAGGCCAGGTTGGATGGGGCTTGGAGCCCCTTGATCCACTGGGAGGTGGCCCTGCCCATGGGACTCGCTGGGCTTTGAGGTCCCTTCCAACCCAAACCATTCCATGTTTCTATGATTCCACGGTTCTACAAAATGCCCAGTTCATACATCAACTACAAGAAAGAGCCACTTTGTATTCCACCTAGATAAAGTGTCCTCAAGCTCTGAAATTCCTGTAGAGGGGTAGCAACACGGGACCTCTTGAGCACTTGCAGCTATCCGAGGCACTTCTTTAGCATCAGGCCTGTGAACTGTGATACATATTAAGAGAGACCAAAGTGTGTTTAGGACTGGATTGGATCCGCAACCTAGATCCAAGAGGCCTTTTCTCAGCCTGGGGGACAGCCAGACGAAGGCTCTTCTGCAGAAGTGTGCAGGAAAGGGTACAGATTCTCACAGTGTACCTGCATCACCATCTGAACACTTCCCCTTTCCTGACCACACTGCAGGAACACCTTAGTCTTAATTCCAACTTTGAGCAAAGTGCATTTTCCTGAAAGTCCATTAAGTCCTGCTTCCTGGTTTTGGGTAGAGTGGTTTAAAATAAGGTGGAACTTGGCTCTTTCAAGGCACGCTCAAGTTCATCTCACCAAAGTGCTCCCGTCTGGTACCATCAACCCACTACCAGCTCCTGCGGCTGTTTTACACCCCATGATTCAGCAACAAGCTCACAGCAAAGCTAGGAATGAGCTCTCCACTTTCTCCTTCCCACCCAACGCTCCTCTTGCTGGCTCTGAACGTTCCCCAGCCCTTCCCCACCTCATCGCTCCATTGGTCCCAGGGGACCCTAGCCAGAACCACAGCTCCGTCACAGTGACAAAAAGAAGAAGCCCAGGGAAAAAAACAGTGCTGAGCCCTTTCAGGAGTGGATGAATGACCACAGCTTTACTCACTGGATGTGCTAAAAGAAGGCAAAATAAAGCTCTTAGTTAAGCAGCTTTTTTCCATCACGGACGCTGCGGTGAGTCAGACTGACCCCGTGGCCCCCCATCATCATTTCCCCTGACCTGGAGCAGGGAGGAGACCTTACACAGCTCTTCCATCTTCCTGCCGAGCCTTAAAACCCAGCAGAGCTCCCCCCCTGCCATGCACAGCTGGCAGCTACAGGCAGGATTAAGGATTTGCCTGAGAACAGATGGAGGAAAGGTGAGAAACAGGTCATGGGGCTGCTGGAACCCAGATCTCTAATGACTCTTCCGAGAATATCTTCATCCTTAAAAATAAATGTGTTTCTAGCACCAGTAATCTCCACATAACCTTTGATACTTACTACATTTGTAATCCTATCGAGGGATTAAAAATTATCCTACTCACTGGATTTTTTTCACATATTTTTTAAGTATCCCAATTTCCCCCCCAACTGAAGCTCCACAGCAAGCGTTCCCAAACCACCCATCACAGTGTGAGGGATTCCAAACCATTTTACAGATGCAAGAACTTTTTTTTATGGAAAAGTTTATTCCTCCAAAGTACTCAAAATTATTACCACAGGAACACTGAGATCCCTTGAGCTTCCACTACACCCTCTCACATGACTCAGCAAGTCACCCGAGGTTGAAAACAAGCAGCTTTCACTCTTGGATGCTCCAAAGACAAAGGAGCTACATAAAGCACAGACCAAACAAATATTCCAGGATGCCCACACCAGCGCAAGTACCTGCTTACCCCAAAACGGAATCATGGAATGGTTTGGGTTGGAAAGGACCTCAAAGCCCAGCCAGATCCACCCCCTGCCATGGGCAGAGACACCTCCCACTGCATCAGGGGGCTCCAAGCCCCATCCAACCTGGCCTTGAACACCTCCAGGGATGGGGCAGCCACCACTGCTCTGGGCAACCTGGGCCAGGGCCTCCCCACCCTCACAGCAAAACATTTCTGCCTAAGATCTCATCTCAGTCTCCCCTCTCCCAGCTCAAAACTGTTCCCCTCACCCTATCCCTGCACTCCCTGATCAAGCCCCTCCCCAGTTTTCCTGGAGCCCTTTCAGCACTGGGAGCTGCTCTAAGGTCTCTGTGCAGCCTTCTCTTCTCCAGGCTGAACAACCCCAACTCTCAGCCCTTCCTCACAGCAGCGGGGGTCCAGCCCTCTGCAAGGCTTTCTGCTGCAGGGATGGGATTGGGGGGCTGTAGGTCTGCACAAACAAGGCATTGACTGAAGCTTTTTTAACTATACAGTTTCCAAGGGTGGTGCTTCAAGCTGTGTCCACCTCTAATTTTACCTTATAGCACCTACTAATTGGCTCAGAGTGTGTGGTTATTCTGGTAAGCGGGTGTTGGCTTCCTCTAGGTAAAGACTGGGGATGCTGGTTTAACTCAGGTGGCCTAAAAAGGAGTGAGAGAAAGGGCTGAAGGAGGCTCTGAGGTTCTTCGCGATGGATTTTGAAGAGGACCTGGCTGAGTGGGATGTGATGATGATCCTTGAAGGAAGGAGGCGTTACGTTGGGATTTACTTGCTTGTCCAAGGAAAAAAACTGTTGGAAGTTGGATGCTCTGATATTTCTCTATAATGTGATCTGAACACTCTCCTAGGTTGCTTTTCTTCTAATCCCCTTTCTTTAATCCCAAAGCCGTGCTGCTGAAGTCAGCTGTTCTAATGCACCTTGTCCTTGCTCAACTTCTTCTTCAGCTTTGCTGTCATTAAACAGACCTCTGCTTCCAGAGTGGGTTTGGCATCCACCAGGAATCTGGGGGTTCATCACCAAAAGCCTGCTTTAGGTGTTGCTGCAGTGGAAAACCTGTTTTTCCAGGTTTCCCAGTCACTTTTTATCAGTAAAGAGCACATGTCCAGCCTTGCTTCCGTTGCCCAACAGCAGGGAGGAGGATAAAGATGAGTTATTGCCTGAGGCGGGGTTAGCAGCACCATTTGAGAGAGGAGAATTTGTCCATTGGGAGCAATGGGGCTGCCCAATGGGACTGCCCATTCTTGATGATGAGGGTGGGGAGGCCCTGGCCCAGGGTGCCCAGAGCAGTGGTGGCTGCCCCATCCCTGGAGGTGTTCCAGGCCAGGTTGGATGGGGCTTGGAGCCCCCTGACCCAGTGGGAGGTGTCCCTGCCCATGGCAGGGGGGTTGGATCTGGATGGGCTTAAGGTCTCTTCCAACCCAAACCATTCCATGATTCTCTACCACAGTGAGCCTGGTGCACAAGAGAGAAGCTGCTTTTCCACCTCATTTAGGAAGCCCCTGTTTGTCATCCTGTCCAAAAGGGGATTCACAGCCTTTTAAAGCCATTTCTAAGCAATAACCTGTGCCAAAACACCATACCTGCACCAGCTGCTGAATACACAGGTGGTGAATTATTTTCCATAACCACTTCCATGCTGGGCAAGATTTGCACAAAGCCCAACTACACCTTACTCCTTTAGAGAAGGGCTCTGATGTCCTTTGGAAATATTGTGTTTTGATAACAATGTGGAGCCTCATAGAGCTTTAAGTGTTAAATGCTGGGAAAGAGAACAGAAGAGTCAGCTCCTCCTTCCCCACCCTCCTAAACCTGAATTCCAGGTTCTGTAGTTCTGCTGCAGGAATGCGATTACCATACATAATGGTGACGGCAGCGTCCAAATGCCACGGGCTTTGGAGCTGCACTGTTCTTCCTAGGATGAAAACCCAGGGCTGGGCTGCGTCACCCCAAATCCAGAGCATGTTGTCATGCAGGCAGATAATTACTGATCCTGCACAGACCCAGGTGACCTGACAGCTTCCACCACGATTAGAGAGCTCTCCTACAGCAGAAGTAATGATACCAGAGACACTTCTAGTAGGATATAAGGCTGTTTGATTTTTAAAAGCCAAGCAGTGATGCTATCCAAGGTGCACCTGAGCCGAAGCTCAGGGGATTTCCACACACACGCTGTGGGATGCTCCAATGTTTCTCTGCAAGCAGTTAAAAACCCACTACACGACAAACAGATGTATTAAAAACGCGTTACTTGACACGCAGCAGTAAACACAGCCTCCTGCACCATTCAGACCAGCAATCTGAGAGTTACCTAGAACACACTGCAATAAAGTGTGCCAAGCCCCTCTAAAGGAGGAACAGGACTGGGAGAGGGCAAGCTTCTCACCACAACCAGCAGCAATCCCGTGTTTACAACACCTGTGTGACCTCAGGGATTACATCATTTTGCCAAGGAGCTTCTCTCTTTGGGAAGCCCCTGGTTCTTCTCTTTTATTCTTCCTTGCTTTAGAAACATCCTCTGCCTTCCCCATTACCCAGCCCTGCTCAGTGGGGCGACAGGAGAAGACGAGAGCAATGGGGTGCCATGGTGCTGAGTGGACTGCATAGCTCCTAACCCTTGTTTTCAGGCTTCGACCGGTGTGTTGAAAGCAGTCTTTGCAAAACACTGTTTTGAAAATAATCAGGTGCTATAGAGCAGCTGAGAACACCCAAATCATGCCACCAATACACACAAAGTTTAACTGGGCCCCTTCGCCAAGAGCAGCACATTAATCCTCAGATGATGATGTGGGGGGATTATGCAAACTTCCACACACGGGGGAAAAGCTGGAGACTGGTTTATCAGAGCCCCTCTGCCATGGGGACAGGCTGGGACAGTTGGGGTTGTTCAACCTGGAAAAGAGAAGGCTCCAGGGGACTTCAGAGCAGCCTCCCAGTACTGAAAGGGGCTCCAGGAAAGCTGGGGAGGGGCTTTTTCCAAGGGCCTGGAGGGACAGAATGGGGGGGAACAGCTTTAAATTGGAAGGGGGAGAATTAGATTAGACATTAGGAAGAAAACCTTCATGGGAGGCCCTGGCCCAGGTTGCCCAGAGCAGTGGTGGCTGCCCCATCCCTGGAGGTGTTCCAGGCCAGGCTGGACGGGGCTTGGAGCCCCCTGATCCAGTGGGAGGTGTCCCTGCCCATGGCAGAGGGTGGCACTGGTTGGCTTTAAGGTCCCTTCTAACCCAAACCACTCTATGATTCTATGATAATCACCCCCTCTGCTGAGTGACCCAGGCCCGGCTGTCACCATCACAAGGATGCTGTGCCATGATCCCCTGATGCCGAGCCCCCAAACAAACGAGGGTGAGGCTAAAATCTGCTCAGCCCCACCCTCACTTTTGCGGTTGCTTTTAAATTATTATCAAGGAAGTCATTTGGAAAGGCGTAATTGTCACAAAACATAGTTAAGAGCGGAGTTTTCAACCATTTTTCTCTCCCAAACACGGCTCATCCCAAACTGGGAGAGCAGCCCCCACGTAACAACCTCATCCCGCTGCAGCAGAATGGCTCCATTCACAAAATTAGCTGGTAGATTGCTTTAATGAGCCTTTAAAAACACTACTGACAGACCTACTACATTAAAAACACCATGTAAAGAAGCCAAACTCCATTTGTTTGTAGAAATTTAAACCTTCAAATCTTCTCTTTCTTTAAAAATATGTACTAATTGTTAAAAATAAAGTTACTTATAGAAACGAGTCATCTGCACACCAGTAAGATAAACTGCCGATTAACTCTGTAAGCCCTCATTAAATATAAAAAAGTCACATCCCACAGCACTGTCCCACTCTGCCTCTACCACACTTGGAACTGCATCACCTTACAACCCACAGAGGTCCCGGTGTGGATCCAGGTCTGGATGCAGTCTGGGTACCCCTTCCTTCCCAGTCTGTGGGGGTCCTGGTGTGGATTCCCCACTCTCCCCTCACCCCCAGCATCCCTTGGTGGTACCCACAGTACCATCCCCCTCTTCCTCACCTCCACTCGGGACTGAAGCCTCTGAAACCCATGGGGGAGTGCGGGTGCGGATCCAGGCACAGATGTGGGTCTCCCCCTCCCGGTCCACGGGGGTCACCGTGCAGGTCCCCATCTTCCCAGATTCCATCATCCCTTCGCATCCTTCCAAATCCCACTTTCAGATCCCACAGCATCGTCTCCCTCTGTCCCACTCGTACCCAGGACTGCAGCCCCCGCATCCAACGGGGTCTGGGTCTGGGACGCCCCTCCCTCCCGGTCCATGGGGGTCCGGGCCTGGCTCTTCTTCCTCCCTACCGGTCTCAGCATCCCTTGGTGGTACCCACAGCACCGTCCCCCTTTGACCCCATCGCATCCAGGACTGCACCGCCCGCATCCCACGGGGTTCCGGGTCCAGGTTCGCCCCTCCCTCCTGGTCCACGGGGGTACCAGTCCGGGTCTCATCCCCTCCAAGTCCCGGCATCCCGGTGCGGTTACCCCCTGCCTCCTGGTCCACGGCTGTCCTGGTCCAGGTCCCCTCTCCCCGGTCCGGGTTCCCCTCTCCCTGGTCCAGCATCCCGGTGCAGCTTCCCCCTCCCTCAGATCCCAGCGTCCCGGTGCGGTACCCAGAAGGCGAGGCTGAGCAGCAGCAGCACGGTTTTAGAGGTGATGACGCCGCAGTCCATCCCGCGGGGCTCCAGGAGCAGCTCTGGGTTCCGAGATCAGCTCTGGGATCCCGAAGCAGTCACCCGCCTGGGACCGCCCCCCTGCCCTCCCCCGGGAGGCGGGCAAAGGTCCCACCATCAGCAGGGAAGGCCTCTGGCCTCTCTGGAGAAACGTCACAGCACAGCAGTGTTGGCCTCAACTAAAGGCTGCGGGGTTTTTTTCACTTTTACAACATTAAACTGAGCTGTTGTGAAAAGTTCCCACTGCGGCTGAAAGTTTGCATCACGTCTGTCTGCCAGGATTGCTCGCCCAGCACGGAATGCCAGGTTGGAAGGGACCTCAGGGATCACCTAGCCGAACCTTTTTAGGCAAGCTATAGTGTAAATGAGATGGCCCAGGACCTGCCAAGCTGAGTGTTGAAAGTGTCCAGTGCAGAGGAATCCACCCCTGCCCTGGGGAGAGGATTCCCCTGTTTCACTGTCCTCATGGGGAAACATTGTCTTCTGGAATCCAACCGGAATTTCCCCAGGAGCAACTCCTACCCATTGCCCCTTGAATTTTCCATGTGACTCCTTGTGAAACGGGAGTCTCCATCCTCTTGGCAGACACCTTTTCTGTACTGGTACGTGGTGATAAGATCTCCCCTAAGGCTTCTCCTCTCCAGGCTGAGCAAACCCAGCTCTCTCAGCCTTTGTATGGTAGCATCTTCCTTCATTCAGCACTTCTCAGACTTTCTGGTCTGGCAACACATCATGTTGGAGTCATCCTCAATTAAAAAACAGCCACTGTTCGTGTTGCAAGGAAAAGCGAAAAAGCTGTTTGTTTGTTTGTTTGTTTTTAAATAACACTACTCCACAATTATCCACTCTGTTAAAATTTATTGATGTAAGAGAAATTATCACCGTAGGGATAGGCTTGCTGGCAGGAGGAGCTCTGTCAGCACTGCCATGGAGGTCTGAGTTTTCACTCATCTTAACTCTTAAAGGAATTTAAATTTGAACATCAGCTTCACTCCACTTTCTGCATGAGGATTTCCGTGATTCTAGCACAGGACCTTCCTCTGCCTTTCACATCAACCATGGCTTCATTTCATAACCTGAGGGCAGAGACGGTCCGAGCTCTCCCTTTCTGTGATTTCCTGCTGGAGAGCTACTTCAGCACAAACTCCAAAATCTGTATCTCCTGAAGGAAGCTGGATCACAGCTATTTTTGCTGGGAAAGGGCAAAGACAGGAAAATGGTTATCGCGGCATCCTGCAGCCAAGCGGAGAGCTGGGTTCAACCCAGTTCAGCCTTGTTTTTAAAAGCACGAGGCTCAGCTGATGGAAATAAAGCAATGTTTTCAGCCTTCTGCAGCCACCAAACTCAAATCCCTCTCCCCGTGGCTGCTAAGCCTCACATTTCAGTGGTTAAGATGTTCTGTCAAGTGTCCAAGCCTGCATCGCAGCTGTATTCCCACTGTTTGTGGTGAGTGAGACTGCAAAATGGGCAAAGAATCATGGAATGGTTTGGGTGGGAAGGAACCTTAAAGCCCATCCAGTCCCAGGACCTCAAAGCCCATCCCGTGCCACCCCGTGCCATGGGCAGGGACACCTCCCACTGGATCAGGGGGCTCCAAGCCCCATCCAACCTGGCCTGGAACACCTCCAGGGATGGGGCAGCCACCACTGCTCTGGGCACCCTGGGCCAGGGCCTCCCCACCCTCACAGCAAAACATTTCTTCATCAGATCTCATCTGAATTTCTCATCTTGCAGCTTCTTGCACCCTTCCCCCTCATCCTGTCCCTGCACTCCCTGATCCAGAGCCCCTCCCCAGCTTTCCTGGAGCCCCTTTCAGCACTGGGAGCTGCTCTAAGGTCTCCCCAGAGCCTTCTCTTCTCCAGGCTGAACAACCCCAATTCTCTCAGCCTGCCCTTGGATGGGAGATGCTCCAGCCCTCGGATCATCTCCATGGCCTCCTCTGGACTTGAGGACATTTCCTAAAACAGATTATTCTTATGTTATTACTATTATTTCAATGTTAGGAAAACAACAGGTTTCACACTGATTTGTTTTTTGCAAATTTTGCAATATTTAAGCTCAACGGTTTGCACTGGAAGCCATAATGTTTGGCAGAAGGATCCTTACTTTTTCCTTCATCAGTTGGACATTGACCACGTATCTGAAAATATCCCTTGTTAGATTTCTTCCTGCTAGACTGAACAACACTTCAGCTCCAGTATTTTCTAAAACTAGTTCTCTCCCATTGATCCCCATTTTTTTTAAGTGCCTAAAAATGGAGAACATGTTCTCTGAGGGTTCAGATGTGCTGAAGGGAATGCTGGAACTTCTTTTGCATCAGTGTGACATTGCTGAGTCACTTCCAGCTTGTCATCATCCATTGCTCCATAACTACTTCTGCTGAAGAAACTGCTTCCAAGCCACTGGTTCCCCATTCACTTCTCCCAATTATTCTTGCTGGAGTGGGTGATCCTGCCCTTGTCCTTTCTGTGCCACATCAAATTTTTCAGCCCTTTCCTCAAAATCCTCAGCCTCTGTCCCTGCCCAGTCTTGGCCATTGCCACCTCCACATGCTCTCCAGATTTAAATTCTCCATTTATAAATGGATATAAATCCTTCAGATTATTACTGAAATTAAACCCTGTGAGGGGCTTGTGCAGCAGCCCAAGTGACTCGGAAGCATGAGTGATTGTCCCCAGGCCACAGATCACTCCTGATAGGCAGCAGGGATGAGACTGCTGTGGACTGCAGGGAGGTGATAAAAGCCTTATCATATGATGTTTATTGCTTCTTTGCCCCACCAGACCTGTTAGTCATCACAGAAGGAAATTAGATTAATGTGAAGCCACTTGTGCTTCACAACCTTACATTGGTTGGTATTCACCTCCACATTTTCTTCTTGGTTGCTTACTTTCCCAATCACTTATCCCATGGTCACTTTTATGTTGTTTTTCAGGAACTGCAGTTAATTGACTTGTAATTTCTAAGCTCTTCCTTTTTTATTTTTTTATTTTGATAGAGCCTACATTTCCTCTTTCTCAGCCTGCCAGCACCTTGCCTCCCTCCCAAACACATTACAAACAGCTCTGAGATGGCTGGAAACACTTTTTAGGTCTTCCTGGATGAAGCCGTGAAGTTCATTTCAAAGCCATCACTTCATAAAACCTCAACACAAGCTGTAATTTCCTCATCCTACCATTGACATGAACGCTTTATCCCTGTTTTCAGCTGTGCCAGCTGCCGATTGTGCCAGATGTTTTGGTGACCAGCGGTGCAACGGGGAAAGGAAATCAGTGGGGCTAGAAAATCAGTCTCCTGTGGTTGGCCTGTGAGGATGAGGCAGAAGCAGCTTTCATAGTACATGATCTTATTTCTCAGAATAATTTGGATTTTTTGAAAAGACTGATGTAAAAATTATGGGAAGGAAAGTTTACAGTCGGCAGAGGTGGCTTTTTAGCTAAAAACATTAAACTTTTATGGAGATCACAAATTTAGCAAAAAATGACATCTGAAAAGCTCAAAATGCAAATACTTGCAGTTCCTCTTAAAACACTTCAGCAGGGTAACACATTCAGTTCTTGTCCCAGTTGTGAAAAAAAAGGTGTTTCCCAGCAACAAATATTCCCATTTTGTCATTTTTACGGCAGGTAAATTGTTCCTGCATGGACTTTAAGTAGAAAGACAAGGTCTCCACCTGGCTTTCTGTCCCATGCCAGCAGAGAGCCAGCCACAGCAGCTCTGTTCTGTGGAGCGCTCCCGTGTGAGTGCGGTTTTGCACTTTAGATCTTGCCACAGAATGTTGATTTCTACCACACTGCAGTGCTTTGCGGAGCAGGTACTATTGAAAACATGGCTACAACACCAAAACCTCATGCTCCACTCTCCTCCATCAAACCTGATTTGCTGGGAGGGGAATTTTGACCACACCGTGGGTCATACCCCACTTGCTGACTTGGTGACTGAGGATGTAGGTGATGAAACCCTGAGAAACACTTGCTTGCTGTTCTGTGATACTTCATTGAGGCTATAAGGTACAACCAAAGCCACTCAGAGGTGTTGGGGGTGCTGGGGGATGAGAAGCTCAACACAAGCTGGCAATATGTGCTTCCAGCCCAGAAAGCCAAATGTATTGTTGCTGCATCCAAAGCAATGAAGGGAAGGAGATTCCGCCCCTCTGCTCCACTCTGGTGGAACCTCTCACCTGCAGTCCTGCTTTCAGTTCTTGAGTCCTCAGTCCAGGAAGGATCTGTTGGAGCAAGTCCAGAGGAGGCCATGGAGATAATCCAAGGGCTGGATCATGTCCTCTACACGGACAGGCTGAGAGAGTTGGGGTTGTTCAGCCTGGAGAAGAGAAGGCTCTGGGGAGATCTCAGAGCAGCTCCCAGCACTGAAAGGGGCTCCAGGAAAGCTGGGGAGGGGCTCTGGATCAGGGGTAAAGGGACAGGATAAGGGGAACGGTTTTCAGCTGAAAGAGGGGAAAATGAGATGAGATCTTAGTGAGAAATGTCTTGCTGTGAGGGTGGGGAGGCCCTGGCCCAGGTTGCCCAGAGCAGTGGTGGCTGCCCCATCCCTGGAGGTGTTCCAGGCCAGGTTGGATGGGGCTTGGAGCCCCCTGATCCAGTGGGAGGTGTCCCTGTCCATGGCAGGGGGTGAACTGGATGGGCTTTGAGGTCCCTTCCAACCCAAATCTTACTATGATTCTATGTTATAGTGTCTGGATCCCAGCAGCAGCAGGGGAACATCGGTGCCTAAACCCAGATGAGGCTCTGGGACTGTGTTCAGCACAGGACATAAACCAGTGGCTCAAGACAGGTGGGAATGCTGACAGCACTGGGTACCAGCCAGCCCAGGGAGGAGGATGGATTCTTCCCAGTGAAACCTACAGGATACAGAGAAAAGGAGGAGAAACTTGCTTAGGAGAGCACTAGCAGATCAGCTCTTGGGGCAGGGAGGCAGGGAAGGACCACAGGCAGTTTTTCAGAAATAAGTGCAGTTTTAGTGGCTGGATCCACCAAACTGCACGAATCTGCTGGCAGCCCTAAAATACATCATCCATGTTTATGATGATCTTCTCATGCTGGGATTATTCACTCCTCTTTCAAGTTGTGTTCCTTTTCTGCGGTCACTCTTTGGTCTTTCAAGGTTGAAAGAAAGAAAGGAGAATAACATCTTCTTTATTTGCCCATGGGAGTGGAGAGGAGAGAGCAGCTGATCCTTTCTCCCACCGCCTTCCGCCCTGTGGGCCAGGGGTTAAAGACAGCTTTTGTCTGACAGCGCCTGGGAACTGCTCTGATCTCTGTACTATGACATTCAAACCACAACAACCAAGCATGACCTTTGCATGCAGCTGATAGCACCAGCCAAATGGAGACTTGTCTCATCAGCGGCCTCCTTCGCTCACTTGAAAAGTTCACAGGTCTCCTTTTGGATATTTGAAAGAACGGTGAAGCATTGGAACAGGCTGCGCAGGGAGCTGGTGAAGTCACCATCCCTGGGGGTGTTCAAAGAATGTGTAGCTATGTCACTTGGGGACATGGTTTGGCAGGCACAGTGGGGTTGGGCTGACGGTTGGACTGGATGATCTTAGAGGTCTTTTCCAACCTTAATGATTCCATGATTCTAAAGCTGACCAGCTACTCCTGGGCCTATACTCAGAATTTCTCAGCACTCACAAGAAGCTCAGAGCTGATGAAATTTTAAGAATCACTCATCTTCAGATGATGCACCAACGCTAGAATCTTGTATCTGGCTGCTATGCAGTTCCGTGGGGAGACACACAGCTGCAGCAGAAATACACTATTAGAGAGAACCCTGAAGAATGCTGATGGCCTGTGCTGCTTACAGCCACACAAGGAAACATCTGCAGGGCTCAGGCTGCAGAACCCACTACCAGCACCTATTCAAATTAATCTTGAAGGTGAGAGATGGGAGACAAGGTGTGAGGCTGCTTTCTTGGGGAAATGGCACTTTCCTGCCACAGCTGGGGCTTGGCACCAAGACAGGCAGTGCCGGTACCGGGTGTGACACACGGCTGAAAGAAAGGCTTCATTTTTAACTTGTTTTTTTTTTAACGCTTGTAAGTGTCAGTTCAAGAGCTCCTCTACTCCTGCATCATTGGAGGCATCTTTGTGTGACTCTTCTGCTCCTGTTCCTGACTCAGCTAGTCATGTGGATCAGACCAAATACCAAATCCTTCTAAAACAAAGAATAAAAGTACCCAAAAGACATAAAAAACAAGCATCATGATTTCCCTAAGCAAGAATTTTGAAGATTGCCTGAAAGCACTAACGTGAAGGATTAGAAGGGAGCATGATTGAAGGATCCTGAGACAGTCTGAAGTGCAACCGGTGAGGAAACCCCAGGGGAATTCAGAACCAGAGAGGAACTGGCAGCTTCTCGGACCACCAGCCTGGGAAGACCAGGGCATCTGCAGGAGGAGAAGGAAAGAACTTGTGCCCAAGCATTGGCTGATGCAGCCACCACAATCCCACACAAACGGAACATACAGCTGCTGTAGGAAAAGTTTTGCCTTTTTTGAGGAGTGGGGATGACTGTGGTTCCCTTAAAATTAGTTAATTTTTCTTCTGGAAGAAGAAGTAAAAGGTTTATTTTGTAAATAGAAAATACAACATCAGTTGATACCATCCAACGCCTTATAATTCCCCAAGAAGCAGAAAGTCCCTGCTGTCCTTTCTGGACTTTCCCACTGCAGGTTTTGCTTTTGGGAAATGGCTCCGGTTTGGTAAGTGGCTCCAAACTATCACATGGTGCTGTCCTTCCCTCTACTCATCCCCAGCACTTCCCTCATAGAACTGTAGGCTCATAAAATAGTTTTGATTAGAAGGGACCTCAAAGCCCATCCAGTGCCACCCCCTGCCACGGGCAGGGACACTTCCCACTGGATCAGGGGGCTTCAAGCCCCATCCAACCTGGCCTTGAGCACCTCCAGGGATGGGGCAGCCACCACTGCGCTGGGCAACCTGGGCCAGGGCCTCCCCACTGTCAGCGTGAAGAATTTCTTCCTAATGTCCTGGGCAACTTGTGCCAGTCTCTTGGAGCCCCTGTGCTAAGAGGATCCACTGAGAGAGTTGGGGTTGTTCAGCCTGGAGAAGGGAAGGCTCCACGGAGACCTTAGAGCAGCCTCCCAGTACCTGAATGGGACTATAAGAAAATTGGGGAGGAACTTTTTACAAGGGCTGGGTATGATAGGATGGGGGAGAATGGCTTTAAATTGGAAGGGATTTAAATTAGACATTAGGAAGAAATTCTTCACAGTGAGGGTGCTGATCTGTGTGCTCCTGCAGCTGAGCCAAGGCAGATCAAGTTGTTAGGGTTGAACTACACCAACTGTGTCTTTGCTCTGGCCTGTCCAAAAGGAGAGAGCAAGGAGAGGTCACTCCAGCCCTTCTTGTGGCTGACTGTGCTCCGTTTACAGTGGTTCGAAATCTCGGCTCACATCTGGACCTCTGACTGTCATAAAGTTTTGGACACCTGAGTGTCAAACAGAGGTTCTTCCTGGAAAGTTCCTTGCTGTTCCTTAGAAAGAGGTTTTAGGAAGGAGAATGCAAGCTGGCTAACCCAGGACAGATCATCTGCTACATATGTCCTATACATCTCTCCACAGTGAGGAAGCCTCGGAGAACAACACAGTGACTGCAATCTCCTTTGGTGAGGAAGTTAAGGAGAATCTGTTTGTTCATCTGTCATTTATGTGCAATAAGTTCAAAGTCACAAGACACCCCTCGTGCCTTTGGACTAAAATTAGGTTTTTGAGGAGGAAAGCTTTTCAAGGCTGGTGGAGGGACTTCACAACAAGCATCAGCAGGGGGCATCAGAGATTCCACACACTCCCTCTTGTGCTTTAGAATTCAAAGAGAAGGAAACACCGCACTTTTGTGTACTGTCTGTATTTATTTATTACACAGAAAATTGATCTGTGGTTTTGTGTAAATGTTAAGACTAAGGCAACATTTCCTACTAAACACCCACTAAAATATTAGGCAAATCCATAATATCAGAAGAAATCCTCCCAACACTTAAACCACAGAATCACCGAACAGTTTGGGTTGGAAGGGAGCTTAAAATCCATCCAATTTGAACTCCTGTACCATAGGCAGGGACACCTCCCACTGGATCAGGTTGTGTGGGACAGCTGAAATGAGAGACTTCTTGGGAAAAGCCAGATTTCCCTGCAGTGAAATTGTTTCCCAGTCCGAAACATCTCAAAGACAACATCACAATAGGACAACAGCATAAGTCTTTATAGAAATAAACTCTAGAGATTCCAGCTCAAGCACGAATTTGGTGGCATAACACATGCTCCACAGTGTAAATGCTGTGCATTATACAGCTTTCTGTAATTGTGTAAAGATCTGTCACTGACACCTGATGTAACTGCACAGCAAACTGCAGTTGGATGAGAATAGGCTTTACAGTCAGCTTCAACATTGACCTTTCTTCATTTGGATCAGTTTTTCTACACTTTATCAGAGAAGTCCTCATTAATAGAGTTCTCAGCAGCATCTGTGTTCCTGTGCTTCAAATCACAGAATGTTTGGGATGGAAAGGACCTCAAAGCCCATCCAGTGCCACTCCCTGCCGTGGGCAGGGACACCTCCCACCGGATCAGGGGGCTCCAAGCCCCATCCAACCTGGCCTGGAACACCTCCAGGGATGGGGCAGCCACCACTGCTCTGGGCACCCTGGGCCAGGGCCTCCCCACCCTCACAGCAAAATATTTCTTCCCAAGATCTTATCCAGCAGAAGGTGTCCCTGCCTATGGCAGAAGGCTGGATCTGAATGCGCTCTGAGGTCCCTTCTTGTAATAAATAAAGAGATATTTGCTGATCAAATTCAAAAGGGAGACGGGTTGCGCCGAGTACATGACTAAAATTTTCCAAAGCAAAATGACAATTTAATAAGGAGGAGAGTGAATATGCCCTTTTATGGATCCTGGGTACGGCCCAGTCTGTTAATTTGTTCCCATTGAAAGAAAAGAGGCCTGGTTAACACCCAAGGGAAGGGACTAGTTCATGAAAGACTGATTTTAGAGGTTTTAAAGGCATTAAGAGGCCCGTCAAAAATAGCTGTTGTCCACGTGAAAGGACACCAAAAGGGAACCACGATCACGATAAGAGGTAATAATTTGGCAGACGCTATAGCCAAATAAGCACTTTTAATGGTTCAGACATCATAAGAACAAGGAGAAGTCAGGCTTGATAAAAGCTTTACCTCTCAAGAATTGGACAAATTACAACAAATTGGGGCCAGACGGGAAGGAGGCAAATGGCTCCTACCCGATGGCCAAGAAGTTCTCCCAAAGGGACTATCTCGGGGAATACTGAACAAACTATACCAGAAAACTCACTCGGGAATTCAAGCCCTAGTGGATCAGTTTGAAATAACTTATGCTTGTGTGGGGGTGTATACCCTGGTCAAAAAGATTTTAGAGGGTTGTTTAACCTGTCACCGAGTAAATAAGCGACAGTTGAGGGAAAAGGTACAGGGAGGATGCGAATTGGCCAAAAGACCTTTTGAGAGGATACAAGTGGATTTTACTGAATTGCCGAAAGGAGGGAGATATCAGTATCTGCTAGTTCTAGTGGACCATCTCACGCACTTTGTGGAGGCCTTTCTAGTAGCAAGAGCTACTGCAAAGACAGTCATTAAAGTTCTCCTTGAAGAAATCATACCAATATATGGGGCCACACTTTACCTCCTGAATAATTAAGGAGACCGCTGAATTGTTTGGTACAAAGTGGTAATACCACACTCCCTGGCATCCACAAAGTTCGGGGCGAGTAGAAAGAATGAACAGTGAGATAAAGAATCATCTAACCAAACTTATGGTGGAGACGAAAATGAATTGGATCAAAGGTTTACCATTAGCACTATTGTGCATTAGGACACAACCAAGAACAGATACTGGTATATCCCCTTTCGAAATGTTATATGGAATGCCTTATGATTTTGGAATATTAATAGAACACCCAAAGGTGGCTGACAAAGTGTTAACAGAATATATATTAGAATTTACCAAAAGAAGGCAAGAACTGAGGAAAAAGGGCTTAGTGGTACAAAGACCACCATTAGATATCTCTTTACACAAAAATGGGGATCAAGTGTTAATTAAAACTTGGAGAGAGATTTTTTTAACACCTCGATGGCAGGGTCCTTTCATTCTTTTGCTTACTACAGATGCCGCAGTGCGGACCGCGGAAAAGGGATGGAAACATGTCAGCAGAGTTAAAGGACCCCTTCCACCTGAAAAGTGGACTGTGACATCTGAACCCGGAGGTCTTCAGGTGAAGATAAGGAGAGACCGACCCGAATGAATGTCTAATTCCGGTCCTGAAGTAAGACAAAGTCTGTATGAGTGGTTCAAAGTAGCACCCGGAGAAGAATTATGTAGGACCTCTTTTGTCCCCTGGATAAGAAATATTATACCGAACCAAACGGGGGGTGCGGGAATATATAAAGTATCAGGAGTCTTTTCACCCTTTTGTTGTGAAATAGAAGTCGAGACACTTGAATTACCCTGGGGGGAGGAGCCCCGAAGGTATAAAGCATCCAGAGTCGGGTCATGCATGTTGGGTAATTCGTGAATGTTGTCTTTGTGAAAGAAGGTGGGCCTGTGTATCTCATAGAAAACAAACCCATTGTATGTCTTGTCGGCGTAAATACTTAAGCCTAGAAAGATTTGTAGACCCCTGTAAATTGTTTTGTGGTTGGGAACTATTGATACCTGAAACTTGGGAGTTTTTCAAAACCGATTGGGAAAAGACCATAAGTAAGTGTGCTAAGAGGTTTGCCTGGAACGGGACCCGATCGCCCCAAAAGGTTCCAAGCAGATAAGGTGATATAGTCACTGGACAGAGATCCGATTGACATGAGCCATACAAACCTCCTGAAGAATACCCCTGCTGCCGCGAAGATGAATAACCCCGCTGCTGGAAGCACCCCAGTAGGCGGTGGAGGCAGAGAAGTAAAACAGTGCAGCTTGGTTCTCATCATATGGGTCTGCTCAATCCAAGGCAGAATCTCGGATGATCTCTGGAACCTGCCCTAAAGGTGAGAAATACCTATGTTTTACTAAAGAAGGGATGTGGGGCTACTCAGATGGAGGGGGATTACAGGACAAGTATAGAGAAGAGTTAGTAAGGAATGTGACACACAACCTACAGAAGAAACTATCGTCTTCCTCAGCCCCTAAATCATTATATGAAAACCTTAAGGAGAGGAGAAAGTATAGGACCTTGGCAACTATTAAGCTGGAATAAGACCCATATATTGAGCGTAATCTCACCCGAGGGTTGGGTGTTGAATCATGAAATCGTTGGTCAGTTTTGTGTTTCTAGAGAAGGTTACAACTTCACACGATATGTAGGACCTACCCCCTGTAAGGTGGCTCTAGTCACCAATTCAACAACAAACACTTGGTGGCCGGAGCCGCTTGGCGGGTATTGGACCACTAACTGCTCCAATGACCAAACACAATGTTGGAGAAATAAGACACAGGCAAACCCTTTTGAGGAAATTTGAGACCTAAAGACATTTTTGGAAAATCCGCAGAACACAGGTAGCAAATGGAAAGCTCCTGACAGGTTATTTTGGATATGTGGGCAGAGAGCATATAACGAATTACCTAAGAAATGGAGAGGTAGTTGTACGATTGCTGTAATCCAACCCGCCTTTTTCTTACTGCCAAAACAAAAAAGTAATCAGTTAAGGGTACCGTTACATGAGACCCTAAATCGGGAAAAAAGAAGCGTGGAGATAGGGGGAGCACAAAGGTGGAATGATGACGAATGGCCCCCCGAACGAATAATTGACTGCTATGACCTCGCCGCCTGGGCACACGACGGAAGTTGGGGTTATAGGACTCCTGTTTTATATGTTTAAATCGCATCATTCGATTGCGAGCAGTAATTGAAGTTGTTACCAACCAAATCGCCAGAGCTCTGGAATTAATAGCTAAACAGTTATCACAAACTCGAGCGGCGGTTTGCCAGAATCAGCTGTTGAGGTGCAGCACTAACTGAAACTTGTGGGTTTGTTGGTCAAGTCTGCTTTGCTTACGATTAGCTGGTATTGTAACCACCAAAATGGGCAAGCTGGAGAAGGCCACGTACACAGAAGAAGACACCTCCGAGAAGCCTTGAGACTGACCGCCACACGAGGGTACAAAAGGATCTCTTAGCTCGCCTGAATTTTTGCGAGCCTCGGTGAAGCTGCGACTTCCCGGCTGCCCAGCGCTGCTTTTGCTTTCTTATCTTAATAAACCTTTGATAATTTACACTAGGACTGTATTTGTCGTGATTTGACTACAACATTCTGACCCAAACCATTCTGATTCTGTGTGTCGTCGTGCTCATTGCCTGGAACCCTTTTCACTCCCTTCTGTCCCAGCCTTTTCCCACTGGATGTCACCAGATCCTCACGCCCTGCAGCTCTGCCCCAGTGAGGGGCACGTGTGCCCGGGCACTGCGAGGCCACGGCTGAGGCAGAGTGGGGAAGAGGCTGCTCTGCCAGCCCTGGCAACATGAGGCTCCACAGCTCTGCACACGCACGGCCGCAGCCCAGGAGTGTGCGGGACTGGGACTGGGAGGAGGACTGGGGTTAGGACTGGGGTTGGGACTGGGACTGGGAGACTGGGAGTGGTCACTGAGACAGGAACTATCACTGGCACCAAGACCACCTCAGGCCGCCATGACACCCCCACGGCCGCCAATGTCATCGCAGGCGCCACTTCCGGCGCACGTGTCGCCATGGCAACGGGCAATGCCGTCCCCGCTTCCGGCGGAGGCGCCAGTTGCGGCGTCCGGTCGCCATGACAACGCGCGGCGCCGCCATGCAGTCCCGGGAGGTGCAGGGGCCCATCCCGCACTGCGTGGCCGTGGTGAGGGGCCTCGCCAGCGCCGCAAGGGTCTGGGGGATCCTCGAGGCGGGGACGCAGACCGGAACCGCCGGGGGCGGCGCCTTTAGCGGCACCGGGACCGGTTGCGGGGCGCCCACTGCCCTGAAGGCTCTGGGGTCGCTGCGTTCCTCGTGTCCCAAGGGCCCTGGGACAGCAGTTGCAGGGTTCCCTGAGTGCCCTTGCAGGAGCGGTTGTGGGGTTTCAGTGGTTCCCGGTACCCTGATTGCTCTTGCAAGAGCGGTTGCGGGGTTCCCAGGAGTTCCCAGTACCCTCAGTGCCCTGGGAGGACCGGTTGTGGGGTTCCCAGGGGTTCCTGGTGCCCTAAGGACCCTGGCAGGGCTGTTGGTGGGGGTTCTGGTACCCTGAGAGGACCAGTTCTGGAGTTCCTTGGGGTTCTTTGTGCCCTGCGGGCCTTGGGAGGATCAGTTGTGGGGTTTTCAGCGTCGTGAGGGTTCTGGAGGACCAGTTGCAAGGTTCCCACTGCCCTGAAGGCCCTGAGAGCACGGGTTGCAGGGTCATTTTCAGCCACTGTCAACCAATACCCCCAGGCCCTTTTCCTCTGTGCAGCTTTCCAGCCTTTCTTCGCTAAGCCTGGAGCTCTGCACGGGGTTGTTGTGTCCGAGGTGCAGGACCCAGCACTGGCCATGTGGAACCCCATCCTGTTCAAGGAAGGAGCCCAGTGGTGTGCAAGAAGACCCCAGCCCCTGAAATACTGTGTGGGCCATGTGTGAATAGCTCAAAGGGATGAGATCTTAGGTGATGAGGGCAGAATTGCCCAAGGGTTGCTTTGCTCAAGAGAAGTATCCTGGCTGGAGCTGAAATAATAGACTCATAGAATGGGTTGGCTTGGAAGAGACCTCAAACTCTGTCCAATCCAACCCCCTTGCCATGCGCAGGGACACCTCTCACTAGACCAGGCTCTGTTCCAATTAAAGCAGCTTTGTGGCAGAACTGAGGGTTTGAACTCTTCATTATGGAAGGAGACGTGAGAGGCTGAGTGTGTGGAAAAGGGAATTAAAAGGAGCACCCATTGTTTCACTGGGGCCACCCACTGCATCTGGACCTTGCTCCTGGCAGCTGAAGTCTCCAATGAGTGTGACTCTCATTGTGACTCTGTGCTTGTGCTGGCGAAATTTTCCCTGTATCACTTACTTGGTTGTGAATTCAACTGAAAAAACAACCAGAATAACGGATTATATTTTCACCACTGACCTACACTTTCTCTTACAGAGAGCCAAGCCCCCTAAAGATCGAGCGGTTGAAAGCTTTGTCGTGGCCCGCAGACAGAAAGAAGCAGAACTCCTCCGATATACTGATTTGCTAAAGCTGTATGACCAGTATCGCAGTGTCAACGAGTGGCAGCATCGCAGCAGTCAGAAATGGCTGCACAGTGCGACGCGGAGAAGGGTGGATGCGACGATGCAGGAACTGCAGTCAGAGACTGATGGGAGGCGACAGAGGTAGGAAACAAGGGGCTGATAGCGGTATCTACTCTACTGTTTTCAGCTTAACTGTGTGCTTAGAGGAATGATTATGGGAAAAAAGCACTCGGCGTGCACAGCTCTGTGTGTGTTACACTGTGTGCTGTGGTGTGGTGTTCATTATTCAACGTTAACAGAAGGTGTGGGTGTGCTTAATTGGTGGAGAAGCAGCCATGTAGGGTGAACAGCAGCCTTTGGGCTCTTGTTACCGGTACTGGTCACTGAGTTAATCACTAGAGATATCTATTCAAATGCAATAACTGGTACCATTTTGGGTAGCATTTAGAGCCTTGTCTGCCAAACGCAAGATGAAAGTAGTATTGTAGCACTATCTTTGCTTGATGTTTAAGGAGTGCTTTGTTAAAAGTGTCAGAAGCTCAGATTGCTTGGCCTAACTGAGGGTTTTGTTGCCATCTCATCGGGTTAATGTTTAGGCCCTACGAGTAGTGCTTCTCCGCACAGGCAGTTGGAAGAAATGATAATTTGTCACAAGGCTGTCAAAAATAGTAGAAGTGAGGTATGTTACCATCCTGTAAAGAACAGAATTGTGGTGTACTCATCTTAGACAAGAACCATAGGGTTTAATTTTTCAGCTGTGCCTTCCCGCTAAGTGACTTTGGAGCTGTGAAGAGCATCGGTTTGGTATCCCAGTTTGTTGTGTCTTCATAGGATAGGAATTATACACCAGTTGCACAGGATCACTGAGGCTGGAAGGGACCTTTGGAGATCATGTAGTCCAACCCCCTGCAGTCACCTAGACTGGGCTGCTTGGGACTGTGTCCATTTGGGTTTCACTTATGTCCACACACAGAGACCTCACCAGCTCTGTGGGAAGCCTGTTCCAGTATCTGACCACCCTCACAGTGAAAAAATAACTGTTTTCCTGTGTTCAGGTGGAACGGCTCATGTTTGAATTCATGCCCATTGCCTCTTGCTGTGTCACTGATCACTGCTGAAAAGGAGCTGTCTCCCTTCCCTGCAGATATTTATATAAATTGAGAAGACCCCCCTGAACCTTCTCTTCTCCAGGCTGAACAGTCCCAGATCTCACCAGAGAGATACCTTCAGGAGGATCATTCTTTCAGGAGAGGTGCTGCAGTCCCTGTGTCACCTTGGCTGCTCTTGCTCTGCTACGTCGGTATCTTTCTTGTAGGAGAAGCCCAGAACTGGTCCCAGCGCGCCGGGTGAGGTCTCACCCGTGCTGAGGGGAAGGATCACCACCCGTGACCGGCTGGCAGTGATCTTCTTCTTGCAGCTCAAGATGCTGTTGGCCGTCTTTGCCACAAGGGTGCATTGCTGGATTATATTCCGGTTTTGTCTGCCAGGACGTTTTCTGCAGAGCCACTTTCCGGCCCGTTGGCCCCCACTGTGTGTAGCTGTTCCTCCCCAGGTGCAGCATCTTTGTGGCATTTCATGGTATTTGTTCTTCTTCAGCTGCTGAAGATTCCTGTGCTCTTTGCTGGGAGGGTCAGTTCAGTACATGGTGAACAGAACACAATTTCTTTTCCAGGATTAGGTGTAGGTGTTTGGCTGTGCTGCTGTGACTCCCATCAGCAGTGTCAGCGTAGGTCCACAGCACTACTGCTCATACCATAGCAGGGACACATTATTCCATAAAAGTGAGAGTGGTTTCCATAAAAGTGAGAGTGGTTTCCATAAAAGTGAGAGTGGTTTCCCAAAGGACACTGTGGGATCTGGGCCACAATTAGTGAGTTCCTGGATTTCTTATCTCCAGGTTTCTTACTACCGGAATTAATACAGAGGTAAGTAGGGATGTGTTTAAAATTTGCCAATTGGACATGATTTCCTCAAGATCTTTCAGGATGAAGCGGTTTATGTAGTGATGCTAAAATAACAAAAGGTAATTTGAGAGAAGATGTAACTCTAGATGCACAGAGTACTGTGGTAAATGCCAGGGAGGGATTACCCTGAAGGATAACGGTACTATATCACCTGATGATAAATGTAGTCTAGAAATCAGGAGCATTTGTGTAATGGGGAACTGAAGCATGTGATTGGGAAAAGCCAGCATGGATTTCCTAGGGACAGGTCATGCCTGACAAACCTGATCACCTTCTGTGACCCAGTTGGTTGATTCAGGGCGAATGGTGGACATTGTCTACCTGGCCTTCTCCAACGCTTTTGACATGGGTCCTGACAGCCTCCTCCTAGAGAAAACGACATACTATGGCCTAGACAAGGGGTCTGTGTGGTGGTTGAGGTACTGGTTGACAGGCTGCATCCAGAAGGTGGTGGTAAATAGTTCTTTGTCAAACCAGTCACAAGCAGGGTCCCCCAGGGAACGATATCCGGCCTGACACTGTTTAATATCTTCATAAGTGACCTGGATGTTGGGATCAAGAGCACCTAGATAAAGTTTGCAGATGGGAATACATAACACTGGAGTGCAACTCAGGGTTCCACCTGACTGGAGAGCAGCTCTGTGAAGGAGCTGGGGGTCTTTGTGCCCAACAGGCTCAATATGAGTGAGCCGTTGCTGCAGCAGCAAAGAAAGCCAACAGGATGTGGGGCTGCGTCAAGAAAGAAGGACATCGCCAGCAGAGATAAAGAAACCATTATCCCACTGTACTCAACACTTGTCAGGTCACATCTGGAGCGCTGTGTCCAGTTCTGGTCCCCACTATCCACCAAAGGACAGGGCTGGAGAGGGGCCAGAGAAGGGTCTCTGAGATGATCAGAGGACTGGGAAGCCCTACGTGTGACTGTGACGTAGGGCTCAGAGAGCTGGGTTTGCTCAGCCTGGAGAGGAGAAGCCTTAGGGGAGATCTTATCACCACGTACCAGTACAGAAAAGGTGTCTGCCAAGAGGATGGAGACTCCCGTTTCACAAGGAGTCACATGGAAAATTCAAGGGGCAATGGGTAGGAGTTGCTCCTGGGGAAATTTTGGTTGGATTCCAGAAGACAATGTTTCCCCATGAGAACAGTGAAACAGGGGAATCCTCTCCCCAGGGCAGGGGTGGATTCCTCTGCACTGGACACTTTCAACACTCAGCTTGGCAGGTCCTGGGCCATCTCATTTACACTATAGCTTGCCTAAAAAGGTTCGGCTAGGTGATCCCTGAGGTCCCTTCCAACCTGGCATTCTGTGATTTTGTGATTCTAAGCTGTAAAGCAGCATTTGAGGTGAGTTTATAAGATAAGGAGCTTAAATGTTGCCAGGACTGAATCACTCCTGTTGTCTTGTAAGGTTCCCTCCATGGGCATGCTAGGAGAGATCCCCAGGTTAAAAGTGAATGTTCTCTTGGCTCTTCCTTTGTTTGCCATTTGGAAGAAGTGCTGAAAGACGCCCAGTTCCCATTTTATGCTCATAACAAACTAGAACTTTATCATTCAACGGGAGGATTATTTATTTAAATGTTTTCATTACAGGCTCCGTGAGCTTCTGGAGGCAGAGGAGAGTAGGTACATCACTGAGGTGGAGGCACTTCAAGAGACAGTGATGCAGAAACAAGAGAAAATGAGGGAGCGAGCATTATTACTGAAAGAGAAGAGAGAAAAGGAAAGACAACAACTGGCGGCTGAGAAAGAAGAGCAGCAATTCAGGTATCTTTTAGAATAGAACCTGGGTTCAACAAATACAAAGAAGCAATTTAACAAGAAGATGACAACAGAAAACTAAGGAAGGAAAGATGAATGTGATTGAAATGATGAAGCAGAAAAAATGAAGGTGGTTTGGATAGAGGTGCGTGAGCTTTGCCAGAAGCTGGAAGGCCTCAGCCATGTTGCGTGTAGTGGAGCAGAGTACAGGCTTTTTCTGAGCTCTCATGAAGCAGTGCAGTCTCTAAAGACCAAATCTGCAACACTAGAAAGCTGAGAAAAGTGTATAAAAATAATTTTCATTAGTACAGATGAAGGCGACAGGTACAGAGAACATGTACGGTGTCCATTGTTTGCTTTAATTGTTGAGATACCATAAATAAGTTCCTCCAAGCATGGTGTGACACTCCTTGTCCTGTGTGACCCTTGTTGCACTTTCACCTGCCAAATCAGCTGGCTTTGTGATTCCTCACTCTGGCACAGAGTTCTGTTCCAGCTGTCTCATACTGGAGTGAAACAGGCTCGTGGTAGGTTGATTTGGCCTAAGTAGTGATACTTAATCCAATACCTTGAAGGTCTTTGAGCAGTTAAGATTGTACAAAAAAGCGGTGGGTTTATGTATTACATACTTTCCATAGAATCATTCTATCACCTTTGAGATCATCGAGTCCACTGCTAAACCAGATCCCTGAGCACCTCGTCTGCCCATCTTTAAAACCCCTCCAGGGATGGAAACTCCACCACCTCCCTGAGCAACCTCTGCCAGAGCTTCACCACTCTGTCAGTAAAGCCATTTTTCTTAATATCCAGCATAAACCTCTCCTGGTGCAGCTTGAGGCCAGTTCCTCTCATCCTATCTCATCCTACTGTGTCCTTTAGGTGCCAGCACTTTTCTGCCACTCTGGGAACTTTCAGGTAGTTCTAGAGAGTGATGCGGTCTTCCCTCAGTCTCCTCTTCTCTGGGTTAAACAATCCCAGTTCCCTCAGCTGCTCCCACAACCCCTGTTCTCCAGCCCCTTCCCCAGCCTCGTTCCCTTCTCTGGACGCGCTCCAGCCCCTCAAGGTCCTTCTGGGAGTGAGGGGCCCAAAACTGACCCCAGGATTTGAGGTGCAGCATCACCAGCTCCAAGTACAGGGGGACGATCCCTTCCTGCTCCTGCTGGCCACACCATTTCTGTTCCAAGCCTGGATGTTGTTGGGCTTCTTGGCCACTTGGGCACACTGCTGGCTCGTTTTTAGCCAGCTTTCAACCAACACTGTCTTTTTCAAGAGCATCAGCCACAGCTACGGTTTTAATGCAACCTGAAGTTCTGTGCCAGGCCCTCCTGGATGCTGAGCTTGGCAGCGTCTTCTGAAGTCAATTAAGTTTTGCAGTTGCTTATCAAGCCCCGAGGCTTTGGCATGAAATCCAGCCTGTTCAGTTCTTGGAAATCTGGTTTTCTGATGGATGAAAATAAAATTAATGTAATCCAATCGTAGCCATTTCAGTTGTCTCTTCCCACAGTGCTGTGGAAATCCACAACGCTGCTTCTCAGTGTGCAGAGGCTGGAGATAAAAATAAACATTTATTTTCACTTCTACATGAACTTCAATTGACTGACTTCACAGATAAACATTGGTGTATTAAATGTGGGGTTGTGGGGTTTATTGACTGAGGCAGGCATTAAGGAAGTGTATGCACTTCTAAATTAACATTCTGGCTTTAAAATCGGTGCTTACAATTTTGGCTTCCGAGTTTGTTCTCTGCTCATCACACAAAGTGGTTAAAGTTCACTTTAAAATTGTTAAAAAGAGGTGCTGCTGCAGTGCCTTTTGTTTTGTACTTAGAGCTTGTCTTATCACACCAAGGAGAAGGGATTCGGCTTGTGATTTAGACACCTACAGGTATTGGTGTGTTGGTCTCTTTCTATTCACTGGGGATCTGAAATCCTGTACTACTTGGATGATTTTCATTGGGATCAGGACAGCTAAAGGCACCTAATGGCATCATAAAGGAGGCACGTTACTGGTCTGCCACCAGACCTCAGCCTCCACTGACCACACTGATGAGATTCCCATTGATTTGGATGGGAATTTAGCTGATGTGTAGGCTCCTGATTTAGCTACCTCATTTTAGAAATGTAGTGACAAAATGAATCTCAACAGTGAACCTTATAATCTGGAGGTACATACTTGGGGTTCCAGGCTGCAGCTGCCTGCCTTAACGTCTCAGGTCCTCCTTCTTCC
Source organism: Neomorphus geoffroyi (assembly GCA_033558235.1). Lineage (NCBI taxonomy): Eukaryota > Metazoa > Chordata > Aves > Cuculiformes > Neomorphidae > Neomorphus > Neomorphus geoffroyi. The sequence continues at coordinate 2,232,370 of JAUMJM010000025.1, forward strand.
CCATACAACTCTGTTGCGACATCGTTCACAGGATCACTTCCATTATCCTTCTACCTTTCTCAGTCTTCTCTTGGATTAAAAAGTGTTGTCCCATTAAAAAGTGTTGCTGGAGCTTTGCTAGGTGATGTTCTGCTGGTAACAGTACTTCAGAGGATTTAGAGGCAGAGGAATCCTCTTTCTTCACAGCTGCAGTGAGTGGCAACCTTTGAGTACCTTTGCAAATGAATCTTTATCCTTCAATGCAGAGTCCTCCTCTGTGACTCCTGTTGTGATGGAAATATATTTCCATAGTTCCTTGTTCCATTCCTCTAGCTCTGTCTCTTTCTACTTGTAAATTAAGGGGCCTACTAAGAATAAACCTTATTAACACCAGCTGACAACAGTTTAGTTGTCTGTTGATCTCTCCTTCAAAAACCAGATGGCTTTCTTCGTGTTTATGCTTAGTGGTATCTTAAAGCTTTTTATTTTGTCTTTTTCCAATAAGAAAGGAAGTCTCTGCCGTGCTCATCAATTCTGATAGATTAGTGACTTCAATATCTGAATCTGAATGCATTTGTTGTGTTTAAGTAGCCTCAGATTTCTTCTTCATTCACTGCTGGCTGTTTTTCTTCCTCCTAAATCATCCTGGTCCATGCAGAGATCTGGGAACAGGCTTTGCTGCTTAGAAGACCCAACACTTACTGAGGATCCATAGCAAGAAACCTGTGTCACAACCTGCCCTCTAGGGCACTGGTCTCCAAACTGCTTTGATTGTGCACCCCTATCAGTAAAAAAAACGCTCCGGCACTCATCCCTAGGATATTTGCGAAACCTGTGCTACTGTAGCAGTGTATTATGTGCAGTATAAAACATAGGCAAACCCAGAAGTTAAAAGAGGGTGAGGTAAAGGTCTCAGAAATACAATAAATACAATTTTCATTTTTCTATGTTATTAATGGTACAATCCACATTTCCTTTCTGCATCCCAGTGAATTGTCTTCCAGTACCTGAACGGGCACCAGGAAAGTTGGAAAGGGACTATTTCCAAGGGCATGTAGTGACAGGACGAGGGGAACAGATTTACATTGGGAGGGGGAAGATTTAGATTGGACATTAGGAAGAAATTCTTCATGCTAACGGTGAGGAGGTCCTGGCCCAGGTTGCCCAGAGAAGCTGTGGCTGCCCCATCCCTGGAGGTGTTCAAAGCCAGGTTGGATGGGGCTTGGAGCCCCCTGATCCAGTGGAAGGGGTTCCTGCCCATGGCAGTAGGTTGGAACTGGGTGGGCTTTGAGGTCCTTTCCATCCCAAACATTCTGTGATTTGAAGCTCAGGAACACAGATACTGCTGAGAACTTCACTAATCAGGACTTGTCTGATAAAAAGTAGAAAAAATGATCCAAATGAAGAGAGGTCTGAAAGAAAGGTCCAGAAAGGACTGGATGGGCTTTGAAGTCCCTTCCAACCCAAACCATTCCATGATTCTATGGTTCTTGCACACCTCTCTTTGGAGATGGTTGTTCTAGGGCACACTCACAGCATCCCCAGGAGGTCATTTCAGGAACAGACGGAGAGACACATGATTTTCTGTTTCTCTTTCCTATGAGTTACAACTAGTTTGAATGTCTCTGAAACCTTTATATTTCTCTTAACTTTAAGCAAAGTGCTCAACTCTTTTGGAGCTACAGATTCTCAGCCCTGAGGTACAGAATCATAGAATAGTTTGGGTTGGAATGGGCCTCAAAGCCTATCCAGTTCCAATTCCCTGCCATGGGCACCTCCCACTGGATCAGGGGGCTCCAAACCCCATCCAACCTGGCCTGGAACACCTCCAGGGATGGGGCAGCCACCACTGCTCTGGGCACCCTGGGCCAGGGCCTCCCCACCCTCACGGCAAAACATTTCTTCCTAAGATCTCATCTCAACCTCCCCTCTTTCAGCTTCAAACCATTTCCCTTTGTCCTGGCCCTGCACTCCCTGACCAAGAGCCCCTCCCCAGGTTTATAGGAGCACCTATATTGCACCGCGCTCCAGCGCCTTATTGCAGAGTACTGAAAGGCAGCTCTTCTGTCAGCTGAGTGTACTGGGTTTGGAGATGTAGCCTGTGAGTTTGGGTTTAACAGCTTCTCAGTAGTGATGTTAGCTGGGAAGTCCTTGTTTCGGGGTGACAGAGGGCACAGTCCTTGTCCACCAGATTCCCGCTGGAGTTCATTTTCACGAAGGGCTACAACTTGTACAAAGTTATTCACTCAGTTTCAGCCCGAGGGCATGTTCATCATTGGTATCTTTAAAGAAAAAGGCAATGTCTTAGCATTTGCATAAAACATATTACATCCTCTTTCTTGTGATAACATCAGAAGCATCCACACGGGGAATGTTGTTTTCACAGCAACTTTGTACCGCAGCCGTAAAATGAATAAATAACTTGAAGGAGGGGATAAACGCAGTTTCTGTCTTTGGGAAGGGCCAAACACACAGGCACGATTTTAATGTTAAGAAGCTTAGGATAGCAAAGCAAGGAAGAAAAGCAGCCATCTGGGGGAGCAGATGTTTATAGGTTGCTGTGAAAGCTGCTTTGAAGGAATTATTTTGATGAAATCAAGCAATTACAGGGTTATTTTCTATGAAAATTCTAACCATGCCGAACTTTTATTTAACTTCTCTTCCCCTCTGAGAATTCAATTACATTCAGATTAGTTTATAATCACGAAAAAGAATAACAAATTCTTTATTCCTTCACTGCTGAGAGAGCTTTGAACCCATTGTGTTAAGGTAATACAGTTATTTCTAGTGATGTAAGATTTCAAATCTTAATAACGACATGGTTTGCTCAGAACATTTGAGAAATACCTCTTTTATGAATGCTGATTAGCACTGTAGTCAGTACTGACCAGTAGCTCCTACCCAGTAGTTGGGAGATGGATCCCGGTGTCCTAAAATGTAGGAAAACCAGCGATGACTTAGCGTGTTTGTTGACCTGCTTGAAGGTAGGAGCACCTCTTGGAGCGTGGTGACGCTCCTGGCATGCACGTCACTGTGCTGCACTCTGCTTTCGTTATTGGAACAGCCAGTGAATGAGTAGTTGGAAGGTTCCTGTCTCGTACAGGGAAGTTAATTTAGATTGGATATTGGGAAAAATGTCTTTACTGAAAGAGTGGTGAAGCCCTGGCAGAGGCTGCCCAGGGAAGCAGTGGAGTCTCCATCCCTGGAGGGGTTCAAAAACTATGTGGATGTGGCACTTGGCCGCATGGTTTAATAGGCACGGTGGGGTTGTGTTGATGTCAGACCTGGTGATCTTAGAGGCCTTTTCCAGCCTTAACAATTCTATGATTCTATCAAGTCAGCCATCCCTTTTCATGACCCTGCCCTGCCTTCTGCTCCTCCATTCCTGTATTTCGTCACCCTTCTATTGGGGCGCCTGAACTGAGGCTGGCTCCTCGTTCCAGGGACAGTTTCTCCTTTAAAGGATGCAAGCCTGATTCTCAAGGAAGAACCCAACATTTGGTTGTAGGATGAGCTGTGCCCTAGGATTGGGGGAGAAAAGTGCGAGGTGTGGCATATTTTCTCTTGTGGAGACCTGGGTCACAACCCCGCACAGCGCTCCAGGCTTGGAGAGGAGTGGCTGGAGAGCTGCCTGGCAGAGAAGGACCTGGAGGTGCTGGTCAGGAGTGGCTGAACATGAGCCAGTGGTGGTCCAGGTGGCCAAGAGGGCTGACAGCATCCTGGCTTGGATCAGCCATGGGGTGGCAGCAGGAGCAGGGAAGTGATTGCACCCCTGGACTTGGTGCTGTTGAGGCCACACCTCAAATCCTGGGGTCAGTTTTGGGCCCCTCATTACAAGAAGGACATTGAGGGGCTGGAACACATCTAGAGGAGGGCAACAAATTTGGGGCAGGGTTTAGACCACAAGCCTATGAGAAGGGGCTGAGGGAACTGAGGTTGTTTAGCCTGGAGAAAAGGAGGCTGAGAGGAGACCTCATTGCTCTCTGGAGCTCCCTGAAAGGACTCTGTGGCGGTGGGGGTTTGCTGTCTTCTCCCTGGTAGCCAGTGACAGGATGAGAGGAAGCAGCCTCAAGATGCACCAGGGGAGGTTTAGGTTTCTGTATTAGGAGGAATTTCTTTACTGAAAGATTTGTCCATCATTGGAAGGGGGTGCTGAGTCACCATCCCTGGAGGTGTTTAGAAGATGAGCAGATGTTGTACTGGGGGACATGGTCTGGTCATGGACTTAGCAGGGCTGGATCGATGGTCAGACTTAACGACCTTAAAGGTCCTTTCCAACCAAAACCATTCTGTGTGATTCTATGTGACTTGGCGGTGATGAGAGGGGACTTGACAGGTTACTGTTGTTTCTTCTCAGTCAGGAACAGTAGAGGTGAGAAAAGCCTTCTGAATATTGAGTAAAATGAGAATTTTGTTTTCCTGGCACTGCTTTCCCTTTTTTTGTTTGTGTTTCCACCACTGCCTCCATGGCATTAGGTGCTTTACAAATAGAGGATGAGGAGAGAGATGCCCGTGGCCGCAGAAACTTACAGCTGAAATGTGAGGCGGCAAACAGGAAGACAATGTGGCAAGACTTCTGCTTCTGCACAAAATTACAGACCAAACGTTGTGTCCTTTGGCTGTACCTTGCTACTGCAGCACCAAGGGAGAGTGAGGTGTAGCAGTCCTTCCCCTTCGCAGTCAGTGCTCCGATTTTCCAGCGCTCTGCTCTAAGTTTGACTGGTTGGATGGCTCTCGCTGCGGCACTGGGAACAGGGTCAGGCTGGCTTTCGGCACTGTCACTTCTTCTATCTGTCAGCAGCTTGTTCAGCCGGTTCTGAGCGGGAGGAAGGCTGTTCCAGGAAATGCTCATTGTGGGTTTACGAGCACTAAGTAATTCTTATCAGCCTGGCTTAGCATGGAGTTTTACTGGTAAAGCTTTGGAGGATCTTGTAAGGCAGCACGTAATTATTACGCACTGGTAGTTGCCTCAACCCCATATTAACCAGGAGCTATGCTCATGCTGCGCTTCCTTGCAGGAGGTGGGCGGGAGGTGATGAAGGAGCAGTGTCAAGTAAAAAAGCCATTATTCTGTAGCATAATCTTGCTAGTTTTGTAGCGGAAATGAGGTACAGACCACCAGTCGCATCCTGTGTTGCATCCTGTGTCGCATCCTTTCCCTCCTTGCCTCCTTGCCAGAAGATGTAGCAGTTGACCTCAGGGAGAGGCTAAATTTGCATTATTTCTGTATCCTCCATGGAGTTGTGAACCTATGGCCCCAGATGGAGAATAATGCTCCTATTAATTCTATACCCAGGATCAATCTCAGGGAATACATGAGGTCCGGAAAAAAACCCGAGACTGTGCCTGTAACCCCTTTTATTTGATGGAGTCATAGAATCATAGGATGGTTTGTGTTGGAAGGGACCTCAAAGCCCATCCAGTGTCACCCCCTGCCATGGGCAGGGACACCTCCCACTGGATCAGGGGGCTCCAAGCCCCATCCAACCTGGCCTGGAACACCTCCAGGGATGGGGCAGCCACCACTGCTCTGGGCAACCTGGGCCAGGGCCTCCCCACCCTCACAGCAAAACATTTCTTCCCGATGTCAAATCTAAATCTTCCTCCTTCTAATTTAACAAATTGAGAAAATCAACTACAATCACCTTTACAACGGTTCCCTTCTGAGCTGACACGGCTGCAGGCAACACTGCCGACATTCAAAGCGATTCTGCACGTCATTTTCTGACAGACTGTTGCAGATCTCTTCATTTTTGCTTTCACGCCTTTTACCAACAAAAGAATGGGTTTCTTAGGGCTCCGACTGGATTTTTGGGATGTCTTCATTGTCATCCTCCATCGATAATTGAAGTTTGTGTCATGCATTTCTTCAGTTTCACAAGAAACTTGGTGTTTCCTCGCTGTTCACTCTTGCATAGTGACGTTTTCCAAGCCCGGGTAAGGAAACGTCTCTATCTGAACACGTGCACAATCACACTGAGTGAAGCGATCACGCTGAGCCTTGTCTCACTGTGACGGGTCAGAACACATTCTATACCCATCTCCTTGTCTCTCCCCTCTCACTCTTGCTTGGTTCCCGAGCTATAGGGTCAGTCTCAGGTTTTTGTGCTGGATCTCGTAGATGTGGAGATGGAGACAGCAGGTATTGGACTGGGAATCATTTAGAAAAGTGAAGACACTGCAAAGACAGAGCCTTCACAGAGACACAGAACATGAAAGGGAAAACCACCAAACATCTACTTCCAGTGCTGGCAAACTTAATTTTTTTTAAGTAAAACACCCCAACATCTTAGCCAATACACCTAGTTCAGATTTTGTTTCATTGCTGTAGTTACGAAAGATAAATAACTATCCTGATGAGGAGACTCACAGTACTATGAGATAGTTGCTTGATGGATGATTAATATTTTTTGCTACCTAGGTTTATCAGTGTTGTACAAAGGAATAGTATTTCACTGCTGTCATGCTGCGGTTCATGATTCAGTCGATATCCTATGATGTCTGCTGTGAAATCCTAAGTAGCATTGCAATATTTTGTAGATTATTCCATTCAGCATGAAATTGTGAGTTATCTTTTTACTTCATAGCATTCGCATGTGTCTGTCTCACATCCTCAGAGCTTATCAATCCTTACCACTTGTAGATCTTCACTGTTGTCTGCTCACTGTGCCTTTTAATTTTATGAAGATCTACATCCTGGTTATAGAACAGAAATAAAATACTTGTATTGAATTAAACATTGTTTGATAGCACATGTTGATCTCTGTAGTGCTTTGTTAAAATGAAAGCAGAATCTCTAAATAGTCGTGTGTTCTTCAGATGAAGAAAAATATCCGCTTACTCAATTGCAGAGAGCAAAGGAAAATTGAAAGCTGTGTTACCTGCTTGGCTTTCTAGCTTCTCCAAATTAGCCCACAAAACTGCATTAAATAATAAATTTCTAGTGGTTCCTGTTCAACTGTGCAACCTACATTTCCGCTCCGAAAGTATTTTCGGAATATGAAAGGGCTTCCAAGTGACCAGTAAAACTTTTCTAAGTCTTCATTTGAGTAAGGAGCAACCTACATGTTTGAGTAAGTGTATTGAGCATGTTTTATGTGTTAAAAAATGTATACATATGAAAACCTGCACAAAACACATGTTAAAACTGCATAAGTACATGACATAAAAAATACACATCTTATATATAAAATATTTATATATTGGGCATGTATATATATATTTTTTTCAGAAATGCAAATATAGGATCTGCTCTTGGACTCATTAAGGTCAACTCTCCATCAAATCTTTAGGCTGCACAAGTAGTCAGTGCCTGAGCAGGTGAGGAGCTTGGCATCCTGAGATGCAGTCCTCTCAGTAGTTCTGAGCTGGGAGCCTCCATCCATCATGCACCTCCAGACCTGCCTGTTATTTTGAGACTTCGTTTTTAACTTTCATGTTGCCTTTCAGAGACCAATGCGAGGAGCTTCGTGTACAGTGGATGAAGCGGCATCAGAAGGAGTTGTGTGAAGACCGGCTGGCCCAGCTAGCTCTGAACGAGGAACTGAAAAAGCAAAAGAAGAAGGAGGAGCAGATGTTTGCAGAGCTCTGGGAAGCAGATAGGCTGGCCAAGGAGAAACGAGAGGCAGTGGAGGTGCAGAAATTGGCAGAGCAGAACCGGGAAGTCCTGAATACACTCAGTGCCCAGGTAGCGATGCTGAACGCTCACAAAGAAGAGGCAAAGCGCCTGAAGGAGGAAGAGGCTCGATTGCTGGTAATTTCCATATCATTCTCAATTCAGCTTCTGTGTAAGGCCCTCCTAATGACAGGCTTACTAGACATTTAGATTAATCCATGCCTCATTTGTATCTTCACTGATTCCATTAGTATCCGAGACTGTCCTATTATGCTAAGCCTCTTTTCCAGAGCTGTGGCAAATGCATTCCTGTTTACAGAGGGAAATACATCTTTTGAAACTTAGCATTGTAAAGGGTTTTGGCATTCAAAGCCTTTCAGTGCCTTTGTGGGAAGTGTAAATGTTTTTAAGCTTTTTCCAGACACCTTTGCAATTTTCTGATTACCAGTTTCCTGCAGGAAAGCTAGAGAGTCTTGTGTCCCAGCTGTAACACGGAACACCACATCTCAGACCACGACACCTATGTTTAATCATTGCAGTAAGGGCACAAGGAGGAAGCACTGAATGTGCTGCTCCCAGAAGGGAAGGCGAGCCAGGAGCTGCAGGTGACAGCAAGGCAGGCAGGTGCGCAACAAGAGTCCCACAGTTCCAAAGGAACAGAGCAGAGCAGGACTGCTGACTGTAACTGGGCTCATCTGACAGTCCAAACAAGTTAGCAGGTCTGGATCAGGATCGACCTCAGGCACAGGCTTACCTGCAGCGTAGCTCAGTAGGCAGCCATGGTGAGAGACTGAGCCTAACGGCAGCTCCCAAGGGACTCCTCTCAGCCCTTTCTCCCACCGCTCTTTCCCAGCTCTCTGATCCAAGGCTCACTTCAGGGCTGTCTGTGAGCACTGGCAGCCATGCCCTTGTCGGGGTTGGGAGAGGTTGCAGGGCCTGTTGATGCACTCAGGCCCCTGACACATTGGAGAGGAGATCCATTTAGGTGAAAAATCCCAACCGCTTATGCCTCAGCTGACTGAGTTTCAGAATCTCCATCCCTTTTCTGAACAAATTAGCAAGCAGTGCCTAAGCGCTCCCGCCTGTTAGTGCTGGCTGCTGCTGGATGTCACATCACAGGAGGCAACTGGCGACTTTAGCCCAGCTTTTCTGCCCACTCCCCTCTTTCCCCCCCCTGCTGTAGTTGTCTGGGCTTTAGTGGAGCTCGCTCGCTCACAATGTTGACTTTTTGAGTCATGGGAGTCATTTGTAGTTCAGACTCTGTCCTCATTTTGCAACTATTTCCATGTAGGAATTGAATGATCACTCAGGGTGCTCTGTTAGGCCCAGGAAGCTGGTGTGGGCAAGATATATACTCTAGTACTTTTTAAAAACAATGACATTAATAAATCTAAAGCTCTGCAAATCCTGGCGGTAAAACAGCGAAACCCTTATTCCTAGCTAGGCTGTGACGTTTCACTTATGTAAAAACACGCAGGATAAAATTATGTTCTTGTAACAACTCCTAAGGCTCTGCCAAACTTCCAAGGCATAGAACACTTGTGCTTAACCGGCCTTTTCAGAAAAATGCTATTGGAACAGAAGACTTTGTAGCTTCCCCTGAGGACATCTGCCCTGGGCTCTGTCAAACAGTTAAATTGCTGGTGAAGTGGTTTAGTCTCTGAAAAAAGCCTTTCTTCAAAGGGTCCATAAAGGAGAGTTTCTGTGTTGAAAATGGGATGTAATTCTTTTTCAGCAGAAGAGGGATGTGGCAGATGGCCTCATTACAAGTTTCTCAGCACAGAGTTGGTAGCCTCTAATGATCAGGGGTTCCATCTGGGTGAAGGACATGCTATGGACGGCTACGTGCCTCTGTGTATAATGGTTTCTTCTGGCTGTTACAATGGAAATAGATTATTTAGTGAAGCAAAACTTGCACCTTTGCCACAAGAGGCCATACGCGTGTATCAGGTCATCTCAGACTGGATGACAAAACAGAGACAGCACTTTTGCATTAGATACATTACCTACACGAGCTGCCTTCCCCCTCCCCATCATTTCTCCCCCTGAAAGAGTTGTGATTTCTTGAGAAGGTGATGAAATGTAGTTATTCTGGCTGTAGTCTCACAAGTGCCAGACGAGTTCCTGCCATTAACACTTTGGTCCTGGCTTGCAGATGAGTTGCTGGCAACAATTTCCTGGTATATTTGCAATGTTGTGTTTCCCCATTGTATAAACTGCCTTAGAAAAAGCTCCGTGGATCCCATCTTTGGTTGCTCTCACACAACTTCACTGACGTCAGAATTCAGCCTAAGACATGTGGCAACTTGCCCAACTGCTAACTGATAATATTCCCACTTCCTTTCTGTGTTTCCTGTTAAAGTTTTTGGATTATTTATTCTGTGGCTCGAATCACAGAATCATAGAATCATGGAGGGGTTTTGGCTGGAAGGGACCTCAAAGCCCATCCCGTGCCACCCCGTGCCATGGGCAGGGACACCTCCCACTGGATCAGGGGGCTTCAGGCCCCATCCAACCTGGCCTGGAACACCTCCAGGGATGGGGCAGCCACCACTGCTCTGGGCAACCTGGGCCAGGGCTTCCCCACCCTCAGCGTGAAGAATTTCGTCCTAAAGTCTAACCTAAATCTTCCCCCTTCCAATTCAAAGCCATTTCCCCTCCTATCACTACAGGCCCTTTTAAAAAGTCCCTCCCCAGCTTTTCTGTAGCCCCTTCAGGTACTGGAAGGCTGTAGGTTCTCCAGGCTGAACGACCCCAGCTCTCTGAGCCTGTCCTCATAGCAGAGGTGCTCCAACCCTCTGATCATCCTTCTTCCTCTGGACATTTTCCAACAGTTCCATGTCCTTCTCATGTTGGGGATTCCAGAACTGGACCCAGGACTCCAGGTGGGGTCTCACCAGAGCGGAGCAGAGGGGCAGAATCCTTGCCCTGGTCCCACTGCTCTGGATGCAGCCCAGGACAGGGCTGGCTTTCTGTGCTGTGATCACACGTTGCCAGATCATGTTGAGCTTCTCAGCCACCAACAGCCCAAGTTCTTCTCTCAGGGCTGCTCTCATTCATGGTGTATTGAAACCATGGGTTTTCCCAACCGAGATGCAGGACCTTGCACAGTATTTTTGATTGTTTCTTTCTTAATAACTGAGCTTTACTCTCTATTTTTTCATTGTTTCCAATATGAAGTGGGCTGGTTTGAGGCCACAGAAATACAGTAACTGCCCATCAGAATATAAGGATCCAATTGCTTATTTTGTGCAGACATAAGACCACCATAGGTGCAGTGTCTGAACATCCAGCACAGACACAGGACAGATAAGATATGCAAAACGTGAGGAACACGTGGCTCTGTTATTGGGTAGTGTCTATAGCTGTGTGTAAAGACTGGGGTATAGATCCTTTGTGCCGCAGTGATATCTAAATATCATCTCTAAAGAGGTCTGCTGGAAATACCTGGAGTTGATCAGGCGTTTCAGTGTTTTGCTATTGAAGTGCATGTGAGAATTAAAGAGAAATTCTTAAATTCTAATGTATGTTGTGCTAAAATGTTCGTGCTTTAATTCGTCTAAAAGATTACACTAATTCTCTAATGTCAGCAAGACAGGCTTTAAATATCTGTCTTCGCCCTTCACTGTTACAATTAAACTAATTCTCACCACCATTTAATATCAAGTTATGTAATGATTTTACAAGCTGGGTATTTTTACCATTGTAGGAAGAACAGCAGCAACTGCTTAAGCTGGAAAATGAGCGACTTCAGATGGAGAAACTACAGCAGCAGAGGGAGCGCAGGGATATGTTGCTCAGTGCAGCACAGGACAAGCAGAAGCGTCTTCATGAAGAAAAACAAGATGAACTTGCCCTGGAGATGAAGATCTTAGAAAAATGCCTTCAAGAACCCCAGGAGCACACCGAGAAAACGAAAAGAAAAGTAAGGGCTAGAGGTGATTGTTGTGAAGCTGTGAGGCAATACCTTTTCTAGGCTAATTTTGCAGCCCTTAGTGAACTGCACAGTATAAATGAGATCAGACACAACCCCTTTTCTCTGAACGAGTTGATTCTTTGTCGCACAGCCTGTTGCCTCTTCTCCTGCCAGCACTTTGCTTCTCTGAAGAAGCCCATTATCCCTTAAAACCACAGCAAGTCCTTTAAAGTATGCTTTGCAATCAGCAAGGCTACCGGGCTGGACAAAGGAAGGGGGCTCTCAGGAAATCCTGGAATCTTTTCCCTCTGTGCTGGTTTCACTATGTACATCACCTGAGCTTTTTCCTACTTATACTGCAAGGACATCATGGAGATCAGAGAAATGTGCTTTATTTCATGGACCCCATCTATTTAATATTTGTAACTGCAGAGGAAAGTAAATATTTAACTTAGTCTAACTCATTAATCCTCAGAAACAGCTTTAAATCATTAATAGCTGGAAATATAGATGCAAAACCTCATGTTAAATATCACGGAGATGCCATGAAATGGTGGATGTGTCTGTCACTTCCTGAATTTAAAATAAGTAGATTGTCCTACTTCGGGGTGAAAACGGGTCTCAAGGTGACTTGAGGGTGGGGAGCTGCATTCATTTCTCTGCTCCACGTATTTAGAAGCTCATGTAGTCAGGAAGGTTGTATGAACTCACTGCTAGACACTGGCACAGAATTAGAGGAGGCGATGTTTCCTATTAGTTATTATTAAATTTATAGATCCCAGGCTTCCAGTGCAGTTGGGTGTGAAGTAGCTTGGTCAGCTGTGGAAGGTCTTTGTAAAATGTCTGTGTTGTAGGCAGCTGAGCTACTGTGGGGGAAGGGCTCACACTGTATTTGTTCTGCTCGTAGGCTGTTGGCCAGGCACTCTCAGCTGGTCAGGAAGAAGCACAGAATCACAGAATCGTTGAATCAAAAGACCTCTAAAGTCATCCAGTCCCACCATCAGCCCAACAATAGTTTGGGTTGGAAGGGACCTCAAAGCCCATCCAGTTCCACCCCCTGCCATGGGCAGAGACACCTCCCACTGGATCAGGGGGCTCCAAGCCCCATCCAACCTGGCCTGGAACACCTCCAGGGATGGGGCAGCCACCACTGCTCTGGGCAACCTGGGCCAGGGCCTCCCCACCCTCACAGCAAAACATTTCTTCCCAAGATCGCATCTCAGTTTCCACTTTCAGCTGAAAAACATTCCCTCTCATCCTTTTCCTGCACTCCCTGCTTAAGAGCCCCTCCCCAGCTTTCCTGGAGCCCCTTTCAGTACTGGGAGGCTGCTCTAAGGTCTCCCCACAGCCTTCTCTTCTCCAGGCTGAACAACCCCAGTTCTCACCCTGTCCCTGGATAGAAGAGGTGCTCCAGCCCTGAGATCATCTTTGTAGCCTCCTCTGGACTTGTTCTAACAAATCCATGTCCTTTCTGTGCTGGAAGAAGATTCTGCACAGTTGTTTCCCATTACAGTGTTTGCGGTGGAGCTCTCCGTTGTCACATTGTCCACAAACCACCACCTCTCTTCATGTTTTGGACAGTTCTTTTGTAACTAATTTACTCAGATTTGCCCATGTCTATGTGTTTGCAGCAAGAGCTCTTGAAGGAACAACAGACTTACTTGGCATACCTGGCAGAACGGCTGGAGGAGGAGAAGCAGCGAGAAAAAGAAGTGGACAAGGTCTTCAATGAAGAAATGGAGAAGGTTTGGGCCAAGAAGGCTCAGCAAATGCAATTAGACCAGGAGGGCAGAAAGCAGCTGCTGAAAGATGTCCTGAATACAAGAAAACTGCAGATTGAGGAGAAGTGTAAGTAATAAGACCTCGTTCCCTGCACCAAACCTACCGCAGGAGTACAAGTCTTGGCCAAGGCAGATGGAGTACCACCCGCTGCCTTTGGGAAGATGATCTGGCCCAGCACGCACAGGCTGTATGGTTGAGTGGGCAACAATGCTACTGTCTCTGAATCTGCTCCTGAAACTTTACTCCTACAGACATTCCTTATGCTCATTTCCCATTGCCTTCACCAGAGCAAAGCCTGGTAAAATAAGAATTGCGTAAGCAAGCAGTCATTATTATTAATTATATTGTTATTATTAATTACATTATTATTATTATTATTACAAATTCCTGAATATGAAATCTTTTCTGTTCTGAGTGGATCAAAGCCAAAAAAGCTGAGAATACACTCACCATTGTGTGCCTCTTTAGAAGCAACACAACGAGGGACTGCTATTTAGGCTACTTGGCTTGAGAGCAGTCTTGCTGTCCCTTCAAGCTTAGCAGTGCTCTTATCTTCTAAAAGTGTTCTGTTCTGGTTTTGCAGTGCGGAGAAATCTAAAGGAGCAGGAAGAACTCGCTGAAGAGAGGAAATTGTTAGATGAAGCAACGGCAGAACTCAAACGTGTAGAAGAAGAAAGATGCGCGAGGTATTTTTCTTTTTTGCCACTGGTTCATGTCATTGCAGATCAGTCTTTTAAACTTGATGTCATGATTTAGCCCTGGCCCAGCCAATTTCAACACCTTAAACCAAGCGGCTGGTCTCCCAGTTCCCTTCCTCCTTCCACCCCTGGGGAAAGGGACACGAGAGAACAAGACTTGCAGGCTGGAAACTAAAACTGCAGCTTTAATGAAATACAATAATAATGATAACAATAAGAAGAAAGTAATAAAATATATACAAATATACGAGATGGTGTCCCCATCCCTCAGGGACTGTGTGTCACCACAGATGCTGCAGAGCAGGCAGGGAAGGGGGCAGTGACAGGAGGGAGCTGGGCTCAGGGACTGGATTCAGGAACGCGCGGATGTAGGATCAGGGGCAAACAGACAGACGAGGTCCTCACTGGACGTCGGCCAGGAAAGAAGAGAGTGAGACCCTCGTGATCCCTGAGGTTATACTGGGTATGATGTCCATGGGATGGAATCCTCTGCTGTCAGTTTGGGGTCACCTCTCCTGTCCGTCCCTCCCTGCAGGTGTGAGCTGTTCCACCCCTTGAGGCTTCCTCCAGCTGAAGGACAGCCTCAGTTTGTATAGGAACAAGTGCAAGTAATGGCCTTTCTGCATCCCAGTGCCTTGTGTGAGCACTGCAGGAGAGAAAACCTTGTCTGAAACATATGCTGTTCGCTCTCAGACCGTTAAGTTACTCACATGAGACTGAGCCGACGTTAGGAAACTGATTCTCAAACCACAGCTCTTGGGAGGAGGCTAATCCTCATTTTCAGATAACTCTGAGCACTGGGTGGGCTTTCTTCTGCTCACAGAGGGTCTGCTCCAAAATGCTCAATAGCAGCCCTGTTACATTGGTATCAGATCACTAATTCTTATACAAATAATGGCATTTCATTAATGAAATACCTTGGTTTGGTCTTTTTGGACCATCATGTGACTTGCACCCATCGTGTTTATCAAATACACTCCCTCGTACTCTGAGCTGTTACTAGGGGTGGCAGAGGTTTGGGAAGGAGGGTTAATGAAAGGTTAGTTCGTTACCTCGGAAAACAAGTGTGTTCAGGCTTACTGTTGTACTCCACCCACACACATCCCTCCAGCAGTCTCACAGTCAGCCACCAGAATTCCAGGCTGCTGCACGTAACGCCGCTGCTCGGGTTCTCCGTACCTTGCAGTTCCTCCGGGGGAGCACAGAGCAGTGCACGCAGTAGCTGAAATGTTCCTCTGGGTGTCATGCAAAGCCTGGGGCAAAGGGCTTAATGTCACTTATTCCATTTCCCTTTTGTATTCGTGCCCTTTCTCCACTCCGTTCTATGGGAGGAAACCAAGTAGCTGCTTTCAGTATCTGTCATGTTCTCTGATGGCTTCGATTGGTACCGGCCTCCTGGCTGAGGCACAGATCTCACCCCTCCGAAGGAAACGTGCTGGGCTTGGTTATGGATATGCTTCACAGCACAAAGGTAGCGTTCGGTGGCATCAGCAAGTGCTGCTTGGTTGAACATTGTTGCGTTGGTGTGCACCTGGAATCCTGGGTTCAGTTCTGGGCCCCTCACTCCAAGAGGGACATTCAGAGGCTGAAGCATGACTGGAGAAGGGCAACCAAGCTGGGGAAGGCGCTGGAGCGGAGGGGTTGTGAGAGTGCCTGAGGGATTGTTTGGCCTGGAGGAGGCTGAGGGGAGACCTTATCGCCTTGTTCAACTCCCTGAAAGAACGTTGTTGCAAACTGGGTGTTGGTCTCTTCTGTCAAGTGACAGGTGATGGGGTGAGAGGAAACAGCCTCAAATTGCACCAGGGCAGGTTCAGATCAGACAGCAGGAAACATTTCTTCAATGAAAGGGCTCTCAGACCCTGGCAGAGGCTCCCAGGGAGATGGTGGAGTCCCCATCCCTGGAGGGGTTTACAAGCCAGGCAGATGAGATGCTCGGGGATCTGGTTTAGCAGTGAACAGGTACAGTTGGACTCGATCTCAAAGGTCTTTTCCAACCAAATAATTCTGTGATTCTGTGTCTTGACTAGACTTGGCATTGTGTGAGCCAGAGTGGTTCCTGCCCTAGCAGTGCCTGAACATGGAGGCAGACCTCCACTGCTGCTCCAGAGGGCAGTGAAAGTAGTACACGGGTCTCAAGGTAGAGTGGAGAATGATTTCTTCTGACAGCCACTTACGAGAAGACCAGTACAATGCCACAGCAGGAGCTTGCACCTTCCCTTCCCCGCTGGCAGTCACTGTTGGTACCATTCATGAACCGCCCAGCATTCATCACTGCCGTGAGGGGCAGGGAAGGCACGCAGATTACAAGGGGTGCTTCTCCCCCTGTTTGATTGGTTGAGCACTGATTTTGCAATCTGCTTTAGAAGATACAACAGGATGGAATTCATTCTCTGAAAAACATTGCTGTGGTGGGTTTGGTTAATAGAGAGGTCGTCAGTCTTAGCACCTCAAAGCAGTTTTGAATGGCGCTTTAGTCCAATGTGGAGTGCTAACAGATTAAATAGTAATAACGATGAGGATAATGATAACAACAACAACGACAACCACCATAATAACAATAATAAAGTTGTTTCTTCTTTTACCCACATTTCATTTCTAGAAAAGCAAAGGAAGCAAGAGAATACCAAGAGCAGCTCAGGTCTCAAATTGCCTATCGACAACAGGTCCGCGATGCTGAAGAAGCAGAGAAGCAGCGAGATTATGAATCGGATCTAGCAGCTGAGAGAGCTTACCAAGAGAGGGTACAGGACATTCTGTCAAGGCGTTGTGAGAAACTGGCAAAGACCCACCCTTTCAGAAGAAAACTAAACTAATGTCTAGCTTTTAAGGAGATAATTTATGATGATTTTTTAGCTCACTCGGTTGCCTTAAAAGCCTTTTTCTAAGGGTGTTTGTAATTGACTTGAGTTAGCAGACACCTCTCCTGGCAAATACAAGAAACATGGTTATCTTTTTCCCTGTTTGATTTTCTTTGACAAAGTATCTCATCCAAATCAAAGTATGGGACATTTGAAATAAAAGAATGCTGTGTGTTCTCTGCAGTACAGTGATGTTTTATTATGACATGAATGAAGCGCAGCCAGTTCTTTAAAATCTGCACAAAGAAAACTTTGTAGAAGTTTCAGCAAACTTCTATTAAAATGTTTTTCAAACAGCACCTATTTTCAAAACCTGTTTTTTTATGTATTTAGACAAAAAGTACTCGGCGACTCATTTTTATTTCCCCTGTTAAGTGCAGGGCTATGAATCTATTTTACTGTGGGCTGGACAGTACAGAGCTGATATCGCTGTGCGTATGTTCTCATAGCTGTTGAGAACCAGAGTCGCAAAGCTCGTCTTGTGAGAGCTCTGCTTGGGCACAATTAGTGGTGGAGGAC
Organism: Neomorphus geoffroyi; assembly: GCA_033558235.1. NCBI lineage: Eukaryota > Metazoa > Chordata > Aves > Cuculiformes > Neomorphidae > Neomorphus > Neomorphus geoffroyi. The sequence continues at coordinate 2,249,737 of JAUMJM010000025.1, forward strand.
TGAAGCCATCCTGTTCTTGCAAAAAGAGTAATTATTCATCATTTTGACGGCATCTCTGCCTTGGATTGTCACCAACACCATGACCTGAACGCACAGGATGGGGAGGCTGGAGCACCAACACTGGAAGACGGAGCAACACAGCAAATGGACAGATATCGGGGGAAGCTCTCAGCAGGCGTTCGGCAGAGGGGAGTAGGGATGCGGCCTCACCGGCCTCTCAGCTCCCCCTTTAATGGCCAGATGGTCCTTTTAGGCAGGAGGAGCAGTGGGTGACACAAGGCGGAGAGGTGGCAGCAATCCAGCCTCTCACCGTGGCGTTGCCCTTGATCTGCTTCCTGGTGTGTATTTCATTAGTTTTTCCTCTGTGCTTTTTAGAGAATCCATTTAGGACCTCACATCCTTTCTTGTTCATACACTTTGTGGCACTGAGAAATGTTTTATCCTCCTGTTTGAGCCTTTGCTGCTGCTTATCTGCAGATGTTTTTCTCTCCTCCTTCAGCTTTGCCACTCCAGCCCCTGCTTTCCCACCCTTTTCTTGTCCAACTCCCATCTCTCGCTAAGCACTTTCTCTTCCTTCCTCTTCCTCCCCACCTTCCCTTTCCAGTGTGTCGCTCCCTATTCGCACACATCAGAACTCTTGTGGTTTTGCTGTGTGTGGGAGCATGAACGGGTGCACGGAGAAGGTAATAAATAGCTCTGACCGGAGCCCAGCTCCCATGGCCCTTGGAATGAATCTGGAATAAACTGCCTCATCTTCTTGGTTTGAAGCGGAGACCAAGCGAACTAACGCTTTTTGGCTGTGGAGAAATCTTCGCAGCGGTTCACAAAGGCCAGTTAGAGATATATTTATGTGAAACAGAATCCCAGAATCCCAGAATCATTAAGGTTGGAGAAGACCTCTAGGCTCCTCCAGTCCAATCATCAGCCCAACCTCACTGAGCCTACTAAATAATATACCCAAGTGCCACTGCCACATGGTTTTTGAACCCCTCCAGGGATGGAGACTCCAGCACTGCCCAGGGCAGCCTCTTCCAATGCCTCCCTGCTCTGTTAGTAAAGACATGTTCCATAATATCCAATCTAAACCCCCCCCCCGGTGCAACTTGAGGCCGTTCCTTCTTGTCCTATCGTTTGCTACATGGGAGAAGAGTCGGAGATCTTAGCAGAGCAACACAACTCATGATGGGTGTAAACAGTGGAAGAACCTGGCCCCAAGGTGATGCCTCGCTGAGGGGTGCAGCACTGGGTGCCGTGGGATTTCATCGTTGCTTACAGACACAGCTTCTCTGAGAGCAGCTTCTTGGGACTGCAGGTGGAAGAGGGACAAGCTCACATCATCCAGACAGAGCAGAGCCTCTTCATGCCTTGCTCCGTCAATCACTTGTACCCAAAAGGGGTCTGTTGAGAAAGGAGAAGTTCATAAACATGCAACATGGGAAACTGGGAGAGGTGGGTTGGTAGTCAGGATCAATAGAATTATAGACTCATGAAATGGGTTGGATTGGAAGGGACCTTAAAGCCCATCCAGTTCCACCCCCTGCCACGGGCAGGGACACCTCCCACTGGGTCAGGGGGCTCCAAGCCCCATCCAACCTGGCCTGGAACACCTCCAGGGATGGGGCAGCCACAGCTTCTCTGGGCAACTGGGGCCACCCTCATCATGAAGAATTTCTTCGTAATGTCTAGTCTAAGTCTTACGTGATGCTTTTCAGCAGCCATTTGAGGACTTCAGAGCTGCTCCTCCTATTTTGCAGGAGGGAAAGGACATCCCAGATAATGGAAATGGTTTCATCAGCCCAGAGAGCTCAGGTAGTCATAGGTCTCTGCTCTAACCCCTGGCTTAGACTGGCAGAATGATTAACTTCTTGATCTCCCACAGATTCCTGGTGTTTCACTGTGCAAAGAATGTAGATATTTCTTTACTACTGTGACCCCTCTTTGAAAAATGAACATAATAGCACATCCACAATTCCAGGATTAATTAAAGCATGATATTAAAGGTACAATCAATATGGGACAGACAAAAAAATACCACACTGGTCAGTTCCGTGAATTTGAGATATCCAGAACCACATGAAATCTATTTTTTTTTTTTAATAAAACAATAACTCAGAAGAGGTGGTCAGAGCTATGAAGTATTTATAAAGCGCCGGAGCTTCTGCTCCTGCAGGCAAAATTCCTCTGCAATGAACGTGAAGTCTGCACAAGAATAAAAGATCAGACTGGAACAGATTTGCCTTCAGCAGAAATGAATTCCCGTGGGATAATGGGCAACCAAACTCGTCTCAGAGAAAACTTGTTGTTGATGAAAGTGTTGTTGGGGCTGAGCCCTTTCCTGTTGAGCCCTTTGCAGAATCCAGGTGGGTCTAGAAGAAAGGACAAGGCTCCCACTGGGCTGCCGAGTGGTTGGGTGTGTCAGCAGACTCCTCTAGAGGAATTCTTTCCATGCCCCTAAATAAGAATTATTTTTTATGGCAAGTTTCCTTAATCACTGCATTTCCTTAGTGTTTGAGGGAACCTGGAGCCAAACCATGTTAAACGAGGAGTGCAGCAGCAGTGACCGCTCCCTGAACCAGGGATGCCGGCAGCTCGAAGATGAAACCACTGGCATCTAAAAACCAGGCAGCTACAGCCTCTTCATTTACCCAGAGCTTTGCAAAATACTCTTTCCTGTAGTTTTTATTACATTTTCCACATTGATGGAGGCAAAGCAGCAGCGCTGACGACCTGTCAGGAAAATCTGTCCCTCATAATATCTTCCCAGACCCACGCCAGGTTTTGAAACCCTGCCACCTGCCAAGGCTTGAAGTCTTCTGTGCTCACCCATCTGCTCAAAAAGGCTTTTATAGTGACCCCAGGGCTTCCGACGGTGACGCTTCCAGGCACGCACAAGGCATTGAGCTGGGAAGTGGTTCCTGGCACCCTGCGGCATGGTGCTGCCTTGGTCCCTGCTCCCCAGGGCAGTGGGAGCACCTTTGAGGCTGGAGGCTTGCTGCAAAGCTACATCCAGCTGTGAACAAAATTGGGTTCATTTGCAGCAAAATCCTTCTCTTCGGTTAATTATTCATTGCTTTAACACCTTGATTAATTATCCACGAACACAGATAGAACACTTGCTGTAGAAACAGCCAGTGCAACCATGCCCAGGGTACAGTGACACCGCAGACCCACGGATCATAGCATGTGGTGACTTCTGGAGAAAGCAAAGTCCAGCTTTGAGGTCTTTGGGACAACTCTGCCTGCAAAAATTCAAGACTGAGTGTTGTTTTTAGCAACAGTCAACTCTGTCCTGATGACATCTGGAGTTGTCAATAGTTGATGCTCCATACTTTTGCGTTTCATGGGCACTTTCATGTACAAGAGACCACCAGTAAAAGTACAAACCTTTCCCTGCAAACCTCAGTACACGCGCAGAGAGTTTCAAGTGCTTTGAGCTGTGCAGTATTTGCCCTTAATTTTGAGGAGTAAGGCTGATTTAACTCTTGTTTTACCCCGTCCATTTCTGCTGTCAGTGGCAGATCTGTTAGAAACCCTTATTTTACCTTATTTGACTCAATAAGAGTTTGGGTCAACTAAGGGTGAATGACCCAAGTAGAGGAAATTAGGGGGTTTCAATGTAGATCTTGCTCCAAAGTACTTCCATGGAGTATTTCAGGATGGGGTTATTGGTGTTAACGTACCACTCGTGCATCACGATTCAATGTTATAACCATAATTTGAGGGTCAGGGGATTTCACTGCAGAAATGCTGTTTTCCTCCGTTAGTCTGATTTCAACGGCAAACCAGCCTGCTCTCCTCTACCTAAACAGAACCCCAAAGCTGCCCGACGGGTGCCTGTCACAGAGCCGGTAACTCCGCTTCTCACCTCCAGCGCTGACCGCGGTACCCTGCCTGCACCCCCAACCCCTCCAGAGCCCCTCGCTGCTCTGTGCCATCATCCGTGTGTCCACCCCTCCATTCCTGGGGTCTCCAAGTGTTGTCGCAACACAGGGATAAGGCTGGGACCCGTGAGCATCTGGGGAAGCACACACATCCCCAACACCCGTCCCATCCTTGCAAGGAAGCCACTGGCTCTGTTTACAGTGGAAAAAACTGGTATTTGGTTCATTTTCACCTCTAAGTGCCTTCAACAAGAATGCAAGAGGTGGCACCATAAAATGCTGTTTGTTATCACTTGTTAAACACTGTGATCAGCACAAGTTCTGATTCCTACATGGAAAGAACCCTCTGCCTCCTGAAGGAGATAATTTCCAGCAACTCAGCACTTAGGACACACATCATGGATTTCATACGTGTTTTGGGGGTTTGAGTTTCTATCTTTAATTCAAATTTTAGATTAATGGAATATCACATGCAGCACTGGCTGGTACTTCATGGGAACGGCTGTGCTCTGCCTCTGAGCTATCAGTGCTACCCAGGCTTCACTGAACCCTTTACTCCCACTTATGCCGGTAATCCTAGAGTAATGGAATGGTTTGGGTTGGAAGGGACCTCAAAGCCCATCCAGTGCCACCCCCTGCCACGGGCAGGGACACCTCCCACTGGATCAGGGGGCTCCAAGCCCCATCCAACCTGGCCTGGAACACCTCCCGGGATGGGGCAGCCACCACTGCTCTGGGCACCCTGGGCCAGGGCCTCCCCACCCTCACAGGAGAACATTTCTCCCTAAGATCTCATCTCAGTCTCCCCTCTTTCAGCTTCAAACCATTCCCCCTTGTCCTATGACTCCAGGCCCTTGTAAAAAGTCCCTCCCCAGCTTTCCTGGAGCCCCTTTCAGTACTGGGTGACTACACTAAGGTCTCCTTAGAGTCTTCTCTTCTCCAGGTTGAACGACCCCAACTCTCTCAGCCCGTGAAAAGTTCACATTTTGTTTCTACAAAAGGAGAGGAGCAAATTTTGTTTGCCCGACAAAGCTACCTGGGAGGCTTTGCAGAGACTATGAATCCCAACGTGTTACCCAGGGTAATTTCTAGCCCCTTCCCAAGCTTGCCACCAGCATTTGGATCACCAATGACATCAGAGCTGGGAAAGAGAGATATCTGTGGTGCTGGCTGTCCTCCCACCCTATCAATGCTGTTCCTTGCCAGGCTCAGAGGGAACGGGAGCAAAAAGATGCCAAAGGGGGAGCAGAGGCAGAGGCTGAGTTGTATCAGCATCCCTTTAAAGAAAGGCTGTGGTGCCTTGTGAGCCTGAAACTGCGGGAGGAGGGATCTGTGCTTACAGTGTAAACAGCTGTGGCACAGAATAAGCACATTTTCTGCCTGCTTAGTTAATATGCAAAATACCTTGGGTGATAATGAATAGCAATTAGGAATACTTTGCCTTTGCGTCATCCTTATCAGGCTCAAAAAGTGCTTTCTGAGCATGAACTGAAGCACACGATGCTCTCATGGGATGGAGGGACGCGGGTGTGGAGGTGGACTGAGAGGCTGGGGATGATTTTGGGCTGTTTGTACCCCAGACAATTTTTGCCGTGGGTGTAGGGCACACGAGGAGTGATAGGGAGCACGGCCAGCATTGGTGATGGGAACCCTAACCCACCTTCAGGCAGAAGGCAGAGAAAACTCCATCCCTGGCCTGTTCCTTGGCTGCATTTCCAGTGGGTTCATGAGGGCAAGGCTGCCTTTCCCAGGCACGTTCTCTGGCAAAGGACACTCTATTGGAACTGTTCCTTGCACTGCGACCTATGTGGGAACCCAGGGCTGGCAGTGCTGGCACAGCCTGACACCACCACGGGGCACCCACCTCTTCTTCTATGGGAAAGGAAGGCAAAGGGAAGAATCACAGAATGGTTTGGGCTGGAACGGACCACGAAGTTCATCTAGTCGAACTCTCCTGCAGTGAGCAGGGACACCTTCAACTGCATCAGCTTGCTCCAAGCCCCACACAACCTGACCTTGAATGATTCCAGGGATGGGGCAGCCACCACCTCTCTGGGCAACCTGTGCCGGTGTTTCACAATGCTCAGTTTAAAAAATTCTTTCCTAATACATAGTCTAAACTTCTCCCCTGTCAGTTTAAAACCATCACCTCTTGTCCTATTGCTACAGACCAAGCTAAAAAGATTTTCCCCATCTTTCTTATCAGCCCCTTTCAGTACTGGGAGCTGCTCTAAGGTCTCCCCAGAGCCTTTTTCTCTTCAGGCTGAACAACCCCAACTCTCCCAGCCTGGCCTTGTACAAGAGGTGCTCCAGCCCTTGGATCATTTCCATGGCCTCCTCTGGACTTGCTGCAACAGATTCCTACCCTTCCTGTGCTCAGGACTCCAGAACTGGACCCAGGGCTCCAGGTGGGGTCTCACCAGAGCGGAGCAGAGGGGCAGAATCCCCTCCCTCCCCTGCTGCTCCCACTGCTCTGGGTGCAGCCCAGGACACGGGTGGCTTTCCAAGCTGTGAGCGCACATTCCCAGCTCAGGTTGACTTTCTCATCAACCAGCACCCCAGGTCCTTCTCCGCAGGGCTGCCCTCAATCTCTTCATGACCCAGCCTGTAGCGATACTGAGGGCTGCCCAGACCCAGGCGCAGGACCTCGCACTTGGTCTGGTTGAACCTCATGAGGTTCATGTGGACCCATCCCTCCAGCCTGTCCGGGCCCCTCTGCGTGACGTCCTGTGTTTCTGATATGACATCATCATCACTCAGCTCAGTGTCATCCTCAAACTAATAAAGGGGAAATCCCCCAAACCCAGCACAAACAGGGCAGCTACTCCCACTGCAGGGAGGGCTCTGCCCGGCAAGCCCGGGCGTGACCGAGGAGAGAACATAGGTATAAAAAAGCTATTTTTAAATAAATTAACTCAATAAAATGTGAGGCAGGCACTGAGGGAAAGCACTGCTCCCCTGGCTGAGCCTGGTGGGAAGAGGAGATGGGGGTGCACAGTGCGCCAGCTGAGCTGAACTGAACCAAACGGAGCCGCACGGAGCTGAACCCAGCTGTGCCAAGCCGAGCCAAGCTGAAGTGAGCCAGACCCAGCCAAATGGAACTGGACCCAGCCAAGATGAGCTGAATGCAATTGGACCCAGCTGAACTGATCCAAGCCCAGCTCAGCCTAGCTGATCCGAGCACAGCCGAACAAAATTGTATGGGAACAAATGGATCCGAGCCCAGCTGAGCCAAGCAAAACCCAGACGAGCTGTGCCCAGCCAAGGCAAACCCAGTTGAGCCAAACCGAGCCAAATCCAACTGAACCAAGCTGAATGGAGCTGAGCTAAGCGGAATGGAACTGGTCTCAGCCAAGCCTATGCAACATCACCCTGGCCATATTCAGCCAAACCCAGCCGAGCCGAATGTAACTGGACCCAGCTGAGCCGAGCTGCACTCAGCTGGACCCGACCCAGCCGTGCCGTGCCCAGCCAAGGCAAACTCAGCCCAGTTGAACCAAGCGGAGCTGGGCTGAGCAGAATGGAACCAGACCCAGCCAAGCCAAAGCCAGGCAAACTCAGCTGAACGGAACCGGACTCAGCTGAGTGGAACAGAGCTGAACAGAGCCAATCCAATCAGAACCCAGCTGAGCTGAACTGAATGGAACCAAACCCAGCCAAATGGACCCGAGCCCAGCTGAGCCGAACGGAGCCAAGTGGATCCAAATGGAGCTGAATGGAGTAGAGCCCAGCACAGTCAAATGAAATGGAACTGAACTGAGCCAAATGGAGCTGCATGGAACCAAATGGAGCCAAACAGAACAGAACTAAACAGAGTTGAGCCCAGCTAAGCGGAGCTGAATGGAATGGAACTGAGTTGAACAGAACTGAACTGCGCTGAACCCAGCCGAACCCAGTCAAGCTGAGCTGAATGGGACTGAATAGAGCCAAACAGAAGTGAACCAAACTGAATGGAGCCGAACGGAGCTGAATGGAACTGACCAGAACCAAACCCAGCCGAGTCCAGGTGAGCTGAGCTGAATTGAACTGAGCTGAATGGAGCCAGAGGGAGCTGAGCTCAGCTGAATCCAGTCAAACAGAACCAAACCCAGCTGAGCCCAGCCAAACAGAACTGATCTGAGCCAAAAGGAGCCGATCCGATCCAAACCCAGCCGAATGGAACCGAATGGAGCCGAACTCAGCCCAATGGAGCCAAAATGAGCTGAACGGAATTGAACTGAGCTGAAAGGAGCTGAACCCAGCTGAACTGAGCCAAACTCAGCTGAACCGAGTTGTGCCCAGGTGATCAGAACCAAACAGAGCCAAATGGAGCTGAGCCCAGCCGAGTTGAGCTCAGCTGAACGCAGTCGAATGGAACCGAGTGGAGCTGAGCTCAGCTGAGCGGAGCCAAATGGAACCGGATTCAGCTGAACTGAGCCAAAAGGAGCCAAGTCCAACAGAACCCAATCAAGCTCAGCCGAACGGAACCGAACCGAACCCAGCTAAGCAGAACGGAGTCGAAAGAAGCCGAGCCAAATGGAACCAAATGGAGCCGAACGGAACCAAACCCATCCGAACGGAGCTGAGCTGAGCCGAACAGGTTCGAACAGAACTAAACTGAGCCGAACCGAATGGAGCTGAGTCCAACCGAATCCAGCCCAGCCCAGCCGAATGGGGCTGAACGGATCGGAACAGAGCCCAGCCCACCGCACCCCGCCCGCCCCATACCTGAGCGGGGCGCGGCGGGGGCGGAGCGGCGCTGCCACCGCCTCCTCCTCCTCCTCCTCCCCCCTCTTCCCCGCGTCCCGGCCGGCGGCGGGTGTAAAGGTCGCTCTGTGTCTCTCTTCGCTGTCTGTCGGTCTGTCCGTCTGTGTGCCGGGCGCCCCCATGCCCCGCGCTTAGCGCCGCCCGCCCCGGCCATGTCCGCCGCGCAGCTCTACACCAAGGTGAGCGGGGTGGGGAGGGCACCCGGCAGGGTGTGGGGGCTTCCTTGTGTTCCAGGGGGAATGTGCTTCCCCACCGCGGAGGGGACCCGCAACTTTCCCTGCATCCCCAGGACCGCATCCCCGCATCCTTCCCACCCGAGCATCCTCCCCCACCCCTCTCCGCGGGTACCGGTCCCCGCGGTGGGAACAGCCCCTTCCTGGGATTCCACCCTCCTGGGAGAACGAAGCAGCTGGATTTATGCAGGGAAAAGGTGAACTTCGCCCCCGTGTCAGGCTTGTGGAAGCGCTGGATTCCTCCTTCACGGTGTCCGGCACTGGAGAAGGGCAAATACGCAGCTTAAAACCCACTGAGCTTAAAACATGCTCCACTTCCACAAAATCCTTGTTGGATCATGTTTTCCTTCCTATTCCTCCACCAGGGTGGAGAGAGAGGGAGGAAAAAAAAAAAGCAGTCCTTACACTTGCCGTAACTCCGTGGAATGCTCCTGGAAAAAAGTGAATAAGGTGAAAAATGGTGCCTGGCTCCCAGTTTTCTTTCCGTTCCGCCACTCCCGAATAAATCCCTCGGCCGGAGTGCGGCCGAGCGTGCCCGCTTCCTCATGGCAGGTAACATGGCTGATGGCCCCACTGGGTGCCAGGCATCGCGTCCAAGGTGCCAGCTGGCAACCCTCTCCATCGCTTCCCAGAGGGCAAACCAGATTTGCCTCTGAAAAGTGGCCGTTGAGACCATAGCAATCTCAGGCGCTGATTTTTAAGTGAAGACTGAGATCTAGAGAAGATATTACTTTTTTTCCCCTCCTTTTTATTTAAATCGTTTTGTGGCTGTGGCTCAGGGTATTCCCGTTCCTTGGCCAAAGCGGGCTGGAGTTGCGCTCTGTGTGGTTTGGGGATTTCTGCCCCCTTCCCAGCAAGAGCTTTGTATCCAGAGACTTTGCCGATTGACTTGGCCCCATGAAAGAGCTCCTGAAACGCAGCAGGAGATCGGCTGGTACGGAGCGATAACTGGTACAGAGGGAGCCCTCGCCCTGCATTCTGCATCTTCCTGAGGGTACCCGGGAGTGCTGGGATCCAGGGAATGTGCTTAGTAAAAGCCATCAATAAAGCCAGGCAGGGGCTCATCGAGAAAAGTGCTTGGCTTCCGCACGAGTTTTGCTGAAAGGCTGCAAAGTGCCAGCAACCTCTGCTGTAACAATGAGAATTTTAGTGTTTGAAGTTCTTGCTGTGACTGTGGTCAGCACAGAGACGGTACCAGGCTGGCACCAGCCCTCTCAAGGAACCACGTTTTATCTCCATGCCAGTCTCCTGCCCTTAACTTTGCTGCAGGTTTCTGCTTCCGTAACTCATCTTTGTAGACAGCTTTTATGTAATATTGGGGGTTGCCACTTATCTTTTTTGTCCGTTGGTGTCAAACGGATGCAGAGTGAGAAGTGAATCTGGTGGCTCCTCCTTTGAGCCTACAGGAATTTTAAGGAGCTCCGTTGGATTGAGCGGGCTGACCTCCATCCTTCTTGGGAGCACTTCAAAAGCAAAGTCTCAGGTCTGGAACCCCCCTTTTTTTTTTTTCCCTTGGAAAATCTGAAGGGGACTGCAAGAAGCGCTGTGGCTAAATTGCTTCAGCATGCCGACCGCAGCACCTCATCGAATGAGTGCACGGATATGATGGGAAGCATCCCTGGGGAAGGAGGAGGCTGGCTGCGAGTGCTGTGTTATCTCTGTGGGCTGGTTATAACAACCAAGTGAATTGATTCTTGATGATCAGGTAATTAACCTTTGCCATGTTTTTAACTTGGTTAGGTTTGTACTCCTGTTCATCTGTTAAATGGACACAAGACGCCTACTTAGGCGTGGCTTTGGATCCTGTTGCTTTATAGGGACTCTTGGATGCTGCACTTGGGGAGTCGTGGGGATTTGCTGACAATCTGTGCACATGATTAATATTTAGCTTATTTTTCAGTAACAACAAAGATTCTTGATGAAAGCTGGTGTTTCAGCACTGGCCCTTCTGCTGGCATCCATCTGTCTTGTGGAACCTTTCAGAGATGCAGGTGGTGAGGCCATGGATGGTGCCATGAACCCATATGGGTCATCTGTGGGACTGAACCCTGGCGTTGCGGTGAAATTTAGGGCTATCTTGCTGGGTCTTCTTCTCCATGGGGCCTCTGTGCCGGCTCTCGTCTTTGAAGCAGGAGGAAAATGTTTCCTGTGACTTGGAGTAGATGAGAAAAAGAGCAAAGAAGGCTTTAAAGAACACAACAAACTGAACAGCCTTAAGATGCTGCACTTGGTAGTGCCTGTTGCTGGTGGAGGTCCCCAAGATGGAGCAGGTGTGTTGCTCTCTAGCCCGGTTGGAAGACCTTGAAGGGTCCTGGTACTCGCTGCACCCGCATGTGGATGCGGGCGTTCAGCCCCTGTAGCTCCACTGGGAGCTGATAGCTCTTACGTGGTGCAAACCTCCGAGAATGTGGTGAGGAGAAGACATCCTGCTGTGAAAGGCTGTCCAGCCCTGAGCAGTCGGGTGTTGGTGCACCCTCTGTGCACGGCTGCCAGGAGATGCTCCCATGGGTGTGAACAGAGGAAAGGAGAAGGGAAGAGCTTCCATGGGGTGCTGTGGGTCAGGTCTTTCCAAGAGGTGGGGCCTTCCTAAATCACCTTGTCAGCAGGATGGGTATGAGGCTTTTTGTGGGAGGATGCAGAGGGGGGAAGGCGGATGATCCAGCTCACTGGAATCAATGCAGCTGTCTTGCTAAAAGCCTATCGATCCAACACACGGTGTTGCATTAGCACAGCCACAATGGTACCTCCCTTGAAGTCCTTCCTCCTCCTGGCGGAACCAAGATGAGGTAGACTACTGGGGATCTGCTTCAGAGCAGGTGGGTGGGACTTTTCTGGTCCTCCCAGCCCTGCTTCCTCCTGAGCTGTAATGGGAGCTGCTCTGGGTTGTGTAGAGAGCCCCTACCTTTGCGCTGTTGTTTGCTGATCTCCTGGGACCTTGTAGGACATGTAGTATTTTCCTGGTGCATAAGTTGATGCTTGTTAAGCTGTGCTGATGACTTTGCTACTTTAGACTCAGCACTGCCCCGAGGAGCACTTCATCTGGAAAGGAACCCCTCCTGGAAACACCAGCAGCTCTCTCTATGTGATGTCTGAGCAGGGATGCCTGGTGCTTTAATAGCCCCCACCAAAGCAGATAATTAGCAGCTGTGCCAAATTATGAGCATGTGAGTAGTTCCAGAACTACCTCAGCCTTCCATCATGTACATCTCCACGTGTGTAAACAGTTACAGGGACACAATTATAATTCTTTTCTGCTCCTGATGTGGTACTTGAGGACTTTGGGATTGTCTGGATGTGGATTTTGTTCTGTTGCAGAGGCAAAGAGGAATTTAGTGCGACTTGTGTCCCAGCAGCAGAGGAGCTCTGTGGTAAAGGGTGTGGACCTGGTCCTGGAGCCCCTGGCACTACCGTGAGCAAGGGAAGAAGAGAAGGTTGTGGTATCGAGGACTCTTGCTTGGAAAAAAACAACTTCAGATGGAGAGCTGCTGGGGCTTTGTCTGACCTGTGTGGGGCCCAGTTTCCCTGTCCAAACGTCTTCCTGGGGCCATTTTTGCTCGTTCTATGTTCCCAGGGTTCCTGCTGGAGCATGGCAGCGGTGGGACATCCCTGGCAGCAACGCTGACCGGGCAAACTGAGGCTTCTTGAGCCCTGCTTAGGTGAAGCAGGAGGCATAGCTCCCTTCCTTTCTTCTCCAGCCAGAGCCTTCCAAAGAAACCTGTTGCTGATGCAGCTAAACCACAGCCTAGGCGGCTGCAGCCCAATCCCCATAAGCTTGTGCAGATGCCAGCATTGCTCTGTAATGAGATAAAGGGGATGCTCTGCTCCTCTGAGCTGGGTGCTGGGCAGAGTGGAGGGAGAGCATCACTCCAGGAAGATACCATCTCTGGCAACGATTTGGTTTGCAGTGTGAAACCAGAAATGGGGCTTGTTTGCATGGCTGGCCTTCGTTATTGTGACGTGAAGCTCTATTACTAAAACAAATATAATTGCTTTTGCTTCTGAAGTTCTGGTCTCTTAAAGGTGCTTCTTAAAACATCCTAATTGTTAATTTAAGCATAGCCTCTGAACCTAATGCAAAACAGTGCTTCTGCCAGGCTAGGGAGTGAGCTCTGCCTGCCTGCTCCTGGACTGTTGTGCAGCTCGAGATTCACTCTTCAGAAGGTTTGCAGCTCTGGATGAGTAAGAAACCAGGGTATTTATTTCTTCCCCCCCCCCCGCCATTGTGCAAAGTGACTGTTATTTGCCAGGTATTTTTTTAAGAGATGATGGAACTTAATGCATTAAAAAAATCCTCTTCCAATGGCTATCGTTGGGTGTAGAGAACTCTCTGGTTTTCGCTTGTGGTTGTGGTATTAAATAAAGTAGCTGGAATGGATTGGTGGTTCCTGACACTGGGGAGAGACTTTTCAAAAACGAATATTGCCAGTGTGATCACACACTGATTGAGTCAATGAATTGGCATAAACCTTCTGGCATAAAGCCTTTCTGAAAATGATGTATCCTTCAAGGCTCGGGGAGGATTTATCCCGAGCGAGTCCTGTGTGTTTGTTCAGGGTTGAGAAGCAGCTGGAAGGGAGCAGAGAAGATTTTCTATATATTGGGTAGAAAATTTTCTGTGGGGGACCTGGCAAGCAGAGAGATGCAGTTCTGGGCATCCATGGGACATCTGCTTCAGAGCTTTGGGGGATGCGGAGCTCCTGAACTTCTGCCTCGGTCTTTCCAGCTGCGGTTAGGAAAACCAGGTTGTACTTGAATGTTTTAGGGGGGGGTTTCTTCTTTTTTTAGATTATAAGGACACGTATGGGTCATGCCACAAAGTGCAGGGACAGCCTGGAGGCCACACTGGGTTTTTTGTTTGAATATAGGGCTGTCTTAGTGAAAGAGCTGGATCCATCACCATTCCCAGTCTCCTCCCAATTGTGCCTCATTATTAGCTGCAGTCACCGAGAGGAAATCATTGAAATGTAAAATATGATTGCTCTGGCCAGCTCTCTGCAGCTGAGGACCGTGCCAAGGGCATGGCCACCTCCGTGGCGGCTCGGGGACCTCCTCAGGTTCCCCGGGACAGCATGGAGGAGGGAAAAGCAAAGCCAAACTTGGGGGTTTAAATACTGTACAGCCCTACAGCTTCTGTGGGCTTGAGTAGGTGTAGAGAAGGTGAGAGGTGGGTGCTGGTGTTTTTTATGGGCATTTCCCTCCTTTAATGGGCAGGAGGTTGCTGGAGTTCGCCCCATGCTCAGCTGGCGCCGTGCAGATGGACATCCCGCTGCAGGGCACGCTGTGCCAGAGGCTTGGCGCTGCAAAAATAACCCTGTTTCATTGCTGTTTATGCAATTGTTTGTCTCGGTTGTGCATTTAACACTGTGGGTGCTGGGGTTAGCTGAGAGCCATCAAGATCAGGGATGCGGAGCGCTGTGCAGGCGCTGGGACACAGCCCTGGGAATGACTCCGGCAGGGCTCCATTGATTCCTGCTTTTATGCCCTTGTGCTGGCTGAAATTGGTCAACTTGCCTTTTTAAAGAATTATTTAAATGACTTCCTACCCTGATGCTTTTTTAAGGGATATCCTGATGCACACAAGCCCAAGTTGCAGCTCTTTGCTGGGTGAATTCCTGGGTGCAGGATGGAAACCTGGGTGGATGGCAGTGGGTCCGGGTCCCAAGACAGCACGTGGCTTGTGCTGGTTCTTGTGGAGTGGGATGGGATGAGTCAGTCCTACCCTTTTCTGCCCTGAGGAGGGAGTTTAACCGAAGGTGTTTGTCACCGGCAGCTTGGCTGCTGCTGAGGAATGTATTTATTAGTGGGGATTTTTGCCTCATTATTCTTCTCTGCTGCCAATAACCAGGTGTAGGAAATAAAGACCATGCGTGTGTGCCTCCCGATGAAGGAAGGCTACATACCTCTCTATCTCTATTTGCATGTATATCTGTATCTATCTATCTATCTAAAATATGTATATATATATATAGGAGGGTGTGAGCACCCGGATCCAGTGGGAGGTGCCCCTGGCAGGGAGCTTGAAACTGGATGGGCTTTTAAGTTTCCTTCCAAACAAACCATTCTGTGATTCTGTATTTGAAGCTGATCTCGGTTTGTTGCAGTGCAGTGCAGTTCTAGGTACTTTGGACTTTGTTTATATTCCTTTGAGTTTGTAGCTCTGGCCAAAAAGGATTTGTGTGTCCTTACTGCAATAGTTGTCTGGGAAGGAAGCTGCAGGAGCTGCCTAACTTCAGTGTGAAGGTGTACTTTGGACCTGCTGGGTTAGTCGGTGGTGTAATGAATAGCAGGTAGCGAAGGTGAAGCACTGAGTCGGGTTTTTCGTGTCTGCTCTTTGACCCATTCTGCAAACAAAGTCATTTCGTGGCAGTTAAAGAAACATCAGCACAAACTAGAGTTCAGGTCAGGAAAATGACTACATTTATTGCAGCAGGACCCCAAGCCTTGGCAGACACCTGAAATGACATTTCAGGGAGGACTTCTCTGTTTAGCAAAACTGTGTCTCGAGTAGGTTGTGTAAAGCAATTGCCCTTATATGCCTCTAACCTCCTGCAAGACACATCTCATGGAGCTGGTTTGGGTTTTGGCTGAGCCTGATCCTCCAGAAAGGAGCAAGAACCTGCCCAGAGATTGTGGCAGAGCTGGGGAGGACCAGGGCAGGGTGGGTGATGATCTTCACATGGTCTTCCTTGTTTGAACAGTCTTTAACGTGATGCCCAGGCCATGGTAAACTCATCAATTTTACTAATAAGGTTATTAAGGATTTAGTAGTTTTGGTCTTTGCCTTTCCTGTGGTATCCAGAGGGTTTGGAGAGGGACATCCCTACAAGGAATAGCCTGCAGTCTGACAACGTGACCTTTCCTCCAGCTGTAATCTCCTTTTGTCCTCATTTGTCCATGGCCAAGTCTTCTCCAGCTGACTGAAACCTGTGACATACAGGAATGGGTTAAATGTGCCAAAGGCTGGACTGCAAGAACTACAAGCAGTATCTATAAACCTTTACTATAAGGAATGTAAGCTTTTAATTGCAGGGAATGGCCCCAAACTCATGGCTTGTTGAGGAGCAGTGGGATGATGGCGAAGCTCCTCCAGCAGTGTGTGCTCCTGACCTGCTGTGCCACTGTCCTTCCTACTTTTAACCCAATCCCATTTGTATTTTTGAATTTTATTTTTTTATTTATTATTTTCTCCATAAGTGTTGTTTTTCATGCCTGGCTTTTAGTTCCCCGTGCTTGTCTGTATGAAGCAAAGGTGCTGTTAGGACATATGGACCCCGCCCTGGCAATTACAGTAGGTCACCAAAATGCCATGTAACTCATCTTGCTCCTCAGCTCTGTTTACGGTGCAGGGTAGCTGGTACGATACCATGGCCATCTCTGCCTCCTTCAGTCCATCCTTTGTGGTCCTATATTGGCTCCAGTGGTGGTACCGTAGAATCACAGAGCAGTTTGGGTGGGAAGGGACCTCAAGGGCCACCCAGTGCCACCCCCTGCCATGGGCAGGGACACCTCCCACTGGATCGGGGGCTCCAAGCCCCATCCAACCTGGCCTGGAACACCTCCCGGGATGGGGCAGCCACCACTGCTCTGGGCACCCTGGGCCAGGGCCTCCCCACCCTCACAGCAAAACATTTCTTCCTGAGATCTCATCTCAATCTCCCCTCTTTCAGCTGAAAACCGTTCCCCCTCGTTCTACCTGTGGAGCACTTTTGTGTTCTCTGGGTGCTCGGCGTTGGTGTGCCCTGGATGTTTGGTGCTAACGTGTCTTGGCTGCTCAAGAGGACACGTGTGCTGTGTCCACCTGCCATCCTGCCTTTTGGATGTTCCTGTTGGCTTGCATCTATCCTTCTGCCTGTGACTCCACTTGCCACGTGCCCCTGGCTTAGCTATCTCCTGATAACAAGTATTCTCCATACTTGAGGCTGACCAAGCCTTTCAGCTCATGACGGCTTCCCATCCTGCTGAACCACAGGCAGCCCCGCAGCTCTCTGGGGCTCCATGAAAGGACCTTTTTCCCTTAGAGGATGCACAGAGGGACAAAGCCAGTGCTTAAACCCAGCTAATTCATGCCTTCACCTTTGCCGTGAGTCTGCCCAAGCTGCCTTTCAGTAGTCCTGCTGAGGTGCGAGGTGCTGGCGGGATGGGCTCACCACCACCTACAGGGCTGTTGGGAGCAGGATGTGTTGCAGATGAGTCATGGCCACTACTTAACAAAATGACATGTTACATCTCAGAGACGCATCCTGGCGAGTCACCGCTCTTTAAAGGAAAAAAAAAAAAAACCAAAACCCTTAATACACTTAAAGATGGCTTTAAAAATCATGGAGAATGGTGATGAGAATGTCCTGTTTCTTGTGAAAGCCCTACAGGTGGCTTCAGGCAAACCTCCAGCTGCTGAATCCCTGCTGGACATGAGCAGACAGCTCACGCTGATATGTCTTAGCAAATGAGGGTTGAAATCTGCTTAAAAGAACCCCCCAAATTAAAAAAACCACTGATCCCTGTGCCTCCACGAAGCTGGTCCTTGGTGCTGTGCCTCAAGTGAGCAGAAAGTCAGTGTAAGCGTATCTCAAGGCAGCGCGTGGATGCAGAGATACTGAGGTGATGGAAGCTATAATTTTCAATCTAATTAAGCTGAGTAACTCCTTAGTGGATTTATGCTTCTTAATTACTTTGAGCTCTGATAACATGAACACTGCGGGTGTCGCTGCTTTTTTGGGGCAGTGAGTGTGATGTCCAGCTTGGTCAGAGGAGCAGCACCCACCAAGTGCTTTGGGTCTCAGCCAAGGACTCAGTCTCCTGTTAGGGCGGAGGTGGCTTTCATATGACTGTACTGGACTGCTGTGGTTTTGGATTGGTCCCATATCTCCACATCTCCTGTTTTAGCGACAAGGTGGATGTGCAGGAGAGAGAATGTCCAGCTGTAGACCCACACAGGCCTCAGTGGGAGGTGGACCTGTGGTGTGGCTCACACCAGTCTTTCCTATGGTCGTGGAGTGCCTGCTGCTTTCCTGGCAGAGATGAAAGAATGACATGAAAGACCAAATCCAGTGCTTGGTCAGTGTCTTGTGTCACTGTGCTGTCCCCTTTCTCTTCTGTCTCCACTTGCCTTGTGGGAAATTGCTTCTCTGCAGGGATAGGCCAGGAGCACCCGCACTGCCATCAGGTAGCTAATGGCACTGACAAGGCAGGTTTTTGGCTGAAGCAAGACCTTTAACACCACTGAAAAACTCCTCTGGAAGCTATGTCTGCATGGGGTGTGAGAGCTCCCCTAGGCATGTCCTCAGGAACTTCCTTACTCCCAGTATTGGGGATTTCTTCCCTGGATTCCAGTATCGCAGAGTTGCAATTTGTTTTTCCTCTCCTGTCTGGCCATGGCAGCTGGAGTGCAGCTGGGGACGCGTTGTTTATGGCTGGATGGCTTTCCAGGATCCCAGGTCCCTCCAGGAAGGATGCTGCTTGTGAGCTGAACCTGCCTTGGCTGTCCTGCAGCGTGTGTTTTATGGCCCTGGGTGCAGCATAGACCCTGGGCAGAGGGAAAGGAAGGTCATGGCTTGCTTCTGTAGGGTCTAGAAATGCATGTTTTGAAATCTCTTTCACTGCTTTTTGCTTGTTTTCTTTCTTATTGTCCTTTCTAAAACCTTTGGGTTTTTTTGGACCCTGTGCCAGCGAAGCGAGAACATGTCCCTCCTTGAGCAGAGTGTTGATATGAATGCTTATGCTTTGCCTTGCAGTGAGGAGTGGAGAGGGAGCTCTTACCTAAAGTCTGTTCTTCTTTAAAGAAAGAAAGGAAGGGGGTATGCGGTGGAGAAAGGAAAAGAAAGGAAAAAAGAAGTAGAAGAGGAAAACAAAAAAGAAGGGGGAAACAAAGGAAAAGAATGGGACTGAGGGGACAACCTGGTGTGGAGAAAAGAAGGCTCCGGGGAGACCTTAGAGCAGCCTCCCAGTACTGAAAGGGGCTCCAGGAGAGCTGGGGAGGGGCTCTGGATCTGGGAGTGCAGGGGCAGAAGGAGGGGAAATGGCTTTAAATTGGAAGGGGGAAAGATTTAGATTAGACTTTAGGAAGAAATTCTTTACGCTGAGGGTGGGGAGGCCCTGTCCCAGGTTGCCCAGAGCAGTGGTGGCTGCCCCATCCCTGGAGGTGTTCCAGGCCAGGTTGGATGGGGCTTGGAGCCCCCTGATCCAGTGGGAGGTGTCCCTGCCCATGGCAAGGGGGTCGCACTGGATGGGCTTTGAGGTCCCTCCAACCCAAACCGTTCCATGATACCCTGGGTACCTTAAGCGCGCGAATCTGAATTGCAGAAGCTGAAGGTTAGAGGAAGGGCTGGTGCTCTGGGTGCAGCTGGTGGCGGGGAGAGCTGTGGATTTCAGCCTGGCAGTGCTGCCACCCTGGGGGTGATGTCTGCCACCCGGCCCCTGCTCGCTGGGAACTGCTGTGAAGCCTTGTGTGCTCTCGCCGTGCCAGGATGAGTTGAGGAGTCAACTCAGAGTCGAGGCTGTCAGAGCTCATCTTCATCCTTCTTTGCCCTCCCTAATGCTGCTTCAGTGAGTGATGGCTGTGCTTGCACCCACTTATTTTAGGGAAATCCCTCTCAGACGTGGCAGCGTGGGGACCACCTCTGTGATGCCATACGGACACAAGCAGTGATGCCCAGCTTTGAGAAACCCAAAATATCGGTTTTCTTGCCCATTAGAGTGAGTCTAAAACATCTTTAGCCTCAAAAATTGCTTGAATTTGCCTTTTGGCACCCAACACTCCATGCAGGAGAGGATGGGATGGCTGAGGCTGCTTCAGGCTGTGCAGCTCCTTGTAGTCCCCAAAGAGTGAGGCACAAGAAGGCTTTTCCTCCCCAGGTGCTGCTGCACTGCTGTTTGCATCCCAAAGTGTAGCATCGGGCAGAAAAACCACTGATCTCACCCAAATGCAGCTTCCCTCGACTCCTCTTTTTCTCCAAGGAGTGAGGTGGTGCAGAAATCCATCTTTCTTTTTTTTAAAAAGGATGTTTTAAGAAATACAATATTCTGGATTTAGAAATAGAATGTTCTGTTAGGCAATGCCAGAGTCTGTAGATACTCCAAGCTTTCACTGTTTTCTTTCTTCTTATTATTATTGTTTTTATTTGTTTTTCTCTATTTTGACTGAAAAAGGTGCTGTATCCTGGCAGTCTTTGCTGTGGTGCAAAGTTTCAGCACTGGTACGTCACGTGAAATAAATCAGCAGAAGGCAAACTCTGCTGTTTCACTGAACTTTGTGCGGATTTCACGCAATCACTGTCTTGGTGGGTACTTAGGAGCTCCAACTCTTTTTCAGTGAGGACGGAGCTCAGCACCAGCTCCGCTCCTCCATGCAACACTCATCCTTGCTAAGCATCCTCCAAGGACCCTGGCATCCTTCTCCTCCAGAGGATGGGATTTTTGAAACCTTTGAATATAAATTGTTTCTGAGCTGTTACTTGCTGTTGTATCCGAAGTTTAAATGGTATTTTCTTTTTGGAGTAGCAGGTTTACTGGTTTTTTCTTCTTTTTCGTTTTGGGGTTTTTTTTCCTTTAATATTCAATCAACTGAGATGTGTTTCCCCAATTTAGGCTGTCAGGAGTCTCCAGCACAGTGGTTTTTGATGTCCCTGTGTGAAGAGCAGACGGAATGTTGTGGCTAATAAAAAATCCCAAGGACTTAAGAGTGCAGAAGTGTTTTTAACTATCGGACCATGCAGTTCATAAGTTAGCGAGGTTTCATCCATTTAGCAACTCCGAAGGCAGCTTCTTGTCTCTCTGCGTTCTGTGCCAAAGGCTGAATGTTTCTAAAGGAAAAACCTTCCAAGAAAACAATGAGATTCTCCTCGGTCATGTTTTGGGGATCTATCTGTTGGAGACTGTTTTATCCGGCGTGCCATCTTTCGGCTTATAACCCTCTTTGATGTGGCTCGTTCAGGGGAAAAATGGCATTACGCACTACCTCAGTCACTCAGATGTCAGAGAGGATATCGCGTTTGACTAATCAGGGGAAATTTGGGAAGATTTAGTAATGCCAGGAGACATGACCCACTTTCAGATAAATGCTTTTCCGACAATGGAGGCTGAGCTCCATGGTGGGGGAGGGAGAAACATTCACAGAGTAGAAATAATTATTTATTACCTTTAAAATTTATTTTAATGTGCTGACCTTTTCCAAGGTTCAGGATGGCTTTTCTTTTTTTTCCTGTTTTTGATTTGTTGGGGTTTTTTTGACAGGCTGGGAGAGTTGGGGTTGTTCAGTCTGGAGAAGAGAAGGCTGCGGGGAGACCTTAGAGCAGCCTCCCAGTATTGCAAGGGGCTCCAGGAAAGCTGGGGAGGGGCTCCGGAGTAGGGAGGGCAGGGGCAGAAGGAGGGGAAATGGCTTTAAATTGGAAGGGGAAAGATTTAGCTTAGACTTTAGGAAGAAATTCTTCACACTGAGGCTGGGGAGGCCCTGGCCCAGAGTGCCCAGAGCAGTGGTGGCTGCCCCATCCCTGGAGGTGTTCAAGGCCAGGTTGGATGGGGCTTGGAGCCCCCTGATCCAGTGGGAGGTGTCCCTGCCCATGGCAGGGGGTGGAACTGGGTGGGCTTTGAGGTCCCTTCCAACCCATTCCATGATTCTATGATTTTTTTAAAAAAAACCGCAGGCACTAACTGTTTTTTTTAGAAATCTGTGTCATCTGGAGATAACTGTCCCCGGGCTGCAGGAAGCACATCACCTTTGGGATGCTCCCTTGAGCACAGCGGGCGTTGGCGAGCTATGGTCTGGCTGTTGTTGCCCAGCGTTGGCTGGGGATGGATGAGGAACCCAGTGAGCTGTGTGGGAATCTGCCAGGAGTGTCCCAGCTCAGGAAGGTGGATCTTGTGTGTGTAAGGACATTAATCTGTGAAGCCAGCTTTCTGTGTTTGTCTTTTACTGCAAACCTTATATGCAGTTTATCCTTCTTCCCGTGTTGTTTGGGGCTTCTGGCTGAAACAGCAGCTGAAATTGCAGAGGTGTGGCACATGTTGCAAAACTGTGAGAAAGCCAAACCTGATGCTTAAATTTCTAGTATATAAGCCTTTTCTTCAAAGACAAGAAAAGAGAGCGTTCTTCAACTATAAGTGCATAATTTTCAGGGCTGCAAGTTCTGTCAAGTAACTTATTGCGGCTGTTTCTTTGTGTAAGGTTTTATCTTTGCAGCCATATGAGCTGAGCAAAACCAAGTTAGTCTCCTTAAAATTTCTCATAAACCTTTATTAAAAATAGCTTTGTAATCCTTCCAGAGTGTAGCAACGAAACTTGTCTTCATTTCATATTGAAACTAAACTCTGTCTGTATCTTGCAATTTGCTGTGCTGGTGCGAATGTCCAGTGCGATGGAGCAATGTCAGAGCCTGCCTGAAGATGGGAAGATGCCCTGTGCTGTGTGAACACTGTTTTGGGGGAAACCCTCCATCCTAGGTGTGTACTGGAACCACTGATTGTTCTATAAGGGGGGTCCAAGTTTTGAACCTTTCATTGTTATTACTCACACAACCTTCTGAATGATAATCCAACTCTAGGTGTTTCTTAGTGTTCTAGTTTTGCCAGCAGCCATAGACTTCATTCCTGTGTCTTCCAAAACCCTCAAAACTTTTGGTTTTTAAGTAGTTCCCCAACTTTTATTCTTTTAAGAGCCACATTGCAGGCTTCAAGTGTCTTTGCCGAGCAGGTTAACGCTTTCCGCAGGTTAAAGTCTTGCTGCTTCTGTCTTTAAGCTTCAATGGCAGTAGACTGACAGTTTTTGAGTGCATCTCTATTGGTAAATGCGCCTTCTAGAACTGAAAGAGTCTACAGGAAAGCTGGGGAGCAGCTCTTGATCAGGGAGTGCAGGAACAGGATGAGGATGAATGGTTTTAATCTGAAAGAGGGGAGATTGAGATGAGATCTTGGGGAGAAATGTTTTGCTGTGAGAGTGGGGAGGCCCTGGCCCAGGGTGCCCAGAGCAGTGGTGGCTGCCCCATCCCTGGAGGTGTTCAAGGCCAGGTTGGATGGGGCTTGGAGCCCCCTGATCCAGTGGGAGGTGTCCCTGCCCATGGCAGGGGATGAGACTGGATGTTTTTTAAGGTCCCTTCCAACCCAACCCATTCCATGAGTCTATGATTCTGTTTTGCCTGCCGTTACAGTGCTAACTGGAAGATACAGAGCCCTGGTGCTTGTCTAGGTAAATCCATTTCCTTTGCATGTACTTCTGGTTACATGCTGAGTTAGTCACTGGGGCATTCATAGGGGCTCTGAAGTCCAAATTATCTTCATATCCCATGAAATACTCAAGTGGAATTCCTGAAGCACTGACAGTGGATGCTGAGGCCCTGATTGAAGCCATGCGTGATGTAGAGAGCTCGTGTGATCTTTGAATGACTCGGGAGTGACGGTACCCTATTGGACAGGAAGGTGGTCTTGCTGCTTTTGTAAGCACTGGTGATGCTGATGCTTGCCTGCTCCCCTCTGTCACGTGCCTGGGAAACAGCTGGGAAGTCGGGAAGAGCTAAAATACACTGGGACTTGGACCAACCTGTACTGCAGTCAGGCTAAACTTCAATACAGTTAATTTGCCTGGAAGGGAAGAGGGCTTTTTGGAAGGACTTGGCTCCACTTGTTCTCCTCACACAGAACATATGTAATTCAGCAAGCCAGGACAGAGCAAAATGCAGTGGTCAAGGCCTGAAAGAGCCAGCCCAGCAACTGGATGTGCTGGAGATGGATGCAGATCTGAACCACGGCTCATAATTTGAAAGCTGAATAGCTTCTGAAACACCCCGAGAGAGGGAAGAGGCCCTGGTTGCACCTGCCTCTACCTACTTTAACCCTGTAAACAGCACTGACCTTTGTCTCTTGCAGATTTTGGACATAATTTATGTCTGCTTTAAATGTTGGCTGCTTGTGGTCGAGATGGACAAAGAACGGCAATAATTCCTATTTTACAGGTCGAAAGTGAGCAGCACTTTATTAAAACAAGGGCTGCCTTTTATATGCTCTACATAATATAAGCAGACATGTTATTGGCTAATACTCAACCCTGCTTGCTTCATATTCTTCTGTGCCAACATCCTCCCCCATGCTCTCCCTGTTCCTCAAACCTGCACACCTGCAATCCTCCTTTTCTTCTTTCTCTTGGCCTTCTTCTCACAGGAATACTTGGCTATCACCAAGGTCAAAGCTAATTGTCTCCTTTTCAAGATCCACGTCCTGTTGTGAGCCCCCACAGCTGCTTTGTTGACACAATTGCCCAGTACTCGTGATTCAGGCTTGGAGGTACCTCTTGGGAGTCACTATACCCATCCAAGGGATTTGTGTTAGATGGTTGAGTTGGTATGTTTAAATTGTTTTATGGAAATATGCCAGAAAAAATGGAGGCTTGGCTTTTTTCATCCTTAGTTTTCAGGCAGAGCTTAAGAAAAGCTGAAGCCACCAAAGAAGTGTGTATAGATCTTCTGCAAAGGTAATAAGCCTGCGCTGAGGTGTGGATGGGGCTTTGTTCACCCCATAACCTCTTTCTTGATTGCACTGAATGTGGCCATCCAAATGAAAAAAATAAATTTCCATATGAAAATATGGAATAATAGAATCATAGAGTGGTTTGGGTTGGAAGAGACCTCAAAGCCCATCCCGTGCCACCCCCTGCCGTGGGCAGGGACACCTCCCACTGGATCAGGGGGCTCCAAGCCCCATCCAACCTGGCCTGGAACACCTCCAGGGATGGGGCAGCCACAGCTTCTCTGGGCAGCCTGGGCCAGGGCCTCCGCACCCTCACAGCAAAACATTTCTTCTCAAGATCTCATCTCAGTCTTCCCTCTTTAAGATTAAAACTGTTCCCCTCATCCTGTCCCTGCACTCCCTGATCAAGAGCCCCTCCCCAGCTTTCCTGGAGCCCCTTTCAGTGCTGGGAGCTGCTCTAAGGTCTCCCCAGAGCCTTCTCCTCTCCAGGCTGAACAACCCCAACTCTCCCAGCCTGGCCTCACAGCAGAGGGGCTCCAGCCCTCGGATCACCTCTGTGGCCTCCTCTGGACCTGCTCCAACAAATCCTTGTGCTTTAGACATTCAGCCAGCCTTGGATATTTGTGGGAGTGACGTGAAATTCTGATGTATCCCTTCAGCTACCAGGTGTTGCTGATGGTGGTGGTGATCTGCTGTGGCTGCCTGCTGGAGCAATGCCCTTTCCATCAGGCAGGAGCCTCACTGAGGTCTTCTTTGTTCCATGAGGATGCTGTGATCCTCCCACATTAGAGCCCTGACCTGTCCCATACTGGGTTAGTGGTTGCTGACCTCTCTACTTCTGTTGCACGTCACTTCCACGTGCTCACAAAACATCCTGCTTTGAGGGATTTATACAGTTTGTGGGCATGTTCTTTACATTTGATTTCTGCAGATGAGCGTGCGACGCTGGGGATAAATTTACTGTAGCGATAACACACGTATGAGGAGTGATAATAGAATTTAACTGTGATAGTCTCTCTAGCTGCTCGAGCAGCCTCTGTCCTTTTATTTCCTGATGTGCAGAGATTTGTGAGTTATTTTATTCAGTGTCAATGGAAAACAAGATGTGCGCTTTCTCCTGTGCATGCAAATCCCAAAAGGAGTTCAGAAGCGTCAGAGGAGCAGGGAAATCCCAGCTCAGGAGCTTTCCCAGCCGGCATTTCTGGCTGGAAGCAGTCAGTGGGGATGCAGACGTTTGCTGGTTTCCTTTCATACAAAGCCCAGCCTTTTGACAGTGCTCGACAGAGGGAAATCTTCCTCTGAGAACAAGAAAAAATACCCTTTAAACAGATTGAACTGCTTTCCAATGAAAAGGGCTGTTATGAAAACGAGTCCCTTGGGGTTTCTCACTGGGACATCAGCTCTGGCAGCCAAAACAAGCTCTGTTCGTGGCTGTGCTGTACCCATTGGTGACAGCCACGTTCTTCCCTGTTCCTGCATTGCTGTGCTCATCGGTGCATTCTTTGCAGACCTTGCAAAGACTTGGGCAGCATTGTGTTTTGCCTGAGGTGACTTCTCCAAAATGTGTTAGGCTGGAGCTCAAATCCACATTCCTGTGACTGGAAATGCCAGCAAAGCTGGGAGAATGGAAATATGGTGATTTCTGCACTACCTCCGCAGGGCAATGGTTGAAAGCATCAAGGAAAATCAACAGGAGGTGACCAGCAGGTCCCTTGGGCGTTGGACAAGGCTGGTTTTGCTCCACAGGGCTGCTTGGCTTGTGGCTTTCCAGTGCGGTACTGTTAATGCAGGGGACATCCTTTAGCTTTGCATCTGAAAGTGACCCTGTTTTGCAAATACAATACAGGGAGGACTAGGGGAGAGGAGGGGAAAGCAAATATTTGCATTTCTCTTGTTGAATCCATCTCGCTGATGCTCTGATAGGACCTGTTCCTCTTTCATTAGAGCCTTTGCTCTTACTGGAGGATTTCTGAATGCACCATTTGTTCACTGAAAGTGGGTCTTATCACCACAGTAGGTGGGAACAGGGAGGCTGTGCTCTGGCAGTAGCTTGAAAAAGCTCTGGTAAGGGCGTGATGCTCTCCTTGCATGGAGAGCTGGCTTATCAGGGAGCAGCAGGGTGAGAGGTGCCATGGGGAGGAGCAAAACTGAAAGGGTGGCAAAAGCTAGTTGGTGCTTGGCAGTCTGCTTGGCTGTGGGTGGAGGAGGTGAAGTGGCTGGGCATGGGCTTAAGTTTGGAAAGCACTTAGTCATTGCTCATTTCAATATCCTCTGAGGAAGAGGCAAGGGCATGAGTTTTCTGATCAAAGATGAATCTCAATGACTGTTAGTCAGTGGTTTGAGGTTAGTTTATTACTGAAGTAGCCCATCCCTGAGTTTGCTATGCTATTACTCTCTGCAGCTCCCTGAAAGGAGGTTATGGAGAGGTGGGTGTTGGTCCCCCTCTCCCAAGTAACAAGTGACGGGGTGAGAGGAAATGGCCTCAAGTTGCACCAGGGAAGGCTTAGATTGGATAGTGGGAAAAATATCTTTATGGAAAGAGTGGAGAACCATTGGCGGAGGCTGCCCAGGGCAGCGGTGGAGCAATCATCCCTGGAGGTGTTTAAAAGACATGGAGATGTGGTGCTCTGGGACAAGGTTTGGTGGTGGAGTTGGCAGTGCTTCGGTAGTCTTACAGATCTTTCCCAACCTAATTGAGTTTATGATTCTATCCTATGCCTTATTTTCATGCATTATATTCCAGTAGTTATGGTAACTTGAGACTTGCATCTGATACTCTGAAGCATCCGGGGAAGCAGCTATTGGTGC
The DNA here is from genome assembly GCA_033558235.1 of Neomorphus geoffroyi. NCBI lineage: Eukaryota > Metazoa > Chordata > Aves > Cuculiformes > Neomorphidae > Neomorphus > Neomorphus geoffroyi. The sequence continues at coordinate 2,276,855 of JAUMJM010000025.1, forward strand.
TACCATTGTGGCTTGAGGAGAAAGGAGGAGTTGACTCAAGTGGAGAAATTTGGAATGTGATGGAAACCCACTTTCGTGATTTGCTGAGGTTTGGGTAGATGGTTTTCTGGTACTGCCTCAGTGAGGCCACTGTCACTGTGATTCTCCTTGAGATCTGCCTGCCCTCCTCTGGCGGTGTCTGAAAAGCTGAAAGCTTTTTTATGGCTCCTCTGACGCGGTAAGCTCATGAAAAGTGCACTCCAAATTATGATTTCTACTTTTGTGGCTTCATTTTATAAATATATATAAACCTAAAATAAAAATAACTGTTTTCTCAGAATTTGAACTCAAGGACTGCCCTGCCTTTAGCTGAAATTCCAGTATTTAAACTGGAATTGGGTTTTTTATTGTTTGAGTAAAGTTTATAATTGTACTCAGAGCATAATAATACTTGTGTTATTTTTGATGTCACCTAGGAAAACATGACTTCTGTGTGATGCAAGCGATAGGAAACATGTGGTGCTTGTCTCCCCAGCCATACACAACTGTGGTGGGGGAACTCCTTTCGGTTCCTCTGGGCAGTTTTGATGTGTATGGAGAATATTTGAAGTCCACATCAAGAAATTAATTTTCATCCCGAGGTCATGCTTGATGCTTGTTTATAATGAACAGAAATTCACTTCTCAGTTGGTCGAATGGTGGGATCATGGCACAAGGTGCTTTTGTGGGCAGTTGTGTCTGGAAAACTGACTTGTTTGGGGGCAGTAAGATGCAAAGCGCCTTTCACTGTCCCGGTTGATGGTTAAAATACCTTGAACCTCTACCATTGCAGTGTGAAACGGTTATAGTTGCTCTGAGAGTGTTCACTTTGTGTTTCTTAAGCTCTGGGATTCAGCTCTCTGGGTCACATTCAGCTTGGTCATAACTGCACCACCATCTCTTTAAATTACCGATTCATTGGAGTTTATCCAGAAATGGAGTTGTCATTTATGCTTAGCGTACATAGAAGAGCACTGTCTGCTGGTCCCTCCAGAAAGGACCTGTACGTCACTTGTTTGTGGGCACCAAAGCTGCATCAAGCCTTGATGGGAGCTCTCCTGAATACCTTCAGTGCTGGCCGTGCTGTTGATGCCCGTGTGGTCATTTGCCTGGTGCCATCTTGTGCCTGTGCCCCTGGCTTTCAAACGATTTGTGTGGCTGTCCTTTGCAAAGGAGAGGTCCCACAAGATGATCTCCTGCTCTAGAGCTTGTGCAGCGTTTAGCACAAGGTACTTGGGGGACAGAGCTTCAAAGCTCAGTTTTAAGCGGTTGAAGAGAACTACTGAAAATTCTCTAAAGAGATTTCATAGACTGGGGAAAGAAATATTACATCCTTCTGCATCGTGTTGCTTGCCTGGAACATTACTTGTGTTCTTTATTTATGTTGGTAAGATTGCTCTGCCTCCACCCTTGAATATCTTGAATATCTATGAATATCTACATTTATGCTGAGAACTTTGTGGACTGGGGAACCTTCATCTAGCAAATCCAAAATCTAGACAGACACAAAAGGCTGGATATGGGAGACACTTGAAGATGCTGATGGGCTAGCAGCTACTTAACAAAAAACACTTGTGAAGAACATAAGGTAGAATGATTTCTGAAAATTTCATGTTGCTGTTGAGGTGGATAAGTGTGATCTCTTCTTGCAGCCTTTTGAGTTGAAGTTCGTTTGGCGTGCAACAGCCGGCTTTCCCTTTAGCTGCTGAGAGAGAGCTGGTGTGGACAAACCATGCTGTGAAAGGCAATAGGATTTCAAGTAGTAATTGCTGTGTAACTTGAAATGCATCTTATTAAGCAGCTGTTGTGAAGGTGAGGCTGCTAAAGACTTTGGAAACCGTTCCTAAAATACGAATTTGGACTTGTGACGTGCCAGCTTTTAGGCAGAGAAGTCTGTGATGATCTGCACGTGAGGACAGAGAAGCCTGGAGAGGGTATCTGGGGGCTGTGGCAGCGAGGAGGGGCATGCCTGGCCCCCCACAACTGCCTGACTTATCACTGCATGTGGGCAGCCCCAACGTGCCATGCATTTCCCCAAACTGACACATTGATTTGTGCTTCACAATTTGGTACACCATAAATGATGCCCGTATATGGTGATACAAACTTGGATTATATTTTATTTCTTAAAAAAGCACCTAAACCTGTTTGTTTTTTTTTTTTTTTTTAAAGTTTGCAGCTGACTGAAGTTTCTCCATAGTGTGGGAGAGAGGAAGAGAGCTTCTAGCCCAAAGAAGGAGATGTAAGGGTGGGCAGCTGGAAGGAAGAAAGAGCAACCGTGAAAGGGCGTGCATTGCTTCAGCGCCTCTCTGCTTTTTGTAGCTCCCATCCTAATCTGAACAAGGTCCTAAATCACTGCTGTATGCATGGATGTGCAAGACCGTCAATTCCCCATTTGATGCCTGCAGGACAAATCCGTAATGTGAGTGATGCCATGGATTATCTGGGACTTTTTGTGTCCCAGTTTGCCCATGGTGGTGGCTGAAGGTAGGAGCACAAGTTCAGGTGTCACCATGCAGTGGCGTTTGCAGGAGTTCAGGTCCTGGGCCTGAATATTTTGTCAGAAAGGGCAGAAACCTTTGGGCTTTTAAGTTATGAGATAGGAACTGGCAGCAGAATTTGCAAAAGATTCACTTGCACATCAAAATAAACTGGGATAACGTAATGTTTCTTCAATTTTTTTTTTTTTTTTTTTTTTTCCTCTTGTTTTATTCATCTACCTAACGAAGCATCACTCCCTAGAGGAGAGAAAGAAGTTGCAATGCAGTGTTTGGTAGAAATGGATTTCAGTTAGCATTTTGCCCTAATTTGAGTGAGCCACTCTCCATCTTTCAGGCATTGTCTTCGTGCACTCTTAAACCATTGCAACTCCAGGGAGTGTTTGCACTTGTTTTGTTGCTTTTTTAATCAATAATCATTCTTTTTCTCTACTTTGGGTGTTATGAGTGGGTTTAACTCATTTTGATTGAAGCAGGTTGCACTGGTGGGACTCAGTAGCTTCAAGGCAAGTAGCTTTAGCCTAAGTGTGGCCGTAAATGCATGTCTTTCCCAAATTAATACACATCCCTCTGATGGTAACTTGATTTCCTGGTTTTGGGGGAAAACCCCTTGGTGCCTGAGCTGGGGAATGTGTAGAGGGGTGGTAATCTTACAGATGGGATGTCCCTGGGAGGAGGTGATGCTGCTAGTGGTGATGGGAAGAGCCAGAGCTGAGCCCTGCCTGCATTGAAACTCTGTCCCCACTGCCTTTGCCAAGACACAGCATGTAACTTCTTGGGAGGAACACAGCAACACTCCTGTAGCGCAAGGAGGGATGTTTAAATGAGTAAATGCACCTCATGGGGCCATATGGATGTTGTCCTCTGTGTTGATCCTATTGTGGAGATCACAGAATCACAGATCCATTTAGATTGGAAAAGACCTTTAAGATCATTGAGTCTGAACTGTGAACCTAACACTGCCGAACCCACCACTAAACCATGTCCCTAAGTGCCACATCTCCACGTCTTTCAAACACTTCCAGGCACGGTGACTCCACCACCTCCCTGGGCAGCCTTTGACAGTGCTCAGCAACTCTTTCTGTAAAGGAATTTTTCCAGATATTCAGTCTGAACTTCCCTTGGCACAGCTTGAGGCCATTTCCTCTCATCCCATCCCTTATCCCTTGGGAGCAGAGCCCGGCCCCCCCCTCACCACAGCCTCCTCTCTGGGAGCTGCAGAGAGCGATGAGGTCTCCCCTCAGCCTCCTCTTCTCCAGACTCAACAGCCCCAGGGCCCTCAGCCGCTCCCACAACCCCTGTTCTCCGGTCCCTTCTCTGGACGCGCTCCAGCCCCTCAAGGTCCTTCTTGCAGTGAGGGGCCCAAACTGAACCCAGGATTTGAGGTGCAGCATCACCAGCACCGAGTACAGGGACACAACCCCTTCCCTGCTCCTGCTGCCACCCCACGGCTGATCCAAGCCAGGATGTTGGTGGCCTTTTTGGCCACCTGGGCCACTGCTGTCTCATGTTCAGAACATACCCAGGTGCTTTTCCTCCAGACAGCTTTCCAGCTGCTTTTCCCTAGGAGCACTGTATGGGGTTGTTGTGTCCCAAATGCAGGTCCTGACCCTGAGCATTGTTAAACCCCATCCTGTTGGCCTTGGCCCATGGACCCAGCCTGTCCAGGTCCCTCTGCAGAGCATCCCTACCCTGGAGCAGGTTAACACTCCCACCCAACTTGCTGTCATTTTCAGACCGACTGAGAGAGCACTCAATCTCCTCATCCAAATTAAGTATAAAGACCTTGAACAGAACTGGCCCCAATGTTGAGCCCTGGGGTTGCTGCTTGTGACCGGCCTCCAGCTGGGTTTAGCTCTGTCACCACAACTCTGCTGTGGGAAACGGTGTCAAAGGCTTCACTGAAGTCTACAGAGACAACCGCTACAGCCTTTCCCTCATGCACAGGAAGGGGCACCTGGTCATAGAAGATCAGGTTAGTCAGGCAGGACCTGCCTTTCCTAAACGCCTGCTGACTGGACCGGAGCACCTGGTTGCCCTGTAAGTGCCGCGTGATGACATTCAAGATGATCTGCTCCATTACCTTCCCCAACATCAAGGTCAGGCTGAAAGACCTGTAACTCCACAGGTCTCCTTGTGGCCTTTCTTGAAGGTGAACGTCACCTTTGCTGACTTCTAGCCAACTGGGACCTCCGCAGTTAGACAGGGCTGCTGACAAACAATGGAAAGTGGCCCATCTGCCAGTCCTTTCAGTAGTCTCAGGTGGATCCCATCCAGCCCCATGGACTTGTGCATGTATAGGTGGAACAACAGGTTTTTAACCCTTTCCTCTTAGATTATGGGGGCTCCAATCAGCTCCCCGTCTCTATCTTCCAGCTCAGGGAGCTGGATACCCAGTGCACAACTGGTCTGAGCATTAAAGGCTGAGGCGAAGAAGTCAATAAACACCTCAGACTTTTCCCCATCCTTTGTCATTACACTTCCCACTGCATCCAATAAAAGATGGAGATTCTCCTTAGCCTCCTGTTGCCGCTAATGTATTTGTAGAAATGGTTTTTATTTATAGAAACATTTTTATTGTCCTTTACCACGGAAGCCAGATGAAATTCTAGTTGGACTTCGACCCTTCTGATTTTTCTCCCTGCCTAACCTCACATCATTGTTGTAGTCCTCCTGAGTTGCCTGCTCCTTCTTCCAAAAAAAGGAAGAGAACAGGGAAGGAAGAAGCAGCACTTGGTGTGATAGCCTTTTTTTAGTTTATTTTTATTTTCTCTTTCTGTTTGGGGTGCTTTGCTTTGTGGACACTCTGATGGTTTCATGATGCCGTGTTTGATCTGCTTGGATGTGTGTATTTGAGTGCAGCTGGGGAGGAGAGAACCTTGGATTTGCCCAGTGCACAGAGGACGATGTCAAGTCATGGGACAATTCCAAACTGGAAGGTGAAAGCTAGAAAAGATGCATTTGGTGGTGTGGGGAAGAAATTCTTCATAATGAGGGTGGGGAGGCCCTGGCACAGGCTGCCCAGAGAAGTGATGGATGTCCCATCCCTGGAGGTGTGCAAAGCCAGGCTGGATGGGGCTTTTGAGCGGCATCCACAGTTTCTCTGGGCAGCCTGTGCCAGGGCCTCCCCACCCTCACAGGAGAACATTTCTTCCTAAGATCTCATCTCAATCTCCCCTCTTTGAGGTTAAAACCGTTCCCCTCGTCCCATCCCAGCACTCCCTGATCAAAAGCCCCTCCCCAGCTTTCCTGGAGTCCTTTCGGTACTGGGAGGCTGCTCTAAGGTCTCCCTGGAGCCTTCTCTTCTCCAGGCTGAACAACCCCAGATCTCAGCCTGTCTTGGATGGGAGATGCTCCAGCCCTTGGATCATCTCTGTGGCCTCCTCTGGACTCCAGCAGCTCCCTGTCCTTCTTGTGCTGAGGACTCTGGAACTGGACACAGGGCTCCAGGTAAAATAAAGTACTCCTGGCTGCTTGTGACACTGTGAGTGACACAAGTGTTACCACAGTTACAGCACAGTAGCAGGTGCTGATTTTAACTTTTCCAGCTGAAATTCCTGGTGTCCCCCGGTTGTGTCCCATAGCTGCCCTGTGCTCCTGAGCCTGACTCCTCCCAGGATCATTTTAATATAAAATTGTTTAATGTAGGGTGGTCACTGCACTGGGGAAGGAACATGAGTTTCCCTAACGACAAGGCTCCGGTATAGATGGAGGGCTGTGAAAACCAGGGGTGAAAGGCCATTTTTAACTACATAATGAAAACCCAAAGGCCATTTTTAACTTCTTTATTAATAATGAAATTATATGATGTATATTGAGCGTTTTTTGGATCTGGCTAATGTTCATCAAGGTGCTTACGTGGAGCTCAAATGGAAAACGGGACGGCAAAGGCAAGATTACACCACAGGCTGCTTGAAGTTTTGATTAATGGAGAATTAAGTGAGAGAAGGGTAGTTAATGCCAATCACCAGGGCTTTGCAGAAAGTAGCCTGGTAGGATTTAACTTTTGTGATATAACACGCTGTTTGGTAAAAGTCACGCTATGGAGACACTTGGCTCCTATATGGGGTTTTTAATTAAAAATAAAGAAAAAAACCCAAGTCTGTAAAAGCCCAGCAACTTTTACTGAAATAAGAAACTAGGAATGTGGCTGAGGGAACAGGCTGAGTTAGAACCATGGGTCTCATCCTGATTCCCCTTAGACATCAGGTCAAAGATGTTTTCTTCTTGCTGTGCAATGTGGCATTTTTTAATCAATGATTTCAAAGAGAGGTAACGAGCACTGGAGGAGCTGGGACAGGTAGGCAGTGTTGGGTTGTGGCTATGAGCATCCCATGAGTGCTTGACCCCAGGGAGATGCTTGAGAACGGAATGTTGAGCTTCCTCCTCCAAACTGCTGCTGCCCTGATGCCTGCAGTTCTTCAGGAGGAGCTGGAAGTCAAATGCATGATTATCTGGCTTGGCTTTAGCACGAGACTTTTTGTTCTTTCTCAGGGGCTCTGCAGTGATTTAGAGGGGGTGCTGAGCATCCCTCTTTCTGGCAGTGTGGCAGCGACTGGATGGTGATGGTAGGAGTCTTGCAGAGCGAATGGTGAGCATCTTGTAGAGTTGAGCCAGGCCTGATAGACAAATTTCGCACCTACTGTGGCTCATTGGGAAAATGATCCTCTATTCTCGATGCTTGCTGGGATGGAGGAAGGTCTCCCACCCAGCTGAGCAGTGGCTGGGGTCTCTTGGTGCAGTTCTAATGCTGGTGAATATTAAGGTTTGAAGGGGCTTTAGCAGAGTTTGTAGGACATCCTTGGGTGGAGCATGTGCTTTAAATCCAGACTTGGACATCCAGAGAGGCAGCTCTGCCTTGTACTCTGTGATTTGATCAGGCTCTTGGCTGCACCCTCGCAGCAGCCTTCCTGTCCCACTGCCAGCTCTCAACCTTTGCTAGTCCTGCTCCAAGCAGAAAAAAGCTCCCATGGTCACCTGATGTGAGGCTGAAAAGGCAGTGCTGCAGGAGGAGACAGGTAGAGAGACTCCAAGCCGTGCCAGCTCTGTTTAAACAGGCACCACTCTTCTGTAACATCATGGGCCATGTGAGATGCTTCGTTAGCAGCGATGTAGTGATAGTGCACACCCCCTATGGATGAAGTCCTATTGATCCTTATAAAGAGGTTTGGTTTTGTTGGTTCTGAAAGAGCAGAGAGGAGCAAAGTGAAAATACAGATAGTTGTTGTTCTACCCAGAGCAAACAATAATAGTAAGCAGCACTGGTGCCAGTACGTGTCCCTCAGGGGTCCGTACTGAGACCAGTGCCTTTTAAAATTTTCATTAATGATATCGATAGCAGGATTGAGTGCACCCTCAGCAAGCTGCGGACGACACCAAGCTGAGTGGGGCATAGATCAGATCAGAAGGATGGGACATCATCCAGAAGAACCTGGACAGGGTGGAGAAGTGGGCCTGTGTGAACCTCATGAGGTTCAGCAAGGCCAAGTGCAAGGTCCTGCACCTGTGTCGGGGCAACTCCTGGTTTCAATACAGGATGGGGAACGATGTCATTGAGAGCAGCTCTGAGGAGAAGGACTTGGGGTGCTGATAGAGAAGCTGAATGTGAGCCATCAACGTGTGCTCACAAGCCCAGAAAGCCAAGCCGTGTCCTGGGCTGCATCCAAAGACACGTAGTCAGTAGGGCAAGGGATTCTGCCCCTCTGCTCTCACAAGATGAGATCCCACCTGGAGTCTTGCGTCCAGTTCTGGAATCCCAAACATAAGAAGGAAGTGGAACTGTTGGAACGGGTCCAGAGGAGGCCACGAAGATGATCCAAGGGCTGGAGCCCCTCTGCTGTGAGGACAGGCTGAGAGAGTTGGGGTTGTTCAGCCTGGAGAAGAGAAGGCTCCAGGGGGACTTCATAGTGGCCTTCCAATACTGAAAGGGGACTACAAGAAAGCTGGGGAGGGATTTTTCCCAAGTGCCTGTAGTGACAGGACAAGGGGAAATGGCTTTAAATTGGAAGGGGGAAGATTTAGATTTAGACATCAGGAAGAAATTCTTTCCAATGAGGACAGGGAGGCCCTGGCTCAGGGTGCCCAGAGCAGTGGTGGCTGCCCCATCCCTGGAGGTGTTCAAGGCCAGGTTGGATGGGGCTTGGAGCCCCCTGATCCAATGGGAGGTGTCCCTGCCTATGGCAGGGGGCGGCACTGGATGGGCTTTGAGGTCCCTTCCAACCTAAACCATTCCATGACTTTGTGATCCTAAATCCTGGTCTTGCAGCCCACGAGGAGATCACTTGCCACCCCAGGAGGGACTGCTTTTCCCTCAGATTGAAGACCAAGTGGTTTGTTTGTGACATCCCAAAGCAGCTGGGGCTCTGCCCTCTTTTGCAGCATCTAATGACTTACTGCAGGAGGGATTTTGCATTTTAGCCCATTGCCTCGATGAGAACAGGGCTGTGTGCGCGCCCAAGACCTTGGTGCTGAACCTGTCAGTCTTAATTAAGCCTGCAGTAACGAGTGCCTCTGAGATGCCACGGAAGAAATGGTAGGGGAGAGGGTGGTAAGACATGAATTGGCTGTAGTTACATGTGAGACTATTGATTAGTCCTGGAAATCATATTTAATTAAAGAAGAGCCTTCAGGATAGAAGTACTGTGAGTATGCCTGCTGTTGGGGCTCGCCATCAGCCCTTCTCTGCTTAGTATCAGTTTCACCTCTACTGTCAGTGAGATGAGGCTGGTGCAATGATGAAATGAAGCCTTTTAAACCCCTCTTCATTAGAAATGCTGCTAACAAGCCAGTGGATAAACGCTGGAGATGCTGTTTGTCCGAGCAGCTGAGTACTGCTCAGCTGCTGTGACACTTTATGCAAATCATCATCTGAATTAATTTGGGCAGGGGAATACAATTCAGCAGAGAGAAATAGAGCAGATTTAGTGCTTGTGGGAGACGTGGAGCCATCCATCAGCATGACAGCTCTTCATGGGGAGGAAAATTTCCCCATACCTTGGAGCCATCAGCAAAGCACGTGCTTTGCGAGCTCAAATGCAGTGACTCCTGAAGAATTCTGGGATGAACAGGGTTGCTCCCCAGAATTTAGAAGGCTTGCCTTGGTGGGAGCATGGTCTGGATGTGCATTTGGGTGCATCTCTGTGCTGACAGCATGAGGGTTATGGGGAATATGAAGCACGGCGTAGATTATGTTCATCTGCTTTGGCTCTGGCTGTTTGGGTTTGTGTGTTTTTATCAGATCTGGGAAACACCTCAATTGCTTCTTCTGATGTTGAGTAATTAGACATACTTCTGCAGTGTGCCACTGTCTTTCCTTTTGCATTTAACACTCAGCAATTTAACAGTCACATTCTGTAGCTCAAAATTATTAGATTTTGTGACTCCTTAAGAAATAAAACCAGGGGCGTTTTTTGCCCTACACTTTGAGCACTGTGTCGGGGCAGTGCATGTCCCTTGCTGTGTGTTGAAATGTTGGTTTGCCAGTCATGACTTCTCCTTTCAGACTTTTTAGGGTTTTATGTTGAGGAAGAAGTGGGTCTTTTCCTGTCAGAGGTCTGTGTTGCGGGTGGATACACTCTGGCCAGGCTGGGCTTGTGCATGGTGTCCCAGCATCGGGTACCACCACTGCAGAAACTGGGCAGCGGAGAGGTGTGCAACACCAGAGCATCCCTGCCCACTCTCTACCAAGCAGTTAAACCCTCTGCCACCCCTCCTGACCCCTGTGAGTGGCACCAGGCAACAAATGGAGAACCCAGCCTAGGGTGAGATACAGGGATCAGTGGGTCCTGGAGTCCTGCCACAGCTGGGGGAGCTGTGACCTAAATCTGGTCTTTGCTCGTCTGTCAGCCAGGGGAGAAATCGCTCCTGGGATGAAAATCTCATTTGGAGGATGGGAAAGGGAGGATTACGGTTTGCCATCTGCCCTGATCATCAATAAATACTAATAAAAAGGCTAATGGTCCACAAGTCTGTTAACATAGGGAGGTTTGCCCTGCTGCCGAAGCACCTTGCTTGTGCCTTGCTGCGTCACAGGCAAAGCAGATTTTTCTCCTGAGTCACTGCCAAGTGGGTCAGAAGGGATTTTTAAGGCTGCAGGTGCTCAAGCACCCAGAGCAAGGCCTTTCTGTGCCCTTCTGCTGACAGTACCTATCTGGGCAGCACTTTCCAACACCAACAAGCAGAGTGGGTTGCACCAACACATTTAACAGAGCGAAATAACTCCATAAATAACCACCTGTTAATCGTGAGGATGAGGGGTCATGCTGTGGTAGGCAGAATGCCAGTGGATGGGCAAAAATACGGCGGTGACTCCAGTTCAGCACAGGACTCCACACCCAGTGGAAATTAATGAAGAGAAGTTCATTTGCTTTAGTGCTGAGCTGGGAGGGGATGCTGTTAGCATCCATGCACAGTGGCTGCAGGAGAGACCTCTTTTCTTTTGCTGCAAGACTCTCTTCAAACGATCTCCGTGGAGCTGTCTTTAATAGCGGTTAAAAAAAGGAGTAGGAAAAAGGAATATGACATTCAGACCCTGAACTGGGCTGTTTTATACTTGTAATTTAAGATAGAGTTTGTATTTTGCTCTTTTTATTTGGGAAAAGCAAAGTTTGGGAACACTTCAGTTTTAGCAATAGACGGTAAGAGCTGAAGGGTAGTTATCGGGCTGTTTCAAAGTATGCTGCTTAACTGTTCACATGCTGCATATAAATGCAAATATTCTTGGGGAAGCCAGGTCTGAAGCTCCTGCTATTTACTCTTTCACAAGTACTTTTTGTCCTCTTCAAGAGCATTTGGTAATACTGGATCATGTTATTTCTTTGAACAATATAATATGAGGTTGACAGCAAGCCCACTGCCAAGAGGGGAAAAAAGAGAAATGCTTGCTTTATGAAGAAAAAACCACACAGATATTTTTCGCAATCTCTACCTTGCTCTCAGCTGACGTGTGCTCAACTTTGATTTTTGATCAGTGTGCCTGGTTTCTACTGATGTCCTTCTGTAAATTTTTCTTAACCTATGTGGGAGAACCTCGGTCATGAGGTACTATATCTTAATCTTCATTGCTGAATGCTAATTGCTCAGCGATTGGTATTGCCAGTATTGTGGGTTTTCTGCCATGCCTTCCCTCTGGCTGCAGTCCCGTTGGAAGGATGCCCCCGGAAAAGTGAGCAATGAAAACTTCCTGGGGTCAGCTGTGAGGATTACCATTCCTGAAATAACTCAGGGGACTGAAAAAACAATAGTAATAAAGATGGATTTGCTGACATCCAGCTTGCCACAAAAGACCATTCCAACCACCAAACAGCCCAGACTAAACTGAGCTAGCCAATTTTTAAGCATGGTTTTCTTATTTTAATGGAAAATGACACCCTTAATTTAATGGAAGATTGTACTCTATCCACATTGTCAGCGTAACTCCTTTTCTTCCCCCATAAGCTGGGGCATCTGCCGAGCACAGCACCTGGAGTTGGTGGGAGTATCTTTGGCCAGCAACGAAGGCTTTCAAATAGCAAAACAATACCAGCCTCTTCTAATTTAATGTCGATTTTAATCTGTGTCCACAGAAACAGCCTGATAAATTCTAAATCAAATCAGGAGGTGGGGATTGAATTTATTAAGCTTATACTTAATCGGGGTGAAATAATGCAAGAGGCTTCAAGAGCACTGAATTGCTTTGGTTTTATTGGAAATTTTGCTTGAAAGAAACAAAACAGATTGAGGTTTCTTTTCTTGAGAGGCTGAGTGCAGTGAGCTATTTCTGATTAAGGCTCACGCTTCATTCAAAGGCGTTTTCAAGGATTAAAGAAATACTTAATTTTTTCTGCCCTCCCAGATGGTGACACTGGAGTGTCAGGAGGTTAAGTGATTTGTCCAGGGTTGCATCTCCTGAGCCCAAAATCAGACTAATCCACTGGTCCTGGTGCTTTGAGGCAGACTGATCTACCCTTTCCCTTCATAGCAAGCTCCCTTGAAAGATCAGTGAAGAGGGCTCAGTGTTGGGGACAGTCTGTTTAATATCTTTATCCATCATCTGGACAAGAGGACTGAGTGCTCCCTCAGTCAGTTTGCAGATGACACCAGGTTGGGTGGGAGTGTTGCTCTGCTGGAGGGCAGGGAGGCTCTGCAGAGGAACGTGGGCAGGCTGGATCCGTGGGCTGAGACCATCGGGATTGATTCATCAAGGCCAAGTGTTGCGTCCTGCACTTGGGACACAACAAGCCTGTGTGGCTCCGGGCTGGGGGAGGCGTGGCTGGAGAGCTGCCTGGAGGAGAAGGACCTGGGGGTGCTGGTCAAGAGCAGCTGAACATGAGCCAGCAGTGGCCCAGGTGTACAAGGCGGCCACCAGCATCCTGGCTTGGATCAGCCACTGTGTGGCAGCAGGAGCAGGGAGGTGATTGTGCCCCTGTGCTCAGCACTGGTGAGGCCGCACCTCGAATCCTGGGTTCAGTTTTGGGCTCCTCGCTGCAAGAAGGACCTTGAGGGGCTGGAGCACGTCCAGAGAAGGGAACGGAGCTGGGGAAGGGGCTGGAGAACAGGGGTTGTGGGAGCTGACGGCCCTGGGGCTGTTGAGTCTGGAGAAGAAGAGGCTGAGGGGAGACCTTGTCGCTCTCTGCAGCTCCTGGAGAGGAGGCTGTGGTGACGGGGGTGCTGGGCTCCCAAGTAACAAGTGTCAGGGAGAGAGGAAATGGTCTCAAAGTGCACCAGGGAAGTTTTAGATTGGATACCAGGAACAGTTCATTCATGGAAAGGGTTGTCAACCACTGGCAGAGACTGCCCAGGGCAGTGGTGGAGTCACCATCTCTAGAGGTATTCAAAAACCCAGTAGATGTGGTGCTTCAAGACACAGTTTAGTAGGCATGTTGGCGCTGGGCTTATGATTGGACTGGATGATCTTAGAGATATTTTCTAACAGTAATGATTCTGTGATTTATGTTTCTATGATTTGATGATGAAGTCATTAAATCTAACAAAGACAAAACCTGGCATATAAAGTACAATAATTACAGTAGCGGTGAGGCTGTTGAAGTAAATGTTCACAGAGATGCTCTCCTCCTGCCCAGGTGGGTACCTCCCCGGGAGCACGATTTTGGTGACCTGGTGGCTCTCATTTGCAGGACTTCAATTGGCAAACATACAGCATGAGAAGATGCTTTGGTGAGAGCCAGTTGTGGATGTTGGAGGCAGAGAAGGCAGGCAATGTGAGTGTGGTGCTCCAGCATGCCCCTGCTGTGGGCTGCCTCCAAGCCTTGGCAGGTTTTAATTAAAATTTGCCTTGTAAAGATCTAAGAATGACAAAGTGCTTTTATTTCAGCACTGCAAGGTTTGACATACTTGGGACTTACGGGTGAAAGGGATGCGGGTTTGTGTAGCAGCCTGCCCTGCCTGAAGGGCTTATGTCTCTGCTGGAGCACATCAAGGAGGGGAGGACGGTGAAAATGCTCAACAAAACAATTGTGGTCCCCTTTTTGGGTGTGTGTGTGCATGCACGCATGAGAGGATGGCATTAGAGATGCTTGGGGAGATGCATTCATAACAGCCTATTCTCCCTAGCAGCCTGCAGCTATTTAGGGAAGTGCTCGGTGCAAGGAGTGCTTGTGCTGGAGCAACGATCACATTTTGGATCTCCCAGCTGTGGAATGAGTTAATCCCAGGGCTTTTGAGGCCTTGCAGACACCTACTTCTTATTGCCCTCTGTGCTGTGCAGTCCCTTGCATGTGTGCATTATACGAAGAGTCTTGGGCTATTATTAAAGTATTAATTAATATTATTAAATTTCTGTAGTTTTGTGGTTGAGGTGGCTGGTGGGACACGAAGTCTTTCACCCCCAAGTTGTAAGTCCATCCCTGGGTGGTGGATGCTGAGAGCTGCTACTGTCTGCCAGTTGTTCCCACATCTCACCCAGGCGCTGGGTGGCTCCTGGCCATGGCCAGCGATGAATTGCTGAGAAAGGCTGACGTAACCTTTCTCTGCTGCTGGAGGTGGACCCGAATTTCATTCACAAGCACCACTTCAGTTTTCGGATTGCTTTGGGTTCAACATACCCCTCTCTGCATCCGTCTGCCCAAGCAGGTCCATGGCTCAGCCCAGTCCCATGTGCAGGTGGAGAACTTGCAGGACTCCAGTCAAGACCAGCAACTTCTTGTTTTTGAGGCTGCCTTGAGCCAGGTACATCCTGATCCCTCAGCTATTTTGAGCATTTCTAGAGTGTGTTTGATCTCTTTTCTGCTAGGGTAGATCTGGCACTGGATGAAACTGCAGTAGTGGGGATGAAAAGGCAAGGTGGTTTGCAGGAGGGGTGAGAGCTGCAGCAGCAGTCCATAAAGCCCTTCCCATAGTGTTGGAGCCTGGAGAAACTGGGGCAAGGTGCCGGGGATGAGAATAGTTATGCGTCACCAGCTGCACCTGCCCCTTGTTTCATGGTCCAACCAAAAATGGAGTTCCTGGCCATGCTGCAAGGATGTTGCATCTCTTGCAATGCTGCTTGCTTGAGGGAACAAGGGACGTTGGTTTTGGGGGTTGGTCTGAAACAGTCCCTTCCCTATGCTGGCCTCCTTTGTGGCAGGGAAAGCACTGAAGACTCATAGGGTGCTAGAGGTAGTGTGTTGAAAAAAGTCTATTTATTTCATTTTTTTCCCCCTCCCTGATAAAACTGCTGTTCTGGCAATATATTTGTGTAGCTCCATTAAGATCTAAAGGCTCCTGCTGCTGTAGCTATCGAGCAGCTCTAAAAATAATTACATGCGACACATATAAAAATCTATTGCTCTTCAGCTGCAGAGCAGGCTGTTAGACAGCTGCTGCTGCTGCTTCAACTCTTGGGTCGCTATGAGCATTGTTTGGCCATCGTGTGCTGGGGGGCTTGGTTTTACGATGAGGGTCGAACCCATCTTTGGTGCTACAGTGCTGATGTCACCTGGATAGAATCTTAGAATCACAGAATGTCCTGAGTTGGAAGGGACCCACAAGGATCGAGTCCAACTCCTGTCCCTGCCCAGGACAATCCCAGCATTCACAGGACAATGAAGGTGTTGTCTGACTGCTTCTTGTATATTGTCATGCTTGGTGAAATTACTGCTTCCCTGGGGAGCCAAGGGGGTGCTTCTACACAGCCTGGGCAGAGTATTTCTCTCTGCATCATAAAAGCAAATTAAATCTCATTAGCAGGAGGTGTTGTGGCTCTGAATAATGCCATAATCTCATTATATGTGAGTGGTGCTGCTCGCTCTTGGATTTTGTCCCTTTGTGGACACTTTGGCTGGGCTGTACCAGTCCGCATTTGGGATTTCCTACCAGAGACACAAGGGTGGCCCAAACTTGGGAGATGCCAAAAAGGTTAAATGTTGCATCTAAGTATTTTTATAGAGGCTTGAAGCCTGTTTGCAGGTTTGCCTTTGACCAAAGAAGTTGCCTTTGGTGTCTTCTGTTGCCTGCTAAACTCCTTTGAGAAGGGCAACAAAGCTGGGGAAGGGTTTGGAGCACAGGCTATGTGAGGAGCGGCTGAAGGAGCTAAGATTGTTTTGTCTGGAGGAAAGGAAACTGAGGGGAGACCTTATTGTGCTCAACAGCTACTTGAAAGAAGGGTGTGGTGAGGTAGGTGTTCTATCTTGCCACTTGTAGTCAGAGACAGGGCAAGAGGAAACGGCCTCAAGATGCACCAGGGGAGATTTACGTTGGAAAACCCTTTACCTGTCATTGTTTTGTGCAAAAGAAACATGCTTTGGTATACAGTCTGCTGGGGAGAAATTGTGTTATGTTGTAAAAGTTTCTAGAAGACTGTTTTGCTTTTTTTTTTCCCACTGAAATGAAATGGTACGTTTACATGGAGTCTGTGCCCTGCTTCATTAGATTGGTTACAAGCTAGCATACACCTTGTCTATGAAAAGGCTGATTGAAAGTCTGATTGAAAATCAGACTCCTGATCTATAATTTACCCCCAAACCTAAAATTAGAATTTTTTTTTCTGGACTGAAATACGTGGTTTAGCTGCACTGGCTTTACAATTAGAGTGGGATTGTATCCATGGTGAATTAATTTATTTATGATTTAATATCCTGAGGTTTTCTTCTGTTTAAGCTTTTTCCTTCTTTTTTTTCCCTCTCTCTCTCTGCAGTACACTAGGGTTTGGATTCCTGACCCTGATGAAGTCTGGAGATCGGCAGAAATTATCAAGGATTACAAAGAGGGAGATAAAAGCCTCCATCTGAAACTTGAAGATGAAACTGTAAGCTTTTGAACGCTGTTATCCTTTTCAGTAATTTAAAGGTTCGAATTAATGTGTGAAGGAGCTGGAGCAATCTTATATTTTTTTTAGGAAGTGTTTTGAAATGTGTTTTATTGCCTTAGCACTTCCAACTAGTCCTTGCCCGCTCCATCCCCAGATACTCGTGTAAAAGTAGGTTGAGAGAAAAGCCCTTGACCTCTCTCATTTCTTTTCCCTGGCAAAGCTGTAATAGTCTGTGATATGAGAATGAATTTTTTTTTTGTAGCAGCAGTATGTTAGAAATATGCTTTTTGCTGCTGAGTGTGGCTGGTGGCATCTCCTCAAACTTGGGTACTGATGGAAAAATCACATAGAGCGCAGTGACTGCTGTACAACAGCTTCCTCCACGCCTGAGATTTTCTCTTTAATCTTACGTAAACTTCCTTTTTCTCATTTAAAAAAAAATAATAAAAAAGCTCTGAAATACAAAAATGAGAAACTCATTTAAATGTAGATGTTTTTTAGCAAGCGCTGCTTTCAAATGCACGAACCAGCCCGGGCTCACAGCGTGTGTGCAGCCGCTGATAAATCATTCCCAAAGCAGGACGGCGGCCGGGGAAGAGCAGCTGCTTTCTCTCCCGCATAAAAAGCTCACAGAATGGGATGCTGGGTAACAGTGGGGGATTGCAGATGAAGTCAAATGTGGCCCAGAAGGCCACCAGCATCCTGGCTTGGCTCAGCCATGGGGTGGCAGCAGGAGCAGGGAAGGGATCGTCCTCCTGCACTCGGCGCTGGTGAGGCCGCACCTGGGCCTCAGTTTGGGCCCCTCACTGCAAGAAGGACCTTGAGGGGCTGGAGTGCATCCAGAGTAGGGGACGGAACTGGGGAAGGGGCTGGGGAACGGGGGTTGTGGGAGCGGCTGAGGGCCCTGGGGCTGTTTAGCCTGGAGAAGAGGAGGCTGAGGGGAGACCTCATCGCTCTCTGCAGCTCCCAGAGAGGAGGCTGTGGTGAGGGGGGTGCTGGGCTCTGCTCCCAGACGGCAAGGGATAGAATGAGAGTAAATGGTCTCAGGTTTCACCAGGGGAGGTTTATACAGGATATTGGGAAAAATTGCTTCAGTGAAAGAGTTGACAAGCACTGGCAGAGGCTGCCCAGGGCAGCGATGGAGTCACCATCCCTGGAGCTGTTTTAAAGCCATATAGATACGGTGCTTAGGGACACGTTTTAGTGGTGGAGTTGACAGTGTTAGGTTCACAGTTGGACTCGATGATCTTGGTCTTTTCCAACCTGAACAATTCTGTGGTTTTGTGATTTGTATCAGTTGCAAAATTTGAGTGGGTAATGGGGAGGAGAGCAGCCATGCTACATGCCCATCATGAGGTGCAGTTCCCGTGTGTAGTGCCTGGTATAAGAGGAAGAATAAATATATTTTTGATTAAGGATTCCACCGAAACAAAGTTTTTTCACTGAGCAGAGGCAGGGTTTCCATAATTATCTAGAGAGTGATCTACTTTGTTCCCAAGAGTTAATAGAGGCCACTTCTTCCAAATTGAAAATGCTCCAAAGAGGGCGAGTAATTCATATCCCCTGCCAGCCGACTGTTTCCCTACTGTGGGGAATCTTTTCACTAAGTTACTTAATGGGAAGATGGAGAACAGGAATGAGACACGCCTGATTAGGCTGTTCATCAAAACAATTCTTGCAGAGTAGTGCAAGCGCATGGCGTTGCAATACATGAATGTGACAGGTTTGCAAAGAAAGACACTCATGTTAAAATCTGTACCCAGTGCATGGTGCTGTTGGCGCTTCCCAGATCAATGGCCTCAAGTTGTTCCACGGGAAGTTTAGACTGGATATTAGGAAAAATTTCTTTACTGAAAGAGTGGTGAAGCACTGGCAGAGGCTGCTCAGTGAAATGATGGAGTCTCCATCCCTGGAGGGGTTCAAAACTTGTGTAGAGATGTGGCACTTTGGGACAAGGTTTAGCAGGCATGGTGGGGTTGGGCTGACGATTGGACTGGATGAGCTTAGAGGTCTTTTCCAACCTTAATGACTAAGATTCTGTCAGCCCCATCTGTGCTTGTTGTCCTCCCCAGGCTGCTCTGCCAGCATAAGGCAGCTTTCTGAGGAAGGTAAAGAACCATCTTGGAGATGGTTTTTCCCCTCCATAGTGATAAATCTGGATGAGGAGATGCATGAATGTCGTCTCACTGTCCCTTGTAAACACCAGGGATGTTCTTATAGGACTGTGAGTTACTGCCTTTTACTTGGTGGGCTCTCTGCCCAGTAGCCCTGTGGTTGGACCTCCTGGATTCAGCATCTTGTGTCTGGCAGTCTCTGTTCCAAGAGACTGCTCATCAGTCTCTTGGAACAATCATCGTTGTTTCCATCATTATTTGAGCATATCTTTTTGTCTAATGAGATGACAATTTGTGCTCGTGATGCTTGTGTTGGGTGTGAAATGCCATGCCATGTAGCTCCCTGTTCCTTTAATCTAGGTATTTTCCTGCAGACTAAAGAGGCTGAGAAATCCTGCAGGTGTAGCCTTTTTGTGTAGCTGAGTTTAGGCTCAATGACATTAAAGTACAAGGAGATTAAAGGATTACTAGGTGTTGAAGATGCTTAATAAGCATGTCACTGTCATGGTGAAACACAGGAACATCTCATTTTGGGGTTGTGCAAGAGACTGCTAAATGCTTGCTCCCAGAGACCCCTGTTTGATGCTCTTCTGAATGAAACCCTGCCTGGACCCACGTCACGTTGGGCTGAAAAGCTTTAGTGAAGGGGAACAGCGCAGTTTTACATCAGATGGAGATACACAGCATACACGTCTTCGAGGGGTTTGAAGCTGTTGAAAGCCTTTTGTTCCTGACTGCCAACATGCATTACCCCACTGTTTAGTGCATCTCTTTTGTCCTTGTGCTTTAAGTGAATTTTCATGGATTTTGTGGTTTCTGGCTGAATGCAGGAGTACTCCCTTCTGAATGAGAGCCCATTTTTAAATATCACAAGGGATCCCTGGTGTGTTTGCCATTATGATGTGAGACTGAGTGCAAACTCTTGAAAATTGGCATTGGCAGCCTGGAATTGGTGTATAACAAACCTGAGGTTGTCAAACGTGCTGTGTGAGCCTGTCCTTGTGCTCTTGGGTCAGCTTTTCTTGTGCTGTTTGCATGGGCAGTTTGCTCACAAAATGGGATTCCTCTGTTCTGGGTGCTGAGCATCAGGACCCCTTCGTGAGACATTCCATGGGAAGCAATATCACAGGCAATTTTTTTTTTTTTTATCCCATTGCAAGGAATTACACTTTTTCTTTACTTGGTGGCTCTGCCAATTTGGGATGACCCAAAAATAGTGAACATATGGGCAGCCGTATGCTTTGACGGCATAACGAGGCTCTTCAGATATTTGAAGCAGCAGGGACGATGTCCTTCTCTGCCTTAAGGGGTGTAAGGTTTGAGGGTAAAAGCAACTTGAATTAAAATGAGCTGAGAAATCACTCTGATGGGAAGAATATGGTCTGCTTTGAAAGGAGGCTGCCGTTCAAAGAGCATGAAAATGGTCAGAACAGATGAAGCTGAGGTTCCCTGTGTGGTACCTGTTACTGCTCAGAGTTGGCTAAAGGTTATTTGCCCCAAAACTGGTCTGAAAATAACTCAGATGTGCTCAGATTGGTGGTTCTGGACCATAGGCATCCACCAGGACCATCTGTTGGTCAGCTCTGAGGCATTTACAAGGGGAATATCCTGTCTTTGGCAATGTGGGATGGCAGGATCATCCAGGTCCCTGCAGCAGCTTTCATTCCTATTAGAGTGAAAGATGCAAGTATTGACCTTATCAAGTTGAAGTTATCCTTGGATTGTAAGACATTAAAGGAGCTGTTGGGTTTTGTGTTCTCATGTTCCTCATGTGTGTCTCCTCAGCTCTACGAGTATCCGATTGATGTACAAGGAAATGATCTGCCTTTCCTTCGCAATCCGGATATCCTGGTGGGAGAGAATGACTTGACGGCCCTGAGCTACCTGCATGAGCCTGCAGTCCTCCACAACCTTAAAGTCAGGTTTCTTGAGTCCAACCACATCTACACGTACTGTGGTGAGTGTCCAAGCCACACATCCAGCTCCTGGGAAGCAGTGGGTTAGAGCATGTCCATACAGAAATCCTTTGATAACACAAGCTGGAGGCTATGGCATAAGGAATATCTGGAGACTGTGAATTTGGGATGACTGGAAGGCATGAGTGGGCACAAACAAGCTTTAGGTTGCAAACCCAGAGGTGGTTTTTGAGAGCTGGCTGCCTGTAAATATTCTAAGCTCATGGTCTTCTTGTTGGAAATATCTCGTCAGGTAAGTTTGAGGCCAATTTTGCTGTGTGCTTGGTGGTGTGAGAGGAAAAAGTAGGACTTAGCAAACCACTGGAGAACAGAAGCATGCCAGAAAGATGCAATCCAACTGAGAAATGCCCTTAGTAAGTGTTCATCCTGAAAGAGGGGAAAACTGTGCTGTAATGGGTTTATAATGGGGATCAGATCTGTGGAATCTGATGTCCTGGAAAACTGCACAATTTACGCAGTCATGAGAGGAAAAAACTGAAGTTACATTACAGGAAAACAGACATTAAAGATGTGTTGTTAGTGTTGTTGCCAAGCATTTATTTTTTTTTCTGCAAGGGAAGCTCCCTTCTGGTTAAGTTTCCATCCTGCATCTTAGTGATGCCCAGAGAAAATGAGTATTGGTGGTAGAGGTCAGCTCTGTGTGTGTGTAACACTACAAAACCCCTTTGCTACTCTATGATTCCAGACTTTTCTTGATAACTTTGGGGTTATCTAGTTCTTAAATTCAGCGCAGGAGTAGGACAAGTATGAACTTGGGTTTGTCGTTCCCAGGGAGGGTGACTTGCCATAACCATTCAGTTACCTGTGAATGGATGGCAACAATTCGCAACGTAAAAAAAGAGCCATTTTTATTCACTTAGACTGGAGAATACTGAATCTTGAACCCTTTTGCTGGCACTCAGTATGACCCTGCTAGTGGTGGTGCAGAGTAACTGTTCTCTAACTGGTGAGATGCAAGATTTCCACGAAATGCATGGGACTATTTGTGTGGCAGCAAAACATTTCTCCCTAAGTTCTCATCGAAATTTCCCCTCTTTCAGCTAAAAACCATTCCCCCACATCCTATCCCTGCACTCCCTGATCAAGAGCCCCTCCCCAGCTTTCCTGGAGCCCCTTTCAGTGCTGGGAGGCTGCTCCCTAGAGCCTTCTCTTCTCCAGGTTGAACAACCCCATGTCCTCATCTGTAAAGTTAGACCACTGGCGTGACTCGCAGCCTGCTTTCATCCAAAATCAGTGAGGTTTCATTTGTGCAGCTTCTTGTGAAGGTTTATGAAGATCTTGAGCCCACGTTAATGAAAGTTCGGGCTTAGCAAGTGCAGGTCTCTGTTAAGCGCTGTGCATGTGCACTGTGTCTCGTGCTCTGCTTATAGAGTAGTTGAGAAGGGGAGAAAAGAGCTGAGCCGCTGCTGCCCTTCACCTCAGCATGCATCACGGCCACAGGAATGGTTTTGGCGACTAAGGGAAAGAGATGCTTTACCCTAAAAAACCAAGATGCAGATAGATAGGAGTGGGGCACAGCAAGGTGAAGCTCGGGTTGATGTCCCATGGAGGCAGGTAACGTGACTTAGTTGACCTGTGCGTTCCATTGCGGGTTAAGCCACATATCCTGATGTTTGCTGCAGGCTGAGAGTTCCCTTGCTTTGCTCTAATTTGAGAGTGCTTGTGCCATGCATTGGCCAGGCTGGGAGCACAGCACCAACTCCCACCCACCAGGTGTTCTCCGGAGCTCCTTTAAATAACAATTTAAACCTGCAAAACCTGAAGGTACTTCGAAGGTGCAACTTGTCAGCGCTACAGTTTTGCAGGGTGCAGACCAGCTCCTGCAAGGACATGGTAACTCCATTCGTGACTTTGCCTCTCATTAATTCCTGGGCTCACTTACTCCTCCGGGCAGGCGCAGCGTTCCTAGAGATGGAAGGTAAAGAGACTTTAAAGCTTTAATGCAGGCTCTGGCATTCCTTTCGTGTGATTTATGCATTTCATTTTGATTTGAGTACATTCTTTGTTATGAGCTTTCACATGGAATTTAAGCCCGGGGAAAATCCGGGATGTTTGTTTGGGTCTAGGAGAGCTTTGGTTGCATAGGAATTGCTTTTCTGAAGTGACAGCTCAGGCACTGTTTAACCCTTCTTCTCACTCCTCCTGCAAAGCCTGGCTTCACACAATGAAGGTTATTATATATTTGCTCTTCTCACCAGTTTCGTATGCCTCCTCTGTAGTTGTACTGGAGCTTATAGACTTGTTATCAAAGCACAGCACTTTGAAGGAGATGATGAGATAAGAATTAGGAGTCCTTCCCCATTCCCTTCTCATCCGTCTTTTTTTCTCTAAGCATCATATTTAAAAAAAATTGATCAAACAACTAGCATAAACCATGAAAAGACTGAAGTATTAACTCTGTGCCTGCTTTGTAACATATCTATTTATCTGTCCTAAGGTATTGTACTTGTAGCCATCAATCCATATGAGCAGCTGCCAATCTACGGACAAGATGTCATCTATGCGTACAGTGGCCAAAACATGGGGGATATGGACCCTCACATCTTTGCGGTGGCAGAGGAAGCCTATAAGCAGATGGCCAGGTGAGTGGACACTCGGACAACAGGGTCAGATTGAACTATCAGGTCAAAAGCGGGCGAACATCCAAGTAAATATTGCAAATATGTAATTAAAGTTAACAGAAAAGCAGAAAAGAGTGTGAAATTTCCAGATTTTCTTCTCTGCTGAGAATATGGGTTCTGCTCTCATGCTTTTATATCCCTGAGCTGATATGCTATCTCCCAGCGTGTTCTTCACCCATGGGTGCTGTAGCTTTGTCCCTCTTGTGGTTCCTGTGTCAGCCTCCCCGTGTGAGATCCGATATCACTTCTCACTGAAATCTATTTTGAGGTCAAGTATTTCTGATTAATTCTGCTTGCTGAATTGACCCTGTAGTTGTTTGGCAAGACTGCTGGCAAGCTGGGCTGATGGGGATCTCTGTGGTCCTTGGGTACTCATGGGTTCTGTGCAACCATGAGTCAGTTGGGGATCCTTCTCCTGTTGCTGCTTGGATGAGTTTCCTGGAATAAATTCAAACCACTCTGCAAATGTCATGCTTCTTAGCTTGGAGGAAACCACATTTCAGATAATTTGGTGAGATAATCAGGCTAAAACAAGAAGCTAACGTTAGTTGTTTTTATGGATACACTTTAAGGAATTAAGTGATGGCTGGCAAATACTTGGAGGTATTTGCGGGCCCTTCAAAGAGTGTTGGCTTTGTTGTATTGCTCAGGACTGATGCAGAATAGATTTAAATCAGATCTTAAGAAGAAATTTTTTCCTATGAGGACAGTGAGATCTTGGGAAGAAATGTTTTGCTGTGAGGGTGGGGAGGCCCTGGCCCAGGTTGCCCAGAGCAGTGGTGGCTGCCCCATCCCTGGAGGTGTTCCAGGCCAGGTTGGATAGGGCTTGGAGCTCCCTGATCCAGTGGGAGGTGTCCCTGCCCATGGCAGGGGGTGGCACTGGTTGGGCTTTGAGGTCCCTTCCAACCCAAACCATTCCGTGGTTCTACGATTCTAAGATTTTGTTATTACCAGATAAGCCATGATCTAAATGAGAATTCGAGAGGAAGCTGAAAGCTGTTGCACTGGGGATCATTTTGTTATAGTTATCTGGGCTCAGTGTGTTTAAATTTGCTTGTGGATTACCTGTGATTTTTATAAAGCACTGGCTTTGAATAGCAAGACTAAGCACGGAACTGTTTTACCAAGGGTTCCAGCCTGTTTTTTCCTGTGTCTTGTCTTTAAGTGGTGAGTTAGGATGTGTTTCTAATGAAGGACGAGCCTCAGTCCCAAAAATGCACCTGGAGGATCATTGCCAGGAGCAGGGATCAGATGGGTTGTACCCAAACTGACGCGAGCCTGCAATTCAGGTCTCCTGAAAGTGCATTGGCTTTGGACAAAGCACCTTTGTGAAGAATTCAGAAATCTGTGGAACTGTCAATAGAAAGAGGAAAGCTTAGGACTGTGAAATCCAGGCTGAACAGCAAACTGCATGGTTCTTTGCAGAAGATGTCAGACTGGTGTCCCATGCAGATTTTCCTGGGCACGCACCTAAAACAGAAGGCAACTGCTTGCTTTTCAGTTTAAGTTTGTGCTAGGGCAGACTTGTTGGTTTCCCACATCCCTGCGTATTTTGCAGGCAGCAGGCGAAGCGGCAGGTCGAGCCAGAGGTGTTCAGTTCTGCTCCCCTCCACATCACAGTAAATCTGCTTTTGACAGACACCTATAATTGATAACTGCTGTCTCTGGTTAGGATTGCTCTGTTAGCGAGCAGACATGGAAATAACAACCTTCAAAGCTCTTAAACAAGGCACTTGCTGTTGCTGTACTGTGCTGCTCTGCTTTCTGTCTTGGGCTGGTATTACGTTAATTGCAGTCTTGGGTACGAAAGACGGATTCAGATGGCGCTGACAGGAAATTGTAACATGGATTATAGGAATCTGCCTGGTTATCTGAAATATGCCTTAAAATGTAGCACACATTATATAAAACTGAAAGCTTCTGGGTGGACATTGTGTTCTGCACAGTTTAATCCGGGCTTTTCCCTCCACAGTGCTGCAGGGAGCGTGGTGGAGCTGCTTGAACAGGGTGTGTGGATGTAGATCCTTCTTTTTATCTCTTTTTAAATATAGTGCTTGTATCTGCGTCTCTGCTTTAGGCGATTTGGGTGCATGTGAGCGTGAGGGGACACAGGTCCTTGGTCAGATCAGCCAACAGGTTTGAGGTCTGTGAGCATATTAAAACCTAAACTGGTGCAAAACTATTGCTTATTTTGCAGTGCTTTAGCTTTTAGACAATTGCATTTTCTCTGGTGCCTCCTGAAGAACAGGAATGAAACTCAAACTTGCGATCTCAGAAGTCAAATTAGGAATGTGACTGAGAGCAGGAAATCAGTCTCTGGCTAGCCAGGGCTGGACTACCTCTCAGACTGAGAGCTGGGGTTGTTCAGCCTGGAGAAGAGAAGGTTCCAGGGAGACCTCAGAGCAGCCTCCCAGTACTGAAAGGGCTCCTGGAAAGCTGGGGGAGGAGCCTTTTACAAGGGCCTGGAGCGGCAGGATGAGGGAGACCAGTTTTGAGCTGAAGGAAGAGAGATTAAGATGAGATTTTAGGAAAGAATGTTTTCATCTGAGGGTGGTGAGAGCACAGGTTGCACTCTGAGGAGAGATTGCCCAGCGAAGATGTGGCTGCCCCATCCGTGGCTGCATGGGGCTTGGAGCCCCCTGATCCAGTGGGAGGTGTCCCGGCCCATGCCAGTGGGTTGGAACTGGATGGGCTTTGAGGTCCCTTCCAACCCACACCATTCCATGATTCTATGATAATCAGAAGCCGTGACGTCTCCTTGAATAGCTCTTCTTCAGTGCAGAAGGCAAAATAGTGTGTGTATGAAAAGTATAATAAATATACATGTATGTGACATATTTAAAATAAAAAATATATAAAATGTACAATGTATGTATGTAATATATATATGTCTGTGTGTATATTTCTCCTTTATTAGTGGTCCACAGCACTCCAGGAAGACACAATTGAGGTAACTGAGTGGATGGCAAGGAAAAAGGGCTTAAAATCTAAGATCCTGTGTTAAATGAGAAAAAATTGGAGACAATTTGATTGTCAATTCTTTGACTTTTAGTATACCAGGGTTCTGGGGCAGAACTTAAAAGACATTTCCTGGCGTATAGCTCTTATTGAAGTTGTCCTGTGCTTTCTTGCCTGCCTTGAGCTGGTAGTGTCCATGTGATGCAACTGGAGGCTTCTTCACAGGTGGCTATAAAGATGTGATGGATCCTGATTGGCATCAGGAAATGCCGATTTAAAAGCGGGGAAAAAAAAGAAACCAAAAGAAGGGGAAAAAAGTTGTGAGTGGGAAAGAAAGGTCTGGAGAGGCTGTGTAACAACATTTATTCCTTTGCCGGGACAAAATAGTTAACAAAGCATCGGAACACCTGCTGTGATTTGGGCGTGTGTTGGAACTCCCCTTTCAGTGAAGACTTTTCCCAAAGAGGATGCTTTGCAGAGAGCTGCTTTGCAGCACTTGTATATAAAAGAGCTTCAAAAAAAGGCAAATGATTAAAATTCATATGTGACAGCCTCTAATTTTTCCAGTGACCAGCTCTTTAGAAACTCCGTGCATACCCAGTGTGAGACTAAGCGCACCCAGTTCATTGAAACAATATTGTTTTAGGCAAAATACACAGCACGGTGTTAATTTGCTCCAAGTGCTGCTATCAGAGGTGGTGGAATCAAGTGTTGGGTGATGGAAGGATGGGCTATTTAGTGATCATTAATGGGTGAGGCTGTGTGGTTCAAAGCAATTTGTGCTTTGGGGCATGTGTTATTTGCTGGGCAATGCAACTGCCTCCTTCTCTGGTCTTGCTCTCTGCCCCGCTGATGCTACCTGGTGAGGTGCATTGGGTTTTGGTGCCTTTTACACCTTTGGATGCTGCAGAAGGCATCTTGCACTCCTGAAATTGCGGTAAATTCTTTGGGGGAGCATCCAGGGTGGCCTGGAGAGCCAGCGCAGCTGCCAATGCCCTGGCTGATTGCTTCTTGCTTTTCTTAGAGGAACAAAAGATCCCTTGTGTGCCCAAATCCCCAGTGGTGGCTCTAATTTCTGTGTGTGTCATCACTCTGGGCAGAAGCCTGGAGCTTAGCAAAAATTCCACTTGAAACTTTATTTCTGTTGTGGTCAGTTCGAGCAGCTTTCCGTGCGTGGGCAGGGATTGTTCCTCACTCCTCACCCTGACCCATATTCCTCGTGATGAATATGTCCCATCAGCTGTGCCCAGCCCTGTGGAGGAGACTGAAATTTGCATGTGTGACAGTGCAACACCAGCTTCCCATTCCCAGCCTCTGGGGACTTCAGTTCAAGGTTAGGTGTTCCCCTTTGTGCCTACAGCCCCAATTTTCTTCTCCTCAGCTATCCCACCTCAGCTTGTTGGTGCGGTCACCGTGTTGTCTCCTGTTGCTGAGCTGAGTCTATTGAGAATATCATTGCAGCCTGCTACAGTAGTGGATATATTTGGGTGGCTTTTCTGACTTTGGCCCCTGTCTCTTCCTGTTCATAGACTCACAGAATGGTTTGGATTGGAAGGGGCATCAAAGCCCATCCAGTTCTAACCCCCCTGCCATGGGCAGGGACACCTCCCACTGGATCAGGGGCTCCAAGCCCCATCCAACCTGGCCTGGAACACCTCCAGGGATGGGGCAGCCACCACTGCTCTGGGCAATCTGGGCCAGGGCCTCCCCACCCTCACAGCAAAACATTTCTGCCTAAGATCTCATCTCAGTCTCCCCTCTTTAAGATTAAAACTGTTCCACTCGTCCCATCCCTGCACTCCCTGATCAAAAGCCCCTCCCCAGCTTTCCTGGAGCCCCTTTCAGCACTGGGAGCTGCTCTAAGGTCTCCCCGCAGCCTTCTCTTCTCCAGGCTGAACAACCCCAATTTTCTCAGCCTGGCCTCACAGCAGAGGGGCTCCAGCCCTCAGATCATCTCAGTGGCCCTTCTACTTTTGTACCAACTGAGTTCAGTCTGGGCACAGGTCAGAACTTGACGCTCCAAGAAAGAATTTCTTAATGCCTTTTTTCTAAAAAAACCCAAACCCATGCATTATACTTAGTAAAAGCCAAAGTTGATCAGCACTGGGTGACAGAAGTATGCTCCGTGAACAACTTTGCTGTGGTCAGTGGGGCAGGAGGATGTTGAACATGGGCAGCAGGGAGTGAAGCCTCTGCTCAAATCATAAATCAAATGGCGAAAGTAAATGCTTTCTTATATATTCTGTGTATTTTCCAGTTTGCACATCTGGATCTTGCCATAATAGCAATATGATATCACACATGTGGACCTCTTTAATTAGCAGGAGTCCATATCAGCTAATAAAGAAAAAATAAGTGCAGTGTTCGCATCTTACAGTGGAAAAGATTTTAGGTAATAAAGGACTTGCAAAAGCCTCCTGAGATATGTGTGGACTGGGTCAAGTGCCATGCTCTTTATTTTCTTGTGCATCATCAGGCTGATGCTTTCAGAGATACACGGTGTCTGCAAAGCTATTCCATATGACCAGACAAAAAACTGTCTTCATCTCATCCAGGTATAACTCTGCTAAATTGGAAATTTTTAACAATCTGCCAGGAGCCTGAAAGGGCTCTGCAGACCTTCACTGATTCTTGCAGTGTCGGTGGTAAAACAAGTGACCTGTTGGTTAGACAAGAGTTTCATCCTTCCCAGTGAGAGGATATCCTTACAGTGTGGTTGATAGCTGTTGCAGGAGACATAAAATAAGAAATGCAGAACTAATTTGGTTCCTATGGGGCTGCCGGAGTGTTTGCAGAGGGAGACAATGAGACTGGTGAAGGGGCTGGAACCCAGGGGTTGTGGGAGCGGCTGAGGGCCCTGGGGCTGTTTAGCCTGGAGAAGAGGAGGCTGAGGGGAGACCTCATCGCTCTCTGCAGCTCCCTGAGAGGAGGCTGTGATGGGGTGGGTGCTGGGCTTTGCTCCCAGATGACAAGTGATAGCACGAAGGGAAATGGCCTCAAGTTGCACCAGGGGAGGTTTAGATTGGATATTTGAAAAAATGTCTTTCCTGAAGGAGTTGTGAAGCCCTGGCAGCGGCTGCCCAGGGCAGGGGTGGAGTCTCCATCCCTGGAGGGGTTCAAGAAACACATAGATATGGCTCTTGGGGATAGAGTTTAGTAGGCATGGTGGGGTTGGGCTGGCAGTTGGACGGGATGATTTCAGAAGTCTTTTTGAACCTTAATGATTCTGTCATTCTGTGTAGCTCCAACACAGGTCTTTATGGCTCAGCTGATGCCAGACGGGCCCTGGTGTCTGCCGTTCAAACCAAGGTCAGCATCTGCTGTGTGATTCATAAACTACAAATTCTATGGAAATAATCTGTGTCTTGAAGAGATGCAGGTGCTGGTGGGGCTGCGTGTGGCCACCACTTCTCTCTTTTCTGCTGTGGGGTGTAAGGCTGGAGCTGGAAAAGAGCAGAAAGTGCGGTACCAATAGAGACAAGGAGGGCTCTGTGTTTGTGTGTGTGTGTGTGTGATATTTTGATAGAGCTTCAAATCTCAAGCTTTACAAGAGGATTTAAAACCATACAATTAGAGCATGGGTAGGAGTTAAAAGAGAGATTAACCCCCAACAGAGATGCAAGAGGAATCAGACTGACACAGTAAATAAGGCTGGATGCTGTGTAATACTAAAGGCAGGGAAGGCTTCCTGATGAGTGAGGTGGGCTTGAAGGGGTCGATCTGTGCTGGTGCTTAGCAGGGGTTTGCAGCAGGTACTGTCTCAAAAACCAAAGCTCTGGTTTAAAAAAAGGATCAGAGGACATATACCCTCATTATCTTTGAATTTTGGAAGGGAAAAAACCAAGGGGGATCTGTTCTGTTTGCAGTTAACGGTGGGACTGGGAGGAGGTTTGGAAGAGCTGACCCATAAACGTGCCAGTGCTGGTGTTAGACATCAAGGTTTACAAAAGCAAATGGAAGCAACTTCTCCAAAGGTGATATAGAGGAAAAGAATGGGGGAGAAGCCAGGAAATGTTTCCCAAGGACTTAAGAAGGCATCTCCTCCCTCCAGTCTAATTTGCCCTACTATGGAAGGGGGCAGAGATGCTCTGAGGATAAAGGCTGACTAAATGATCTTTTTTTTTTTAAGTTTGAGGGCAATTTGGAATGAGAATGATGCAGCTTTAATCATAAATGAGAGATCCCTTGCAGAAAAGTCATAAATACTCTTAATGGCACAGCACTGGCACAGGAGAGCTTAAGGTACAGAAAGGTCAGTGCCTGACTAAGAGTAATGATTGTGTGTCTGAAATATCACTGGTTTGGAAGGAGTTGCAATAGGCTTTATCTGACACTTAATTACTGCTACCATGCTGGAGAACAGTTTGAGCTCTGGGGTGTGAAAGCTGTAACACCAAATATCATCAAACAATCAAAATGGTGTTTATGAGCATCATAATTAAATCAGAGCACAAAGACTTGTGATTGCCCTTGCCCACCTCTCAGCCACTGCTTGACATCCCATGTCCTCACTGAAGTTCTGGACATCTCAGGATGGAGAATCCAGAGTGCATGCCCAAAAGTCAACAATCCCATCCATTTCTGAAAATCACTTTACTGGGTTTTCCTAATGTATTTCAACTATAATTAATTAGATTGTAGTGTAGAAGTTTTGCAAGCATTGTTGGCTGATAGTGGTCAAGGTGACGAAGCCTGTAGGAAGGACCTTCTTTCTGGGACGGTCATGGGGTGGAAGAACAATTGACTTGTTCTCCTGGTGCCTGCAGAGCTGGACTGCTGGGGTAGCATCTCACAAGCTTGGGGAGAAGAAAGCCAGCATGATTCTTGCCTGTGTGATGCTTTTTGAGAGTATACAGTACAAAGACTCCTCCATCTGCAGTGCTCCACAGGGGCCAGCTGCTCAGAGTGGCTTGGATTGGCACCAGAGATGCTCCCTGGTGCGATCCCAGTGCAGAAAAGAGCATCAGGGTGCCAGAGAGTTGATAAAATTGGCTGGGTGAGTGTTTTGCTCTCATTAGGAACAGTGCACAAAAGAACTGCTGACCTCGTTTTAGTGTAGCCAAGGAGCTGTGTGCTTCTCCTACGGGATATGCAAAGCATAAATCCTGGGAGAAGGTCATCCTTCCTGCCTGCCCTCGGGAATTGATAGAAAGACTGGAGACAGCTCAGCATTTTGCAGAAACTTTGAGTACGCAGGATTTTCCTTGCTTTTGAAGGGACATTTCCAGCTGGCTGCACAAAGCAGTCCAGAGAGAAAGCACCTTAATGAGCTGGGACCAGTGGAACTCCCACAGCTCCCCCAGGAGTAACTGGTTTGCTGGAGCATCACATAAAAGCGCTCTGACCTCTGCAAAGGTATCTTAATTGCACCCTGGTATTTGATCTCAGCGTTAGAAATGTCAGATTGATATGAGTGTTAAATCGTGTTTTACAGAGGGAAGGTAACGCTTTCTGCTGCGGGTGAGCGCCACGGAAGATAAGGTTAATTTGCACATTACCTGTGCTTTGAGCATCAAGCTGCATGCTCATCCTTTTCCATTCATGCCCTAACTGGCACATTTAGCCTTTTTCCCAGCAATCAGGAGATTCAAGCTCATATTTTCTTTCTGGGTTCTTGCTAAAACCAAGATGTGTGTAAGAAAATTGGCTAGAAAACTGCACAGGATGGACCCCAGAGGGGACCAATGTGTCTTCTTGAGTAAGACCCTGGACGGGCTGTACATGATCTAACATCCCCCAAGGAAACCTGCAACAGCTGAGTGTTGTTGAACCATGCTTGAGCGTTGCTGAAATCGGATATTTCTGTTTTCTTTCTCTAGTTTGTTACGTTAACGGTGCAATGTTATCTTTACAGTTGTGATGGTACTGCAGTGGGGAAGGGCTACAGCAGCTCTAGCTGTTTCTGGCCATTTTGGAGCTGTGATGTGGCCCATGTTGGTGTAAGTTCTTGATGGAAAAAGTCATTCTCCTTGTGGTGTTGGGCTGATGGTTGGACTTCATAATCTTAGAGATGTTTTCCAAATTTAATGATTCCATGATTCTCCCCCATCAGTAGAAGCCACTGCATAAGAATTATCTACCTTGAAAAAAAACAAGAAAAAGAAAAAGTTGTGTAGTGTAATGCATGCTATTTGTGAAGGGTGCAGTGTAAAAAAAGACCCAGATTAATATATAGCACTTGAAAACCCGTCCTTATGTTGCTGCTGTCTTTAGCAGCTGCAGCGTAAAACATGCATATGCGGCAGATGTTTGGTAATGGAAACAGAAAGTATGTCCTTAAACACTCTTGTTCGGTTGGACGCTAAATTATGTCTTCTTAAGTTTCAATGAGGCAAAAATCTGACTCCCCCAAAATTGTGTTTTCATATTTGCATTGGACGACGAAGCCAGACGTGGTATTCTAAAAACTCAAATTAAAGTCAATGAATAAAACAAGCTGCTACTGCTGTTTTCAGCAGTGATACTGCTCCAAATTGCAGTTATCCCATGGAAACTGGAATGGTTCTTGGCTTCAGCAGCCTCCTCTCAGCGTTACAAAGCTACAAGGCTTTGAGTTTTATCTTCACAGTGTGCAACTTCTATCTGTTTGTTTGAAGGCAGGATTAGACCGTCTTGGTTCTTTATTGCTGTCGTTAGCACTTGGGGGGGATGCAGTCCAATGGTAATTTAATTATTGCATTTTTATATGTTGCTAACAACACAGTGTAACAGCTATACCAATTTTTAGCCTGCACAACATTGTCAATACATAGAATCATAGAATCACTAAGGTTAGAAAAAATGTCCAAGATCATCAAGTCCAACTGTATTAGAGCCTGTTGTGCATCGGGCTTTTGTGGGTGCTCTTGTTGTGGTCAGGCTAAATTCAAACTACAGTAGTTAAAGCATTTTTAATCTTCAGATTGCTTTATGAACACTAATCCTCTCACCAGCCCGAAGGATGTAGGTTAAATATGATTTCCACAATGGAAATACAGAGAGACTCATTGACTCTTTCTTTCCACAACATGGAGAATTAGCGTCGGATCTGGGATTAAAGCCGGAGTGACCCTTGATAATTATTCACAGGGTCTGTCTCTGCCCTTGTTTGCTTCAGATGTTTTTCCCTCTCAGAGGAGCCATGTTTCTAGTGCAGCTGGTTTTGCTCTCATTGTTCAGATCAAGGCGAACTTGTGCAATGGTTTGCTTGGGCTGCTGGTGCCACTGTTGGTTTTCTGAAGCTATGATTGTGAAAACAAGCCCTGCAGGATCCTGGCTTTGGATTACTGTTTTAAAGAAATATTACTTTGGAAAAAACCTGAATGTGATTTAGGTCTGGAGAATAGATTTGCTGTCAAATATTCCTTCTTTCAAGTGTCTTGATGAAGGCTGGGGTTCTTGGTTATGTATGTGTGTACTGAGATGTCCCCTATCTCTTCTTGACAGACAAAGGGGTGGTGGGAACTGGTGGTAGCAACCATCACAGTCTTTTGGTTCAACACCCGTCCTGTCGCCATGGCTTCACCATCCCCTTTCCAATAGTGAGGAGTTTCCAGGGATGTTCAGGTTAATTGGTGTGAAATCCTGTACTACGAAGACTCATGAAATTGCCGGGCTGAGAACTGTACATGGAAACACTGAGCAGTGCTTCGCCCCTGATGTCTCGGATGCAACTAAAATGGGTGCAGCTCTTCGTATGGATGGAGAGTTCTGACCAGCTGGGTAGGCTGGAAACTTAGACATTTTCAGAGACCTTTCCCAGGCTTTTTGGAAGCACCTCCAAGGGTAGCGGTATTTTCTGCATTGCTGCAGGTGAAGGACTGACTGCATAAACCAACAGGGAAATCAGTTTCCTCTGTGCAAAGGCTGGTAATTAGCAGTTAGTCCTAATCAGCGCAGGTAACTGTTCAAAGTGCCCTTCCTCTGCATAGACAACTGAATTTTTTTTTGCCTTCGGCAGCACCGTTAGAAGTTATGTTAATGAAAAAAAGCCTGTTGTTTTTCACATATTGTAAAAACTCCAGTGACTGCCTCATTGGTTTTGCCGAGCCCACCCTTCTCTCGCTGCCTGTGTGGCCAAGAATGAGAGTGTTGATGGCTATTGCTCATAACGTAATGAATGTCTGTAAAAAACCACAGTTATGTTACTCGTTTGCATAACTGTTAGTGAGCAGGTACCACTGCATGGAGAGGGTGCACTGAAATAGCACAAGTGAAGAAAACGTTCCGACTGCACAGACAGACGGCAGTCCATAGGCTCTATCAGATGCCACCAACACTTGCAGCCCTCAGCTTTGGAGGTGCTGTTGCCCCTTGCATTGAAGAAATAATCATGGCCTTTGTTCTGGTTATACTTGTGCACCATGATGGTTTTGTAAGCATCCCTAATGGATGGTGGCTGTACCTCAGATCATAATATTAGTTTTCCAGACTGAGGGTCATTCTGGAAGGCTACTCTGGGGGAGGTTTAGATTGGATATTAGGAAAAATGTGTTTACTGAAAGAGTGGTGAAGCATTGGAAGAGGCTGCCCAGGGAGGTGATGGAGTGTCTATCTCTGGAGGGGTTCAAAAACCATGTGGCCATAGCACTTGGGGACAAGGTTTAGCAGGCACGGTGGCATTGGGCTGACAGTTGGACTGGATGAACTTAGGGAGCTTTTCCACCCTCATTGATTCTAAGTGAAGAGGCAGAATTACGGCAGGGGTGGAGGTTGGGGAACTTCATCTTTGAGTGGCTTTTGTCTAGTTTTGAGCTGTGGCAGTGGCATGTGGTGGGAACAGCATCTTCAGCTGTTGTTGGAGCCTGAGCCCCATTGCACATCCCATGTTGCTGGATAAGTGTAAGCATATTGCAAGCTGGCGTGTGTGCGTTGTGTGAGCTGTTGGCAGTAGGAAGGAGAGCATTGATGGGTGCTGTAGCAGTATAACAAGCCACAGTAGCAGCCCTGGGGTGAACAGGAGCCACGTAATGCCCAGGAGGAGGTGTGACAGCACAGTGTGTGCAGCAGAGCTGGTTGGTATTCATAGAATCATAGAATCTTTGGAAAAGTCCTCTAAGATCAGCCAGTCCAACCATCAGCCCAACACCACTGTGCCAACTAAACCCTGTCCCAAAGTGCCATGTCTACACACTTTTTGAACCCCTCTAGGGATGGGGACTCCACCCCTGCCCTGGGCAGCCTCTGCCAGGGCTTCACCACTCCTTCAGTGAAGAAACATCTAATCTAAACCTCCCCTGGTGGAACTTTAGGCCTCTCATCCTATCAATTCTTATCTGGGAGAAGACACCAACTTCACCACAACCTTCTCTCAGGGAGCTGCAGAGAGCGATGAGGTCTCCCCTCAGCCTCCTCTTCTCCAGGCTGAACAGCCCGAGGGCCCTCAGCTGCATTTCATTTTATCCAGGCCTTCTTTCCTTAATATTTTTCTTCTGTGCTGATACTGCCAAAATTTACTGTATTTCATACAGACATGTTCCTCACTGCACCTGCCCAACCAGGAAATATTTTACTATTTCTTATTCCATGCTGAATACAAAAAAGTCTTGCCTGGTTTTAACCATTTCTGCTCACTGAGCAGGCTCTTTGCTACCAGCTCCTCTGCGGGGTTAATCTGTCTTTCCCTGCTGGCACCAGCGGCTGGTTAACTTGTGTCTCAAAGAAGCTGAAGTCCTTGCAACCTTTATTCCTGAAGGCATGTATTCCTGAAGTTGGAAAAGAAATGTCTGAACACACATTTTCCACCAAAATACTAACAACAGAAGAGACATGCTATTCCAGTTGCAGGAGCTGGAGTGGCCTTGCTAGGAAGCCAGCAGGTTTTGTTTTGTTTTGTTTTGTTTTGTTTTGTTTTGTTTTGTTTGCTTTGCCTTTGCCTTTGCCTTTGCCTTTGCCTTTGCCTTTGCCTTTGCCTTTGCCTTTGCCTTTGCCTTTTACTTTTACTTTTACTTTTACTTTTACTTTTACTTTTACTTTTACTTTCTAATAATACAACTGTAATAATACAACTCTCTAAGTTTTCTTGTGCCATGGATGAAAATTGTGACCTGGCAGGGAGGCTACAGTAGCAGTAAATATGGTGTTGCCATGGCTTCTATCCCTCGACTCAGTATTGTTTGGAGAATGATGGCACACTTGAAGAAGACACACCTGAGGGAGAAATAAACCACTCAGGGTGCCACACAAAAGGCAGTTTGTGATGGGACCTGAAGCTTGTGGAGATTATGGGTCTGGAGAGCTCCTTGGGTGGACTCTCTGGTGGGTTGCTCGCTGCCTCCTGCAGCCAGGCACACCCCGATAGCTGATACGTTACAAAGGATGTCAAAATCAGTAAGGAGAGATCTTAATTATGTGTCTTAGCTAGAGAAATAGGCTATAAAATATTATTATACCTTGTAGGCAGTGTTGACTGGATGCCAATTAATGCATAATTCCTGTTTTTTGAGCTTTGTTGGATCATTCAACTGAAGAGTCTTTCCCAGAGTAGCGTAGTTTTCATCTTCTGGCTTAAGGAAAAAAAGTGGGAGGGAAATGTTTCCTGAAAAATGCTGCTTGTCAGGCTGAGAAAGACAAGAAGCCGTAATTCTCAAGTAACTTTTAGGCAAGTGCAGCTCTGAGCAAAGCCACCTTTGCATTGGCAAAGCTTGTTTTGCAGGAGTAGTGCTTGCTGGCAGAGATCTTGGTTGTCAGCTCTTTCTTCTGCTTCTTCCTCACCTCCAAAGAAAGATGGCCCGTTCTTCTCTTCTCGCAGGCTGTGGCCAATGTGGGATGTTCACAGCTGGAACTCAGCAGGTCCAGAAAGATAATCAAAGAGGATGTGAAACTTCTCACCTACTTTAACTAAAGATCATAGAATGAATCATAGAATCATGGAAAGGTTTGGGTTGGAAGGGGTCTTAAAGATTATCCAGTTGCAACCCCCCTGCCATGGGCAGGGACACCTTAACAACACTGGTACCAGTGTGGATCCCTGAGGAACGCCACTTGTCACTTGTCTCCAATTGGACATTGAGCTGTTGACCTGAGCTCTTTGAGTGCAATCATCCAGCCAATTCCTTATCCGCTAAGTGGTCCATCTGTCAGATCCATTCCTCTCCAATTTAGAGACCAGACTGTCATGTGGGACAGTGTTGAATGATAAATCACTACCATCACCTGTCCTGGAAACTGCTGCTATGGTTTATCCAATCTATTTCTATTTTTGGTGCTTACTCTTACTTCCTCACTTTGGAGCTGGTGCTGGTTTTTCCTCGTAGGGTTTATGTGTCTGGTGGCTTGAGCTACAAAAAGAGCTTTACCACTCACCCATGGAAGCCTAAATGTGTGAGACCAGCATGCTGGCAGCCCCATGCCCCAATCCTGCCAGCTGGCTGCCTGAGGGAAGTCACAGTGGCTTTGCCAAGACATGCATAGGCCATGCAGTCGTGACTTAGCAAGTCCTGGATGAGATGTGTGGGTTGTCCCCACCCAGGGTGAGTCACCAGTAACACCAGCTCTGGGTTGCTGGCAGCCTGGGTAGGGATGTGCTCAGTTCACAGCCGGTATTTCAAGATCAACTGTCTAAAAGCTGGAGTGGTTGGAGGTGCCTCTTGCCTACCTACTGGTGGATACACAGCTGGCCAGGGAGTGAATTAAGGTGTATTTTATGAATCGATCCCTGAAAAATATGTAAATTACTGGAAATTGACACCAGTCCTCTCCTGCTGGGATTGTTATAAATATTAGAATTGGGGAAAGGTTTGGGTTGGAAGGGAACTTAAAGCCCATCCAGTCCCACCCCCTGCCATGGGCAGGGACACCTCCCACTGGGTCAGGGGGCTCCAAGCCCCATCCAACCTGGCCTGGAACACCTCCAGGGATGGGGCAGCCACCACTGCTCTGGGCACCCTGGGCCAGGGCCTCCCCACCCTCACAGCAAAACGTTTCTTCCTAAGATCTCCTCTCAATCCCCCCTTTTTCAGCTTCAAACCATCCCCCCCCATCCCATCCCTGCACTCCCTGATCCAGAGCCCCTCCCCAGCTTTCCTGGAGCCCCTTTCAGTGCTGGGAGGCTGCTCCCTAGAGCCTTCTCTTCTCCAGGTTAAACAACCCCATGTCCTCATGTGTAAAGTTAGACCACTGGCGTGACTCGCAGCCTTTTGCAGCTCCCTGTGTGCTCCCCGTCAGCTGCAAGCCTGCTTTCATCCAAAATCAGTGAGGTTTCATTTGTGCAGCTTCTTGTGAAGGTTTTTTCTGCCCCCTAGAAGGAATTAAGATTTCCATGCCTGGCAGTAGGAAGAAAGTAATGGTGCGGTGTTGCAGCACATTTGTATTTTTGTTGAAAGTGTAGGAGTTGTATATGGCAATCATTTAGCCTCTGTTCTCACCTCTCACTGCTGTAAACTTGAGCTGAGTGTCTTGGATTGAAATGTGGTTTTATTGCATTTCCTGATGTCAGGCAAACGGCAAGGTGTAAATCTATTTTTGCGCTCATATATAGAATTTTGTGTGCTTGTGCCTAGCTGTGACTCATGAAAGTCAGGCAGACTCTGGTCTTATTTAAAAACACAGTCTATTTTGTACTTACAGCTATCCCAATAGCTCTGATAGTTTGGGAGCTTATATCAAATCCTGCAGTGAAAACTGTCTCTTTCCCAAAGTCTGTGGGCAAACTGCAGGGCTTCTGGATTTGCTGTGTGCCAATGACACCCTAGGGAGCGGATCCCATTCCATCAGAGGCACTTGCTCCCGGTGCCGACAGATCTTTGTCTAGAGGGATGTAGTTGTCTTCAAAATGAGCTCCTCTTACTGCCTTAGCCCTTGCAGCTCAATTAA
Source organism: Neomorphus geoffroyi (assembly GCA_033558235.1). Lineage (NCBI taxonomy): Eukaryota > Metazoa > Chordata > Aves > Cuculiformes > Neomorphidae > Neomorphus > Neomorphus geoffroyi. Next base: position 2,316,056 of record JAUMJM010000025.1, read on the forward strand.
GCTGATTAATTATTGGGACATATCTTGTGGGTACGATGTTGTGAGTCTGTTATGGGAAGAAGTGGGTATTTTAATATAGCCATGATGACTTGTGTAAGGGTTTTTTTTGTGTGTGAATCATTAATTTTGCAAGTAGAAAAAGGCATTTGGATGAGTCTTCTGGTCCATGCAGGGCTTGAAAGCTACACAGGGTGTCTCCCCCTCAACTTCCTCATGCAGAGTCCCGTGCCCTGTAGGTGTCTGGTGTTCTGTGCTGCTTCTGATGGCATCAAAGCTGCTCCTGTGACCTGGCACCGGCCTGAGCATGGGGAATCAGTGGCTTCTCCTGTTGTGGCTGGAGAAGGGTTTGCATCAGCCCCTTGGTGCCAGGATAATGCTTTGCACTCCTCCGGCGCATTTTCATACAGGTACATGAAAATGTCTGATGAGTATTTGCTTAGTGATGACTGCCAGGAATTGCTTTCAAACTCTTTATCCTCTTTTTCTTACTCCTTGGTCCCAGGGCACTTTGGAGCAGTGACTTAGAATCTGGCAGGATTTGGGGTTGAACAGGTGGTGTGAGTCTGATGTCGGAGACAAGTTTTGTATTGTTTTTGTCGAAAGTTTTGACCAGGTGTTGGGATATGTATGAAAATATGGACGTTTGTATAATTCCATAATGAATTAAAAGACTTTCGCTATTTCCTAATTTTAGGGTGATTGATTTCACAACTACATTATTTTTAACATACTTGGAGCTTAGAGGAGCCTTTCTGGGTATCTCTGTTTTAATAGCTGAGCAATAGGCTACTCAAACAAGTTTTACAACCAGTTGCCTGTGATTTAAGACCTCAGGGAATGGCAAGAAGATGTACTGGAGCAGGGTTAGTTTAGATATTAGGAAAAGATTCTTCCCCTAGAGGGTGATGGAGCACTGGAACAGCTCCCCAGGGAAGCAGTCACAGCCTGACAAGATTCCAGAAGCCTTTGGCCAACACCCTCAGACACACGGGGTGAGTGTTGGGGTGTCCTGTGCAGGGACAGGAGCTGGACTCGATGGTGCTTGTGGGTCCCTTCCAACCCAGGGCATTCTCTGATTCTGTCATTTGTTGAGCAAAATCTCAAATGCTTGAATGAAGGTACGGGGGGGAAAAATCAAATGTATAATGTTCTCTGGATAAATGTCAAGCAGCAGACATTTTCATTGTGGTGTTATGAGGAAAAGGCTTCTCAATGCTGGGCCGTGTGCTCGAGGGGTGAAGAAAGCAGCAGTGCTTCTTGCAGTGGTTCATTTCCGGATGTGTTCACAAGGCCTTGGAGATGGTTGGGAGATGTTCAGGTTGTCCCTCCCATTTTAGCTGAGATGTGTCACAATTCTGTATTATTCACCTTTGATTTGCTAGAGTTTAGAATAAATCCAGCATCTCTAATGTAGGAGAAGGAGGCAGAGACACGTGAAAATTGAAAATCATTGCAAACAAACTATTAACAAGAAAACAGATTAACTTACAAAAGCTTTTCTTCTCTGCCACAACAGGGATGAGAAGAACCAGTCCATCATTGTGAGTGGGGAGTCAGGTGCTGGAAAGACAGTCTCTGCCAAATATGCCATGCGCTTCTTTGCAACCGTTGGAGGTTCTGCCAGCGAGTCCAATATTGAAGCCAAAGTCCTTGCGTCAAGCCCGATTATGGAGGTAAAAGCTGCATAATTTCATTTGTCCAGCTTGCAGTCATCACTGTGTCACAAAACCAGTGAGGGTTGTAGAGGCTTGTGAGTCAGACCTGATATGCAACCTCACAGCAGCCCCAAGCTGGTCTGAAAATACACAAATATTCTGATAACCTCTGTTTAACCCGCCCCAATTGCTCCTCGGCTTGGTAGTTTTGAAGCTGAGCCTGTACATGCCCAGAATGGCTCCAAGAGCATCACTTCAACAGAGCTTCAGAGTGGGGAGCCTGAGTGTATATATATCTCTATATAAATTATAATCAATATATATACTGTATATACACTAACATATTAATTATTTAGGTATAAAATATTAATTATATATAATTTTATATAACTACAATGATATACATAATTCATATTTTATCTTCTTGTTAGTCCTCTTACCACTGCATGGTACCTCCTGTTCTTTAACTGTATAGGCATGAAACAGAGGAGAAAGGGATTGCTTTTTTGCAAGGAGGGGCTCTTTGCTCAAGGAGTGCAGTAATAGGGTGAGGGGAATGAGTTTAAGTTGAAAGAGGGGAGTTTGAGCTGAGATCTTAGGGAGAAATGTTTGGCTGTGAGGGTGGGGAGGCCCTGGCCCAGGGTGCCCAGAGCAGTGGTGGCTGCCCCATCCCTGGGGGTGTTCAAGGCCAGGTTGGATGGAGCTTGGAGCCCCCTGATCCAGTGGGAGGTGTCCCTGCCCATGGCAGGGGGTGGCACTGGATGGGCTCTGAGGTCCATTCTGACCCAAACCATTCTGTAATTCTACTTCATTTGTTTAAGGTATTTCAATACAGCTTTGGTTTTGTTATTTTTCTGTTGCTGTCAATCATATTGGAGAATAACAAGTCCCATTATAGGGAAATCCATACTCTAATGGGAAAAAATTCCTTTTATAGAAATAGAAAAGGGAAAGCTGCTTCATTTCACTGCACCATGACCAGATGGTGAAAATAAATATCTGAATGCCTAAATCTCATTTTCCAAACTGATTTTGGAGTCTAAGCACCTTCATTTTCAAAATATCCAAGTCAGCATGAAGACAAGATTAGGGTTTTCCCAAGGTCACTTAAGCACTTTAGGCTTGTGTGACGTTTTTTTTTTTTAAAGAGGCGCTGCGTTTTCTTGCATTTAACCTTAGGCTTGGCTTAACCTTCATTCTTCCCACATCCTGGAATCATAGAGTCACCTGAGTTGGAAGGGGCCCAAAAGGATCATTGAGTCCAGCTCCTGTCCCTACACAGGACACTGCCAGCACTCACCCCGTGTGACTGAGGGCATTGCCCAAATGCTGCGGCAATGCTGGCAGACTCGGTGCCGGGATGGCTTCCCTGGGGAAGAACCCACTGGGGGAAGAATCTCTTCCTAATATCCAATCTAACCCTCCCCTGGCACATCTTCCTGCCATCACCTTTAGTCCTGTCATAGGTTGCAAGAGAGAAGAGATCAGTGCCTCGTGGCAAAATTGTTTTATAGACATGGAAGTAGAGGCTGATCCAGGATGAAAACCAGGCTCACCCCAGCACACGTGGTGTAGCACCACGTTGCCTGATGTGGGGTGCAAGCTGGAACAGCAGAATGAATGATGGTGCAGAAGAGCAGTAGGAAAGCAACGCAGGGGGCAGAGGACACTGGATGATCTATCGTAGCTTGGGCCTCAAGCTGTTTTTCTTCTTCTGCTGTGCTTCTGTGAAATGTAGCTGCAATACCCAGGAACACTTGAAAGGATGCAAGGAAAAATTCATAGTACACACTGTTCTCTTAAATGACCCTGTAATTTTATTGCTCTAATTTTCTTGCCTGTGTTCAGTTTGGATGTAATTTGTAAGAAGTGGGGCCAGGGAGCTAGTCTGTCTTTATTGCAAGGAGCCGAGAACATTGCCCACGCAAAAAACATAAAAGAGAACTAACTGGTTTGCAAAAAATCCCGAAGTTCAAGTGTGGAGCTGGAGTAGAGAGATGTGTGTGTTGTGAAATAGCCCTTAGCGATGAGGTGCACTGTGTTTGGTGTGTGGGGTGCATGGCCAGGGCAGGAGATGGGGCAAGTATCTCTGCTTCACAGACAAGGAATCGAAGCAGGTGAGATGACAGTGGTGTTCTGCTCAGTTCAGCATGCAAAATACCTAGTTGTAGTGTTTGTTGTAGCAGTTTGTGAACTGCTTATTTTCTAGGGAATGAGTGTTGGGGTCTGATCAGGAATGCAGTGTGTTCTGCCTCTGCCCTGTTGCATTCATTTATGATCTGGGATGTGTGCCAGAGTGTTGGAGGTGGGATGTGAGAGGTTGTGGCAAGGTGGGTGCTGGTCTCTTCACTCAATTAACAAGTGATAGGATGAGAGGAAATATCCTCAAGTTGCACCATAGGAAGCTGAGAGTGGATATTGGGAAAATGTCTTTACTGACAGAGTGGTGAAGCTCTGGCAGAGGCTGCCCAGGGCAGTGGGGGAGTCTCCATTCCTGGAGGGGTTCAAAAAGTGTGTAGTCATGGCACCTGGGGACATGGTTTAGTGGGCACGATGATGTTGGGCTGATGAATGGACTGGATGATCTTAGAAGTCTTTCCCAACCTTAACAACTCTATGATTCTATATGCATTTTTCTTTCACAAAACCTCTGGAGCACTCCATTTTCAGTGAAAAGTCCTCCCCAAAGTCAAGTCATTGCTCTGCTTTCTGCATCTGGGAAGAGTTTTCCATAAATCCTTCTCCGACTGTTTATGTAACACTGATTACAAATTTAAATGTTTGACAGTTTTTAAAAATTAACTTAAAAACTAATACTTGATTTTATTTTATGCAGGCTATTGGAAATGCTAGAACAACAAGGAATGACAACAGCAGTCGCTTTGGGAAATACATTCAGATTGGCTTTGATAAAAGATACCACATCATTGGTGCCAACATGAGGACATATCTGTTGGAAAAATCACGAGTTGTATTCCAGGTGAGGGGGTGTGCTTTTTTACTTCTTTTCTTTCTTTTGAGTACTGTGGACCAGAAATTTAGTAGTCCGTGTCTTTTCTATGGATTGAAAAATATCCCTTTTAAAGTAGGCCTCCTGGTGGACATGGCTTCCAGACCCATCTTTCAGGCTCAGTCTTTTGCAGTTGTTCTTGATGATCCCAACCTGATGACCTCCTGCTAGAGTAATATATGTGTGGGTAACTCATTAGTTGGCCTCTGGTTGTTGCTTCTATCCATCCAAGGCTGGATGGAACCCTGCGGAGGGACTACTGCTCCTAACCTGGCTTCTAGGCAAGGATGAGGAACCTTTCTCTGGGCAGTTGCTGAGATTTTCCTTGAAAAACCAGGAAGAATAAATTTCAGGAATCAGTCTTCAGTTCTGAAGATGAAGGAGAGGCAGGAGGAGGACTGAGGCTGATGTCTCTGCAGTGGCCCATCCCATGGGTTTCTTGAGCAGGGCTCAGGGCAAGCTGTCTTGGTTTGTGCTTGAGGTCTAGCTCAGAAGCACCAGCAAAGCTTTTGCCCTTACACCAAAAAACCCCCAACTACAAAAATCCGAAACCCAAACAACTTTGGGAAGCAGCGAATGTAGACCACCTCTCTTTACATTACCATCAGTTCGCAACAGGGTGCTCGGTACCTAACTTAGCCCAGTTATCCCAGAGAGACATAGGGCATGGAAGGTTATATAAAGTTATTTATTTCTTTTCCAAAATGAACAGTGTACATCGGTCAGGGCAAGGCTTGGCACCTCCTTTCTCCCAGGTAGCAAAGGGTCCCTGCAGTCGTGGTGGCACTGAGGCAGTCTTGATGGTGGGAAGCAGGGAATGGGGTCAAGGTAGCCCTGGACTCAGCGGGCACTGGGCTGAGGGTGGGAGCATTGCTGTAACCTCTTTGTGCCTCTGGTAACTCAGATTTTCCCTGTAGGCAGAGGATGAACGCAACTACCACATCTTCTATCAGCTTTGTGCCTCAGCAAGTCTTCCAGAATTCAAAGACCTTGGACTAAGTAAGTGCTTCAACCTCCCTGTGCACTGGCAGCTGCTGCCTAGGGTTGATGGCAACAGGAAAATGTGGTGGGGTTAGGAATGCAGGGCATTGATGAGGTCATGTGTGCCCCTTGAAGGATTTCTTCTCCCTAGTGGAGAACAAGTTTGCATCTCCAGGGATGTGAGGGACCTGGGCTTGCAGTGATGAGTGATAGGACAAGAGGAGATGGCCTGAAGTTGTGCCAGGGAAAGTTTACATTGGATACTAGGAAAATTAGCTTTACTGAAAGCGTGGTGAAGCATTGGAAGAGGCTGCCCAGGGCAAGGGTGGAGTCACCATCCCTGAGGGCTTCAAAAAACATGTAGCTAGGGCATTTTGGAACATGGTTTAGTAGGCACAGTGGGTTTGGGTTGACAGTTGGACTAGCTGATCTTAGAAATCTTCTTCAACCTTAATGATTCTGATACTCTAGCTTTGTTTTGCACTGTTCAGTGTTCTTAGGTACTGCTGGTGGGCAGGAGCTGTTGCTAGAGGTTAAGTGTCCCTTCAGACTCCTCCAGGCTAAACAAACTCAGTTCCCCCCATCACTTCTATGGTGTCCCATTGGCAGGGACTCCCAACGACTGCCAAAGAGCCCATGTTTGGTCCCATTCCATGCTCACACAAATTCAGAGCACATCTCTCTGAGCACATTCAAGAGTTCCTACCATTGAGTTTTGTGCTTCGTCTTAGCAAAGATACCCTCAGTAATGCTGTTGTCCACTGGCATCTTAAAGTTCAGACATAAATTATTTCAGCCCAGTGTGAGGATGTGAATTCATGTGGAAGAGCTCCAGTTGTGAAACCATCTCTCTCTTTTCGGGAACATGTGGATTAGAAGAAATATCAATCTTTTCCAATATGGCTGTCTAAAAGCATCATCTTTATTTGTGGTGACTGCAGTACTGAAGGCTGAGCTCTCTCTGTTCTCCTGGTGCATCATCCAAGACATCTTTATCCTGTTGTGACTGCAGCTCTTGACTTCAGTGTCCCAAAGGAGAATGCGTAATGGCAACAGCTGGCGGCGTGTGGGTGCCAGGGCCATTAGCCTACAAGGCCTTTCACTGAAGGGGATGACTTCTTAGGTTATATCTAATTGAAATTCTGTGTGGTTGGTGCCTGTCAGTCTCAAGCTGTGCTTTTTGGTCTTGGTTGTGCGTTTGCTATATCGCAGCGTGTGCAGGTATCCATGCAGCCTAGTGCATGTGCATTTGGGTAACATACAACAATGGAAAATAAGTGATTTTCTGCAAAGTAAAGGCGTGTGTCTTTGGGGTTTCTGCACTGCCACCTTGAAAGTGCCTGGAAATACCTCTCTGAAATGTTTTCCTGATGGGCAGATGTGGATCAGCAGATGTGCTCAGCAGGGATGGCTTCTAGGGATGGGGATGTCTGCACTCCGAGCTGTGCTCATTGGGATTGACATGGGTCTGCTCTGTCCTCTCGAATTAATAGTGCTGAGCAGTTTCCTTTGAGTGCAGATGAATACAGTTCACTTGTTTTTCTTTCTTTTGGGGAATTTTAGCGTCCAATTTACTAGCCTGGATCTCGAGATGGTTAGTCAAACCCTAAACTTCTATACTCACATGAACTGTTCCTTACCTCCCCATTAACCTTTTCTTCCTGAGGCTTGTGCAAAACAAGGAGTATCTTGTTGTAAAAGTCCACCTTTTATTACACAGAGAGCAGGATTTATAGTTTTCTATCTCAACATCAGGAGCTGCTGCTTCTCCTTTGTGTCTGGCACGCATAAAGAATTGCTGTTACTCTTGTTTATATTGCAAAATGCTGGAAAAGAGGGAGTCTCTAAACTTACATCAGCCCAGCAAAGCAAACCAGTAAGTGTTGGCCATACAGATAGAGTGATGCTAAAAGTTTGATTTTAACCCAGAAAGTAAATAAGTAACTTAAAATGTTGGCATTCATGTGTAGTGCAGCACCCTTTGTACATGTGGTGTCTCGCTTAATGATGCCTGGGCAATGGTGCGAAGCAGAAATGTGCTTTACTTGTTTGCAGTGAATCAAAGGGTTTCTGTGGTTGCTAAAATCATTGCACACATTGAAATGTAAGTATTGGAGTCAGTTATAACAGAGTTGACTTGAGACAGAAGCAGGTTCCGATGTGGATGCCTAAACCGGAGGCTGATGTCCCAGTCCCATCAACCAGTCCCAGCCTCAGATGCATCTGGCAGGGCGACACACAGCCGCATCGAGCTGTTAATGCGATGGGCTCCATCACGGGCTGGGTGAGCTCCCATTGTGCTGGAGAAACTGTGATGGACATCAGCTTTTTGACCCCAATCAGCATTTTCTGCCCTTTGTTCCCGATGTTCTGGCAACAAGCAGAGTTACTGAAACCTCTGGGTCTCAGGGCTTTGTATGCCAAAAAGAATTAAATGTTTTTCTTACAGCCTGGAAGTACAGCTAATGCGAAACCTGTGGGAGGGCTGAGAAGGGGTGGGGACCTTCTGGTGGCAGTGTGAGTCAAAAAAAGTGCAGATTGCAGTGATTTTAAAGGTTACCAGCAGGCTGATGTGCAACACACAGTAGGCTGTTGTTCTCATTATTTTCATAATACCCAGGCAATATGTTTGTGAGAGTTAACGATCTTTCTGAGCTTTTCTTGGCAAATTACTCCTACCTGCTTTGAAATGAGTTGAAGCTGGTGCTGAGAACAGATACTGGGTGGGGAGGGGATGCTGCCCACCTCCCTGGCTCCCCCAGCCCTCCCTGGGCTCTGCCAGGACTCAGCCTGGCAGCCTTGGGCACAGATCAGAATGGTTTTGGCCTCAAGCGAGCCCTTGTTTTGAGGAAGGTCGGTTGCATATGAAGCGCTTAAAAGTGGTTTTAAGTCCTGCCGTCTCTTTTCCTGCTGTACCTGCATGTGAAATGCCTGATGATCTCTGTAAGATTTAGCTTTGTTCTGAAATAACTTTGCTGAAGCACGGATGCTTAAATGGTGTAATGCTGTCTCTGCAAGTGTTTCACCATTCCCTTTGGTCCCTGAGTTTAAGACATTATGTGGGAATGGTGTTAAAATGTCTGAATCAATCATGGATATGTAGAACAGGACAACAGAAATTGAAAGTATTAAGTTCAGTACTTCAAGTAATCTGCACCTGTGCAATAGAGCAGATATTTCAATCCCAGATATACCACGGCTCTGCCCTGGTTGAACTTGCTTTGCACAGGGATGGGGGTTCATCAGGAGAGTTACTGTCACTTCGCAAGGCTGCACCTCACCCATTTCTGAGTAAACTGTAGTTCAAAGAAGGCAAGTGTCCTTTGGGGGTGGGCAGGATGGGAGACAGGGAGCACCCCAGTGCATGTTCCAGGGAGCGGCTGTAGTAGGAGAATGCTGCTTGCTTGATGTATTTCTTCTGTTTCTTCTCTCCTAGCATGTGCCGAAGACTTTTTCTACACTTCTCAGGGAGGTGACACGTCTATTGATGGTGTGGACGATGCCAATGACTTCGAGAAAACTAGGCATGCCTTCACCCTGCTTGGTAAGGGGATGCTCTGCTTGGAGGCTTCCCAGCAGAAGTCTCTTGGAAATGTTTTGCAGTATTTTGCCTGAATTATATGCCTCTCAGTAACACAAAAAGGTATAAATCCCTCTTCCTTTTGACCTAGTTGGCTTTACCTTGTTCTTCAGTATAAGCTGCAGGAGTGTTTCTCACGGCTGTCTGAGAAGCAGCAGTGAAATGGAGGAGGACACTGAATTTAAGAGAAACCAAAATAAACCATTCCGGTGTCAAAGCTGTGCTGCAGCTTTGACTTGCTATTTTTCACCCTATTTACAAGCGGGAAAGGAGCTATTACTCTGCAGTTCGATCTTCCCAGACTATCACAGTATTGTACTGAGTAGCTGATTCCTGGGAATAATGAGCTGAGCACATCCCTGCTGTGCTGAGTCCACCTCTACTTGGCCACCTGCAGAATCTACTGCTGCAACAACCACCCATGCGTGCTGCGGTTACGCAGTGCTGGATCCTGCCTGCAGCAGTGACTATTTGAAAGGAAGAACTATTTTTGCGGGGGTAAACTTTCCCAAACTTTATTAATATTTATCTGAAGCAAGGTTTTTAAAACCTCAGTCTCAATACCTCTCCACTGCATTTCCTCTGTTGGGATAGGAGCTCATAACGTTTGCAGCCAACTGTGAAATCCCCCTGAGCAGTTGTATCACAGCCACTGCGCTGTGTTGGCAATGAGCGTGGGGACTCATTGTAGCTGCAAGTGTTTCCGCCAGATTTGTCCTTTTTGTGTTTTAGATGGGCTTGGTCTCTTTTTTTTTGTGTTGACAGCGGGGTCTTGTCTTTACTCTCCCCTTATCCAGGGTCTTCTATCTGTTAACTATGAAAAAAATAGGATGCTTCTTGTTGCTCCGAAGTTGCCCATGGGATTCTAAACACCAGGGAACCCTCTCCCCATTCCCTTGCCACATGTAGGCTGTCTTTGGTCTCCTTCTCTGCCTCCCCAGAGAGAACTCCTTGTCTCCTTGCTGATCCCTATGAAGCACTGTGCAAGCATCTTCCTCCACCGCCAGTCTGATGATGTTTTCCTGCTCTTTGCATGCTTTCTTTGGCTCTACCTTTCCTCGTTTTCCTTCAGTGTTGCCCAGCTCTGTCTGCTTCTGTTGAGGGCTGGGTGAAATTGCCAGTATACTTTCTAGTCTCACTTTTTTATGTGTAACAAGAAGTCAACTTTATCTGCAAATGCCCACCCTAACCAGGCTTAACTCCAATTAAAAGTGCCAAGAAAGAGCAGAGCATTGCTCCTTTTAGTAACCTTGAAAAATTTCTCACTCCGCTGATAACAGAGAAGTCCTGAGAGAGAGAGAGAGAGAGAAAGAGAAAGAGAAAGAGAAAGGGAAGCTCTTGATAATTTGAAAACCAGCAGGTGGTGTCTCAGACCTTGGGTGGATAATTAGGACACCAGCACTGAACACAAAAGGGGCACAGAAACCCAGTGGGGATGTAAAAATGCAAGATACGGCAAGAAAGCCGTGTGCAGGCTGCTGCTGAGCAAAATTCCTGCTGGGAATACCTACAAAAGCATGCCAGAAAAATGCATAAAGCAATAACACCTTACACCCTCAGTGAAGACTCACAACGTGTAGCTCCTGTTGAGACACTGGGGACTGCACGGCAGAGCTTCACATCACCTCCCTCGTGACTTTTGGTATCAGGCTGTAGTACCAGTCTGGAGGCGTTGCATGTCATGAGAACAGCTTTAATTTTCTCTTCTGTTTGTGGGACATCATTTTTAAGAAAGTTGTAATTTCTGTGCTTCAGTTGTCAGCAAGATCTCACCGTTGAACTATGCTCACAGAGAAACAATTCCTTGTTCTATAAAAGCTACAGAGCCCCTGCAGCTCTGATCTCATTTGATCGTTATAGAGTAGCATCTTTGCTTTCGTGAACATTCATGATAGCATTAAACCCATCTGTGATAAAATTGGCTTGGTGCATTTTTAAGGGGTAAAGAAATCGCATGAGGTGCTCCTCTCCCTGTCTCAGCTTCATTTTTTAGCAATAACTTTACTGAGAGTTTATGATGAGTTTACTGGGAGAGAAAACAAAAAGCCCAGGAAGGAAATCAAACACAAGTGTTTCAAATGAACTGAAAATTGCATTTTGTTTTCTGTTGTGAAAATCAGCTATCAATTGTTCCCATAGGAGTGAAGGAGTCTCATCAGACAACCATTTTTAAGATAATTGCTGCCATTCTGCACCTAGGGAACTTGGAAATCCAAGCGGAACGAGATGGCGAAGCCTGTAGCATATCGGTAGGTCACTAGCAAGAGTGGCACATGTGGGGAGCTTTGTTCATAAATATTGCCACGTTGGGTGTGTTGAGTTTTGCAGCAGTATCCTTTGGTAGAAAGCCCTTTTCCTCCTGGTTTTCTTTGCTTTTTGGAGCACACATCTGAATTTCCTGGTTTCTTTGTTTTTCCTGGAAGAAGATAGTGCAGTATTTCACCTTTCTAGCCCATAACTAAGGTGATTCAAAGGTCACTTATCACCTTGAGTCCCAACCCATGTTTAACTCTTCCTGCTTTCTTAAAAGGCTCGGAGCACAGAGTATTTGAGGCAACACTGATTCCCACCAGCAGGAGGTGTGATGCCCTACACCTGCTTTGCTACAGGCAAAGCCATGAGGCTGCTGCTTGTAATGTGGCCGTCTGGTGTTCAAAGGAGCACTGCACAGTTAATTAGTGAGAATAAATAAGACTAAAGATGCCTTAGTGATGTTTTTTTCTGTTTCTGTGTTTGTTCAGGGGGGGGAAAGTGCTTATATGGAAAATGCTGCCCTGTCAATTATCATTGCATCCCAAATTGGGTTGTTTGTTCCCAATTAAAGTATTAAAATGTGTTCTGCACACACTTGTAGAGGTACCCTTGAGATAGTGTGGTGTGCAATTAGTTGGATTCTAGGGATAATTTGCTTGATATTTTGCAACATAGATACGTCAAAGTGCTCTCCTCTGACAATGTTGAGTTCTGTAATGGAGTTCATGTTGTTTAGTTACCTTTGTTTGTAACTGCATGGTATTAAATAAACCTGGATTTTGAATCCATGATCAAAAAGGTATCAGAGAAAAAGAACATCCTTGTGGTCTTTTAAAGTGCTTCTTTCTCTCCATCTCCAAACCTATCCAGCTTCTGTACAAGCATATATCTAACTGGAATAATCTTAGTTCCTTTAGATATGTGTTATTACACTGAGGAAAGGGAAATTGATTTCTCCTTCTCCAAAAGACAGTGCCCATTATCTTAATAATAGCATAATAGAGCATAATAAAAATTCAGAATGGTTGTAGTTTGAGGGGGGCAAAATACAATACACTAGATAAAATGAAGTTCATGTTTCATTTTATTGATTATGCAAAACACAGCCCCTTCTGGTAATGCCCGCTTTGTGACTCTGTTATTCAAAATGGGTTTAGTTTGTAAAGGCATGGTGTAATGGCACACCCTAAGTTTTAACTTGAGGCTTAGTCAAGCACACTCTGAAGGAGCGCAGAGCTGCAGCTCAGGGAGAGTAAAGTAGAGAGTATTCTTTCCTGTTGGCAATCACCAAGGAAATCTGCTCTTTATGAAGTTCAAGACCTTAAGGATAGCCAGAGCATAGGAAAGCCATAGGGTGTTACCACCATTTAGAGCTCCATGTGAGCCATTTCATCCGTGTCCGTGAAGACTCTCACAACTGGATGAATGCTCATTAGTTTTCTGTTGCCTGTCAGCCAAAGAGAAACACAATATTTCCCCATGTAGGCATGACATGCTGCTAATGTCTTGCACTGATACGGGACCCCTTTGTTATAAGTCCAGCTTTGGAGTGTCACCAACCTGTTGACTTTGCTCCTTGTTATCCTCAGAGTGAAGATGAGCACTTAAACAACTTCTGCAGCTTGCTGGGCGTGGAGCACAGCCAGATGCAGCACTGGCTTTGCCATTGCAAGCTCGCCACCAAAGCCGAGACCTACGTGAAGACCATGTCCGTGCAGCAGGTAGTGAATGCCAGGAATGCCCTAGCCAAGCACATCTATGCCCGACTCTTCAACTGGATCGTGCAGCACATCAACAAGGCCCTGCACACCACTGTCAAGCAGCACTCCTTCATCGGCGTGCTCGATATCTACGGGTAGGCACACTTTTAAGGCTTTTAATTGGTCCTTTCTCGTTTGTCTTGCCCTTCTAGCAATGCACGCTTGACCTTGGCTTGTGGCAAGGTGTAGGAGTAATAGAAAAGGATGTGAAAGAGCACAGTCATGGTGTGTGGTTTGCAGTTTTGAGCCTCCTTTAGACTGTGCAGCCTTGACCCTGAAACAGTGCTTGAAGATCCACTTGAGTGCTGATTTTTGGGACTTGCCTCCCATGCTGTTCCCATTTGGGTTTTCTGTTCTGTAGGCTGTTGAAAGCATCAGGCTTAAAGGTAAGCTAGGTGCAAAGAATGTGCAGATGTGAAAGACTGCTTGGCTTTGCCTGGGGTTGCTGTGGGGCTTGAGGAAACTACTTTGCCTTCACTGCTGCTGCAGGGTTGTTGTACAGTGAGAGCTTCCAGAGGACTTTGGTAACCTGCGATGGAGATGTAAGGTGCAAAAAAGCTCTGCTATAACTGAGGGCAAGAGTAGCAGCCTGCAACCTCAGGGGCTATGAGCTGCTTTAAATTCTGACTGGGGACCAGTTACTGTCCGGTCCGTCATCCTGGAACTTGAACACTGGTACAAAAAGGATGTGAAAGTTGCATGTGAAGAGTTCATTATAGCTGAAGTGCTGCAAAGAAGCAGGCAACAGAGAAGAAAGAAGGGAATTCTGTCAGGTTTGGGGTGAAAAAGGAAAGAGATTTTTTTTTTTTCTCCCTCCTCTCTTTTAGCACTGTCCATTTTCTGTCTGGGGAGCAAGGACAAGGAAGAAGTGGGACAGCAGTGACCTCCTTTTCTCCTAGAATCACAGAATGGGTTAGGTTGGAAGGGACCTCAGAGCTCATCTAGTGCCACCCCCTGCCATGGACAGGGACACCTCCCACTGGATCAGGGGGCTCCAAGCCCCATCCAACCTGGCCTTGGGCACCTCCAGGGATGGGGCAGCAACCACTGCTCTGGGCAACCTGGGCCAGGGCCTCCCCACCCTCACAGCAAAACATTTCTTCTCAAGATCTCATCTCAGTCTTCCCTCTTTAAGATTAAAACTGTTCCCCTCATCCTGTCCCTGCATTCCCTGATCAAGAGCCCCTCCCCAGCTTTCCTGGAGCCTCTTTCAGTACTGGGAGGCTGCTCTAAGGCCACTATTATTTATATATAAATGTGCTCAGTTGCTCCAATATTGGGGGGTAAGGTGGAATGGATGAGTTGTAGCCTCTCCTGGAGGCTCTCCTGGCCATTCTCAGTGCAGTTGCTGTTCTTGCTCAATCCCAAATCTGTAATGGGAGACTTGCAAAGTTTGTCAGATCCAGATGAACTTGAAATTCAGAGTGAAACCCTGCTACAGTGGTTCTGGGTTTCTTTCTGCAGAAAGCTGTTATGGCTATAATGCCTACAGAGTTACCTCTCCCCCAGGGATCAGTGTTGGGCCCGGTCCTGTTCAGTATCTTTATTGATGATCTGGATGAGGGCATCAAGTCCATCATTAGCAAGTTCGCAGATGACACCAAGCTGGGAGGAAGTGTCAATCTGCTAGAGGGAAGGAGGGCCCTACAGAGGGACCTTGACAGGCTGGAGAGATGGGCTGATTCCAACAGCATGAGGTTTAACAAGTCCAAGTGCTGGGTTCTACACTTTGGACACAACAACCCCATGCAGAGCTCTGGGCTGGGGACAGAGTGGCTGGAGAGCAGTCAGGCGGAAAGGGACCTGGGAGTGCTGGTGGACAGGAAACTCAACAGGAGCCAGCAGTGTGACCAAGGGGCCAAGAAGGCCAATGGCATCTTGGCCTGCATCAGGAATAGCGTGACCTGCAGGACTAGGGACGTCATCATCCCCTTCTACTCGGCACTGGTCAGGCTGCACCTCGAGTGCTGTGTCCAGTTCTGGGCCCTCAGTTTGAGAAAGATGTGGAGATGCTGGAGTGTGTCCAGAGGAGAGCGACGAGGGTGGGGAAGGGGCTGGAGCACAAGCCCTGTGAGGAGCGACTCCCTGTGAGGAGGGAGCTGGGGTTGTTTAGCCTGGAGAAGAGGAGGCTCAGGGGAGACCTTATTGCTCTCTACAACTACCTAAAAGGAGGTTGCAGTCAGGCAGGGGTTGGTCTCTCAGGTGACCGGTGACAGAAGAAGACAACACGGTCTCAAGCTTTGTCAGGGAGAGCTTACGCTTGATATTAGGAAAAAATTCTTCACTGAGAATGGCCAATTGGCCATTGGAATGTGCTGCCCAGGGAGGTGGTGGAGTCACCGTCCCTGGAGGTGTTTAAAGAGAGATTGGATGAGGCACTTAGTGCCATGGCTTAGATGATGAGTTGGTGTTGGGTCATAGGCTTGGACTCGATGATCTCAAAGGTCTTTTCCAGCCTTGTGAAGAACTGGATCTTGTGTATTAAACCTCCCATGGGTTTTCTACCGCTACTGCTGTAGTGATTCTTGACATTGACTGGAGAGCCACAGAAGCAGGAAAGATACCTGAAGTTGGTGCTGGAGCATTGGCATAGCCCACTGCCTGCTTGTCTCTGTCAGCAACTTCTGCTATACAGCAAGGATTACTTGTATCAAGTAGGATAAGAAAACAGTCCTTTCCAGTTTGGGAGTTTAATGGGATGGCTTGAGATGGTCAAGTTGTTCTCAGAGGTTTACAAGAGTCTGGACCCTCCTTGGTAGACAGCACAGGACCTGGAAGATCTTAAATAACCAGATGGGGTTGGCACAGCCTGTCTTGAAAGCTGTATGAGATGGAAAAGCTGTTTCCCATCGTTGTCCTTACAAATAGAGATTTCTGTAGGCTGGAATATGATAAATAAAGCTTTGAGATGGAGCCATGTGGACTATAGTGGGTCAGTGCTGAAACTTAAATGACTTAGTTGGAAAATCAGATGTGGTCTTTCAGAAATCTGAATAAAAGGAGACTTGAGGATAACGCTCATGAAAGATTAAGCTGGGCTTGAAAACCTTTTGGTGTGGAAGAAAAACCTCCCTTAGCCGCAGGTCTCCCGTGTGTCACGTCCAGCACGTGGGCTGGCAGATGCTTTTACAGCAATGGTGTCAACACAGGGTATAGCAGGTTTTTTCCATGGGAACCTGTGGGTCTTATTGAAAGAGGCAGGTTTGTAGGGGAAGAGTGTTCATGCTCCCGACCGTAATGCTTGTGTGTGAGTGCAGTCTCCTAAAGTGACCGTACATCCCTTCCAGAAAGGGGTATTGCTGTCTAAATGCTGAGTAATTAACAATGCAGGAACGTTGGGTACTGACAGCCTGACTCTCTGCAGTCCTTGAAAGTGGTTTGGTTCCCCAAACTCAGGTTATTTTGAAGCTTTGATGCATTCTGCCAAATATTGGGATTTGTTTTTCAAAATGTCCGTTGGTTTTCCTTTTTGTCTCAGAGAGGAAGAGTCTGCACACAACCTCCTGACATCCCAAGAGCTCCTCTGTCCTAGCTGTGCTGGAAGAGGACTGTCTCCAAGGGTTTGATTTCTAGGGACAGGGTCCAAACTGAGGGTGTGGAGGCTGTGAGGTTTGTCTCCTAATTCTCTGATGCTTGACTCTGCTAATAGAGAATTATGGAATCTTTGAGGTGAGAGGGTGTAGCAGTGAAATCTTTATGCTTTTATTAAAAGTGTGGCATTTGCAATAGTAGCAATACTTCAGTCCACCTGAAGAATGGATTCATCTGACATTCCTGGACTTGGCAGGGACAGTGTGTTTTCCTCTGTTTGCCATGTGAAGGGAAGTGTGAAAACCTAGGCAGCCAGCTGCACGCCGGACTTATTGATGAACTTTAAATATTTCAGTATAAACTGTGGTGCTGCACAGATTTAGGAGATACCAGTGGCACAGCAGAGTTGGTAACAAGAGAAAAGCCAAAATGCAGTGTTTTCTCCCCAGTGTCTGCTCATGAGAGCCATCCCCAGCCTGGGATGGGCCTTCCTGGGAGCCACAGTGATGGGTTGTAGTGGTGAATATACTTATTTCATTGCACGAAGATATGGGCAGTGAGATCAATAAATGAAATGTAATGAACGAGCCAGACACTGGTTTGTTTTTCCCATTGGGATGGCATCTTAGCGTAGGCACTTTGTGCATGCAGGACCTCCTTGCGAGTGCACACGTGGAGTCGGCAACCAAACTGCTCTGTCAATTAGCGTATTGCGCTAACAGAGTCCTTTAATTATTGACTCCTCAAAGTCTTCCTCGGAGTTGTTGTTGTGCATCTGCTCTGTCCCTGGCCAGCACTCACTGAGAGGTTCATAAATCACATGCAGCGTCTGTGAAGCAGAAAAAGAGTTCCCACTCCAATGTCTTTTCCTCTTGTACTCCTGCTCCCATGTGTTTCCACTTAGGTCACCATGCCTCTCTCTCTCTTGCCCTGTTGGTCTGTCGTGATCTGGCAGGAGTTGGTATTTCCAAAGAAAACACTTTAGTTGCAGGAGCTGAAGGGGCTGAACTGCTTGTCGTGATGGCTGTGAAACTAAGATTGAGCATGACAGGAGCTCTTCAAAGACACAATCATCACTGAAGCTCTGACTGTGTGTTTAATGTAAACATTTCTTGGTCCCAGACACTAGATTTTGTTTAATCATTAATTATGGAATCACGGAATCATAGAATGATTTGAGTTGGAAGGGACCTCAAAGCCCATCCAGTTCCACCCCCCCTGCCATGGGCAAGGGAAACCTCCCACTGGATCAGGGGGCTCAAAGTCCGAGCAATCTGTACCAGGGCTTCCCCACCCTCAGAGGAAAATATTTCTCCCTAAGATCTCATCTCAGTATCCCCTCTTTCATTTGAAAACCATTCCCCCTCGTACTATCCCTGCCCTCCCTGATCAAAAGCCCCTCCCAGCTTTCCTGTAGGCAAGAGACCAACATCAAAACCCATCTAAGGAAGGTGTTGGAATTGGACATGAAAGCCCCATTTTTTTCCTCTGCCTCCAAGAACTCGCTCATGTGTATCTGATTTTTGTGGTATCAGGGACACAATACAGAGGCTATAATTATGAATTTAATACCTTCTTTTTCTGGTCTATTGAATTGCATTAAAAATACTGGTTTGGGTCTTTTAAGACAGCAGCTACTGTTCCTCCAGCACCTTCTCAGTGAGTGTATTTGGACTTAATATTTCATAACATTTTTCCCCAAGAGAGGCTGTTACATTTCTCATCTCAGACAGCACTACTGGCTGATGAGCAGGAAGCTACAGTTGTACTGAATATCTCATTTGCGTGTAGCAAAAGCGACCACTTGAATCCCTTGAGTTGTGGTGAGGAAAGATAGACATGTTGGGAAATGAAGAATAAAGTGTAGATCTGGAATAAGAGGAACGTGAAGAGACAGTTCAATAACGGATGTTCCCTACCACACAGATGACACTGTTGCAGCGAAAAGTATATTTTGAGACAAAGCTACACTTAACGCTGGCTTATTCATTGCTTTTCAGGTTTGAAACTTTTGAAGTGAATAGCTTTGAACAGTTTTGTATCAACTATGCCAACGAAAAGCTTCAGCAGCAGTTCAACTCGGTAAGGTCAGCTTGGAAACGTTTCATAAAACTTAGCAGAAGATGTTTCAAGGTGACATTATTGTACGTCTGGCTTCTGCGTAATGACAGTTGCCCGCATCCTTGCCAGCGTGAATGTGGTCTTTGGGATTTGATCTCTCCCGGGCAATGATTGCGCACTGCAATTGCACTGAATATTCGTATCAAGTTGAAAATGTTGCTTATTTGACTTGTAAGCTTGATACAGGAAACAGGTTTCCAAATAGTTTATGCAAAGCTCTCAAGGTGGTTTTGAATAAGTAGATAAAATGCATCGTTTCAGTATTAAACTGAGCTCAACTGGGATGGTCACATTCCAAGCCCTGATTTCCAGTGTGGAAACCTCCCTGCTAAGTGTGACTTAAACCCCTGCAACTAAAACACTCTGCTAAATAGCAGGATTGGGGATACTGCCCATTTTTCAACTCAACATAACTCACAAAAACCTGAGGTTCTTCTGTTTTATCGGATAGAGAATCTTACCAGCACTGGAAATGAAACCAGTAAGGGGTCGTCTTCTTCTTTTGTTGTAAGCAGGGAAAAAAATTACTGTTAGTTTCAGGATACAAGGAACAACTTGTTAAATTTGAGCAGCTAAGTACTGCGAAGTTGTTTGGCACTTTGAAACCTTATCATATGCGTGGATGTGAACATTTGCAGTGTATCTAATGCATCAGATCATTGCTGCTAAAAATGAAAAGTAAATTATGGATTGTATTGCAATATTCATATCTTTCTTATGTCCTACTATCACTTCTGAAGCCTATAAAGTCAAACTCTGAGATGACATGTTTGAAGAGATTTTAAAAAGCTATCTTTGAAGGAAAAAAGTGCATTTGAAAAATCATTTTTAATATACTTAGAGTATCTCAGAAATAGTCAGAGACAATTTATCTGCTTGGGCAGAGGTCTAAGATATATGAGCCAAGCAAAGAGTTCTTTTTTTAAATAAGAATCTGCAATGGAAGTGTTCTTGAGTCAGTTAGACACTGCTGCTGATATCGCGTTTAGGACAATGGGTGCTATTTGTGCAGCTCTGCTCACAGATGAGGACACATGCCCTCAACCCTGGCTTGGCTCCCAGCTTCTGGACCTGCTGCAGATCACTAGTTTAATCAGCAGAGCACTAAAGGAGAGAGAGGGATTTTTCTCAGCTTGAGAGATACATAAGTCATTGCCACTTCAATATATGGTTCCCACCTAAATGTATTGACTTCTTCAGTCATTCCCTAGTGAAAGTCATTTAAAGTCATTTTTTCCTGCCCTGTGGTTCCCTCATGTAATGCCTTTATATTCCTTGCCAGAAGCTAGACTGTGTAAATGGCAGAGCCTCTACAAAGCTGTATGTGAGGACATCTAAAGGTTCTGTGGCTTCTGGATGTGCTGAGAGAATGCCCCACTCCAGCGGGGACGAGTGGGTGAACGCAGAAGGGGCTGTACTGTGTTGGCTGGGGTCACAGTCATTAACTCTGCTGTTCTTCCACTCTCAGCACGTGTTTAAGCTGGAACAAGAAGAGTACATGAAGGAGGGAATCCCTTGGACTCTCATAGACTTCTACGATAACCAGCCCTGCATAGATCTTATAGAGGCGAAACTTGGTGTCCTGGACCTTCTGGATGAAGAGTGCAAGGTAAAGAGGTTCACCCACTGTTTTGCTGGTGTCTTTGTTTTTATAGAAGGTTGAAGAATGGGCTTTAATCTGTGGTAGCTCGCAGGAGGGTAAACATCTCCTTTCCTGAGCATTGCTGGGGTGCCCATGGCTAGGGTCAGCTGCTGGCATTTGCTTTGCTTTAGGGACATTCAGAACCTCCTTGGCAGTTGTTTGTTACCAGCCTGGGTACCTGGTCTCACCCTGTATTGTCAAAGTTCACATTTCTGTGCCTGGGTGTGTGTAAATTGCTTGCAGATTTAATTAACATTGCAGACACATAACTGAAGATTTGCTGAAGTAATCATGGGGAGACAGGCACAGTTGGACTCGATGATCTCGGAGGTCTCTTCCAACCTTAGGATTCTATAATTCTATGATTCTAATAGGATCTTTTTAGGATTTAACAGGATTCTTTGAAGGTCATGCAGTCCATCCCCCCTGCAGAAGCAGGGACATCTTCAACTCAGTTGGGTTGCTCAGAACCCCATCTGATCTGACCTGGAATGGTGCCAGGGATGGGGCCTCCACTACCTCCCTGGGCAACCTGTGCCAGTGTTTCACCACCCTCAGCATAAAGAATTTCTTCCTTACATCCAGTCTGAATCTCCCCTCCCTCAGTTTAAAACCATTACTCCTTGTCCTGTCACAACAGGCCTTGCTAAAAAAACTGTTTCCATCTTTCCTGTAGCCCCCTTTAAGTACCGGAAGGCTGCTATAAGGTCTCCCCTGCATGCTCCTTCTGCACCTTTGAGGTAAAGAAGCAGGAGCCAGGGATGACCTATAGAAGGGTCTTCAATTGTGTAGGTTTCTTGCTTAGCCATTCCTTCAGCATTATTTTGTTGGGGTTTGGAATTGTCTTTTCCCTCAGGTTTTCTGAGTTTTGAGTTTGTTGTTGGTTGGTCTATTTTATTTTGTTTTTTTTTTAAACCAAACTTGTCATGTTAGGAGAGTAGGTAATGCTTTTTTATCATCTGTCTCATCACAGCCTGGATTAAAAGATCTTGCTTCAAAGATGAGTAGAAATGCTGGAATGGCAGCCTTTCATGGGAATCTGTAAGAAAGGTTGGACTCCTTGTTCACTCCTTATTCAGTCATGAATTATCAAATATATCTAGGAACAAGAAATGTAAGGTGGGAGATTTTCTCAGGAAGCTGCGACACCTTTTTGAAGGTCTTTGGTGTGAAGAGGAGATGGAAAATCTAGAGTCTTTAGGCAAGGCCATTTCAGCAGGAGTGCTCAGTGCGATGCTGTGAAGAAAAGGAGACCTACAGTGGGCAGAGCAGCTCGTATCTCTTAAGTTCTGGTGTCTGCACAACAGTGATGATGAGGAAATACAGGCGAGAGTGCTATCAGATCAGGACTATAAAACATTGGGATACTGACGATAGAGAAACTTGAGCCCTGCACATGCGTGGTTGCAAGTGATTGCCAATGGGGGAGGGATTTCAAACCCTTTGACACAGAAAAACCCCTAACATGCAATAACTAGAAGTTGAAGATAGACAGATTCAACCAAGAAATAGGTCTTTCTGGTGCTAAGAACTGCCTATTGGAAGAGAACTATGACTTCCTTGCTGCCTTGTGGAGCCTCAGGATCTGGTTCTGCTATGGTGTGAGCAACAAGTTGTCTTTGGGAAGAATTTCCGTTATGACTCGGATATATTCTGTGCCAGGAAATGTCTTGCTGTTTGTAGCAGGGCTTTGAGGGTTTTTGAACAAGGGCTGGGAAGGGTGAGGCAAGAGGTGGTGAAAGAGCTGAAGGACAAAAGGGGCTCCTCACCAGGACAGCCAAGGTGATGAAAAGGACACCGTGAATTCTTGTTGGCCCTGTGGGATCTGTGGGGATGGGACAGATCCAGTGGCCTGGACACAGGAGTGTCATGTTGCATCAGAGGGAAAGGTTTTGGATCCATTAATTAGACTAGTGTCCCTGTTGGGATTTAAGGAGATGTACAGCTTGTCTGGAAGCAAGGTGACCTGCCAAGTGCGTGCTCTCCTCCATGAGACAGGGCTGCCTTCCCACGCAAGATGAGGCTGTCCAAACTTGCACGTCCCACTAGCTCAGCTCTCATCTGGGGTACTGACACTCCGGCTATCTCTTTGTGATGAGCTTGGGTTGAGGCTTTGACCTTTTCAAATCCAATCCCAGGAGGACTCCTTAAAAATGAGAACAAATTAAGCTTAATTTGATGCCCTTAAAATAACGTCTCAGCCAGTGCTGGCTCAGAAGGAGGTCAGATTATTTGCTTGATATTCAGCACCATTTAATTTTGTCTCTGCACTATTAAGCCTATTAAATTCTTCAGGCTCAAACCGTGTTCTGGGAGCTGTGAAAACCATAAGGAAAGCTTCCCTTATACCATATTGGCTGATAGTGCCCTTTCCCCTCTCTGAAGCACCTGGCAGTGGTCGCTGATGGTGACATGGCATTAGATGGAGCAACTCCTGTGCAACAACAGTAAGATGGGCAACTTTGCTGTAAATCTGCCTGGCGCTACTTTTTGCATCCCTGTTTTTTTGAGCAAAAAACTGAAGCACAAGATCTGTTCGCCCCCAACATCAAATGCCAGCTATCTGGATGTTTACCTCTCAGTGGGGAATGCTGTCTTTAGTCACAGCCACTTATTATGGGCCCTCTCATCAGCTTTTTTATGACAACCTGCAAGAGTTCTCCAGCTTTATGAAAATTTCAGCAAAGACTGTCAACTGAAAGCACCAGTTTATGGATGAAAAAATTCACCCCCGCATCACTGGCAGCAACGTTTCACTGCTTGGGGAGAGCCATCCACTGTGGGCACAGGACGACAATTGTGTAATTGCAAGTCATCTCATTAGCGTGTACAACAGTGGATAAATATATTTCGGGACTTGAAATGGCTTGGAGGGGGTCCTGGCAACATAATGACACATTAGCGCAAATGCAAAGGGTTTGTTGCTAACGTTCTTGCTTCACATTATGGATTTGTTTTAACCTTTAATGTGAGGTTGGGGAGGAGGTGGTTGGGTATGTGGCAAAATTAAGGGAAAAAATTTTCCATTAGCATGACATGTGTCTAAAAGGTATTGATCAAGAACAGGCTGATTGGAAGTGTTGATGTGTCAATCACACCATTGTCAGCTAAGATTTGTTACGAATCTTGGTGAAATTCTTTCTGCTGGGGACTAATGCAACCCTGAGATTTCCAAGGGGGATGTGTCTAACCAAACCCATGAGCTCCCTCATGTTCTCAGACTCTCTCATGGGGTCGTTTTCTGTATTATGGCACATTGCCATCATTTTAATGTGGTTAATGTGCCAAATACATTTTCTAACACTGTTCTAAAGATGCTCTTTAACCTTTCCTGTGTCCTTCTGTCAAGTGCGCGAACTACTCAAGCCTGCTTCTGGCAGACTGGTTTTCAGTCCCACTTGTCTCTGTACATCTCTGTGAGCCTGGGTATCTGAACAAATGTGTTTCCTTGTCTGGGTTTGTTAGCTTTTTGAACATCAGAAATCAGCATGTCGCCTTCCTGTGCCACACAGTCCTCTCCAGGGAGATTTCTGCTCCACAAGCAGATACACGGAGATTGGACCTCTGGTCTTTCCTTTCAGGTGGACCATCTAATCTGATGCTAGAATAAATTCGCTTACGTCATGCTGTCAGCTTTTATGACTTTAAAGTTAAGTACATCACTTGCAGTGGAGCATGTCTCTTGGAGCACAGGAAAAGCCCAGGGTCTACTGAGGCTTTATTGGAATATTGGAGTGATGAGTAGAAAACAAATAAAAATTTGAATAGCTCCTACTGTGTTTTCAGAGTGGCTTTTAGATCATTCAATTTGAATGGAGATTCATCGTTACCCAGTTAATTGTCTTTATGCTGGACGGAACCTCACCATTTAGTCCAAATAGCTCCAAATGTCTCTTTGGTGGTTGTGGTGGGTTCTTGACCCTGAATGCTTCTGATTCAAAATTTCTGGATAGGTTTGTTTGTGGTTGCACAAACTCCTGGCAGTTCAGAGAGGACAGTGTATGGAGGTGGGAGGGGATGCTGGCCAGGGTTATATTGCCCAATCGATTTTATGCAGTGATGGATGGAGGGACAGTGAGGATAGATGAGCAGAAGCAATGACCTTGTGAAAGTATTGTTTTGAGGTTAGAAGCATAGACTCACAGAATCATTAAGGTTGGAGAAGACCTCTAAGCTCACCCAGTCCAAACGTCAGTCCAACCCCACTGTGCCTGCTAAACCATGTCCCCAGGAGCCACAGCTATAGGTTTTTGAACCCCTTCAGGGATGAGGATTGCAACCCTGCCCTGGGCAGCCTCTGCCAGGGCTTCACCGCTTTTTCAGTAAAGCCATTTTTCCTAATATGCAATCTAAACATCCTCTGGCACAACTTGAGGCTGTTTTCTCTTCTTCCATGTAATAAGCAACAGGACAAGAGACCAACACCCACCTTGCAATTTCCATACATTATTTGCAAGGAGGTTGGTTTTCCTCTTCCCATCCCCTAAAGAAGCCTTGCACTGATGAGATAGTGTCGAAATAACTTTCTCAGTGGCTCTAAAGGCTTTCAACTGCCAAGGTAATACCAAAAGCTGTTATAATAGTACAGATAATGGCCCTGTTAGTTTTTATCTGTGGAATTTGGTCCCTGTCAGGTGCTTCTCAGGCAGCTAAAAATACCCAGGCTGCCCAGTGGTGAGTTAGGAGTGATGTGGGTACAGTGAAACCCTTGTTCTGGGAGGCAGGAGTGATGCCTTTGAAGTTCAGCTCTGAGATAAGCAGGGTTTTCAGCAAAGAGGATGGCCTGAAAGAGAGCTGGTGCAGGATAAATCTGCTGTCTGCAGCATCAAGGAGCTGCAGTTCTCCTGCTCTGCACCAGCAGCTTGGTCCTGAGCAGGAGAGACCTAATAAGAGAGTGTACTCATCAGTTGTAATTTGTATCACTGGCACAGGAAGGACATGGAGCTGTTGGAGTGAGTCCAGAGGAGGCCACGGAGATGATCCGAGGGCTGGAGCCCCTCTGCTGTGAGAACAGGCTGGGAGAGTTGGGGTTGTTCAACTGGAGAAGAGAAGGCTCTGGGGAGACCTTAGAGCAGCTCCCAGTGCTGAAAGGGCTCCAGGAAAGCTGGGGAGGGGCTCTTGGTCAGGGAGTGCAGGAACAGGATGAGGGGGAACAGTTTTAAGCTGGGAGAGAGGAGACTGCGATGAAATCTTGGGGAGAAATGTTTTGCTGTGAGGGTGGGGAGGCCCTGGCCCAGGTTGCCCAGAGCAGTGGTGGCTGCCCCATCCCTGGAGGTGTTCCAGGCCAGGTTGGATGGGGCTTGGAGCCCTCTGATCCAGTGGGAGGTGTCCCTGCCCATGGCAGGGGGTGGCACTGGATGGGCTTTATATCCCTTCCAACCCAAACCACTCTGTGATTCTACATTTACGGGTGAAAAAGAAACCCAACTGTATTTTAAAAAATGAGTCTTTATGATAATTGTAATCACAACAGTATCAGAAATTACAATATATTGTCATATACTCCTGTACAGCAATTTATACTTACAAAATAATAAAATAAAGTGAAATTATTGGGGTATTTTCCTGATCCTGGCCATATATCAATAAAAACTCCAGGTGCTGGGTAGGAAGTTAAGTTCAAACCCTCCTTGTAAATGCTGATTTCTGAAATGTAGCCTGTTCCCTTGCTGCACCAGTAGTGTTGTGAGGTTTTTTTTGGTCATTGTAGTTTTTTAGGATTTCTCCATGATCTGCCCTATCCTACCAAAGTCTTGCGCAACACTGGATATCTTGGTGTACCATGGCCAAATCCTTTCATGGGGGCACATCCATGTAGGGCTTGCACTCTGATTTCATTATAAATAGAATGCAGGAGGGTGGGTTGGCATCCAGGAGATTGATGGCACAGGGGTTGGATGTGTGGGACAAGGACATGGGAATCATTTAGCTGTGACAGAATGGATGTGTGGGTCTGAAGTTACAATGCTGTGTGCAGTTGTTTGAGATCCAAGGAACCCCATCCCAAATCTTCTGAGAGGCAGAGCTTTCTGAAGAATTATTGTTTTAATATCATTTCAATATTTTAAAATTATTTAATCACCATTATTATTTTAAATTAAATAGGACCTTTTGAATGAGGACTCAGGTGGCAGTTCTTAAAATTTTTTGATCACCAAAAGTTGCATTAAAAGTGTAATGTTGGTGTGTGAACAATTAATGTAGCTTAAGTGCAAAAATACTTCTTCAACATTTTTTTAGTTCCTGCAAGAGCTGTTCTGGCTGTTGGAGCAGAACCAGCATCTGGGTGTTTTTCACTGGAAATGAAATTTGAGTGTGTTTGTCCAGAACACGCATGGAAATAAAATAACACACAGAGAACTGGGTGGTGGGCTTTGTTTCTAAAATATTCCTGTAACCCATGTGGACTACAGGAAGCTCACAAGGAAGGTTCCTCCAAAAATCTCCCCGCACCTCCTTTGCATGCCTGACCGCAACTTTTTGGTCCATTTTCTCCCCATCCAGGTTCCCAAAGGCACTGACCAAAACTGGGCACAGAAGCTGTACGACCGACACGCCAGCAGCCAGCACTTCCAGAAGCCTCGCATGTCCAACACATCCTTCATCATCCTCCACTTCGCCGATAAGGTAACTGAATGCAAGTTGCGTGCACTGGGACTTGAAGATGGAAATGGGAAATGCATAGAGGGGGAAAGCAGAGCCGCATGAAGGAAAACAAGTTTATAGCACTGGGGAGCTGCTTTTTGGTGATAGGGATGCCTGGTTGGCAGTAATCTTGGCTGAGTGCTCAGATCTAGATTGGAGGATGTCAGTCTCTGAACTATTGCACTAAGCTTTAAATAGTTGTGCTTTCCAGAAGAGAGAAAAATCCTCTTTCTCAAAGCTGCAGCAAAGTGAATTTCTGTAAGGGCAGCTTGACTGAAAATACATTGGGAAAAGGAGTTATTTTTGAAGAGCAGGAGCTGTGAGTGTTAGCAAGGCACCATGGGAAGGAGTGTGTCAGAGGTGACTCTGGGCTGATCCCACTCTTCTGAGGAAGAAGAGTGAGAGAAGAAGTGTCCCCCTCAGAACAAGAAGGACATGGAGCTGCTGACGTGTGTCTAGAAAGGAGCAACGGAGCTGGGGAAGGGGCTTGAGCCCAGGGGTTGTGGGAGCGGCTGAGGGCCCTGGAGCTGTTTAGCCTGGAGAAGAGGCTGAGGGGAGACCTCATCACTGTCTGGAGGTCCTGAAGGGAGGCTGTGGTGAGGGGGTGCTGGGCTCTGCTCCCAAGGAAGAAGTGATGGGATGAGAGGAAATGGCCTCAAGTTGCACCAAGGGAGGTTTAGGTTTGATGTTAGGAAAAATGGAAAAAAATGTCTTGACTGACGGAGTTGTGAAGCACTGGCAGAGGCTGCCCAGGCAGTGGTGGAGTCACCAGCCCTGGAGGGGTTAAAAAGCTATGTAGATGTGACACCCTGGGACATTGTTCAGCAGGCACAGTGGTGTTGGGCTGATGGTTGGACTGGATGAGCTTTGAGGTCTTTTCCAACCTCATTTATTCTATAAGTCTATGATTCTATCAGCCCTGGATGTGCTTGTTGTCCTCCCCAGGTGTTCAAAACCCATGTAGCCATGGTACTCTGGGACATGGCTTAGTATGGACATGGTGGTGGTGAGCTGACAGTTGGACTTGAAGATCTTACAGGTGCCAGCTGTGGGACTCAGTCCCAGAGTCTGGTGCTGTAGAGACTAATTTATGGGCTCCAGCTTCACTGAAACCCTGATGTGACAGGCATCACTCAAAGCTTGCATTTATCCAAATCATGTCTTTGTTAGAAAGGAAAATGTTATGCCAACCTGGGGATGTGTCTGAGGAGACAGGTGACATGTGCGTGCCGTGATCCAATACAGGCACTTTTCCAAACTAGGTTTGTTTTGGGTGTGAGTGGCACCTTTCATGAAAAAGGTTGATACCTTTCTTTAGGTACGTGATTTTGCACATTTATCACTCTCTAAAGTTGTTCCTTTGTAAGTTTTGCCTTTGTCAGTTACTTCAGCCAACTTCAAATGTGAAAAATAAAATTTTCTTCCCTCCTCTCAAAATTCTTCCGGTACCTCCCCAACGCTCAGCAGTCTCAAAAGCAAGAGACCTACAAGAGACATAGCCAGGAGATATTTTGAGGTTTATTGATTAGCTTACAAGGAGTTCAGGAGTGAACAAAACAGTGTGTAGACGTACTGATGATCTTTGCATTTTTACCCCTGGTTTCCATGGGAGCGTGGCTGGGGCCCATGCAGGGCAGTTTAATGACCAAGAAACACTGCAGGTTTGCGTTAAGGATTTTGCTTTCGTGCAGATTCACTCTTCGATTGAAAGTGACCTTTAAATTGCAGTTACTACTCCCACTTCTCCCTCTCTGTCTTCTCAGGTGAGCTCCAATGGTAGAGGAGTGGTGGGACACGGCACCTTGTCCCTATGCGGTTGGACTTTATCGTTCCTTTGTCTCTTCTCTAGGTGGAATACCAGAGCGAGGGGTTTCTGGAGAAGAACAGGGACACTGTGTATGAGGAACAGATCAGCATCCTGAAATGCAGCAAGGTAAAAGCAGCAAATCAGGAGATAATCAGCACCACGGCTTTCCAAATTGTGAGCTTAATGCTTGCATTCCTGGGCCGTGCTGCAGTAGGTTGTGTTTGTGAAAGGAGGCACCTTCATGAACAGCAGCCAAAAAAGGCAAATAAATGGGTTGTGGAGGAGGAAATAAGGGAAGAGAGGAAGAACGAGGCTGCTGGGAGCTATGGTTACACCCAGGTGTGGATGGGCATAGTCCTCTGCTCTTCTCTCTACACCCTGGTGTCAGTGTCCCATTGAGGAAGAAAAATTTCTTTCCAAACCTACCGATCCTTTTCATTTTGGTCACCAAGAGCAAAAATTTGGAACAGTTAGACAGTTATGGGACAATATAAATGCCACGTAACTCTTGTTTGTAGCTCTCCACCCATCACCTGATGCTGAAGGTGTTCTAAAATGCATGTGGAATCATAGGTGATTCTGGGATTAAAAGCAATGGTAAGCAGGGTAGTTCGCATTTTGTGGGTAGTTTTGCTGACCGTGCCACTTCTCTGTATGAAAATGGGTGTTCCTCTCAGCTGTAGTCCATCATACTTATGACTTTTAATGACTTTAATAATTAGAATGCAAAAATAGGGTTCATATAAGATACTGGAATGTAAACTCTGTAATGTAAACTCTGAGACATTGCAGCTGCTATAGAGCTATTTTATGCTGCTGCCATCGTGTAGTATTAACAAATTAACATGTGTTGATGATTGTGCTCGCTGTGGCTCCTGTATTACATTATCTTGTGCCATGTACCTTTCCTCTCCCAAGTCTTGTAAAAACAACTTGTTGACATCTCACTGCATCGATGGCAACAGAGATGTGTTGACTGACTTCAGTCACCAGGTCTCCTGGTAAAGAGCTTTTTGTGCACCTGAGGTTTAAATTCTTCCTTAGTCCTGAGGGCTGTGAACTCAGTGGGCTGTGAGAAGAAGATAAGCAGTAGCTGTAGGGCTCTGCAGGCTTCAGTGTGAATTGTGCTTGCAGTGAGCTGACTGCTTTGCAAGTGGGTTTCAAGTTGGAGACTTGGCAGTTGCAAGTATGACCTGAGCAGATTTTACACTGACTTCCACACTTCGCTTTTCTCCGTGAGCCTGGATCTGCGATTGGGTGGCTTGGTTAGAAGTGTCCATAACGCAGACATCTAAGGAATTGCAAGTCCTTTCTGTTTAAAACCAGATCACAAGTTCCGCCCTGCAACCTTGAATCTTTCATTGTCAATTAATGAGTTGAGAGTTTAAACCACATTAACCCTTCCAGGGACAGCTAGAAGTTAGTATGAAAACCCAGCCCTATGAAGTCTGACACACTATCCAACAGTCGAAATTGAGAACAAATTACTCTGGAGCATTGCTTTTTCTGCCATACTTTGTGTGTGGTGTAGGGAAGGAATATATCTGCTTTTCTCTAACTAATTTTAAAGGCTCCCCCGGCATGGACCATCTCGTTAACTTGCATTTATTATTTTGCACTACAAATTATGAATCCCCCCTGCATATTGCAAGCAGATAGGTTGCATATCCATATTTCTCCTGTTTGTGCCACCCTCCCTTGGGTTTATGGCTGGGTGCGACCTTCCAAATGCCACCCTAAAAAAGGAGTGTGATGTGGGGAGAGGGAGGAAGTGTTATTTTTAGGAGCACTTTAACCGGGAGTTGGTTCTTGTCAAAGTAAGAGGGATGAGAGTGGGAAATTAATTTAACATTGTCAGTGGCTTGCCCTGCATCTCAGCAACTAATCCATACGAAGATGGCAAGATGTGCAATTTTCTCATCCATAACGGTAGCTGCAAGTTAAAGAACAGTGAAACTGGGCTTCAATAGTGCCCCAGTCAAGAACTCTGTGAGTTTGGGAAGCACACAGCTTTCCCAGGGTAAAAACTGAGCACGATTGGAGCTTATTTGAAACACCAGGTAACCTGCAGGAATAATTGATGCTGTATGATTAATTATTTAGCCAGTGCTGTTGGAGGCAGTGCTGCAGAACTGGCAATGTTTGATAGGCATTTCTTTCTGACTTCTCCCCAGAGGTGCAGAGGAGAGCAGTGCGATGTAGAGAGATGGGAATGGCACCACCTCCAACACATTCTTTAAAAAGGAAATTAAAAAAATGCTGAAATGGGTTTATTTACAGCATCACCTCTGACTTTTCTCACTCATACATAAGGACCAACAAACAGCAGTCAATAATATAATGTCAGAGCAGGCTGGACTTCGCTTTAATAGCAAAGAACCGAACTCTGCTCCTTGCAACTTGTTTACTTGGCCTTAAAAGATGGAGTTTCCTAAGCTGTTACTGTGTATGCTTCAGGGCCAAAGATTTGGGCTCACCTGGCTTGCAAACTAAGCTAATGTTCCTTGGGATGCAGTGTTAGGACCTTATGAATTCATAGTTGTGGCTCAGTAGGTGACAGCAAATCTGAGCATGTGATCCACCTTAGAAGACTCTCAAATGCGCTTAGCTCTGAGGAGCTTTGGGTGATTGTTTGATGAGCTTGTGCCTTTGAACCATTTCTTTAACAACTTGGGAGCGGCAGCTCTTGATGCCACACTGCCCGGGGAGGTGGTAGAGTCACCATCCCTGGAGGTGTTTAAGGAGAGATTGGATGAGGCACTTAGTGCCATGGTGTAGTTGACGAGTAGGAGTAGGTGTAGGTGTTGGGTCATAGGTTGGACTCGATGATCTCAAAGGTCTTTTCCAACCTTATGATACTGTGATACTGTGCTGTCCCAGGAGGAAGAGCAGTTCTTCCCTTGCAGGAACATCCTCACCCTCCTCCTGCAACGCCCCCAAAACCTGGTGTTCTACCCCTGCTTTCCCTAACCCCATGGGCCAGCACGTTCAGTTTTCCAATGTTTTTTGCCCCTCTCCTGCCATATGCCCTCCAGGGATATAAACAAATAAAAATATTTCCCTTTTGCTGTAAAAAGCAACCCCATTTCTCTGAACTAAGAGGAGCAGCAGTGGCAGTGCTGAGTCTACCACTCAGATGTCCTAATTGGACTGAAACTTAAATGTGTGCTGCAAAAGGCTGTGCTGTGAGGATTTGTCCTACACAGGATCGGGCCTGCATACAGTATTCATTGCGTTCTTCATTATATTCCCACTCAAGTGACACACGGGGCAAGGGAGAGCACTCAATTTAACATGGCAAGGACTTAAACACCTCTGTCAGCAACCGCATCGCTGATGAAGCACTTTGACCAAGGCAGAACTGCCTTCTGCTAATTAGAATGCAATTACTGCTGTCAACAAGATGGTGAAAGAGACTTTATAAAGCAGCTAATTAGTTTTCTTAGTGCTGGTCAGCTAAAACAGTTGAGAGTTGATGTTCTTTGAATTAAGGAAACGGATTTGAATACTGATTGAAAGCATATGGGCATGCTGTTAGGGTATTATATTCCAGTTCTTTACAATTATGAATAACGCACCAGTGGTTTTGACTCTGCCAGTTGGGAAGGAAGGATGCGTCCTTCTTGCTTATCCCCTGGCATCCATGGAGTAGATCTTGGGCTGCTACAGATGGTCCCAGTGACACCAGTTTTCCTTTGCACAAGGGGAAAGTTCACCTCTAAGATTCTTGTCGAGCATTTGTGCAGGAGCAAGCACTCGTTATTAGCAGCAGGCTGGCAGAGGGATCGATGGCATTCCCAGCTATGTGTTGAGAAGACACTTGGAAACCTGGAATTGCAGCCTGGAGTTTCATCACAGCACGTGACAGTGAAGTTGGGTGTTTTTCAGCATCACACACCTCCCACCCAAACATCTTGTGTTTGCAGGGTTCAAAGCACCCAAGACAGTGACATGTCATCAAAGTGCAGCAGCTTCCAGGATGTCTTTTTTGGGGGATGGAGGGTTAGGCAAAGAAGGTGCAAGCCTTTATTCTGATAGGAGTTGAATGAACTGCAGAGATAAAAGCTGTGAGTATGAAGCAGATCCTTAGCGGGTGCTGACTTGGAGCCTGCAAGCAATTTGCTAATGTAATGCAAACAGTTTCTTTTCCACAGTGGTATTTAGGCTGCTGTGCTAGCAAGCTGTGCGAACAGCCTGCGGAACTGGGGCTGGAAATATTCCTGTCTCAGTCTAGGGATGTGGCAGAGAGCCAGGCAGCCCTTCATGGCACGGTGCTGTTTGTTAATGTCTACAAAGCTGTGAACCCCTGCACTCTTCTTGGGGTCTTGATGGAAATACAGCCAACTTTGGCTTTTGGAGGAGCCTGGGATGGAGCTGAGAGTGCTGCACAGTGCACTGCTGCCTCGTGTCAGTGTTCTTGCATGTGCACAGTGTGCTGCTGGCAAGGGAAGCGTGATGCTGGTGCCCTCTATGATGCCCCCATGGATGCTCCAGAGCAGGAATTGCCCACAGTCTGTGCACTGTTGGGGTGGCATCACTTGTGCTTTGGCAGTGTCACTGGTCTGTAGCCCAGCTCAACTGGGTGATAAGTGAAATCCCACCTGGTGACAGTGGTTTTTCTTACATTCAAGCATTGACTACTTGAACATAAACGCAGATGTAGTGAGAACCTGCGTGTGTGCACAGCTGGAATCGAGATGTGAAAATTTAATAGCCCTGCTAAATAGACCAGATTTATTGTGACTTACTTAGTATTCAAGTTCCCCAGCCTGATGCAAATTTGAAGATCCTTAAAAATACCCTAAACCATTAACTGGATTTGCCAGATCACCTCTTCTCCTGTTTATGGAGCGGAAACATTGCTTCTTACTTGCCAGAAACCCCCTGACTTCAGGGACCAGAGGAGGCAAATGTGGTACTTTCAGGGCTGCAGAACGGCAGTTCTGCTGGGACTTTGATCATTCACACTGAAATACAGGTAATTAGGGAAGAAGTGCTGATGTCTCTTAATTGATCAGAAAAGCAGGAGTGTCTGTGGGGCCATGGTGGGAGCGGGCTGCTGCCTGTCCTCATGTGGAGAACCCACTCCTGGGGAATACCCTGTGTGGGCAGCATCCTTGCTGCCATCAGAAACAAATGAGTAACTCAAAACGAAGCTTGGGAGCAAGAGTCACTTCATGTTCAGGAGATTTTGTGCCTTGGACAACACATCAGTGACGCAGCCTTTCAGCTAGCCATGATCCTCTTTATTTGCTTGTTTGATTTAATGTGCATATTTTAAGGTCTGATAAACTACAAAACAGCCAGTGGTCCTGCTGATGTGGTTTATGTAGGCAACGCTTCTTGATTTCACTTTATTGCCTTTTTCACTTCTTGCTTTATGATGACCAGAGCAATGTGACCTGGGTGGGTTCATTCAGCAAAGAGCACGGCCAGAGATGCTCAGGCGTTGTCTTTTATTTTAGTATCAAATGGTAGCAGACTTATTCCAAGATGAGAAGGATGCTGCACCAACCATTCCCATGGGAAAGGGAACATCCAAAATCATCGTCCGTACTGCCAGACCAGTGATCAAAGCTGCCAATAAGGAGCACAAGAAAACAGTTGGGCACCAGGTAACGTATGATACGAGTAGGTTGGTTGATGGCAGGGGGATGGCATGAGGGAATCCAGATACATTTTTATAGTTGAGATCTTGTTTCTTCAGTTTGAAGCAGTGGAGGGGGAAGTGAGGACACCATCCCATGATTCATGTTGATGGGAATCATTTGGATGTTGGATTTTGGACACCTTCTAGCAATGTCTCTGAAAAAGCAGTCTGAGTAGTCTTGACTGGAAGGAGTTGAGACATGGTCTTAGGAGGGTGGAGGCCACTCTGAGATTTACTGAACTGTATCCCCATTTAGTACATATTTGAAAAAATTGAGAAAAAGAGCATATTTTTCCTGTGAATGGACAGTCAAGCAATGCAACAGGAGCCCAGAGAGGTGATGCTGTCTCCACCCTTGGAGATTTTCAAGACTCTGCTACATAAAGCCCTGAGCAAACACTGGTTACTGTTCTACATTAGTGAGCTGGAAGCCCTCTACCCAGCAGTGTCTTCTCTGAATTACTCCTGCATGTGCTGGGCTGATGGGGAGGTTCACACCGTATCACAGGATGGCACTGCAGGTGGCTTCTTGTGGTGCCTGATAACTTGTTTTGCATGGTACAGCACCCTCATCCCTCCCTAAAATGAACAGTTTTGTCTTTCAGTTCCGCAACTCCCTGCATTTGCTCATGGAGACTCTGAATGCCACCACCCCACACTACGTCCGCTGCATCAAGCCGAACGACGAGAAGCTCCCCTTTAAGTAAGTGGGCTTTCAAATGAGCAAGCATGTCTAGCATTATAGCGACAGAGTGTGCTTAGGACTTTTCCTCTTGCTGAAGAGATCGCCCCTCTTGTGCTGTGGTACCTGTAACTGGAAGATCCCAGTAGCTTGAAGAATTGACTTCTCTTGGGTTTCATTATGTGTTTTTTATGCTGCTGAAATGGAAAACTAACGCAGGTCCTACTAATTCATAGATATACTCTGCTAACTCTGAGCATCCTTGCTTTGCAATAATAGGGTCTTTCTACAATTTCATCTTAGAATCACTTTGATTTAAGTGGTTATATACCAAACAGTGAAAAGAAACAGAGCAAGAAATGAAGAAGCAGAGATCAGTAGTGTGCTTGCAAAACGGCTTGTAAAATGAACAAAAATGTGTTGAGGCTTCCAAAATAAATGTGGAAAGAAGTAAAGGCGTGACTTGTGTAAACTTGAGGCAGGCTTCCAGGTGACTGAACGGCTAAAGCAAAAAGTCAGTCTTGATCTTCCTCTGTAGTTCAAGCTGTGAATGTTGTGAGCAAATAACTGTTACCCTGTTTGACCTCTTTATAATGTATTTGTGCCCAATTTTGTTCCCTGAAACTCCAAAGAAAGCTCGGCCATTACTATGCAGGGATCTCATAGATTTCATTGTGATGTTTTCTAAAGGCCTTGGCTTAAACTGCAGGTGGTGACATTTAAGAAAGCAGGTTTATAATTGTAATCTGTAAGCAGGGAAGCATTGTCCTCCAACTGATCCAATGCACTCTGAGTGCTCTCGGTGTGCAGACACGGCTGCAACAGCATCCTGCAAAGAAGGACAAAGCATCCATATACAGGCTTATCCTTGGCAGCAATTTGCTGGTAGAAATGTATCCAGTAGGAAGCTTCCCTGGATTGACTCTTCTTCTTCTGTGAAGAACAAAATGAAGGGTATAAATAGAAGACATTAAGGAACTGGCCTATGTTAAACTGACTCATTAGATGATTAGTTAAACTTATTAGATGATTAGCTAAGATAGGAGACTGAGATGAGACCTCAAGAAGAAATGTTTTGCTGTGAGGGTTGGGAGGTCCTGGCCCAGGTTGCCCAGAGCAGTGGTGGCTGCCCCATCC
The DNA here is from genome assembly GCA_033558235.1 of Neomorphus geoffroyi. Lineage (NCBI taxonomy): Eukaryota > Metazoa > Chordata > Aves > Cuculiformes > Neomorphidae > Neomorphus > Neomorphus geoffroyi. The sequence continues at coordinate 2,352,510 of JAUMJM010000025.1, forward strand.
CTGGAGGTGTTCCAGGCCAGGTTGGATGGGGCTTGGAGCCCCCTGATCCAGTGTGAGGTGTCCCTGCCCGTGGCAGGGGGTGGAACTGGATGGGTTTAAGGTCCCTTCCAACGCAACCTGTTCCATGGTTCCATGATTCGGTCTATGATTTACAACCCTGGAGTAGGCTGTGTTGGCTGTCAGTACTGGGATACGAGTTTCTGTGGTCTGTTGTATCTGTTTCATGTACCATTTTGAAAGTGCAGGAGATGCTTAGGGTCTTCATCTCATGTTGCCCATTGCAGAAGAGGTTGTGCGTTTAAATGAAATTCAGTTTTGTTTGATTGGTTTTCTTAGATTAAGCACAAAAGTATAACTTCCTGCAGTTGAAGCATGATAGATCTCTGCAGGGTGAAGTGGCTTCACCTTTCCAAAGAGTGTTTCCAAGTCTCCATGTCCCTACTTGGTTCTACTTTTTGCCCAGCTATCTCCACTTCTTTGCCTTAACTTTGTAATTCATTTTTTTGTGGTGCTCAGGGTACGGTTAGCATTGTTTTGTAAAATGTGCAAGCTCATGGTTGTCAAGGTGCATTAATTATCTAAATGAACTCAGTTGTACTTCCTAGGATGTTATGGGTTGCAACTACCAGGAGGATAATTCTGCTTGTGTCTGCTAACAGTCTGAGTGATGACTTGATCCAATGTGGTACTCCCCATCCGGTGAATGGGGAGCTGTCAAAACTAAGGATTTTGGGAACAAAGGACAAGCTGAAATAGACATGAGAATGGTTCCGGAGGAGCAGTGTGCAGGTGTCTGTTGGCAGCCGGTAGTATTGCAGGAGTTACCATGGGCTGGAGGCAACAGGACAAGTGTTCTGTGTTGGGGCAGTGGTGTTGCATCCTCATCTAACGCTAAAAAGCACTGGTTTGGATGTCTTGTACTGGGGATTCTTATGCAAGAGAATAACTCCTCCTCTACCCATCATGGACTGCGTAACTGAAATTGTGATCTGGGAATCTTGGTCAATGCTGATCTTGCTGCCATGATTTGAGGAATTTATATCCTTAGCATAGCTCTTTATGCCCCTTCCAACCCAAACCATTCTGTGATTTGTGGTATGTAAAACTCAGGTCTGGACAAAACTGGAGAATATTGGGATGGCTGTAAAGGAGTCAGCATTTCAGAGGCATTTGTGCTGAAAATGATGCCAGGAGGCGTTAGTGAAATAAAACATCAGTGACATCGCCCTGGGTTAGCGTTGAAGTCACATCATGTAGCGTGCAGAACACTCGGTGTTATGTTTGTTGTTCAGTGAAAAAACATGGACCTCTATCTCTTCCCAAGACATAACATAACATTTTTCAGCTCACAAGAACATTACATTTTTGCTGAAATGAGTTTAGCCTGGAGAAGAGAAGGGAGGCAGCAGCAGTCTTTCAGTACTTACAGGAGCTACTGAGAGGATGAGGCCATACTCTTCACGGTTGGTGTGTGGTAGGAGGACAGGAGTCAATGTTCACAAATTGACATGAGAGTTCAGACTGGAGATAAGGAAACATTTTTTCAGTCCATGGGGACAGTCTACCAGTGGAACAGGATGCCTAGAGCCATTGTGCAACTTCCATCTTTGGAATTTAGAATCACAGAGTCATTGAGGCTGGAAAAGGCCTCTAAGATCATCCAACCGTCAGCCCAGCCCCACTGTGCCTACTAAACCGTGTCCTGAAGTGCCATGCTTACATGCTTTTTGAATCCTTTCAGGGATGGAGACTGCACCACTGCCCTGGGCAGCCTCTGCCAGGGCTTCACCACTCTGTCAGCAAAGAATTTTTTCCTAATGTACAATCTAAACCTTCCCTGGCACAACTTGAGGCCATTTCCTCTCATCCCATCACTTGTTATTTGGAAGCAGAGCCCAGCCCCACCCACCACAGCCTCCTCTCCAGGAGCTGCAGAGAGCAATGAAGTCTCCCCTCAGCCTCCTCTTCTCCAGACTAAACAGCCCCAGGGCCCTTGGCTGCTCCTCACAAGACTTGTCCTCCAGACCCTTCCCCAGTTCTGTTGCCCTACGGTGGACAGGCTCCATTGTTCAGCCCTTGACCGGATCAAGCCATGATTTATAGGTCTGCCCCCGTAGCTGCCCCAGCTTTTGAGTGTAGGAGGTTGGACTAGCGATCTGTTAAGGCCTCTTGCATCCTGCATTACTCCTAGTTTATATCTTGGTACAAATGTAAGGTTTGCTTCTTGGTTGGATGAGGGGTGTCAGACTTCCAGCTTGGAGGATGTGTTTACACCATGCAGTGATTTTTTCTGCATCTGACTGCAGGCTGCTACTGAGGTTGATCCCTGTGGGAGAAGACTTCAAAGAAAGAGGTGTGAGGGAAATGCCTGACCTCAGCTTGTACCTTTGACAGGTTTCAGGCAGCGTTTGTGATCTCTTACTTGGGGTTCGATGCCAAAAGCAACCTGCCAGGTGCTTCTACCTTCCATAACAAGGAAAAGAAGTTCATACTAATGTGTGTTGTCTCACTTTATTTCAGCCTTAACTCCTAGCTGTTGTGGTCCTAGAGAGAATCCTTGCCCTCCATGCTGGTAAATGACTGCAGCTGCTCTCGTTACTGCATTTCACCCCCACTGAGCAGGGCTTGGCTGCATTGCAGAAAGTTCCCCTCGTGTACAATGTAGTTTGCCCTGGGATCTTCCAGGAATGAAACTTCCCTGTCCATCTACAAGTCTTGTTTATTATTTATTGTTATGGAAATTGTACCCTTGTGGATACTTCCTTGAAACGAGTGACAGCTGAGACTGATTTTCCACCCTGCATCGTGTTTGCAATCTTGTAGTGAATAATTTGTTGTAAACTTGACAGGTTCAGGGTACTTAAAAATGCACAAAGTAGCAGGAGACTCTTACTTATGCTGCTTCTGCACAGTGGAGACCAAGCAGAATTATTCATGCAGTCTTGACCTGTGAGTGTAAATACTTGGAGCTTTCAGGAAGGGACGAGCAGGTACCTGAGAGGCTTTTGTTGCTCGCTCTTGTTCTGGAAACCTAACACAGCTATGGACATCTACATCTATGGACAACTACATCTTGTCAGTCCAAGCGTGATCCAACGACCCCTTCCAGAGTCCAATACCTTGAGCTGGAGAGCTGAAACCTCTTGGCTCATTTGATGTAAGGGGTGAAGGAGGGAGAAAGGATGGAGGATGCTGGTATTTGCACCCTGGCGAAGATAAACTAGTCTGAAAGGGGGTTCATACCAAGAGACAGAGCACTGCTCAAGCTGGAAGTCGGCACAAAGTTTTCAGCACAAGATGTTGATGGAAATGGGATGTCAGTGGTAAGGGATGATGCCAGCTAAAAAGAGGAGAGTGGACTGCTGAGAGCAGAAATACCTTTAGTTTCCATGTGACACCTAGCAAAGCTCTTAAGCTGGAACTGAGCACCGCTATTCTTGGTAAAACTGATGGTCTGCAAACCCATGGGAGTTATTATTTAAGCTGGAAGAAGGGAGATTTAACTGAGATCTTGGGAAGAAATGTTTTGCTGTGAGGATGGGGAGGCCCCGGCCCAGGGTGCCCAAAGCAGTGGTGGCTGCCCCATCCCTGGAGGTGTTCCAGGCCAGGTTGGATGGGGCTTGGAGCCCCCTGATCCAGTGGGAGGGGTCCCTGCCCATGGCAGGGGGGTTGGAAGTGCGTGAGTATAAGGTTCCTTCCAACCCAATCCATTCCATGATTCTATAATTAATTACTCAGTTTTGGCATGGAATTTTTATGTATCAGATTTACTTTGCTGTTAAATTGGGGGTTTTTTTCTGGAAATACGTTATTAACCTCATAGCTGCCAAGGTAATACTGTCTGGTTCATCAGGCAGCTTGTGATGGAGTAGTCTGTTCCCTTCTTTATCTTAATTGTGTTACTTTCTGTAGCTGGGTAGATTTTGGCACTGGAGACTGCAGCAGGTCCTGTCCCAAGAGTACCGCTTGGCATCGGTAGCAGGGCAACAGCAAAGTCCATTGCACTTGAAAAGCACAGTATCTTGTGAGATGGAGAGAAAAGCTGTGACCCTTCTGCAAGCTGCTGCCAAAACAAGGCATGGGATCTTTGGTTATGCTGAGGTTTGCAAAGGAACAACAGTGAGGAAAAAAAGGCTATCCATGGCTGTAGGGGTTTCTTCAGCCCCTGTACTAGTGGTGAGAGCAGAGCTTTTTTCCACAAATCGGAAGTTAGTTCCTGTTCCCAAAAAAGTCACTATCAGGTGGGTTGGTGGTGTGGGCTCCTTCTCACTGTGTTAATCTCTGTCTTAAATATAATTACAGATTTGATCCGAAGAGAGCCGTGCAGCAGCTGAGAGCTTGTGGAGTGCTGGAGACCATCCGCATCAGTGCAGCTGGCTTCCCATCCAGGTATCACGCTGGGAATTCGGCACGGCGTTGTGCTGCTGGTGTGCTTTACTCAGCAAGTTCATCATCAGGGGCAAGGGAGGGAGGGGGAAGAAAACAGCAGTGTTTTCAGGATAAGCAGGATTTATATCCGAGATAGATTTTCCCCTCTTCTATCTTTTTCACTTTGCAGAACCCCCATTAGCTCTTGGGTTCCTCAAATCTAAGAGATGCGTTATCAAGCAATGAGCTGCAAAGTGAGGCTGCTGGAGCGTGTTGTGCTGTGTCCAGCATTTCATTTGGTGAATTCTGTTTGCTCCTGAGAATTAATTTGATGTGATGGAATCTCTGAAAATGCTGGTGCATGGCAGATGAAGGAATCCAGCTTTGATCTCATACAGAGGTGGACAAAATAAAATTTCTATATCCTCTGCATCCAGCTTGCCTGGGAGCTAGAGGACGTTTTCCCTCCTTGCCTGAAGCTGGTCATACAAAACCCCCTGCAGTGTAGTTTCCTTCCTTTTTTTTTTTCCTTTCTGGCTTCAGATACCTGTTGCAACAGTGATTTCAGGGAAAATGTTTTTGACAACACTTGCAGAGAAAGAAAATAAGGGTTGTAAATTACTATTACAGACTTGCACACCACACATGCAAAGCATCCTAGGCTGCACACTCTCACATCTTAAAAAGTACAAGCTATGGGTGATGTGGCTCTTATCGAATGTGATACAAAATTCGAAAGAGCCTTTTAGGGCCTAATAAATCAGAAAACATAAACTATAAATAATCCCTGAAGATGACAAGGGCAAATGATTCTAAAAATGCATTGACTGCATTTTAGTGCCAAGCAGCTTTGTGTTAATGTTGGCATAGCCATCAGCCTTTTTATACGGAACAAAGGGGTTATAAATACGCTCAGTAAAGAGTCGGCTAAGCGTGATGTTGAATGCCATGAGAAACTCCCCGTCCTGGTTTTTGGAGATGAGTGTTACCAGTTACCCTCATCTCCTGGAAAGAGCTGCTGACAGTCGATGGCAGGTTCTGCACATGGACATGTGACGGCTCTGCTGCACTTAGACTGTGTAAAACCTCTGTTGGCCAGTAACCTCCATGGACAGGCAAAAACTGCTGATGGGGATCTCAGGCTGGATGAGCTCAACTCCTTAAGAAGGCAAAAAAAGGAAAAAAATAATAAAGAAGAAAAATTTCGTGTAAACCAATTTCTCTCTGTCCTCTGCCGCTGTGCGACGGTGATGTGGAGGTCAGGGTCATCCTGTTGGGGGTCTGGCCCTGTTAGAAGACCCAGAGCCACCCTTGGCTCCTATCTCTGAAGTCTTCAAGGCTCTTCTGGAAGTAACTATTAAAAAGTTGATCCTAAATTACATGATCACTAAGGCATGGGGGAAATAAAAACCAGCCCATTGTTAAGGTGTTTTATTATCTTTGTTCAAGTAGCTGCAGGGCCAGGTCAGTCTGTCTGTCATCTTGCAGTGAAGGCCCTAGAGCAGTGAAACAGCTGGAAGAGGCCACAGAAAGGTGGATTTCTGCTCATTAAACAAGTAGTTGTGTTCCTCGGTAGAGTCGGGGCTGCTGGCTCTGCACATTTGTCCCAGGGATGGTTTGGGGACCTCTGATGTGAGGGTTGTCCCTGGTTTGCAACTGGTCCTAGCATAGATGCAAGGATACCCTGTTCCTCTCCGTTCATAACTTTCCTAAAAAACTTGTCGTGTTTTTCCATCTCTGATCACTTAACTCTGCAGTTTAGACCATATGGCATTAAAATCAATGTATAATTAGTAACTTGGGAGGGGAAACAGGGGGTGAGGAAAACATTGCAGCACCTGGAGACCAGCCAATATCTGTTTACAGCAAATAATTGATTGGTGCAAAGAAGGCTCCATCCTGAAAAACTCAAAAGCAAGGCTTTCAGCTCTACTTGCATGCTTTTTATTATGACGTCTTTTTCCCAGGACACTAAGAATGCAAAACTTGTTCATCACTGCAACTTGTCAGGTTTTGTTCTTCCTCCAGGGGAGAAAAAAGGGTGCAAACAGCTATTTCAGCCTTTCAGAGTGAACCTTGCCAGTTCAGCATTTCAGATGCTTCAAAATCACATTATTTATTTTGGTGTTTCTACAAGATAATTGTATATGGGAACAGCTCTGGGCTAAATAAGGTACTCGCTTTCGGATCTGGTAGTTCTTCCCAAGCACAATTACAGGCTGGGTGGAGAACAGATTGAGAGCTGCCCTCTGGAGAAGGACTTGGGGTGCTGGTGGGTGAGAAGCTCGACATGAGCTGGCAAGGTGCGCTCCCAGCCCAGAAACCCCCTGTGTCCTGGGCTGCATCCAGAGCAGTGGGACCAGCAGGGTGAGGGAGGGGATTCTGCCCTCTGCTCCGCTCTTGTGAGACCCCACCTGGAATACTACACCTGGAGTCCTCAGCACAGGAAAGACGTAGATCTGCTGGAGCGAGTCCAGAGGAGGCTACAGAGATGATCTGAGGGCTGGAGCCCCTCTGCTGTGAGAACAGGCTGAGAGTTGGTGTTGTTCAGCCTGGAGAAGAGAAGGCTGCAGGGAGACCTTAGAGCAGCCTTTATCAGGGAGTGCAGGGATAGGATGAGGGGGAAAGGTTTTAAGATGGAAAAGGGGAGATTGGGATTAGAGATTAGGAAGAAGTGTTTTCCTATGAGGATGGTGACCGAGTGGGAGGTGTCCCTGCCCATGGCAGGGCAGTTGGAACTGGATGGGATTTAAGGTCCCTTCCAACCCAAACCATTCTATGATTCTGTGATTCTATAATCCACTTTCTTTGGTCATAAAATTCCAGTTTTGAAAAGCCAGACCCAAGAGTTGTGCAAAGACACTGAAAGACTGTGAATAGCCTGAGTATTTTAACTAGTTTTGTAAGACAGCTTGGCAAAAGCTGCTTCCGGAGAATCTTATTTTGTGGGAAGTGTAATACATATTTTAGTTCTTTCTCAATGTTTGCATCCATGAAATCTGTCTCCATTTTAATCGCATCGATTATTCTTCCATATTTTCTTATATTTTGAGATAAGTCCAGATAGTTTATTATGGCTAAAACCAAAAAGGAGGGGCAGTGCTTTAAATTTAAATTTAAATCCTGATTGAAGGCTGTACATTTAAACCACTTATAATAATAATGGAAAACTCGATCTTTGTGAGTTTTACTTCATTCAGGTGTAAGCAATTTAGTTTTAGAGCAAGACAGAATTTTCAAAATACTTTATCAAGAGACAGGCTTTATTACAGAAATGGTAGGAAATGTTTTCTTTCATAATATAGTATTTACATCTGAATGTTTTCCAGCATATTGTCACCAGAGTAACTTCTGAGTGATGTGGCTTTGGGTCAGATCTCTGGATAATGCCACCTTCTACTGTTATTTCATGCTATTCCATCATATAATCACAGAATGGTTTAGGTTGGGAGGTAAATTTAAGCCCATCCAGTTCCACCCCCTGCCATGGGCAGGGACACCTCCCACTGGATCAGGGGGCTTCAAGCCCCATCCAACCTGGCCTGGAACACCTCCAGGGATGGGGCAGCCACCGCTGCTCTGGGCACCCTGGGCCAGGGCCTCCCCACCCTCAGTGTGAAGAATTTCTTTCTAATGTCTAATCTAATCTTCCCCCTTCTAATTTAAAGCTGTTCCCCCTCATCCTGTCACTCCAGGCCCTTGGAGTGACAGCTTTCCTGCAGCCCCTTTCAGCACTGGGAGCTGCTCTAAGGTCTCCCCAGAGCCTTCTCTTCTCCAGGCTGAACAACCCCAGCTCTCCCAGCCTGTCCCCGTGGCACAGGGGCTCCAGCCCTTGGATCGTCTCCATTGCATCCTCTGGACCCGTTCCAACACTTCCATGTCCTTATACCAAGACACAGGACTGCAGGTGGGGTCTCACCAGAGCAGAGCAGACAGGCAGAATCCCCTCCCTCACCCTGCTGGTCCCACTGCTTTTGATGCAACCCAGGACACGGTGCCAGCTCGTGTCGAGCTTCTCGCCCACCAGCACCCCAAGTCCTTCTCCTCAAGGCTGCTCTCAATCACATCGTTCCGCATCCAGTATGGAAACTGCAGATTACCCTGGCGCAGGTGCAAGGCCTTGCACTTCACAGTCACTTTGTGGGTTGAAGTGTTGAATTTTTTGAGGTTTCTATATTTTTTTTACCTGGTTCCTTTAAAAAAAAATGAAGTTTTAATACAGTTTTTAGTGTTCTTCAACCTGTGTAAGACATGATATAATCCCACTGAAAGACGAAGCCTTGTACTTCCTGCTTTGGGTACGCCTGGCTTTATTATATCATTTCCATGGTACGCTGCACTCTGCAGATATCTCAAGTAAATTGCAAATGTATCCTCTGATTAGAAATGTTACGCAGCAGTTAAGAAATATATTTGTTAGTATGTACATAAATGACTGTGATGAATGGACTGTCTTATATTCGTAGATAGTGAATTTATCATCAGCTTCCATGGGTAAAGCATGGAAGATGTCTCTGCACTACGAAACCATTCATCTTCTTTATAGAAACTGGCTACATAAAGATTAGTCTGTAGAGGATTAATTGCTGCAGATCTCCGTTAATAACAAATACTATATAAACCAAGTTTTTAAATTCCCTTTTGTTAAAAAAAAAGAAATTATTCCTGCTGTTTCTTACGGTTTCTGAGCAGTGCTACAATGGCAGTGGGCTCTCACCGTGCGTTCACCAAATAACCTTGTCGTAGAATCATAGGCTCACAGAGTGCCCTGGGTTAGAAGGGACCCATAGGGACCATCGAGTCCAACTCCTGTCCCTACACAGGACACCCCAACACTCACACCACTGAGGGTGTTGGCCAAAGGCTTCTGGAATCTTGTCAGGCTGTGCCTGCTTCCCTGGGAGCTGTGTCAGTGCTCCACCACCCTCTGGGAGAAGAAGCTTTTCCTCATGTCCAACCTCGCCCTCCCCTGGCACCTTCCTGCCATTCCCTCGGCTCCTGTTGTTGGACACCAGAGAGAAGAGCTCAGTGCTTGCTCCTCCTCCTCCCCGTGTGAGGAACCTGCAGCGCACGATGAGGTCCCCTCATTCTCCTCCAGGCTGAACACGCTTTAGCTGCTCTTCATACAGCTTCCCCTCTAAGCCCTTCTCCAACTTAATGCTCTGCTCTGGACAATGTCCAGTAGCTTTAGATCCTTTTTATACTCTGACACCCATTGCGGTCTATCCAAAGTACTCTTATCATAGTTTTTATGTATGAAATTATTTATTATTTAAATATCTTTGGCATTTGGCGGCTTCGTCTGTTTGCTGGAGCTGACTGTTGGATGCAGCATCTTTTAACAGTCCAGTACAAAATCACAGCTGCTAAACTCTATAAACATTTAACATTCATAACTGAAATGTACCATGAGCATCCCTGGATATAAAATATTTTTTTCTATAATGAGCCTTTAGCTGTCTTGCAGTCGTTTCAGGGAAACAGAACCTATAAATGTTTGGCTACTCGCAGTTCTGTTTGCCAACTGTCCCACTCCCAGCAAAGATAATATGTAAATGGGGGGGGACTTTTTTCCCCTGCATTCTGCTCTTTGAATTTATTCCAGTTAATTTCAAGCCATGCCAGCCTGCATGTTTTAGAGCTAATTGAAAGGCAGGTCTGTTCTGCGGCAGTAAACAAGGCAAGAGAAATTTCCTCCCGGAACTGTATTTTCTGAAATAATTTCATGTCAAATCTTGGCTAAAAAATTCAACCTGCATGCTCCCAGAAAGGCTTCAGCTCCTGTAGAAAGATCAATGTAGTCCAGCTCCTTCCTGCTTAAAGTATTGATCCCTTCAGGGGATGGAACCACGTGGTGTTGGCAGGATTTATTATACAGAGCTGGATTTGCTCGGCAGCCGCTCACTGGTGTGGTCTTGGCTTATGCAGGGCAATGAATTTATTTAACCTTAATGGAAAGATCTTGCATTCAGTGATTTTTAGGTCACCAAAAGAAACAATTTTAGGGTTAATTCATAAAAGCTTCAAGCTCTTACTATACTATACTCGTCTTTGCTTGAGTCACCATCCCTGCAAGTAATTAAAATTTTCAGTACTGAAAGGGGGCTGATAAGAAAGACAGCGAAAAACTTTTTGGCAGGGCCTGTGGCAACAGAACAAGGGGTGATGGTTTTATACTGAAAGAACAGGGGTTTATATGAGATACTAGGAATAAATTTTTTATGATGAGGGTGGTGAAACACTGTCACAGGTTGGCCCAGAGAGGTGGTGAGTGCCCCATCCCTGCAAACATTCAAGGGCAAGTTGGATGGGGCCCTGGGTAACCTGACATGGCTGAACATGTCCCTACTCACTGCAGGGGTGTTGGAACTGGATGACCTGCAAAGGTCCCTTCCAACCCAAAGCATTCTATGATTTCAGGCAGGAGCAGCCCCTTTGCCTTTCACCCAGCTGTAGTTCTGTGTGAAGCATCCAAATCTTGTTTTTTAAACAACATATAAAAGCCTTAATTCATGGCGTGTTTTATGGCTTATTCCCTATGTCTAATTCCTGTGGATAACAAATAAATTGCTGGGTTGACTAAGTCTCCAGCTTGTGGCCAAGCTCTTGAGCATCCTCCTTGATACTCAAGCCTGGGGAAGGGTTTATTGACAGACATTAGTTATTTTCATGTGTCCTTCCAGCCCTGTTATTGCCTATTCCTTTTACTGACCTGTGCTGACTTCAAAGAAAAATCTTAATGTATTGGGTTGGTTATGCTTGATCTCATCCCTGAGATAATGGTTTTTCCCCTTGGGAAAGTTTTAGTCGTGTGTGTCTTGTCCTTTGTGCCGACTTCTCCCTTCCTCTCAGTTGTGCAGGTACAAAAATCCTCCTGGTTACATCTCTTCGCCACCTGTCTGGATCTTCTGATAATTATAAGGAATTGTATTTATTTAGTGGCCCCTTGGTGTCCAGCCCCTAGCAATGAGACATGCCTACACTGTGTGTTGTGAGGCTGCATCCTGAAAAACCAAGGTCTCCTTTTAATTTGATACCTATCAACAAGTTGAACTGAGGTATAACCCTCCCCTTATCTCTCCTGATCTGCTAAGTTGTGGGGTAACACACCTCTTGTCTCGTGCTAGGAATTGCTTTGTGGTCTAGCAGGAGGGAAATAAGTTTTCTCTTTTTTTTCTTTTCCTCTGCTGAACATGCAGATGTTAAAACTGAATATATATATATGTGTGTGTGTGCTGGAAATTTTAAAACAGTGTTTGTACACAAAAGCACTGCAGCTTCAGTATTTCTCCACCAGAGATTTATGTTTAGGGCTGGGGCATTGTGTTTGTGTCTGTCGAAGCACACAGTTGCAAGGTAATTTAATACTGCTTTGAGCCTGAAGTGGTTTAACCAGGCATGTTACATTAAACCTGAGTGCTTTAAATGTTCTTGTCTCCTGAGGGAGATCCTGTAACAGCACCTCTGAACCCCCGCAGCTTTCCTTTGCTTGTGAACTGGGACTGCAATAATTCCAGTGAAACTCCCAATGGACCAGCTGAGCCCTGGCACAGTGAAGCTTTTGTCTTGATATTCTGTGGACAATAATACAGGCAGTGTGATCTCAGGACTGTCATGTGCTGTTAAATCAGTGAGGATGGCAAGTCTGGTCTCTCTGCAGCAAGGATGGAGCAGTGTTGTGCCGTGGAGGTGCAGCGCTTGGCTGTGAACCTCTGGGAAATGGGGATAAAGGTGGAATAGAGGACTGCAGATGCCACCACACCAGCAAAACACCGTGACAGCAATCAGTGAGCATATTCCCTGCCCCTTCTAATGTTTCATGTGAGGCTTAATCCTAAAAAGTGAGGTATCTATCATATATTAAAGATTGACTCAAATGGAAAGTCAGTTTTGACTGCCACATAAAATGAGGGGAATGGGCTTAGAGAAAAAGATCCTTTATGCAATGATTAATGGTCCATTTTTAAGGCATTTCTGCAGGTGTCTGACTCTTGATCTGTGCAGGAATGGGATGGAGTTTGCTGCTTTCTGCCCAGCTTGGACCCATGCCCTCAGTTGTGCGTGTTGCCTCTTCCACCTGCTCTTTGCTGGAGGAGCCCGGGTGGCACCTGCAGGATGATTTCTTCCTCCAGATAGCAGCAGTTAATAAAACCAGCCCCTAAACTGACTCTGGCAGGTTAATGTGAATACTTCCTCTTCTCTTTTCTCCCTGCCAAGTTCTCCCTGGCTTGAGCAGTAACCGAGCCAGGCAGGGGGTCTCCAGCATTGTGCGTTTGGCTATGTGCCTCGGGCACTGCGTGCTCTGCTTCTTCTGTTGGGTTTGATTTGAAGCTGTGTGAAGCCTTAGATGCACTTAACATGGAAATGGATTTTATTTGCACAAAGCAAAAGGGTTAAGGTGTGGGTACAAAATGGAAATATGATTATAAAACAAAGGCAACTGGAAAGCAAAGAGGAAGCAAGTTGAAGGTTAAACTCTACATGACATAAGCCTGTAGGCTTGCTTACAGTTTTGCTATATCAGCTTCACATAGAAGGTGTCATTTTACTTTTTTAGTGATAATCCAATACTTTGGGTTATTTGAGGGTGGGTGGCCTTGGCTGTCCAGCCCCAAGGCTAGCTTGTGTAGACAGGGATGAAATGTCCACTAAATCTGTCTCTGCCAGAGCTGCTCAGAGCAATCTGAGCACAGGAAACTCTCGCATTGCAACTCTCGTCTTGCTCCTCCCTCCTACCTTTTCCTTCAGAAACAACCTTAAGGACTCTCTCTAGCTTTTGTCCTTCCCATATTCTTTGCAAAATGTGTCCTGGGTGCTTTGTGTCCGTATTTTTTTTTTTTTTTTTTCTGCCTTCATTCTCATTGCAAACATTTTCTTCTGATGTGCTCTTTATTAATTAAAGTATTGTGTTTAATCGAACTGGCTTTCTTCCCCTGCTGTATTTTCTGGACTGATGTGAAACTATGTTGGTCACACGTTTTGGAATACATATCATATTTCTGGTATGCCTGTCTTGCCAAATATCCCAGCTTCCAGCCTTCAAGAAGTTCCATTAGAGACGAAGGGTATAGAGACTGGAGTCTTGAACATGGGAGGTTCTCAGGTGGGGTGATGTCTCACCCAGCCCCACCAGTGCCAACTGTAAGGATCCATCTCAGGCATCACTCTAGCCCTTCGCAATTTATTTTGTCTTTCTTCTCCCGTGTCTTAACCCCTGGAGTTAAAAAACAGGAAGAACTGGGTGTAATAACACAAAACTAAAGGCAAGCATGAGGCTGTTGGGTGGAGGAGGAGATCATAGAATCTTAGAATCACCTGGGTTGGAAGGGGCCCAAAAGGATCATTGAGTCCAGCTCCTGTCCTTACACAGGACATTGCCAGCACTCACCCGGTGTGACTGAGGGCATTGCCCAAATGCTGCGGCAATGCTGGCAGACTCGGTGCCGGGACGGCTTCCCTGGGGAGCTGTTCCAGTGCTCCACCCCCCAGCTGGGTGAAGAACCTCTCCGTAATATCCAATCGAACCCTCCCCCGACATCTTCTTGCCATTCCCTTGAGTCCTATCATAGGTTGTAGGAGAGAAGAGCTCAGCACCAGTTTCACCTCCCTCCCTTGTGAGAAGGCAGGAACAGCTGTGAGATCCCCTCTCAGCCTCCTCCAGGCTGAGCAGACCAAGTGACTTCAGCCGCTCCTCACACACTTTGCCTCCAGACCCTTCACCAACTTTGTCCCCTCCTCTGGGCCCTCTCCAGTAGCTTCAGATCCTTTTTATCCTGAGGTGCCCAACCTGCCCCCAGTGCTCGAGGTGGGGCCGCCCCGGTGCAGAGCAGAGCGGGACAACACCCTCCCTCGCCCGGCTGGTGATGCCGTGCTGGATGCCCCCCAGGACACGGCTGCCCTCTTGGCTGCCCAGGCACTGCTGGCTCTTGTTCAGCTTGGTGTCAACCAGAACCCCCGGGTCCCTCTCCGCAGGGCTGCTCTCCAGCCTCTCACTCCCCAGGCTGTCCGTGTGTCCAGGGTTGACGTGTCCCAGGTGCAGAACCCGGCGCTTTCCCTTGTTGAAGTTCATGCAATTGGTGATTGCTCAGCTCTCCAATCTGTCCAGACCCCTCTGCAGGGTCTCTTTGCCCCCTAGAGTGTTGACGGCTCCCCCCAGTTTTGTGTCATTGGCAAACTTTGTCAATAAACCTTCCAGTCCTTCATCCAGGTCATTTATGAAGTTATTGAGGAACGCTGGCCCCAGGATGGATCCCTGTGGGACCCTGCCATTCACTGGACGGCAGCCTGATGTGACCCCATTCACTGTGACACTTTGAGCCCAACCCATCAGCCGATTGTGCACCCATTGTATTATATTTTTATCCAGCTCTATTCCAGACATTTTATTTATGAGAATACTGTGAGAAACAGTAACAAAAGCTTTGCTGAAATCCAGAAAAATGGCATCAACTGGTTTTCCCTGGTCAACCAGGTGGGTGACCCTCTCACAGAAGGAGATTAAGTTTGTAAGGCAGGACCTTCCCTTTGTAAACCTCTGCTGGCTGGGACCAGTTACTGTGTTGTCTTTCAGGTGGTTTTTGTTAACTCTCAGAATAACCTTCTCCATAATCATCCCAGGCACTGAAGGGAGACTGACAGGCCTGGAGTTACTGGGGTCATCTCTGCTGCCCTTCTTGAAGATTGGGACAACATTCGCCAGCTGGTACCTCTCCAGATTCCCAAGAGCATTGAAAAATCATTGAGAGTGGTCTCGCTATGACATCGGCCAGTTCTTTACATACCCTTGGATGAACCCCGTCGGGCCCCATCGACTTGTATGGATTTAGCTGATCCCACACAGGTTCAGGGGTTGTTGGGAGATTGTTTGTCCAGTCGTAATCCTCCAGCTCAAGGCCCTGGGGGGCCCAAGCCCAATGTCATTATTGAATACTGATGCAAAAAAAAACATTAAAAGGCTCTGCTTTGTCCAAGTTGCTGTTAATGAGGCGCCCATGCTCATCAAGTAACGGTCCAATGTTGTTTCTGGCCTGCCTTTTACTATTAACATATGTGAAAAAGCCCTTTTTATTATCCTTTACAGTGCTGGTCAGCTTCAACTCTAATTGAGCTTTGGCTGCACGGATTTCCACCCTACACTGGCGAACAGCATCCCTGTAGTCCTCCCATGTCACCTGTCCTTGTTGCCACTGGCCACACACCATCTTCTTACGCCTCTCTGAGTAGAAGATCCCTGCTCAGCCACGCCGGCCGTCTGCATCGCCTGCTTGACTCCTGGCATTTCGGGATTGCCTGGTCCTGTGCCCTTTGGAGGTGGTGCTCAAGAAGCGAACAGCACTGATTTATCCCAGCACCATCAAAATCTTTTCCCCAGTGGACCTTGCTAAGCAGTTCCCTGAGCAACGTGAAGTCTGCTTTCCCCATGTCCAGGGTTGAGGTCTGGCTGGCAGTTTTCCTCCTCTTGCCAGATACGTTAAACTTGACTGCTTCGTGGTCGCAATCATCACATTACCCACTAGATCTTCTCTGTTGACCAGCAATGAATCAAGGAAGGCACCTTTTCTGGTCAGTTTCCTCAGCACCTGTGCTAGGAAATTATTGTCCAGGGAGATCAGGAATCTTCTTGACCTGCTTTTTCCAGCAGTATGGTACTTTCAGTTCGTATCTGGCAGATTGGAGTCTCCCATGAGGACAAGGGCAGAGGACTTAGAAGCTTCCCTTAGTTCCTTAAAGAATAACTCATCAGTGGCGCCATCCTGGTTGGGATGTTTCTGTGTGGCTGCTCTTCATACAGTGTATTCTCATCTTGGCTGGAAAAACATCCATGTGGGTGAGATTTAGGCTCACAGACAGTTTCGTTGAGTGGGGGCAGAAATCATAATCTGTGTAGTTCTCTCCCATCTTCCTTTGACAGTTGTTATGCTTTTTTTTTTTTTTAAAATAATGATGGCCATATTTGACATTGCTGGAAATAGTGTTTTAATTACAAACTCAGGGTCTGAGGGGTCCATAACTCACTATATTAATTTGGAGAAGGCTGAAACTTGGCAGATGCTGAACGGATTTCAGGATCCAGCCTGCAGGCTCTACATCTAACAGCAGTGGCAGGATATGGTATTTCCTAGAAGTAAGATACAGTGCTCTAATTCCTTCAGTTCATCTTGTGGGTTTAGTAACTTCGCTGCTGGTGACAGCGAAGCATCTTCCAAGTGGCTGCTTTATCTTTTGGTAGTCCAAAGATTTGTGGTTTTTTTAAGGGTTTCAGCCACAGACCTCATCATGGATTCATTAGTGAATTAACTGATTCAAGTTAATATTCAACAGAGTTTGCAAAAGCAAAATAAGGAAGATTTTCTATTTGATTCATTCCCTGTTATCTTGTCAATGTTGCTTTTTAATTATATTTGGCCAAATCAGGAGATCCTTGATCTCTTCAATATTAGTGTATGGTACTTATACCTCATAGTGGCCTTCCAGTACCTGTAAGGCCTCCAGGAAAGCTGGGGAGGGACTTTTTACAAAGTACAGTGATAGGAGGCGGGGGAATGTCTTTAAACTGGAAGATGGAAGATTTAAATTAGACGTTAGGAAGAAATTCTTCACGCTGAGGGTGTGGAGGCCCTGGCCCAGGTTGCCCAGAGCAGTGGTGGCTGCCCCATCCCTGGAGGTGTTCCAGGCCAGGTTGGGTGGGGCAGGGAGTGGCACTGGGTGGGCTTTGAGGTCCTTTCCAATCCAAACCATTCCATGATTCTATAATTTCTGAAGGAAACAGCATTGCTGCATTTGTCTGCCATGGTAAAATGAGGCAGCTTGGGAAGCACATCAAGAAGAGTGAAATCAAGAGGAGCCGTGGCCTTTCTTTTCAGGCTAGAAATGCACTGATAAGGGCATTGTGTGGCAGGGGAAGACTGAGACTGGAGGTCAGGCTGAAGTGACCTAGCTCCTTTCAGCTGGTTTTGATCTTTGCTGAGGGTGATGTTGAGAGGTCCCTCGGTGTACGAGTTTCATATTTTGACTTATTTATAACTCCAAACATTTTATTTTAAGGAAATAGTACTTAGCATGCATACTGATCCTGTGTATCCTTTGCTTTCAGATGGTCCTACCACGACTTTTTCAATAGGTATCGTGTTCTTATGAAAAAGAGAGACCTTTCTAAGAACGACAAGAAGCAGATCTGTCAGACCCTGTTGGAAGACCTCATTAAGGTGAGCAGGGATCAAATCTTTGGCAATGATTTTTACAGCACAGAAGCTTGTGTCTTTGATATGATCTGAATTGCTGTTCCCGGTCCTACTTTATCTGTTGCTCATGCAGGTGTTGATTCAGCCTAGGCAGCCTCGGGCTTTTTCCAAAGTGAGAGCATCTTACAAGAAGGTAGTGAGAGTAAGGGTGTCACAGGATCAGGTTGTGCCACGAGAGATTTATAGTGGATATTAGGAAATATTACTTCCCTGAAAGGGTTGTCGAGCATTGGACGAGGCTGCCCAGGAATGTGGTTGAGTTGCCATCCCTGGGAGGGATTTAAAAGACATGGATGTGGCACTTAGGGACTTGGCAGTGTTGGGTTTACAGTTGGAGTTGATGATCTTAAAGGTTTTTTCCAACCCAGATGATTCTGTGATTCTGTGCTCTTGCGATTGCAGTCAAGCTGAACATGCTGATTCAGTTTGCTATCTCTAACTGTACATGAAGAGAAGAACCGGCCACATTCAGAAAACTCATCCCATCAAGCCCTCCTTCTGGTTTTGGCTAGACATAGCTGGAGCACATTTTAGAGGTCCAGCTTTGAACAATGTTATGAACATTTGTCAATCATTAAATGCCTCTTTGCACAAATGAGTAAGACCAAAATGAGTTCAAAACCAGGTTGGATGGGGCTTTGAGCACCCTACTTCAGTGGGAGGTGTCCCTGCCCGTGGCAGGGGGGATGGAACTTGATGGGTTTTATGGTCCCTTCCATGATTCTATGAAATGATCTATCTTGATATGTGGGAGACTTTTAAAAGCCACCTATATGTATAAAAAGCATCCCATACATTGAGACTTTTTCACCTTAAGCAAATAAGAAGTCTTTGCCACCTCTCCTCACCATACCTTGCTACTCACTTATGTGCATTATTTTTTAATTCGCAAATATGCACACAAAGGTTTCCTCCCATGGTCTTGCTGTTGAGCAGCACAGCTTCTTAGCCCAGTTTTAATTCTTGATCTCTGTTTCCCTTGCGGGATCTTGAGGAGTGTACTCAATTGGGTTCCTCTCTGCAAAAGCCATTCTCCTTGTGCACCACATGTTTGTCTTGGCTGCAGAGCCATTTGCAGTGCATGCTTGACTTTGCAGATGTGAGCTTTAATCTTTTCGAGAAAGAAATGTTTTCTTGAAGTCTTCTGGCGTTGCATTTCTTTATTTAATTTTAAAAAACTAATAAAAAACAAACAAACAAACAAAAACCGCCAATGAAAAAAACAAACAGAAAAAGCAACCCCCAAAGACCACTCAAAGTCCTTGTAAATATATGGAACTTAGGGCTGAATCAGTGCTGCATTCCTTAGTGGGTAGAAAGAAGCTCAAGTAATTTGGAGTCAAGTAATCACCCAATTAAGAATAATAGTAGAAGTAATCATCCAATTCATAAAGAATGTGAGATGACCTGATAAATTTGATTCAGAGTGGGGGATTTTATCTGTATCTACTGAGCAACATAAACTGAAAATAAAATAAAAATATTTGCCTTAATTAAATTTAGTTTCCTTTGTGCTTTTGAAAAGGATCCAGACAAGTTCCAGTTTGGACGTACCAAGATCTTTTTCCGTGCAGGCCAGGTGGCATATCTGGAGAAACTACGAGCAGATAAGTTCAGAGCTGCCACAATCATGATTCAGAAGACAGTGCGGGGCTGGCTGCAGCGGGTCAAGTACAAAAGGCTGAGGCAAGCTGCAGTCATCATCCAGCGCTACACACGTGGACACCTGGCACGGAGGTGAGTCCTAGGAAGCTCTTCAAGGAAGAACTAGCTGGGAGATCCCTTATGGGGACCTGTATTTTCAACCTATTCCATTTTGTAAACCTTGCATTTGGAGGTTCCATAGGAGAAACATTGAAAATGCTCTGCATGGGGTGTTGCCTTTCAACCCTGAGAAAACAAGATCCATTTTGTGCACTTAAGTACCACTGTGATGAAAGTTTCTGTGCTAATGTCAAGACTCATTCCTGTCTCTTCTATTCAGCTTTATTCAGGGGCAAGAGATCAAAATTCTTTGCCTCAATTTGACTTCATATTTGCATTGATGTAATTTCTAGGTGCTGGACCAGGGATAGAGCACAGGCAGCTAGGTTGAAATCAGATCATTTAGGTATTCTGAAATATTAAAGTGAAAGAGTTTATCAGAACTAATATTTTTCTGGTAGTACCTCTTGCAAAGGGAGTTTGGATCAGCCAGTGAGCACTTTGATAATTGGTACATGCTCCTCTTCAGCATAGACCAGATTTCTGCCTTCCTGGTATCCAACGGGAGTTTTCAGAATTGATTTGCTGTGTCCTTTGTAATGAGAAACATCACTCTAAATCACCAGCAATGGAGCTATTTAGAGTACAGAGTGATCGAGCTCAATGTTTAGCTGTCGGTGTGCAGGAATCTCAGGTTTTCTTGTGTCCCAGCTTGTTGGGATTACTGTAGATAACACTGCACTGGAGAGCGGGCTGCTGGTAACAGAGGTGGGGTGAGTTTGAGTGAGCAATAAAGCAGTGTAATAGCATCCTGACACGCAGGTCACCTTGTACCTTAGAGTCACAGAATCATAGAATGCTTTGGGCTGGAAGGGACATTTATAGATGAGCCAGTCCAACCTCCCTACGGGAGAAGGGACATTTTCAACCCAGTCAGGTCGCTCAGAGCCCCATCCGACCTCATGTGGAATGTTTCTAGGGATGGCGCCTCCATTACCTCCTTGTGCAACCTGTGCCAGTGTTTCACCACCCTCTGCGTAAAAAAATTCTTCTTTACTACATGAGAGGAAATGGCCTCAAGGTGCGCGAGAGAGGGTTCAGATTAGATATCAGGAAAAATTTCTTCACTGAAAAGGTGGTCAGGCCCTGGCAGAGGCTCCCAGGGAGGTGGTGGAGTCCCCATCCCTGGAGGGATTTAGAAGAGGGGCAGACGAGGTGCTCAGGGATGAGTGGACACGTACAGTTGGGCTCAATGATCTCTAAGGTCTTTTCCAACTGAACAAATCTATGATTATATATCCAGTCTAAATCTGCCCTTCCTTGTTTTAAAACCTTTGCTTTTTGCCCTGTCACAAGAGGCCTTGATAAAAAGCCTGTCCCCAGTTTTTCTATATAAAGGCCCCCTTTAACTACTGGAAGACCTTGTGCCCCTTATTCATATCAAATGTTGTTCTCTCTGTTTCTAGCCAAGCTGGCTTCAGGCACTTCACAGATAGAAAGAACGAGTAGATTTTGATCCTTTTGGCTTTTTTCCCAAGGAACCTGTGGTGTGTTAGCTGTGTTGCTTGGTTTTGAGCAGCAGTGTTCTCTGGCTGGTTCTGAATTTTCATTTGCCCATCAGAAGTGCTGCTACCTAATCCGTGGCCCAATTAGCTCTGCTTGCCCTTTGGCAACATGAGGTGCTGCCTGTACACTACAAGGCTCTTGCACAATCACTTCACTCCTAATAGATGGATGAATGTCCATTTCTAGCTATTATTGAAGCAACAAAAGGTGAAAAACTTTCGTGTTCCTTCCAAGGATTTCTGTTAAATCAGACTGTATTTTGGAAAAACAGCAGAGATTCTTACTGAATTTATGATAGTATTTTCTCTTGTAAAAGGGATTGGCCTCTTGGAAAAGTCTGGGATGACGAGCTCTCAACTAAGCAAAGCTGAGCAGTTTGGTGACATTTATTTAAAACTGAGCAGGTTTTTCTTGTTGCCAGAGGCACATGTACTTCTCTAGGTTTGTGGCTGCAGGTCCCCTCTTGGCAGTCTTACAGCTCACTTTAAGACAGGGCAATTACAGGAAGGTTAAGAAAAAGGAGGTGTGGGTGATTAACTTTAGTCTCTCCCATGGGCACCTACAGACTTGGACTCTTATTTCCCTTTGCATCAGCCAACCAGGCCTCTAAGAAGGGGAGGAATCCCCAGTAATGTCAAAGTGACATGGTATGAGCTAAAAGAGAGGCTGGAAGCAGATGTGCCAAAACTACCTGCTGTGGTGTTTCTTCAACAGGATTTTTCAGTTCACCTCTTTGTGCTGGTTTCATAAGGACAGATATCGTCTCAGTAACTCCTTTCTCCTCTTTTTGGAAATGGACCATCCCTTGTCCTCTTTAGCAAGCTCTGGTTCAGTGAGTCCTAATGAGAAATGATCGGCCTTGTTGAAGAGACTATATAAGCCAATACGATATGGCTGGTTTGGTTTTGAAATGCTTCTCGCAAAACAAAGAAGTGGATCAAATATCTATATAATGCTTTGTGCTGAGAGCGATAACGAGTCATGAATTCAGCAAAACAAGCTAGTTACCAAATTAAGGTTTTATGGGCATTTATTGACCTGCATAACAGCAAATTGAACATGAATTCAGTTGGAGAATGGGAGCAACAAGGCACAGAGTTGACCACATCCCTCATTATTTACTCTCTGTGAATTGCTTGGGGCTCTGCTCATGAGTGTGGCCAAACCAGTGCACACCGGTTTAAATGTCAAATTGATTTGCTGCAGTTTTTACTGAGCCGGTAGATAAACCATGCGAGGCTTGCTTTTGATAGTTGGGGAAGTGATGGAGCCAACCTGGGCGTTGATTGGCTCAAGTACGTAAGGCAGAGTTCAAACTGAGGAAAATTCTGGAAAAGACCTCATTTTAATAGTGTTCAGAAATAATGAGGTGTGCTGATTTCTGGTTCCAGTGCTCCTGGGTGCCATGGATGCTGTCTGATTGCATACATGTTCCCATAATTCTATCAGAGACTTGCTATCAGCTGCTCTTTTCTTAGCCCTGCTGCTGGGATGGACTTTCTTGAGTACTGTCAAGCTACTTTTGGACAGGAGGTTTTCCTCTTTTTCTCCAGTTTTAAACTGACTATGGCAAAAAAAAAGAGGGGGAGATCAATTTCACTGCTAACCTTTTCCCTGTGCTTTGCAGACTCGCAGAGCACCTGAGAAGGACAAGAGCTGCCATCATCTTTCAGAAGCAGTACCGAATGCTGCGGATCTTCCGAGCGTTTCAGAGGGTCCGCAACGCAACCATCACCATTCAGGCTTTTGCTCGGGGCATGTTTGTCAGGAGGATTTATCGCAAGGTATGGCTCCACAGAGTGTCTATGCATCAGAAAAGAGTAGCTGGCGTAGCATGATGATGTATTTATTGTGGCCATTTTGATGGTTTATGAAGCTGACTGCCTCTGGTGTTTCTGGAAAGCACACATTGACGGCAAGCATTGCCATTTAAAGCTGTGCAAGCAAAAATGATTTTGGCAGCGGCACCCCAGAGGAGCAGCTAAATGAAGTTAGTCGTTCGGATGCCGGAAGGCATTGTGGAAATCTGAAAATGTCATTTGACCTAACCCATACTCTGCAAAAGCCTCCCTGGCAAACCGAATTTGTGTCTGAGCTGTGCTGCAGGTGCTGTTTCCAGTACAGTAGGAAGACTGGTAGGGTCTGTCATAGAACGCATCAAGTGATTTATCAAAATACATGCCTATTTAATTAGTTCCCTCCATTAGCTTTATGTGTTAAACCAGGAGCTGAAAGGGAGGAGGTAGAGGTTTGATAACAGTAAGTGACACAGCGAGAAATCATCCGTCAGGAAACTGAGAACAGCTTTGGGGAATCTTTTGTCCACTCTTCAGATCCAGACTTACTTTGGTCATCACCTAAATTTACACCTCACAGGTAGTCATGGGAGTACTCAAAGAAACCAGAAGCCTGATGAGCTGGAAATAGTGGAGGTTACCTGGACACCTGGTGACCCACCAAAGAGATGAGGTTTATCTTCCAAAACAGAGCAGCTGGATGCTGGTGATCGGGAATTTGTGCTGCCACTGCTTTTTCAGCATCTAATTTTTAAATCAGAAACCTCTGCATGGAAAGCAGCTGGTCAGCATTTAAACTCTCTGAGGTTCAAGGCAACCCAAAATGTCAATAAAGTGTAGAAGCTGGCTGAAGGCCAGGCCTCTCTAATCTGAACAACCTTAATCTCTGGAGCACTTGGATGTAGGTCTTGGTTCAAGTGCACACTCAGCAACAGATGCCAGGCTGCAAGTAATGCTCCATGGGATCAGGATGCCTGGTGCCCACCAGACTTTGCTGTAAGGCTGGAATAAGTCCCCAAGGCAATGCAGTAGGGTTTCTTCTATCTCTTTGAGCCATCTCCATCTCTAAACGGGCCAAGGCTGGAGACACAGAAAGCTCATTTCAGAGTAACTCCAACTGCATCCTGAATTCACACAATCCTTTTACTTTGAATTAAAATTTGCAAGTTCAAAGAAAGTCTTAGGGTGAAACAAAAGATTTATGAGAAGTTGATTTGGTACCATTTCTGATACAACTTATCCCAAATTGTTTTGTAATCTTTAAATTCTCCTGATATTTCTTTCCTCATAATACTGCAGCACAGGGCAATATAAGAAAATATCATCAACATGCCAGTTGTATCTGTAATATGTCAGCCTTCAGTTTTAGAGAAAGGAGTTGATCTGCCACCTATTGAAAAGTTTGCTGTAAATTTTTGGGGACAAATCCAGTGCAAAAGTGCCAAAAGTTTCTCAAAACCAGAAATAAGTTTCTACAAATTGAATGATGCAAGAGAACTGGCTGCAGAAGGACTCAGGGTTTTCTTTGAAGGTTATCCACATGATAAGAAATCCTACCAGGACAGCATTTATCTGCAGCATAAATTATCATAATGCAGGGGTGGAACTCAAAAAATCTGCAAAGCTGTTCTGCTGTGAGTTATATCTGATGCTGAAAGGACAGTGTTCTTATTGCTGAGTGTGGGTAGGTCTGTTAATGGGTGTTTATTCTGCTAGCTATGGGTCTTGTGGATCTGAGTACTGTTCCAAGGTGGTCCACAAAGTCTCACAAGCCCAGATATCCCCTGTCTCCATCGAGTCTCCTGCTCACCAGCCAGGTTCATATCCCCTCATTTCACTGGCCAAGCAGGTCTTGACTCTTTCTAGAGAGCAATGTGGCTCCTAAGAGAGGAGTAGATGTGTCCTGTCTGTGTCAGTTGAACACAGTGACTAAAGAAACCCCTTGGGAGAGGGGATTGAAGTACCCCTTCCAATCTATGAAAGAAGATGCAAAATAATGGCCTCTATCTCCAGCCATCGCTCCCTACACCTACCAGGACACTCCTGTTTGAAGGAGGAGCCTGTTTGAAGGCACAGTGGGAAGTGTTGAGTGCCGTGTTGCATCCAAACCAGGGGTGCTGCTACCTTTGCAGGTGACTTTTCTTCACTGATTGTCCCATTTCTGCTCATGTTTTGTAGATCCTCGCAGAGCACAAGGCCACCATCCTCCAGAAGTATGCCCGTGGCTGGCTAGCCCGCACTCGCTTCCGCCGGGTCAGGGGTGCCACCATCGTCCTGCAGTGCTACTACCGGCGCATGAAGGCCAGGGAGCAGCTGAAGGCACTGAAGATTGAGGCCCGCTCAGTACAGCACTTGAAGAAGCTCAATATTGGCATGGAGAACAAGATTGTGCAGCTTCAAAGGAAGATCGATGAGCAGGTATGCCTTGAGCTTCACTGGGACAAGTATGGTCCTACTTCTGCTTTGCCTCTCTTCTGTTGTCCTTCCTGGGAAGGATTTTGTCTTCCCATGATGTCTGGAAGGAAGCCATGGTGGCGGCAGCCTTCTGCTACTGCTGGCCAGACACTTGTGAGGGTGGGATACCACCATGGAAGTACAGATGCACTTTGATCCTGGGTTCCCACCTTGCTTTCTGAAGAGCTTGCTCAGTAAACTGCAAAAGCTGCATTGTAATTGTTGTGAGAACTGCCCAGAAGGAGCTGGAGGAGGAAGATAAAATGGAAAATTTGAAAGCTGTTCTTTGAAATCCCAAGCCAGCTCCATGTGAGATCTCTGTGTCAAACAGGCATTGGGCTGGGTTGTTCCATTATGCTTTCTGCTTTGCAAGCACTGAGGATGCTGAGCGCCTGACACAATCTCTTGTACTGAATTGAATGTCTTTTGTGTCACATCACCCAGAAGGTAAATGGTAAATTGGGTAGATATTCACGGTGCAAGGTAGTTGGAGCATGACTGTGTTACTGGGTATAACAACTGCTCAGAAGTAAGGTCTGTGCTGATGAGTGAGATGGCATGATGCAGAAGATACATGCCTGGCTTGATGGTCTTATTGTGACAACATGACCACAGAGAGGTCTCCGCCCAGTAACACTTGTTGTCAGTGAGCTACAGAATCATAGTTTGATGACACACTTACGAGAAGGGTTTTCTCATGCTCTTACACAAGTGTGCAAGTTACTCTGATAAAATTTCTGAACTGGCCCAGGGTGCCCAGAGCAGTGGTGGCTGCCCCATCCCTGGAGGTGCTCAAGGCCAGGCTAGATGGGGCTTGGAGCCCCCTGATCCAGTGGGAGGTGTCCCTGCCCATGGCAGGGGGTGGCACTGGATGGGCTTTAAGGTCCCTTCCAATCCAAACCATTCCATGATTCTGTACTCTGTTGCTTCTAATGGCAAGGACTTCAGGAATGAGTATAAGAAATGCTGAGTAGGGTCCAGTTGTGACCACTAATATTAATGGAGAAATTCAAATCAACCTGTATCCTTAAAACGGCCTTTTACAGGCAGAAGAAACATTCCCTGTAGGTCAGGATACCTGCTTACCTGTAGAACCACTTATTGGTAAATGCAGTTTATCATTCTGTTTCGTATGTGCCAGGGACCCTTATACATCACACACAGCTTCCTTGCAGCCTTAAATCTCTCCCATCCCTGCATGACACGAGAGGTCCTGCAAAGAAGAAGATGAGAAATGACTGCGTTGGCTCAGATACTGCAGAGTCGAGACACCCAGGGATTTGCATTATTGCTGGCCAGTTTCATTGCTGTAGTAATTGACTGCAAAGTCAGCACCTCAGTAGAGTCTGACTTCTAAACCATGGTGTTTAATTTTAAAATACCTTCTTGTATACTTAGATTTTGAAGATAGACAGTAGCTTAGGAATAGAAAACCTTAGGGATAAGTTTTTTATGTATTTATATGTTAGAAACCTGTTTGATGTGACTGCCCTTCAAGTGGAGGATATTTAGTGGATTTAATTAGGATGAGTCATTTCAGGTCCAGGTATTTCTGAACAGGTGCAATGAGCGGTAAAGTCTGCATTATGTCTGAGATGCTGGACTTGGTGGTGGACCAGCAGTATTACTTTCTCTCCTCTCCTCCCCAGATTCCTTGCCATTTATTGCTAGGAAAAGTGTCAAGGTGGAAAACTAAAGGAAAACCACTCTTGCCCTGGGTTATGAAAGATGGATCACAGAATGGTTTGGGTCGGAAGGGACCTTTACAGGTCGTCCAGACCAATCCCCCTGCCATGGGCAGGGACACCTCCCACTGGATCAGGGGGCTCCAAGCCCCATCCAACCTGGCCTGGAACACCTCCAGGGATGGGGCAGCCACCGCTGCTCTGGGCAACCTGGGCCAGGGCCTCCCCACCCTCACAGCAAAACATTTCTTCCTAAGATCTCATCTCAGTCTCCCCTCTTGCAGCTTCAAACCATCCCCGCTTGCTCTGTCCCTGCACCTCCCTGATAAAGAGCTCCTTCCCAGCTTTCCTGTAGTCAGTGAGAGCAGCAGAAAGGTCTAATTTAGGGAAGGTGACTTGGAGAGCTTTTAAGTTGGCAGAAATAATAGGTTGGTGCTTGTCTTGATCTCCCTCCATCTCTGCACAAACCATTTTGAAGGAGCTGTGTTTCTTTCTGTGTAACTTTTTTCAGGCAAGAATTCCTGCTCTGTGTTACGGGTAGTCTGTCCAGTGAGCTAATTTTAACCATCCTTTCAGGACTGACAGGTTTCCCTGGGATGCTTGGGATGTGCTAATGAGCACCATTCCAGTGGACTTTTCTTTTTGGTGCACTGCATTTTTTCTGCCAGCAGTGGGTTTGTTGCGTCATATTTCCCCTCAAGTATATGGATTTTGGTCCTCGCTAATCTATAAACACTACCTTTTAGAATGCCAACTAACTGTTTAAGAAAACCCCAAACTGCAGGTAACCTAAAAAGCTGCAGTTGTATGGTTTTCTGACGAGCCATGTAAGAAAATGTCTCTATTTCTGCTACTTTAGCTCATGGATAGATAGAGAGAGGCAGTACTCCCTGTGCCCCTGAGGAAAAGGAGATCTTTCTTTGAAAACATTAAAACCTACTATTGCACGTCAGCCTCAGCTCAAACACTGTAGCATCCATAACTATGCCTATTTAATTAAGTTTTTAAATCAGGTGATGGATTTCTTGTACACAGAACACAGTTTCAAACCTATTTTGCTGTGAAATAACCACACTGGAGCACTTTTTGTATCCACATTCAACCACTTTGCCTTTTTATTTTCAGTTAAGTGAGGGTTTTTTCCAAATATGTGTGTTGTAGCTGCCTGAGGCACTTCTAAGGCCAGTTAAAATTAAGAAAAACGTTACCTAATTTAGTGATGTGTGTTTGCACAGCCAATATTTAGCCTCACATTGAGCTTCTTACACTGTCTCTGCAAGTAGCAGTATCTGCGTGAGTGTTTATTGCAAGTATTACTAGTTTGGATAACAGCAGTGATGAAGTTGTAGCCTATGCAATGAACTCTGGATTGGTTCATGGAGCCTGGAGTCCTGAAACCAGGACTGAAGCAGCTCTGCGGCTGAGCTGGATAATGACTTAAAATAAAGCAAATTCAAGTTTAGTGAGGTCTGTTGAGCAATTGCCGTGGCAACCAGCTGTTTCAGTACAAGACAGTAAACGCTCTCTCCTGTTTCTGGTAGCTAACAAGAAGAAAAAGCATTTCTGTCCATTTATCTGAGATCTGGATTTAAACCTCAGCTGGCTGGTGTGAAAAATCATAGACATGAACCCTGGGGCACAGAGCTGTGAAACCTGTGCTGGAGAATGAGCAGAGACTGTGGTTTCCCATTACTGGTGTGAACTGGAGTGATTACTGCTGTTCTCCACAATGCCTTTTTCTCCAAATGTATTTCTTTGGAAATGGCCTTAGTTGTGCAAAAATGTTAATTCCATAATACCACACAAACACTGAATTTGGGTGATTGCTAATATTTCATTACAAGGAAGCAAAGGAGATGATGTTAATGTCCCTCAGTTACTCGCTTTTCTGTTTGACGCGTGTCTTAATCTTGCTTCCGAGCGCTGCGGCTGCAGCAAGAGGGGTGCTTTGGGAGCTCACCTAAAGTGAGGCCAAAAGGATGATCAGAGCGATGGTGGGAGAAATAATCCTATGGTCCACATTGGGAATCTGAATGAGACTAATCCAAAGTGTGGGTCGGGATTTCAGTATCCACCAGCTCCCTGTGCATTTGTACAAGCACCTGTCTGGTCTGTAAGAGTCTGTGTAGACCTAGAAGATAAAATTCTGTGCTTTTAAGAGTGTATTTTTTAATTTCCAGGCTATAAAGTTCTTTGAAAACTCTGTTGCACAGGAGTTAGTGGATATCATTGCCTCTATTACAGAGACAGATTGTACATTTTTTTGCACTGTTTTTTTTTTATTTTGTACCTGATGCTGGTGAACATCTCAGAGGAGGAAGTTACATCTCAGGATCTATGACTTTGCACCGTTACTACATATGATGTAGTAACACGTTATACAACAGGACTTCTAGTCCATTGACTATTTTAAATGGTATATTTGTGTCTTTTAAGACTTTTGCCTTTTGGCTTCTTCACCTCAAGTTTTTTACAGCCTGAACTAAACTTCCCTTAGCTGCATGAACTAAAAAATTCTGTAAGAAAGGAGCAGTTTCTCGTGAGCTGGTGTGACTCTCTTGGTGACTCTGAGAAACAACAAAAGGGGAAGTTGCAGAATACCAGGACACCCATCTGGGTGCCAAGTATTTTTCCAACAAGAACAGGGAAGACCAAAACTGATATTTCTGATGCTCAAGTGAAATATCCACCAAAGTCCCATTTAAGAAGGCAAAGCCTTTCAGGTCCATTGTACAGCGAGTGATGTGAGCTGAGGAATTAAACACTGTATTGGAAGATTTCGCGAAGGAAACTTTAAAAAACAGACTGCACTTTAGATTTCAAAATAGTTCTTTTGCTCTCATGGTTATCTAATGCTAGCAAAGCTGCTTAGTTGGCTCTTTTCTGAAGCTCTTGTTCTGTTCTGAATTCATTGTTGTTTCTGCAGCTGGCTAATAATGATGGTGTTTTGTTAGTCACAGCATAGTTCCCATCAACTTTGATTTGAACAACAAAAAATCAAAGCCACTGAATTTTCAGGTCTCAAAACTGGGGAGCAAATAACTGCTAATTGCTTTACAAGAGAAAATCTGAGCAAATAAAGAGGCTATTGAGCCGGCATGTGACTTAAAGCTGGGGTTTAGGGAGCTCTTCGGGCTCAAAGCTGCAATTATGCTACAGTGCATTGTCACCCCAGGTTCCTGCAGATGTGGGAGTCGGGAATAAAAGGATAAACTGCAAACCCAATGTTAGAGACAAAAAAAAATGCAAATCAGTTACATTAAGCAACACTGTTCAGAAACTGTAATAGAAGTGAATCAGAGAATCACAGAATGCCAGGTTGGAAGGGACCTCAGGGATCACCTGGCCCAACCTTTTTAGGCAAGCTATAGTGTAAATGAGATGGCCCAGCACCTGCCAAGCTGAGTGTTGAAAGTGTCCAGTGCAGAGGAATCCACCCCTGCCCTGGGGAGAGGATTCCCCTGTTTCACTGTTCTCATGGGGAAACATTGTCTTCTGGAACCCAATCGGAATTTCCCCAGGAGTAACTCCTACCCATTGCCCCTTGAATTTTCCATGTGACTCCTTGTGAAACGGGAGTCTCCATCCTCTTGGCAGACACCTTTTCTGTACTGGTGGTGATAAGGTCTCCCCTAAGGCTTCTCCTCCCAAGCCTGAACAAACCCAGCTCTCTGAGCCCTACGTCACACGTAGGGTTTCCCAGTCCTCTGATCATCTCAAAGACCCTTCTCTGGCCCCTCTCCAGCCCTGTCCACATCTTTTTTATATAGTGGGGACCAGAACTGGATGCAGCACTCCAGGTGTAGCTTAACAAGCATTGAGTAGAGTGAGAAAGTGTCGGGTTTTTGGTTTGGGTTGCCCTGATATCAAGTGTTGTTTGCTCTTGCTTCAGGTGTTACTTCCATTTAACAAAAGCTTGTATAACCTTTACGAAAATATTACTGAGCTTTTGACATAGTTTTGAAATTTTTAGCTTTATGAGCATAATTAGCATATACATGGAAATTTTTGTTATTGGAAGTTTGTTACCCGCCATGCTCAAGTATTTTTGACAGTTACTTTTGTAGGGTGTCGGTGCATATATCGATCTTGCTGATGTTCTTACTTTCTTCTTTTTGGGATGTTGGCTGCAGAACAAGGAATACAAACTTCTGAATGAGCAGCTCTCTACGCTCATGTCTGCCCACTCCTCTGAGGTCGAAAAGCTGAAGAAGGAACTGGTGCAGTATCAGCAGAGCCACCGGGGTGATGGCAACCAGCTTGTCACCTTGCAAGAAGAAATGGATCACCTCCGGCTGGAGCTTAAAAAAGCTCATGGTGAGAGGAAGGCCGTGGAAGACAGCTACGTTAAGGAGAAAGACCTGCTGAGAAAGGTATGTGTATGTCACGTCTCATGTTGTGTATGTGGCCATGCCGTGAAAGCTCATTCTTCACAAGTCTAAAGGGGAAAGGCTAAATTTCTATTCCTTAATTATAATTTCTTTCTTTTGTCATTGAACACCCCTAGAATTTACCTTCCAACCAGATTATGGGGCAGGAAGGGCAGGTGACATCCCTGTGGGAGCAGCAACTACTTTATGTCAGAGGGATGCTGCGTCTTGATGCCTTTTGTGCTGCCAGCCACGAAGAACTCCACCAGCCCAGACCTGTCTGAAAAAAGGGCACTTGATAACCATGGTTATGCAGGAGCTTTGTGTTTATACAGTCATTCCGCATGGCACGTGATGCAAAACATAGCAGAAGGCCCAGCCTGGTATGAGGCATCAGGGCTTGGCTTCTGCCATGCAATCTGTGGCCACTGCTGGAGTAGGTACGTGCAAAACACGACCTGTACGGGGACCAATTCATCACTCCCCAGCAGATGTGCTGCTCCGATGCCGGCCAGGCTGGTTGTTACAACCCCTTTTTTAGAGTTTGGAGCTGCCTAGAGCAGTGGTGGCTGCCCCAGCTGTCCCTGGAGGTGTTCAAGGCCAGACTGGATGGGGCTTGATCCAGTGGGAGGTGACTGTGCCCATGGCAGGAGGTGGCACTGGATGGGCTTTAAGGACACACAGGGATGCATGGAGTTAGTGATTTTCTTTTCTCCAACACTGAATGAGAAGATCCGTTTTGGCACAGGGTGCAGGTCATTAGTTGGCTGCAGCACGGGCTTTTAGAGCCTGAAAGGCTGCTTTATTTTGAAGGTGATGCAGCTGGGAAAAAACTGCTTCTCTTTGTTCTTGATTGCAAATCCCCTTCGAGCGCTCAGAAGAAAAGTTGATTTAAGGACCATAGAAATGCTTTTAAAAAGCATTAAAAAAGAGGAGAAGCTTTCTCTTATTGTAGAAGGACCTACAGCAGAGCAAATATTGTGCACTTTACCATGACAGTAAATGGTTTAATTATAAAGCATCTCTGCTCAGCATTGCAGGCTCCCATCTCTGATATTAGCTTTCAAGTGCTCCCTTCGATTCCTTGTCAATGGGAAAATGGAGAAGACCTGTTTCCTTCCTGGAAACATTCAATTATCCAAAAACTGCTTTCCAAGAAAAGTGATGATAGAGATTTTTGAGTAGTTGAAATACTACCAAAAGCGTGAGGAGTGTCATGAAACTGAACTCTGGTGGGAGAAGCACTTTTCCCTTGACAAGAGCCAGACTGCACCATGGCTGTGGTGGGATGTTCTTGCTCTGGAGATGGTGCCCAAAGTCATGCGACACTTCTTCTCAGTGAGACTGAGGCCAGAGCATTAGTTTTATTGACTTGAGCTGGGGTTGCAGCTTCTGCAAATCCATATTAGTTATCATTTTGTTACTGAAAAAATGTCATTTAATCGCTTACTTATAGCTTTTCTCTGCGACTCCTTTATTTTAGAATAGCCCTTCTTATTCCATTAATGATAAATTTTAAAACATCCTGTCTGAGTGAGTACCAACAGCTCTTTCTTGGGCCTTTCTGCAGCACTGCATCTTCTCACTTGGTGAACTGGGATGATTCAAAACCTGGCTGGGAATTTTATTAGGAAACTAGTAAATGGAGTCATCCTCTCCTCACAACATTAGGGGAGGACTGGAGCAAAATGTCATAAGCAGGTCGTCCCAGTGCAGGCACTTAAATAAGAACTGAAGTTGTCACGAGTGCTCACGGCTGAACATCCTTCAAAGCAGGTGCTGTTGTGTTTGAAGCACCTTCAAAAATCGGTTTCCTATAGAAAGATGAATATGAAGACAAACGATACCAGCATAGGTAACAGAGATTGTAGTGCTTGGCTGTTTTGTGACCCACTCTGCCTGCTCATGGTGAAGGGGCTGGAGAACAGGTCTTATATGGAGCAGCAGAGGGCCCTGGGGTTGTTTATCCTGGAGAAGAGGAGGCTGAGGGGAGACCTCATCGCCCTCTGCAGCTCCTGAGAGGAGGCTGTGGTGAGTGGGTGCTGGGCTCTGCTCCCGAGGAACAAGGGATAGGACAAGAGGAAATGGCTTCAAGTTGCACCAGGGGAGGCTTAGGTTGAATATTAGGAAGAAATTCTTCGTGATGAGGGTGGTGAGATGCTGGCAGAGGCTGCCTAGGGCAGTGGTGGCTACTCGATCCCTGGAGGTGTTCCAGGCCAGGTTGGATGGGGCTTGGAACCCCCTGATCCAGTGGGAGGTGTCCCTGCCCATGGCAGGGGGTGGCACTGGGTGGGCTTTAAGGTCCCTTCAAACCCAAACCATTCCACAATTCCATGATTCTGTATATAGAGATGCAGGAGATTTTGTCTCATGTGGACAATTGGAGTAAATGAACAGAATGGAAAGTGAGGATTACTGGGGTCTTCAAATTCTGTGCACAGGATATGAATGCTTCATTTGTGACTTACAGTAAAATATTCTTTGTGCTCTTACCCTTGTGCTCGTACCTGGCATACACAGTATTTGATAAAATACTTTGATTTGAGCATGCTTGCATGGAAAACTGAAGCCTATGCTAGGAATGCGTGCCATTTGCCATGTGGCATATTTGGGCTGCCTATAAATTATATGTCGTGGTGACAGCAAAATTATTGTTCTTGGGGACTAAAAACTTTTATTATGGTGTGTACAGTGTTGTTTTTCTTCGGCATCTTGAGATCCCTCTGTTGTGTGTGGCTGTTTTCTAAGCCATGGCTACGGGATGTGACGGAGTAGGCATAAGGAATGACATTACTCTAGAATGACATCTCAGTTTGTTCTCCTACCTGACAGCAGCACAAACATCCTGCTTAACCACAGCAGCATATTTCACTGGATAATGTGATGGTTTTGTGTTTTGAGAGAACGCTGTTGAACATATCAAAATCCTTGACGATGAACAACATTACAGGATAGGCTGGCTGCTGTCAGCATCAGTCCAGCCTTGTCATTGTGAAAAGTGGCCTTGCTTCCCTGTATTTTTAATAAATAGATAGTTTAAAAGAAAACCAACTAATTTCTGTTTTCATTGATTGTTGATATTATTTGCTATATATCCTGAGGGCTACAGGAAAGTTGGAGAGGGGATTTTTTTGAGGGACTGCAAGGGTAGGACGAGGGGAAACAGTTTTCAGCTGAAAGAGGGGAGACTGAGATGAGATCTTGGGCAGAAATGTTTTGCTGTGAGGGTGGGGAGGCCCTGGCCCAGGGTGCCCAGAGCAGTGGTGGCTGCCCCATCCCTGGAGGTGTTCCAGGCCAGATTGGATGGGGCTTGGAGCCTCCTGATCCAATAGGAGGTGTCCCTGCCCATGGCAGCAGGGGTGGAAGGTCTTCAGGTTCCTTAAAGGGCTGTAAGGTCCCTTCCAACGCCACCCATTCCATGATCCTATGATTCTGTATGCTCCTGCTGCAGTAGCAAAGGCACTGGTGCACACTCTGCCTTGCTGCAGTAGAGGTTTTGCAGTGGTGTGAAGCATGACAGTGCTGTAATCTTATTATATGAAGGAAAACACAAGGTTAAAAGTTTGAGCTGCTCACATTCACTGTGCCCAAAAATGCTTCAAGCACTGCTATCACTTGAAACAATGAGCAGATGTTACTCTTCCTCAGCAGCAGTCAGTGCTGTGACTTGAAGATGGGGATGAAGCCCATTGAGATGCCAAAATAAGCCTCTAATTTTGTGACCTGATCACTCGTAGCAGTTTAACTCCTGCAGATCATGGTTGCCCAGTCCAGCTGCTCAGTGTTTCGTAAGATTCTGCTGAAAACCTTAATTTAAGGAAGAGAAGCACTCGGGAAAAGCAAAGTTGGTCTGTGGTGTTGTAGTGCAGTTCTCCTATGCTTCAACTGAGGTACGAAAGATAACTGGAAAAGCACCAGGGCACAGGTCTTTTAAACAGCAAAGAAAGCTCAAACAAAGCTCCCTGTCTCCAGCCAGGTGAAATGTAATCTCCCTGTGAGGATCTGACCTGCAGCCAGCAGTAATTCCTTCCCTTGTTTCGTAGCGCATATCCGACTTGGAAGAAGAAAATGCTCTGCTGAAGCAGGAAAAAGAGGAGCTTAACAGCAGGATCCTGTGTCAATCTGAAGGTAAGGAAAAATGTTTGTAGAATCATAATGCCTCCACTGAACGAGGAGTTTAACTTTTCCCTCACCTCAAACTTGGTTTTCATGCCTGCTTTTCCTACTTTGAAAGGTGCTGATCTTCCCACAACCTTTTCCCATTGGCTTTTGTCGTTGTTTTGTTGTGCGGGTAGTTCTGTCCGTGCTGTCCTGCTGGTGGGTGGCGAGACAGAGGCTGATTTAATTGCTGAAATATGCAACAAAGTACTTAAAAGGTCTTTTTAGTTCAGTTATGTCGCAGCGTTTACTGCAGGTGATGTGGGAGGCAGCAAGGCTGAATAACCACGTCCCAGAACTGAGGAATAAAGGATCCAAGGATCAACACAGTTAACGATATTGAGCTGTGACACAGGATTTCTCTGATGTGACAGCAGTCTGTGAGTGTTTTTAAAACAGACTTGGATGGTGAAATGTATATAGAGGAAATCAATATGGGAAAATCCCAAGCCACAAAAGAAACTCTCATGTGTATTGAGCTTTTTTATTTTTTATCATCCTTTTCAGCTTTAGTTTTGTTGCAGGATTTACAAGGAACACCATGCATCGTTATGTGGATGTATCTATCCCTGCTCAGTGGTACTTGTGAAGTAGCTCTTGCAAAATAACATGTTAAAAAGAAGCTTGCTGCAAATATTTCTTCATCTCTGAAGGAATGCATTTGGAGCACTGAAGCTTGGGGAAAGCAAGTGGAGGGTGTTTGTTTGGTGCTCACTCATTTGAAAGGACACATGGTCTATATTGGCCTGGTTTCTCAGAAAGAGGAGGGACCAGATTTGCTTTCAAAATGGAGTTTTTAACAAAATAAAAATTTATTTGAATACTTTAAACTCCTTCGATCTTATCGTGGTAAATGGTTGATGATGACATGAGAAAGAGGTGCTGCTGTTGCTTTGATCCCCTGTCAGATCTGGTCATGGAAAGCTGTTGGAAAAGTCTTTAAGTGCGGCGAGTGCCACAGGCACTTCTTAAACACGGATGTGTTTCCGTACTGCGCTGGTCTTTTCTTAAGTGAGTTTATGGCTGGCCCATGGGAGCTGGAGCTGGCACAGCTGAGTTAACCATAATAGATCTGATGGTTTGCAGGTGCTAGAGATTTTTCTTTAACTAAAATGACAGAGGACTGAACTTTCCAAGCAGAACAACTCAAGCTGTGCCACGTGGCGAGGAGACACATATAGATTATAATAGCCTCCAAACACTGGAGACTACTTACATGTATTCTAAAGCTTCTTGGCAGAGAGCATTTTGTGAATTAGTCATTGTTATTGCACATATTTACAGGAAGTTTGTTTTGGAGATGAAGATCATAATTTCTTTTTTTTTTCTTTTTCATATTTAAAGATGAATTTGCACAAAACACAGTTGAGGAAAATATCCAGATGAAGAAAGAACTGGAAGAAGAGAGATCTTGTTATCAGAATCTGGTAAAGGAGTATTCAAAGCTGGAGCAGAGATGCGAGAGCTTGCGGGATGAAATGACTGTTATAAAGGTAATAGAACTGAAATCATCCCTGTTCTCCTCTGTCCTGGCCCTGCTGCTGGCGGCTGGGTAACGTGGCTCACTCATCCACAAAACACTTAATAGAAGTGACAGTATTGTGCAGTTTTTACTCGGTGTTTTTGTAAGACTGAAGTTCTGAAGCTGAACCATACATGTGCCTCAAGAAAGGAGCCTGGTCTTTCACACGTCTCTGTTCACTGCACAGAGATATCTGTGAATCTCAGCAAAAGCGGGTTCATGCCTCTTGTTTCACTTTTTGTTTCAGTGATGTTCATAGATAGGTGCTGAATTAAAAACCAACCAAAAAAACTCCAGCAACGTGGTTTCAGAATTTCAAAAGCCAGTGTTTTTAGGTCCAGCTTTGCTAAAGTGTCAGAAGAACTGTTGAAAATTGGATAATAATTAGAGTGATGCTGGATAACATGGAAGCTTCAACATTTAAAGGTATCCCAGAGGGTTCTGTGATCAGCCTGGTCTTCAGCTCAGATTTGCATGTTTCTACTTAACAGGTATCTGGTACAATGAAAAGCCTTTAATTCATGCAGAATTTTTAAACTGAGCTTCTGTGTCACTTCACATTTTCACATATTCCCTTCTGTTAATATGAATGTTATGGTAGGGCATAAGAACTAGAAAATGGAATTCACCATAAGGTGACAGTCAAGCCTCTTGTAAACGTAACTTTAGTATACAGACAGATATTTGCTCTAAGAAAAAGCACTTCATGAAGGATCCTTCCTTAAACACTGAATGCCTTATGTATCTCCATCGCTTCTTGGCAGCAATCACCAGGGCACAGGAGAAACCCATCCAACCAGAGCAGTTTGGAGTCTGATTCCAATTATCCATCCATATCAACTTCGGAGATAGGAGACACCGAGGATATAATACAACAAGTGGAGGTACAGTAAATCGGGCAGGCTCAAGGGGAGGCAAGCCCATCTCAGTGAGGGTGGTTGGACTATAAAATATGAGGGATTGGATTCATTTTGTGCTATAGTAATACCTTTTTAATTGTGTGAGCGGAATTGTAGGGCTGAGGAGCGGTAGCAAATGCTTTTTCATTTGTGGTGCCAGACTTAAACAGGGCTCTAAAAATAATAAAATGTTATGACTAAAGACTGATGAAAATTCATCAAAGCAGGCAGCATTGTTACATGTAGTTATTCCTCACCTGATGGAAATGATTGTATAGCGATCCTTCTCCGCAAGGATACCAGTACCCTTGCCCTGAGCATTTTCTTTCCAATGCATCTTCACAGAAGCTTTGCTGGCCAGCTCAGCCCCTGTAATCAGCAGCCTCTTAATGCAGAAAAGAGCAGCGTAAGTTATTACCTGGATATCAAGAATTGCATAGAGAAGGAAAACGTGGGGTTTGCTTGCATTTGCTAGAATAGGCTGCTTTTTAAACTCCACTTTCTTGACTAAAAAGCATGTGTGGATGATGGTTGTTCCAAGGATCTGTCACTCCACTGGCAGGACCATGCTGTGTGGCCCAGGTAGCGTGCCTGCAGAAACCCTCACTTCCATTTGCTGGCTGCTGTTTTTTCTTACTTTAATATTTCTGAAGCACTCTGAGAGCATTTGCTGAAGTCAAAGCGATCAGTGTTAGCCATCCTTTAATATAAAATATTCCAGGTGAAGACCATTAGAAACCAACTGATAAATACCTGGCGTGAGGGTACTCTGAAGGGCATTTTAATATTCTTCTCTGTGGCCCCGGTCAGCCCACTCACCTATTGGGCTGTTAAACAGTCAGTGATTTATTAAAATGAATCACTTATTTATTGGCATTAAGAACAGGTGCTTGAAGTGCAGGTTAGGGCTTAAAACATATGTGCTTTTCTTGAGTTGCTCTGTTACCTGCTCTGGCTGGGGTCAGCGCTGATGTACAGCCAGAACACAGCTGGCACTGTGCACGGGTATAAAACTTGACTGAGGTCTCTTTTTCCCCACTCTCCTGCTCTTCTCCAGGAGGCTGGGATGGAGAAAGCCGCCATGGACATGACCCTCTTCCTAAAGCTACAGAAGCGAGTGAGGGAGCTGGAGCAGGAGAGGAGGAAGCTGCAAACCCAGCTGGACAAAAAGGAGCAAGAGAGCAAAAAATCCCAAGTGAGAGATGTCATTTCATTGCTACTAATATTTTGTGTTGGCTTTCCTTGATTGCCTGAGGACACGGGATGTAGGAATTGAGGTCTGAGAGTGACAGATTCGAGATAAGAGACAGGAAATCCAGCTGGGATGTGGAGAGAAACATTTTTGGCAGCTATGGACAACTGGACAGAACTTATTTTTTACATGTATATATATAAACTGGTTATAACAGATATAGGACAGTATCTTGAGTATCTTGAAAGCAACAAAATGTAGAATCAACTTTGGAGAATTTTATTCTGCCTGCACTGATACAGTTGTATTCTGAGAAAATTTGAAGATTGAAATGAGTTTTGCTAGCAAAGGTCAGAACAAAGAAGGGGAACGTGAGTGTTTGGAGGATTGCAGAGAGATGTGGTGCTGGAGCCTTATGGACACAGATACCCTCTTTTGACTGGGTCCATCCTGCATCAAAGCTTGGAAGTTGTCATAAGAGAGGTACCCCAAATCTCCACATGTCTTTCAGTTGATTTGGGTTATTCAAGCACTGGGCAGCATCCAAAGCAGTGGGACCAGCAGGGCGAGGAAGGGCAGCCCTGTGTTCATTTCTGGAGTCCTGAGCACAGGAAGGACCTGGAGCTATTGGAGCGAGTCCAGAGGCGGCCACGGAGATGATCCAAGGGCTGGAGCACTTCTGCTGTGAGGACAGGCTGGGAGAGCTGGGGTTGTTCAGCCTGGAGAAGAGAAGGCTCTGGGGAGACCTTAGAGCAGCTCCCAGCACTGAAAGGGCTCCAGGAAAGCTGGGGAGGGGCTCTTGATCAGGGAGTGCAGGGATGGGATGAGGAAGAACAGTTTTAAGCTAGCTGAAAGATGAGATTTTGAGATGAGATCTTAGGAAGAAGTGGTGGCTGCCCCCTCCCTACAGGTGTTCAGGGCCAGGTTGGATGGGGCCTTGAGCAACCTGATCCAGTGGGAGGTGTCCCTGCTAATTGTGGGGGGTTGAAACTGGATGGGCTTTAAGATCCCTTGCTGTGCCAGTGTCTCACCACCCTCATCATGAAGAATTTCTTCCTAATGTCTAGTCTAAATCTTCCCCTTTCCATGAAGCAGTAGAGATGCGCTTGTGCAAAAGGCTGGAGCAAATGCCATCACTCTTGGTTTCATAATTGAAATTTCTGGGGCTGTTATTACTTTGTTTGGGAATTATTTAATTTATTTGTCTCCGGTGTGAGATCTTTGTGTCTGTTGACAAATGTAAGAAGAGACACAACAAAATCATCACCAGTAATTACTTACTTGCTTCACTAAACATCCTTACTGATCATGTCTGGCAATTTGCAGGAAGTAAATGAAATAGGAAACTCCCCTAGCCTCTCCAAGTTGCTATAGAGGCAGATTAAAATCCTGCTTCCCAGCCACTGTGTTGAAGATTGTTCCCCTAATGACTGTCATTGTTTGAAAGATGCAGTGAGCCACAGTTGTCAAGATATTAATTAGATGTCAAAACATTTTCTCCTGAAACGGCCCCTGCCCCACTTTGTGTTGCAGAAACTCCTTTTAATGGCAATTAATAACATTATTATGGTTAAGCTTGCTAGCAGGGCTGGCTGTTGATGGAGGCATGTCTAGCCATCCCATGACATGTGCTCTGGCTGCTTTTAAATATTGATTTATCGCTTTAATCCCCATAGGAAATTGAAATGAAGACTGAAGTGACTTTGGACCATGAAGATTTTGCATACAACAGTCTGAAGGTGAGTGAGGAGCTCCTACTTAGTGGTGTAGCCTATTGTGTGGCTCCAACAGCACAAACAAATTGTCTGAACCCCAAACCTCCTGTAATCAGCTCTCATTTTAGAGGAGGCAGCTGGAAACTGTAGCTCTCTATCAGTGCCTGGGGTGGGCTCATACAGCAAATAAGAAAAACCACAGAACAGAATTGTGTAGAAATGCTTTTAATTATTTTCTCTTTATCGTTCTGTTTCTGAGCATGATCAGGAAAGAGTGGGAAGCAAGTCGATGCTTTAGCCACGTAGCAAGAGGAGTTACCCAGTTCAGTATGGATTTCACACTGTGCAGACTTTTCAAACTCTTGTTTTAAAAATCGATTATAGAAAAGCTGATGTCTTGTATACTCCCTCTGCTGAGCTGTGGTGAGGGTGGATGTAGGGGAATTGCTGGATCTAATGCATTTCTTATCCCTTTTTTTTTTATTTTAATGACAGATGGTATAAAGTACCTGAATATTCTGGTTAATGATGGTGTTTATTCAGCTAGGAGTATGTCCAAATGCCAGATCAGCTATTCTGTTCACACCTCTACTGTGATGAGACATGCTATTTATAATTTGTAAGGATTTATAATTATAAGACCCGTTTCCTATGGAAACGAGGTTTACACAGCTGTGTTAGCTACACATCATATAAATTGTATAAATTACTGCCATCCCTCCCAGTCATGTTCAGATTCATTAGCTCGCCTCAGCCACAATTGATAATGAAGCAGATATCCCATAGATAAGAGGGACTGTGCAAGAAAGCTGTGGAAAGGCTGAGGGAAGCATCTGGAACTCGGTGGGGAAAGAGCTTGTGGTGTTGTAGAGACTAGAGAATCCACATGGATGGGGGTAGATCCCTAGGAAAGAGCTGACCCCAAGTCAGTCAGACACCAGGCTTTGTCAGCTCGCTTGCAGATGCCTCTGTTTTTACCATGCCCAGTAGTTGGGTATGGATCATGTTGGGCTTCAGCATTGTCTGAGAGGCACGGGTGCTTAGGAAGGGGAGGGTGCAATTGTGGATGGTACCTTGCAGCCGCTGGTGATGGAGGATCTGGTGCAAAGAGGAGGTGGGCTGTTGGGAATCAGGCTGTGAGCGGGACCCAGGAGTCTGGCTCCCTCCCTGCCCATGACCCATGGCAAGGACTGCCCCATCCGCAGGAGCAAAGCTGCTCTTCACCCAACTGGGATGCTCCAGGTGGGCTTTGGATACTGGCAAAGAATAATAGAATCATTAAGGTTAGAAACACCTCTAAGATCTCCCAGTCCAACCACCAGCCCAGCACCACCATGCCTACAAAACCGTGTCCCAAAGTGCCACACGTACACATTCTTTGAACCTGCCCAGGGATGGAGACTCCACCACTGCCCTGGGCAGCCTCTGCCAGGGCTTCACCACTCTGTCAGTAAAGACATTTTTCCTAATATCCAGTCTAAATCTGGCACAGTTGAGGCCATTTCCTCTCATCTTATCCCTTGTTACTTGGGAGAAGAGTGCAGCAGCCCCCTCTCCACAACCTCCTCTCTGGGAGCTGCAGAGAGCGATGAGGTTTCCCCTCAGCCCCCTCTTCTCCAGGCTAAACAGCCCCAGTTCTTTTAGCTACTCCTCGTAAGCCTTGTTCTCCAGACCCTTCCCCAGCTCCATTCCCGTCCTCTGGATGCCCTTCAGCAGCTCAAGGTCTTTCTTGGAGTGAGGACAAGATTCAAGGTGCTGCTGCCTGCTTTGTGATAAAACAGTGAAGTAAAGGCTGTCGTAGCTGCCAGAGTTTTATTCTTCTGTCTTCTACTGCTGTGCAAAAGGAAACAGGCCACTTAGTGGTCTTGTTGAACACAATGATGCTCGTTCATCATCATTCAGGAGAAGCCGTTGGCATCAAACTTGTACAACATTGCCCTCGCCTGTCAGATGCCAACATCTGACAAGCCATCAGGATGAGAAAATCCTCCTTCTGCAAATATTGCAGCAGGGTGGGGGAATTACAAAACATGTTAGAAAGAAGCTGTAGTGGGAACGCACACAGCCGTAGCTCAGCTAATGGGATGTCTGCTGTAATGAAGGGTCATGTAAATCAGCATCTTCCAGCTTATCTAACGAATATGAAAGATGATCTCAATGTTGTGGGGTTTGTTGTGATTTCTTGATTGAGAAGGATAAGAGGTGGAGAAGAACAGATGTGTTTGGCTTCTCTAATGTGTTGCTTTTTTGCTTAAAACTAGTGTCAACAAATGAAAAATCTCCCCTGTGTCACCTTATAGTGTTGTTATTTAATAACAAAAGTCTGCTGATTACGGCAAAAATCTTTTCTGAGCCGCACATGCCTGGATGGGCAGTAAAATCCAGATCCTGGCGTGAATTGATCATCCAGCTGTGATCATCAGTAACTGGGTTACCTCAGAGGCATCTCCGGAAAAGATGAGGCACTGCAAGGAAGTTTATCTGAACTGGTTAATGGTTTGGTATTTTCCAGAGGCAAGAGCTAGAGTCAGAGAACAAGAAGCTGAAAAATGAACTTAACGAGCTGAGGAAGGCTATTGCAGACCAAGCAACCCAGAACAACTCGTCCAATGATATTCAGGACAGTTATAACCTCCTACTGAATCAGCTAAAATCGGCCAATGAGGAGCTGGAAGTGCGGAAGGAAGAGGTGCTCATCCTGAGGTCACAGATCATGAAGGCAGCCCAACAAAAAGAGACAGGGAAAAACACGGTAATGGAGAGGGTAATGGATTTTCTTTTCCTTCTCCCTTTCTGTTGCTGGAAATTCAGTGACTGCCTGAGCTGTGCCATTCCTGTTTTGGTAGGCTCTGGGTGGTAGGATGGCGTGGGGAGGCTATAGGAGGTTCTGCAGGGTTATAGGAGGTTCTGCTTATATATAAGATATGTCCATGATATCACTTCAGACAGCCCAGGACTGTATGTCTTGTGGTGGTCTGTACTGCTGTAGGGTGCCCGATCCCATATGTGATAAGGTCTGTCCAGCCCACACCACGGAGCAGCTTCTGCAACCCTGCACCAGGGTGT
Organism: Neomorphus geoffroyi; assembly: GCA_033558235.1. NCBI lineage: Eukaryota > Metazoa > Chordata > Aves > Cuculiformes > Neomorphidae > Neomorphus > Neomorphus geoffroyi. The sequence continues at coordinate 2,396,246 of JAUMJM010000025.1, forward strand.
GGTGGTCCAAGATGTTCCTGGTGATGGTCTGTGACAATTGGCTTATTCTGCAAGGAAATGGGATGGGGAAAAGAGCTGCCGGACCAGATTCTGCTCACGATGGTGGGGCAGCTGTCGTGTTTCTGCTGGCACATAGGCAAGAAGAGAACCTGTCCCATCACAGTTGTTTGAAGGCTTTTTTTTCAAAGCCTGTTCTGATGGAAGAGTACATTTTCTGAAAACTCTCACTTGGGCTTTTTAATTCACTGCATTAACATTCCTGGAGGTTTTGGTATGTTTTGTATTTTAGACCACACACACCTCTTACCTCCCTCACAAGTTCACTGCAACCTTCTTCCACCTCCTAATATCTGCTGCTGTCTGTTTGCACGCATGTGAATTTGTAGAAGCTCTCTAGTCTGATGGATGCCTTGAGGAAGCTCTGTCAAGGATGGTTGGGAGTTGTTTGGTGTCAGGAACTTTGAAAGATGGGAAGAGATGTGCACGATGTCATGCTGCTGTGTTTTGCATGTTGAATTTAGGAAAGCATCACCAACAATGCCAGCTGGCCAAACAGCGACAAACACATTGATCAGGAGGACGCAATCGAAGCCTATCAGGGGATGTGCAAGACAAACCGGTAAGTGTGGCCCAAATTTTTTCCAGCAGAAGGAGGAGCTGAACAAAGTGTGAGAGATGAGATCCGGACCAAAATTAACAGCATCTTTTACAGAGTGACCAGCTTCTGGATTGTGTTCTGGGCCTTGGGTCAAGAATGGGCCACAGGGATGAGACCAAAGACGCAGGTCTCGTACTAGGTGAGGAGCCTCTTGTCTTTGGGGCAGTGTTGTCCCCAAGAGAGCGGAGGTACCAGGCAGGTAGGAAAGCCAACACGGAAGTGAGCAAAACTGGATTTTGACTTTGCTTCCAGCACATAAATAGCAACGAGGCTAAGATTTGGGGTATATTTAAGATATGTTATATGTATTTGGGATATATTTATTTCGGGTTAGTCCGCATGCTGTGCAGGGAAAGCAGGACAGTTCGCATCTCATTTTCGCAGAAGGAAAAGCCCTTGATGGTGAATTGAGTTAATGAAAACACACTGTATTTTCTAGTAACACCCCCATTGGTTTTCTGGCATCTTAACTGAGAGCTGGGAATATTCTTTCGATTACAGGTTTCCCACAGTGAGGGTTAATATTGTGAATGTGTGTCTCTGCTTATAGTAATGATGGGTTTATCTTGCGAGGCATTAAATCAATCCTTGCAGCTATCCAGGAGGACATCAAATAAAAAATAGTATCTTGCAAGAGGACAAAATGGCGGGGATTAAAATATTTTGTTGCAAGGAAATTAGATGTTCATCTTCTTCTCTTTTGACAAATACGGGTGTTTGAGGGTTTTTTCCTAAATAATTTGCAGTTAGAGAGGTAGTCAGAAGACCTAGTTATTGTAGATTAATGGCTTTTAATAACACAGTATGCTTTGCCAATTTGCAAACTGGTTGCAGAAGGTTGTTGGGAGTCCAGGCCGGGAAAGACCATGACTTAATCAAGATTTTATACATACCTGTACAAATATGGGCGAAGACACCCCATATTTGAATGCAATAAGAAAAATGCTTAACACTTTCAGAACTGGTTAGCCAAGAAGGTGCAATGGGAAATCCATGTGCCCGGGCACAATTTTGATGGGCAAAATTTCAATGTATGTATAGCTGTGCAGTCAGTTTCGGTCATCATGTCTGTGCTGCACATCACCTAAATTCCTGCCATGCCCTGAGCTGGATTTTCTGAATTTACATCTATTTTACTTCTTGGGAAAGTCCTAGGGCAGCCTGTGGAGATCTAATGTGTGAGCCCAGAGATGAGCTTGCTGGAAGAGCTAGGTTCATATGCATCGCATTTAAACAGAGCATAAAACCCCGATGGGTGAACTGAGGCTCTGCCCCCACCAGTACTGCCAGCTTTCACTTCATCCAGGAGACCTGGAGGAGTGGGAAGTGCTAAGGCTCAGGACTCTCGTGTCACTGGTTTCTCACCCTGGGCATCGTGTCTGGCTGGATCAGAACCGGTGTTTGGTTTTTTCCCAGTTTGTCGCCATGGGATATTTGTTTTCTTGAAGTGAACTTGCTGATGAAATTTCTGCCCCTCCTGCAGCGTAGAGGTGATGAGATTGATTTAACCATCACATTGTCAATACCTCAGTGGGGCTCAGTATGCCTCCTGCTGCAGAGGGCTTTTTTTGTAACTTAATGAATTCTGTGGATTTTCTCTTATTTCCTTTCAATTTTCTCCTGGATCTGTGGACCCTATTTTGGGATGTGAAATCCTGTTGCCGGGCAGAGTGTTAATTACTCCCTAACTGTGTTTTCCAGTGGGGTGGTTAGTTTGCATTCAGGTGTTGGTGAAGGAGCCGGAGTCAAAATAGGAGTTGCTGCTTTCAGAGGGCGTGTGTCTGACCATGTTGTGTCACTGGTCCCCAGCAGTAATTGATATTTGGCCACCCTGGAGTGTGTGTTGTCTACTTTTAGTCAGCCTGCTGGGAAACATATTCAGCAGTTCTGGTTTCCTGGCTTAACAACTTCTGCAGCAAGGATGGATCCACACAGAGATATTATCAAAAATGCTGCAATGATCTAATTTTCCACAAGAGTACAAATCTCTCTCCTTGCAGTTGCACAGGTGATCTGCAATTTAAGAAGCTCATGAGGTTAGGTCTTGGCAGGTTTTGGCCTCTTGAGATTTGAGAGTTTCCAGGCTCAGTTTTCTGTTGCCTCTCTCATCTACCTCTCACACAAAGTTTGGCTGGAGCTTCGCTATTGCAATACGGTAGCTCTGTGTACTGTTGCTCTGATCTTCTGCAGTGATTTATCCAATGGCTCGTGAATCACCACCAGCTTCCCCATTATATGGTTCCCTGTGCATTTGTCTGTATATTGGGTTGGTTTATAAACTGTAGGCTGCAGTCAATGACAATAAAGCAGACGAAAACAAATGCTCGGGAAGCGGGGATTATTGCATTTGTCAATATAAATTAATGTTCTTTTCCCCCCAGCACAAATTTGCGTTTGTACTCATGCATCTCTATACCCAAGTGTGTCAGCATGAGAATTAAAACTGTTTTCTCTTTCTAATGTTGATCAATAAATATTTTAATGGAAAGCTTTTCTGGCAGAATTGCAATTGTGAAGTGGGATTAATAAGCAAGAGCCGCTTTTTCTCTCACCCGTGCTGCAAGGAGCGCTTCCATAGCCCAGGTTGCCCAGAGCAGTGGCGGCTGCCCCATCCCTGGAGGTGCCCAAGGCTTGGAGCCCCCTGATCCAGTGGGAGGTGTCCCTGCCCATGGCAGGGGGTGGCACTGGATGGGTTTAAGGTCTTTTCCAACCCAAACCATTCCATGATTCTCTGTTTTCTTTTCACCTGATACCTCTCAGCCTTTCGGTGGTTTCTAATTGAGGAGGATGCTCCTCCACCATTCCAGTCTGAGCCATGTGGTAATGCCATGATCCTCCCATGGTCGCTCCTAGCCTAAAGTCTTCATGTCCTAGCTGCTTAGGTGGGGGATGGAACATGGCTTTATTTTGGTGGAAGACAGATCTTTTGCTCACTCTACGTCTATATTATAAAGGACTTCTAAATACAGCAGGGGGGAAGCAGGAAAAACCGCCAGGTGCCACTAACCCTGCCCATGTAGCGATTCTATGTCTCCGCCCTGCTCCCAGGGGAAAGCCCTTGATCCCAGGTCAAGGGGAAGTTTGAACTAAGTGCAACCCCCTATAAATACAGTGAACTCAGCCTTTTTTCTTTTCCTTTTTTTTTTTCTCTTGCTGACTTTCAACTGTTAAAGAGAAAACTATCAAGTTAGTTCCAATCTAATTTTCTGCTTCAATAATTGAATGTAAAGCTAAGCAGGCTCTTTGTTCACTGTTTCAGTTCTTGGGATCTTTCTTTCAAGTCTGTTTGATCTTGATGGAAATGTAGAGCCAACAAAAGACCGGGTGATGGTGATGTCAGAGATAATAACCTGGCAGCTCAAAGCAGGTCAGACTTACTCTGTGAAATTAACTTCTGTGGTTAACTTCCAGGTGATTTCTGTAGATTACTTGGCTTTTTTTTTTCCCCTGCTGGGTGAGTCCCACCTGCAGCCACAGTGTTAAGTGAGGGGCTGACGCTGGCTTCACATGGAGGATGCTTTTGCAGCTGGAAGAGACCATCACATGGAAAGGGTTCATACCTCTCCTTACCACTCTCCTATATGTCTCTTCTTATTTCTGCTTCCTACTCTGTTTTGTACCTAATCCATGATGTGCATTAGTTTTCCTTTTATTTAAAGATAAGGCATATCTGTGTTTGAAAGTGAGGTGTCCCTTCTTCTTTAATAAGAGATAATAATTATCTGAAGATGCTACAATTAGTATCTCTGGGGTTTGGTGTACATGCACCTCTTTTAGCTACTTGCATCAGGCTACACAGAGGAGGGAAGGAGGCGACTGGGCAGGAATTTCTTTTCCTTCCACGAAGGCAGTTTGCCAGCTGCTTCCCCCAGCCCCATAACTCCAAGATAAGGATAAATGAGGCTGTGAGGAATGTCCTTTCACCTCCTTTCAGGGTTGTTTGAGAGAAGGATTTACGCAGCATTTTAGGAAATCATTTTGGCACATACTAATTAATCTAATCAGCTAGAAAGGACCCATATTGACTTTTAAAGTCTTGGTCAATACGAACTTCTAGGAGAAGGGAATTTCAATGATTTCTGAGTCAGTGCTGTGTTGGTGAACATGCACTGAATCCTGATCTCCCAGGACAGTTTTAACTTAGTATAATGGCACCCCCTTGAGTTCCTTTCCTCATTTACCACAACGCGTATGACTAAAAAAGGAAGGAAACCTAGTTTTCAAAGGAGGTATTCCAAGAAAAAAATGATCTCTTAAAAGTGCTGCTCATTGTGTGAGATTTCCAAGGTTACTGACATGTAGTAAGCAGTGAGGATCCATCCTGGGTTATCTTCTTAGTTTTCAGTACCTAAGTGTGTGTTCTGTTAAGATTATCCAAACCAAAAAAAGACCTTATAAATGACTTTACCCGCATCAGACCAATAAACCTCCCTGTCTGTCAGCCTGCAGACCTTTTTGGAAGCCTTCTGTGTATGCGTTATAAGGTTTTAATCTAAATTCATATATACGGCTTTTAACAGATGAATTTCCAAATGTAATGCCTGAAATGTTTTCTACTTTTGAGAAGTGCTTTGCAGGATCTACAAGGTGTCTGCAGCAGTGAGTCTTTTGGTGGTAGTGCTGCAACACCACATTTCTTACTGCCTTCCATGTGTGAAAATTAACTGTAGAAGGCCTGCATGTTGTGCTTTTCTGCTCAAATATGCAAACCCTTCCTTGCTTGCGAATGGCATCTGCTACAGCTCTTCCAAAAAAGAAAAATTGTTTTCTAGCTTACATCAAAGCCAACTAAAATGTTGCTGTAGCAAGTGTTCCTGGTCAGGTTCACCAGCTTACATCACTCATTCTTAATGTGTTCAACACCTCATTAAAGAAGATAAATGAGTTTCCTGCCTTTTATAAATGAAAGAACCCTTAAACCCTGTTAAAAGGAAACTTTCGGTATTAAAGTGAGAACAGATTTTTGTGGGTGTTTTTCTTCCTGGATGGATGCAGATGAAATTTCATCTCACATGGGTTAAGGAAAAAAATATCCAAGGAGCGTGTGGTTCAAAGGTTGCTCTGAGGTAAGGCTGATGTGTTTGACTTGATGACCGAAGAGACCTGTGACTGAAGTAGAAGGAAAAGTATTTATTTTAGACTAGTGGAAGTTGATGCGGAAGGAAGGAGATGGAGAAACTTGTCTTAAAGATGTGTTATTAGTGAGATGCACAAGAGCACAGGAGGTCTGGAGGAGTGAGCTGTTCAAGCTGTCAGTAAGCAAAAACAGTGGGGTCAGCCTGTGTTTGCACCATGGGTTAAAAGGGCATGTGGGCTCTTCCAGCTCAAAAATAGTTAATTTTGGGGGAGGAGGGGAAGGAAGGACACCTGTCAGGAGCTGGTAATGATCACTCTGTGCTTTTCATTTTACCCTCCCTGTGTTTGGACAGCCCTTTCTTACCCCTCATGCTGACTTCTGTTCTCTCACTTATCTCTCTTCGTCCTTATTTCTCCTCCCTGTTTTTTAAGCATAAGGTTTTGATGAAGATTTCTCTAGCTGGTGTAGCATAGGCTTGTCAGCTTTTTCTTACAATAAAATAGGATACGGTTTAGCCATGCAGGAAAAAAACCTCAGGCTCTGACCTCCAGGAGCTGGGCTTTTTAGTAAAAACAGTAACATCTTGGGAATGGCGATAACCAGGAGGTTGGGCTGGGTGATCCCCAATGATCCCTCTGTGACACGACTCCTCTGTCACATGACTCCTCTATGAGTCTTCTTACCGTGACACGACTTCTCTATGATACGACTCCTTTTGATGCAACTGTTCTTTGACGTGATTCCTCTGTGAAGTTACTCCTCTATGATACAACTCTTCTGCGAGACGACCCTTCTTACCATTCCATTATGCGACTCCCCTGTGACATGACTATGACCTGATTCTTCTTTGAACCAGCTCCTGTATGACCCTTCTTACCATTCTATAATGCAACTTCTGTACGAAGCGACTCGTCTGTGATGTAACTCCTCTGTGACCCATTTTACCATTCTATGGTGCAAATGTTCTATGATCCAAAAGTATCCATGACGTGACTCCTCCATGATGTGAATACCTCTATGATGTGACTCCTCTGTGACCCTTTTTACTATTCTGTGACACAAACGCTCTGTGATGCAAACGCTCTATGACGCAAAGGCATCTATGAAGTGACTACTCTGTGCCGCAACTCTTCTGGTCTGAGAATACCTCTATGACACGACTCCTCTGTGACTCTTCTTACCATTCTAGTACATGACTCTGTGATGCAGCTCCTCCGTGATGCATATCCTTTAAGACCCAACTTCTCTATGACCCTTCTTAGCATCCTATGACACTTCTTACCTTCCTAAGATGCCTCCTCTATGACCCTTCTCACCATTCTATGACTGAATCCTTGATGACATGAGTCCTCTATGATGCAACTCCTCCACAACACAACTCCTCTGTGACGTTTCTTGCCATTCTATAATGCAACTCCTCTATGATGTGAATACTTCTATGACGTGACTCACCTGTGATGCAGCTCCTATATGACGTCACTCCTATATGACGTCACTCCTTTATGACCCTTATAACCGATCTATGACACAACTACTCCATGATGCCACTCCTCTATGACAAAATTCCTCTGTGATGCTTCTTGTCATTCTGTGAAACAACTCCTCTGTAAACTGACTCCTTTGTGACCCAAAACTTTCTTGCCAGTCTATGACGTGACTCCTTTGTGACACAGCTCCTCTTTGAAGCGACTCTTCTGTGACCCTTCTTTCCATTCTGTGACTGACTCTATCTTTCTGACTGGAACAATTTTGGGTTCCTATATTGGCTGTGGTGGCTTGGGGAGGAAGGGGCTACACAAGGACACATTTCGCAGCTGGAGAAGGAGGAGAAGCTCCATTAGCCAGGGGTATCTTAGCAGGCACAACCAGGGCATGATTCTCCTTCACCATCATGGAAAAGAAAGTGCAATGTAATGAACGCAATGAAAATGTGCTTTAAAAAAAAAAATTGAAAAAAAGCAAATAAAATTAAATTAATGAGTTTTTAACTTTTTCCCCTTCTATTACAACTGACCTTTTGTCTTTCTCTGTCCTGTTGTTTCCTTTTTCTGTCCTTTATTTCTAGCAAGACTGAGGACTGGGGGTATCTCAATGAAGATGGAGAGCTCGGCTTGGCTTATCAAGGCTTAAAGCAAGTTGCCAGGTCAAATCCTTTCTTTTTTCCCCCACTTTTTCCTCTCCCCCTTTTGCTTGCCCTTCTGTTTCTTTCTCTTCCTCTGCTGTTGTTCTGTTGTCCTCTATAGGACCTGTTGTCCCCTCTGAGACCAGCCAGAGGTGGGATATCTGACGAACTGAGACTGTTGCCAGTTCCTCACTGTTGAAATGAGACTGTTCACAAATGCCTGTGTTGTGATTCAGTAAGAATTATGTTATGTTGATGGGAAACTGTGCAATAAAAGCATTGGGAAGCTGTAATCTCCAGGAAACCAAAACACTCCTCCTCCCATTTTAGATGGGGTTTTTTTCCCAAGTTGCATTAATATATAGCACCTCACTAAAGCATTTTCTCCCAATTAACATGTCAGAGACGGGGGGGCCTGTGCTTATAATTGACAAAGTCCGCTTTGCATGTTCCAGGAATTGTGTGCTCCCACCCATGCATTGCCTGTAGGTATAAGGAGAAAGGTGCATGGTGGCCACACAGTGCTGTCTTTCCAAAGCTCTCCTTATGTCCTCGTCTTTGGGCAAATACCCAATCAGGACACCATCATGTGCGCTCACAGCCCAGAAGGCCAGCTGTATCCTGAGCTGCATCCAAAGCAGTGGGAGCAGCAGGGGAGGGAGGGGATTCTGCCCCTCTGCTCCGCTCTGGTGAGACCTCACCTGGTCTAGGGTTCAGGAAGGACGTGGAGCTGTTGGAGCGAGTGCAGAAGGGATCACAAAGATGTTCTGAGGGCTGAAGCACCTCCCATATGAGGACAGGTTGAGAGAGTTGGGGTTGTTCAGCCTGGAGGAGAGAAGGCTCTGGGGAGACCTTAAAGCAGCCTCCCAGCACTGAAAGGGCTCCAGGAAAGCTGGGGAGGGGCTCTTGGTCAGGGAGTGCAGGGATAGGGTGAGGGTGACTGGCTTTAAGCTTAAAGATGGGATTTTGAGGTGAGATCTTAGGCAGAAATGTTTTGCTGTGAGGGTGGGGAGGCCCTGGCCCAGGGTGCCCAGAGCAGTGGTGGCTGCCCCATCCCTGGAGGTGTTCCAGGCCAGGTTGGATGGGGCTTGGAGCCCCCTGATCCAGTGGGAGGTGTCCCTGCCCATGGCACAGGGGTAGAACAGGATGGGCTTTGAGGTCCCTTCCAACCCAAACCATTCTATGATTCTGTGACACATCAGTACGGTACCTGCAACCTCTGTGTCTCCTGGGGATGCCAGTGATTCTGTAAGGATCTCTAATGAACATTTAAAAACATTAACAGTGATTAAAGCAAAGAGGCAAGGTTCCTGGATTCTTCTGCTGTTGCAACTTGGTGCTCAAAAGAGCTGATAATTAGTTTAATTAGTTGTTAATCAGCCTGTGCTCTCCTGCAGGGTGGTTATGAGGCTCCAATATATATGATTTTTATAGAAGATATGATTAAGGGCACTCTAGATAGGAAAAGTTAAAATAAACTGTTGTATGAAGTAGGCTAAAGTGGTCACATTTAGAGGCATGAGAGTATAAAACCAGACATTAACAGGAAAAATACTGGGGATGATTAATTTGTTATTCTAAGCAATATAGGAACCCAAGTTCATAGAAGGTGCGTGTTTTTCTGAGAGTAGCTCACGTTAATCTGAACACATGTGAAGAAATAAAATGAGAATTAAACACTTAATGCGTATTTCATGGTGGGCTTGTATTTTCCAAGCCTGTTAAGAATATAACTCCTGACAACATGATTATAAGGCTGACTGTATTATTGCCTGCGTTTCTATAGTTGGAAAATATCCTCTGCTATATTTTGCTGGAAAATGGGAGTAGAGGTTGGGTTGTTTAGATCATCTAAAACCAACAACAATAAAGGAAACCAAACCGGAGAATGATTAATGCTTTTCATGAAAGAATCTTCCATAGAAAGCATGCATTCCTCAAAAAAACCACCCTAAAATAGAGGATTTCCTGCAGGGAAACAGTTCATGGCCATGAACCTCCATGGATTTCCCACTGGACCCGAAAGAGTTGTAGCTTTTTCCCCAGTGACACTGCTCCATTTCTGTGCACGTCCTGGGTAAATGCTGAGCTATCAACACCAGAGTCTTCTTCACCTTTGAGAACTGCAGTTTGTGTCTGATACCGGAGGTGCTGAAGCCCTTGAGCCTGCAGTAAGGGCATGGCTTGGTTATCCCCCTGGGTGCTTCCATCTTTTCGCTGCTGTCACCATGTATAGTCTGGGACTGATAATTTGCAGTATCTGCCTTGATGCCCCTTCCTCAGAACCCTCTTGCCTTCTAGAATCACTCGTTTCAGTCTTCCTGAAAGAGCTGGTGGACTTAGGAGATTTCCATTTAGCTGAGGGTAGGCGATATCCTTAAAAATCAATTATTGTGTTGCTTGCTGGATTTGGCAGCATTTCCATCAGCACAGGGTGTGTACAGGGGGGTAGTTAACATCTCAGTGATGAATCATTTTTCCACTGTGTTAACGAAGCAATTCTGGTGTAGCAGATGGCTGGACAATGCACTTATTTAGCTGGACATTTGACCCCGGGGTTGTCCTTGTTTGCAGGATGAGGACAAGGCTGGAAGGAGATGTGGTGTAGGCAAAAAGGAGGTAGGAAAGGGTGGCAGGACACAAATTTTCAGAGAAAAAGTTTGGTACCCACCTAAAAGTGAGACAAGGACTGGTTTTGGTGACAGTTCTGTCAGCTGCGTGTTGTGACATTAGAATGTCATGGAATACAAGGGAAAAAAGTCTTTTTACCCCACTGTTGAAGAGTCCTGGTGAAGTCAGCAGTGATGATGAAAGCAGGAGCTGATCAGGATGACAGAAAATTCCTGCAGGTAGTTTATGAATGAAAATTGTTAGATAAGTGAGTATGCTTCTTTTAAAGCAATGCTAAATTACAGCTCTACTAAATGCTAGAGGGAATTAAGGGTTTTAGCTTTTGCTGTTTTTGAAATTCCCAGCAGCAGCAAATGATGCCTGTGGCAACCCAACCCCATGGAGCCATTTGCAAGATACACAGTTCAGTTTTCAAGAGTAAGAACTGATGTTGGAAAGGGAGCAAGCACAGGAAAAAGTGCCCTTCAAGCTGAACTTTGGGAAAACCCACAGGTGTTTATCTGCATCCCTTTCTTGCCATGCATTTGCTTTTTGCTCATGGGAATCGTAAAGGAACACAAATTTGTGATACAGTTGCAGAAAAAAAGGCAGCTCTTTGATTCCTCTCACTTTTATTTAAAAAAAATCCCAAACTTTTCATCTCATGTCTCTAATTTTGAAAGTATTTAATCTGCAGGACAGCAAATAGTAGACTAATATGGCAATAATAGCCATAGCACCCCTTTGTGTGTCAGCTAATAGGGAGGTTGACTGCAAACATCTCCCAAGTTGACTGACTTTGAAGGATCTAAACTCAAACAGTGGTTACTACCACGATGCTGAAATCACAGCCTGATGGGTGTGGTCGTTTTCTTAGGTTGCTGGAAGCACAGCTCCAGGATGAGAGAAGAGAGCATGAAGAGGAGGTAGAAGCTCTGAAAAACGAGGTGGATGCAATGAGAGAGGAGCTGGAGAAGCAGCAGCAGATGTTCCTGCAGACTCTGCAGCTGCCTCCGGAGGCACAGGTGGAGTTTGGCCTTCAGCAAGAAATCACGCGTCTCACCAATGAAAACCTGGTAAGAAAACACAGCCTAAGGCAGAGGGAAAAAACAGTTTAAGAGGAAGAAGATAAGAAATGTGAAGGGGTCTCTTCCACATCTCCTAAGCTCTCTTGAAGAGTCTAGAGGAGAAATCACATGAGGAGTAGCTGAAGTCACTTGGTCTGTTCAGCCTGGAGGAGACTGAGGGGAGACCTCATGGCTGTTTATTGTTTCTTCACATGTGGAGGAGGAAAAGCAGGCGCTGAGCTCTTCTCTCTGGCAACCAATGATAGGACTTTAGGGAATGGCAGGAAGATGCCAGGGGAGGGTGAGGTTGGACACTAGGAGAAGGTTCTTCCCCCAGAGGGTGGTGGAGCACTGGAACAGCTCCCAGGGAAGCAGTCACAGCCTGACAAGATTCCAGAAGCATTTGGCCAACATCCTCAGACAGTCGGGCTGAGTGTTGGGATGTCCTGTGCAGGGACAGGAGTTGGACTCTATGGTCCCTGTGGGTCCCTTCTAACCCAGGGCATTCTCTGATTTTATGTAAGGTCATAGAATCATAGAATCCTAAGGTTGGAAAAGATCTCTGAGATCATCAAGACCAACCGTGCCTGTCTCCCCACTAAACCCTGTCCCTAAGGAACTCATCCACCCGTCTTTGAAACCCCTCCAGGGATGGTGACTCCCTCACCTCCCTGGGCAGCTGTGCCAATCCTTGACCACCCTTTCAGGGAAGAAATTGTTCCCAATGTCCAGTCTAAATCTCCCCTGGTGCAACTTGCGGTTGCTTCCTCTCGTCCCATCGCTGTCACTTGGGAGAAGAGCCCAGCCCCCATCTTGTTACAGCCTCTTTTCAGGCAGTTGTAGACAGGGATGAGGTCTCCTCTCAGTCTCCTCTTCTCTAAGCTAAACAACCCCAGGTCTCTCAGTCTCTCCTTGTAGGACTTGTTCTTCAGCCCAGTATCACAGTATCACAAGGCTGGAAAAGACCTTTGGGATCATTGAGTCCAGCCTATGACCTAACACCTACACCTACTTGTCATCTAAACCATGGCACTAAGTGCCTCATCCAATCTCCCTTTAAACACCTCCGAGAACAGTGACTCCACCACCTCCCCAGCAGCGCATTCCAATGGCCAATCACCCTCTCAGTGAAGAATTTTTTCCTAATATTGAGCCTAAACCTCCCCTGGCGAAGCTTGAGACCGTGTCCTCTTGTTCTGTCGCCGGTCGCCTGAGAGAAGAGACCAACCCCTGCCTGACTCCAGCCTCCTTTCAGGCAGTTGTAGAGAGCAATAAGGTCTCCCCTGAGCCTCCTCTTCTTCAGGCTAAACAACCCCAGCTCCCTCAGTCGCTCCTCACAGAGCTTGTGCTCCAGCCCCTTCACCATCTTCGTTCCCTTCTCTGGATGCACTCCAGCCCCTCAAGGTCCTTCTTGGAGTGAGGGGCCCAAACTGACCCCAGCACTCAAGGTGCGGCCTCACCAGCGCTGGGCACAGGGGCACAATCACCTCCCTGCTCCTGCTGGCCACGCTGGGTCTGACACAGGCCAAGATGCCGTTGGCCCTCTTGGCCACCTGGGCCACTGCTGGCTCATGTTCAGCCACTGCCAACCAACACCCCCAGGTCCTTCTCTGCCAGGCAGCTCTCCAGCCACTCCTCCCCAAGCCTGTAACGGGGTTGTTGTGTCCCAGATGGAGGACTCTGCCCTTGGCCTTGTTGAACCCCATCCCGTTGGTCTCAGCCCATGGATCCAGCCTGTCCAGATCCCTCTGCAGAGCCTCCCTGCCTTCAAGCAGCAGTTGCACCCAGCTTGGTGTCATCTGCATCTGCATCTTGCTGAGGCGGCACTCGATTCCTTCATCAAGATCATTGATAAAGATGTTGGACAGGACTGGACCCAGCACTGAACCCTGGGGACACCACTCATGACCAGTTTCCAACTGGATTTACTTCCATTCCCCACAACCCTTTGGCCTGTCCACCCAGCCAGTTTTTAACCCAGCAGAGGCTGTATCTGTCCATGCCAAGGGCAGCTGGTTTCTCCAGCAGGATGCTGTGAGAAACAGTGGCCAAGGCTTTACTGAAGTCCAGGTACAGCACATCCACAGCCTTTCCCTCATCCATTAAATGGGTCACCTTGTCATAGAAGGACATCAGGTTGGTCTTGCAGGACCTGCCTTTGGTGAAGCCATGTTGGCTGGGTATGATCACCCGGGTGTCCCACGTGTGCTGTATGATAGCACTGGAGACAATCTGCTCCATGACCTTCCCTGGTACCAACGTCAGACTGACAGGCCTGCAGTTCCCCAGATCCTCCCTTAAGCATCTCCCGCCGGTGCATTTGGGAGTGTTGGTACTTGTCCCTGCACTGTTGTTCAGTGCATGTTTTGCTCCCTAGGTACTTTATTTTTTGATCTTAATTTTTTTAAGTCTGTCTACTTTATGGCACTGCCTACAAATGAGATCTCTAAAGTCACTGGAGACCCTTTCACTCTGTAATTATGCACAAAGACAGCACAACCCTTTCCTCTTACTTGTGCTTATTGGGAGTAGGGAGGGCAGTTGCCACTCTAAAATTGGCCTGGCTGATATTTTCTCATCTCTTATACCTGGTACAAGATCTGGAGTGAACGCCAACCCCCTCCTAAATTCAGGTGAGGTCTGTTTGCATTTCTTAACAATTCAGGTGTCTAAATAGTGTTGGGACTGTTTAAATATGATTAACAGCCAGGAGCAAAATGCTGTAGGTGGTGTGTTGTGAGTATTGCCTGTTGTAGGCTTCTTCTAGAAAAAGCAAATGCACAATGTCCGCAGTCTTTCTGGGCTAGGTCAACTCTCCATGGGGTCAACCCTAAGCCTAAGCCTCACCCTATACTCTGATGGGATTCCAGGAACAGCTGTCTCCATGAAGAATTGTCCCTTCCCAGTCTTTGCGCTGTAGGTACAGGTCTCTCTGAGCAATCACACGGCTCTTCTTCCAGGATGCTCACACCATGCAGTAGTGATGCATAGACCAGAGTGTCAGATGACTTCAGCTTCAGAATTCTCCCAAATGACTTGGTTTGGGGTTTATTTTTTGTTTTAACCCAATGCATCTTCTGCTTTTCAGGATCTTAAAGAATTCCTAGAGAAGTTGGAAAAGAACGAAAAGAAGTTGAAGAAGCAGCTGAAGATTTACATGAAGAAGGTCCAAGATTTTGAAGGTGCTGTGGTTGTTGGTAGACGTTGGGGTTGGGGGAAAAGCAGTCTGGTTTCACTCCTTTAGCCATCCTTGGAGAGCTGCAGCTTTTATTCTTTTTCTTTCTAATAAAGTAAGAATTTTTTCATTCTGGCACACTGAACTAGCACTGAGCTCATCTTTGGCATGACAGCAGGGAACCAAAAGTCCAGATGAAACTCCTGGGTCATGCTTAGGCTGCCTTTGAGCAAGTACAGCTGTGCTGCTGTAGCTTTATCTTGTTAACATGGTTGAACTCATGGAAAAGAGTCCATGAAGTGATGGGTATTTAAGTCAGAGGGATTTAAGAAACCTTTTTAACTTTCCTTGCTGTCATTGTTGTGATCTGAGAAGAAATATAGAGAGGACATTAATGGGCTAGCAAGCACTTGTTCTGATCTGGCAACTTTCCGGGGTGATGAAAAGCACTTAGCATTGAGATATTTATGTATCATAGAATCAGAGAATGGTTTGGGTTGGAAGGTGCCTTAAAGCCCATCCAGTTCCAGCCCCCATTCCATGGGCAGGGTCACCTCCCACTGGATCAGGGGGCTCCAAGCCCCATCCAACCTGGCCTGGAACACCTCCAGGGATGGGGCAGCCACCACTGCTCTGGGCAGCCTGGGCCAGGGCCTCCCCACCCTCACAGCAAAACATTTCTTCCTAATGTCTAATCTAAATCTTCCCCCCTTTAAATCAGTTCTAAAGCCATTTCCCCTTGCCCTGTCACTCCAGGCCCTTGGAAAAAGCCCCTCCCCAGCTTTCCTGGAGCCCCTTTCAGTACTGGGAGCTGCTCTAAGGTCTCCCCAGAGCCTTCTCTTCTCCAGGCTGAACCCCAACTCTCCCAGTCTGGCCTCATAGCCCAGGGGCTCCAGCCCTCGGGTCATCTCTGTGGCCTCCTCTGGACCAGTTATATTAAAGAATGTTCTGCTTGATCAGAAAACACCTCAAATGTGGCCTTTGTTTCTATAGAAGGAGCTTCCCATTCTCTGCAGATGCTGTGATTAATCACAAAACCTTGTTTTCATGAGCTTATTTCTGAAAACCGGGCATTAAGTGAAATTAAGCTGAATAACTGGAGGGTTTCCACCACTATCACAGCTGGTCTCTGTCAAGGTGATGTGCATGCAGCAGGCTGCTGTTTACTGCAGTACTGGCACATGGGCTACCCTCTCATTTTATTAAACTTTTATGGAAGCACACTGCTTCATGGTGCCACCATGTTCCTTCAGCTTTACAGCCAGCCAGAGGATGTGATGCCTAAGTATTTTTTCATTGCCTGGTTGGGTTTTTTTCCTCTCTGTCAAAAAGATGCACTAAAAACTTGCTGTAGGGTTACTGCCTTCTGGCCTATGTTTCCTTGGAAAATAAGAAATGACTTTATCTTTTCCTCTTTAGGTCCAACTCTTTCTCTCTTTCTTTCATTCAGAGTCAAAACTACTGCTGACTCGTTTTGTATGTTTTTATAAGTCTGTGGAAACTGATGATGTTAGTGGAAATTTATATATAATGTTTTGCCATGGTG